>JAILYB010000040.1:0-4800000 GCA_021437785.1 Rhodomyrtus psidioides | reverse complement strand
CAAATTATGAAGAAGGAGCAACCTAATTAGGATTGGCTCTCCCTAAGTCGAAAAGTTGTATCCGTTCCAAATCGGTTAACTGGTTCACGAGCTGATATGGTTTCCCGTTCTTGCAGGTGATGACGAGAATGAACGGGCCCACTGAAAAAATTCCAGCATCTTGGATGCCAGAAGTGACTAGAGCGGGGATAGTAAATCCGTAGTCGTTTCAATTAAAGCTCCTTATGCAGCAATCGACTCATTCACTCATCTCGTCGCACAGGTGGAAGAAAAGATTGTTAAAGCGTAAGGTGAATATGACAGGACACAATGAAGGGAATTGTTGCCTGTGAAGTAACACTTCAGGATGTTGAAGTACTCAGCCACAAATAAACCCATGCTTGCTAATGTCGAATAGCGAGATGCTCGAGGGACGTCATGAAATGATGACAAGGTAAAAGATGCATGAAGAAATCAAAACGTATTGATGAGATCAAGAAGAGCCAAAACGTTGCGGAACATCAAACGCTAAGATCTTCGGAAGATCGTACGATCATATCATCTGGTGTCACAAAAGAGAGTACAGAGTATATACCAGATGTCAGAGAAATTTAAAAGGTGCGAAGTGCCAAAGTCACCTGGCAGGGAGTGGACCGACTCCAACTAAGTAGGAATGCACCAATACGGCATGATCAGATCGCCTACAACTAAATCGGCCAGCCCCAGACAAAGCGTCCAGTGGCTGGGGGCAAATCACTCTCTACCCGGAAAGGGTACCAAATGTAGGATGTGCCGAATTCACCATGGGGACACGTGGGGGAAGTCCCTGAAGCAGTTATCACCCAGGAATCATGATGAAGTGGAATAATCAATCAAAGACAAGACACATCAAACCCTTCTAAATGAGAAGGAGAACGATACGGAGCCATCAATTCTGGTAAAAGGACGTATCGTTCCGAAATGATTATTTTATTGATATGAGAATACTGTTTCCTTTCTTTCTCCTTTCAGGTTGGGAACAGAAGCAGAGGGCCCAAGGAGCAATACCTTCAAATGACAAACAGGGAGTGCCCCTTTTCATGGCATCTCAGACATGCACTTTGGCTAAACACTTTCAAGAGCATTCTAATAGCTCAATTTGTGAACAAAACCTTTGAGAAAACTTGAAGAAGTTTATCATCATTTAGAAATCTCTGTGAAAAGAGCGCTTGAAAAGAAAATTTCAAGTTTTCCAGATTGACATATCTGATAAAAATGCTTTCTCTGAATAGAGTGAAAAGCACGAACTCATGTTTCGTTGCTGGCACACATAACATGCATCATGCATATCATGCACATAGCATGCATACAGAGAACCCAAAGGGAGAAATGCCGGTTCCCGCAGGATAAATTTCAAGGGTAAATTGTATCGACTCCAATAATCAATTATACATGCCCTTTACTCATGAGGTTTCTTCTTTTCAACAGGAACATCGAATACCACAAATGGCGACTGTGATCGAGAGGATCACTAAATCGCCACACGACAAATCCCCAGACTATCAAGCTGTCTAGGGATAGAGAAAAAATAATCAAAGACTCTGGCAATTGAGATAGATGACCAGAATCGACAAAATTCATGGGAGCGGGCTCCCCCATTTGCTTCGAGGAGCCAAGCCGGGGGAAAACTCTCATGATCCCCCATGAAAGCGCATCAGACCAGGGTCATTAAACCCAGAGATGACAAACACCCAGACAAGCCTGCCTGGGGCGGAATACTTGGGAAACACCGTTCCTTCAAATGTGCATGGACTTCTTCAAATGGGATTGAAAATCGCCAACAAACGTGGAAAGTGCTAAGGCATGTGGCCAAGATAGAGGCCTCCCAACTGGGGCAAAGCAGCTGTTGATGTGATCGAGGATCGTCTCACGAACAACACCCACGAATACAGACGAGAGGGAGCGACATTCATCGTCCACATCAGTATACGATACTGAAATGACCCTCACCAAATGTGGTGCGCCAACGATCGACAAAAGAGAGGGATACGTCAGTAAGACGTCATCATGAATCCCAGGAGAGAAGACATCCCCAAAGAGGATGAGGATTGCAGTAAAATGCAAAATGAAATTAGCTGGGGCAAGCATCACCTAGCTACGACAAACCACACCCAACTGGGGCAAGTAAATCATTTGTCCGCCGGACAAAGAAGGACGCTTCTTCTCTGGCAAAATCCGTGGACGCAATGATAGAGTCGTCCGCATCAGAATTAAACCCCAGGATACAAACCTGGGTGAACGGTAACTTTGTATCGTTCTAATTTGATCTCCCCAAGATTCCATGCTTAACATGAGTTTGCTTTCATTCGGCAGAAAATTGGTGGCACCAAAAAGCCACAAAATAAAGGATCTCGTCCGACGTGAAGGCGAAAAGAAATATCCGTTGCAAGAGGCAAGTTGCCGGGAAACGGAACCCTAGAAAATGACGAAGAATACGTCCAAAAGCACAAATTGATCTCATCCAGTGCAAATCCTAGAGAAGGATTTCGTTGCCAAACAGACGGATAGATCATGGCCACGAGCTAGATGGCCGACTTCAACAAGCCTTACATTTGCGTTCAAATGGAGGCGCGAAGCGAGAGTAAAGCAGTATCGTTTCGATTTGTCTCGAATTTCGAAACACGAACTTACACTTAATGTTTATTGTTGACAGGGATTCACCGCCAAGATGGACAGAAAATTGTTGGCACCAGAAAGCCGCAAAATAAAAGAACTCGCCGACAAGGAGGCAAATAGAATTATCGACCTTGGAAGTCAGGACTCCAAGAAATAGTCTTTGACTATAAGATCGAGTGGAGGGTAAAAAGTATCGCTTCCACACATTACATGCTTTGACATGCATTCTGATAAAAATTTTCTTTTGCCTTGAATAAAAGGAACTCTGAAGAACGACGCTGGGATGCGTCCAAAATCACAAATGGATCTCCTCTAGGGCAAATCCTTGAGAAGGATCTATCGCCAACCAAACGGAGGGATCAAGGCCACAAGATAGAGGACCAAATTCTATAAGCCGCGCGTTTGTGTTTAAATGAAAACACAAAACAGAATAAGGCGGTATCATTCCAATCTATCTTGAATTTTGGAATACAAACTGACACCTAACTCCCGTCCTTGACAGGGATTCGCCAACAGGGCGAAGTAGGATTTTTACAACCCTCGCATACTGGTTGGAGCACATGACCAAGGGTAAGATGTATCGTTCCGATTTTTGAAAAATTCGCGAACATACAATGACATGTTTCTTCTACATTTTCAGGGACCTCCAGCCGCGGAGGACAGGTAAGTATCCCTTTCCCCAATCCATTGAAGAAGTTGAATAAAAAATAGAGAAGAAAAGAAAAGCTTTCAGAATCTAATGTCTAGAAAAGACATAGAATTCAAATTTCATTGACATTCATGTTTTAAAACAGGAGGTTGCCTTAACATGAATAAGAACATGCATGGTGCATCATAAAATCCCATTGACGGGTAAAATTTTTGGAGAAAATGAGAGATTTTTCCAATAAAAAGTTGTTCAAAACTTTCAAAAGGACGTTTCCTCGAAAGACGAGAGGCAAAGCCTAATCCAAACACGTCCTATACACACTTGAGAGAAAAGTGGAGCGGATCAGATAGTAAAATCTGGACCTACGGAAGTAGGGATTATTCGCAGCAATTACATGGATTGGGATGACGGAGGCATTCGTTTCATATCACCAAACACTACAGGTGACCATTGACAACCCCTTTGAACGGCGATTTTCATTCTCAACCCTGTCAAGAACCACCCCACATTGGGGCAAAATGGAGGCGAGTCCAGCAACATCAGGAGAAAATGGTTAGAAATTCTCTTGCTCGGACTAACATCAATCTTTGTGTGTTGTTTATATGGTAATCCAAGTGCCATAGGATGACGAGAAGCATTCATTTCTCTATCCCACACACTATATCCTTTGCATAGCCAAGTTGAGCCTGCAAATTCGTTTCATGAACCCATTGGTGATCATTCCAAGACGGGCGCCGCACCACTTCAAAAATGGAAGAGTTCAAGACTCAGGGATTACGAGAGAGAATTCCCGGACTAATATTTAAAGCATGTTTAGACTATATGTCTAACACAATCCCATGAAGATGAAAAAAAATGGGATTTCAAAAATGATGAGAAAAGCCCCCAGCATCAAGAAAAAGCAAAGTGCCTGGTAAAAGCAAGGCCGATGCTTGGGTGAACAATTTGTATCAATCCCCAGTGAAACCTGTTTGAAAAGGGGAAAAGAAAAATTCAGAAGGAGTCAGATTCCAAAAACTACTCCTCAAACGGTATCAAGCGCGGAGCAAAAACACAGAAAGAGTTGTCAACCTCTTAATACCACAAGAGACGCTCTCTAAAGAATTTGTGCACACCTCCAGAGTAGTTGCGCGCCTCAAAGATTGAAGATGCAGAATGGAAAAGACAGGTGACAAGTTTGCAATGATCACCAACGCTAATCCTCTCATGAATTCTGGGCCAAAAACAAGCCTTTTTCGGTCCCCAATCCTACCAACATCATAACCCTGAAACAGTCTTCTCTGACTAAGACACTTGGGTTAACATATAGCTTAGCTCGAAGAGGTACGAGCAAGACTATTTCTTTCTCATTTTGCAGGGTTCTTGACTTGTAAACCCGGAGCAGATGGTGAAGACTTTCATTCGATGGCCTCGACTCCAAAGCGGGTCCCCCTTGAAAACCAATACCAAGCCCAACATTACGGTCCCGTGGAAGACCTCCCGACCGATCAAAATGTATGCGCTGCGAATGAGCCTAAAACCTAGGCACAGGTCAGTAGGGAATTGAGTGCATCCCCTATAAAAATCATTACCTCAAAACAGGTGAGAAGACCTCCCCGTCGAGAAATATTCCAATTGATGTTTTGAACAAACTCTTTTTGGAATTTTCAAACTGTTGATCTAGATTTGCCGCGCAAGGAATTTGTGATCACATCTGTATGTTGCAAGAATGTTTTGGATAACCTCCAGCATCAAAGTGCACTTTTCATGACTAAAACTTAAGTCATAAAATTTTGTCGATTGGACAACCGTTGTCTTCCAAAGATTACTAACGTTTTCTTGGTGAAGAAAAATCTTTCGGGCTCAAATTTCTACAGGATACCTGGAGAACCCAGCTCCCAGAATGTCGCCTCAACAGACCCAAGTGAAGCTTTGTCAAGATAAAATCTTTCACTGCTTCAAAATTGAATTCCCGACAGATTTTGGGATCTTTCAAAAAAGGGGTGAGGATAGAACCCTTTTTCAAAAAATCAAACAATCCCAGTAGACGCGGAGAACCCTCGTCTCGGGACCCTTTTTTCAAAAAAAAATCAAGCAGTCCTAGCATGACGTGGAGAACCCTCGTCCTAGGACCCATTTTTTCAAAAAAATCAAGCAGTCCTAGCATGACGTGGAGAACCCTCGTCCTAGGACCCCTTTTTCAAAAATATCAGACAGTCCTAGCATGACGTGGAGAACCCTCGTCCTAGGACCCCTTTTCAAAAAAAAAAATCAAACAGTCCTAGCTTGACGTGGAGAACCCTCGTCCTGGGACCCCTTTTCAAAAATATCAGACAGTCCTAGCATGACGTGGAGAACCCTCGTCCTAGGATCCCTTTTTCAAAAATATCAGACAGTCCTAGCATGACGTGGAGAACCCTCGTCCTAGGACCCCTTTTCAAAAAAAAAATCAAACAATCCCATTAGACGTGGAGAACCCTCGTCTCGGGACCCTTTTTCAAAAAAATCAAACAGTCCTAGCATGACGTGGAGAACCCTCGTCCTAGGACCCCTTTTTCAAAAAAAAATCAAACAATCCCAGTAGACGTGGAGAACCCTCGTCTCGGGACCCTTTTTCAAAAATCAAGCAGTCCTAGCATGACGTGGAGAACCCTCGTCCTAGGACCCCTTTTCAAAATATCAAACAGTCTCAACGGACGTGGAGAACCCTCATCCTGAGACCCCTTTTCAAAAATTCAAAAATCCCCTCTGACTTGGAGAACCCTTGTCATGGAAAACCCTTTCAAAAAACACAAAAATCCCCTCTGACCCCGCTAGTCAGCGTCATGGGATCCCCCAAAAGCGCGATGACATAGATAAATCTCTCTGTAAGTGTTCACAGGTTGGTAGCCGCGGATCTGTCATCTTCCGGACCGGATCGCCAATTTTCAGCTTCAGAAGATTTCTTCCACCCCAAATCCCCACCAGACGGGGATATACGACAGAGGTGTCTCAAAGCACAGTTCGAGATCGGAGCCCATAACGCTCGCGACTTGCCGCCTAGAGATACGGTGACCGCCTTTTTCGCGAAGTACGCGCCGGATAGCCATGCCTCGAAGCTCTCACCCTTAGGAACGGATTGCAGCCGGTAGCCGCGGAAGAGACATTTATTCCACCCTAAATCCCACCAGACAGGGATATACGACAGAGGTGTCTCGAAGCACAGTTCGAGATCGGAGCCCATAACGCTCGCGACTTGCCGCCTAGAGATACTGTGACCGCCTTTTTCGTGAAGCACACGCTGGATAGCCATGCCTCGAAGCTCTCACCCTTCGGAACGGATTGCAGCCGGTAGCCACGGAAGAGACATTTATTCCACCCTAAATCCCACCAGACAGGGATATACGACAGAGGTGTCTCAAAGCACAGTTTGAGATCGGAGCCCATAACGCTCGCGACTTGCTGCCTAGAGATACGGTGACCGCCTTTTTCGTGAAGCACACGCCGGATAGCCATGCCTCGAAGCTCTCACCCTTCGGAACGGATTGCAGCCGGTAGCCGCGGAAGAGACATTTATTCCACCCTAAATCCCACCAGACAGGGATATACGACAGAGGTGTCTCAAAGCACAGTTCGAGATCGGAGCCCATAACGCTCGCGACTTGCCGCCTAGAGATACGGTGACCGCCTTTTTCGCGAAGCCCGCGCCGGATAGCCATGCCTCGAAGCTCTCACCCTTCGGAACGGATTGCATCCGGTAGCCGCGGAAGAGACATTTATTCCACCCAAAATCCCAACAAGACGGGATATGTCATTCCTTAGGTGAAGCCTTTTAATAGGCAAACCTTTTCCAAGACCGATCTACAGAACGATCGAGTCTTCGACTAGTCCCAACAAGACGGGATATGTCATTTCATAGGCGTAGCCTTTTAGTAGGCAAACCTTTTCCAAGACCGATCTACAGAACGATCGAGTCTTCGACTAGTCCCAACAAGACGGGATATGTCATTTCATAGGCGTAGCCTTTTAGTAGGCAAACCTTTTTCCAAGACCGATCTACAGAACGATCGAGTCTTCGACTAGTCCCAACAAGACGGGATATGTCATTCCATAGGCGGAGCCTTTTAGTAGGCAAACCTTTTCCAAGACCGATCTACAGAACGATCGAGTCTTCGACTAGTCCCGACAAGAAGGGATATGTCATTTCATAGGCGTAGCCTTTTAGTAGGCAAACCTATTCTAAGACCGATCTACGGACGAACGATCGAGTCTTCGACTAGTCCCAACAAGACAGGATATGTCATTTCATAGGCGCAGCCTTTTAGTAGGCAAACCTTTTCCGAGATCGATCTACAGAACGATCGAGTCTCTGACAAACCCTACAAAACGGGCGCGTCATCCTTAGATTCCTATCAGTCCGGAGTCTCACCATGGTAGAAACCGCCATAAGGGTCAACTCAAGGTAGACACCGCCATAAGGGTCAAAACTAAACTCAACGGTAGATACCGCCTGAAGGGTCAAATATGGTAGAAACCACCATAAGGGTCAACTTGAAGGTAGATACCGCCATAAGGGTCAAAACTAAATTCAAAGGTAGAAACCGCCTGAAGGGTCAACTCCATGGTAGAAACCGCCATAAGGGTCAACTTGATAGTAGAAACCGCCATAAGGGTCAATTGAATGGTAGAAACCGCCATAAGGGTCAACCAATGGTAGAAACCGCCATAAGGGTCAACTTGAAGGTAGATACCGCCATAAGGGTCAAAACTAAATTCAAAGGTAGAAACCGCCTGAAGGGTCAACTTGATGGTAGAAACCGCCATAAGGGTCAACTCGATGGTAGAAACCGCCATAAGGGTCAACCAATGGTAGAAACCGCCATAAGGGTCAACTTGAAGGTAGATACTGCCATAAGGGTCAAAACTAAATTCAAAGGTAGAAACCGCCTGAAGGGTCAACTTGATGGTAGAAACCGCCATAAGGGTCAACTCGATGGTAGAAACCGCCATAAGGGTCAACCAATGGTAGAAACCGCCATAAGGGTCAACTTGAAGGTAGATACCGCCATAAGGATCAAAACTAAATTCAAAGGTAGAAACCGCCTGAAGGGTCAACTTGATGGTAGAAACCGCCTGAAGGGTCAACCTATGGTAGAAACCGCCATAAGGGTCAACTAATGGTATGACCTACCATACAGGTCAGGGCTTAATCTCCCTAGGATATTCTGAACGAGTCCTAGGTATCTTCTTGAAAGTCATCGCAACCGGCAGCATCTGACAGGTGAGCTTCAGGTAAGCCTCTCTCACTCCGGCCTATGTTCGAATCGCAAGAGTAAACCGGTGATTAATTTGAGCATTCATCGAAAGACTTAAGGGTCCGATGTCATAGCATTTTTTTTCCCAGTCGAGTCGGTCAAGATCCAGGTGTCATTTTATCTTTGAAAGCAACCTCTGACGAGCTCACTCTCAAAGAGGGGCAGCTGTTGACACCTGATTTTTGACCATCTTTTATTTTAGTTTTTATTTCTAAAATTAATTAAAAATAGCAAAAAAGGTCAAAAAATTGAAAAATCAACTTTGGAAGCCTTAGCCTAGCCTTAGGAACCAGTTTTGAACAAAAAATATTTTTCGTATTTTTTAATATTTTTTGGAATTTATTTAATTATAAAAATACCCAAAAAATTAGAAAAAATACCATCCGTGTTCAGAAAATTACACACAAATATTCAGAAATTTTATTTTAATTCTATATTTAATATTTTCACTAGTTATTAGGGAAATTTGGCTTGGTTCATGGGGTTCCTTCACAAACCTAATCCCGAACCGGGCCTAAAAAATCCTTTTCGAGTCTTTTAATTTTCAATTCTTGGTTTTTATAAGCTATGACATTGGACTCTAAAGTATTGAAATGCAATTGGGTCAATTTGCCCTCCAATTTGATCAATTTTAACCAAAAGGGCTTAATTGCATAAAAATCTTTCAATTTAGTCCCCGGTTTCACAATTTTTGAAATTAAATTTCACACGGGCACACCCATTAAAATTAAACACCTCTACCCAACAGCTTTCATCATGCTGAATCCATTTGTGGGCTCAATTTTGGCTAATTCGATCGTTTAGGCCTTCGATTTGGCGAAATTAAATTTCGGATCCTAGGGACAATTTGGGGTTTTCACAGAATTTCAATAAATTGATTCCCGAAAATACCCATATTTGATGGAAAACATGTCAAGGAATCCGATTTTTCCATCAATTTCATGAAAAGAGGTCATTTAGGGGGTCAATTTGGCGATTTGGCCGAACCGGGCCGGTCGGGTCCGACCCGACCCGACCCGGCCCGACCCGGGTCTGCAAGGCTTGCACAGAATGTGCAGCAAGCCGTGGGAGGAAACAAAAAAAACAGGGGCGGCATGGGCGTGCGCTTGGGGAAGAAAAAAAGGCGACAGGCGTGGGGGGACAGGAGCAAGAATCCATGGCAACATCGGGCAGAGGTGGCGGACGCGTCGAGGCGCGCCGGTCGGCCACGAAAACCGGCGAGATTCTCGGTTAAAACCGAGCTCGGCCATGGGAGAGAGAGGATTTTTTTCGTGCGAGTGAGAGCGAAGCCGAAGGGCGACGAAGCTTCCCCGCACACCGCGGAACCTCACTGGAGCTTCAGCCACCGCCGTCGAGCCCGGAACAGGTCGGTATCTCGCCGGATCTCCCTTTTTCTTTACGCACGCCATGTGTTCGATGAAATGCCGATGGATGTCTCGACTCGGTTTTGTCTCGGCCGTGTCTTCCCGAGCTTCATTTAGCACGAATATTGCCTTGAGTCTCCACTAGAACTATTCCTAAGCTCAACTTGCCATTTATTTTGCATTAAATCTCGGTGAAAACCGGACCCCAACCTTTGCCGACCACCCTCCGGACCGAGGACTCAACGGGGAGCTTCCGGCGGGCGCCGAGCTCGAAATGAGCTCAGGTAAGCCTCTAGACCCTCCTTGGGTGTTGTTTGATGGTTTAGAATCGAGTTTTGATAAGAAAAAAAATTCGGAAAATGCCTCGCCGGAGCCGAGTTCGGGGAGGTCCGGTTCGCCGGTTTTTAGCGTGTTCATGGTTATTATTTGGGTTGTATGTTGATGTGGTTGGTCCAAGGAGTCGAATGCCGCAAGAACGGGCGAAAAATACCAAGTTTCGGGCCCGTTTCGCAATTTTCCGGCGACCTCGCCGGAATTTTTACTATTCCCGCCGGATTTTTCACTGTTCATCGTCTTCTCCGGCGACCCTCCGGCCGGTCAACGGTCAACGGCCGACGTGGCGTGCCACGTAGGCAGCCACGTCATCCGGGTGGGGTCCGGTCCGCTTATTTTCAAATAAAACAAACGGACGGTCACGATCGCGACACGTGTCGCGATCCTAGATTTTTGGAAAATTAAATAAATGATTTTCGAATAATCGATCCGGCGGACGAGGATGCGCCACGTGGCTCATTGAGAGACATCCGATCTTGTACAAGATCGGACGCACCAGAGGAGGCCACGTGGCACGTTCTAGAGCGCCCGATTTGTAGGTTTTCTAAAAAATGAAAATAAATTAGTTTTTGATCCGACGGCTATTATTGAGCCACGTGTCTCTCTGTGGGTCGCCCGATCTAGTGGAAGATCGGACGCACGAGACGAAGCCACGTGGCACAACGTGGACCGTCCGATCCGGGGAATTTTCGGATAATTAAATAAAATAGATAAAAAAATCAAAAAATTGTTAAAAAATAGAAAAAATGTTTTAAAAAATCAAAACGGTGTCGTTTTAGGCCGGTGTCGACCCCTAGGGTCGGGCCGGGCGCCCGAGAGGCGTGGGCCGGGTTTGACCCGGCCCGGAAAATATTTTTAAATATTAAAAAATTCAGAAAATAATAAAAAATAATAAAAAATTCAAAAAATCAATAAAAAATAGAAAATTCATAAAAAATTCAAAAAATTCGGAAAATTCAGAAAAATTCTAAAAAATTCCAGAAAATAGGAAATGGCCACATTCAACTGGCCACGACCTGTTTCGGGTCTTTCGACCCCCGATTTTTCAGAAATGACGGTTTTGCCCTTCCGGCAAACCGTCTTCCAAAAAAATTCTAAAAATCCAGGAAAATCCCAAAAAATAGGAAATGGCCACAAACAACTGGCCAAGGCTCATTCCGGGTGTTTTGAACCCCGACCCTTCTTAAAATGACGATTTCGCCCTTTGGGCGAATCGTCTTCCAAAAATTGAAGAAAAGTCAAGAAATTCCAAAAAATTCTCAAAAATGGGAAATGGCCACAATCAACTGGCCATGGAATATTTTGGGTAATTCAGTATCCAAACCTTCCAAAAATGACAATTTTGCCCTTCGGGCTAATTGTCCCCGAATCTTTCCATTTTACCCCTAGCCCTAAATCGCATCTTCCCTAAGCCTTTATGGCTATACTAGGAGGCCAATGATTGAAATTGATGTGCATTGACATGATTTATTTATGCACTTGATTGCGCTTTCATTATATTGACTGTGATTTGATAGGACCAGTCTTCCAATCTGCATGAAACCCTGACTCATACCTATCTCACCTAAAATTGCGCCTGCATGAAATCTTGAATAGGAAAATCACTCGCGTTAGGTACCGGAAGGGCGTCGGTAATGACACCGACGTAACCAAGTCCCCGAACCCAAAATCTCTGGTTCCGCAGAACTGATCGATCTCTCCCAATCGGTCAGTAAGGTTTCCGGTCTACCCTCCAAGAAAGACCGGTGGCGACTCCAAATGCATGCACAAGTTGCACATGCCACCACGACCACACTAAGGTCGAAAGCGATCGACTCTTATCGTCGAATCCCTCAAAAGACACTCTCGCCGCGACTTGGTATGGGCCTGGGAGGGCCCGCGCCGATTTAAGGCCCGCGATCCACATTTCAGAGTGGGAAGGCCCGCGATCGGTAATCCATTAGCCGCGTCCGTTTTTTCGGACGGGTCGCGACAACTATCAACTGAGAATTATCAGCCGTATGAATTATAGGTGCTTGTGAATTGTAAGATTTTGACTGAAATAAATTGAAATTGGAGGTCATGTGATTACAACAAGCAGAGTCAAAGAACCACGAATTAGGAATACCTAGAGTTACTGACAAGGAAGAAGAGCTAGAATTACCAGATTCTTGAATTATGGAACGAACTGTTGATCGAAGATCGTCTAACGAAAGAATAATGGATGAACTTTTAGAGGAATCCTCAATAGCAGCAGCAACAGTGGGTGGTCGTGCAGGTGAATCTCTGAACCGAGAACGATTGTTGGCCCAGATGGGTTGCTTATGTTGTAACTGATAACAATTTGAAACACGATGTCTAGCTCCGCGAAAATGAGTGCAATAAGGTTTGCACCATGAGGATGAACCTGGAGTAGCAAGTACTGCATCTATAGGTATAGAGACTGAGGGCGTGGCGCGTTGTGCCTTTAAAGTAGCAAGTCGAGTCTCCTTAGTTAACAATTCAGACACAACTGCCTCAAGATGAGGTAAAGGATCTCTATGCAGAAGTGAAGCTCGCACCGATTCAAACTCATAATTGAGTGCCATCAGAAATTGCATAATACGCATACGATCGTGATATTCAACAAATTTACCAGCATAAGTATTCAAACTCCATTTCGGTTCAGATAAAGCTAGTTGATCCCATATAGCATGCATGGATGATAAAAAGTCATTAATAGACTGACCTGTCTCATGATGCATACGATGTAAATTTCCTAACAATTGATATTGATGAAAAATATATGACGTGGAATAATGACTAGCGAGAAGATGTCAAGCTTCTTTAGCTGTATTTAAGCGTCCAAACTGAAGTCAGATAGATGGAATCGAAGTATTTCGAATCCATGTGAGTATTTGATGATTCTTGCTGTCCCACTCCTCTAAACGTTCAGCAAATTTATCATCAACTTCACCAACTGTCTAGGTAGGCTTGCGAATATCTCCAGTGACATAATGCCAAAGCCTACGTCCTCTCAGAAAACTCGATATTACTTGAGACCACAAAATATAATTTAACCCATTCAAGACTGTTTGAATATGTATTGCCACTTCTACTTTATCCATGACAAGTAAACAGTATAATTCCAATAGACTTCTATGTTGATTTCAATGTAAACTAATAATTCTAGAGGCGATATGACAAAACTAAGCCCAAAAATAGCTTCAGGAGATCGAAATACCTCATGAACGAGTTTGAAAACAGCAAGAACCGGTCTAAAAAGGGTCGAGCCGGACGAAACGGTGAGCAAATCGATTTGGTCAACACCGGTCAACGGCAGTCCATCCCAGTCAAAATCTGGTCAACGCGGTCAACAGAAGTACACGTGTGGCTGACACTTGGCAGAGGACGTGGTCGAATTCGCACACATGGCGGAGGATGTGGCGAACACGTGGCAGACGCGGTGCAAATCCGTGTACGTGAGACGTACAAGTGAGTGGATCTCACTTGCAGAGAGCTCCACCGGCACGTGAGGCATTTTCCGGCAACGGCGTTGGGTTGGTCGGACTCGGCGGAGGACGAAGAACCTGTTGGTGGCGGCGTTGATGAATAAAAATTAACAGAACAAGGACTTACAAAGGACGGCGTTAGTGACCCGTGTCGAGTCGGAGCGTGGTGGTGCGTGCGGTGAATTATCCGATCTGTTCACGATGAAATTTCACTATTTCACTCGTCTGAGAGCAGCGATCCTGATGGTGATATTGTTTTTTTTTCCTAAAGTAAACATCGAAAATGGAAGAGCAGCGAAGGACATCGATAGGACTAGAGGAATCTCAAATGATGCCTAGAGTGTTACTGATGCGTGAGGGAGGGCTGGTCGCTGTGAATACTTGCTAAAGGTATCTCTGATGGTTGAAGAATCAACGTTGGGGTTGGTCGCAATTGGATGACGACTAGAGGAATGACCAGACAAAAGCTGCTGTGAAAACTTCTCTACATCGCCCCTTCCTCAGACAACATAGCTCTGATATCTTGTTGAGAATGAAGAAGAGAGTATTTTTCATATATTTTCTATATCTCAAATCAGTGATACCAAGAGCCTATATAGGTTGTATAGGATGTCCCAAAGAGTTATTTAAGGCAATTAATAATTACAAAATCAATCACAATAAATTAAGGAAGATTATAACCCTATTAATATTGCTAATAGCATCGAATTTAAAAGACATGCCGATCAAAAGTGCGCTAAATTTCAAGATTAAAGAAAAACGACGGCGCGACGATAATTATAATTCCGAAAATGTCCTTATTTTACCCCCACGAATATAAAAATAATAATAATCCCCCGAAAGTTCTCATTGACCCAAAACGCTTTGCGTTTCACCTCCTCCGTTGACAGGTGCGCCGCCCTCAACATTGCTCGATTTTTCGACCAAAAAAAAACCATTGCTCGATTCCCTGCGGCGTACTCTTTCTTATCATCATGCTCTCGTCCACGAGAACCGTCGGATGGTTAGTTCCTCCACGTGGCACCTATGCAAGCCCCGCTGACCACGCTTCTCCTAGTCCCTCCTCTCACGCTATTTTTTTAAAAAAATTTTCCCCTCTTACTTTTCAACTTTATTTTATTGTTGAAAAGAAACACAAAAAAGAAGAAGCACCTTACCCCAAAAAAAAAAAAAATATAACCTTACCCAAAAAAAAAAAGAAGAAGCAAAATTCGTCTTCCGATCGCCAACTTCCGATTCTCCTCCTCCCTTCAATGGCTTCTCAAATCGCGTAACGGTCCGCCATTGACGTCGACCTCCGCAGCTCCAATCCTCCAGAAAGAAGGCAACTCTCCGTCTCCGCCGGAACGATGGCTCGAACTTCAATCGCGTCGTCCCTCAGGC
Organism: Rhodomyrtus psidioides; assembly: GCA_021437785.1. Lineage (NCBI taxonomy): Eukaryota > Viridiplantae > Streptophyta > Magnoliopsida > Myrtales > Myrtaceae > Rhodomyrtus > Rhodomyrtus psidioides. The sequence continues at coordinate 4,784,894 of JAILYB010000040.1, read as the reverse complement.
GCCTCCTCTCCAGATCCAGCCCGCCCCCGCGCGTCGTCCCCTCCCGATCCGTCACCTACATGCCCCGACCCGGAGACGGGGCGCCGCGCGGCGTCACCCTCATCCCCGGCGACGGGATCGGCCCCCTCGTCACCGCCTCCGTCGAGGAGGTCATGGCCGCGATGCACGCGCCGGTTTACTTCGAGAAGTACGACGTCCACGGCGACATGAATAGGGTGCCCGAGGAGGTGATCGAGTCGATCAGGAAGAACAAGGTGTGCCTGAAGGGCGGGCTCAAGACGCCCGTCGGCGGCGGGGTGAGCTCGCTGAATGTCCAGCTGAGGAAGGAGCTCGATCTGTACGCCTCGCTCGTCAGCTGCGTCAACCTGCCGGGGCTGCCAACGAGGCACGAGAACGTGGATATCGTGGTGGTTCGGGAGAACACGGAAGGGGAGTACTCGGGGCTCGAGCACGAAGTGGTTCCTGGGGTTGTCGAAAGTCTTAAGGTATAATTGAATTGGTTCGCGCCGGTTTTTGTTTCTTTCATCTTGGATGTTTTGATTTAATTTGTCTTGTGTTGCTGCTGCGGTATTTTGATTGGATGGATGACTTTGAGGTGCTTTTAAACTAAGGGTTGAGGCATTGTCTTAAGCGTCGTTGCTGTGTTCGATGATATTTCAGTGGAATTATGGAGTGAATGGGCATTACTTCTGCTGAAGTGATGTAGCAACCGACATTCCTGAGGATTTAAAATTCTGCACGCATGCCTCTTGTTTGTCCCAAAGTTTGCACGTTTTTAGCAAACTACAGTCGCTATCTGCGTGTGTCCATCATCTTACAAAAGAAGTCACGACAGTGATACGAATGAACATAGGAGGTACCTGAGCAACTTACAGGGGCTATCTTTGTGGGATGTAAAAAGCAGGGACTTTTGTGCCCTGTCAATATTATTGTGGATGTCCAATGTCCCCGCTAATTTTGTCTCCAATGTTCTACTTGCTGTGTGACTAGGGTCACTTTCAACTGAATTTGTGTCCTATTGCATGCTTTTGGGTAGTTGAGTTTACTACTGCGGTGAGGCATTGGTTTTGACCGAATTAAGCATTTTGCTTTGGGTACATTGACTACAGTGATTTGATCTTTTGTCACTTATTTACATTTTTGCTTCTCCTGTTTAACTAGATCCAAAACGAATGCTGGTATACATGATGTGTTCTCTCTATGATTCATTATCACTAACTTAACTCAGATTTTCAATTGGTTCAGGAGCATTACTTTTGATGAATTCTGTCAAAAAACTACCTTATTAGTCACTACGACATAAACATCTTACTGTAAATTAAGTTGGTTGCTCGATCCCTTTTATCTGTCTATCATTTTTTATGGCATTGCAAGGATTGGTCTTTTTAAGCATCTCATACTACCCTTCTTTTAGGTGATGACAAAGTTCTGCTCAGAGCGTATCGCACAATATGCTTTTGAGTATGCTTACTTGAACAATAGAAAGAAAGTGAGTGCTGTCCACAAAGCAAACATTATGAAGCTAGCAGATGGTCTATTCCTGGAATCATGCCGAGAAGTCGCCAAAAAGTACCCTGGGATTAAGTATAGTGAGATCATTGTGGACAATTGTTGCATGCAACTCGTTGCCAAGCCTGAACAATTCGATGTCATGGTATGGTTTCTCAATGTTTACGTTTTCATTTACGAAGTAATTTTATAGGTGTGAGTTGTTAAAAGACTCTGTCAGCTCTTTCAGCATTTATCTTACGTAAAAAGATTGTACATTCAGCATCTTGATAGAGAATCTAGCTAATTTATAGGTTGGGACTTGTAAATAGGTTGCAGATGGAAGTTGACACGCTAAGTTGCAGGGTACTGATTGGAAGGAAAAGTTGGAAGTATATTTATGGAAAAAAAGGTCCTTTATGTCTTTTTGGAGTTTCTTTCTTGCTATTTTATGTATATGTGTATCCATGCATGGACAATATACATTGTCGGAGAAGGGCTGGGAGGATTGATTCGGTTGATATTATCAAAGATTTCGTAATGTCTTTAACTGGGATAAACTACTTGTTTAGAAACCAGAGAGCATGTTCTTGGAGGATATCACAGTATTTTAGTTTTGGACTAGAGGCAATATGACAAAAGCATTGATTTAGCACTTCTTCGCTCTTGATATCCACTTGAGAGTTAACTAAATAGATGTCTGCAAAAGTTATTTTTGATGTAGTTTCTTTTTCTCTTTTTGTTCATTTCTGTGGTTAGAAGCTAAGTTTACATTATGTGGGGAAGAATTCATAGACAGGTCCCTTTGCTGGTTGTTTTGATTCTTCCTGTGTGTTCTATGTGATTTCTAGAGTGCTGCAATGGAAGGGAGATCAGTTGTGTATCCTTGTAGATGCTATCTTTTCAGTTAATTTTCCATCCATAGTTAAGGATCAAGTTTATCACAGATTTCTCTAGGCTTGAAGTTGCTGAGAGTATGTAAGAAGGGAAAAAAATTTCTCCAATAACAATCACGTAGAATGGTAGAAAGGTCAATCAAACACATTCTTCTGACAGTTTGATGGCAAGCCCTTATTGAGGATATGGCATATGAAGTCACGACTAGCCTGAATTTCAGCTGGTCATTGGTATGAGCAATAAATATCAGGATTGCTAATTGGCTATTATTGGATGCATGTGCAGAGATCGATCAATTCTGATTCTTGCTTTTTCTATTGATTCTTTTCCGATCGAGATATATGGATCCACAGATCTATGTGTCTATATAGGTCCTCTGTTCATGGATTAACAAAATTGTGCAAAAGTTCTATTTGCCTCTGCCATTCTATGAGTCTCTTCCTTTTTGCGTATGGCATTGGCATTGCCACTTCCTTTGGCAGCATCCACTAATTCGGAACTTAATTTGAAAGCCATATTTCACATCGAGAATTCTTTGCAGATGAAGAGATGTCGAAGGGGCTTCTTACTTCCCAAACAGATCCCCCTACATCTATATATAAACTCTGATTTATCAAGAATATGCAAGAAAAGCACTTCGAATTGTTGATTCATCGCCAGAGATGGCTTAGAACCAATAGTTCATTATCTAATGGATTTTTCCGTTCTGATGGTTCATCTTGGTTATAGAAGGCCCTCTAGGACAACTACAGTAAAAACTTGTTTATTTGATTATCGAGGTTTCATAGTCATTTTATTGGAATGGCTACGATACCTGAATGAAGAGGAAAACCTTACCGTTTTAGCTTTGACGATAATTACTCAGTCACTTATTCTTAACTTTACTGGTCATCTTCTTAAAAATACTGTATTGTACTCACGTCATACTGCACCTTAATCTAAAGCGATAAGCTCCACTGAAGTGTGGTTTGTAATTTGCAGGTGACCCCCAATCTTTACGGGAATCTGGTTGCAAATACAGCAGCTGGCATAGCTGGTGGAACTGGAGTCATGCCAGGAGGTATACCTTAATGTTCGATCACATTTTAGTATACTTCCCATGTTTCATTCAACGTGACTGAAAATTGCTTTTCGTGAGGTACATTTATGAATTGTAGGAACTAGGATGTGACATGGAGCTATTAGAGAGAGGGAGAATCAAATTCTGTGGGACTCTAAATAGAACCTACTGGCCTTTGTTCATAAAATAGCATTATGTGCTATTTAACTGGTGCCCCAGTTCTTTGGAGCAGAGGAAGTGCCCTAGCTCTTGCCATGCAAAAAATGAAGTTCTAAACAGAATATATATTTGTTTGTAGGTAATGTGGGGGCTGATCATGCCATTTTTGAGCAAGGCGCTTCAGCAGGTAATGTGGGTCATGAAAAGCTAGTCGAACAAAAGAGGGCGAATCCTGTAGCCCTGCTTCTATCATCTGCCATGATGCTCAGGCATCTCCAATTTCCGTCATTCGCTGATCGGCTAGAAACTGCCGTGAAGCGAGTAATATCAGATGGAAAGTACCGGACGAAGGACATAGGCGGAGACAGCACTACACAGGAGATCACTAATGCAGTCATACGAGCTTTGGACTAATCCACAAGATATCTTCATCCTCTAAACTTCTGGAGAAATTTGTAGACCCGGCATGGAAATCTATGTTGCCCACATTCTTGATAAAATCTTCTTTTCACATTATTGTTTAGGACTTCAGTGTCCTAAATCCTATTTGTTTTATGAATAATCTCAGGTAAACATGAAAACTACAGCAGGTCTTGGTTAGATGAGAGAGTGCAGTTCTTTTAACTGAATTTAGGCGTAAGTTATCTGAGGAGGTCGCTTCTTCTGTACCACTTTAGAGGGGGAAATTATGAAGTTCCATGCTGTCTTAATTTGTCGAATGCATTTTATGGTTACGTCTCAATTCCCCTCCACCCGTCTCGATTTCTTGTACCGATTTCTGATGTGTTTTGCTAGTTCCTACTGACTACTGAGAGTCAACATTGTCCCTTAATCCTCTTTCCAAGTGCTGTTGGAGGCAAAACCTCAAATAGATTACCCATTCCTGATTTTGATTCAGAATGGAGCATGAGAAACAGGAACACTCTATTGTTCGATATTGCTCGCTCTTGCTACCTACGAGCATGCTCCCAAACATGACGATGATTTGCTGCTTACAAGAAGCCTTTCTATTGGCCGCGAGCGTGAAGCAAGGGAATTAAAGATCGATTCGATCACTTTCATAGATGATTACTCTTAGCTCAAGGGAGATAGATGGATAGGGATGGCTTAGGGATGAGTTCTGGAAGTAGTTTTGGACTTTTGAGTAGTGTGTAGTAGTGGTGAGAATGGTCAAGTTCCCGGATTGGGATCGTCTGCCCTGACCTGACGATCCGTGCCCCAAGTTCCAAACCTATAATTCCGTGCCCCAAGTTCCAAACCTATAATTCGAAATCTATAACCGGTTTTTAGTTCTTGAAATTTGAAATCTGCCCTTTTTATCATGTAATTTGTTTTGGAAGATACCATATTTTTTGGATCTGGTTCTAGGGTCTATTTGTGAACCTATTTTTCTTTTGTTTCTTTTTTTGATTTCATTTTTTTCCAGCAAAATAATATGAGTACAATAAAAATTTTAAAATAAAAGATGAATGATAAAACTCACTATCTGCCAAAAGCAACAATTCCTAATATGAGCAATAAAAATTATAATTCATTAAAAACATAGGAAGTGAGGCAAGCGAGACTAGGATTTTTCTTTTTAACCGTAGCTAAAAACCGGTTTCAGAACCCGGATGGGTCTTCACTTGGAATTGGTAGCCGGCTCGGTTAATGTGTAAAGTGGGGATGGAGTTTACATAACTAAGTTAGGCCCAATATTCAGTCAGATCCACTAATTTTTACTTGAATGTGAATTGGGATTTGATTTCAATCAGAACCACTAAATTAAACCTTTGAATCTGCGAAAAAGACTTGGACCCAAAAAAAAAAAAAATCTGCGAAAAAGACAAAAAAGAAAGAAGCAAAAGACAAAAAAACAGAACTTGATAGGCTCCGGGTTGGCTGCATCTGTGGATGATAATCTACCAAACTTGTTTCCTTTTCGGCCTCTCCATTGTTATCTTGTTCTCTGCGCAAGGACCCCCTGTTGAACCCTCATCGAGCTTCATCATAATCTTCTCCCTTTCTCCGTCAGCATGAACCGATTCTTCAAGAACTCGCTCACCCACCATCTCTCTCTCAGGCTCGAGCAGCTCGGCACCAAATTCAAGAACCGCCCTCGCGGTTTCGCTCACTGGGGTGGTGGGGATGGCGGCGATTCCGAGCCGGAGTCGTGGAGATCCATGGAGGGTCTCGTCCGTTGCTCGGCCAACCACGTCCCTCTCACTCCCATCAGCTTCTTGGAGCGGTCGGCCAAGGTCTACAGGGACGCGACCTCGGTGGTGCACCGCGACGTGAAGTATACTTGGAGTGAGACTCACGAGCGGTGTCGTAGAGTGGCCTCTGCTCTGTCCCGGCTGGGAATTTCCCGGGGTGATGTGGTGAGTCGGAGCCCGAGTTGGTTTTGAGTTCACTACCCCGTCATTGTCTGCATCGTTAGGCCAATTTGGTCGTTTGAGACACAAACATTTGTGCGTTGGTCACGCCGAATACTTAATTTTAAGTTCGCTGGTACATACATTCTGGTTTGATTAGTGACTTGCATCTCTTTCTTTCGACTGCTCTATCGGTTTCTTCATCTAGTCGAAATTTGATCCGTCCTGGTTTGATTTGTGAGAAACTGTGTTTCGGTTCATGTGTCTCAAGTTAACACGTCTCTGCTTCAAAGGGTTTGGAAAGTAATAGATGGAAGTGTCTTCTCTGTTAGTGCGTGATAATGCTTCATCAAGTTCATGGCAGTGATTGGAATGACAGACGAGAGAGGATTAAGCTTTGGGTGTTCTCTGAACAGGTAGCCACCTTGGCTCCCAACGTCCCTGCAGTATACGAGCTGCATTTCGCGGTCCCCATGGCGGGAGCGATCCTCTGCACACTCAACGCTCGGCACGACCCGTCCATGGTGTCGATACTTCTGAAACATTCGAGAGCCAAGATCATTTTCGTGGACTGTCAGCTACTGGAAGTTGCTCGCTGCGCAATTGATTTGATTGACAAGACAGAAACAGAACCGCCGATTCTAGTCCTTATTTCTGAATTGGATGGTTCTGTTCCCCTGCATCCTTCAGGCATTCGCGAGTATGAAGGGCTCGTGGCCTCGGGGTCCGGCGATTTCGAGGTGCGCCGACCACGCAGCGAATGGGATCCTATCAGCATAAACTATACTTCCGGGACGACATCACAGCCCAAAGGAGTTGTCTATAGCCATAGAGGTGCGTATCTAAATTCGATCGCCACATTTCTTCTTCATGGGATGGGCTCGATGCCGGTTTACCTGTGGACAGTGCCTATGTTTCATTGCAACGGATGGTGCTTGACTTGGGGAGTAGCGGCACAAGGTGGCACCAATGTGTGCCTCCGAAAAGTCTCTCCGAAAGGAATATTTGATAGTATTGCTATGCATGACGTGACTCACATGGGAGGAGCGCCGACTGTCTTGAATATGATTGTTAACTCAGCGGTAGACGATCGACGGCCTCTTCCTCGCAAGGTGGAAGTCATGACAGGCGGTTCGCCACCGCCTCCACAAATCCTATCCAAGATGGAAGAGCTCGGTTTCAGCGTGTCGCACTTATACGGCTTGACAGAAACTTACGGTCCAGGGACGTACTGCGCGTGGAAGCCCGAGTGGGACTCTCTGCCCTCTGACCAAAGATTGAACATCAAAGCTCGACAAGGGGTGCAACATCTCGGCCTCGAGGAAGTCGATGTTAGAGATCCAGTCACAATGGAGAGCGTTCCTAGTGATGGTAAATCTCTAGGAGAGATCATGTTCAGAGGAAACACCGTCATGAGCGGGTACTACAAGAATCAGGAAGCGACGGACAAGGCATTCGAGGGCGGATGGTTCCATAGCGGAGACCTCGCCGTGAAGCATCCCGACGACTACATCGAAGTAAAAGATCGTTTGAAAGATGTTATAATTTCAGGAGGAGAAAATATAAGCACCGTGGAGGTAGAGACAGTTCTGTACAGCCATCCGGCGGTTCTAGAGGCCGCGGTGGTCGCACGTCCCGATACTCACTGGGGCCAAACGCCTTGCGCGTTCGTGAAATTAAAGGAGGGATGCGACGTCGATGCTCAGGAGATCATAGGATTTTGTCGAGATCATCTGCCTCATTACATGTCTCCTCGTACAGTCTTGTTCGAGGATTTGCCTAGAACTTCGACTGGAAAGATCCAAAAGTTCATTCTGAGGGAAAAAGCAAAGGCCATGGGCAGCCTCTCATGAACCGAGCATTTCCTAAGCTATCCCAAACAATTTTATGTGATCGTTCTTGTGTAGTGTCTCACAATTGACAAAGTTTCTCAGAGTTGATGGTTCCCAAAAAGTTTCTGGAGGTGACTAATTCGCGTTATTCATCATTTTGACCCGGAGAAAGGTGAAAACAGTACATGGGAACTAAGAATAGGTATATCAAATTGCTCTTCTGGTATGCATTACATGCATACATCGACACGGATGTGGCGTCGTGCTTACCCCGCTTTCCGTCTCTGTCACGTTTCGTCGAACTAAAGAGGAAATTAATCTTTTTTTGCCTTGGCAGTTTTCGTGTAATCTTTTAGCTCGTGCAGATGCTCATGCGCTGTGCTGATTTGAATCTAGGCGGATGATGCAGGGATGCGCAACTGGGCTGCAACACAAGTAGTGTCCTCTCGTCACTCTGCCGGTTAGTGATGGTCGAGCACCGGATTCCCTTCCAGATACTCCCCCTGTTCTTCTCGAGGCGGGTTTTGTTGCCAGTACTCCGCCAGCATCGCCATGACATTTCGGATGGGAGGGCATTAAAGCGCCAGCTCCGCAGGTGGTAAGATCATGAACGCTGGCTCAGTATGAATCCCAATCGCTGATGCATCATATTGAGCAAAGAACCGTACATCTGTGCTTATGCACTTACTGCTGCTGTAGCGATTCGGTAGCGGCCTTGTCCATCCTAGTGGATTTCCATCCGGCATCCCGGGGTAGACGATCGATGAATTTGTTTGCCTTTCCCTTCCTCTTCGTCGCCGTGTAGGTAATATCTTCTGCACATGTGCCTGCAATTATCGACCCGTTCGACAGGTTGGACTCGGTGTTCTACACATCTAAGACGTGTCAATAAAAGTTTCTGATGCTTCCAACATCTCGGGGGAAGCATTTTAAGATAAGAGCCGCCGACGAGGTCACTCGGCGAATCATTCAATCCAGCAATACCGGTGTGTACTTACATGGTTGTCCCGCGGAGCATCGATTGAAATCTCAATCTCGGTCCGATCCTATATATATATATATAAGTTAATGTTGATTTTTAGTACGAGATAGCCGTCCTTCGGGTAGGAGGATGGCCGTGTCGACAATATCTTTTAAGACTGAAACCTTTGCTTTCATAGAGTAACTACAAATAAATGGTTTAATTCTAACTCGAAAGGTTGACTTAAAAAGGGAAGAAAGCTACCAAAAGCATGCTTATGTCTAAGTTAGAGAAATTAACGACAATCCCGATTATGCAGTTACAGGGCAAATAACACAGAAGAAACACACGAGTAGTTCAATTCTGATGACTGAATTTGGGTTACCAAAAAAATCCGAAACTTACTGTAATTGTGCCAATTTCGATCATAAATCTCTTTTTTTAGTCTTAAACTTTTTGCATTTGTACCAATTCTATCCATATGGTTGGAAATTGCTGACGTGGCAATTTCAAATAATATTTTAAAATTATTTATTATTATTTTTTTCCATCTTTTCTTCTAGCCAATCGCTGGCCTCGGGTGAAGTTCGCCCCCACCAGCCACCGATAGGGGCGAGCCTAACCATCGCCGGACGAGGTCGACCTCGCTAGATCTAGGCGAGGTCCAGCTTCACTCGAAGCTGGCGCCCGACGTTGGCGATCTGCCGGAGGAGGAAGATGGAAAAAAAGAAAAAAAAAAGAAAAGAAAAAAAATGAAAACGTAACTAAAAAATTCGAGAAAATATCAAATATAATTTGAAAATTACCACGTCAGCGCAGGTCGACCAAAGTTGGCTGGACGGACCAAATCGACCAAAATACGAAAAGTTTATGACTGAAATGACAAAAAGAAGATTTAAGATTGAAATGGCACAGTTGTATGGATTTAGAATTTTTTTTGATAAATTTCCCGACCAAATTTACCGTTTGCAAGCAATTCCCCTGATGTTTTGGTCCTTGTGAAGCTGTGCTCTATGGACAAAGCTACCCCCATTGCATTGGCTCTCTCTCTCAGCACAGACTTCTGGACCTTCCCTGTGGAATTCATTGGCAATTCCCCGAACCACACCGTTTTCGGAACCATTGCCGCCTTCTGCAGCCGCTCCGTGCAGAACTCTACAATCTCCTCGGCGTTGGAGCACCTCCCTTCCTTCAACTTCACGTATGCACATGGAATTTGCCCCACAACGGCATCGTTTTGAGCAACAACCGCGGCCTCTGCAACTTTCGGGTGGCTCAACAAGACGGCTTCTATGTCCAATGTGCTGATCACCTCCTTCCCGGAGACTATGACGTCCCTCGCTCGGTCCTTCATCTCTATGCAACCGTCCGTGTGCCGCACCCCGACATCCCCGGTCCTGAACCACCCACCAGAAAATGCCTCCCGCGTTGCCTCCAGGTCCCCCAAGTAGCCCGCCATGAGGGTGTTCCCTCGGAGCATGAGTTCTCCAATTGTTTCCCCGTCGCTTGGAACGCTGCGCATGGTGGTCGGGTCCTTGACATCGGCAGCTTCCAGTGTGATGTTGTGGAGGCCTTCTCTACATTTCAGGTTATGACCAACGTCGTCGTCGTCGTCGCCGTCATGCTGGTGGTTTTGTGTTGACCTCCAGGGTCTGATGAGGGCGGGCCCTAGGGCTTCCGTCATGCCATATCCGTGGATAATGTTGAACCCAAGTTCTTGGACCCTCTTGAGGACGTGGGTCGTCGGGAACGCGCCGGCGATGATTACATCCACCGCGGAAGGCGGTGGCTTTTGGTCGGCCGGTGGGGATTCAGCGATCATATTTAGGATAGTGGGTTTACCTGTTGAAAGGGAAAAAGCAAGAAAATTCTACTTTTTCATTGGTATGATTTTGCATGAAGAGAACACTAACCATATACTTTGATATTACATGTTTCAAAAAGCCTTAGGCATCCTCCTACTCACTTGCTTATATTTACTAAACTAAGGTAACGTCACGTTATCGACATATCTCAACGCTAGTAATCTAATTTTTAGTGTCAATTGCATTGTGTAACTTCATAAGTAAAAAAGTTAAAACGTTCGTATCCTTTGATTGACTCGGTTCAATATGTCATGCTCATGATGTAATAGACTCCCCGGATCAAAGTAAACAAAAATGGACCATTACCACATAGAAGAGTGACCTTGTGGAGCTGAATGGACTTGAAGATGATCTTCGCCGACACGTTCCTAATACACACATTGACACCGCCGACTGCTGCCATCGCCCATGCGAAGCACCATCCATTGCACCGGAACATGTCCACCGTCCACAGGAACACAGGCGACTTTCCCATCTCGTATCGGAGGATTAACCCTAGAGAGTTCAAGTACGCCGCCCGGTGGCTGTACGCCACTGCCTTGGGCGTCCCCGTCGACCCCGAAGTGAAGTTGACCGAGATGGGGTCACACTCATCAGCCGGACTCACGGCTTGGAAATCGCTCTCTCCCTCAGCTAGTGTTTGTTCATACTCTCGAATCGCAACATCACATTGGGTTTGGCGATCCGGCGAGACGTCGTGGATTGCGACAAGGAGTGGCTCGTGACCGTGGTGTTCTTCGTGGGGGTGCATGTTGTTCTTGTTGTTGATGACTTTGGAGACAAGGTGTGCGAGCTCGGAGTCGACGAAGATGATCTTGGGTCGTAACCGGTGAAGAATGATCGTCAAAGCATGCTCATCCAGGCTTATGTTGAGCGCGGAAAGAGTCGCCCCCGCCATCGGAACGGCGAAGTGGAGCTCATACAGTGCAGGAATGTTCGGTGCCATGGCTGCAACCTGCATGAACTTAACAATGAATCGGGAACATGAACTATCTAATACAATGCACATCCAAAACTATACGTCGCGAGTGAATAATGTACACCTTTACCCATTCATATCATGAGATTATTATGTCATCGGAATTTGTGCGATTAAAAATGCAAAAAAGTCGAACGCAAACTACACGTTAGAAAATTCTCTTAAATGCTTTTGAGAGTAATAAGTAACGGTACCTCTGAACTAAAGATAATATCTTAAAATTTCTATGGTCTAATTAAGCAACCCTTATAAGAGCTACCACTCGATTTTCCTAGACGATAAATATGTATCTAGTCGGTCCGCAATCCTTTCCTTCTTAAGAATTTTTCTCCAAGGATGAGATAGATTTTGGCTGCTGAGATGCCTATCTTCCAAACTTTCACACGATGAACAAATCGTCGCAGCAAATCAACCGCCATCACAAGTGGGGTTAGCCCTAGACGACTCGCTCATGAGTCATCGCCATGATCAAAACCAATGGTAGTAACTTTTGACCTTTGACTTCCGACGAAACCTCACATGGTCGGCCCGTATCTCCCACGATCGACGCACCATGACCAAGCCCTATCGCACAAAATCGGGATCTTGATTGACCATGTTGGAAGCATCAAGAATTGTCGCCTACCCACATGATGACGACGACGTGCCACAATTCTTTAGGGTTTTGTCCGAATTTCGCTGAAGCTTCTCCTTCTGAGAATACTAAATGACGAGATTGAAGGAATATGTCGCAATCCCTTCCCCCCACCAATGGGAAGAGATAAGTCCCATTCAATGTCTTATCCGATTACGCAGCACCCACCGCAACTGATTTCGTGTGTCATTCCCACCAAGGTGAGTATTTTAAACACCCTACCAAGCATATCTATCATGATACTAAATTGTCACGTCAACAGTTACAATCGATAATTAATCGTGATGATTATATTAGAATTTATTTTCACACCTTTCTTTAATTTATTTGCTTGGAAATGTTAAGAGCATGCAAGATTGATTTAGTAAATTGAGAAAGAGCCAAAACCCTAGACGAGAGTAGCGATACAAAGGGATGAATTTCATTCAAATCCTATTGATTTTTCTCCCTGTACATCTTAGTCTTCATAAGAAACTATATAGCCGAGGAAAGTACAACGTAAGGAAAGTACAATCACTGTTATCATTTCGAAGTACAATCACCTGATTAACGTCTTGATAGTTTCTTCTTTATGATCACATAAGTCGAAGTGGGAAAGGTGGAAAATTGGATGGTTATGAACGTTATGGGGAAAAAAAATTCCCCAATGTCTTTCTTCTAATTAGGAGGGGAAAAACACATCGACTCGTCCATTGGCCGACTCACAGTTGCAATCAAGCAATTTTTACAGCTGAGTCAATTAGGGCGCGAATGATAATCATTCTGTTTCTCTGTTTCTGTTCCAAACCTGTTTGGAACATGTTTCGAACAGAAATCTTTTTGGTAACACAATTTTATTTTATTTTTCTTTCTGGAACAAAAATTTGTTCCATAGATAGGTTTGGAACATAAATATTTTTGGTAACACAATTTTTTTTTTTAAATTTCTGGAACAAAAATTTGTTCCACAGATAGGTTTGGAACATAAATGAGAAGTTAAAATTTTTAACTTCTCTATTTCTGGAACAGAAATGAGAAATAAGAATTCTTCTCATCGCTTACTCTCTCTGTCACGTATCCTAATCGCCGGTCTGCCGGTCACCTGTCGCAAGTCTATCGGCGACCGGTTCACCGGTTGCCGATCCGTCGGTTGCCGGTTCGTCATTTGCCGTCCCTTAGTCGCCGGTTGCCAGCTGTTAATCGCCGGCAACCCTAGAAATTTTATGCCGTTATCAAATGAATTTCTATTTCGGGAATATAAATTTTGTGTTATTATCAAACGCGTTTCTTTGCTCAGAAACTCGTCCGGAAACTAGAAATAGAAAAATCTATTTCTAGTCAAACTTTGATTTCAAAAATAGAATGATTATCATTTACACCTTTAATTAATATACTCTAGCTTGTGAAGTGGGAACAATATGTTCCCTTCTTTATAAGGCTTACATTTCAATAATCCTTTGCCCATGGGACTCGTATGTTGGGATATATGCTTAAGGCGTTTATCATTGAATCAACCTTCGCGTGTGGGAGAGTTTTAAAGAAAAACAAATTGTATGTTTAGATTTTATGGGACAATAGTCAATTGTTTTAAAAGCATAAATTATTAGATAAATGTATGGTTAAATATTTAAATATTTTAACACTTCCCATCATGCGTAGGCTGGACTTCGGCCTAAGCTTAGAGCTAGGAAATATGTAATTGATGAGGCATATAGAGGCATGGAATACGTAAACTTAGGACTTTCTACTCTGATACTATATCGATTTGTAGGATCCAACTGTTTTAAAAGTATAAGCTGTTAGATGAATATGTGATTTGATACTTAAATATTTTAACACAAGCACCATACTCCGTAGTTTCTGGATTAAACTATTGCGCACTGCGTTCTATGTAGTAGTGGCTCAATAGGGTTTATATAATGACAAAAGAGTAAAATGTCCCGAGTTCAAATCTTTTTAAATTTTATCTTTTTTACCTATTATTACTTCACCCGTTAGTCTTAGGTGAAATACCATCCTATGTATGAAGGGAAGTGTTACAGTATACAAAAAATGCATCACGCTTTCATCTAATAGGTTAATTTTTTTTAGAATCATTTGCAATAGTCTTATACAAATATCACGAGATGATTCGTGTGTACGGATTGGTAGCATTGACTTAAAGGATGAGAGCTAATGTGTAAGATCAATCAAGCACACCAAATCATTTCATTTGTAAGATCAATGGGTTAAACTCCACTTTGTCTCTTCGAGTCAGAGAGAATGATTGGAATATGATGACATCTGCTCCCACTTTATACTCATTCAATGACGGGGAGTCTATAACGTCATGGAACAATGTGTAATTCTTCTAACTTGTAAATGGTGGCCCCAGCAAATCAAGGAGAATTTTATGCGAGGTTCATCTTCCCCGGTTCATACGCCTCGTTTACTTACAAATTTTCTAGATTTGGAAGCATGCCGTGATTCCGACATAACATGTTGCACATGAGCTTAGGACAACATCTTAGGGACCACTGACTTGTGTTTCTTGCTACTTAGGCCCAGTCAGATTGAATGCATCGTCGGAACACATGACCCAAGAAAATGCGTAGGCGTATCAATTTAAATTTTGAGATCGAGTAGGACTCTTTTTTTTTTTTGGTAACCGAGGTGTTCGGGCCAGCTTGCGCGCACCTCGACTATTCCTCGAGGGAGACTAGCATAGCAACCCATCGCCACGGCCTCCCATTTAAATCACAGGTGCTTAGCTGGGGAATCGAATTTTGGACCAGTGCGCCTAACCATACAATCTCAAGTGCGCAATAATCAACTGAGCTACCCATCTATTCGACCCAAGAGAAAAGAAAAAAGAAAAGCAGAAATTAAGCGAAAGAATGATGGCACCTTTTAATCAAGCAAACCCTTTTTGATGGAGGTGATTAATGCGTTTTTTGTTGTAGCAGAAATGGTTTAATAGGAAGTTAGATGTAGACCCTGAGTTCTAAAAACGTGTGGGACTACTCTTCGTGGGTGCGCGAAGATTGAACTTGCACTTTAGGGTGTTCACATTATAAAAAAGAAAAATGGAAAAGGAAAAAGCTTACATGACAATATAACAGTACTGTCAGTTATTTCTGACCGTAGATCCACACACTATCATCGCGTGTTTTGCATAAAGTACACATTAATTGAAAAATCGTTGGGTCAGAAATAATGACGGTAGTATCAGATTGTCATGCTAGCGGGAACCAATGGAAAAAAAGATTGGTCTGACATTTCCAAGCGAATAATGAGAGTTTATTCTCTTACAATCAATGTTGACGAGCCTAGATTTCCAACGCGGAGAGGAGGAGGGGGTCGACGCACGCAACTGATTTATTTGACAATTGTCATAGTGCGTAGAGAAAATATTTGATCATAGGATCAATATAAAAAAGTGAAACGATATATGTCATTATGTTTTTACCGATATAAGAAAACTAAAGGGCATCACAGTAATTTGAATCAGTGGAGCAATTTACGTTCGTTGGTACTATGTTTGCATTGTTTGGTTGGGGTGAGTAGAAATGAAAAAAGAAGAAGAAAGGAGGAGGAGGATTTTGAGGTAATTACTATAAAAAAGAAGAGAAAAGATTTGGAGGGATTGTGTTATATTGTCCTTTGAATTCGAGTGAGGAAAAAGAGAGGGCTGATATGAATTCATAAATATCACAAACACTCAAGTATTGACACATAAACGATAGACCGTAAGTTTCTAAGATTTGAACAGTAATCCTAGTTTTGGCGGGAAAGATCATTATGCTTTGGTTTTGGATGCAAAACATGACCTTGCGCACATAGTTGACTTGACCAACCTCTTAATCCTTTCGCTTCGACACTTTTCAACCCATAATGCGATCTTACGATCCTTCCTCGTGTGTTTGGCAAGTCACTTAGTGTTCAATTTTAGGTAGAGTTCTTCCTTAAGTTTTGGTCCATGGAATATAGTTTTGTATTCGTGGTGGTTGTAGTTGACAATCCTTAATGGTTTGTCCCCCACTGCACATGGACTTTCTTTGGAAAAAAAAAAATAAAACAATGGAGGAGCTCGGGGTGTGGCGTGGCAAGGGGTTGACCTCCTCCATTTTGACCTGACTGGGGGAGATTTGAAAGAGTTCCATGGCTTCTCCTTCTCTCGATATCACATCTAAGAAAGGGAAGAGAAAGAAAAGCAGCCCAGGATCTCATCTGGTCAGCATGTATATCCGGCGCGATGTTCACTTGATCCGACGGTTCATGCGCACAAAATGCGCATAAACTCGACCACCGTCGACAATCTATCTCCAGGAAGATCATTGTCCCTCCTCGCTTTTCTTAGGGTTTAATAGCTAACTCACAGCATGACCCTGATCAACTACCTTGTTCCTTCCGTTTAGGAAAAGCTAAAAGCTAACAGAAGCAAAGAAGAAAGAAAGCAAGGACTCTCCATATTCTCATGATAGAGAGGCAAGGGAGACGAGATAGAGAGAGATTTACGATATCGCCGCGCGAGATCTTCAGCCTCGTTAGGGCGGAGGCGAGCTTCAAACACCTTTCGTTGGTTTGTCTCCATGTGAACCTTGTATCGCCGTAGATAATGGAGGTCTTGTCGCCATGGACGGAGGCCGCTCTCTCCAAGAAGCTCGTGGGGGTCAAAGGCACGTAATTCGCAGAGCACCGAAGCAAACCTTCCATGATCTTTCTCTTACACTTTGTGGTTTCTTTTTTTTTTTTTTTTTTGGGGGGGGGGGGGGGGGGGGTGTGGGTTTGTGTGTTCTCTCTAGCTTGCGAGACAAGCGAGCGTGATCGTATGCAACTCACGTAGCGAATTTATACCGCCCTACCTAGTAAATGCATGTCTGACTCGGACCATTTGCTGTACAGACGGAAAGGGTAAAGAGAGAAACGTGAATCACTCTGCAAGGAAAACTAATGGAGGGGGCTAGGGAGGGAGAGATAATGGCACTATGGAATGCTTTCGCCTTTTTAAGGAGGAGATGCGTGCTGGATACCTCTCGAAAAAATATCTTGCATAAAATAAGCTGCTCGCCCCCCCTCTATCTAGAGAAGGAAGGAGCCAGGAAGCAGCAACATTGTGGCGAAACATGGAGGATGACGAGCAAAAAAGAAACGCAATGGAACTTCTTCACCTTGTGGTTAGGTTCCAGATGGATGGGCGAGGAAGAAATCAGTCAGGACAGATCTCGACAGACATGACCAATCAATCACAGTTTGTTTCTTTGGGTCGGAAAGACCAAATTACGGTTTGACAGATTCCAAGACTCCGTTTACTTTTGTGTAATCACCGCGTGGCTGTTTACATCAAGTAAAGACTAGAAGGAGATCGTGACGGGTCAATGGTCTCCCTTATTGGCGTTTTACCACTATCGACTGGTTGAAAAAAAAAAGTAGAGCTGGCAATATGGATCATAGACTCATATTTGACCCATATTTTGTATAAAATGGATCATTAACTTTTAAAGGGCTCACTAAAAATGAATCTAAAAGGTTGAAATAAAATTGAATATGTTAATAATGGGTCACACATTTAAACCATTTTTCGACCCATATTTGACCTATATTCGGCCCATAAGCATAGTTTCCTTCCACAAGTTGCAATGGTCCCGGTCGTCGGTAGCAAGCCCCGGGGCCTGCGACTGGGACCGAGGTCGGGATCGGGACCGGGACCAGGACCGAGACGGGGGATTGGGAACGAGACCGGGACCTGGGCCAGCGATCGGGGCCGGGGCTGGCGAGCAGCGTTGGGAATCGGATATCGGGACTTGGGCCAGGGCTGGGGTCGGAGTTAGGACCAGCGACCGGGGATTGGGGCCGGCGACCGAGGACCGGGGCTGAGGCCGGCGCTAAGGCCGGGGATCGGATATAGGGACCAAGGCCGGGGACCAAGGACCGGGGTCGGTGCGGAGGCCCGGGGCCGAGGCTGGGGCCCGGGCCACCCGGGACCGGGGCAAGGGCCGACGAACGGGGACAGGGGCCGGTGCCGGGATCGGGGCCGGTGCCGAAACTGGGGACTGGGACCAGGACCGGGGACCGGATACTGGAACTGGGGCCGGGGTCCAGGCACGGGCAAAGGCCGGGGCTCGTATATTGGGACCGGGGCCGGCGACTGGGATCGGGGCCAGCGACCGGGGCCAGCCATCGGAGCCCGGACCGAGGACTGGATACAGGGACTGGGGCAGGGGCTGTGGCCGAGGACCGGGTCTGAGCCCGGGATCGGGACCGGCGATCGGGACCGAGGCTCGGATACCAGGGCCCAGGCCGAGGATGGGGACCGAGGTTTGTGCCGGGGCAGGTGCCGGGGTCGGGGATTGGGACTGGGGCGACCGGTGCTGGGGCGACCGGTGCCGGTGCTGGGGCCGGGGATCGGGATCGGGATGATCAGGGCCGGGGTCGAGGCCAAGGACCAGGGCTGGGTCCGGCTACCGAGGACCGGATATAGGGACCGAGGCTGGGACCGGGGACTAGGATCGGGGCCGGGGCCGGCTGCCGCTCCCGATCGTTTAAAAAATTCACTAGATTTTTATGGTATAGAATTATTTTAGTAATATTATTTTATTAAAATGTTATTGTGTTTTGATAATATGGGTCAAAACGTGTCAGGTCGGGTATGGGTCAGTCGCGGGTCGGGTCGGGTATGGGTCATTAAATATAGGTCAATATGGGTCGGACCATATTCGACCCGACTCAAACCCAACCTGACCCACCCACCCATTTGACAACTCTAAAAAAAAGTTTGGTACATGGTAAATAAAGGACATGGCACGAATGCGATTAGAGGTTTTAGCGAGATAATTACCTTTCTAGCTAGTTTTGACCAGCAATAACTGATGTGGATAATTTTTTAATTTTTAATAATTTTTTTGAACTTTTCTTTTCTTTTCTTTCCTTCTTTCTTTGTTGGCGAGTGTGCCAAGGCTGGTGAGCAAAAACCTCCACGGCCATCGCCGAGGCTCGGCGGCTGATGGAGGAAGAAGGAAAGCAAAGAAAAATAAAGAACAAATTTAAAAAACTATCCACGTTAACACAGGTAGTGCCATGTAGATCGCCCAATGTCCATGCCGGGTTATAAGGATGCACATGTGATTTTTGTTAAAGAAGTCCCATATCGGATAATTGATATAGTGTGGAGCAATTAATATATCTTAATTGGCCCATAATTAATTGACTTAAGATTTTGAGTAAAAATGGGTCCAACTGGATATACTAACAGGCTCGGACTTAGGCTCCCATGTGTAATGTAATCCCAAGTTAGAAGTTGATGTTAGAGGAGTCACTTAGAGATTTCCTCACACGTGAGGAAAAGCGTGAGTTGTGTTAGAGAAGTCATACATTGGATAATTGATGTGGTGTGTAGCAGTTAATATATCATAGTTGGCCAATAACTCATTGGCTTAAGCTTTTGAGTGAAGGTGGATCCAACTTGATATGCTAACGGGCTTAAACTCGGGCTCTCTCTTGGCGATCTCTCCAGGTAAATGTATTGGACTTTTGTTGTCTGCTCCCAACATCAGCAATTGCCGGCCAAAATTGGCCGCAAAGACTATATTGTCAAGTCATCAAAAGATTTAGAGCTCAACTGGCCAAATTGAAAATACTATATTGTCAGTTATCAAAAGATTCGGAGCTCAATTGGCCAAATTGAAAGGTTTAAAACTGGCTTGACATCCGTACAATAAGTTTATGACTTTGTTTTTTTTTTTGGCAATTTTCCCGCTTATAGCTTAAGACGGAGCAAGATGACAAAGTGTCTTCGACTTCCTATACGACTATTTCACCTCCAATTAAGTAAGGGTAGAGGAAAATATTGTCCTTAAAATACAAGCCGAGTCGACAGGATGCGAATGTCAATGGGTTGGGTAAGGTCGGGAGAGAATCGAAGGTGAGCAAAGTATATGGAAATTTGGTCACCCTAATTGCTTCTAGTTGTACGCGGTTGCGGAAATTTTGCGCTTGCAGCTTGGTTTCTTCTTGCAAAGATAAAAATTCTTCGAGAATGGTCATCGTTGCGACCGCAGCATACCGAGGTTTCAAGCGGAACTTTCTTCAACATGCATTGAATTTGGGAATGGTGATGCGAACATAGTTCAGGCAATGAACAATTAATTTATACGTTCCTTTTTTTTTTTTTACTTGAGCATCAAAAACTAATTTCCTCTGCATTCCCGTCAAAATGGAACAAGAGAAAATCCACGCGACACTCAATGTCAATTGCTCATGATTCTTTTGAAGATTGAGGTGTTCAATTTTAACTAGGATTAGGACCTCAAATCGTATAAGTACATTCAAATCGTCTTGTTTTGTAATGCAAGGATACGTGCGTGGAGACCAGACTATCTGGATGTCCAGGAAGCGCTTTACAAGTTTCATGAACCGATTAAGCTCGGGCCTTTGGCCGGTGCAGATGACTCTCGCTCAAAGCGGTTTGCATGTAGTTGGTTGGACTCAGAGGAATGATTTCCAATTCTCGACTTGAAAGTTCCCTGACACCCCGATCAAGCGTGCCGCCCCTCGGAGGGGGAGCTCCTGCTCAGACCCTGGATTCAGGCCAAAAAATAAATCGTTCCGTTCACTTGCGCCGACGCGTCAGTCATACTCTTAATAGCTCAAACCTTCTCGAATATGAGTTGGTAACGGTCGCCGGTGTTAATGGAATAAAACAAGAGGCAACACTGAAAGGTTTTGTTTCGAGTTTTTCCTTGTTTTGAAACTAAAGCCGGCCAAAAGCGCAGGTGACTCGAGAATTTCCTAGTCTTCCACAACCAACTCTGACATCCTTGAATCTTTCTAGAAACGCGTGATCTCTTTGAAATTTGCATAGAAGTCGGACTTTGCAGCCAATACCATAGTTGTCAAGGCGTCGCCTAGGCGACAAGGCGACCTTGGGGACCAAGGCGTCCTGTCGCCTTGCTCGGTCTTCTCAACGCGGGCGCCTTGGTCGCCTAGGCGTCGCCTTGTGGACGCCTTGGGCGCCTTGGACGCCTAGGCGACGCCTTGGGCGCCTTGCTGGTTTTTCTCAAGGCGGGCGCCTTGGTCGCCTAGGCGTCGCCTTAGGCGCCTAGGCGACGCCTTGGGCACCTTGAGAAGTACAAATATTAAAAATTATTTATTTTTAATAATATTTCATGCATATATTTACTATATTAAAAGTTATTTATTTTTAATAATCTTTCATGTATATATTGCTCTGTTGAATCATGAATGTAAGTTTTGTAGTACAAATATAAAATATCCAATTATACATATATATTTAAAAATTTAGCTACATTGTCGCCTTATCGCCTTGCAGACGACTAGGCGGGCGCCTAATCGCCTAGGCGTTTTAGAGGCCTCTGCTCGCCTTGTCGCCTTAACAACTATGGCCAATACAGACATCTGCTGCAGAATTTCATTGAAGATCCTAATCCGTACTCCCTGATCCCAATACGTGTCGTCTGTTCTGACTCGTTCCACCTGCTTTGGCCAACCCTCAGTCATCCAAATAGAATTCCAATTGAAGAATGCTTCAACACTAATCAATTCGTTCTAGAAGAGCTTGAGAGGCAATACCCTCAGCTTCGGGAAATCGCCGGAGGAAAATATAAGTCCGAGCCTGCCAACGTATTCATCTCCACCTTCTCTTTATGTCTGAGTCAGTAGATTATGGCCAACTGTGACATATTAACTACTTCGATTAATCCCGCATCATGAGGTGGAACTTCTTACACGTAACAGTTTCACATGTTAACCTCAACAGATCTCTCTTCGCGTGTGAGCTTTCTGGGTTGTGCCCACTCCTCCTTAATCTGTGTATTCCTCCACACCAGCATTATCTCGACTCAAAGCTCCATCTTGTCCCAACCAAGTTTGATAGGAAGAAGTAAGCAGCATCGACACTGACATGCGACACGACGCGATACGAAGTGACATCTCGACATGCCATTTTTCATAAAATAGAGAATTTCGACACGTTGGGACGCGTTATATACTAACCGTATATTTTTATATATACTTGATAAATTATCATGTATATATAAGAATATCAGCGGTGAGTTTTTTCTTCTTTTTTTTGTTAGGGATTCACGATTATTTTTTCTTTGGGTTGATTGAGTATATTAATTTTGTGGTGACTGTGTATATGATTTAAGTATATATATTTTTTATATATTTACATTTTGACCCATAATTTATTGAAAACATTAAAATTGACCACAGATACCGAACTCATGCGTCGCTGGTGAGTCTGAAGCACTGATCACATGTCGGATATCGAACACTTGTTGACCACGTGTCATCGTGTGTCAGAGAGTGTCGAACAAGGGTCGAGAGTGTCGAACAAGGGTCGGTGCTCGACACGCGTTCGACACGACACGACACGATAACATGCGAAGAGTGTGAATTCTTCCTAGAGGAACGCAACAATTGGCTTGTCTCATTCTCGATCCACCTTGGCGCAATCCAGGCTGGGCATGAATGCGTCACCCGCCACCTCGATCAGAAAGCACGTCCGACATACCTTACTTTTGATGTCTTCGCCCCGGCGGTGATCTACACTTGTCAGGCACGACCGTCTAATCAAGGACGGACCGGACAACCCCAAATGCTGGAATTTCTAGCTTTTCCATCTTGGTTGGACGCCCGATCTTGGCTTCATATGTCAGCTCTTCTCATTTCGAACCATGGTGGCCTCCAATCTCTGCTGTTTCGTTCCCGTCCGACGCATGATTCAGGACGGCCGAAAAAATTATCTCTTTGCGCACTCTGAAATTCTATTCTTGTCCTCGAATAAAGTCAAAATCGAATCCAAACCAAGTCGGATCGAATTTCGAGCCATAATCTAAAGGACATCCACGGACCGTGTCTTCTTTCGTCTAACAATTGAAGCTTTCTCTGTATTATTCATGTTGGGAGCGCGCAGCGAAAGTCTAATACTTGTTGGGATTAATAAAGCGGAAATGCCAACGGATCTGCAAATATATCGAGACGAAATCACCAGAGAAATTATGAGGAACGATAAAGGACACCATATATTTACGTGGTTCGATCCGAGATCGGTACCTACGTCCATAGAGAGAGCCAGCAATATAATCCACTATAATCAAAGATTCAGATTTACAATCGCTCATACACTCGAGTGTTTCCCGCACCTAAATTAAACCAAATGCAAACCCACAAGTAGTCTCACAATCTATCACAGAACTCTCACTCAAAAAAGGACTCACAGAGAGAAAAACGATACTTGTCTTGTTTGCTCTCGAAAACGGCTGAACAAAGAACCCCCAATGTTCTTTTTCTTCGTTTTCGTGCGGCTTCAAGAATCACTGTGCGGCACGCCCTGTGCTTTTTATTTCTTCACTATGCGCCGAGCGCAAAGAAGGAACTCACCTTTCATCCTCTGTTCGTGCGGCGCCAGTATTCTCTGTGTCCGATGCGTTCGGCGGCTTCAATAACCCACGATCTCGATTGGTCCTTTCATACGTGCAGCAGCCCTCTTTATTCTGCTAGAGAAGTCTTTGTGCGGCCACAGGGCAATTTATAACAAGAAAAGAAAACCTACGCTTTTGTTTCTTTCTTTTCTCTTAAAGTTGCTGGGGCCCATAGAAACATGATATCACAATACACGTCTGCCCCCCCCTTTTTTTTTTCCCGTCATGTAGCGCCCAATATCAAGAAGTCCAAAACTGATCCAAATCAAACTTGGATATTTACGATAATGCCATCGTTCCTCATCCAACGGACATCGAGTTCAGTTTTCGAATTCAAACTCGAGGTAGAAATATAACAATACTTTCGTCGGGAAGATCGCCAAGAGGGAGCCTAAATCCAAGCTTGGATCAAATTGAAGTTAATATATCGCCAAGAAGGAGCTTAAGTCCGAGCTTGGGTCAAATTGAATATGTTAACTGCTCCACACCACATTAATGCATCCTAACAATCTTCCCCTCACGTGTGAGTTCCAGTGTTAGGTTTGATTCCCCTTAATCCAAGTATCATCGAGCCTGCGTTGCTACACCACAAAACCGCATTGATCACTAAATTCCTTCTTTGAGATGTTCACCCTTGAGAGCGAGTTATCAATCAACCATGCCTAGGCCCGCGTTGCTACACTCGTTGCCTAGTCACCAATTAACCATTTGTTCCTTCAAATATCGATACATAAGTTCGATACTTTCGCCTGGGGATATTGCCAAGAGGGGGCCCAAGTCCCAGCCTATCAATATATCCAGTTGGACTCACCTTCATTTAAAAACTTAAGCCAATGAGTTATGTGCCAACTTTGATATAGTAACTGCTCCACACCACATTAATTCTTCAACGTGTGACTCCTCTAATACAATTTACACGTGCATCCTAACAATTCAAACAATACCCAAATTCTTGAAGGAATTCTAAAATAGGCTATTAATTAGTGGATTAAAGACAACGATATGATCAATGAACCTCTTCTGGAAAAGTGGCTAGATACCAGCGTGGCAACGCAATCAATAGATGAGTCACCACTCACCACCACAAGTTGAATTCACCATAAATTGCGATGTCCTACCTAGTCTCGTGCATGCCAGGGGTGTTTCATGCACGTCGAGAGGGGAAGGAACCCCGAAATTCCCTTTTGCTCTTTATTTAATCAATCTCACTTTTCACCCAAATAATTGTCCTACTATAATAATACCGTCATACATATATATATACCCGTACAATGACATCACATGTCAAAAGAACGTCATTGCTGATTCGTATCATTAGAAGACGAGAGCTATGCCATCCGACGATCTTTGCTCTGCCCTCGCAGGGGCTCAGAAGAACGTCATTGCTGATTCGTATCATTAGAAGACGAGAGCTATGCCATCCGACGATCTTTGCTCTGCCCTCGCAGGGGCTAAAACGAGTCGCTCGGTCGATCCACGTCCATTCGGTTAAGCGACACAGCGCGAGACGGGATGAAAAGTTGCCGGCGTGAATTTGCGAATGAGATCCGATTTATTTCGCCGGGACGCATCGGCAGTGGCTTATCTAGTAAAAATGGAGCTCCATGAGAACCGTAAGCCATAGTGTTAGAATTATGCGCACAAACACATACGAAGTGGGGAGTAATCGCGATAAAGAGAAATCGAAACACAAGATTTTTCATGGTTCATCCTCAAACTAGGGCTACGTCCAGCAGGTAATTTCACTGTAATTAGCGCCTCACACCTCTCTGCTACGACTGGGCACAAATTATTAAAGTCTTCTAAGGCTGCGTATGGATGGTGGCTGGGGAAACTGTTTCTGTTCCAAAAGTGTTCCGGGAACATTTTTGGAGCAGAAACGCGTATGGTTCAAAAATGTTCCGAAAGTGTTCCGCGGAACACTTTTGTGCCAAAGAACACTTTTGAAGGAACAAAAAAAACTTGCTTCTGTGATTTGGGAACACTTTTTGGAACACTTTTGAAACCACCATCCATCGTCGCCGACGCGATTACCACTCGCCGCCTCGCTAAAAGCCGACCGTCGACGGTCGCCGGCCGCCGGTCGCAGGTCTCCGGCCGCCGTCGCCGGCCGCCGTACGCCGTCGCGGTCGCCGGCCGCCGTACGCCGTCGCGGTCGCCGTCCGCCGTTCGCCGTCTGCCGGCCGCCGGTCGCCCGCCGCCGTCGCCCGCCGCCGCCGCCGCCGGCCGTCGCCCACCTCCGGTCGACGACTGAAAAAAGTGTTTTTTTTTTAAATTACCAAACGCGTTTTTTTCCTAAAAATCGTAATTTTGAACAGAAACACAAAAAAATGTTTCCGTTCAAAAAATGCTCCTTGGAACAGAAACGCTACCATACGCAGCCTAACATGCCGAGGTCGCTGTCCGGCCGAAACGGGACCCCCGGTGCCGTCCTATCATCGGGAGGTGTGAATCACGCTACGTGAATGCAGCCATACAAAAGGTTGATGGACAGCTGGAATGTGGTCACATCGACGGCCACGTTAGTATATATACATAAGATTGGACAATTTAACCCCCCAAAAGAAAAGAAAAGAAAAAGAGAGAGTTGAGTATCGTCACGACGATTGGCGATTGGCCGATTTAGTCAAATATAGAAAGAAGACTTGCCAAACGAAAAGAAAAGAAAAAGAAAAGAAAGAGACTTGAGAACCAATGCGATGTACAGAGGAAGTTGCTTCGAGGTTTACTAGGTAACCAAAGTCAAAAATAATTGCGATGTTGTAAGAGGAATAACGACAAACCCCATCACTAACGCCGATCGTGCTTCTGTTTCTTTATCAGTATAAACGAAGAACAAAATTTAAAACATGGGTCTTTTTTTTAATTCGAGTTTTGAATCATAATTATCTTTTAATAGTGTTAATAAATGTTTGTTTTAAGTGAACGATTTCACCAATGAAATACCCATTTTCAGAGGGAAAAAAAGTCAACCATGGGATGGGAAGAGTATGGAAAGACTTGTGCAGAATCATCTTTTGCCTTTTTTTTTTGCCACGTATAATTCTATACTTGCGACGGATATGTTCTGATTTATTTTTTAGCCCGAAATATTTGAAACTCTTACGGTGTAAACGTTGATGAAAAAAAAAAAGCGATTCAATATTCAATATTAAACTTATCATACATATGCCAATTTTGTTCTAAACTTTGCAATTTGATCAATGATATTATGAATTTATTTGTGAGATTCTATCTAATATAGCCCTTCCGATTATTTGACATTTAGAATCGCTGACGTAGGATGTTGTTTCAAGTAAAATTGTGCGTGTCAGCGTGCCGTGTTGGACGGTCGGTAGTGATTGGACGACATGCCAGTAATTTCCGGAGGCAATTGATTGAAAGGACTCTATTGGAATATGGCGCAAATGTTAAGAATTATATTGGTGAAATCGAAAAAATTTAAGACTGAATTGACTTCCCTATGACAAGTATAGGACCGATTTGGTATTCTCTCAATATTGATATATAAAATTACTTGAAATTGGAACAATATCGTAAAATTTGACAAAAAAAAAAGGTTATTATTGGAACAAACATAGTGGCGGACTAGATTGCTAAAGCCCATAAAAATAGAATCTTGTCTTCCAACTGGTTGTCCAATCTTTCGAAAGCCCTTTGGGCCTTATTATGTTCTTATTCAAGCCATTTCCACTCGAACTTTTTGGGTTATGTTATGGAATCGTCATTTTCTACCCCCAAAAAAAGGTAAAAGCATACGGACACCTACCTACTTAGGGTTACTCAAGACAGCTGTGGTGGTAAACTATGTTCATCATTCTGGTTCAACCTTCTATTTCAATTACAGTAATATAAATTTCTAAAGAGAGCAATTGCTGATATTATTAGAAATTAATCGGTTTTGTAGAAATTCTTCGTAATCGTCTTCATCCGGAGGACGGGAAACATACATTGAGAGGCAAGATATTTAAATCCTATGATTTTTTTTTTAGTCAGAATTTAAATCCTATGATGAAAATGGCAATATAGAAATTTTTTCATTGAGGGTCCACATATGCAAAGGACATAAATAGATTATAAAGACACATTCATGGAAGGACCCCAATCAAATTTATGTAGTTATGTCAAAAATTGAAGATGGTTGACGTCAATATAAACCTAACATGGTCACTCTTTGTTGTTTCCATTGCGGAATCTCGAGATCATCTTCATCTTCATCCTCGCCCCGAAATTTGCCTTCATGATTAGAATTGGATTTACAAGGGGAGGGAACACTGCTAGGCTGACGGTCAGCGTTATTCTTGAGAATAACGATAACCTTCCATCCACATATTCCCAATTCAAATAGAGAGGCAATCGAAAGATCAACTTTGGCCCATTTGGTCTTATTTTATCTTTTTGATTTTGTTGGGAGCATGCAACGGAAGTCCAATATCTTTTGCAGGGGAGATCGCCAGGAGGAAGCCCAAGTCCGAACCCGTCAATATACCCAGTTGGACCCACCTTCATTCAAAAACTTAAGCTAATGAGTTATGAGCCAACTTGAATATATTAACTGCTCAACACCACTTTAATTCTCCAATGTGGGACTCATCTAACATAACTCACATGTGGATCCTAATAATCTTTTCTTCACGCGTGAGCTCCAATGTTAGGTTTGTTCCCCCATTAATCCAATTCATTCTTTGAAATCCATCTCAACTTGAATCTTAATCAATGCCCATCAGGCCCGCGCTACTACACCACAACGCCCATCGGTTCGAAAATCGCATTGACCACTAGATTTCTTCTTTGAGGTGTTCAGCAAGCACCGGCATAGTGTTAGGTTTGCTTCCCTTTAATCCAATTCTTTCTTTGAAATCCATCTCAACTTGAATCTCCATCAATGCCCATCAGGCCCGTGCTGCTACACCACAACGCCCATCGACCCCGAAACCGCATTGACCACTAGATTTCTTGTTTGAGATGTTCGGCAAGCACCGGCATAGTGTTAGGTTTGCTCCCCTTTAATCCAATTCTTTCTTTGAAATTCATCTCAACTTGAATCTCCATCAATGCCCATCAAGCCTATGCTGCTGCACCACAACACTCATCGGCCCCGAAACCGCATTGACCACTAGATTTCTTCTTTGAGATGTTCGGCAAGCACCGACATAGTGTTAGGTTTGCTTCTCTTTAATCCAATTTTTATTTGAAATCCATCTCAACTTAAATATCCATCAATGCCCATCAGGCCGGCACTGGTACACCACAATGCCCACCGGCCAAGAAACCGCATTGACCACTAGATTTCTTCTTTGAGATGTTCATCAAGCACCGATATATATTGGGAGTGGGTCACAAATCAACCATCGACTCTGATACCATTTGTTGGGAGCGCGCAGCGGAAGTCCGATGCCTTTCGCATGGGAGATGGCCAAGAGAGAGCCCAACTCTAAGCCCGCTAATATATTCAGTTGGACCCACATTCACTTAAAAATTTAAGCTAGTGAGTTATGTGCCAACTTGGATATATTAGCTGCTCAACACCACATTAATTCTCCAATGTGGGACTACTCTAACACAACTCACATGTGGATCTTAACAGATTTTTTGCTTACCAATAATTTTGCAACACTCACTTTAAATCAAAAGAGAAAAATCAACATTACCAATCAATAAGTGCTTTACACAAAATACGCGATAGTGATGTGTGGGTCTACTGCTGTCGTACGGTCAAGGAAATGACATTTTATTTAACTTAATAATTTAATATTAATATAAAATCTATTTCATATGAGACAAATTCAAGTCCACGTAGTAAATTTATAAGTGATTCCCAAATAAAACTTAAATGAAATCCAAGGCGGTGGGACTTGCGAAATGCCATTGATGTCCCAAGGAAACCGGACAAACAAGTCATCCGGTTTCGTTTGGGATGATACTTGGTCAAGACTGCTATAAGCTTTTTTCCATAGTGGGATTCAGGGTTCAATCGTGAGGGATTGATTAGGGGCTTCTGGAGGTAATTTCGTCTTGTAGCGCAATTCGAAGAAACGACTTTATCTAACCAAAAAAAAGAAGAAGCATTTTTTGTTGAAAATCCATTCACCCACTCCCTTACCATTACATGTAAAAAAATCTGATGTTGACTGAACTGTCCCTTTTAGATAAATCAGGCGAGACTTGCCCCAAAGGACCTAATTGCACTTTCCCTGAAAACTTTTGGACCACCTTGGTTAGATAAAATAGCTTAAGATCTCGATTTTTTAATTTGTATAATAGGTTTAAGATTGATTCTGTTTCCCCTAATTTAACTAATGTAATGTTAAAAGATTGGCTAGTCCATGCCTCCAAAATATTGGAATCTTGTCAAAATTCTCGTAATGCAAAGAAATTATATAAGGCACCCTGTCGGTGCAATATAGTTTTTACGCAAGCGGTCATCAAACGGAGTCCCTCATTTACTAGTAGAAAATTACCAAAACAAACAACTATATATGGGTCAGCGCCACGATTCTACTTGTGTATAGATCCTTTTACTGCGAATGTCCTAAATAAAAGTCCTAAGATGGGTTGACATCAGGGGTGATCTACTCCATGGGGGGTTCCCGTTCCCGAATTCAAGGTCGGTTTTAGAACTAATGGTTTCTTCTCTCTCTCGGTTTCTTCTCCGAACATTAAAAGAAAAAAGTAATCTATGGTTTGCTTCAGGGTAAAAAATAAAAAATAAGAAATCTTAGTTGACCTGGTTTTTTATGTGAAACCGGGAACCGGACCGATTTTCTCTGGAACCACCCCGGGACCGATGCACACCCCTGATCGACATCAAGCAAAACCTCTGCGATTAAAGGCTTCACTTTAGCGGTTGAGCTCACATGAAGGATCCGTCCGCTCTTCCAAGAATCCCCGCCATATCAACTCAACAAATTATCAGTCTAATGAGATAATTATTGTGCGTACGAAACAACATGACTCAGTTTCTGGGCCTGAAAAGAATATGAACTCGGGCTTATGGCAAGGCCCAACTACTATTATAGCCCAGCTCTACTGGTCAGTCAGCTCAAAAAGAGTTTCCCTTCAGCTACTACCAGAAACAAAATATCTTCACCAAATGAATAAACCTCCTTTAGCCATGCTAGATTATTAGTTAAAGCACACATACAATCATCAATATATTGCAGATTCCCAGTTGGGTATTTGAGTAATTGAATTACGAATCAATGTGAACATTAAAACCGAGATAAAGAAACCAACCGTTTAATCTCTAGCGTTTGGCCTGTACGGATAAAAATCAGGATATGATATGTTTTTATCATATCCTGTGTTAGTAGTTGCCCAGGACAGGATGAAGGGGGATATAGGAGGGATAAAATTATCCTTTGGGAAGGGGTGGGATAGAGCCGGATAGGATTTCCCTTGTCCATAACACCAATACGATCAAGCCACTCCCTCTTTGCAATGCCCCATTCGCCATGCCCAGTCGCCACTCCACTGGTGGGCCGCCTCTTCGGTTGCGGCGGGCAGCGTCTCCAGTGGCGGATATCCTCTCCGGCGGCGGCGGAGGCAGATTTCAACTCTGAACCCAGCAATGAACATATGTTTAGCTGTTGTTTAATCAGGAAAAAGAAAATTGTTCCGAGAGAATGAAGAAAGCTTCTTGCTGCAGTAGGAATGAAATCTTCATAAAACGAATGTAATTGGAGTGAACATCATTGCAGAATCATGATGCAGTTTATTTTGTGTTTGACTGATTCTGATTACATTAAGTGCACGGGTAAGAATAGATCCAAAGCTATTGTTTTGAGTGTTCTTGGATATGTTTCTCAAATTTGATTCACAAGAAAGAAGTGTTGGAAATATATGGTATAATGGGGTGAACAACGAAATCAGACTTTGAGGCGTGAAAAACACTCTCTTTAAGGATTTATTTGCTCCACCATGTTTCTAATGGTTTCGGCAAATATCCTCCAGGATACAACAAAGTCTCAATAAGAATAGCAGACAACAATTCTGATATTTCTCCAGGATCTCTCAAGGGAAACAATGGCTGTGTGTCTTTTTGAGAAAATGAAAATTAAAGTTCAGAAGTTGTATCTGGAAACTAACAAAATCACTCAATATATAAAACTTCAAAGAAGATAACTTTTCATGTCTCAAAAGATATCATTCAATCATGACTATTCGTGTTTAAAAAATAGTTAGTTTCAGACACACCACTTCACGTTTAATTTAGACACAACTCTTCGTTGTCCAAAAATTATTTATTCAGACGCAACTCTTCATTGTCCGAAAACTGGCTTGTCTGAAAGTTTGCAACTCTTGAACATAAACAGATAACTAAAAATTCGAAAATAAATTTAATAAAATAATAGCAACTCCTACATATATAGTCGCACTGTTTTGCTAGGAATGAACAATTTATTTTAATTATAATTTCGAAAATAAAAAATTTAAAAAATAAATTGATCATTGGTTCGTGATCGTACAAAGTGATAAGTGCGCCTGATAATCGCGCACCCACATGCGGATATGATGGGGTCTAGCCCATTTGTCCACTTCTCTTTATCTGAAAGACTATAGTAGTCTTCTAACTAATAAAGAGACTTTCTCTCTTCCTTTTATCCTAAGTGAGATACAAAAAAGACACTATTTTGTTTTGTTTTTCAAATAAATAACAATAAGGAGCACTTTCTATTCTTTCATTTTTTCTACTAGGGGGTTCATTTGTGTCTGTTTTATTTGCCAGTTTGCTTATCGGCGACAAGACCCTTCAACCATTCGAATCTTTTCGCAGATGATCAATCAAGGTAAGATAAATATCATAATTTCGCCTAATTCCTTAGAAAATCCAAACTCTAATTTCAGGGGCTCGTTAGCCTGTCGCCGCCTTGTTGGGGTATGGTTCACACTTCCCTGCGATAGGAAAGCACGTCACACCAAAGGGCTTTTACGATCTAAGCCTGTAATTTTTCATTAGTAATTTGTACTTGGTCTTATGAATGGCTACTGCTATATATACTCTTTTTCGCTTGTGATTGAATGATATAACAAGATGTGTGAGGTGCTAATTATAGTGGAACCATATACTGGACGTAGACCTAGTTTAAGGACAAACTAGGATAAAATCTCGTGTCTCAATTTTCTCTTTCTTGCTTGTTTTACTTCGCTAAATGCTTGCACACCGATCGTAACACGCCTCTCGACCCTGCCGTGATAGCTCCTGCGGTCATCCTCTCGAGCTCTGACTAGACTACTCCGACGAGCGAACGGAGATCCGCCGCGTCAGCTTTGGAAAAGAGCCTCTGGATGATACAAGTCAAGAATCATGATATTGGTATCTAGATTTGTCAAATAATGGGTTATTATATGATATAAAAATATCCGACTTTGAATCCACAATTCACCAAATGGCATATCGTATATGATCAAATTTATGGATTTCTTATCCTATTATATCCAGTCCTATCTTGATCAGAAATTCGGACGACTAAACGCAGCCTTAGATCGGCATCTCATCAGCTACGGGCTTCTCTTGACCCGAATGAACTACCGTCAGATTTTTCTTGAAGTATCTAGTTTTGATGAAGGAGTCGCCTTTACGTTCCGTGCTGAAAAACCTATACTAGGGTACTCTTTACTCGTCCGGAAAATACATGAGCTATCCTATCTGGTGTTCGGGGGCACAGGTGGATCTGTATTAGCCCCGTGCATTATGCACACGTACGTGACGTACGTACAGCTTTTCGCTCGGTTACGTCTAGGGCATGCATGCAATGATTCAAACGGGGAGAGATGGAGATAGAGAATATGCGGTTCATGCGAGGGAGACAACATTCTGTCCCAAATCATTCCACCTTAACCCTACACGTAATGAGCTCTGGAATAGTCCCACTTCAATAATGATCGCAAAAAATGAAAAAAAAAAAAAAGCACTGAACCGACCTCAACGTTTATCGCAAGAGAAATTCACCGTCGTCGGATCGCCCGGTCATTTTCACTAATGCATCGAAGAAATTTCAAGAGCAACTCTGGACGCCATGAGATGACACAATCACCATTGGTGTCTGTCTCTTTTCCTCGCGTTACGTGAAAAATCTCGAAACCTTACAAAACCACGTCGCCTCTGTGTTTCCTTAGCCTTATCTCCTTGTCGCATGGATGACAACGACTCGCGTTCCCTCGCTCGCTCTCCTCTATATAAACCCGCCACCTTACTACTCCCATCTCCAAACCACACACGATCCTAAAGCCAATCACTCAGGGAAAGATGAGGTCGTTTTGGGCGATTGCTCTCTTGGCTTCCTGCCTTGCTGTTCTCGGCACCAACACTCAGCAGGGCGGCGATGTGAGTTCCGTCATAAGCAGAGCCCAGTTCGATCAGCTCCTCAAGCACCGGAATGACCCCGCTTGCCCCTCCAGGGGATTTTACACCTACGACGCGTTTGTCGCTGCCGCAAGGTTCTTCCCGGGATTCGGGACCGCCGGCGACCGGGACACGAGGGTTAGGGAGGTCGCGGCTTTCTTGGGTCAGACTTCCCACGAAACTACAGGTATGGAGCTAATGAGTTCGTCGTACTAAGGTCCAGGCATGCACGTAAAACATTGCATGATATTGATATTAACCGGCTTCTCTTCTCATAGGAGGATCGAGGAATGCCCCGGATAGGCCCTACGCGTGGGGATACTGCCACGTGGAGGAGCGGGACAGGTCGAGAGACTACTGTGATCGCCAATCTGGATGGCCGTGTGCTCCCGGCAGGAAATATTACGGTCGAGGTCCAATTCAAATCTCGCAGTAAGTCCCCTTCATTTAGATGCTTTTTTACGTTTGTCCATGCGTTCATGCACAGAAAATTGAAAAATGAAACTTGGATATAGTAATCGAATGGAAATTAAAAGGTTGAATAACTCGACAAAGCATCATTATAATTTGCTCCCATGGCTTGGATGAGGAAGTTTGACCACCTGTGCAACGACTGGACGATTTTGGACCGTCTCATTTTTCATGAAATTGAAGGACCAAACCATGAAATTCATCCCAAAGCACAAATTATTAAAGACGAATGAAAACTCTCAGCAGGACACGAGACTCGTATATATGTATTTACCTCGAAGTTGATCCTCTTCTCTTATTAACACTTTCGAAATTTCTTGTTCTAATTTTGTCCACGCACTACAAAAAAACACTGATTTAGTCACGCAATTTGCGACGAAAATTTGGCCATAATTCGTCGCTAAATTTTTTTGCGACGCAATCTGTGACGAAAACAATTTCGTCGCTAAAAAAAGGTCGCTAAATTTAGCGACGATACGACAAGGTTTCGTCGCTAAATTGCGACACAATTTGGGACGAAAAATTTGTGTCGCAAATTAGCGACGAAAGTTTTCGTCGTTAGTCAGCGACCAACTTTGCTACGAATGTCGGTCGTGGTAAATTAGCGACGATCTCACAATTTCGTCGCAACATTAGCGACGAATTATATGACGAAATCGTTTCCGTAGCTAATTAGTGACGAAAGTTATAGTGACGAATTTTACGACGAAAATATCCGTAGGAAATTGCGACGACTATTATTCGTAGCTGATTAACGACGACATGAATTTTCGTCGCTAATTGGAGACGAATATTGCGACGAAATTATTTTGTCGACGCCAATCTTTTTCGGGAAATGTAGCGACGAAATTGATTTTTCGTCGCTACATACGACGGCTTTCGCGACGAACTTTTGTCGTCGCTAGTTCCAGCAGACATTCGCATATTTTACGATGAAAAATTCACGACGGATTCTGCTCGTCGCGGATTTGCGACAGTGCCTGTGGTGTTTTTAGTCGTCTCAACAGTTGATTTTTGCAACGATCGGGCACGAGACAATTTTAAAATGCGATAACGAAGAATGATAACCTAATTTCTTTTATCAAATGCAAAATTAATTTACAGGATTTATAGTATAACAGTACTATAAATACATTACAGTTACCCACCAACAATCCATATTTATGCCTACTTGACTGGCCCCCCCAAAGGTTATCCGACAGAATTGTCTCCATTTTTTTCGTCCAAAGTTTATACCAAATTGGATCCCCTCCAGCAATTGCAACAGGCAAAGAGGCCACAGACGAGACCATCTCCAAGGAGCAGCAATCAATTGTACACTTACAAAAGCAACAAAAAAAGTTTAAACATAAACATTAGATGCAAAAAAAAGAATAGTCATGGCACAACTTAACATGAATAAAACCATCAACTATTAAAACGCAATAAAAGTATTTAGAGGAGTCAACCACAAATAGCTCGAGCAATGGATTTAACATTCATAATATGGATTGAAAAGAAATCTTATACTCCAAAATGGATATCATGCAGCAGCAATTTCTTCTTAACTATATAGAACACTGCACACTAATGAAATTACCTGTCTGAAGCCAGAACCAAGAACAACAACAATCCCAGCAGCATCAACAAGGCGTCGACAGTAGAAGGCATCTGGTGCTGTTTTGCAGCTTCTGCTGCCTTAATGGCCTTATGGGGAAGATGAATACAAGGGAAGAGATTACCAATTTTGCTCTATTGCACATTATACCCTCTAAGCTGTTCAAAGCATGTTCCAGTATCTGCGCAAGGGAGGACAAAGAGTATGGCTTGATGAGAATTGATAGAAGCATGGTTTTACTTAGTAGTATCCTTTTTGTCATGTACTGGTAAATACTCCCCATGGCGTCCCTACATGTATCAGTTACTTCGAAAGAAGAATTATTCCAATTCATATTAACTAATCTTCGCTCTTTAGCAAAGAAAGCTAACCTGTGCTCGTCTTGCTAGGGATGAGAGTATTCCATCTCTCTCTTCACAATATGACTCATATGATTTATCTCCAACCTGCTCTCATGTTATACATCCCAAGTAATGTCAGAGTGCTCTCTTAACCAGCGATATCGGAACAAAGATTACGGACTCAACTTTGTAAATCTGTTCCCTCACATTAGCGCTAAACCCTGTCACCTCCATGTAACCTC
Source organism: Rhodomyrtus psidioides (assembly GCA_021437785.1). Taxonomy (NCBI): domain Eukaryota; kingdom Viridiplantae; phylum Streptophyta; class Magnoliopsida; order Myrtales; family Myrtaceae; genus Rhodomyrtus; species Rhodomyrtus psidioides. The sequence continues at coordinate 4,748,267 of JAILYB010000040.1, read as the reverse complement.
CTCTTTTACCACACTTACCATAGTATCCTGTCCACAGAAATGGAAAATCCACATATTCGACTTATCATTGATTACTTAAATATCAAACATGAAGAGAGAGAGAGAGAGAGAGAGAGAGAGAGAGAGAGAGAGAGAGAGAGAGAGAGAGAGAGAGAGAGAGAGAGAGAGAGAGAGAGAGAGAGAGATGAGGGAAGAAAGAGGGGGGGGGGTTTGAGACTGATTGGAAAGAGACTAGGGAGATGTCGTTCTCACCATACCCCATTGATCGAGCAAACCTTCTTGGATTAGTGGAACTGCTTATCCGGAACATAAATATTTGCTTGGTATACCTGCATGAAGTTCTCTCAAGTCAATGTTGTCATTGTTCTTAATATGAGAAGTAAAAATACTGACCACCTAAATGCAATGAGTTATTGATGCAACCGGCTAGCTTGAAGCAGGCATCCAGCCTCTGGTTTTCTTCTGCTAGGACCTGCAGCGCCAAACCCAAAAATCATCAGAGAGGTAAACATTGAACATTCGAAATTAAGACATCCACACATGCTTCTAAACAGCATATGGCATTTGAATTAGAATGGAAAAAGTTCTCAAATCACAAATTCTTACTTGCCCGGTTGGATTGCTAGGATTAATAACCACCAGTGCTCTAACAGTTATACCCTTGGTATGTAATTACTTTTGAAGATCATACACCTGCAAACCCCATCCCGTCTCCTAATCCAGATAGTAAGGGACCTAAAAGAAATACATCAAAGCACTCTTCTTCCAGCTTAGATTTTGAGGCATTCTAGGATTTTGTTAGATATAATGACTCAATTCTTTTTTGTTGGCAATTGTCCACAAAAAGCACTCTTCTTCCAGCTTAGATTTTAAATAATTGAAAAATCTGATATCAAAGCATTGGTGTAGATTTGTGACACCTCATTTATTGCAATTTTGCCTATTCTCTCGTTCTGGTGTTTCTGCTTCCAGTCAACCAATTGATTTGAAGTTCATGTATATTTACGCTCAACATGAAGTATTAAGAATTTTATGTATGCATTGTGAGCCCATTTCTCCATACTTTAAAGTTCTTAAGAAAAAAAAATGTTGTCTAAGTAAATGACAATCACTTAAATCCAGATTTGCCTTTTTGACACAATAGTTGGAAACATAACTTTTCAGTAAGGGTAAGAATATGATCTGCCATACCCGTGGCATAGAAATGAGTTCTGATATCTTTGAAGCGTCGAAAGATGCCTTGCAGTACAGAAGAAACAAGAATTACAGGAGCCCCCAGGGATCTTAATTTCAAGTACTTTTCAGCATAGGTTAGTGTGGGAGAACCCTGCCCAAACAAGCAACAATTGTAATTAGTTAATGCAACCTCAAAGAAATCCAAGTCTTTAGTAGCTTAGAGTGACCTTAAATATACCAAACTGGATTCTCAAGCTGAATATTACGTTAAAAATAGAGAGTACATGATCATGTAGGAAGGGAAATTGAAGATACTGAGACCAAATGTCTATAATGTCACTGCTACTAACCTAATAGTAGAAAGGGAAAGGATTAATTGGCTTAAGCCACTTGTGTTTCATCGTTATTTGTCTATGAATGCATGCAAACTATCACGAACATTTTTCAAATATCAAGGTATAAGTCTTACTTTATCACATCCCTTCAGAAGGACACCCTAAAATTCAGAACTTATGAAAGGTATATGCACGTTATGTCTTTCATATTGAGTTTTATAATCTAATCGAACTTTACACCCTGGAGATTTTTTTAGCAGTTAAAAAATTCAACAAGAGACATAATCAAGAAACTTACAGATTTTACCCCCACAAAATACTAGAGGGTTTTAGCACCAAAGCTTAGAGATAATCTTAGCAAGACACCAAGGATTCAGGCAACTACCAGGCAGTAGATGCTGAAGGGATATGTTGCCTTTCCTTGCAAACACAACAAGCTGTCTATACATGCTGTTTACGGAGCTAATTCACAGAAAAACATCCTCATCATCTACGACGTCGTCATTGCCCCGCTCAGCATTAGTCGGAGGTATTGGCGGAACTGGAGCTGGATTTAAGTTGAGGGTTTGCAAGACCATTGCCATTTGAGCATTTAGAGATTCATATCGTTCGTCTTGCCGTCTCATTTGTTCGCTTTGCTGTTCAATTTTTTCGTCTTGCCGTTTTATTTGCTCATCCTTCTCCGCAAGCGCAAGCGTCAATCGGCTTACTTGTTGGGCCGTTTCCTGGTCGATTCGTCTCCTCTTTGAAGTACCTGCATTGGAGGATGAACTTCCACCCTTTGCGATCAATTCCCTCGACAAGTTCCCCAACCCATATAATTTTCCTTGCTTCACCCCACCCAACGCCTCCAGCCACATTCCCGAATTGTCAGCTGCTGGCTCAGATGCAGCCCCACCATCACCATCACCAGCACCAGCCGCACTCATTAAAAGCTGATCATATTTTTCCTACATCCAGAAAATAGATATGAAAACAAAATAACTTCATATACGTAACTGCCATAAATATTGAAAGCATTAATGGTTTTCACAACAGTCTCCATTAAGGCGAAAGTATAACCTTACATACCTTAATAGATCTCGCTCGGTCGCCAACCCACGTCGTATCTTTCTTTTGAAAAACACGTTGGAATGTAGCTAAAAACGTCGCTTCGGTCCCCAACTCATTTGCCTACAATATTGAAAATGAGTAATTGAATTAAATAAATTAACTTACAACATATTTAACGAACTTACCAATCTTTTTCTATGCTCTCCTATGTTGATGGAACCCCCAACATATGTTGCAGACGGAGAAGACCCTTCACTCGAACTGGAAGCTCGATTCTTCGCATTTTGTTCACTCCTCCGCTTCATTTTTTCACTTTCCCAAATCCTCTTCATCTCAGTCCAATCTTCAGCGGTAATATAATATGGCTTCACATCTTTCGTTTTCGCTTTATTCACCACATTACGCATGTGATCACCAACTTTTCTCTTAAATATTCTTCTAATTTCATTGTCATGCCATTCATCCCAAGTGAATTGTCGCTGTCAATAAACAAACAACTGGCTTAATTTACGCCTAACTTAGTTGACCAAGTTAATTGAAAGAAAAAATTACCTTGAACTCATTCCACCACAACTCTCTCACTTCTTGTGGCACGCTGCCATAAGAAATCCACGGACCTCTCCAATAATTATTCATTATCCTATTCAGTTCCCGCACAATGTCCGTGGCATTTTCAAAACTGCAAACAAGACAATTCAGTTCACATTCACATCTACCACCCAGATACCCTAAATATGCAATATTTACTTAAAAAAGTTGAAGTACTTACGAGTCACCCTGTAGGCGTATCGCACGTCGTGTATCTTCTGAAGCTGCGGTCTCCTGATCACTCGATGGTTGTACTGGAGAAGGTGAACCTGAGGCAGGTGAAGGGTGACAGGAAAGGGAACCGGAAGATTGCTGGCTCGGGGCCGAGGACGAAGAAGGGGAAGGCAAAGGGGAAGAGGAAGGGGTTGCTCGTCTTCCTTGTGAATATGCACCCTGCATTTGACCTCCGCCTCTACGATACTGACAAATAGGAATGTTAGACAAATATCAGCAAAAATAGAGACATGTATTAGGGACAACATCACGAAGCTTACCATTTTGGTTCGTAGAGCACGTGAGAAACTTGAGAAATCGAACGAATCAATGATTGCCTCTGATAAAGAAATGATATTGTCAGTTCGTAAGACGTATTGAACAGAGCAATACTTCATTTCTTTTCAATAATGTCAATATCGATATGGTGACAAAGAATGATTGTCTGCTCTGATAAATTGCCAAGCATCTTCCCACAGAAAGCCACTCTAATGCACAAACTAATACAAGACAGCTATTCACTGACAAGCAAAAGACAACTTGCGTTCATGAACAAAAAAAGGATGCGTCGCGAGGAACTGACCTACTCAGGTGGCCGGAGGTGGCTGGGTAAGAGGTTTGTCCTCCTCAGATGCACTGGGTCTCGGGCTTGCCCTCCTCAGATCTGTGGGCTGGTCGTGGTTGCGGCTCGTGCAAGGCCGGCTGGCGGTGAGGCGTGGCTGGAGAAGGGACTGGACGGTAGGTCTCGGGCTTGCCCTTCTCAGATCTGTGGGTCTCGAGCTTGCCGTCCTCAGATCTGTGGACTGGCCGTGGTTACGGCTCGCGCAAGGCCGGCTGATGGTGAGGCGTGGCCGGAGAAGGGACTGGACGGCGGGTCTCGGGCTTGCCGGCCTCAGATTTGTGGGTCTCGGGCTGGTCGTGGCTGCGGCTCATGCAAGGCCAGCTGGCGGTGAGGAGTGGCCAGAGAAGGGACTGGACGGCGGGTGGTGGTGGAGGCTGTAGTGGACGGCGGGTGGTGGTGGTGGCAACTGTAGAGAAAGCGGTGCACGTCGCTCGGCGAGTCGGAGGAAAGGAAGGAGAGGGAGAGGCGGAGGCGGACTTGGATGGAAAAAATGAAGACGCAAAAGGGTATTAGGGTTTTATATGGCAGGGGTGACATGCTTTGAAATCTAGCCGTCCGTTTGTATCGGACGGTCCAGATTTCGTACCCTTTTGTCATTCGAATTTGCGACGACCCTTATTTTTCGTCACAAATTGCGTAGCTAAACCTTCTTTTTTTTTTTAAATTTTTCGATGAATTCACATAGCTGTCTTCAACATCATAATTAGTTAAAAGTGTCAAAAATCTGAGTCCGATGTTTCGTCTTCGTCTTCGTTTTCGTCTTCGTCTTCGTCATCCCCGTCCTCTGTCGCGAAATCAGAATCTTCATCACCATCTATATTTGATTCGTAAATTTCAGTTGCATCCACATCTATTACTGCTCCACATGGATCTCGTAAAGTCGGAATGTTATATTCCTCGACTTCAATCGTGTTACAAACTTCCTCTTGTTGATACACTGTATCCTTCCAGTGTTCCTCGATTTTTCTGCGTGCTTTGGTCTTGCATACAGCCCACCAATCCGCTTTGTCGCGTTTCAAGCTAGGAAACGATGCATAATATACTTGAATTGCTTGTTGCGCCAAGACAAATGGTTCATATTTCATATATCTTTTCTTGTGATTTACTTCAACCAAATTAAACTTCGTATGCACCTTCATTCCTCTAACGGGGTCAAACCACATGCACTTAAATAACACAACTCGCATTAATGGTCCAGGGTACTCTATCTCTATGATTTCATCCAACAAGCCATAAAAATCATCTTTTGCACTGCCACCATTGGATGATCGAACACACACACCGCTATTCATTGTGCCTTTTTCTATTCCGTATTGTCGAGTGTGAAAATTATAGCCGTTTATGAAATATGCTGGCCAAGTTCGTACCCTTTTTACCGGACCCCATGACAGATGATATAGCAATCCTTGCTCTTCGACTTGATCACGATTGTTGTGAATCTGAAGTCACATAGACAAAGTCAATAATATTGTTGTAATAATTGATTTATAAAATATAAATAACTTGCTTTTAGAACATAGGCAACTTACATATGTTTTGAACCATGTTGCAAATTGTTCATCGCACAAACGGTCAAACTCATTTGGTGGTAGTCCATGCATTAAAGTTTGAAAAATCCTATTAACAAAGACCATTTATACATTAGCAAACATTTGACACAATAAAAATATTTACAAAAGTATACTTACTCGAAGTATGGCCCCACTTCTAGACAGTTCAGCATAATATATACATGGGCTGCCCGCCATTCCTCGTCTGTTAAGTAACGAAACTTACATGCGCCGCTTGATCGACCAAGATAATTGAAAATAGAGAACGAATTGCAGTTGGGATCAATGGGCCCCTCATCATTTCTTCCTGCTCTTCGCCTTTTGCACTGTACGTGCGACTCAAAATAATACGATGCAAATATTGTCACTTCTTCCATAATATATGCATTACAAATTGAAGCTTCAACACATGCCTTGTTCTTCACTTTTTTCTTCAAATGATATAAGAACCTAGTTGCAATAGGAAAAAGTTCATCATAACATAATAAATAATAAGTAATTTCTAATTTATTAAAAGATTCTTTTACCTCTCAAATGGGTACATCCAGCGAAATTGGACGGGACCTGCAACTTTGGCCTCATAAGGCAAGTGAACTAACAGATGCTCCATTGAATCAAAAAACGACGGAGGGAATATCCTTTCTAAGTTGCAAAGAATGATTGGAATATCTCCCTCTAGCTTCTCCATGTGTGATACTTTTAATACCGTTGAGCAAATATCATGAAGAAAATTACTTAACTCTGTGATGGCACCCCATACAAAGTTCGGTACAAGTTCCTTCAAAGCTATTGGAATTAGTCTTTCAATGAATATGTGGCAATCATGACTCTTCAGACCTGTCAACTTGCATTCATTCAAATCAACACATCTCCCAAGATTTGAAGCGTATCCATCAGGAAATCGCACAGATTTCAACCATTGACAAACAACCCGTCTCTGCTCCCTGTCTAATGTGTAAACTGCTTTCGGTTTTGGTCCCCTACTATTTGCATCCACTTCTAATGTCGGTCGATCACAAATAACTCCCATATCTTTTCTCGCATTCAAGTTGTCTTTCGTTTTCCCAGTGACATCCATAACGATGTTGATGACATTATCGAAAACATTTTTTTCTATATGCATGACGTCAAGATTATGCCGAATAAGATGGGTCTTCCAATATGGTAGATCCCAAAATACACTGCGCTTAGTCCACTTATGTGCGCTTCCGTACGCAATAGTCATGCCATGGGGGTTTTCAACAACAGTTGGAAAGTCACGGACGCGCTCCCAAATTTGATCTCCAGTCAACCTCAATGGTGGGGGTGTTCTTTCAATCCTATTCTTGATGAACTCTTTTTTATTCCTTCGGAATGTATGATTTAACGGCAAAAATTGTCTGTGACAGTCAAAATAGCTGGGCTTCTTACCGTGCTTTAATCTGAATGACTTTGATCTATCCATACATATTGGACATCCTAAGATCCCAGCTGTACTCCATCCAGATAACATCCCATATGCTGGAAAGTCATTTATCGTCCAAAGAAGTGCAGCCTTCATTACAAATGTTTGGTCAGTAAAAACATCATATGTAGGAACACCTTCATCCCATAACTGTCGTAACTCCGCAATCAATGGTTGCATATAAACATCTATCAATTTTTTTGGATTTTGTGGGCCAGGCACGATCAATGTCAAAAACATATGAGCTGTCTTCATGCACATGCCAGGTGGCAGATTGTAAGGAGTTAAGATAACTGGCCAACATGAATAACTTTTTCCTGATTTTCTAAATGGGGCAAATCCATCAGCACAGAGACCTAACCTGACGTTTCGAGGCTCCAACGCAAACTCAGGATATGTTCTATCAAAAGATTTCCACGCCTCTGCATCTGAAGGGTGGCACATTAGACCCTCTTCGGTTTCATGATTTGCATGCCAAGTCATGTGCCCAGCAGTGGCTTGAGACGCATACAGCCTTTGCAATCTGGGGATTAAGGGCAGATAAAAAAAATTGCTTGTATGGTCTATGCTTCTGATTACGACCCTGCCTCCTACTAATCTTGTACCTCGGTTGGCCACAGAATTTGCAAGATTCGGCATTTTCATCATCCCCCCAATATAACATACAACCCCCACGACATACATCAATCCTTATAACTGGAAGACCTAAGGTATCCATTAGCTTCTTCATGTCATAAAAATTACCAGGCATGATATTATCACGAGGCATTGCTTCATGCATTACGTCAACGAAAGAGTTAAAGCAATTCTCGGACACATTATGCTCTGCCTTGATGTTTAACAGCCTCGCGGTCACTGATAATTTAGTGTGGTTGTCACAACCTGTCCATAAAGGTTCATCTGCAGCTTTCAACACTTCTCTGAACTGATTAGATGTAAAAGTTTCATTGTGCACATTCTCATCAGAAGTTGTTACTCCTACATTTTCAAATTGTGATGCATAACTAGTGCCCGCTTGTTCAACTGTAGGAGCAAGAGTAGGAGGAAAACTAGTACTCGCATAATTCGATTCTGAAACATAGTTCTGACCTGCTGCATCAATCACCATTCTCTGGTATGAGTTCAATTGGTTATAATAGCTACATTCTTCCCCAAATGAAAATTGATCACTTCTTCGATATTCTTCATTAGATATAAATTGTTCACCATGGCAAGTCCAATTATAATAGTTCGGAGTGAACCCAAATCTACAAAGATGTTCTCTGACTTGATCACATTCATGAAATCTATTATTCTTGCACCTTTTACACGGACACCTTAACTTATTTCCATCCATCAATTCAAATTTACTATTAGCAAAATCCAAAAACTGTTCCAACCCGATACGAAACTCGTCAGTCAATCCTCGTCGTTCAGGTAAGTTCTTATTATACATCCAAGCCCTCTCCCTTTCCATTATGTCTGTACAAATATTAAAAATCTCATAACATAACAAAAATACCATATCCACTATTTATTTTTCTTAATTAAAACCATAAAATCGTAACAACTAAAATTCTATCTGTGACGAAACAATTACTTTGAAATAGAAAAAAAAAAACCATATCAAGAAGATGTTGACACCTAAATTTTGATCAACTTTTTTTCCTTTATTTTTCAAAAATTCATAGAAAATCCATAAAAGTCGAAAAATTAAAAAATCAATTTTGGTGACCTTGGCCAAGCTAAATGAACCATTTTGACCAAAAAAATAATTTTCATAATTTTCATTTTTTTAATATTTTCGAAAAATACAAAAAAAAAAAGAAAAAAAAAAGAAAAGAATAAAATCAAGAAAAATAATATTTGAGGTCACAAAATATATACAAATAGTCGGTATTTTTTTTTCTTTACTTTAGGACCTCATAAAACAGTAAAATTCAGGTTCGATTTTAGGTGTTTTCTGATCACCATAAAATTAAATTTGACAAAAATATTAGTAATAATTAAAGGAAAAGGAGGGAAAACATCATCATTTAAAAGGAAAAGGGGACTAATCATTTTGTCTTCGCTTTTTATTATTTTATTATTATTATTACTTTTTAATATTTTATTATATTATTATTTTATTATTATTATTATTATTATTTTACTCCCTCGTCTCACCATTCCCACCATCAGACAACTCTCTCATTCGATTCTCTCTCTCTCGCCCATTCCCACTATCACCCATTTTTTTAATCATTTTTTTCACCATCTCCCTCTCTGGCGCACAATCCATCACCTCCACGCACCACCACTCCCATTCTAACCACTCTTTTTTTAATCTCCTTCATCTACTTTTCTCTGGGGGGGCCCACGACATTCTCTCTTTTTTTTTCCCTCGCGAGACACCCTCCTGCGATCCTTCTCTCCTTCCTATTCCTTCTTCTTGTTGGTTTTTTTTTTGGCTTTTGGTCGTGCGACACCCCACACAGACCCCGTTGATCGCTGCTGCTTCCTCCGCCTTAGTCCGTCGTCGACCAGCCGTCATGGCCCTCTGCCGTTCCATTCGGCCCGTCGCCGAGCCAGGACTAGGCCGCGAGAGCTCCGAGGCACCACAACCGCGCTTGCCGAACTCCGGTCGTTCGAGGACTCGCGACTCCACCCCTTCACTCCGGCTCCATCACGCACCGTTCGCCATGGCCCCCTCGCTCGTCAGCCGCGACCACCTTGCTTCGACCCCCCTCCAGACGAGCATCAGTCTCGGCTCCCACCTCCTCCCTTTCTCTCGTTGTTGTTGCCCGAGCACCTTGCACCACCACTCGCCTCCATTCCAGCCCCGTCGGCCTTCGTCTTGCCGCCTCACCCGAGCCGCTACTGTCCCTCTTGAGCCGTGTAGCGCCACAAAGAACCCCTGGGCGAAGTTCCTATCGGTGTCCTGTTCGCGTGGGCCGTGGGCCCTGTTTGCCGGGGCCGTGGCCTGTTTCGCGGGCCTGTGTGTTGGGCCATTGGCCGGGCGAGTTGGCCGAGAGACTGGGTCGAATGGCCGAGATTCTGGGGCGAGTGGCCGAGTCCGTGGCCGTGTCTTGGGCCATGGCCGAGCCCGTGGGCCGAGCGGCCGTGACCGTGGGCCAAGGCCGTGATCTTGGGCCATGGCCGAGCCCATGGCCGAGGCCGTGGGCCGATGCCGTGATCTTGGGCCATGGCCGAGCCCATGGTCGAGCCCATAGCCGATCCATGGCTAAGCGAATTGGCTTGTTTCCGAGCCCGAATTTATTTATTTATTTATTTTTTTTAAATTATTATTATTTAGTGCCGGTCTTAAAATTTGTAAAATTGATTGTTGACATTTTGATGTGGTGATCGACAAGTGATGTACATGGAGATGGTCGCAGGCTGGGGCTGGGCGATTGAAGGCCGGTGTCCAATCCGGTATGTTTTACGTACCCGATCCGTATATCAGGGTTATTTTTCTAAAATGTCGCCATTATAGATTTGGTTTGCATGTATTTATCTCAGTTCAGTAGTTAGCTTATTTATCCGGCTGAGTGTTGTCTATTGCCAATGATATGCTTTTTGTTAAAATATTTTCTGAAAATATAAAAAAATATTAATAAATCAGAAAATGCCAAAAAAATGGAAAAATTAAAGAAAAACAAAAAAATTGAGAAGAATTGCAGAAAATTACCAAAAAAAATTCTAGAAAATTCCCAAGGCTGAAAATGATCAAAAGAAATTGATTGGTTGTCGTTTTTCAGGATTTTCTCTCGTTTAATCCAAAACGACGATTTTACCCCTCAAAGGGTAAATCGTCTTTGATATTCCGATGAATTGTGGAAATTGCTTAGAATTTGGCGATGAGCCAGATAGATGGCTAAACCTTATGTCTAGGATTTCCACATTTCATTCTCATTTTTAGAAAATGACGATTTTACCCTTCGAATGGTAAATCGGTTTCTAAAATTCCAGAAAATCATGAAAATTGCAAAAAAAAAAAAATAGGAAATGGGTCAATTGAGTGATCAAACCTATTTTTGACATTGTTTTACTCCGAATTCATTCCGAAATGATGATTTTGCCTTTTTTGGGCAAATCGTCCCTTTTGTCTCAAAATTACGACTTTACCCCTTATGGGTAAAATCATGTCTAAATCATTCCTAAGCTTGATTGATACTTATTTAGGTTAATAGGGCCTTCTTATGAGTGTCATGTTGATTTGATGTGTTCATTTTGCATATTTGGATTCATTGATTTGCGCCTTTTATTATTGATTGTGATTGTCAGGATAGTCATTCCTATTTGCATGAATTCCTAGATTTAGGATTCGTACTCCACTCATCTGCATGAAATCTTAGGTCAGAAAATTCAGTCAACTTAGGTACCGAAAGGGCGTCAACTCTGACAGTTGACGTAATTAAGTCCCCGAACCCATTTCTCTGGTTATCGCAGAATTGAATAGAAACTCCCGACTATTCAATAGGGTGGTCCAATCATACCCTCCAAAAAATGATTGGTGGTGACTCCATGGCATACACACTTAACACATGTCACTAGACCACACTGAAGGTCGACTACGTATACCTCCGTTGCGATTTGGGTAACGGGCCTTGGGAGAGGCCCGCGTCCGACCAGACTGGACGGCCCATTAGCCCTCGAGAGCCCACGGCGAATCTCGAGAGGGTCGCGACAGAAGACTTACCAAATTATTTGGCTGAAATCTTTGCAGTTGAAAGCGATCAATTTCGAGAAAATTGCAAGGTTCACTTGGTTTGCGAGGCTTTTGAATGGACAAGTACCTAACAAAAAAAAAATTAACATTCACGAACCTTATGACAATTGATAAAAGAAAATGGTGAAATAAACAATAATTTATTCTAATCTTGTGAGGATATGCCATAATTCCATGTGAGAAAAGGTCAAATGCCCCGCTCATCTTCTTGAACAAATATAACTACTATTATTAAACAAATATAACAGTGACCATATTCATTCAAGCTTTTGCAAAAATAATGCTGAGGATATGCGAATTTTAATTCCATGTAAGAAAAGGATATATAGCGACGAAAATATAACCATTCGTCACTAAACAGGGACGAAACTGCCTTGATTGCGTCGCTAATTAGTGACGAACCGTTATTTGTCGTCGCTAAATAGTGACGCAAACAACATTTCGTCACTAATTAGCGACGCAAATTTATTTTCGTTGCTAATTAGCGTCGAAATGTTCGTCGAAACACATCTTCGAATATGGCAGCACAAAAATATCGCAAATATTATCCCTAATTTTGCATAACTACATATTTTACGGACGTACCTTAATATATGAGCTCAACTTTACTTTGAAATAAAAAAAAGCTACAATATAAAAAAGACTTACCCAAGTTTCCGATTAAGTTTTTTGTAAGAGAATATGGTCAATCATGAAATCTTCAAGGTTCACTTGGATTGCGAGACATTTAAATGGATAAGTGCCTAATAAAAATTACTTAGTTTTCATGACAGCTTATGGCAATGGATAGAAAGAACGGTAAAATAAAAAGGATTCATTTTCGATATTTTGTTTTATATGGCATTTTTATTTTATTTAGCGACGAAAGTAAATTTGCGTCGCTAATTAGCGACGCAACTGTCTTGGTGCATCGCTAATTAGTGACGAACTGTTATTTTCTCGTCGGTAAATAGTGACGCAAACAACATTTCGTCACTAATTAGCGACGCAAATTTCGTTTCAGCGCTAATTAGCGTCGAAATGTTCGCCAAAACACATCTTTGAATATGGCAGCACAAAAATATCGCAAATATTATCCCTAATTTTGCATAACTACATATTTTACAGACATACCTTAATATATGAGCTCAACTTTACTTTGAAATAAAAAAAAAACTACAATATCAAAAAGACTTACCCAAGTATCCGATTGTGTTTTTTGTAAGAGAATATGGTCAATCATGAAATCTTCAAGGTTCACTTGGATTGCGAGACCTTTAAATGGATAAGTGCCTAAAAAGAAAAATTACTTAGTATTCATGACAGCTTATGGCCATGGATAGGAAAAAAGGTAAAATAAAAAACAATTTATTACCATAATGAACAAATAAGAATAGAGAAGACAGTAGGCAAAAACGAAGAGAGAAAGAGCGGGCGAAAGACAAGAGTGATGATAGTGAGAAGGTAATGGGGTTTTAAAGTGTGCACTAAAAGGACAGCGGTGGGTGAGGGATCGATGAAACAATTATAAGTGCAAATGACCGTACGATAAAAAAACTAAAGGACAGCGGTGGGATGAAACATAAATTTTAGCGACGAAATATCAAATTTGCGTCGCTAATCAGCGACGCAAAAACGATTTCGTCGCCAAATGTATAATGATTTAGCGACGACGTAACAATTCGTCGCTAATTAGCGACGCAAAACTTTCGTCGCTACCATTTTAACGCAATAATCGGCCTGCTCTAACTGTCGCGTCCCTGCTCGAACTGCTCGAACTGTCGCGTCCCTGCTCGAACTGTCACAGCAAATGACAGAATGACGAAGTGATTGGTGGAATGCGGTGGGTGAAGATTTACAAGATAAGATTTTCCTCGAAAACCCTGATTAGCGACGCATTATACGGATTCGTCGCTAATCAGCGACGTAAACTTAACATTCGTCGTAATTCAACGACGAATACACACCTGTCGTCCCAGACGTACAATATGCCAGTCTGGATGATTAGCGACGCAAATAGATTTTCGTCGCTAATTAGGGTTTTCGAGGAAAATCTTATCCTGTAAATCCTCCCCCACCGCAGTTCAAATGGTAGCGACGAACGTTCTAAATCGTCGCTAATTAGCGACAACCATGTACATCGTCGCTATATTTTTGGCGACGAAAAATTATTTCCGTCGCTATACCGCGACGCAAATTACTTTCGTCGCTAAATTTGATTATTTTTTTATTTTTATTTTGATTTATATGACATTTGGCGACGACACTTTTTTTCGTCGCTGGAGAGCGACGAAAATTACTTTCGTCGCCAAATTTAATTTATATGGCATTTAGCGACGCAAATATATTTTCGTCGCTTATTAGCGATGCATTTTATTTTCGTCGCTTCATAGCGACGCATTTTAGTTTCGTCGCTAATATTGATTATTTTGTTTTTTATTTATTTTTTTAATTTGTATTATATTTAGCGACGACATTTTATTTTCGTCGCTCATGACCGACGAACTTATAATTCGTCGCTACTTTTTCTTATTTTGTTTTTTATTTTATTTAAATTTATTTAACATTTAGCAACGAAATTATACGTTCGTCGCTAATGAGCGACGAATGTTTCTTTCGTCGCCATTTTCGATATTTTGTTTTTTATTTTTATTTTAATTTATATTCCATTTAGCGACGGAAGTTCATTTTGCGTCTCTAAGTTAGCCACGAATAGTATTGTCGTCCCTAATTGCGTCGCTAAATAACTACGGATTTTTTTATGTCGCAAAGGTCGTCGAAAATTAGTGATGATTAGTTTCGTCACTATTGTTGTCGTAAATAGCGACGATTATTTTTTCCGTAGCTATTTGCGTCGTAAATTAGCGACGGAAATTAATCGTCGCTAAGTTTTCGTGGCTAAATAGCTATTTTTTTGTAGTGACGGTTTCATTGCTCGTAGCAACTACAACTACGGCCAAGCGGGACGCGCCCTACACGCTAGGGTTGTCAATGGGTCGGGTCGGGTCTGCATGATACCCGACCCGACCTGAAACACAATGCGATTTCACTTGACCCGACCCGACCCGAAACAAGAACGAATGGAACATTACCCTAACAATCGGGTCGGGTCGAGTCATGCCGGGTCGGGTCGGGCTTCGTGTTTCTATCTTTTTTTTTTTTTTGGGTGAGGCCCTAAAAGTAAAATATACTTCGCAATTCATTAAGCTGCAAATGAAAATGAAACTTAACTGCAATCATACAAGTGGCCAACTTCATCCATATCTACAATTCATATGTGCACCAAAATTGCACATCAAATAACAAAGACTAAAAAAATGTTGCGGCTCCATGTTTTGCTGGATTTATGTAAATCTATGAAGCTGCTTTCTCAGCCTCGATTTCAGCAACGACATCAATTTCAGTTTCTTTCAGCAGCAACGGCATGCTCTCTTGTCATCACATCAATCTCTATGTTCTTCATCAAAAGTTTCGGCTTCCAACAAACATCATACTTCAATCTGCAGTGTTTGGAGAACATCGGCATCGGCAAAATGCTTAAACCATTTGAAAATACAATGCTACAGCTCTTGATGGTTGTCCTTTCCTTGCTTCGATTTGTCGATGCTTCTCAGCGTGTTTACATAGGTGTGTTTAGAGAATGAAACGAAAAGCTTGTGAAACCCACAATGTCAAGAAGCATATTTTATCCAGTTAAAAGAAAAGAAATCCTTCACCAAGAATGATCGAACTCGAGGAAACATTGTAGAATGCGGAGTAAAAGAGGAGAGTGAGAATTTTCAACACATTTTGAAGTCGATACAGGCCAGGGCAGGGCATATACCAAACCCATTGACTCGAGTGTTACGACATAGCAATGAAGCTCCTCCGAGGATTCTCGCCCATTAAGCAATGCATTGACCCAGTGGGGCTGTACAAGGCAAACAGCATGGATATCCAAAAATCAACTGGTCCACTATACTTGCACAAGTGTTGGTGCTTACCTGCAAAACACCAAGGCTATTGAGATAACATACAACACAGTACATCATATCCAAAACAAAAATACAACAATCATTCAACATTTGGCAGCTGGATTATAATCTCGTAGACCGAGGATATCACATCAACCTAACAAATTGTCCATAATAAGTGGCAAGAACTATCATTTTGAATTGCTGAACAGAGAGAACAAATAGTAAATCTATAGACAGAGTCTACGAAGTTGAATTCCAAAGGTTGAACTGTTAAGTAGAATTTTAAGTACATGTTTGATCCAATCCATCATTTGCAGCAACTAATACTGCCTATCTAAGTATTCGGCAGGAACAAGCAAAGAAAGAAATAGACATTTAGATTAAGGAAATGGCATAGTCAAACTCAAACTAATGTAATCATCAAAGTTTAACAATAACACCTGTTTACTTTCTCATTTTCCCAAATCATAGACAAACAGAATCACACAAGATATCAATCTTCTCATGTCTAAACAACGGTATGCTATTTGAGATATAATTAAAACACAAAACGGAGAACTAAAAAAACTCACTTGTAACTCCACGGCGATAGAAAGGCCCCTGCTTAGCTGTCTCTCTCTCTATCTTAGTCGCGAAGAAAATCAAAAATTAAAAAAAAAAACTTCAAAAAAAAGTAGCAATCTTTTCCTGCTTATTCTTTTTGAGAATTGCCAGCACCTCCTCACTTGCAGGAAGCTTTCCAATTGAAAATCCACAAAAATTCAAAACTCATGAAGCACAATTACCTCAAACGAACTTAAAAAAAAAAAAACAAAACAAAACACAATCTGCAAGATGCTTCAACAATTCTGAAACTTACATGGACCGTACACAAAATCCTTGGATATCTTTGTTGATACGTGAAGGATGACTATGTGAATTGGCTGAGAAGACCACTTCTTCAGCACCCACTCCAGGTCTTGAAGTTATCTTGCAGATCATTCCCCATGGGGACATACTTTCTCTACTTCAGCTTCCATATCTTTCTTCTCCCGAAGCTCTCGGCGATTACCAAAATCTTCCAACACTGAACAAATGAAAAAAAAAATCAAGGCTCTGTCAATCTAGGATTACATCGACAACCCATTGTTGGGCGTTGCAAAAAGTGATCGCACAGCTTCTTGGGTAGAAAAACCAGAGCACAGAGCACAAGATGGGGCTTCGATGTGGAAGATGAATCCGTAAACCCGTAAAGTGAAGCGAAAAGGAGATGTGGGTGGACGATTTTTCCAAAGTTAGCGGTGGAGAATTTCTAAAATTTTTGCTTTTTTTTTTTACAAGCAGAGAAGGACGGCGAAAAAGCCCAGATGAATCAACAGATGAACTCTGTCTTGTGATCTCTCAGCTAAAATTAGAAGTGATTCACAGAACAAGAAGCACCCAAGTGACCACTAAGGCAAGGACACGCCAAACGGATCTCACCAGACAACAATAAGCAAATCCAAGCCAACCACACACCGGTGACAACCAAATTTATCAAATGAAAACTGTGAATCTAACTCAGCCATCAAACACAAGCCCAGAAGCTACAGTTCCAACACAGAATCGTAAAACGAAATCTTGCCAATGTAAGTCGAAACTGAGCCAGATCCGCAATTACCTGCCCAATCCGCTACTCACTTCATCGCCACAGTCTTTGTCCCTCGTGGTTCCCTAATCACAGTCCCAAGGTCACCCCGGAGGAACTCGAGCAACAACGTCGTCATCCTCCCACCAGAAGTACTTGTGAAGAGGACGATGTTGGGGGAGTCGTCCTCGATATCGCGGATGGTGGACTAGTATTCGTGGACCTCCTTGAGGTCGTCGGAGAGGCGGGGCTGTGGTAGATGTCGGAGTAGGCGAGAGAGGATGGCAGAAGCGTCGAGCGTGAGAGAGGGAGGAGAGGACGTCGAGTTTAGGGTTTAGTCCTTTTAACATAAGGTATTTGGGCTTATTTCCATGTTTGGAGTTGGCCCGAACACGGACAAGTGAGACCCAAAAATGCCCGAGCTGGAAAACAAGAATAACACATAATACCCGAAACAAGTTAGACCCGAACAAGAAGTGTATGTAAATTTCGGGTCTTGTTTCCGGTCGGGTATCTTGTTCGGTTTGGACACCCCTAGCACTTAATGAGTTAGAACTTGATGGGCAAAAAACGACGGGGCTCAATGGGCCTGACGGACTAGACCGGAGTGAGGTGGTCGGACCGGGCTGGAGATTAAAGAGGCCGAACTTAATGGATAGGCTGGAGTTTTATCATAATTATTAGGGATAAGACAACCAAAAACCCCAAATTGATATATTTATGACAAATTTACCAAAAACTTAAAAACCGTGTCATCTAAAAATTGATGAGTTGGATGACACGTGGCAATTGTCGGGTATGCATGTTATCCTATGTTTGTTACATGTGTATCAATTTGAAATTTTTCGTGGTATCAATTCAATTTAACGAAAAATAACATAAGGTAAATTTATTATGTGTGTACCAGTTTGATATTTTTTGTTATAAAAAAATTAGTTTAGGGTAAATTTATCATAATTGTACCAATTTAGGATTTTCGATGGAAAAAAAATATAGTTTGGGGTAGATTTGTCACAAGTATGCCAGTTTGGATTTTTTTGTGGTCAAAAAAATCCAAAAAAAATAATTTAAAGTACATTTGTAATAAGTGTACAAGTTCGAAATTTTTCGTGATATTAACCATAATTTATTATTGTTATTAATGAGCATGCATCCCATGCGTGTCTAGATTTTTTACTATGATTAAACCCAATTAATTTAGATGATTAAAAAGCTCTAAACATCAATTCTCTCTCTAAACGCAAAATTTTTTTAATCTCCTACTTTGATGAATTGATAATTTCTCAACATTTAGATACTATTAATGTTGCATTGGTCAAATGGGTTTTGTCACGCCCCGCGTTCCTTTGCGAGCCCGTGACATCCGCCACGCCGTAATAACAAAACCCAGGAACCAATACACGGCTTAAAGAATGAAATGAAACACACATACGGAAGGAAAAAAAAACCATGGCATTAATTACATGGGAGATTCGGAATGACATAAAAGCATATATATATATATCACATAACATCCAGTTACATCCAGCGGTAGGAAAAGAAACATAAAAAATAAACACGCACCAGATTGGGTCAGTGGAACTAAGGGCTATCATCAAAAGACTACTCCAAGCCCTAACAAAACCTAACATCCAAAAAGGTCACTACCCCCAAAAGCTTCCACATACAACCATGGAAAATGCAATGTCAAGATTGGAAATATGACGGTTAAAAATGTCTCTCTTGTCAAAAGATTGAACTACAACTTGATATCTGTAAGTCAACTCTGTGACTCTGGTTATGAAATATGCTTTCCAGACCTAAAGTGCACAGGTATGAGCAAGGACAAGAAGCAATCCTTCACGGGTCAAAGGCATGGGAATATTTATCTTTTAGATATTGATTTTGACCCTAAAAATGCAAAATGTCTTATTTCTGTTAAGGATGAATATGATCTTTGGCACAGAAAGTTAGGTCATATTAATATAAAGCATATGTCAAAGCTTTCCAAAAAGGGACTTGTTTGAGGGTTACCTCAAACGAAGTTTGAAAAGGAGGACTATGTCATGCATGCACACTAGGCAAGCAGAACCTTAAGCCTTGGAGTTTGATGAGAAATCGGATGAAGGAATTTTTTTGGGATACTCAACAACGAGCAAAGCCTACAGAGTCTACAACAAAAACACTTGTGTTGTTGAAGAGTCGATGAACATCAAGTTTGATGAAAATTGTCAGAATGATGAACCCGAATCTAGTTATATACTTCCTCAAGTCTCAGATTCACAGGAAGAATCAGAAGAAAAGCAAGACTCAGATGCAAACACTGGTTCGGAGAATGTTCAGAAGGAAACTCACTCAAATGAAGAACGGCCAGAAGCTAAACAGAATGAACCCACAACTTCTTCAAATGATTGTTTTGACAAAAACTGGAAGCATAAGTCAAGTCATCCAAAGGAACTCATCATGGGAAACATAAGTGATGGCATCAAGACAAGACCCAAGTTTAAGCAAGCAATAAGTAACATAGCATTGGTGTCTGAATTGGAGCCAAAAGGAATTGAAAATGCACTAGCAGATGAGAATTGGATAAATGCAATGCAGGAAGAGCTACACAGTTCAAAGTCAATAATGTTTGGGAATTAGTCAACAGACCCAAAAATCGTCCAGTAATTGGAACAAAGTGGGTATTCAGAAATAAACTGGATGACAAAGGAAAAGTTGTAAGAAACAAAGCAAGACTTGTAGCAAAAGGCTATTTTCAAGAAGAATGAATAGACTATGATGAGACCTACGCACCTGTTGCCAGGTTAGAAGCTATCAGACTACTACTTGCTTATGCTTGTTACAATGACTTTAAACTCTTTCAGATGGATGTGAAAAGTGCATTCCTTAATGGCTACATCAAATAAAAAGTCTATGTTGAGCAACCCCATGGCTTCGAAGAACCTAGAGGAAAGGATTTGGTCTATGTGTTAAAAAAAGGCACTTTATAGACTGAAACAAGCACATCGTGCTTGGTATGAAAGGTTGAGCAATTTTCTATCCAAGCACAACTTCATAAAAGGTAATGTAGATACTACCCTTTTTATTCAAAAATAAGGTAAGGATATTCTTCTAGTTCAAATTTATGTTGATGATATAATCTTTGGTTCTTCTAATGAGCTACTTTGCAAGAAATTCTCTAAAGTGATGCAGGATGAATTCGAAATGAGTATGATGGGAGAATTGCGCTTCTTCCTTGAACTTCAAATTCATCAATCTCAGAAAGGAACATTCATATATCAAGAAAAGTATGCACTGGAGATAGTGAAAAAGTTTGGTTTGGAAAACTGCAAGAAGATAGAAACTCTCATGTCTCACTCCTCCAAACTTATCAAAGATGAAGATGGAAAAGAAGTTGACCCCAAGCTATATCGAAGTATGATTGGATCACTACTCTATCTCACAGCTTCAAGGCCAGACATCCTATACAGTGTCTGCTTGTGCACAAGATTTCAGTCAAGTCCAAAAGAATCACACCTTTCAGCCATCAAAAGAATAATCAAATACATTAGGACTTATCCCAACTATGGTTTGTGGTATTCTAAAACTTCTAATTTTACACTAAGAGGTTACTCAGATGCAGATCTTGCAGGTTGCAAAATTGATTGGAAAAGCACATCTGGAACTTGCCAGCTCATGGGAAACATGCTTATCTCATGGTATTCCAAGAAGCAAAATACAGTGGCTCTCAACACAGCTGAAGCAGAATATGTATTACTTGAAAGTTGTTGTGCTCAGATTCTTTGGCTAAAACAGCAGCTCAGAGATTATGGTGTTGAAGATACAAGTGTGAAAATTCAGTGTGACAACACAAGCGCCATAAATCTTACAAAGAATCCCATACTTCACTCACGAGCAAAGCACATTGAGATCAAACATCGTTTCATACGTGATCATGTTTAGAACAGTAATGTTAACATTCAATATATTGATACAAAAAATCAGCTTGCTGACATTTTCACAAAACCCTTGGATAAGGAATCTTTTAATTTTATTAGAAATAAATTAGCCATCATTAACCATTTGTCTTAAGTGTATTTTAGAACAAGAGACTTAGAAGGAGCGTCAGAAGGAGACCCAGAAGGAGCGTCAGAAGAAGACCCAGAAGGAGACTCAAAAGGAGCGTCAGAAGCAAATCTTCACATTTAAAAAAAAAAGGAAAGTTCACAAATCAAAGGTCAGTCATTTCCTAAAATTCTTTTTAAGGTAAGTCTCTCATATCTCTCTACGAATATTTGAATGCTGGTAATTGATTTACTTACTAGAAAAGTTCTTTCCTATCTTTTTAAAAATTTGATTTTGTTTCTAAAAATAACCGCCACCGTTATAAGACCACGAGCCGTCTATCCTGTCTCTCACCTTCACACCGATTTCACTCGAAACCCTAAACTTGTTCAAAATCTCTCTCGCTCTCAATTTTTCTCCTCGACACTACACATTCTCTTTCAAAACTCCAAACTTTTTCATCTTCATGGCTCCGAAATCAGCCTTCGCCTCAGGGAAGCCCACTCAGATGAAGAGAAAGTTCTCTTCTCCGGTTGCAAGCACCACCGAGCCTTCGGTGACTGAAATCAATGAACAGCGGGAGACATTCTGATTGGCAAAAGGTCTGTCTTTATCTGTTTTTGAATAGAAAGAAGCAATGGCACACACTGTTAAGCCTATGTACGATAACATTACGGCAGCAGGGGATTTTGGTGATGAACTGAGAAAACTGTTGGATATTCACAAGTTCGCTAGTGAGGGCGAACTGCTAGAATTCCTTAATTTACTTGGAAAGGTTGTTGAACCTATTGCTGTTAAAGAACTCGAATCTGTTTCTAGAAAGGGAAAGGAGAAAGTAGCAGGGCCCAATTCGAAATCAACTCCAAGAAAACCCACACCAATAAAGCCTGGTTGCACTAAGGCAAAGGTTGAAGATGATGATGATGTTCTGTTTAATGATTTTGTGAAAAACATTGGGTTTAATATAGATGCAAACTGTTCTGATCCCCTGTTCCAAAGTCAAGCACATAAGGACAAGTTTGAGTCCTTGAAACAGAGAGGCATCATACCACACAAGGTGTTTGAACTGAAATACTTTGACAGGAATGGTATCCCTCTTCAGAAGCATCTTCAAAAGGTCAATTTAGAGACCTTCATAATCCAAAGGAGTTACACTTTTCCTGATTTGGTAGCCTATTTTTACTCCAATCTTCATTTTGCCAACTTCAACTCTATATTTTTCACTGTGCGTAGAAAGCAATATGTCGTGCATGTTGATGAATTGGCTTCCATTATGGGAACTAGTAAAAGAGCTTCCAAACCCTTGGATGTTATTGCTGAAGAAGCCTTTTGCTTTCTAATTGGAAAAATAAGTTTCTCCAGAGAGTCAAAGTCTCACATTGCCTACAATGATTTCCCTCTGAAGCACACCATGATGCATAAGGTTGTCATTGAATGCCTCAGGCCAAAGGCAGCCTCAAAGACAGACATTTCAAAGTACGAGGCAAAATTATTGTGGGGTATCTTGCAGGGAAAGAAAATCTCTTTTGCCCACACGGTCCTACTTCACATGTATAGGACAGTCCTCAAGCCCAAGGAACATCTACCTTATGCTGGCCTGATCTATAAAATAATATATCATTTTAAGATCAAGGCTTCTGCAGATCTTATCAAACAACAAATTCCTTTGATTACTGCTGGTGAAATTATGATGGGCAAGATGGGATTCAAAATGACTCTTACTGGCTAGAAGAACAAGAACAATGAGCCAGTTCTTGTAGAGCTCGAGGATGAGTCAAAACAGAAATCCCCAAAAAGGAGAAAGGTTATGGCTATCAAGGGTCAACAAGAAGACACCTCGGCTGATGTGCATTCAAGAGAAAGTGAAGAAGGAACAGCAAAATCTGACTCTGAAGCTACTCAGTCACAGGATGCATTAGATGAAGTAAGCAAACCTGGAGCAACTGAGAGTCAAAGTGCTCATGATATAGAAGAAGGAGGAGAAGTCCATGAGACACAGCCAACAAGTACTGCTGTGTAC
Source organism: Rhodomyrtus psidioides (assembly GCA_021437785.1). Classification (NCBI taxonomy): domain Eukaryota; kingdom Viridiplantae; phylum Streptophyta; class Magnoliopsida; order Myrtales; family Myrtaceae; genus Rhodomyrtus; species Rhodomyrtus psidioides. The sequence continues at coordinate 4,725,009 of JAILYB010000040.1, read as the reverse complement.
ATTTGTGAATTAACTGAGGAAGAATTCCTTATAATGTGGAATGACGAAGTTGATGCAAGAAAAGAGACTGAAAAAGAGTATGATGATACTCTTTTTATTTTTTATTATGAGCAGTGGTCTGCCCAAATAGTAGTTCAAATGGCAGAGACATATGATATTGAGGCTTATTCTGTTTCCTCTACAAGATTGACTGTCACTCATGCGGCACTAGATCAAGAGGACCAACTTTCAAGTGCTTATTCAGTGCCCATGGATATTGATGAGGAGATAGAACCTGCGCCCAGTACAAAGGCTAAAGGAAAAAAGGGCTATAACTCAGGGGGGAGCCTTTACCTGCAACCTCTGATATTTTTCTGACAGAAGTTTTTGCTTCTCAAGCCTTTCCCAAAGCTCAATCTTAGGAGGAGAATATGTCAAGAAAAAGGATTGGCTCTACAAATCAAGAACAATCTTCTACAGCACCACACGTTGAAATTCAGAAGCAAATAGAGAATCTTCAACAAATCCTTATCTAGAATCTGGCTGCTATGGAAACTATGCTAGATCAGAAACTGCATAGCTTTGAATAGAAGATTGATGGGAAGTTGCAGGGTATGGCAAATCAAGTGACCAATCTAGAGAAGTCTATTGACTTGTATGGTAGAATGTTCTGTGCTGAAATTGCAAACATGCATTCATACACGCTGGTCGGGACTGACAAAGCAGCTTCAGGACTACCTACAACTCAAGATGTTAGAAGCCATGCTCAAAGAATGGGAGAAGGATATGTCAGAGCTTCTTCAGTAGAGGCTGACGCAGAACTTGAAGGTTTTCCCTCTTCTTCAAAAATGCCCCCACATTCTGCTTCTTAATTTTTTCTCTAAGTACAAGGATTTCATTTGTTATGCAACATTCTTTTAACCTATTCCTTTTCAATTGAATTGCTCTTATTTTTTGCAATATATATTCTTTTTGCTGTTGACAAAAAGGGGGAGAGATTCTTCATATCTCCATTTACCACAGTGCATGATATGAATTGCAGGATACTTTCTGATTATATTTGGATGTTCTAATCTGATTATATTTGCCTGCAGAAGCAGATCGAGTGATTACTTTTATTTGTTACTGATCACAGTTTCACTTTTTTACAATTCTTGATATACACTGTTTCATTAAGTTTTGTAGTTTTGTCACCATAAAAAATGTAGAGATTGTTGTGGAAATTCTCCTTATATTTTGATTCTGACAAAACTATCAAAAGGATCTGTATAATGTTTTATGATGCAGAAAGAATGAGTAAGCAGCAGGTTGTTTGGATATAATTCTATCACGAAATCTCGTGGACGAAGAGTCAGAAGGAGTGCTTCTAGACGAAGGGTCAGACGGAGTGCTTCTGGACCAAGGGTCAGACGGAGTGCTTCTGGACGAGGTCAGATGGAAGTGCTTCTGACAATGGTAAGATGGAGTGCATCTGAAGACCTTCAGATGGAGTTGCTTTTGAGGGTCAGGTTCAACATGATCTCTTATTTGAACATTTCGTGCAACGATCTATATGCAGTGACAGATGGACCTTATGAAATCTCCGAATTACCATTCCACTATAACTGATCAAATTCAGGAAATTCTTTGTGAAGACGAAACTTGAAAATAGTCAGTTTATGCATTTCCAAAACATGAAGACCCATGAATGACAGGTTTCCGATCAAGGCAAGGTTCCTTATGGAAGTTTATGATATTCGATTGACATGATGTCCCTTCTATTCAATCAAGGGATTTTCTACAATTGGATGTTACCTTCCAAGAATATCTTTTCGGGGACCAATACAGATTTACCACACTTATGGAAACTGGAGATTTAGTTGTATGGGCGACTGAATCAGAAGGGTTCAATATCTTCTTCAACGATTTTCATATCTTCTAAGATACAGTCTCGGTCAATCACGATTGATGACGTCCAATCAAGGATTGAAGAGCGATCCCTTGGCCGAGTATCCAACGGCTAGTTTGGAGGCATGTGAGTATAAAAGAAGAACTATATTGATCTGAGAAGAATGACGAACAACAATCCAAAGTGCAAGCGTGATTCGAATTTTATCCAAAATATTCTGAGTGCTCAAAATCTCATTCATTGTGAGAATCTATAAGAGAGAAAAATCGAGTGGTTGAGTGATTATAATTCTCTTGATTCTTCGTAGTGAAATCCAGCCGATCGGCTGTCATCGTGGGAGAGTGGACGTAGGCTTGACAAGCCGAACCACTATAAACTCAGCGTGCTCTTTTCGCGTATTGAAATTATTTTTAATTCCGCAAGAAATTTCAATTTAGTTGTCGATTCACCTATTCACCCCCCTCTAGGTGTCATTGCTAGATCCAACAACAGCCTTGTCGTCATGAATAGTACTTCGCAAAGCATTGGAGAAGATGATGAACAATGATTTTTTTTGTGTTTTTTTATTTTTATTTTTTCCACGTCAGCATTTTAACGGTGACTTTTGACGGAGATGAAACAGAGGGTAGATCTGTCACCATGGGCATAGTTTGGGATTTTTTGTGTCACAAAAAAAGTTTGGGGCAAATGTGTCACGATAGGCATATTTTGGGGTTTTTGATGGTTTTCCCCCCTTTTTTTGAACATAAATAGTCATGGAATGTGTTATTTCAGAACACTTTTTTTACCGAAACTTCTCTCATTTGCATTCTCGTTTTTCCTCATTCATTCTGTGCGATAATTCTGCAAATTTACGTTCACCAGAGTCCTTTGAAGAAGTACCACTTCAGAGGAACGTGATCCGTTCTATCCTGGGAGACAATTGTCCAAGGTCCTCGGGTACTGATTGAGGGAGCAAATTTGTCTTAAGGACACATCGTCATTTCGTTGGGCTCGGATCAATATCTGCTTACTCGTTTGCATTGGCTACAGGTTAGTCTTTCAATTGCAATTTTGTTTATATGAACTTAGGCAATAATAATCTTAAGACAAATTTTTTTGCTGTTGACGTTCCTCGTGCCTAGTTCGTGTGATATTTTCGTTAGAAGTATTCTGTACCATCGTTCACATATCACGTCTATTCGAATAAGTCTTTTCTCGAAACTCTATAACGTCGTTCGAATAGTCCTTTGTCGAATTCCTATTGCCGTCGTCCTTATAGTTCTTTTGGAAAAGATTCTGTGACTTCATTTATATAATTGTTTGATATTATATACATTCTATTTTATCATTTTTGCAGTAGAAATGGCTTCGACTTCGACTTCGGCTCCGATTACTCCTATTTCGAATCATGAAGAAAAGCCAGAAAAGTTCAATGGTTCTGATTTCAAGAGAATGCAACAAAAGATGTTGTTCTATCTTATAACCTTGAACTTGGCAAGATTCCTCAATGAGGATGGTCCTAAATTGGATGTTGGAGAGACAAACAAGGAAAATATTGCTGTTGTGGATGCATGGAAGCATTCTGCCTTCCTGTGTCGCAATTATGTCCTCATCGGTCTGTACAATACCCTTTATAACGTTTATAGTCCATTGAAAATGGCTAAGGAGTTATGGGATAGTCTAGAGAAGAAATACAAAATAGAATATGCTGGATAGAAGAAATTCATTGTCGGCAAATTTTTTGGATTTTAAGATGATCGATTCTAAAACTGTCTTAAGTCAAATTCAAGAGCTTCAAGTGATTATGCATGATATTCATGCTGAAGAAATGACACTAAGTGAGTCATTTCAAGTGGCTGCATTTATTGAAAAATTGCCACCGTCTTGGAGAGATTTCAAAAATTATCTCAAACACAAAAAAAAGGAGTTATCACTTGAAGACTTGATTGTTCGATTGAGGACTGAGGAAGATAATAGGATTTCTAAGAAGAAAGTTGGCAAGAATCTAGAGGTCTCAAGGGCCAATGTTGTTGAAGAAGGATAGAAACCCAACAAGAAGAGAAAAATGCCTAGCAAGTCTGGAGGGGGATTCACCCAAGGCCTGAAGAAGTTCATTAACAAATGCTTCAACTGTGGAAAGTCTGGACATCGAGTCAAAGACTATAGAACCAAGAAAAGACAGAAAACTCAGGCCAACATGGTGGAACATATTTCCAATGGTGTTGATGATATCAATCTTATTGCTATGATATCTGAGTGCAACATGGTGGGAAACCCCAAGGAGTGGTGGATTGATACTGGAGCAACTAATCATATCCGTGCAAACAGATCGATGTTCTCATCCTACACTATTGTGGGGGGGGTGATGAAAAACTCTATATGGGTAATTCATCAACCTCTAAAGTTGAAGGTGTTGGAAAGATTGCTTTGAAGATGGCGTCTAGAAAAATCGTGACACTAAATAATGTTCTGCATGTGACAGATGTTCGTAAGAATTTAGTGTCTGGATCTTTCCTTAGCAAGAATGGCTTCAAGTTGGTGTTTGTTTCTGACAAGTTTGTACTCTCCAAAAATGAAATGTATGTAGGAAAGGGTTATCTGAGTGATGATTTATTCAAGATGAATGTAATGACTGTTGTAATCAATGATGATATGAATAAAGCTGCTTCTACTTATGTGCTTGAGTCTCCTGATATTTGGCTTGATAGACTAGGATATGTTAATTATAAGTGAATAAAGAAATTAATGAGTATGGGACTATTGCCGAAGTTTGACTGTTCAAGTGAAAAATGTCAAGTGTGTGTTGAATCTAAGTTTTCTAAACCTCATTTTCATTTTGTAGATAATATAGCAACAGAACCTTTAGATTTAATACACACAGACATTTGTGATATGAAAGAAATACCTTCTAGATGTGGTAAGAAGTATTTTATCACATTTATAGATGACTGTTCGAGGTATTGTTATATCTATTTACTAAGTAGTAAAGATGAAGCTGTGAATGCTTTTAGAACTTATAAGTTTGAAGTTGAAAATTAGTTAAATAAGAAAATAAAAGTGATAAGAAGTGATAGAGGAGATGAATATGAATTTCCTTTTGAGGAAATTTGTTCTGAGTTTGGTATTATTCACCAAATCACCGCTCCTTATACACCACAATTGAACGGTGTGGCGGAAAGAAAAAATTGATCTTTAAAGGAAACAATGATTGCATTGTTGAATAGTTCTGGTTTACCACAAAATTTGTGGGGGGAAGCTATCTTGAAGGCAAACTTTATTTTAAATAGGGTACTGTCGCGACCCGTCCGGAAGCGGACGCGGCTAATGGATTACCGATCGCGGGCCTTTCCACCGCATCGGAGTGCGGATCGCGGGCTTTAGATCGGTGCGGGCCCTCCCAGGCCCATACCAAATCGCGGCGGGAGTATTTTTTGAGGGCCTCGACGATAAGAGTCGTTCGCTTTCGACCTTAGTGTAGTCGTGGTGGCATGTGCAACTTGTGCATGCATTTGGAGTCGCCACCGGCCTTTCTTGGAGGGTAGACCGGAAACCTTACTGACCAATTGGGAGAGATCGATCAGTTCTGCGGAACCAGAGATTTTGGGTTCGGGGACTTGGTTACGCTGGTGTCATTACCAACGCCCTTTCGGTACCTAGCGCGAGTGATTTTCCTAGCTAAGAGTTCATGCAGGCGCAATTTTAGGTGAGATAGGCTTGATTCAGGGTTTCATGCAGATTGGAAGACTGTTCCTATCAATCATAATCAATTTAAATGAAAGAGCAATCAAATACGTAAATAAATCACATCGATACACATTAATTCAAATCAATGGCTTCCTAGTATAGCCATAAAGGCTTAGGAAATGTGTGATTTCGGACCGGGGTAAAATGGGAAGACTTGGAGGCGATTTAGCCCGAAGGGCAAAATCGTCAATTTTTTGGAAGATTGGGATACCGAATTACCCAAAATATACCATGGCCAGTTGATTGTGGCCATTTCCAATTTTTGGAAGACGATTCGCCCAAAGGGCGAAATCGTCATTTTAAGAAGGGTCGGGGTTTAAAACACCCAGAATGAGTCTTGGCCAGTTGTTTGTGGCCATTTCCTATTTTTGGGGATTTTTTTGGATTTTTTTAGAATTTTTTTGGAAGACGGTTTGCCAGAAGGGCAAAATCGTCATTTTTGGAAAGATCGGGGGTCGACAGACCCGGAACAGGTCGTGGCCAGTTGAATGTGGCCATTTCCTATTTTCTGGAATTTTTTGTAATTTTTCTGAATTTTCCGAATTTTTTTGAGTTTTTTTATGATTTTCTATTTTTTATTGATTTTTGAAATTTTTTATTATTTTATTATTATTTTTTATTTAAAAAATATTTTCCGGGCCGGGTCAGACCCGGCCCGCGCCTCGCGGGCGCCCGGCCCGACCCTACGGGTCGAAACCGGCCTAAAACGACGCCGTTTTGATTTTTTGAAGGTTTTTCTATTTTTTTATCATTTTTTTAATTTATCAGAAAATCCACGGATCGGACGGCTCTTATTGCGCCACGTGGCCTCTTCTGATGTGTCTGATCTCGGACAAGATCGGACGCTCCACGAAGTGCCACTTGGCCGAATTTTAACCATCCGATTGATTTTATTTTTATTTTCCGAAAATCATTTATTAATTCTAAAAAAATATTTTAATTTTCCAAAAATCCCAGATCGCGACACGGGCGAAGCCACAGCCGTCCGATCTGGGCGGTTTTAATCTCGGCCTGGACCCACCCCTGCTGACGTGGCTGCTCACGTGGCATGCCACGTCAGCCGCTGACCGGTTGACCGGCCGGAGGGTCGCCGGGGAAGACGATGAACAGTGTCAAAACCCGGCGACCCTCGCCGGAACCTCGCCGGAGAGCCCGAACCGACGTGAAAACGTCACCAAAACCTCCACATTTTGACACCAAAAGAATACTCACACATCACACATCAATAACACACCAAATCATGGCGGGAGACACTCGGAAAAGCTCCGAGCCGGCGGCCACCGAACCAACTCCGGCAAGGCAATTGCAAATTTTTGTTTTAGCATTAAAATCGATTCTGATCGTTCAGAGAACCTCCCTAGATGGTCAGGAAGCTTACCTGAGTTCGTTTGAGGCTCGGCGATCGCCATTTGCGCCGGACCGAGCTCCCCGGTCGGGTGAACTTCGGGGAGCCTCGGCCATGGATTTTCGGCATGTTTTCATGTAAAATTAAGATCAACACCAGATTAGGGTCGGTTCTAGTGAAGATTTGAGGTGAAACTAGCCACAATAGACCCCCGAGATTACACGGCCGAGAGCTAAAAATCACGAAGCCCATTCGGGCGTTTCGTCGAACACATGATGTGCGCTATGAAAATTGAGGTCGGAGAGGAAAACCGACCTGGTTTGAGCTCGTCGACGATGGCTAGAGCTCCGGCGATGCTTTCCTGAAGGCTGGGGATCTCTGTCATGCCTCGCCCTCGCTTCCTACTCGCTCGAACTCCCTCGGTCTCCCACCTCTCTCTCTCTCGGCCTTCCCTCTTTTCATGGCCGACCATACCTTTTTCGGGTCCCTCAATCCGCAAAAACGATCGCCGACCACCCGCTCGTGTCTCCCGCATTCGTCCGTCGCTTTTTTTTTACTCGAAAATCCGGCCCCATGCTCATTTTTTTAATCCCCTGCTGTCCCCTGCTTTTGGCCGGTGGGTCTGCAACTTAGTTGCAGACCCGGTCGGACCGGGTCGGGTCGGGCTTGACCCGACCGGCCCGGTTCGACCAATTTCGCCCAATTGGGTCCCAAATCGACCCATTTTCTGAAATTGATGGCAAAATCGGACTCCTTGACATGTTTTCTATCAAATATGGGTATTTTCGTGAATCAATTGGTTGAAATTTAATGAAAACCCCAAATTACCCTTAGGATCCGAAATTGATTTTTGCTTAAACGAGGGCCCAAACGATCGAATTAGTCAAAATTGAGGCCACCAATGGATTCAGCATGATGCAAACTATATGGTAGAGGTGTTTAATTTCAATGGGTATGCCCTTATGAAATTTAATTTCAAAAATTGTGAAACCGAGGACTAAATTGAAAGATTTTTATGCAATTAAGCCTTTTTGGCTAAAATTGGTCAAATTTGAGGTCAAATTGACCCAATTTCATTTCAATACTTTAGAGCCCAATGTCATAGCTTATAAAAACCAAGAATTGAAAATTAAAAGACTCGAAAAGGATTTTTTTTGCTCGGTTCGGGTTTATGTTTGTGAAGAAACATAGTGACCCGAGCCGAATTTTCAATATTTAAGGTGACACACTTGAAGATGAAATTAAAACAAAATTATTGAATATTTTTGTGTATTTTTCTGACCAAGAATGGTATTTTTCTAATTTTTTGGGTATTTTTATAATTAAATAAATTTGAAAAATATTATAAAATACCAAAAAATATTTTTTGTTCAAAATTGGTCCCTGAGGCTAGGCCAAGGCTTCCAAAGTTGATTTTGTGATTTTATGACCTTTTTTGATATTTTTAATTAATTTTAAAGAATAAAAATCACAATAATAAATGGTCAAAAATCAGGTGTCAACAGGTACCTCACAAAAAGACATAACAAACTCCCTATGAGAAGTGGAAAGGCATAATGCTTAATTTGAAATATCTCAAAGTGTGGGGTGTTTGGCTAAGGTTGCGGTTCCTAAACCTAAAAATGTTAAGATAGGACAAAAAACTGTTGATTGTGTCTTTATTGGATATGCTCTTAATAGTAATGCATATCGATTTCTTGTTCATAAGTCTAAGATCCTAGATATACATGTTAATACGATTATTGAGTCCATGGACGCTTCATTCTTTGAGAATATATTTCCGTATAACAACGATAAGAGGCCTCGAGATACTACATCTAGAAGTGATCCAATAGAGGATGAACCTAGACGTAGTAAAAGACAAAGGACTTCTACGTCTTGTGGATTTGATTTTCTAACATATTTGTTAGAGAATGAGCCTCGGACATTTAAGGAAGCTGTGACATCCCCAGAAGCCCCGCTCTAGAAAGAAGCTATCAATAGCGAAGTTGAATCCATCCTGTCTAACCATACTTGGGAATTGGTTGATCTTCCTCCTGGTAATAAGCCACTATAATGTAAGTGGATATTTAAGAGGAAAATAAAAGCATATGGTACTATTGATAATTATAAGGCTAGGCTTGTAGTAAAAGACTACATGCAACGAGAAAGTCTTGATTATTTCGACACTTATTCACCTGTCATGAGAATTACATCTATACGGATGTTAATCGCTATAGCAACGATGTATAGACTTGAAATCCATCAAATGGATGTTAAAACAGTTTTTCTAAATGGGGATCTGGAAGAAGAAATATATTTGGAACAACCAGAAGGGTTTATTGTTCCAGGACAAGATAGGAAAGTATGTCGGCTTATCAAGTCACTCTACGGCTTGAAACAAGCACCAAAACAATGGCATGCTAAATTCGACCAAGTCATGTTGTCGAATGGTTTCAAGATTAATGAGTGCAATAAATGTGTATATGTTAAGAACACTCATAATATCTTTGCCATTTTATGCTTGTATGTAGATGATATGCTTATAATGGGCAGCACTAGTGAGGTTGTCAAGGCAATCAAATGCATGCTCACAAGCAAATTTGATAAGAAAGACATGGGAGTCGCAGATGTTATTTTAGGAATTAAAATCCGTAAAACATCTGAAGGATTATCTCTATCTCAATCCCATTACATTGAGAATATTCTTGAAAAATGCAAGAATCTAGGCATTGCACCAGTAAGTACTCCGATAGATGTTAATTTACATCTTTCAAAGAATACTGGTGAAAGCAAGGCTCAAAATAAGTATGCTAGTATACTAGGCAGTTTAATGTATGTCATGAACTGTACTAGACCAGACATAGCTTGTGCGGTAAGCAAGCTAAGTCGATTTATGATTAGTCTAAATGAAAATCACTGGAAAGCTATGAAACGTGTGTTGGGCTACTTGAAGCATACTCAAGACTATGCTTTGCATTACACAGAATATCCAGCGGTACATGAAGAATACTGTGATGCAAATTGGATAACCGGCACAAAAGACACAAAATCAACAAGTGGATATGTGTTCACACTTGGTGGGGGAGCAGTATCTTGAAAATCATCCAAACAAACTTGTATAGCAAGATCTACTATGAAATAAGAATTTATTGCTTATAAGGCCGGTGAAGAAGTAGAGTGGCTTCGAATTTTCTTGGAAGATATTCCTAATTGGCCTAAACTAGTGCCAGCTGTATATATTCATTGTGATAGTCAAGCGGCAATAAGAAGGGCAATGAATGCCATCTATAACGGTAAGTCTCGACATATACATCGAAAACACGATACTGTAAGACAATTTCTTTCTAGTGGAATTATCACAATTGACTATATGAAGTCAAAAGATAATGTTGCGGATCCACTAACAAAAGGCCTAACTAGAGAGTTGGTTGTGAAAACATCAAGGGGAATGCATTTAAAGGCATATAAATAAGTCATCACAGCGAAAACCCTACCTAGTTGACTGGAGATCCCAAGATCTAGGTTCAAAGGGACAACCAAGTTATGAAGACAGTGTAGAGTACTGTAAATTCTTACTCATTCCTTGATGAAAACAGTACTGACAGGTGAAGGTTAAGCAAAAGCTTTTAATGATTCTGAATTATGTATGTAATATACCGCACATTCAGAAATCACCTATATGAGTATGAAGTGAGAGCCGCTTCTGTGAGAATTGAAAATGCCGAATTCTCTAAAGCACTCATGAGACCAGGCGGTGTTCAAGGCCAAAACGAACACAACAGTAAGAACTAACTTTGTTCGAGCGAATGTTGTGTGATTTCTATTGTTTAAGCTTACACCAAAGGTCGATAGTTCAAAGACATCAAGTCTACTGATCGACCGAGTAAGTTCGTTAGGTCTCACTAGGGAAAGTTCAAAGTCTCAGACTATTTTTCCTAATGCAACGTTCACTACAAAAAAACAAGCATTTTGCTACAAATTTTGCGACGAAAATTTCCCCAAAAATTCGTAGCAAAAGCATTTTGCGACGAATTTTGCGACGCAAGCAAAATTCGTAGCTAACTCTGCGTCGCAAAGTTTGCGACAGAAATTTGGCTATACGTCGCAAATTTGTGACGAATTTTGCTACGAAATTTATATTCGTAGCAAATTTGCGACGAATATTAGTTTCGTAGCCAATTTGCTACGAATATAAATTTCGTAGCAAAATTGCTACGAAGATAAATTTCATAGCAAATTTACGACGCATTGGGTTTTGCTACGAATTTTGCGACGAAAAAAAAATTCGTAGCTAAATACGCATCGCAAATTTTGCGACGGAAATTTATCAAAACGTCACAAATGTGCGACGCATTTTGCTACGAAATATATGTTCGTAGCCAATTTGAGGCGAATATAAATTTCGTAGCAAATTTGCGACGAAATTTTAACCATCGCAAATCGGCGACGAACATCAGTTTCGTAGAAAACTCTGCGTCACAATGTTTGCGACGGAAAATTCCCTGTACGTCGCAAAATTTGCGACGAAATTTAACCGTCGCAAATCTGTGACGAAGTTTATCCGTTCCTCATTTGCGACGAATACGTATGCATCGCAAATTTGCGACGAAATTATTTCGACGCAACTTTCGTCACAATACGACGACACGTGTCGTGGCATGGTTGCGACGAATATTTATGCATCGCAAATTTCCGACGGATTCTTTCGTCACAAATGTCGTGGCAAATGGCGACCAAAATTGTAATTTTTTCCGTCGCTAAATTCACGACGCACGATATGAATTTTTTTGTAAAAAATCGTTTAGATCTTCGTACGAAAGAGTTAGGGGCTTCAAAAACTTGCATCTGATAATTACATACATCGCCAACTTCAGTGATTTCTCGAATATATTCTATTAAAATCTTTGAAACTTGGACACCATGGCAATGTGAGACAGCATTGCGACGTTTAGCAAGTGTGCAAACAACAGCAAGCACAAAAGAATAAAGAGCAACACCAGAAGGCCAGAGTCATACCGCTTCTCAATATAAAATTCACAACCAGCAACTTCATTATAAAATAATACATGTATTACGAACAACTACGGTTTTTATACGGGAAGGTATTTCTACAAGATTCAAACACAGTCCACAAAGCATGATCCATGAAACTAGAACAGAACCAACCAAAATGTAAATGGGCAAGACTTCTCTCGTAAAGTTACAAAGTTACAAAGGACCACGAGCGTAATACTCCCATTTCTTCACCTCCATACCTTCAGGAGGACTTCCCTCTACCTTCTTCGACCCCGCTTCCAATTCATGGATAGGACTGTTCCATTTGACCCCACCTGTTATTATATCCCATAAGAACATGAAGGCGAATGGAAAACAGAGCATGCAACAAAGAGCATTACTTTTGCCACGCAGCATAATCTGTGAGCACCTCGCCAGTGTCCAATCTTCATGCAAACTTAAACTTTCTCGCCGACCATAGCGCAGTAGAGATTTGGCTGAGCTTCGGGAATTATAACAGGGGAGCGGCTACGAATATCTTGATTTCTCCTGATATCCATCTATAGACAATTAAGAAAATCAGGATTGTTAGTTCGAGGAATGGTTAATCGGATAGGCAGATGCCAAGAGTCACATATCATAACAATCTGACAATTTCGTCGTGAGTAGAGTTTTCCCAATAACAAAAGTAGTCATAGAAAACAGAAAGTATTGTCAATGATATTAGTTGACAGCAAAGAAAACATGCTTTGGAGCACCCTTACTCCACTGAAGGCTAAAATAAAACCGACACCACAAAGGTTCAACTTCTTATCAGCATTCAACATTCTGCCATAGCGCACACAATTGTAGTCCAGGGCACTATCACTGTAGTTGCAAGTGTCCCAATATTCACCAAGAAAAAATAATGGCTTTGCACCTATCAACTTTTTTGGATTTTGCCAACGATTGTTTCCTAAGAATGTAATTTGATTCAATCAAATTATGCGTTTGGCGTTTCCCATTAATACAAATCGCCAAACTAAAATACTGATGCTAATTGAGCAAGGGATCAACAACGCAATTCATGTGCAGCAAGTGAAAGGGGGTCATAGGACCATTCCGACATATAAACCACACTAAGAAACTCAGACCTATCATAAAATAAAACAAGAGAAAAATCCTCCCAACAAAAAGAATCAAATAGAATATGTATCTTATCTTGTAATAAAAGAACAGGTCAGGCAATGAGTGAGAGAATAAATATTCGCGATCGGTACTGAAAGCATCCAGAAAAAAGGGAAAAAAATCTAATTACCAACTGTGTTGTAAAGAAGAATGAATAAAACAAGCTTCAGATGGATAATGAACATGGGAACTGGGAAGGGTTGAGGAATTCAAACCCAATATACAGTTCAGAGATAAAGGGAATATCTTTGCCATCAATTTCGATGCTCTTAGATTGGGTTCCACCAAGAGGCATTTGAGCTTGAACAACAATGAAGATTGACGGCAAAATATATGGTTAATATCACGAAAAACCTCAAATAAGTACGCATGTGACAAATTTATTCAAAATACATTTTAGGATCACAAAAAATCCCAAACTCATAATGTATAATAAATTTACCTCAATCTAATTTTTGGGTCGGCAAAAACATCAAGTAAATAATAGCATTAAATAATTTAAACACGTCAAAGACACTGCTACCATCACTAGTTTACACATGAACTATACTGTTACGCATTCGCATTACTCTATAAGTGCAAAAACTGTTCAGACAAAGCAGCATATGACACTCTGAACTCAACAAAGTACATCTGATCGAGGGACTATACACGCAAACAGAGAATTAGAAAGAAGATAAAAAAAACTTTGAAATATTGAACCAACCCAGGTAACCACAGGCCGTAGACCAACATGAATACATCAGGAACAACCATGTATTCACACAAACACTCAAAATGAAATGATTAGTGGGAAATTACAGTATTTATCGTTAATTTCTAACATATCAAGAAAGCAAATAGAGAACTTTGAAGACCTACATAATATGGGAATCCACACCATTTTCAAATACAAGAAACTCATCACTTTGCTTCAACCGCATCCAGTGCAATGAAAATACAGGCATGAAACCAAACAACCAGTCAAATTAAGCGACCCCCTAGCTTCAAAGAGCCACGACGATAATATGTGATCGACTACATCATAAACTGCATTAATATCATCTCAGAAGCTTAACACAAAACAAAAAGGGAACTTTTGTCACTCATCCCCGATCAGACAAGCAAAGAAATGCGAAAAAAATAGAACACTGCCCCGACAAATTACACACTACCGATCAAACGACATTATCCTCAATCGACTTGGCCAACACAACACAGCACAGCATGCACAGTGGCAAATAAAACTACGAAGACGAATAAGATATCACAAAAAAAACTTGCCTATTGAGTAACAGGAGTAAAAGAGAAAAAAAAAAACTTGCCTAATGAGTATGCTCATCATCGTCATGACGCTCGTCATTATTGTGCCCATCGCTTGATTGAATAACAGGAGGATGTAGAGGAGGAACTTGTTGAGGAACCTGATTCCTATTCAGGTTGAGGTGTTGGAAGAGGAATGCATTTTCAACCTCAAGAGTTTGATGACGCTCTTTGATCTGTGATAGCTGTGATTCATAATCATCTTTGATAGCTCTGATTTGCAAAATGTTCTGTGCACGCAACTCTTTGATTTCCATGTCCTTTTGTACAAGTAACTCTTGCATTTGGCTCATTCCTCTATTTACTTGCTCCTCAAATCTACTCATGGAAACCGCTACATTCGAGGATGAAGTTGCACCAGCCATTGGCGTGAATACTCTTGTCAAGGGGCCCATTCCATATATTTAACCTTTTTTGGCCCCACGTGATGCCTCCATCCATATCGCCATACTGTCAACAGATGGCGAAGATGCAGCAGCACCATCACTGCCATCACTGCCATCACCACCATCACCATCGATAGTACGAGCCAACAAAAGCTCCTCATACTTGTCCTGCATTAACAATATAGATGAAAATAGAACAACTTCGTATACATAGTCGCCATAAATATTAAAAGCATTGATGGATTTTGTTCTAGTTTCCATGCTGTTCAAATATTCTCTTACACGCACCTTAATAGCTTTTGCTCGATCGGAACACCATGTTTTATCTTTCTTTTGAAACGTGCGCTCGAACGTTGCTATATATGTAGGCTCGAACCCCATTTCATCTGCCTGCAAAACATAAACATAATTCAGCAATTAAATTAACTTTAACTTACAACATATTTAACACACTTACCATTCTCTTCCTATGCTCAGCGATGTTGACGGAACCCCCTGCATATGTTGCCGATCCTTCCCCAGAATTGGAAGTTCTATTCTTCTTATTTTGCTCACTTCTTTTCTTGCTCTCTTCGGTCCCCCAAATTCTGTTCATTTCATCCCAGTCCTCATTTGAAATATAATGGGGCTTTTTTCCACTTTTTTTGGCTTTATTCACTGTATCTCTCAGGTGGCCGCCAACCTTTTTATCAAAAACTCGCCTCACTTCCTTCTCTTCAATTTCATCCTACTTGAACTCCCGCTGCAATCATAGAAAAACAACTTACTGCATTTACGTTGAACTCAGTTTGTCCGCGAACATAAAGACAAAACTTACCTTAAACTCATTCCACCACAACTCCTTCACTTCATCTGGAGTGCTTCTATAATTGATACACGCCCCCCTCCAATGGTTATTAACAACCTGATTAAGTTGCCTCACCACATGGGTAGCCCCCATGAATCTGCAAATACGTTAGAACGATGATAATGAAACAGTGTAATGAAAATGATGTAAGTAAATAAATATAGATCATTTCCAACATGGACAAATCAGTTGACCGCCATACGTGGAATCCAAATTTAGGGACGGGCCTAAATATTACTTAAAAAAAGTACTTACGAATCTCCATATGGACTTATCATCTCTCGCCTATCTTCTCGCCTATCTTCTTCGCTTGTTGTGTCCCTCGATTCATTTGAAGAAGGCGGAAGCGAAGGAGAAGAAGTTGGAAGCGAAGGAGATGAAGCTGGGGATGAAGCTGGAGATGAAGGTGAATTTCCCATGTGTCCAACTCGTCCCCCAAAATGCTCTCGTGGGTTAGATGACGAGGAAGGGCGTATGTGCCCACGTGGTCCACCAATTTGTAGTCGTGGAGGGTTAGATGACGGGGATGAGGAAGGGGAAAAGTAAGGCTCTCGTGGGTTAGATGACGAGGAAGGGCGTATGTGCCCACGTGGTCCACCAATTTGTAGTCGTGGAGGGTTAGATGCTGGTGATGGGGAAGGGGAAAAGGAAGGCAAAGAGGAAGGAGAAATGACCGGTCTTCTTTCTGAAACGTGTCCATTGCCTCGTTGCTGCTGACAAGTAGGTAAGTTAGACAAACATGAAAAAAAATATAAACGTGTATTAAGAACACATGATGTAGAAACTTAGCAATTTGTTTCGAAGAGTAGATAAAAGCTGGAAAAAAAAATTATACATGCAGTTTCACTTCAAGCGAGTATATTAATCAGCATATGTAATTGCAAGAACAAGTTAACAACAATGTTCGGACCACATGATGTATCCAAACCCAATTTAACCAATCTTCATATTTAACCAAGCATGAAAGAATGGCCGGACAAAACTGACCCGACAAAACGATATATGTTCAATTCACAAGAAATGTGGCAGATGCATATATATCTCGCAAATCTTGTGGAGATAAAGAGTCATTGGTTGTACAATGGATACTGGGAGAAGAAGAAAGCATATATCCATGCTTAGCTTAGAAACTGGAATAATGCAAATCAATCTTAAAAGTCTGAAAGATTAACATTATCAACCAATTCGGAAAATCAATATGCCTACCTTGGTACAAGACTTGTTCGTGAGGTCTATCTTGTTCAGTACCCCAGTTCGCCTAGATGGAGATGGGAAATTCTTCAGTAGGTCAAACTCAGATGGCCAACAGAACCTGAACAACCAAAAAAGGGAAAGCAACAGACTATAGGTTAAGATCTACTAAATAACAAAAAAAGATTGCGCATCAACCAAAATCAGTTCAACCACAAACAACGTCACAACCATGCCGACAAGTCGCTTACTTGCTACCAACACAAGATACACATTTTCAGTGGTAAACACTTAAGGAACCAAACATTTAGCCAAAATCTTGAACCAAACCCTAAAATCGAATTTGTGATAAATTGAACACAAACGCGAGGGAGAAAACCTTACCTTCACCAGCTCTGAGTTGAGAATCAGTGTGCTTCGAAAATTGAAGTTGAGCTTCACGGTTGGGAGATTCAAGGTCGTGCTTCACCTTGGGCCACTTGCGCAAAGAGTGAGCGAAGAGCGACACAGAGCAGAGCTGCTCTCCTACGAGCGAACAATCAAGGTTCGCAGAGTAGCGAAGAGAGAGATTATTAGAAAGTCCCCATCAACCAGAATTGGGGCTCGTCCACGAAAAAAACGTGTGGGAATGAGGGAAGAAGAGAAAACTGAGAGGACAAGCTAGAGCAATCAGGCCAGAGGGGCTGGTTCTTCCGTGAGAAAAAGCTTCGCAGACAGACCTTCGCTTGGCAACGAGAGAGACGGACCACACGAGCGAAGAGAGAGAGAGAGAGAGAGAGAGAGAGAGAGAGAGAGAGAGAGAGAGAGAGAGAGAGAGAGAGAGAGAGAGAGAGAGAGAGAGAGAGAGAGAGAGAGAGAGAGAGAGAGGGGAAATACAAACGCGAGGGAGAAAACCTTACCTTCACCAGCTCTGAGTTGGGAATCAATGTGCTTCGAAAATTGAAGTCGAGCTTGGTTGGGAGATTCAAGGTCGTGCTTCGCCTTGGGCCACTTGCGCAAAGAGTGAGCGAAGAGCGACACAGAGCAGAGCTGCTCTCCTACGAGCGAACAATCAAGGTTCGCAGAGTAGCGAAGACCTTCGCTTGGCAGCGAGAGAGACGGTCCACACGAGCGAAGAGAGAGAGAGAGAGAGAGGGAAATACCAGAGAGGAGAGGCTAAAAAGAGAGAGATGGTAACTTGCGACCCAAAAAAAAAAAGTTCTCTGGAAATATAAGAGGTGAGGAGAAGACAATTTTTCTTTTAACTTCTCAAAAGCTTTCTCAAAATCATGAAGTTAGAAGTAATTTGCGGCAAAAAAAAAAGTTAGGCATATAATAATCAACGACAATAATTGATAATAATAATAATAATTATAATAATAATAATAGTGAGAATACTAATAATATACGTCGTAATAATATTAATAATTACCGCATGAGTAAATAGTCTTAAAAAATCCTAATCTTCATCTGCATCTGCATCTGCATCTGCATCTCCATCTCCAACTCCATCTTCATCTTCATCTTCATCGTCATCTTCATCATCATCTTCATCATCTTCATCATCATCTTCATCCTCTGTCTCGAAATCAGATTCTTCATCACCTTCTATATTTGATTCGCGAATTTCAGTTGGATCCACATCTGTCACTGCTCCACATGGATCTCGTAAAGTTGGAATGTTATATTCTTCAGTTTCAACCGTGTTACAAACTTCCTCTTGTTGATACGTTGTATCCTTCCAGCGTTCCTCGATTTTCCGTCGTGCTTTGGTTTTACATACAGCCCACCAATCAGCTTTGTCGCGTTTCAAACTAGGATATGATGCATAATATACTTGAATTTCTTGTTGTGCTAAGACAAATGGTTCATCTTTCGTATACCTTTTCTTGTGATTTACCTCAACCAAATTAAACTTCGTATGCACCTTCATCCCTCTGATTGGATCGAACCACATGCACTTAAATAACACAACCCGCATTAATGATCCAGGGTACTCTATCTCTATAATTTCATCCAACAAGCCATAAAAATCATCTTTTGCATTGCCACTATTGGATGACCGAACACACACACCACTATTCATTGTGGCTTTTCCCGTTCCGTAGTCTCGAGTGTGAAAATTGTATCCGTTTATGAAATATGCTGGCCAAGTTCGTACCTTTCTTTTTGGACCCCATGACAGATGATATGGCAATCCTTGGCCTTCAACTTGATCGTGAGTACTGTGAACCTAAAGTCACACACGCAAAGCCAATAATATTTTTATAATTAACCATTTATAGAATATTAATAACTTGCTTTTTGTCCATGAGCAACTTACATATGTTTTGAACCATCCTGCAAATTTCGCATCACACAAACAGACAAACTCATTTGGCGGTACTCCATACATCGAAGCTTGGAAAATCCTATTAACAAATACCATTTATACATTAGCAAATGTTTGACACATAATAAATATATTGGCAAAAATACACTTACTCGAAATATGGCTGCACTTCTGGACAGTTTAACAAAATATATGTATGGGCTGCCCGCCATTCTTCATCTGTTAAGTAACGAAACTTACACGCGCCGCTTGGTCGACCAAGATAATTGAAAATAGAGAATGCTTTGCAATTGGGATCAATTGGCCCCTCATCGTTTCTTCCTGCTCTCCGCCTTTTGCACTGCACGTGCGGCTCAAAATAGTATGATGCAAATGTTGTCATTTCTTCCATAATATATGCATTACAAATTGAAGCTTCAACACATGCTTTATTCTTCGCTTTTCTCTTCAAATGATATAAAAACCTAGTTATCGACGAGAAGAAGTTCATCAGAAATTAATAAGTGATAAAGTAATATCAAATTTATTAAAAAAATATTTTACCTCTCAAATGGATACATCCAGCGAAATTGGACGGGACCTACAACTTTGGCCTCATAAGGCAAGTGAACTAAGAGATGCTCCATTGAATCAAAGAATGATGGAGGAAATATTCTTTCTAAGTTGCAAATAATGATTAGAATATCTCTCTCTAATTTCTCCATGTGTGATGATTTTAACACGGTTGAGCAAATATCATGAAGGAAATTACTTAACTCAGTGATGGCGCCCCATACAAAGTTTGGTAGAAGTTCCTTGAAAGCAATTGGAAGTAGTCTTTCCATAAATATGTGGCAATCATGGCTCTTCAAACCTGTCAATTTGCATTCGTTCAAATCAACACATCTCCCGATGTTTGACGCGTATCCATCAGGAAACCGCATAGATTTCAACCATTGGCAAACAATCCGTCTCTGCTCCCTGTCCAATGTGTAAATTGCTTTTGGTTTTGGTCCTCTACTGCTTGGATCTACATCTAGTGCTGGCCGATCACAAATAACTCTCATATCTTTTCTTGTATTTAAGTTGTCTTTCGTTTTCCCAGTAACATCCATCACAGTATTTATGACATTATCGAAAACATTTTTTTCTATGTGCATGACATCAAGATTATGATGAATAAGATAGGTCTTTCAATATGGTAGATCCCAAAATATACTACGTTTAGTCCACTTATGTGCGCTTCCGTACGCAATAGTCATGCCATGGGGATTTTCAACAACAGTCGGAAAGCGAAGCACACGCTCCCAAATCTGATCACCAGTCAACCTCAACAGTAGGGGTGTTCTTTCAATCCTATTCTTGATGAATTCTTTTTTATTCCTTCTGAATGTATGATTTGTCGGCAAAAATTGTATGTGACAATCAAAATAGCTGGCCTTCTTACCGTATTTTAATCTGAATGACTTTGATCTCTCCATACATATCGGACATCCTAAGATCCCAGCTGTACTCCATCCAGATAACATCCCATAAGCTGGAAAGTCATTTATCGTCCAAAGAAGAGCAGCCTTCATTACAAATGTTTGATCAGTGGAAACATCATACGTAAGAACACCTTCATCCCATAACTGTCGTAACTCCGCGATCAATGGTTGCATATAAATATCTATCAACTTTTTCGGATTTTGTGGGCCAGGCACGATCAATGTCAAAAACATATAAGGTGTCTTCATGCACATACCAGGTGGCAGATTGTACGGAGTTAAGATAACTGGCCAACAAGAATAATTTTTCCCAGATTTTCCAAATGGGGCAAAACCATCAGCACATAGACCTAACCTGATGTTTCGAGGCTCTGTCGCAAACTCAGCATATGTTCTATCAAAATGTTTCCATGCCTCTGCATCTGAAGGATGGCACATCAGACCCTCTTCGGTTTCATGATTTGCATGCCAAGTCATGTGTTCAGCAGTGGCTTGAGACGCATAAAGCCTTTGCAATCTGGGGATTAAGGGCAGATAAAACATTTGCTTACATGGTCTGCGCTTCCGATTACTACCTTGCCTGCAGCTAACCTTGTACCTCGATTGGCCATAGAATTTGCAAGATTCTGCACTTTCATCATCCCTCCAATATAACATACAACCCCCATTGCATACATCAATCCTTTCAACTGGAAGACCTAAGTCATCCACTAACTTTTTCATGTCGTAAAAATCACCTGGCATGATGTTATCGCGAGGCATTGCTTCTCGCATTACGTCAACAAAAGCGTTGAAGCAATTTTCGGACACATTATGTTCTGCCTTGATGTTCAACAGTCTTGATGTCACCGATAACTTAGTGTGATTATCACAACCTGCCCATAAAGGTTCATCTGCTGCTTTCAACACGTCCCAGAATTGATTAGATATAAAAGTTGCATTGTGCACATTCTCATCAAAACCTGTCACATCTGCCTCTTCCAATTGTGATGGATAGCTAGTACTCACTTGTTCAAATGTAGAAGCAAAACTAGTACTCGCATAGTTCGATTCCGATACAAAATTCTGACCAGCGGCATCAATGACCATCCTCTGATATGGGTTTAATTGGTTATAGTAGCTACATTCTTCCATAACTGAAAATTGGTCACTTCTTCGATATTCTTCATCAGATATAAATGATTCACCATGGCAAGTCCAATTATAATAGTTCGGAGTGAATCCAAATCTACAAAGATGTTCTCTAACTTTGTCAAGCTCATGAAATTTACTATTATGGCACCTTTTGCATGGGCATCTTAACGTATTTCCATCCAAATACTCAAATTTACTACTAGCAAAGCTCAAAAACTGTTCCAACCCAATACGAAACTCATCGGTCAATCCTCGACGTCCAAGCAAGTTTTTATTATACATCCAAGCCCTGTCTCTTTGCATTGTTTATGTATAAAGATTAACAAGTCCGATAAAATATTAAGATACCATATCTGCTATTTAATATTCTTAATTAAAATCATAAAATTAAAAAAATTAAAATTTTGTTTGCGACAAAACGATTACTTTGAAATTGAAAAAATGAAAAAAAAAATTACAATGTCAAGAAGACTTACTCAAGTATTTGACCGAAATCCTTATAGTAGAAAGCGATCAATTTGATGAGAATTTCAAGGTTCAGTTGGATTTTGAGACCTTCAAATGGACACGTACCTAAGAAAAATTACTTAAGATTCATGAAACTTATGGCAATTAATAGAACAAAATGATGAAATAAGCAATAATTTATTCTACGATTATCATAAGACACGATTTTTTTTTTCCATATAAGACACGAACTTAGAGATGAAATTTTTTGAGAGAAATTTAGCACGACACTCTAAATCCATTGCTATGTCCGAGAAAACCCACTGTCCATTTCGTGTCTCCAGAGATAGTCAAGACCCTAAAAGAGTACATATTTTTATAGAATATCTAAATTCCTAAACATTAGAACTATTGTCATATTAACAAGAACATTATAACAATCTATAAGTAATATAGATGATTTAACTATAAATAATAACTAAATAAATAAATTTATACTAACGAAACTGTAAAAAATAGCCACAATGAAATTTACCTAAATCGGCGGAAGGAGAGCACACAACGAATGACGAGCTCAAACCGTCTCAATTTGCTTTTATCTCAAATTCTATCAACTAAGCAATTTATAAACATTATGAAAATATAAATAAAAAATTATACTCGATCGTCGGAGGGAATTTAATACCGAGAGCGTCGGAGGAAGGAACCACGAGCCTTGTAGAGCGAAGACGAGCAAAAAATGAACGTCACCGTCTGAGGGAAGGAACCACGAGCGAGCAAAAACCAACGTGACCGTACGAGGGAAGGAAAACGAGCGAGCAAGCGAGTGCTACTGAAGTAAAAGAGTGTTTGAGAGAGCGACTCTCTGAAGCGGAGAAAACGAGCAAGCACGATTGTGTGAGAAAGAATGGATTTTTTTTTTTTTGATCAAATAGAAAAACACGAAGCGCCTGATAAGCGCCTGCAGGCGCATTAATAATAGCCCCTGAAGGCCTGCGGGGCCCTGTACGGTTGGGCCTCTCCTCCCACGAATTGCCGTGGGAGGACTGAGGAGTATGGTCGGGGAGGGTGGGATGTGGGCCCCCCCCCCCACGTGGGGGCCTGCACACCCACTCCTCCCATCTGTCGTGGGAAGGGAGAGGCCCCACCTGCCACTCACACTGTAATATTTACAAGTTACTAGATCTCCGGCGAGCCAATTTCTAATTAATGGCAGTGGGTACAAACCTTCTAGTTAGTGAAATTCCAAGTGCCAGAGTTAAGACCCTCCAAGGTGACTGGTCCAAGGACCCCAGCATTCCACGTCTCGAAATGGAGACCAACATTCTGAAATAAGTTTGACTTATTTTAATGTGCATGTGGGCCCAGAAGAGATCTTTTGTTGATTGCCATTAGTTAGCGAGGAAAATTGACTTTCGTCGTAGCAATGATAAAAGTTCTTATTTTTAACTGTCCATCTTATTGCTGAGGCGAGAAGAATGGAACCAAATATAATGGAGCTGCTGCTGTTTCAATGAAACTATCTTCACTAGGCTTGATGTTTTTTTTTTCTGTACGTTCTTCTTGTTTCCTGCATTCTCGTCGAAATTATGAATGATGATTTTCTTATGATGTTTTTAGCCGCTAGTGGATCTGCAATATGATGTTTTTGGCATTCGTCGTTGACGCAATTTGGTTTTCGTCGCCATAAATTAAATAAATTTTATTTTTAGCTAATTTGGCGACAAAAATAGGTAGTCATCGCTAATTAGCGAAGAAAACATGTTATCGTTGCAAAATTTAATAATAAACTTTCCGACGAAAATTATATTTCGTATCATAATTTTCGTCGCTAATATGATATAAATAAAAAAGGGCAATTTAGCAATGAATATTGTCTTTCGTCCACGAACAACATTTTTCGTCGCTATGTTGCGACGAAAACGTATTTGTGGCTATTTTGGCAAAATAAAGACGAAAATTTGTTTCGTGGTATTTGCGTCGCTAAATTAGTCGCTAATCAGTAACGAATTTGTTTGTCGCTAATTTCATAGCTAAAAGCCTTTTTTTGTGTGAATTTGCAACGAAAAGGGCTTTCGTCGCTAAATTTTTAATGATATTTTATTTATTACCGTAGTTTAGCTTCAAAAGTTAAATTTCATCGCTAAATTGCAAAGGGGAATTTGCGACGAAATGGACTTTCGTCGCTAAAATTTTTCCTTTTTAAATTTTTGTTTCTGTCAAATTAGCGACGAAAATAATCATTCGTCGCTAATTTTAATAATTGTCTATTTATTACTGTAATTTAGCGACAAAAGTATAATTTCGTCACTCATTAGCGACTAATTACGATTGTTCTCGCTAAATTGCAAGGGTAGAATTTGCGAAGACAATTTCTTTCATCGCAAAAATTTTTCCTTTCTAAATTTTTGTTTTTGTGAAATTATTCGTCGCTAATTTTAATAATTGTTTATTTATTATGATAATTTAGTGACGGAAGTACATTTTCGCCGATTGAAATTAGCGACAAACGGAGATTTTGCGTCGCTAAATTGCAAAGGAAGAGTTTGCGACAATAAGTTCTTTCGTCGCTAATTTTTTCTTTTTCTTTTAATTTCAGGCAAATTAGCGATGAAAATGATGATTCGTCGCTAATTTCAATAAATTATTATTTATTGTGGTAAATTAGCGATGAAACTCGAATTTCGTCGCTAGTTTTAATAATTTTTAAGAAAAATTTCAAAAAGTGCTCAAAGTCCCTGTATTTTTTCAAAGAAGGGCCCATAGTGGACAATGGTTCAAAAGAGGGCCTGAAGTGGCTAACTTCATTTCAAAAAAAGGCCTCAACGAGGTTATTTTCATACTTTTACTTATTCTTGACTTTTTTCATTTTTTTCCCTTTCCTTTTTTCTTTCCTTTCACCTTTCTTCTCTTCCTCTCGTCGGCAGCCGTCCACTCAAATTCTCTGTTTCGTTCTTGTTCATCTTCCTTCAGATCCTTGGCCGTCTTCGTCTCACATTGATCTTGCTCTATTTCACTCTTCTCCTCCGCACAACCGTTCTTCCTCCTCCTCCTCCTCCTCCTCCGCTTCTTTTTCTTCTCCTTGTTCTTCATTATTTGCTACTCCTTTTCATCACTCTCTCTGTTTTCGCGCTCTTTGTTTCTCAGGCAAAAAATCAAAGAAAAACGTCTGGTGATTCTGCCGTTTCAATTGCACGGGATCTCTTCAAGATCGTGTTTGTTCCCATCAAGCGTCAATTCGCATACGTGATGTACTCCAAGAGATACGCCGATGATCTTCGAAAGGAAGTCGAGAATCTGGAGTACGAGGCTGCCAGGGTCCGCAATGCCACGGAAGAGGCCACAAACAATCTTCGGAACACCCACGAATGGGTCGAAAAGTTTCCGGCAAGTGATGAAGCAGCCTTGAGGGAGGCGCGAGGCCTGTTGGGCGAATTCGAAGAGGCAAGCAAGACATGCTGCCGCAGGACTCTTCTCGATCCCATTTGTCGCTATCAGTTGAGCAGAAAGGCGAAGCACAAGACAGATGACATTAAGAATCTCATTCAAGGAAACAGTAACAACGAGATCTCCTTCCGCGGTCCTGCTCTGGGTAATGTTGATGCTTCAATTTTGGACGGGAGAGAAGGCAAAGAGGTCGTCCAGTCGACTGGCCCTACTTCTTCTGCCTCGTCATCGATTAAGTGGAGGGACGACGGGGTCTTCGAATCCAGAGCTTTTGTCATACAAGAGATCATGGATGCTCTTGCCAACGACACGAAGAGCGTGGTCGAGGCCCATGGGATGGGCGGAGTCAGCAAGTCCACCTTTTTGGCGGATGTGGAAGGGAGAATAAAGGAAGATGGCAATGGCTCATCCATTCGATGCGGCATCGGAGGTTTACGACAGAGGAAGAGATCGATAGGTTGGTCGAACTTACGGTGCAGCGGGTGGAGAAGCTGGACGAGGCGAGCCCCACAGCCACAGGCGAGGGGAAGAGAAGAAGGGGGGAAAGGAAAGAAAAACAGGAAAGGGGAAAAGGAAAAGAAAAACAAATGAAAATGAAAATGAAAAAAGGGTCAGAATAAGTAAAATACGAAAATACCCTCATTGAGGCCTTTTTTTGAAATGAAGTTGGCCACGTCAGGCCCTCTTTTGAATCATTGTCTACTATGGGCCATTCTTTGAAAAATTGCAGAGACTTTGAGCCTATTTTTTGAAAATTTTCCGTAATTTTTATTTTATTTTTTTCATTAATTTCGCCACGAAAAAATTATTTCGTCGCTACATTTTCTGAAAAAGATAAATTAATTGTATATATTTTGAGCAATTTTTGTGACGAAAATTGGATTTTGTCACAAAACTCGTAAATAAAATGAAAATGAAAAATTATTATTTTTATTTCAATCAAATTAGTGACGAAAATGATTATTCGTAGCTAATTTTAATGATTTGTTATTATTAGGGCAATTTAGCAATGAATTTTGTTGCTAAATTGACAAGTGAGTTTGCGACGAAATAGACTTTCGTCGCTAATATTTTTTATTTTTATTTCAATCAAATTAGCGACGAAAATGATTATTCGTAGCTAATTTTAATAATTTTTTAATTAATTACGGTAATTTAGCGACGAAAGCTGAATTTCGTCGCTAATTTTAATATTTTTTTATTTATTACTGTAATTTAGCGACGCAAATAATCTTTCATCGCTAAATTTTCGGAAAGAATTAAATTAATTGTCAATATTTTGTGACGAAATCATCAATTCGTCGCAAATTTAGTGACAAAAATAGGATTTCGTTGCAAATTCGGCAATATAATTTAAATAAAAACGAAAAATTTAGCGACGAAACTATTTTCGTCGCTAAAATTGAGATAATGAAACTAATTTAGCGACGAAACATGGATTTCATTGCTAAATTTTCTTGAAAAATAAAGTAATTGTCAATATTTTGCGACGAAATCAATGATTCATCGCAAATTTTGTGACGAAAGTTTATTTCATCGCAAAATTTGCTATTATAATTTAAATTAAAAAGAAGAACTTATAGAATTTGCGACGAAATAAATTATGCGTTGCAAAATTCGTGGTAAATTTGCTACGGAATGGTTTTTTGTCGCTAAATCGTGGCTAATTGGCAACGAAAAGGTTTTCGTCGCTAATTTCGTAGCTAATTAGCTACGAAAAAATTTTCAGTCGCTAAGTCCGTGGCTAATTAGCGATGACATTATTTGGTCGCTAATTAGCTACGAATTTATTTCGTCGCTAAATTCGTAGCTAATAGCTACAAATTGATTTTTCCGTAGCTATTTTCGTAGCAAATTAGTGACGAATTTTGTTCGTCGCAAATTTTCGTAGCTAAATCCATGTTTTTTTGTAGTGGTTCTCTCATGGAATAATCGTACATTGCATTTCATACATACCCGATGAGTCATGATGTTTGAATATCTCATTTATGTGGGGGATTGTTGGGGATTTCATTTGTCTAAAGGTGAATGAGAGTGTGGGAGTCCCACATAGGATAAGAGATAGATGGGAGATGGGTTTATCAAGTGGAACCTCACAAATGAGTTTGGGCCCCAAGGGGCACCGCGATTTTGTGAACAGGAGATAACCTACGCAAAGTTAGGTCGGCCCACACACCGCGTCGCCGCCACCCACCCGCTGGCCGGCCGGCTCGGTTCGGTTCGGGCCCCGGCCTGGGCTTGGGTTTCTTGTGTTCCATTTTTTTAATTTTTTATTTGTTATTTACCCATCAGTCTTTTTTTATTTGCCAAACAGACACATAGCCAGACACATAGCAGAACAGATCTGTCTAAAAATTTTGAAGAGTTGCATTTGTTCGAAAAAATCTTGAACAATTATGTTTGTTCAAGGATTAACGAACAAATACAATTGTTCGTAAAGAGTCGTTCGGTTTTGTATACCACCATCCGAATTCAAGCTTTGTGACTCTTCATGGCCTCGATTTTTTTTAAACATAAATAGTCTTGGAATGAGTTATTTCAGAACACTTTTGTATCGAAACTTCTCTCATTTGCATTCTCGTTTTTCCTCATTCATTCTGTGCGATAATTCTGCAAATTTACGTTCACCGGAGTCCTTTGAAGAAGTACTGCTTCAGAGGAACGCGATCCGTTCTATCCTGTGAGACAATTGTCCAAGGTCCTCGGGTACTGATTGAGGGGGCAAATTTGTCTTAATGACACAACGTCATTTCTTTGGGCTTGGATCAACATCTGCTTACTCGTTTGCATTGGCTACAGGTTAGTCTTTCAATTGCAATTCTGTTTATATGAACTTAGGCAATAACAACAATTATGTTGGGCTAAAGAAGCATGAGAAATATTCATAAAGTGGGAATGTTAGGGCGTGGTTCATATTGTCTTGTAATTGAGTGATGTAACGAGAGGTATGAGCTACTAGTTATAGTGAAATCCTCTACTGGACGTAGTCATAGCTTAAAGGTGAACCAATATAAAATCCGGTGTCTTGATTTGTATTTTTCGCTTTACGTTTTACTTCGATTTTATTGTGTACCGAATCCCAAGACGCGCCATCTTGACTCTACACGTCATCTCTTCTCATTTCGAACTAAGGTAGCCTCCAATCTCTAGTGCTTTGTTCCTGTCAAACGCATGATTCGGGACACCCGAAAAAATACCTCTTTGCACACTCTACTATGCTTGCTTCAAATCAAGTCGAATCGATTCCAAACCATATCATATCGGATGGAATTTCGAGCTGTAATCAACAGGGTATGCATGGACCTAGTCTTCTTTTGTCTAACAATTGAAGCTTTCAATCCATTATCAAGGCATACTAAAACTTTTGAAAGAGTGAAAATCACAATAATTTTTTTTTGTGACCTAGAATGAGTTATTAATCTCACGGTGAATTAAGGACAACAACAATGAATTAAGGCTATTTATTTATTATTACATACTACCTATTAACCTCTTCTACAAAGCAAAGCAATTGGATACTACGTTTTACTTGCAGCTTCCATGGAACTATCTCATGTTTATTTAGTGATAAAGTTGGGATTGTAGACTTTACACTGTAATTTATGTTTAAAATCCACGTGGCACTTAGAAAATTAATAAAATGATAGTGAAAATTTCACGTTGCCATTTTCGGCTAAAATAGCACTCAGATGAACGATTTTGACCGGAATTGTCACTTACCTGAACGTTTTTACTCCAATGTGACACTCGAGTGAATGTTTTGAAAATTATGGCACTCAAGTGAATACCGTACAAAAGTTATAGCACTTCTAGTGTACTTATCCCTACAAGTCCTAATATAAATACGATATTTCCCCGCTTTTATGAACTTGGAGTTCACCCCATTTTGGAAGGTTCTAGCCATGAAGAAATTTCGGTGTGGCCAAAAATAAGCACTCATCGTTGGACAGATCCTCTACGATGACTTTGACATTAGGGGTGATCTACTCCACGGTGGGTCCACCCTGTTCGATTTCGGGCTTTTTTCTAAAATAATTTTTTTTTTAAAAATAATTACCAAAATAATAGTAAAAAATAAATAATTACCAAATTTGGTGCCAATCGGCAATGGGCCTGCCGATTGGGACCCTTGGGGAGCCCCAATTGGAAATGGGCCTGCCGATTGGGGCCCAACTCAATTTTTTTAAATAATAATTATTTACTTTTTGCTCTTGTTGAATAAGAAAATAATCTCTTTCGGCGAAGCATAATACCCCACCCACTATGTCCTATATGTACTCAGCAAGCAGAAACAACTGAACACATATTCATCCTCTGCCCGTGGACAGAACAGATTTGGAGAAAACTCAACATATGGAAGCGCTACCCATAGATCCACAGGATGGGCGCTTGGATCCAGGCCATCATAGAAGATGCCAATTGCCCGGCAAAGCTCGAATTAATCGCTGTCTCCCTCTGGTGTATCTGGAAATCAAGAAACAGTTTATTGTTTCAGGGTAAAAATCCGAACGTTGATGATCTAATTGAAGAAGCAGAGGCCATTCTCACAAGCTATAGTAAATGGAACGTCAAAGATCGCAGTTACAGGAGGACAAGTTCTGACTTACCTCTCGCGTGGGTGCCTCTGAGAAACCCTGATCTAAAGATGAACGTCGACGCCTCTGTGGGGGGTGCAGACCCTGGCGGTGCCATCGTTGGAGTTCTTCGAGACTCTAGCGGCTCTTTGCTGGGAGGATTCACCAAGAAAATCTTCCCCTGTACAGCTCTGGTCGCCGAAGCTCAGGCGCTTCCCACGGGTTTACAGCTTCTGGAAGAGAGGACAGAGGTTAGGGAAAAGAAGATACGCGTTAAACTGGAGTCAGATTCAATATGGTAGATCCCAAAATATACTACGTTTAGTCCACTTATGTGCGCTTCCGTACGCAATAGTCATGCCATGGGGATTTTCAACAACAGTCGGAAAGCGAAGCACACGCTCCCAAATCTGATCACCAGTCAACCTCAACAGTAGGGGTGTTCTTTCAATCCTATTCTTGATGAATTCTTTTTTATTCCTTCTGAATGTATGATTTGTCGGCAAAAATTGTCTGTGACAATCAAAATAGCTGGCCTTCTTACCGTATTTTAATCTGAATGACTTTGATCTCTCCATACATATCGGACATCCTAAGATCCCAGCTGTACTCCATCCAGATAACATCCCATAAGCTGGAAAGTCATTTATCGTCCAAAGAAGAGCAGCCTTCATTACAAATGTTTGATCAGTGGAAACATCATACGTAAGAACACCTTCATCCCATAACTGTCGTAACTCCGCGATCAATGGTTGCATATAAATATCTATCAACTTTTTCGGATTTTGTGGGCCAGGCACGATCAATGTCAAAAACATATAAGGTGTCTTCATGCACATACCAGGTGGCAGATTGTACGGAGTTAAGATAACTGGCCAACAAGAATAATTTTTCCCAGATTTTCCAAATGGGGCAAAACCATCAGCACATAGACCTAACCTGATGTTTCGAGGCTCTGTCGCAAACTCAGCATATGTTCTATCAAAATGTTTCCATGCCTCTGCATCTGAAGGATGGCACATCAGACCCTCTTCGGTTTCATGATTTGCATGCCAAGTCATGTGTTCAGCAGTGGCTTGAGACGCATAAAGCCTTTGCAATCTGGGGATTAAGGGCAGATAAAACATTTGCTTACATGGTCTGCGCTTCCGATTACTACCTTGCCTGCAGCTAACCTTGTACCTCGATTGGCCACAGAATTTGCAAGATTCTGCACTTTCATCATCCCCCAATATAACATACAACCCCCATTGCATACATCAATCCTTTCAACTGGAAGACCTAAGTCATCCACTAACTTTTTCATGTCGTAAAAATCACCTGGCATGATGTTATCGCGAGGCATTGCTTCTCGCATTACGTCAACAAAAGCGTTGAAGCAATTTTCGGACACATTATGTTCTGCCTTGATGTTCAACAGTCTTGATGTCACCGATAACTTAGTGTGATTATCACAACCTGCCCATAAAGGTTCATCTGCTGCTTTCAACACGTCCCAGAATTGATTAGATATAAAAGTTGCATTGTGCACATTCTCATCAAAACCTGTCACATCTGCCTCTTCCAATTGTGATGGATAGCTAGTACTCACTTGTTCAAATGTAGAAGCAAAACTAGTACTCGCATAGTTCGATTCCGATACAAAATTCTGACCAGCGGCATCAATGACCATCCTCTGATATGGGTTTAATTGGTTATAGTAGCTACATTCTTCCATAACTGAAAATTGGTCACTTCTTCGATATTCTTCATCAGATATAAATGATTCACCATGGCAAGTCCAATTATAATAGTTCGGAGTGAATCCAAATCTACAAAGATGTTCTCTAACTTTGTCAAGCTCATGAAATTTACTATTATGGCACCTTTTGCATGGGCATCTTAACGTATTTCCATCCAAATACTCAAATTTACTACTAGCAAAGCTCAAAAACTGTTCCAACCCAATACGAAACTCATCGGTCAATCCTCGACGTCCAAGCAAGTTTTTATTATACATCCAAGCCCTGTCTCTTTGCATTGTTTATGTATAAAGATTAACAAGTCCGATAAAATATTAAGATACCATATCTGCTATTTAATATTCTTAATTAAAATCATAAAATTAAAAAAATTAAAATTTTGTTTGCGACAAAACGATTACTTTGAAATTGAAAAAATGAAAAAAAAAATTACAATGTCAAGAAGACTTACTCAAGTATTTGACCGAAATCCTTATAGTAGAAAGCGATCAATTTGATGAGAATTTCAAGGTTCAGTTGGATTTTGAGACCTTCAAATGGACACGTACCTAAGAAAAATTACTTAAGATTCATGAAACTTATGGCAATTAATAGAACAAAATGATGAAATAAGCAATAATTTATTCTACGATTATCATAAGACACGATTTTTTTTTTCCATATAAGACACGAACTTAGAGATGAAATTTTTTGAGAGAAATTTAGCACGACACTCTAAATCCATTGCTATGTCCGAGAAAACCCACTGTCCATTTCGTGTCTCCAGAGATAGTCAAGACCCTAAAAGAGTACATATTTTTATAGAATATCTAAATTCCTAAACATTAGAACTATTGTCATATTAACAAGAACATTATAACAATCTATAAGTAATATAGATGATTTAACTATAAATAATAACTAAATAAATAAATTTATACTAACGAAACTGTAAAAAATAGCCACAATGAAATTTACCTAAATCGGCGGAAGGAGAGCACACAACGAATGACGAGCTCAAACCGTCTCAATTTGCTTTTATCTCAAATTCTATCAACTAAGCAATTTATAAACATTATGAAAATATAAATAAAAAATTATACTCGATCGTCGGAGGGAATTTAATACCGAGAGCGTCGGAGGAAGGAACCACGAGCCTTGTAGAGCGAAGACGAGCAAAAAATGAACGTCACCGTCTGAGGGAAGGAACCACGAGCGAGCAAAAACCAACGTGACCGTACGAGGGAAGGAAAACGAGCGAGCAAGCGAGTGCTACTGAAGTAAAAGAGTGTTTGAGAGAGCGACTCTCTGAAGCGGAGAAAACGAGCAAGCACGATTGTGTGAGAAAGAATGGATTTTTTTTTTTTTGATCAAATAGAAAAACACGAAGCGCCTGATGAGCGCCTGCAGGCGCATTAATAATAGCCCCTGAAGGCCTGCGGGGCCCTGTACGGTTGGGCCTCTCCTCCCACGAATTGCCGTGGGAGGACTGAGGAGTATGGTCGGGGAGGGTGGGATGTGGGCCCCCCCCCACGTGGGGGCCTGCACACCCACTCCTCCCATCTGTCGTGGGAAGGGAGAGGCCCCACCTGCCACTCACACTGTAATATTTACAAGTTACTAGATCTCCGGCGAGCCAATTTCTAATTAATGGCAGTGGGTACAAACCTTCTAGTTAGTGAAATTCCAAGTGCCAGAGTTAAGACCCTCCAAGGTGACTGGTCCAAGGACCCCAGCATTCCACGTCTCGAAATGGAGACCAACATTCTGAAATAAGTTTGACTTATTTTAATGTGCATGTGGGCCCAGAAGAGATCTTTTGTTGATTGCCATTAGTT
Organism: Rhodomyrtus psidioides; assembly: GCA_021437785.1. Classification (NCBI taxonomy): domain Eukaryota; kingdom Viridiplantae; phylum Streptophyta; class Magnoliopsida; order Myrtales; family Myrtaceae; genus Rhodomyrtus; species Rhodomyrtus psidioides. The sequence goes on along the minus strand of JAILYB010000040.1, from coordinate 4,691,263 downwards.
AGCGAGGAAAATTGACTTTCGTCGTAGCAATGATAAAAGTTCTTATTTTTAACTGTCCATCTTATTGCTGAGGCGAGAAGAATGGAACCAAATATAATGGAGCTGCTGCTGTTTCAATGAAACTATCTTCACTAGGCTTGATGTTTTTTTTTTCTGTACGTTCTTCTTGTTTCCTGCATTCTCGTCGAAATTATGAATGATGATTTTCTTATGATGTTTTTAGCCGCTAGTGGATCTGCAATATGATGTTTTTGGCATTCGTCGTTGACGCAATTTGGTTTTCGTCGCCATAAATTAAATAAATTTTATTTTTAGCTAATTTGGCGACAAAAATAGGTAGTCATCGCTAATTAGCGAAGAAAACATGTTATCGTTGCAAAATTTAATAATAAACTTTCCGACGAAAATTATATTTCGTATCATAATTTTCGTCGCTAATATGATATAAATAAAAAAGGGCAATTTAGCAATGAATATTGTCTTTCGTCCACGAACAACATTTTTCGTCGCTATGTTGCGACGAAAACGTATTTGTGGCTATTTTGGCAAAATAAAGACGAAAATTTGTTTCGTGGTATTTGCGTCGCTAAATTAGTCGCTAATCGGTAACGAATTTGTTTGTCGCTAATTTCATAGCTAAAAGCCTTTTTTTTGTGTGAATTTGCAACGAAAAGGGCTTTCGTCGCTAAATTTTTAATGATATTTTATTTATTACCGTAGTTTAGCTTCAAAAGTTAAATTTCATCGCTAAATTGCAAAGGGGAATTTGCGACGAAATGGACTTTCGTCGCTAAAATTTTTCCTTTTTAAATTTTTGTTTCTGTCAAATTAGCGACGAAAATAATCATTCGTCGCTAATTTTAATAATTGTCTATTTATTACTGTAATTTAGCGACAAAAGTATAATTTCGTCACTCATTAGCGACTAATTACGATTGTTCTCGCTAAATTGCAAGGGTAGAATTTGCGAAGACAATTTCTTTCATCGCAAAAATTTTTCCTTTCTAAATTTTTGTTTTTGTGAAATTATTCGTCGCTAATTTTAATAATTGTTTATTTATTATGATAATTTAGTGACGGAAGTACATTTTCGCCGATTGAAATTAGCGACAAACGGAGATTTTGCGTCGCTAAATTGCAAAGGAAGAGTTTGCGACAATAAGTTCTTTCGTCGCTAATTTTTTCTTTTTCTTTTAATTTCAGGCAAATTAGCGATGAAAATGATGATTCGTCGCTAATTTCAATAAATTATTATTTATTGTGGTAAATTAGCGATGAAACTCGAATTTCGTCGCTAGTTTTAATAATTTTTAAGAAAAATTTCAAAAAGTGCTCAAAGTCCCTGTATTTTTTCAAAGAAGGGCCCATAGTGGACAATGGTTCAAAAGAGGGCCTGAAGTGGCTAACTTCATTTCAAAAAAAGGCCTCAACGAGGTTATTTTCATACTTTTACTTATTCTTGACTTTTTTCATTTTTTTCCCTTTCCTTTTTTCTTTCCTTTCACCTTTCTTCTCTTCCTCTCGTCGGCAGCCGTCCACTCAAATTCTCTGTTTCGTTCTTGTTCATCTTCCTTCAGATCCTTGGCCGTCTTCGTCTCACATTGATCTTGCTCTATTTCACTCTTCTCCTCCGCACAACCGTTCTTCCTCCTCCTCCTCCTCCTCCTCCGCTTCTTTTTCTTCTCCTTGTTCTTCATTATTTGCTACTCCTTTTCATCACTCTCTCTGTTTTCGCGCTCTTTGTTTCTCAGGCAAAAAATCAAAGAAAAACGTCTGGTGATTCTGCCGTTTCAATTGCACGGGATCTCTTCAAGATCGTGTTTGTTCCCATCAAGCGTCAATTCGCATACGTGATGTACTCCAAGAGATACGCCGATGATCTTCGAAAGGAAGTCGAGAATCTGGAGTACGAGGCTGCCAGGGTCCGCAATGCCACGGAAGAGGCCACAAACAATCTTCGGAACACCCACGAATGGGTCGAAAAGTTTCCGGCAAGTGATGAAGCAGCCTTGAGGGAGGCGCGAGGCCTGTTGGGCGAATTCGAAGAGGCAAGCAAGACATGCTGCCGCAGGACTCTTCTCGATCCCATTTGTCGCTATCAGTTGAGCAGAAAGGCGAAGCACAAGACAGATGACATTAAGAATCTCATTCAAGGAAACAGTAACAACGAGATCTCCTTCCGCGGTCCTGCTCTGGGTAATGTTGATGCTTCAATTTTGGACGGGAGAGAAGGCAAAGAGGTCGTCCAGTCGACTGGCCCTACTTCTTCTGCCTCGTCATCGATTAAGTGGAGGGACGACGGGGTCTTCGAATCCAGAGCTTTTGTCATACAAGAGATCATGGATGCTCTTGCCAACGACACGAAGAGCGTGGTCGAGGCCCATGGGATGGGCGGAGTCAGCAAGTCCACCTTTTTGGCGGATGTGGAAGGGAGAATAAAGGAAGATGGCAATGGCTCATCCATTCGATGCGGCATCGGAGGTTTACGACAGAGGAAGAGATCGATAGGTTGGTCGAACTTACGGTGCAGCGGGTGGAGAAGCTGGACGAGGCGAGCCCCACAGCCACAGGCGAGGGGAAGAGAAGAAGGGGGGAAAGGAAAGAAAAACAGGAAAGGGGAAAAGGAAAAGAAAAACAAATGAAAATGAAAATGAAAAAAGGGTCAGAATAAGTAAAATACGAAAATACCCTCATTGAGGCCTTTTTTTGAAATGAAGTTGGCCACGTCAGGCCCTCTTTTGAATCATTGTCTACTATGGGCCATTCTTTGAAAAATTGCAGAGACTTTGAGCCTATTTTTTGAAAATTTTCCGTAATTTTTATTTTATTTTTTTCATTAATTTCGCCACGAAAAAATTATTTCGTCGCTACATTTTCTGAAAAAGATAAATTAATTGTATATATTTTGAGCAATTTTTGTGACGAAAATTGGATTTTGTCACAAAACTCGTAAATAAAATGAAAATGAAAATTATTATTTTTATTTCAATCAAATTAGTGACGAAAATGATTATTCGTAGCTAATTTTAATGATTTGTTATTATTAGGGGCAATTTAGCAATGAATTTTGTTGCTAAATTGACAAGTGAGTTTGCGACGAAATAGACTTTCGTCGCTAATATTTTTTATTTTTATTTCAATCAAATTAGCGACGAAAATGATTATTCGTAGCTAATTTTAATAATTTTTTAATTAATTACGGTAATTTAGCGACGAAAGCTGAATTTCGTCGCTAATTTTAATATTTTTTTATTTATTACTGTAATTTAGCGACGCAAATAATCTTTCATCGCTAAATTTTCGGAAAGAATTAAATTAATTGTCAATATTTTGTGACGAAATCATCAATTCGTCGCAAATTTAGTGACAAAAATAGGATTTCGTTGCAAATTCGGCAATATAATTTAAATAAAAACGAAAAATTTAGCGACGAAACTATTTTCGTCGCTAAAATTGAGATAATGAAACTAATTTAGCGACGAAACATGGATTTCATTGCTAAATTTTCTTGAAAAATAAAGTAATTGTCAATATTTTGCGACGAAATCAATGATTCATCGCAAATTTTGTGACGAAAGTTTATTTCATCGCAAAATTTGCTATTATAATTTAAATTAAAAAGAAGAACTTATAGAATTTGCGACGAAATAAATTATGCGTTGCAAAATTCGTGGTAAATTTGCTACGGAATGGTTTTTTGTCGCTAAATCGTGGCTAATTGGCAACGAAAAGGTTTTCGTCGCTAATTTCGTAGCTAATTAGCTACGAAAAAATTTTCAGTCGCTAAGTCCGTGGCTAATTAGCGATGACATTATTTGGTCGCTAATTAGCTACGAATTTATTTCGTCGCTAAATTCGTAGCTAATAGCTACAAATTGATTTTTCCGTAGCTATTTTCGTAGCAAATTAGTGACGAATTTTGTTCGTCGCAAATTTTCGTAGCTAAATCCATGTTTTTTTGTAGTGGTTCTCTCATGGAATAATCGTACATTGCATTTCATACATACCCGATGAGTCATGATGTTTGAATATCTCATTTATGTGGGGGATTGTTGGGGATTTCATTTGTCTAAAGGTGAATGAGAGTGTGGGAGTCCCACATAGGATAAGAGATAGATGGGAGATGGGTTTATCAAGTGGAACCTCACAAATGAGTTTGGGCCCCAAGGGGCACCGCGATTTTGTGAACAGGAGATAACCTACGCAAAGTTAGGTCGGCCCACACACCGCGTCGCCGCCACCCACCCGCTGGCCGGCCGGCTCGGTTCGGTTCGGGCCCCGGCCTGGGCTTGGGTTTCTTGTGTTCCATTTTTTTAATTTTTTATTTGTTATTTACCCATCAGTCTTTTTTTATTTGCCAAACAGACACATAGCCAGACACATAGCAGAACAGATCTGTCTAAAAATTTTGAAGAGTTGCATTTGTTCGAAAAAATCTTGAACAATTATGTTTGTTCAAGGATTAACGAACAAATACAATTGTTCGTAAAGAGTCGTTCGGTTTTGTATACCACCATCCGAATTCAAGCTTTGTGACTCTTCATGGCCTCGATTTTTTTTAAACATAAATAGTCTTGGAATGAGTTATTTCAGAACACTTTTGTATCGAAACTTCTCTCATTTGCATTCTCGTTTTTCCTCATTCATTCTGTGCGATAATTCTGCAAATTTACGTTCACCGGAGTCCTTTGAAGAAGTACTGCTTCAGAGGAACGCGATCCGTTCTATCCTGTGAGACAATTGTCCAAGGTCCTCGGGTACTGATTGAGGGGGCAAATTTGTCTTAATGACACAACGTCATTTCTTTGGGCTTGGATCAACATCTGCTTACTCGTTTGCATTGGCTACAGGTTAGTCTTTCAATTGCAATTCTGTTTATATGAACTTAGGCAATAACAACAATTATGTTGGGCTAAAGAAGCATGAGAAATATTCATAAAGTGGGAATGTCTAGGGCGTGGTTCATATTGTCTTGTAATTGAGTGATGTAACGAGAGGTATGAGCTACTAGTTATAGTGAAATCCTCTACTGGACGTAGTCATAGCTTAAAGGTGAACCAATATAAAATCCGGTGTCTTGATTTGTATTTTTCGCTTTACGTTTTACTTCGATTTTATTGTGTACCGAATCCCAAGACGCGCCATCTTGACTCTACACGTCATCTCTTCTCATTTCGAACTAAGGTAGCCTCCAATCTCTAGTGCTTTGTTCCTGTCAAACGCATGATTCGGGACACCCGAAAAAAATTACCTCTTTGCACACTCTACTATGCTTGCTTCAAATCAAGTCGAATCGATTCCAAACCATATCATATCGGATGGAATTTCGAGCTGTAATCAACAGGGTATGCATGGACCTAGTCTTCTTTTGTCTAACAATTGAAGCTTTCAATCCATTATCAAGGCATACTAAAACTTTTGAAAGAGTGAAAATCACAATAATTTTTTTTTGTGACCTAGAATGAGTTATTAATCTCACGGTGAATTAAGGACAACAACAATGAATTAAGGCTATTTATTTATTATTACATACTACCTATTAACCTCTTCTACAAAGCAAAAGCAATTGGATACTACGTTTTACTTGCAGCTTCCATGGAACTATCTCATGTTTATTTAGTGATAAAGTTGGGATTGTAGACTTTACACTGTAATTTATGTTTAAAATCCACGTGGCACTTAGAAAATTAATAAAATGATAGTGAAAATTTCACGTTGCCATTTTCGGCTAAAATAGCACTCAGATGAACGATTTTGACCGGAATTGTCACTTACCTGAACGTTTTTACTCCAATGTGACACTCGAGTGAATGTTTTGAAAATTATGGCACTCAAGTGAATACCGTACAAAAGTTATAGCACTTCTAGTGTACTTATCCCTACAAGTCCTAATATAAATACGATATTTCCCCGCTTTTATGAACTTGGAGTTCACCCCATTTTGGAAGGTTCTAGCCATGAAGAAATTTCGGTGTGGCCAAAAATAAGCACTCATCGTTGGACAGATCCTCTACGATGACTTTGACATTAGGGGTGATCTACTCCACGGTGGGTCCACCCTGTTCGATTTCGGGCTTTTTTCTAAAATAATTTTTTTTTTAAAAATAATTACCAAAATAATAGTAAAAAAATAAATAATTACCAAATTTGGTGCCAATCGGCAATGGGCCTGCCGATTGGGACCCTTGGGGAGCCCCCAATTGGAAATGGGCCTGCCGATTGGGGCCCAACTCAATTTTTTTAAATAATAATTATTTACTTTTTGCTCTTGTTGAATAAGAAAATAATCTCTTTCGGCGAAGCATAATACCCCACCCACTATGTCCTATATGTACTCAGCAAGCAGAAACAACTGAACACATATTCATCCTCTGCCCGTGGACAGAACAGATTTGGAGAAAACTCAACATATGGAAGCGCTACCCATAGATCCACAGGATGGGCGCTTGGATCCAGGCCATCATAGAAGATGCCAATTGCCCGGCAAAGCTCGAATTAATCGCTGTCTCCCTCTGGTGTATCTGGAAATCAAGAAACAGTTTATTGTTTCAGGGTTAAAAATCCGAACGTTGATGATCTAATTGAAGAAGCAGAGGCCATTCTCACAAGCTATAGTAAATGGAACGTCAAAGATCGCAGTTACAGGAGGACAAGTTCTGACTTACCTCTCGCGTGGGTGCCTCTGAGAAACCCTGATCTAAAGATGAACGTCGACGCCTCTGTGGGGGGTGCAGACCCTGGCGGTGCCATCGTTGGAGTTCTTCGAGACTCTAGCGGCTCTTTGCTGGGAGGATTCACCAAGAAAATCTTCCCCTGTACAGCTCTGGTCGCCGAAGCTCAGGCGCTTCCCACGGGTTTACAGCTTCTGGAAGAGAGGACAGAGGTTAGGGAAAAGAAGATACGCGTTAAACTGGAGTCAGATTCAATATGGTAGATCCCAAAATATACTACGTTTAGTCCACTTATGTGCGCTTCCGTACGCAATAGTCATGCCATGGGGATTTTCAACAACAGTCGGAAAGCGAAGCACACGCTCCCAAATCTGATCACCAGTCAACCTCAACAGTAGGGGTGTTCTTTCAATCCTATTCTTGATGAATTCTTTTTTATTCCTTCTGAATGTATGATTTGTCGGCAAAAATTGTCTGTGACAATCAAAATAGCTGGCCTTCTTACCGTATTTTAATCTGAATGACTTTGATCTCTCCATACATATCGGACATCCTAAGATCCCAGCTGTACTCCATCCAGATAACATCCCATAAGCTGGAAAGTCATTTATCGTCCAAAGAAGAGCAGCCTTCATTACAAATGTTTGATCAGTGGAAACATCATACGTAAGAACACCTTCATCCCATAACTGTCGTAACTCCGCGATCAATGGTTGCATATAAATATCTATCAACTTTTTCGGATTTTGTGGGCCAGGCACGATCAATGTCAAAAACATATAAGGTGTCTTCATGCACATACCAGGTGGCAGATTGTACGGAGTTAAGATAACTGGCCAACAAGAATAATTTTTCCCAGATTTTCCAAATGGGGCAAAACCATCAGCACATAGACCTAACCTGATGTTTCGAGGCTCTGTCGCAAACTCAGCATATGTTCTATCAAAATGTTTCCATGCCTCTGCATCTGAAGGATGGCACATCAGACCCTCTTCGGTTTCATGATTTGCATGCCAAGTCATGTGTTCAGCAGTGGCTTGAGACGCATAAAGCCTTTGCAATCTGGGGATTAAGGGCAGATAAAACATTTGCTTACATGGTCTGCGCTTCCGATTACTACCTTGCCTGCAGCTAACCTTGTACCTCGATTGGCCACAGAATTTGCAAGATTCTGCACTTTCATCATCCCCCAATATAACATACAACCCCCATTGCATACATCAATCCTTTCAACTGGAAGACCTAAGTCATCCACTAACTTTTTCATGTCGTAAAAAATCACCTGGTATCGCGAGGCATTGCTTCTCGCATTACGTCAACAAAAGCGTTGAAGCAATTTTCGGACACATTATGTTCTGCCTTGATGTTCAACAGTCTTGATGTCACCGATAACTTAGTGTGATTATCACAACCTGCCCATAAAGGTTCATCTGCTGCTTTCAACACGTCCCAGAATTGATTAGATATAAAAGTTGCATTGTGCACATTCTCATCAAAACCTGTCACATCTGCCTCTTCCAATTGTGATGGATAGCTAGTACTCACTTGTTCAAATGTAGAAGCAAAACTAGTACTCGCATAGTTCGATTCCGATACAAAATTCTGACCAGCGGCATCAATGACCATCCTCTGATATGGGTTTAATTGGTTATAGTAGCTACATTCTTCCATAACTGAAAATTGGTCACTTCTTCGATATTCTTCATCAGATATAAATGATTCACCATGGCAAGTCCAATTATAATAGTTCGGAGTGAATCCAAATCTACAAAGATGTTCTCTAACTTTGTCAAGCTCATGAAATTTACTATTATGGCACCTTTTGCATGGGCATCTTAACGTATTTCCATCCAAATACTCAAATTTACTACTAGCAAAGCTCAAAAACTGTTCCAACCCAATACGAAACTCATCGGTCAATCCTCGACGTCCAAGCAAGTTTTTATTATACATCCAAGCCCTGTCTCTTTGCATTGTTTATGTATAAAGATTAACAAGTCCGATAAAATATTAAGATACCATATCTGCTATTTAATATTCTTAATTAAAATCATAAAATTAAAAAAATTAAAATTTTGTTTGCGACAAAACGATTACTTTGAAATTGAAAAAATGAAAAAAAAAATTACAATGTCAAGAAGACTTACTCAAGTATTTGACCGAAATCCTTATAGTAGAAAGCGATCAATTTGATGAGAATTTCAAGGTTCAGTTGGATTTTGAGACCTTCAAATGGACACGTACCTAAGAAAAATTACTTAAGATTCATGAAACTTATGGCAATTAATAGAACAAAATGATGAAATAAGCAATAATTTATTCTACGATTATCATAAGACACGATTTTTTTTTTCCATATAAGACACGAACTTAGAGATGAAATTTTTTGAGAGAAATTTAGCACGACACTCTAAATCCATTGCTATGTCCGAGAAAACCCACTGTCCATTTCGTGTCTCCAGAGATAGTCAAGACCCTAAAAGAGTACATATTTTTATAGAATATCTAAATTCCTAAACATTAGAACTATTGTCATATTAACAAGAACATTATAACAATCTATAAGTAATATAGATGATTTAACTATAAATAATAACTAAATAAATAAATTTATACTAACGAAACTGTAAAAAATAGCCACAATGAAATTTACCTAAATCGGCGGAAGGAGAGCACACAACGAATGACGAGCTCAAACCGTCTCAATTTGCTTTTATCTCAAATTCTATCAACTAAGCAATTTATAAACATTATGAAAATATAAATAAAAAATTATACTCGATCGTCGGAGGGAATTTAATACCGAGAGCGTCGGAGGAAGGAACCACGAGCCTTGTAGAGCGAAGACGAGCAAAAAATGAACGTCACCGTCTGAGGGAAGGAACCACGAGCGAGCAAAAACCAACGTGACCGTACGAGGGAAGGAAAACGAGCGAGCAAGCGAGTGCTACTGAAGTAAAAGAGTGTTTGAGAGAGCGACTCTCTGAAGCGGAGAAAACGAGCAAGCACGATTGTGTGAGAAAGAATGGATTTTTTTTTTTTTGATCAAATAGAAAAACACGAAGCGCCTGATGAGCGCCTGCAGGCGCATTAATAATAGCCCCTGAAGGCCTGCGGGGCCCTGTACGGTTGGGCCTCTCCTCCCACGAATTGCCGTGGGAGGACTGAGGAGTATGGTCGGGGAGGGTGGGATGTGGGCCCCCCCCCACGTGGGGGCCTGCACACCCACTCCTCCCATCTGTCGTGGGAAGGGAGAGGCCCCACCTGCCACTCACAATGTAATATTTACAAGTTACTAGATCTCCGGCGAGCCAATTTCTAATTAATGGCAGTGGGTACAAACCTTCTAGTTAGTCAAATTCCAAGTGCCAGAGTTAAGACCCTCCAAGGTGACTGGTCCAAGGACCCCAGCATTCCACGTCTCGAAATGGGGACCAACATTCTGAAATAAGTTTGACTTATTTTAATGTGCATGTGGGCCCAGAAGAGATCTTTTGTTGATTGCCATTAGTTAGCGAGGAAAATTGACTTTCGTCGTAGCAATGATAAAAGTTCTTATTTTTAACTGTCCATCTTATTGCTGAGGCGAGAAGAATGGAACCAAATATAATGGAGCTGCTGCTGTTTCAATGAAACTATCTTCACTAGGCTTGATGTTTTTTTTCTGTACGTTCTTCTTGTTTCCTGCATTCTCGTCGAAATTATGAATGATGATTTTCTTATGATGTTTTTAGCCGCTAGTGGATCTGCAATATGATGTTTTTGGCATTCGTCGTTGACGCAATTTGGTTTTCGTCGCCATAAATTAAATAAATTTTATTTTTAGCTAATTTGGCGACAAAAATAGGTAGTCATCGCTAATTAGCGAAGAAAACATGTTATCGTTGCAAAATTTAATAATAAACTTTCCGACGAAAATTATATTTCGTATCATAATTTTCGTCGCTAATATGATATAAATAAAAAAAGGGCAATTTAGCAATGAATATTGTCTTTCGTCCACGAACAACATTTTTCGTCGCTATGTTGCGACGAAAACGTATTTGTGGCTATTTTGGCAAAATAAAGACGAAAATTTGTTTCGTGGTATTTGCGTCGCTAAATTAGTCGCTAATCGGTAACGAATTTGTTTGTCGCTAATTTCATAGCTAAAAGCCTTTTTTGTGTGAATTTGCAACGAAAAGGGCTTTCGTCGCTAAATTTTTAATGATATTTTATTTATTACCGTAGTTTAGCTTCAAAAGTTAAATTTCATCGCTAAATTGCAAAGGGGAATTTGCGACGAAATGGACTTTCGTCGCTAAAATTTTTCCTTTTTAAATTTTTGTTTCTGTCAAATTAGCGACGAAAATAATCATTCGTCGCTAATTTTAATAATTGTCTATTTATTACTGTAATTTAGCGACAAAAGTATAATTTCGTCACTCATTAGCGACTAATTACGATTGTTCTCGCTAAATTGCAAGGGTAGAATTTGCGAAGACAATTTCTTTCATAGCAAAAATTTTTCCTTTCTAAATTTTTGTTTTTGTGAAATTATTCGTCGCTAATTTTAATAATTGTTTATTTATTATGATAATTTAGTGACGGAAGTACATTTTCGCCGATTGAAATTAGCGACAAACGGAGATTTTGCGTCGCTAAATTGCAAAGGAAGAGTTTGCGACAATAAGTTCTTTCGTCGCTAATTTTTTCTTTTTCTTTTAATTTCAGGCAAATTAGCGATGAAAATGATGATTCGTCGCTAATTTCAATAAATTATTATTTATTGTGGTAAATTAGCGATGAAACTCGAATTTCGTCGCTAGTTTTAATAATTTTTAAGAAAAATTTCAAAAAGTGCTCAAAGTCCCTGTATTTTTTCAAAGAAGGGCCCATAGTGGACAATGGTTCAAAAGAGGGCCTGAAGTGGCTAACTTCATTTCAAAAAAAAGGCCTCAACGAGGTTATTTTCATACTTTTACTTATTCTTGACTTTTTTCATTTTTTTCCCTTTCCTTTTTTCTTTCCTTTCACCTTTCTTCTCTTCCTCTCGTCGGCAGCCGTCCACTCAAATTCTCTGTTTCGTTCTTGTTCATCTTCCTTCAGATCCTTGGCCGTCTTCGTCTCACATTGATCTTGCTCTATTTCACTCTTCTCCTCCGCACAACCGTTCTTCCTCCTCCTCCTCCTCCTCCTCCGCTTCTTTTTCTTCTCCTTGTTCTTCATTATTTGCTACTCCTTTTCATCACTCTCTCTGTTTTCGCGCTCTTTGTTTCTCAGGCAAAAAATCAAAGAAAAACGTCTGGTGATTCTGCCGTTTCAATTGCACGGGATCTCTTCAAGATCGTGTTTGTTCCCATCAAGCGTCAATTCGCATACGTGATGTACTCCAAGAGATACGCCGATGATCTTCGAAAGGAAGTCGAGAATCTGGAGTACGAGGCTGCCAGGGTCCGCAATGCCACGGAAGAGGCCACAAACAATCTTCGGAACACCCACGAATGGGTCGAAAAGTTTCCGGCAAGTGATGAAGCAGCCTTGAGGGAGGCGCGAGGCCTGTTGGGCGAATTCGAAGAGGCAAGCAAGACATGCTGCCGCAGGACTCTTCTCGATCCCATTTGTCGCTATCAGTTGAGCAGAAAGGCGAAGCACAAGACAGATGACATTAAGAATCTCATTCAAGGAAACAGTAACAACGAGATCTCCTTCCGCGGTCCTGCTCTGGGTAATGTTGATGCTTCAATTTTGGACGGGAGAGAAGGCAAAGAGGTCGTCCAGTCGACTGGCCCTACTTCTTCTGCCTCGTCATCGATTAAGTGGAGGGACGACGGGGTCTTCGAATCCAGAGCTTTTGTCATACAAGAGATCATGGATGCTCTTGCCAACGACACGAAGAGCGTGGTCGAGGCCCATGGGATGGGCGGAGTCAGCAAGTCCACCTTTTTGGCGGATGTGGAAGGGAGAATAAAGGAAGATGGCAATGGCTCATCCATTCGATGCGGCATCGGAGGTTTACGACAGAGGAAGAGATCGATAGGTTGGTCGAACTTACGGTGCAGCGGGTGGAGAAGCTGGACGAGGCGAGCCCCACAGCCACAGGCGAGGGGAAGAGAAGAAGGGGGGAAAGGAAAGAAAAACAGGAAAGGGGAAAAGGAAAAGAAAAACAAATGAAAATGAAAATGAAAAAAGGGTCAGAATAAGTAAAATACGAAAATACCCTCGTTGAGGCCTTTTTTTGAAATGAAGTTGGCCACGTCAGGCCCTCTTTTGAATCATTGTCTACTATGGGCCATTCTTTGAAAAATTGCAGAGACTTTGAGCCTATTTTTTGAAAATTTTCCGTAATTTTTATTTTATTTTTTTCATTAATTTCGCCACGAAAAAATTATTTCGTCGCTACATTTTCTGAAAAAGATAAATTAATTGTATATATTTTGAGCAATTTTTGTGACGAAAATTGGATTTTGTCACAAAACTCGTAAATAAAATGAAAATGAAAAATTATTATTTTTATTTCAATCAAATTAGTGACGAAAATGATTATTCGTAGCTAATTTTAATGATTTGTTATTATTAGGGCAATTTAGCAATGAATTTTGTTGCTAAATTGACAAGTGAGTTTGCGACGAAATAGACTTTCGTCGCTAATATTTTTTATTTTTATTTCAATCAAATTAGCGACGAAAATGATTATTCGTAGCTAATTTTAATAATTTTTTAATTAATTACGGTAATTTAGCGACGAAAGCTGAATTTCGTCGCTAATTTTAATAATTTTTTATTTATTACTGTAATTTAGCGACGCAAATAATCTTTCATCGCTAAATTTTCGGAAAGAATTAAATTAATTGTCAATATTTTGTGACGAAATCATCAATTCGTCGCAAATTTAGTGACGAAAATAGGATTTCGTTGCAAATTCGGCAATATAATTTAAATAAAAACGAAAAATTTAGCGACGAAACTATTTTCGTCGCTAAAATTGAGATAATGAAACTAATTTAGCGACGAAACATGGATTTCATTGCTAAATTTTCTTGAAAAATAAAGTAATTGTCAATATTTTGCGACGAAATCAATGATTCATCGCAAATTTTGTGACGAAAGTTTATTTCATCGCAAAATTTGCTATTATAATTTAAATTAAAAAGAAGAACTTATAGAATTTGCGACGAAATAAATTATGCGTTGCAAAATTCGTGGTAAATTTGCTACGGAATGGTTTTTTGTCGCTAAATCGTGGCTAATTGGCAACGAAAAGGTTTTCGTCGCTAATTTCGTAGCTAATTAGCTACGAAAAAATTTTCAGTCGCTAAGTCCGTGGCTAATTAGCGATGACATTATTTGGTCGCTAATTAGCTACGAATTTATTTCGTCGCTAAATTCGTAGCTAATAGCTACAAATTGATTTTTCCGTAGCTATTTTCGTAGCAAATTAGTGACGAATTTTGTTCGTCGCAAATTTTCGTAGCTAAATCCATGTTTTTTTGTAGTGGTTCTCTCATGGAATAATCGTACATTGCATTTCATACATACCCGATGAGTCATGATGTTTGAATATCTCATTTATGTGGGGGATTGTTGGGGATTTCATTTGTCTAAAGGTGAATGAGAGTGTGGGAGTCCCACATAGGATAAGAGATAGATGGGAGATGGGTTTATCAAGTGGAACCTCACAAATGAGTTTGGGCCCCAAGGGGCACCGCGATTTTGTGAACAGGAGATAACCTACGCAAAGTTAGGTCGGCCCACACACCGCGCCGCCGCCACCCACCCGCTGGCCGGCCGGCTCGGTTCGGTTCGGGCCCCGGCCTGGGCTTGGGTTTCTTGTGTTCCATTTTTTTAATTTTTTATTTGTTATTTACCCATCAGTCTTTTTTTATTTGCCAAACAGACACATAGCCAGACACATAGCAGAACAGATCTGTCTAAAAATTTTGAAGAGTTGCATTTGTTCGAAAAAATCTTGAACAATTATGTTTGTTCAAGGATTAACGAACAAATACAATTGTTCGTAAAGAGTCGTTCGGTTTTGTATACCACCATCCGAATTCAAGCTTTGTGACTCTTCATGGCCTCGATTTTTTTTAAACATAAATAGTCTTGGAATGAGTTATTTCAGAACACTTTTGTATCGAAACTTCTCTCATTTGCATTCTCGTTTTTCCTCATTCATTCTGTGCGATAATTCTGCAAATTTACGTTCACCGGAGTCCTTTGAAGAAGTACTGCTTCAGAGGAACGCGATCCGTTCTATCCTGTGAGACAATTGTCCAAGGTCCTCGGGTACTGATTGAGGGGGCAAATTTGTCTTAATGACACAACGTCATTTCTTTGGGCTTGGATCAACATCTGCTTACTCGTTTGCATTGGCTACAGGTTAGTCTTTCAATTGCAATTCTGTTTATATGAACTTAGGCAATAACAACAATTATGTTGGGCTAAAGAAGCATGAGAAATATTCATAAAGTGGGAATGTTAGGGCGTGGTTCATATTGTCTTGTAATTGAGTGATGTAACGAGAGGTATGAGCTACTAGTTATAGTGAAATCCTCTACTGGACGTAGTCATAGCTTAAAGGTGAACCAATATAAAATCCGGTGTCTTGATTTGTATTTTTCGCTTTACGTTTTACTTCGATTTTATTGTGTACCGAATCCCAAGACGCGCCATCTTGACTCTACACGTCATCTCTTCTCATTTCGAACTAAGGTAGCCTCCAATCTCTAGTGCTTTGTTCCTGTCAAACGCATGATTCGGGACACCCGAAAAAATACCTCTTTGCACACTCTACTATGCTTGCTTCAAATCAAGTCGAATCGATTCCAAACCATATCATATCGGATGGAATTTCGAGCTGTAATCAACAGGGTATGCATGGACCTAGTCTTCTTTTGTCTAACAATTGAAGCTTTCAATCCATTATCAAGGCATACTAAAACTTTTGAAAGAGTGAAAATCACAATAATTTTTTTTTGTGACCTAGAATGAGTTATTAATCTCACGGTGAATTAAGGACAACAACAATGAATTAAGGCTATTTATTTATTATTACATACTACCTATTAACCTCTTCTACAAAGCAAAGCAATTGGATACTACGTTTTACTTGCAGCTTCCATGGAACTATCTCATGTTTATTTAGTGATAAAGTTGGGATTGTAGACTTTACACTGTAATTTATGTTTAAAATCCACGTGGCACTTAGAAAATTAATAAAATGATAGTGAAAATTTCACGTTGCCATTTTCGGCTAAAATAGCACTCAGATGAACGATTTTGACCGGAATTGTCACTTACCTGAACGTTTTTACTCCAATGTGACACTCGAGTGAATGTTTTGAAAATTATGGCACTCAAGTGAATACCGTACAAAAGTTATAGCACTTCTAGTGTACTTATCCCTACAAGTCCTAATATAAATACGATATTTCCCCGCTTTTATGAACTTGGAGTTCACCCCATTTTGGAAGGTTCTAGCCATGAAGAAATTTCGGTGTGGCCAAAAATAAGCACTCATCGTTGGACAGATCCTCTACGATGACTTTGACATTAGGGGTGATCTACTCCACGGTGGGTCCACCCTGTTCGATTTCGGGCTTTTTTCTAAAATAATTTTTTTTTTAAAAATAATTACCAAAATAATAGTAAAAAATAAATAATTACCAAATTTGGTGCCAATCGGCAATGGGCCTGCCGATTGGGACCCTTGGGGAGCCCCAATTGGAAATGGGCCTGCCGATTGGGGCCCAACTCAATTTTTTTAAATAATAATTATTTACTTTTTGCTCTTGTTGAATAAGAAAATAATCTCTTTCGGCGAAGCATAATACCCCACCCACTATGTCCTATATGTACTCAGCAAGCAGAAACAACTGAACACATATTCATCCTCTGCCCGTGGACAGAACAGATTTGGAGAAAACTCAACATATGGAAGCGCTACCCATAGATCCACAGGATGGGCGCTTGGATCCAGGCCATCATAGAAGATGCCAATTGCCCGGCAAAGCTCGAATTAATCGCTGTCTCCCTCTGGTGTATCTGGAAATCAAGAAACAGTTTATTGTTTCAGGGTAAAAATCCGAACGTTGATGATCTAATTGAAGAAGCAGAGGCCATTCTCACAAGCTATAGTAAATGGAACGTCAAAGATCGCAGTTACAGGAGGACAAGTTCTGACTTACCTCTCGCGTGGGTGCCTCTGAGAAACCCTGATCTAAAGATGAACGTCGACGCCTCTGTGGGGGGTGCAGACCCTGGCGGTGCCATCGTTGGAGTTCTTCGAGACTCTAGCGGCTCTTTGCTGGGAGGATTCACCAAGAAAATCTTCCCCTGTACAGCTCTGGTCGCCGAAGCTCAGGCGCTTCCCACGGGTTTACAGCTTCTGGAAGAGAGGACAGAGGTTAGGGAAAAGAAGATACGCGTTAAACTGGAGTCAGATTCAATATGGTAGATCCCAAAATATACTATGTTTAGTCCACTTATGTGCGCTTCCGTACGCAATAGTCATGCCATGGGGATTTTCAACAACAGTCGGAAAGCGAAGCACACGCTCCCAAATCTGATCACCAGTCAACCTCAACAGTAGGGGTGTTCTTTCAATCCTATTCTTGATGAATTCTTTTTTATTCCTTCTGAATGTATGATTTGTCGGCAAAAATTGTCTGTGACAATCAAAATAGCTGGCCTTCTTACCGTATTTTAATCTGAATGACTTTGATCTCTCCATACATATCGGACATCCTAAGATCCCAGCTGTACTCCATCCAGATAACATCCCATAAGCTGGAAAGTCATTTATCGTCCAAAGAAGAGCAGCCTTCATTACAAATGTTTGATCAGTGGAAACATCATACGTAAGAACACCTTCATCCCATAACTGTCGTAACTCCGCGATCAATGGTTGCATATAAATATCTATCAACTTTTTCGGATTTTGTGGGCCAGGCACGATCAATGTCAAAAACATATAAGGTGTCTTCATGCACATACCAGGTGGCAGATTGTACGGAGTTAAGATAACTGGCCAACAAGAATAATTTTTCCCAGATTTTCCAAATGGGGCAAAACCATCAGCACATAGACCTAACCTGATGTTTCGAGGCTCTGTCGCAAACTCAGCATATGTTCTATCAAAATGTTTCCATGCCTCTGCATCTGAAGGATGGCACATCAGACCCTCTTCGGTTTCATGATTTGCATGCCAAGTCATGTGTTCAGCAGTGGCTTGAGACGCATAAAGCCTTTGCAATCTGGGGATTAAGGGCAGATAAAACATTTGCTTACATGGTCTGCGCTTCCGATTACTACCTTGCCTGCAGCTAACCTTGTACCTCGATTGGCCACAGAATTTGCAAGATTCTGCACTTTCATCATCCCCCAATATAACATACAACCCCCATTGCATACATCAATCCTTTCAACTGGAAGACCTAAGTCATCCACTAACTTTTTCATGTCGTAAAAATCACCTGGCATGATGTTATCGCGAGGCATTGCTTCTCGCATTACGTCAACAAAAGCGTTGAAGCAATTTTCGGACACATTATGTTCTGCCTTGATGTTCAACAGTCTTGATGTCACCGATAACTTAGTGTGATTATCACAACCTGCCCATAAAGGTTCATCTGCTGCTTTCAACACGTCCCAGAATTGATTAGATATAAAAGTTGCATTGTGCACATTCTCATCAAAACCTGTCACATCTGCCTCTTCCAATTGTGATGGATAGCTAGTACTCACTTGTTCAAATGTAGAAGCAAAACTAGTACTCGCATAGTTCGATTCCGATACAAAATTCTGACCAGCGGCATCAATGACCATCCTCTGATATGGGTTTAATTGGTTATAGTAGCTACATTCTTCCATAACTGAAAATTGGTCACTTCTTCGATATTCTTCATCAGATATAAATGATTCACCATGGCAAGTCCAATTATAATAGTTCGGAGTGAATCCAAATCTACAAAGATGTTCTCTAACTTTGTCAAGCTCATGAAATTTACTATTATGGCACCTTTTGCATGGGCATCTTAACGTATTTCCATCCAAATACTCAAATTTACTACTAGCAAAGCTCAAAAACTGTTCCAACCCAATACGAAACTCATCGGTCAATCCTCGACGTCCAAGCAAGTTTTTATTATACATCCAAGCCCTGTCTCTTTGCATTGTTTATGTATAAAGATTAACAAGTCCGATAAAATATTAAGATACCATATCTGCTATTTAATATTCTTAATTAAAATCATAAAATTAAAAAAATTAAAATTTTGTTTGCGACAAAACGATTACTTTGAAATTGAAAAAATGAAAAAAAAAATTACAATGTCAAGAAGACTTACTCAAGTATTTGACCGAAATCCTTATAGTAGAAAGCGATCAATTTGATGAGAATTTCAAGGTTCAGTTGGATTTTGAGACCTTCAAATGGACACGTACCTAAGAAAAATTACTTAAGATTCATGAAACTTATGGCAATTAATAGAACAAAATGATGAAATAAGCAATAATTTATTCTACGATTATCATAAGACACGATTTTTTTTTTCCATATAAGACACGAACTTAGAGATGAAATTTTTTGAGAGAAATTTAGCACGACACTCTAAATCCATTGCTATGTCCGAGAAAACCCACTGTCCATTTCGTGTCTCCAGAGATAGTCAAGACCCTAAAAGAGTACATATTTTTATAGAATATCTAAATTCCTAAACATTAGAACTATTGTCATATTAACAAGAACATTATAACAATCTATAAGTAATATAGATGATTTAACTATAAATAATAACTAAATAAATAAATTTATACTAACGAAACTGTAAAAAATAGCCACAATGAAATTTACCTAAATCGGCGGAAGGAGAGCACACAACGAATGACGAGCTCAAACCGTCTCAATTTGCTTTTATCTCAAATTCTATCAACTAAGCAATTTATAAACATTATGAAAATATAAATAAAAAATTATACTCGATCGTCGGAGGGAATTTAATACCGAGAGCGTCGGAGGAAGGAACCACGAGCCTTGTAGAGCGAAGACGAGCAAAAAATGAACGTCACCGTCTGAGGGAAGGAACCACGAGCGAGCAAAAACCAACGTGACCGTACGAGGGAAGGAAAACGAGCGAGCAAGCGAGTGCTACTGAAGTAAAAGAGTGTTTGAGAGAGCGACTCTCTGAAGCGGAGAAAACGAGCAAGCACGATTGTGTGAGAAAGAATGGATTTTTTTTTTTTTGATCAAATAGAAAAACACGAAGCGCCTGATGAGCGCCTGCAGGCGCATTAATAATAGCCCCTGAAGGCCTGCGGGGCCCTGTACGGTTGGGCCTCTCCTCCCACGAATTGCCGTGGGAGGACTGAGGAGTATGGTCGGGGAGGGTGGGATGTGGGCCCCCCCCCACGTGGGGGCCTGCACACCCACTCCTCCCATCTGTCGTGGGAAGGGAGAGGCCCCACCTGCCACTCACATTGTAATATTTACAAGTTACTAGATCTCCGGCGAGCCAATTTCTAATTAATGGCAGTGGGTACAAACCTTCTAGTTAGTCAAATTCCAAGTGCCAGAGTTAAGACCCTCCAAGGTGACTGGTCCAAGGACCCCAGCATTCCACGTCTCGAAATGGGGACCAACATTCTGAAATAAGTTTGACTTATTTTAATGTGCATGTGGGCCCAGAAGAGATCTTTTGTTGATTGCCATTAGTTAGCGAGGAAAATTGACTTTCGTCGTAGCAATGATAAAAGTTCTTATTTTTAACTGTCCATCTTATTGCTGAGGCGAGAAGAATGGAACCAAATATAATGGAGCTGCTGCTGTTTCAATGAAACTATCTTCACTAGGCTTGATGTTTTTTTTCTGTACGTTCTTCTTGTTTCCTGCATTCTCGTCGAAATTATGAATGATGATTTTCTTATGATGTTTTTAGCCGCTAGTGGATCTGCAATATGATGTTTTTGGCATTCGTCGTTGACGCAATTTGGTTTTCGTCGCCATAAATTAAATAAATTTTATTTTTAGCTAATTTGGCGACAAAAATAGGTAGTCATCGCTAATTAGCGAAGAAAACATGTTATCGTTGCAAAATTTAATAATAAACTTTCCGACGAAAATTATATTTCGTATCATAATTTTCGTCGCTAATATGATATAAATAAAAAAAGGGCAATTTAGCAATGAATATTGTCTTTCGTCCACGAACAACATTTTTCGTCGCTATGTTGCGACGAAAACGTATTTGTGGCTATTTTGGCAAAATAAAGACGAAAATTTGTTTCGTGGTATTTGCGTCGCTAAATTAGTCGCTAATCGGTAACGAATTTGTTTGTCGCTAATTTCATAGCTAAAAGCCTTTTTTGTGTGAATTTGCAACGAAAAGGGCTTTCGTCGCTAAATTTTTAATGATATTTTATTTATTACCGTAGTTTAGCTTCAAAAGTTAAATTTCATCGCTAAATTGCAAAGGGGAATTTGCGACGAAATGGACTTTCGTCGCTAAAATTTTTCCTTTTTAAATTTTTGTTTCTGTCAAATTAGCGACGAAAATAATCATTCGTCGCTAATTTTAATAATTGTCTATTTATTACTGTAATTTAGCGACAAAAGTATAATTTCGTCACTCATTAGCGACTAATTACGATTGTTCTCGCTAAATTGCAAGGGTAGAATTTGCGAAGACAATTTCTTTCATAGCAAAAATTTTTCCTTTCTAAATTTTTGTTTTTGTGAAATTATTCGTCGCTAATTTTAATAATTGTTTATTTATTATGATAATTTAGTGACGGAAGTACATTTTCGCCGATTGAAATTAGCGACAAACGGAGATTTTGCGTCGCTAAATTGCAAAGGAAGAGTTTGCGACAATAAGTTCTTTCGTCGCTAATTTTTTCTTTTTCTTTTAATTTCAGGCAAATTAGCGATGAAAATGATGATTCGTCGCTAATTTCAATAAATTATTATTTATTGTGGTAAATTAGCGATGAAACTCGAATTTCGTCGCTAGTTTTAATAATTTTTAAGAAAAATTTCAAAAAGTGCTCAAAGTCCCTGTATTTTTTCAAAGAAGGGCCCATAGTGGACAATGGTTCAAAAGAGGGCCTGAAGTGGCTAACTTCATTTCAAAAAAAAGGCCTCAACGAGGTTATTTTCATACTTTTACTTATTCTTGACTTTTTTCATTTTTTTCCCTTTCCTTTTTTCTTTCCTTTCACCTTTCTTCTCTTCCTCTCGTCGGCAGCCGTCCACTCAAATTCTCTGTTTCGTTCTTGTTCATCTTCCTTCAGATCCTTGGCCGTCTTCGTCTCACATTGATCTTGCTCTATTTCACTCTTCTCCTCCGCACAACCGTTCTTCCTCCTCCTCCTCCTCCTCCTCCGCTTCTTTTTCTTCTCCTTGTTCTTCATTATTTGCTACTCCTTTTCATCACTCTCTCTGTTTTCGCGCTCTTTGTTTCTCAGGCAAAAAATCAAAGAAAAACGTCTGGTGATTCTGCCGTTTCAATTGCATGGGATCTCTTCAAGATCGTGTTTGTTCCCATCAAGCGTCAATTCGCATACGTGATGTACTCCAAGAGATACGCCGATGATCTTCGAAAGGAAGTCGAGAATCTGGAGTACGAGGCTGCCAGGGTCCGCAATGCCACGGAAGAGGCCACAAACAATCTTCGGAACACCCACGAATGGGTCGAAAAGTTTCCGGCAAGTGATGAAGAAGCCTTGAGGGAGGCGCGAGGCCTGTTGGGCGAATTCGAAGAGGCAAGCAAGACATGCTGCCGCAGGACTCTTCTCGATCCCATTTGTCGCTATCAGTTGAGCAGAAAGGCGAAGCACAAGACAGATGACATTAAGAATCTCATTCAAGGAAACAGTAACAACGAGATCTCCTTCCGCGGTCCTGCTCTGGGTAATGTTGATGCTTCAATTTTGGACGGGAGAGAAGGCAAAGAGGTCGTCCAGTCGACTGGCCCTACTTCTTCTGCCTCGTCATCGATTAAGTGGAGGGACGACGGGGTCTTCGAATCCAGAGCTTTTGTCATACAAGAGATCATGGATGCTCTTGCCAACGACACGAAGAGCGTGGTCGAGGCCCATGGGATGGGCGGAGTCAGCAAGTCCACCTTTTTGGCGGATGTGGAAGGGAGAATAAAGGAAGATGGCAATGGCTCATCCATTCGATGCGGCATCGGAGGTTTACGACAGAGGAAGAGATCGATAGGTTGGTCGAACTTACGGTGCAGCGGGTGGAGAAGCTGGACGAGGCGAGCCCCACAGCCACAGGCGAGGGGAAGAGAAGAAGGGGGGAAAGGAAAGAAAAACAGGAAAGGGGAAAAGGAAAAGAAAAACAAATGAAAATGAAAATGAAAAAAGGGTCAGAATAAGTAAAATACGAAAATACCCTCGTTGAGGCCTTTTTTTGAAATGAAGTTGGCCACGTCAGGCCCTCTTTTGAATCATTGTCTACTATGGGCCATTCTTTGAAAAATTGCAGAGACTTTGAGCCTATTTTTTGAAAATTTTCCGTAATTTTTATTTTATTTTTTTCATTAATTTCGCCACGAAAAAATTATTTCGTCGCTACATTTTCTGAAAAAGATAAATTAATTGTATATATTTTGAGCAATTTTTGTGACGAAAATTGGATTTTGTCACAAAACTCGTAAATAAAATGAAAATGAAAAATTATTATTTTTATTTCAATCAAATTAGTGACGAAAATGATTATTCGTAGCTAATTTTAATGATTTGTTATTATTAGGGCAATTTAGCAATGAATTTTGTTGCTAAATTGACAAGTGAGTTTGCGACGAAATAGACTTTCGTCGCTAATATTTTTTATTTTTATTTCAATCAAATTAGCGACGAAAATGATTATTCGTAGCTAATTTTAATAATTTTTTAATTAATTACGGTAATTTAGCGACGAAAGCTGAATTTCGTCGCTAATTTTAATAATTTTTTATTTATTACTGTAATTTAGCGACGCAAATAATCTTTCATCGCTAAATTTTCGGAAAGAATTAAATTAATTGTCAATATTTTGTGACGAAATCATCAATTCGTCGCAAATTTAGTGACGAAAATAGGATTTCGTTGCAAATTCGGCAATATAATTTAAATAAAAATGAAAAATTTAGCGACGAAACTATTTTCGTCGCTAAAATTGAGATAATGAAACTAATTTAGCGACGAAACATGGATTTCATTGCTAAATTTTCTTGAAAAATAAAGTAATTGTCAATATTTTGCGACGAAATCAATGATTCATCGCAAATTTTGTGACGAAAGTTTATTTCATCGCAAAATTTGCTATTATAATTTAAATTAAAAAGAAAAACTTATAGAATTTGCGACGAAATAAATTTTACGTTGCAAAATTCGTGGTAAATTTGCTACGGAATGGTTTTTTGTCGCTAAATCGTGGCTAATTGGCAACGGAAAGGTTTTCGTCGCTAATTTCGTAGCTAATTAGCTACGAAAAAATTTTCAGTCGCTAAGTCCGTGGCTAATTAGCGATGACATTATTTGGTCGCTAATTAGCTACGAATTTATTTCGTCGCTAAATTCGTAGCTAATAGCTACAAATTGATTTTTCCGTAGCTATTTTCGTAGCAAATTAGTGACGAATTTTGTTCGTCGCAAATTTTCGTAGCTAAATCCATGTTTTTTTGTAGTGGTTCTCTCATGGAATAATCGTACATTGCATTTCATACATACCCGATGAGTCATGATGTTTGAATATCTCATTTATGTGGGGGATTGTTGGGGATTTCATTTGTCTAAAGGTGAATGAGAGTGTGGGAGTCCCACATAGGATAAGAGATAGATGGGAGATGGGTTTATCAAGTGGAACCTCACAAATGAGTTTGGGCCCCAAGGGGCACCGCGATTTTGTGAACAGGAGATAACCTACGCAAAGTTAGGTCGGCCCACACACCGCGCCGCCGCCACCCACCCGCTGGCCGGCCGGCTCGGTTCGGTTCGGGCCCCGGCCTGGGCTTGGGTTTCTTGTGTTCCATTTTTTTAATTTTTTATTTGTTATTTACCCATCAGTCTTTTTTTATTTGCCAAACAGACACATAGCAGAACAGATCTGTCTAAAAATTTTGAAGAGTTGCATTTGTTCGAAAAAATCTTGAACAATTATGTTTGTTCAAGGATTAACGAACAAATACAATTGTTCGTAAAGAGTCGTTCGGTTTTGTATACCACCATCCGAATTCAAGCTTTGTGACTCTTCATGGCCTCGATTTTTTTTAAACATAAATAGTCTTGGAATGAGTTATTTCAGAACACTTTTGTATCGAAACTTCTCTCATTTGCATTCTCGTTTTTCCTCATTCATTCTGTGCGATAATTCTGCAAATTTACGTTCACCGGAGTCCTTTGAAGAAGTACTGCTTCAGAGGAACGCGATCCGTTCTATCCTGTGAGACAATTGTCCAAGGTCCTCGGGTACTGATTGAGGGGGCAAATTTGTCTTAATGACACAACGTCATTTCTTTGGGCTTGGATCAACATCTGCTTACTCGTTTGCATTGGCTACAGGTTAGTCTTTCAATTGCAATTCTGTTTATATGAACTTAGGCAATAACAACAATTATGTTGGGCTAAAGAAGCATGAGAAATATTCATAAAGTGGGAATGTTAGGGCGTGGTTCATATTGTCTTGTAATTGAGTGATGTAACGAGAGGTATGAGCTACTAGTTATAGTGAAATCCTCTACTGGACGTAGTCATAGCTTAAAGGTGAACCAATATAAAATCCGGTGTCTTGATTTGTATTTTTCGCTTTACGTTTTACTTCGATTTTATTGTGTACCGAATCCCAAGACGCGCCATCTTGACTCTACACGTCATCTCTTCTCATTTCGAACTAAGGTAGCCTCCAATCTCTAGTGCTTTGTTCCTGTCAAACGCATGATTCGGGACACCCGAAAAAATACCTCTTTGCACACTCTACTATGCTTGCTTCAAATCAAGTCGAATCGATTCCAAACCATATCATATCGGATGGAATTTCGAGCTGTAATCAACAGGGTATGCATGGACCTAGTCTTCTTTTGTCTAACAATTGAAGCTTTCAATCCATTATCAAGGCATACTAAAACTTTTGAAAGAGTGAAAATCACAATAATTTTTTTTTTGTGACCTAGAATGAGTTATTAATCTCACGGTGAATTAAGGACAACAACAATGAATTAAGGCTATTTATTTATTATTACATACTACCTATTAACCTCTTCTACAAAGCAAAGCAATTGGATACTACGTTTTACTTGCAGCTTCCATGGAACTATCTCATGTTTATTTAGTGATAAAGTTGGGATTGTAGACTTTACACTGTAATTTATGTTTAAAATCCACGTGGCACTTAGAAAATTAATAAAATGATAGTGAAAATTTCACGTTGCCATTTTCGGCTAAAATAGCACTCAAATGAACGATTTTAACCGGAATTGTCACTTACCTGAACGTTTTTACTCCAATGTGACACTCGAGTGAATGTTTTGAAAATTATGGCACTCAAGTGAATACCGTACAAAAGTTATAGCACTTCTAGTGTACTTATCCCTACAAGTCCTAATATAAATACGATATTTCCCCGCTTTTATGAACTTGGAGTTCACCCCATTTTGGAAGGTTCTAGCCATGAAGAAATTTCGGTGTGGCCAAAAATAAGCACTCATCGTTGGACAGATCCTCTACGATGACTTTGACATTAGGGGTGATCTACTCCACGGTGGGTCCACCCTGTTCGATTTCGGGCTTTTTTCTAAAATATTTTTTTTAAAAAAATAATTACCAAAATAATAGTAAAAAATAAATAATTACCAAATTTGGTGCCAATCGGCAATGGGCCTGCCGATTGGGACCCTTGGGGAGCCCCAATTGGAAATGGGCCTGCCGATTGGGGCCCAACTCAATTTTTTTAAATAATAATTATTTACTTTTAATTTATATTTTTTATAAAAGTTTTAATTAAATAATAAATTATATTGAAATTACGTAAACTTTGAGGAAATAAAAACAAGCACTACATAATTCATATTCCACCATTAAAATTTACTTTTAATTTATATTTTTTATAAAAGTTTTAATTAAATAATAAATGATATTTGAATTACGTAAACTTTGAGAAAAAAAGAAGACAAGCACTACATAATTCATATTCCACCATTAAAATTTACTTTTAATTTATATTTTTTATAAAAGTTTTAATTAAATAATAAATTATATTGGAATTACGTAAACTTTGGAATTACACCATTCAATATAATTTATTATTTAATTACAACTTTTATAAAAAAAAATATAAATTAAAAGTAAATTTTTATGGTGGAATATGAATTATGTAGTGCTTGTCTTTTTTTTCCCTCAAAGCTTACGTAATTCCAATATCATTTATTATTTAATTAAAACTTTTATAAAAAAAATATAAATTAAAAGTAAATAATTATTATTTAAAAAAATTGAGATTTGGGTGCCAATCGGTAGGCCCATTGCCGATTGGCACCCAATTCGGTAATTATTTATATTTTACTATTATTTTGGTAATTATTTTGGAAAAAAGCCCTTCAATTTCAGGGTTGGTTCCAGATTCAATGGTTTCTTCTTTCTCTCTGGTTTCTTCTCCGAACATTAAAAGAAAAATGATGATATACTATTTAGGGTTTGCTTCAGAATTAAAAAAAAAAATTAAGAAATCTTTGGTGGTCTGTTTTCTTATGTGGAACCAAAAATTTAAGAAATTTCGGTGTGACAAGAAATAAGCACTCATCGATCGACAGATCCTCTAAGATGGGTTGACAACTTGACATTATGGGTGATCTACTCTACCGTGGGTCCACCCATGTTGGATTTCAAGGTTGGTTCCAGAGGTTTCTTCTCTCTCTCGTTTCTTCTCCGAACATTAAAAGAAAAATAATAATTTACTATTTAGGGTTTGCTTCAGAATTAAAAAAAAAAAAAAGAAATCTTGGGTGGTCTGTTTTCTTATGTCCATTCATCCAAGAATCCGCTCTATAAAGTTGTAATCAAATCAAATCCACAAATTATCACAATAATGAGATAATCGCGTCGTGCGTATGAAACAACATGACTCACTTTCTCGGCCTGAAAAGGATATGAACTCAGGCTTATGGGATAAGGCCCAACTACCGGTCAGTTCCATGAGCTACCACCACTACCAGAAACAAAATATCTGCACCTCCTATAGCCTTGCTAGATTATTAGATATTCAAGATTCCCATATGGTTACTTCTCCAATTCAATAACGAATGTCTTTAGTAATCGTAGATCGGCATCTCATCAGTTACGGGCTTTCCGTGACCCGAATGAACTGTGAAAGGATTTTTTTTTTTTCCCAAAGCATCTACTTTTGATGAGCGAGTCGTTTTCACGTGGGAACTTCACGTCCCATACACTGGAGGGCATTGTTTGGTCGACTGGATAATACATGAGCTATCCTATCTGGTGTTTGGGGGCACAGGTGGATCTGTATTAGCCCTTGGCATTATCCACACATACGTGACCTACGTACAACTTTTCACTCAGTTACGTCTTGTGCATGCATGCAATGATTCAAACTGGGAGAGATGGAGAGATAGAGTATATGCGGTTTATGCGAAGGAGGGAACATTCTGTCCCGGACACTTCGAATCATTCCACATTGACTCTACACGTATTGAGCTTTTGAATAGTCCCACTTCAATAATGATCGCAAAAAAGGAAAAAAAGCAAAAAAAACTGAACGGACCACAACGTTTATCGCAAGAGAAATTCACCGTCGTCGGATCGCCCGGTCATTTTCACTCATGCATCGAAGAAATTTCAAGAGCAACTCGGGACGCCATGAGATGACACCATCGGTGTCTGTCACTTTTCCCCGCGTCACGTTAAAAATCTCGAAACCTCACAAAGCCACGTCGCGTCTGTGTTTCCTTAGCCTTATCTCCTCGTCGCATGGATGACAACGACTCGCGTACGCTCTCTCGCTCGCTCGCCTCTATATAAACCCGCCACCTTACCACTCCCATCTCCAAAACACACACGATCCTAAAGCCAATCACTCAGGGAAAGATGAGGTCGTTTTGGGCGATTGCTCTCTTGGCTTACTGCCTTGCTTCTCGGCACCAGCGCTCAGCAGGGCGGCGACGTGAGTTCCGTCATAAGCAGAGCCCAGTTCGATCAGCTCCTAAAGCACCGGAATGACCCCGCTTGCCCCTCCCGGGGCTTCTACACCTATGATGCGTTTGTTGCCGCCGCTAGGTCCTTCCGGGGGTTCGGGACCACCGGTGACCGGGACACGAGGCTCAGGGAGGTCGCGGCTTTCTTGGCTCAGACTTCCCACGAAACTACTGGTATGGAGCTAATGAATTCGTCGTACTAACGTCCACGCATGCACGTAAAACATTGCATGATATTGATAATAATAGGCTTCTCTTCTCCTAGGAGGATCGAGGAATGCACCAGATGGGCCCTACGCGTGGGGATACTGCCACGTGGAAGAGCGGGACAGGTCGAGAGACTACTGTGATCGCCAATCTGGATGGCCGTGCGCTCCCGGCAGAAAATATTACGGTCGAGGTCCAATTCAAATCTCACAGTAAGTTCCCTTCATTTCGATGTTTTTTTACGTCCATGCATGCGTTCATGCACGTGAAATTGAAATATGAAAGTTGGACATAATAATCGAATGGAAATTAAAATGTTAGATAACTTGACAAAGCTTCATTATAATTTGCCTCCATGGCTTGGATGAGGAAGTTTGACCACGTGTGGACCGACTGAACGATTTTGGACCCTCCCATTATTCATGAAATTGAAGGACCAAATTAATGAACTTCATCCCAAAGCACAAATTATTAAAGAAGAAAAAAAAAATTCGGCAGGACATGAGACAAGTACATATGTATTTACGTCGAAGTTGAACCTATTTTCTCCATTTACCGGTTCTGAAATTCTTGTTCAACCTTTTTCTCGCAGCAACTACAACTACGGCCAAGCGGGACGCGCCCTGCACGCCGACCTGATCAACAACCCGGACGGGGTGGCCAAGGACCCGGTCCTCTCATTCAGGACGGCCCTCTGGTTCTGGATGATGCCGCAGCCACCCAAGCTGTCAAGCCACGACGTCATCGCTGGCCGCTGGAAGCCGTCCCCCACGGACTCGGCTG
The DNA here is from genome assembly GCA_021437785.1 of Rhodomyrtus psidioides. Lineage (NCBI taxonomy): Eukaryota > Viridiplantae > Streptophyta > Magnoliopsida > Myrtales > Myrtaceae > Rhodomyrtus > Rhodomyrtus psidioides. The sequence continues at coordinate 4,661,430 of JAILYB010000040.1, read as the reverse complement.
CCGGTAGGGCCCCGGGCTACGGCCTCATCACCAACATAATCAACGGCAAGGTGGAGTGCGGGAAGGGACCCAATCCGGCGGTCGAGGACCGGATCGGGTTTTACAAGAGGTACAGTGACATACTGAAGGTCGGGTACGGCAACAACCTCGACTGCTACAACCAGAGGCCTTATGCTTAGGCGATTGCGATGATGTGTGTCGGAAAATAAAGTATGGCATGAGAACAATCAGTGTGCCATTGTGCCTTGTATCATCGATGAAATAAGTGAATAAAATCGTCACGGTGGAATCTTGTCTTTCCTTTCGGTGCTTCATGATCTTGGACCAGCTCTCTTGCAATAATGCCTATTTAATGTTAAAATGTATTAGACGAGCTAGGTCTAAAAGTTGTATAAAATATTGTTGCAAACTCCCCCTTAATACTACAATTTTCTTTGCGGAATGAGCTTCAAAGTTCCTACTACATTGCTTTTAGAATCAAAAGCAGAAGTGAATTATACTTACAAAGCAACGACGTAATATTTTTCAGCAAAAACGTTTCTCTTCCGGCGTTTGGATCACTTAAGAAAATGAGTTAAAATATTTTACTAGGCAACGCGAAAGTTATCCTACCATAGTAAAATTTATACAAAATGATTTGCATTTTGAAAAATCAAAAATCATATTTCAAAATATGACTAGGTAACAACGTTTGGATCAAAAACTCTACCCTTGGATAAGGCCCAAAAGGAAATCCCAACACTCATCCTCGGGCCCTTAGCAGTAGAGCCGAGTCCTCGGGTGCCTAGCCCTAGGTTTACGAGGCCGAGCCCAAGTCCATCAAGAGTGTCCAAGCCCATCGAAGCTGGGCTCGAGACACCGGTGCCTAGGACGTTGGGTCCGATAATGTCGAGGCTAGTCCCCGTATCCCAGCATTCATGCTCGAGTCCCCAACTTTCGAGCACGAGTCTATCGAGACCGGGACTAGGACTCCTGTGCATATACCTTATGCGATACATGTCGACACTGGCATGAACAATATTTTTAAAAATGTTCAAATTTTTAATAATTTATTCTTTTCTTTTCCTTCTTTCGTTTCTTTTTATTTTTCTTCAGGAAATAAAAAGAAAAAGAAACAAAAGAAAATAGAAAAATTAAAAGAAAATCTAAGTATTTAAATATTCAAAAAAAATTGTTAAGGAATTGTAAAAATTATTCGCGTCAGCGCTTGACAGTGCTATGTAGGACGACCAATGTCATGTCAGCAATTTTTAGTCAAAATTAGTCGGAATGACTAAATTAAGAAATTGTCGAAAGGTTTAGGACTCAATGCCATTATTAAAAGGTGTATGGCTGAATTAACACAAATGCAATATGTTTGACTTTTTTGATAATTTTTTTGCCCGAATAGTGTATGTTTATTTAGGAAATAAGATTTACCTTATCAAAGGACAGAAAATAGTTTCCAGTTCATTTTCAGTTCTTCAATCAAATATCGAAAAATATTATAATTTTTTCGAGAAATAACTTCCTAGGAATTATCATATTTCCCGTATTAGTTTTTCTTTAATTAACCAAGGTCGACCATGGTGGGGAGAAAATATTGGGAAGACCACTCAAAATTCAACACATGGCAAAGCAGGGCCCACCGTCAGCATAATTTCAAAATCGTAACGATCCTCTGTCTCCTTTGCTCTCCATTATAGGGGCTTTTTTCCAAAACATGCTAAAAAACGAAAATATTTACCAAATCAAGTTTTAAAAAAAATTACAAAACCAGGCCCGGCTCGACAGTCTCGCTGCCAAGCCGGTTTGGCTGGCGGCGGAACAGTGCCGCTCGGCACTTGGTTCTGCCCCTTTTTTTTTTCGGCTGCAATTCATGCTCGAAACAAGCCGACGAATATCAATATCAGAACCAACCGTGGGAGTAGATTGAAAAATCACCAGTCTGGGAAGCAGAGGAAACAAATCATTCAAAAGAATTTTGTCTATACGCACCTTGAAAAGAAATGCTCTCCGTCAATCGTCGTTTTTTCACTTCATCAATCGTCGTTTTTACGCTCGTTTTCTTTAATTTCATACTTATCAATATTTAATTACTTAATATATATATAATTATAATATTACAATAAAATCACATATGTAATATAGACGTCGAATAGAAGAACTGAAGAAATATCGTGCATTAGAGATATTATAATATTACAAAAAACGAACTTAATAAATATGATTTTTTGAGCGATATTATAAAATTACCCCCCTCAGACTGATCAGCCGACCCAAAGGACACAGATGACTCAAAGGACTAATCGGCCAACCCGGAGGACCCCTCGAGCTCATCCACCTGATGATGTCGTCTCCTATTCCATGGAATATCATACAGAGGCTATCGCTCCCAACTTCACTCCGGAGTTCAGCCATCATTTCGATGCAAGATTCACCCAGTTTGCCGGATTATTTGGCGAGGGATCGGCTTATGCATTTCCTTACGATTCACATCCTCAAACTCCGGCTAGTTCTCCTGCTGAATGTGGACCCGATTTCTCTAAATTATATCCAGTCCCCCCTACAGAAGGATCTGACATATTTTCAGAATATATACCTTCGTCATCGACACGTCATGCTCAGCTGGATCCTCGTTCTCGTTGGCACAACACTAGATCTCCCGATCAACAGAGACGGCCTCATTGCGGAACAGGAGGTCATGTACGAAGACAACGTCATTAGTAAATGTAATTAACGTTACCGATTGTTATTAATTTATTATGAACATTCCATGTTCTTTTTACATAATTACAAATCTATTAATTAATTAATTATATATATTAAGTAATTAAATATTGCTAAATATGAAATTTAAAAATGACAAAAAACGAGTGGCCGTGTGGCGAGAAAGCCCCCCATTGCCGAGCGGGCCGCCGGTGGTCGATCAGCCGGCCACTCGGCAGTAAGACTGCCGAGCGGCCCCTGGTCCAGTAATAAAAAAACATCCCTCATTTGGTAAATACTTTGCATGTTAGGCCTAGTTTGGAAAAAAAAAACCCTTTGAATACTCACATGCTAAACTGACAAAGAAAGAAGGAAAAATTATTTAAAAAAAAAAAAACAGAACCACTAGGAGTTGAGTGCGTTTGTTCCATGCCCCGCGAAGTCGGCTTGACAGTTTTACTGCCGAGCGGCCCCTGGTTTGGTAATTATTATTTTTTAACATCATTTGATAAATACTTTCGTTTTTTCGCATGTTTTGGAAAAAAGCTCTACTTTTTCCAATAAAGAATATCAACTTTTTGTGGGGTTTTTTTTTTATTTAATTTTAAAAAAATTATTTACAAAATTAGGTTTTAAAAAAATAATTACCGATTTGGATCTCACGCGCTGGTGGGAGCAGCGCGCGAGACGCTTGCGCGCTGCTGCAAAGTTGCTTGCTTTCTTTTTTTTTTTTTTTTGCTTGTTTGCTTTTTTTGCTTGCTTGCTTGCTTTTTTTTTTTTTTCTAGAAGCCATGCACATTTTTTTGTTAGAAGCCACGCTTGCTTTTGTGCAGCAGACAAAAAAAATTATATTTATTATTAATTTGTGATGATTTTTTTTAGTGACGAATTCTACAACGAACGTGTCATTGGAAATGTACGTTACCTTCGGAAAATATATAACATACATTTCCAATGATACGTTCATCATAGAATTCGTCGCTAATAAAATTCGTCCCTAATAAAATTCATCGCTAACGAAAATATTTTTTTTGCATTTGTTGCCAATTTGCGACGAATTTCTACGCTATATATTTTGGGCAAATTTCGTCATGCGACACGTTTATATTTTGCGACAAACTCATGCGATACGTTTGTCGCATGATATACAGCGTACATTTTTGAAGACACGTTCGTCACAAAATATATACTTAGTGTGCTTCACGGTGACGTCTAACGTGTCATTGGAAATGTACGCTTTATATTTTGCGACAAACGTGCCACACATTTCGTCGTAAAATATATGCTTTGAGTGTTGTGCAAGACCCGTGGCAAAGTGCTTCACAATGCGCTTGCGCCTTTTGTGAGACTCAAAGTATATATTTTGCGACTAAATTTGCGGCACATTTGTTGCAAAATATATAGCTTAGAAATTCATCGCATATTGGTGACAAATACAAAAAAAAAGACTCAAAATATAAAATAATTGAAAAAGGAAAAAAAGCATTTTAGCTACAAAAATTAGCGAATAAAAAATTTCTCACTAATTTGCAACAAAACATCATATTTGTTGCAAATTTCGTCGGAAAATATATAACGTACATTTTCAACAATACGTTCGTCGTAGAATTCGTCACTAAAAAATTCATTGTAAATTAATAATAAATATTTTTTTTGTGCAGCAGCAAGCAAGCGTGGCTCCTAACAAAAAAATGTGCATGGCTTCTAGAAAAAAAAAGCAAGCAAGCAAAAAAAAAAAAAACAAGCAAGCAACAAGTTTGTTTTTTTTTTTCCAACGATACGTTCGTCGTAGAATTCGTCGCTAAAAAAAATTCATTGCAAATTAATAATAAATATAATTTTTTTTGTTTGTGCAGTAGCAAGCAAGCGTGGCTTCTAACAAAAAAATGTGCATGGCTTCTAGATAGAAAAAAAGAAGAAGCAAGCAAGCAAAAAAAAAAACAAGCAAAAAAAAAAGAGCAAGCAAGCAACAATTTTGTTGCTTGCAGCAGCGCGCTGCTTTAAGTAGCCCCGGAGACCCAAATTGATAATTATTTTTTCAAAACCTAATTTTGTAAATATTTTTTTAAAAAAAATCAAATCGAAAAAAAGCCCCTTTTTGTGTGTGTCATAAAATAGGAACTTGTTTGGCAATATATATTAGGCCTAATCCCAAAAAAAATCTCAAACTTTGGTGTTTGTCCTAAAAATATCCAGAACTTTTTTTTGTCTCATAAAAAACTTCAAACTTTTCATTTTGTCCCAAATCTACCAATCCAATCCCAAAAATACCTCAAACTTTGACCTTTGGCCCAAAAATATCCACAACTTTTTTTTGGTCTCATAAAAAACCTTCAACTTTTGAATTGTCCCAAATCTACCAGTCCAATCACAAAAAAATCCTCAATTTTTGGCCTTTGTCCCAAAATTATCTACAACTTTTTTTGTCTCATTAAAAACCTCAAACTTTTGATTTTGTCCTTAATGAATCTTAGGTGGCAGTTTCAACTCATTATAATTACATCTTTGTTGTTGACGTGGAAAAATTCTCAAAAAATGTTCTCTCTTTAGATTAGCAATTATGGCTGATTTTCAATCGTGCTCTTTTCATATCTCTCCCTTCCATCTTGTAGAATTCCCGACGATTTCGATGTCGGCCATCTAGCTTCTGTCGAAACTCCAAATGATTTTCGACCGTCGCCCAATGGTGTGGCCTTATCCCGAGACAATAGTAACCATTGTCATCGGCTCCTTACCTATTGATAGTCCTCGATGCCAATCGAGCCTCCCACCAAGGACTATCGTGCCGACCCATCCTCTGTGACGACAAGCTGCTGCCCCTAATGCTTTCTTGTGATCATCATTTCGGTAAAGATTTGAAGTATAAGAATAAGATTCGTTAATATCTTGTTCCCATTAAAATTTGTATGTGAATCCCGAATAACTCGATTATGTCTTGAAATAAATGAATGTGGTTGCAATGTGTCAAACATTCTCCCTTGAAACAATTGGAAGTACATTTTGATCTTTGTCTAATAATTATAGGTTCTGTTCAATTGGGCGCGAAACACTCTTTTTTTGTAATAATCGTGGTAGATTTGAGACAAAATCAAAGGTTAGAGGTTTTTTAGGAGACAAAAAAAGTTGTTGATATTTTTTGGATAAAGACCAAAGTTTGAGGTTTTTTTTGGGTAAAATCAAAAGTTGAAGGTTTTTTAGGAGACAAAAAAAATTATAAATATTTTTGGGACAAACACTAAAGTTTGAGATTTTTTTTGGGATTAGGCCATAGATATTAGGGACAGAATGTGCTTATGAAACCTCAAGATCATGAGGAAAGAGATGGAATTTTTGTTGCAGGTGCCTGAGATGCCTGCAGCAACTGAAAGAAGAATTCCTCCTTCCGAAGAACAAGCTCGAAACTCTTTTCGAGGTGGGTATAGACAAAATTCTTTTGAATGATTTGTTTCATCTGCTTCCAAGATTGGTGATTTTTCAATCTACTCCTATGGTTGGTTCTGATATTGATATTTGCCGGCTTGTTTCGAGCTTGAATTGCAGTTGGAGAAGAAAAAAAAAAGACCACCCACTCGGCAGTTACAGTGCCGAGCGTGTAGTGAACAGTGCCGAGTGGCAATGTTCCATCGTCGGCCTTGGTTTAGTAATTATTATTATTTTTTAACTTGATTCGATAAATATTTTCGCTTTCATGTTTTGGAAAAAAGCCCCCGTTATAGCTTCCTCCCGGTGTTAGCTGCTTCCCAGATGACTAGTGCTCTGCAGTCTGCACCACCTTTCTTTTCTGAGTTTTCTCTATCCATCCCATTCCCACGGGAAATCTGCTCACTCTCTCTATCTCTCTCAAATCTCTCTTCATGGGGAGAAAGACAAAGGAGAAACAAGAAATCCTCACTTTCAAACCCGAATCAGGAATGCTCCCACAAACCCTAGACCCTACCCGAAATCTGCCCCGCCGGGTCCTTACTCCGGCTCTTCAAAGAAGTCGCAGTTGCTTGCTCTCGGTACGTTCGCTAAGTCCCACTCCGGCTCACCACACTCTTCCCAAGTCTCTCTCTCTCTCTCTCTCTCTCTCTCTTTTGTGCCTGAGCCCGTAGATTTTGGACGAGGGTGTCAATTTCATGCGTCTGTGCCTGTGCCTATGCCGTTTCTTCTAATCACGTTCCTTTCTTGGTGATGATGGCGAAGAGGATTGTGACGATTTTACAGTTCCCAATCGCTTTTGGGGTTTGTGTTTGGGTGCTTTGAGGTTATGTGTGCAATTTCTTGTGGTGTGGCACTGCTTTGAGTTTATATTTGCTTTTGCCCCCATTTTCCTTTGGAACTTGACTGTGATGCGTCTGGTCTTTTACTTCTGCGGAGAGCTTAATTGATACTGCATCAGAAGCGAGGAGTGCATATATATATTTTGGCAATATCAGGGGTGCAAATTGGGAGTGCAATATATATATATATATATATTTTGGTCATTTGGAGTGCAAATTGACTTGGAAGATTTTAGTCGTGTTCTCTTATTATCATTTGCACAATAGTTTGATTTGTGTCTTTGAATCCTAATGAGAGAAATCATGTTCTTTAATTATCATTTACTCAGAGAATACTAGAATGATCAAGAACACATATGCCCCATGAGGTACATATAGCGGGGAAAGTATCATAGATTTGAGTTTTTTTCTTCTTTTCCTTTATTGCATTTATAAGTAAGAATATTACTAGATCCCATTAAGCAATGGTTTGTTTATAACTTTATACTATGTCACTACCTTCCAAGATGGTCAGATTAGAGAATCAGCATTCTACAAAAGGAAATATGTCCATTGATGTTTTTCTATTTATTGTGACTTCTTTGACGTCCTCTAGTGTTGTCATTACTTGATGAAGTTGTATCATGCACAAGTAGGATTTTGCAAAGGTCTGGGAATGTCCCTTAGATTTTTTTTTTCCCCTTCTTTGCCTTTTTCCTTCTCAACCTTCACCTTGTTAGTTTTCATTTGTGAGGGGTGTGCTTCATTTTAGTTCCTCAATTTCTGCTATCGATGCATATGATTTTTTTCTTGTCTCTTTCTTAGTTTATTTTTCGGTGGTGAAAGATAATGAAGGATTGCATAGGAGAAGTGAAGTTGTCTTCACCTTCCATGTGTGAACTGAGGTGTTTTTGCAGGGTTCCTATAGTACTTTAAGAAAATTTAATTGCAAAACTGATTCTTTGAAATTTCGAAACATGATTATCTTTGCTTACTCCATGTCATCTTATATGCATTAGTTGTATTTGTATTATCATATTGTCAAACTGATTCTCCGAAAGAAAGGAAGAAAAAGTATTGTCTTGCAGGGATGGCATCTTCATCCATTGTGAATGAGACTATTTGGAGTGGATTGACTTTCCAAAATAAAAAGGTGTAAGTGTGGTGTTGCCATGAAATTATTGGAATAAAAAAAATGAAGACAAGCACTACTATCATAATGTGGATAGAATGTGTGACTTCTTTTCTTGGTGTTTGCCTACAAATGATGTGCGCCATCCTATCACGAAGGTTCCGCCTATAGTACTTGAAGAGAACATGAGAAATATTGAATACTTGCTTCAGCATATGTAAGACTAGCTCGAGAAGATTGATGAGAAGGTGCAGAGATTTAGGCATCATATGCACCGTTTAATAGGCATTTTTTTTTTAATTTGTGTTTTATTGGTTGTTAGGACTACTTATTTTGAAGAAGTAGATAGTTGGAACTTGTAATTTTTCTCATTTGAGTGACGAAGATTCAAAATATGGTATGCGACAAGTATAGATGTGATGCGAACGACAGGTTCTTTATGGTTGATCTTGGGATGTAGTTCTACCTGCTGCTATGATTGCTCAGTTAGCTGTTTCGACCGCATCTTTTGCTACCTTTACAAGTCTAGACGACATATATGGAAGGGTTACCATTTTATTTTGATCTGCGGTTTCTTTCATTAGCAAATGCTATATAACTTGCTAAGAGGAAAATCTGGTGTTGTTTGTTGGATTCTCTCTAAACTATTCTGTGATGTTTATGAAGCAATGCATTTCAGATAGATAGTTATTTTTTCCTAGCTTGCTTTCTGATGCGAGAAAATCTTTGTTCTATGATCTCTCTGTGTTTGAGATGGCTCCTAGTCCATAGCCTTGATACTGAAAGAAGAAGAAGAAGAAAAATCAAAGCTAACGGTTAAGGTCCAATAGTCTGGATTTCGAATTACAGTTTTCTGCTGCTCTGTCTCACCTGTGCCTCAAGCCCTTCTCTATCTATCCAAATATTGCTTCTATGAGAAACGTTTGAGTTGATTGTCTGGTGGGAGACAACTAATCAAATTGGAACAAAGGAGAGAAGATTATTTATTAGTCTTTGAATTTTCCTTACCTTTTGTTAGCACCTAAATTTTAACTTTTAGGAAATTCATTTATATCACAAAACGAGAGTTAATCCTAATTCTCGCAAAAAGAAATTTTCATGCATTACATATTTTTATTTGTCTGTCATGCATTGGCAATCAGTCGAAGGCGATTTCAATCGTGCATAATTTGACAGGCGACCGAACGAGGGTTAATTCTTCAATTTTCAGCCAAATTCAATTTCATGGGTCAAGCTCAAATTTAATTTTTAAATCAGCCCATTTAATATCATGCTTTTAATTAATTAACCATTTAATTAATTAAAGCCCGATTAAGCATAAATTTGCGCAGATAAGCCCATTAAAGTATGAATTTCGGCCAAGCCCATAGCCCATCTATAAGTGGTCGAATCTTGGGTTATCCTAGCCCGACAAAATTAGAAATTTCAATTCGACGGCCATGTTTTGGAAAATTTGACGGTCGAGATTAAACCCTAAAGGCGTAACTCTAATTCACCCTATATATTCGTCATTATGCCTAGGGTTAAAAGGGGGGAGGGCAGAAAATTTTACGGAGAGATCGGAGGGCCACTTTAAGGGAATATACGGCAGAAGTTCGAAGGCCACAAAAAAATGGAGATACGGCCACAATGGTGTGAGGGAAGGCGTTGGCAAGAGGAAAGACATGGATGGTGTTCTTGATCTTCTTCTTCACAATTTTTTTGGCTCATCCAACTTGCAAGTCACGATCAGAAGGAAACTTTCACTAAAGATTGAGAGGAGAAGTTGACCAAACCATTACAGGATTCCTTCTCTTCTTGTTTCTATTATTTCTTTTGCAGGTGATCTTGTAGTTCCAGTGGCACGTCCACGAACTTCTTGATCTTCGAGAAGTTGGTTCAACGCATGACATTCGTGGCAAGAGATGGAAAATGACACACTCTTGGGTCAAAGCTAAGTCCAAGCGGCATCCTTCTCTTTCCCTTAGAGTATCAGCTGATCAAGTCTGAATTTCGGTTTTATCTACTTTTGGATATTGTCTTGCTTTAACAATGTTCTGTGAGTTTTGTTTAGTGCAAGCAAAAAAAAAAAAATTTAATAACTTTCCCTGGGAAAGCTTGTATGTTGATGGCTATGGATCTGGGAAGAACGAGTAGCCAATATCGTGTTACTTCACTGTGAACCCCTCGTTCGACGTCAAGAAGCTCTCCGCCAACCACCAGATCGTCGTCGTCTCCTTGTTCATGATCCGCAAGCTGCCCTCACTAGCGTCCTCACCTAGCCCAGTCCCACAACTGAGACTCCAGCTCTATTACTGCCCGGCGTCCTCATCCATGTCAACCATTGATGAAGCTTGAAGACGAGATCGCCTCTAACCAGCTGAAGCGGTTGTTGTCCAGCAGGCCAATTCAGAAGGGAGTAAACTGACCGCGTACGAGGACAAGCCACATGAAAGACTTTGTCGGATAATCTCATAAGAAGACTCAGGTGCTATTGTTTTTGGCGAGATCCGGTTGTTGACCCGAAAATTCTCACCGAGAGCCCCTACTGCCGGCCACCACAGTCCAAGCACAGGGTCTATCTTTCGGGCGCAATGATCCACTAGTTCAACAATTCCCTGCCATTCACCGAGTCACAAATCACTGAGCAAGACAATAACTTATATACTCTGATGTCATATTTAACTTTTGTGCAGGTTGTCCGGAGAAGGAAACGATTCCTCATGAGTTCATGCATGTTTAGTCCACTGATGATCAATTAATGGGTCTCACAAAGTGCAGGTTTTCTTCTGGAATTTAGTGGGAGCACTAGTGGATTGTTACGAGGCCAACGGATTTTCCTTGAAGGTCTCACATCCGGCGATGGTCTGTCAATCCAGTCGCAAGCATATCACCAGCTCAATCCACGAGCAAGATCGAATCGATTTCGTCTGGTTCAAATTCGGAAAGCCAATCCTTAACGATATGAGTCAAGGTAACGCTCCCATACTTCGTGGATTAATTCGAATAAGTTCGCTGGGTGCCTTGCCGACGTTTGCTCGCCCTTTTGGCATTGTTAGTGTGTTGTTTTCGTCCGAGTAAAATTATTCTGTCGTGTTTCAATGCTATAATTGAGGTGAAGATCGCACCCTTTTTCTAGAAATTCAAAGAATAAATTTTCTGATTTAAACTGTCGGAACCTATTTTTTGTCAAGAAAATCTTGGATTTAGTCAATCTGACCTATCACATTTTAGGTCCGATTTGCTATTTCCAGAAATAAACCAATCTTTAATTCGAGATCTGAATAATTTTTGGAAAAATTCGAAGAATATGGTAATTCGGGACGTTGATAGTCGTGATTCTGATTGAATGATTGATCGGCGGACTTTTGATTGATTGTCTAATTAATTGATTGATTGATTGTCTGATTGACTGACTGATTGTTTGATTGATTGTCTAATTGATTGGTTGATTGATTGATTAACTGATTGATTGATTCTTTACCATATCCAGAAAATTGGTTGCCGAAAATAGGATAGATTTTTTTTTTAAAATAATAAAAAAAATCCGAAAATCCATGCATAAATGCCACGTCATTCGTACACGTCATCTTACCATGTCATCTTGCCATGTCATTTTGCCATGTCATCTTGCCACGTCATCTTGCCATGTCATTTCGCCACGTCATCTTGCCATGTCATTTCGCCACGTCATCTTGCCATGTCATGTCATCTCATGTGTCATGTAGTTAGGTTGCATCAGCATCATAAAGAAAAATAATGAAAAGACAAAAAAAAAAATTGCTCATTATCTCATCATATTTTTGCAAATTGTTATCCATGCATCATTGATTTTTTTTTTCGAAAATTACATGCATCGCATTATCACATTTGCATGTACATGACCGCATTTGTGTGTCATAACATGCATATCTATGTTGCATTACATCTTGCCATGTAATTTTGCATGTCTTAATTAATTAGTTAATTTTGCATATAGGGCAAGATGACTTTGATTTCGCATGTTTTGCATATCACCCATATCATTTAGATAGTTTCATGCATTGCATTTAAAAAAGTAAAAATTTCAAAAGAGATACCTCATTTGAGCTTTAAATCGATTCAGTCCAAATCGTCAATTTAGGACATCTCATATGGAATTAAGGTACCGAAAAGGGCATTAGTTTTAATTAACTAGTGTAACCAAGTCCCCAAATTCATAATCTCTGGTTCGTAGAAGTAAAATAGTCCTCCCGCTATTTTACTTAGGTTTTTAATCAACCTACCAAAAATGATTAGTGGCGACTCTAATTTCTAAATCATTTTGATTAATTTTAAGTTGCGAATTGGTAGGGCTTGGGAGAGTCCGTATTAGGTTAGTTAATTCGTGTGATTAACCTAATAATCCATTAACCCGAAAATTATTTTTAGGTCGCGACACCTTTCTTATCAGGGTTTTTCTTCAAGCGGTAAAGAACGACATCACTCTAATATAGAAAAATAAAAGATGAGGTAACAATTTATTCAAGTCTAATCACTGATCTCTGAAAGCACTTTGCGATGTAATCCTAAAAGAAATAAAAAAAAAAACTGACCTCAAAGAATCAAATATCATTCAAAATAACAACTTTGGTAACACTCCACATTCAACTCAGAAGGGGTTTTCTTCAGCTGGGGAAGCAAAACTGGAAGAAATTGCAGGTGGGTTCTGGTAATAGGTGTATCCATTTTCGAATCTCGGGAGGAATTCCAGAGGAGGGGCTCTTGCCGAAACTCTCGTCCTCGTCCTGCGAGAAGTCCGAGCAGTCTGCTAGTTCAAGTGCGTAGGAAGAACTCGTAGGCTTCAGCAGGGAGTCCCAACACGTCGCTCTTGGTTGAACTTGCGTCCTCTTGCTTTATGATCGCTATATCCACGTTCGAAACATCCTCGAGAGTTGGAGGCGTGGTTGGTTCGACAATGAATCATCAGCTTCGAGCCACTTCCTTTTGCTCTGCTCCTCAGTTTGTCTTTGAGAGAGAGGACCTGATCAACAAGCAAAACATACATGAATCGAAGATAAAATTACAGCTAAAACTATCATGAAGTGACCTGAATCAGAATCATTGATACCTGTAGCCCTCTTCAACCATTATACCATGAGGCAGAAAAAAGAGCAATTACAAGCCGGAATTCAATAAAAAATATAGCGACTTCACGTATCTATTGAATTCAAAAGTTTTGAATCCTTGTTCCACCAATGAACCTGATACAACGAAAAAAGCAATTACAAGCCGGGATCATGGATTCAACAAAAAACACATGAATCACATCTAACTGACAGATTTACAACTAGGTAACGAGATCATTATCTCTAGAACCGAAAACCTAGATCTTTAAGCCCTAAGACATAAACGAAACAAATAGTAATGCTACCGCCACCTCCTAAGCCCTCTCTCCCCTGATGAGGATTTCTTTCGGCTATTTATGCTATGACCATGGATTATCGATGCCCTCCGAATTGTTCAACTCATTTATCCCAGGTTATTACGAAGAGTGTAATGACCCATGCACAAAGGAATAACAAATATATTTTCATTATACTACACAACATGACTAGATAAATGTTGTCTCAAATAATTGCACATCCAAAAAAGGCAAATATTACTTAAATCAAAATGGTTTCATAAAATTTATTATGGTACTCCAACATTTATCCAAGACAAAGCATTTTCAATAAATAACACAATACAAAAAGATGAAAAGACACTGGGATGTAAATTAATTTTCATAATGAGTACCTGACTAGTGAATGGAGAAAATCCATTCATAATCCTTGGCGGCATGATGTATGGTGATTGCATCTGCATAAAATAAATGACTTCATTAGTAGAATGTAACTAAATGCATCTATGGATCTATTATGTTGCTTCCAACTATTAAATACATGACTAGTGAATGGAGAAAATCCATTCACAATATCCAGGCGCATGATATATGGTAGCTGCATCTATATAAAAAAAGAAGAAGACCAAATTAGCAGAATGTAAATGGAAGACTAAGAGCAACACACCTGATTATGAAAATTTGGATCTAATGTAGGACTACAAATGTTGCTAGGATGAAAGACTACGAATCTGATTTGAATGCATTGAATAATCAAGGAAATGAGTTTGATCATGTGTTGCTTGTGCAACCAACTTTACATTATAAAATATCAAATATGTTATTGGCATCAAGTAGCATCAAAGAAAAATTTAGCTACTCATATTAACCTAAACAATAAGTCATTCACCTCGACTTTCTTTTTGCATTGAGAGTGTTTCTTTCTTAGATCTTTTCTTTTTTTCTCACCTGAGCTTTTAAGCCTTTTATAACTGATTCCCTTTCCTTACTTTGAATGGGGCCCAATACCGCAATGTCACACAAAGAAGCCTCGTTATCATCATCACTAGCATCCTTAGTCACAACCAAACTTGACTTGTATAATGAAATGTTAGTCTTTCCTTTTTGTAAGGTTTTCCTCACTATACTCATAGTATTTCCATATTCGGCACCCAAACTCATCAGTTTAAAAGATTCTTGCATAAATGTGGAAAATCGATTAAACTTAAATGGACCCATTGGCATTTGAGGTGATTCTTCGATCACATTCTCTTGTTTGGAAGCCTTAGTCCATCTTTTCAAAATATAGAAAGATGGAATGCCCGTAATCGATATGTTCTCAATCAACGCACGTAAGGCATGGCGATACAATCACCCCTTTGATTCAAATAATTTGCATTCACAAGAAATTAAAATGTTTGTAGTATCAAATTTGACAACATGTTCATGTTGAATCCCCCTTTACACTGCAGAGTATACGTTTCAACGGATCCATCGAGTTTAGTACTTGGAATCTGTACGGAGGCACTTTGCAATATTTCTCCATTAAACCTTTTGAATATGGTATGAGTATACAAAGAGGCTGCAAGTATTGTTCAAAATCTACATTTTGAGCTTCCCACGAGAACTTTAATCATCTTGACTTTCAATTTCCCGCATGTGCTTCAATTGTTTTTCATAGTGGTGGACAAATTCTACAAGGATCAATATCTTGATCGACATTCGTTGGAAGACATTATTGGTGCTCCCACCCTTTTGACTTGATCTTATACCACATGTACAAATATTACGATCAAAAGATGAACTCCATTCATGTCTAAGGTCGAATAATCTCTGAAGCCAAGTGTTATTTTCATTTTTCCACTCATCTTCTATTTCCTTCCAAGTAGATTCAAATTCATCCTCTAATCTGCATCTATATGTAAGCGCAAAGAAATAACTATCCTTAAACTCCGGCTTGTGGCAAAGCCGTGGAATGTTTTGATTGGCATTTTTTTTAATGTGCGAAGTGCATAAACGATGTTGTGTATTTGGAAACACCGTTCTAATGGCTTTTGTCATTGTTTGGTCTTGGTCAGTAAAGATGATTTTTGGAGTCTTGTTACCCATAGACTTGAAAAATACCTCAAATAACCAAATAAATGAATCAGTAGTCTCATCCAACAAAAATGCACAGCCGAATAGAGTATTCTTTCAATGGTGATTAACCCCAACAAAAGGTGCACATATCATGTTATATTTGTTGGTACGATACGTAGTATCAAACACCAACACATCACTAAAACAGTCGTAATTTGGACAAGTTATCTCTCTAAAATAGATTTGTCAACCTACCCTGTACCATGTAGAAAAACATTGAGTTTTGTATTTGCATTCAGTGAAAATGATTTAGTAGACTTTGACAATCCCCCACTTATAACATTGGATCATACTGTCTGCAAGTGATTTTGAGCATCACGCAAGACGTAACGCAAGTTTTGGCTTCTTCCTGCTTTGTTTCCTAAGAACTTAAATGAGGAAGTCCCTCTAATGCCAGATTTCACCATATCAGCTAGGACAACCTTGTCCCTATCAAGTATCATTCTTCCACATCTTATCAAATGCTTTTTATTTTCGGGTATAAGTGCATAATTATGCTCAGAAACACATTTTATAACTTCATAGACACCATTCTCCACATTAAATTTCATATGAGCAAGATAGTCAAATCTAATTTCAAACCTGTCATATTTTCTTTCTTTATCAGATACGCTGGCAGAACGCCCCTCACGGTTACACACAAACGTCCGTCGAGTTATTTCTCATATAACATTTTTAACCACCTTAGCCTTCCTCACTCTAAATCCTTTGGCAATTGCATAAGCCATATAATCAGTATATGCTTCAAGCGCATCGTTTGTTTGATGAAATATCTGTGTGGGGACTCGCACCAACTCCTTTACTTGGGTTCCTTTGGAATTCAACCGGAAATGGCCGCAGAGTTGTTCAAGAGTCGAGACTCGGAAGAGGTGGGAAAAGAAGGTGAAACTAGCGCCGAGTCGCGCGTTATGCAGAACGGATGACGATGGCGATGATGGGGAGGAAAATGGGGGGCAAAAGCAAATATAAACTCAAAGTAGCGCAACACTGCAAGAACTTTTGCGCGAACTTTGGCAACGATGGTCTTGGTGCACTCTGGTTTTTAGCAAAGGCAAAGGAAGATTTGGGGTTTGAAACTAGAAAAACCCGAAAGATTTGCAAGTTTTCTTCTTGGTTGGACTTTGAGAGGGAGAGAGTGAGCCGATTTCTCCATGGGATGGGAGGATCCGGATCGCCTAACCTTTCCTCAGAAGGTTAGACACCTAACATTGCAATCCGGGCTGTCTATTTTTGGACGGACGGCCCAAATTTTCAATTTTTAGGGGGTAATTTTTTGAATATATATATTTGTTAGTAATAATCTGGGCCGTCCATTCATAACACGAATGGCCCGGATTGTAAGGTTAGGGCTTAACCTTCTAAGGAAAGGTTAGACGATCTATTTCCAGGATGGGATGGGCAGAGAAGAGAAAAGGAGTGCAGAGCAATCATCAAGAAGAGGTAGAGAGAGAAAAAGAGGAGAAGCAATAACGCAGAGCAACAAAGATGGAGGATCATGAGGATTTTGAAATTATATTGACAATGGGCCTCGTTTTGCCACGTTTTGAATTTTATGTGGTCTTCCTTGGAGATGCGTTGGCTCGAGACGCACCCTATATTTTCTCCCATGGCGGCGGCTAGCCACCACCAACAAATTCATTGAGCGAATCCCCTAGTCATTGACATTGTCATATTTACTATCTCAATTCCTTTCTTAAGTGTCCATTTTGTTAGCATTTGCTCCTTAATTAATTTCTAATACGAGTTTGAAAACATAAAAATTTACTACTCTCGTTGACTTATCGACAAAAGGAAATGCACTATGTAAAGTACATCAAGAATAGTTTATAATAGGGTAAATACTACGGAAAATCCTAAACTGGTACACTCGTGATAAATTTATCCCAATTTATTTTTTTGACCATAAAAAAATCCCAAATTGATATACTTGTGACAAATTTACCCCAATTGGTATACTTGTGACAAATTTATCCTCTGTTAGTTTTCGTTAATTTTAACTGTTAAATTGCTGAGTTGATGACACGTAGCAGTTGATGAGTACACCAATTTGAGGTTTTTACGATCCGTTTATCACAGGTTTATCAATTTGTGATTTTTAAGATATTAACTCAATTTAGCGCATGATAAATTTGTCACAGGTATACCCGTTTGAGGTATTTCATGGTTAAAAAAATTAATTTAGGGTAAATTTATCAGAGATATACTAGTTTAGAGTTTTTTATGGTTAAAAAATAGTTTGTGGTAAATTTATCACGGATGCACCAATTTGAGGTTTTTCCTAGTCAAAAATAGTTTGGAGTAAATTTATCATAGGTATACCAGTTTATGATTTTTCATGGTGTTAACCCTTTATAATAATGCTAAATCACAAAATAATATTTTTATGTTGATAAGGCTGAAATTATTTCTCGTGCACTATGTAGGGGCATATATGTCCTTCATATTGATATTTATTTTCTACCAAACAATTGATATGATAGGATATAACAATATCTGGCTTTAAATCCACAGTACACCAAATAAAAGATTTAATATGAAAAAAATTTAGGATTTCTTATCGTATCTTATTCGGTCCTATCCTTATGTAACATTGACATTGACACGTGATACGACACGACACCCCAACACACCATTTCTTAAAAAATAGAGAATTTCGATACATGGGATACGTTATATATTAAATTTACATTTGTATATATACAAGACTATATAAAAATATCATTGGTTTTTTTTTCTTCTTCTGTTGGGGATTCACAAAATTAGGTATTTTTTTTGGGCCGACTAAGTATATTAATTTTGGGTGGCTACATATATGACTTAATTATATATAATAATAATAATAATAAATCCACATTTTGACCCATTATTTATTACAAATGCTCAAAATAGACTCCACGAGTGTTGAATGGCGTGTTATGGCGCGCATGGCAACCATCCTCTTCTCTGGCCAGAAATATATATTTTTTCATTTCTATTCCATGGACGAGTTTCTCAGCTAAGAAACGTGTTTGATAATGATACACAATTTCTATCTCCAGAATATAAATTCGTTTGATAAGAGCACACAATTTCTATTATTTTACTATTTCAAAATAAAAAAAATATTATTTATATTTTACTCCGACGGCAAGGTGGCGGGCGGCGGCCGACGGAGATCACAGTGGTGGCGGCCGGTGGTGAGGCGTAAGGCGATCACGGGTGGTGACGGTGGCCGACGGTGGGCGATGGCCGTGGCGGCAGAGGCCGGCAGTGAGGCATGGGGTGACGACGGGTGGCGGCCGGCGGTGAGGCAGGTGGTAATTGATGGTGGGCGGTGGGTAATGGCAGCTCGCGGAGGTCGCCGACGGCGGCAGGGGTCGGCAGTGGGCGTCAGTGGCCGATGGTGGGGCCGCGGGTGGCGGCAGGCGGTAAAGAGGGAGGAGGTAGTTGATTTCTACTTTTTGTTCTAGAAACAAAAAAGTAATTTTTTTTATTTCTCATTTTTTATCCAAAATTATTTTTGGGCCAAAAATTTAGTCTGGGAATAAAAAAAATTCAATTTCGTTGTCAAACGCATTTTTGTTTCAAACTTATTCCTCGGAACAAAAAAAAAAGAAAAATAGGGAAACAGAAATGTTATCATGCGCGCCCTTGGAATGCTGGACTCGTGTGTCTGACCATGTGTGGATCACATGTGGTAGAGTGTCATACACAACACAGAAACTTTCGAAGAGTGTTCGTGCTTCATGATCCTATCTTAACTAGAAATTTGTGACATTCTGAATTTCTTACCATTTTGATACTATTGAATGAAGAGTATATATATCGATGTATTTCAGTTTTATTTCACTCGGATTTGATCAATACCGAGTAGACTGAACAAAAGGGAAAGGCTAACGCATGACAAATTATGTGGACCTAGGAAACTCAAAAAAGAAAATGACGCTTTGACCATAAGGATTGCCGAGGGAACATTTAGAACTAATAAAGACCGATCAAATAACGATTAAGGAATCCATTGCTAGCGTTATACGATTGGAGCGCGGGTGATGCCGTTTAACCAATGTATAATTTACGAAATTTTCCTAAATCGAACTATGACGATCGAGACCGTCGGAACTAGTAATGAACCCTCGCAATTACATGACAACCAAAGTCGCCGTAACTTGAGTTGTCCTAAGTGTGATGAGAATCACAGTGTCGATACGCGTAAAGTTTGCAAAAGCCGCCCATTAGTTCGAAATAAACTGAAATTATGATTGATGGAAAATCGATCACGATATGGAATCTCGAAATTGGAAAAATGAAAATGACGAATTCCAAAGTTCATTTGAGTTTGACGTCGCCTCGCCGATGGTAATTTAAAATTGGAAAAGTGAAGTTTCAGACGAAAAGTACAAAATTATTATTTTAACCCTCGACCCTTACCCTTGCCTTAAGATTTAATGAATGACAATTTGGCCATTTGGACCTTCCCTTACTGCCGAAAATGAGAAGATAAGAGTGGTCAAATGAAGTCAATGGATGACAAAGATATTATGTGATCCATGACAAGTGTCATTCATTGTGTGTTTAGCATTAATTACCTCATATCTACCAATCTTGTCATTTGACCAAGGTGAATAATTGGTGGAAGCCTTCCTCATTTTCCTCTTTGCTCAGCCGAACCACACCTCTCCCTCCCTCTCTCTCTCTCTCTCTCTCTCTCTCTCTCTCTCTCTCTCTCTCTCTCTCTCTCTCTCTCTCTCATTTTTTTCTTCTTTCTTCTTGGCCGAAACTGCTCCAGCTGATCGGTTCTACCCTCCGTGTTGTTGCCGTCGACCGCTATCTCCGGCGACTCCTTCGCCTCACGCCGACCACCATCTTCATCCTCAGCCTCTCCCTTACACATCCCCGGTGGTAGATCGTCCGTTGGTGGTCCTAAACTCCCTTTCCAGCCCCAAACCCGAAAGTGGACAAATTTGAACCAAGCTAAGGTAAAGCTTTCGTTCTTCCACTTAGGGACTTCTATTTGCTTCAAACTTGCTGTGAGATCATCTAGACATGTGTTGACACCTGATTTTTGATCAGTCTTTCATAGTTTATTTTTAAAAAATTCATAAAAAATCTATAAAAAGTTAAAAAAATAAAAAAATCATCTTTGGTAGCCTTGACCAAGCTAAAGGAACCATTTTTGATAAAAAAAAATAATTTTTCATATTTTTAAATATTTTTTAATATTTTCCAAAAATAGAAAAATACATGAAAAATGAAGAAAAATAGCGTTCGATGTCGTAAAAATATAGAAAAATAGTCAATATTTTTATTTTAATTTCTTTTACATTTTGAACTCATAAATAGTCAAAATTCAAGTTCAATTGCATGTGTTTCTTCACGACGCATAGAGTTGAATTTGGCAAAAAAATGTCATTCGAGTATTTTAATTTGTAAATTTCTACATCTTTTTTAGTCTTGACGTCCAATTAGATCGACCACCATCTACAATAAATGCCCCTTGCTGAATATTTTCATTTTTGTTTCACATGATTTCATGGTGTAAAACGCCGAGTGGATCCCCAAATATAATCGGGTCGGCATGAGCTCGATAGCTCGTCCAAGACCAAACCAGGGCACGGCGAACCCCATGTGAGTACTCTCGAACTCCTTCGATGCTTCCTAATGCTTTTATTAGGTTAGATCGTGTGTAGAATGGCTAGGACAGCTAAATCATTCTTGAGCTGTGATTGATAAATAGGACCTTATTAGAAATGCCATGTGATTTATTTGCATATCTAGATTCCTTGAGTTGGGCATTTTATTACTGATTGTGATTGCTAGGATAATCACTCTTATCTACATGAATTTCTAGATTTAGGGTTCATACCTTACTCATCCGCATGAATCTCAGGCTAGAAAATTCAGTCAACTTAGGTACCGAAAGGGCGTCAACTCTGACAGTTGGTGTAACTAAGTCCCCGAAACCATTTCTCTGGTTCTCGCAGAATTGAATAGAAACTCCCAACTATTCGATTGGGTGGTCCAATCATACCCTAAAAAAATGATTGGTGGCGACTCCATGGCATGCACACTTAGCACATGTCACTAGACCACACTGAAAGTCGATCACGCATACCTCCGTTGTGATTTGGGTAATGGGCCTTGGGAGAGGCCCGCGTCCGACCAGACAGGACGGCCCATTAGCCCTCGAGTGCCCGACAACCTCAAGAGGGTCGCGACAGACTGGCGACTCCACTGGGGACTGGTTCTTAACCATTTAGTGGACTTGAGCCGATTAAAAAGTTGATTGATTATTCTAACCTAATTTTATGCAGATGCTCTCGAAAGTGAGGTGTATATGCTAACGAATGTGTTAGATGTTTTTGTAGACGGGAGAAATAAGGGGTGAAGTGCTTGTTAACTTTGTTTTATGCAGGCAGGAGTTTTGGATGTATGATTGTGTGGATGTTTATATTGAAGCGGTGATTGTTAAATAAAATGCATGTCTTTTACTTTAGCACGACACAATGAATACACACAATTGCGCCTAAAACCCCAGGCGCCCTCTTTAGGAACACAATAGAAGGAATTGAAAATGGAATCTCCGTGAGGAAAAACATGGGGTAATCCACTTTTCAATTCCGCTCACTTCGAACTATGGATTGAGTCCCAATGCAACGATAGTTGTGCAATGGAATCGGCTCTTCCCAGAATTCGAGATGAGAACCTTGGCTTTAGGTACCAAGCCCTATCTTTTGATTTTTAGGAGTTTTCCCTCACTTGTCTCATGCGTTTGTCTATGGAAGGTTAGTATACCTAACACTGCTAAAAATACAGAGAAGCTTGATTTTCTCTTAAGTTTGGTTGGTAAGACTTTTCTATCCCTCGAACTTGTTACAGCTCTTAATCATTATATTCATTGCATAATTCCGGTGATTGGATTAAATGCCATTTTGAGGATAGATAGGTGTGTTTTCCTCCCAATGTTCTTGATGGAAGATGAAGATGGTGTCATCCCATTACGAGCGCCAAGTGGACAAGAAGAGCCTGCTATGGACATCATTGAGGTATCATCTAATGAAGATGACGATTTGGAATAGGTGATCCTGAAGTCACGTCTCAAAGATCGAAACTGGGGCATCTCTAAGTATTAAGATCACATTCCTTTGTTTTAATTTTCATTTCTAGCCTTCTTGTATAGGATTTATTTTGCTGAGATCCTCTCGATCTGACCCCTTAGATTGATTGTATTAGGGATCTATTTGTGTTTATATACATTCAGATTGAAATTTGTTGTATTTCTATTGACTTGTCATTGGAATGTGATAGTGGCATTTCTTCTAATCACTCGAATACTCCAAAATCAATTTTATAATTCCTTTGGATGAAATTGAAATTGGAAGTCTTATACAACCTTTTGGCCGTATAGGGCAATACAATCCCAATTTCGCCAGAAGGAACTATAAACTTGAATTGGTTCATGCATATTTTGCATCATTGGTAATCCACAATAATTGATCAAGAGTATTCGTGTTTTTCAAATTTAATGAAAAGATAGATATCCAAATTACTCTCGTTCTTAGCAAACGGCTTTAATTTGGATACCGTATCTTCAATTGAATTTAAAACACATCGTAATTGTGTACTTTTGAACATTCCATTGATTTTCTTGGAATTGATCAAAGGCGATTATCGTGAATTACATTCCTTTCAATGATATGCTTTCCTTTGAGGAATATTGATAAAAGCTTTTGCACAAGGTCAAAACCCTTGTAAAAGCTCTTATCCCTATTAATCACAAGTAAGCATAAAATTGAAAGGATTTATGCTTTATTTTTCAAATTCTTTCTTCTGATTCTGCCTTTTCATTTGAAACAGGTTAAAAACAAGTAGAGAAGAGAAGTCTTTTTGTGGATAATCGTGGTGGGAGGTTCCTTTATCCGATCATAAGCAAGATTAAAAAATCAAGATGTACACGCTCGAATCATAAATGTCAAAGCGCAGCTTGCCTAAGTTGAGAGTGGTCAGGTGTTCGAGAAAGTCAGCCATACAGAAGTTGAGACACACACATTAGAGCTTTCATTCATTTCGCTCAATCGAGGGACCTTAAAAGCAGATCATACAAATCATCGGGGTGGAAACATAAAACCGCAATGAGCCCTAATTAGCATCACAAAGGAACCAAGTTGGCCCTCCATATTATTGATGCTTTGCTTATACTCACCACCTCGAGACTCGAGATCTGCAAGCTTAAGAAGAAGGCGTTTACATTCCCCTTTAAGCTCGGCAACCTTGGTCCCGTGATCTTCGGCGGCTATTTCCAGGTCCCGAACTAGTCCTCTCCCATGGGCTATATCCGCGGTAATGCTGTCAAGCCTTTCTTCCTGCCACTCACATTGAAACTTCAACACGACATTACGACGGTCGTGCTCATAGGTGGTCAGGGATAAGGCCAAGCGCTCCACCAAATTTCCCTTCTCGCGAAGCAACATCGAGACTCGCTTGTTGGCGAACTCAACAGCCTTTCTGTGACTATCGGCCACAATGTTGGCCAACACCAAGCAGTTGGACCGATCCTCATAGCGAGCTCGCAAAACGTGAGCCACGGTAGCTTTTCGATGAGCGACACGGTAAGTCTCTAAAAAGTTTATAAAGAGGGTTGAGAAGATTCTATATTCCCTCTCTAAATTAGTGCCCTCGATGGAGGTGGTGTCTATTTCCACGAGCAAAATGCGGATTTCATCTTCAGTTTCTGGGTGATCGGCTATATGAGCATAGCCTCGACCGAGGAGGTTATAGAGTTTTTCCCACTGGGCCAAAATTTCGGCCGAGAAAGCGTGAATAGGAGAGGAGGTCATTTTCGTTGGAGTGAGGGAGAAGAAGATGAGTGTGGTAGAGTGATTAAAATAAGAAAAGGCAATTATGTAAGAGTGTTAATCTTCTCTGCATTAACTCCTCCTTTTATAGCAACTCGAGAATGAAGAAAGGCATAGCAATAATGCTCGTGGAGCCAAGTTAATTGGGTAAAGCAGTGGTGGCTCTTTCGGTGAACCATCAGATCTGTCCCAGTCCGCGATTTCAGGCTTGATAAACCTAAAAAAGTTGTAAAAAGATATGTCGGTGTCACCATATTAAAATTGAGCGGGAGTTAAGCGCAACTATCGAAAAAAGTTGCGAAAGGATTTGGCGGTCCCATCATATTAAAAAACTGAGCAGGAGGCGAGCGTAGTTCCACCTTTTTGAAAATAAGTGGGAGACAGACATGGATATCGAGAAAAGGAAATCGATTTGGTGTCCCTCCACGTTGAAAAGAAGAAAGAAGACGACAAAGCGGGAAATACGAAATCTTGGGAGCAACGCTTGCCTGATGATCTTCATCCATGTTTAAAGAACGTTTCATGGGCATACAGAACCACTCAAAAGAAAATTTAGAGAGAGTGAGCATACATGAGAGAGTAGAGAACCCTGAGTGAGCAAAAATTGATCGAACATTTCTCGATCCAACATGTTTGAGGGTTACCATCAGTTGCTAGAGGCGACTGATCCAAAAATCTCAGAAAATGAACTACTGAGAGATCTCGAAGATTCCAGGATGGCGTCTGGTACCAGAACCACAGAACCCAACCCTTTCGGCAACGAAGTTCAGGAGCTCAGCAGCGATGACAACAGCAGCAGCGATGGTCAATCTCGGAAAAGGAAACGTCGCCAGTGCCACACTCAGAATGAAATCCAAGAGCTTGAAGCTTTCTTTAGTGAATGCCCTCTCCCGAACATGAAACAAAGAAATGAATTGGGCCAGAAGCTAGGGATGAAACCTTTGAGGGTCAAGTTTTGGTTTCAAAATAAGCGAGCCAAATTGAGGGCTCAACACAGACGTCAAGAACTTGCGATTCTAAAGGAGGAAAACGAAAAGCTTCGAGCGGAGAACATGAGGTATAAGAAAGCTCCCAGCACTATCGCTTGCCTTAATTGCGGTGGCCCTATCACTCTCGGCGAAATGTTCCTTGATAAGCCTTATATGAGGATTGAAAATGCTCATTCACCACCCCACTCCCTCGAACCATCTTCGATACAATCGGATTTTGTTGGAGATATGCATGAACAAATCAATTCTACGAAGTCAATATCGATGCCTTCTAAAGGATGTGATATGCGTCACCATGATTGGAGTTTCCTTAACGATGAGCTTACTATCACGACCGACCAATCCAAAGCTGATGAATTCCCTCCACAACAATTTCTGGCTCGATCAAATTCTACTGGAAATAGGCCAGAGAGCAATAGCCAAGTTGTCAACACTGTTCCGGGTCGCAAGAAGACGAGGGTCAATTGGTCCCCCGAGCTTCATCTCAAGTTTCTTAGTGCGGTTCAGCAACTAGGGATCAACTCAGCATATCCAACGCGCATACTTGAGATCATGAACATACCAGGACTCACTAAAGATGGAGTCGCGAGTCACCTCAAGAGCTACAGAAGGGCGCTAAGACAGCGCCACACAGCACTGAACCTGAAAGAACTCAACTTGTGCCTAAACACTAGGCATGGCTATAACTACAATGCCCCTGAAGTAAGAAATACCCTGCCGAATTTAGGCACCGACCAAGCTGGTAGCAGCACCATCGACTACTTGGGCGCTAATCAGAATATTCCCCCGAATCATCTCAGCACCCCTCAAGAGTATATGCCACAAGTGCAGCAGGTACGAACTCCTTGGTTTGAGCAGCAACTTTTCGCTAGTGCTCTTCCTATCCCCGATCAACATATTGCGCCTAGTGTTCAAAGATCTGCCCGGCTTGGGCATATGATTTCGGAAGATCAAGCGGGCGGATGCTTTGAGGATTTTTGTTTCTCCCATTCCCAAATGGAAGGTGCTTTTGATAGTGAACCGATCAATCATCCTCTTATAATCTCGAGCAACGACGAAGGTTCTAGCTCGAAGAATCAGATCGCTCACAACAGAAACAGGAATCCTTCAACGCCAAGCGATGATGGTCAACCCGAATATCAGTTGCTCGAAGAATCAAAAGATTTCCTTGATGAGGAGCTCCATATCTGGATCGATCAGTTTAAAACTGATGGACTTATGAAGTTATGATCCAAAATGACGATTATATGTCTGATTCATGGTGTAGCTGGCTGATCACCGAGAATCCTCAAGGGAACTAGGCACATGTGAATGGATGTATCATTAATCTTTCTGTCATAAAGTCTTCCATGCAAGATAATCTTCCTTAATGCCTAGAGTTAATCTGGGGCAGCGATCAGTACTACCTGCGAGCATCATCATGCTTGAGTACAACAATCCCTTGTTAGATTAGAGTCGAGGCGAATCAATTGAACGCCACGAAGAAAAACATTTAAAGGCTTCACATAGGAAAATGCGAGCAAAAGCCCGAGCGAGCTCAAAGACGGTTAGCTCTGTATCGTTCTAAGGGACCTTTAGTCGTTATGAACTCTAAATTGAGCTTGTTTCATTCTCGATGGGGGTCGCTAACTGCTTCAAGAATTTTATAACAAAAAACGAACCAGTTAGGGACGCCAATAGTGCTTTGTCCTGGTAGTCAGTGAACTGGAAGTGGTACGAAACGTCAGGAGTTCGATCTCAGGATTGAAAAATCATTTTATCAGTTTGTCTATCACCCGATGAAGTTCAAAGAGATTCGACGCAGATGACTATAGAACTTGGGGCAATTCGAAAATCATCGATTCATTTTCATCAAGCGGCGAAGTTGGTATTGTAAAATGTGAAGCACGCAAATGACAAATCCGAAGCAGAAGGAGATGAATCATGATTCGCTTATCCAAGGTCGGGATTTCAACCTTCGACTAAAGCAAAATCTAGGATGAGTTTTTGATCTTGCCCACTCGACAAAACCCATCTCCACTGAAAATGGGGGCAAACCATTCCTACATCTGGAAAGCATGTCGAAGCCGAAGACATCAAATTCATCGTTTGATCCGTGGGGCAAGTCCCCGAAGCGATAGTTATCATCCGCAGAGCGTAATGGAATCCATCCTTTCAATGTAAAACACATTTGGCCGCGGAGCCACCCATTTGGTAAAAAGAACGTATCGTTCCTAAATGATTTTCAATCAGATGCGGGGATAATGTTCTCTCATTTTCCTCTCAGGTGATGAACAGAGATGAGGCACCCAAGAAGCCATGCATTCAAATAACAAAACAGTGCATGAAACACGCCCAAAAAGATGAATGAATCTCCTCCGACGTAAATCCTCGAGGTGGATTCGTTGCCCAACCAGACGAAGAAATCATGGCCACAAGCTTGAGGGCCGGCTTCTACAATCCGCACATTGGCATGCAGAAGGAATTCAAATCAAGAGTAAAGTAGTATCGTCCCAATTTGTTTTGAATTTGGAAACCCAAAATAATGCTTAATATTTATCCTTGGCAGGAGCTCGCCATCAAGGCAGACATGTAAGTTTCATTTTTCTCCAAAAACCAAGAAGTCGAAAGAACTTTAGAACACCCAACAATCTTGTGTTACTATGTGAAGTGCAGATTTTCACAACCCTTGTACACTCGTTGGAGCATATGACCAAGGGTAAGATGTATCGTTCCAATTTTTGTAAAGTTTTAGAATATACAATGACATATCCCTTTTATATCTCCAGGATCTCCAGCCTCGATGGGCAGGTAAGTATCCCTTTTCCCAATTCATTGGAGATTAAAAACTTTCAGAATTAATTTGATTCTCACATCTAAAAAGACATAGAATTCTTACTTCATTGACATTCATGTTTTAAAACATGAGATTGTCTGAACATGAATTACACATGTATGGTGCATCATAAAATCCCTTTGAAGGATAAATCTTGATGAAATGAAATGAATTTTTCCAATAAGAGTCGTTTGAACTGTTCAAAAGGGTATTTTCTCATAAGAGAAGCGAGCCTAATCCAAACACGTCCCATACACACTTGAGAGATGAGGAGATTGGAAATGATAGAGAAACCTTAACCTATGGATATAAGGGTCATTCGCAACGATTACATGGATCGAGATGACAGAGGCATTTATTTCTTCATTCCAAACACTACAGATGCCCATTGAGAACCCCATTGAACGGCGATTTTCATTCTCAACCCTGTCAAGAACCACCCCACATTGGGGCAAATGAAGGTTAGTCCAACAGTATCAGAAAGTAAACGGTTAGAAATTTTCTTGCTCGGACTAACATAAATCTTTGTGTGTTGTTTATATGATAATCCAAGTGTCATAGGATGACGAGAATGATTCATTTCTCTATCCTACACACTGTTATCCTTTGCACAACCAAGTTGAGCCAGCAAATTCATTTCATCAACCTATTGGTGATCATTGCATATTCCAAAGCAAAGGCAACATCACTCTAGGAATGGAAGCGTGCCAAAGTTTAAGTTGCATATCTAGCATGATTGCCGAAAATCCTAGCTCCAAAAGAAAAGAAAAACACGGGATTAAAAAAAGGGGGAAAAGAAAAATCCCTAGACATCAAGAAAAAGCAAAGTGCCTGGTAAAAAGCAAGGCTGATGTCTATTCAAAATATCCCCAGTAAAGTCTAGAGAGACGATGAAAATACCCTGCAAAGGAGTTAGATCAAGATGACTACTCTCCAAATGTTGTCGTGCTCAAATTGCAAACACACAAACAGACGGTCTCTTAATGTAACAAGAGACGCTTTTAAACATCCTTGTGCGCTCTAAAAGAGGAGTGTACACTTCAAGAAATGGAGATGTTCTTCGAAGGACATGTGGCAAATTTGCAATGATCACCAATGTCAAACCCTTCACAATTTCTGGGCAAAAAATAAGCCTTTTTCGGTCCCCAATCCTTCCAATGTTACAACCCTGAAGTAGTCTTATCTGACTAAGACACTTGGGTTAATGTATAACTTAGCTCAAAGAAGTACGAGCAAGACTATTTCTTTCTCATTTTGCAGGGTTCTTGACTTGTAAACCCGGAGCAGATAGTGAAAAATTTCGTTCAACGGCCTTGACTCAAAAGTGAGCCCCCCTTGGAAACCGATATCCAAGCCTAACACTACGGTCCCGTGAAAGACCTCCTGATCGGTCGAAATGTATGCGTTGCGAATGATCCTGAAACCCAGGCACAGGTCGGTAGGAAATTGAGCACTTTCCCTATTAAAGATCATTATCACAGAGCAGTGAGGAGCCTTCTTGGGTGAGAAATACTCCAATGGATGTTTTGAGCAAACTCTTTTTGAAATTTTCAAATTGTTTGATCTAGAGTTTCCGTGCAAGGAATTTATGATCACATCTGTATATGGCAGGAATGTTTTGGATAACCTCCAACAATCAAAATGCACATTTCATGACTAAAACTTAAGTCGTAGAATTTTGTCAGTTAGACAATTATTGTCTTCCCAAAGATTACTAATATCTTCTTGGCGAGGAAAATTTTTTCAGGTCTAAGCTTTCTACAGGACTTTTGGCCACCCCAAAGACTGGGTGCGTCATCCTTAGGTGAAGCCTTTTAGTAGGCAAATCTTTTCTAAGACCGATCCACAGAATGATCGAGTCTCCGACTAGCCCCGAAGAGCGGGTACGTCATCCTTTGATTCATATCAATTTGGAATCTCATAAATGGTAGAAACCGCCTGAAGGGTCAACTCAATGGTAGAAACCGCCTGAAGGGTCAATCAATGGTAGAAACCGCCTGAAGGGTCAACACAATGGTAGAAACCGCCTGAAGGGTCAATGTATGGTAGAAACCGCCTGAAGGGTCAATGTATGGTAGAAACCGCCTGAAGGGTCAACCAATGGTAGAAACCGCCTGAAGGGTCAACTCAATGGTAGAAACCGCATGAAGGGTCAATGAATGGTAGAAACCGCCTGAAGGGTCAAAGGACTGGTAGAGACCGCCTGAAGGATCAACCCAATGGTCCGATCCACCATACGGATCAAAACCTTGATGAATCCCGAACGCGGGAGGAGTCGTTTTCCCTAATAAGCCTTACATTAGGCAAGCCATTTCTAGTTTAGTCCACCACACGGATCAAAACCCTTGGCAAATTCCCAAATGTGGGATGCGTCTTCCTTAGGTTCCTATCAGTTAGGAATCCCATTATGGTTTGACCTACCATACAGGTCAGAGCTTAACATCCCCAGGACACTCCGATGACAAGTCCTTAGGAATCTACTTGAACCCATCGACACAGCAAATGCCGCAAGCATTCGGCAGGTAAGGGGCAGGGAAGTCTATCTACTCCTTAACTTTCTTACATCATATCATGGAATTGAATGAGCACATCTCTTTTTAAGGAAAAGCACACATTGATGGGCATGAAAATTGGATGTCATGATTTCTTTTCTTTTCCTAGTCGAGTTGATCGGAACACAGGTGTCACCTTGTCTTTGAGAGAAATCTCTGACGAAATTCCTCTCAAAGAGGGGCAGCTGTTGACACCTGATTTTTGATCAGTCTTTCATAGTTTATTTTTAAAAAATTCATAAAAAATCTATAAAAAGTTAAAAAAATAAAAAAATCATCTTTGGTAGCCTTGACCAAGCTAAAGGAACCATTTTTGATAAAAAAAAATAATTTTTCATATTTTTAAATATTTTTTAATATTTTCCAAAAATAGAAAAATACATGAAAAATGAAGAAAAATAGCGTTCGATGTCGTAAAAATATAGAAAAATAGTCAATATTTTTATTTTAATTTCTTTTACATTTTGAACTCATAAATAGTCAAAATTCAAGTTCAATTGCATGTGTTTCTTCACGACGCATAGAGTTGAATTTGGCAAAAAAATGTCATTCGAGTATTTTAATTTGTAAATTTCTACATCTTTTTTAGTCTTGACGTCCAATTAGATTGACCACCATCTACAATAAATGCCCCTTGCTGAATATTTTCATTTTTGTTTCACATGATTTCATGGTGTAAAACGCCGAGTGGATCCCCAAATATAATCGGGTCGGCATGAGCTCGATAGCTCGTCCAAGACCAAACCAGGGCACGGCGAACCCCATGTGAGTACTCTCGAACTCCTTCGATGCTTCCTAATGCTTTTATTAGGTTAGATCGTGTGTAGAATGGCTAGGACAGCTAAATCATTCTTGAGCTGTGATTGATAAATAGGACCTTATTAGAAATGCCATGTGATTTATTTGCATATCTAGATTCCTTGAGTTGGGCATTTTATTACTGATTGTGATTGCTAGGATAATCACTCTTATCTACATGAATTTCTAGATTTAGGGTTCATACCTTACTCATCCGCATGAATCTCAGGCTAGAAAATTCAGTCAACTTAGGTACCGAAAGGGCGTCAACTCTGACAGTTGGTGTAACTAAGTCCCCGAAACCATTTCTCTGGTTCTCGCAGAATTGAATAGAAACTCCCAACTATTCGATTGGGTGGTCCAATCATACCCTAAAAAAATGATTGGTGGCGACTCCATGGCATGCACACTTAGCACATGTCACTAGACCACACTGAAAGTCGATCACGCATACCTCCGTTGTGATTTGGGTAATGGGCCTTGGGAGAGGCCCGCGTCCGACCAGACAGGACGGCCCATTAGCCCTCGAGTGCCCGACAACCTCAAGAGGGTCGCGACAACATGTTGTACTCAAGTTGGCTGAGCTAGGATTGCAAGTTTAATTGAGTTAAGATGGGTTTTCATGTCTCATTTGAGATGGTTTATTGAAGGTAGAATTCTGACCGCCGAGCACCAAGGGAAACCGAGCTGATCGAAGGACCTTAAGGCATTGTTTTGCTTCGAAATCTTCGGTGAGCTTCCTAAACATGTGGATTAAGGCTTTGGAAAGTTATTTTTGTGGTAAATTGGAGTTTAAGATTGATCTATGGACTGATTAGTGTGGATAAGGGCAGAACCAAACCTGCCCCTGTTTCGATTTGTGCAAACTGAGCATTTTGAGGCGTATGGAAGGTGTCGCCTTGCTATTAAATGGTCGTTAAGGCGCCTTAAGATGTTAATTGATATGTTATTGATGTATTGGCGCGATGGAATTGAGAAATGAATAATTTTTTATGTGAAAAATGTGATTTTTCCCTAGGGCCGTGCGTGTGCCCTATTTGGCCGTAAGCTTGCTGACCAAGGAGAATCATTTGGGTTGAAATTTGCTAGCTCGATCGAAGGGTAAATGTCCCTTAAACCGTTACTCGATCACTGGGACACTACTAGACTAATTGAATTGATGAATTGATTGATTAGTGAATTCTATGATTTGCATTGCATAGTGTGATCGTGTGTTAAATGAATTTCGATCAGCAATCGTGTTTAAATGGCCAGAGTGCCCTATTATGAAAGCATGGCCAGAGTGCCATTATGCTAATGAAATGGCCAGAGTGCCCTATTGTGAAAGCATGGCTAGAGTGCATTTATACTAATGAAATGGCCATAGTGCCATATTGTGAAAGCATGGCCATAGTGCCCTTATGCTGCTGAAATGGCTATTGAGCCCATGAGAAACACATCGTGTCCAGAGAGCCCTTAGTGATGATAGAACGTGATGCCATTGTGATAATTCTAAAGTTATAAGTTCATTCTGTGCTAGTGCGTGAAGCTTGGTCCCATGAGGTTGAGTATGTTTGACTATGATCCTTGTCCATGTCAATCATGTTATAGAGTTCGATATTTGATTGTTATGTGTTAATCGTCTTGATGAATTTCTGCATAATGTGTTGTTGCATAGTCTAGGGGGGACTAGTAGTCCAGTTTAGGCTTAGGGTTCACTTGCTGAGATGTAAATCTCAACCCCTAGTGGGACGTGTTTTTCAGATCCCAAACCTTGAGGTGTGTGGCGGTTACGCCTGGGCAATCCAAAAGAGATAAACGCCACTTTTGATGAATTTCCTGACGGTAAGGGTATAGTGTACATAAGAAAATGCACCACAGTTTGGGTCGATAAGGGAGAAGAAAGTTGGAAGCCTCACCGCTACGAGGCGTGGTTTCATCGTGTTGGGGACAGTAGTACCTATGGTCCAATGAATCCTGCTGAAGTTCCCTTAAGGGTGGTGCCGAGTTGGTGTCATCCCGCCCGCATTGATGCCGATTTCGAAACCTCAATGGTAGCTTCAAGGAATATCCTTGAGAAGACCTCTACGATCGAAGAAGACCTTGAGGTGTTCGAGGTATCTA
Organism: Rhodomyrtus psidioides; assembly: GCA_021437785.1. Classification (NCBI taxonomy): domain Eukaryota; kingdom Viridiplantae; phylum Streptophyta; class Magnoliopsida; order Myrtales; family Myrtaceae; genus Rhodomyrtus; species Rhodomyrtus psidioides. The sequence continues at coordinate 4,627,822 of JAILYB010000040.1, read as the reverse complement.
CTTCCGAGGACGACTTGGAGGAGGACATTGTGGAGGTGCGCTCTAAGACATTCTCCGGCTATGTTCTTGATGATGATGAAGCCGAGGATGAGGATGAGGACGAGGACGAGACGAGTAGCTCCACCGAGTAGCCTGGTTGTATGTGGAAGCTTTTGGGGTAGTGACCTTTTTGGATGTTAGGTTTTGTTAGGGCTTGGAGTAGTCTTTTGATGATAGTCCTTAGTTCCACTGACCCAATCTGGTGCGTGTTTATTTTTTATGTTTCTTTTCCTACCGCTGGATGTAACTGGATGTTATGTGATATATATATATATATATATATATATATATATATATATATATATATATATATATGCTTTATGTTATTCCGAATCTCCCATGTAATTAATGCCATGGTTTTTTTTTCCTTCCATATGTGTGTTTCATTTCATTCTTTAAGCCGTGTATTGGTTCCTGGGTTTTGTTATTACGGCGTGGCGGATGTCACGGGCTCGCAAAGGAACGCGGGGCGTGACAAAACCTATTTGACCAATGCAACATTAATAGTATCTAAATGTTGAGAAATTATCAATTCATCAAAGTAGGAGATTAAAAAAATTTTGCGTTTAGAGAGAGAATTGATATTTAGAGCTTTTTAATCATCTAAATTAATTGGGTTTAATCATAGTAAAAAATCTAGACACGCATGGGATGCATGCTCATTAATAACAATAATAAATTATGGTTAATATCACGAAAAATTTCGAACTTGTACACTTATTACAAATTCACCTTAAATTATTTTTTTGACCACAAAAAAATCCAAACTGGTATACTTGTGACAAATCTACCCCAAACTATGTTTTTTTTCCATCGAAAATCCTAAACTGGTACAATTATGATAAATTTACCCTAAACTAATTTTTTTATAACAAAAAATATCAAACTGGTACACACATAATAAATTTACCTTATGTTATTTTTCGTTAAATTGAATTGATACAACGAAAAATTTCAAATTGATACACATGTAACAAACATAGGGTAACATGCACACCCGACAATTGCCACGTGTCATCCAACTATCAATTTTTAGATGACACGATTTTTAAGTTTTTGGTAAATTTGTCATAAATATATCAATTTGGGGTTTTTGGTTGTATTATCTCTAATAATTATGATAAAACTCCAGCCTATCCATTAAGTTCGGCCTCTTTAATCTCCAGCCCGGTCCGACCACCTCACTCCGGTCCAGTCCGTCAGGCCCATTGAGCTCCGTCGTTTTTTGCCCATCAAGTTCTAACTCATTAAGTGCGGCCCAACAAGACAATAAAGCTGATTTGATCTAGCCCAATAAAACCCATCAGATGCCGACCCCCAAGCCCGGTCCATGAAGCCCGAACACACGGTCTCTCTGTCTCTCTCGCGGACGTTCATTTCTGAACGAGGGTTTAGGGTTTTTGGACACACACTGGGACGACGCTCTTTCTCTCTCCGATCATCTGCGATTCCTCTAAAGATTTTCTCTCCCTCCGTCGCCTCTTGTCCGCCGGTAGCCACCGACGACCATAGATTCGTACGCACAGAAGAGAGCGCTATGGAGGAGAGCAGTTATGAACAAAAACCGAGAGGGACGAGAGTTTGATTATGGTCTTTCGCCATCCGTCGCCCGTCGATTCTGAGCCGCCACCAATCTCCTCCCTCGCCAGTTCTTCCGCCACAGAAGAGGCTCTGTTTTCTCTTACTTGGTCGGTTGGTTCCAGTCCACAAAATTATTAGTCTCCGACCACCTCCCCTTCCTGTCCGGCCGTCATTCGCCGTCAATCGCCTATCTTCTTCAAGGTATCGTCGATGCTCTGTGAGACTGAGAATTCTTGTTACCACTGGTTTGAAAATCGTTCGTGACCGAGGCTGTGTTAATGATTTTAACTCAGCTGCAATACTTTTGCGTTGATTTGGCTAAGAATCTGTTCAATATCTTTGCATTTGATTTCTCAACCGAGTGCCTCAGCGAGTTTGTCTCTATGCCTCGACCCCGTCAATTTGCTTGTTAATTGTTCTGTTATTGTTGAATTCCTCTATAGGTGTCTATGATGATCGATCTCTATTGCATCGTTAATGGACCTCGTCTCTCATGCACGATCTCATACCTTTTTGACTAAAACATTTGCTCTTTCCTGAATCATGCCACTCTAGTTTCATTTCATTTTCTCATGTAATCTTTCGATTTTATCATTGCTAAAAGAGGAGCATTGCCACGAATTTCAAAAGTTTGGGTCGAATTTCAGAAAAAGAAAAATTGGAACGTCAGGTGATAATCTATAACATTCTGTAAAAAACCAAGAATAAAATGTAACTTCCTTGAATTTATTGAACATTATTGCAAAATTTGAGATTTTTAAGGGGTGAATTGCCACAGCTACAAAAACTTGAGGGGCAAGATGTAATTCTAGAATATTCATTCAATTACTCAATTTCGTTCCACCTTCATCTTCATCTCAGCTCAAAACCTGCGAGCCTTGGAGAAAATTCGGGGTGTTTGACAACCATTCCCGAAGGGCCTTAACATGAATTAATGAAATTTGGTCGGTCACTTTTTTGCCCTAAAAACTTATTAAAAGTCCTACTTTGCCACTTTTAAAAAATAAAAACCCGACACTTCTCACTGCCGTCAGTTCCATCTCTTGCGCTTCGCTCAGCTTCGCACCTTATTTTCCACGAACCCTATCAATCTGTCCGCTTTGCAGCCTTCTCTGAAACTTCGCCCCGCAATTTCTCTCGAGGTTCGATTGATTCTTGCTCTCACTTGTTATGTTTCTTCTTTGATATCGTAGAATCGGTTTTTGATTTTTCTGCTGCGTGCTAAGGAGGGCTAGGGTTTCTTTATCTCGTTCTTTCTGTTTTTCCCTCTTCTGGAATTATTTCAATCCTTGCTCAATGGAAATGATGGCTTTGATCTTGTGCCCTTGGAATTATGATCAGTTAGATGGGGGTATTAGCATGTTGGAAGCAGCAGATTGATCCGCGCATCTTTTTCCGTTGATTAGACTGGTTTCCCTTTGAGCAAAGATGTCTTTTTTAATCAGATTATGATTGTTTGTTGTGCGTCTTGTGAACAGAACACAAGTAGCAAAATTCTAGTCTTATGTATGAACTGTCAGATTGTTGGAAAAGGCGATTTGTTCTTTTCATTTTTTTTCCTTGCCAAGTCCCCGTTTTGCTTCCATCTTTGCTTTAATTTGAACAAGCATTAAAATGGGATAAGTCATAAATCAATCTGAAGAACTATCTTTAGACTTCTCTGGCAAAAGAGAGAAAAGGCAGAAATATCTTGAGACTTTTCTGTCAGGAATTGATCGCAATATTATTTTCCGATAGAGCTGTACTAGAAAGTAAAGATGGTTTTCTTCTCGCCTAGGCTGAGGAAAATACTCCCTGTTAACAAGTTTGGACTACTTTTTATCCGCTTGTCTTGTAATTTTATGCTTATCTCCTTTGGATGAGTTCTCGTGTTCTATATGCTGGGAGTTTATTGTAGGTTGCTAGCATTCACTAAAGTTTACTTGAAGTTGCTGGAATTTGTTCGGAATTGTTGAAACTCACTAGAACATACTACAGTCTTGTTGAAACAACCTGAATTTTGTCAAAATATGCTGGAATCTTTCTGAATTTTGTTGAAAACATACTGGAATTGAGCAATGTATGCTGATCGTGTTTGTTTTTCTCAATCCAATGAGGATCTCAAACTTGGTGATGCTCTTGCAGGATATAGATGAATTTGTCTAGTGTGAATTGTTTGAGTTGCCTCTCTTATCTTTAGTTTTCTGTTTTCAGACTGTAGAAGAATTGATAAGCGTTTTTGAGCGAATTGTTTCGATTAATTTAACATTATTTTTGTGTAGGTAAATACTGTTTCGTAGATGCTGGATATTCGAATTTCACGGGTTATTTTGGGCCATACAAAGAAGTTAGATATCATTTGCGTGAGATTCAACGAGGTCTTGCACCTACAGGCTATAAAGAAGTGTTCAACTGTGTCCATTTCAAATGTGTTTATGCCAAACATCGTCTCTCTCAGAGCTGCTTCTCAAACCACAGTTTACTAAGCTGTCTTTGCATTTTCCCATATCCCTTTAGGCTAAACTATGTTGCATTTGCCCAAAGCTCTTGGAAAAGCTGAATGAAACACAGCCTAAGAACCCTAGCTCAATTCCTACAAGAATAAACCTCAGCTCGAGGAAGAAAGTAGAGCGACAATGGGAAAATTCCCACCGTCTTTCAGGTCAGCCATCTCCACTTCAATGGCGACGAACCCTTCCTCCCTTGCCACCCTCAATTCCCCATCTATACCTCCAAAGCCCCTCCATTTTCCCAAGAAAACTGCCAAGATTTCCCGGAAGACCCAAAACCCCAATTCCCCCGAATCATTGTCTGTCCCTCCCCAATTGCGATCTCTTTTTAAGTCACCGAGCTTGTCGGACGCCAAAAAGCTCTTTAGTTCTGTCGTCTCCGCCTCAAAATCGCAGCTTGACATCCGCCTCCACAACTCCCTCCTCCAGTCCTACGCTGCGATTGCCACTGTCCAGGACTCGATCTCTCTCCTCAACCACATGATCAAGGCGTCCCCTTCCTTTTCGCCTGACCGGTTGACCTACCATGTCTTGCTTTCCCAGTCTTGCAAAGCGCCCGATACTTTGCTCTCCCATGTCCACCAAGTTCTCAACTTGATGGTCAATAATGGGGTCACCCCTAACCAGGCAACTGTCGATGTCGCTATCCGTTCCCTCTGTTCTGCCGGCCGTGAGGATGATGTCATCGAATTGATCCAAGAGCTGTCTTCGAAGCATTCGCCTCCAGACAGTTACACGTACAATTTCATTGTCAAGCATTTGTGTAAGACCAGGGCTTTGGCTACCGTGTACAATTTCATTTACAAGATGCGTGATGCTTTGGGTGTGAAGCCTGATTTGGTCACGTACACTATACTGATTGATAATGTCTGCAATACTAAGAATCTAAGAGAGGCAATGCATTTGGTCAGCATATTGAGCGAGGAAGGGTTTAAGCCCGATTGTTTTGTTTATAATACGATAATGAAGGGGTATTGTATGTTGAGCAGAGGGAGCGAGGTGGTTAGGGTTTATAAGAGGATGAAAGATGAAGGTGTGGAGCCTGATCTTGTAACCTACAATACTTTGATTTTTGGGTTGTCGAAATCGGGGAGGGTAAAGGATGCCAGGAAATACTTGGACATAATGGTGGAGGCGGGCCATTTTCCTGACGCAGTAACATATACGTCATTGATGAACGGAATGTGCAGAGAGGGGGATACGATTGGAGCATTAAGATTGTTGGAGGAGATGGAGGCTAAGGGGTGTAGTCCAAATTCTTGCACATACAATACGTTGCTTCACGGGTTGTGTAAGTCGAGGTTATTGGAAAAAGGCCTCGAATTATATGAAATGATGAAATCCAGTGATATGAAGCTTGAGACAGCTGCTTATGCAACCTTTGTGAGATCGCTCTGTAGAGAAGGTAGGGTGGCTGAGGCTTATGAGGTTTTCGATTATGCTGTTGAGAGCAAGAGCTTGACTGATGTTGCTGCTTACACTACTCTTGAGAGTACTCTCAAGTGGTTGAGGAAGGCCCGAGAACAAGGCCTTGCTGTCTAACTGGTATGTTATTTTTATCTAATCTGGCGAATTTGTCTTGGTTGCTAGTATTTGAATATATATTATTCATTTCCGTCTTGTTTACTTGATGGACAGAAATGTGTGTAACTGCTCGACTTAATTGGTCTGTTAACCAGAACATGTCGCTTGCTGTCAATAAAGCACCTATCTTCTTTCTTCTCCCAAACTATACCAATATTTGCTAATAAGAGGCACATTATCTTATGAAAGTACTAGTCCCTTGAATTCCACGATCACACAAACTAGTTGCTGCTGAAGATTACAGTAAACTTGAGATATTGGTTTAGGTTGGACTAAAAATGCTTTGGTGCCTTATTTATTCATGAGAAATGAGAATTCAAAATTAACTATTCTTTCTGCTCTGTTCCATTAGAGATTTTTTTTATCATATAGCCATTTAGTCGAGTCATCAAATGATGGATATGGTAGCTGGTTATTGATGCTTTCGGTGGTGCTGAGTATGAGATAACAAATTTGCTTTTGGTAGTACTCTATATGACACGATTAGTGTCATTTAAACTTTTCGGCCTTGACAGACTTTTTTCGCACTCGTTTTATCCACCCCTAAATCGGGGATGGGCGGGATAACATGCACATAATATGTATCGCTGCGACACATTGGAGTCCACCTTCTTTAATGATTTTCTACTCTAATATGGGTGGGACCGACAGTGTGTTGACGCTGTGTGTTACTGTGTGATAATTGGGTTCTTTAAGACGATCTTTTCTCTCTTGGTATGTCATTCCAGCTTCTCCATAACAACGATGCGATTGGCTCTCTCAGATTTGGCGCTCATCACAGTGACATCGAGCAGGCTGTACTCATAACTTTGGCGCATTATTTAACCATTGGAAGTATCTCCTAAGCCAAACGATGCTTGTAATGGAATCTCTACCATGGATGCTTTTGGACACAGAGATGATTGCCGTGACTCTCCATGCCTCCGACAGGTTTCTAATTATCTTTGCCTAAGAATACCAAGTAAAGTGTAACTACTTTGAATGAGAGCAAGAATTTGGTATTTGTGTGGAGGAGATCACTACGGACCATCCCTTTTGCATTTCGACCGCCGAATGTCGCCATGGCAGAGGAAGAAATCATCACTTGTCTGCGCCCAACAATTGGACTTTGGGGCGAGCAATTCTGCAATGTCTTATTATCTTCTGTCAAGCTTTAACTGGCATGATGGTATCAAATTGTCCACCTTTTACTCTCTTATTTGGTGAGTCTCTACATGAAGTTATGTTTATGATCTCTATTCAAGAACTTTTATGGGCTGGGATTCTGGGGGCTTTTAAGGAAATGGTCCAGTCATGGTACATCAATTTGACCGGATCCGGTAATGAAGCCTCAGAATCTGTTTGCAGTTGCATTTTATGGTAGTAGTAACTAGTAAGTGAAGATGTTTTTAAATCCCTATTTTTGTTATTCCCTGCAATGTGCTTTTTGAGTATTTTGGTCATTGAATCAGCGTAGCAACCAGCAAGAGCAGACAAACCTGTCCATCTTGGCACTCTGCTTGTGCTTGCCGGTATCGTCACTCCTTCAGGCTCGCTTGAATATTCAGAACACAGGATGATGGTCCAATGTCGCCTTTGTCTCAACTCCCACATGAAACTTAGGCTATAATAATCTATTTGACTTCGAAAGATAGAAGCAATAAAGTTTTGCGGGAATTAATAATTCGGAAACCGTAAAATTTTCTTAATTAGTTTCTCAACAGGAACCACGGAACATTACCGCGAGATCCTCATAATCGAAACTTAAAAGTGTGTGTGAACGTTAACCGGTGGACATTTTATAGAGCTATCGAGCATTATCTTTACCTGTCCAATGGGTTTCGTTGTCTTCGATGCTAGAGATTCATGATGAACATGCAATCCCTACGCAAGAATTCTTTGATTTTATGAATACGTCATGCTAAATCTCACCTTTTCGTGTTATTATTACCCAAATTCAAATGTTCGAAACATAAGAGGCCAAGACTGGTGGCAGATTGTGATGGTAGTGGTACGGTACCACTGGTACCGACTCTGCCAATGATGGATACAGGATTTTGATTAGGGTGGCGACATAAGTAATTGAGGGAGCACAAGCCATGTTTCAACTAGTTTTGAGCTTGTGACCAATGCAAACCGACATCACTTACCCTTGAAGTCCGACTTGGTCGTTGGGTTTTGCTTTGGATCTTTTCTCTTGCAATTCCGACTTACACGAAAGATATGCAAACTTTGAAACTGTGAAACCACGGTAATTTCATGGTCATACGTTATGCAAAAATTCCGTCTTACAATCGTTTAAATGCCTAGAGTTGAAACCATAATGTTGTGGTCATACGACTTCTGGACACAAATTCACATTCCAGTCATTAATCACTTTGTTATTTTTACTTAGTCGAGTGGTAATCTTGGATTACACACAACCTAGACAGATTTTCAAAGAAATATATCAGATATTAGCCAAATTCACATTCCTATCAATAATACCAAAAAAAAAAAAAAAATGCTCTCCCGACCGCAAGCCTAGCTAGCTAGCTAGATTCTTGCTAATTTGTTTTTGTCTCCCTCCACACTCTATTCTTTTTCCCCATTAAATTTTTCCTTTTGTTTGTTTTTTTCATATAAAAATACTTCATTGGTTCCTCAATCTCCATTCTCCTCATGTAGTCAAATTTTGCTTTGTACCCCATTCCCATGGCTTTTCGAAAGCAGACAAACCCTTCAGTGCCAGCCATTGATTGTCCACAAACCACCTCTCAAATTAATCTCTGACCAGATTTAGATTCTGCTCAGAAGATTGATGAATACGTATGCCGATTGATGATGACGATGTTGATGAAAGATAGCACCAAACCATAATCAATGATTGGGGAGGCAAGAGAGAGCATCCAGCAACCCATGACCCAATACCTAGGACAGCTATGTCGCAATTTTCAAAAAAGGATTATGTGAAGTCGCTATACGTTGCATGCTGAATGACCATTAGGACTGATTTAAAAGAAATTTCCTGAGGAAAGGGTCTTCAAGTGTTCACCTTCTGCTGGCCAAAACAATGACATAAGCAATTAAAATAGTTAGGGTGACCCACATTCCCCCCACATGCAAATTCTGAAAATTTTTCTCATCTCCTATATATAGAAGAGTCACAGTCAAAGAGTCACCGTCCACTTCAAACCTCATTTCCAAAATCTTGAGTGTAGTTCCGCCAATCGAAAAGCCTACGAAAAGAGAAAAAAAAAATGGCAAACTCATCCTTCATGGAAGGTGTGCATCTTCCCCCAAGATCGATTAGCTTGCCCTCAAGATTACCTTCAAGCTCTCTCAAAATCGTAGCCGAATTGTCCAAGTTCAAAGCCTCTCCGTCTTCCCTTAGAGCCAAAGCCATCCGAGCGAACATGGCGAGGCTCGCCGAGCTGTACGTCAGTGTCGAGGAGCTCATCGGCACTCCCCTCACCCAACAAGCTATTCTTCGAGACCGAAATGGTAGAGCGATGCAGGAGGCGCTCGACGAGTCGATTATGTCGTTGGATGCTTGCGGGTTCGCAAGAGACTTGATGGCAAGGACGAAAGATGAAACCCAAGATCTACGTTCCGCAATTCGAAGGAAGGGCGGGATAAATTCGAGCATCGAAATCCATGCTCAGAGTTTCTTGAGTTTCAGAAAGAAAGCCAAGAAGGATATAGCCAATTATCTAGGTCTGTTCAAGACCCTGGAAAGCAAAAACCCTAATAACTCATCGAAGTTTCTAAATTTAGATGACCACCTAGTCATGGCGGTGGAAGTCTTGAAAGAATTGAACGTCATCACCATTTCAATCTTGAAGTCGCTCTTGATCTTTGCCTCTCCGACGAAGACCAACACGAGGACCGGCGGCTGGCCATTGGTTTCAAGGTTGATGCTGCTCTCAAGCAAGAAAGGCGGGAAGAAAGTCTGCAATGAAGTGGAGAGCGTGGACTGTGCCGTGAGCTCCATCCATGGACAAGCGACTCGGAAAGCCGACGGCGGTTCCAACACTCTCATGGTGGCGCGAGAGCAACTCGAGATGCTCGAGCGTCGCGTGGAAGGGTTTGAAGACGGGCTCGATCAACTCTACAAATGCTTGATTCGAAATCGGGTGTCTCTCCTCAACGCATCGACTGCTCCTTGAGGATGTGAATCTTTGTGTATCCTAATATTCACGGCATCCGAATTTTGAAGGGCTGTCTTAGAACCTAATTGGGGTCCTGCAGTTTTGTATAAATTGTTCATTATTATTTGTACTAATTCCTTATCAAACAAGGTAACGCATCATAGGCTCATAACAATGACAGTAAAGAGCCAAGCAGTGCGCAAATAATCACAAGACTTCAAAGCTTCTGTAAAATCTCTGGGAAACACCGGCTGATGTTGATCTCATTCTCAGACATGCATGAGACCGGTCCATAAAATCGATCAACGAGAAAAAGAAAGTAGAAGTGTCTAAATTCGTTAAAAAAATATCATGTTTGGTGGATAATACTCTTTTGTCATACCATTTTATGAATTAATTTTGTGCCCTAGACTTGGCGATAATTTCGCAATGAATGACTATGCTCGATGTCATGTGGTCACATGGCACAGAAGGTGACACTGCATAGACCTGTAAAAGGCAAAGAATGTCTCATTTGCATCACCACATGACTCATTATCCTTAAGCACATTGGGGAGAATTACAAAAAAAAAAAATCATAAATCTATTGCATTATGTCAATTCTGTCTTAAATCTATTAATTATGTCAATTTAGTCATGGACCTTTTTACGTTAAATCAAAATTGATCGGATGGACTTAATTGGAAAATGTTTAGGACTAAATCAATACAACTAAAAGATATATGACTATATTAGCATAAGTGTAATAAGTTTAAGAATTTTTTTGATAATTTTCCGAGCAAATGGTGCGTTAGGACATGGTGAAGTAACCGGGGCATAATGGAAGTTGTACATACATAAGTTTGCACAAACATTTTGTGTTTCCATGAGATCCAAAATAACTATGCCATTAATTTCTTGTGCACGCATCAATCAAATTGATTGAGTAGAAAAATTACATATAGACAAAAAATAAAATAAGTTTGATAGTTCGTAGTGGTTTTATTACCGGATAATTTGATATATATGAATTTGCTTTAATAATCAATCATGATCATTTATCTCGAAATGAAAGATATGAGAGGAACAGAAGGGATAATGTCTGGACATTAGTCCTCAAAAGCTTGCATCGGGAAAATGAACTTAAGACACTTTCCCTTTTAAGACACAAGTTCATAGTCGTCTTATCAACTCGGATATTCTTTTGAGGTTATAGAAATGTTCATTCGCAATAGAATTCTACGATGTACATTAGTGAAATTGAGATGTAACCGGTTCAATTTTACCATAAAAAAAACTCAATCCTCAACTTTGAAGATAATAACTAACGTTTATATTGTGTTAATTAAGTGCGTCTGGGCTTAGGAAATTAATCTTGGCATCACCAATAATTAGTTTCTACGAAATGAAGTGCTCGAATTATCGAAGGGATGATGTTTCCCATTTTAACATGTACTATGAGCTTTAGATATGAGAGGTTCCAGATTCCTTTTAGACTTTATTGGAACCCAGAACCTACTCTTCAAAATCGGTTCCCCATTTTTTAGAACCTGAAATCTATCTTACATATCTTGAAACTTGGAACCTACCCTATCACAGGTTCCATGGTCTACCTAGATGTCACATGTCAATTGTAATGAATTATGACCTCTAATGTCCACTATTGTTGCTAAATTTCATTGATAATAACTCATATTTAGACTCACGAAGAATATGAAATAATAACAAAGTAAAAGTTTTAATCATGGATATCTAAAAATGGAAGCTCAGACTAATAATTTTAAATTAGACACTTATATTGATCGCACGAAAACATAGGACGTGAAAAACACAAAGACTTGTTAACCCTACCTGGCGAAATTGATTCCTCAATTTTTAGAACCTAAAATCCATCTTGCATATCCTGGAACCTAACCCTTTTCCACTGGATCGATTCTCGATTTTGCTTTGAAACTATGCTCATGCCCTGACGAGCTCTTCGTGAATATTCCTGAGAGACAAGGAGAATCAAATCCTCATGATCGACTACTGCTCACAATTAATGGAATGAGATCCATTTTGTCCTGTTCATCTGCATATAGTTTTTCAAAGATATCCAAAGTATTAAAATGAATTCGCCTTGCTGGCTTCTTGTCCCCAGAGGACAGAAGCAAGTACTGTAATAAACAAAGATTCAATGATTAAGCCCTCCTCTGATAATATGCCCAAAAAGAAAGTTAATCTTTTTTCACGAGACGCAGATCCATTTGATAGCCGAGTTAGATCTTTACCTTTGCTAAAATTTATGTAATGATTGTGTCGGTCGGTCGACAAGACAAATGCGATTTTCCGAAGTTATGCTATTATTATTATCAGCTCTCGTACATACATGTTTTAAAGGACGGATACAAGGTACAGAATATATGTGATGATTGGGTAATGAAAAGGAATCACTTAGTGTGTTGTCTCTCTCTAATATTGTTAGAGTGGAATTACTACAAACATGTGGAGTGCTTCCTTGTTTTATTAGTGCCCTAATGTGCATTTCATCCTTGTAGTATGTTTGTCATCTTACCTTTATCTCAAGTTGCCAAATTTCAACGATTGGGTGCGTGGATATATAATAACAATTCACCAATTTTGTACATGGTGGATGCAGGAATGTTGATTATATTGGGATAGAGTAACGGAGAGAACACTCGGCGTACTTGGATGACAACGCGTGACGTATTTGGGTAGATCGGGTTGCCAAGGGTTGAAGTTTGTTTGTAAAACAAACATAAGTGCCGTTTCTTTTTTCCCGGATAAAAAAGATGTGAGAATGCAAGTCACTTTATAAATTAGAATGTTATTTTAGTATTTCGAGTAGAGAAATTTGCAAGTGAGCTAGACCCCACCATACTCGCATGCGGGTGTGTCCAATTTTGCTGTTCAAGGTTTTGGTTCTCGATCCAAATGCCGGAATTGCCAATTCTCTTGATTCTCAACTGAATTAAAAACCCCTTTTATCAAAAAGCAATAATTTTGCACTCATCGAGAATTGAAGTCTTTATTGAACAAGTCAAAACATAATCACTTGATCAATATAAGTTCTTCTGGAGAAATGGTGCAATTTTTTTTTTCCGTCATAAGAATCTGATTTTCACACAAAACAAGAGTGGGCCGGTTTTAAATTCTACCCGGAACACAACTTTTATATGTAACTGCGCAAGGTGGCGACCATTTAGAGGCATGCGTTGATTTGTGAATTACTCAGAAGGGCATCTCCCAAGTCCCAACCACTACAGAGAGCTCGAGATGTCATAAATCCTCTCGCTTAAGGAAAATGATGTCATCGTGAGTGTTAATCTGTATTTGCTCATCGATATTTCTCGTGTTCGAATACGATGTCCGAACTCTTTAGCCGGCCCGAGCGATCACTCTTGCACCTTCAAAGACTTTTTTTTCAATAAATGGAAAGAAGCTGGTGTTTGAACTAACCTCATCTATCCTTTGCACTAGAATCCAAACATCCTTTCAAATGAGAAGTTAATTCGTGATCAAATTCAAAGTTATTTGGGTAATCCGTCACGTCACATCCTGCCTCGGCCCCACTAGCCAGCTTTAATAAGACCATTGAATGTTATTAGACGAAAAATGGACCAATACCAAAAAAATAAAAAAATAAAAAATAAAAAATAAAAAATCAATTTTAGCATTTGTGATAATTATCTCATAAAAAACATCCAATTTTTACTTTCATCCCAATTCTACCCTAAAATTTTTCTTTCGTCCCAATTTTATTTACATAGAACCAAAAAACCTCAACTTTAACATATATCACATATTCAATTCAATTTTTTTATCTTATAAAAAACATTCAACTTTTACTTTTATCCTAATTTTACCACCGTTTGCTTTCTGTCTATAACCGCCATTAATTAATCTTAGGTGACATTTTCATGTCATTAATGAATTATACCTTAACAAAGCTAACATGAAAAAATCTCGAACTTTTTTTTTGTTGTTTGTTTCTCTTACATGTTGCTAGGAGATATATAGTCACTCAAGACGGCGTGCTTCGTACTAGGGGTGTGCATGGTCCGGGCCGGTCCGGTCCCAGCATGAACCCGAGGACCAGACCAATAGTCCGGTCCCCATAATTTCGGGACCAAGGACCGAACAGGGACCGGACAGGACCAGGACAGGCGGTCCGGTCCGGTCCCGATCCCGGCCCAACCGCTATAAAGCCTACTACTACGTTCAAACCGTTCGTGTTACAGTTACTAGGCTAGCTCAGTGCACAAAGCTCCCGCTCGTGTGCAGTTCGACTGAAACGTAAGGCTGCGCATATTACTAGGGGTGTCCATAGCGAACACGGTACCCGACCCGAAACAAGACCCGACCCGACCCGACCCGAGAATTTACACCCATTCTTGTTCGGGTCTTAACATGTTTCGGGTATCATATTCTAGTATTGTTTTTGTGTTCGGGCATTGTTTATTATTCTTTTTTTTTTGTGTTCGGCTCGGGCCTGAGCCCAAACAAAGAATAAGCCCAAAAAAATGACATCAAGACGAAACCCTAGCGCGACTCAACTCAGTCTCTCGATCTCTCCTCATTCTCTCACGCTCGACAGTCTCGCCTCCTTCTATAGCCTACTCCAATGACGACGTCTACCATGGCCACTGCCTCTTCGATGCCCTCGGTCTCCATCACCGACTGAGTACTCTCGACTTTCGAAACTCCATCGTCTACTGTGGAAGGGGACGAGCCGACCCCGAAAGAGTTGGACCTCCAGGTTAGGATTTTTAGCACATCTGGGTTTGTTGCTTTTGTGCTGTAGTCATTGTCACTGTTTCTGCTGCTCGAATTCGAGGCTGCTCTCCTCGTCGTCGTCGGAGGAGAAAAAAAGTTGAAATCGAGCTAAAATGCGTCGCTCTCAAAGCATTGACTTTTTTGTTGCTTTTCGTGTTTTTTTTTTGTTGGGGGGGGGGGGGTTGGATCACAATCAATAAAAGGTAGAATTAAATTGTTCAGAGGGGTTTTGGGTTACAGAGTAAACATTTCTCGATGTCGCTTGAGGGCAAATCACTAATCTTTCCCAAACCAAAACCCTTGCTTTTTTTTTTCGGAGAAAGTGATACCATGTGAACTTTTACTATCAGTGTTGTATCTTGACTCTGTCCATGAGCAGTTTGACGTTCCGCCAAATGCACCTTATGTCTCATCTGTATGTGTTCAGACTTGCAAATTTATGTTGTTTCTTACGTTGTTTAGCAACTTTCTAGTCTTCTTTCCTTGGTTTGTAATCATCTCATAGCGATCAGATATTCGGTTTCTACGTACAGCTTTATCGAGTGCGTAACCAAAATACTGTGAAGTCCATGATCATTGGATATACAATGTGCTTGAGCCTGCAATAGATTGAACATGTTATTACTTGGCATTAGTATGTGCTTCCACTATTGAAGTTCTACTATCATAAAAATAATTTGATTTAGATTTGAAACATTCTCCAACCAACCAACATGCTAGCAGGTTCAGTGGTCTTTTTACAGTGTCTAATAGTTGTAGATTGGATGTCTCCTTTCGAGTGAGAAGAATTTTTCCCTTGATCATCTGCATCTTTTTTAGTTCCTCGATGGAACTTACGTTCATTGCAGTTTGTCGAGTCTTATTATTTATCACATTATATTTTATGTACTGCATGGTTTGGATACATTGAATCCCATATTGGTGATTGATAACAAATTGAAGCTGGTAAGCTCTTTATCTAATTTACATATATATTTTGGGGGGGATGTGGGGCGGAAGTGGAGATATGGAATTTTGTGATGCATAGTTTCTTCCAAGAATCTTTTCTTTCTAGTGTTCCAGTGTTCTAACATATGGTCTAGTTTTTTATGTGCCATAAGCATCGCATAACATGCCTCCTGCTTCCATTCCTACATGCCTTCCCTAATTTTATCCATAGTACATGTGCAACAGTAAATAATGGGAATATGGGGCCCTGATTCTGTAACATCATCTCATGATCAGTAATGCTTTTTTATTTTGTTGCAAAAGTAGAACTGAACCTATGTAACAGTAGCTGTGTCAAGAAACTTAGTATACTGTTCAACATATGATTCATTCGTCATTCCTTCATATTAGATGTGGTAAGCTAATGCACCCCAACCTTTTAAAATGAACAACTTGGTTAAATGTGGTTAATCATTCAAAATTCTGTCTATATGCTGCAAAATTCATGTTTCTATCTTTACTTTATAATGACCTGGCAGGTGCGAAACTTAGCTGTGTTGATCGTAATAGTCAAATTGGTTCAGTTCTATACCTAGTTTCGGCAGCAGATTCAGTTATGTATTTAGACAAGTAATGTCGATCAATCAAATGTGAACAACTCAAGACATATTCTTTGGGTGAAGTGGTTACAAAGCTGGACATAATACTTGCATGTCATACTGTCTTGTGCCACAAGCTGGCATTATTATCTAAAACTGTCTCCTCTATAAGGTTTATGTTGCTTGTTCTTAATTTAAAATTACTTCATTTGACATTTTAGTAGCCGTTGCTGGTATGTTGGTGATTGACCCTGATAGGATTGAGAATGAGTTGATAATGGAACTATTGAAAAGCTCCAGAAAACTTGAGGGCTTGTTTGGTTTCATTTGAAGGACACAATTATGTATTGTAAATACTTTCATAAGATTATCTTTTACATATAAACCACACTTGCATTCCCTTGAATAAATTTGTTCGTTTCACAAATAAAAATTGAAATGGTTCATTATTTGAAAGCAGAAATTTTCACTTTTTACAATCAAGAAATTATTTGTGTTGAATTCTGAAATCACAGTGGAAAAAGGGAGAACATATGTCCTAGTTCATCTGCAACGCATGTATGTTTTGTAAAATTATTGGATTCATCTGCAATGCATGTATGTTTTGTAAAAGTATTGGAAGAGTAATGGTTTATCTATATTATGACCCTGCTTCATAGCAATGATTTCAAACTGGGGTCAAGACTAGCAGGTTCAATTGGTTGGATGGGGAACCAGACCATGATCCTGTTCGATTTTTCTCAATTAGTTTTGCTGGTCAAACCCAATGTTGATCTGGTTCAACCATTCGACCTGGTGCACTGGCCACTGGTTTGAATGGTCTTTGACCCAGTATTTTACTTTGTGAGAAAAAGTTTATAAGCTGAGGCAAGAATGAATCGATCCACTGACCACTTGTGGATAGAGGAACACCTTATCCATTGGTAGACGCTCATGATGTTGTAAGTCGGCATAATAAACACACGTACATATTTGTGTGTGTATAATTGTATTAGTATATTCTCAAACTTATTGACCCAGGGGTCAAATCGGTTGAACGACAAACTAGAACCCATGCTGGTTCTTTGACTGGTCGGAGTGTAAAAACACTGCTCCATAGATGACTTTATGCTGCCATTTCAATTATCTTTTCTAAGTTCAGTGTACTTTTGTTAGGTTGATGTGGTATCCTCGGTCTGCTAGATTATAATCCAGTTGCCAAATGTTGAATGATTGTTGTATTTCTGTCTTGGATATGATGTACCGGGTTGTATGTTATCTCAATATCCTTGGTGTTTTGCAGGTAAGCACCAACATCTTGCGCAAGTATAGTGGACCAGTTGATTTTTGGATATCCATGTTGTTTGCCTCGCATAGCCCCACTGGATCAATGCATTGCTTAATGAATGAGATTCATCGGAGGAGCTTCATTGCTATGTTGCAACACTCAAGTCAATGGGTTTGGTATGCACCCTGTCCTTGCCCTGTATCAACTTCAAAATTGTGCTGAAGATTCTCACTCTCCTCTTTTACTCCGCGTTCTACAATTTTTCCTCGAGTTCGATCATTCTTGGTGAAGGATTTCTTTTCTTTAAGTAGATAAAATATGCTTCTTGACATTGTAGGTTTCGCAAGCTTTTCGTTTCATTCTCTAGCTACACATACATAAACACGCTGAGAAGCATCGATAGATCGGAGCAAGGAAAGGACAACCATCAAGAGTTGTAGCATTGTATTTTCAAATGGTTTAAGCATTTTGCCAATGTCGATGTTCTCCAAACACTGCGGATTGAAGTATGACGTCTGTTGGAAGCCAAAACTTTTGATGAAGAACTTAAAGATTGCTGTGATGACAAGAGAGCATGGCCTGCGACAGCTCAAAGAAGTTGAAATTGATGCCGTTGTTGCTGAAATCGAGGCTGATAAAGCAGCTTTATAGATTTACCAAAACGAGCCCATAAATCCAGCAAAACAAGGAGCTACAACAATTTTTTTAGCCTTTGTTATTGATGTGCAATTTTGGTGCGCACAAGAATTGTAGATATGGATGAAGTTGGCCACTTGTATGATTGCAGGTTAAATTTCATTTTCATTTGCAGCTTAATGAATTGCGAAGCATATTATATTACTTTTAGGGTCTCACCCTAAAAAAAAGAGTAGAAACATGAAACCCGATCCGACCCGGCATGACCCGAACCGACCCGATGGTTCGGGTCATGTTTCATTCGATCTTGTTTCGGGTCGGGTCAAGTGTGCATGTGCTGTGTTTCGGGTCGGGTCAGGTATCGTGCAGACCCGACCTGACCCGACCTGTTGACACCCCTACATATTACACCCGAATTCGTCCAACCCTGAGAATTTCAAGAGGCTAAAATATTGTTAATTTAAAAATCATGCATGGCCCTGAGGATTTCATCATAACAAAAGTAATTAGAAATCTTTTTCGCCACCAATTGAAAACATCACTTTAACGTTTTTACTAACATCAAAACTTGCAAGTAAATAAATAAGTCAGAGTTCATCCAAGGATGATCCTGCTTTTGCAGATCTTTTTTTTATAAAAAAAAAAAAACATTGCCGGTCCGGTCCCAAACCATGGAACCCGGGGACAGGAACGCCCAGTCACCGGTCTTGTTTATTGGGACCGGGGACCGGACCACCAACCTCAAGGACCGGACCAACCCACCCGGGCTGGGCCGGTCCCAGGCCTGTCCGGGCCGGTCTGGTCCAGTTTGCGCACCCCTACTTCGTGCTTTCTTCGGCACTCAACAGACCAAAAAACTGCTAGACATTGAGATATTTTGACGAACTATTTAAAATCTCGTCGTCCTTGAAACTTACTTTTTCTAAATTTCGAAAATCCATTGGTAAATTCGACAAGAAAACTCGAGCCACATAGGATTAACTAATTGTGATTATGAACAGAAAGCTGACGGTGGTAGAATTGGGATAAAAGTAAAAGTTATAATTTTTATGAGGCAAAAAAAGTTTTGAACATAATTGATACAAATGCTAAAGTTGGAGATTTTTTTTTTTGGATATTATGCCGGGGAAAAAGGATCATCAGTTACAATTTCATTTCATTTAGGTTGTCACTAACTTCAATAAGAAAGCTCCACATGTCCCCTAAAAAACCAAAGAAATTGGGAAAAAGATTAAATAATTTATCATGGCTGTTACGACAATGCGGAAACTAAAACGAAATTGAAACAGATGAGAAGAACGGAACACCAAGATTTACGTGGAAACTATTGCGGGAAAAATCACGGGAGAGAGGAGAAGCAATATCCACTATGAGAATCAAGGATTACAAAAGAGGCAACGTAACTTCTCTATCAGACAGTTTGAGCAAAGAGCAATATTTATAGTATTACCCCTCAAACCCTAATGTTGGCCCAATGCCCATAGCTTAAGCCCCTAACTATTCAAGGCATATTAATAAATCTCCACCATGACTTGAATTCCCAAGTAGACATAAGTATTAAGTCAATTTTCTCCTCCCACCAGCATAAAACTCAGCTGCTGCAAACATTAACCAAATCCAAGCAGTGCTTGAATTTAGTAAAGGGCAATGACTTTGTCAACATATCAGCTGGATTGTTTTCTGTACCAATTTTCAAGACCTTAATATAGCTATCAGCAAAAATGTCTCGAATATAATGATACCGCACATCAATGTGCTTTGTTCTCTCATGATACATCTGATCTTTAGTAAGATGTATAGCACTCTGACTATCGCAATGCACAACAGTCACATCATCATCCACACTGAGCTCTCCAAATAAGCATCTTAACCATATAGCTCCTTTGATTGTCTCTGTAATAGCCATATATTCTGCCTCTGTAGTAGACAAAGCAATGGTATGCTGCAAAGAAGCTTTCCAACTGACTGCACAACCCCCAATAGTAAAGATGTACCGTGTCAAAGACCTCATTTTATCAAGGTCACCAGCATAATCAAAGTCAACATATCCAGTAAGAGTTTCACAAGTTTTTCCAAACTCTAAACCATAATCTGAAGTACCCTTCATATATCTCAAAATCCACTTCACTGCTTACCAATGAATTTTATCTGGGCATGATAAATATCTACTTACCACGCTAACAGCATGTGATATGTCAGGTCGAGTGCAAACCATAGCATACATAACGCTACCAACTGCATTAGAATATGGAATATGCGACGTATATTTTATTTCATCATCTGTATGTGGACATAATTCAGCTGATAATTGAAAATGAGCAGCAAGAGGAGTACTCACTGATTTGGCATATTTCATGTCAAAACGATCTAACACCTTCTCAATGTAGCTTTTCTGAGAAAGATATAATTTTCCTCTTTTTCGATCTCGTTGAATTTTCATGTCAAGAATTTTCTTCGCAGAACCTAAATCCTTCATTTCAAATTCAGCGCTCAACTGTGCCTTCAAATTTTGTATATCAAATTTATCTTTTGCTGCAATCAACATGTCATCAACGTATAACAGCAGATAAATATAAGATCCATTTGGAAGTTTGCACAGATATACACAACTGTCATATTTGCTTCTACAATAGCCAAGTTGCACCATAAAAGAATCAAATCTTTTATACCACTGTCTAGGTGATTGCTTCAAGCTATAGATAGATCTTTTCAATAAACATATATGATCTTCCTTACCTTCAAACTGAAAACCTTCAAGTTGACTCATATAGATTTTCACTTCAAGTTCACCATGCAAGAAAGCTGTTTTCACATCGAGTTGTTCCAACTCTAAATCAAGCATAGCAACTAACGCAAGAAAGACCCGAATAGAGCTGTGTTTAACGACGGGTGAAAACACATCATTAAAATCAACTCCCTCAATCTGACTATAGCCCTTAGCGACTAGACGTGCTTTAAATCTAATGTCTTCAACTCTAGGAATACCTTCATTTCTTTTGAAAACCCACTTGCAACCCACAATCTTCTTTCCTTTTGGTGGTTTGACAAGTTCCCAAGTTTGATTCTTTTCAAGAGATTCCATCTCTTCATTCATAGCAACTAACCACTTTGCTGAATCTTTGGAGGAAATAGCTTCCTTGTACAATTTAGGCTCAACATATTCTATCGACTCTGCAGCTGAAAGAGCATAAGCAACAAAATCTGAGTATCCATACATCTGTGGAGGTTTCACTGTTCTTCTTGGTCTATCTTTGGCTACGGAATAATTCTCTTCTTCAGATTCTTCAATCTCAATATTATCTGTCACTGACTGAACTGGTTGTGAAGAAGATACTTCAAACTCCACCTTCTTTGGTGCACTTTGCATATTTTTCTAGCAAGTATCTGATGATTTCTTCCCAAGATGAAGCATAATAGACTCATCAAAAGTAACATCTCTACTAATCATAATCTTAGATGAATCAGAACACCAAAGCCTATAACCTTTTTACACCAGAAGCATAACCAAGAAAAATATATTTTTTCGCTCTAGTCTCTAGTTTCCTTTCACTAACATGTGCATATGCTGGACATCCAAAAATTTGAAGAGAAGAATAATCAACAGGTTTACCTGACCATACCTCCTTAGGTGTCTTGTTCTCAATAGGTATGCAAGGAGAACGATTTATTAACCAACAAGCAGTATTGACGCTTCAGCCCAGAATTCCTTGCCTAAACTAGCGTTAGACAACATGCACCTTGTTCTTTCTAATAGGGTTCTGTTCATACGTTCTGCAATACAATTCTACTGCAGTGTATACATTATAGTATGATATCTCACAATTCCTTCGTTCTTGCAAAACTCATTAAATTCGCCTCTAGAAAATTCTAGCCCATTATCTGTTCTCTGCCGCTTAATTTTCTTACCGGTCTACTTCTCAATTAATGTTTTCCATTGCTTGAATGTAACGAAAATATCACTTTTTGCCTTGAGAAAAAATACCCAAACTTTTCTTGAAAAATCATCAATAAAAGTGAGTACATACCTGGAACCAAGGCCTTTCGATGGAACTCTAGCAGGCCCCCGGATGTCAGAATGAATGTAATCCAGAGTGCCATTTGTGCTGTGAATTCTTGTTTTGAAACTGATTATTTTCTGTTTTCCAAAAACACAATGTTCACAGAAATCCAGTTTTTCAATTTTCTGACCATACAAGAGACCTCTTTTACTTAGCTCTTCCATCCATCTAATACTCATATGGCCTAGTCTCATATGCCATAATTTTGTATTATCCGAATCTGTCATATCAGAAGAGACCGCAGCTGAACCAGTAACAATATAGGCTTACAGCTGATACAAAGTACCAATTTTAAGCCATTTTATCAACAAAAGTGAGCCTCTCATAATTTTCAGAACTCCACCCTCAACAATAAATCTACAACCATTGGCGTCAAGTGTACCCAATGAGATTAGATTTTTCCTCAAATCAGGCACATGTCTGATATTATCTAAAGTTCTGATCATGACATCATACATCTTAATATTAACAGTGCCAATCCCAATAGCTTTGCATCTAGCATTATTGCCCATGAGAATAACTCTACCATTATATTCTTTATACGTAGAGAATCAATCTCAATGAGGACACATATGATATGAGCAGCCTGAATCAAGAATCCAACTATCACATAAATATCTTTATTATCTGCAAGCAATAGCCAATCTTCATTTTCTTCTTTAGCAACATCAGCTTGAGCACTGGACGGGGTTGGTGGAAGCTCGGTCATAAAAAAAAAAACATCAGCTTGAGCAGGATTTTCGTTTCGCCTATTCTGCCTATTCTGATAGTTGCGATTGTTATGACGATTGACATTCCCATGATTTTGTTGATTTGAATTATTTTCTCTCTGCTCCTTTGCCTTCAGTTTTAGGCAATTTATCTTGATATGTCCTGGAGACTTACAATAGTTGCAAATTATATCTCTATGCTTAGACTTTGACCTGCTCCTGCCACTATTTCTTCTCTCAATGGATCTTCCTCGAGCGACTAAATCAGCCCCATGATTATTGCTACCATCAGAAATCAATTCTGTATCGAGTTTCTGCTTATTTAGCAGACTAGTCTTGACATCTTCAAAATCAATAGTTTCTCTACTAACAATCATGGTCTCTCTAAAATTCTTATAAGAGGCAGGTAGTGAAATTAACAATAAAAGAGCTTGATCCTCATCTTCAATCTTAACATCAATGCTTCTTAATTCAGCGATACGAGCATTGAAATCAGAAATATGGGATTTGAGAGAAGTACCTTCAGTCATACGAAAAGTGAAGAGTCGTTGCTTGAGTCTCAATCGATTTGTGAGAGACTTTGTCAGAAAAATACTCTCCAACTTCGACCATAAACCTGCAGCTGTTTTTTGATCTAGTACCTCCTGCAAAACTTCGTTTGTGAGGCACAACTGAATAGTGGACAAAGCTTTCTCATCCAATTCTTCCCATGCTTCATCTGAAGGTTCCGACTTTTTCCCTTTAGTAAACAAAGTTTTCTTCAAACCCTGCTGCGTAAGAACGGCTAACATACGAACTTGCCATAGGTTGAAACTGCCGCTCCCATCAAACTTTTCGATATCGAATTTAGTTGCTGAACTCGAAGCCATAACTTATTTGAGTCGAAAAAACGTATGCACGAACTCCTCGGATAACATTTGTCAATGCCAAAATTACCCACTGAGAAGATCGTTGAAATTGATTAACACGAAATCGCCGATTGATGAAACGCCCATTACTGATGAAGATGCCATGAAATCACGAAAGGCAAGTGAAATCCAATTGCCACTCCTGGGACGAATCAATAGTGCTCCTGCTCCAATCCCTTGAAGATCGTGCGCCTTGGACTCGTTGAACAACCCAAAGCCAATTTGACCCACGAATCGTAAGTGCTCCAGCTCCCACAAAAAAAAAAAAATTCTTCACGTGATGCTCCAATTCACGTTCTCCAATCACGAATAGAACCGAATCCCTTGAACCGAATGCCACATGTGTGTGTGTCGTGGATGTGGGATAGTGGATTCGTGGGTGCACGGCACAATTCTCCACCTCTGCAATCTGAACCCACGTTGAAAATCTCCTTATGGGATTGTAAGTATGATACTTAACATGGGACCAACTTCAAACAGGAAACTTCCTTGCTTTATTGGGTTGAATATTCAACCCGTTAAAAACTTCAAAACAAGAAACTTCAAATAGGAAACTTCCTGCGTGGGACCGACTTCAAAATCGAGAAGCTTGAAGACTTGAAGACCTGCGATTGGATGAAGTCCAAAACCGAATTGCAAACGAGGCGTTCGAAAAAATCCTTGAGCACGAACGTCAATTCGATGACTCTGAATTTTGAACACGTAAATCGCTGAAATCAAATCGTCTTGCACCGAAAACGAAATCCAAATTCCTGAGCTCTCATGTCTCTCTTTCGTCGACGGATGAACCTTAGGCTCTGATACCAGTTTGTTACGATAATGCGGAAACTAAAACGAAATTGAGACAAATGAGAAGAACGGAACACCAAGATTTACGTGGAAATCATTGCGGGAAAAACCACGGGAGAGAGGAGAAGCAACATCCACTATGAGAATCAGGGATTACAAAAGAGGCAACGTAAACTTTTCTATCAAACAGTTTGAGCAAAGAGCAATATTTATAGTATTACCCATCAAACCCTAATATTGGCCCAAGGCCCATAACTTAAGCCCCTAACTATTCAAGGCATATTAACAATGGCTTAACTACGATGTTCCAATTAATTAATGACCCTCTAGAAACATCTCATGCCGTAGATTATTCTTGGCTTGCACAATATGTGCGATCATTATTCTTTTCTCCTAAAGAACGTTTTTGTTCTTACGTGGGGGTTTGGGAAATCAAGATAGCCATGGCAGATTCATGTTCAATAATAGCTCCAGTTTAACATTCCAATGATAAGGTTGATGTGGCAAATATAGGAGGCAAGGAATGGGGGTGAGTCAGCTAGTTAAGAAGCACAGAGAATATGACCAACCAGCAAAGACAACTCATTCCCAATATTTAAATCTGATTTTGAAATGAACATCAACCCAATTTGGACCATGTTGGCCACATATGGACGCCCATTTCTCTTCAAGTGTTCCAATAAATATGCTGAACTTCAACTTTTGATACTGCAAAAGCAAAGAAAGAAAGATTGCAAACATGGTCATATCTTCATCCAAATGCAGAAGCAATTGCCCTGTTAGGTCAATTAGCTTGCCTTCAAGTTCCCATCCCACCACTCTCAGGATTGTTGATCTGATCAACAAGCTCCGATCGTCATGGGATGCGGCCTCAGCTTCGTCATCTGGGTCGGGCTGCGCGGGGCTCTCGAGCCTCGAGGGAGTCTGCGTTTGCTTGGATGATCTCCTCAACATGGGATCAACCCCGCAAGTCCTCTCTCGCAGCCAACAGGAGGGATTCCTCAATGAGCTATTGGATGGATCCATCCGGCTACTAGATGTTTGTGACTATGCTAGGCAAACCTTGTCACGACTTAAAGAAAATGTGTGGGTGCTCCGATTTGCTCTCCGACGGAGAAAGGGCGAACCAGGCATCGAGACAGTTGTGGCGGAGTATGCCAACTTCAGGAAGGGAATGAAGAAGGATGCCAAAGGATTGATGGCTGCATTGAGGAAGATGGTGACCAAATTTGAAGATTGTGAATTGAAGAATGAAGATCATCACCTTTCATCAGTGATGGAACTGGTGAGAGATGCTAATCTGCTGAGCACTTCAATTTTCCAATCTCTGTTGTCATTCTTGGCAATGCCAATGTCAAGGCCCAACAGGAAAATTAGCAGGTGGTCCATAGTCTCCCAATTGGTGAATCCAAAGGGAGCAGTATCACGTGATCAAGAAGATAAGCAAGAGGATGTGAATGAGTTGGAACGTGTGGATTGTGCACTCACCACAATGTGCAAGCAAATTTCAAGGAAAGGGGTTGATAGGGAGAAGTTGCAAGTCACCCAAAATAAATTGGAGGATTTGGAGATTGGTATTTGAAGGATTGAGGATGCCTCAGAAGGATTGTACAGGTGCTTGATTAGAACCAGGGCCTCTCTTTTGAATATTATGTCACAGTAGGGGAAACTCTTACAGTTGCCCAATTTTGTTCCTTGATATGTATTGAGATGTAGATCATTCATATAGTGAAAAAAAATAGAAAGTGATACTTTTATAGACAACTCATGCTTCCTAAATAACATTTCGATATTTTCGATCGACAATAATTAGGGAAAATGATACAAATGATCCCTGAACTTTGATTCAACGTGTAATGTGATTCATAAACGTTTAATTTGATCAATATGGTTAATGAATTTTAGTCTAATGTGAAATAAGGTCCCTGAATTTTCAATTTGTTCAATGTGACCCCCGAGCTTAATTTTGATGTTTAACTTAATCCATGAACTGTAAGAAAATATTCAAAGTTGTTCCTAAACTTAAATTAATCGAAGGACTACGTTAAACATCTTTCTATAATTCAGGAACTAAGTTGAACACGTTCCAAAAATTCAGGAACTATATTGGTCAAATTAAAAGTTCATGGATCACATTGTACATTAGGCTAAAGTTCGGGAACCATATTTATTAAATTAAAAGTTCATGGACAACATTGTAAATTGAATCAAAGTTCATGGGACCATTTATGTGATTATAAACTACTACCAAGTCCATGACATTACTCCATCGATAAACAAAAGAGAAGATAGAGGAAGTGTTGGAAATAAAACGCCCATTAAGGGCTAATTTGGCTAACTGCCTTAATTACGATAATTGATTAGAATCAATTATGATTATTTCCTATTCTAAGGGAAAGAGAGAGATGAGTTACTCTCTTCAGCCATCAGAACGTACGTCGTTCTTTTCAATGGCAAAAACAGACAGAAAAACTCTCCCAACAACTCCATGGAAGAATTGTCTCTCGTCGACAAGCGATCGCCGGATCCGGATCGTGTCTCACCTGCGAAGGGGCTCTTAATCTGTGGATTTGAGGTATGTTCGTTTTACGTGATATACCTCATCGATCAGTGATTCGAGTTTGATCTCAGGGCTTGAAGATCCAATATAATCGGACGTCTACGATGGTTTGATCAACGTATGGCTGCAATCCGCGCTTCATGTTTATGGGTATGTAGATCTATTTAATTCCGCTTCGTATATAGATCTTAATTAGCAAATGTATGAAATACCCTTCATTGGTATCAGAGCTATGTGTTCTTGTTTCCTGATCGTTTGCGTTTTATACGAATTTCGAACAAGAAAAATTCAAATTTTCGGGGTTACTGTTCATCGGGTTTCAGGTCTGTTTTTGTGCGACAAAACTGTATTTCGTATACATGGTTGGAACGGGCTCGACGAGACGAGCATTTTGAGAGGTCGAACGCCACCAACGGAGGTCGGTAGCCGTCGCACGCGCGCCACGCGCCACCACGGATCGGGATCCCGACGCAGCGGCGTTTCGAGGCATTTTCGTGAAATTTCGTTCAATGAAAATGGGATATGAAGATACCATCAGAATCGTTTCGACGAGACGAGCGTTTTGAGGGGTGGATCGCCGCCGGAGGTGGCCGGACGAAGCCGCACGCTCCGGAGAGTTCCAGTGCGCGTGGGACCCACGCGCTCACGTGCGCGGCGCGTGCTCCGTGGCCCAAACACGCCCAAACCTGGTTTAATTTTATCCTAAACCTGGTTTATCCCTATTCCACAACCGGTTTAAGCTATTCCAGATCCGGTTCGGATAAGTTCCAACCCGGATTTGACCCGACCCGATTTCCGACCCGGTCAAGGATCCGACCCGTTGACCCGGTCAACGTTGACCGTTGACCAAATTTCGAAAAATTGCAATTTGATCCCTAAATTTTCTGAAAATTGCAATTTAGTCCCTGAACTTTTGAAAAATTGCAATTTGGTCCTCGAACTTTTGGAAAATTGCAATTTAGCCCCCGAACTTTTGGAAAATTGCAATTTGGTCCCCGAACTTTTGAAAAATTGCATTTTAATCCCCGAACTTTTGAAAAATTGCAATTTGGTCCCCATACTTTTGGAAAATTGCGATTCGGTCCTCAAAATTTGAGAAATTGCACTTTGGGCCCGTTGACCGAGCGTTGACTAGTCAAAGCTGAAACTTTGACCGACTCGTGTGGATGCATATGAGCTCCGATTGGGGCGTACGAGGTACCTTTACGTTCGTATTGAAATTTTATTCGATTTGATATATTATTTGGACATGTTTGATGATTTAAAAATTCTGAAAATGCGTTTGAAGCCCATGATATATGTATTTTGGGGCATTTTTTCAAGAATTGATTGATGGCATATATCCTGCAATCTCGTGATTTGATGTGTAAAGTATTCATGTATAGTCCAAATCATGTTATGCCATGTTATACAAGATATATGGATCAATGTATGAATTGTGATCCTTATTCGAGTGGGGAGTTTTAGAAAGTTTTAGTAACTTCGGTGAACTCGATTTTACATAAATGATTATGTTAATGGTAATTTCAAGTGAGGATTCTTGGACGATGATTGGGAACATTGTGAACTTTTGAATCTGAGGCCTTATGTGAAATTATCTATTAATATAATTAGTTAGTGTAAAATATGTGCGTAAATATTAGGCATCAATGGTTCGTGAATGCATGTCTATAGAATTTCGTGTTCATAAACAACGGTTACGCGCTTAGCGAAACAAAGGAGAAATTGGATGGCAAAAATTGATGAAAACTGGAATATGGAAATCCAGTTTGTACTATGAAAAGCAAGAAGCATTTGAAGCTCTTGACCTAGTTATGGAAACACCTGAGGATGAGAATACTGCACAGCTGACATTTGCTGCACGGAAAAAGGATGAACTCAATTGCTCGCATATATTGCTGAGTAGCATGAAAAATGGTTTTATGCATGAGTTCAGGCATTTATGAAAATGCCAGAGTCAAGTGGGAGGCATTAAACACTAAGTTTGGTTAGACATCGGTCACCAAGTTGAGACAGATCACTATAAGTTTTGACACTTATATGATGCCTCATGGGCAAACTATGAAATGACTTTTGTAACGTGTCAAACATGATAAGTGAACTGTATGTAGTGGGCCATTTTTTGACTAATGAGTAGCAAGTGCAAGCAGTAATTTGTTCTTTACTTCATAGCTGTGTGCTTATGAAATTCCACTTGATCCACAAAAAAAAGGTAAAGACTTTTGAGGACGCTATGCGCTGTCTTGAACTAGAGCGATGTTTCTAGATCAAATGAAGTTTCGTGCTCCAGACATAAACATCAAGGTGGGTTCAAGAAGTGGAAAGGATAAAATAACAGATCCTTCAGGATGGAAATCGAAGTTTAACCGATATGGGAAAGGAAAATGTCCTTTCAAGAAAAACATCTTAAGAGTGAAATATTTTTTTAATGTGGCAATGAAGGTCACTTTGCTCATGACTGTGGTGAGCCGAAGAAGTTTAAAAAAAAAAGGCTTTGTGCACTTGAGAGTATTACTTAAGTCTCTAGTTCAGTTTTTGTGACTGAATCTTATCCTTTGTGGATTATAGATTTACAGGCCACAGATCATGTAACGAAAGATAGAAATGCCTTGGTGGAATTTCAACGAGTTCGACCTGGAGCAAAGTGGATAAATGTGGAAAATAATTCCTATGTGGAAGTTGAAGGGATTGGCAAATGCCAATTGAAAATGCGTGGTGATCGCACCCTATTTCTACATAGTGTTATATGCTACAAAAACTCGATGGAATTTAGTTTTCGTGTTTGTTTTGGTTAAACTTGATTTCAGTTTGAAATTTTTCATAACGGCGGTGATGACTTGTCGTTGGAAACAAGTTGATATGGTTCCGGATGGTTTCATTGTACCGATTGTTAGGTACAATAATGCGAATATTAGTTATTCACTATTTACATCTTTTGTGATGGTATGAATATGTGACATGCTAAGCTGGGTTACATTGGCCAAATGACAAATATCTAGATAAGCCAAAGAAGGCTTACAGGGCAATATTGAAAAAGTCAATTTGCCTATTTGTGAGTATTGTCTGATGAAAAAGTCAAAGAGAAAACCATTTGGAAAAGGAACAAGAGCTGAATTTCATTTACAGTTGATCCATTGAGACATGTGATTCAACATATGTGAGAAAAAGGCATGGACTGTTTAATTCATCACATTATAGATGATTATACTCGATTCGGATATTTTTTATTTCTCATAAATTTGAGGCATAAGTTGCTTCAAGAAATTCTACTTTCTGAACTTTTTTAAAAAATATTATTTAAAAAAAAGGCGATCCAATCGAGGTCAAGAATATCTATCTGATCAGTTCAGATATTTATGTGATGAAAAAGGAATAGAAAAATAGTTAATTATTCCAGCGATTTTCAACATAATGGAGTCGCAGAGAGAAGAAACAGGTCCCAATGAGAATGGTTGGATCTATGATGGCATAGGCTAATATGCCTATCACCTTTTGGGGTGAAATTTTTTGTCGATTGATGTCTAGATATTTAACCATGTGCCTTCTAAATCAGTTACTACCACTCCATATGAGTTGTGGACAGGTTGAAAATGAGATTTGAGTTTTCTCAGATTTTGATGTGCTTCCTATATACACGGTTTCTTCCATTAGTATGGGAATCGGGCTCTAGAGGCAAAAAGAGTATCTTTATGAGATACTAAGAGCACTCGAAAGGGAATCCGTTATAGGTGAGTAAAAAAAAGTGGGAAGTGTAACTGAATATGAATCACGAGATGTCACATTCTTAGTGAATGAAATTTTTCTGAAAAAAGGGTGAGACAAGTGAAGACTATTCTCCATTTAAGATCTTGGATAGTGATAATGATACTATTGAGGCATCCATCCAAGTGGGAGCAATGTGAGAAGTGAGGAATTTGTTTCAAACAAGTCTCAATTGCAACCACTTGATGTGAAGAAGATGCCATCATTATCTGATTCGAGTGGGAGCATAATGAAAAATGATGTACTAAGTGTACAATCTTCTCAATTGCAACCGCTTGACATGAATGAGATGTTGTTGTTCAATCCGAGTGAGAGTGAGATGGAGAATGATGTACTAAATGTACAATCTTCAATATGGCGAATAAGTTGCCAAGTGGGAGTGTAATGGAGCTTGTGTACTAAGTGTACAATCCTCAATTTAGCGAACAAGTCGCAAAAAAAAAAAAAAAAAACGTTATCCGTCGTTTTGTCGACGTTGTAGACATTGAAGGTAAAGTTTTCATGGTCGCTCCATACGAAAAGGATCAGCCAAACAATGTAAATGAGGCTCCGACTTGCCCTGATAAGGAAAAGTGGATATAAGCAATGGAAAGAGAGATGGAGTCAATGAGATCAAACCAAGTTTGGGAACTGGTTGATCTTCTGAATGGACATAAAGCCATTGGAGCAAATGTGTTCTCAAAATTAAAGCGTAAAGCTAATGACTTGATTGAGAGATACAAGGCTCGCCTTGTGGTGAAATAATATAATCAATTAATAGTAATTGATTGGGAAGAGGTTTGCTCTCCTGTGGTGAGATTTACCTCAATTCACCTTATTCCGGCAATAGTGATTAGTATGGATCTTGAATTACATCATATGGATGTAAAGACTGCTTTTCTCAATGGAGAATAAAAAAAATTTTAAAAAAAAATTTGTATGAAACAACCCGTTGGGTTTGTTTCAATTGGCCAAGAACAAAAAGTATGTCGACTTTTGAGATCGATATATGGCCTTAAGCAGTCTTTAAGATAATGGTATATAATTTCTTGTAATACCTTAGTGGTATATGATTTTGTAATGATTGATGAAAATCATTGCGTATATATCAAAAGATTCAAAGATCAGTATGTGATATTATCATTATATGTTGATGATATACTGATTGCTTGAAGCAATATGGAGTTTGTTAATACATTCAAGATTGGTTATGTTCCAGTTCTGAAATAAGAAGATATGGGCGAATCTGCATACATTCTTGAAATTAAGATTTCAAGATATTGTTCAAAGAGATTGTGATCTCTTTCACAAAAGACTTATATGGATAAAGTCATCGAATGATTTTGTATGCAAGATTATAAACCCGAACATACTCATATTGCATGTGTGGCTTATTCGCCGGATGGTGCTATACTTATGCCAACCCAGTTTTGGCCCAAATAGATTCATGGAATCTCTCTATCCAATGGGAATGGTTAGGCAAATGTCAAAGGATTCGTTTCTGATCCATGAAATATGTCTTGAGACTCCACAAGAAAATGCAGAAATGGAAAATATTCCATATGTTGGTACTTGAATGCTTGAAGTACACTATGTTGTGTACAAAACCTAATATTTGTTATGTGGTTGGAATGGTATGTGTACCACTCTAATCTAGGTTAAGCATAGTGGATTACCATCAAGAGAATTCTCTGATATATTTGAAAAGTACTGCCACGTTTTTCTGTTAAGTTCAAGTAGAGATCTGCACCTTGAAGACTATACTGATATTGACTGAGGAAGAGGTTTAGATGAGAGAAAATCTACCTCTGAATTTGTATTCTTACTGTGCAGTGGCACAATATCTTGGAGTAGTAAGAAGCAAATGTGTATAGCCTTATCCACGATGGAAATTGATCTCGTGGTGTTAAGCAAACGTGCATAGCCTTATCCACGAGAAAGGTGATCTCGTGTGTTATTAACAGCAGTACAAGAGAATGTTTGGTTTAAGAGATGTTTGGATCAGTGAGATGTTGCTAAGGATGCTGCAGGTATAATTATTAGTTGATTGTGACAACTAAGCAATAAGTGCTTACACTAAAGATCCATTGCCAGACCAAGCAAATAGACATGTAATATGTCTTTTGTGAAAGACATAGTTGTAAGAAAATATGTGAACATACAGTACACATACATGCATATAATGATAGCAGCTCTTCTATGAAGAGAGTACCTAGAGATGTTGCTCCTCAGTCATGTGTTGGCAAAAGGATTAGTTTCCATATATTGAAATCTCTAGAAGTGCATAAAAGTGGGAGTACTGAAAACTAATATTTCCCAATGTTCACAGTTAATGGTATTTGTTATCATTATTGATGTCTATGAGTTTGTATGACATTTATCCATATTAATGCTTAGTGCATTATATCGAGAAAGTATGTCGGACAGATTAGAGATTAGCCCACTCACACGGGTAATCGCCTCTATTTACTACGTGATAAATAGTGATGAGACAATTTAAGCTCATTATCTAGGTGATAATTGAGAGCTCGTGATTCAAATATAGTTGTCGCCTTAACTAAAGTGTTAAGATGATGCCATAATATTTATTATGTCCGAAAGTGAAATACCGAAAGTGATATATCCCACATATTTCACTTTATCTGTCTTTAATGCCAGATGTGAGTTCTGATGGATTATTTTGAAGAGAGTAGATTTGTGAACTCAAGCTAGACATTGAGTATGTCTGAGCTATCATCTGTACGGTATTATAAGTTGGAAGACATACGCTCCATGGGAAAGGAGAGAATACCGTAATACGTACTTCATATTACGTATGCATGAAACGATCAAGAAGAGTTGGCAAGAGTTTAGATCTCAACTCTGTGGCCGTGTGAGACTCTTGAGGATAAGAGTTCCTCAATTTTAGTCCCCTCACGACTCTTACTTATTCTCAAGATTTCTTTTCAGTGTTCGCTATCTTAGAGTGTTGCCTATGGTCATGAGATTGATTCGATCTAATGGGACATTTCTAGAAAAGCAAACTGAATTGAGATTGAGAGGTTTGAGGGAAGAGGAAGATCAATTCTTGATGTCATATTCAATCTTTGTGTTCACAGGTCGACCAATTATGATTATATGAGTTTAATCATGATTGTGAATACAATGTGTTGTATTTGAGTACTCAAAGAGATCAAGAGAGATATGATGTAAATGTGACTGATTGATCTAGGGTACTGCATACTGCATCTACTCTGAGGTTATGTGCCCATGTTGAGCTGCTATATACTCCTAACAGATGTATAGCAACGAGCTCTCATAGTATGTTGGTCGCACGGATTATTTGCCCATATGAACTAAGTAGTGAGAAGAGAAAGAGAGACATTTAGCCCTTTGTGGGCGAGTGGGAGATGTTGGAAATAAAACGCCCATTAAGGGCTAATTTGGCTAACTGCCTTAATTACGATAATTGATTAGAATCAATTATGATTATTTCCTATTCTAAGGGAAAGAGAGAGATGAGTTACTCTCTTCAGCCATCAGAACGTACGTCGTTCTTTTCAATGGCCAAAAACAGACAGAAAAACTCTCCCAACAACTCCATGGAAGAATTGTCTCTCGTCGACAAGCGATCGCCGGATCCGGATCGTGTCTCACCTGCGAAGGGGCTCTTAATCTGTGGATTCGAGGTATGTTCGTTTTACGTGA
Organism: Rhodomyrtus psidioides; assembly: GCA_021437785.1. Lineage (NCBI taxonomy): Eukaryota > Viridiplantae > Streptophyta > Magnoliopsida > Myrtales > Myrtaceae > Rhodomyrtus > Rhodomyrtus psidioides. The sequence goes on along the minus strand of JAILYB010000040.1, from coordinate 4,593,383 downwards.
TATACCTCATCGATCAGTGATTCGAGTTTGATCTCAGGGTTTGAAGATCCAATATAATCGGACGTCTACGATGGTTTGATCAACGTATGGCTGCAATCCGCGCTTCATGTTTATGGGTATGTAGATCTATTTAATTCCGCTTCGTATATAGATCTTAATTAGCAAATGTATGAAATACCCTTCAGGAAGCGGATTGAATCTATGGCATGAACATTCCTGTAGACAAATCATGGCCATGTATATTGGACACGAACTATGTCAATGTGTGATCTAGAGGGATTTTTTTTGCCTATAAGGAACTTAGGTTTGGATCAAACTGCAAGACTGCAAAACTGTAGCTTTAACTTGTGAAGGTCTGTTTAGGGTGAGCGGTTCTAGAGTCGTGGAACCTTAAACCAATCCGTCGGAACTGCTTCTCCAATTTTTAGAACCTAAAACCTATCCTACATATTTGGAATCTATCTAGTCGCTGGTTTCAGGATCGGTTCCAAGGTTTACAAAGGTTTCATATATATTCTTAATTGAATGATTGCAGTGGATCATCAATTGTAATGACCATAATTTGTTACTAAAATTCACTAACCACAACTCATATTTAGAAACAACAAGAATATGAGACATTAATAAAGTAAACGTCTCAATTATAGGTATCACTGGTGTCGCGACCCGTCCGGAAGCGGACGCGGCTAATGGATTACCGATCACGGGTCTTGGATCGGCGCGAGCCCTCCCAGGCCCATACCAAATCGCGGCGGGAGTATTTTTCAGGAGGATTCGACGATAAGAGTCGATCGCTTTCGACCTTAGTGTGGTCGTGGTGGCATGTGCAACTTGTGCATGCATTTGGAGTCGCCACCGGTCTTTCTTGGAGGGTAGACCGGAAACCTTACTGATCGATTGGGAGAGATCGATCAGTTCTACGGAACCAGAGATTTTGGGTTCGGGGACTTGGTTACGCTGGTGTCGTTACCAACGCCCTTTCGGTACCTAACGCGAGTGATTTTCCTAACTAGGATTTCATGCAGGCGCAATTTTGGGTGAGGTAAGTCTGACTTTGCACATTAACCAGTTTAACATGCTCACGTAATCATAATAAATAAATAGATGTCAATCACATAAACATCTATCCTACGTGGTGATCATGGAATTATGATTTAATGGGTCTCGAGCCAATGAGACCACATTTAATCATTTTAATATTTTAATAACGGAGAGCCGCTCTTCGCTTCTTCTTGGTTTCTTGAACTCTTCAAGAATTGGGCCCCAAAGAGCTCGCCGACTTAAAAGGCTCCTCCACGTAATCCTCGTAGCATTTACATCAACAATTGACTATGCTAAAAATAAAGATTACATGAAAAATAAAAGGAGTACGCAGCCTCCATTTAATAATTACAACCCCAAATATATAAATAATCATCATACATTCATATATACATCAATCACATTGATTAGGGATTTTTCCATGATCACCACCCTTTCACGTAAGTAATAAATTCACAATTTAAAACTTAGGAAGGCACAATAAAAATTCTACGTTGAATCATATTCAGAATTTTTACGTAAAATAAGATAGCCATAAATTTTCGATTCAAAATTGATTTAGTCTCAATTTTTGCTACGTTGATTAATTTATCATATAAAATAATCAATCTCCATTAGCCATGTAAGACGAACAATTCGTTAATACATATTGGCCATAGTATTGCAAAAATTGCAAAAAATCAATTAAATGCACGAAAACACCTAAGGATTGGCTCTGATACCACTGTTGGGATCCACGTAACACGTAGCGGAAATAAATAACAACCCATACATGTATCTCCAGAGGCGTACTTCGTGCATTTCAATCGAAAAAAATCGCAAAGTCTCAAAGGGAGTAAATAGATTACCTCTCGTAGCGTGCTTGAACGGAGGTGTCGGTTCGATGTTCTTCGATCTCAGCCTCCACAAGTGTTAGGCATCTAGTTCGGACGCACCACCAATTGACGAACGGGGAGACGACTAATAACTCCACAACAATTGTGCTAGCAATATGTGGAATCAATATTCCGAACTTAGTATATTTTGCTCACTCAAGATTATGAGAATATAGAGAGTGTTTGTGTTCTTCTCTCTAAGCTCTCAAAAATTTGCAAACTCTACAAAATGTCTCTCCCCTTCAACCTCAAAACTCTTGCCATCCTTTTATAGCCAAAAATACCTTCCAATAAATTGTATTTAAAAATAGCACTAACAATTATAAATTCTATCTAAAAATAGCACTCACAAATAAATGACATTTAAAAATAGTACTAACAATAGCACTCACAATTTATAATACAAAAATTCTATTTAAAAATAGCACTAACAATAGCACTCACAATTTATAATACAAAAATGCTATTTAAAAATAGCACTAACAATTATAAATTCTATCTAATAATAGCACTCACAATTTATGATAAATAAATGCCATTTAAAAATAGCACTAACAATAGCACTCACAATTTATGATAAATAAATGTCATTTAATAATAGCACTAACAATAGCACTCACAATTTATAATACAAAAAATGTTATTTAAAAATAGCACTAGCAATAGCACTCACAATACAAAAATGCTAAAAAAAAGGCACTAACAAAGGTGTTAAAAATAATAACCATTATTATTATTACAAGAGTTAAAGAGGTTACCAAACAGTACAAATATGCATAACGTATAAATACGTATGACGTATAAATACGTAGAGCATACGTATACATCCGTGAAACCGGGGACTAATTGAAAGAAAAATGTGCAATTAAGCCCTTTTGGTAAAAATTGATTAAATTGGAGGGCAAATTGACCTAATTGCACTTTAAGACTTTAGAATCCAATGTCATAGCTTATAAAAAGTGAGAATTGAAAACTAAAAGACTCGAAAATGATTTTTTTTAGGCTCGGTTCGGGTTTATGTTTGTGAAGGAACATATTGACCCGAGCCGAATTTTTGAGATTTAAAGTGACACACTTGAAGAGGAAATTAAAACAAAATTATCTAATATTTTTGGGTATTTTTCTGACCACGAATGGTATTTTTCTGATTTTTTGGGTATTTTTATAATTAAATAAACTCGAAAAATATTAAAAATACCGAAAAATATTTTTTGTTCAAAATTGGTTCCTAAGGTTAAACCAAGGCTTTCAAACTTGATTTTATGATTTTATGACCTTTTTTGATATTTTTAATTAATTTTAAAGAATAAAAATCACAATAATAAATGGTAAAAAAAATCAGGTGTCAACAGCTGCCCCTCTTTGAGAGGAATCTCGTTAGAGGTTTCTCTAAAAGATAAGGTGGCACCTGATTCCTAACCGACTCAACTGGGAAAATAAGAGAAGAAATGTTATGACATCGGATCCTTAAGCCTATTGATAAAAGCTCAAATCAATCCCCGGTTTGCTCTAACAATTTGAACATGGGCCGGAGTGAGAGAGGCTTACCTGAAGCTCACCTGTCGGATGCTGCCGGTTGCGACGACTTTCAAGAAGATGCCTAGGACTCGTCATTCAGAATATCCTAGGGAGATTAAGCTCTGACCTGTATGGTAGGTCATACCATGATGGGATTCCTAACTTGTAGGAACCTAAGGAAGGCGCATCCCACGCTTTGGGATTTGCCAAGGATTTTGATCCGTATGGTGGATCAGACCTTTGTGTTGATCCTTACTGCGATATTTATCAATGAGTTGACCCTTATGGCGGTTTCTACCAATGAATTGACCATTATGGCGGTTTCTACCATATGTGACCCTTTAGGCGGTTTCTACCATTAATGTGATCCCTCAGGCGGTTTCTACCTTGGTTTGACCCTTCAGGCGGTTTCTACCTTGAGTTGACCCTTCAGGCGGTTTCTACCTTTGATTTGACCCTTCAGGCGGTTTCTACCTTCAGTTGACCCTTCAGGCGGTATCTACCTTGATTTGACCCTTCAGGCGGTTTCTACCTTGATTTGACCCTTTAGGCGGTATCTACCTTATTTTGACCCTTCAGGCGGTGTCTACCATCAGTTTTGACTTTGAAAAGGGGTCTCATGACGAGGGTTCTCTACGTCCGATGAGACTGCCTAAATGAAAAGGGGTCTCATGACGAGGGTTCTCCACGTCCGATGAGATTTCCTGAATTTTGAAAAGGGGGTCTCATGACGAGGGTTCTCCACGTCCGATGAGACTACCTGAATTTTGAAAAGGGGTCTCATGACGAGGGTTCTCCACGTCCGATGAGACTGCTTGATTTTTGAAAAGGGGTCTCATGACGAGGGTTCTCCACGTCCGATGAGACTACCTAAATTTTGAAAAGGGGTCTCATGACGAGGGTTCTCCACGTCCGATGAGACTGCTTGATTTTTGAAAAGGGGTCTCATGACGAGGGTTCTCCACGTCCGATGAGACTACCTAAATTTTGAAAAGGGGTCTCATGACGAGGGTTCTCCACGTCCAATGAGACTGTCTGATTTTGAAAAGGATTTTTTTTAAGGGTTTCTCTTCCCCAAGAAAATATTGGTAATCTTTGAGAAGACAGCAATTGTCCAATTGACAAAATTTTATGACTTAAGCTTTAGTCATGAGATGTGCATTTTGATGCTGGAGGTTATCCAAAACATTCTTGCAACATGCAAATGTGATCACAAATCCCTTGTATGGAAAATCTGGATCAACAGTTTGAAAATTTCCAAAAAGAGTTTGCTCAAAACATCAATTGGAATATTTCTCGACAAGGAGGCCATCTTACCTGTTTTGAGGTGATGATTTTTAGGGGATGCACTCAATTCCCTACTGACCTGTGCCTAGGTTTTAGGCTCATTCGCAGTGCATACATTTTGATCGGTCGGGAGGTCTTCCACGGGACCGTAATGTTGGGCTTGGATATTGGTTTTCAAGGGGGACCCGCTTTGGAGTCGAGGCCATCGAATGAAAATCTTCACCATCTGCTCCGGGTTTACAAGTCAAGAACCCTGCAAAATGAGAAAGAAAGAGTCTTGCTCGTACTTCTTCGAGCTAAGCTATATGTTAACCCAAGTGTCTTAGTCAGAGAAGACTGTTTCAGGGTTGTAACATTGGTAGGATTGGGGACCGAAAAAGGCTTGTTTTTGGCCCAGAAATCACGAAGGATTTGACATTGGTGATCATTGCCAATTTGTCACATGTCTTTTCCATTCTGCATCTTCCATTTTTGAGGTGTGCAACCGCTTTTGAGGTGCGCACAAGTCCTTTAGAGAACGTCTCTTGTGGTATTAAGAGATTGACAGTTCTGTCCGTGTTTTTGCACCACGGCTGACATCATTTGGGGAGCAGTCTTCTTGATCTGACTCCTTTATGGGTTTTTCTCTCTTCCCAACTAGGCTTTATTGTGGATCAATCAAACAGTTTTCACGAGCATCGACCTTGCTTTTACCAGGCACTTTGCTTTTTCTTGATGCTGGGGATTTTTTTCTTTGTTGAAATCCCGCCTTTTCTTTTCCTTTGGAACTACGATGTTCAGAAAATTGTGCTAGATATACAACTTGAATCATAGCACATTTAAACGCCGATATGAGATTTTTCTATAAATCCCATCTCTTGATTTCTTCCGTTCTTGGAGTGATGCAGTTTCCATCTTGAAACATCCCATGATCACCAACAGGGGTTTATGAAATGAATTTGCAGGCTCAACTTGGCTGTGCAAAGGATATGGTGTGTGGGATAGAGAAATGAATGCTTCTCGTCATCCTATGGCACTTGGATTACCATATAAACAACACACAAAGATTGATGTTAGTCCGAGCAAGAAAATTTCTAACCATTTTCTCCTGATACCGCTGGACTCACCTCCATTTTGCCCCGATGTGGGGTGGTTCTTGACAGGGTTAAGAATGAAAACCGTCGTTCAAAGGGTTTATCAACGGTCACCTGTAGTGTTTGAGGGATATGAAACGAATGCCTCCGTCATCCCAACCCATGTAATCGTTGCGAATAATCCCTACTTCCGTAGGTCCAGATTTTGCTATCTGATCCGCTCCACTTCTCTCCAGTGTGTGTAGGACGTGTTTGGACTAGGCTTTGCCTCTTTTCTTTTGAGAAAACGTCCTTTTAAAAGTTTTGAACTTTTGATTGGAAAAAATCTCTTTCATTTTCTCCAAAAATTTTACCCGTCAAGGGGATTTTATGATGCACCATGCATGTTCTTATTCATGTTCAGATAACCTCCTGTTTTAAGACATGAATGCCAATGAAGTTTGAATTCTATGTCTTTTCTAGACATTAGATTCTGAAAGCTTTTCTTTTTCTCTCTGTTTTTTATTTAACATCTTCAATGGATTGGGGAAAGGGATACTTACCTGTCCCCCGCGGCTGGAGATCCTGAAAATGCGGAAGAAACATGTTATTGTACGTTCACGAATTTTTCAAAAAATTAGAACGATACAATTTACCCTTGGTCATGTATTCTAACGGGTAATACATGGGATGTGAAAACCTGTTCGTCTGTAAGGCGATTCCCCTGTCAAGGATAAATAACGAGTATCAATTCATATTCTCAAATTCAAGACAAATTGGAACGATACAACTTTACTCTTGGTTCTCATCCCGTTCTGATATTGCGTATTGATATGAACAACATCTATCAAATCCGCCTATCCATTCTTGGAGTGTTTGCAACATCAATGGTTCATCTGCCCCCAGTTAGGCAACGTCTGTTCAGTTATTCGAACAAATGGCTCCTTGAGTGATTTATCCACGTTTATCACCAAATAGGTGGCTTCGCGGCCAAACGTATTTCGTATTGAAGGGGTAGATCCCATTATACTCCGCGGGTGATAGTCATTGTTCGGGGAACTTGCTCCACGGATTAAGCGATTAATCCACGGCCCTCGGCTTGAAGATGCTCAAAGGGTGATGTTGACACTCACGCGCAATTAGTTCTAGACATTAATGAAAGATGTTCCCGTGGGAACCTTACAGTGCGATCAACAACATATTCAATAGGAGTGTTCCACCCCTTTCGTCTAAGCATTTTTCATCGAGTAACCATGCCTTGCATCAGACGTTTGGTCACCTGCCTTGCGTCACCACTGCGATGGCCCTCCGGCTCCAAATTGATCGAGCCAAAGATTGAACTCATCGCCAAGGAAATTGCTCGGGTCTTCGAGCCATTGATGTTCAAGTTGGGTATCAACAATTGTTGGGGGCAGATTTCCTTCATCGCCTTCATTGTGAGGAACTGGAGTCTTTGAGCTGGAACCTTCATCATTGCCCTGTTGGGGTCGAGACATACATTCCTGAAGAGTATTGATCCAAGTGTCCAGCTCCTCCTCAAGGAAATCGCCTGTTCTTTCTAGCCTTTGGTGCCCAGATTGGCTGTCGTCGACTGCAGGCGAGGGATTCCTCTCTTTGCTCTCGCCGTGAGCAACTTGACCCCTCGAATTGGAACTTCCTCCAATGACCGGCAGGTTTATATGTGCACTCTCTACCAATGCCAGATCCGCTTCAGGGACAGCATTAATGACCGAATCGCGCTCAAACTGAGGAATCCCTATGTGCTGGAACTGCGGTATATACTCTTGAGGAGTATTGAGATAGCTCGGCGGAGCATTCTGATTTGGGTTAGAGGAGTCGCTGACACGACTGCTGGTCCCGTCATTGCTGAAACACGGTTGGGTGCTCTCGGCTCTCCAATCATCGTGGTTGTAACTCTGCCCGGCACTTGAGCTCCAACTGGCTTTATGATGGTTTAACGCTATCCTTCCATCCCTTAGCAATCTCCTATAGTACTTGAGGTGAGACTCGACGTTAATTCTAGAGAGCCCCGGCACATTCATAATCTCGAGTATGCGTAGTGGGCTAGCCGAATCAACTCCCAGCTCTCGAATTGCATCAACAAATTTGGTGTGAAGTTCATAGGTCCAGTAAAACCTTGTTCTCTTATCACCCAAAATATCGTCAATACTTCGGTAGCTATTCTCTACGGGATCTAGTCGTTTCAAAAGTTGTCCAGGGAGGGACTCACCGACTTTGGATTGGCTGGCTGTGACAGCGAGTTCGTCATTGAGAGAACTCCCCCTGTGATGATTCATATCCCATTTCTCAGAGGATGTTGGTGTTGATCCTATGGTGTTGACTTGCTCATGCAGATCTCCGGCGATATCTGGTTGTGTCGGAAAATGCTGTGGAGAATACGGTAACAGCTGAGCGTTATTCGTCAACAGGGACGGTTCATCGAGGAACACCTCACCGAGGACAACAGGATTACCACAATTAAGGCAGGTGGCCTTGGTCAGAGCTTCCTTATATCTCGCGCTTTCAGCTTGAAGCTTCTCATTCTCCTCCTTCAGGACCAGTAACTCATGGTCTGCGTATTGCTGTTTCACCCGGGTTCGTTTGTTGGCGAACCAAAACTTGACCTTCGAAAGCTCCAATCCTATTTTTCGGCTCAACTCCATTTTCTGTTGTCTACTTGGAGTGGGGCATTCATTGAAGAAAGCTTCGAGCTCTCGGATTTGGCCTGGAGTGTGGCGTTGTAGTTGCTTCCTTTTCCGACTCCGGTCATCATTGTATACTCCTTCTTCGTAGCTGAAACCTAGAATTTCATCGCTGGAGGAGTCAGTCTCTATGGCCTTCGGGCAGGATTCAGCTCCAGGATCTTCAAAGTCTCCCAGCAGTTCGTGCTCAGAAATGTCCAGGTCGGGCGTTTCTAGCAGATGGGAATAACTTTTAAACATGATGGATCGGGGTATCTCGGGCTGATCTAGTTCACTCAGCTTTCTCAATTCGCTCTTACGTGTTTGCTCACTCTAGAAATTTTCTCAAGTGATTGTGCGTGTCCTGGAACCATCCTTCAGGCTGCATATGAAGACCAGCAAGCAAGCGCTCCTCCCGAGATCCTGCAATTACTCATCGTCTGTATTCCCCTTTCTTTTTCCTCGTGATAGGATCACAAACTCTCTTGCATTGATTCGGTTTCATCGAGTATTGCGCTCGTCCCCTAGTTCAGTCTTCAAAGTGGTGGGTCTACAATCTTTCGGCGCCTTTTATGATTTGCTAGGCCCGAGAACGTGGGGAGCAGCGGTGGACCCGCAATTAATGACTCCGTTTAATTCATTTAGCTCCATGGGAATTAACGCTATGATCTTCTCTCAACCCCTTTTCATCGTTCAAACGAAAGTGGCATTTGCCCTGTGCATGCTGTTACTCTTCATTTCAGCATCCCGGGCGCTTGGTGAGGAATGAGTTCGTGGCCACTCAAAATTTTAAAGACCGTCTCTGGTTTCAGACTTAATCTAACAAGGGATCATCACAACTGAGCATGACGATGTTCGTCGATAGCGTTGGTTTAACTATAGTCATTAAAGAAAAATGTTCCCGTAGGAACTTTACAACGATAAAATGAGTGATCTACTCGTGAACATGTTCTTCTTTCTATGGGTGTTCGTAGTGACCGACCCATCGTGCCCCGAGTCAGGTGCTAGATCATGGCTGTCCAAGCATGCCAGCTTCCCACTGATTGAATAAGGCATCGAGCCCCTCATCGAAGAAATCGTCTGTCGTGGGTTGACCAGCGGCAGGCAGAGCACCAGCCGACTGCTGCTCGAATGGAGGAGTTCGCACTCGCTGTACTTGTGACACGCGCTCTTGAGAAATGTTGAAATGGCCCGGGAGGACATTCTGATCAGCTTTCAGTTTGCCGGTGGTCGGGTTGCTAGCTTTATTGATGCTTAGATTTGGCCGGGTATCTCTTGATGCCTGAGCATTACAATGGCGGTCGCCCCTAGCTTTTGAGCTCGAGACAGATTCCTCCCGGTTTAGCTCCGCTCGACGTTGTTTTAATAGCTTTCTGTAGGCAGCAAGGTGATTCCTGACCAGCTCCTTACTAAGCCCCGGTACATTCATGGCCTTAAATATGCGCGTCGGAGTTGCTGAGTCGATCCCCATTTGGTGAACCACGTCTAGGAATCTGGAATGCAATTCAGGGGGCCAAGCGAACCTCCTCTTATCGTGGCCTAAAATTGCATCGATGGCTTGACGACTGATTAACTCATCTCCAGCAGGAACCGACCCTATCGAAAATTGTTGTGCATGAGGCTGATATGCTTTGAGCTGGTCGGCGGTAACATCCAGCTCCTTGAAACTGTAACTCCAATCAAAGCGATGCAAATCCCACCCCCCAGGAGGCATTTGTATCATCTTCGTAGGATCATCCTGCTCATGCGTGGCTCCGGCAAAATCTGGTTGAGCAGGAGATGCCCCGAGGGAGTAGGGTGGTAAATGAACGTCTTCAATCATCGCGTGAGGCTTATCGGGGAATATCTTACCGAGGGCGACGAGGTTATCGCATTGAGGGCAAACGGTAATATTGAGAGCTTTTTCATACCTCATGTTTTCTGTTCGCAGCTTTTGGTTTTCTTCCTTTAAAATCTCGACCACCTGACGTTTGCGTTGAGCCTTCGATTTGGATCTCCTATTTTGAAACCAAAACTGGATCCTCGACTGATTAATCCCCAACTCCCGGCTCAATTCAATTCTCCACTTCTTTTTCATGTAATGGCTTTTACTGAAAAGGGTTTCCAGCATTTGGGTTTCCTCCTGAGAGTATTGGTGAGGACGTCTTCTTTTCCCGAGTTGAACATCGTGGATGTCGTTGTCGTCGTCGCCGTGATCTTGATTTCCGTTGCCAGAAGTGTTGGGCTCCATGGTTTTGGCGTTAGACTTGATCTTGGAATCTTCGAGATCCCTCTGTAGTTCAATTTCTGAGATTTTTGAGTCAGTCGCCTCTAGCAGCTGACAATAACCTCTTAAATATGTTGGATTGAGAAATGTTTGATTGGTTCTTGCCCACTCAGAGTTCTCCACTCTCTCATGTATGCTCACTCCCTATAAAGTTTTCTTCGAGTGACTTCGTATGTTCAGGAGATGCTTTTCAAGCATCATTAGGCAAACGTTCCCCCTCAAGACTTTGAATTTCTCGCTTAGCTTTTCAATCGTGATGGGACTGCCAAATCCTGTTAGGGCTCTCTTCGATAGTTGCGCTTACCTCCCACCTAACTCTAATAATGGTGATCCCGACAAATCTTTTACATCTTTTAATTGATGAGCCGGAAATCGCGGACCGAAACGAATCCAATGGTTCTCGTGAGGGGACCTCCTGCTTTACCCCCTAACTGGGCTCCACCGGCATTATTACTGAGACCCTTCATCATCCCCGAGTTGCTATAAAATGAGGAATTAATGTATGGAAGGTTAACGTTCTCGCATAATCAGCTTCTTCCTTCTAATCTCTCTGTCAAACTCGTCTTATTCTCAAGCCAACCCAACGCAAATGGCCTCCTCTCCCGTACGCACTTTTTCAACTGATGTCTTGGTCCAGTGGGAAAAGCTTTATAACCTACTGGGTCGCGGTTACGCACACATAACCGATCATTCTGCGACCGAGGATGAAATCTGTGTCCTGCTCGAGGACCTTGATACCACTTCTCTCGAAGGTACTACACTGGGGAGGGAATATAGAATTTTCCCGACTCTCTTTGCACACTCCTTAGAGGCCTACCGTGCTGCTAATCGGGAGGTTCTCGTGGCTCGCGTCTTGCGAGCTCGTTATGAGGATCGATCTGATCATTTGGTGCTGACCAACTATCTGGCCGATAGTTACAAAAAGGCCGTCGAGTTTGCTAATGAGCGGGTCGCGACGTTGCTTCGCGAGAGGAGAAATCTGGTGGAGCAATTGGCCCTATCCCTGACCACCGGCGAGCATGACCGCCGCAATGTCCTGTTGAGGCTTCAGAGTGACTGGCAGGAAGAACGGCTCGACAAAATAACCGCGGACATAGCTCGCGGGAATGGACTGGTTCGAGACCTGGAAACAATCGCCGAAGAACATGAGGCCAAGGTTGCCGAAGTTAAGGGAGAATGCAAAAGTCTTCTCCTCAGGCTTGCCGACCATGACATGCGGAGTTGGGAGTATGAGCAGAGCATTAATAACATGGAGGGTCAGTTGGGCTCCTTCGTGTCGTTAATTAGGGCTCACTTCGGCTTTACTTTTCTACCCCGAATTGTATGACCTGCTTTTGAAAACCCTCCACTGAGCAAAATAAATGAGAACTCTTGTGTGTGTGTTTTAACTTCTGTATGGTTCATTTCTTCGAGCATCCGAACATCTTCAACTTGGGTGAGCCGAACCATAATATCAGTAAGCCGAGCAAATATGTCCTGATTTTATAACTCGCTCATGATCAGATGAGATAATAGCCTTAGACTTGTCCAGGAAAAGATTTCTCTCTATTACCTATTTTTTTTACCTGCAAATAAAAAGACAGAATCAGAAGGAATAATTTGAAAAAGAAATCAAAAACCCCTTTCAATCCTATGCTTGCCCATGATTAATAAGGACAAGAACTTTTACAAGGGTTTTAATCTTGCGCGAAAAGTTTTTATCAATATTCCTCGAAAGAAAGCATACTATTGAAAGGAATGTAATTCACAATAATCGCTTTTGATCAATTTCGAGAGGAACGAATTACTCAAAAGTGCGAGGCATAATAACGTGTTTTAAATTTAATTGAAGATACGGCATCCAAATCAAGGCCGTTTTGTTAAGAACGAGAGTAATTTGGACATCTATCTCGTCATTAAATTCAAAACAACGCCGATATTCTCGATCAATTATCGTGGATTACCAGCGACGTAAAACATGCATGGACCAATTCAAGTGTATAATTCCTTCTAGCAAAATTGGGGTTGGATTACCCTATATGACCAAAAAAGGTCGTGCAAGATTTCCAATTTTAATTTTCTCTAAAGGAATTATAAACTTGACTTGGGAGTATTCGGATGATTAGAGAAAATGCCACTATCACATTCCCATGACATGTCAAAAGAAATACAACCAAGTTCCATCTAAATGTATACACCAATAGATCCCTAATACAATCACTCTAAGGGGTGAGATAGAGAAAGCCTCGATAAAAGTAAACCCTATACAAGAGGACTAGCAATGGAAAATGAAACAAAGGAATGTGATCCTAACGTTTAAGGATGCCCCAAGTTCGATCTGTGACTTCCGGATCACTTGCCCCAACTCGTCATCTTCATTGGACGATATCTCAATAATGTCCATAGTAGGCTCCTTTGTTGCTCACTCGGTGCTTGTCATGGGATATCATCCTCTTCGTCTTCTATCAAGGACGTTTAGGAAAAACACACACATCTATCCTTGAAATGGCATTTAATCTAATCACCAGAATGCAATGAATGAAATGCCTATATTTATATGAACTGTAATAGATTCGAGGTATAGAGAGTCTTACCAACCAAACTCGTCGACTTATGTGCGGTTTTAGGTGTACCAACCGCCCAAAGACATGCGCATGAGACAAGTTATGGTGAACTTCTAAAAATCAGAGGGTTTGGCACCTAAGGTTAAGGTTCCCACTTCGAGTTCTAGAAAGAGCCGATTCCATTGCACAGCTATCGTTGCATTGGGACTCGATCCATAGTTCGAAGCGAGCGGAATTGAAAAGTGGATTACCCCGCGTTTTTCCTCACGGAGATTCCATTTTCAATTTCTTCTATTGTGTTCCTATAGGCGACGCCCGGGGTTTTAGGCGCGGTTGTGTGTGTCCACGTGTTGTGATCATCACAATGCAATTCATGCATAGCAGTTTATCAATCAGTACTTCAAATCATCCACACAACATACATTCCTACGCCCAACCTGCATAAGACAATGTTAATCACGGACTACACCCCTTATTTCTCCAATCTGCAAAAACATATAACACCTATCGTAAGCGGACTTACCTCACCTTCACGAGCGCCTGCATGGTTAGAAAAATCATTCAGCGTTTTAATTACGGCCTAAGTCCACTTGGGGTCTAGAACCATAGGTTCTAGAACACAGTGTCCCCAGCGGAGTCGCCAGCTGTCGCGACCCGTCCGGAAGCGGACGCGGCTAATGGATTACCGATCACGGGTCTTGGATCGGCGCGAGCCCTCCCAGGCCCATACCAAATCGCGGCGGGAGTATTTTTCAGGAGGATTCGACGATAAGAGTCGATCGCTTTCGACCTTAGTGTGGTCGTGGTGGCATGTGCAACTTGTGCATGCATTTGGAGTCGCCACCGGTCTTTCTTGGAGGGTAGACCGGAAACCTTACTGATCGATTGGGAGAGATCGATCAGTTCTACGGAACCAGAGATTTTGGGTTCGGGGACTTGGTTACGCTGGTGTCGTTACCAACGCCCTTTCGGTACCTAACGCGAGTGATTTTCCTAACTAGGATTTCATGCAGGCGCAATTTTGGGTGAGGTAAGTCTGACTTTGCACATTAACCAGTTTAACATGCTCACGTAATCATAATAAATAAATAGATGTCAATCACATAAACATCTATCCTACGTGGTGATCATGGAATTATGATTTAATGGGTCTCGAGCCAATGAGACCACATTTAATCATTTTAATATTTTAATAACGGAGAGCCGCTCTTCGCTTCTTCTTGGTTTCTTGAACTCTTCAAGAATTGGGCCCCAAAGAGCTCGCCGACTTAAAAGGCTCCTCCACGTAATCCTCGTAGCATTTACATCAACAATTGACTATGCTAAAAATAAAGATTACATGAAAAATAAAAGGAGTACGCAGCCTCCATTTAATAATTACAACCCCAAATATATAAATAATCATCATACATTCATATATACATCAATCACATTGATTAGGGATTTTTCCATGATCACCACCCTTTCACGTAAGTAATAAATTCACAATTTAAAACTTAGGAAGGCACAATAAAAATTCTACGTTGAATCATATTCAGAATTTTTACGTAAAATAAGATAGCCATAAATTTTCGATTCAAAATTGATTTAGTCTCAATTTTTGCTACGTTGATTAATTTATCATATAAAATAATCAATCTCCATTAGCCATGTAAGACGAACAATTCGTTAATACATATTGGCCATAGTATTGCAAAAATTGCAAAAAATCAATTAAATGCACGAAAACACCTAAGGATTGGCTCTGATACCACTGTTGGGATCCACGTAACACGTAGCGGAAATAAATAACAACCCATACATGTATCTCCAGAGGCGTACTTCGTGCATTTCAATCGAAAAAAATCGCAAAGTCTCAAAGGGAGTAAATAGATTACCTCTCGTAGCGTGCTTGAACGGAGGTGTCGGTTCGATGTTCTTCGATCTCAGCCTCCACAAGTGTTAGGCATCTAGTTCGGACGCACCACCAATTGACGAACGGGGAGACGACTAATAACTCCACAACAATTGTGCTAGCAATATGTGGAATCAATATTCCGAACTTAGTATATTTTGCTCACTCAAGATTATGAGAATATAGAGAGTGTTTGTGTTCTTCTCTCTAAGCTCTCAAAAATTTGCAAACTCTACAAAATGTCTCTCCCCTTCAACCTCAAAACTCTTGCCATCCTTTTATAGCCAAAAATACCTTCCAATAAATTGTATTTAAAAATAGCACTAACAATTATAAATTCTATCTAAAAATAGCACTCACAAATAAATGACATTTAAAAATAGTACTAACAATAGCACTCACAATTTATAATACAAAAATTCTATTTAAAAATAGCACTAACAATAGCACTCACAATTTATAATACAAAAATGCTATTTAAAAATAGCACTAACAATTATAAATTCTATCTAATAATAGCAGTCACAATTTATGATAAATAAATGCCATTTAAAAATAGCACTAACAATAGTACTCACAATTTATGATAAATAAATGTCATTTAAAAATAGCACTAACAATAGCACTCACAATTTATAATACAAAAAATGTTATTTAAAAATAGCACTAGCAATAGCACTCACAATACAAAAATGCTAAAAAAAAGGCACTAACAAAGGTGTTAAAAATAATAACCATTATTATTATTACAAGAGTTAAAGAGGTTACCAAACAGTACAAATATGCATAACGTATAAATACGTATGACGTATAAATACGTAGAGCATACGTATACATCCGTGAAACCGGGGACTAATTGAAAGAAAAATGTGCAATTAAGCCCTTTTGGTAAAAATTGATTAAATTGGAGGGCAAATTGACCTAATTGCACTTTAAGACTTTAGAATCCAATGTCATAGCTTATAAAAAGTGAGAATTGAAAACTAAAAGACTCGAAAATGATTTTTTTTAGGCTCGGTTCGGGTTTATGTTTGTGAAGGAACATATTGACCCGAGCCGAATTTTTGAGATTTAAAGTGACACACTTGAAGAGGAAATTAAAACAAAATTATCTAATATTTTTGGGTATTTTTCTGACCACGAATGGTATTTTTCTGATTTTTTGGGTATTTTTATAATTAAATAAACTCGAAAAATATTAAAAATACCGAAAAATATTTTTTGTTCAAAATTGGTTCCTAAGGTTAAACCAAGGCTTTCAAACTTGATTTTATGATTTTATGACCTTTTTTGATATTTTTAATTAATTTTAAAGAATAAAAATCACAATAATAAATGGTAAAAAAAATCAGGTGTCAACAACTGGCAATGAAAGTTCAGACTAGTAGTTTCATATTACACTCATCATCTGGAGTACTTCAGGATAGCGCGAAGACATTGAATAAGCAAAACACAAAGATAGGTTCCAAGTTTCTGGAACATACCCATCGAAATTAGGGGTGAGCATGATTCCCAGGTAGAACCGGGAATCGGAGAACCCGTTCCCGGTTCTAATGTGTTTGGGTCCGGTTCTCGGTTCCCCATTTTGAGGAACCGCCGGTTCCGGTTCCGGTTCGGTTCGGTACCGTATGTTGTAAAACAAAAACTCTAATTTCCTACATCAGCTTCTACTTTCCTCAACGGTGCAGCATGCTTGAGTCTCCCCAATGGTCTTCTTCTACTGAGTCGATTCATCAAATCGACCACGATGCTGATCACCCATCGGCCCGATCCCTTCCTCCTCTGTCGAGCTCCATCCACCTCTCTGGCTCTCAGCTGCCCATCGCCTTGTAATTCCACCGTCCACCCGCGACCCCAAGCCGTAAGCCGCAGCGAGCCGAGATCTATGCGACCCCTTCCCTGACTCGTGAGGCACCTGAGAACCGAGCTTGCCCAGCCGCAGGCCGCCTTCGAGCCACCACAGTAGCCTGAGATCCCTATCCAGCCACCGTCGGCCACCTGAGTCGCTGACCTCTGCGCCCATCTTCAGCCCCCCTGGACCACGACCCACAGCCGCCGATTCCATCTCCATCTCTATCCCAACCTACTCCGATCCACTGTTCGTTTCGACAGCTCCCGAGGTTCGTTGATTTTTTGGGTCGATTTTACTTTTTACAAAATCAATTTGTGGGCTTCTTTGTTCCCTGTTCTTGCGACTCTTAAGTGCTTCTGAAGAAAACAACAGTAGCTCGATTAGTCTCGTTGAGGCCCGTGATCTTGTATAGCTTTGCATTGACAAGCCTTTGACTGATGTTTTAGAAATGGGGTTTTGTGGTTATTTTTTTGGCTGGTCAGGTGTTTGTTGAAAGATCAGTGCTGAATTATGCCTGAATGAGTGGTGAATTTGGATTTGATTTTAGAGAAAGTCCTGCATGCCCATTTCTGCATTATTTCTGGTCCTTAAAATCTCTAGGAATGGATTGCTGCCACCGATTAGGCTAAAGAATCTGAAATTAGAGCTGCCTTATCAGAGGTTTAACACATTGGCAAGGTGAAACCTTCGTTGACACATGTTTGGAGAGTGCAAATAAAGCTATTTCTGGAGGAAGCATGTCTTGATGAATATTATGCATTTTTCTGCCTCCTGCTTGCTCTTGTGGGTTGATCTATGAGCATCATTCTCGACTCTTTCTAGCTTGTACTGATGAATCATTCTTCATCATCATTGGGTAGGTTTAGTCACTCTTTGGCCTTGTGTTTCTGTTTCTGTAAACAATATGGGAACGGTATCTCCCGCTTTGAAGTTACGTTGGTTCCTCGTATCCCCATTTCTGTCTATATAGATGTAATTTCGATGCAACTAGAGTTATATTGGCAGGTTCTTGGGTACCCTGGAACCGGACCTTGGAACCTGTGATAGTGTAGGTTCCAGGTTCCATAATGTGGCGGGTAGGTTCCAGGTTTCAAAAAATGAGAAACCTGTACTAGTGGATAGGTTCCAGGTTCTACCTAGAACCTACCCAGAACCTGGAACCGCTCACCCCTAATTGAAATCGGTTCTCCAATATTTGGAACCTGAAATCTACCCTGCGTACTTGATACTGGACCGATGAGTACTAATCCGATTCTATTCTGAAATCATGCTCACCTTTAGGTTTATTTACCATCTCAAATTGTTGAAGATTAATGGACAACCTTCCATAAAACCCATTATACAGATTTCCATTATTCACTTCCAAAGTTCAATTTTACTTATCCACGTGCACCCCATTAGGTACATTCCATGGAAACTCCAAGTTCTACTTGGACGCGGTGAAAACATTGGATAACACGAGTCGCAATTCGCAGCAAGCAAGAAGCAACCGAATGGTCGGTCGATCTCGCGAACGTCACGGTGATTTTTACCCTACCGCCATTCTTCACCAAACAAAGAATATCTCCACAACTTCCTGAGGTTTTGGTCCCATCATCTGGTCGGGCTCAACTGGAGAACACGTGTCACTTTGCTGGGCCATCACTGTCGG
This sequence comes from Rhodomyrtus psidioides, assembly GCA_021437785.1. NCBI lineage: Eukaryota > Viridiplantae > Streptophyta > Magnoliopsida > Myrtales > Myrtaceae > Rhodomyrtus > Rhodomyrtus psidioides. Next base: position 4,574,723 of record JAILYB010000040.1, on the reverse strand, counting down.
TTCAAGACGAAAAAGAAGAGGGAGGGATATGCCCTAACAAACGGTCGCAGATGATTTAGGCTGCGTATGGATGGTGGCTGGGGAAACTGTTTCTGTTCCAAAAGTGTTCCGGGAACACTTTTGGAGCAGAAACGCGTATGGTTCAAAAATGTTCCAAAAGTGTTCCGTGGAACACTTTTGTGCCAAAGAACACTTTTGAAGGAACAAAAAAAACTTGCTTCTGGGATTTGGGAACACTTTTTGGAACACTTTTGAAACCACCATCCATCGTCGCCGACGCGATTACTACTCGCCGCCTCGCTAAAAGCCGACCGTCGACTGTCGCCGGCCGCCGGTCTCTGGCCGCCGTCGCCGGCCGCGGGTCGCCGGCCGCGGGTCGCTGGCCGCCGTCGCTGGCCGCCGTCGCCGGCCGCCGTCGCTGGCCGTCGTACGCCGTCGCGGTCGCCGTTTGCCGTCCGCTGTCGCCGGCCGCCGCCGCCGCCGGTCGCCGCCGACCATCGCCGCCGTCGGTCGCCGGTCGCCGCCGCCGCCGATCGCCGCCGGTCGCCGATCGCCGCTGGTCGCCCGCCGCCGGCCGTCGCCCACCTCCGGTCGGCGACTGAAAAAAGTGTTTTTTTTAAATTACCAAACGCGTTTTTTTCCTAAAAATCGTAATTTTGAACAGAAACACAAAAAAATGTTTCTGTTCAAAAAATGCTCCCTGGAACAGAAACGCTACCATACGCAGCCTTAGTTTCTGTCCACTTTTATCATAGTGGGCAAATGGCATGTGCGTTCACTAACCTCCCCTAGCTTTTTCCGACTCGTTTAGTTTATGCCACGTCAAACCCATTCTCGATCACACACGTCCGCGCAACGTGAAGCGCATGGCCATTCGTACACGTGTCGAGGATATCTAAAGTCCGCCTGTCCTGTCTTTCCTTACGTCTTTCGAAATTATTGAGTTGAGGGTGTATTGGATGGAGGGACACGATGCCCTGACCTAGATCTGCTTGATTAGCTCGGAGACGGTAGGTTAACGACAACCCAGTCGTGCACATTAGCGAGAAGGATTTAGTACTAATGGATGCTTAATCATGGCCTCCTCAGCCCTTAATCACCATTTTGTCTTTAGTTTTTCGATTTCCTCTAATTTTTTTTTTTTAAATGGGATTTTGCCATGATTGACGCCACGAGGTTCTGCAGATTCAACGACAGCCATGTCCGGACCCCTTCGGAGCCTCCATTATTATATCTCTCGATGGTGGGTAATGTGGCAAGTTTAGGAGGCAAGACATGAAGCTTACTCTTCACTTTTTTATTCTTATTTTGAATTCTTTTCACTGCATAAACTTGCAAAACGACAAATTTAGCATGGGACACTCAACACCCTTTTCTTGAAATATTCAATTTTGGCTCGAAAGAAGCATTTTAAAAGATAATGACGATAGCCCCATTGTTGATCCACGTGGTCTCGACATTGCCAAATTATTACCAGGTAGCAATCTTGAGTCTCAAGGTTCTTCGTGGATAATCTTTATTTATAGAGTCGTGGGATTGGTCGTCAGCTGTGACAGTCTCAAATTGAAAGCAATAAAAATTGAGAGCAACAGTTGAAAGAAGAAGAAGAAGAAGAAGATGCCAACGGCTAGCTTCTCAGGCAAGAGCAACCGCAAGTACAACGCTAGATCGATAAGCTTGCCTTCAAGATCCCATCCAACCACGCGCAGAATCGATATCGAGCTCAACAAGCTCAAATCGTTGGAGGCGGAGCGCCGGACTCCGTCTTCCGGGTGGGTCCGGGCTGGGCTATCGGGCCTGGAGGAGCTGTTCATTTCCCTTAATGACCTCCTCAACATGCCGTCAACCCTGCAAGCCCTCTCTTGCGGCCAAGGACGAAGCTGCACTGATGGACTATTGGAAGGATCGGTCCGGCTTCTGGATGCTTGTGGGTCCATGAGGGAAATGCTAATGCAGATCAGAGATCATGTGCACGCGCTCCAATCCGTGCTCCGGCGGAGAAGAGGCAATTCGAGCGTCGAGGCGGTGGTCTCTGGTTATGCGGCTTATGCCGACTTCAGGAAGGGAATGAGAAAGGATGCCAAGAGGTTGATGCGAATTGTGGGAATGAGCTCACTTGAAGCTTCCCCACTTCATGTTGATGACCACCAACTCTCCTCATTAGTGAGAGTGCTCAGTGAAGTCGATGCTGTGAGCACCTCGATCTTCCGGTCCGTTGTGTCGTTCTTGGCAATGCCGGCGCCGAGGGGAAAGCAAAGGAAGTGGTCCCTGATATCGCGGTTGGTGCACAGAGGAGCGGTAGCATGCGAAGACGCAAAGCAAGAAGATGCGAGTGAATCCAAATGCGTGGATGCCTCGCTCTTCGCTCTGTGCAAACACGGCACGAACGACGGGGTCGATAGCGAGAAGTTGCAGAGCGCACAATACCAGTTAGGGGCCTTGGAGATGAGCATCGGTGTCATTGAGAATGCCTCGGAGGTTCTTTACAGGAGACTGATCAGAACAAGGGCCTCTCTTTTGAACATGATCTCCCATTAAAAGATCAATCATCTCTATTCATAAACCCCAATTTTGTGATGTATGGACAGTTTTGTACATGTATTGAGAAGAAACACTCACTATATGATGAATACCAACATTTCTACGTTCGATTTATACGACGAATGTGGCAGATGCATGTGACATGTGTTGTGGAAATTCTCCTTGTATTTTGATTCTGACAAAACTATCAAAATGATATGCATATTGTTTTGATTTGCAGAAATGATGTGTAAGCATCATGTTGTATGGATCCAATTCTATCACTAAATCTCGAGGAGAAAGTTGTCATATAGATGCTTCTAACAAGGGTCAGATGGAAGTGCTTCTGACGATGGGCAAATGGAGTGCATCTGATGACCTTAAGATGGAGTTGCTTCTGAGGGTCAGATTCAACATGCTCTCTTATTTGAACATCTCGTACCAAGATCTATATGCAGTGACAGGTTGACCTTATCAAATCTCAGAATTACCATTCCATTGTAGCTGATCAAATTCGAGAAGTTCGAAGTAGATCAGTTTCTACATTTCTAAAATATGAAGACCCACGAATGGCAGGTTTCCGATCAAGGCAAGGTTCCTTATGGAAGTTTGTGATATTCGATTGACATAATATCCATTCCAATCAATCAAGGGATTTTATACAATTGGATATTACCTTCCAAGAATATCTTTTTGGAGCCTATTTGGATTTACTCCACTTATGGAAACTGGAGATTCGGTTGTATGGGCGACTGGGTCAGAAGGGTTCAAGATCTACTTCAACGGTTATCATATCTTCTCAGATACAGTCTCGTTCAATCACGATTGATGACGTCCAATCAAATATTGAAGAGCGATCCCTTGATCGTGTATCCAACGGCTAGTTTGGAGGCAATGGAGTATAAAAGAATAACCATGGCGATCTACGAAGAAGAGGCGAACGACAATCCAAAGTGCAAGAGTTAATTCAAATTTCATCCAAAATATTCTGAGTGTTCAAAATCTCATTCATTGTGAGAATCTATAAGAGAGAAAAATTGAGTGGCTGATCGATTGTAATTCTCTTCAATTCATCATAGTGAAATCCAGTCGATCGGCTGTCATCGTGGGAGAGTGGATGTAGGCTTGACAAGCCGAATCACTATAAACTCAGCGTGCTCATTTCTCTTCCCTACTCCATCGCTGCATTTAATTTTTGTATTATCGATCGTTGTTCCTGTTTACTGATCGCATATTGAAATTGTTTTTAATTCCGCAAGAAATTTCGATTTAGTTGTCGATTCACCTATTCACCCCCCATCTAGGTGATATTGCTAAATCCAACAACACGGTTAGGACGAATTGGTCATCTTCTTGGCACGACGGACCGTGGCTTTCCAAGGAAGAATATCCTAATGAGTTTTTGAGAAATCTAGAAAGATCCTTAGGGTAGGCAATGCGGGAATTTCCTATCTTTGTAATTAATACGGATAGATAGGAGTTGGGGAGGTGCGATCTCCACCGTTAGGTCGAGGAGGATTTACGGCTTATATCGCATGAGTATTTGTATATAAGGATCCTCCTGTTGAAAAATATGAGGTATTTTGATAGGTGAATGAATGAGGAATTGTTTCTCAAAGAACACCCTTGAGTTGGAAGTGGGAAGTGACAAAGCACTAGTCCCACATAGGAAAGGAAGAAGGCTTTGAAGTGCTTTATATGTGGTTACACTACTTTTGAGTAGTAACTATTGTAACAAGCACTATGCCTCGCGCGCACGCGCAGGGGGGGTGCAAATCCCGAACCCCGACGGAGGCCCGACAAGTTGAACTTGGGCGCGAGGGCACGACCTGCGCGAATGCAGGACTGAAAAGTGGGCCTCGCGACAAGCCCATTTTTGCCTTCTGTTTTAATTTTTTTTCCAACTCAAGCCGTTAACCGTTCTTAAGTTATTTACCGGTGTTGTTAATGGTATTAACTAAGTAACAGTTGTTATAATTCTGTGGTTACAGAATTAAATACATAACGGCTCTAAACGGCATAATTATTTAGCCGTTATTCTTTATTTCCGCAATGCCCCGCTTAGCCTATATATAGATGGATTCCCCTTCTGTTTCTAAGCGACTAGAGACATAAGAACTATAGACTACGAAAATCTTCTCCCTCTTTTGAATTGTCTGCATTTGCATTATTTTCTATAGTGTTCTCATGTTGTTCAAGTTCGCCGAAAGCTTTGGAGTGCTGTGCTTGCCTCTATTGCTGCTTAACCGTTGTATCCTGGGATACAGACGTTCACGAAACCTCAGAGCACGTACTTGTCGCGACCCTCTCGAGCGGAGTGTTAATGGGCCGTCCGATGTTGTATGATCGGACACGGGCCTCTCCCAAGGTCCATTACCCAAATCGCAACTGCTGGATATACGTGGTCGACCTTCAGTGTGGTCTAGTGACATGTGATGAGTGTACATGCCAAGGAGTCGCCACCAATCGTTTCGTGGAGGGTACGATCGGAAACCTTATCGAATAGTTGGGAGTGGTCTATTCGATTCTGCGGAAACCAGAGAAGTGGGTTCGGGGACTTAGTTACGCCAACTGTTAGAGTTGACGCCCTTTCGGTACCTAAGCTGAATGGTTTATCTGATCCTAGGATTTCATACAGACGAGTGGGGTACAGATCATAAATCTAGGAGTTCATGCAGATGGGAATTACTATCCTATCAATCACAATCAATAGAAATAAGTGCGCAAATTAAGGATCCAATACATGCGGATAAAACACATGAAATCAGCATGGCATCCCTAATGAGGCCCTATTAGCCTAGAGAAATATCAATCAAGGCTTAGGAATGATTTTGGCATGATTTGTCCATGAGGGGCAAAATCGTAATTTTGAACAATTCAGGGAAAATCCGCCTTGGAAGGGAAAATTTATCATTTTAGACGAATTGTAAAGTCAAAAGATGGGGGAAATAGGATTGGCCATCAATCCTATCCATTTCCTATTTTTCAGGAATTTCTAGGATTTTTCTGAAATTTAAAAGTGATTTTACCCTCGGAAGGGTAAAATCGTCATTTTGGACAAAGATGAGAACTGAAAATCTTAAATATTAGGGCTGGTCGTTCACCTGACCCGAACCCTAACTTTAAGCAATTTTCAGAACTCGATTGAGACAAGAAAGATGATTTTCCCATTGAGGGGGGGCCAAATCGTCATTTTGAGAAAAGAGGCGGGACTCGAAAACCCAAACCTAAGAATTGGTCGCCTACTCGACCCTAATTCTTACCTTGGCATTATCGGCCTTATCTCGCATATACAGCAGATGCGACTTACCCCTAAAGGGTAATGTCGTCAAGTCTCGGAAGAATGGATAAGAAACCCCAAAAATAGGGTTGACCAGTTGTCTGTGGTCAATCCTCGATTTTTGGGGATTTCTGGAGTGTTTAGGATTTTCCACAATTTTTTCATATTTTTTTTTGGTATTTTCTGAAATTTTCTAGCATTTTTTTTTATTTTCTAAGATTTTTCTTATTATTATTATTATTTTTTAAATCATTTTCGAAATTTTTTATTTTTTTAAAAAATGTTATTTAGGCCGGGTCGGGTGACCCGGCCCACGACCCGCGGGCGACCGGCCAGGCCCGGATCCGGGCCAGCGCGACCCGCGCCCAAAACGACGTCGCTTCGGCCTCCTCCCGCTCGAATTTTAATTCCCGCTCAAATTCGAACCTACGGCCTAGATTGCGACACGTGTCGACTGATGGACGGCCTGATCTTCACAACGACTCAACGGCTCAGATTGCGCCACGTGGTGGACGTGCGGACGGTTCGATGTAACAAAAGCGACCGACGGCCACGATTGAAAGGCAAGATTGAATCTTGACCGTTCGATCCATGGCATTTTTTTATTTCCGAAAATCCTTTTTATTTCCAAAAATATAAGATCGCGACACGTGGCACGCTTACCACCGTCCGATCATTTTTTGGTATTTGGTTATAACAACCGATGCTGACGTGGCTGCCACGTGGGCGCCACGTCAGCGTTGACTGGTCAACGAGAGCTCGCCGGGGAAGACGATCGGCGCCGGCTCTGTTTCGCCGGCGCCTCATCGGAAGGCGATTTCTCCGCCTACAGACCATCAAAGCTCGTGAAACCAATGGCAAACGACTCGTCTTGTCGAGCTCTACAACATATAGGAAGCTTGATACAGCAGAATCACCTTTCATCCACATTCTACCTCCGGCCGAAGCTAATCTCCGGCGGGATTCCGCCCTAGCCATTTCTAACATTGAACAAGCATTTTTAACTATCATACATCTTCTATGGAGTTAGAGAGAACTTACCTGATGATCGCGAGGCGTCGGTTCAACCTAGGAGGAGTCATAGCATTCACGGCCAATCGGTCAAAGTCGGGGGTTGACTCAATGGTTTTATGCAACGAAAATGCAAAAACGAAATGCAACGGAGATCAGCCATGCTCAATGAACAGATTAAGACCAATAACAAACAAAATGATTGACAGAATTGAGACATGCCATTGGAGGCCGAGGTAAAACTTGAAGATATTTCTCACCTTTCTTCGAGGTCAGAGACTAATCGAGCGGGTTTGGAGGCTACTTCGAAGCTCTAGGAAGTCGACAACGATGATCACCAGCGTCGGTTTTGCCGGGGATGATCCGACGAAGCTTGCACAGGTAAGCTTCGGCCGCCTCTCTCTCTCTCTCTCTCTCTCTCTGCAAGCTCTCTCTCTCTCTCTCTCTCTCTCTCTCTCTCTCTCTCTCTCTCTCTCTCTCTGCGAATCCCTCCTCCGCGAGCTCTGTTTTTTCTTTCTTTTAACTGATGCCTCTAACAGATTTCTTCCTCCATTGCTATACCCGAACGGCTTCTACGAATGGACTTCTTGAGCTCGCGTCACGTGCCGAAAGTGCGTGCGTTTTGGCACCTTGGCTTCGAGCTCGATTCGGTGAATGTATCGGAGCTATTTTGCGCCTGGGTGTGTCAATTCCTGCTCCGATTGATCGAGCTTCCTCTCGCTTTTCTCTTCACTGCTCTGTGCCGTTGCTTTCTCCGTGGGTTTATTGCGTGCAAAGAACAAGAACGGAGTGTTCTGTTCTAACTTGGTCAACTAGGTTGACTGGGTCGGGTCAACCCGACCCAATTGACCCGGTTCGCCAAAAATAGGGCAAATTGACCCACCAAAATTCCTAATTTCTCAAATTAAATTTGGAAATCGGGTTCCATGAGATGAATCACATCTAGTATGGTGATTTAGTGAAAAATGAGTGTGGAATTAAACGAAAACCCCAAATGTTGAATAAGATCCGAAATCGATTTTTGTCAAATTGGGGTCCCTAATGGACGAATCGGCCTCAATTGAGCCCATCATTAGATTCAATGGGTCAAAAACTATAGGGAGGAAGCATTGGGGTTCTATGGGTGTCCCTCAGAAAATTTTAATTTTGGATTTGGCACTTTAGGGACCAAAATGAAAAGAATTTTGTGCAATTAGGTCCCTAAAGCCAAAATTGATTAAGTCAGTGCACAATTGAACCAAATTGAAATTTCGGGAAATCATGCTGAATGTCAAGATTCTTAAAATGCAAAGTATTGCAAATAAAAAGACTCAAAACATATTTTTTGACAAATTCAACCATGTGCGTTACAAAGAAACATACAAAATTAAACTTGAATTTCGACTCTTGATGAGGTCAAAATGACAAGGAAATTAAAATAAAAATATTGACTATTTTCCTATATTTTTGTGACCTCAAATTCTATTTTTTGTTGATTTTTCTAGTATTTTCCTATTTTCTAAAAATACTAAAAAATGTGAAAAATATGAAAAATTAATTTTTGGTCAAGAATGGTTCCTTGGGCTTGGCCAAGGCCACCAAAGTTGATTTTGTAATTTTTTGACTTTTTATGAATCTTTTGTGATTTTTCAAAAATAAAACTGAAAAAGACTTGGTCAAAAATCAGGTGTCAACAGTACTGGAGGGGATGGATCTGTTTTAAGGAAACTGTGTCAGACACAGGCCTCGGTATTCTTTTTAATTTAATTTATTTATATTGTTATATTTTCATTCGGATCTTGTTGCTCTGAAGGAAGGTCAAAAGGAGACCTAGAAGGAGACTCAGAAGGAGCCTCAGAAGGAACTGCTTCTGACGGGTCCAGAAGGACTGCTTCTGACGGGTGCATCTGAGTTGCATCTGACGGATTTTCAACAGTCCTTCTGAAGGCTCATATTCTGTGCTTTTGCCAACTTAGTGTTTTCATATTTGAGGCATTTTGCTTACATTTATTATTGCCATTTGAATTGTAAGTATCCTCCATATTCTTAAAAACAGTTTTGTTTATTTATTTAACGCTGTTTTCCAACAATCTTAAAATAGATTCGATTCGATTCGACACTTACAATTCGAATGGCTACTGAAAAAGACATTGTTGATGTACCTGCTAATGACATCACCAAAAACTCTACCTCTGCTGTTCATCAGCCTGGATCATCTTCTACTTCTGCTGCGCCTTCTTTCCACCATGGTGAGAAACCTGAAAATTTCAACGGATCAAACTTTAAAAGGTGGCAGCAGAAGATGTTGTTTTATTTAACAATACTGAATCTTGCGAGATTTTTGACTCTGAATAATGTCTTGTATGTGCCGGAAATTCGAAAGAATCTGGTCTCCGGATCACTATTGAACAAGCATGGTTTTCGCATGGTGTTCGAGTTAAATAAAGTTATTTTGTCTAAATCTGGAATGTATGTGGGGAAGGGATATGTAACTGATGGGCTTTTTAAGCTCAATGTTATGACAATTATCAATAAAGATAATAAGCCTTCTGTTTATTTGCTTGAGTCCTCCAATTTATGGCATGGTAGACTCGGACATGTTAATTATGATACATTGCATAGATTAATTAACTTGGAACATATACCTTCATTCCAAATTGATTCAAAACACAAATGTGAAATTTGTGTTGAGACAAAATTAACGAAATCATCGTTTCAATCGATTGACAAAAGTACCGTACCTCTTGAATTGATTCATAGTGATGTTTGTGATTTGAAATTCGTACAAATAAGAGGTGGTAATAAATATTTTATTACCTTTATCGATGATAGCACTAAATACTGTTATGTGTATTTGCTTAAAAGCAAAGATAAAGTTTTAGAGAAATTTATTCTCTATAAGAATGAAGTTGAAAATCAACTTGATAAGAAAATCAAGAGATTGAGAAGTGATAGAGGCGGTGAGTATGAAGTACCAATTGATGAATTCTGTGCACAACACAAAATTATACATGAGGTAACTGCGCCCTATTCACCTCAATCAAATAATGTTGCTGAATGTAAAAATCGCACATTGAAAGAAATTATGAACGCGATGTTACTAAGTTCAGGCTTACCTCAAAATATGTGGGGTGAAGCTATTTTGTCAAGCAATTATCTTTTAAATAAGGTACCTCGAAAGAAAGAGGATAAAACCCCTTATGAGCTATGGAAAGGTAGGAGACCATCCTACAATTGCTTACGAGTGTGGGAGTGCATTGCTAAAGTAATTTTTCCAACACCAAAGAAAACTAAGATAGGTCCTAAAACGGTGGACTGTATCTTTATAGGTTATGCACATAACAGTAATGCATATCGATTTCTTGTGCATGAATCTAAGATTCCAGATATATACAAGAATACGATCATGGAGTCTAGGAATGCTTCATTTTTTGAAGATGTATTTCCTTATAAATCCAATGATGGTTCAAGTTCGTCTAAACGAACGAATGAAACTATGAACGATGAAAGTCATGATTCAAATCATGAACTAAGACGTAGCAAAAGAGCAAGAGTGGAAAAATCATATGGAGATGATTTTCTAACTTATTTGTTAGAAAAAGAACCACTAACTTATACAGAAGCTGTGAGTTCTTCTGAGGGACCTCTATGGAAAGAGGCAATAAAAAATGAAGTTGATTCTATTTTGCAGAATCATACTTGGGAGCTAGTGGATCTTTCTCCTGGTTGTAAACCTTTAGGGTCCAAATGGATCTTTAAAAGGAAGATGAAAGCAGATGGCTCCATTGATAAGTATAAAGCCAGACTTGTAATCAAAGGATACAGACAACGAGAAGGCTTAGATTACTTTGATACTTATTCTCCTGTGCCGAGAATAAACTCCATTAGGATGGTACTTGCAATTGCAGCATTGCGAAATCTAGAAATACATCAAATGGATGTAAAAACAGCTTTCATAAATGGTGATTTGGATGGAGAAATCTATATGGAACAACTTGAAGGTTTTGTAGTTCCAGGACAAGAAAGGAAAGTCTGTAAATTGGTAAAATCATTGCATGGTCTAAAACAAGCGCCAAAGCAGTGGCATGAAAGTTTGATAATGCAATGATTACCAATGATTTTAAAATCAATGAATGTGATAGATATGTCTACATTAAAGAGACAGAGAATGGATATGTCATTCTATGTCTATATGTAGATGACATACTCATTGTTGATAGTGATAACAGAATGATCAAATCTACCAAAAATATGTTGAATTCAAGATTTGACATGAAAGATATTGGACTTGCTGATGTGATTTTAGGGATTAAGATCACAAGAACATCAGAAGGTTTAGTTTTAAACCAGTCACACTATGTGGACAAGATTCTTGAAAAATTCAGCAAGAATGATTCTGGTATTGCTAGAACACTATTAGACAATAGTCTTCATCTATCCAAGAATAGAAGAGAGGGTATTTCTCAAGTATAATATTCTATAATTATTGGAAGTCTAATGTATTTAATGAGTTGTACTTGACCAGATATTGCCTATATGGTTAGTAGATTAAATAGACATAAAAGCAATTCGAGTGCTGACCATTGGAAAGCAATAGTGAGAGTACTCAGGTACCTACGGTATACTCGGAATCATGGCATGCACTATACCAGGTGTCCATCTGTATTAAAAGGATACAGTGATGCAAACTGGATATCTGATATAAAAGACTCAAAATCTACTAGTGGATATGTTTTCACACTGGCAGGTGCGGCTGTATCTTGAAAATCCTGTAAACAAAATGTTATAGCCAGATCCACAATGAAATCCGAGTTTATAGCTTTGGATAAATATGGTGAAGAGGCTGAATGGCTACGCCATTTCCTAGAGGATATTCCAAAATGACAAAAACATGTACCGCCAATCTGTATACATTGCAATAGTCAATCTGCGATTGAAAGAGCACAGAGTAACATGTATAATGGTAAGTCTAGACATATACGTCGTAGACACAATACCATTAGATAACTACTCTCAACTGGATTTATCTATATTGACTACGTAAAGTCAAAGGATAATATTGTGGATTCGCTAACCAAAGGGTTAAACAGAGAGTTAGTTGAAAAGTCAACAATAGGAATGAGACTGAAGCCCATTACAGAAAAGTTGATATAAAGGAAAACCCAACCTAGCTGATTGGAGATCCCAAGATCTAGGTTCAAAGGGACAACCTAATTATATGAACTGAATGATATCACTGTGGGGGTCTATCCCTCAAACCATTCATATAAAAGAAACAGTGATTTGATATCCTTCACATATGTTGAGAAAAATCAATTATTGTGGGGGTTTATCAAGAAAATGATAGCAATTATGCTTTAATGATTCTTAAGTGGAGTAAACCAATTACTCAAGATTAAGTAATCACCTATGTGAGAGAGAAGTGGGGCTGCTTTAAAGGAGAATTATTGAGGGCTGAAATCTTTAGAAACTCTCGCAGAACCATGACGATGTTCATGGCCAAAACGAACATACTCATGAGAACTGAACAAACGTTTAGATGATTCCTGTGTGAAGTGTATGTGTCATTTACTAAGAAAACAGGACAGTTCAAGGACATCATGTCTACTGGACAACTGGTAAATTAAATATACTTTCACAAGGGAAGGTTCAAAGGGTGACACCTACCTATCCTATGCAGGTTTCATTTGTTGAACACTATCACAGAGTCAAAACCAAAATAATTTTCATTCATGTGGGGATTGTTGGAAAATATGAGGTATTTTGATGGGTGAGTGAATGATGAATTGTTTCTCAAAAACACCCTTGAGTTGGAAGTAGGAAGTGACAAAGCACTAGTCCCACATAGGAAAGGAAGAAGGCTTTGAAGTGCTTTATATGTGGTTACACTACTTTTGAGTGGTAACTATTGTAACAAGCACTATGCCTCGAGCACACGCGCATGGGGGGTGCAAATCCCGGACACCAACAGAGGCCCGACAAGTTGAACTTGGGCGCAAGCGCATAACCTGCGTACGCCAATGCAGGACCGGAAAGTGGGCCTCGCGACAAGCCCATTTTTGCCTTTTGTTTTAATTTTTTTTTCCAACTCAAGTCATTAACCGTTCTTAAGTTATTTACCGGTGTTGTTAATGGTATTAACTAAGTAACGGCTGTTATAATTATGTGGTTACAGAATTAAATATATAACGGTATAATTATTTAGCCGTTATTCTTTATTTCCGCAATGCCCCGCTTAGCCTATATATAGATGGCTTCCCCTTTTGCTTCTAAGCGACTAGAAACATAAGAACTACAGACTACGAAAATCTTCTCCCTCTTTTGAATTGTCTGCATTTGCATTATTTTCTATAGTGTTCTCGTGTTGTTCAAGTTCGTCGAAAGTTTTGGAGTGCTGTGCTTGCCTCTATTGCTGCTTAACCGTTGTATCCTGTGAGACAGACGTTCACGAAATCTCAAAGCACGTACTGGAGGGGACGAATCTATTTTAAGGAAACTGTGTTAGACATAGGCCTCGGTATTCTTTTTAATTCAATTTATTTATATTGTTATATTTCCATTCGGATCTTGTTGCTCAGAAGGAAGGTCAGAAGGAGACCCAGAATGAGCCTCAGAAGGAACTGCTTCTGACGGGTCCAAAATGACTGCTTCTGACGGGTGCATCTGAGTTGCATCTGACGGGTTTTCAACAGTCCTTCTGAAGGCTCATATTCTGTGCTTCTGCCAACTTAGTGTTTTCATATTTGAGGCATTTTGCTTACATTTATTATTGCCATTTGAATTGAAAGTATCCTCCATATTTTTAAAAATAGTTTTGTTTATTTATTTAACACGGTTTTCCAACACCTCCTTCCCTCATTTGTATCATATCATCTCACGAATTATACGATAAGTAGAGATTCTCTTTCCTCTCTCTAAGATCCTTGTGAGTTGAGTGAGGAAGGGAAGAGCTTTCCTAAGGTCGCAAGGATTAAGTCTTGAATCAATCAGCTCGTGACTCATATCAAGTGCATAGCTGATCCGCTGCCCAACGATATATACGTCAACAGAAAGCCGAAAAGAGACTACATGTTGGTAACTTGAAGAAACCGGTGATTTTAAGACTTAAGTTTTAGGTGAACTGCCAAAGATCGCAAATCGCTCTCGGCAACTCTTCCTCAATTGCATAAGGACTGAAATGACTGAGATGAGGTACGGCTTTATCTCGTGGACAATGTTCTTGGAATTTTTTTCTCCTGATCCATCATAAGAGAGAATATCGTGGGAATCGAATGCCGACAACAAGCTTCCAGTCCTTACATATGATCATCAACCTTACATGACCCTATATAATTGGAAGAATGCCATCTTACTTTCCCCGTAGAGCACTGGCAAGAGCATACTCACTTGATTCACATTGTTATACTGAATCCCGTTCGGAATAAAGCAACGCAGAAGTTATGAATCACAACATTTTCATATAGACGTCACGAATATACGGGGATTAGCCATTTAATCTCTTTATGCGGACCCAACGCTTAACTGCGATGAGCCACATTGCTACTACTAAAAAGAGCATGTGAAAGTGTGAAAGCTTCTCATGTTGCCGATCTTATGTCTGTTGATCGCGAGGAGGCGCCGCCTGTTTACATGAGTTTACCCTTACTACAAGTATTTCTTTTGCACATATCCCGACCAATAAAGTCGAAGATCAGCTCCGCTCGGCCCGCCGCGGAGGTAATAATTAGTAATTACTGAGATCTCTATGTTCAGTTATGAAGTCTGTTGCTGTCACTGATGCATCCATCGTGTTTGTTTTAATTGATGAAACATAGTGTCTAATTTAGATATCAATTGAAGTTAGCTCTTCCCCATTTAAATTTAGAAAGGATGCTGGTGAACAGGGAAGCAAGCGGAATAATTCCCACATGGAGCTAAGAATCTTAGGCCATTCCTCTTCTCTGCTGATGGAAATTTTCTTGTCCTAACTGTAAGCTCCTCACAATTTAGTAGTCACAAATTCTCATTTGTCAAATCTACTGTCTCCTTGTCGACCGAGTACACCAACAGTATTGTCACCATAACCACATCACTCGTCGTAGCTGATTTCGGATACACAAGAGATGATCGAATCGGCACTAAATCAGAAGAATTCCCTCCATAGAAGACTAGATTCATGGCCTACAATTTTCTTTCCATGTTGGGGCTTTACTCTTTAGGCAAACCAAACATGTTCAGATTGATGTCACTTTGGTTTCTTCTGGAGACAGAAGACCAACAAGAATGTGAGAATTGGTTAGGCTTGTGCTGTGTTGGGGCGGTACCTCTGGTGGCAGGGTATGGTGCCAGTGACAACTTGGTGGGAAACGGCGAATTGAAGCACATGCTCTGCGAAAATCTGCCTTCATCTTGCGGACGATAGCTTAAAATCAGAAAGAGAATGTATTGAAAGCTAAAACGGCCCCTGACTTCAGTTTGGCTCAATGAACAATACTAGCCACACGCCAAAGAAGGCATCTTCGTGCTTTTTTGACACTTACCAACTCCATTTGAAGTCTACAGGCACGGCGAAAGATGTGGTTTTTAGGAATGGAACATTACCTAAAATCAGCTGGCGGATTCCCCGGATTCTTGGTTTCAGTAATTCATAAATTGTCAGCATGTTAAGGCATCGAGTCGATCCATGAATCCTCCAATAATTGAGTGAAATGCAGGCGGCAGAATTACTCTGCGACCGATAATTGTCTCGCAACAAGTGAGACTAGTCTGGAAATACTAGAGGAGCGACCCGCTCGTGCACAGGACGGACAATGTCTCACAAATGTAGACTCGACTCTACCATGATCTGTTTAAACCTTAATCACCCTCCAAATAAAAGATTCTCACACGCAACAAATCTCTCTCGGCACATTTAAAACTTTGGTTTCTTCCGAGCAATTCTTTAATGGGTGTTCGCCATTATTGATGCCTCGAGGTTCTGCAAAACTTTGAGACAAGCCATGGCCGAGCCCATCCACCACCTTCCCTTTATTATATTTCCTTAGTGGGTAACGTGGCAAGCCTTGGGGGGCAAGAATGGAGCTGACTCTTCACTCATCTCTGCAACGAACACGCTACGGACAGATTAGGCAGAGACAACTCGGACCGATTTCTTTAATGTTCATGGCTAGAATATGAAAAACGAGAGCCGATTCGGGGCTACACGTGGCTGCATCATTGCAATGGACAGTCTTGTCTCTCTTACATCTTCTCGTATGAATATATATTGGGTTCTTGAATTGGTTGTGACATCTCAAACCTTCGAGCTTTCTTAGGCACGAACTTCAACAAGAAAGACAATGGTTACTTTTTCAGCTAAGAACAATGCCAAGTACTCTGTTAGATCCATTAGCTTGCCTTCCAGATCCCACCCCACCACTGCCAAAGTGGATCGCGAGCTCAACAAACTCAAGTCGTGGGAAGCTAGCTCGGCTTTTTCTTCCGGGTCGATCCAGGCTGGCATCTCGGGATTGGACGAGTTGTACATTTC
Source organism: Rhodomyrtus psidioides (assembly GCA_021437785.1). Lineage (NCBI taxonomy): Eukaryota > Viridiplantae > Streptophyta > Magnoliopsida > Myrtales > Myrtaceae > Rhodomyrtus > Rhodomyrtus psidioides. Next base: position 4,558,425 of record JAILYB010000040.1, on the reverse strand, counting down.
CGTGGATGAGCTTCTCAACATGGCCTCAACCTCGCAAGTCCTCTCTTGCAATCAGGACCAGAGGTTTACAGATGAACTGCTGGAGCGATCTGTGCAGCTAATTGATATTTGTGGCTCTGCCAGGGAGATTTTGGTGTACATTAAGGAAGATGTTAGAGCGCTCCGATCCGCAATCCGCCGGAGAAAGGACGACTCAAGCATCAAAGCCGAGATCTTCGGTTACGGCAACTTGAGAAAGAAAACGAAGAAGGACGTGAAAAGATTGGTTTCTTCATTGAAGAAAATGGAAGCAAACTTCGGAGCCTCATCGCTCTCGGTCCAGAATCCTGTTGATCAGCATTGGTTGGCCGTTGCAAGGGTCCTCAGGGAAGTAAATTCATCGAGCATTTCGACATTTCAGTCTCTCATGTCGTTCCTAGCCCCACCAACCTCAAAGCCGAAGCAGATTCGGTGGCCTCTGATCACGAAACTAATGCACAAGGGCGCAATCGCTTGTGACGGCAACCAAGAAGAAGGGAACGAATTTGAATGTGTCGATGCTGCGTTGAACGATCTCAGTAAATGTCTCTCCCATGTGATGGGATTTATCGCACACCGAATCAGAACGATCACACAGAAATCAAGAAAATTGAATGACGCACGAGATTACCCAGGTTCACCCCAGAATAGGGCTACGTCCTGCAAGAGATTTTCACTATGATATTCTGTTTACAGCCTCTCAACTCGTTACAATGATCAGCATAAAACGAGCAAAATATATATGCCCTAAATGGGCCCAAAAACCTAAACCTAGCGAAACCTCTATTAAGCCCATAACATACGGGTTAACTTAAATAAAAGTCCAAACCCGTTGAGGTTTCGGGGGCGCTGCCCCCGAACCCCCGCCCGCTCACCGGCGAGCGGGGCAGCCGTCCGCTGACCGGGCAGCGGAAGCCCCGCCCGCTGACCGGGCAGCGGGACACCCGTGTCGGGGGCGCTGCCCCCGAACCCCCGCATCCCACGCGCATGGGTCACATGTCGTCGGATAACACTTTGGTTTCCCTAAGCTCACGTGGGCATACCCTGTGTGAGAAACAAGGGTCCCCGAAGTATTCGCCAACTCCAACACCATGGAGGAGCTGGTACTGAGCGGTTGCAGATCACAAATAAGCAGCTGGAGATTCTAGAGGTCTGCATTGGAAGCCTTGAGGATGACTTGGAGTGCTTGTTTAGGCACTTGATTAAAACTAGGGCCTCGCTTTTGAACATCATCTCTTAGGAAGAGATTGTTTCTCTTGGTAGCCAGTTTTGGCCCTTGAGTCATACAGTTTTTTCTGCGGATCAGCTAAAGGGCAATTGAGTGCCGATGTACAGAAGTTGTATCACCTCCATGTACAAAAACTTGAAATGATATGTGAAAAAGTTCCGTACAATCTCTCTCTATCTCTGTTTCCTTTTTAATCTAGTTTGATTTCTTCGAATTATCGATGCTGTCCGTGTGCAAGAAGAATGTACCTAAAACCCACTTACAATCTTCAGACAGATGCCGACGTACTTCTAAGTTCATCGTATCATCAGGAATTTTCTCATTTCCACCTGTAAAAAATACTGGAATCACCGAAACATCATTTTTCTCTTCGCCTTGGAGCTGCACTGTGCATGAAATGTCCTACGTATATTGGTAAGCCAGCTCACAATATTATCGGACGAAAAGATCAAGAAAATGGTTAGAACCCTGCAGCGCCTTTGCAACTTTTCACCTATTGTTCCGGTTGGTCTTGTGGCTCTCATGCTGTAAAGTACTAGCAGATACTTATGTGAAAACATCGACACCCTCTTCACATTACGGTGATGCCTAAGAAGTACTTGCTCGTGGTTACTTTGTTTCTCAGAATGGTATGGGCTCCTATGTTCTCGACATATCTTCAGTTTCTTCCTGTTTATTCATTAGCTCCTGAATTTCAAAGAGCTTCATAGTCAGGATGATGAAATTCACATCCATATCAATGGCCCATCTATCCTTCAGTCAGGTTAGGAATTCTTAAAACAGTCTTGCAAATTATTTCTCTTGTCCATGTTAAGTCGATGCAGCGACTTCCAGTTCGTCGTGGGGATTAGCTTTTGATAGAGGAATCTTCAAGCAGAGAATCCCCGCAGATTACTAGTTTCTTCGAGACTTAGTATTGAAGATAAACCACACATATTGACGAGGAAAATGATTTAGCCCGTACGGAGATTCTCTTGATAAATGCGATACATTGTTTCTGTACAACATTTCCCTTCTGGCCCTTTGCTTGCATCCAAAACCACACTTGTCATTCCCAATGAATTGTTTAGTGTGGATAGCAAGTACGAGGCTTTTCTTTGCGATGTCTGATCCATATCTAATCGCAATATGAGCGAGTCCCAAATGGAAGGAAACAGAAGAGAGGGAACAATTCAAAATGATAGAAATACAGGTTAAGGCGAAGAGAGAATCAATCAGGTGAGAATGCAACTAGAACTAGACAATATGAAAGACGTATCTGATACTATGGTTACCAATCCCAAGTGTGAGATGACAATATGCAACTGGAAATGCTTGATTATGGCGTCAGCAAAAGAAAGGCATTGTCCGACGCATGTCTAAGCGAAGCCATAGTGCCGCTTTTTGGCTTTGCCTAGCGATCTCACAAGCAGAACCCGGGGGCCATGAATATTAGTTGGTCCCTATACTTGACATACTTTCCTGTGGTGGCCAAGGCATTGTTTTTCAATGAGTTTCTGCAATTCGGTTCATCAGTTACTGCTTGATGTGCAAGACTTGTTCTGCGATTAATCAATGAATGGTTCAGTCTGAATGCATGATCAAAGACCATACGGCAATAATGACTGATTTTTTCCTATTGAATACATGCGCATTTTCTCTACTCCCGGACTCAGAAATAATTAATCAATGAGCTGAAAAAGGGAGAGAAAGCAATAACATAGCTTGAGGAGAAATCAATGGGAGGGGAAGCAATCGGGGAACAAGCCACTCGTGCACGCACTAATCTATTGAGAAACCTCCGGGAATCGGGTCTTAAGTGTCCTCTAGGAAAGTTAACCAACCCTTAGTTTATCAGATACTGTTGGCTGTATGCCTCCTTTGTGGGGTCTAGCTAATTTTTTATTTTAATTGTTTGTAAAAGAAAACAAAAGAAAGAAAAAGAAAGAAAAAGAGGAAAAAGAAGAGACACAATGATGGCTTGCTTTTCTTTGTGTTTTGTGTGTTGCTTCGTGTGGGTAGTAGAGAGCGGAAGTGAGAAGAGAGAGAAGAGAGAGCGGAAGAAAAACTGAAGAGAGCCGAGAGTGAAAAACAGGGGAAGCTCTCGGTGAACCCAGGGAGGAGAGAAAGGGCGACGACCTCCGGTGTGATTTCGGCGGCCAAACATTACCGGAATCGTCTCAAATTTCAGTATGTTGTTCGTGAGACTGAGATCTACAAATTGATAGGTTTCGTTTGTTGAGATTTGTCTCCGGTTCTCCTATTGTGGTTAGGGTTTTCTAGCCCCCTTTTGAGGGATTGCTCTTGAAATATTGTTGTTGAGCTCTAGTGTGTGCCTAGAGGGAAATACTTGGTATATTCTGCTATTCTTGGTGATTAGTGGAAATTTTTGGGTCGTCCGTGGTTTTTCCCGATTCGGGTTTTCCACGTAAATCTTGGTGTTATATTTCTTTATCGTTCCGGTATTATACTCGTTGCTGCGAGGTTGATATTTTGCTGGATATAATTGTTGGTTGTTGCTGGATTATATTGGAGTAGTGTCGGGGGTTATGATTTGATCCTGGATTGGCTATATTTGTGCCGAGGTGCTGCCCGTTTTTCCCCAACAAAGTGGTATCAGAGCTAGAGTTGAGATTCTAGTATTAGATGGAGAATACGAGTGGCACTATGTTTAAGTTAAATGCCTCGAATTACTCTATATGGAAGCCTCGGATGGAAGACGTATTATATTGCAAAGATTTGTATGATACGGTCGAAGGCGATGAAGCTAAAGGAGATACGGAAGATAAAGAGTGGGAGCGAATGAATCGGAAGACGGTTGGGTTTATCCGACAATGGATTGATGATAGTGTGTTTCATCATGTTGCTCAAGAAACGAAGGCAGATACTTTGTGGAAGAAATTGCAAGATCTCTATGAGAGGAGAACTCCACAAAATAAAGCTCTTCTAGTGAAAAGACTTGTGAACTTGAGATACAAGGAAGGGAGTAGCATGACGGAGCACTTGAGTGAATTTCAAGATGTTGTAAATCAATTGACAAATCTTGAGATTGACCTTGGTGATGAATTGCAATCTTGTTTATTGCTTGGTACACTTCCTGACAGCTGGGACACCTTGGTTGTGGCGTTAAATAATTCTGCTCCTTATGGTGTGCTTTCTATGAGCATGGTTAAAGAAAGCTTGTTCAATGAAGAAACAAGGAGGAAAAGTTTGAATTATGCTTCCAAATCGGAAGCACTTGTCATAGAACATAGAGGCAGAAGTCAGCCAAGAAAGTTTCAAAGTAATGACAGGGGCAAGTCAAGAGGAAGATCGAAGTCAAGGCCGAGGAGAAGTGTGAAGTGCTACAACTGTGGCAAAATGGGACATTATGCCAAAGAGTGTTGGCAACCGAAGAGAGATAAATCCCATGATAGAAATGGAGATAAAAAGAAAGAAGAAAATCAGCCTACAACAGCAGTTGCAGCTGACGGTGATATTGTATTCATTTGTGATGACGGTTATGTAAATCTCACATGCCAAGATTCTAGCTGGGTTGTTGATTCTGCAGCTTCTTATCATGTCACTTCACGTCGTGACTTCTTTACATCCTATTGCAGCGGTGATTTCGGTTGTGTTAGGATGGGAAACAGTGGTGTTTCCAAGGTTATTGGCATGGGAGATGTTTATCTGGAGACTGATATGGGATGTACTTTACTTTTGAAAAATGTGAGACATGTTCCAGATATTCGACTTCACTTGATCTCCACAGGTGCCTTAGATGACGACGGTTATTGCAACTCCTTCTACGATGGCAAATGGAAATTGACTAAAGGCTCTATGGTGATGGCAAAAGGCAAGAAGATATGTAGTCTTTATATCATGCAAGCAAATTTGATGCGACAAGAGGTAAATGCAGTAGAGGATTCCTCAGTTGATCTATGGCATATGAGACTTGGTCATCTTAGCGAGAAGGGACTTGAAACTCTTGCTATGAAGAATTTTCTATCATTAAAGGAGAAAAATCTGACGGAGTGTACTCATTGCCTCACGGGTAAGCAACATCGATTCTCATTTCATAGTTCGTCTCCACACACAAAATCTGATGTACTTGATTTAGTTCACACTGATGTTTGCTGCATGGATGCTAGAACACTTGGTGGTGCATTGTATTTTGTCACATTTATTGATGACTGCTCTAGAAAAGTGTGGGCTTTTGCTTTGAAATCAAAAGACCAGGTGCTTGCAGCCTTCAAACAATTTCATATCAGTGTTGAAAGGGAAACAGGGAAAAAGCTGAAATGTGTTCGGGCTGACAATGGTGGTGAATATAGAGGACCGTTTGAACATTACTGCAGGGACTATGGTATCAAGCTTGAGAAGACTGTTCCGAAAACACCACAGCATAATGGAGTAGCAGAGAGAATGAACCGGACGATTAATGATCGGATTCGGTGTATGCTGTCTCATGCGAAATTACCTAAGCCATTCTGGGGCGAAGCGATGAGAACGGCAGTTGACTTGATAAATCTATCTCCATCAGTTCCTCTTAAGGGAGATGTTCCACAAAGAGTATGGAGTGGGAAAGATGTCTCCTACAGTTATCTGAGGGTGTTTGGATGCCGGGCATTTGTGCATGTTCCAAGAGATGAAAGGTCCAAGCTTGACAACAGGTCTAAACAGTGTATCTTCTTGGGTTATGGACATGAAGAGTTTGGCTACAGATTATGGGATCCAGCTACAAAGAAAGTCATTAGAAGCCGAGATGTGGTATTCTTTGAGCATCAGACCATTGAAGATATAGACAAGTCAGAGAAGCCAAAGAATGCAGCTCAACACAGTGTCAGTTTCAGCCCAAATCCTCCTACCGTATTGGGTGAAAATCACGGGGGAGAAGTGCAAGGAAATCATGAAGTAGATGAATCCTCACAGAATGTTAGTTCTTCAGCTGAGACAGGTGAAACAGTTGAGACAGAGCAAACAGTTGAGCAAGAGCAAACAGTTGAACAAGAAGAAGCAGTCCAACCTCAAGTTAGAAGATCAGATAGAGAGCGTAGACCTTCACAAAGATATCAGCCACATGAGTATGTGCTACTTACTGATGCAGGAGAGCCTGAAACTTATGAAGAAGCTATGTCATGCGATCAAAAGAATAAGTGGCACAAAGCTATGCAAGATGAGTTCAAATCTTTGCATGACAACCATACATTTGAGTTGGTGAAGTTGCCTAAGGGCAAGAGGACACTCACAAATAAGTGGGTGTATAAGTTAAAGACAGACGAAAGCAGTTTGAAGCCACGATACAAGGCTAGGCTTGTTGTGAAAGGTTTTCGTCAAAAGAAGGGAATCGACTTTGAAGAGATTTTTTCACCGGTAGTGAAAATGTCTTCTATTAGAGTTGTTCTTGGTTTGGCCGCCAGTTTGAATTTAGAAATCGAACAACTTGATGTAAAGACAGCTTTTCTTCATGGAGACCTAGAAGAAGAGATATACATGGAGCAACCAGAGGGTTTTAAGGTTAAAGGCAAGGAGCATCTTGTATGTAGATTGAGAAAAAGTCTATATGGTCTCAAGCAAGCGCCAAGACAGTGGTACTTGAAGTTTGATTCATTCATGGAAGCTCATGGATATGGTAAGACCATTTCAGACTCTTGTGTTTTTATGAAAAGATTCTCAGATGATGATTTTATTATCCTCCTGCTTTATGTGGATGATATGTTGATAGTTGGGCATGATGTTAACAAAATCAAAAGCTTGAAAAATGAGTTGAGTAAGGCTTTTGCAATGAAGGATCTAGGGTCAGCTAAGCAAATTCTTGGCATGAGAATCACTCGTGATAGGAAGAATAGAAAACTATGGCTATCTCAGGAGAAGTATATTGAAAAGGTGCTTGAAAGATTCAACATGAGCACATGTAAACCGGCAAGTACTCCACTTGCTGGTCACTTTAAATTGAGTAGCAATGAATGTCCTACGAGTGAGAAAGAGAAGGAAGAGATGATGAAAGTTCCTTATGCATCTGCCGTGGGTAGTTTGATGTATGCCATGGTTTGCACAAGACCAGATATTGCTCATGCAGTTGGTGTTGTAAGTAGATTTCTCTCAAATCCAGGTAAAGAGCATTGGAATGGTGTGAAATGGATTTTGAGGTATCTTAGAGGCACTTCCAGATTCTGCATATGTTATGGAAATGGAAAGCCTGAATTGAGTGGCTATTCAGATTCTGATTATGCAGGAGATGGTGATTCCCGAAAGTCTACTTCGGGTTATATGATGACTTTCGCAGGGGGAGCAGTTTCATGGCAATCAAGATTACAAAAATGCATTGCTTTGTCTACGACTGAAGCGGAGTATATAGCTATCACCGAAGGAAGCAAGGAACTCTTGTGGATGCAGAAATTCTTACAAGAGTTGGGTTTGAAGCAAGAAAAGTTCGTTCTATTTTGCGATAGCATGAGTGCTATTTACCTTAGCAAGAATCCAGTTTTGCATTCAAGATCGAAGCATATCGATGTGAAGTATCATTGGGTTCGAGAGAAGTTAGAAGAAAAGTCTTTTCTTCTTGAGAAGGTCCGTACTGACGACAACGGATCTGACATGATGACCAAAGCCTTGTCCATAGTGAAACTTGACTCTTGTAGAAGCAAAGCAGGTATGATGGAACTCCCCACATGAGGCGTAGGGGGAGATTTGTTGGCTGTATGCCTCCTTTGTGGGGTCTAGCTAATTTTTTATTTTAATTGTTTGTAAAAGAAAACAAAAGAAAGAAAAAGAAAGAAAAAGAGGAAAAAGAAGAGACACAATGATGGCTTGCTTTTCTTTGTGTTTTGTGTGTTGCTTCGTGTGGGTAGTAGAGAGCGGAAGTGAGAAGAGAGAGAAGAGAGAGCGGAAGAAAAACAGAAGAGAGCCGAGAGTGAAAAACAGGGGAAGCTCTCGGTGAACCCAGGGAGGAGAGAAAGGGCGACGACCTCCGGTGTGATTTCGGCGGCCAAACATTACCGGAATCGTCTCAAATTTCAGTATGTTGTTCGTGAGACTGAGATCTACAAATTGATAGGTTTCGTTTGTTGAGATTTGTCTCCGGTTCTCCTATTGTGGTTAGGGTTTTCTAGCCCCCTTTTGAGGGATTGCTCTTGAAATATTGTTGTTGAGCTCTAGTGTGTGCCTAGAGGGAAATACTTGGTATATTCTGCTATTCTTGGTGATTAGTGGAAATTTTTGGGTCGTCCGTGGTTTTTCCCGATTCGGGTTTTCCACGTAAATCTTGGTGTTATATTTCTTTATCGTTCCGGTATTATACTCGTTGCTGCGAGGTTGATATTTTGCTGGATATAATTGTTGGTTGTTGCTGGATTATATTGGAGTAGTGTCGGGGGTTATGATTTGATCCTGGATTGGCTATATTTGTGCCGAGGTGCTGCCCGTTTTTCCCCAACAGATACTCTATATCTTCAACTCCTAATCAGATCTAGATCTTGATTTGTTTGAAGGTTTTGCTGTATCCAATGTTGTTGAAGTTGAAGACAGTCCCGCAGAAACCCAATATTTTAACTTTGCCATGCTCCAGAATCGTAACTTCAATGGCAGGGCAATGTGGCAGCACAGGAGGCAAGGAATGGAGAGACTCTTTACTTATTTCTGCAACAAACGCACGCACGAACGAACGACAGATTCGCAGTGACAACTCATTTCCGCATTAATTAACAGATGAATTATTAAGAACCATGTTGGTGATAGATGTGACAGCTCCGACGAATTTGTAGGAGAGGCCATTTCAGACCACATGGTGACACATTGGAATGAACAGGTGCTGTCTCGGATTGCCTCTGTATATATAGTGTGATGGAATTGGATCCACCATCCAAAAACTCCAAGCTTCAAACACAAAAAGAAGAGTAACCATTAGAGATGGCTAGTCCTTTGTTCATGTTCAACCGCAAGTACCATGTTCGATCTATTAGCTTGCCTTCCAGATCCCACCCAACCACCCTTAAAATTGAAGAGGAGCTCAACAAGCTCAAGTTGTGGGAGGCCACGTCAACTCTGTCATTCAAGTCGATTGGTATGGGTCTCTCAGGCCTCGAGGAGGCACATGGGTGCTTGGATGAGCTTCTCAACATGTCATCCACCCGACAAGTCCTCTCTCAGAACAAGCAAGAGAAGTTCATCAATGAACTGTTGGATTCCTCGGTTCAGCAATTAGATGTCTGTGGCATTGCCAGGGACCTGGTCTTTCAAGTAAAGGAACACGTTCAAACGCTCCAATCCGCACTCCGAAGAAGGAAGGGAGATTTGAGCATTGAAACGTGTCTGTTGAACTATACAAACTTCAGGAAAAAGGCAAAGAAGGACGCCAAAAGATTGAGTGGAGCTCTGAAACAAATGGAAAGCCGGTTCGCTCCTCTCGTCAACCAAGATGACCATTTCTTGGCTGTGATGAGAGTTCTGAGAGAAGCCGGGGAGTTCAGCATTTCCATATTCCAGTCCATCCTTGGTCCATTCTCAGGACCCGTCTCAAGTCCTAAAGAGTCGAGATGGTCGCTGATCTCAAGATTGATCCACAAGGGGGTGATGACATGCGAAGAGAGGCAAGAAAGCGAGAACGAGTTACAATACGTCGATGATGCCTTAAGCATTCTATTAAAGAACCTTTCCGGGGATGAAACCGGGGCCGAAAATGTACGGATTGTGCAGAAGCAATTGAAGGATCTGGTGAAGAGCCTCGGAAGCCTCGAAGAAGGACTCGAAAGCATTTTCAGGCAACTGATTAGATCAAGAGCGTCACTTTTGAACATAATCTCCCAATAGCAGAAGAGCTCGGTTGGCCCTTCTTTTTTGTCCTGAATCCTAAAAAGAATCCAAAATTTTAGTGGATCTGTATAGGGATTTACAGTTCTTGTTTTGGATATGTATCAAAATTAATACTTGTACATTAATGAAACATAAGAATTAACAAAAACCTTGGTGTCTTACTGCACATCCCCTTTTTTTTTTCCACTTTGTAGAAAGCTCAAGAAATTCATCCCTGGGCAAATGCGCATGCCGCATACAAACTTCGCTGTTAGAATTTCTGTTCTAGCAACCTCTCACTCGAAAGGAGATGGCGAAATTTTTTTCCCATCTGTGCTTTTGACACTTGATTTATGTTTCAAATCAGCAAAAGTTAAAGTTGATATAATTAAGTATGGATAAAAATCTAACTGGAGATGCGAAATTTTTTTAGCAATATTCTTGCTATTTGCCTTGGCATCTTTAGAAGGCTGTCGGTTTTCAATGTCATAACTTACTATGTCTATACACAGTTGCAGTAATTCACTTGGAAAATTTGTTTGGGAGATGATGCTCATTTAACCTCTTCTTCAGAAAGCCATACATGGATAAATAACCGCTGAGACATGCATCAAGGTTTTAGCTAGTGGCACTTGTTTGGTTATAGTAAGAGTGAAGTTTCCGCTTGTTTAATTCGCCTGAACTTCCGAAAAATCAGATCTGATTGGAAGACATGAATCACTGCCAAGATTTTCTTACAGAAGTTGTCTTTGATATCGAGCGCGGAATCTGCCATCTCTAGATATTTGGGCAAGGCATTAGCTCGACTTACTCTGGCAACATTTCAGTATGGAAGATTATCCACATTATTTGCGACAACAGATGGTGTCAGTTCTCATAAGGTAGAGGACAGTTTCAGCTCGTCGAGGTGAGTACATCAGGTAAAAGAAATAGTTAGCCTCGTCACCAAGAAAATTCGGGAAAAACAGTAGAAAACGATAGTACAGAGAAATTGAAACCGGCTAGGATTTCTACTTTTCATGCATCAGATATCTAAAGAATCATGAACTTGGTCATATCCGACCGATCAAGAGCTAGAACTAGTCGGTTCGCAAAAGGGACTGGTGGATTCTTAAATATTTCTCGCAGACATGACATATCCGAGGACTATACATGTATGTGATCTGCGTACCTAACTGACGGATCCTGGATTGGCAGGCTGCTGTCCCGAAAGGAAACACCAATTTATTATGCCACTCGTGCGTCGAGTATATTAGTATTATCTGCTTCATTTGTTTATCTCATCATCGTCCACCACCTACTTCTGCAATAATTAGTACCACATCGAACAAAAAAAACAATGGCTCTTGATCTCTGCAGATCTCCAGTTTCTAGTCTCTCAAGACTCTTCTTTTGTCTTGAGATGATGAATGCACAGACTATTTTAATGCGCCTGCCAACTCCCACAGATAAGTCTGTGCAGTCGGTGACGGGGCTGCCCGTGGGGCGAAGAGGCAAAGGCGAGAACATTGCCGAAATCGAAATATGAATCAAGTGATTTTGTGCGAAGTACAATGTACCCGGAAAAATAATGGAGATATATTCTAGCTACATTACATGAATTCAATGCCTTGTTGGTGGAAGAAATGACAACAAAGCTCATACCATAAGAAACCCACACTGTCTTCACGTGCTCATCTTTGGTCGATTAAGGATTCAGATTGAACATAATTTAACAATCCCCTGTTGGTGATAAATACATCATTTTGGTGGATGGTGGCATTTGATTAATCCAACTTGACCTGATAATTTCTAGCGCATCATGAAAAAATCAGGAATGGCCGCTTTCCTGCCCGCAGCCAGGTGCCGGTACAAGAATCGTTCCATAAGCTTGCCTGCTCGGTCGCATCCGAGCGCCGGAAAAATCGAGGAAGAGCTGGATAAGCTCAGGTCTTGGCAGGAGGCACCACTGTCGTGCCCCAATAAGGCGGAGGAATTGTTCCGAGGCCTACTTGGGCTCAGCGAGCTGTACACGAGCATCACAGATTTCCTCAATTTGCCATCCACCAGGAGAACTCTAGGACAAAGCCGGCACGAGATGTGGCTCGACGGGTTGCTTAGAAGCTCCATGAACCACCTAGATACGTGTGGGAGGATCCAAGACGCAATCTCGTCGCTGAAAGGAAGCGTTCAAGAGCTTCAGTCCATCCTCAGAGGAAGCACAGTTAGAGTCCTTGACATGGAGAACAATGTCGACGCTTTCGCTTCCTTCGGGAAAGGGATGAAGAAGGAAATCGCGAGGTCTCGAGCAATGCTTGAGCAACAAGAAAACGACATGCTCGAGGCATTCACTCCCTCACTGCTAGATGAAAACCTTCGTGCAGTGACGAATGTACTAAGAGAGGCAAATGCCCTTACAAACTCCGCCTTCCGCACGCTCCTGCTATTCCTATCACCATCAGTCTCGAAACCGAAGCCAAGCAGATGGCCGTCGTTCTCGAGGTTGGTGCTCAAACGGGCGATCATTCACGACGGCGATGGTCGGGAAAGCACGGGACCGAATGAGCTGGAGAGCGTGGGCATGGAACTTAACAAATTGCTGGAGTCCACTTCACGCAAACACATTGAGAGCGAGAGGATTCAGTCAGCAAAGTTGAAGTTACAGGCTTTAAGTGATTGCATTGAAGGCCTAGAGAGCGGATTAGAGCGCTTGTTCAGGCATTTAATCCACACAAGAGTCTCTCTCCTGAATTTAGCTTCCGGTTAAGTAAGTCTTAGTAAATTTTTTTTTTTTGGGGTTCATGTATGACATGTAAATCAAGAAAGTTGTTGTGTAGAGATGAATGATTGATTCATGTATATCAATATGCATGAGTGATATTTCCTATTTCAAGGACAGAATGATCAATATAAGAGTGCATTTGTTTCGCCACAAATTGAATGATTTGGAAAATATTTTCCTAAAATGATTGCTTATTTAGCATGAAATAACGAGTCAATGAAATATGTTTTCACTATCGATAATAACTTTTATCTAAACATTTTCGTGGACGGTGAATATATTTCGTTCGTTTATTCTTGAAAGCGATTATTTTTAGAAAAATATTTTCCGCATTATTCATTTTTTGTAAAACAAATGGAGACCTCAGGTCACGCAAAAGCTTTATTATATCACCTAAACAGTGCATGATCTTGTCTAAAGACTCCAAAAGACACCTCAGTTCACACAAAAGCTTCATCATTTTGCAAGGAAAATTTCAAATAAGATCATGAAGTGCCCTTATTATTCCAAAGAAGGGCTTGACCAATTAATTTGTGTCATTTACATTGTTACATTTTTTAAAAAAAAAAATCTTTGCTACGACGTCCAGTGAGGGCCTAACGACCCTCGCTAGCCAATAGGCGAGGGATGGTGAGGATCGCCTTGCCCAGGCAAGGCTGGCCCTCAACGGCCAGAGGCGGCCTCACCCAGCCCTTGTCGGTGGCGGGCCATCGCCTAAGACCGACCCTAGGTGAAAAGGAGGGGGGAAAAAGGAAAAAAGAAGAAGAAGAAGAAGAAGAAGAAGAAGAAGAAGAAAATTTTAAAAAATATAAACCACAAATATACTCTTGGTCAAGTCCTTCTTTGAAATAATGAGAGCACTTCATATGCTTGCTTGAAATAAGGTCGGCCCCTTAAATTTTTTATTTGAGAAAATGAAGGGGGGGCATTAAATGCGTCCTTCCTCTCCTGGACAAAGAACCTTCGACTTGATTCAGATAAAAGAGAAGGACAATGTTAAGAAATAAAAATAAAACCTCCACTATGTTATTATTATTATTATTATTATTGCTTCGACAAATTTGATTAATCGATCATTGTCGGTTCACTTTATTATGTTAATCAATCAAAATCACTTTAGGCACGGTAAAGAAAGAGTAAGTTAAAATGACAATCAAGTTTAAAAAAAAAAAAAAAGTCGTATCGTGTTCCTCACAACGCGGCAACATCATCCCCACGATGGGGCCAAAAATAGCAAAGGAAATACCGAAATCAAATGATGATGTTGTGCCAAAGATTATGGATGATTTCAATTTTCAACCATACAACAAATTGTAGTGGTCTCTCTTTAGCATTTAAAGCCAAGTAAAAAAAGAAAAGAAAGAAAACCGCCCTACTTTTTCAATAGCATTAGTTCCGTTTGTTTCGCGATAAATAAATGATTAATTTATTTTCTTTCTAAAATCGATCGCTTGTGTCACTTTAAATAATTGGTCGATGAACAGACTTTTTAGTTATCGATAACAATTCATGCCGGAACTATTTCGTAAGCAATGAAAATATTTGTCACTCATTCATTTTTGTAAATGATACGAGCCATCATTTTACAAAGAAATATTTTTATATTATATATTTTTTTGCGAAACAAACGCAGTGATACGCCACCTTTGCTCATAGACAAAACACATTGTGCGCTAACTTTGAGATTTTAATGGTAAGAATTTCGTCGCCGAAGAAAAATAATTGAGCATCGTTCGACTCAATGGACCGGGATTCGGGATGAAAATTTCCGACACGACGCGATAACACGACATGCTATTAGCGGGGTTAGATTGAGTCCTATTTCATTTTGGTGGGCAATGGGATACTAATAGGAGGGGGAAAGAGGAAATTGTAGTTTTTTTTTTTTCCCCTTCTTGGGTTCGTTATGAGCAGTCACGCGACGCAAGTCCAATCGCCAATACAAGTTGTCCAAGTTGTTGTGTACGATTGAGTGCGCAGGTTGGGAACCGCCAATCAAAGAGCGACATTTAGCTGGCAACAACCCCTTTTTTTTTGGGGGGGGGGGGGGAGGGGTGTGGTTTGTTTGGAAGGGCGTTGACTAATTGGGAGGACATGTATGATAACACTTTAAAAAGTTAAATTTTCATCAAAAAGTCAATTTAGCAGAGAAATTCGTTTGATAAAATTACTTTCAAAGTAAAAATTTATTTGGTAAAAAAATTGACTTATGGTAAAAAATTTCATTTCTAATAGGATTTCTCACATATGATAAGATTTTTTTGCCAATTTTGAAAAGTAAAAAATTTTAACTTCTTAGTTTCAAAATCACTTCTTGGACCACACCCGCATCCACCGATCGCTGCCACCCATCGCCGCTGTCAGCCGCCGGCCACCGCCGCCGCCGTCGTCCTTCGCAACCGATCGCCATCACCCACCGACCGTTACCGCCCATCGACCGCCGCCGCTGCCAACCGCCAACGATCGCCGATCATTACCTGCCGACCACCACTGCTAAAGGTTTTATTAATAGTATTTTAAAATTAGAAATTTTCAATCGTTATCAAACGAATTTATCAGATTAGAAGTTAATTTGAAGCAAAAGTAGAAATATCAACTTCTGTTTTTAAGGAGAAGTAGAGAAATCAACTTATGAGGAATAGCTACTGCTAGTGCTCGTTGGGTTCAAGATTCTAAGATGCTACAACAATTTAAGCAGAAAAAGCTCAAGAATGATCATCCGAGAAGATCTACGAAGCACAACGAATTCGGACCGAAAGGGTAGAGAGAGAGAGAGAGAGAGAGAGAGAGAGAGAGAGAGAGGGGTCTTGTCTTGAGCCAATTCCAAAGATTACTCATGATCACAGCCATTCATCATGTGAGATCCACGCCGACCGATGGATCGGATCCATGTAGGCCCGGCCCGGCCCGGCCCCGAGCAAGAATTCGACCCACATGTCAGGCGACACGTGTCCCACGGACAATGGAGGTAGTAACTTGTAACGGCTCCTCGCAGCCCGCGGCTGTCGTTGGATGCCGTAACGAAGCACGCTCTCGGGCTCCCCCAACGGCTACTTTCCCGAATCCCAACAAGCTACAGCGCTACCGCATTCGCCAAAGCAACACCCCCATCACCACCGTCAATTCTCAATTGATCAGGTCGGCGTTGGCCCTCCTCCACCGTCCGATCGACGACCCACAGCACTGTGCTCGCCACAGCGAAGCAAAGTGCTTCACAGCTCGCACGCCTTTTCCCCTTCCTCCCCCCCCTCTCTCTCTCTCTCTCTCTCTCTGTGTTAAGACTGAGGAGCGAGAGCGACGAGCAATGGCGGTAGCGAGTGTGGCGGCTTCGCAGGCGAAGAAGCTCATGAGGCTCACCATCTCGCTCTTCGGACGACGCTTCAACTCTTCGAAATGGTAACTCCTCGCAAACCCACTCCATCACTTCTCGTAGAAAACGACCGCGGCGAGTCGCGATCGGCGGTCGCTCGCAGCGCAAATGCGGAAGAGATCGATTACGATTTCAGCTTCGAAATGCCGAACTTTTGTTTATCCCGAAAATGTTATGTTCGGTCGCCAAGAGCATGTGAGGAAATGGCAAACGATTCCGTCACTGAAAGCTCGTTGCGGTAAAAGCAAATTAGTGGTGAGGGAGGGGTTTCTGATCGCATTTATGGAGCGTTTTCTCGTTTCTTATTTTTCCGGGGGAATGAACAGCAAAACGGCGGCGAAGATGACGGTGGCGAGGATAAAGCTGCTGAGGAACAAGAGACAGGCGGTGGTGAAGCAGATGAGGCGGGATATCGCGTTGCTTCTCCAGTCTGGTCAGGATGCCACTGCTCGTGTCCGGGTACATCTAGTTTTTTCGCGCTGCGCTTTGGTTAATGCATTGTTTTGCTTGTGTTGGACGGGAATCGTGTTCGTGTTGGGAAATTGTCTTAGGAAAGGGTCACGTCACTCTCAATTTCTGGTGGTTTTTTTCACTGTCTAATTTGTAATTATAATGCTTTGAAAGTGATGAACTTGAAATAGTCATATTGGTTTTTGTGTATCAAAGCTGTAGCCAGTATCTTGTGATGAATGTTCCCAACTGCACTTTTTTGGTCTGGTGAACTACCTCTGCAATTTTTCCTTCTTTCTTCCGTCAGAAGATATTTATAGTGTCCAGGCATTAACAAATGCAGTTACCATCATATTTCATGGCTTGTTAATCAGTGATGGAGTTTGGAAAAGTCATTATTCCCTGGCTAGAGTGTGCAGATTGGCTCTCAACAGGTCCGTAGTGAGCTGCCTAAGTGAAATGAACAAAGGTGAAGCAGAAAAGTATTTTAGACCTAGTTTCACTTAGGTTTATGGTGGTTTTTATTTGATTTTAGGCATGCGTCTTAGGTTGGAAGAGTTTCAGTTTGTGAGTTCAATGGTGTTAACGTAATCGTTCTGTGTCTCATACTCTTATCGGATATGAACATGTATTACAGTAGAATTGTCCTTAGTATCACTTCTTTTATGCAACAATCAATTGAGGAGAGTATAGAGGACATTGAGGAAGATGACGTTAGCTACCTCTTTCAGCATGAAACTGCAATGATGAGCATTGGAAGCACAACAGATGGAGCTTATGATATTTTCCAACTCCGTGCTTTCATAAAAAGAGATACTGACATCTACTAGTTGGCTTAGTTTTACTAAGAAAGACAGGATGTGGGAGTTCTGGGATAACCTTTTGAAATAGCATAGCTTGGACCGACTTAAGTAACTCACATAACATACCTAGCTGCTTAGTTTTCTCGGAAATTAGTGGACTGAAGGACCATTTCACAGTCATAGTTGTTGAAGGCCTTTCTTGACGGTGCTGTGTATTTCAATGAGGGGTAATTATGTCTCCAGTTGTTGATTATGTGGACGTGTCTCACATTATTGTACATGATTAAATCTCTAAATGATGAAAAATTGGTGAAGGGACAATCAGCTAGTTGTAGACTGCATCATTTTCCACTGTAAATAAGTGTAATCCGTTCGCATGTGTTCACTTTGCAGGTTGAGCATGTGCTAAGGGAACAAAATATTTTGGCTGCAAATGAGTTCGTCGAGCTCTTCTGCGAGTTAATTGTTGCTAGACTTCAAATCATTGCAAAGCAGAGGTAAAAGAAATGCCCGATCTTCTGAAAACTAAGCAAGTTTGAGTGTTTACTGCTGCTCCGTGATCACCGAGTCCTGACGGGCATCTTATATACAGGGAATGCCCGGCAGATCTGAAGGAAGGCATTTCAAGTTTAATATTTGCCTCGCCGAGGTGCTCAGAGATTCCAGAATTGGCTGCAATTAGAAAACTTTTCGAGAAGAAGTATGGCAAAGATTTTGTGTCAGCAGCGATTGAGTTGCGACCAAACTGTGGTGTTAACCGGATGGTAAAACTTCGAATAGACTGGATCTTTACTTGCATGTTCTCCTTTTGAGTTAAAGAAGTTATTGTTTCCTGTAAATACATTGATATTCCGTTGATTGCAGCAATGATACATGTATCATGTCCTAAAGTACTAACTTATATAATATCCTTTTAGCTAATTGACAAGCTCTCCGTTAGAACCCCATCTGGTGAAACAAAATTGAAAGTGCTGAAGGAAATAGCAAAGGAGTACCAGATTGAATGGGATACTACAGAGTCTGAACAGGAACTTCTTACGCCTCCAGAAGAGAAAATAGTGGGTTCTCTCTCTCACAAATTCATTCTTTGCTGTTCAGTTGAAAGCCTGTTTATGTTGCCTGTTTCCTTCTGTTTTTTCTTGATTAGGAAGGACCACAGAAGTTTGTTAGTGCAGCCAGCTTCCCGGTGAAGCCCGTCGATGCTCAGTCTGTCAATCCAAATGAACATAGCGCAAGGTAAATGGATCCCATTTTTGTTTCTCCTCAATCATTTTCATTAGGCGAATCGTTCTTATAATTGCTCTTTTACTGCTTTCCCCTTAGATCTAAAGGCGGCAACAAGGAAACTTTGCCATATGAGGACTCCGCATCTGCTGCCGAAGCCGCTGCAGAATCTGCCCGGAAAGCAGTTGCCGCCGCGCAAGCTGCTGCCTATCTGGCAAACAAAAAACCAAATCAAGCGACTCACGTTTACCGATCTCCTACTTCATTTGTGCGAAATGATTTTTCGAGCTTTTCTCACAATCAGGAGGCATCATCCGGACATCCGAATCATGAAAATCATGCAAACAATGAAGAGAGAATGTATTCCCCACATATGGAGATCGGACGAGCTCATAAAAGGCACAGCTACAACAGTGTCGGTTTCGCTCATCCAGAATCGAAGATTGACGACGGAGTAAGTGTCGAAAAGTTCCGTTTTTCAGGAGACGATGACTTGCTGTCTACCCAGGTTGGTGCCGGAAAGGTGAATCGTAGGCACAGCTACAATGCTCCCTCCCCTCGTTCAGGCATAAAGTTCGATGAATCAGACTATGAGGAAGATGAAGAGGCGGAATGTCCCTCCAGCGAAGCCCGCCCACCGCCAGTTCGGACTCCACCAGTAGCACCATCTTCTGTTACACAAGACTCAGTCCTTCGTGTTCATCCAAAATTGCCAGATTACGACGACCTCGCAGCTCGCTTCGAAGCGCTCAAGTGTCGGAAGTAAGTGATGAATCTGAATACAGTCGATTGCTCCATTTACTTGCCACTTTTGTCAGATTACAATTTCCTATCTTGTCTATGCTACAAATCTATCACGAGAACACTAAACATATGTAAATCGATACGGGTTTGTTCGTAATCCATACTATACGTTCCTTGGTTTACTGGTTTGTGTTGGATTTATTGATACTCTCCTAAACAGCAAGATAACCAACAAGGAAAAGATATCGATGTTCTGTCCTGATTCGATTGACATGAACCCTAAGAAGGTGATTAACAAAATTAGCTTCAGCCTCATAATTGCGGATTCAATCACCACAACAATCCAATCGAACGAACTGGAATCAGAGAGGCGCGAATTGACATTCCGTGTGGGAGCTGGGCGATAATAACGAAAGCTACGCATAACTGCTTATATTAAATTTTTGCAGTGGTCGGGCCAGTTGCAAGGGCGACCCCATTAGCTGACTTTGGTCAATTCCTGATTGCTTCTCTTGCATACTTGGCTGTGTATCATCGGCTGCTGCTGATTTTTTTTGAAGAAGAAAGCCAAAGATACAGAGTTATTGCAGGATGGGCCTGCTAGGATATTTTAGCCTTTAAGGAGCCAACAAGATGCTGGCTCGGATATCGAGGGCACAGGATCGGTCGAGACGCGGGAAAGCTGATCCTGCACCACCTTGACTGTTGAACCCAGATAAAAAAACGAGAGCTCATCGGGATCTAGGGACTAGCCTTTTCCGTCAAATCCGAAGACAACATCGACAAAAGACTAATTTGGCGTTAACTCTATCCAAAAGCCCCCCACCATACCAACCCGAGAAAATATGTCAACGTGGAGTGGAAAAGTTTAAATTTTTCTATTGTCCACCATGACGTGGCAGATCTGATCTACGTTGCTTTCATTAAGGACGCAAAAAGTCTTCGGCACGTGAACATATTGGATTAACAAAGCCCTGCTTCGCACCCAGACCGTCTAGTCGTCACTGTATATATTAAACTGTAACTCCCCCACTCTGCATTGACCTGGTCGTCCTTACGTAGCTAGCTCTCAATCATTGCATGAAAAAACGCTTTGTCGTTTCATTCTGCAAAACTCGTTTCAGTAATGTTCCGACCATTTTGCTGCAAGAGAAGATCGACCAAAAACTTTAAATTATGGGCCATCCATATACCAGTTCTTTCTTATGACACCAAAAATCTAGTAAACGCGTAACTTGGTACAAGTTTAGGATAAATGTATCACATGAGTATAAGCTTTCAAGTTTTCGGTGCCACAAAAAAAAATTTGAATTAAATGGATCACATTAGACATAATTTATGATTTTCGGTGGCTCTTGCCTTTTCTGAAGGGGTATGATGGACTTGTCATGTATCAGTTCTTTGCATGTTGTCACCTATTAAATGAGGTGGACATGACAGGAAATAGCAGCCGAAGTTGAGAGTCCACCTTAATAAATTCCACAGCCTGCCATACCCAACTCATTCATTATTTCCTGAGCTGCCTCAGAAGAACTTAGTCTCATCACATCTCACACTGGCATTCTCTCTTCTTCTTCTTCTTCTTCTTCTTCTTCAAAAGGAAAATATCTTCCGTACCTTTCCATGGAAAAATATCCTATGTGCCGATAGTACGTGTCATCATCGACGGGTGTTCCAAAATCCAATAGCAAAATCAATGATTGACTTAGCTTCTTCGCATCAACCGTGTTCATAAAAGACTATATTAGGTTGGGGGGAAAACTCCAAGTAGAGGTCCTTATTTAAAGTAAGTCACGCTTCAGGTCCTTATTTGAGAAATGACTTTACTAAGCTGACCATCCCCAAAGTTAGACGATGGGGACAGTCAGCTTATGACCACAAAATAAATTTTTCCCCATTTTTTTTTTTACTTTTATGTATTTTTCTTATAAGCTAAAATTAGAAGACAGAATTATAACAAGTATCAGCAATGATTGAAAACACCATATTCTTTCTTGATTGCAAATCAAATAAATTCTAGAAGTTGCAAACCAAATGGCTACCGATATCCCAATTAATGAGTTTTTTTTTTTTAGGGCGGCGCTATTTCCACTCCCATTTTGGCTAAGGCACTCATATTTTCAATCGATAGACCGAAATACCCTTCTCCTTAATGTTTCTTTTTTTAATCAACCTAACCGACATAAGTGCCTTTATTTCTATTTTCCCTTTTAAACATCAAATTCACAATATAAATGTCAAATTACACCCAATAAAATATCATTATACAATGCATCATTTTATCATTTTTCCAAGAAAAGTTCGTTATCCTTAATTTATGATCTCATGCTTTTAATTGGAAAAGCTATATAAAATGTTAGAAATTTTTAGTTATTGCGGCTTATGAACACACAATTAATATACTTACAAAAAAAACACACAATTAATATACTTACCTTTCCCAACAAAAAAAAACACACAATTAATTGTCTATTTTTTATAAAATAGTTTAAGGGAAACTTTATTTCAAAGTTGAAATTTAAAATCCAATATAATTATCAAGTAGTTTTTGATCTAGTAGTTAATTTTCAAATTGACTTGTAGGTTTCTTAAGTTACAAATTGCTTTTTTTTAGCTTTTCATATTTTAATATGAATTGCAAGATGGGGATGAAAATTTGTTTACATTCAAACTCGCGTAAGTTGATCCACTTGATATGAGATTGAATTTACAATTGATATTGATTCTTTTATTTATATCAAGAGTTGAATAGCACGAATTTCATGTTTTTTATGTGTTTATTTTTTGTTAAAACTTATTTAAATACAAATATGTATGACATTTTATTATGTTTTTAATACCATTTTTGATCAACTTTACTTTTCCGTTTTTATGAAGATCGACTAAAAATAAAGGTAGTTGTGGATTAGCGTAATAAAAAAAGAAACATTCTATTGAAGAAAGAGGAGGATATTTTAGTAAGTTAACGAGTAGAAAGGAGTGTCTTAGCCAAAATAGGAGTGAAAATAGCGCCGCCCTTTTTTTATGCAAAACAGGCTGTGATGGTGTGTGGGTCTACGTTTGAGATGATTACTTTGTTATAGTTTTGTCTTCTAATTTTAGCTTACAATAAAAATACATAAAAGTATAAAAAAAAAGAATGAGAGTGATAACACCAAAACTTCACAAATCTCTTTTATGGTCATAAGTTGACTGCCCCCACAGTTAAGCAAAATTCTTTGAAAAAATAAAAATACTTTAAGCCCTTATTTGAAACAACGTCCACTCAAGCTATGATCCCACTTCAACCTTCATTTAGAATTTTCTCGGCAGAAGAACACTAGAAGTGCCAATATTTGTGTACGACGCTCACTTTAATGTCAATATTTTTTTTGGATCACTTCAGTGTCAATTTTTGTCAAAAACGATCATTTCAGTGCCAACAGTACACGTGTCATATTTTCGACAAGGCATGTTAGATCACATTGGGACATGTGTCATGATTTCCGGCAAGCAACGTCGGATTTGACACTGAAGTGATCGTTTTTTACAAAAAAAAATGGCACTGAAGTGATAAAAAAAAAATATATTGGCACTAAAGTGAGCGCCGTATATAAATATTAGCACTTCTGCTATCCTTCTGCCGAATTTTCTCACATTGATATTATGAAGTCTCGCTTTAGTTGGTGTGCTTGGCTTTACTCTCCCCATTATCACCCTCAACTTGCACTCTCTTGGAAACACCCACTTTCATGGCCAATGCTTAATTCCTGCATGCGACAAAGATCAAGTATAAAAGCAATTCAAGTCCCACGATCACATTGCTCAAGTGAGAAACTGTCTCATTGTCACCCAAAAGTCCTAAATTACAGGATGGCCGACGCCAGTGAAATCAATCCAGCTCCCCCAGCCACGGTGCCGCGGGCGCCGTCGACGAGACCGGCCCCTCCACCGCCAATCTCTTGCCCGCCCCCCCAGTTCAACCCAACCACTGTCCACCCCAATCCTAATGCAGAGGCAGTACCCTCTAGCAAGACCCCCAAAACCCCGAAAACGCCGAGAACGCCGAGACTGTCTCTCACGCCGAGGTTCCTGACTCCTCTGGGGAGCCCCATGAGGAAGGCGCTTCGCCTCACGAAGCTCGACCCACAAGACGCTTGGCTCCCCATAACAGAGTCCAGGAATGGCAACAAATACTATGCTGCTTTTCACACTCTGTGCTCTGGGATCGGCATCCAAGCTCTGGTTCTCCCGGTGGCCTTCACCATACTTGGCTGGTAAAGATTACCCACACCCACCAAAACTTGAAGTGAGATCAATGTTGAGTAGGAGCTCAAGCTGCTAGCTTTGTTTACTGTGAGAGTTGGCTCCATGGTTATTGACCAAATGTGTCGTGTCCAAGTCGAGCTCGACTCGTGCAGCTCACAAGCCTGCGCTGTAAAAACTACGCCTCATACGTTCAGGCAGTCATGGCGGTGTCAGCGTGTATCATTTACCTTGATCCAGTCTTTCTTGCTATGAAGTTAGCACCAATCGAGTCTTGAATTCTTATATGATCTTACAAGCATAACCTCATGAGGGTTAGTTGATTTTCATCTACACAGATAAGCTTTTCCGTTCGTCTGGATCTGATGAATGATCTGCGTTTTTCAGGACATGGGGAATAATAGGGTTGACTGTGGCATTTGTATGGCAGCTTTACACACTGTGGCTCTTAGTCCAGCTTCATGAATTCCCGGAAACTGGGATGCGGTACAACCGATACATCCAGCTCTGCACTGCTGCTTTCGGTTCGTGCTTCCATGCTTTTCATTTCTGACTCTTCTTAATTGCCTCAATCCGAATAACTTGCTTTGTTTTACTTAAGGATCTAGTTCTTTGTTTGTGTTTTCGCTGTCGCAGGTGAGAGGCTTGGGAAATTGCTTGGCTTGTTTCCAATCATGTACTTATCAGGTAACAGTTTAGTGATTGGTCGGATATAATACAAACTTGATGTTCCGTTATCTCGCCGTTCCGATGTGTGCAATGCATAGTGATCGATCGCGTCCTCAGAGACGTGGTCTTGGACATCAACTAGGCATGTACTGACAGGAACTCTCGTGCATATGTCGTGGCTTAACTTTAGGCGGCACTTGTGTGGCGCTGATCATCATCGGCGGATCCACGTCCAAGCTCTTCTACCAGATCGTCTGCGGGACCGCCGCGTGCGCCGCAAAGACGCCGCTGACGACAGTGGAGTGGTACCTGGTCTTCAGTTGCGGGGCGGTGGTGCTTTCGCAGCTGCCCAACTTGAATTCGATCGCCGGAGTCTCCCTGATCGGAGCGATAACGGCGGTCGGGTACTGTACGTCCATCTGGGCGGTGTCCGTAGCAGAGGGCAGGCTTCCAGGAGTTTCTTACAATCCAGTCAAAACCGGGACTCGTTTTCAGCAAGTGAACAGTGTGCTTAATGCCCTTGGGATTATTTCCTTTGCCTTCAGAGGCCACAACCTCGTACTTGAGATTCAGGTCAGCCGCTGTTTCACTCTTGAGATTAATCCATGTACTAGACTTCCTGGAGAGCTTTGCTTTAAATTAAGATCCATCGATTGATTCTCAAACTAGCTAGTGGGACTTTGAAGTCTGATTTGTCCCTTCCATTTCTGCCGATCAAAGAGTGAAAAGGGTGTTCTAATTCTCACCTTAAAGCGTGAAATCTCTCTATTATGCAGTCGACTATGCCGTCAAGTGAGAAGCTTCCTGCACATGTGCCGATGTGGAAAGGAGTGAGGGTTTCATATACACTCATCGCAATGTGCTTGTTCCCACTAGCAATCGGTGGTTACTGGGCTTACGGCCACTTGGTGAGTCTCAAACTTTAGGGTTTTCAGCCGCAGAATGACTTCACTTCGATTCCCCGTTAAATATGAGTTAAAAAGTGTGTTCTTTCGGCAGATACCTGTAAATGGTGGGATGCTCACGGCCCTTTACCAGGTCCACTACCACGACGTTTCTCGATTCGTGTTGGGAATGACGAGCTTGTTCGTGATAATCAACGCTTTGAGCTCGTTTCAAATATATGGCATGCCCATGTTCGACGACATGGAGTCGAAGTACACCAGCAGGAAGAAGCAGCCCTGCCCTTGGTGGCTCCGGTCGATTTTCCGGGCCATGTTCGGGTTCGGTTGCTTCTTCGTGGCGGTGGCGATCCCGTTCCTGGGAAGCATGGCTGGGTTGATTGGAGGAGTCGCGCTGCCTGTTACCCTGGCATATCCGTGCTTTATGTGGTTGAAGATGAAGAAACCAAAGAAATACAGTTCGATGTGGTGGCTCAACTGGGTCTTGGGGACCCTGGGGATGCTGCTGAGCATCTTGCTGATTGCAGCCGGGCTCTATGTCGTGATAGACACCGGCATTGAAGTGAGCTTCTTCAAGCCTCACTAGAAAGCCTCGAGAGTGCTACGATATAGCTACTTTGAAGTGTGCAGGTACTGAGGTTCGCTGCCTCTTGTTGAAGAAGCCACGTTTGGAGGGAAACCCACAACAGTGGTTGTATTATGTTTCTTTAGGACTGATATGTGAATGGATTGATTTTCAAGATAATCATAAGTTGCAATGAACTATCCCCAATCCCCAATTCTCTTGGCGAACTTTGGTTAGACACTGTTACAAAACTTTTACAGGGCCAAATGAAAGAAAAACCGAACACCCCCCTGCAAAGTATTTTCTATGTACCACCAAAAGATCAACAAACAAGCTCGTATAAGCAATTTGACAGCGTGCATGCCAGCATCTGAACTGTCCAATATGCACAGAGAAAAATAGTCGAGTTGAATTGTAAATACGTCGAAACCTTAGCAGCAACGGCATGTTAGAACATCCAAGCAAGTGTATGGCCTCAACTTCTCTTCAAGTTCGAGAGCCGTGGGCAGCCTTTCCATATCATAAATGCTGCTTTGAGCACAACAGAATCTGTACAAGTTTCTGCATATACCTTTACTAAAAGGGAACAGTCCTTCAGGAATTCCTCTGCAAATTCACAAGAGGAACTAGGTGAGAGCTCTAAACTCATCATTAGTGCATCTTACAAATTTGGACAATTATGATTAGCTACTCCAAGCCTACTCTCTATGAAGACAGGTTTGTCAAAGAGAATTTTCAACAACTTATATGGACGCAAGCAAATGCTCTGTCATTTCATGTTCTGTTCAACACTCACATAAAGGACGTAGATCGGCTAACATACATGCCCTTGAAAATTTTCTTCACATAAATCTTAGATTATGCATTATCTTTCGAATAAGTATCAAAAGTTTCGTGCTCACTTTGATACCAAAAGTTTTTTCGAATCACTTAAGTGCCACTTGAAAAAAAAAATGATCACTTAAGTGCCAACATCAATTTGGATTGCCGGAAATGCAACGTGGCCATGTTTTATTAATTTTTCTGGCTGACGTGGCTCGCCGGTGTGCCCAGTTAGCAATATACCCCTAAACAACGTTTACATGTTTTGCCCCAATTTGAAACCCTAAATCAGAGACTATCTAACATTTTCCCAAATTTCCCAAATATAAACCCTAATTCTCAAAAGGATTGCAGGCAAAAGTGGATTCCAAATGTCCAAGGAGATCTGTCAAACACCTAATTCCAAATACAAACCCTAATTCTTTGCTTCGAAATTGTGGAACACCTAACTTGTCGAGGCAATCGAGCACCATAATCATGTTGTTTTTCATTGTGTAACTATAGGATAGTTATTGATGTCCTCAATCGTGAGACCCAATGTGTGAAGAAAATCAATTTGCTCCTTCATGACCTCAATCGTGATCGAAAGCTCCAGCCCGTCATCTCCACCAAGTTGGGACGAAATTCGTCCTCCAGTCGAACCCTGCTCCACCTCACTGCGGTCGCATCGTCCGACTTGGACGGCGAATTTCATTTTGAAACGGAGGTCTCGAATTATGAGATTTGCAAGATTCGGCGGTCGCGCCTCCGCACAGGGAGGTTCGATTGCCATGAGGGCTTTGAACGAGAGAGAAAGAGAGAGCCAGAGAGAAAGATATTAAACCGCTTTAATGCGGCATCTTTTGTTATTAAAGGCCACCTCATAGTCCACGTGGACTTTTTTTAAAATTATGAAAAATCCATCGAGGCATTAACATTTAATTAAAAAAGCCACATAATAATTTTGGCTGGAATTTGTTGCCGGAAGAGCACTTAAGTGAACGTTTGTTCTCCGATTTGACACTTTAAGTGAGCCGGCAAAAACTTTTAGTACCAAAGTGAGCTTCATACGAAACTTTTGGCACTTCTAGTATCCTTATAATCTATACCACAGAAACCTTATCTGAAGCATCTTCATTTAGAATGTAACTAAAGGAGAGAAGATTAAAAGTAAAAACAACATATTGATCAAGTGTAAAAGATAGGCGTTGCCTAGTGAACTAAATTGTAAACAAGCCTCTCTTAGCCAATTACTCTGACCACTGAATGGAGATTTAATAAACATGCCAAAACACTGCAGCAGTGAATAACTTACCTGAGGTATGGGATGCGTCTACGTCTGACAAGTTCATACGTAGTCTGATTCGTCAGCACAAGGTAGCTGTAGAGAAGGTGATGCAAGGATTAACAGGTATGAATCCACATAATATATGAAGAACATCTCTAGCAAAACATTCAGGTCATTCAGCTGCTTATATGGAATGTGAATTCACAAACTTCCAGAACCAGTCAGACCCAAAATAACAACAGAATACGACGAATCGAAACATGGCTGAAGTTTATCCAGGTCATCAAACAAGTCAGTTTCCTGAAGCAATGCAACCAGCAGAAAAAATTTGCTATGATAAGACCCTACAATAAGAGGAGTAGAAGGATTCTATCCATTAACACTTCAATGACAGGGATAATATCTATGCGTCAAAGTCATCAACTCAAATAACATGACAGCCGACAATCAAAATCTGGACATGTGACCATTCATAGGAAAGAAGCCAAGACATACTAATGATAATAAAGGCGAAAAGGACACTATAAGTGCCAAAATTAGTGTACAACACTTACTTTCTAAAGGCCTGTTTGGTAACGATTCTGTTCCAAAAAAATCACATTTGATAAATTTTCTCAGGCCCTACAATTGCGATCCTCTTGCACCATGACATCTTTTTGGCCAGATTTGTTCCTTGGAAGCATAATACGCTAACATTGTTGTTTTCTCACACTTCTCTTGAGGCTATACATATGTTAAGGAAGATAGAGGTGACTATGATTATCTTTTTATTGCTCAGAATGAATAAAATCCATCTCTGCCACATAGTTGGCTCACTTTTGCCATTGGATACCATGTTGATGACAGTTTTACCCTTAGATACTATGCTAATGGTCACTGTTATAGCATGGTACTCCAGCAACAAATTTGGCAAGGCTTAGAAAAAATCGAAAGGCAAAATCACCAAAAATAGGATTGGCCAGCCATTATTTACTTTTTGAGATTTTTTTGAAATTTTCGGGATTTTTCAAAACGATTTGCCCACAAGGGACAAAATAATTATTTGGGAGAAATTAGAAGGCGAAATCGTCAAAATAGGATTGGCCAGTTGAAATGACCCATCTCCTAATTTTTTTAGCTTTTTTTGGAATTTTTTCTTATTTTTTCCATTTTTTTTTAGAATTTTTATGAATTTTCCATTTTTTGGATTTTTAATCATTTCTTTTTTTTATTTATTAATTTCTCAAAATTTTTACTAAAAGAAATTATCCTGACTAGGTCGGATTAACCCGGTCCACGCCTCGCGGACGCCCAACAAAAGTGAAAGAAGACTATCGTTGCCTTTTTTATTCTCAAAAGTGTTCTTTTTTTAGAACCAACTTTTTTTTGGTTCTTATTTTTTGTTCAAAAGTGTTCCCAAGAGCATAATCATAATCAGAATCATTTACGTTACCAAATATATTTCTGATTCTTTTTTGCTCTAGGAAACAAAATCAGAGGAACATAAACGTTACCAAGCAGGCCCTAATTTTTTTTTTTCGGCTTACGTAAGTGCCAACTTTTTTGAAAAACGATCATAAGTACCAATTTCTATCTACTTGGCCAGAATTCTTCACCCATTTCCTCGGCGGAGAGTCCACTCAGCAATAATAAAAACTAAAAGTTAAAAAATATATCAAAAAATAAAAATATGAAAAATAAGTTAAAAAATTAAAAAAAAATGATTTTGATTAGAATCAATTCTTTTTATTCTCTTTCCTAGATGAGTTCTAGAGAATCAGAACGAGTTTGGTAGCTACATAAAATTTCTGTTCTGGGAAGCAATTTCTCTTCCCAATCTGTTATTTAAATCAAATAATTACATAATCACATTTGATGACTTTCCTCAGACCCCACAATTGCGCTTTTCTTGCACCATGGCATCTTTTTGGCCAAAATAGGGAATGCTTCAGATTTGTTCCTTGGAAGGATAATACGCTAAAATTGTTGTTTTCCCATGCTTCTCTTGAGGCTATACATATGTTAAAGAAGAAAGAGGTGACATTTGATTATCTTTTTATTGCGTAGAATGAATAAAATCCATCTCTGCCACATAGTTGGCTCAGTTTTGCCCTTGGATACCATGTTGATGACAGTTTTACCCTTAGATACCATGCTAATAGTCACTGATACAACATAGTACTCCAGCAACAAATTTGGCAAGGCTTAGGAAAAATCGAAAGGCAAAATCACCAAAAATAGGATTGGCCAACCATTATCTACTTTTTGAGATTCTTTTTTTTGAAATTTTCGGGATTTTCAAAACGATTTCCCCATGAGGGACAAAATGATTATCTGGGAGAAATCAGAAGGTGAAATCGTCAAAAATAGGATTGGCTAATTGAAATGACCCATCTCCTAATTTTTTAGCTGTTTTTGAAAAAATTTCTATTTTTTTAGAATTTTTATGAGTTTTCCATTTTTTGGATTTCTAATCATTTCTTATTTTATATTTTTTTTATTAATTTCTCGAAATTTTTACTAAAAAAAATTATTCGGACCGGGTCGGATTAACCCGGTCCACACCTCGCGGATGCCCAACAAAAGTGAGAGAAGACTATCGTTGCCTTTTTGATTGTCAAAAGTGTTCTTTTTTTTTTTTTTTTTTGGAGAACCAACTTTTTTTCGGTTCTTATTTTTTTTTTCAAAAGTGATCCCAAAAGTATAATCATAATCATAATCATTTACGTTACCAAACATGTTTCTGATTCTTTTTTGCTCTGGAAAACAAAATCAAAAGAATAGAAACGTTACCAAATGGACCCTAAATTTTTTTTTTTTGGTTCACGTAAGTGCCAACTTTTTTGAAAAACGATAATATGTACCAATTTCTATCTACTTGGCCAGAAATCTTCACCTATTTGCTCAGCGGAGGGTCCACTTAGCAATAATAAAAGCTAAAAGTCAAAAAAATATATCAAAAAATAAAAATTTGAAAAAAAAAAGGGGAAAGGAAAGGGCTTGGCAACGCGAGGGCTCGCCGCCGACCATCCCCAACCTCACCGCTGCAAGCGCTAATTCTTTCTTTTTAAACTTTTTTTTTTATTTTCAAATTTTTAGCTTATTTTCTAAATTTAATTTAATTTTTAAAATTTAGAAGTCACGTTGACTGATTTTTTTTTAAATATTTTCAATTTTTTAGCTTATTTTCTAAATTTAATTTAATTTTTAAAATTTAGAAGTCACGTGGACTGAATTCTTTAAAAAAATTTGCCACGTGGACTCCACACGGACTGATATTTTTAAAAAATTTGCCATATAATATTCAAAATTTAATAATAAATGTCACGTAATCTGGCCAGAATTTCTCCGATTTGGTGCTTAGATGATTGTTTTTTCTCCAAACGCAGCCTAAGTCAGCCGGCAAAAAACTCTGGGACTAAAGTGAGCGCCGTACATAAATTTTGACACTTCTGGTGTTCTTTTGCTGATAATAAAGGGAGAAATCGAAACTTGGATAAGCAAATTCTTTTGAAAAGATGAATGACAGCAAAATCTGCACATACCTGTGAAAAAGCAGTAGTAGGAGAAGAAAGACAAATAAAATCACCAGAGAGATCAATAGTAGTATCATTATCAGATCCTTCCACCTGTCAACATTTATGAACAAGGACCTCAGACACTTAACAGATAACATATAATTATAAAAAACTAAACTTACACGGGATCAAACAACAAATTCACTCTCCATTTGAGGGGCTGTACAGTAATAAGCAATAAAAAAAATGCTCCCATTATAGAGGTACTGATACCAGCTATTTAACATGCCTAATGACTAATGCAGGGTAAGCAAAGAAAGGCTACCGAACACGTTGAGCTTTTGAATCTTTTGGAAACCAGGAATCTTAGTTGTAAGGAATAGGTTGTTACTGTTTGTACGCCTTTTGCTTAAGGGAAAATATCTACCCTTGGCAATATTTCCATGTTGGATTTCAGATTATCCCTCTTACAAATGATTCTATGTAGGGCGGTGCTCCCTTGGTACCAGTTCGATAAAGTATTTCCTTTATCATTTTATATGAAGTAAAACTTCTTTAAGAGAAAAACGCATACCAAGCCCCAGATATGCTAGTCTTCAGGTATGTAATGTACAAGATGCCAGTCCACAAGCACAGTGCAGTCTCTTCAACTATATACCACCTGAGAAGATAAAGCACAAACGTTCAGGAGAAAAGATTTGTCATTGAGAAGATAATATATCCTAAAAGGTTTATTATTCATCATTTGTTACTTAAGGATATGGTTCAGTTAGAGTGTTGCTTGTATCTCATCGTGCTAGTGCTTATGTGTTAATTTAGCAATAGGAAATGTTTGTTACTTAGCGTGCTTCAGAAAGTCTTTAAAGACCATAAAAATTTGAAAAGCCAGTGTTAAGAACTTAAAAAAAAGGGGGGGAAAAGGACTCGAAATTGAATGGACCACCATGTGGATGGAGATGAATTCTGCAGAGGGGGCACCACCTCTGTATCATTGCTAGGCTATCAGTTTTTTGATGCCATAATTCATTACGCTTTAATCACAATTCACAATATATTATGGAACCATTTCCAGATCCTCCCAATGCCTCAGTGCATGTTCCAAGATAAATGTTGCACGAAGAATAATGTGCTAGCTAAGGAAATGTCTATTTACAGGGCTAACTACTGAGGGTAAGAGATATAAACTCACCAAAAACGACAGTGATTACCCTGGCCAACACATGTTCCAAGCCATACACAGTGGTGATCAAATTGAAGAACACATTTATCACAATCATGACAATGCTTTGCTCTTGGAGGCTGCAATACCAATGATTACTTATCTAAAGGACGCTGAAATCTAGTGCCAAATTAGAAGAGATAAACTTATCTAGTATTTAGAAGATATCAAATTGTCACAGTTTTCCCTCATAAGAACAAAAGATGATAATTATATCAAGGTAAGAATTGGATATAGGAGCAGAAAAGCTCAACAATGTTATCAACACAATGTACTCTCTGAGCTTCTCCACTACAGCTAGGTTGCTGTTGCAAATGCATGCAGAGAGTCTGTCAAGAAACCTTATGCTGAGCAGAGCATTTGAACATGGAGTGATGATATTTAAGTGTTGAATTTCGCTCATAAAATCATAGGGAGCAGAGACCACTGCCTCACTGCAGTGATTGACTAACCAAATAGTCATCTAAAAGTCAGTGGTTGATTAATCAGCTCAGCCAATTTACATAAGTAAAGGATGTCCAGAGAAATACGAGTTTGCAGTGATAGGGTTTCATATGTCCATACCAATCACTGCCCCTTTCTTTCCAGTAAGACATCGCCCAATTATTTCATGCTATAAACTTTTATGACAAACACAGGAGCTCCTGTTCTGTTGCATATGTCGAAGAGCATTAATGGAAGCATGCCTGGATTACATGCAGATGTACAGTAGCCTAAATCATAAAATGAAGAGACAGTTACCTGCTCAATATTACAGTACGAGCATGTGAAAGTTCTGCATAATCATTACAAAGTAGTTAGAAAGAAAAAAAGTTTTTTTTGTAGGGAAAACAGATCCTCTTAATAAAAGCTAATTTTAGAAACAACTAAGAAGAATTCAAAATAGTATACAAAATCATAATACTACATCGGAAGAGCTCAACATGAAAAGACCCAGCATATTGCTTCCGGAAGTGTACGCATATCTTTGCCATAAATGACTTCCTACCTCATGGAAGTTCCAGGGGGATAAAATTCCATAACCATCTTTGCCCAAGAACTACTTCCAACAGAGTTTCTTCCAGACTGACTATTATCCACTGTCCCAATCAAGCTACCATTTTTGCTGGAAGCAGGATGTCTTCACTTAAACATTGTAAATATATCCAAGCAACAAAATGAGATGAAATGTATAATCATGAATTTCTTGTTTAATAACAAAATCCAGAAGAAGAATTAAGTTCTTACTTTGAAGCTGTTGGATTCGACTTAAACAGTGAGTTTGCTTCATTGAAGTTTTTCATTGCATCAAGGACATATCTAAAAGCATAAAAGAAGAAAGTACATCAGGTATAAAGAAACCTAGCTAGATCATTTACTCCAAGACATTCGACACATAGTATTTCGGTTTTGATTTCTACCCAGGAGAAGATCCAGCTGTGACGAAGTATTGGATCAATGCAGCAACAAAAAGCAGTAAATACAAGGCAATGTACCTGACAATATAAGAAAAAAAAAGTAGCAAAGTGAAGTAACTGATTTTTTAAGTCAAGTTATTCACAGATTAATAGACAATTATGGACTCAGCGCTCATTGTCAAGCAAAAACCAATGCATTTTTAGGACAGTGAATGGGCAGACACCTTCCTCAATCGCAATTGGAAAAAAAAAAAGACCATCTTATTGCTTGAGCAGGATTGGTCAGAGCCACTATGGATATGAATTTCAAGCTTCATCGGGAACTTTCTCTCATCCAATAAAATTTGAAGTATGCATCAAATCTGCATTCACGTAGGTAAACGTGAAGATCATGATAACCCATAATCTCATGGCCCATTTGTGCAAGATAAAGCCCTAGTAGATGGCCTAAACATTTTACACTTTTGGCGTTATAGGGACCATCATGTTCTGTGCGCGTAATCCATGCATATAACCTGTTCCTTAACTACTAAGCCAACTCCACGAGATTCTATTGTTTCATTATAATTTCCCAATTTGGACTAAAAAACTATACCCACGCATTGAGGAATGTTTGGGATGGTTACAGGTTTGTGGCTTTTGACTATGGTCGTTTGACAGACGTGTGTCCCGTAGCCTCTAACACTTAAATATTTACAACTCAACCAAGCTTAGTGTATTAAGCTATTAAACTTTTTGAAACATTAAAATGAGTTGCCAGACAAGCCCTCAATCCCCAAGAAACCTGAATATTACTTCCCTTCAGTGACTCCCTAACGGGTAAAAGCGACCTTTACCCAGACGAATTCGACCAGAACGCTCTAATGGCTAAATTGAATTTAAAGACAGTCCAAAGAGTATCATCTGAAAAAAAAAAAAAAAGGAGCAAAGCTCGAATATTATTTCAGTGCCGAAATTAGAGCTCTAAAGTTCTATCCTTCTTCCCACTGGTGTTTTCTCCGCTCAACAAATCTCGTGTTAACTCGGAAGTGCGACATCCACAAATCTCACTCCAAAACCTCAATTATAACCTTTATCCAACATGATGGTAACAACAAAGGAGAGGTAATTAACGTACCACAGTTCCCTTCTCGTCTTCCCGATCAAGTCTTCGTCAAACAAAAACAGACAGCCCGCATATACAAGATGCAGCGCCACTAAAGACAACTTCAACGCCAGTGAAGATCTCCGAGCTGCAAAATTACACCATCACAAGTCGAACACGACAGTGAATTAAACCGACACACGAAACCCACGTACCCTCGCCAAGGAAAAAAAAAAAAAACTCCTTGTAACAGCAGAAACGACGACAGGGATAGAGGAAGAGCTCACCGGGATCGGCGAGGCAGGGGAAGCAGCGGGAGCATCGGTCCAACGCTCGACCGCTCAATTCCCTAATGGACGCG
Organism: Rhodomyrtus psidioides; assembly: GCA_021437785.1. Taxonomy (NCBI): domain Eukaryota; kingdom Viridiplantae; phylum Streptophyta; class Magnoliopsida; order Myrtales; family Myrtaceae; genus Rhodomyrtus; species Rhodomyrtus psidioides. Next base: position 4,523,051 of record JAILYB010000040.1, on the reverse strand, counting down.
CATGCTCCGTCGGTCGACATTCAAAAAGCCAGCACGAATTCGCATTCGAGTGTCGATCAGTGTAGGTCGCGGCTCTTGCGGAAGCTGTTCGTCTTCCTTTTTCCCCAGGAAACAAAGCCCGTTCCTCTTTTCCCGGGAAAATCTTGCGTGCGATCGGGTAATCGCGAGTTCACGGAGCAGAAACAACAGCTGTTGGACAAGAATCGGTGGAGGGACAGGAGTGACAGAAGAGAGAGAGGCACAAACACTGAAGAATGATTCGAGCGAGAAACTGAACAACGATGGAGCTGGAGGTGGCATATAAATGGTGCCTGGTTTTCTTCGCCCTTTCTTTTTCTACTTTTTCTAGAAATCCTGAAACTTTTCAACTCCTAAAATTTCTAAACGTAGGATAAAGTCGTAAAATTGATCAAAATTGACGTAACGAATCTTTCTCTTAATTTGATAAAAAAAAATCTTTCTCTTAATTTCATTTCATTTAACTAATAAAAATACCAACAATGACTTTTTTAATATTCACACCCACACACACACATATTCTATCTCTAATGTGGCTAAAATTAAATATGACTTTTAATATAAGTTTTGGTAAACTCAATTTAAAAAGATAAGATAACTTAACCCAAAAAATGAATAGCAGCAAAACAGTGGCAAGGGCAGCCTTGGCCACGTTGCCCCACCACCTCTGGGAAGTGTCAGCGATGGTGGGGAAATGGTCAGCAGGGATCGCCGAGCTCTGGCCATGGGCCAGCGACCCTTGTCGACCAATGGCAAGAGCCAGCCGGTCCTTAGGCCATCACGTCGTCCCTAATCTCCATCTCCATGTTATGATTCGAGCTTGCTTGTGCTGCTCTGCGACCAATCAAGCTCTCAAATTTGTTTGGTGGGTGCTGGCATCCGATCTCCAAGGAAGAGAAATCAGCGACCATCTGAGTACCACACACCGTCGGTCCCGTGAGTCTGATGATCCAAGCGAGCTACGCTGAGTCCCATAGTCCCTCCGTGACGCTAGACGCCTTTGTCGTGCCTCGATTCGCAGATGGCACCGCAACACAAATCGTTTCTCTATCTCTCATATCCTTGTAGGTTTTTTGGGGATAACTCTCATCACCGAACAGCCCTCAAGAGTCGCTAGTCGTTACCACAAGCGCCATTGTCGATTGACGCCATGAACAACCACCAGATCTAGGCAAGGGATACTAGTACTAGGCAAGGCCGGCTAGCCCTTGTGTGACCCTCGCCAACGACTTCCCCACCATCGCCAGCCTCTCTCGGCGATGGTTGGGCGGCAACGACGAGGTCTACAAAGACTTATTGTCACGCCCCAACTCTCGAGCCCGCGCCATCCCTATCAAGTCACCCTCAGGTCACGAAGATAGCATCCCAAGCACACTATCGACCTAAGCTAAAATATGCATGCTGAAACATCTTACTCCCAGACAACAAGATCAACATGGGATAGAAAAGCAAGAGCATACATTCAATCAATTCAGTAAAAGACAAATTGTCTCATTAATCAATGCAGATGTTAATTAACCCTATAGAGCTAACAACATACAACTCTATTCTTCGGGGAGCCTATCTAAGACCTCAAAAGAGACAAAAAAAAAGGCCGGGGTAGGGTTAAGTCCACATCTACTCCCAAAAGGCTACTCCAAAAGTCACGCCTTAGCATCCATGAGGCTCCGTCACTTGGAACCTGAAAATGCTAGCCCATGACGGGGTGAGAAATAAATCTCAGTGAATCACGCCTAAGCCCAACTAGGACATTAATTCGCCTAGAATATCCTAAATACAAGGATCACAGAATCAACAAATACACATGTATCATTCACATAAAATCTCAGTACATAAGCCATCTACATGCATACTTACCAGCCTTCAGCCACACGTAATGCAATGCTTGACTTGACTCAACAGCCATATTAGATAACCATCAAATCAAATCATCACTATCTCAAGTATGCACAAGACACCACATAAGTCCATTTATTATCGAGAATCCATACGATTGGCGTGATCGACTCTCACAATTAGTGCGATCCCACACTATTCATATTAGTGCAATCCCACACTCTTCTGGCAAGACCATGCTACGTCCTTTTACCCTCTCGGCGACGGCTACTACAAGCGATGTATCCAGTGCACAAAGCACGGCACGACGAGTAGGCATTCCTTTACGGAGCGTCGGTCCATCACAAGTTGCGACAAGCACCCAACAATCCCTTAAAATCGTACTTCTTGGCACGAGGCATTAATTGTCGTGCTTCTGGCAAGTCATATGGTTCCGTACGATTGGTACGGTATGTACGATGAGTACAATACGAACTTGCCAAAAAAAACTCATCATCCATCATATGACCATACAGCACACCCGACAATCAATCAGTTTTATTCTCTTTGATTTAGGCCGGATGCTCACACAGACATGTTTAAAGACTTGGCCCAAGGCCATTTTCATGCTAAAATAGGTCTTTTGATTCCGCACTCGGTCATATGCATATGTAGACTACCCAATTGTCCATACAATCACAAACGTGACAATTAACCTCTAAACGAACGCTCAATGAACCAAGGAACGTTCAAAGCATCCGATCGAACATATCAACGAGGCGATCAATCCGATAAGGTCATCAATTCAATCACAAGCAATCAAATTCGACGAGGCAACATGAAGCTTGATTCGTGTAATGGTCCTTATTAATCAATTCGATTTAAATCGTTGATTGCTTGCTCGCGATCAATTCACAATTAACGAACCATCAATCAACCAATAAATTCCATCTAACAACAATTAGCTACAAACGATCTAATTATCCAACTCATTGAATCGATTATGGTCATTTAACCTAAATCAGATTTCTAACTAAACCAGCCATAATCAAATCTACATACATATCCTAATCAATTAACCAACTAATCCTAGGCGCAATTAGCGCCCTAACAAGGATTAGTGGTTAATTCACTATCTAGCGAGCTCGGGCGGTCACTATGGCAACGGCACGGGTAGCGACAGCACGGGAGACGACGACGAAAGTCGATGGCACAGGGGGCGACGGCATGGGCGGCAACGACGAACGGCGATGGCGACGATCCACGAATTTATGGTTAATTGAGGTTCTACGGTTTTATGCACAACGACTCAACCCGACAGTGGGTGGAACACGGCGCTGAGGTCCAACAAGGGGCTGACGGAGCTGGAAGAACTCCAACGAACGGTGGCCGGCTGAAAGCAAAGCATGTCAGAAGCGAAAATAGGGAAAACCCGGGCTGTTTAGAAATGTTCTCGGCCTCACCAACTGAGGAGAAGCCCGGCAAGGCTAGGGGGCTCACCAGACAACTGAGGACGACGGCTAGGTCCGACGAAGGGCAGAGGAGGGCGGCCGGAGGCTGCTCAACGGCTGCAAACACCAGCTTGACCAAAATAGGGGACGTGGGCGCCGAAAAGAGGTGAGGCTGGTCGGGGGGTTTTTCAAGGCTCTTCAGGCAGCAACCGGCTTCCACAAGCTTTGAGGGACAAGGGAGGAGTCGAGGTTGACTAACGAGGGTGATGGTGAGAGGCGCAGGCGATGGATTTGGCCGGGGTCGAAGCAAACCCGAGCCAAACCTCAAAACAGGGTGTTGACACCTAAATTTTGATTTTTAGGAAATTTATTTATTTCACAAAATGAAAGTTAATTATAATTCTCACAAAAATAAATTCTCATGCATTGACATTCAGGCAAAGGCGAGTCGAACAACCTTAATTTAACAAGCGACGGGACCAAGATCAATTTGGGAATTTTCGATCATGAAGAGGGGGAATTACCGAAAATAATATGGGGCCTAATTCAAATCCAATCTGATCCATTTTTAATTCTTTTAAATGAAAGGCTTTTAATTAATTATCTATTTAATTAATTAAAGCCCAATTAAGCCTTAAATTCGCGCAAATAAGCCCATTAATAGTTAAATTTTCGGCCAAGCCCTTGTCTTCTCCATGATGGCCGAATTTTGAAGATATCTTAGCCCGATAGGATTACTCAAAATTAGAAATTACGATCCTACGGCCGTTATCTCGGCGGAAACCTTTTAAGTCAATGGTTGGGATCAAATCTTGGAGCCTACCCTAATATTCTCTATATATATCTTAGGATAGCCTAAGGTAAAGGGAAGGAGGACAAGAAATTCTGCACACATACATCCTCTCTTGCGGACTCGCCGACTCTTTCTTTCTTTCTTTCCTTCATGGACCTTTCCCCTCGCCACACTCTCTCTCACGACCTCTCTCTCTCTCTCTCTCTCTCTCTCTCTCTCTCTCTCTCTCTCTCTCTCTCTCACGCCATCTCTCCATCATCACCATCGCTACTATTGCTTGCCTCCGTCTCCTCTGTTTGCACCGTCGCTGCTCCTGCGAGTTTTCCACCGTTGCTACCATTTGCTTCTGCTCGTCGCTTCTGCTTGCTGCTTCTACTCGGTCTCCATCACCGCCGTCCACTTCGGTTGCTGCACGTCCCCGCCCCTGTTCTCTCCTTGCCATTGTCGTCCAGTTGAATGCCAGCATCAAATCGGCTCTTTTCTTCCCTCACGAATTAAGGTAATGTTCTTATACGATTGAGGATCAATTCAAGTATGTTGCTGAATGATTTGCTACTGTTTTGCTTGTAGTTTTCGCATTAATCGCCATGCTATTCTAGTCCAGAGTGGAAGCTCTTTTTGTATGCCTTCGATGCCGCTATTGGATTAAAGATAACATTTTTTTTTTGTGAGCTAAACTGTCAAGACCAAATTTTTGTCAGGAAAATCTTGGATTTAGTCAATCTGACCTATCACCGCTTAGGTCCGATTTGCTATCTCCAATAAGCCAATTTTAATTCGAGATGCAGAAACTTTTGGAAAATTCGAAAAGGAGATGATGGTCATGATATTGCTGTAAATATTTGCTAATGGATTGCTATCTTGATTGGTTTTTTCCATATTCCGAAAATTCCTGAAGATTTAGTCAGATATGGTTTCCTAGAAATCCTATCTAATTGAATTTTTAGGAAGATAAGGCTTCCTAGAAACCTTATCTCATGAACTTTAAAACATGCAAATCAAGATAATAGAATCTTCAAAGTATCCACCGTTCTAACCGAAATTTTTAAGAAAAGGAAAGGCAAAAAATCATATCCAAAACATATCTTTGCATATTTTCGAATTTTATAGCATATCTTGTGCATACCTCATATTTTCGAATATCACTCGTTGCATTCCATATTTTCTAAATACCCTTGCATGCATATTTTCCCTTGCTGAAAAATAATTAAAAAAAAGACAAAAAATGTGTTCATCCATTGCCATGTCGTCTTATCACGTCATCCATGCATAGTTGCCATGTCATCCTTCTATGTCATTGCATTTCGTATGTCATGTAATTAGGTTGCATTAGCATTGGATTTAATAAGAGAAAATCTAAAAAAAAAAAAAATATCAAGCCACATAAACCAATCAAAAGACCTTTGCATGAAATTGGCACCGAGAGGGCATTAGTTTTAATTAAACTAGTGTAACCAAGTCCCCGAATCCACAGTCTCTGGTTCGTAGGAGTAGAATAATTCTCCCGCTGTTTTACTTAGGTTTCTAATCAACCTACCAAAAATGATTAGTGGCGGCTCCTAAATTTAAAAAAAAAAATCATTTCAGTGAACCTAAGTTACGAATTGGTAGGGTTTGGGAGAGTCCGTATTAGGTTAGTTAATTCATATAATTAACCTAATTCCAGGTCGCGACACAGGGCACCACGGCTCTTGGGGCTATTCGCGGAAACTCCGGAGCTTGTCGAGCGGCGAGGCATTTTTTGAGCGGTGGTGAGGAGGGTGGTGGACGTCGGCGAGGTGGTGGGAGGCTCAGGTGGTGTCGCACGCGATCAAAGTAGGAGGGATGAGCTCTCGGGTTTGAGGTGGCGAAACAGAACAAGAGCTTCCGAGGGCTTCCTCGCGGCCATCCGACGACGAGTGGCGGTTGAAGCGGGGGCGAAGTGGTGGTGGAGGAACGGAGGAGGTCTAAGCTGGTGGTCGGAAGGTGGTGGTCGAGCAAAACGAAGGAAGAATGAGAAGAGGAGATCGGCTTGTGGGGTGTCTTCTCGCACGAGTAACAGGGAGGAAGAGAAGTCTGTCGAGAGATCGAGAGAGAGAGAAGGGAGTTGGTGACAAGTGATTGGTTGGTGGGGGATTTGACCAAAGGTGGGGCCCAAAATTTCAAGTCAAATTTGAATATTTTGGCTTCTAGTGAATAATTGAGGAGCAAGAAGGTAAATCAATAATTCAGGACTGAACGGGTTTTTAACTCGACTGACGGAAGGTATTTTTGGTCTTTTCACATGCTAGGCTCAATTAGGGTTAGGCTCGGGGGCGAGGATTTGAATCCTAAATCGCAACGGCTAAGATTTTCGAAGCCTAATCTAAATTGACCGACGTATCAGGAAATCGTCCAAATATCGTCACTTACGTCCTTACAATCCAAAATATTTTACGGACTGAAATTCAATTCAATTTATTTTTTTGTTTTTTTGGTCTAAAATTCATTTTTATTGAATTTAGATACTTTACAAGAGGTGAATTTTCAGGGTGTCACACTTATCGCTCTTTTTAATTTTACATTTTTTTAAATAAATTCAAATAAAATTATGTTAAAAATAGATTTTCACTAAAACGACATCGTTTTTGCTTTGTCATTGCAACATAAGAGAGAAAATATTTAAAAATTTCACACTAAATTAGATGGAGTTAACAGAAGGACTCGATTGCACTTTTTGCAAGTTTTAGAACTGAATTGCACTTTTGTGACAAATTTTAATAACTTCTAGTGAAAATGTCCCCTTTTTACTTAAGTGTGCTTTTTTAGGATTGGGCGCTCTTAGCTCTACATATTTAAGCCCTCGCTCAAAAATTCTTTTTTGTCGGTGTTGACACCTAAATTTTGATCAACCTTTTTTTTTAAAAAAAACAAATTCATAGAAAATCTATAAAAATTTCAAAAATTGAAAAATCAATTTTGGTGACCTTGGCCAAGCTAAATGAACCATTTTGACCAAAAAAATTATTTTCATAATTTTCATTTTTTTAATATTTTCGAAAAAAAAAGAAAAAAAATAAAAGAAGAAAATCAAGAAAAATAATATTTGAGGTCACAAAGATATATAAAAATAGTCGGTATTTTTATTTTTATTTTATCTATTTTCTAACCTCATAAATAGTAAAATTCAGGTTTGATTTTAGGTGTTCTCTGATCACCATAAAATTGAATTTGACAAAAATATTAGTAATGATTAAAAGGAAAAGGAGGGAAACATCATCATTTAAAAGGAAAAGGGGACTAATGATTTTGTCTTCTCTTTTTGTTATTTTATTTTATTTTTACTTTTATTATTTTATTATTTTATTATTTTATTATTTTTATTATTTTATTATTATTATATTTTTTTTTCTCTCTCTCCCCCACTCCCTCTCTCCTTCCCGCTGCCTATTTATCTCCTCCCCCTCATCATCTCCCGACTCTTCTTCTCCCTCAACTCTCTCTCTTTCATTTTTCGTTTTTTCCTCTCGCTCAGCTCGCCGCCCAGATCAAAAACCGTTCGGTTTTTCTGCCATAACTCTTTCGTTAGACATCGTATGCGAACGAGCCATATACCATTGGAAAGCTTATTCTCTTGCCGTTCTAATGACATATCGTGAGCCCAATTTGGACCAGCCGTTTGTCCCGTAGAGCTGTTTGAAGGAGCAAAGGTCAGACTGATCAGACTTGAGTCCGCGGGTGCCAAATTGGATTTTCGGGTTTGTTTTGGGTTCAATCTTGGTAAGACCACCTCTCACTCCTTGTTAAGACATATATTATTGTGTTTTATGGTTTGAAGATGGATTATATTTGGATTTAAGGGCTGATCCCTTATTGTTTTGTTCGAAAAATCTGAACCGGTTCTGTCAAGGTGGTGCCGTGAACATTGTGAGTGATTCAAGGGCTTGCCTTGCTTCCAATATTCGATAAAATGTCTCTAGCACCTAAATTAGGAATCTAGCAAGCTGAGATTGTAGTCTAGTTGAGTTTTGGATGGGTTTTAATGGTTGAATTGAAGGAGTTTTCTGGGACAGATTCTGGTCATTGGGCGATTGAAAACCGTCCGATTTTTCGACCATAACTCTTTCGTTAGGAATCGTATGGGAACGAGCCATATACTGTTAGAAAGCTTATTCTCTTGCCGTTCTAATGACATATCGTGAGTCCAATTTGGCCAAGCCATTTGTCCCGTAGAGCTGTTTGAAGTAGCAAAGGTCAGACTGATCAGACTTGAGTCCGCGAGTGCCAAATTGGATTTCCGAGCTTGTTTTGGGTTCAATCTTGGTAAGACCACCTTTCACTCCTTACATTTTACCTATTAGACCCAGAATCGGAAGGCCGAGCCTCCTGTTGGTGTCTAAATATTTGCTGTGTATTTACTTTATGTCATAGCATTTCTATATTTCGCATAAAAGACCCAGAATCGGAAGGCCGAGCCTCCTGTTGGTGTCTAAATATTTGCTGTGTATTTACTTTATGTCATAGCATTTCTATATTTCGCATAAAAGACCCAGAATCGGAAGGCCGAGCCTCCTGTTGGTGTCTAAATATTTGCTGTGTATTTACTTTATGTCATAGCATTTCTATATTTCGCATAAAAGACCCAGAATCGGAAGGCTAAGCCTCCTATTGGTGTCCAAGGTGTTTTATTTATTTATTTTCTGTAAATTGTATTGTGCTACCCCAGAATCGGAAGGCCGAGCCTCCTGCTGGTGGTATATACCCCCCACACATTGTTGCACGAGCACCGACGGACTCCGACGTCGTAAAATTCACCGGATCCCATCTCCATTGCTTATTTTTATGTTGTATAATGACTTAATATCTTCTTTATTTTTTGCATTGTGTTGCGTCCTATAAAAAAAAACAAAAAATGCTAGATCGGACGTCTGCAGATGAGCCACGTGTCGTGATTAGGTGATTTTCAGAAAAAAAAAATATTTTTAACATTAAAAGAAATGAATTTCGAATTTTACAAAAATTGAAATAATTCGATTGTCACCGAGACGCCACGTGGTGAGTTAGGGACTGTCAGTTGGGATTTATTCTCAGAAATTTATAAAAAAAAAAATCAAATAAAAAAAAATTCCAAAAAAATGAATTATTAAGGAAAAATTCAAAAACAAATTGAGAAAAATTGCAGAAAATTCCTAAAAACTTCTAAAAAATTTTGAAGGCTGAAAATGACAAAAAAAATTGATTTGTTTCCATTTTTTGGATTTTCTCCCATTTAATCCAAAATGACGATTTTACCCCTCAAAGGGTAAATCGTCTTTGATATTCCGATGAATTGTGGAAATTGCTTAGAATTTGGTGATGGGCCAGATAGGTGGCTAAACCTTATGTCTAAGATTTTCACATTTCATTCCCATTTTTAGAAAATGACGATTTTACCCCTTCGAATGGTAAATCGGTTTCTAAAATTCCAGAAAATCATGAAAATTGCAAAAAAAAAAATAGGAAATGGGTCAATTGAGTGACCAAACCTATTTTTGACATTGTTTTACTCCGGATTCATTCCGAAATAACGATTTTTCCCTTTTTAGGCAAATCGTCCCTTTTGTCTCAAAATTACGACTTTACCCCTGATGGGTAAAATCATGTCTAAATCATTCCTAAGCTTGATTGATACTTATTTAGGCTAATAGAGCCTTATTAGGAGTGTCATGTTGATTTGGTGTGATTATTTTACATATTTGGATTCATTAATTTGCGCATTTTATTACTGATTGTGATTGCTAGGATAGTCATTCCTATTTGCATGAATTCCTAGATTTAGGATTCGTACTCCACTCATCTGCATGAAATCTTAGGTCAGAAAATTCAGTCAACTTAGGTACCGAAAGGGCGTCAACTCTGACAATTGACGTAACTAAGTCCCCGAACCCATTTCTCTGGTTATCGCAGAATTGAATAGAAACTCCCGACTATTCAATAGGGTGGTCCAATCATACCCTCCAAAAAATGATTGGTGGCGACTCCATGGCATGCACACTTAGCACATGTCACCAGACCACACTGAAGGTCGACTACGCATACCTCCGTTGCGATTTGGGTAACGGGCCTTGGGAGAGGCCCGCGTCCGACTAGACTGGAAGGCCCATTAGCCCTCGAGAGCCCACATGCAACCTCGAGAGGGTCGCGACAGTCGGCCAAACTAATTTAGATATAAATATGGAAAAAAGGTGTATTAAATATTGAAAATTTTCAAAAATAGCCTGAAGTAGACCTTATTTCAAATAATAACCTAACGTGCCTTTTTTTGTTTCAAATAAGAGTCTAATCAAGGACATTTTCGCTATTTATTTATTTTTTCCATTTTTCTGTTACTTCTCTTTTCCTTTATTGCGGTTGGCTAGGGCTGCTAAGGGCTTGCCAGCAACTAGCGATCTCGCTCCAATCTGGCGAGGGCTCGCCTCACCCAAGTGTGGCCGGGTCTCATCGGGGCGAGGGTTGTGACAGCTAGAGGCAACCTCGCCCAGCCCTTGCCAGTGGCCAGCCATGGCCTGAGACCGGCCACCAGTGAAAAGGAAGGGAAAAAAAGATAAAGAAAGAAACAAAGAAAGAAATTCAGAAAATATAAAATAAGTTAGTCCCTTATTTGAAAAAAAAAGATTAATATCACGAAAAATCTCAAACTGGTATACTTGTAATAAATTTACATCAAACTATTTTTTTGCCACGAAAAATTTCAAGCTAGTACACTTGTGATAAATTTACCCCAAGCTGTTTTTTTATAACCTAAAACCGTAAACTAGTACATCTATGACAAATTTACTCTAAACTATTTTTTTTACAAAAAAAAAATTCAAAACTTGCACACATGTGACAAATTTACCTTCCGTTAGTATTCGTTAAATTTATTTAATACCTCAAAAATTCTAAATTGATACACATGAGACAAACAAAGGGTAAAAACTCCAAACGGATACACTTTCAATTGCCACATGTCATCTATGTTAGCACCTAAATTTTAATTTTAGGAAAATGCATTGATTAAACAGAAAATGAGAATTAACCTTGATTCTCGAATTAATTAATTTAATTAGTTAATTAATTGATTAAGCCCGATTTTCAGTCCAGAATTATGCAGATAAGCCCATTAAAATGAGAATTTCGACCAAGCCCACGGCCTTTCTCTTATGGGCGAAATTTTGATTATCCTAGCCCGACGGGATTAGAAATTTTGATCAGACGATCATTCTTTTCTAAAATCTGACGGTCAAGATTAAACTCTAGAATATTCTCTATATATACGTGGTTATGCCTAGGGTTACGGGGGGCACAACATAATTTTTCTGCACATCCTCTCTCATACACTCCACTCATTCACGCCTCTCTCTCCCCCCTCTCATGACCTCTCCCTCACACTCATCCACTTCGGCCATCTCTTTCTTCTCCCCTTTCTCACGCTACTCCCTCCTCGAAGATCATCACTGTCGCTGCTTGAAGTCAGCTGCTTCCGCCCGATGTTGCCATTGCCTTACCGCTTGAAGATCACCTCTGCTCTGTCGCTGCCACCCTGTTTCCCTGCCGAACATCGCCAACGAGCTGCGGTTGCCCTACTCGTTGTTTGCCGTCGTCCTCGCCCGGAGATCGCCCCCTTCGACGACGCCGTCGCTGCTGCCGTCCCCCACGCTAGTTCGCCCGCCGCCATTGCCGCTCGAGCCCGTTCACCGCTGTTCTGCGGCTCGATCGCCCTTGCTGTCCAACCCCTGTTCCTGTGCAAACCGGCTTTGTTTGAGCTTTGCGGATTGAACCGTGTCACCCGCCGCACGTCCCGACGTCTCGCGCGACATCTCCGTCCATCGCCATTATTCTCGGCCTCGGCGATTTTCTGTCATCGTTTTCTTGTTTCCGCAGGATATCGAATCGGTCTTAGGGGTACTTAACTCGAAGAAGGAAATGAAGCTCGGCTTAGGTATAATTCCAATCTCGATTTTGGTTGATCATTGATCGATAATTGGTTGATTTGTCATGATCTTTTGATTTTAGTTTTAGCTGAATTTAGTCGTCTTTGCATGCACCGCGAATCTCCAACAAAATGAAAAGCAATTTTCGCTAAATAAAAAATCAAGTTACGGCTGGTTCCGCCCGTTACCTCGTGGGTGCGATTTGCCGGGCTTGACAAAAAAAAATGCTAAATCGGCAAGGCTGAATTTTTGGAAATAAAGATTTGATTTTTTCGGAGTTTTGAATTCTTGCCATGTCGGTGCGATTGCTTGCCTAATCGATAGAAATTGATTGGATTTGATTTTCTGATTGAAATCCTATGGTTGCCTTATCTAGGTTTAGTTTCCCGTCTCAAGTCGATCTCGTTCCGTAAGGAAAAATTCGAATTAAGAAATTTTGAATCCGCTCGCATATTTAAAAAGGAAAGCGCGTTTAATAGATGGCAATCCCGATTTCCAACTATGGAAGGCGTGCGAATATCTTTGAAAGTGATTGGCGGCAAATCCTAGATTGATTTTCGAATTTAATAGGAATATGGACACAATTTTCGAATAATAAAAAAAAGTAATTTTTGAAAATAAAAAAATGGCGAGTTCGGTTTTTATTTAGCAAATTTCGAATTTCTAAAAAAAAGACCAATTCATTCCGCATATGGCCATGTCATCTTGCATGTCATCCCATGTTTCCCATGTCATTTTGTTTGTAATGTAATTTTCAGTTATTAGGACTAGATGGACCAAGAAAAGCCCGATGTTGTGGGTCTAATAGAGTTGGGCCATAGGGAAGTTAGAAAGATGGATGGGATCGTCGTGATCAACAGTTTTCATGGGAGGATCAGGAAGATACGACGGGCTATCAGAACCGCTCCAAAGTGTGGGCCTTGCAAGAAGGGTGATGTCCAGGATCAGACGGTGGCCCAAGCCCAACAGGATCAAGATGACGAGAGCGTCGGGGAAAATTTCGCTTAGTTTTTTTTTTAGGATTTTCAGAATTATCAAAGTGTCATTTTTGAACTTTATTTTTTTTATTTTTTTTAAACTTCGAGTTAGTTGATCCTTTATTTGTAATTTTCGAGTATTTGAAGTTTTGTATCCTTTAACAATTCGTCGTATGTCATATAGTTTTAGGTCATGCATTGCATTAGTAATTTATCTTTCTTTTCTTCGAAATAAATAAAAAATGACAAAATTTTTTTAAGAAAAAAATTGAGGAAGCAAAAGCCTAGAGTTGATTTCCGAGTTGTCATTTTTCTCAAGAAAAATCCATACAAAAAAGAAGAAGAGAGAATCTAGGTACAGAAAGGGCGTTAGTCTAAGTCGATTAGCGTAACCAAATCTCCGGATCCAAAATCTCTGGTTCGCAGCGATGAATTAGTTCTCCTGCTAGTTTACCTAGGTTTCTAATCAACCTACCTCGAACGATTAGTGGCGACTCCTCATTTGTTCTAATTTTTCCGTGTTGCGATTTGGTAGGGTTTGGGAGGGTCCGCATTAGGTTAGTTCTCGATAACTTGCCTGATAATCCGATTAACCTAATTTATTTTAGGTCGCGCCAATCTAACTCAACAATTTGATGGTAAAATTTAACGAAAACTAATGGAGAATAAATTTATTATAGATATACCAATTTACGGTAGATTTGTTGCATGTACACTAGTTTTGGGTTTTTTATCGTCAAAAAAATAATTTAAGGTAAATTTATCACAGATGTACCAATTTGGGATTTTTTGTGGTAAAAAAAATAATTTGGGGTAAATTTGTCACAAATGTATTAGTTTGGGATTTTTCGTGATGTTAAATCTTGAAAAAATGAAAGCACTTCAGGTTCTTATTCAGAATTTTCCCTCAAATACTTAATCAGCAATTCATCATAATAAGTTCCAAATACATGGGACATGCATGTAAGGGAGAAGTGTAAAAAAAGTCCTAAACCTATTGCATTGATGCCAATTAAGTTCTAAACCTTTTTTATGCCAATTTTGTCCTAAACTTTTTGTATTTGTGTCAATTAAGACATAAACCTTTTATTGATGCGAATTTATTTCTAAACCTTTTGCATTGGTGTCAATTCAGTCATAAATATTTTTTATTCATGCCAATTGAGTTAATTCGGCCAATTTTGGCCGAAAATAACTGGCGTGGACGTCGATTGTCCTACGTGGCACAGCTAGCACTGACTTAGACATTTTTTTATATTATTATAATATTATAATAATATTTTTAAAAAATTATTTAAAATATATCAAAAAAAATATTAAAAAAATATCTATGTCAATGATAGCTGTGCCACGTAGGACAATTGACGTCCATGCCAGTTATTTTTTTTACCAAAATTGGCCAAATTAACTCAATTGACATAAATACAAAATATTTAGGACTGAATTAGCATCAATACAAAATGTTTAGGACTAAATTGGCACTAATGTAATAGGTTTAAGACTTTTTTGACACTTTTTCCTTACGATTGTACTTCTTCAATGAATTCATGATACTCTACATGCATTCCTTACCTTAGTAATCATCGTGTTGAGTTGATACTTGATAGACATTATTAAAAACTAATCCCAGAACTATAAACAAAATTAAAAATGAGCGTCTTGGAATCGATTTTTACTTTTTAAAGCTGTTCAAATTGTAATCTTTCCAAGTTTTGGCTTTAATTTATTGTAAAATGCTCGAAAACTTTACACATGAATACGTGGCGGAGCCTATCGTTTCTGCAACCGCAAATATAGTTGGTATCTATTGAGTCTTAGCCAAAGACTTTTATCAGCTTATATACTTACTATGGAAAAAGAAGAAGAAGTCAACGTTCGTGCGAAATGGAAAGAGTCATTAGTTAAAGAACCATGATAATAGCTTTCGCATATTCAATTTGACAATAATTGTCACATTTCATATTTGAACTTAAGTCTTTGACATTTACTATTATTTCAATCTGTATGCGAAAAATTACATTTTTAAATTTTACTTAAAAACTATGTGCTTAAGCTGGAATTACCATTTGGGAAGAGGGAGGAAGGGGGGGTTCGAATCCCCACTTTTGAGGAGAGTTGGGTGGAGAAGTGTGAGGAGTGGAGCAGGGTTTCGTAACCTGTACACGACACATAACGCACACAGGGTGGCTTGTATAGTAAAATAGAATATATTAAATTCATATTATGGATGTTATTTCACAGAATCTCGCTAGCATGACAATGTGACAATATAGTGGTGGAATGCTAGATATAACATCAGAGATGTGTCCTATCATGATTGCTATATTTTTTTGCCATTCATAACAGTTGCAATTGAGATTGCACCGTTATGTCTGCTTCTCAAATCTTGTACATACACCTTCCATGTGGCCTTGGCAAGTCTGATCACTGCCCTTCGTCGCATCTACTACGAGCACGCGCATACTAACTTTTATTTTTCCTCGATTTATATTTTACTACACGCATCCTTCATCTATTTTTCCCTAAATTGGAAAACGCTTGGAAGTATTATATGTTGACATGTATACCTATCATTGTTTTTTCCATATCTAACGAAAGAGTAAAAGTGCTTCTGCTTTAACCAATCTTAAACGAACAAACTCAATAATTCCCTAATATTGATGATATGAACTATGATGCAAAATCTGGAAATAAAAAATAATGACGCTTCTAAATCACATATACGCTTGTTTTTTTATTTGATCAATTTTGTCTTATATCGAGCTAAGAAAAGAAAAAAAAAAGGAAAGAAAAGAAAATACGAGCCATTTATACATATACCCTACTTTAGTTGCAATCTGGCCATGAAAAACAAACTTCTGAATCTCCAATGCTTATAGGCTTTAATTTGCTGAGCTTGAAGAACTATAGAATATATAGATGTTCTCCTCGAAATTTCGGCACAAATCGATAAGAAAACGACTACATAATGAACGATTCCGCAAAATCGTGCGACATATACATGTCACTCGTCGCTCACACATCTCTCTCTCGGATGAATGAATACTTCCTGATGTTGGTTCACCTGTTGCTGCTATTGTTATTTGTTTGAAAAATAAAACAAAATAGTGTTTTTTTTGTATCCCACATAGGATAAAAGAGAGAGAAAGAGAAAGTCTCTTTATTATTTAGAAGGCTACTATAGCCTTTCAGATAAAGAGAAGTGAGCAAGTGGGCTAGACCCCACCATATCTACATGCGCGTGCGCGATTATTAGGCGCACTTAGCACTAATCAACGTTCAATTTATTTTTTATTTTCGAATTTATAATTGAAATAAAATTTTCATTCCTAGCAAAATAGTACGACTGATACGTAGGAGTTGCAATTATTTTATTAAATTTATTTTCGAATTTTAATTATTTGTTTATGTTCAAGAGTTGCAATCTTTCAGACAAGGCAGTTTTCGGACAATGATGAGTTGCGTCTGAGTAAACAGTTTTGGACAACGGAGAGTTGTGTCTGAATTAAGTGTTTTTCAGACATGAAATGGTGTGTCTAAACTAACTGTTCTTTAGACACAAATAGTTGTGCTTGAATAATATCTTTTGAGACATGAAAAGTTGTCTTCTTTGAAGTTTTATATATTAAGTGACTTTGTTCGTTTTCAGACACAACTTCTGAATTTCAATTTTCATTTTTCTCAAAAAGACACACGGCCATTGTTTCCAATTATTTACCCTGAGAGATCGTGGAGAAATATCAGAATTTCTATCTGCTATTCTCATTGAGACTTTGTTGTATCCTGAAGGATATTTGCCGAAATCATTAGCAATATTGTGGGGCAAATAAATACTTAAAAAGTGTGTTTTTCACGCCTCAAAACCTGATTCTGTTGTTCATCCCATTATACCATATATTTCCAACAGCTGCCGTACCAATGCATGACTAATGCGTCATCATACTGTCCTCTAATTTCTGGCGGCGCAATTGTCGATTTCACGAGATTGCTCGCTAGAATCATCGGTTTTCCCGAGACTCCTTTTCTTCCTCTTTTCTCCTTTTTTGTGAACGAGACCGAGGAAAACTAGTAGATATCACGAATTTGGGTTCGCGCGAAATCGGATTTAGTTTTACATATCAAATTGGGTTAATATGTGGAAATTCAATGTTGGAAAATCCTGGACATGGACCTATCTACACGATCGAGACCCCTAACCAAATGACCTAATAATATCTATATGAATATATGACTACTATATGGAAGATAAAGTTTTGCATTTTCTTTTTCTCTCTCTCTTTTTTTTTATAAATGAATTACGAGGAATCTAATCCCAATATACGAAAACTCTACTAAATGTCCTAGGAATGCAAAATGCAAGAATGCAATGTTTAACGAGCAAATAATCTCAGGAGTCAGTCTGTCTGCGTACTCTTCTAAATCAGTTCTATGGCAAGCCGACGGATTATGCTACTTCTTCTCTTCCGCTAACCCAGTTTTAGGGATGAAAGCCCGCTCAAGTGCCCAAGTACGGAAAAAACCTGCACCCGAGAGTGAGACTAGAATGACAGACGGTGTAGCATAGTTCATGTAGCGGGAAAGTCTTGTATTGGGAAAGAAGATTTGAGAACCCGCAAAAGAATTTCTATTTTTTCTTGAAAATGTGGGAGCAATAATATACGGGCAATAATTTACGTGTCAACATGAGCGGCCGGTGCTATATGGAAAGATACTCCAAAATATTATATTCATCCTCTAAAATTCCAATGTCTTGCCTTGTAAAAATCAGCATCTTCTCATTGAGAGTCGAAGTGAGCTTTTCAAGTTTTACCTCAACAGGTGGCCAAAC
Source organism: Rhodomyrtus psidioides (assembly GCA_021437785.1). Taxonomy (NCBI): domain Eukaryota; kingdom Viridiplantae; phylum Streptophyta; class Magnoliopsida; order Myrtales; family Myrtaceae; genus Rhodomyrtus; species Rhodomyrtus psidioides. The sequence continues at coordinate 4,505,259 of JAILYB010000040.1, read as the reverse complement.
TTCTAGAAATCTATGGATGTTGATCTATCTTTTTTTTTTTTGGTCAATGTTGATCTATCTCATAGTTCCAATATGCGATAAATGCTATACATAGACTATGGCAAGTAGGCATTGTCCAAATCAGTATCAGTTGTGTCACGTAGGACGATCGATGTGTATGTTATATATTTTCGACCAATATCAACAGGAAATAATACATTAGCAAATCGTCAAAATATTTAGGATTAAATCGCTGTACAATATGTTTATGATATTGTGGACGATTTTTCCGACGTAAAGCTATGGAATGAAATTTGTCAAATTGAAAATTTGGGGGAGATTCCCAATACCGTTTCAAGACAAAGTTATCTAGGTCAATGGTTTCGATTCTTGTATAGGAGAGGTTCAGAATTGAAAACGTTCGTGTAACCTGGACATTGTGTCGGAAGATACTCAGACCAATTGAGAGGAAAAATTATCTCAGCGATGAGAAAATTTCTCAACTTTTAAGGAAGGTTAGAAAGTGACGACGGGATTGACGCCGGGAGAAAGCGTATAGAAGTAGGAGGAAACACACAAGTGAGGAACTAAGGAATATGATACTCGTCGTCAGCTGGAATTTACCTAAGGGATAAGAGCAGAAATAAGAAATCATTCTTGTTAACAAGTCAAAGGCTCAATTAATTCATCAATCAAAACAAGCGTGCCATTCTCATTCATCGTAGCATCCTTATATATGCTAGCATTACTCAATCCTCTAGGCTTGAGTAATGAGACTCATTGATGAAATACAAAACTCTTAGGAAAATAAAAGACTCATGGAAAATAAAAAACATAATAAATTCTTAGGAACTAGAACTTTGACTCTTCAGGGAAGACAAACCACAATTAATAAAGACTTCGGAAATCTAAACATCATTCAACTACTCTTGAAAATATAAGAAGTTATTAATGACCTTCGACGAATGTGAACAATCTGAAGTTACCGATGAATGAACTTTGATATCGGTAAGATTCATCGATCGATAAGAAGCCGATCGGTAACGTCGCAATCGATGAGAAGCGTTCTTTGAATCGGCAACTCTTTGATGTCTTCAGGGAATGCTCCAGCATCAAGGATCGTCTTTCCTCGTTGTTTCCTAGAATCCAGTTTACAAGAGCAGCCCTATGTGACATCCTGAAAGCAAAGTCTGTATTTCGGCTGCAGCTAATCGGTTCATAGATTTCATCCCTGGATATCTTTTTTTAGCACTTAGGGATGCAATAGTTGGCCAGGCGTCACCTGCTAGATTCGTGAATTCTATTTGCCGGCGCTGAGAGTGGAGATTGTCAGTTCTATGAATCGGAGTTCGGTAGGAGGACTATCTAGTAAATTTCGGGAATTCGATGGCTATCGTAATCGAGCACTAACTGCAAACTTTGAGCTTAAATTCTTCCCGAAAGAATCACGTAATAATTATCAGTCTCGCTTTTATCGGGAAAATTACCAAAAAAGTCATAAACCTATTGCAATTGTGCCAATTCAGTCGTAAACTTTTTTTTTTTGGCCGATTGAGTCCTAAATCTTTGGTGATTGTGTCATTTAAGTCCATCTGGCAAACTTTGACCAGTCGGAGCTGATGTGGACGCTGGCCAGCCGGCGCTGACGTGGACGCGAGCCGACTGGCGACCCATTATTTTAATATTGGCATAACTGCAATAGGTTTAGCATGGCGAGGAAGCGACGGCAGAATTGAGACGGTGCGGGAAGCTCGAGCTCAAGGGCTCACCAGGCACGGCCATGGCGTGGAGCATGAGGGTGTCCAGGAAAGCTCGAGCTTGAGGCTCACCAAATCCAGTCGATCTCGGCCATGGCGTGGAGCTCGAGCTTGGCCGAGGCCGACGAACTCCTGCCTCGCTGGCATCGGCGGAGCTCAAAGCTCGCTGATCTGCCAAGTCCCGAGCTCGTCCTAGCTTGGATTTGGCGAGCTCGTGGTTTGCCGCCTCGGGCGAGCCCAAAATCGCCGGGACCAGCCGCCTCGTGCTCGTCGGGCCGAGTCATGGCCATCACCGGTCGGTCGGAGGAAGGAGGACGGCGGTCTGGAGCAAGGAGAAAGAAGGACGTGGGAAGAGAGAAGGAAAAAAAATAAAAAGAAAAAAATCCTAAGAATTATAAAAAAAAAGCATAAAAAATTCAAAAAAATATTAAAATATTGGATTGCCGGCCGGTCGACGTCTACGAATAATTGCAAAAGGTTTAGGATTGAATCGACCAAAAAAAAATTAGGACTGAATTAGCACAAATGCAAAAAGTTTAGGGCTTTTTTTGGTAATTTTCCCTACTTTTACCTACAGGGTTAAGGTTCCTGGGAGTTTCTAAGCTATTAACGAAGTGCATCCCGATTTAATATCATATTAAGATATTCGTCACATGAATGCAAGACCTTTGGAGGTCAAGTGAGAAAAATATTTAAGCACTCCTTTTCACATGCAAATCGGAACGAAACAGAATCGAAAAACTAATTCTGTTATCTCGTTAGGATATCAATTTTTTTTTTTAAAAGGACTTGTTAACATGGGTATTGGGACCCCACCAAAAAAAAAGAAAGAAAAAAACATGGATATTGGGTCATAGTTTCAATCGAAACCTAGATGGTAAGCAAGGGAGACAAGTGTCTGCTTGGACAGTTGGGTCCTGAGCAACAAAAGGTGATGTTGTGAACAACCTAAGCATTTGGCAATGCCTACGCATAGCAAACATAAAAGAAGCACGCACATCGCAAATTAAGCCGAAGGTTGTCTTTTCTTTTCGCCATTATGCTATAAGCAATTGATTCCCATCGATCTGGCAAACTTGCTTTGCTTCCGACCTCAGGCTGCTGCATATATAAACTTGCATGGCCTCCTCCACAATGCAGGGCAGGACTGACCAAAACCCAACTTTGGAAAATCATTTTGAAGCCTAAATTCTCCTGAAGGGAAGGAAAAGAAGAACATTTTGCCATGGCAATGAAGCCCTCAACATCTGTTTTTCTTGTTGTGGCCATGACCATGTTGATCTTGCTTCCTGTCCAAGCAGACAAGCCTCCGATTTTCGTGTTCGGAGACTCGACGGTGGATGTCGGGACTAATAACTTCTTAGAGACTGAAGCAAGGGCTGACCACCGTTTCTACGGGATCGATTCTCGCGACTCGCAGCCGACGGGGAGGTTCAGCAATGGCTGGAACACTGCTGATGCACTTGGTAATTTTCCTTAAAGCATTGAGTTCATTGCTTTTGATGTCTGCTAGTGACTGTTATTTCAACAGTAATTACTGTTTAACATTTGGGGGATTCTCTTTTTGGTCTATGTAGCGAGGTTAATGGGTTACAAGAGAAGTCCAAGACCATTTTTGTGGCTCATCACCCGGATGAACTACTTCAAGAGGAATGTACTCACTGGGGCGAACTTTGCTTCTGGAGGGTCAGGAATCCAGCACGATACGGGCAAGAAATACGTGAGCTCTTTACACTTCAGACAATCTAGTGTTCTTCCTTTGATTCGCATGGAGAGATTGAGATCGAATCGACACTGAGATATATCACACCGCGTCTGCTTAACCTCTTAAGTACTTTTGCGCGCTACTAGGGGAAAGTGATACCGCTCGGGGAACAGGTGGAGCAGTTCGCGACGGTTCGGAACAACATAACTGAATTGATGGGGACATCACGAGGGGAGACCATACTCTCGAATTCCGTCTTTCTCATCAGCGTCGGAAGCAACGACTTCTTCGAATACTTCGAGTCCAATCAATCTCACAGCCCCCACTTCCTCCAAAATCTTGGTGACCAATATGAAGCTCACTTGAAGGTGTGTATCCTAACCTCTTTCCAAAATTCCGGGGGCAACTGGGCAGTCCTTGCTTAACATAGAAAAATTATCAGGCGAATGTGGATCGGGTGCACATATCCGGTATTAGTCTGAACCGTCGAATCCGGGGTGGTCAGTTACAAAACCGAATATGCAGCAGGTTTGGTGGATGATTCAATTAACTGTATGTTTACAATGTTCCGTAGAATCTGATGAAACTTGGAGCGAGGCGGTTCGGCATCATCGGCGTCCCGCCGATCGGGTGCGTCCCGATCCAGAGGCTGCAGGGCAACAGCACAGACGGTTGCACGGAGGACATCAACGGGTACGCCGAGACGTTCTTGATCGTAGTTGAAGGAATCTTACAGAAGCTGAAGTCGGAGTATCAAGGAGTTCAGTTCTCTATCGGGAACTCTTATTTGATGACTCTGAGTGTCATCGCCAATCCCCTTACGTTCCGTAAGTGACCTTCATTATATGACTATGTTAAGAAAATTTTCGGCTTTGTTCGGTTCAAAAGATTTCACGATATTACGGGTTTATACCCTGAAAATTAGAAAAAAATTTCCCGCCTTTCGTAATAAAATTTCGCCACGCACCTAAATGTTCGGACGGAGTCTCACAGTTGACTCCATATAACGGACCCGAATGTGGGCATGGTGATCACTGATTAGCCGGCCGAGGCAGACCGGCTCAATAAAATGTTTAGACCGGTTTGAGAAGGGCGTTACGGGGGACCCGTAAGCCGGGCTCGAACCTTTTTTTTTTTATACCGTCTGGGATTAGATTATAAAAGAAAAATGCTGTCTTAATCATCCTCTCATGTGAATGTTTCATCGGTTACTTGGTAGGCTTCAAAGAGGTGAAAAAGGCTTGCTGTGGCAACGGGACACTGAACGCGGAGTCCGCATGCTTGCCGACGGCCCAAGTGTGCCAAAACCGGGACGACTACTTGTTCTGGGACCGTTACCACCCGACACAGGCCGCTTCCGAGCTGGCCGCGGTCACCCTCTTCGCCGGCTCGCCCCCATTCGCATTCCCCGTCAATTTCAGCTCCGTGGCTCAGGTTTACGTCTAGCCAAATGAATCTCGACATCTCTACCGATCCATCCACTGAGCTTGCAAGTCTAATGATAATGTTCGGACATCCAAGCGAGTCGTGCGTGTACGAGAAGAGGGCAGTAACTTTCGATCTGTTTAATAAAGTTTCTGAGTAGTTTCCTAGTTCGCGTTGCTTTCATGAATGATTTGGGACCATGAACGGTGGCCTTCGGTGCATGTTATCGAGATCTAATCATATGCGTAGATCCGAAGGTCATCGCCGGAATGGCGGAATGAACGCCAGATAAACTAATCCGATTGAGTTCAGCCTCCTGATATGGTTCGAGCCACGAAAATCCTCATTACTTACCAAACTACATTACTATCCCACCAGTAACGGATTTTGTTAAGGGCAAATTGGACTAGGGTTCGCCAATTCCGCTAATTCCCGCCTTCTGGATCCAATTTTTCTAATGGTTCATAAAAGTTGGGAAAAATGTCAAAAAAGTCATAAACCTATTATATTGATGTCAATTCATTCATAAACCTTTTATTGGTGCCAATTCAGTCATTCCGATCAATTTTAGCCGGAATTCGCTGACGTGGACGTCGGTTGTCCCACGTGACATGATCGGCGTTGACATGGACATTTTAAAATATCTTTTTAATATCTTTTTTGAAATCTTTAATAGCTTTTATACTTTGTTTTTTTTCTCTTGTTTTTTTCTTTTTTCTCCTTTCTTCGTTATTTGTTCCTCCCCTCTTCTGCAACTTATTTGTTGCAAGCTTCTGCAACGGCCGTCCCACCGCCCGGCCGCAAACAGCACGCCGGGACTATTGGCCTCGCCACGCTTGGGCGAAGGCAACGCCTGGCAAGTGTCGGCATCGTCGGATCTAGCCTGGGTGAGCCTCACCCAGGCGTCTGAATTGACACAGAGAAGAGAAATACAATCGACATTCATATAATTTCACATATTTACATCAAGAAAAAACGCTGCTTTTCTAGCGACAAGGAAGTGTGACTGATGCGGATCTTGGGGTGCTATGTTTCTCACCACACCATTTTTCTCGGGCCTGTAACTCAATCCAGACGAGCTCGTGGTTTTGTCTACCCGAAAACGAAGACGAACTCGAGTCCAATAATTAGAAGATTGTCTGTTCCGTGATAAATTCCTCGTTGACTTGGCTCCAATTCAACCCAAAAGGAACTTCTGTCTCTCTCCGTTCAAGAAATGGAGGGGGTCTGGGGAAAAATAACTATCTTCTACGATGGGCGAGGGTAAATCTTCAATCGGAGCCCTAAATTCGACACCCTTCTCCCTCGCCGATCATTCTTGGAAACAGATCCCGGCGTGACTTGTGGGGGTCCGGAGACGGAGTGGTTGCGCCGTGGGAAGGCGAGGACAGTCTCGTCGGGCTTTGTCCTTGCCCGGGCGACGCCAGCCGAGGCCACATCGTTTGGGCAAGGGTCGGCCGTGGTGAGGCTTGCCCTCGCCGGTTCTCGCCCTCGGCCCTAGGAGGCCATGTTAGGAAATTTCGTCGTAAATGGGATGAACAATAAAATCAGACTTTGAGGCGTGTAATCACTTTCTTTAAGGATTTATTTGCCCCACAACGTTGCTAATGGTCTCGGCAAATATCTTTCATGATACAACAAAGTCTCAACGAGAATAGCAGATAGCAATTCTGATATTTCTCCAGGATCTCTCTAAGAAACAATTGGAAACAAATGATGCATTTCTCTTGTGCTCAAAGTACGAAAATTGAAAGAAAAAGTGAAGAGAGTGATTCTGAAAATGAACAGAACACTTAAATATATAATGAGAATGAACACACCTTTTCGCGTTCGAAAAACAGTTAATTCTCATGTAACTCTTCGTGTCTAAACAGTTTATTCAATTGCATCATTTCATATATGAAACTGTAGTTATTTCCGAACAGACACTAACACTCCAAAGGTTGTAAGAGCGCCTTAGAAAATAACCGCTAATTGAATAGACACAACCTTTCAAAGGCTATCAGAATCCTTCGTGAACAATCGCACTGTTTCACTAGAAAACAATGGTAATTGTTGATTTATGCCAAATCTAGTCCACGTGCGCACTCACATCTTTTCGATATGGGACAATGCACCTCTTAGTTTGTTTTTACAAACAAACTACCAACAATCCCCCACTTTGTTTGTAAAAACAAAATTACAAAATAAAATTTCTCAAAAGATACAGCCAACATTTCCATGAGATTAATATACATACATAAAGGTCTCTTTTGAGTTAAACCTTTATTTAGTGTAAATATCTCAAAACTCTATCAAAATTACAAGTATCTTGGCTTTAAACTTGTTACTCTATGTAATAGAATCGGACATACCACACATAAATTAGAAGTTCATATTTACTCAGCACTATTATGGCCTTGTGCTTGTACCTGTTTCATGAGCTCTCTAGAAAGCAACCCTAACTTTCGTAAGAAACGGCACCACTTCTAAGCCCATATAGGTGAAGTATTTTCACGTGTTTTTGTTACTAATAAACACGCAACTAATACGTTTTATACTTCATTAAGAGTATAACTCAACCTCTAAACGTAACAGACGATACTGACTTCTCATGTCTGGGCTAGTGTCAGCATCAAACAATCACTATCAGTAACTTGTTTTTACCCATTAAACCTTATAACTAGTGATGTGCTAGTATTAGGTCGGGTTACCATTACTGGCGATTTTAATTAAAAGGTTTTAGCCCAATTTCTTTTAAAGTCACATTTACCACATCTCTTGATAAAGCCTTTGTAAATAGATCATTCATATTTTTTTTGTTTGACCTCAAGTGGACAATTGTTATGGTACCCTCTTGAATTAATTGTCTCACGCACTTATGCCTTAGGCTAATAAGTCTAGACTTTTTATTATATGCGCTACTATAAGCTCTTGCCAAAGTAGGCTTGACTGTTTCAATGAACCGAAATAAGAGGCATAAGACTAGGCAATAATTTCACATCTAATAACAAATTTCTAATGTACTCAGCCTCTTTTCCAATTGCCGCTAAAGCAATGAATTTCTCTTCCATCATTGAGTGAATTACACTTATTTTTTTTTGCTTATCCAAAGTACATCACATCTCCCTAATGTGAAGATCTATATATAAGTGGAATGTCTATCTCCCACACTTGTAATCCAACTAACATCGATATATCATTCTAATACATCCGGATAATTATTATAGAATAATCACAAATCTTTTAGTTCTCTTAACCAAAATTCTGTGACAACATTATAATGTTCTATATTTGGATTACTACTATATCTACTCAACTTACACACGAAAAATGTAATATCAAGTCTAGTACAATGCATTGTATACTTTAAAGACCCTATAGCACTCACATATTTAAATTGTGCTATTGCTTTACCAGAATCATAATTTAATTCCATACATGAATCAAATGGAGTACTCATTTCTCTAAAGCCAGGATGTTTAAATTTATTTAACATCTTTTCAATATAATCAACGTTGGCTCAAAGAGTAACCCCCACTATGTTTTTAACTTTGATGTTAAAGATATCATCTATTTTGCTCAAATATTTCATAGATACTTCTTAACCTCAATGATCCCTGTCATATTATTTTCAAAGATAAGCATATATCATCAATTAAAAGATCACTAACCTTCTATGAAGGCTCTCTTTCTCATTTTCCCTCTCTTTTGGCTTATTTCTTTTTGTCTCAGCTACCTTATCATTTTACTTTTGGAGCTTTAAAACTCCAAAAGAACATTTCGCACAAAAACAAGAAACCAAAAAGCAATCACGGCCAAGCATAATTATGAAGCATTGGTCGCCACAAAACAAATTATCTAGTTCTTTCCACATGAAAGCCCCGAAATATTCGAATTCAATATAACAGAAATGCTCATAACGGTTTAATGTCATCAACACTTAAAATGCAGTAATACATTTCTCAATCAAACAAATTCCTTACTCCAATCAGGAACCACGAAAGAGAATTGCCTACTAACCTGTGACGAAGACGAAGCACATGATCAAACACAAGTCGAGTCCTTGGCCTAAGGCAAGTGCACGTTCAAATGCATCAAACTTGCGAACGCCTTCTAGCACTGCCCCGGAGCATGCCCACAACATACGAGTCCCTTGTTAATAGATTGGCAATTGGATCGACGATAGAAACGTTGGTTATCTTCGACGAACAGAACAGCGAGATCTAGTCGCTTCAGGATATCGGCCGTGACACTTGTCGTCGTCCGACTAGGAACCGTCGACAACTGATGTCGAAAAGATCTTAAAAATTCACGGACAGAACGGGAACATTCCATTGATTCCGAGTCCACAATAATCCTTTTTCAACTTCGTTGTTCACTATGGTCTCCGTGGCCAAATTGCTCCGAATTATTATTCCAAATTAGGCCAAACTCAACGGGCGCCTCCAGATTTCACAGAGTGCTTGTTCCTGTTGGTGCCATTTTATATGCTCTGTTGTTCTGATCTTTCATGGGACGACAAAGTTGGTAATGCCCTCCCGAGTTCCACTGACCTCTCCTCTGACATCTTTATCGGGAATTCTCCAAAGCAAATCGTGTAGCAGACTTGAAATTGGAGCATCAGTTGGGCGTGCAAGCATCCGGTCTGCTATAGATTTGTTAAGTCCATGCATGCATAACATCTTGTCCTTTACAATTGCCAAGATCAGCATAATTTCCTTCCAAAGCATTCCACGCTCCAAATGGTGTATCGCATACGCCTCCAATATGAACTCCGACTCCATTGTTACACGATTGAATCCTTAAAGTTGTACAAACTCTGCCCAAAGATTTCTGATTCCATTGTTGCAATATTGTCGCGACCCGTCCGAAAGCGGACGCGGCTAATGGATTACCGATCGCGGGCTTTGGACCGGCGCGGGCCCTCCCAAGCCCATACCAAATCGCGGCGGGAGTATTTTTCAAAGGATTCGACGATAAGAGTCGATCGCTTTCGACCTTCAGTGTGGTCGTGGTGGCATGTGCAAATTGTGCATGTATTTGGAGTCGCCACCGGTCTTTCTTGGAGGGTAGACCGGAAACTTTATTGACCGATTGGGAGAGATCGATCAATTCTGCGGAACCAGAGATTTTGGGTTCGGGGACTTGGTTACGCTGGTGTCATTACCAACGCCCTTTCGGTACCTAACGCGAGTGATTTTCCTAACTAAGAATTCATGCGGGCGCAATTTTAGGTGAGATAGGCTTGATTCAGGGTTTCATGCAGATTGGAAGACTGTTCCTATCAATCACAATTAATTTTAATGAAAGCACAATCAAATACATAAATAAATCACATCAATGTATATCAATTCAAATCAACAGCTTCCTAATATAGCCATAAGGGCTTTGGGGAGGCGTGATTTAGGACCAGGGGTAAAATGGGAAGATTTGGAGGCGATTTAGCCCGAAGGGCAAAATCGTCAATTTTTGGAAGGTTTGGATACCGAATTACCCAAAATATTCCATGGCCAGTAGTTTGTGGCCATTTCCCAGCTTTGAGAATTTTTTGGAATTTCTAGATTTTTCTTCAATTTTCTGGAGGACAATTCGCCCAAAGGGCGAAATCGTCATTTTAGAGGGATCGGGGTTCAAAACACCCGGGATGAGCCTTGGCCAGTTGATTGTGGCCATTTCCTATTTTTGGGGATTTTCTTGGATTTTTTTAGAATTTGTTTTGGAAGACGGTTTGCCGGAAGGGCAAAACCGTCATTTCTGGAAAGATCGGGGGTCAAATGACCCGAAACAGGTCGTGGCCAGTTGAATGTGGCCATTTCCTATTTTCTGGAATTTTTTTAGAATTTTTCTGAATTTTCCGAATTTTTTTGAATTTGTTTTATGATTTTCCATTTTTTTATTGATTTTTAAATTTATTATTATTATTATTATTATTTATTATTTATTATTATTATTATTCTAATTTTTCGGGCCGGGTCAGATCCGGCCCCCTACCCGGACCCGCGACCCAGGCCCGGCCCGCTTCCCCCATGATCAAAACGACGCCGTTCCGAAGCTTCGAACGGACGTCTCAGATCGAGACACGTGGCGCGTCCCGGACCGTCGGATTTTTTTGACCGTTGACCGTTGACTGTTGACCATTGACAGTTGACCGTTGACCGTTGACCGCCGGCGACTTCGCCGGAGAAGACGATGAATAGTGAAATTTCCGGCGATGTCGCCGGAAATCTCGCCGGAAAAAGCAAAACAGCCCCGAAGCTTAGTATTTTTAACCCATTCTTTTGGCGTCCGACTCCCTAGGACTTTGGCATCAACATGAAACTAAGAACGACGCCATGCGCACGTCAAAAACAGCGAACCGGATCTCCTCAGTTCTCTCTCCGGCGAAAAATATGCAAAAAAATTTTGCTACTTGAAGCTTGATTCTAATCGTTCAGGGAACATCTATGGGGGGTCAGAAGACTTACCTGAGATCACCCATTCCTCGGTGATGGCTCGAAGCTGCCCGTCGAGCTTGCGGTCCGGAACCTCGGCCGGCGAAGCTTGGGTTCGCGTCCTCGGCGTTTCTCGACGCGAAATAAAGACTATCCCGAGATTGAGGATGGTAGCTGAAGCTTTGACGATGCTCTACTGAAGATCCAAGACGCCGGTTCCGCCTCGCTTATCGCCGCTCCGCCAAGATCTCCTCCCCCCTGTTTTTTCTTCCTCTCGCCCCCCCCCCCTCTTCATTCAACCGAGCCTTCCTTTTCCCGCCGTGGCCGATCGGCTTTTGCTTCCTCCTCGACCACTCGCCTTTTGTCGCCCACGATCGACGTTTCTTTTCTTAAAAAAATCCCTCCGATCTCCCCTGCTTTCCTTCTTTTTCTTTTCTGCTTTGGCACCGCACGGGTCTGCAACACTGAGTTGCAGACCCGGTCCGGACCGGGTCGGGTCGGGCCTGACCCGACCGGCCCGGTTCGGTCACTTTCGTCAAATTGGGCCTCAAATTAACCCATTTTCATGCAATTGACACCAAAATCGGACTCCTTGACATGTTTTCTATCAAATAGGGGTATTTTCTAGAATCAATTGATTCGAATTTAGTGAAAACCCCAAATTGTCCCTAGGATCCGAAAATGATTCTTGCTCAATCGAGGGCCTAAATGACCAAATTAGTCAAAATTGAGGCCACCAATGTATTCAGCACGATGAAAAATATTGGGTAGAGGTGTTTAATTTTAATGGGTGTGCCCGTGTGAAATTTAATTTCACAAATTGTAAAACCGGGGACTAAATTGAAAGATTTTTATGCAATTAAGCCATTTTGGCTAAAATTGATCAAATTGGAGGGTAAATTGACCCAATTGCATTTCAATACTTTAGAGTCCAATGTCATAGCTTATGAAAACCAAGAATTGAAAATTAAAAGACTCGAAAGGGATTTTTTTAGGCTCGTTTCGGTTTTCGGTTTGTGAAGGAACTCCATGAATCGAGCCAAATTTCCCTGATAAAAAGTGAAAATATTGAATATTAAATTAAAATAAAATTTCTGAATATTTTTGTGTAATTTTCTGACCGCGAATGGTATTTTTTCTGATTTTTTGGGTATTTTTATAATTAAATAAATTCCAAAAAATATTAAAAAATTCAAAAAATATGTTTTGTTCGAAATTGGTTCCTGAGGCTAGGCTAAGGCTTCCAAAGTTGATTTTGTAATTTTTTGACCTTTTTTGATATTTTTAATTAATTTTAGAAATAAAAACTAAAATAAAAGGTGGTCAAAAATCAGGTGTCAACAGCTGCCCCTCTTTGAGAGTGAGCTCGTCAGAGGTTGCTTTCAAAGACAAAATGACACCTGAATATTAACCGACTCGATCGGGGAAAGGAAATGCTATGACATCGGACCCTTAAGTCTTTTGATGAATGCTCAAATTAATCACCAGTTTACTCTTGCAATTCGAACATGGGCCGGAGTGAGAGAGGCTTACCTGAAGCTCACCTGTCGGATGCCGCCGGTTGCGAGGACTTTCAAGAAAATACCTAGGACTCGTCATTCAGAATATCCTAGGGAGATTAAGCTCTGACCTGTATGGTAGGTCATACCATTATTGGATTCCTAACTGGCAAGAACCCTAGGAAGACGCATCCCACGCTTGAGGATTCGCCAGGGATTTTAATCCGTACGGTGGATCGGACCTTTGTGTTGATCCTTAAGGCGGTATCTACCTTGAGTTGATCCTTCAGGCGGTTTCTACCTTGTGTTGACCCTTCAGGCGGTATCTACCTTTGAATTGACCCTTCAGGCGGTATCTACCTTTGAATTGACCCTTCAGGCGGTTTCTACCTTGAGTTGATCCTTCAGGCGGTTTCTACCTTGTGTTGACCCTTTAGGCGGTATCTACCTTTGATTTGACCCTTCAGGCGGTTTCTACCTTTGTTTTGCTTTGAAAATGGGTCTCTTGACGAGGGTTCTCCACGTCCGATGAGACTGCCTAAATTTGGAAAAGGGGTCTCATGACGATGGTTCTCCACGTCCAATGAGACTGCCTAAATTTGGAAAGGGGTCTCATGACGATGGTTCTCCACGTCCAATGAGACTGCCTAAATTTGGAAAGGGGTCTCATGACGATGGTTCTCCATGTCTGATAGGGCCGCTTGATTTTGAAAAAGGGTCCCGAGACGAGGGTTTTCCACGTCTATTGGGATTGCTCGATTTTTTCTGAAAAAGGTTTTATCCTTACTCCTTCTTTTGAAAGATCCCGAAATTTGTCGGGAATTCAGTTTTGAAGCAGAGAAAGATTTTATTTTGACAAAGCTTCATTCGATCCTGTTGAGGCGACATTCTGGGAGCTGGGTTCTCCAGGTATCCTGCAGAAAGTTCGAACCTGAAAGATTTTTCTTCACCAAGAAAATGTTAATAATCTTTGGGAAGACAATAATTGTCCAATTGAAAAAATTGTATGACTTAAGTTTTAGTCATGAGATGTGCATTTTGATGCTGGAGGTTATCCAAAACATTCTTGCAACATGCAAACGTGATCACAAATCCCTTGTACGGAAAATCTGGATCCAACAATTTGAAGATTCCAAAAAGAGTTTGTTCAAAACATCAATTGGAATATTTCTCGACAATGAGGTCTTCTCACCTGTTTTGAGATATTTGTTTTTATATGGGATACACTCAATTCCCTACTAACCTGTGCCTAGGTTTTAGGCTCATTCGCAGCGCATACATTTTGATCGGTCGGGAGGTCTTCCACGGGACCGTAATGTTGGGCTTGGATATTGGCTTTCAAGGGGGACCCGCCTTGGAGTCGAGGCCATTGAATAAAAATCTTCACCATCTGCTCCGGGTTTACAAGTCAAGAACCCTGCAAAATGAGAAAGAAAGAGTCTTGCTCGTACTTCTTCGAGCTAAGCTATATGTTAACCCAAGTGTCTTAGTCAGAGAAGACTGTTTCAGGGTTGTAACATTGGTAGGATTGGGGACCGAAAAAGGCTTGTTTTTGGCCCAGAAATCACGAAGGATTTGACATTGGTGATCATTGCAAATTTGTCACATGTCTTTTCCATTATGCATCTTTAGCCTTTGAGGCGCGCAACCTATCTTGCGGCGTGCACCAGCTCTTTAAAGAGCGTCTCTTGTTGCATTCAGATACTGACTTTCTCTATGTCTTTGTTCTGCGCTTGATAGCATTTTGGGGAGCAGCCCTTTCAGATTTGGCTCCTTTAGGGATTTTCTCTTTTCCCATCCGGCTTCATTGTGGATCAATCAAACAACTTACACGAGTATCGGCCTTGCTTTTACCAGGCACTTTGCTTTTTCTCGATGTCGTGGATTCTTTTCTCATTTTCATCTTTTTTTTTTAAATCCCTTAGTCTTGAGCTCTTCCGTTTCTAAAGTGATGCTGCATCCATCTTGAAATGTGCAATGATCACCAACGGGCTCATGAAACGAATTTGCAGGCTCGACTTGGCTATGCAAAGGATTCGGTGTGTGGGATAGAGAAATGAATGCTTCTCATCATCCTATGGCACTTGGATTACCATATAAACAACACACAAAGATTAATGTTAGTCCGAGCAAGAAAATTTCTAACCATTTTCTCCTGATGCTGCTGGGCTCATCTTCATTTTGCCCCGATGTGGGGTGGTTCTCGACAGGGCTAAGAATGAAAACCGCCGTTCAAAGGGGTTATCAACGGTCACCTGTAGTGTTTAGGGGATATGAAACGAATGCCTCCGTCGTCCCAACCCATGTAATCGCTGCGAATGGTCCATACTTCCGTAGGTCCAGATTTTGCTATCTGATCCGCTCCACTTCTCTCTTAAATGTGTATAGGACGTGTTTTGACTAGGCTTGCCTCTCTTTTGAGTAAACTTCCTTTTGAATGATTTGACAAATAATCATATTTGGAAAAATTCATTTCTTTCTTTCCCAAAATTTATCCATCGAGGGGATTTTGTGATGTATCGTGCATGTCTTATTCATGCTTTGGGCAACCCCCGATTTAAATCATGAACATCGATGCATTGGATAATTTTCATGACGGCTGAAAGTATTTTAACATTTTTTTGTCTCCAGCTAACTGGGAAAGGGATACTTACCTACCTGTCGTGGCTGCAGACCCCTGAAAATGTAAAAGAATCATATCATTGCATGTTCACGAATTTTTCAAAAATCGAAACGATACATCCTACCCTTGGTCATGTACTCTAACGAGTAGTACATGGGATGTAAAAACCTGTTCATCTGTAAGGCGATTCCCCTGTCAAGGATAAATAACGAGTATCAATTCATATTCTCAAATTCAAGACAAATTGGAACGATACAACTTTACTCTTGGTTCTCATCCCGTTCTGATGTTGCGTATTGATATGAACAACATCTATCAAATCCGCCTATCCATTCTTGGAGTGTTTGCAACATCAATGGTTCATCTGCCCCCCAGTTAGGCAACGTCTGTTCTGTTATTCGAACAAATGGCTCCTTGAGTGATTTATCCACGTTTATCACCTGAGAAGGGAAAGAAAGGAGACATTACTTCGGTATTCGATTGAAGATCGTTTAGGAACGATACATCGTTTTACCAAATAGGTGGCTTCGCGGCCAAACGTATTTCGTATTGTAGGGGTAGATCTCATTATACTCCGCGGGTGATAGTCATTGTTCGGGGAACTTGCTCCACGGATTAAGCGATTAATCCACGGCCCTCGGCTTGAAGATGCTCAAAGGGTGATGTTGACACTCACGCGCAATTAGTTCTAGACATTAATGAAAGATGTTCCCGTGGGAACCTTACAGTGCGATCAACAACATATTCAATAGGAGTGTTCCACCCCTTTCGTCTAAGCATTTTTCATCGAGTAATCATGCCTTGCATCAGACGTTTGGTCACCTGCCTTGCGTCACCACTGTGATGGCCCTCCGGCTCCAAATTGATCGAGCCAAAGATTGAACTCATCGCCAAGGAAATTGCTCGGGTCTTCGGGCCATTGATGTTCAAGTTGGGTATCAACAATTGTTGGGAGCAGATTTCTTTCATCGCCTTCATTGTGAGGGACTGGAGTCTTTGAGCTGGAACCTTCATCATTGCCATGTTGGGGTCGAGACATACATTCCTGAAGAGTATTGATCCAAGTGTCCAGCTCCTTATCAAGGAAATCGCCTGTTCTTTCTAGCCCTTGGTGCCCATATTGGGTGTCGTCGACTGCAGGTGAGGGATTCCTCTCTTTGCTCTCGCCGTGAGCAATTTGATCCCTCGAATTGGGACTTCCTCCGATGACCGGCAGGTTTATATGTGCACTTTCTACCAATGCCAGATCTGCTTCAGGGACAGCATTAATGACTGATTCGCGCTCAAACTGAGGAATCTCTATGTGCTGGAACTGTGGCATATACTCTTGAGGAGTATTGAGATAGCTCGGCGGAGCATTCTGATTTGGGTTAGAGGAGTCGCTGACACGACTGCTAGTCCCGTCATTGCTGAAACACGGTTGGGTGCTCTTGGCTCTCCAATCATCATGGTTCCCAGCACTTGAGCTCCAACTGGCTTTATGATGGTTTAACGCTATCCTTCCATCCCTTAGCAATCTCCTATAGTACTTGAGGTGAGACTCAACGTTAATTCTAGAGAGCCCCGGCACATTCATAATCTCGAGTATGCGTAGTGGGCTAGCCGAATCAACTCCCAGTTCTCGAATTGCATCAACAAATTTGGTGTGAAGTTCATAGGTCCAGTAAAACCTTGTTCTCTTATCACCCAAAATATCGTCAATACTTCGGTAGCTATTCTCTACGGGATCTAGTCGTTTCAAAAGTTGTCCAGGGAGGGACTCACCGACTTTGGATTGGCTGGCTGCGACAGCGAGTTCGTCATTGAGAGAACTCCCCCTGTGATGATTCATATCCCATTTCTCAGAGGATGTTGGTGTTGATCCTATGGTGTTGACTTGCTCATGCAGATCTCCGGCGGTATCTGGCTGTGTCGGAAAATGTTGTGGAGAATACGGTAACAGCTGAGTGTTATTCGTCAACAGGGATGGTTCATCGAGGAACACCTCGCCGAGGACAACAGGATTACCACAATTAAGGCAGATGGCCTTGGTCAGAGCTTCCTTATATCTCGCGCTTTCAGCTTGAAGCTTCTCATTCTCCTCCTTCAGGACCAGTAACTCATGGTATGCGTATTGCTGTTTCACCCGGGTTCGTTTGTTGGCGAACCAAAACTTGACCTTCGAAAGCTCCAATCCTATCTTTCGGCTCAATTCCATTTTCTGTTGTCTGCTTGGAGTGGGGCATTCATTGAAGAAAGCTTCGAGCTCTCGGATTTGGCCTGGAGTGTGGCGTTGTAGTTGCTTCCTTTTCCGACTCCGGTCATCATTGTATACTCCTTCTTCGTAGCTGAAACCTAGAATTTCATCGCTAGAGGAGTCAGTCTCCATGGCTTTCTGGTAGTATTCAGCTCCAGGATCTTCAAAGTCTCCCAGCAGTTCGTGCTCAGAAATGTCCAGGTCGGGCGTTTCTAGCAGATGGGAATAGCTTTTAAACATGATGGATCGGAGTATCTCGGGCTGATCTAGTTCACTCAGCTTTCTCTATTCGCTCTTACGTGTTTGCTCACTCTAGAAATTTTCTCAAGTGATTGTGCGTGTCCTAGAACCCTCCTTCAGGCTGCATATGAAGGCCAGCAAGCAAGCGCTCCTCCCGAGACCTTGTAATTACTCATCGTCTGTATTCCCCTTTCTTTTTCCTCGTGATAGGATCACAAACTCTTTTGCATTGATTCGGTTTCATCAAGTATTGCGCTCATCCCCTAGTTCAGTCTTCAAAGTGGTGGGTCTACAATCTTTCGGCGCCTTTTATGATTTGCTAGGCCCGAGAACGTGGGGAGCAGCGGTGGACCCGCAATTAATGACTCCGTTTAATTCATTTAGCTCCATTAACGCTATGATCTTCTCTCAAGCCCTTTTCATCGTTCAAACGAAAGTGACATTTTCCCTGTGCATGCTGTTACTCTTCATTTCAGCATCCCGGGCGCTTGGTAAGGAATGAGTCCGTGGCCACTCAAAATTTTAAAGACCGTCTCTGGTTTCAGACTTAATCTAACAAGGGATCATCACAACTGAGCATGACGATGTTCGTCGATAGCGTTGGTTTTAATATAGAATTAACTATAGTCATTAAAGAAAAATGTTCCCGTAGGAACTTTACAACGGATAAAACGAGTGATCTACTCGTGAACATGTTCTTCTTTCTAGGGGTGTTCGTGGTGATCGACCCATCGTGCCCCGAGTCAAGTGCTAGATCATGGCTGTCCAAGCATGCCAGCTTCCCACTGATTGAACAAGGCATCGAGCCCCTCATCAAAGAAATCGTCTGTCGTGGGTTGACCAGCGGCAGGCAGAGCACCAGCCGACTGCTGCTCGAATGGAGGAGTGCGCACTCGCTGTACTTGTGACACGCGCTCTTGAGAAGTGTTGAAATGGCCCGGGAGGACATTCTGATCAGCTTTCAGTTTGCCGGTGGTCGGGTTGCTAGCTTGATTGATGCTTAGATTTGGCCGGGTATCTCTTGATGCCTGAGCATTACAATGGCGGTCGCTCCTAGCTTTTGAGCTCGAGACGGATTCCTCCCGGTTTAGCTCCGCTCGACGTTGTCTTAATAGCTTTCTGTAGGCGGCAAGGTGATTCCTGACCAGCTCCTTACTAAGCCCCGGTACATTCATGGCCTTAAATATGCACGTCGGAGTTGCTGAGTCGATCCCCATTTGGTGAACCACATCTAGGAATCTGGAATGCAGTTCAGGGGGCCAAGCGAACCTCCTCTTATCGTGGCCCAAAATTGCATCGATGGCTTGACGACTGATTAACTCATCTCCAGCAGGACCCGACCCTATCGAAAATTGTTGTGCATGAGGCTGATATGCTTTGAGCTGGTCGGCGGTAACATCCAGCTCCTTGAAACTGTAACTCCAATCAAAGCGATGCAAATCCCATCCCCCAGGAGGCATTTGTATCATCTTCGTAGGATCATCCTGCTCATGCGTGACTCCGGCAAAATCTGGTTGAGCAGGAGATGCCCCGAGGGAGTAGGGTGGTAAATGAACGTCTTCAATCATCGCATGAGGCTTATCGGGGAATATCTTACCGAGGGCGACGAGGTTATCGCAATGAGGGCAAACGGTGATATTGAGAGCTTTTTCATACCTCATGTTTTCTGTTCGCAGCTTTTGATTTTCTTCCTTTAAAATCTCGACCACCTGACGTTTGCGTTGAGCCCTCGATTTGGATCTCCTATTTTGAAACCAAAACTGGATCTTCGACTGATTAATCCCCAACTCCCGGCTCAATTCAATTCTCCACTTCTTTTTCATGTAATGGCTTTTACTGAAAAGGGTTTCCAGCATTTGAGTTTCCTCCTGAGAGTATTGGTGAGGACGTCTTCTTTTCCCGAGTTGAGCATTGTGGATGTCGTTGTCGTCGTCGCCGTGATCTTGATTTCCGTTGCCAGAAGTGTTGGGCTCCATGGTTTTGGCGTTAGACTTGATCTTGGAATCTTCGAGATCCCTCTGTGGTTCAATTTCTGAGATTTTTGAGTCAGTCGCCTCTAGCAGCTGACAGTAACCTCTTAAATATGTTGGATTGAGAAATGTTTGATTGGTTCTTGCCCACTCAGAGTTCTCCACTCTCTCCTGTATGCTCACTCCCTATAAAGTTTTCTTCGAGTGACTTTGCATGTTCAGGAGACGCTCTTCAAGCATCATTAGGCAAACGTTCCCCCTCAAGACCTTGAATTTCTCGCTTAGCTTTTCAACGTGATGGGACTGCCAAACCCTGTTAGGGCTCTCTTCGATAGTTGCGCTTTCCTCCCACCTAACTCTAATAATGGTGATCCCGACAAATCTTTTACATCTTTTAATTGATGAGCCGGAAATCGCGGACCGAAACGAATCCAATGGTTCTCGTGAGGGGACCTCCTGCTTTACCCCATAACTGGGCTCCACCAGCATTATTACTGAGACCCTTCATCATCCTCGAGTTGCTATAAAATGAGGAATTAATGTATGGAAGGTTAACGTTCTCGCATAATCAGCTTCTTCCTTCTAATCTCTCTGTTAAACTCGTCTTATTCTCAAGCCAACCCAACGTAAATGGCCTCCTCTCCCGTACGCACTTTTTCAACTGATGTCTTGGCCCAGTGGGAAAAGCTTTATAACCTATTGGGTCGTGGTTACGCGCACATAACCGATCATTCTGCAACCGCGGATGAAATCCGTGTCCTGCTCGAGGACTTAGATACCACTTCCCTCGAAGGTACTACGCTGGGGAGGGAATATAGAACTTTCCCGACCCTCTTTGCACACTCCTTAGAGGCCTACCGTGTTGCTGATCGGGAGGTTCTCGTGGCTCGCGTCTTGCGGGCTCGTTACAAGGATCGGTCTGATCATTTGGTGCTGACCAACTATCTGGCCGATAGTCACAAAAAGGCCGTCGAGTTTGCCAATAAGAGGGTCGCGACGTTGCTTCGCGAGAGGAGAAAACTGGTGGATCAATTGGCCCTATCCCTGACCGCTGGCGAGCACGACCGCCACAATGTCCTATTGAGGCTGCAAAGCGACTGGCAGGAAGAACGGCTCGACAAAATAACCGCAGACATAGCTCACGGGAATGGATTAGTTCGGGACTTGGAAATAATCACCGAAGAACACGAGGTCAAGGTCACTGAGGTTAAGGGAGAATGCAGAAACCTTTTCCTCAAGCTCGCGGACCAGGACATGCGAAGTCGTGAGTACGGGCAGAGCATTAACAACATGGAGGGTCAGTTGGGCTCCTTTGTGTCGTTAATTAGGGCTCACTTTGGCTTTACTTTTCCACCCCGAATTGTATGACCTGCTTCTGAAAACCCTCCGCTGAGCAAAATAAATGAAAGTTCTCGTGTGTGTTTTAACTTCTGCATGGTTCCTTTCTTCGAGCGTTCGAACATCTTCAACTTAGGTGAGCCGAACCATAATATCAATAAGTCGAGCAAATATGGATTTTATAACTCGCTCATGATCAGATGAAAGAATAGCCTCAGACTTATCCAGGAAAAGATTTCTCTCTGTTACCTATTTTTTACCTGCAAATGAAAAGACAGAATCAGAAGGAATAATTTGAAAAAGAAAGCAAAAACCCCTTTCAATCTTATGCTTACCCATGATTAATAAGGACAAGAACTTTTACAAGGGTTTTAATCTTGCGCGAAAAGTTTTTTTATCAATATTCTTCGAAAGAAAGCATACTATTGAAAGGAATGTAATTCACAATAATTGCTTTTGATCAATTTCGAGAGGAACGAATTACTCAAAAGTACGAGGCATAATAACGTGTTTTAAATTTAATTGAAGATACGACATCCAAATCAAGGCCGTTTTGTTAAGAACGAGAGTAATTTGGACATCTATCTCGTCATTAAATTCAAAACAACGCTGATATTCTCGGTCAATTATCGTGGATTACCAGCGGCGCGCAATCATGCATGAACCAATTCAAGTGTATAATTCCTTCTAGCGAAATTGGGGTTGGATTACCCTATACGACCAAAAAGGTCATGCAAGATTTCCAATTTTAATTTCCTCTAAAGGAATTATAAACTTGACTTGGGAGTATTCGGATGATTAGAGAAAATGCCCATGACCTGTCAAAAGAAACACAACCAAGTTCCATCTAAATGTATACACCAATAGATCCCTAATACAATCACTCTAAGGGGTGAGATAGAGAAAGCCTCGATAAAAATAAACCCTATACAAGAGGACTAGTAATGGAAAATGAAACAAAGGAATGTGATCCTAACGTTTAAGGATGCCCCAAGTTCGATCTGTGACTTTCGGATCACTTGCCCCAACTCGTCATCTTCATTGGACGATATCTCAATAATGTCCATAGTAGGCCCCTTTGTTGCTCACTCGGTGCTTGTCATGGGATATCATCCTCTTCGTCTTTTATCAAGGACGTTTTGGGAAAAACACACACATCTATCCTTGAAATGGCATTTAATCTAATCACCAGAATGCAATGAATGAAATGCCTATATTTATATGAACTGTAATAGATTTGAGGGATAGAGAGTCTTACCAACCAAACTCGTCGACTTATGTGCGGTTTTAGGTGTACCAACCACCCAAAGACATGCGCATGAGACAAGTTATGGTGAACTTCTAAAAATCAGAGGGTTTGGCACCTAAGGTTAAGGTTCCCACTTCGAGTTCTAGAAAGAGCCGATTCCATTGCACAGCTATCGTTGCATTGGGACTCGATCCATAGTTCGAAGTGAGCGGAATTGAAAAGTGGATTACCCCGTGTTTTTCCTCACGGAGATTCCATTTTCAATTCCTTCTATTGTGTTCCTAAAGGCGGCGCCCAGGGTTTTAGGCGCGGTTGTGTGTGTCCATGTGTCGTGATCATCACAATGCAAGTCATGCACAACAGTTTATCAATCAGCGCTTCAAATCATCCACACAACATACATTCCTACGCCAACCTGCATAAGACAATGTTAATCACGGACTACACCCCTTATTTCTCCAATCTGCAAAACATATAACACCTATCGTAAGCAGACTTACCTCACATTCAAGAGCGCCTGCAGGGTTAGAAAAATCACTCAGCGTTTTAATTACGGCCTAAGTCCACTTGAGGTCTAGAACCATAGGCTCTAGAACAAGGTCCCCAGCGGAGTCGCCAGCTGTCGCGACCCGTCCGAAAGCGGACGCGGCTAATGGATTACCGATCGCGGGCTTTGGATCGGCGCGGGCCCTCCCAAGCCCATACCAAATCGCGGCGGGAGTATTTTTCAAAGGATTCGACGATAAGAGTCGATCGCTTTCGACCTTCAGTGTGGTCGTGGTGGCATGTGCAAATTGTGCATGTATTTGGAGTCGCCACCGGTCTTTCTTGGAGGGTAGACCGGAAACTTTATTGACCGATTGGGAGAGATCGATCAATTCTGCGGAACCAGAGATTTTGGGTTCGGGGACTTGGTTACGCTGGTGTCATTACCAACGCCCTTTCGGTACCTAACGCGAGTGATTTTCCTAACTAAGAATTCATGCGGGCGCAATTTTAGGTGAGATAGGCTTGATTCAGGGTTTCATGCAGATTGGAAGACTGTTCCTATCAATCACAATTAATTTTAATGAAAGCACAATCAAATACATAAATAAATCACATCAATGTATATCAATTCAAATCAACAGCTTCCTAATATAGCCATAAGGGCTTTGGGGAGGCGTGATTTAGGACCAGGGGTAAAATGGGAAGATTTGGAGGCGATTTAGCCCGAAGGGCAAAATCGTCAATTTTTGGAAGGTTTGGATACCGAATTACCCAAAATATTCCATGGCCAGTAGTTTGTGGCCATTTACCAGCTTTGAGAATTTTTTGGAATTTCTAGATTTTTCTTCAATTTTCTGGAGGACAATTCGCCCAAAGGGCGAAATCGTCATTTTAGAGGGATCGGGGTTCAAAACACCCGGGATGAGCCTTGGCCAGTTGATTGTGACCATTTCCTATTTTTGGGGATTTTCTTGGATTTTTTTAGAATTTGTTTTGGAAGACGGTTTGCC
The DNA here is from genome assembly GCA_021437785.1 of Rhodomyrtus psidioides. Taxonomy (NCBI): domain Eukaryota; kingdom Viridiplantae; phylum Streptophyta; class Magnoliopsida; order Myrtales; family Myrtaceae; genus Rhodomyrtus; species Rhodomyrtus psidioides. The sequence continues at coordinate 4,481,326 of JAILYB010000040.1, read as the reverse complement.
GGAAGGGAAAAACCGTCATTTCTGGAAAGATCGGGGGTCAAATGACCCGAAACAGGTCGTGGCCAGTTGAATGTGGCCATTTCCTATTTTCTGGAATTTTTTTAGAATTTTTCTGAATTTTTCGAATTTTTTTGAATTTTTTTATGATTTTCCATTTTTTTTATTGATTTTTGAATTTTTTATTATTATTATTATTTATTATTATTTATTATTATTATTATTCTAATTTTCCGAGCCGGGTCAGATCCGGCCCCCGACCCGGACCCGCGACCCAGGCCCGGCCCGCTTCCCCCATGATCAAAACGACGCCGTTCCGAAGCTTCGAACGGACGTCTCAGATCGAGACACGTGGCGCGTCCCGGACCGTCGGATTTTTTTGACCGTTGACCGTTGACCGTTGACTGTTGACTATTGATAGTTGACCGTTGACCGTTGACCGCCGGCGACTTCGCCGGAGAAGACGATGAATAGTGAAATTTCCGGCGATGTCGCCGGAAATCTCGCCGGAAAAAGCAAAACAGCCCCGAAGCTTAGTATTTTTAACCCATTCTTTTGGCGTCCGACTCCCTAGGACTTTGGCATCAACATGAAACTAAGAACGACGCCATGCGCACGTCAAAAACAGCGAACCGGATCTCCTCAGTTCTCTCTCCGGCGAAAAATATGCAGAAAAATTTTGCTACTTGAAGCTTGATTCTAATCGTTCAGGGAACATCTATGGGGGGTCAGAAGACTTACCTGAGATCACCCATTCCTCGGTGATGGCTCGAAGCTGCCCGTCGAGCTTGCGGTCCGGAACCTCGGCCGGCGAAGCTTGGGTTCGCGTCCTCGGCGTTTCTCGACGCGAAATAAAGACTATCCCGAGATTGAGGATGGTAGCTGAAGCTTTGACGATGCTCTACTGAAGATCCAAGACGCCGGTTCCGCCTCGCTTATCGCCGCTCCGCCAAGATCTCCTCCCCCCTATTTTTTCTTCCTCTCGGCCCCCCCCCCCTCTTCATTCAACCGAGCCTTCCTTTTCCCGCCGTGGCCGACCGGCTTTTGCTTCCTCCTCGACCACTCGCCTTTTGTCGCCCACGATCGACGTTTCTTTTCTTAAAAAAATCCCGCCGATCTCCCCTGCTTTCCTTCTTTTTCTTTTCTGCTTTGGCACCGCACGGGTCTGCAACACTGAGTTGCAGACCCGGTCCGGACCGGGTCGGGTCGGGCCTGACCCGACCGGCCCGGTTCGGTCACTTTCGTCAAATTGGGCCTCAAATTAACTCATTTTCATGCAATTGACACCAAAATCGGACTCCTTGACATGTTTTCTATCAAATAGGGGTATTTTCTAGAATCAATTGATTCGAATTTAGTGAAAACCCCAAATTGTCCCTAGGATCCGAAAATGATTCTTGCTCAATCGAGGGCCTAAATGACCAAATTAGTCAAAATTGAGGCCACCAATGTATTCAGCACGATGAAAAATATTGGGTAGAGGTGTTTAATTTTAATGGGTGTGCCCGTGTGAAATTTAATTTCACAAATTGTAAAACCGGGGACTAAATTGAAAGATTTTTATGCAATTAAGCCCTTTTGGCTAAAATTGATCAAATTGGAGGGTAAATTGACCCAATTGCATTTCAATACTTTAGAGTCCAATGTCATAGCTTATGAAAACCAAGAATTGAAAATTAAAAGACTCGAAAGGGATTTTTTTTAGGGAATATTAAATTAAAATAAAATTTCTGAATATTTTTGTGTAATTTTCTGACCGCGAATGGTATTTTTTCTGATTTTTTGGGTATTTTTATAATTAAATAAATTCCAAAAAATATTAAAAAATTCAAAAAATATGTTTTGTTCGAAATTGGTTCCTGAGGCTAGGCTAAGGCTTCCAAAGTTGATTTTGTAATTTTTTGACCTTTTTTGATATTTTTAATTAATTTTAGAAATAAAAACTAAAATAAAATGTGGTCAAAAATCAGGTGTCAACAAATATAAATCATTAAAATTGTTGGGAAATTTCGTCGTAAATGGGATGAACAATAGAATCAGACTTTGAGGCGTGTAATCACTTTCTTTAAGGATTTATTTGCCCCACAACGTTGCTAATGATCTCGGCAAATATCCTCCAGGATACAACAAAGTCTCAACGAGAATAGCAGATAGCAATTTTGATATTTCTCCAGGATCTCTCTAAGAAACAATTGGAAACAAATGTTGTATTTCCCTTGTGCTCAAAGAACGAAAATTGAGAGAAGAAGTGAAGAGAGTGATTCTGAAAATGAACAGAACATTTGAATATATAATGAGAATGAACACACCTTTTCGCGTCCGAAAAATAGTTAATTCTCATGTAACTCTTCGTGTCCAAACAGTTTATTCAATCGCATCATTTTATATATGAAACTATAGTTATTTCCGAACAGACACCAACACTCCAAAGGTTGTAAGAGCGCCTTAGAAAATAACCGCTAATTGAATAGACACAACCTTTCAAAGGCTATCAGAATCCTTCGTGAACAATCGCACTGTTTCACTAGAAAACAATGATAATTGTTGATTTATGCCAAATCTAATCCACGTGCGCACTCACATCTTTTCGATATGGGACAAGGCACCTCTTAGTTTGTTTTTACAAACAAACTACCAACAGGCCAGTCGTCCCGGCGTGCGGCTGGCGGCCGAGCTGTAGGACGACCGTTGCAGAAGCCTGCAACGTAAAAGTTGCAAAAGAGGGGAGAAAAAAAAGAACGACGAAGAAAGGAGAAAAAAGAAGGGGAAAAAAGAAAAAGAAAACAAACTATAAAGGCTATTAAGTATTTTAAAAAAATAAAAAAGATATTTTAAAATATCCACGTCAGCGCCAGTCGTGCTACATGGGATGACCGGCATCCCCGTTAGCGAATTCTGACTAAAATTGATCGGAAGGACTCAATTTGTACAAATGCAAAAGGTTTAGGACTGAATCGACACTAATACAATAGGTTTATGGCTTTTTTTTTTGCACTTTTCCCAATAAAAAGTTAAACTTATCCTCAATATAAAAATTGGCTAAAAAGTGTTAAATCTATTGTATAGTAATCTAGTTGGTCATAAACCTTTCCATTATGACAATTTAGTCATATACCTTTTAACGAATTACCAATATAGTTCTTCAGGCTCTTTTGGTCGAAAATCAATGACGTAATAGTTTAGTCAGTGCCGACTTCTTATGTGGCGCGGATATGCTGACGTGGAATTTTTTCTTTTTTTTCATTCTTTTTTTTTTTATCTTCGACTGGGTGTCGGCCACTGGCCAAGGGATGGCAAGCCCTAAGTGAGGTTGTACGAGCCTTTGCCAAGGCCCTCGTTAATCATAACGAGGACATCGTGACCCTCACCCACCCTTATTGTGGCCATGATGCCTTCGCCTTGTGGACCTTCGCTTTGGCGGCGAGGGTTTCCCGGCCCTTGCCTTGGGGTCGACAGTGGTCACCGACCCAATGAAGAAATATAAGAATAGAAAAAAGAAAAATAAGCAATTTTAAAAAATTATCTACGTCAGCCTCGATCGCGTCATTGTAGGATGACTGGCGCTGACTGGACCGCTACGTTAACGATTTCTAGCACAAATTAACCGAAAATACTACATTTGGTAATTCGTTAAAAGGTGTATGACTAAATTAACAAATCTTCAAAATGTTTAGGACTAAATTAGCAAATTTGAGAGGATTATGACTAAACTGTAAAGTTGTCAAAAGGTTTAGATTAAATTGGCATAATTGAGAAATTTAAAATTGAAGTGGCTACTTTATAATAGGATTAAGATTTTTTGGACAATTTTTCCAAATTTAAGAAATTACCAATGTAGTCATTCTGACTAATTTGTGCTAGAAATCGCTGACATGTCGATTCAGTCAGTGCCGGTCATCCTACGTGCTAAGGTTAACAAGGATAATTTTTTTAAAAAAAATAAGGCAAATATTCAAACTTTAGGACTAAATTATCAAAATTGAAAGGTTTAGAAATGAATTGACAAATAGTTAAAAGGTGAAAAAATTGTCTAAGAAGTTCTTTTTTTTTTGTCGAATTTTAAAAAGTTCTAAACATGTTGCTCTTTTGCCAATTCAGTTATAAACCTTTTAAGTTTGTCAATTCAGTCCTAAACTTTTTTACCTTTCACTAATTGACTCCTATTGCCTGAAAATCGTTGACATGAATGCCCATCATCCTTTGTGGCACAGGCGACAATGATGTGGATAATTTTAATAATATTTTAATATTTCTCAAATTTTTTGTTAATTTTTTTTTTCTGTTTTCCTTTATTTTTTCTTGCCTTTTCTCAATGGCCGGCGTTGGCAAGGGCCATGACTCCTCGCTCGATGTAGCGTCCCATATCGCTGACACCTCATTTGGGAAGGCTTTCCAAAATCACGCTCTCTTCTTTAATCTTTCTTTGTCTAATCAAAGTAATTAGCGCATGCGGAAGCTCTAAAATAGAAAATCAAGCAGGACGGTGATACATGCACAAGTGCATGGAATACAAAACATTCAATTGTAGGCATGCCTATACAAAGGGTATGATCTTTAATGGTTTCACTAACCAGATCACACATATCTTAAACAACGAGATCATTCAATAACTTGACTTATATATTTCATATTCTTATCTGATACAACATTTTTTTGTTTATACAGATTCAAATGCGAGGATTTACAAAGGAAGCTAATCCACTCTGGATCCACCAATGTCATCTATGTCCATGATCTTCACTTCCCATAATGTTTTTCCTTGTCGACTTGCTCATTAGAAAAATGGTTAGTCAACGAGATTAAGCCGAAACTCCTCCGCAAGTAGGATTCCTAGGCTAAACTACTAAACCAGCTATAAAGTGCCAGAATTGCAATCAAAGTCACCACGACAAAATGCAATGTGTCCAAAGGATAAAATCTCAAAATTAAATTAGAATCCAAGGATGGAATCAATTATAATCGAAGGATAAACTCAATCAGAGTCACAAATATCACAATTTAAGATCTATTGAACCAGAATCTAAGATACTCAAAGATAAGATTTCAGAATATCCAAATTGAAGCTATCACAGCCAAAACATATCGGCAAATAATGCTCAAAATAGCAAAACCATAGACAATAGAGTAATAAGGACTAGAAATGTACTTGCCTTAATAAATCGAGAAAAACAATTCAGAAACAATGACCGACGAACGAATGATCAGATGAACGAACGTACAGTCGGCCCAACGGGCAAATGGCGTCCTCAAATGACTAAGGCGGCGGATGGCTAAGGCGGTTGGCTAAGGGTGGCGTACAGGCGTGGTCGCGGTGTGGCGACTGCTTGATGTTGGACGGAACATCGACGGTCAGTGGGTCAGCGATCGGACGACATTCCAACAGGGTAACGACGGAGGTTTCTAACAAGAGATGATAGAATGAATTGACGTTGATTTCTATTTATAATGGTTCAGTCAGCTTAGACCAGTCAGCCTATTAGCAGCTTACAGTTAGCAGCTTGCAGTAGAGTCAGCTTATAGCGAGTCAGCAGCCTGCTGTCGCGCCGGAATGCAATACATGTCAAGCAACTTGTGATGTGTCGTGCTTGACACTTTTGTCGTGCCTACTGGCCAAAATCCAAATTTCGTGCCAAATGATTCTAAACTGCCAAGTACTAACCTACTCCTATTTTAAGCAGGTGAAAGTTCAGATCATCACACCTGACCTTGCTCAGATTTGGGCGAGGTTAGCCTTATCCCTGACCGTGATGGCCTTGCCCAGATATGGGTGAAGCCGATCGAGGGCCAGGCGACCCTCGTCTAGTGGTTGGCGAGGGCCCAACAACCCTTGCTATTTCTTGACAAATGAAAACCAAAGAAAAAAATAGAAAAAATAAAAAAATAAAAATTTTAAATATTATTAAAGGTTTTCCATGTCAACACCAGCCGTATCATGTCGGGCGGCTGGCGTTCATGTCATCTATTTTCAGGCAATAGAACTTAATTGGTAAAAGGTTAAAATGCTTATAATTGAATTGACAAGCTTAAAAGGTTTAGGACTTAACTGACGAAATTGCAACATGTTTAGGGCTTTTTGGATAATTTTTCTTTCAAAAGGTTTAGGACTAAATTGACATAATTGAAAAGTTTAAGACTAAATTGACTTGGGGAAAAGTACACCTGGAGTGCCTTAACTTTCGTACGGTGTGCACTTAAGTGCCTTAACTTTCAAAGTGTGCACTTAAGTGCCTTAACTTTTAAAAAATGTTCACTTAAGTGCCTATGCTGATGTGGCCGCCGGAAAAGGTGAGGTGGCCGTCGAAAACGCTGACGTGGCGCCGGTGAACAGTATTTTTATTAATATTTAATGTACACGTGGATTTTCAAAAACTATTAAAAAAATATAAAAAAAATCCACGTGTACACTGTTCACCGGAGTTGGCACTCAACTACACATTTTTACTCCGATTAGGCACTTAAGTGCACACTTTGAAAGTTAAGGCACTTAAGTGCACACCGTACAAAAGTTAAGGCACTCCAGGTGTACTTTTCCCAATTGACTTGCCTCACAATATATTTTAAACTTTTTGGACAACTTTTCCCTATTTTTAATCAACATCTCGATGTCATCAATATTACAAAATGCGGTTTGGAAATATAAAGAATATATATTACTCAGATGCTTAAGAGAGAGATTACCTCATGATCGATTAGCTGCATTTCCGTCCGAGCTTTCCTTTTCTGCCACACCGTATCGACCCACGCTATAATTAAAGTTGCATGCCCACCCATCTAGGGTTTGCCACCAAAATCTCTTTTAATGAAAGATGCATGGTGTTTTCCTTTTGGATTTTTCCACGTAGATACATAATCAAATTCAAATCCTATGAATTTACTAGGATCCTCTGTCCTTTTTGTATGTTCCACGAAAATAAATATACATCGAGTTCGATTAGAGCATGGAATTCACAATTTTTGTGCTTAACGTCAGATGCCCGACTAATCTCCGTGGCTAACGACCTTCGACCCATAGATTTCATCAATTAGCCATATCACAAAGCGCATTAAATTTTATTGTCTGCTGTTAGCTCTTGGTTAAACCATAAGACGATGAAATTTCGTGACAATATAATAATTATTACATAAACCTACACGATTGATACCAATTAAGTCCTGGACTTTTTCTTTACAATTATGTCAATTTAGTCTATCAGACTAATTTTGGCCTGAAATTGTTGACTTGTACACCGGCCTCCTACGTGGCACGACCGGGGCTGACGTAAATATTTTTTAATAGTATACCAATTTTTTATGATTTATTTATTATTTATTCTTTTTTTTTCTTGTAGGTGCTTTGCTTCTTCTTCTTTTTGGTTGTATGCCGCGACGCCCAGATCAGGGGCGCAAGCTTTGCGGCCCTAATTCACGTCAACGCCTGTTGTGTCACATCGGACAGTCGGCGTCCACGTCAGCAATTTTCAATCTAAGTTGGCCAGATTGAACTCAATTAGTATGAATGCAAAAGGTTTAGAATTAAATAGGTATCAATTCAGTAAGTTTAAGACTTTACTTTTCTCATTACTATTTATACTAACAGTACCATTAGTTATTTCTGACTGTAGATCCGTACACCATCATCGCGTGTTTTGTATAAATCATTCATTAATTGAAAAATTATGAGATCAGAAATCATGATAGTACTGTCAAACTATAGAGCAGTAGGTTTCATAAATTTGACGTAGGAAGCTAACAGGAAAGTTTCTCCTTGGCATGGGGCTACCTTCCACACATTTACATGTTGGCTCATTACATGCGGCACGTGCACATTGGTTAAAAACTAGGGCTCTCGAAATAATTGTCATTTTACAAAGTCGGGTTCGAACTTTATCTGCTTGCCCACTTCCAAAGCACCCTTTCTTATATCAAGATCCACTGCAGATTCACAAGCCAAACCAGCACTTGGTCTCTCGAGAGTCTTAACAAGCTCGAGATGATCTCAACCTCCTTGAAAACTAGATGGCTCGAATGTCCTCTCCTCCTTCACCGTCTTGTCGCAATGGGCACCTGCTTCTCTTCTCGATCATCGGCGTGCTGACAGTCTCGGCCAAGGCGGACGATGCGCCCATTGTTTTCATATTCGGAGATTCGACATTCGATGTGGGGACCAATGACTACATACCTTCCATGGCACAAGCCAACTTCCGTTATAACGGGATCGATTTCCCTCACTCTAAGCCGACGGGGAGATTCAGTAATGGGTATAACAGCGCCGACCAGATAGGTAACAATGTTATTCAAGTGCTATCCATTGCGGCTTACACCATATCCAGTTGCTCGAGAAATCTCCGGAACCGGATACTTAACGTGTTGGGAAAAACAGACAGCGGATATAACTTTCCTTCCTTGACTAAACCTGTGAGAAATCGAATCGAGCACAACCAATGAAAATATAGGAACTCGGAGAGAATATGACACCAGAATTTTTACATGGAAAACTCCTTTCAATGCGAAGGATAAAAACCACGAGATCGATCACGGAGTCTACTAGAATCTCCACTATGTATTAATCGTTTAGGTACACAACCTCGCTGAATACAACGACAATAAAATCTCAAAGTTATAAGTGGAGATTAAGCAGCGACAACACATTAAACGAGAGAACCGGATGAAAATTACCCCCAAAATATGCAGTCCTGAAATACACACGAACAGCTACAGTAAATACCTTCAAATCAAGATCCAACCACACAGAATCAAGAACGAGTCTTGAAGCTGCTGTCAAAATTTCAGCCCAACGGACCACGGGAAGACCTCTGATCGTTGATTTGATCTTCGCTGGACGCCTAGAAAAACTGTTTCTGCGCCCCTTCTGTTTTGCTCTCGGTGGCTACTCTCTCTTTTCTCTCTCTTGTGTGTCTCTTCTATTTTTTGTTGTTGTTCTGCTGCTCTAGGTATAGCAATTAAAGAAAGGGCTAATGGGCTGGACTGGGCTTTAAAATAAAAAGCCCAACAAATCTCTCCAGCCCATTAAGAGAGATCCCGACACTAAAAAATTCATCAGAAATTCATGCCTGCCTAACGCCGACAAAACTCATACTCCTCTCTAGTGAGAGCCTTCGTCATCATATCTGAAGCATTATCTTCTGTGTATACTTTCTTAAGTTTCAACCCTTTGGATTCCAGAGTTTCTCGTATCCAATGATACCTCACGTCAATATGCTTTGACCTAGCATGAAAAGTGAAATTCTTTGCAAGATGTATATCACTTTGATTATCACAAAGTAAAACATACCTTTCTTGAGTGAAACCAAGTTCTTGTGTGAACTCTTTCATCCAAAATAATTCCTTGCATGCTTCGGTTGCTGTGATGAATTCTGCCTCTGTCGTCGACAAGGCAACACATTTTTGTAACCTTGACTGCCAAGCCACAGCTCCCTCTGAGAAAATAATCAAATAACCTAAAGTAGATTTCTTTGTGTCAATATCTCTTGCCATGTCAGAATCAGTATATCCAACAAGAATCGGCTTATCACTCTCAAATGAAAGTCTCAAACTAGAAGTGCCTCGGAGATATCTTAGTATCCACTTCAATGCATTATAGTGCTCTCTACCTGGATTTGACATAAAACGACTAACCACACCAACTGCATGAGCTATATCTGGTCCTGTCAAGGAGTTTATATCTAACAACCAAATCAGAATCATCAGAAACCTCAAGATCAGAAAGAGAGCTTACCTCAGGATCATTCCAAGAGAGTGGTTGGGTACTGAAGAAGGGGCAATTTGCAAATGTGCAGGTTGATCTCGCTCATTAGATGTAGATATAGGCTGTTGATCATCCCCACTTTCAGTAGAAAGGGAAATTTGAGAATGAACATCCTCCCCCTCATCATCTGCCATCGCACCCTCCTCCTCATTAGACTGCACAATTGAAACTTTTTGTGAGCTGGTTAATGGTCCAGCCTCACCCAATCGCACTCCGGACTCTACATGTCCTCCTGACTCCACACCATCCATGCCAATGTCCCACCAATTTTTCCTTTCATTGTAATTCTCCCCTTGAAAGGAATATTAGAGTGGAGAAAAATAGGACTCGGACTCTAGAAAAGTCACGTCCATGGTAACATGTGTCTTCTTAGTTGTCGGATCATAGCAGCAATACCCCTTTTGGTGAGTTCCATAGCCAACAAATATACACCGTACCGCATATGGGTCAAGTTTGGTGCGTTGGTTCTTGTGAAGATGCACAAAAGCCACACACCCAAACACTTTAGGAGGTATTGTCAAGACTGAAGGGAGATGCACAAACTGAGATAGAGTTTGTAATAGAGTTTGAAATTCGAACACGCGAGAGGGCATACGATTCATCAAGTGAACGGCTGTGATTACCGCTGCATCCCAGAATCTTCTTGGAACATTTCCACCGAAAAGAAGAGTCCTTACCGTCTCTAGAATATGGCGGTTCTTTCGTTCGGCCACACCGTTCTGCTGAGGTGTTTGAGTGCAAGAGGTCTCATGGATGAGACCATGTTCCTTAAAATAAGAAGTAAGGTGTTGATTGATATATTCTGCACCATTGTCCGTGCGGAGAATCTGATTACGAACTCCAAATTGAGTAGCAACCATTTTATGAAACATGCGGAATATGTGAGGAGCCTCATCTTTATGCTTCATTAGATACAACCATGTCATACGTGTGCAGTCATCAACAAAGGTTATAAACCATCTCATTCCAGACATTATAGTAATTGGAGATGCACCTCGCACATCATAATGAACCAGAAAAAAAGGCTTGCTACTTTTATTAGAGTTCAAAGGAAAAGAAACACGATGACTCTTTTCCATAATGCATGTTTCACATTGAAAAGTAGAATATGATAAATCACGAAACAACTCAGGAAATAAATACTTCAAATATCTAAACGATGGGTGTCCCAACCGATGGTGCCATAACCAAACATCCTTCTCCTTAATAACAGACCGACCAGGAGTGTGATATGCACAGCCAGAGCTCAGATCATCTACAATGTATGGCCCCTCCTTCTTAGTACCATGCCCAATAATCTCATTCATGAGAATGTCCTGAAACAAATAGAAATTCGGATACATAAGAACACAACAATTCAACTCATCAGTAATTTGTCCAATAGACAATAAACGGTTGAACAAAGAGGGCATAAGTAATGTATGAGATAAATAAAGAGATCGCGTAAGAGCCACACTCCCAGCCCCGGTGACTGGATGGCAATTTCCATTAGCATTATATACATTGTCTCGTTGCAGTGAGATACGGTTGACTAGGTCATTGGGGTGAGGCGTCATGTGATCGGTAGCGCCTGAGTCGATAATCCATTCATTATTTCCACCATGATGAGTAATGATAAAATCAGAACCATAATTACCTTCAGGAGAAAGAGTGGAAGTATTAGCTGACGATACCATCGGGACTAAGGAAAAAGACGAACTCCCAATCACCAAGGATGCCTGCCCTGTACTCTTGCCCAGTTCTGATTCAGATTTCTTCTTCTTCGCTTGAAAATCGTCCCACCAATCCGGAAATCCGTGTAGCTTAAAACAAGTGTCTCTAGTGTGTTTAGAATTTCCACAGTGAGAACAGCCGCCGGGCACTTGAGACTTGGCCTTGACAGTAGACCAAGAACACCCATCTCTACCCACCGAACTGCCTGCTATCATCTGCAGAGACGGGTCTCCTCAAATGCCTCGTGAGAACATTTTTGTACCCGTAGGAAAGCCATTAGCATTGATCAGCATCACGGTTTGGCGCACATCTTCCCTGCGGACGCGTGCGTATGCTTGCTCAACGGTAGGGAAAGGTTGCATTTGCAAAACATCTGCACGAACCTTGTTGAGACGATCATCAAGTCCATCTAGAAAGAGGTAAACCATGTCCTCTTGAACAACATTATTGTAGCGCTCAATATCTGCGGGACACACCATAGGATTAGGCCTACGGAATCAATTTCACGTTAGAGTCCTTGAAGATCATTGTAGTATTTTTCGATTGGTCCTCCAGCTTGCTTGAGTCATGATACTTGGTGCTTTAAATCATACACCTGGGAAGTATCAGTGCCATAAAAAAAGGTGGTAGCTACGGAATCCCACATAGCTTTGGCGGTAGGGAATCTGATAAAATTGACAATCAACGCCGGATCCATGGAGTTGATGAGCCATCCTTTCATAGTCGAGTCATCAGTTTTCCACTTCCGAAAAATAGGATCTGTAGGCAAAGGCTGGGGGAGGTCCCCATTGATATACCCCAGCTTGTCTTTGCCTGTAATGTACATCTCGGCAACCTGAGACCATAAGCTATAGTTGGTTCCCTCCAACTTAACCGCAATCTGAGATGAAGCTGAATCATTCATCAGTGTCGGTGCTGTTGGAGGAGGAGGAGGATGAGGAGGAGCCTGGTTCTGATTCAGAATCTGAGTCAATCTGATTGTCAGATTCTCCAAAAATGCTTTCGTGATCGAATTCCCTCCTTGATTTTGATGGGGAATCATTGCTTCTCTAGGGTTTTCATCCGCCATGGATCCGAGATCGAGTGCGATCGTGTGAGACGAAATCGGCTGGCACGAGACAACGACGTGATAAAGAAAACGAGCCGTAATCGGGGATTAACGTACAGTACTCACAAAGAGCAACTCCTAGGCTCTGATACCATGTAGAAATATATTTTCCTCTATATTCAGTATGAATCTGTACAGCAATACAATCGACCTTATATATAATATATGTGTTAACCCTAGCATATCAATAAATCAGGAAAAAACTGTAATAAATGAACAAACTGCCTAATTTGTAGGAAATACAGCTCACACCAACACATATTACATAACCTCTACCATGATGAAGGATCCCTTGGCCTTTGGTGAGCTACATTACTAATCAGGCTATGATAGCCGAAAATTTTGATCCTGTTGTTATACACGTTGCGAAAGATTTAATATAAGATGATCGACCGGCTTCTTCTGATTCTTCCTCTTCGATGATCCTGTCATGTCATTTCAAGCTTCAAGAACGTTGAAGAAGCCTGCTGCGGAAAAGGGCGGCTGAACGGAGAGAAGCCTTGCTTCATCTATTACAGCCCGCACCTATGCTTGAACCGCAAGGAATACTTGTTCTGGGACATGTACCACCCGACCGAGTTCCCATTCGGGCTGACCGCCTTCACTCTGTTCAGTGGAAACTTGAGCTTCGTCGCGCCGATGAATTTCAGTCAGCTGGCTCGGGACCAGTCCATGAGATCGGCCGACGCGGTGCTAGTCTTTTCCCTTTATTTCCACAGCTTCGGTTGCCAATAAGGAACACCCTTTCTAGGGCATTTCCCGGATCAAAGTTACCGAGCCGCGGCACCGAAAATAAACCTGTACTCGCATAATTCAGCATCGGTTATTTTCTAGTTCTGCCTCTTCTTCTTCATCAGGGTCAGTCGAGGTCGACATTATCAATGTCAATTTTCAGATGAATCTTTGTTGACACCTAAATTTTAATTTTTATTATTATTTTTTTTATTCTTAGTCATTTATTTTACAATAAAATTAGGAGTTAATTTTAATTCCTACCAAAAAAATAATTAGATCATTTTTCATATTTATTTTTAACATTCATGCGTTGCATTAGCATTGTTTTGGATTGGCGATGTTGAAATGAGCAAAATTGACAACCGGTTGGGCTAGAATTCATTTTGAAATTCAACTAGCATGGATGAAGTAGTGCCGAAAAATCTTAAGGCCAAAGTGGAGGTCCAGCATACGTGAACCACCATCTTGTGCACGTCAGAGGCAATCAAATATGGAAAACTTGAATATGATTGAAGCTGAATGGTAATCATGGGTGTGTCAAAGGCATATGGTGGGAATATTTAATCAATGATTTTTACACATCAATCAGTGGTATACAGAAAGGAAAGAATACGGAAATGATTGGAAGAAATCACTCGAATATTGGCGTGAAATCTATGCTCATTTAATGAGTTGGCTAATGGTGAATGAACGTGGACAGGTTCGAAGGAAAAAGGGAAATTCCATTGAGTATCATCAATCTTCTCCACAAATTGAGAACTTCCCAAGGAAAAGACGTGGGGGGATGATTTTCATTCACGATAAAAGATAAAGAGGAGGCCACCGAAATGGGGAGACGGCATTTTTGAGAGGACATCCCTGGAGGTTCAGTAAAAAAAAAAAAAAAAAGAATTGGAGAGGCCATTGGATTCACGGCATATTTGAGAGAAGAGGTGTCAGAAAGAGTGGAGGAGGAGAAAAGATCGTGAGAGAGGGGGAGAGGACTTTGGTTTTTAAAGAAAATTTCAGAAATCACGTAGAGTCCACATAAAAGCAGCTTACACTAGAAAATCCATCCGTGGACGTCCTCAAGTCCTGTCCCGACGACTCCATCTCTTTGTCCCGGCGGTTCTGCAACGTCACCAACGTCCTTCTGCTCAATCCCGACGACCCTGAAATGTCGGCGTCCTCTGATCAGCCCTGACATTTCTACACCACTCCTGAAGCCCTTTGACTCAACCCTGGATGGCTCTACTCGAATCTTCACCGCTGCCGCTGCTATTTTCGACCAATACGCATTAGCCTCAGCGCCGGCCATTTCCTTCTCTGTCTTGCGGTTTTCACTTGTGTGGCATTACCCGCACCTACGAGGATCTTGTCCATCTACCACGGTCCTTATACTAGTGACGACAAGTGTTCGAAGCCCCAAGGAAAGTAAAAGTTTTGTTTCGTGCTTGACTGTTCCTCATCCATGTTAGCTGCTTGGCATTCATTAAAGAGTCCTCAGCAATTCTCCAAGCATATCCACGTGTTCTCATGGTCGGCATTCAGTAGTCAAATAATCAAGGAATTTTCTTTGGTCAAGCAGACAAAATTGGCTCACTTTTGACTCCAGCATTCGCATTGCAAAGCTGTTTGTATCGGCAAGAATCCCAAGGAAAGCTATTCATCGAGAACTCATCTCCACGACTTGGAGTCTCGTTTCATTTTGCAGGACCAATTCATCGTACTCACTGTGATGACGTACTATCTGATTGCCGTTGCATAAAGCACCATCAAACGGTATCGTATTCACATGTCTAAGATCCACGCCACAAATTACGGTGACCGAGATTGCCCCCGTTACATCGTCGGTTGGAAGAGGCCAATTCAATTGAAGACTACGGGCACACCAACACCATCCTGCCTTATCCCATCATGATCTCCCTGGGTTATTTTATTTTATTTTATTTGCTTTGCTTTGCTTTTGCAGATTATTGCATGCCCTTTAATTGAATTGCAGGCGCTAAAGGGAGCTCTTGTCTTCAATTTTCTCACAGGACAATAAGTTTCCCAAGTGTCGGTAAAATTAGTTCATTGGACTTCTCACCCCACCGAGCCACGCACGCTCATCAAGCCCATCGAACCAGCTCTCGATTTTCGCCTCCGTTGATTAAGGTAACACACTTATGCTTTAAGGATTAATTCGAGCATGTTCGCGAAGTGATTGGCTGCTGTTTGCTCGATATTTTTCGCATATTTGGCTCGCTGATTTTTATTCAAAATAAAGCTATTCTCGCTTGTTTTGATGTCGACATTAAACGAACCACGGATCTTTTTTTTTTTGGAAATTCAAGGTAATAGATTTTTAATTAGAATCGTTGGAGCATAGTTTTGTCAAGAAAATCTCGGAGATAGTTAATCTGACCTATCACCCTTTAGGTCTGATTTGCTGTCTCCGAATAAAAAATAACCTTTAAATCAAGATCTGAGATTTGATTTTTTTAGAAAAAATTCGAAAACATAATGGTCAGGATGTTGGCGATTGAGATTCTATTTGGATGTTAGCTGCCAGATTGATTGATTGATTGATCAATTCATTGATTGTCTGATTGACTGACTGACATGTTTGATTGATTGTTTATTTGATTTGGTTGATTGACTTTTGCCATATCCAGAAAATTTCAAAAAAAAAAAAATAAATAAATGACAGTTGCAATTTGAGTTGGCAGATTGTTATCATAATTATGGATTGATTAGTGGACAGATTAATTAATTGATCTTTGCCATGTCTAGAAAATTAGTTGCCGAGAATAGGATAGTTTCTTTTTCTTTAAAGAAATTCGAAAATAAAAAATAGTCGCATGTCATCTTGCCACGCCACTCGTACACGTCATCCATGCGTAAATGCCGCGTCATTTAACCACGTCAGCTTGCCATGTCATTTTGCCACGCCATCTTGCCATGTCATTTTACCACGTCATTTAGCCACGTCATCTTGCCACGTCATTTTTTATGACATTTTTCCACGTCATTATCCATGTCATCTCGCCATGTCATTATGCCATGTCATGCATCGGCGCCATGTCATATCATCTCACGTGTCATGTAGTTAGATTGCATCAGTATCATAAAAAAAAAAGACAAAAAAATCTGATCATTACCTCATCATAATTTTTGAAAATTACACACATGCATCACCCATTTTTTTTTAATTACGTGCATTACTTTATCATTTCGCATGCCTCATTGTCGCATGTCATTATCGCATATCCATGTCACATTCCTATGCCATGTCATTTCGCATGCCTTAATTAATTAGTTAATTGCATATTGGGTAATGTGACTTTTAATTCGCATGGTTTGCATATCATCCATAGCATTCATGCATTGCATGTAAAAAGTAAAACACCACAAAAAAAAACCACTCCATCTTTTTGAACCTTAAAGCAAATTCAGTCAAACTTGAGTCATCGATTCAGGACATCTCATGGAATTAAGGTACCGAAAGGGCATTAGTTTTAATTAACTAGTGTAACCAAGTCTCCGAATCCATAATCTCTGGTTCGTAGAAGTAAAATAGTCCTCCCGCTATTTTACTTAAGTTTCTAATCAACCTACCAAAAATGATTAGTGGCGACTCCAATTTCTAAATTATTCTGATTAATTTTAAGTTGCGAATTGGTAGGGCTTGGGAGAGTCCGTATTAGGTTTGTTAATTCGTGCGATTAACCTAATAATCCATTAACTTAAAATCATTTTTTAGGTCGCGACAATCTTGCATCTCGACGTTTAATGTTGTCGATTCCCATTGAGAATTGACGAGAATGGGAAACTTCTGATCAGTGATGTGAGAGATAGAAGAATCAGTGCATGGACTGATAAAGAAAATATGATAACATGAACTAAAATTTATCTCAACTTAATTTGCGTGGAGGTCCCCGACTGTTGCATGGCTAACTGTGCAGTACAATGTCTTGGTTTGCATATGATTAAATTACAAAAGCTATAAAACTATTGCATCAAACATAAATGACCAAAAAAAAAAATGAGAGAGAATATATTTGATCACACGCACAAATGTGAATATACATCCCACATCTACACACTATATAAATATCTAAATGTGATTGTATGTCTAACATCATTAATCTCTGATTCTCTATGACTTCTCAAAGGCTAATTTGTACATTTGTCTGCGTGCGTGTGTGTGCCCCATGGGCCCATGTAAGGATTCTCCCCTTATAAATCATCCACGAAACTTAAACATCATACTTAGAGCATGGATATATACCAAGGCTCCACTTGTTTCATGAAAAATAATTTTTAGAAAAAACAATTCTAACGTTTGGTTCACAGAAAATAAACTACTAAAGAAACATTTTTCACTAATGAAAAAAAATTCCTTGAGGGAAATGATATCCTCTTTTTGAAAAGAAGAAGTGATTTTTCCTCATCTTTTCCCAATAGGCTCCTTCACGTTCTTTTTTCTAAAATTAATTTAAAAAAATTGATATTTTACAATTTTTCAATAATTTTAATAATTTTTATTTATTCTTTATTCTTTATTCTTTTTCTTTTCTTTCTACCTCTACTGGTCGTTAGCCACAGGCAAGGAACGAGCCTCGCCGGTCTTGCACGAGCTCGTCCCTCTGCTGTGGTGAGTGTCATCGTCATGACTGGCAACAGGCAGAAGAAGAAAGAAAAGAAAAGAAAATTAAAAAATAATATCTAAAATTCAAACTTTTTGATCATTTTCTTTAGAAAAATCAAATCAGATTTTTAATACCAAACGATGAGATATATTTTTTTATTCATTTTTATGCTGTAGATAAATACAAAAAAGCATTGTCATTTTCCTAAAAATAATTTTGTAGAAAACACTTTCCATAACTATTTCATTTTTAGCAAAACAAACGGAACTTAAGTGCGCCTAACATAATTTGGAGTCGCCTAATCTCCGTGCTTTATAATCTTTTATGTACATAGTTTCCATTTGGTTGTTCGCAAAGTATATTAAATATTGAAAAAATGACATCATAAGTGTCATAACTTTCATACGGCTCTCACTTGAGTGCCATAACTTTTTTCTTGGAAAAGTGTAAAAAAATGTTCTAAACTTATTATTTTGGTGTCAATTTAGTCATAAATTTTTTGGCCTAGAACTAATTTAGTTCTTCCAGCTAATTTGATCGGATATTGCTGTCATGAATGTCCTAGCTGGAATGGTTGGATAGACGTGGATATTTTAAATAGTATTTTAATAAATTTCTATTTTTTCATTTTTTTCATTTTTTTTCATTTTTTTTATCTTTGTTTCTTCCACTTTCCTCCTATGGCCAGCAATGGCTAGGTGGCCCTTGTTGCCACAGGCGAGGCCATCCCTCACCGGCCACCATAAGAAAGTGGAAAAAAAAAGATAGAAAAAACAAAAGCAAAATTTTAAAAATTAAAATAATGAAATACTGTTAAAAGATATCCATGTCAGAGCTAACCATGTCATATAGGCATTGACGCTTATATCAACAATATCCTACCAAAATTAGCCGAAAAGCCTGAATTGGCACTAGGCTAACTAAATTAGTAATATTAAAATATTTAAGGCTAAATTGGTAAAAATGTAATACATTTAAGATTTTTCTGACATTTTTCCTCCTTTTTTCCAATCACTTCAGTGACATAACTTATGTTTGACATTCACTTAAATGTTATAATTTTTGTTTTGGTTACTTAAGTGTTAAATAACTTTTCAATCGATCACTTGAGTACCATAACTTTTTAAAAATGTTCACCACAAATGTTATGCCACGCTCAAATTTTGCCACTTAAGTAAACATTATTATGACACTCAAGTGATTGATTAATGTTGTGGCACTCAAGCGATCTAGAAAAAAATATGGCGGCTAATTTTGAGGTCATATAAAAGTTAGGGAAAATATCAAAAAAGGGCATCAAATCCCTTTCTTTTTTCAAAAAAGGGCTCAGAGTAAGCCATGTTTCAAAAGAGGGCCTCAAGTGCCCAGTCATATTTCAATTAAGGTCCTACTCAAAGGGCATTTTTATCTTTTCCATATTTTTGTCTTTTCTTTTCTGTTTTTCTTTTTTCCCCTCCCACCCCTCCTTTCCCTCTTCATCTTCTCCGCAGGACGTCTTCTTTTTTCCCCCTACCGATTCAAGAACTTTGCCACCTCCCTGTCCTTCTCCGCGCTCGTCTCCCCCTCCCCGGCGCTGCCACATCTCCTCTGCCAGGTGGTGGGTTTTGATCTATTCTTGAATTTGACGACGACCCGCCACCGCCACCTCCTTGGTATTGGACCCGCCAAGCCCTAGCGAGCCACAACATCTCGTGGGGCTTCCAAACTGGGCTAACATACTTGCCCTTCCTGAATTGGTGGTGGGTTTGGAATTGCTGCTGGTCCCCTCTACCTTCCAGCTTGCTCGTTTCTTGGCATGAGGTGGTGGGCACAAATGTTATTGGGGACTAAGTAGGCGATTATGTCACGTCGGACGACGAGGCGATAGTGGCAAGTGCCAGTGGGTTCGGGCGGGTGGTCGGGGAAGGGCTCGACTCGAGGGGAGATGTGAGGAGCTTCTATTGATCGATGCCAAATCTTGGCCTTTTGGGGTTGCTCACTCACCGCCTCAAATTGAGGGTGGTGCTGGTCAAAGAAAGGGGCCGAGATGAAGGGCGGTGCTCCGATGACGACCATCGCGAGAGGCGGCGGTGGGGGAGATTTGGGTTCTGCAGGGTTAGATTCTTCGGTGGGAGAAGAGGAGATTTGCAGTGGTGGAGGTGGTGGCAGTGGGCAACGACCCATGAAGCCTGCGGAGAAGATGAACAGGAGGGGTGGGGAGGAAGAAAAAAAGAAGGAAAAACTGAAAAGAAAAGATTAAAAGACCAAAAGACAAAATTGCCCTTCGGTAGGCCCTTTTTTGAAACAATTTGGGCACTTCGAGCCCTCCTTTGAAACAAAGCTCACCCTAAGCCATTTTTTGAAAAAAAAAACAAAACAAAAGGATTTGGGGCCCTTTTTTGAAATTTTCCCTAAAAGTTATGACACTTGTGATGTCTTTATTCCTTAAATATTGTAACTAGTTATCATATGTCTCGGAAAAAACCAAAAGAATTTTGCTTAGCTAACCGTCCCCAATGTCAAATGGCGGGATGGTTAGATTATAGCCACAAATGAGATTTGTGAAAACCGGATTAGCTTGCTAATCTAGTTTCAGCATTATAACTCCCCATTCCTTTTATTTTTATTTTTTACTTTTATGTGTTGTTATGGTAAGCTAAAATTAGAAGACGAAATTATAACAAAGTGTTTGTGTGGCTCGGTATAATTTTAAACGTAGACCCACGCACTATCATCGCGTGTTATGGATAAAACACTCAATGATTGGGAGATCACGTCCATTTGATTTGCAACTTCTAAAATTGATTTGATTTCCAATCAAGAAATAATCGGGTGTTTCAATCATTATTGGTACTTGTTATAATTTTTTCTTCGAATTTTAGCTGACAATAAAAACGTAAAAGTAAAAAACAAATGGGGAGTCAAAATATTAAAACTGGATCAGCAAGTGATTCGATTTCCACAAAGTTCGTTTATGGTCGTAAGCTGACCGTCTCATCGTCTGACTTTTGGGGACGGTCAGCTAAGCAAAGTTCAAACAAAAATGGTCAAACCACAAACTAAGAAAAAAACAAAAATCATTGAAAAACACGACCATGAAAAGGAAAGATCTTCTGATCACGAAGTATGATATAATTAGATCTGGCCGTTTTCATCTGCCAATGGATTTTTACAGGTTGGTGGACTTTATTAAGAAGGGCGCATATGCCGGACCACCTTCGAAATGATCGTTGTTTGTTCCTAAGTAGGTGTCGATATTGGCGCTGTCCGCCAAAATATCTGCTTCTTCACTTCCTAACCTGTCCTATATAATGATCATTTCATCTCTCCAAGAGTCGAAGAAACCCTAGAGTCAAACCTCCTTAAGACATGGCTGAAATGTCGTCCTCCCTGTTGCCTTCACTCGCTTCCCATCTTAGCAGGAACTTGTTTCTCTTCTTGGCTGCCGGTGCGATCCTTGTCTCGGCTGTGGCAGACCATCCCGTCTTCATATTTGGAGATTCCACGATGGACGTGGGGACGAACAACTACATAGCTTCGGGGGCAAGAGCCAACTTCCCTTACAACGGGATCGATTTCCCCTACTCCCAAGCAACGGGAAGATTCAGTAACGGATATAACTCCGCCGACGAAATAGGTAAAAATGAAAACTTCCCAGTTCCTCGTTTGAAGTTTACCATGCAACGGTCAGCAATCGATTAATGTGAATTCCTATTACTAGCGATGCAGTTGGGTAACAAGCAAAGTCCGCCACCTTTTCTGGCTCTTCTCCAAGACCCATCGAACTTCCAGAGAAATCTACTTCAAGGTGCTAACTTTGCCTCGGCCGGCGCCGGAGTTCTTGATGCAACTGGATTCCAAACCTTTGTAATGTCATTTAAATTCTTCTAACTCCATTTTTTTAAGCTCTTCCCTGCCATTTAATTTCTTCACTAAGGATGATCTACCCTAGTCGATAAAACTTGAGGTTTTATGGAAAGGATCCACTATCCAAATTAAAGTGGATAAATAAAGTGGTCCGCGTACTCGCTGCGTGTATCGTGTACTCCACTATTCAAATTATTAGTTTCGATTAATCGAAGCCGAGCTTGAGTGGCTAAGACCGCATATTCACGTCATTCAACCATCATACTCAAGCGAGCCGAGCCTGAGTCGAGCATTAACAGGAAGCTTTGATTAACGCAACCACGTATTCAGATAAGTCCTAGTTCAAGTGGTCTGTCTGAAGCAACAATGGATCTTCCTAATGTACAGGGTGACGTGATCCCGATGTCGCAACAAGTGCAACAGTTTGCAACGGTTCAATGCAACATTACACAGCTCCTGGGTCAAAATAAAAGCGCCGAGTTCATTGCCAAGACGCTTTTCGTCATCAGCGTCGGAAGCAATGACATCTTCGATCACTACATTTTCCACAATTTTACCTTGTCCCAGCCAGCACTAATGGCTGCCATTCAGTCTAGCTATGCAGCCCAACTGACGGTAGGTATCCTCTCCATACCATTGATGTCCGGGACTATTTCTCCTTGTCTGTGAAAACCCTAGACCGAACTCCAGCAAATCGTGAAACTTGAAATTTGTAACGTTCTCATATAGAATAACCCCGAGTTATTAACCAAGAGCTAGTCATTTGATTTGTTCAACTGCATGTGTTACGGGCTTTGCATACTAACGGAAGGGGAATCCCAGGCTTTGTACAACTTGGGAGCTCGGAAATTCGGGATCGTGAGCGTCCCTCCGATCGGGTGCTGCCCCCATGCGCGGCTCTCAAACTTAGTGATAGGGTCAGGCTGTTTGACGGAGCTGAATGACTATGCTCAGGCCTTCCATTCGACGATATCGGCTTTGTTGCAAAGTCTGAGCTCACAGCTCCAAGGCATGATGTACTCGCTTGGAGATACTTATACCATGACCTCTATCGTTTTGAAGGAACATTTGGCCTTTGGTGAGCATAAGATGAATATCCATCTTTGTACAATATTCTCCTTTTTTTTTTCTTTCTTTCGTGTATGTTTTTATTAAACAATTTGTTCTAATTTCATCTTTGATCTTATGTTGAAATCAGGCATCGAGAACATAGAAGTAGCATGCTGCGGAAGCGGACTATTGAACGCAGAGAAGCCTTGCTACATAGCGGACCACCCCAACCTGTGCTCGAATCGTGATACATACTTGTTCTGGGACTTGTACCACCCGACTCAGTATGCGGCCCACCTAGCCGCCATCACTCTGTTCACCGGGGACCCGAGTTTGGTAGCTCCGATAAACTTCAGCCAGTTGGTCCAGGCCAGCTCATGAGGTCGACATCCGCGGTGCTCTCGTCGCCTCTCTTTGTTCCGAAACAATTTACTTCTTGTTCCCCGTGAATCGTCATTTCGGCTTCCAATAATGAACGCCCTCTTGAGCGTGTTTCCAGGAACGAACCTCTGTGGATCCCGGGATCGGATGAGCTATAACTACTGTTGCAAAAGCGTTGTCCTTGTGGGCAAACCAATAAATTTCCTCTCCTGTTCATCATAGTCTGTTCCCTCTTCAATGTTGATTTCTAGACGATCTTGATATTCTTGCGACAAATCCCGCCGATTCGGATGAAAATGAGAAAGAGAAACCTCTTGAGTCCCATAAAAGAGCAAGTGAAGCGATATGGACTCATAAAATTCTAAAGTCAACTTGAGTTTAGATATAGACATGAGGTCGAAAGTCATAAATCGGTTTTGGTACTTCCTATGAAATCAAAATCCCTGACTAAGAGGACGCACATCCTATACAGAAACAAGTCTCTTTTTGTGTTGGCTATTCTCAAACATCTTGGCAAGGTGGTGAGGGACAAAGGGCTCACCTTTGATTGCATTGAAGACAACCCCGCAATAGGCGGGTGCAAAGGAATTGGGGTATCTCTCCAGCTATCTTTGAGGGTCCTACTGCCGCTATTTAGGAGATTATCTTGCCTGTACTTAGTTCTTGTCGGCCGCTGTTTTGGCCGTTTGTTTTGTAGTTTGCGCACTGGCTTTTGCTTGATCCTTTTGTGGCCGTAACACCTTTGTACCCATAGCTACATCTTCATGTAGCCACGGGGACAATGTTTTTGTGTTCGGTCATTCTCTTTTGTTTGCTACACTCTGAAAAGTTAATATGCATCTTACTTTAGCAAAAAAAAAAAAAAAGTCCGTGACTAAAGTACGTTGTACGAGAGACAAAAAGACATGGACTGAAAATGAAACTACAACATAAGAACGAAAAATTGTATGAACTTAATTTTCATCTTTCCCCCGACCATCGAATGGCTAATTACACAATATGATGTCTTGATTCACAGGTATTAAACAAGTTTATCTTTCAACGACAAAAAGAAAGAAACTAGTCATCCCCGAATTCCTCCCCGGATGTTAGGGGCTGCATGATAACACTTCTCCTTCTCAATTTCTCTGCCAGAAGTCAATCTGACAGAGAAATCCTTTTGATAAAAATCCTATCGAAGTAGAAATCCGTTTGGTAAAAAAGTTGACTTATGGTAGGTTTTTTAACTTTTGGTTGGGTTTTTGGCCAGCTTTGAGATGTAAAAAAATTTTACTTCCCTGCTCCAGAATTACTTCTTCGAAGACACCGGCCACCGCCAACCACCACCCGCCCACCGCTGACCACCGCCTGCCGGCCACCGACGCTAGAAATTTTGTTAATAATATTTCAAAAGTAAAAATATTTCACCATTACCAAATAAATTTCTCTGATCAGAAGTCAATTTGGAGTAGAAGTAGAAAAATTAACTTCTGCTTTTTAGGAGAAGTAAAGAAATCAGCTTATGGTCACAAGTTGATTTCTAGTTAAGAAATGTTACCATGCGTGCTCAAAGCAATGTTCGCGTCCATCAAGCCCCTGCATGGTAACACTTCTGGCCAACTTCTCAACTTCTGACCAAAAATTGATTTCTCTACTTTTCCTAAAAAATAAAAGTTGATTTTTCTACTTCTACTCCGGATTGACTTCTGATCAAGGAAATTCATTTGGTAACAGTTGAAAATTTCTATTTTTGAAACATTACTAAAGAAATCTTTGGCTGCGGCCGGTGGCGGTGGCCGGCGACTGGCGGCCGCCGATGGCCGGCGACCCGAAAAAATGTGGCGAGTGGCGACCGACAACAGCTGGCGATGGTGGAGACGGCCAGCGACCGATTGCGGCCGGCAGTGGTTGGCCGAGGCTCGTATGATCGAAGAAGTGATTGTGGAGCTGAGAAGTAAAAATTTTTAACTTCAGAAGGTTGGCCAAAAATCCAACTAGAAGTAGAAATTTCATACCATAAGTCAATTTTTTTACCAAACGCATTTCTGCTTCGGATTTGATTTTACCAAACGAATTTCCCTGCCAGATTGACTTCTGGCAGGGAAATTGGAAATCAAAAGTGTTTTCATGCGCACCCCAAGTTTCTACACAACACTAATTTCGAGTCCGAGTACTAACCAACTTCGCTTCGATTGTACCCATGGCAAGAACAAATCTTGGGCTTCCATGCAACCCTGAGACAAATAAAAATTTTTGCATGAGAAATTGATCAAAGTGGATTAAGCCTCTGCATGGTAACACTTCTGATCAACTTCTCAACTTATGATTAGAAATTGATTTCTCTACTTCTCCTCAAAAGCAGAAATTGATTTTTCTACTTCTACTCTAGATTGACTTCTGATCAAAGAAATTCGTTTGGTTACAGTTGAAAAATTCTATTTTTGAAACATTATTAACAAAATCTTTGGCGGCAGCAACCAGCGGCGACGGGAGACTGACGATCAACGGCGACCGGCGGCTATGGTCTGCCCAGGCTCGTGTTATCGAAGAAGTGATTCTAGACCTGAGAAGTAAAAATTTTTAACTTCTAAAAATTGGCTAAAAATCCGATCATAAATAAAAAATCATACCATAAATCAATTTTTTTACCAAACATATTTCTGTTTCGGAAGTGATTTTACCAAACTAATTTCTCTGCCATAAGTCAATCTAGCAGGAAAATGAAAAAACCGAAGTGTTTTCATGTGCATCCTAAAATACTCATGGCAAGAAACCCTAGTTGGTTTGCCACCAAAGTCTCTTGCAAGGAAACGGAAAACGCATGGGTCTTTGTGCTTTTGGATATTTTTCACGAAAATATACACATCTAAATCCTTTGAAGGTACTAAGATTCTGTCCTTATAACTCCATCCACGAAAGTTGAAAACAGCAAATTTAGAGCTTGGAATCTACGTTAAGTGAGAGTAATCATAATTAAAACGCGGCTAACCTCTGCGGCTTATAATCATTAAATCTATGTCATTTTCATTTGGCTGTTCATAAGGAATTTATTATACTTTTGTGGCCAGTTGTCATCCTTCTCGGGAGAAACCAAAATGTAGGAACCACGGACAAAAGAACAATATCATTGAAAGATACGCGACCACGAAAAGGTAAAATTTGTACGATCCTGAAGGTCAATAACATGACGAGGGATTAGGTCTTCGTGCATCTATCTTCCGATGCAATTTTCGCATGTGGGTTCATTTTACAAAGAAAAGGGCATATTCTAGATCATCGGAGAGATCGTTTTGGGTTCCTAAGCGTGTTATGTTCCAATTTGAAACTTGGGCTGTCCGCCGAATTACTTGTTCTTTCTGTTTTTGCCTTTGTTGTCGTCTTGAGTAGTAATCGGAACTTTGTTTGATTGTTCACTTCCTAACCCTACTTCTATAATACACTGCAGGGAACCATGAGACAAAACCCATCATCACTCGATCTCTCCAGAGTCGAGAAACTCTAGAAACATGGCTGAAGCGTCTTCCCCGTTGTTGTCTTCTCACAACAATAGGAACTTGCTTCTTCTTTGTGCTATCGGCACGATCCTTGTCTCGGCTCTGGCGGATGGCGGGCCTCCCGTCGTCTTCATATTTGGGGACTCGACTTTCGACGTGGGGACTAACAATTACATACCTACTGCGGCAAAAGCCAACTTCTACTACTACGGGATCGACTTCCCTTACGCCCAGTCGACGGGGAGATTTAGTAACGGATACAACAGTGCCGACTTAATAGGTAAATTACGTCTTCCTAATCCCGTCTTAATCAATTTCATCTGGTCATTCCATTAATTAAACTAGAAATCCTTTTCCATTTGAATTTAACCCTGTGAAATTCATGTTGCTAGTGAGGCAGTTGGGTTACAAGCAAAGTCCACCACCTTTTCTGGCTCTTCTCCAAGACAATTCAACCTTCAAAACCAATGTACTTCAAGGTGTTAACTTTGCTTCAGGCGGCGCTGGAATTCTTGATGGAACTGGAAATCAAACATGGGTGCGTTTTCAAACCTATGTGAAGTCATGTTAAATTCTGTTGCTCCATTTTTTGAGCTCTTCCATGCCCTCTTAATTTCTTCCCCAGTGTGAGGAACATAACCGAGCCGAGTTAAGTCGCATAGTTCACTACCGGAGAGCTTGACTTGTCTGAAAAGTTCAGTCATTTCCCTATAAAAACTCTGATCAAACTTGACGTTTTATAGCTGAAGCTTGGCTAAATAAAGCGGTCTGCAAACTCGAAACTGCGGGTATCGTGTGCGACACTATTCAAAATATTAGTTTCGATCAATTAAAGTCGGGCTCAGGTTGCTACGGATCCGGATCCTCTGCCTTATTTTTTTTAAGGCAGAGGGATCCCCACCCTTGATATAGGGCGGGAGAGCACTATCAAGGGTGGGGATCTGCTGCCTTAAAAAAAAGTAAGGCAGAGGATCCTCACCCGGTTGCTACCGGAGCGCTCGGCGACCCAAGCCCGAGTCAAGCAATGATAGGGTGCTTTAGTTATCGCTACCGCATACTCAGATAAATTCTATTTCAAAGTGTTTAGAGAATTAAACTCTGGATCTTGCTAATGTACAGGGTGACGTGATATCGTTGGCGCAACAAGTGCAGCAATTCGCGACAGTTCAGGGCAATATCACAGGGATGCTGGGCCAAAACAATAGTGCCAAGTTCTTCGCCGGCTCGCTCTTCTTCATCAGCATCGGAAGCAACGACATCTTCGATCACCACCTTTACAACGAGACCACCGTGTCTGAGCCAGATCTGATGGCCGCACTTCGGTCTAACTACACAGCCCAACTGACGGTAGACACCGACTCGATAATGCAACTTTTGGGGTGACAATGTCTCTCCTTGTCTGAGAAAACCCTAGACCGACCTCCAGCAAATCTTGAAACTCAAACATATCGGGAACATTCGCATATAGCATAACTCCGAGTTGCCTGGCAAACGAATGTTGAGAATAATTTAGTGAGTTATTAAGCAATAGCTAGTCGTTCAATCTGGTTCAACTGCATATGTTAACGTTGCATATTGACTTGAATGGGAACGCCAGGCTTTGTACAACTTGGGTGCTCGGAAATTCGGGATCGTGAGTGTCCCTCCGATCGGGTGCTGCCCGTACGCGCGGCTCCAGAACTCGTCGGACTGCTTGACGGAGCTGAACGATGATGCTCAGGCCTTCCACTTGATGGTCTCGGATTTATTACAAAATCTGACCTCCCAGCTCCAAGGCATGACATACTCGCTTGGAGACGCATATACCATGACCTCTATCCTTATGGATGATCCTGGTGTCGTTGGTGAGCATCCAATGACTCCATTTTTTTTTTAATCAATTCTTCTGGTTCTTTCTCTCTCTCTCTTTGTCTTTGATTCACCAATTTCCTCCGATCTGGTCTTTCATCGTATGTGCAATTAGGAATTGAGAACATAGAAGCAGCATGCTGCGGAAATGGGACACTGAATGCCGAGAAGCCGTGCAACATCACGCAAAGCCCCAACCTGTGCCCGAACCGCAAAGCATACTTGTTCTGGGACATGTTCCACCCGACCCAGTTCGTGGCCGAGAAAGCCGCCATCACCCTGTTCAGAGGGAAACTGAGGTTCGTTGCGCCGATGAACTTCAACCAGTTGGCCGGGGCCAGCGCGTGAGACCGACATATGCAGTTCTCTCAGCTTTTCTCTCTTCCTTCCGAGACAAGTGATGTTTTCCGCATATTGTTATTTCGGCTGCCAATAATGATTCAGCCCGTTTTCGGGAATGAACCTCGAGTCCGGGGATCGGTCGTGCTGTGTAGGCTGCGATTGCACAAGCATTGTTCTTGTGGACTGATAAATAAATTCGCTTTCCCTCTTCAATGTTGATTCTCTAGACAATCTCCATAATTTTAGCTAGGGCTGTCAATTTGGCCCGCGCCGGACGGGCCGGCCCGGCCCGGCCCGAAATTTTTCTGCATTTTCGGGTCTAGTACTCGGGCAGGGTCGGGCAGGGCCGGCCCGGCCCAACCCGGCCTGATGCCAAACTTTTGTAAATACATATTTTTTTCTTTTAAATTTAATTTATTTTTATATTTTCTTTTTATATTTTTTCATTTGATGGTTTGTTAATTAATTTTAATTCAAAAAAAATTTTAAAAAGGAAAGAAAAAAATATTTTTGGCCCAAATCTGGCCCGGCCCGGCCCGGTTCGGGCCGGCCCGAGCATGGTACTGCTCAATTCGGGCCGGGCCGAGACTCGGCCCAGCCCGGCCCATTGACACCCCTAGTTTTAGCAGCTAGTCTCGCCGATTCCCATGATAGCGACAATGAGAAACCTCCAAGAGTTTGTGCGAGCCCTACGTTGTTAAGAGAGGAGGGGTGGGGTGCGGGAGCAAGTGACAGCACAAAGGGCGACTAAACCAGTGGTCAACTTAAGTACGTATATATTTCTTGTTAAGTCAATTATCTCAAAAAGCCACGCGTGGATTGAACAAGAAAATATGATACATTAATCAGAATTATCTCAACTTAATTTCCATCTTGTTATGTATGTCTTGAATAGGTAATAGGCTTAAGTTATGGGCCTTGGGCCAACATTAGGGTTTGAGGGGTAATACTATAAATATTACTTTTTACTCAAACTGTCAGATAGAGAGAAGCTTACGTTGCCTCTTTTGTAATCTCTTGATTCTCATAGTGGATTTTGCCTCTCCTCTCTCCCGTGGTTTTTCCCGCAAGGGTTTCCACGTAAATCTTGGTGTTCCGTTCTTCGTCTCTGTCTCAATTTCGTTTTAGTTTCCGCATTGTCGTAACAAACTGGTATCAGAGCTTCTGGTTCATCGTCGATGAAAGAGAGGCACGAGAATTCGGGAATTTGAATTTCGTCAATTTGGATTTCGGTGAATTTCCGCAATTGGATTTCGTGTATCAGTGAAGGTGTTCTTCAGTGATTTGGATTTGAATTTGAATTTTGAATTTCGGCGATTTTGTTTTCTCAGTGGTGTTCCTGTCAGAGGGTGTTCTTGGATTTTTTTCTTGTCTGTGGGTGATTTCGTTGATTTCTCTCGGTGGACGTTGTTCATTGATTCTGCCAAAGTTCAGCCGAAGATTGATTGTCTGTGGGTGATTTTTTTTTTTTTTTCACGTCCACGAAGCCACAAAATTGGTTGCCATCCATCAATTGCGTCAGAGAGAAGTAGAACGTGCCAATACTTGATGCCCCCCCTGATGCAGTTGACCGCCGAAGATTGTTTTCTTTTCTTTGACCAGACGGATCAAGTGGCCGCGAAACGTGTATCGCGCGTTTTCTTTTCCCTACTTTTAGCGGCCCATATTTGAAGATCGATTGGGGAAGTGGGACCCGCTTAAGTATCGGCGTACGATCCAGCTCCGAGACGTTTTTTGAAGAACCTTCTGTGTAAGAAAAGACAAGATTCGGACAGCTTGCGTAGTACGACAAGCGGTGTCTCGGTTTGTTCGCTTCAGACCGAGCTGAAGGGCGCGAAGGAGAGAGGAGGTTTGGTCTGCAGTTTTCTTTCGAGTTCGAAGGAGAAGAGCACAAGTTTTGCAATCAAGCGTAGGAGTTAATTTTTCAGGGGAATTCACAGCCCCGGAAGTTTAGATTTTTTGGGCTCAATTCAAGGGGTTTCGATTCGTCTTGTTCGAGGAGTTCATGCGCGCGTTTCTTTTTTCGACTCCGAATAAATTATGGCTTCGAGTTCAGGAACGAAATTCGATATCGAAAAATTTGATGGGAGCGGCAGTTTCAACCTGTGGCAAGTTCGTATGTCAGCCGTTCTTACGCAGCAGGGTATGAAGAAAACTTTATTTACTAAAGGGAAGAAACCAGACACGACAGATGAAGTATGGGAAGAATTAAATGAGAAAGCTTTGTTCACTATTCAGTTGTGCCTCACGAACGAAGTTTTGCATGAGGTACTAGATCAAAAAACAGCCACAGGTTTATGGACGAAGTTGGAGAGTATTTTTCTGACAAAATCTCTCACAAATCGATTGAGACTCAAGCAACGACTCTTCACTTTTCGTATGACTGAAGGTACTGCTCTCAAATATCATATTTCTGAGTTCAATGTTCTTATCGCTGAATTAAGAAGTATTGATGTTAATATTGAAGATGAGGATCAAGCTCTTTTATTGCTAGTTTCACTACCTCCATCTTATAAGAATTTTAGAGAGACCATGATTGTTAGTAGAGAAACTATTGATTTTGAAGATGTCAAGACTAATCTGCTAAATAAGCAAAAACTCGATACAGAATTGACTTCTGATGGTGGTAATAATCATGGGGCTGGTTTAGTCGCTCGAGGAAAATCTATTGAGAGAAGAAATAGTGGCAAGAGCATGTCAAAGTCTAAGCATAGAGATATGATTTTGCAACTATTGTAAGTCTCAAGGGCATATTAAGATAAATTGCCTAAAATTGAAGGCAAAGGACCAAGAGAGAAAATAATTCGAATCAACAAAATCATGGGAATGTCAATCGTCATAACAATCGCAACTATCAGAATATACAACATAGGCGAAACGAAAATCCTGCTCAAGCTGATATTGCTAAAGAAGAAAATGAAGATTGGCTATTGCTTGCAAATAATAAAGATAAATTCTGTTATAGTTGGATTCTTGATTCAGGCTGCTCATATCATATGTGTCCTCATCGAGATTGGTAATATGATGGTGGAGTTATTCTCATGGGCAATAATGCTAGATGCAAAGCTATTGGGATTGGCACTGTTAATATTAAGATGCATGATGGTATGATCAGAACTTTAGATAATGTCAGGCATGTGCCTGATTTGAGGAAAAATCTAATTTCATTGGGTACACTTGACGCCAATGGTTGTAGATTTACTACTGAGGGTGGAGTTATGAAAATTATGAGAGGCTCACTTTTATTGATGAAAGGGCACAAAATTGATACTTTGTATCAGCTGCAAGCCTCTACTGTTACTGGTTCAGCTGCGGTCTCTTCTGATATGACAGATTCAGATAATACAAAATTATGGCATATGAAATTAGGTCATATAAGAATTAGAGGGATGGAGGAGCTCAGTAGAAGAGGTCTCTTGTGTGGTCAGAAAATTTGAAAAACTGGATTTTTGTGAACATTGTGTCTTTGGGAAACAGAAAAGAATCAGTTTCAAAACAGAAATTCACAACACAAATGGCACTCTGGATTACATTCATTCTGATCTCTGGGGGCCTGCTGGAGTTCCATCGAAAGGCCTTGGTTCCAAGTATGTACTCACTTTTATTGATGATTTTTCAAGAAAAGTTTGGGTATTTTTTCTCAAGGCAAAAAGTGATATTTTCGTTACATTCAAACAATGGAAAGCATTAATTGAGAATCAAACCGGTAAGGAAATTAAGCGGCTGAGAACAGATAATGGGCTAGAATTTTGTGGAGGCAAATTTAATGAGTTTTGTAGGAATGAAGGAATTGTGAGGCATCATACTACAGTGTATACTCCGCAACTTAATGGTATTGCAGAACGTATGAACAGAACCCTATTAAAAAGAACAAGGTGCATGTTGTCTAACGCTGATTTGGGCAAGGAATTTTAGGCTGAAGCAGTCACTACTGCTTGTTGGTTAATAAATCGTTCTCCTTGCATGCTTATTGAGAACAAGACACCTGAGAAGGTATGGGCAGGTAAACTCGTTGATTATTCTTCTCTTCGAATATTTGGATGTCCAGCATATGCACATGTTAGTGAAGGGAAACTAGAGCCTAGAGCGAAAAAATGCATTTTTCTTGGTTATGCTTCTGATGTAAAAGGTTATAGGCTTTTGTGCTCTGATTCATCTAAGATTATAATTAGCAGATATGTTACTTTCGATGAGTCTGCTATGCTTCATCCTGTCAAGAAATCATTAAATACTTGTCAGGAAAATCTATAAAGTGCACCAAAGAAGGTGGAGTTTGAAGTATCTTCTTCACAACCAGTTCAGTCAGTGACTGATAATATTGAGATTAAAGAATCTGAAGAAGAAAATTATTCCATAGCCAAAGATAGACCGAGAAGAACAGTGAAACCTCCACAGATGTATGTATACTCAAATTTTGTTGCTTATGCTCTTTCAGCTGCAGAATCGATAGAATATGCTGAGACTAAAACGTACAATGAAGCTATTTCCTCTAAAGATTCACAAAAGTGGTTAGTTGCTATAAATGAAGAGATGGAATCTCTTGAAAAGAATCAAACTTGGGAGCTTGTCAAACCACCAAAAGGAAAGAAGATTGTGGGTTGCAAGTGGATTTTCAAAAGAATGGAAGGTAATCCTGGAGTTGAAGACATTAGATTTAAAGCACGTTTAGTTGCTAAGGGCTATAGTCAGATTGAGGGAGTTGATTTTAATGATGTGTTTTCACCCGTCGTTAAACACAGCTCTATTCGGGTCTTTCTTGCGTTAGTTGCTATGCATGATTTAGAGTTGGAACAACTCGATGTGAAAACAGCTTTCTTGCATGGTGAACTTGAAGAGAAAATCTATATGGGTCAACCTGAGGGTTTTCAGTTTGAAGGTAAGGAAGATCATGTATGTTTATTGAAAAGATCTATCTATGGCTTGAAACAATCACCTAGACAGTGGTATAAAAGATTTGATTCTTTTATGGTGCAACTTGGCTATTGTAGAAGCAAATATGATAGTTGTGTATATCTGTGCAAACTTCCAAATGGATTTTATATTTATCTGCTGTTATACGTTGATGACATGTTGATTGCAGCAAAAGATAAATTTGATATACAGAATTTGAAGGCACAGTTGAGCGCTGAATTTGATATGAAGGATTTGGGTTCTGCGAAGAAAATTCTTGGCATGGAAATTCAGCGAGATCGAAAAAGAGGAAAATTGTATCTTTCCCAGAAAAGCTACATTGAGAAGGTGTTAGATCATTTTGGCATGAAAGATGCCAAACCAGTGAGTACTCCTCTTGCTGCTCATTTTCGATTATCAGCTAATTTATGTCCACATACAGATGATGACATGTTGTTAGCATGGTAAGTAGATATTTATCATGCCTAGGTAAAATTCATTGGCAAGCAGTGAAGTGGATTTTGAGATATTTGAAGGGTACTTCATATTATGGTTTAGAGTTTGGAAAAACTTGTGAAACTCTTACTGGATATGTTGACTCTGATTATGCTGGTGACCTTGATAAAAGGAGGTCTTTGACAGGGTGCATCTTTATTGTTGGGGGCTATGCAGTCAGTTGAAAAGCTGCTTTGCAGCATACCATTGCTTTGTCTACTACAGAGGCAGAATATATGGCTATTACAGAGGCAATCAAAGAAGCTCTATGGTTAAAAGGCTTATTTGGATAGCTCAGTGTGGATGATGATGTGACTGTTGTGCATTGCGATAGTCAGAGTGCTATACATCTTACTAAAAATCAGATGTATCGTGAAAGAACAAAGCACATTGATGTGCGGTATCATTATATTCGAGACATTCTTGTTGATGGCTATATTAAGGTCTTGAAGATTGGTACAGAAGACAACCCAGCTGATATGTTGACAAAGTCATTACCCTTTACTAAATTCAAGCACTGCTTGGATTTGGTTAATGTTTGCAGCAGCTGAGTGTTATGCTGGTGGGAGGAGAAGTTTGTCTTAATACTTATGTCTACTTGGGAATTCAAGCCAAGGTGAAGATTTGTTATGTATGTCTTGAATAGGTAATAGGCTTAAGTTGTGGGCCTTGAGCCAACATTAGGGTTTGAGGGGTAATACTATAAATATTGCTCTTTACTCAAACTGTCAGATAGAGAGAAGCTTACGTTACCTCTTTTGTAATCCCTTGATTCTCATAGTGGATTTTGCCTCTCCTCTCTCCCGTGGTTTTTCCCCCAAGGGTTTCCACGTAAATCTTAGTGTTCCGTTCTTCGTCTCTATCTCAATTTCGTTTTAGTTCCCACATTGTGGTAACACATCTAAGTCCTCGGCAGCCGAATGGCTGATAGTACAATGTAATGTCATGATTCGCATATAATTGAAGGGAAAAGCTTACATTTCAGTACTGTCAGACTGTCTCTAACCGTAGATCTACACACCATCACCGCGTGTTTTGCATAAAGTACTCATTAACTGAAAAATCGTGAGGTAAAAAATAATGATAATATTGTCATACTGTCACGGTATCAAAGCCCACAATTAAATTAAGCATATGATCAGACTATCGCATCAAACATAAATGACAAAAGAAATCGAGAGTTAATATGCGGATGGTACACACAAATGCGAATATACATCCAATATTCCCAAGATTATGTAAATATATCTGCTCGTGACTGCGATCTTTAATGTCGGTACTCCCATTTTCAATTCTTTTACATTTCATCCGTTTACTTTTCTGTTCAAAATCAACAAAAGAACCATTTTCCTGAAATGTTTCGTCAATTTCATCCATATTATCAGATTTTCATCCTTAAAATCCATCCACTTAGGTCAAAGAACATATTAAATTTTGTGGCCGGTTATAATTTGTGTCGGTAAAGACCAAAGAAAGGGCATATGCCACATCCTTCCAAAGTTCATTTTTTGTTCCTAAGTGTACTATATTATGTGAAAAACTAGGGTTCTCCGCCGGAATAATAGTTGCACGTGTGTAATTTTGTATTAATCTTGCTTGTTCACTTCCTAAACCCCCCATCGATTATTACGCAGGGTGTCATTAAACAACACATAACATCGTCACTTAAATCACTCGAAAGAGTCAAATTCCTAGAAACATGGGTGCAATGTCTACCTCGTTGTTGTCTTCTCACGATAGTAGGATCTGGCTTCTTTCTTGGGCTGTCGGCATGATGCTCGTCTCGGCTTTGGCGGACGATGTGCCTCCCGTCTTCATATTTGGAGATTTGACGTTCGACGTGGGGACCAACAATTACATACCTTCCATGGCCAAAGCCAACTTCCCTTACAACGGGATCGATTACCCCTACTCTCAGGCAACGGGGAGATTCAGCGACAGATATAACAACGCCGATGAAATAGGTAGATAATGTGAAGAGAAAGAAAACTCTCCTCTTTATTCAATGAATATTTTTTCTGTATATTTATGTTGACACCTGATTTTTAATCACATTTTATTTTGATTTTTACTTCTTAAAATTAATTAAAAATAAAAAAAAAGTCATAAAATTACAAAATCAACTTTGGAAGCCTTGGCCCAACCTTACGAACCAATTTTGAACAAAAAATATTTTTCGAAATTTTTAATATTTTTTCGAATTTATTTAATTATAAAAATACCCAAAAAATCAGAAAAAATACCATTCGTGGTCAGAAAAATGTACAAAAATAGTCAATAATTTTATTTTAATTTCCTCCTCAGGTTGGTCATTACAAATCTCAAAAATTCGACTTGGGTCACTATGTTGCTTCACAAACATAAACTCGAGTCGAGCCTAAAAATTACCTTTTGAGTCCCCTAATTTTTAATTTCCACTTTTCATAAGCCATGACATTATAATCTAGAGCCTTGAAGTGCCATTGGGTCAATTAGGCTTTCAATTTGATCAATTTTGACGAAAAAGACCTAATTGCACAAATTTCTTTGCGATTTAGTCCCCGGTTTTGCGAATCTTAAAATTAAATTCTCTCTAGGGACACCCATGAAAATAAAATACCTCTATCCTATAGTTTTCGTCATGAAGAACTCATGGGTGGCCTCAATTCGGACTAATTTGATCGTTTAAGCCTCCGATTTGGCGAAAATCGATTTCGGATCCTAAGCATAATTTGGGGTTTTTGCCAAATTCCAATTCAATTGCTCGTAAAAACACCCATTTTAGATGGGAAACACGCCGAGGAGTCCGATTTTGGGGTCAATTTCATGAAAAACGGTCGATTACGAGCTCAATTGGGCGAAAAAATGGCGCTCGGATCGGTCGGGTCGGACCCGACCCGACCCGACCCGACCCGACCCGACCGAACCGGGTCTGCAACCAAAGTTGCAGACCTGCATTTCTCACGTACATTGCAGGGGGACATGGCAGGACCGGGCGACCAACGCTGGGGAGGACAGACGCCTTTTTCAGAAGGGAGGATGGCGTGAAGGCGAGGTCGGATCCGAGGCGACCGAGGATACAAAAGGAGCTCGTCCACAGTAGAACGAGGGGGGATTTTTTTTCATGGTTTC
Organism: Rhodomyrtus psidioides; assembly: GCA_021437785.1. NCBI lineage: Eukaryota > Viridiplantae > Streptophyta > Magnoliopsida > Myrtales > Myrtaceae > Rhodomyrtus > Rhodomyrtus psidioides. The sequence continues at coordinate 4,443,979 of JAILYB010000040.1, read as the reverse complement.
AAGAAAAACCGAGAGAGAAAGGGAGGAGCTCAAGCGAAGCTAGAGCACGAAGGAGCATCCCCGGACCTCCAGCAACTGAAACCAATCATCACCGAGGGCTCGGTGGTCGTCGACAAGCCACGGACAGGTCGGTCTCTTCTCCCGACCTCCATTTCTTGCGTGCCTACAAGCTGTTCGACGAAATGCCTGAATGAACATTTAAAGTTTTGGCTCTCGGTCGTGCCGTCCCCGAGCTCTATCGTTGCGAGTATGACATTTAAACTCCATTAGAACTATCTCTAAACCCGGCTTGCTCTTTATTTTGCATCGAAACCACGCCGGAAACCATGACCGGAGCTCCACCTTGCTCGGGCCGAGCCGAGAGTCCATACCGGCGAGGCCGGCGCTCGTCGAGGCCTAGGCAACCTCAGGTAAGCTCCTAAACCTCCATTGGATGCTCTTAGAATGACTAAAATCGAGCTTGGTCAAAAAAAAAAAAATTCTGCAAATTTCTCGGCCGGTGCCGGTTCGGGGGAGGTCCGTTCGGCCGTTTTCCGACGTGATTTTGCCATGTTTTTTTATGTATGTAGATCTGGGATGCATGGGGGATCGTTTATTGTTGAAATCGCACTTCGGAACCGATGTTTTCACGTCGGAACCGAAGCTCCGGCGAGGCGCCGGCGGGAATCGCCGGCGCCGGTCTTCTTCCCCGGCGAGGGAGTTGACCGGTCAACGCCGACGTGGCGTGCCACGTAGGCGCCACGTCAGCCGCCGGGGGGGGGGGGGAGCTCCTTTTTTAAAAAAAAGAAAAAAAAGAAAAAAAAGAAAAGAAAAAGATCAAAAAACCCTAGATCGGACGGTGGACGAAGTGCCACGTGTCGCGATCTAGGGATTTTCAAAATTAATAAATGATTTTATAATAATAAATAATATTTTCGAAAATTCAAAGAAAACCTAGATCGGACGGCCGTGGGTGTGCCACGTGTCGCGATCCGATGCTTTCGAAAATACCCTAGATCGGACGGACGTGGATGCGCCACGTGTCGCGATCTGGTGGCTTCAAGATCAAATAGATCGGATGGATGGGATTGTGCCACGTGTCGCGATCCGACATTTTCAAAATTAAATTAATTGGGCGGCTAGGATAGTGCCACGTGGCAAGGTGGGGACCGTCCGATTTTTTTTAATTTTCAAAAATTCGGATAAATTAGAAAATGGTTTTAAAATAATAAATAAATAGAAAAAATTGGAAAAAATCAAAAAAACGGCGTCGTTTAGACCGGTTCCAACCCGTAGGGTCGGGTCGGGCGCCCGAGAGGCGCGGGCCGGGTTTGACCCGGTCCGGAAAATATTTTTAATAATAAAAAAAAGAAAATAATTCCAAGAAAATTCCAAAAAAATCCAGAAAATAGAAAATGGCCACAATCAACTGGCCATGACCTATTTCAGGTCTTCCCGACTGTCGCGACCCTCTCGAGGTTAGTCTGAGGCTCTCGAGGGCTAATGGGCCGTCCAGTCTGGTCGGACGCGGACCTCTCCCAAGGCCCGTTACCCAAATCGCAACGGAGGTATGCGTAGTCGACCTTCAGTGTGATCTAGTGACATGTGCTAAGTGTGCATGCCATGGAGTCGCCACTAATCATTTTTTGGAGGGTATGATTGGACCACCCTATTGAATAGTCGGGAGTTTCTATTCAATTCTGCGATAACCAGAGAAATGGGTTCGGGGACTTAGTTACGTCAACTATCAGAGTTGACGCCCATTCGGTACCTAAGTTGACTGAGTTTTCTGACTTAAGATTTCATGCGGATGAGTGGGGTACAAGTCCTGAATCTAGGAGTTCGTGCAGATAGGAATGACTATCCTAGCAATCACAATCAATAATAAAATGCACAAATCAATGAATTCAAATGTACAAATAAATCACATGGCATTCCTAATAAGGCCATATTGGCCTAGAGAAGTATCAATCAGGCTTAGGAATGATTTAGACATGATTTTGCCCATCAGGGGCAAAATCGTAATTTTGAGACAAATGAGACAATTTGCCCAAAAAGGCCAAAATCATCATTTCGGAATGAATCCGGAGTAAAACAATGTCAAAAATAGGTTTGGTCACTCAATTGACCCATTTCCTATTTTTTGTAATTTTCATGATTTTCTGGAATTTTAGAAATCGATTTACCATTCGAATGGTAAAATCGTCATTTTCTAAAAGTTGGAATGAAATGTGGAAATCTTAGACATAAGGTTTAGCCACCTATCTGGCCCATCGCCAAATTCTAAGCAATTTCCACAATTCATCAGAATATCAAAGACGATTTACCCTTGTTGACACCTGATTTTTGATCAGTCTTTCATAGTTTATTTTTAAAAAATTCATAAAAAATCTATAAAAAGTTAAAAATATTAAAAAATCATCTTTGGTAGCCTTGACCAAGCTAAAGGAACCATTTTTGATAAAAAATAATTTGTCATATTTTTTAATATTTTTTAATATTTTCCAAAAATAGAAAAATACATGAAAAATGAAGAAAAATAGCGTTCGATGTCGTAAAAATATAGAAAAATAGTCAATATTTTTATTTTAATTTCCTTTTCATTTTGAACTCATAAATAGTCAAAATTCAAGTTCAATTGCATGTGTTTCTTCACGACGCATAGAGTTGAATTTGGCAAAAAAATGTCATTCGAGTATTTTAATTTGTAAATTTCTACATATTTTTTAGTCTTGACGTCCAATTAGATCGACCACCATCTACAATAAATTCCCCTTGCTGAATATTTTCGTTTTTGTTTCACATGATTTTATGGTGTAAAACGCCGAGTGGATCCCCAAATATAATCGGGTCGGCATGAGCTCGATAGCTCGTCCAAGACCAAACCAGGGCACGGCGAACCCCATGTGAGTACTCTCGAACTCCTTCGATGCTTCCTAATGCTTTTCTTAGGTTAGATCATGTGTAGAATGGCTAGGACAGCTAAATCATTCTTGAGCTGTGATTGATAAATAGGGCCTTACTAGGAATGCCATGTGATTTATTTGCATATCTAGATTCCTTGAGTTGCGCATTTTATTACTGATTGTGATTGCTAGGATAATCACTCCTATCTGCATGAATTTCTAGATTTAGGGTTCATACCTTACTCATCCGCATGAATCTCAGGCTAGAAAATTCAGTCAACTTAGGTACCGAAAGGGCGTCAACTCTGACTGTTGGTGTAACTAAGTCCCCGAAACCATTTCTCTGGTTCTCGCAGAATTGAATAGAAACTCCCAACTATTCGATTGGGTGGTCCAATCACACCCTAAAAAAATGATTGGTGGCGACTCCATGGCATGCACACTTAGCACATGTCACTAGACCACACTGAAAGTCGATCACGCATACCTCCGTTGCGATTTGGGTAATGGGCCTTGGGAGAGGCCCGCGTCCGACCAGACAGGACGGCCCATTAGCCCTCGAGAGCCCGACAACCTCAAGAGGGTCGCGACAGACTGGCGACTCCACTGGGGACTGGTTCTTAACCATTTAGTGGACTTGAGCCGATTAAAAAGTTGATTGATTCTTCTAACCTAATTTTATGCAGATGCTCTCGAAAGTGAGGTATATATGCTAACGAATGTGTTAGATGTTTTTGTAGACGGGAGAAATAAGGGGTGAAGTGCTTGTTAACTTTGTTTTATGCAGGCAGGAGTTTTGGATGTATGATTGTGTGGATGTTTATATTGAAGCGGTGATTGTTAAATAAAATGCATGTCTATTGCTTTAGCACGACACAATGAATACACACAATTGCGCCTAAAACCCCAGGCGCCCTCTTTAGGAACACAATAGAAGGAATTGAAAATGGAATCTCTGTGAGGAAAAACATGGGGTAATCCACTTTTCAATTCCGCTCACTTCGAACTATGGATTGAGTCCCAATGCAACGATAGTTGTGCAATGGAATCGGCTCTTCCCAGAATTCGAGGTGAGAACCTTGGCTTTAGGTACCAAGCCCTATCTTTTGATTTTTAGGAGTTTTCTCTCACTTGTCTCATGCGTTTGTCTATGGAAGGTTAGTATACCTAACACTGCAAAAAATACAGAGAAGCTTGATTTTCTCTTAAGTTTGGTTGGTAAGACTTTTCTATCCCTCGAACTTGTTACAGCTCTTAATCATTATATTCATTGCATAATTCCGGTGATTGGATTAAATGCCATTTTGAGGATAGATATGTGTGTTTTCCTCCCAATGTTCTTGATGGAAGATGAAGATGGTGTCATCCCATTACGAGCGCCAAGTGGACAAGAAGAGCCTACTATGGACATCATTGAGGTATCATCTAATGAAGATGACAATTTGGAATAGGTGATCCTGAAGTCACGTCTCAAAGATCGAAACTGGGGCATCTCTAAGTATTAAGATCACATTCCTTTGTTTTATTTTTCATTTCTAGCCTTTTTGTATATGATTTATTTTGCTGAGATCCTCTCTATCTGATTCCTTAGATTGATTGTATTAGGGATCTATTTGTGTTTATATACATTCAGATTGAAATTTGTTGTATTTCTATTGACTTGTCATTAGAATGTGATAGTGGCATTTCTTCTAATCACTCGAATACTCCAAAATTAATTTTATAATTCCTTTGGATGAAATTGAAATTGGAAGTCTTATACAACCTTTTGGTCGTATAGGGCAATACAATCCCAATTTCGACAGAAGGAACTATAAACTTGAATTGGTTCATGCATGTTTTGCATCATTGGTAATCCACAATAATTGATCAAGAGTACTCGTGTTTTTCAAATTTAATGAAAAGATAGATATCCAAATTACTCTCGTTCTTAGCAAACAGCTTTAATTTGGATACTGTATCTTCAATTGAATTTAAAACACATCGTAATTGTGTACTTTTGAACATTCCATTGATTTTCTTGGAATTGATCAAAGGCGATTATCGTGAATTACATTCCTTTCAATGATATGCTTTCCTTTGAGGAATATTGATAAAAGCTTTTGCACAAGGCCAAAACCCTTGTAAAAGCTCTTATCCATATTAATCACAAGTAAGCATATAATTGAAAGGATTTATGCTTTATTTTTCAAATTCTTTCTTCTGATTCTGCCTTTTCATTTGAAACAGGTTAAAAACAAGTAGAGAAGAGAAGTCTTTTTGTGGATAATCGCGGTGGGAGGTTCCTTTATCCGATCATAAGCAAGATTAAAAAATCAAGATGTACACGCTCGAATCATCAATGTCAAAGCGCAGCTTGCCTAGGTTGAGAGTGGTCAGGTGTTCGAGAAAGTCATCCATACAGAAGTTGAGACACACACATTAGAGCTTTCATTCATTTCGCTCAATCGAGGGACCTTAAAAGCAGATCATACAAATCATCGGGGTGGAAACATAAAACCGCAATGAGCCCTAATTAGCATCACAAAGGAACCTAGTTGGCCCTCCATATTATTGATGCTTTGCTTATACTCACCACCTCGAGACTCGAGATCTGCAAGCTTAAGAAGAAGGCGTTTACATTCCCCTTTAAGATCGGCAACCTTGGTCCCGTGATCTTCGGCGGCTATTTCCAGGTCCCGAACTAGTCCTCTCCCATGGGCTATATCCGCGGTAATGCTGTCAAGCCTTTCTTCCTGCCACTCACATTGAAACTTCAACACGACATTACGACGGTCGTGCTCATAGGTGGTCAGGGATAAGGCCAAGCGCTCCACCAAATTTCCCCTCTCGCGAAGCAACATCGAGACTCGCTTGTTGGCGAACTCAACAGCCTTTATGTGACTATCGGCCACAAGGTTGGCCAACACCAAGCAGTTGGACCGATCCTCATAGCGAGCTCGCAAAACGTGAGCCACGGTAGCTTTTCGATGAGCGACACGGTAAGTCTCTAAAAAGTTTATAAAGAGGGTTGGGAAGATTCTATATTCCCTCTCTAAATTAGTGCCCTCGATGGAGGTGGTGTCTATTTCCACGAGCAAAATACGGATTTCATCTTCAGTTTCTGGGTGATCGGCTATATGAGCATAGCCTCGACCGAGGAGGTTATAGAGTTTTTCCCACTGGGCCAAAATTTCGGACGAGAAAGCGCGAATTGGAGAGGAGGTCATTTTCGTTGGAGTGAGGGAGAAGAAGATGAGTGTGGTAGAGTGATTAAAATACGAAAATGCAATTATGTAAGAGTGTTAATCTTTTCTGCATTAACTCCTCCTTTTATAGCAACTCGAGAATGAAGAAAGGCACAACAATAATGCTCGTGGAGCCAAGTTAATTGGGTAAAGCGATGGTGGCTCTTTCGGTGAACCATCAGATTTGTCCCAGTCCGCGATTTCAGGCTTGATAAACCTAAAAAAGTTGTAAAAAGATATGTCGGTGTCACCATATTAAAATTGAACGGGAGTAAAGCGCAACTATCGAAAAAGTGGGAGACAGACATGGATATCGAGAAAAGGAAATCGATTTGGTGTCCCTCCACGTTGAAAAGAAGAAAGAAGACGACAAAGCGGGAAATACGAAATCTTGGGAGCAACGCTTGCCTGATGATCTTCATCCATGTTTAAAGAACGTTTCATGGGCATACAGAACCACTCAAAAGAAAATTTAGAGAGAGTGAGCATACATGAGAGAGTAGAGAACCCTGAGTGAGAAAAAATTGATCGAACATTTTTCGATCCAACATGTTTGAGAGTTACCATCAGTTGCTAGAGGTGACTGATCCAAAAATCTCAGAAAATGAACTACTGAGAGATCTCGAAGATTCTAGGATGGCGTCTGGTACCAGAACCACAGAACCCAACCCTTTCGGCAACGAAGTTCAGGATCTCAGCAGCGACGACAACAGCAGCAGCGATGGTCAATCCCGGAAAAGGAAACGTCGCCAGTGCCACACTCAGAATGAAATCCAAGAGCTTGAAGCTTTCTTTAGTGAATGCCCTCTCCCGAACATGAAACAAAGAAATGAATTGGGCCAGAAGCTAGGGATGAAACCTTTGAGGGTCAAGTTTTGGTTTCAAAATAAGCGAGCCAAATTGAGGGCTCAACACAGACGTCAAGAACTTGCGATTCTAAAGGAGGAAAACGAAAAGCTTCGAGCGGAGAACATGAGGTATAAGAAAGCTCCCAGCACTATCGCTTGCCTTAATTGCGGTGGCCCTATCACTCTCGGCGAAATGTTCCTTGATAAGCCTTATATGAGGATTGAAAATGCTCATTCACCACCCCACTCCCTCGAACCATCTTCGATACAATCGGATTTTGTTGGAGATATGCATGAACAAATCAATTCTACGAAGTCAATACCGATGCCTTCTAAAGGATGTGATATGCGTCACCATGATTGGAGTTTCCTTAACGATGAGCTTACTATCACGACCGACCAATCCAAAGCTGATGAATTCCCTCCACAACAATTTCCGGCTCGATCAAATCCTACTGGAAATAGGCCAGAGAGCAATAGCCAAGTTGTCAACACTGTTCCGATTCGCAAGAAGACGAGGGTCAATTGGTCCCCCGAGCTTCATCTCAAGTTCCTTAGTGCGGTTCAGCAACTAGGGATCAACTCAGCATATCCAACGCGCATACTTGAGATCATGAACATACCAGGACTCACTAAAGATGGAGTCGCGAGTCACCTCAAGAGCTACAGAAGGGCGCTAAGACAGCGCCACACAGCACTGAACCTGAAAGAACTCAACTTGTGCCTAAACACTAGGCATGGCTATAACTACAATGCCCCTGAAGTAAGAAATACCCTGCCTAATCTAGGCACCAACCAAGCTGGTAGCAGCACCATCGACTACTTGGGCGCTAATCAGAATATTCCCCCGAATCATCTCAGCACCCCTCAAGAGTATATGCCACAAGTGCAGCAGGTACGAACTCCTTGGTTTGAGCAGCAACTTTTCGCTAGTGCTCTTCCTATCCCCGATCAACATATTGCGCCTAGTGTTCAAAGATCTGCCCGGCTTGGGCATATGATTTCGGAAGATCAAGCGGGCGGATGCTTTGAGGATTTTTGTTTCTCCCATTCCCAAATGGAAGGTGCTTTTGATAGTGAACCGATCAATCATCCTCTTATAATCTCGAGCAACGACGAAGGTTCTAGCTCGAAGAATCAGATCGCTCACAACAGAAACAGGAATCCTTCAACGCCAAGCGATGATGGTCAACCCGAATATCAGTTGCTCGAAGAATCAAAAGATTTCCTTGATGAGGAGCTCCATATCTGGATCGATCAGTTTAAAACTGATGGACTTATGAAGTTATGATCCAAAATGACGATTATATGTCTGATTCATGGTGTAACTGGCTGATCACCGAGAATCCTCAAGGGAACTAGGCACATGTGGCTGGATGTATCATTAATCTTTCTGTCATAAAGTCTTCCATGCAAGATAATCTTCCTTAATGCCTAGAGTTAATCTGGGGCAGCGATCAGTACTACCTGCGAGCATCATCATGCTTGAGTGCGACAATCCCTTGTTAGATTAGAGTCGAGGCGAATCAATTGAACGCCACGAAGAAAAACATTTAAAGGCTTCACATAGGAAAATGCGAGCAAAAGCCCGAGCGAGCTCAAAGACGGTTAGCTCTGTATCGTTCTAAGGGACCTTTAGTCGTTATGAACTCTAAATTGAGCTTGTTTCATTCTCGATGGGGGTCGCTAACTGCTTCAAGAATTTTATAACAAAAAACGAACCAGTTAGGGACGCCAATAGTGCTGTGTCTTGGTAGTCAGTGAAATGGAAGTGGTACGAAACGTCAGGAGTTCGATCTCGGGATTGAAAAATCATTTTATCAGTTGGTCTATCACCCGATGAAGTTCAAAGAGATTCGACGCAGATGACTATAGAACTTGGGGCAATTCGAAAATCATCGATTCATTTTCATCAAGCGGCGAAGTTGGTATTGTAAAATGTGAAGCATGCAAATGACAAATCCGAAGCAGAAGGAGATGAATCATGATTCGCTTATCCAAGGTCGGGATTTCAACCTTCGACTAAAGCCAAATCTAGGATGAGTTTTTGATCTTGCCCACTCGACAAAACCCATCTCCACTGAAAATGGGGGCAAACCATTCCTACATCCGGAAAGCATGTCGAAGCCGAAGACATCAAATTCATCGTTTAATCCGTGGGGCAAGTCCCTGAAGCGATAGTTATAATCTGCAGAGCGTAATGGAATCCATCCTTTCAATGTAAAACGCATTTGGCCGCGGAGCCACCCATTTGGTAAAAAGAACGTATCGTTCCTAAATGATTTTCAATCAGATGCGGGGATAATGTTCTCTCATTTTCCTCTCAGGTGATGAACAGAGACGAGGCACCCAAGAAGCCATGCATTCAAATAACAAAACAGTGCATGAAACACGCCCAAAAAGATGAATGAATCTCCTCCGACGTAAATCCTCGAGGTGGATTCGTTGCCCAACCAGACGAAGAAATCATGGCCACAAGCTTGAGGGCCGGCTTCTACAATCTGCACATTGGCATGCAGAATGGAATTCAAATCAAGAGTAAAGTAGTATCGTCCCAATTTGTTTTGAATTTGGAAACCCAAAATAATGCTTAATATTTATCCTTGGCAGGAGCTCGCCATCAGGGCAGACATATTTTCACAACCCTTGTACACTCGTTGGAGCATATGACCAAGGGTAAGATGTATCGTTCCAATTTTTGTAAAGTTTTAGAATATACGATGACATATCCCTTTTATATTTCCAGGATCTCCAGCCTCGATGGGCAGGTAAGTATCCCTTTTCCCAATTCATTGGAGATTAAAAACTTTCAGAATTAATTCGATTCTCACATCTAAAAAGACATAGAATTCTTACTTCATTGACATTCATGTTTTAAAACATGAGATTGTCTGAACATGAATTACACATGTATGGTGCATCACAAAATCCCTTTGAAGAATAAATCTTGATGAAATGAAATGAATTTTTCCAACAAGAGTCGTTTGAACTGTTCAAAAGGGTATTTTCTCATAAGAGAAGCGAGCCTAATCCAAACACGTCCCATACACACTTGAGAGATGAGGAGATTGGAAATGATAGCGAAACCTTAACCTATGGATATAAGGGTCATTCGCAACGATTACATGGATCGAGATGATAGAGGCATTTATTTCTTCATTCCAAACACTACAGATGCCCATTGAGAACCCCATTGAACGGCGATTTTCATTCTCAACCCTGTCAAGAACCACCCCACATTGGGGCAAATGAAGGTTAGTCCAACAGTATCAGAAAGTAAACGGTTTGAAATTTTCTTGCTCGGACTAACATAAATCTTTGTGTGTTGTTTATATGATAATCCAAGTGTCATAGGATGACGAGAATAATTCATTTCTCTATCCTACACACTGTTATCCTTTGCACGACCAAGTTGAGCCAGCAAATTCATTTCATCAACCTATTGGTGATCATTGCATATTCCAAAGCAAAGGCAACATCACTCTAGGAATGGAAGCGTGCCAAAGTTTAAGTTGCATATCTAGCATGATTGCCGAAAATCCTAGCTCCAAAAGAAAAGAAAAACACGGGATTAAAAAAAGGGGGAAAAGAAAAATCCCTAGACATCAAGAAAAAGCAAAGTGCCTGGTAAAAAGCAAGGCTGATGTCTATTCAAAATATCCCTAGTAAAGTCTAGATATACGATGAAAAGACCCTGCAAAGGAGTCAGATCAAGATGACTACTCTCCAAATGATGTCGTGCTCAAATTGCAAACACACAAACAGACGGTCTCTTAATGTAACAAGAGACGCTTTTAAACATCCTTGTGCGCTCTAAAAGAGGAGTGTACACTTCAAGAAATGGAGATGTTCTTCGAAGGACATGTGGCAAATTTGCAATGATCACCAATGCCAAACCCTTCACAATTTCTGGGCAAAAAATAAGCCTTTTTCGGTCCCCAATCCTTCCAATGTTACAACCCTGAAGCAGTCTCATCTGACTAAGACACTTGGGTTAATGTATAACTTAGCTCAAAGAAGTACGAGCAAGACTATTTCTTTCTCATTTTACAGGGTTCTTGACTTGTAAACCCAGAGCAGATAGTGAAAATTTTTGTTCAACGGCCTTGACTCAAAAGTGAGTCCCCCTTGGAAACCGATATCCAAGCCTAACACTACGGTCCCGTGAAAGACCTCCTGATCGGTCGAAATGTATGCGTTGCGAATGATCCTGAAACCCAGGCACAGGTCGGTAGGAAATTGAGCACTTTCCCTATTAAAGATCATTATCATAGAGTAGTGAGGAGCCTTCTTGGATAAGAAATACTCCAATGGATGTTTTGAGCAAACTCTTTTTGAAATTTTCAAATTGTTTGATCTAGAGTTTCCGTGCAAGGAATTTATGATCACATCTGTATATGGCAGGAATGTTTTGGATAACCTCCAGCAATCAAAATGCACATTTCATGACTAAAACTTAAGTCGTAGAATTTTGTCAGTTAGACAATTATTGTCTTCCCAAAGATTACTAATATCTTCTTGGCGAGGAAAATTTTTTCAGGTCTAAGCTTTCTGCAGGACTTTTGGCCGCCCCAAAGACTGGGTGCGTCATCCTTAGGTGAAGCCTTTTAGTAGGCAAATCTTTTCTAAGACCGATCCATAGAATGATCGAGTCTTCGACTAGCCCCGAAGAGCGGGTACGTCATCCTTTGATTCATATCAGTTTGGAATCTCATAAATGGTAGAAACTGCCTGAAGGGTCAACTCAATGGTAGAAACCGCCTGAAGGGTCAATCAATGGTAGAAACCGCCTGAAGGGTCAACACAATGGTAGAAACCGCCTGAAGGGTCAATGTATGGTAGAAACCGCCTGAAGGGTCAACCAATGGAAGAAACCGCCTGAAGGGTCAAAACAATGGTAGAAACCGCCTGAAGGGTCAATGTATGGTAGAAACCGCCTGAAGGGTCAACCAATGGTAGAAACCGCCTGAAGGGTCAACTCAATTGTAGAAACCGCATGAAAGGTCAATGAATGGTAGAAACCGCCTGAAGGGTCAAAGGACTGGTAGAGACCGCCTGAAGGATCAACCCAATGGTCCGATCCACCATACGGATCAAAACCTTGATGAATCCCGAACGCGGGAGGATTCGTTTTCCCTAATAAGCCTTACATTAGGCAAGCCATTTCTAGTTTAGTCCACCACACGGATCAAAACCCTTGGCAAATTCCCAAATGTGGGATGCGTCTTCCTTAGGTTCCTATCAGTTAGGAATTCCATTATGGTTTGACCTACCATACAGGTCAGAGCTTAACATCCCCAGGACACTCCGATGACAAGTCCTTAGGAATCTACTTGAACCCATCAGACAAAGCAAATGCCGCAAGCATTCGACAGGTAAGGGGCAGGGAAGTCTATCTACTCCTTAACTTTCTTACATCATATCAGGGAATTGAATGAGCACATCTCTTTTTAAGGAAAAGCACACATTGATGGGCATGAAAATTGGATGTCATGATTTCTTTTATTTTCCCAGTCGAGTCGATCGGAACACAGGTGTCACCTTGTCTTTGAGAGAAACCTCTGACGAAATTCCTCTCAAAGAGGGGCAGTTGTTGACACCTGATTTTTGATCAGTCTTTCATAGTTTATTTTTAAAAAATTCATAAAAAATCTATAAAAAGTTAAAAACATTAAAAAATCATCTTTGGTAGCCTTGACCAAGCTAAAGGAACCATTTTTGATAAAAAATAATTTGTCATATTTTTTAATATTTTTTAATATTTTCCAAAAATAGAAAAATACATGAAAAATGAAGAAAAATAGCGTTCGATGTCGTAAAAATATAGAAAAATAGTCAATATTTTTATTTTAATTTCCTTTTCATTTTGAACTCATAAATAGTCAAAATTCAAGTTCAATTGCATGTGTTTCTTCACGACGCATAGAGTTGAATTTGGCAAAAAAATGTCATTCGAGTATTTTAATTTGTAAATTTCTACATATTTTTTAGTCTTGACGTCCAATTAGATCGACCACCATCTACAATAAATTCCCCTTGCTGAATATTTTCGTTTTTGTTTCACATGATTTTATGGTGTAAAACGCCGAGTGGATCCCCAAATATAATCGGGTCGGCATGAGCTCGATAGCTCGTCCAAGACCAAACCAGGGCACGGCGAACCCCATGTGAGTACTCTCGAACTCCTTCGATGCTTCCTAATGCTTTTCTTAGGTTAGATCATGTGTAGAATGGCTAGGACAGCTAAATCATTCTTGAGCTGTGATTGATAAATAGGGCCTTACTAGGAATGCCATGTGATTTATTTGCATATCTAGATTCCTTGAGTTGCGCATTTTATTACTGATTGTGATTGCTAGGATAATCACTCCTATCTGCATGAATTTCTAGATTTAGGGTTCATACCTTACTCATCCGCATGAATCTCAGGCTAGAAAATTCAGTCAACTTAGGTACCGAAAGGGCGTCAACTCTGACTGTTGGTGTAACTAAGTCCCCGAAACCATTTCTCTGGTTCTCGCAGAATTGAATAGAAACTCCCAACTATTCGATTGGGTGGTCCAATCACACCCTAAAAAAATGATTGGTGGCGACTCCATGGCATGCACACTTAGCACATGTCACTAGACCACACTGAAAGTCGATCACGCATACCTCCGTTGCGATTTGGGTAATGGGCCTTGGGAGAGGCCCGCGTCCGACCAGACAGGACGGCCCATTAGCCCTCGAGAGCCCGACAACCTCAAGAGGGTCGCGACAACCCTTTGAGGGGTGAAATCGTCATTTTGGATTAAATGGGAAAAAATCCCGAAAACGGCAACAAATCAATTTCTTTTGGTCATTTTCAGCCTTGGGAATTTTTTATAATTTTTTAGGAATTTTCTGCAATTTTTCTCAATTTTTTATTTTTCCTTTGATTTTCCATTTTTTTTTAGATTTTTCTGTTTTTTATTATTAATATTTTCTGAAAATATTTTCTTTGACAACATACCACACTTAACCAAGTAAACAAACTAACTACTAGACTGAAATAAATACATGCAAATCAAGTCTATAATGGCGATTTTTTAGAAAAATAACTCTGATATATGGATCGGGTACGTAGAATATACCGAATTGGACACCGACCTTCAATCGCCCAGCCCCAGCCTGCGACCATCTCCATGCCCGTTACCTGTCGATCGCCATTAGAATGTCAATAGCCAATTTCACAAATTAAGAATGAAATGATTTTTTAAAAAAAAATAAAAACAAAAAAACAAAAAAAAACAAAAAAAATCGGACACTGTTAAGACACTGTTCCGACACGCTCCGACACGCTCCGACACGTTCGACACTCTCCGACACGCTATGACACGGCTCGACACTCTCCGACACGCCCGGACACTCCCCGACACGTTCGACACTCTCCGACACGCTCCGACACGTCCGGACACGCTCCGACACGTTCGACACTCTCCGACACGCTCCGACACGTTTGACACTCTCCGACACGCTCCGACACGCTATGACACGGCTCGACACTCTCCGACACGCCCGGACACTCTCCGACACGTCCGGACACGCCTGGACGCGGGGACCGAGCGGGGCACGGCCGAAACGGGTAAATCGACGTTCGGCGGACGACGGCTGACTTCGGGATCGATGACAGAGGTTTGAGGGAACGTCGGGGCGGAGGAAAATAGAGCACGGCGGCTTCAAGCCGCGTTGGCTCGCGGGTTTCTCAACTTTGCGGCGGCTCGGGTCTTCGGATCTAGCGGCTCGAAGCGGGTAGCGGCGGCAGCGAGGTGGTGGTGCGGTGGTAGCTGGCTCGACGAAGGAGGCCGGATGTGTGGTGGCGGGAAGCGGTGTCGGTGAGGTGGGGAGGTTCACCAAGAAGAAGAAAAAAAAGAAAAAAAATCAAGAAGAAGAAGGAGAGACCCGGAGGAGGAGGAGGAGGGGGAGACGAAGAAGGAGGGGAGCGGCCGATGAGAGAGGGCCGCTCGTCCCTCTCTCTCAATTGAGTGCACTCAAGTGCACTTGAGTGCACTTGAGTGCATTCGAAAAAGAGAGAGAGAGGAAAGAGCCAAAAGAGAGAGGGAGAGCGTGTGAGAAAAGAGAGGGGGGATGATGAGGGGGCGGAGAGAAGAGAGCATGAGAGAAGAGGGAAAAGAGAGGGAAAGAGAGAATTTTTTTATTTTATTATTATTATTTTTTTGTTTTTTTTATTATTTTATTATTCCCCATCATTACTCAAACTTTTCTTTTCTCTTTTACTTTTCTTTTGAATGATGATGTTTTCACTCCTTTTCCTTTTAATCATTACTAATATTTTTGCCAAATTCAATTTTATGGTGATCAGAAAACACCTAAAATCGAACCTGAATTTTACTGTTTTATGAGGTCCAAAAGTAAAGAAAATTAAAAATAAAAATACTGACTATTTTTCTATATTTTTGTGACCTCGAATACTACTTTTATTGATTTTCTTTTTATTTTTATATTTTTCGAAAATAATAATAAAAAAATATGAAAAATATGAAAATATTTTTTTTTCCAAAATGGTCCCTTTAGCTTGGCCAAGGCTACCAAAGTTGATTTTGTAATTTTTCAGCTTTTTTTGGATTTTCTATGAATTTTTGAAAAATAAAGGAAAAAAAGTTGATCAAAATTTAGGTGTCAACAGCTGCCCCTCTTTAAGAGGAATCTCGTCAGAGGAATCCCCTCAGAGGTTTCTCTCAAAGACAAGGTGACACCTGACTCCTGATCGACTCGACTCGTGAAACTAAAGGAAAAGGAGTCATGACATCCAGTTTTTCATGCTTGTCGATGTATGCTCTTTCTTGAAGGAGGAAACATTTATTTGACATGAGAGAGTGAGATAGTAGAGAGACATACCTGTCACTTGTTCGATGTTTGTACCATTTTCAGGGTGTCTGATGGATTCAAGAGAATACCTAGGGACTCGTTACTAGAGTGTCCTAGGGAGGTTAAGCTCTGACCCGTATGGTAGGTCAAACCATAATGGGATTCCTAACTGATAGGAATCTAAGGAAGAAGCGTCCCATTTGGGATTTGCCAAGAATTTTGATCCGTATGGTGGATCGGACCATTGAGTTGGCCATTTAAGTGATTTTTACTATTGGGTTGACCCTTCAGGCGGTTTCTACTGTTGTTTGACCCTTCAGGTTATTTCTACCTTGGTTTGACCCTTCAAGCGGTTTCTACCTTGGTTTGACCCTTCAGGCGGTATCTACCTTGAATTGACCCTTCAGGCGGTTTCTACCTTGGTTTGACCCTTCAGGCGGTTTCTACCTTTAGTTGACCCTTCAGGCGGTATCTACCTTGAATTGACCCTTCAGGCGGTTTCTACCTTGGTTTGACCCTTCAGGCGGTTTCTACCTTTAGTTGACCCTTCAGGCGGTATCTACCTTGAATTGACCCTTCAGGCGGTTTCTACCTTGTGTTGACCCTTCAGGCGGTATCTACCTTGGTTTGACCCTTCAGGCGGTTTCTACCTTTAGTTTCGAAAAGGGGTCTCATGACGAGGGTTCTCCACGTCCAATGAGACTGCCTGGTTTTTGAAAAGGGGTCTCATGACGAGGGTTCTCCACGTCCGATGAGACTGTCTAAATTTTGAAAAAGGGTCTCATGACGAGGGTTCTCCACGTCCGATGAGACTGTCTGAATTTTGAAAAGGGGTCTCATGACGAGGGTTCTCCTCGTCCGATGAGACTGCCTGATTTTTGAAAAGGGGCCCCGAGACGAGGGTTCTCCACGTCTGATAGGGCTTTTTCTTTTAAAAGGGTTTTTCTTCCCCTATTTTTTAGAGATCCCGAAGTTTGTCGGGAATTCAGTTTTTGAAGCAGTGAAAGATTTTATTTTGACAAAGCCTTGCTTTAGTCTGTTGAGGTGACATTCTGGGAGCTGGGTTCTCCAGGTATCCTGCAGAAATTTGAGCCTGAAAGATTTTTCTTCACCAAGAAAACGTTAGTAATCTTTGGGAAGACCACGGCTGTCCATTTGACAAAAACCGTATGACTTAAGTTTTAATCGTGAAATGTGCATTTTGATGCTGGAGGTTATCCAAAGCATTCTTGCAACATGCAAATGTGATCACAAATCCCTCGCACGGAAAATATAGATCTACAATTTGAAAATTCCAAAAATAGTTTGTTCAAAACATCAATCAGAATATTTCTCGACAAGAAGGTCTTCTCACCTGTTTTGAGATGGTGGTTTTTATAGGGGATGCACTCAATTCCCTACTAACCTGTGCCTAGATTTTAGGCTCATTCGCAGCGCATACATTTTGATCGGTCGGGAGGTCTTCCACGAGACCGTAATGTTGGGCTTGGATATTGGTTTTCAAGGGGGACCCGCTTTGGAGTCGAGGCCATTGAACGAAAGTTTTCACCATCTGCTCTGGGTTTACAAGTCAAGAACCCTGCAAAATGAGAAAGAAATAGTCTTGCTCGCACCTCTTCGAGCTAAGCTATATGTTAACCCAAGTGTCTTAGTCAGAGAAGACTGTTTCAGGGTTATGATGTTGGTAGGATTGGGGACCGAAAAAAAGCTTGTTTTTGGCCCAGAATTTATGAGGGGTTTGACATTGGTGATCATTGCAGATTTACCACTTGCCCTTTCCTCTCTGCACCTTCAGTTTTTTGGGATGCGCAACCGATTTTGAGATGTGCACCAGCTCTTTAGAGAACGTCTCTCGTCGCATTTTAAGAGACTGATGACTCTGTCTGCGTCTTTGCTCCACACTTGACACCATTTGGGGAGTAGTCTTTGATCTGACTCCTTTAGGGATTTCCTCTTTTCCCATTCGGCTTCATTGTGGATCAATCAAACAACTTACACGAGCATCGGCCTTGCTTTTACCAGGCACTTTGCTTTTTCTTAATGCCGTGGATTTTTCTCATTCATTTTTGAAATCCCACTTTTTCTCATCTTCATGGGATCATGTTAGACATATAGTCTAAACATGCTTTAAATATCAGTCCGGGAATTCTCTTCGTAATCCCTGAGTCTTGAACTCTTCCATTTTTGAAGTGGTGCGGCATCCGTCTTGGAATGATCACCAATGGGTTCATGAAATGAATTTGCAGACTCAACTTGGCTGTGCAAATGATACAGTGTGTGGGATAAAGAATGAATGCTTCTCGTCATCCTATGGCACTTGGATTACCATATAAACAACACACAAAGATTAATGTTAGTCCGAGCAAGAAAATTTCTAACCATTTTCTCCCGACGCTGCTGGACTTACTTCCTTTTTGCCCCGGTGTGGGGTGGTTCTTGACAGGGTTAAGAATGAAAACCGCCGTTCAAATGGGTTATCAACGGTCACCTGTAGTGTTTGGGGGATATGAAACGAATGCCTCCGTCGTCCCAACCCATGTAATCGTTGCAAATGGTCCCTACCCCCGTAGACCCAGATTTTGTTATCTGCTCACTCCACTCATCTCTCAAGTGTGTGTTGGACATGTTTGGATTAGGCTTCGCCTCTCGTCTGAGAAAACACCCTTTTAAACGGTCTGAACAACTTTTATTGGAAAAATTCTTTTCATTTTCTCCAAAATCTACCCCTCATGGAAATCTTATGATGCACCATGCATGTTTTATTCCTGTTCAGACAACCTCCTGTTTTAAAATATGAATGTTAATAAAATTAGAATTCTATGTCTTTTCTAGACATCAGATTCTAAAAGCTTTTCTTTTTCTCTCTATTTTTTTTATTTAACATTTTCAATGGATTGGGGAAAGGGATACTTACCTGACCGTCGTGGCTGGAGATCCCTGGAGATAAAGAAGAAATATGTCAGTGTATGTCCCAAAATTTTATAAAAATTGGAATGATACATCCTACCCTTGGTCGTGTGCCCTAGCGAGTTTACACAGGTTGTGAAAATCTGTTCTCCTTGATGGCGAGTCCCTATCAAGGATAAATAACAAGTGTCAACTCGCATTCCCAAATCCAAGATAAATTGGGACGATACGACTTTACTCTCGATTTGCATTCCGTTTTGATGTTGCATATTGATATGAACAACATCTATCAAATTCCTCCATCCGTGCTTGAAGGTATTTGCGACGCCTACGGTTCATTTGCCCCAGTTGGGCGACGTCTGTTTTGTCATTTGAATGCATGAGCTTTTGGGTGCATTGTCTCTTTTATCACCTGGGATAAAAAAAATGGAGAAAAACTTATCCCCAGATCTGATTAAAAATCAATTAGGAACGATACGTCCTTTCACCAAACGAGTGGCTCTGCGGCCAAATGTATTTTGCACTGAAGGGACGAATTCCACTATGCTCCACGGGTTTGGGGAATTTGCCCCCGTTTTCGATAGAAATGAGCCTTATCAAGATGTATACAATACAAATAGATCCTTAATACAATCAATCTAAGGGACGATATAGAGAGGATCTCAGCAAAATTAATCATTTACAAGAGAACTAAAAATGTCAAATCAATCAAAGGAATGTGGTCCGAACACTTGGAGATGCCCCAGTTCCAGTCTTCGAGATGTGACTCCAGGATTACCGATTTTTTTTTTAGGTGGTTTTAGATATACCAACCATCTAAAGACATGCACATGAGACAAGTGAGGATAAAACTTCTAAAAATCAAAGGATTTGGCACCTAAGGTCAAGGTTCCCACCTCGAGTTCTAGAAAGAGCCGATTCCATTGCACAGCTATCGTTGCATTGGGACTCGATCCATAGTTCGAAGTGAGCGGAATTGAAAAGTGGATTACCCCGTGTTTTTCCTCACGGAGATTCCATTTTCAATCCCTTATATTAGGGGTGAGCATAAAAGACCGCCCGGACCGGGACCGCCCGGACCGGACCGGGACCGGTGGTCCGGTTCCCGGTTTTAGGGGGGTCCGGTCCGGTCCCCGGTTCCAAAAATTGGAACCGGTGACCGGGCGGTCCGGTTCCCGGTTCTAGGGACCGGTTCTGGAACCGGACCGCCCGAACCGCCCGGTCTGTTATAAAAAAAAAAGAAAAAAATATCTCACTTTTACTTTACTCACGTTAGTCGATCAGATTCATTACTCATTAGGGATTAGGGTTCCTTCCTTTGCCTCTCGCCTCTCGGAGTCATCCCGTTCTCCTCTTCCTTTGCCTCTCGCCGATCGATTCAGTCTATCCCTCTCGGCAACGTCCTTGCTCGCTGTGAAATAGCACGGAGATGCCGCGATAGTTCAAAGCTTCGGACGGAGGTGTACATCGGAGCGCGAGAGATTCGGCGCCGTCGAGCTTCGTCCGCCTCTCCTCTCTGGTGAAATCTGTGTCTCCGGTGAAGTGCATCTTCGTCCGCCTCTTGTCCCCAACGTTGTCGAGGTATCATCCTTTCTCTTTTCCCTTTCAATCGTTAAAAGGAGTCATCTTTTTTGTAAAAGTAGAAAATGGGTTCAAAGAACTTCCACGGAAGAGAAGAAGAGAGATCATTACTTGGGGTGAGCATTGAAAAAGAGAGATCATTAGTTGCCAACTTTTGACGGCAATACAGTTTAAAGGTTTGGAAAAGTGGCTTTGCATTTGGCTGAGTTCTGTGGTCCAGCAGCGCCCTACCAATGAACAAGCGTCAAATATACACGCGAGACTCAACCCTTGAGAACTATAGTGTATTGTTCTCGGTTGTAATGATGGAAGAATGTATATTCTTCTGTGCTTTTACCTTTTTCTTACAAATACTACTAGAACAATGCAACTGAGAAAGATTTGTGAACGTAGTGTTGTCCAAAGTGAGTTACGGTCATGGCTGGAAAAGTGAGATGCGTGATTCTACTTTCATCCATTACATTTGTGGTAGTCACTTGTTTTTGTTTCGATAAATGCTTCTAAGTCACGATTCATTAGCATACAGTTTGTGCTAGCAACCCCTGTATGCAATTGCGCTTTGTACAGAGCAACCCCTGTATATTTTTCAGAACCTACTTTTTTCTAAATCTCTCATTAGTGCTCTTTTCCAATGAGTCTATCCTATTTTCAAACCTATCAGTAATTCTTTTTTCCATTTCCTCTATTTTCTTCGTAGTAGCCTTTTCCAAATGTTCAAATCTTTATCAGTAACATATGTAGCTTACACTCCTCTATTCAGGTGTTCTACCTATATGTCAATGGAAGTGGACGAGTCCATCGATGAGGTGACTTCGCCAACGCATTCACTGGAGCATGAAGGTGAAGAAATACATGAAAGTGAAGAAGTCTTCGAAGAGGAAGTCGACACAAATAAGGTATCTCATGGCTGCCCAACTGTTACTGGTAAAAGGAAACTATCAAAAGTCTGGCAGCATTTTCGTAATCGTTCAAATTCATCTCGCTGATAATAAAAATTGCATCACATATCATGTCACTTCATTGAAGATATTAAGCAAAAGACTGATTAGCACAATTAGTGCAGAAAGAAAAGGCAGGGGGATTCAAATTCAACAAATGACCAAAAGGAAAAGGTGGGCTCCTTGCTACTGCTTCTGGGCAAATATCCTTTGGACGGTTGCAGACAATTTGTCACTCTTTTTGGTCTTTCCGCTGCACTCATCGATGCTTGCTGCTTCTGGGGGACGATGTATGAAGGGAATGGAAGGAAATATTTTGTGAATCATTGCAGACATCAGTGGGCAAAATCCCAGATTTCTTGTTTGTGTTTTTGTAATTTGTATGCACATCGGATCAAACATTATAGCCAGATTTCTTGTTTGTGTTATTGTGTTGTTGGTTCTGTTGAAGTTGTTTCTAACAGGTTCCAACGGAGATTTTCCATTTGGCATGAGGCTATTGGGAGTGGTTATTTGAACATTTCCAACAGGTTACACTCCACGTTTCTAACATATGTAACATATTTTCAAACCCCTGTATAATTGTAGCCTTTTCCCCTCTGGAAACATATACATCCTCCTAACTGTTATGTGGCTTTGTGATGCAGGCCACTGCAAAAAAATGTACATCAATTGGTTTCTTGGAACCGGACCGGAACCGGACCGGACCGACGGTCCGGTCCGGTTCCTGGTTCTCGAGTGGCCGGTCCGGTTCGCGGTTCCGAAAAATGGGAACCGGGACTATTGGTCTGGTTCACGGTTCTTGAGGGGAACCGGACCGGACCGGGAACCGCTCACCCCTACCTTATATTGTTTTCCTATAGGCGGCGCTCGGGGTTTTAGGCGCGGTTGTGTGTATTTTCGGTGTCGTGCTAAAGCGATAAACATGCATCTTATTTAACAATCACCGCTTCAATATAAAACATACACACAATCATTCATTCCTACGCCCAACCTGCATAAAACAGAGTTAACAAGTACTCCACCCCTTATTTCTCCAATCTACAAAAACATTTAACACCTCAAGGGTTAAAGCACGTACCTCACCTTGAAGAGCATCTGCATAAAACATGTTAGAAAAATCAATCAACTTTTTAATCGGCTCAAGTTCTCTAAAGTCCCCAGCGGAGTCGCCAGTCTGTCGCGACCCTCTCGAGGTTAGTCTGAGGCTCTCGAGGGCTAATGGGCCGTCCAGTCTGGTCGGACGCGGACCTCTCCCAAGGCCCGCTACCCAAATCGCAACGGAGGTATGCGTAGTCGACCTTCAGTGTGATCTAGTGACATGTGCTAAGTGTGCATGCCATGGAGTCGCCACTAATCATTTTTTGGAGGGTATGATTGGACCACCCTATTGAATAGTCGGGAGTTTCTATTCAATTCTGCGATAACCAGAGAAATGGGTTCGGGGACTTAGTTACGTCAACTATCAGAGTTGACGCCCTTTCGGTACCTAAGTTGACTGAGTTTTCTGACTTAAGATTTCATGCGGATGAGTGGGGTACTGTTGACACCTGATTTTTGATCAGTCTTTCATAGTTTATTTTTAAAAAATTCATAAAAAATCTATAAAAAGTTAAAAAAAAATTAAAAAATCATCTTTGGTAGCCTTGACCAAGCTAAAGGAACCATTTTTGATAAAAAAAAATAATTTTTCATATTTTTAAATATTTTTTAATATTTTCCAAAAATAGAAAAATACATGAAAAATGAAGAAAAATAGCGTTCGATGTCGTAAAAATATAGAAAAATAGTCAATATTTTTATTTTAATTTCTTTTACATTTTGAACTCATAAATAGTCAAAATTCAAGTTCAATTGCATGTGTTTCTTCACGACGCATAGAGTTGAATTTGGCAAAAAAATGTCATTCGAGTATTTTAATTTGTAAATTTCTACATCTTTTTTAGTCTTGACGTCCAATTAGATCGACCACCATCTACAATAAATGCCCCTTGCTGAATATTTTCGTTTTTGTTTCACATGATTTCATGGTGTAAAACGCCGAGTGGATCCCCAAATATAATCGGGTCGGCATGACCTCGATAGCTCGTCCAAGACCAAACCAGGGCACGGCGAACCCCATGTGAGTACTCTCGAACTCCTTCGATGCTTCCTAATGCTTTTCTTAGGTTAGATCGTGTGTAGAATGGCTAGGACAGCTAAATCATTCTTGAGCTGTGATTGATAAATAGGACCTTACTAGGAATGCCATTTGATTTATTTGCATATCTAGATTCCTTGAGTTGGGCATTTTATTACTGATTGTGATTGCTAGGATAATCACTCTTATCTACATGAATTTTTAGATTTAGGGTTCATACCTTACTCATCCGCATGAATCTCAGGCTAGAAAATTCAGTCAACTTAGGTATCGAAAGGGCGTCAACTCTGACAGTTGGTGTAACTAAGTCCCCGAAACCATTTCTCTGGTTCTCGCAGAATTGAATAGAAACTCCCAACTATTCGATTGGGTGGTCCAATCATACCCTAAAAAAATGATTGGTGGCGACTCCATGGCATGCACACTTAGCACATGTCACTAGACCACACTGAAAGTCGATCACGCATACCTCCGTTGCGATTTGGGTAATGGGCCTTGGGAGAGGCCCGCGTCCGACCAGACAGGACGGCCCATTAGCCCTCGAGAGCCCGACAACCTCAAGAGGGTCGCGACAGACTGGCAACTCTGCTGGGGACTGGTTCTTAACCATTTAGTGGACTTGAGCCGATTAAAAAGTTGATTGATTCTTCTAACCTAATTTTATGCAGATGCTCTCGAAAGTGAGGTGTATATGCTAACGAATGTGTTAGATGTTTTTGTAGACGGGAGAAATAAGGGGTGAAGTGCTTGTTAACTTTGTTTTATGCAGGCAGGAGTTTTGGATGTATGATTGTGTGGATGTTTATATTGAAGCGGTGATTGTTAAATAAAATGCATGTCTTTTGCTTTAGCACGACACAATGAATACACACAATTGCGCCTAAAACCCCAGGCGCCCTCTTTAGGAACACAATAGAAGGAATTGAAAATGGAATCTCCGTGAGGAAAAACATGGGGTAATCCACTTTTCAATTCCGCTCACTTCGAACTATGGATTGAGTCCCAATGCAACGATAGTTGTGCAATGGAATCGGCTCTTCCCAGAATTCGAGGTGAGAACCTTGGCTTTAGGTACCAAGCCCTATCTTTTGATTTTTAGGAGTTTTCCCTCACTTGTCACATGCGTTTGTCTATGGAAGGTTAGTATACCTAACACTGCTAAAAATACAGAGAAGCTTGATTTTCTCTTAAGTTTGGTTGGTAAGACTTTTCTATCCCTCGACCTTATTACATCTCTTAATCATTATATTCATTGCATAATTCCGGGGATTGGATTAAATGCCATTTTGAGGATAGATAGGTGTGTTTTCCTCCCAATGTTCTTGATGGAAGATGAAGATGGTGTCATCCCATTACGAGCGCCAAGTGGACAAGAAGAGCCTGCTATGGACATCATTGAGGTATCATCTAATGAAGATGACGATTTGGAATAGGTGATCCTGAAGTCACGTCTCAAAGATCGAAACTGGGGCATCTCTAAGTATTAAGATCACATTCCTTTGTTTTAATTTTCATTTCTAGCCTTCTTGTATAGGATTTATTTTGCTGAGATCCTCTCTATCTGATCCCTTAGATTGATTGTATTAGGGATCTATTTGTGTTTATATACATTCAGATTGAAATTTGTTGTATTTCTATTGACTTGTCATTGGAATGTGATAGTGGTATTTCTTCTAATCACTTGAATACTCCAAAATCAATTTTATAATTCCTTTGGATGAAATTGAAATTGGAAGTCTTATACAACCTTTTGGCCGTATAGGGCAATACAATCCCAATTTCGCCAGAAGGAATTATAAACTTGAATTGGTTCATGCATGTTTTGCATCATTGGTAATCCACAATAATTGATCAAGAGTATTCGTGTTTTTCAAATTTAATGAAAAGATAGATATCCAAATTACTCTCGTTCTTAGCAAACGGCTTTAATTTGGATACCGTATCTTCAATTGAATTTAAAACACATCGTAATTGTGTACTTTTGAACATTCCATTGATTTTCTTGGAATTGATCAAAGGCGATTATCGTGAATTACATTCCTTTCAATGATATGCTTTCCTTTGAGGAATATTGATAAAAGCTTTTGCACAAGGTCAAAACCCTTGTAAAAGCTCTTATCCCTATTAATCACAAGTAAGCATAAAATTGAAAGGATTTATGCTTTATTTTTCAAATTCTTTCTTCTGATTCTGCCTTTTCATTTGAAACAGGTTAAAAACAAGTAGAGAAGAGAAGTCTTTTTGTGGATAATCGTGGTGGGAGGTTCCTTTATCCGATCATAAGCAAGATTAAAAAATCAAGATGTACACGCTCGAATCATAAATGTCAAAGCGCAGCTTGCCTAGGTTGAGAGTGGTCAGGTGTTCGAGAAAGTCAGCCATACAGAAGTTGAGACACACACATTAGAGCTTTCATTCATTTCGCTCAATCGAGGGACCTTAAAAGCAGATCATACAAATCATCGGGGTGGAAACATAAAACCGCAATGAGCCCTAATTAGCATCTCAAAGG
Source organism: Rhodomyrtus psidioides (assembly GCA_021437785.1). Taxonomy (NCBI): domain Eukaryota; kingdom Viridiplantae; phylum Streptophyta; class Magnoliopsida; order Myrtales; family Myrtaceae; genus Rhodomyrtus; species Rhodomyrtus psidioides. Next base: position 4,418,094 of record JAILYB010000040.1, on the reverse strand, counting down.
AACCAAGTTGGCCCTCCATATTATTGATGCTTTGCTTATACTCACCACCTCGAGACTCGAGATCTGCAAGCTTAAGAAGAAGGCGTTTACATTCCCCTTTAAGCTCGGCAACCTTGGTCCCGTGATCTTCGGCGGCTATTTCCAAGTCCCGAACTAGTCCTCTCCCATGGGCTATATCCGCGGTAATGCTGTCAAGCCTTTCTTCCTGCCACTCACATTGAAACTTCAACACGACATTACGACGGTCGTGCTCATAGGTGGTCAGGGATAAGGCCAAGCGCTCCACCAAATTTCCCCTCTCGCGAAGCAACATCGAGACTCGCTTGTTGGCGAACTCAACAGCCTTTCTGTGACTATCGGCCACAAGGTTGGCCAACACCAAGCAGTTGGACCGATCCTCATAGCGAGCTCGCAAAACGTGAGCCACAGTAGCTTTTCGATGAGCGACACGGTAAGTCTCTAAAAAGTTTATAAAGAGGGTTGGGAAGATTCTATATTCCCTCTCTAAATTAGTGCCCTCGATGGAGGTGGTGTCTATTTCCACGAGCAAAATGCGGATTTCATCTTCAGTTTCTGGGTGATCGGCTATATGAGCATAGCCTCGACCGAGGAGGTTATAGAGTTTTTCCCACTGGGCCAAAATTTCGGCCGAGAAAGCGCGAATAGGAGAGGAGGTCATTTTCGTTGGAGTGAGGGAGAAGAAGATGAGTGTGGTAGAGTGATTAAAATAAGAAAAGGCAATTATGTAAGAGTGTTAATCTTCTCTGCATTAACTCCTCCTTTTATAGCAACTCGAGAATGAAGAAAGGCACAGCAATAATGCTCGTGGAGCCAAGTTAATTGGGTAAAGCAGTGGTGGCTCTTTCGGTGAACCATCAGATCTGTCCCAGTCCGCGATTTCAGGCTTGATAAACCTAAAAAAGTTGTAAAAAGATATGTCGGTGTCACCATATTAAAATTGAGCGGGAGTTAAGCGCAACTATCGAAAAAAGTTGCGAAAGGATTTGGCGGTCCCATCATATTAAAAAACTGAGCAGGAGGCGAGCGTAGTTCCACCTTTTTGAAAATAAGTGGGAGACAGACATGGATATCGAGAAAAGGAAATCGATTTGGTGTCCCTCCACGTTGAAAAGAAGAAAGAAGACGACAAAGCGGGAAATACGAAATCTTGGGAGCAACGCTTGCCTGATGATCTTCATCCATGTTTAAAGAACGTTTCATGGGCATACAGAACCACTCAAAAGAAAATTTAGAGAGAGTGAGCATACATGAGAGAGTAGAGAACCCTGAGTGAGCAAAAATTGATCGAACATTTCTCGATCCAACATGTTTGAGGGTTACCATCAGTTGCTAGAGGCGACTGATCCAAAAATCTCAGAAAATGAACTACTGAGAGATCTCGAAGATTCCAGGATGGCGTCTGGTACCAGAACCACAGAACCCAACCCTTTCGGCAACGAAGTTCAGGAGCTCAGTAGCGACGACAACAGCAGCAGCGATGGTCAATCTCGGAAAAGGAAACGTCGCCAGTGCCACACTCAGAATGAAATCCAAGAGCTTGAAGCTTTCTTTAGTGAATGCCCTCTCCCGAACATGAAACAAAGAAATGAATTGGGCCAGAAGCTAGGGATGAAACCTTTGAGGGTCAAGTTTTGGTTTCAAAATAAGCGAGCCAAATTGAGGGCTCAACACAGACGTCAAGAACTTGCGATTCTAAAGGAGGAAAACGAAAAGCTTCGAGCGGAGAACATGAGGTATAAGAAAGCTCCCAGCACTATCGCTTGCCTTAATTGCGGTGGCCCTATCACTCTCGGCGAAATGTTCCTTGATAAGCCTTATATGAGGATTGAAAATGCTCATTCACCACCCCACTCCCTCGAACCATCTTCGATACAATCGGATTTTGTTGGAGATATGCATGAACAAATCAATTCTATGAAGTCAATATCGATGCCTTCTAAAGGATGTGATATGCGTCACCATGATTGGAGTTTCCTTAACGATGAGCTTACTATCACGACCGACCAATCCAAAGCTGATGAATTCCCTCCACAACAATTTCTGGCTCGATCAAATTCTAATGGAAATAGGCCAGAGAGCAATAGCCAAGTTGTCAACACTGTTCCGGGTCGCAAGAAGACGAGGGTCAATTGGTCCCCCGAGCTTCATCTCAAGTTCCTTAGTGCGGTTCAGCAACTAGGGATCAACTCAGCATATCCAACGCGCATACTTGAGATCATGAACATACCAGGACTCACTAAAGATGGAGTCGCGAGTCACCTCAAGAGCTACAGAAGGGCGCTAAGACAGCGCCACACAGCACTGAACCTGAAAGAATTCAACTTGTGCCTAAACACTAGGCATGGCTATAACTACAATGCCCCTGAAGTAAGAAATACCCTGCCGAATCTAGGCACCGACCAAGCTGGTAGCAGCACCATCGACTACTTGGGCGCTAATCAGAATATTCCCCCGAATCATCTCAGCACCCCTCAAGAGTATATGCCACAAGTGCAGCAGGTACGAACTCCTTGGTTTGAGCAGCAACTTTTCGCTAGTGCTCTTCCTATCCCCGATCAACATATTGCGCCTAGTGTTCAAAGATCTGCCCGGCTTGGGCATATGATTTCGGAAGATCAAGCGGGCGGATGCTTTGAGGATTTTTGTTTCTCCCATTCCCAAATGGAAGGTGCTTTTGATAGTGAACCGATCAATCATCCTCTTATAATCTCGAGCAACGACGAAGGTTCTAGCTCGAAGAATCAGATCGCTCACAACAGAAACAGGAATCCTTCAACGCCAAACGATGATGGTCAACCCGAATATCAGTTGCTCGAAGAATCAAAAGATTTCCTTGATGAGGAGCTCCATATCTGGATCGATCAGTTTAAAACTGATGGACTTATGAAGTTATGATCCAAAATGACGATTATATGTCTGATTCATGGTGTAGCTGGCTGATCACCGAGAATCCTCAAGGGAACTAGGCACATGTGAATGGATGTATCATTAATCTTTCTGTCATAAAGTCTTCCATGCAAGATAATCTTCCTTAATGCCTAGAGTTAATCTGGGGCAGCGATCAGTACTACCTGCGAGCATCATCATGCTTGAGTACAACAATCCCTTGTTAGATTAGAGTCGAGGCGAATCAATTGAACGCCACGAAGAAAAACATTTAAAGGCTTCACATAGGAAAATACGAGCAAAAGCCCGAGCGAGCTCAAAGACGGTTAGCTCTGTATCGTTCTAAGGGACCTTTAGTCGTTATGAACTCTAAATTGAGCTTGTTTCATTCTCGATGGGGGTCGCTAACTGCTTCAAGAATTTTATAACAAAAAACGAACCAGTTAGGGACGCCAATAGTGCTTTGTCCTGGTAGTCAGTGAACTGGAAGTGGTACGAAACGTCAGGAGTTCGATCTCAGGATTGAAAAATCATTTTATCAGTTTGTCTATCACCCGATGAAGTTCAAAGAGATTCGACGCAGATGACTATAGAACTTGGGGCAATTCGAAAATCATCGATTCATTTTCATCAAGCGGCGAAGTTGGTATTGTAAAATGTGAAGCACGCAAATGACAAATCCGAAGCAGAAGGAGATGAATCATGATTCGCTTATCCAAGGTCGGGATTTCAACCTTCGACTAAAGCCAAATCTAGGATGAGTTTTTGATCTTGCCCACTCGACAAAACCCATTTCCACTGAAAATGGGGGCAAACCATTCCTACATCTGGAAAGCATGTCGAAGCCGAAGACATCAAATTCATCGTTTGATCCGTGGGGCAAGTCCCCGAAGCGATAGTTATCATCCGCAGAGCGTAATGGAATCCATTCTTTCAATGTAAAACACATTTGGCCGCGGAGCCACCCATTTGGTAAAAAGAACGTATCGTTCCTAAATGATTTTCAATCAGATGCGGGGATAATGTTCTCTCATTTTCCTCTCAGGTGAATGTCGCGACCCGTCCGAAGGCGGACGCGGCTAATGGATTACTGATCGCGGGCCTTTTCCCCAGCACCGGAGTGCGGATCGCGGGCTTTGGATCGGCGCGGGCCCTCCCAGGCCCATACCAAATCGCGGCGGGAGTATTATTCAAAGGATTCGACGCTAAGAGTCGATCGCTTTCGACCTTCAGTGTGGTCGTGGTGGCATGTGCAACTTGTGCATGCATTTGGAGTCGCCACCGGTCTTTCTTGGAGGGTAGACCGGAAACCTTACTGACCGATTGGGAGAGATCGATCAATTCTGCGGAACCAGAGATTTTGGGTTCGGGGACTTGGTTACGTCGGTGTCATTACCAACGCCCTTTCGGTACCTAACGCGAGTGATTTTCCTAATTAATATTTCATGCAGGCGCAATTTTGGGTGAGGTAAGTCTGACTTTGCACATTAACCAGTTTAACATGCTCACGTAATCATAATAAATAAATAGATGTCAATCACATAAACATCTATCCTACGTGGTGATCATGGAATTATGATTTAATGGGTCTCGAGCCAATGAGACCACATTTAATCATTTTAATATTTTAATAACGGAGAGCCGCTCTTCGCTTCTTCTTGGTTTCTTGAACTCTTCAAGAATTGGGCCCCAAAGAGCTCCCCGACTTAAAAGGCTCCTCCACGTAATCCTCGTAGCATTTACATCGACAATTGACTATGCTAAAAATAAAGATTACATGAAAAATAAAAAGAGTACGCAGCCTCCATTTAATAATTACAACCCCAAATATATAAATAATCATCATACATTCATATATACATCAATCACATTGATTAGGATTTTTCCATGATCACCACCCTTCCACGTAAGTAATAAATTCACAATTTAAAACTTAGGAAGGCACAATAAAAATTCTACGTTGAATCATATTCAGAATTTTTACGTAAAATAAGATAGCCATAAATTTTCGATTCAAAATTGATTTAGTCTCAATTTTTGCTACGTTGATTAATTTATCATATAAAATAATCAACCTCCATTAGCCATGTAAGACGAACAATTCGTTAATACATATTGGCCATAGTATTGCAAAAATTGCAAAAAATCAATTAAATGCACGAAAACACCTAAGGATTGGCTCTGATACCACTGTTGGGATCCACGTAACACGTAGCGGAAATAAATAACAACCCATACATGTATCTCCAGAGGCGTACTTCGTGCATTTCAATCGAAAAAAATCACAAAGTCTCAAAGGGAGTAAATAGATTACCTCTCGTAGCGTGCTTGAACGGAGGTGTCGGTTCGATGTTCTTCGATCTCAGCCTCCACAAGTGTTAGGCATCTAGTTCGGACGCACCACCAATTGACGAATGGGGAGACGACTAATAACTCCACAACAATTGTGCTAGCAATATGCGGAATCAATATTCCGAACTTAGTATATTTTGCTCACTCAAGATTATGAGAATATAGAGAGTGTTTGTGTTCTTCTCTCTAAGCTCTCAAAAATTTGCACACTCTACAAAATGTCTCCCCCCTCAACCTCAAAACTCTTGCCATCCTTTTATAGCCAAAAATACCTTCCAATAAATTGTATTTAAAAATAGCACTAACAATTATAAATTCTATCTAAAAATAGCACTCACAAATAAATGTCATTTAAAAATAGCACTAACAATAGCACTCACAATTTATAATACAAAAATGCTATTTAAAAATAGCACTAACAATAGCACTCACAATTTATAATACAAAAATGCTATTTAAAAATAGCACTAACAATTATAAATTCTATCTAATAATAGCACTCACAATTTATGATAAATAAATGCCATTTAAAAATAGCACTAACAATAGCACTCACAATTTATAATACAAAAATGCTATTTAAAAATAGCACTAACAATAGCACTCACAATTTATAATACAAAAAATGCTATTTAAAAATAGCACTAGCAATAGCACTCACAATACAAAAATGCTAAAAAAAAAGGCACTAACAAAGGTGTTAAAAATAATAACCATTATTATTATTACAAGAGTTAAAGAGGTTACCAAACAGTACAAATATGCATAACGTATAAATACGTATGAAGTATAAATACGTAGAGCATACGTATACATCCGTGAAACCGGGGATTAATTGAAAGAAAAATGTGCAATTAAGCCCTTTTGGTAAAAATTGATTAAATTGGTGGGCAAATTGACCTAATTGCACTTTAAGACTTTAGAATCCAATGTCATAGCTTATAAAAAGTGAGAATTGAAAACTAAAAGACTCGAAAATGATTTTTTTTAGGCTCGGTTCGGGTTTATGTTTGTGAAGGAACATAGTGACCCGAGCCGAATTTTTGAGATTTAAAGTGACACACTTGAAGAGGAAATTAAAACAAAATTATCGAATATTTTTGGGTATTTTTATAATTAAATAAACTCGAAAAATATTAAAAATACCGAAAAATATTTTTTGTTCAAAATTGGTTCCTAAGGCTAAACCAAGGCTTCCAAAGTTGATTTTGTGATTTTATGACCTTTTTTGATATTTTTAATTAATTTTAAAGAATAAAAATCACAATAATAAATGGTAAAAAATCAGGTGTCAACAGTGATGAACAGAGATGAGGCACCCAAGAAGCCATGCATTCAAATAACAAAACAGTGCATGAAACACGCCCAAAAAGATGAATGAATCTCCTCCGACGTAAATCCTCGAGGTGGATTCGTTGCCCAACCAGACGAAGAAATCATGGCCACAAGCTTGAGGGCCGGCTTCTACAATCCGCACATTGGCATGCAGAAGGAATTCAAATCAAGAGTAAAGTAGTATCGTCCCAATTTGTTTTGAATTTGGAAACCCAAAATAATGCTTAATATTTATCCTTGGCAGGAGCTCGCCATCAAGGCAGACATGTAAGTTTCATTTTTCTCCAAAAACCAAGAAGTCGAAAGAACTTTAGAACACCCAACAATCTTGTGTTACTATGTGAAGTGCAGATTTTCACAACCCTTGTACACTCGTTGGAGCATATGACCAAGGGTAAGATGTATCGTTCCAATTTTTGTAAAGTTTTAGAATATACAATGACATATCCCTTTTATATCTCCAGGATCTCCAGCCTCGATGGGCAGGTAAGTATCCCTTTTCCCAATTCATTGGAGATTAAAAACTTTCAGAATTAATTCGATTCTCACATCTAAAAAGACATAGAATTCTTACTTCATTGACATTCATGTTTTAAAACATGAGATTGTCTGAACATGAATTACACATGTATGGTGCATCATAAAATCCCTTTGAAGGATAAATCTTGATGAAATGAAATGAATTTTTCCAATAAGAGTCGTTTGAACTGTTCAAAAGGGTATTTTCTCATAAGAGAAGCGAGCCTAATCCAAACACGTCTCATACACACTTGAGAGATGAGGAGATTGGAAATGATAGCGAAACCTTAACCTATGGATATAAGGGTCATTCGCAACGATTACATGGATCGAGATGACAGAGGCATTTATTTCTTCATTCCAAACACTACAGATGCCCATTGAGAACCCCATTGAACGGCGATTTTCATTCTCAACCCTGTCAAGAACCACCCCACATTGGGGCAAATGAAGGTTACTCCAACAGTATCAGAAAGTAAACGGTTAGAAATTTTCTTGCTCGGACTAACATAAATCTTTGTGTGTTGTTTATATGATAATCCAAGTGTCATAGGATGACGAGAATGATTCATTTCTCTATCCTCCACACTGTTATCCTTTGCACAACCAAGTTGAGCCAGCAAATTCATTTCATCAACCTATTGGTGATCATTGCATATTCCAAAGCAAAGGCAACATCACTCTAGGAATGGAAGCGTGCCAAAGTTTAAGTTGCATATCTAGCATGATTGCCGAAAATCCTAGCTCCAAAAGAAAAGAAAAACACGGGATTAAAAAAAGGGGGAAAAGAAAAATCCCTAGACATCAAGAAAAAGCAAAGTGCCTGGTAAAAAGCAAGGCTGATGTCTATTCAAAATATCCCCAGTAAAGTCTAGAGAGACGATGAAAAGACCCTGCAAAGGAGTTAGATCAAGATGACTACTCTCCAAATGTTGTCGTGCTCAAATTGCAAACACACAAACAGACGGTCTCTTAATGTAACAAGAGACGCTTTTAAACATCCTTGTGCGCTCTAAAAGAGGAGTGTACACTTCAAGAAATGGAGATGTTCTTCGAAGGACATGTGGCAAATTTGCAATGATCACCAATGTCAAACCCTTCACAATTTCTGGGCAAAAAATAAGCCTTTTTCGGTCCCCAATCCTTCCAATGTTACAACCCTGAAGTAGTCTTATCTGACTAAGACACTTGGGTTAATGTATAACTTAGCTCAAAGAAGTACGAGCAAGACTATTTCTTTCTCATTTTGCAGGGTTCTTGACTTGTAAACCCGGAGCAGATAGTGAAAAATTTCGTTCAACGGCCTTGACTCAAAAGTGAGTCCCCCTTGGAAACCGATATCCAAGCCTAACACTACGGTCCCGTGAAAGACCTCCTGATCGGTCGAAATGTATGCGTTGCGAATGATCCTGAAACCCAGGCACAGGTCGGTAGGAAATTGAGCACTTTCCCTATTAAAGATCATTATCACAGAGCAGTGAGGAGCCTTCTTGGGTGAGAAATACTCCAATGGATGTTTTGAGCAAACTCTTTTTGAAATTTTCAAATTGTTTGATCTAGAGTTTCCGTGCAAGGAATTTATGATCACATCTGTATATGGCAGGAATGTTTTGGATAACCTCCAACAATCAAAATGCACATTTCATGACTAAAACTTAAGTCGTAGAATTTTGTCAGTTAGACAATTATTGTCTTCCCAAAGATTACTAATATCTTCTTGGCGAGGAAACTTTTTTCAGGTCTAAGCTTTCTGCAGGACTTTTGGCCACCCCAAAGACTGGGTGCGTCATCCTTAGGTGAAGCCTTTTAGTAGGCAAATCTTTTCTAAGATCGATCCACAAAATGATCGAGTCTCCGACTAGCCCCAAAGAGCGGGTACGTCATCCTTTGATTCATATCAATTTGGAATCTCATAAATGGTAGAAACCGCCTGAAGGGTCAACTCAATGGTAGAAACCGCCTGAAGGGTCAATCAATGGTAGAAACCGCCTGAAGGGTCAACACAATGGTAGAAACCGCCTGAAGGGACAACCAATGGTAGAAACCGCCTGAAGGGTCAACTCAATGGTAGAAACCGTATGAAGAGTCAATGAATGGTAGAAACCGCCTGAAGGGTCAAAGGACTGGTAGAGACCGCCTGAAGGATCAACCCAATGGTCCGATCCACCATACGGATCAAAACCTTGATGAATCCCGAACGCGGGAGGAGTCGTTTTCCCTAATAAGCCTTACATTAGGCAAGCCATTTCTAGTTTAGTCCACCACACGGATCAAAACCCTTGGCAAATTCCCAAATGTGGGATGCGTCTTCCTTAGGTTCCTATCAGTTAGGAATCCCATTATGGTTTGACCTACCATACAGGTCAGAGCTTAACATCCCCAGGACACTCCGATGACAAGTCCTTAGGAATCTACTTGAACCCATCAGACACAGCAAATGCCGCAAGCATTCGGCAGGTAAGGGGCAGGGAAGTCTATCTACTCCTTAACTTTCTTACATCATATCAGGGAATTGAATGAGCACATCTCTTTTTAAGGAAAAGCACACATTGATGGGCATGAAAATTGGATGTCATGATTTCTTTTCTTTTCCCAGTCGAGTTGATCGGAACACAGGTGTCACCTTGTCTTTGAGAGAAACCTCTGACGAAATTCCTCTCAAAGAGGGGCAGCTGTTGACACCTGATTTTTGATTAGTCTTTCATAGTTTATTTTTAAAAAATTCATAAAAAATCTATAAAAAGTTAAAAAAATTAAAAAATCATCTTTGGTAGCCTTGACCAAGCTAAAGGAACCATTTTTGATAAAAAAAAAATAATTTTTCATATTTTTAAATATTTTTTAATATTTTCCAAAAATAGAAAAATACATGAAAAATGAAGAAAAATAGCGTTCGATGTCGTAAAAATATAGAAAAATAGTCAATATTTTTATTTTAATTTCTTTTACATTTTGAACTCATAAATAGTCAAAATTCAAGTTCAATTGCATGTGTTTCTTCACGACGCATAGAGTTGAATTTGGCAAAAAAATGTCATTCGAGTATTTTAATTTGTAAATTTCTACATCTTTTTTAGTCTTGACGTCCAATTAGATCGACCACCATCTACAATAAATGCCCCTTGCTGAATATTTTCGTTTTTGTTTCACATGATTTCATGGTGTAAAACGCCGAGTGGATCCCCAAATATAATCGGGTCGGCATGACCTCGATAGCTCGTCCAAGACCAAACCAGGGCACGGCGAACCCCATGTGAGTACTCTCGAACTCCTTCGATGCTTCCTAATGCTTTTCTTAGGTTAGATCGTGTGTAGAATGGCTAGGACAGCTAAATCATTCTTGAGCTGTGATTGATAAATAGGACCTTACTAGGAATGCCATTTGATTTATTTGCATATCTAGATTCCTTGAGTTGGGCATTTTATTACTGATTGTGATTGCTAGGATAATCACTCTTATCTACATGAATTTTTAGATTTAGGGTTCATACCTTACTCATCCGCATGAATCTCAGGCTAGAAAATTCAGTCAACTTAGGTATCGAAAGGGCGTCAACTCTGACAGTTGGTGTAACTAAGTCCCCGAAACCATTTCTCTGGTTCTCGCAGAATTGAATAGAAACTCCCAACTATTCGATTGGGTGGTCCAATCATACCCTAAAAAAATGATTGGTGGCGACTCCATGGCATGCACACTTAGCACATGTCACTAGACCACACTGAAAGTCGATCACGCATACCTCCGTTGCGATTTGGGTAATGGGCCTTGGGAGAGGCCCGCGTCCGACCAGACAGGACGGCCCATTAGCCCTCGAGAGCCCGACAACCTCAAGAGGGTCGCGACAGACTGGCAACTCTGCTGGGGACTGGTTCTTAACCATTTAGTGGACTTGAGCCGATTAAAAAGTTGATTGATTCTTCTAACCTAATTTTATGCAGATGCTCTCGAAAGTGAGGTGTATATGCTAACGAATGTGTTAGATGTTTTTGTAGACGGGAGAAATAAGGGGTGAAGTGCTTGTTAACTTTGTTTTATGCAGGCAGGAGTTTTGGATGTATGATTGTGTGGATGTTTATATTGAAGCGGTGATTGTTAAATAAAATGCATGTCTTTTGCTTTAGCACGACACAATGAATACACACAATTGCGCCTAAAACCCCAGGCGCCCTCTTTAGGAACACAATAGAAGGAATTGAAAATGGAATCTCCGTGAGGAAAAACATGGGGTAATCCACTTTTCAATTCCGCTCACTTCGAACTATGGATTGAGTCCCAATGCAACGATAGTTGTGCAATGGAATCGGCTCTTCCCAGAATTCGAGGTGAGAACCTTGGCTTTAGGTACCAAGCCCTATCTTTTGATTTTTAGGAGTTTTCCCTCACTTGTCACATGCGTTTGTCTATGGAAGGTTAGTATACCTAACACTGCTAAAAATACAGAGAAGCTTGATTTTCTCTTAAGTTTGGTTGGTAAGACTTTTCTATCCCTCGGCCTTGTTACAACTCTTAATCATTATATTCATTGCATAATTCCGGGGATTGGATTAAATGCCATTTTGAGGATAGATAGGTGTGTTTTCCTCCCAATGTTCTTGATGGAAGATGAAGATGGTGTCATCCCATTACGAGCGCCAAGTGGACAAGAAGAGCCTGCTATGGACATCATTGAGGTATCATCTAATGAAGATGACGATTTGGAATAGGTGATCCTGAAGTCACGTCTCAAAGATCGAAACTGGGGCATCTCTAAGTATTAAGATCGCATTCCTTTGTTTTAATTTTCATTTCTAGCCTTCTTGTATAGGATTTATTTTGCTGAGATCCTCTCTATCTGATCCCTTAGATTGATTGTATTAGGGATCTATTTGTGTTTATATACATTCAGATTGAAATTTGTTGTATTTCTATTGACTTGTCATTGGAATGTGATAGTGGCATTTCTTCTAATCACTTGAATACTCCAAAATCAATTTTATAATTCCTTTGGATGAAATTGAAATTGGAAGTCTTATACAACCTTTTGGCCGTATAGGGCAATACAATCCCAATTTCGCCAGAAGGAATTATAAACTTGAATTGGTTCATGCATGTTTTGCATCATTGGTAATCCACAATAATTGATCAAGAGTATTCGTGTTTTTCAAATTTAATGAAAAGATAGATATCCAAATTACTCTCGTTCTTAGCAAACGGCTTTAATTTGGATACCGTATCTTCAATTGAATTTAAAACACATCGTAATTGTGTACTTTTGAACATTCCATTGATTTTCTTGGAATTGATCAAAGGCGATTATCGTGAATTACATTCCTTTCAATGATATGCTTTCCTTTGAGGAATATTGATAAAAGCTTTTGCACAAGGTCAAAACCCTTGTAAAAGCTCTTATCCCTATTAATCACAAGTAAGCATAAAATTGAAAGGATTTATGCTTTATTTTTCAAATTCTTTCTTCTGATTCTGCCTTTTCATTTGAAACAGGTTAAAAACAAGTAGAGAAGAGAAGTCTTTTTGTGGATAATCGTGGTGGGAGGTTCCTTTATCCGATCATAAGCAAGATTAAAAAATCAAGATGTACACGCTCGAATCATAAATGTCAAAGCGCAGCTTGCCTAGGTTGAGAGTGGTCAGGTGTTCGAGAAAGTCAGCCATACAGAAGTTGAGACACACACATTAGAGCTTTCATTCATTTCGCTCAATCGAGGGACCTTAAAAGCAGATCATACAAATCATCGGGGTGGAAACATAAAACCGCAATGAGCCCTAATTAGCATCTCAAAGGAACCAAGTTGGCCCTCCATATTATTGATGCTTTGCTTATACTCACCACCTCGAGACTCGAGATCTGCAAGCTTAAGAAGAAGGCTTTTACATTCCCCTTTAAGCTCGGCAACCTCCGTTGCGATTTGGGTAATGGGCCTTGGGAGAGGCCCGCGTCCGACCAGACAGGACGGCCCGTTAGCCCTCGAGAGCCCGACAACCTCAAGAGGGTCGCGACAGGTACAAGTCCTGAATCTAGGAGTTCGTGCAGATAGGAATGACTATCATAGCAATCACAATCAATAATAAAATGCACAAATCAATGAATTCAAATGTACAAATAAATCACATGGCATTCCTAATAAGGCCATATTGGCCTAGAGAAGCATCAATCAGGCTTAGGAATGATTTAGACATGATTTTGCCCATCAGTGGCGAAATCGTAATTTTGAGACAAATGGGACAATTTGCCCAAAAAGGGCAAAATCATCATTTCGGAATGAATCCGGAGTAAAACAATGTCAAAAATAGGTTTGGTCACTCAATTGACCCATTTCCTATTTTTTGTAATTTTCATGATTTTCTGGAATTTTAGAAATCGATTTACCATTCGAATGGTAAAATCGTCATTTTCTAAAAGTTGGAATGAAATGTGGAAATCTTAGACATAAGGTTTAGCCACCTATCTGGCCCATCGCCAAATTCTAAGCAATTTCCACAATTCATCAGAATATCAAAGACGATTTACCCTTTGAGGGGTGAAATCGTCATTTTGGATTAAATGGGAGAAAATCCCGAAAACGGCAACAAATCAATTTCTTTTGGTCATTTTCAGCCTTGGGAATTTTTTATAATTTTTTAGGAATTTTCTGCAATTTTTCTCAATTTTTTATTTTTCCTTTGATTTTCCATTTTTTTTAGATTTTTCTGTTTTTTATTATTAATATTTTCTGAAAATATTTTCTTTGACAACATACCACACTTAACCAAGTAAACAAACTAACTACTAGATTGAAATAAATACATGCAAATCAAGTCTATAATGGCGATTTTTTAGAAAAATAACTCTGATATATGGATCGGGTACGTAGAATATACCGGATTGGACACCGACCTTCAATCGCCCAGCCCCAGCCTGCGACCATCTCCATGCCCGTTACCTGTCGATCACCATTAGAATGTCAATAGCCAATTTCACAAATTAAGAATGAAATGATTTCTTTTTTAAAAAAATAAAACAAAAAAACAAAAAAAAAACAAAAAAAATCGGACACTGTTAAGACACTGTTCCGACACGCTCCGACACGTTCGACACGTCCGACACGTCCGGACACGCTCCGACACGTTCGACACTCTCCGACACGCTCCGACACGCTATGACACGGCTCGACACTCTCCGACACGCCCGGACACTCCCCGACACGTTCGACACTCTCCGACACGCTCCGACACGTCCGGACACGCTCCGACACGTTCGACACTCTCCGACACGCTCCGACACGCTCCGACACGTCCAGACACGCTCCGACACGTTCGACACTCTCTGACACGCTCCGACACGTTCGACACTCTCCGACACGCTCCGACACGCTATGACACGGCTCGACACTCTCCGACACGCCCGGACACTCTCCGACACGTCCGGACACGCCTGGACGCGGGGACCGAGCGGGGCACGGCCGAAACGAGTAAATCGACGATCGGCGGACGACGGCTGACTTCGGGATCGATGACAGAGGTTTGAGGGAACGTCGGGGCGGAGGAAAACAGAGCACGGCGGCTTCAAGCCGCGTTGGCTCACGGGTTTCTCAACTTTGCGGCGGCTCGGGTCTTCGGATCTAGCGGCTCGAAGCGGTAGCGGCGGCAGCGAGGTGGTGGTGCGGTGGTAGCTGGCTCGACGAAGGAGGCCGGATGTGTGGTGGCGGGAAGCGATGTCGGTGAGGTGGGGAGGTTCACCAAGAAGAAGAAAAAAAAGAAAAAAAATCAAGAAGAATAAGGAGACACCCGGAGGAGGAGGAGGAGGGGGAGACGAAGAAGGAGGGGAGCGGCCGATGAGAGAGGGCCGCTCGTCCCTCTCTCTCAATTGAGTGCACTCAAGTGCACTTGAGTGCATTCGAAAAAGAGAGAGAGAGGAAAGAGCCAAAAGAGAGAGGGAGAGCGTGTGAGAAAAGAGAGGGGGGATGATGAGGGGGCGGAGAGAAGAGAGCGTGAGAGAAGAGGGAAAAGAGAGGGAAAGAGAGAATTTTTTTATTTTTTTATTATTATTTTGTTTTTTTATTATTTTATTATTCCCCATCATTACTCAAACTTTTCTTTTCTCTTTTATTTTTCTTTTGAATGATGATGTTTTCACTCCTTTTCCTTTTAATCATTACTAATATTTTTTCCAAATTCAATTTTATGGTGATCAGAAAACACCTAAAATCGAACCTGAATTTTACTGTTTTATGAGGTCCAAAAGTAAAGAAAATTAAAAATAAAAATACTGACTATTTTTCTATATTTTTGTGACCTCGAATACTACTTTTATTGATTTTCTTTTTATTTTTATATTTTTCGAAAATAATAAAAAAAAATATGAAAAATATGAAAAAAAAAAATCCAAAATGGTCCCTTTAGCTTGGCCAAGGCTACCAAAGTTGATTTTGTAATTTTTCAGCTTTTTTTGGATTTTCTATGAATTTTTGAAAAATAAAGGAAAAAAAGTTGATCAAAATTTAGGTGTCAACACCGACCCTTTTCAAAATGACGATTTTGCCCTTTTGGCAAATCGTTTCCCAAAAATTCCAAGAAAATTCCAAAAATTTCAGAAAATAGGAAATGGCTACAATCAACTGGCCATGACTTATTTTGGGTACTTCAACTCCCAATCTTTCCAAAATGACGATTTTGCCCTTTTGGCAAATCGTCCCCCAAAAAATTCCAGAAAATTTCAGAAAAATCCAGAAAATAGGAAATGGCCACAATCAACTGGCCATGACCTATTTTGGGTCTTTGAAACCCAACCCCTTCTAAAATGACGATTTTGTCCTTTAGGCAAATCGTCTCCCAAAAAAATTAAAGAATTCCAGAAAATAGGAAATGGCCACAATCAACTGGCCATGACCTATTTTGGGTCTTCCAAACCCTAACCTTTCCAAAATGATGATTTTGCCCTTTTGGCAAATCATCTTTCCAAAAATTGAAGAATTTCGAAAAATTCAAGAAAAATCTCCAAAATAGGAAATGGTCAAGATCAACTGGCCATGACCTATTTTGTTTATTTCAACTCCCAAACCTCCCTAAAATTGACGATTTCGCCCTTCGAGCAAATCGTCCCCAAATCTTCTCAGTCTACCCCTAGTCCTAAATCACACCTTCCCTAAGCCCTTAAGGCTATACTAGGAAGCCATTGATTTGAATTAATGTGCATTGACGTGGTTCATTTATGCACTTGATTGCGCTTTCCTTATATTGATTGTGATTTGATAGGACTAGTCTTCCAATCTGCATGAAACCCCTTTGATCAGACTTACCTCACCCAAAAATTGCCCCTGTATGAAATCTTAGTTAGGAAAATCACTCGCGTTAGGTACCGAAAGGGCGTTGGTAATGACACCAACGTAACCAAGTCCCCGAACCCAAAATCTCTGGTTCCGAAGAACTGATCGATCTCTCCCAATCGATTAGTGAGGTTTCCGGTCCACCTTCCAAGAAGGACCGGTGGCGACTCTAAATGCATGCACACATAGCACATGCCACCACGGCCACACCAAGGTCGAATGCGATCGACTCTTATCGTCGAAACCCCCGCATAAAAATTTACTCCCGTCGCGATATGGTATGGGCCTGGGAGGGTCCGCGTCGAGAAAGCTCGCGATCCACATTTCAGAGTCGGGGGCCCGATTCGACAATCCATTAGCCCACGCGCGTCAAAAGAAAATTTCGCGAGGTCGCGACAATTTACAATACTCAATCATGTCATATATATAGGACAATAGACAACCCTAATTAGGAGATACACAATAGGAATGATTCTATACTATGAAGAAATATATACAATAAAACTTCCTAACAAATAGGTTAAAATAGCTCACGACCACACTCCCCTCAAGTGGGTGCAAAGATGTCTTTGATACCCAACTTAATAAATGAGCTCTGAAACTCTCTACTTGACACAGCCTTTGTCAATATATCAGCTAACTGGTCTTCAAACTTCACAAATGGTAACTGGATCACTTTTGCATCCAAATTCTCCTTGATGAAATATCTGTCAATCTCCACATGTTTGGTTCTATCATGTTGAACTGGATTATGAGCAATGTTTATAGCTGCTTTATTATCACAAAATAATTTGATTTCTAAACCTGATGGATACCCGAGCTCGGTTAGCAGCTTTCGAAGCTATAGAAGTTCGCATAACCCATTTGCTACACCTCTAAATTTAGCTTCTGCGCTAGACCTAGCTACAACCTTTTATTTCTTACTTCTTCATGTAACAAGGTTACCTCCCACAAATGTAAGATACCCTGATGTAGACCTCATGTCTGTCACACTTCCAGCCCAATCTGCATCTGTGCAACCCTCTACTTCAAGGTGGCCATTTTTTGCAAATAGCAGTCCCTTTCCTGGGGCTGGCTTCAAATATCGAATGATGCGCAACACAGCACTCATATGATCCTTACTAGGTGCATGCATGAACAGACTCATCACACTTATTGCATGAGCAATATCAGGACGTGTATGTGATAAGTAAATCAATTGGCCTACTAACCTTTGGTATTTTTCTTTATTAGTAGGCGTCTGATCAGGGTACTCTCCAAGCTTACAGCTTTGTATCATAGGAGTGTCTGCAGGCTTGCAATCTAGCATGCCAACTTCAGTCAAAAGATCAAAAACATACTTTCGCTGAGACAAGTAAATCCCTTCCTTCGACCTAGAAACCTCAATTCCTAAGAAATATTTCAAACCTCCCAAGTTCTTCATCTCAAACTCCTTAGATAATAATTTCTGCAGTCTCATAATCTTGGCACTATCATTGCCTGTAATAATCATGTTGTCTACATATATGATAAGAGCTGTTACTCTTCCTTGAGTACCTTTTCATAACAAAGTATGATCTGAATTACTTTGGGAGTATCCGTACCTTTTCATAGCTGAGCTAAAGCGACCAAACCATGCACGATGGGACTGTTTCAACTCATATAATGATCTTTCCAGCTTACAAACCATGTTCGACTGATCTGCGCATCTGTATTCAGGTGGAAGCTCCATATAGATCTCATTCTCTAAATCTCCATGAAGAAATGCATTCTTCACATCAAATTGATGTAAATGCCAGTCCAAGTTTGCAACCATAGATAACAATACTCTTATCGTGTCTAACTTTGCAACTGGAGAGAATGTTTCCTAATAATCCACCCCATAAATCTGTGTATACCCTTTAGCTACCAGTCGTGCTTTATACCTCTCAATAGTGCCGTCTGCTTTATGTTTGACTGTAAACACCCACCTACATCCAACCAGCTTCTTATCCTCTGGTAGTTCCACAAGTTTCCAGGTTCGATTTTTCTCCAATGGCTCCATCTCTGCCTCCATCGCTTGAAGCCATTTTGGATCCTTCATGGCTTCTTCAACCCTGTTTGGAACTTGAACTGAGGAAACCGTGGACATGAAGGCTTGTAGTGGTGTGTACAACTTCTTGGCAGACACATAATCTGCAATAGGATATCGAGACCGGCGGTCCTCTACATCTGGAGAATTTCGATTCTGTGGTTTACCCCTATTATGCCTATCAGGCAGCTTATAACCAGTAAGCACATCAGTATCTTCAAACAAATCAAGTGCAGTAGAAGTACTTACCGCAGGTACATTCTCAAGAGCTTGGAGTGGTACTGAAGAGGGCGAAGACAATGAGGGCTGTTGCTGCTATGCATCTGTTGACACTTGCTCGGTTGCTACAGCTTCTATGTCGCTCGGCCGTGCGCTTATCTCACGGCCATGAGACAGTAGCTCAGAATCTTCAGCCTCAGAATCGTGCAGCCGTGCACACCCATCCGCCGCTTCTGTAGTCCCAACCTCCCATGCACACCCATTCGTCACTCCTGCAATCCCAACCTCCCACCAATGTCTGCTTCTACATTTAGTCTCCCCCTGAACAGGACACTGGGGGAAGGAAAATAGGATTCCGTCTCGGTAAAAGTTATATCCATGGTGACATACGTGCACTTTTCGGCAAGATCATAGCACTGATACCCTTTTTTAGAAGGGCCATAGCCAAGAAACACACACTTGACTGCACAAGGATCAAGTTTGGTCCACTTATTTTTGTGAAGATGGAAATAAGCGACACACCCAAACACCTTAGGAGGTAATGTAAGAACCGAAGGAAGAGACACATGGGCAGCAAGTGCTTGCATTGGCGTCCGATAGAGCAGAATGCGGGAAGGCATGCGATTCAACAAATAAGCAGCTGTAACCACGGCAGAATCCCAAAAACGATGGGGAACATGGCCACCCTCCAACAGTGATAGAGTGGTTTCAAGTAGATGGCGATTATTGCGCTTAGCAACACCATTCTGCTGAGGAGTCTGAGGGCAAGAAGTTCATGTATCAAACCATGTTTCTGAAAATAAGCTGCAAGAGGTTTACTTAAGTATTCGCCATCATTATCAGACCGGAGAACTTGAAGTTTGGCCCCAAATTGAGTATGAATCATACGGTGGAAAGTTCGAAAGCTAGGTTGAGCCTCATTCTTATGTTTCATCAAATATAGCCAAGTCATACGTGTACAATCGTCAACAAAAACGATAAACCATCGAAACCCAGATACAGTAGTAATATGAGACGCACCCCATACATCAGAATGAATTAAGGAAAAAGGAGTAGAACTGATATTCAAACTGAGAGGAAAACAGGTACGATGGCTCTTTGCCAAAATACAAGTATCACACTGAAAACTAGAGTTCGATAGACCATGAAATAACTTGGGAAACAAATGCCGTAAATACCTAAACGACGGCGCCATAACCAAAGTTCCTTCTCTTGAGCTAACTATCCACGAGAATGATACGTCCGTCTAGAAGTAATGTCATTCACGAAATACAGCTTATCCCTCTTAGTACCACGCCCAATAATCTCCTTGGTGAGAATGTCCTGAAATAGGCAAAAATCATGGTACATAAGTACAACACAGTTTAACTCGCTGGTAAGCTATCCAACTGATAACAAACGATTAGACAATGTAGGAAGAAGTAAAGTATGAGATAGAGAGAGAAGGCGTGATAGACATACGCCCCGCAGCCGTCACAGGAAAGCTATACCCGTTGGCATTGTAAATATGATTTCGACGTGATGTAGTAGATGTAAGAAGGTCACCAGATTCCGGAGTCATATGATCAGTAGCGCCAGGATCGATTATCCACCCATGATGACCATCACCATGTCCATTAGCAAAGACAAACTCACAATTACCTTCAAGAGATTCGGCATTAGCAGATTCAGGCTCCATAGGAATTAATGACAAGCCGCTAGTCACTAAGGAGGCTTGCCCTCTATTCCGCCCTTATGTGAACCCGATTTCTTCTTCTTGGTCTAAAAATCATCCCACCAATCCGGATAACCGTGTAGTTTAAAACAAAATGCTGCTGTATGTTTAGGATTCCCATAGTGAGAGCACCCCTCAGATTGAATTGGCATACTAAGTCTAAGGCGAGCTCCCGGGGCAGAAGGCACTAACTGGAGGTGCGAATCACCCTCGCCCCGCTGTGACATCATGGCGGAACCAGAGGTGACCCCGACGGGAGTGGAGAGCATGATAGATTGATACATATCCTCTCGTCTGACCCGGGCATAAGCTTGTTCAATAGTGGGGAATGGATCCATCTTCAGAACATCAGCACGAACATTGTCCAGGCGGTCATCGAGACCGTCCAAAAAGGTATAAACTCGATCTTCATGGACAATAGCATTGTACCTCTGAATATCGACCGGAAATTGCATAGGATTAGGACGTCGGAAATCAATCTCACGCCAAAGCCCTTGAAGATCATTGTAATATTTCTCGATAGGTCCACCGCCTTGCTTCAATCGAGAAACCTGCCTCTTAAGATCATAGATTTGGGCCATCAAAAAAAGTCGTTGCCACAACATCCCATACGGCTTTGGCAGTAGGAAACCGAATAAAGTTTGGTATCAAGGCTGGGCCCATAGAATTGATAAGCCAACCTTTCACCGTCGAATCATCGGTCTTCCATTGTCGAAAAAACGGATCAGCCGGAAGGGGCTCAAGAGAACCACCATTCAAATAGCCAAGTTTGTCTTTGCCCGAGACATACATCTCAACAACCTGGGACCATACGCCATAATTTTTTCCATCAAACTTGACAGCAATCGGTGCAGCAAGAGGTTCAATGCGCAGCGGCGCGGTCTGCTGGGTCAAGAGCTGTTTCATCGCAGCGGTCAAGTCTGCCAGAATGGTAGTAGTAGAGGCACTAGCATCCGCTTGATCAGTTGCAACAATTGACTGATCGTCGGCCATGAGATCAGGTCCGCAGAATGAATCGCTCGGATAGGATGAAGTCGACCAGCGCGAGACGACGGCGCCATGACGAAAACGGCCCAAATTGTTTTTTCTTGACCATGGTATCAAAAATTTACCCGTCAACAATGTTGTATTGGTATTTTAGTAGTGTTGGGAAAACAACTGTATCCAATAAAACCAAGCAATTCAGGAAATTTGATAACACGAAGGCTCAGTTTGTTTGACAGAAAATGTCATATTTCTTGAAAGTAATTGTTAGAAAGTAATTTTCAGGAAAATGATAATATTTTTTTGTATTTGGCCGAAACATGAAATTGAATTTGAAAGTACTTTTTGTCGTTTGGGAAAGAAAATTGATTTTCCTAAATAGACAACTATTACTAGGGTGCTATTGACTTGCACTTGCCCAGCTAGGGAACCAAGTATGGGTATGAGAGTCTCAGGATCGGCCTCGATGGACCTTGACCCGAACGCCAAAGACTTGGGCACGGTCATTGATCCCGGGTCTAACCTCAATGGACCCTTGCGTTGGGGATCAATGCAAGGGCTCTAGGGTCCCGGGCTCGACCTCAATGGACTCAAGAGCGGATGCCAGGGACCCCAGTCTAGCCCGTAGTCGATGATTGACGTACAGTACCCTAAGGATCAAACCATAGGGCTCTGATACCATGAAGAGAAAGAAAACTCTCATCTTTATTCAATGAATATTTTTTCTGTATATTTACAATACTCAATTTTGTCATATATATAGGACAACATACAACCCTAATTAGGATATACACAATAGGAAGGATTCTATACTATGAAGAAATATATACAATAAAACTTCCTAACAAATAGGCTAAAATAGCTCACGACCACATAATGTTTTCCTGATTACGTCGTAATCCATTTCGTTGGCGGTTCCATCAATTCAATTAGGAATCCTTTTTTTTCATTTGAAATTTAACCCTTTGATGGCCCACAATTGATTATAGTGAATTCACATTGCTAGTGAAGCAGTTGGGTTACAAGTAAAGTCCACCACCTTTTCTGGCTCCTCTCCAAGACAGTTCAACCTTCCAGAGAAATCTACTTCAGGGCGTTAACTTTGCCTCAGGCGGCGCTGGAATTCTTGATGCAACTGGAAATCAAACATAGGTGCGTTTCCAGACCTATGTAAAGTCAAGTTAATTTCGACTTGTCTGAAAAGTTTAGTCATTTCCCCCTAAAAACTCGACCGAACTTGTGCTTTTATAGCTGGAGCTTGACTAAACAAAGCAGTCCGCGAGGCTGCGTGTATCGTGTGCTCGACTATTCAAAATATTAGTTCCGATCAATTAAAGCCGAGCTCGAGTAGCTACTGAAGAGCTCGAGCGAGCTGAGCTTGAGTCAAGCATCAATAGGAAGCTTTAGTTAAAGCTATCTCGTACTCAAGTAAATCCTTGTTCAAGGAGTCGGAGAATTAAACTCTGGATCTTCCTAATGCACAGGGTGACGTGATAACGATGGGGCAACAAGTGCAGCAATTTGTGATGGTTCAGGGCAATATCATGCAACCACTGGGTAACAAAAGTGCTGAGTTCTTTGCCAACTCGCTCTTCTTCATCAGCGTCAGAGCTGATGGTCGCCCTTGCGTCTAACTTCACAGACCATCTGACGGTAGATATCGACTCGATATTGTTACTGTTGGAGACAATTTCTCCTCGTCTAAGAAAAGCCTAGACTGATCTCTCGCGAATCTTGAAACTTAAATTTCGGAACATGCATATAGAGAATAACTCCGAGTTTCCTAGGAATGATGTTCAGAATAATTTATAGAGATATTAAACAGGAGCTAGTCATTTAATCTGTGCATCTGCAAAATGTTAACGACTTCGCACATTTATGGACTGGGAATGCCAGGCTCTGTACAACTTGGGAGCTCGGAAGTTCGGGATCGTGAGCGTCCCTCTGATTGGGTGCTGCCCGTTCTCGCGGCTCCAGAACTTGACGGCAAACGGGTCGGCCTGTTTCACGGAGCTAAACGATTATGCTCAGACCTTCCACTCGATGGCCTCGGGTTTCTTGCAAAATCTGAGTTCCCAACTCCTAGGCATGATATACTCGCTGGGAGATGCATATACCATGACCTCCACCCTTATGAACGATCTTAATGTCGATGGTGAGCCTGTAATAACTATCCTTTTTAACCAATTCCTCTTAATTCTTTCTTCTGTATTTTTTTTTTATGTGTTTCGATTAGCCAATTTCTTGTGATTTCATCTTTAATCTTTCGTGCAATTAGGCATTCATAACATTGAAGACGCATGCTGCGGAAGTGGGAAATTGAACGCAGAGAAGCCATGCTACATCGCGTACGGCCCGAACCTGTGCCCGAAGCCCGGTAAATACTTGTTCTGGGACTCGTACCACCCGACCCAGCACGCGGCCCACCTAGCCGCCGTCACTCTGTTCACCGGAGACCTGCATTTCGTGGCCCCGATGAACTTCAGCCAGCTGGCCCGGGCCGGCGGATGATACCGAACATACCGCGATGCTCTCGTCTTCCCTCTTCGTTCCGAAATGATTAACTCTTTCCGTGCATTGTTGCTTCGGCTGCCAATAATGAGCACCCTCTTCAGCCTGTTTCCGGGAATGAACCTAGCCGAATCCCGGAATCGGATGAGGTGCGCACTTGCGCTTGCAAAATAAATTTCTCATTTTTCCCTCTTCAATGTTGATTTCTAGACGGTGTTGATATATTAAGGACTAGTCTTGCCAATTCCTATGGAAACGAGAATGAGAAACCTCTCGTTAGGGGCTGACGCAGCGTATAGCAAAAAATAACAAGTAAATGTTGTTTTGAGAGAAAAATTCATGAATTCAATATCAAACCCAAAAATTATAAAATATATCTCAAACATAATAAACACCTTTTATATGAGGTGTTAAACCTAACCCTACTAAGATTCTAAACAACAAAACCCAAAAATTACAAGATTGCCACTAGTAGAAAAATTAAGCCCAAAAATACTAAAATAAATGAAAAATCCATCTAAAACAATCTCGAATCGCCAAAATCCATTACAGTCCATAGCCAAAGGCAGTGTCTATTGATTAGGAGGTCGTTTCGCTTCAGCCAACCGAATTTGAGCTCGTTTCGACATCATCCGCTGGTCCTAGATACATCATCGTTTCGATTTCCGTTTGGATTTTTGCATGTCCAATCGGTTCAAAAACGCACTTCTAATATTCGCCACATCATTCTCCTCCACTTGAGAAAAACTCGTCCTCAAGTTAGATTGAGGATCTAGATACAAAGGCTTAGTGAACTCATGAAACGGTCACAAATCCACAACATTGAAAGTGTTGGAAATACCCATGCTACGTGGAAGGTTTATGACATAAGCATTATTGTTGATCTTCCTGCTGACAGTGTATGGTCCGTATTTCTTTGGCTGCAACTTGCTGTAAGAACCAGCTGGCAACCGCTCTTTACAAAGAAAAACCATGACTTGATCGCCCACTACAAACACCTGCTTTCGCCTGTGTTTATCTGCCACAGCTTTGTACTTCTTATTAGCCTCATCCAACTTCTGTTTGACTTCTTGATGCACCTCCACAATTTGCTTAGCCATATGCTCTACTGCAACACTCTTATATGATTTCCTGGGCAATTGAATCAAATCCAGAGTATGCTGAGGCGCCTTAGTATAAATAACAAAAAAAAAAAACAACCTTCTAGTAGAACTGTGAACTGCATTATTATAAGCAAACTCTGCATGTGATAAAGCGACATCCCACTGCTTCGGCTTATCTCCACAAATGCTTCGAATCAAATTGCCAAGAGTTCTATTGACCACCTCTGTCTTTTCATCAGTCTGCGAGTAAGCTGTGCTATTGAAATTCAAAGATGAATCAAATAGTTTCCACAAAGTCCACCAAAAATTCCCTAGAAATTTGATGTCTCTATACGAGGTAATAGACTTAGGGATGCCATGCAAACGAACCACTTCTGTGACATTCTGATTTTCCCTGTTATTTCGAAAATTTTTACTGAGAATGTATCTAGCGATGTAATTCAGTCCTATCTCGCTCAGATCTGATCAATCTCGAGTCAACCGACCATTAGGGAAAGGCTAACGCAAGACAAGGTACGTGGACCTAAGGAGCCCAAACAGAAAATGGCACCTTGACCATAAGGATTGTCGATGGAATATTTAGAACCAATAATGGTCGGTTTGAGAACGATTAGGAAAGACATTGCGAGCGTTATACGATTGGGACACAGGTGATACTGTTAGCCAGTGTATAATTTGCAAAATTTTCCTTAATTGAGCGATGACGATCGAGACTGTCAGAACTAGTAATAGGCCCTCGCAATTACATGACAACCAAAGTCGCCATAGACTGTCGAGTCCTAAGTGTGTAAGAATCACAAAGTCGATATGCGTAAAGTCTGCAAAAACCGCCCGTCAGTTCGGGATAGCCTGAAATTTCATTCGTCAAAGGAATGACCCAGAAATGAGTTTCGAAAATTGGAAATGAAAAATTTAGAATTTCAACATTTTAATTTTAGGACGCTGCCTCGTCGAAGGAAAATTTTAAGCGAAAACAACGCGTCGGACGACAGGGTACGAAGTTACCGTTTTGCCCTCAAGTGTTGACCTTGCATCTTCATTTGGGGAAGGGCATTTTGGTCCATTTCAATACCCATAGCTGCCGAAAATTTGGGGAAATGGTAGCCATTGGATGAGCCTTGATGAGCTTTGGGACAAGTGTCATTAGATCAACTACTAGCATTAATTATCTACCTTTTTAACCTACCATTCAACTTTGTTGACTCAAGTGATTGTGGTAAAACTCCAATTTTTCCTTTCCTTCTGCCGAGCATCCCCTCACGCGATCACTTTCTTCTTCCTCTTCCTTTTTCCTCTTTCCCTTCTATCGAGAGCTCCTCGCGCCCAACCGATTCTGTTCGCCGGCTTCACCCTGCTCGACCACCGCCGTCGGCGACTTCCTGCCATCGCGCCTGCCACCACGACCTTCCCCATCCTCTTGCCGACTGCCTCCAACTCGAAGCTCGGCGATTGACCCACTGTGGTGATCCGTCCAACCTTTTTCGTGAGGGTCGACAGAAATCGCTGCAGCCTGAGGTAAGCTGCTGTTTAGACCTCGTAAGACCTCGAATCGTAGGAGTTCTCCGCTCAAACTTTGTGGACACCTAGTAGACTTGAATATCGAGCTGTGATAAAAATTTGGACCTAAAATAATGATGTTTCAATGTTCTTTTGTTGCTGTGTTTGGGAGGCCAGATTCTACCGGTTTGAGAGGTTGAGAAGACCGGCGCCATTCAAGGACCTATTGTCGTCGCCTTGGTCTAAAATTTTCGGTGAGGCTCCCTTACTTGTAGATTGAGCTGCTAGAAAGTAGACTAATGTGAAATTAGAGGTGGATGATGATCTTGAGGGCTGATTTCGCTAGGGGCTAAATAGAACCTAAATAGGCCCTGTTCGGTTTTGTTCTTGCCGAGCTCCTAGGGGCTGTTGGAGTAGGAATTGTGCTCAAATTTCTTCGTAGTGACGTGTTAGATTGTCCATAGTTATGTCATTGAGGCTTATGCTAAGTGATTCGGTGATTAGACAAAGAAAACTTGATGAATTGGTGGGAATTCTCTAATAGGTACGGCTGCCCTATTTTGGACTCGTTGGAGCTGAATCCTTGGAGTGCTCGGGAGGAGTTTGTGTTGATTTAAGCCCGAGGTAAGGAATTCGTAAACCTTAGTTAGGAGAATTGGACTCAATTGGGTGAATTCGTGGGGTGTCATGATGAGTTATGATGGCTTATGTGCGGTTGTGTTATGTGTATCCTTGTGAAGAGTCGTTGACTTGAATGTTGTTGTATGTTCGTGCCATGGACTGGTTGTCATCTTGATTGTTAAGAATTGGCTGTCTCGTATGCTCTAGATTACTGGCTTAAAGCATGAGCTTATATTGGATCATGGAGTCTTGCTTGGGAGTGAGCCTCGGCACGTTTGAGAAACTTGTGGCACCTTGAGGTGTTGAGACGTGGGGTTGCGTTGAGCGATGACCTGATGCGTTTGCGCGGGTTTACCAAAGAGATGGTCTGAGGCGTAACGACGCGGACCTGGCCTGAGGCGTTTAAGACGCGGGCATGGATATAATGGAGGTTGGAAGGGAAATAAGGATGTGACTTGATTTTATGATGCATGTTTGACTTGAAGGATTTGTTGATACCACGAATAATTGACTTGATGCTTGTTGATATTCTTGTATTGATTTTGGACTACTGAACATTTCCTGTGGTTGCATGTGCCTTTGCTTTTAACTGTTTTTACCTGAGTGTACGGTTGGCCTAGCCTAGGAGTAGGATCTTCCTTACTGAGATGTAAATCTCATCTCGTCGGGGAACCTCACTTTTCAGATCCTAGGCGAGATCATGCTGCCGACCAGACTAGGTGACCCCAAGGAAATGACCGCGTATTTTGACGAGTTTCCAGATGGTAGGGGTATTATCTATGTTAGGAAATGCACTGTGGTTCGGGTCGATGAGGGTGAGCCGGAATGAAAGCCGCATAGGTTTGAAGCTTGGTTTCGAAGGGAGAAAGGAGTCTCTACTGGTCCGCTGAAGGCCTCGGAGGTGCCACGCGGAGTTGTCCCTAGTTAGTGCCACCCCGTTCATGATTCCGTGGAAGTAGAGGTGTCAGTCGCTGGTTCTAGGAACATACCTGAGAAGACTCCTACCTTGGAGGACACTGAAGAGGTGATTGTGATCGAGGACTCAGAGGATGAGGTAGAGGACTACTACGCTGGAGGATACTATCGAGGTGCAATCGGAGACCTTCTCGGATTATGAGCCTTCTGTGGACGCCAGGGAGACTGACGGCTCCAGTAGTTCGATTTAGGATTTTCTGTTCTGTTGAAGGGTTTCTTTTTGGATGATGACCTCATCGGTCAGTCGTGTTTTTAGGGACCATGTATAGCTGTCTTTTAATTTAGTCTCGTTACCCCCGACCCATTCGCAGGGCTAACTCACCTGCGCTTTTGTACGAACTTTAAGAAGTATGTTATGGGATGTTTTCTTTACCCATGTCTTTCTCCATGGTTTTGTACGGTGATGTCTTGTAGGTATCGCTTCCGCTTGTTCCTTTTGTACTTCCCTCTGGTGTGTTAGATTCTGGGACCCATTAGGGAAGAAGGTGCCGCGGGATGTGACAACTTCATTAGAGAACAATTTGGCCACACTTACTACATCAGAAGCCTCTACAAGGAATGAAGTGCGCCATCTTGAAAAATCTATCAGCCATAACAAAAATAGAATCCACGCATCTTTGGGTCCGTGGCAAACCAAGCACAAAATCCATGGACAGATCTTCCCATATATTTTCAGGGATAGATAAAGGCATATATAGACCTGTATTTTTAGACTGCCCATTAGTAGTCTGGAAAATAAGACACTTCTGAACATACCTGCTGATATCTCTACACAATTGGAGCCAATAAAATCACTCATAGACTGCAGCAACAATTTTGTCACGACCCAAATGTGCAGCTAACCCACCTTCATGTAAGTCACGAATTATCTTCTCTCGCAATGATGTCCGAGGAAGGCAAAGCTGCTTACCACACATCAAATAACTATCATGAACATAAAATTTATGCACAAGTTGACCAGCAGCACATGACTTCCAAATCTGTCCAAAGTCATCATTGCCTGCATAACAGTCTTTCAGCTGCTCGAACCCTAAAATATCCTCGCTCAATGTAATCAACAAGCCAGATCTCTTGATCAACGCATCTGTTACGACATTATGTACACCTAATTTGTGTTGCAATCTAGAAGGAAATTTCTGTAAGAACTGACACCAACGTGCATATATATCCTTACTGATCATCTCTTGACTATTCAAATACTTCAAAGCTTCATGATCAGAATAGAGCACAAATTCTTTACCAATCAAATAGTGCTCACACGTCTTCAAAGACCTTACAACAGAATAAAATTATTTGTCATAAATGCTCCACTTCTGCCTCGCCTCTCTAAGCTTCTCACTAAAATAGCAAATTGGTCTACGCTCCTAAGACAAAACAGCTCTTACACCCACTCCACTGGCATCATAATCTACCCCAAACAGGTTATCAAAATTAGGTAAAGTAAGAGCAGGTGTGGCACACAACTTCTCTTTCAGAATAGTAAAACTATACTCGGCTTGCTCTTCCCACAAAAATTTACCTTTCTTCAGACATTTTGTAATTGAGGCTGCGATAATATTAAAATTCTTAATAAATCGCCTGTAAAAGGTAGCCAACCCATGAAACTCTTAACTTCAAATATCGTTTTAAAAGTAGGTCACTCTCTAATCGCATTCACTTTCGCTTCATCCACCTCTAAGCAGTAATAATAAATCCCAAGAATAGCAGCTTATTAGTTAAAAAACTATACTTCTTAAGATTAATATATAGTTTATTAGTCTGCAAAGATGTCAACAATTTCCTCAAGTGCATCAAGTGATCCTCCTCAGTCTTGCTATAAATCAGGATATCATCAAAATAAACTACGATAAATTTGCCAATAAAAGATTTCAAAACCTAATTCATAAGCCTCATGAAAGTGCTCAGAGCATTAGAAAGCCCAAATGGTATAACTAACCATTCGTACAGCCCCTCTTTTGTCATGAAAGTCGTCTTCCACTCATTTCCAGGTTGAATACGAATCCGATGATAACCATTCTTCAAATCCAGTTTCGAAAATCGCTTAGCCCCATGCAACCTATCTAGCATGTCATCCAATCTCGGGATTGAAAACTTATAGCCCATGGTTATCTTGTTGATGACTCTGCTGTCTACACACATTCTCTAACTCCCATCTTTCTTAAGAGTTAACAAGGCAAGAACAACACATGTGCTCATGCTATCATGAATGTACCCCTTTCGCAGTAACTCTTCTACATTCTCCTTTAGAATCTTGCTCTCCTTAGGACTCATTCCATGATGCGGTAGATTAGGCAGACTAGCACTAGAAATTAAATCTATATGGTGCTGAATATCACGCATAGGCGGCAACCCATCCTGAATCTCCTTGGGCATCAGCTCACTAAACTCCTTCAATAAAGGCTTAACTGATTCGAGCTGCTCCTCCACTTGTAATTCAGCCTCTGTCTCGAATGTCTGCTTCATTATTAGCGCATGAATCTGTCGGGTCTCTTTAACTCAGCTTCAAATTTCCTTGTAATGGTAAGGAAATTATTTTCAGCAATTTGTTTTTTTCTTGTTTTTCAGGGGCAGCAACGTATACTTCACTCCATCATTCACCACGGCCTACCAAACAACACGTGGTTATATTGATTGCTCTTCCTTGAATGCTACGCATCTACATCAAATTGTCACGGCCTACCAAACAACACGTGGCATACGTCTGTATCTACCACAACACAATATAGCTCGTCATGATACTTACCGATGGAGAATGGAATTTTGCATCTTTCGGTCACCCGAATGCCTTCTGCCCTAGATTTAATCCATCTTAACGTATATGGGTTAGGATGTTTCTCCACAGGTATCTCCAGCTTCTTTACTGCATCCTTCCAGATAATGTTCTTCATGCTTCCCCTATCAATGACCATAGCAAAGATCTTACCCAAAATGGTGCACCGGATTCAGAATAACTGATGGAGCTGCGAATCATCTTCCTGTTTTGAGGCTAACATCATCATGCGCACCACACAGTTTATTTCCTCCTCTTCCTCATCTCAAAACTTGCAATCTTACCCAGAATGGTGCAACGAGTTCGGAATAACTGATGGCGCTACGAATCATCTTCCTGTTTTGGGGCTAACTTCATCATGCGCACCACATAGTTTATTTGCTCCTCTTCCTCATCTTCAAAACCTTCTTCCTCACCATCTGATTCACAACAATATCCATCTTCCTCATTTTTTTCTCACTGCCACATTTATTGTCTTTATCTGAAGGCATTCATTAGATCGTGCCACGGCTGGTTACATCTGTAATACTTTATCACCGCTGGTTTAGCATGAGGGTTAGGGTTCACAAATTACTATGTTTGCGTTCCCTTACCGCTCGCCTCGTTTATTGGGTGTTTTTCTACCGTCTTATCTTCTTGACTTCATCCTACGTTATAGCGATTATTGAAACAGCTCTTCTCTACCGAGCTGCTACATTTATAATTTTCGTAGCATCGCTTATCCCTTTCTTGCTGCATCAATTCTTCCTTCATCGCCATGTTCTTCGCTTCTCACAGATTCCGCAAAAACTGTACTCTAATTTTATCTCGAATGAAGCGCTTCAACCCATCAAAATATCCGACCACCTATTATCCCTCTATTTTCGATAGATTATTTCGCTCGACCAGTCTCATGAATTCTGTCATATAATCATGCACGTTTTGATTACCCTCTTGGCAACGTTGGTACTGTTTGAACATAATCTACTCATAATCAGGCGGAAGAAACTCCTGCTTCAGCAACCTCCTCATCCTATATCAAGTTCGCACTCTCTCTTTTCCTTCTCGCTCCCTCCTATTCTGCAATCTCTCCCACCATGCAGACGCACCCCCTTTAATCTAGAGGCTACTAATCGCACCTATTTCTCACTAGAGGTCTCCATACAGTTGAAGAACTAATCAATATCAGCAATTCAATTCAGAAATTCTTCTATTCCCAAGCCTCCATTAAAATAAGAGATATCAACTTTTAATTTAAAGTCGATACCTTCACGATCATCATAACGTCGTCTTCTATCTCTTCCATCATATCCCCTTCGAAATCCTCCATAACAATGTCTGCCTCCATAACCAGCAAGCTCTTCGTCAACATACTCGTCCTCTTTTTCTTGCGAACTTTCTGAAAACAAAGGGTTATTCTGCTTACGGACATGAGTATCGACAGGGTCACCACAAGCAATATCTGCACCCGGCCTTCTGTCAATCCGTCGATTTCGGTTCACATCAATGCCAAGACTATCGAATTGATCTGACAATTCGTCAAATCATGCTTCAATGAAATCTATGCGTTCCATTAAATGCCACTCCAAACGTTGCAGCAGGCCGTCCCTAAGGATTGGGGCTCAAGTCTCCTGAACATCGTCACGAAGACCACCGCCAGTCGTCATAGGCTCTGATACCACCTAACGCAGCGTATAGCGAAGAATAACAAGCAAATCTTGCTTTGAGAGGAAAATTCACGAATTCAATATAAAAAAATATTATATTCTTCTCGAACATAATAAACATCTTTTATATGAGGTGCTAAACCTAACCCTACTAGGATTCTAAACAACAAAACTCAAAAATTATAAGATTGCCACTAGTAGTAAAATTAAGCCAAAAAATACTAAAATAAATGAAAAATCCATCTAAATGACCTTGAATAGCCAAAATCCATCGCAGTTAACAGCCAAAGGCGGTGAGTATTGATCATGCGGCCGTTTTGCTTCAGCCAACCGAAATTGAGCCCATTCTGACATCGTCTGTCGGTCAGTCGGTTCTAGGTGCATCATCATTTCGAATTTTGTTTGGATTTTTGCCTGTCCGATTTGTCAAAAAACGCACTGCTAATATTCACCACATGAGGGACGTAAATGCACAAGTTAATTCCTTAAAAATACATAGCATGTCCACATAATCTATAAATGGAAAGAAATAATCTGGGCTTATTAAGCTTGAGATCTTCTTCATTTGAACTGAGTTTAGATGAGCTGGAGCACCTCACTTTTTTTCTATTCCGCTCGTGCTCAAGCACAAATGTCATTACTCAATCGAGCTTGAGTAGAGCTTCTAGCACTGAATATGCGAGGCGAGTTAACCTCAAGTATGGCTGAATTTTGGCTTCCATTACCGCTATGCTGCCGTGTCTATCCATAACCACAAAAAATGCCTCGAATCATCAAATTTCAAACCCTACGAAGACCCAAAGAAAGGTTTATGTCGGAATCATTGCCCAATAGAGACAAATATGAAAGCAACCTCATCTCCTCCTTGTTTCACTACTACCACCCTGTTCCCTCTGTCGATTTTCTCGGAAAATCTGGCCCGAATTCCTTTATTTTCTCATCCCATCAATTTTCTTACATCTTGATATATACGTGTTGAAATTGGCGATCAATTTTGAGCAAATGTCCACAATTCTCTAGAAGATAAGTTGGGAGAAAATTTAAAAAATATTTAAAAAAAAAACCTTAGGGAGTGATGAAGTAGAAAATTCTAGTATAAAGAATAGTCTAGTTTTTGAGTGGATAGAGATGAAGACAAAAACAAAATCTCTCATATGCAAAGGTTAAGTCGGTGATTGTTGCCTATAAATAGGTTTGTATCATCCTGTGTATGTGTGGGGAGAGTTAAGAGTAAACTCCGTGTCGTGTTCACTTCCCCCACACCATCATCTCCTCCATCAATGTATAGCTATTTTTGTTCAACTAATGAAATCATTTCTTTCCCTTGACCTATATCCTTGAACTATCCAATATTATCCCTTGTCCATCCTTTACCAAACACATCACTAACCACAAACTATCATCAATCTCAAAACCATACTTCTGCGCTCAATTCAATTTTCACCACTACACTCTCATTGTTCTTAGTTTTGACTTTGCTTTGATTACAAATGTGTGATCTAGGAGTACAAATTCCATTGACGAGAATCAACTTACAAGCACACTTCAAAACTTATCAATCATCCAAACACATTGGATATTTTACAAGCAATTGATGATTTCGGCTGTAACCTGATTCAATGGGCTCAATAAGGAAAAGGTGTCCAAGAGATGCCGTTTCTACAGGTTGGAAAACAAAGGTTGATTCGGCCAGATTAAAGCTGGAGAGAAAATTTCCCAAAAAATCCTAAACTATTGCACTTCTGTCAATTTAG
The DNA here is from genome assembly GCA_021437785.1 of Rhodomyrtus psidioides. Lineage (NCBI taxonomy): Eukaryota > Viridiplantae > Streptophyta > Magnoliopsida > Myrtales > Myrtaceae > Rhodomyrtus > Rhodomyrtus psidioides. Next base: position 4,383,834 of record JAILYB010000040.1, on the reverse strand, counting down.
TTCTAAAGCTTTTAATTTTATCAATTGAGTCCTATTTCTTTTCAGGTTTTATTAATTGAGTTCATCTAGTCAATTTTGATCAGAAATTGCTGACGTGTACGCAATCATATTACATGGCATAGCCGACACTAACATAAATAATTTTTGATAACATTTACTACATTCAATTTTTTTAAGCTTTCTTTATTTTTCCTTTTTTTTTCTTTTTTTTTCTTTTTTTACATGTCTGGCTGCGTGATCCTTGCTTGGTCTGAAGGAGAGAGTCATCACCCTCGCCAGATCCAAGCGAGGCTGACCCGCCGCCTATTGGTCTATGAGGGTACGAAGGTGTCGCTCAAACCAGGCGGGGGTCCCTGGCCCTTACTGGCCAGAGATGTAAAAAAATATTTAAATATTTAAATATTACTAGCATTTGTCTATGTAGGACGGCCGGCTTCATGTTTGTGATTTCGAACCAAAATTGATTGAATAGACTTAATTGACAAAACTTGTAAATATTTAGACTTGATTGACAAAATTAAAAGGTTTATGATTGAATTGGAAAAAAGTACAATAGGTTTACGAATTTTTGGATAATTTTTCCCAAAGATGGATGGTCCTTTCCTAGTTTAAATAATTTTCCTAATTTAGATAAATTTCCTAACTTGAGTAGTTTCCGCAGGTTTCAAAATTAAGAGAGGAGCGAGAAAGCTTCACGTACACACCATGGGGATCTCGCTGAATCGAATTAGCTTCGTTTCGTATATCTGTTAAGTAATCGAACTCGTTGTTCGTCTAATCTGAGTAGTTATCATAGTTAGGTCATAAATTCAAACTTATGTAACATTTGAACTACAAGGCCAATTGAGGAGTTATTAAGCTGTGATTTTTGTGAAAATGACAGTTTAGAACATTGTGGAGTCGTAGAGTTTGATGACTATCTGTTCTAGCTTATCGTTTGATGAACACGGATTTTTGCAGTCGCGCGACAGACAAAGTAGAATGGTCACTATAAATGAGTTTTTTTTTTGGCGTGTAAGAGTTGATTGGTCGACAAATAAGTATAGTTTAGCCAATTGTTCATTTGTGTAATACGCGTTTTTCGATTAATTGATAAAAATACGAGTGCGTCCGCTCGAGTAAACTTCTTGTAAACTTGTATTTTGAAAGCGATATGAATGAGATATACTATGAGTTATGAAATGACATTTTTATTGCATAAAATCTAGATTGAGCATCTACTCCCATTTTTTGTCTAGTTGAAATGAAAAAGTGTCTATTGATTATAGTTTAAACTAATTATTAGTGAATGATTTGCAAAAACTTGTTATGAAAGAAATACGAAAAGTTTTTGACTTTGAATATTGATTATAAAAGATTTTATGTTTAATGACTTGAATCATGAAAATTTAAATGAATTCTGGATTTGATTGTAGGTTATTCGCTAATGTTATCAGTGTGTATATTCTCACGTTGCTATGATCAAAACTTATTGAGGGATAAGTATGCGTATGTTATCAAGACGACGGATGATATAGGTGGAGACTTACTCAAAGGGGAAATTTGGTCTCCTTATTGTCGCGACCCTCTCGAGGTTGCATGTGGGCTCTCGAGGGCTAATGGGCCGTCCAGTCTGGTCGGACGCGGGCCTCTCCCAAGGCCCGTTACCCAAATCGCAACGGAGGTATGCGTAGTCGACCTTCAGTGTTGTCTGGTGACATGTGCTAAGTGTGCATGCCATGGAGTCGCCACCAATCATTTTTTGGAGGGTATGATTGGACCACCCTATTGAATAGTCGGGAGTTTCTATTCAATTCTGCGATAACCAGAGAAATGGGTTCGGGGACTTAGTTACGTCAACTGTCAGAGTTGACGCCCTTTCGGTACCTAAGTTGACTGAATTTTCTTACCTAAGATTTCATGCAGATGAGTGGAGTACGAATCCTAAATCTAGGAATTCATGCAAATAGGAATGACTATCCTAGCATTCACAATCAATAATAAAATGCGCAAATCAATGAATCCAAATATGTAAAATAATCACATCAAATCAACATGACACTCCTAATAAGGCTCTATTAGCCTAAATAAGTATCAATCAAGCTTAGGAATGATTTAGACATGATTTTACCCATCAGGGGTAAAGTCGTAATTTTGAGACAAAAGGGACGATTTGCCTAAAAAGGGAAAAATCGTCATTTCGGAATGAATCCGGAGTAAAACAATGTCAAAAATAGGTTTGGTCACTCAATTGACCCATTTCCTATTTTTTTTGCAATTTTCATGATTTTCTGAAATTTTAGAAATCGATTTACCATTCGAAGGGGTAAAATCGTCATTTTCTAAAAATGGGAATGAAATGTGGAAATCTTAGACATAAGGTTTAGCCACCTATCTGGCACATCACCAAATTCTAAGCAATTTCCACAATTCATCGGAATATCAAAGACGATTTACCCTTTGAGGGGTAAAATCGCCATTTTGGATTAAATGGGAGAAAATCCAAAAAATGGAAACAAATCAATTTTTTTGTCATTTTCAGCCTTCAAAAATTTTTAGAATTTTTTTTAGGAATTTTCTGCAATTTTTCTCAATTTTTTTTGAATTTTTCCTTAATAATTCATTTTTTTGGAAATTTTTTTTTATTCTGAAAATCACCTAATCACGACACGTGGCTCATCTGCAGACGTCCGATCTAGCATTTTTTGTTTTTGTTTTTATAGGACGCAACACAATGCAAAAAATAAAGAAGATATTAAGTCATTATACAACATAAACATAAGCAAAGGAGATGGGATCCGGTGAATTTTACGACGTCGGAGTCCGTCGGTGCTCGTGCAACAATGTGTGGGGGGTATAAACCACCAGCAGGAGGCTCGGCCTTCCGATTCTGGGGTAGCACAATATAATTTACAGAAAATAAATAAATAAAACACCTTGGACGCCAATAGGAGGCTTAGCCTTCCGATTCTGGGTCTTTTATGCGAAATATAGAAATGCTATGACATAAAGTAAATACACAACAAATATTTAGACACCAACAGGAGGCTCGGCCTTCCGATTCTGGGTCTTTTATGCGAAATATAGAAATGCTATGACATAAAATAAATACACAGCAAATATTTAGACACCAACAGGAGGCTCGGCCTTCCGATTCTGGGTCTTTTATGCGAAATATAGAAATGCTATGACATAAAGTAAATACACAGCAAATATTTAGACACCAACAGGAGGCTCGGCCTTCCGATTCTGGGTCTAATAGGTAAAATGTAAGGAGTGAAAGGTGGTCTTACCAAGATTGAACCCAAAACAAGCTCGGAAATCCAATTTGGCACTCGCGGACTCAAGTCTGATCAGTCTGACCTTTGCTCCTTCAAACAGCTCTACGGGACAAATGGCTTGGCCAAATTGGACTCACGATATGTCATTAGAACGGCAAAAGAATAAGCTTTCTAACAGTATATGGCTCGTTCCCATACGATTCCTAACGAAAGAGTTATGGCCGAAAAACCGGACGGTTTTCAATCGCCCAATGACCAGAATCTGTCCCAGAAAACTCCTTCAATTCAACCATTAAAACCCATCCAAAACTCAACTAGACTACAATCTCAGCTTGCTAGATTCCTAATTTAGGTGCTAGAGACATCTTATCGAATATTGGAAGCAAGGCAAGCCCTTGAATCACTCACAATGTTCACGGCACCACCTTGACAGAACCGGTTCAGATTTTTCGAACAAAACAATAAGGGATCAGCCCTTAAATCCAAATATAATCCATCTTCAAACCATAAAACACAATAATATATGTCTTAACAAGGAGTGAGAGGTGGTCTTACCAAGATTGAACCCAAAACAAACCCGAAAATCCAATTTGGCACCCGCGGACTCAAGTCTGATCAGTCTGACCTTTGCTCCTTCAAACAGCTCTACGGGACAAACGGCTGGTCCAAATTGGGCTCACGATATGTCATTAGAACGGCAAGAGAATAAGCTTTCCAATGGTATATGGCTTGTTCGCATACGATGTCTAACGAAAGAGTTATGGCCGAAAAACCGGACGGTTTTTTATCTGGGCGGCGAGCTGAGCGAGAGGAAAAACGAAAATGAAAGAGAGAGAGTTGAGGGAGGAGGTAGCCGGCCGAATGATCAAAAGGAAGAAGAGAGCGTGAGAAGAGGAAAAAGAGAGGGAGAGAGAGAGAGATTTTATTATTTTTTTTTTATTCCCCATCATTACTCAAACTTTTCTTTTCTCTTTTACTTTTCTTTTGAATGATGATGTTTTCACTCCTTTTCCTTTTAATCATTACTAATATTTTTGCCAAATTCAATTTTATGGTGATCAGAAAACACCCAAAATCGAACATGAATTTTACTATTTTATGAGGTTAAAAATAAAAATACTGACTATTTTTCTATATTTTTGTGACCTCGAATACTACTTTTCTTGATTTTCTTGATTTTCTTTTTTTCTCTTTTTTTTTGTATTTTTCGAAAATATATTAAAAAATGAAAATTGTGAAAATTATTCTTTTGGTCAAAATGGTTCATTTAGCTTGGCTAAGGTCACCAAAATTGATTTTTTCAATTTTCAACTTTTTATGGATTTTCTATGAATTTTCAAAAAAAATAAAAATAAAAATAAAAAAAAGTTGATCAAAATTTAGGTGTCAACAGCTGCCCCTCTTTGAGAGGAATCTCGTTAGAGGTTTCTCTCAAAGATAAGGTGACACCTGAATCCTGATCGACTCGACTCGGGAAACTAAAGGAAAAGGAGTCATGACATCCAATCTTCATGCTTGTCCATGTATGCTCTTTCTTGAAGGGGGAAATGTTCATGTGACATGAGAGAGTGAGATAATAGAGAGACATACCTGCCACTTACCTGTTCGATGTTTGTGCGATTTTCGCGGTGTTTGATGGATTCAAGAGAATTTCTAGGAACTCGTTACTAGAGTATCCTAGAGAGGTTAAGCCCTGACCCGTATGGTAGGTCAAACCATAATGGGATTCCTAACTGATAGGAATCTAAGGAAGACGCGTCCCATTTGAGATTTGCCAATGATTTTGATCCGTATGGTGGATTGGACCATTGAGTTGACCATTTAAGTGATTTTCACTATTGGATTGACCCTTCAGGCGGTTTCTACCTTTGATTGACCATTCAGGCGGTTTCTACCATTATTTTGACCCTTCAGGCGGTTTCTACCTTTGGTTTGACCCTTCAGGCGGTTTCTACCTTTAGTCGACCCTTCAGGCGGTTTCTACCTTTGTTTGACCCTTCAGGCGGTATCTACCTTGAATTGACCCTTCAGGCGGTTTCTACCATTGTTTGACCCTTTTAGGCGGTTTCTACCTTTGTTTTGACCCTTTAGGCGGTATCTACCTTGGTTTGACCCTTCAGGCGGTTTCTACCTTGATTTGACCCTTCAGGCGGTTTCTACCTTGAATTGACCCTTCAGGCGGTATCTACCTTGATTTGACCCTTCAGGCGGTTTCTACCTTGATTTGACCCTTCAGGCGGTTTCTACCTTTGATTTGACCCTTCAGGAGGTTTCTACCTTGTGCTGACCCTTCAGGCGGTATCTACCATGTGTTGACCCTTCAGGCGGTTTCTACCATTGGTTTGACCCTTCAGGCGGTATCTACCTTGTGTTGACCCTTCAGGCGGTTTCTACCATGAGTTGATCCTTCAGGCGGTATCTACCTTTGATTGACCCTTCAGGCGGTATCTACCTTTGATTGGACCCTTCAGGCGGTATCTACCTTTGATTTGACCCTTCAGGCGGTATCTACCTTGAGTTGATCCTTCAGGCGGTATCTACCTTTGATTGACCCTTCAGGCGGTATCTACCTTTGATTGGACCCTTCAGGCGTTATCTACCTTTGATTTGACCCTTCAGGCGGTATCTACCTTTGATTGACCCTTCAGGCGGTATCTACCTTTGATTGACTTTGAAAAGGGGTCTCATGACGAGAGTTCTCCACGTCCGATGAGATTTCCTGAATTTTGAAAAGGGGGTCTCATGACGAGGGTTCTCCACGTCCGATGAGACTGTTTGAATTTTGAAAAGGGGTCTCATGACGAGGGTTCTCCACGTCCGATGAGATTTCCTGAATTTTGAAAAGGGGTCTCATGACGAGGGTTCTCCACGTCCGGTGAGACTGCCTAAATTTTGAAAAGGGGTCTCATGACGAGGGTTCTCCACGTCCGATGAGACTTCCTGAATTTTGAAAAGGTGTCTCATGACGAGGGTTCTCCACGTCCGATGAGACTGCCTAAGTTTTGAAAAGGGGGTCCTGGGACGAGGGTTCTCCACGTCATGCTAGGACCGCTTGATTTTTTGAGAAGTGGTCTCATGACGAGGGTTCTCCACGTCCGATGAAACTGACTAAATTTTTTTTAAAAGGGGTCTCATGACGAGGGTTCTCCACGTCCGATGAGACTGCCTAAATTTTGAAAAGGGATCTCATGACGAGGGTTTTCCACGTCCGATGAGACTGCCTAAATTATGAAAAGGGGTCTCATGACGAGGGTTCTCCACGTCCGATGAGACTGTCTGATTTTTGAAAAGGGGTCTCATCCTCACCCATTCTTTTGAAAGATCCCGAAATTTGTCGGGAATTCAGTTTTGAAGCAGAGAAAGATTTTATTTTGACAAAGCTTCATTTGATTCTGTTGAGGCGACATTCTGGGAGCTGGGTTCTCCAGGTATCCTGCAGAAGTTTAGGCCTGAAAGATTTTTCTTCACCAAGAAAACGTTAGTAATCTTTGGGAAGACCACGGCCGTCCATTTTGACAAAACCGTATGATTTAAGTTTTAATCGTGAAATATGCATTTTGATGCTGGAGGTTATCCAAAGCATTCTTGCAACATGCAAATGTGATCACAAATTCCTTGCATGGAAAATTCGGATCAACAGTTTGAAAATTCCAAAAAGAGTTTGTTCAAAACATCAATTGGAATATTTCTCGACAAGGAGGCCATCTCATCTGTTTTGAGGTAATGATTTTTATAGGGGATGTACTCAATTCCCTACTGACCTGTGCCTAGGTTTTAGGCTCATTCGCAGCGCATACATTTTGATCGGTCGGGAGGTCTTCCACGGGACCGTAATGTTGGGCTTGGATATTGGTTTTCAAAGGGGGGACTCACTTTTGAGTCGGGGCCATTGAATGAAAGTCTTCACCATCTGCTCCGGGTTTACAAGTCAAGAACCCTGCAAAATGAGAAAGAAATAGTCTTGCTCGTACTTCTTCGAGCTAAGCAATATGTTAACCCAAGTGTCTTAGTCAGAGAAGACTGTTTCAGGGTTGTGACATTGGTAGGATTGGGGACCGAAAAAGGCTTGTTTTTGGCCCAGAAATTACGAAGGGTTTGACATTGGTGATCATTGCAAATTTATCACCTGTCTTTTCCATTCTGCATCTTCAATTTTTGAGGCGTGCAACCGCTTTTGAGGTGTGCACAAACTCTTTAGAGAGCGTCTCTTGTTGCGTTCAGAGAGCGACTCTCTCTATGTCTTTGTTCTGCGCTTGGCACCATTTGGGGAGCAGCCCTTTTGGATTTGGCTCCTTCAGGGATTTCTTCTTTTCCCATCCGGCTTCATTGTGGATCAATCAAACAACTTACACGAGCATCGGCCCTGCTTTTACCAGGCACTTTGCTTTTTCTTGATGCCGGGGATTTTTATCTTTTGTCGAAATCCCGCCTTTTCTTTTCCTTTGGAACTACGATGTTCAGAAAATTGTGCTAGATATACACCTTGAATCATAGCACACTTGAACGCCGATATGAAATCTTTCTATAAATCCCATCTCTTGGATTCTTCCGTTCTTGGAGTGATGCAGTTTCCATCTTGAAACATGCCATGATCACCAACATGGGTTTATGAAATGAATTTGCAGGCTCAACTTGGCTGTACAAAGGATATGGTGTGTGGGATAGAGAAATGAATGCTTCTCGTCATCCTATGGCACTTGGATTACCATATAAACAACACACAAAGATTAATGTTAGTCCGAGCAAGAAAATTTCTAACCATTTTCTCCTGATGCTGCTGGACTCACCTCCATTTTGCCCCGACGTGGGGTGGTTCTTGCCAGGGTTGAGAATGAAAACCGCCGTTCGAATGGGTTGGCAATGGTCACATGTAGTGTTTGGGGATATGAAACGAATGCCTCTGTCATCCCAATCTATGTAATTGCTGCGAATAATCCCTACTTCCGTAGGTCCAGATTTTACTATCTGATCCGCTCCATTTCTCTCTCAAGTGTGTATAGGACGTGTTTGGATTAGGCTTTGCCTCTCGTCTTTTGAGAAAACGTCCTTTTGAAAGTTTTGAACTTTTGATTGGAAAAAATCTCTTTCATTTTCTCCAAAAATTTTACCCGTCAAGGGGATTTTACGATGCACCATGCATGTTCTTATCCATGTTCAGACAACCTCCTGTCTTAAAACATGAATGCCAATGAGGTTTCAATTCTATGTCTTTTCTAGACATTAGATTCTGAAAGCTTTTCTTTTTTATTTAACATCTTCAATGGATTGGGGAAAGGGATACTTACCTGTCCCCCGCGGCTGGAGATCCCTGAAAATGCAGAGAAAACATGTTATTGTACGTTCACGAATTTTTCAAAAATTTAGAACGATACATCCTACCCTCGGTCGTGTACTCCAACGGGTAATTCATGGGGTGTGAAAACCTGTTTCACCTTGATGGCGATCCCCTGTCAAAGACAGGAATTAGTTGTCAGTTTGCGTTCCAAAATTCAAGGCAAATTGGAACGATACAGCCTTGTTCTTGCTTTGTGTTTCCATTTGAACACAAACTCGCGGCTTGCAGGATTTGGCCCTCTATCTTGTGGTCTTGATCCCTCCGTTTGGTTGGCGATGAATCATTCTCAAGGATTTGCCCCAGAGGAGATCCATTTGTGTTTTTGGGCGCATTCCAGCGCCATTCTTCAAGGTTCCTTTTATTCAAGGAAAAAAGAAAATTTTTATCAAAATGCATGTCAAAGCATGGGACGTAGGAGCGATACTTTTTACCCTCCACTAGGTCTTATAATCAAAGACCATTTCTTGGAGTGCTGACTCCCAAGGTCAATAGCTTTATTCGCCTCCTCGTTGGCGAGTTCTTTTCTTTTGAGGCTTTCGGTGCCAACGACTCCCTGTTAAATGAGTAAAAACTCATGTTAGGCATGTGGTCTTCGAAGACCAAAATGGAACGATACAAGGTTACCGTTCACCCATATTCGTATCTTGGGTTTAATTCTGATGCGGACGACTCTACAGTTGCGTCCATTGATTTTGCCAGAGAAGAAACGTTATTCTTTGTCCGGCGCACAAATGATTCGCTTGCCCCAGTTGGGCGTGATTTGTCGTAGCTAGGTGACGCTTGCCCCAGCTAACTCCCTTTTGCATTTTGTTGCATTGACGCATTCAGGCTATTTGACATCCGCAAAAATGGGTTTACTCGTGATTGAGTACTTCAACAACCTGCGCGATGAAAGGAGTGAAAGAGTCAATCACCGCGTAAGGAGCTTTAATTGAAACGATTACGGATTTACTATCCCCGCTCTGGTCACTTCTGGCATCCAAGATGCTGGAAATTTTTCAATGGGCCCGTTCATTCTCGTCATCACCTGCAAGAATGAGGAACCATATCAACTCGTGAACCAGTCAATCCGATTTGGAACGGATACAACTTTTTCGATTTAGGGAGAGCCAATCCTAATTAGGTTGCTCCATCTTCATAATTTGATTCAATTTGTCATTGCAATCACAATGGGTGACATCTGCTGAAGGCACATTTCTTTTCGTCTTATAGGGAAAATAAATTTTCCTTCGTTTGTCTTTGACCATCCTATCCTGTAGACAAAAGACATAAAGGTCCCCGTCAGGTATAATATTCGAAGGGCTTATTGGAACGATTACAGTTTCACCATCGTTCCATGATCATCTTGCATGTGATCGGATGAGGACATTTTTGACAAATGTATGCCATGTAAAACATGTCCCTCGTGTCTATCCACAAATGGATTTTCCTTCTGTACCTGTTTTTCACCTGAGAGGAAAAGATAGGAAATATTATGCCGGTATCTGATTGAAAATCAATTAGGAACGACACGTCTTTACACTTGACCCGGCTGCCCCGGTCAAAAGGCATTTGCCCTCATCAGTTGACTCTCCAGGGTGGTCCAGCGCTTTTCCATGCCATCCTGGTTCGTTTAAACTCGCGACTGATTCTTCACACAAGTCTTTGGATTTTGATTCATAAGCGGCGCTGAATGACCTTTTGGTTTCGAGGTGTACCAATCATTCACATACATGCGCATGAGACCAGTGAGGTTTGACTTCTAAGAATCAAAATAGGGTTTGGAACCTAAGGCCAAGGCTCCCACTTCGAGTTCTAGAAAGGGTAGATTCCATTGCACAACTATCGTTGCATTGGGACCCAATCCATAGTTCGAAATGAGCAGAATTAAAAATGGATTACCCCGTGTTTTTCCTCACGGAGATTCCATTTTCAATTCCTTCTATTATTTTCCTAAAGAGGGCGCCCGAGGTTTTAGGCGCGGCTGTGTGTGTTCATTGTGTCGTGCTAAAGCAATAAACATGCATTTCATTTAGCAAACACCGCTTCAATATAAACATCCACACAATCATACATCCTAAACTCCTACCTGCATAAGACAGAGTTAATGAACACTTCACCCCTTATTTCTCCAATCTGCAAAAACATTTAACACCTCAAGGGTTAAAGTACGTACCTCAACTTGAAGAGCATCTGCATAAAACATGTCAGAAAAATCAATCAACTTTTTAATCGGCTCAAGTTCTCTAAGTCCCCAGCGGAGTCGCCAGTCTGTCGCGACCCTCTCGAGGTTGCATGTGGGCTCTCGAGGGCTAATGGGCCGTCCAGTCTGGTCGGACGCGGGCCTCTCCCAAGGCCCGTTACCCAAATCGCAACGGAGGTATGCGTAGTCGACCTTCAGTGTTGTCTGGTGACATGTGCTAAGTGTGCATGCCATGGAGTCGCCACCAATCATTTTTTGGAGGGTATGATTGGACCACCCTATTGAATAGTCGGGAGTTTCTATTCAATTCTGCGATAACCAGAGAAATGGGTTCGGGGACTTAGTTACGTCAACTGTCAGAGTTGACGCCCTTTCGGTACCTAAGTTGACTGAATTTTCTTACCTAAGATTTCATGCAGATGAGTGGAGTACGAATCCTAAATCTAGGAATTCATGCAAATAGGAATGACTATCCTAGCATTCACAATCAATAATAAAATGCGCAAATCAATGAATCCAAATATGTAAAATAATCACATCAAATCAACATGACACTCCTAATAAGGCTCTATTAGCCTAAATAAGTATCAATCAAGCTTAGGAATGATTTAGACATGATTTTACCCATCAGGGGTAAAGTCGTAATTTTGAGACAAAAGGGACGATTTGCCTAAAAAGGGAAAAATCGTCATTTCGGAATGAATCCGGAGTAAAACAATGTCAAAAATAGGTTTGGTCACTCAATTGACCCATTTCCTATTTTTTTTGCAATTTTCATGATTTTCTGAAATTTTAGAAATCGATTTACCATTCGAAGGGGTAAAATCGTCATTTTCTAAAAATGGGAATGAAATGTGGAAATCTTAGACATAAGGTTTAGCCACCTATCTGGCCCATCACCAAATTCTAAGCAATTTCCACAATTCATCGGAATATCAAAGACGATTTACCCTTTGAGGGGTAAAATCGCCATTTTGGATTAAATGGGAGAAAATCCAAAAAATGGAAACAAATCAATTTTTTTGTCATTTTCAGCCTTCAAAAATTTTTAGAATTTTTTTTAGGAATTTTCTGCAATTTTTCTCAATTTTTTTTGAATTTTTCCTTAATAATTCATTTTTTTGGAAATTTTTTTTTATTCTGAAAATCACCTAATCACGACACGTGGCTCATCTGCAGACGTCCGATCTAGCATTTTTTGTTTTTGTTTTTATAGGACGCAACACAATGCAAAAAATAAAGAAGATATTAAGTCATTATACAACATAAACATAAGCAAAGGAGATGGGATCCGGTGAATTTTACGACGTCGGAGTCCGTCGGTGCTCGTGCAACAATGTGTGGGGGGTATAAACCACCAGCAGGAGGCTCGGCCTTCCGATTCTGGGGTAGCACAATATAATTTACAGAAAATAAATAAATAAAACACCTTGGACGCCAATAGGAGGCTTAGCCTTCCGATTCTGGGTCTTTTATGCGAAATATAGAAATGCTATGACATAAAGTAAATACACAACAAATATTTAGACACCAACAGGAGGCTCGGCCTTCCGATTCTGGGTCTTTTATGCGAAATATAGAAATGCTATGACATAAAATAAATACACAGCAAATATTTAGACACCAACAGGAGGCTCGGCCTTCCGATTCTGGGTCTTTTATGCGAAATATAGAAATGCTATGACATAAAGTAAATACACAGCAAATATTTAGACACCAACAGGAGGCTCGGCCTTCCGATTCTGGGTCTAATAGGTAAAATGTAAGGAGTGAAAGGTGGTCTTACCAAGATTGAACCCAAAACAAGCTCGGAAATCCAATTTGGCACTCGCGGACTCAAGTCTGATCAGTCTGACCTTTGCTCCTTCAAACAGCTCTACGGGACAAATGGCTTGGCCAAATTGGACTCACGATATGTCATTAGAACGGCAAAAGAATAAGCTTTCTAACAGTATATGGCTCGTTCCCATACGATTCCTAACGAAAGAGTTATGGCCGAAAAACCGGACGGTTTTCAATCGCCCAATGACCAGAATCTGTCCCAGAAAACTCCTTCAATTCAACCATTAAAACCCATCCAAAACTCAACTAGACTACAATCTCAGCTTGCTAGATTCCTAATTTAGGTGCTAGAGACATCTTATCGAATATTGGAAGCAAGGCAAGCCCTTGAATCACTCACAATGTTCACGGCACCACCTTGACAGAGCCGGTTCAGATTTTTCGAACAAAACAATAAGGGATCAGCCCTTAAATCCAAATATAATCCATCTTCAAACCATAAAACACAATAATATATGTCTTAACAAGGAGTGAGAGGTGGTCTTACCAAAATTGAACCCAAAACAAACCCGAAAATCCAATTTGGCACCCGCGGACTCAAGTCTGATCAGTCTGACCTTTTCTCCTTCAAACAGCTCTACGGGACAAACGGCTGGTCCAAATTGGGCTCACGATATGTCATTAGAACGGCAAGAGAATAAGCTTTCCAATGGTATATGGCTTGTTCGCATACGATGTCTAACGAAAGAGTTATGGCCGAAAAACCGGACGGTTTTTTATCTGGGCGGCGAGCTGAGCGAGAGGAAAAACGAAAATGAAAGAGAGAGAGTTGAGGGAGGAGGTAGCCGGCCGAATGATCAAAAGGAAGAAGAGAGCGTGAGAAGAGGAAAAAGAGAGGGAGAGAGAGAGAGATTTTATTATTTTTTTTTTATTCCCCATCATTACTCAAACTTTTCTTTTCTCTTTTACTTTTCTTTTGAATGATGATGTTTTCACTCCTTTTCCTTTTAATCATTACTAATATTTTTGCCAAATTCAATTTTATGGTGATCAGAAAACACCCAAAATCGAACATGAATTTTACTATTTTATGAGGTTAAAAATAAAAATACTGACTATTTTTCTATATTTTTGTGACCTCGAATACTACTTTTCTTGATTTTCTTGATTTTCTTTTTTTCTCTTTTTTTTTGTATTTTTCGAAAATATATTAAAAAATGAAAATTGTGAAAATTATTCTTTTGGTCAAAATGGTTCATTTAGCTTGGCTAAGGTCACCAAAATTGATTTTTTCAATTTTCAACTTTTTATGGATTTTCTATGAATTTTCAAAAAAAATAAAAATAAAAATAAAAAAAAGTTGATCAAAATTTAGGTGTCAACACTTATCAAGAGCGTTAAGCGTGATCACAGTTATATACTGAGCATTAGATTGGTCGATGGAATGGACCATCGATGTTTGATTTGATATAGGTTAATTAAGGAAATGGACCATTGGGGATTGATTTGTTATTGTTGATTTGACATTGTTTATTGGTTTAATATGAAAAGTTTTGTTGAAAATATATAGCCCATTATATATATATATATATATATATATATATATATATATATATATATATATATATATATATATATTACAAAGATGCATTATGAATGTTTGATCTACTTGGAAGAGATATACTATTCATTGGGCTATGGATGCTCATATCATTCTTTCCTATTTCTTTGAGGTTCTTTTGGCTAGTGAGAGCTCTATCGGCTGGGAGCTTTTGGTAGTTGCGCTGAGATAGTTTAAAATGTCCGATGATATTTGTTGTGTATATGTATATATGTATCTATATTTTCATGGATGAGTTTTAGAACTTCTGATTCGAGTAATCAACTCCCATTTTTATCATGTTTGTGTTTGAGGCTGCGTTTTTCAAGATCTTGTTCGTATACTTGCAAGAATTGGGGTGTGACAAATGATTCGGACGGATTCTACCATTATCGTGACAAGGGTCACATGAGAAACGAATGCACGTTTAGCAATACAAGAAAGTAACTGGTGTGTTTGATGTGAGCGACTCTTAGCATTAGCTGTCACACCCTAATTCCTTCAAAAATATGGCAATGGGACGGCCATCCTTTCGCACAAAGGATGCAGCCATAAAACGTAACACGGTTCAACCTGATATCAATATATATACATTCACATATATGAGAAAAAGGTCATGCGGTTATAGTAGCAGAGCATTCTATAGCCATCAAACAGATACACACACACACACACACACACACACACACACACACACACACACACACACACACACACACACACACACACACACACACACACACACACACACATCAAAAAGAGCTATCTAGAAAGCTCAACACACCTAATTACACTTCATAGCAAAAATCCCCTACCAAAAAATCCTTCAACTAGAGTTACTCTCACGTCTTACTGGCGACTCGTTGAACCTAAAAGACAAAGGAAAAGGAAAGGATGAGCTAACACGGCTCAGTAAGTAATACATTTCTTCTAATCAGATCGAACAATCACTATGTACATTTAATATCAAAATATAACTCATTTAAGTCAAACTCGGAACATAACAAATGTTTACAATCCAAAACGAGTTATATAATACTTTAACATAATATATCCATAACAAAAGTACTTATTTCAAACCACAAACCCAAAATGAATATCAATGGTCCAGTCCATTGATCAATCTCATCAAAAACACGTCAATAGTCTATCCATTGACAAGTCTCATCAAAATAATGTCAATGGTCTATCCACCGACCAATCTCACGTTCAAGATTCTAACTATGGTCACACATAATGCCCGTGACAAGAAGCGATCAAGATTCCCCCTTGGCAAGGTTTCCACCTATAATGCCGGTGGCTCGGCTCACAAAGATATTCTAAAAAGTATGCGCATACCCCCAAACCCCTCAATTAGGCTCACAGCCATCTGGAGCATCACATCCACAACATCTCCTCATAAACCATAGAATATATCACAACCAATCCAAATCCAGCAGGACATATCGTATCAAATAAACAAAAACAGCAGTAAAGATTCGATCATGTTTTATGCAATAAATATGCTATTTTTCTCAGTTCATAACACATTGTAGTATTTTTTTCAAAATATGCACTTTACAATCACAAAGAAGAAATAGTATCACCCACCTAATAACGTCAAAAGCGAACTACAAAGTTTATGTGGTCAACACGTCCGAAATCCTATCAAAAGTACAAAAACTGTATCAAAAACTCAGTAATAAGCTACCCTAAAGCGTGACTCAACTGAAAAAAGGCCTAATTGTCACTAAGGCGAGACCTACGCACCAACAAAACACTCACTCATAGCGGATACACATGCTGTCCATTATGCGCAACTTGCGCGATAAACTTAAACGGGTCATAACTCCCTCATCCGAGTTTTGATTTAAACGATCTTGTAGTCTAAAGAAAGATCTTTTAACGTACAACAAAAATCCCAACACTACTTGTCCAGAATCCATTAGAAAATTAGAAAAAATGGGTACAATACATTCTAGTTGCGCATTGTTCACTGGGCGCACCAGATTTGAAAAACTCGCTTCGGGAAAATCGTAATGTCAAATCACGATCCTCGAATCCTACGGCTTCAAGACATCCTAAAGTTTTATTTCCATATAAAAACGCAGCCAAACAACCAAGAAATCAGACCCGATGACTCAAATTCCACCAAAATCCGAAATTGAGCCCTAACTCTGAAAATCACTTCAATTTGAGGAAAAAAAGGCATGAATGATTACCGATTGTTGCTAATCAGCTTGGCAAGGTAATGTGATAATCCTCTCTCTTTTCTTCTTTCCCTCCCTTCTCCTTCCTCATTTCTCTTCTTTCTTTTCCTCTTTCTTTTTGTCACTTATCGTTCTCCCCCCTTCCCTTTCACGCTTCATTATATGTTGAAGAAGATAGAGTTAGGTCGGTTCATGGGCCTTGGACATAGGCTTTTATTATTTCTTTTTTTTTACCCATTTGTTACATTAGCCATTAGCCATATCAATCAATAGTCATCAAGAAATTTGTGGATTCCAAAGTAGCTGCGACATATGCCCGAGTTTACCATGAACTCATTTGTTTGTTGTTTTTTTTTGCCATTGAGGACGCAGTCGGTGGGCAGTGGCTACGCCGCTTGGACAGAAAAGGACTCCCCCACAGACTTGCGAACGGGATCACATCTTCTTAGAAACAAAAACGCATTTGGTAAGTAAAAAAAAAAACTCTTTTTTCCTCCGGCGGGTGGTGGTCGCGTCGGCGGTGATGGATGGTGGTTCCAAAAGTGTTTCAAAAAATGTTTCAAAACCCAAAAGTAATTTTTATTTTATTTTTTCAAAAGTGTTCCTTGGCACAAAAGTGTTCCAAAAGTGTTCCGGGAACACTTTTGGAACAGACACGCGTATCGTTCAAAAATGTTCCAAAAGTGTTCCGCGGAACACTTTTGGAACACTTTTGTGCCAAGGAACACTTTTGAAAAAATAAAATAAAAATTACTTTTGGGTTTTGAAACATTTTTTTAAACACTTTTGGAACCACCATCCATCACCGCCGACGCGACCACCACCCGCCGGAGGAAAAAAGAGTTTTTTTTTTACTTACCAAATGCGTTTTTGTTTCTAAAAATCGTAACCAGGAACAGAAACACAAAAAAGTATTTATGTTCAAAAAATGCTCACAGGAATAGAAACGTTACCATACGCAGCCTAAGGCTCCGCATCAGCAGCTCAGATCTCACGGACGACAGAAGATGCTACTCGCGTTGTCAATGTCCTAGAGATACCGCTCGTTCCAATGTCGAAGCACGGTCACAAAAGCATGCGCAGGATCCATGCTCGTTCCTTCTGTTTGACGATCTCGGCTTTACTACAGTTTCCGAGCCTACGGCTTCGATCAACACGTCTCTTCTGATCTCGGGCGGGAGAAAGTTCATGATGCCGAAACGTGATAGAAAGTAAGGCTAAACAGAAGAATCAAATTCGATAAATGAGGAACAATCACTGTTCACTCAAAACGATATCAAATCGTGATATTCTCAATATTCAATAATCTCCTTTCAAAACTCTAAAGACGACATTTTATAAGGTGTCAACCCTAATGACAAAAGACAACGCAAGAATTACAAAAATACCATTAAATTATAAAATTGCCTAAAAATAGAAAAATACCTGAAAATCCATCTAAACGACCCTAAATTGCCAAAATCCATCGCAGTTCACGGCCAAAGGCATGAGTCGATCCTAGGTACATCATCCTCCCCTGCTAGAAAAAAAAAGATTCGCCCTCGAATCTGCTTCATCTCCATTGGCATCAATCTCTTCAGGTTCTTCATCATCAGTGTGGTAAGGAGATAAATCCGGTATATTAAAAGTTTCGGATACATTAGACTTACCCGGCAGCTCAACCTTATAGACATTATCACTAATTCGCTCCAGAACTCTGAAGGGTCCATCAGCTCTAGGCTGCAAATTTCTAAACCTGCTAGCCGGAAATCGCTCTTTTCGGAGTTGAATCCATACTAGATCACCTTCTTTGAAGACAATCCTTTTTCAGCGTCTATCCACCGTTACTTATACTTCATATTCTGTTTGTCTATCTGAATATGAATCTGTGAATGCAACTCTTTGATCTGTTTAGCATGCTCATCAGCATCTGAACTGAACTGTTTGTCCACCGGCAATGGCGTGAGATCCAGGGGAGTAATTAGATTACGCCCATAAACTCTCTCAAAAGGACTTTTGTCTGTAGTTCGATTCTGTGATCGATTGTAGGCAAATTCTGCTTGAGGCAACACCAAGTCCCATTGCTTTGGACTATCTCCAACCTAGCTTCGCAGTAAATTTCCCAAGCTTCGATTGACAACCTCAGTCTGCCCATCAGTCTGGGGATGATGAGAGGAACTAAACTGCAATCTGGTTCCCATATGCCTCCAAAGAGTGCGCCAAAAGTGACTCATAAATTTCACATCACGATTTGAGGTTATGGATTTAGGAACTCCATGCAGCTTAACAATCTCCTGTAGATACAATCGCGCGACCTGTGAAGCATCAAAAGTCTTGTTACAAGGAATAAAGTGCGCCATCTTCAAAAACCTATCGACAACTACCATTATGGAATCTTTATTCCGTTGCGTTCTTGGTAATCCCAAAACAAAATCTAGGCTGACGTCCTCCCAAGGTGCAGCTAGATCAGGTAGAAGCATATACAACCCAGGATTAGTACCTCTGGTTTTCGCCACATGACATACCCTGCATCTCTATATAAATCAAGTCACGTCACGCTCCATTCGTGGCCAATAAAAATGCTCACATAGCAAGGCCATCGTCTTATCCACGCCAAAGTGCCCAACAAGACCTCCTGCATGGCTCTCGATAATAATTGACTCCCTCAAAGAACACTGAGGAATACATAGCCTGTTACCTTTATAAAGGTACCCCTCCACAATCTGAAATTGCTAAAAAGGTTCCACTTTGCACTTCCTCCAGATATCGCCAAAATAAGGATCGTCAATATATAAATCCTTAAAAGAATCAAAACCCAGAACTTTCACCTGCATTGTGGACAACAATGAATGTTTTCTGCTCAAGGCATCAGCAACTCTATTTAGCACGCCCGCCTTATGTTTAATGGAAAAATTGAAAGCTTGAAGAAACTCCACCTACTTCGCATGCCTAGCGTTCAGTTTATGATGCCCATTGATATACTTCAAGGCTTCATGATCAGAATACAAAACAAATTTCTTCTAAATAAGATAGTGTCGCCAATACTCCAAGCTCCTCACAATGGCATAAAATTCTTTGTCATAAGTTGAATACTTTTTTTTCGCTTCGTTCAACTTTTCACTGAAGAACGCTACTGGCTTATTCTTTAACTTAGGACACCCCAAATTCCAACGCCCAATGCATCGCAATGCACCTCGAAAATCTCACTAAAGTCAGGAACCTTCTTCTTCAATAATTGAAATACAGTTTCCGCCTCTTTGGTCCACACAAATCTACCTCCTTTTAGACAATCCGTAAGAGGCGCAATAATAGAACTGAAATCTCGAACAAACCTCCAATAAAAGGCGCTAGCCTATGAAAGCTACGTACCTCATGAATATTTTTTTGGAATCTCCCAATTAGTGATAGCCTCAATCTTAGTTGGATCCATCTGAATGACTTCCTTGGACACGATATATCCCAAAAAGGTTACATGATCAGCCCAAAAGTGACACTTCTTAGTGTTAGCATATAGTTTCTACTCTCTCAAGACTTCAAACACCTTTCTCGGATGCTGCAAGTGTTGCTCAGTTGAAGCACTATTGTTGACACCTAAATTTTGATCAAACTTTTATTTATTTATTTTTTTTAAAACAAATTCATAAAAATATCAAAAAAATATCATAAAATCACAAAATCAACTTTGGAAGCCTTGGCTTGGCCTTAGGAACCATTTTGACCAAAAAAATAATTTTCATAATTTTCATTTTTTTAATATTTTCGAAAAATACAAAAAAAAGAAGAAAATCAAGAAAAATAATATTTGAGGTCACAAAAATTATATAAGAATAGTCGGTATTTTTATTTTTATTTTATCTATTTTCTGACCTCATAAAACAGTAAAATTCAGGTTCGATTTTAGGTATTCTCTGATCACCATAAAATTGAATTTGGCAAAAATATTAGTAATAATTAAAAGGAAAAAGATTGAAAACATCATCATTTAAAAGGAAAATATGAATAATCATTTTGTCTTCGCTTTTGATTATTTTATTATTATTATTACTTTCTAATATTTTTATTATATTATTATTTTATATTTATTATTTTTTTATTCACCTCCCCCCTCCCATCATCCGTCTCCCCTCCTTCTTCCTCTTCCTCTTCTTTTCTTCTTGGCCAACGGTCCTTCCTCTTCTTCCTCCTCTTCTTCTTCTTCTTTTCTTCTTCTTCTTCTTAAAAAAAAAAAAATGGAATCCTCACCTTCGTGCACTATTTGCCTTCGCCTTCGACCCTTCCGCCGTCGTCGCTAGCCGTCGTACCTCAAAGCCGCCGTGAATAACCCAAGACCCGCGGCCTCCACCCGTTTCGGAGTTTGGTTCGGGATTGTTTCGGATCGGGCCAAATCCGTCATCGCCAAAGCGCGCTATCGCCTCCGGCGACAGCCCCGGAGTCCTACCTCCTCCCTCGGAGCTTATGGAGCCTACGCGCCGCTGGTGGAGCCCAGAAACAGCCTCGGGTCACCACCCCGTCGTCGGAACGTGTCCGGACGTGTCAGAGCTTGTCCGGACGTGTCCGTGCGTGTCGGACGTGTCGGAGCGTGTCCGAACGTGTCCGGGCGTGTCGGACGTGTCGGCGCGTGTCGGACGTGTCGGAGCGTGTCGGAGCCGTGTCCGAGCCGTGTCGGAGCTGTGTCGAAGCCGTGTCCGAGCAGTGTCGGAACCGTGCATGAACAGTGTCGGAACAGTGCATGAACAGTGTCAATTTTTTAATTTTTTTATTTTTTTATTTTTTAGTCTTAATTTGTGAAATTGACTATCGACATTCTAATGGTGATCGACAGGTAACGGGCATGGGGATGGTCGCAGGCTGGGGTTGGGCGATTGAAGGCTGGTGTCCAATCCGGTATGTTTTACGTACCCGATCCGTATATCAGGATTATTTTCCTAAAATATTGCATTTATAGACTTGATTTGTATTTATTTGTTTCAGTCTAGTGGTTAGCTTATTTATCTGGTTGAGTGTTATCTATTGTCAAAGACATGCTTTTTGTTAAAATATTTTCTGAAAATATAAAAAAATATTAATAAATCAAAATGCCAAAAAAAAATGGAAAAATTAAATAAAAACAAAAAAATTGAGAAAAATTGCAGAAAAATTCTAAAAATTGTCCAAGGCTGAAAATGACAAAAAAATTGATTTGTTTTCATTTTTGGGATTTTCTCCCATTTAATCCAAAATGGCGATTTCACCCCTCAAAGGGTAAATCGTCTTTGATATTCTGATGAATTGTGGAAATTGCTTAGAATTTGGTGATGGGCCAGATGGGTGGTTAAACCTTATGTCTAAGATTTCCACATTTCATTTCCATTTTTAGAAAATGACGATTTTACCCTTCGAATGGTAAATCGGTTTCTAAAATTCCCGAAAATCACAAAAATTGCCAAAAAATAGGAAATGGGTCAATTGAGTGACCAAACCTGTTTTGACTCCGGATTCATTCCGAAATGATGATTTTGTCCTTTTTGGGCAAATTGTCCCCTTTGTCTCAAAATTATGATTTTGCCCCTGATGGGCAAAATCATGTCTAAATCATTCCTAAGCCTGATTGATGCTTCTCTAGGCCAATATGGCCTTATTAGGAATGCCATGTGATTTATTTGTACACTTGAATTCATCGATTTGTGCACTTTATTATTGATTGTGATTGCTATGATAGTCATTCCTATCTGCATGAACTCCTAGATTTAGGACTCGTACCCCACTCATCTGCATGAAATCTTAGGTCAGAAAATTCAGTCAACTTAGGTACCGAAAGGGCGTCAACTCTGACAGTTGACGTAACTAAGTCCCCGAACCCAGTTCTCTGGTTATCGCAGAATTGAATAGAAACTCCCGACTATTCAATAGGGTGGTCCAATCATACCCTCCAAAAAATGATTGGTGGCGACTCCCTGGCATGCACACTTAGCACATGTCACTAGACCACACTGAAGGTCGACTACGCATACCTCCGTTGCGATTTGGGTAATGGGCCTTGGGAGAGGCCCGCGTCCGACCAGACTGGACGGCCCATTAGCCCTCGAGAGCCCGACAACCTCGAGAGGGTCGCGACAGACTGGCGACTCCACTGGGGACTTTAGAGGACTTGAGCCGATTAAAAAGTTGATTGATTTTTCTAACATGTTTTATGCAGATGCTCTTCAAGGTGAGGTACGTACTTTAACCCTTGAGGTGTTAAATGTTTTTGCAGATTGGAGAAATAAGGGGTGGAGTACTTGTTAACTCTGTTTTATGCAGGTTGGGCGTAGGAATGAATGATTGTGTGTATGTTTTATATTGAAGCGGTGATTGTTAAATAAGATGCATGTTTATCACTTTAGCACGACACCGAAAATACACACAACCACGCCTAAAACCCCGGGCGCCGCCTATAGGAAAACAATAGAAGGGATTGAAAATGGAATCTCCGTGAGGAAAAACACGGGGTAATCCACTTTTCAATTCCGCTCACTTCGAACTATGGATCGAGTCCCAATGCAACGATAGCTGTGCAATGGAATCGGCTCTTTCTAAAACTCGAGGTAGGAACCTTGACCTTAGGTGCCAAATCCTTTGATTTTTAGAAGTTTTATCATCCCTGGTCTCATGTGCATGTCTTTAGATGGTTGGTATATCTAAAACCACCTAAAAAAAAAAATCGGTGATCCTGGAGTCACATCTCGAAGATTGGAACTGGGGCATCTCCAAGTGTTCGGGCCACATCCCTTTGATTGATTTGACATTCTTAGTCCTCTTGTATAAAATTAATTTTGCTGAGATCCTCTATATCTCGTCCCGTAGATTGATTGTATTAGGGATCTATTTGTATTGTATACATCTTGATAAGGCTCATTTCTATCGAAAATGGGGGCAAATTCCCCAAACCCGTGGAGCGTAGTGGAATTCGTCCCTTCAGTGCAAAACACATTGGGCCGCAGAGCCACTCGTTTGGTGAAAGGGTGTATCGTTCCTAATTGATTTTTAATCAGATCTGGGGATAAGTTTTTCTCCATTCTTTTTATCTCAGGACGTCTCTCCTCTGACAAAGTCAATAGACGCAATAACAGAGTCGTCCGCATCAGAATCAAACCCCAAGATACGAATTTGGGTGAACGGTAACCTTGTATCGTTCCAATTTGGTCTTCCAAGACCACATGCCTAACGTGAGTTTTTACTCATTTTACAGGAAGTTGTTGGCGCTGAAAGCCTCAAATGAAAATAGTGCGCTAACAGGGAGGCGAATAGAATCATTGGCCTTAGAAGTCAGGATTCCAGGAGATGGTCTTTGATTATAAGACCTAGTGGATGGTAAAAAGTATCGCTCCTACGTCACATGCTTTGACATGCATTTTGATAAAATCTTCTTTTTTTCCTTGAATAAAAGGAACCTTGAAGAATGGCGCTGGAGTGCGCCCAAAAACACAAATGGATCTTCTCTGGGGCAAATTCTTGAGAAGGATTCGTCGCCCAACCAGATGGGAGATCAAGGACACAAGATAGAGGGCCAAATTATGCAAGCCGCGCGTTTGTGTTCAAACGGAAACACAAAACAAGAACAAGGCGGTATCGTTCCAATTTGTCTTGAATTTTGGAACGCAAACTAACACCTAATTCCCTTCTTTGACAGGGGCTCGCCATCAAGGCGAAACAGGTTTTCACATCCCGTGTATTACCCAATGGAACACATGACCAAGGGTAAGATGTATCGTTCTAATTTATTGAAAAATTCATGAACGTACAATAACATGTTTCTTCCGCATTTTCAGGGATCTCCAGCCGCGGCGGGTAGGTAAGTATCCCTTTTCCCCAAGTCGTTGAAGATAAAAAAAAAGTGTTAGGACTCTTTCAATCATTATGTCTGAAAAGAGGCATCGAATTTTTAAACTCATAGACATCCACAGTTGAAGTTGGGAGGTTGTCTGAACATGAATGAAACATGCATGTGCATCATAAAGCCCCATTCGGAGGAAATTTTTCGGAGAAAACAAAAAGAATTTTTCCAATAAAAATTGTTCAAACCGTTTAAGGGTGTTTTCTCAGACGAGAGGCGAATCCTAATCCAAACATGTCCAATACACACTTGAGAGATGAGTGAAGTGAGCAGATAACAAAATCTGGGTCTACGGGGGTAAGGACAATTTGCAGCGATTACATGGGTTGGGACGACGGAGGCATTCGTTTCATATCACCCAAACACTACAGGTGACCGTTGATAACCCATTTGAACGGCGGTTCTCATTCTTAACCCTGTCAAGAACCACCCCACACCGGGGCAAAAAGGAAGTAAGTCCAACAACGTCAGGAGAAAATGGTTAGAAATTTTCTTGCTCGGACTAATTAATCTTTGTGTGTTGTTTATATGGTAATCCAAGTGCCATAGGATGACGAGAAGCATTCATTCTTTATCCCATACACTGTATCATTTGCACAGCCAAGTTGAGCCTGCAAATTCATTTCATGAACCCATTGGTGATCATTCCAAGACGGATGTCGCACCACTTCAAAAATGGAAGAGTTCAAGACTCAGGGATTACGAAGAGAATTCCCGGACTGATATTTGAAGCATGTTTAGACTATATGTCTAACATGATCCCATGAAGATGAGAAAAATGGGAATTTCAAAAATGAAAATGAGAAAAATCCTCGGCATCAAGAAAAAGCAAAGTGCCTAGTAAAAGCAAGGCTGATGCTCGTGCAAGTTGTTTAATTGGTCCGCAATGAAGCTGGATGGGAAAAGGCGAAATCCCTGAAGGAGCCAAATCCAAAAGGATTGCTCCCCAAATACTATCAAGCGCAGAACAAAGACATAGAAAGAGTCAGTCTCTGAATACAACAAGAGACGCTCTTTAAAGAGCTGGTGCACATCGCAAGATAGGTTGCACGCCTCAAAGGCTAAAGATGCAGAAAAAAAAGGACAGGTGGCAAATCAGCAATGATCACCAATGTCAAACCCGTCACGAATTCTGGGCCAAAAATAAGCCTGTTTCGGTCCCCAATCCTACCAATGTTACAACCCCGAAACAGTCTTCTTTGACTAAGACACTTGGGTTAACGTATAGCTTAGCTCGAAGAAGTACGAGCAAGACTATTTCTTTCTCATTTTGCAGGGTTCTTGACTTGTAAACCCGAAGCAGATGATGAAAATTTTTATTCAATGGCCTTGACTCAAAAGTGAGTCCCCCCTTGAAGATCAAGAACCAAGCCCAACATTACGGTCCCGTGGAAGACCTCCCGACCGATCAAAATGTATGCGTTGCGAATGAGCCTAAAACCTAGGCACAGGTTAGTAGGGAATTGAGTGCATCCCCTACAAAAAAAAAAACCACTATCGCAAAACAGGTGAGAAGACCTCATTGTCGAGAAATATTCCAATTGATGTTTTGAACAAACTCTTTTTGGAATTTTCAAACTGTTGATCCAGATTTTCCGTCCAAGGGATTTGTGATCACATTTGCATATTGCAAGAATGCTTTGAATAACCTCCAGCATCAAAATGCACATTTCATGATTAAAACTTAAAACATACGGTTTTGTCAAATGGACAGCCGTGGCCTTCCCAAAGATTACTAACGTTTTCTTGGTGAAGAAAAATCTTCCAGGCTCGAACTTCTGCAGGATTCTTGGAAACCCCAAATCCCAGAAAAACATTTGCTCCGTGGAGTGGAGCACGCAGGTTTGAACTTTCTACAGGATACCTGGAGAACCCAGCTTCCAGAATGTCGTCTCAACAAACTCAACTGAAGTTTTGTCAAAATAAAATCTTTCACTGCTTCAAAACTGAATTCCCGACAAATTTCGGGATCTTTCAAAAGAAGGGGTGAGGATGTGATCCCATTTCAAAATTTAGGCGGTCTCATCGGATGTGGAGAACCCTCGTCATGAGACCCCTTTTCAAAAATCAAGCAGTCCTAGCTTGACGTGGAGAACCCTCGTCCTAGGATCCCTTTTTCAAAAATATCAAACAGTCCTGGCATGACGCGGAGAACCCTCGTCCTAGGACCTCTTTTCAAATATCAAACAGTCTCATCGGACGTGGAGAACTCTCGTCATGAGACACCTTTTCAAAGTTTAGGCAGTCTCATCGGACGTGGAGAACCCTCGTCATGAGACCCCTTTTCAAACCAAAACAAAGGTAGATACCGCCTGAAGGGTCAAATGAAGGTAGATACCGCCCGAAGGGTCAAATCAAAGGTAGATACCGCCTGAAGGGTCAAATCAAGGTAGAAACCGCCTGAAGGGTCAACACAAAGGTAGATACCGCCTGAAGGGTCAACTCAAGGTAGACACCGCCTGAAGGGTCAACCAAAGGTAGAAACCGCCTGAAGGGTCAATCCAAAGGTAGATACCGCCATAAGGATCAATCCCATGGTCCGATCCACCATACGGATCAAAACTTTGACTAATTCTAAATGTTGGAGAAGTTATTTTCCTAGGTAAGCCTTACTGTAGGTGAACCGCTTATGGTCTGATCCACCATACGGATCAAAATCCTTGGCAAATTCCAAAGCGTGGGATGCGCCTTCTTTAGGTTCCTACCAGTCGGGAACCCCATAATGGTATGACCTACCATACAGGTCAGAGCTTAATCTCCCTAGGATATTCTGAACGAGTCCTAGGTATCTTCTTGAAAGTCGTCGCAACCGGCAGCATCTGACAGGTGAGCTTCAGGTAAGCCTCTCTCACTCCGGCCCATGTTCGAATCGCAAGAGTAAACCGGTGATTAATTTGAGCATCCATCAAAAGACTTAAGGGTCCGATGTCATAGCATTTCTTTTCACGAGTCGAGTCGATCAGGACTCAGGTGTCACCTTGTCTTTGAGAGAAACCTCTGAGGGGATTCCTCTGATGAGATTCCTCTCAAAGAGGGGCAGCTGTTGACACCTAAATTTTGATCAAACTTTTATTTATTTATTTTTTTAAAAAAAAATTCATAAAAATATCAAAAAAAAATCATAAAATCACAAAATCAACTTTGGAAGCCTTGGCTTGACCTTAGGAACCATTTTGACCAAAAAAATAATTTTCATAATTTTCATTTTTTTAATATTTTCGAAAAATACAAAAAAAAAGAAAAGAAGAAAATCAAGAAAAATAATATTTGAGGTCACAAAAATTATATAAGAATAGTCGGTATTTTTATTTTTATTTTATCTATTTTCTGACCTCATAAAACAGTAAAATTCATGTTCGATTTTAGGTATTCTCTGATCACCATAAAATTGAATTTGGCAAAAATATTAGTAATAATTAAAAGGAAAAGGATTGAAAACATCATCATTTAAAAGGAAAATATGAATAATCATTTTGTCTTCGCTTTTGATTATTTTATTATTATTATTACTTTCTAATATTTTTATTATATTATTATTTTATATTTATTATTTTTTTATTCACCTCCCCCCTCCCATCATCCATCTCCCCTCCTTCTTCTTCTTCCTCTTCTTTTCTTCTTGGCCGACGGTCCTTCCTCTTCTTCCTCCTCCTCTTCTTCTTCTTCTTTTCTTCTTCTTCTTCTTAAAAAAAAAAAATGGAATCCTCACCTTCGTGCACTATTTGCCTTCGCCTTCGACCCTTCCGCCGTCGTCGCTAGCCGTCGTACCTCAAAGCCGCCGTGAATAACCCAAGACCCGCGGCCTCCACCCGTTTCGGAGTTTGGTTCGGGATTGTTTCGGATCGGGCCAAATCCGTCATCGCCAAAGCGCGCTATCGCCTCCGGCGACAGCCCCGGAGTCCTACCTCCTCCCTCGGAGCTTATGGAGCCTACGCGCCGCTGGTGGAGCCCAGAAAAAGCCTCGGGTCACCACCCCGTCGTCGGAACGTGTCCGGACGTGTCGGAGCGTGTCCGGACGTGTCCGTGCATGTCGGACGTGTCGGAGCGTGTCCGAACGTGTCCGGGCGTGTCGGACGTGTCGGCGCGTGTCGGAGCGTGTCGGAGCCGTGTCGAAGCCGTGTCCGAGCAGTGTCGGAACAGTGTCGGAACCGTGTATGAACAGTGTCGGAACAGTGCATGAACAGTGTCAATTTTTTAATTTTTTTATTTTTTTATTTTTTAGTCTTAATTTGTGAAATTGACTATCGACATTCTAATGGTGATCGACAGGTAACGGGCATGGGGATGGTCGTAGGCTGGGGCTGGGCGATTGAAGGCTGGTGTCCAATCCGGTATGTTTTACGTACCCGATCCGTATATCAGGATTATTTTTCTAAAATATTGCATTTATAGACTTGATTTGTATTTATTTGTTTCAGTCTAGTGGTTAGCTTATTTATCTGGTTGAGTGTTATCTATTGTCAAAGACATGCTTTTTGTTAAAATATTTTCTGAAAATATAAAAAAATATTAATAAATCAAAAATGCCAAAAAAAATGGAAAAATTAAAGAAAAACAAAAAAAAATTGAGAAAAATTGCAGAAAAATTCTAAAAATTGTCCAAGGCTGAAAATGACAAAAAAATTGATTTGTTTTCATTTTTGGGATTTTCTCCCATTTAATCCAAAATGGCAATTTCACCCCTCAAAGGGTAAATCGTCTTTGATATTCTGATGAATTGTGAAAATTGCTTAGAATTTGGTGATGGGCCAGATGGGTGGTTAAACCTTATGTCTAAGATTTCCACATTTCATTTCCATTTTTAGAAAATGACGATTTTACCCTTCGAATGGTAAATCGGTTTCTAAAATTCCCGAAAATCACGAAAATTGCCAAAAAATAGGAAATGGGTCAATTGAGTGACCAAACCTGTTTTGACTCCGGATTCATTCCGAAATGATGATTTTGTCCTTTTTGGGCAAATTGTCCCCTTTGTCTCAAAATTACGATTTTGCCCCTGATGGGCAAAATCATGTCTAAATCATTCCTAAGCCTGATTGATGTTTCTCTAGGCCAATATGGCCTTATTAGGAATGCCATGTGATTTATTTGTACACTTGAATTCATCGATTTGTGCACTTTATTATTGATTGTGATTGCTATGATAGTCATTCCTATCTGCATGAACTCCTAGATTTAGGACTCGTACCTCACTCATCTGCATGAAATCTTAGGTCAGAAAATTCAGTCAACTTAGGTACCGAAAGGGCGTCAACTCTGACAGTTGACGTAACTAAGTCCCCGAACCCAGTTCTCTGGTTATCGCAGAATTGAATAGAAACTCCCGACTATTCAATAGGGTGGTCCAATCATACCCTCCAAAAAATGATTGGTGGCGACTCCCTGGCATGCACACTTAGCACATGTCACTAGACCACACTGAAGGTCGACTACGCATACCTCCGTTGCGATTTGGGTAATGGGCCTTGGGAGAGGCCCGCGTCCGACCAGACTGGACGGCCCATTAGCCCTCGAGAGCCCGACAACCTCGAGAGGGTCGCGACAACTATAAACCAAAATATCATCAAAATAAACGACAATAAATTGGCCAATAAAAGGACGAAAAACCCGATTCATCAGCCTCATAAAGGTGCTCGGGGCGTTAGACAATTCGAATGGCATCACCATCCATTCATATAGACCATCCCTAGCCTTAAATGCTGTCTTCCATTCATCTCCAGGTCGTACCCTAATCGGATGATATCCACTCCTCAAGTCTATCTTTGAAAATATAGTCGCCCCAAATAATTGATCAATCAAATCGCGGAATAGGAAAACGATACCTTATTGTGATTTTGTTGACAGCTCTGCTATCTATGCACATTCTCCACAACCCATATTTCTTAGGGACCAACAAAGTTGGTACAGCACAAGGACTCATACTCTCCCAAACTGCACATTTTTCTAACAGCTCCTGCACTTGCCTTTGCATCTCCTTATGTTCTTTAGGATTCATCCTATAAGCTACCTTATTAGGTATAACAGCTCCTGGAATGAAATCGATACAATGCTGAATGTCCCTCATAGGTGGTAACCCAGGTGGTATCTCTTCAGGCACTACATCGGGAAACTCCTTTAGTAGAGGCAAAACTGGTGCAGGAATTTCTAGACTGTCGGAATTCTGCTCACGACAGCGAAAAGTTCAGATGCGTTCACCGCCTCCTCTTGGAATTCTGACCTGGACAACAAATTATTTTTCGCTTCCTTCCTCAAATCTGAAGGACCCAGCGTAATAGTCTGACCATCCTTCTTGAAAGTGTATGTGTTTCTGAACCCATTATGCTAAGTTTTTCTGTCGAATTGCCATGGTCTTCCCAACAGAATATGACAAGCACCCATGGGAACAACATCACCCCAAACTTCATCAGCATAATTCTGTCCAATCGAGAACTGTACCAGACACCTCTTGGTTACTTTCACTTCGTTTCCCTTCTTAAGCCACGACAGCTTATATGGTTGAGGATGATCTTCAGTTTTTAGCCTCAACTTCTCTACCATAGTAATAAATATCACATTCTCACAGCTCCCTCCATCAATTATCATACTACACACATTTCCCCCACTGGTGTACTTGGTATGAAAAATGTTATTCCTAAGCCACGATTCATCATTAACTTCAGTAATATTTAGAATTATTCTCACAACTAAAGACTCACCAGAATCGGCATAGACAATTTCTTCTTGATCTGGATCCACGTCCTCTCGTTCTTCATCAGTTTCGTCATAAACGGGATCCTCAGCAAATACGGGACTATCAACCAATGTTACAACCTGCCGATTCGAACAATCAACGGCGAAATGTCCGAGTCCTTGACACTTGTAACACCGCTTGGCTGCAGCTCCTTCCTTGCTAATTCCAGCACTACTCTGTTCCCCCTTTGATGTCGGTTTAAAACTCGCACTCTTAACTGTTGCTGGGTTTGAATTAGTTGAAGAGCTCCTCGTTTTTCCGCGGGATTCTTTGTCTGACCACTTGGAACTACCGCCTGACCACTTGGACCCACTGCCCTTCCTTGTACATTGCCCTTCCACCTTTAGGGCCAACCTGTACACATCCTCATATGTCCAATACTGTTGTAGTTGGACAACATCAGAAATTGCATAACGTAATCCTGCCAAATATCAAGCAATTGTTTGCTTGTCTTCTTCCGCCACATCACAACGCATCCGCAACCGATCAAACTCCTCTGTATAATCCTCGACTATCAACTCTCGCTGCTTAACATTGTGATATTCAATAAACGCCTCTTGCCTATATTGAGTAGGCAAAAAAAATGTAATAATTTTTTCATCTTATCCCAACGATTTACCTTCGATTTTCCATCCCTAGCAAGCTGCTTTTTCACATGCTCCCACCATATCAAAGCATGCTTCTGTAGCCTAATAGCCACTAACTTCGCTTTTTGCCCTACAGTCAGATTCTTAAGATCAAAGATCCGCTCTACTGTATGTAACCAATCAATAAACTCATTAGGACGAGCCTTACCATGAAACTCAGGAATCTCGATTTTCATCCCAAAATTTTGAGAAAAAGATTAATTTCTAGGTCGTACTCATCGATTCTGCCCCTAGTTCAGAGCCCCGAAAGGGTTTTCATCTTCCTCTTCAACATCGGATGGATCAGCAGATTCCGTTCCTTCTTCGGATTGAGCGTCTAGTCCTGCCTCCGCAAGACGTCGCTCCAAATCCTCGATTCGCCTTCTCTACTCCTCATTCTCTATGTCTCGCAGGCTTCTCAGACGCGGCTATTCATCTGCATCAAGAACAACTCCACGTCCCCAGCCTCCACGCGCACGTTGTCTGCAACCAACACAATTCTGTTCAGCCATTGATTTCAAGCAACCTGTGCTCTGATATCAAATGATGCCGAAGCGTGATAGAAAGCAAGGCTAAACAAAAGAATCGAATTCGATAAATGAGAAACAATTATTATTCACTCAAAACGATATCAAATCGTGATATTCTCAATATCCAATAATATCCTTCCAAAACCCTAAAGACGACCTTTTATAAGGTGTCAACCCTAATGACAAAAGATAACGCAAAAATTACAAAAATACCATTAAATTATAAAATTGCCTAAAAATAGAAAAATGCCCAAAAATTCATCTAAACGACCCCTCATTGCCAAAATCCATCACAGTTCACGGCCAAAGGCGGTGAGTATTGATCATACAGCCGTTTCGTTTCGACTGACCGAATTTGAGCCCCATCCGATGTCATTGACAATCAAGTCTGCCGGTCCTATGTGCATCAGTTCATATGACCGTGACACGTTCCGGAGTATCTTCTTATGCATCTCTCATGTCGGTCGATTTGACAAAGAAAGGGCATGTCCCACATCCTTGGAAAGATCAATTTTTTTTTTTTTTGGATCCTACATACAGTTAAAAACTAGCTAGCGCTCTCCGCCGGAAAAATAACAGTTGTAATTCTCTTTTTCGGAAACTCAATAAGCGTCAGCCTCCTGAAGACATGACTGAAGCGTGTGCCTCATTGTTGCCTTCCTGTGTCTTCTGGTTGTAAGAGGAACTGGCTTCTTTCTTGGGCTGTGGGCATGATGCTTGTCTCGGCTTCAGCCGACAACGTGCCTCCCCCTGTCTTCATATTTGGAGACTCGACGTTCGACGTGGGGACTAACGACTACATACCCACTGGGGCGAAAGCCAACATCCCTTATTACGGGATCGATTTCCCAACTCAACAGCAACGGGGAGGTTCAGTAATGGATATGACAGTGCCGACGAAATAGGTAAAACCATAGTTTCCTAGTCCCGTCGCAACCCGTTTCATTTGGTCGTTTCGCTAACTCGACCGGGAATCCTTTTTTCCATTTGAATTTAACCATGCAATCGTCCCGAATTCATAATTGTGAGTTCATATTGCTAGTGAAGCTGTTGGGTTACAAGCAAAGTCCACCACCTTTGCTGGCTCTTCTCCAAGACGGTTCATCCTTCCAAGCCAATCTACTTCAAGGTGTTAACTTTGCCTCAGGCGGCGCTGGAATTCTCAATACAACTGGATTTCAAACCTATGTAAAGTCATGTCATTCTCTTTTACTCCATCTCCTAAGCTCTTCCATGTCCTTTAATTTCTTCCCCATGTAAGCAGCATAATCGAGCCGAGTCGAGCTGCATAGCTCAATACCGGAGAGCTCGACTTGTCTGAAAAGTTCAACATTAATCTCCCCCCCTAGAAGCAGGATCAAACTTGAAGTTTTGTAGCTGGAGCTGGACTAGATAAACGAGTCCACGTACTCGAAGCTGAGTGTAACGTGTGCTCTGTTATCCAAAATCTTAATTTCGATCAATTTAAGCCGAGCTGGAGTAGATAAATCACAGGTTCATGCTACTCAATCATCATACTCGAGCTAGCCGAGCCCGAGTCAAGCATCAACGGGGAGCTTTCTCGTACTTAGATAAATCCTAAGTTCCGAGTAGTCGGAGAATTAAACTATGGATCTTCCTAACTTACAGGGTTACGTGATGTCGATGGAGCAACAAGTGGTACTGTTTGAAGTGGTTCAGGCCATTATCACGCGGCAACTGGGACAAAATGCGAGCGCCGAGTTCTTTGCCAAGTCGCTCTTCTTCATCAGTGTCGGAAGCAACGACATCTTCGATCACCACTCTTACAACTAGACCACCGTGTCCCAGCCAGAGCTGATGGCGGCGCGTCAGTCTAACTACACGGCCCAACTGACGGTACGCGTCGACTCGATACTGCTACCGTCGAGGCAAATTTCTCCTTGTCCGAGAAAAGCCTAGACCGATGTGGCGAATCTTGAAAATTAATTTGAGAGATGTTTGGAATAAGTTTAGGGTGTTATGAAGCAGGAGATAGTCATTTTAATTTTTGTTCAACTGCTTATGTCGAAGCGGTCTGAATTTCTCTCTGCATATTCCACGGAATGGGAATGCTAGGCTTTGTACGACTTGGGAGCTCGGAAATTCGGGATCGTGAGCGTCCCTCCGATCGGGTGCTGCCCGTACACGCGGCTCCAGAACTCGTCGGACTGCTTGACGGAGCTGAACGATGATGCTCAGGCCTTCCACTCGATGGTCTCGGATTTATTACAAAATCTGACCTCCCAGCTCCGAGGCATGACATACTCGCTTGGAGATGCATATACCATGACCTCTATCCTTATGGATGATCCTGGTGTCGTTGGTGAGCATCCAATGACTCCATTTTTTTTTTTAATCAATTCTTCTGGTTCTTTCTCTCTCTTTCTTTGTCTTTGATTCACCAATTTCCCCCAATCTGGTCTTTCATCGTATGCGCAATTAGGAATTAAGAAGAAACAAGCAGCATGCTGCGGAAGTGGGACACTGAATGCCGAGAAGCCGTGCAACATCACGCAAAGCCCCAACCTGTGCCCGAACCGCAGCGATCACTTGTTCTGGGACATGTTCCACCCGACCGAGTATGCGGCCCAGAAAGCCGCCATCACCCTGTTCACCGGGGGCCCGAGCTTCGTGGCGCCAATGAACTTCAGTCAGTTGGCCCAGGCCGGCGCGTGACGATCGACCACGCCGGCGATGCGCTCTCATCTCCAAACAAATTAACATTTCCCGTGCGCTGTTACTTCGGGTGGCAAATGATTAAAAGCACCCTTCTTCAGCCCCGTTTTGAACACAAATAAGATTTCATGGTCCCACTCTTTTCGAGATGATCTTTGATAAAAATAAAAATAAAAATTAGCGACTAATCTCGCCGATCCCATATGGCAAAAACCAGAGGGACAAACCTCTGATCAGGGATTTAGATTATGCAGAACCAATGTCTGGTTTCCATGTCCACAGGGGGAAACGTGATAAGCCCAGACTCTCTCTCTTGAGTCCCCTCTCTGACTCAGGACAGCCGTGGCGGTGACAACTTTCACTGTTGAAAACTTATCCGTAGCAGGAATTGCAGCAGTCCCACGTGGGTGATTTTAGGAAAGGCATCTTCATCAATGATTTCTCATTAACACGCTGAAATAATTTTTATCTGTCTCGATAATTACTCGCGATCGACTCGCCAGATTTGAATCCAACTCAAGTCACTCGAATATCTTGTTGAGTCGAGCTCGCGAGTGCTCGCACACCGCCCTGATAAAACTTCTTATTACACCAATGCGTCCACAATCCAGAAAATGCAACGAAAGATGGGTTAGCTTGAGGGTGGGGATTAGACGAACAAAGGCAACAAAATAACGAGGGAAATCGAGACACAAGGTTATACTCATTTATTCTTAAAAGAGTTACATCCAGCAAATCATTTAACTATAATTAACGACATCCTCAGTTACAAGAGAAAGAGATTCTATATAGGCCACTTAATGATATTCCCGAGCCCCAACTCAAACTTATATATCCAAACTAAATAAAGCCTTCTTCCAGCCTCGGGGCAGTCTTCGAACCTTACCAGCTCATTGGGGAGCCGAATTTCTATATCTTTTTCCTGTCGATAGGGAGTATGAACCAAACAAACTCAAGTATCCCCAATTTCCTATTCGGCTCAAGCTCGAGCAGAAACAATCGCAACTCGATCGAGCCATGAGTCGAGTTTCGAGCATCGAACGTTTAAGTCGAGTTAAGACCCTCAGGGTTTAGGAGAGGGAATATCTTCACATGGCCGGGTCTTAATTACGTTGCCGCTCGTGAGAAAAGAAAAAGAAAAATTGGCTGCCCATGCCACCATGTCGCCATGTCTATCCATAACCACAAGAACCACGTACGATCATCGGATCACGAGCACATTTACGTCGTGCTCGTTCAACTACAAACGTTGCCGATGCTAAAAAAAAACCCACAAAGACCCAAAGAGAAAAGATAAAGCTGGAAACATAATCCAAGAAACACCGAGATGAACGCGACCTCGTTTGCTCCTTCCCTGCCTGCCGGTTTCACTACCGCCACCGCCTCGTTCCCTCCGTTCGTTTTCCCGGAAAAACTGGGCGCAAGGTATCTCCATCTTCGTTCTATCGATCCCTTTATTAGCCTTTCTTCGCGCCCTCGTGTGTATGATTATGCTGTTCTGGTTTATTCTGCTTTGCTTGCAGATGTCCCTCGGTGTCGGTTTCGGCCAGGAATCGGCGGAGTCGGTTGGATGGCTTCAATCCCCAGAGTTCAAACACCACCAGGTACGCCGCCACGAGAATAGCATCGGTTTCGATACCACTCGCGCTTCTGACGAGAAGCTTTTTATGGTATTTCGAGTTCATCCTGCTCTCTTTGAGCTGATTCTACTCCTAGCTTGGGTTTTTCTATGTGATGTTTATTCATTCTTGTGCCTGGCGTATTTTAGTTTCCGGTTCTCGGGTTTTCGCCATTCTATCGGTCCGCACGCGCGTGAAGCCTCCGGATGCAGAATGATTACAGTGGCTATTCATCTCGATCTGTTTATTTGGTTTATGTATCATTTCGCATTAGTTAAAGTGTGCCTTTCAGATTAAGATTGATTGATTACGCGTGCGCATGTGAATCGGTTATATTGTTAATCATCTTGTCGAATTTCGTCGATTCAGTCCCAAGGCAACCTTGAGAAGTGACTTGGAAGGAGCTGGGACTCCAGCTTCGGTGCCGGTGCGGGTAGCGCACGAGCTCCTTCAAGCCGGACACCACTATTTAGATGTCAGGTGTGCCCATATGACTAAAAATCTTCTTTAGCCATATTTAGCTTCAGTTCGCCGTAGTAACCCGCGGAATTTATGTACTGTTTGATAAAATATGTTGGTCATAAAAGGATTTTCATGTTATTCCTGGGTTGTCAATTTGTCATTGTGTGCTGTAGGACTCCTGAAGAATTCAGCGCCGGTCATGCATCGGGAGCCATTAACATCCCTTACATGTACAGAGTCGGATCAGGTTTCCAATTTTATTCGCTTATGAGAAGCTGAGTTTCGTTTCGTACGTGTTCGAGATACTTTCGTGACCGGCTATTACTAGTTGAATTTTTTCAGTAGTTTCTGCAGAATTACTGATCATGGATCCTTGGTATTCCTGTATTTTGAGGATTCCTAACTCTGTTTATCATGGTTTCTGCTTAATCCTGCAGGGATGACAAAGAACGCGAGCTTTACAGGGGAAGTCTCAAAGCGTTTTAGAAAGGATGACGAAATTATCATTGTGCGTCACCGGACTTGATTTCAGTCTTTCCTGATGACTCTCGGGATCACGATCCTCTTTTTTTTCCCCCTCTCTCGCTCTCTCTCTTTCGAGATGTGCTATTTTATTTTCTGGACACTGTTTGAGATATACAATGTGTGATTCTTTACAGGGATGCCAGAGTGGGAAGCGATCAATGATGGCCGCGAAAGATCTACTTGCTGCGGTAAGCTAAATGTCTCTCTCGAAATGTTTTAGTACGCTTAGAGTGATGGTTTAGACGAATTCTGCTATTGCCATTGACTAGGAAAGCATGAGCAGCCAGCGAATGTTCGGCGATTTAAGGAAGAACTAGAGTTCGATGTTGGCGATTCCTAGCCTTAGCCAGATCACTCGATAGATACTGCAATGAACTGATGATACCCGCAGGCAAATATTAGTTGATTCTAGTTAGCTGCTGAGCAATACGCATATCTGGGGTGAAAATTAGGGAGACAGATTGACTCTCACTCACTCTAGACATCGGGCTTTCGATTTTCTGACTCTGTTGTGGTATGCGCGTTGTGCAAAATAATCCGAGCTTACCCGGAACTTGTCCGTGCTTTGCAGGGTTTTAGCGCCATTACAGACTTAGCCGGTGGCTACTCTGCTTGGACTCAAAATGGACTCCCCACAAACCTGTGAACGCTGCTCACACCGCTTAGCTACGAGGCGTGAGGGCTATTGGATTTCGCCGTCGAAGAAGCAGAGTAGGCTCTGCATCAGTTTAGATCGCATAGACGACATAAGAGGCGACGCATATCGATCGTCAATGTGCTAGAGATATCGGTGACTCCAACATCGAAGCACACTCATAAGTCATAACCATGTTCAATGAATAATGTAAACTTCAGTTCAAATTGAATAAGATTTTCCCAAGGTTCCCCAGAAAAAGAAGTATCCTTCTTAGGAATCAAACTTGCTAAAAGGTTTCGGTGACATTCCAAATTGAATAAAGATTACAACACTTCATGCTAGAATTATGGGCGAGCTCATATGATTTTAACCGGGAAACATGCGCAAGAATCGCGAGTGGTCGTTAACCTTTTTATTCTTCGAAATTCAACAAGGAAGTGCAGTTTACTATTCTCTTTTTGACAATCATAAGTCAAAAAAATAATCACCAAAATCTTGCGGGAAACAATAAAGAAAATTTTGGGATCTGGGTTGGAACACCCTTTTCTTGATGTTCAATTGCTTCAAACCCACATAACATATGACATACGAAATCATCCGGCCACGTTGTCGGGCTTGAAGAGAGAGTTGTTGTTTGGCAACTACTGACTGAACCAACCATCTTCAGACTTGCGACTAAAGCAAAACATGGTGCGCACATCTATCATACCTCTTCTCAACACCAACCTCCTCCTTTGTCACTGCTTTCTCTTTTCCCTCTTCTGGTATTTGTACTCGAAGAACATAAACAGAGCTCCGAGGTTGAACACACAGAGAGAGAGAGAGATGGGATTATCGCAGAAGTGGTTCAAGCTAATCCGCAAGAAGTTCCACAGATCATCTCATAGGAACGTCCTCACCAGCGGCGATAGCGACCACGGTCCTATAGAAGAGGCGCTAATATCAGAGCGGGTCAGCAACGACTTGCTGGACCAACAAGCCATCCTACTAGATGAACCCGTTTCATCGATGCCGATACGGTCGCGGCGGCATTTCACAGAAGAGGAGCTCGCGGCCATCAAGATCCAATCTTGCTTCAGGGGCCATCTTGTATGTTTGACTAATTATATATCTGATTGTTCTTCAATTTGAATTATTCTTCCTCAGCTTTGTTCTTGCCTATTGCTATATGATGGCATTGACTTGGAAATCAACCCGTCGGGTAACAATAGGCGAGACGGGCGTTCAGAGCGCTGAGGAGCCTCGTGAAGCTGCAAGCATTGGCTCGGGGCACGTACGTGAGGAACCAGGCACAAATAGCGCTGCGGTGCATGCACGCGCTCGTGCGGTTGCAGGTCCGGGTTCGCACGCGGCAGCTTCTTGGAATCTGTACCGATGAATGAACAATATGGCCAAACTCACTCAGGAGTATGGGAGGATCATGCTAAGATGCTGTCTGACATTGCGAATAATGCAGAGGTTTCGGCATTAGCGTTTGGTCGGCCAGCCCTGATCCTAACCGAAATCCTGACGTCTATCTATTTACGAATTTGTTTCGAAAGGCACGACACTTGGCAACTTCTTTTGCTGAATAGTTGTTTTGATCATGTTGATGTTCATGTTCCGTAATTCTGATTCCTGACCAACATTTTTTTTCCAAAGGATGGATAGCTTGTTCGCAGAAGAGGCTTCTTTTTTCTGAATGGTTGTTCGATCGTGTTGCACTTGCAGTAATTCTGATTCACTGACCCACATTTTCCCGAGGATGGATAGCTTGTTAACAGGAGACTAAGCATGTTCATCACCGTGTGCTAAAGTCATCCCGGTTCTGCAGGTTCGGCCTAGATATGCGGGTAGGAAAGTACGATACGCGGAGTCGGGTCAACTCAACTTCGTAACTTAAAATTCGGGTAATAGCTTTCGATCGGTTAGTAACGTAACGAACGATGCTTGACTCAAGCCAGCTCGATAGAGATTGAGCTTGATCAGGCCTTGCTCATCATGCTTAAACTGAGGAAGTCTTAAACGCATACTCTTCCTATTCGAAGACCATTGATCGCCAGTGACTCGAAATCAAGAGCAAATTAGGAAAAATAGGTTTGCTGTGCTCGTGGTATTGGCTGTGTTATTGCACAATCTATCGACCGTGTGGACCAGTCGATGAAGATGAGCTTGGTCTTCATAATCCCTTAAGACCATACGATATTTTTTCCCCAGAAAAGGAATTCAATTTCTAGAGAAAAGAAAACC
Source organism: Rhodomyrtus psidioides (assembly GCA_021437785.1). Taxonomy (NCBI): domain Eukaryota; kingdom Viridiplantae; phylum Streptophyta; class Magnoliopsida; order Myrtales; family Myrtaceae; genus Rhodomyrtus; species Rhodomyrtus psidioides. The sequence continues at coordinate 4,343,621 of JAILYB010000040.1, read as the reverse complement.
TTTCGGGTAGTTGAAGTTTGTCCGGAATGACATTTGAAAATGCTTGTAATTTATGACTTTCCCATTGCGACGAAAAAAAATCGCTTCAAATTCGTAATGACTGACTAGAAAAGCTAGATAATTTCGAGGAGATTTAACGCCAAATATACGTGAATACTCAAACACTAAAAGCAACCTTCGGGTAAAATTCAGATTGAGATAAACAGGTTAACAACATTTATAATCAGAACAATGTAGTTCAATCATACATCAGGGAGTTGATAAACGACAGCCGAGGAATCGGGAGAGGAATACAAACGGCAGAATGAGAACACATAAGCAAATGGATATCGTACCTCTTTTTCTTCTTATGGAAGCGAAATAGCAATAGCATCCCTAAACTTACAAAAATTTTGCACTTTCGTTCCTAAGAGTTTGAAGTTCCACATTCTAAATGTTGAAGGGAGCTCTTCTTTTGCTCAACAGCTCCGGAAGTATTCGATCGATTTAAATTTGTCCTCGAAGCCCCATTCGACTGAACAAGTGCAAGGAAGTTCCCCTAAATTTGCTAACTACACAAGTGGGTATGTATCACAAGCAAGAAACATGCCCAATAGTCGCCTACAATGAGGCTGGAGGACCAAAATACGTCCTTAATAAATTCTACTACTAGGGATGAAGCACAAGACGAGGTAAATTTTGAGGACAAACGGAGCTATTTCCCATTTCCTCCTCTCTTTTTTGGGGGGTAGAAAAGAATATGGGCCATTACTTAAGCTCCCAAAAGAAAGGCAAACAATCGTAATGACTCTGGTTAATCACGCAGGCAAATTCTGTACAAAATGCAGCTACCCTGTTGTCATCAGCATCGTGCTGTACAATTAGATGGTAGAATGTATACAGACTCTTGAGTTTCAACCTCAGTGATGGCTCCTTTTGAATGCCGAAAAGAATCCGCCCGACGATTTGTCCTTGCGCTTATCTTCCCCTTCCTCTCCAACCTGAATCAAAGGATGCATATCGTTAATCAACTTGCTAGGAACGAAGAATCACTTACAAGCAATGGGTTACCTCCTTTGCTATCTGCTGAAGGATCTCCAAGATTTCAGAGAAGTTAGGCCTTCTCTTGGGGTCTCGCTGCCAGCATCTTTGAAGTAGTTCTGCAAGCTCTGGTATAGCGCCTTTCGGAATGGAAGGACGGAGACCCTAGAAATATGTCCATTCAAGAAAAATTGTCATTTCTAAAAATAAACCGAACAGCTGAATTATGAAGCATAAAAAACCAAAAGTGACTATTCCAACCTTTTGTACTACTCCAATAGCTGCTTGAAGAGGGGTCAAGTAGGTGTAAGGAAGCTGGCATTTCAGTTGCATAAACAAATCAACTTTGATAGCATTCATTATATAGAAGGAAGACAACGTGAAGAAGAAAGAGGAGGAGGAGGAGGAGGAGGAGGAGGAGAAGAAGAAGAAGAAGAAGAAGAAGCAGCAGCAGCAGCAGAAGAAAGAGGAGGAGAAGCACTAGGAGAGGAGGAGGAGGAGAGGGACTTACTTCTCCAGTCAGAAGCTCCCACAATACTATGCCAAAGCTAAAAATATCTGCTTTGTGATCATACTGTCTGTGTTCAATTACCTACGTTTAGCAAAGCCAACATCAGTAATGGCCGTTTACAGTAATCATAGAAAAATGAGTAGTACCTTTTTTTTTTGGGGGGTCACATGAAAAATAAGTATTACCTTTTTTTTTGTCAGAAAAAATAAATAATACTTCAACATCAACATCAACATCACCTTTATCCCAAACTAGTTGGGGACGGCGGTCAATGAACCCAAAAATAAATGAACTAAAAGCAAAACCGATTGAGTAATACTTAACCAATAGAAAAATTGAGATGAATTGCAGCTTGCCCAACTGATTAAAGACAAGGACTCAGTAGATATTTTAACTATCATCTATGGATTTGTGGGACAATATTTCGTGACAGACCGGTACTAGCTGAAGCAAAAACTGAACCCCACAACCCCCCAAAAAAGGAAAATGGAAAATCCCCTAATATAGTAAGCATATATAAGCCCACAATCAACTAGAAGCTCCATGATAACCAACTCGAATAGACCATAAGCGTGAGTTGAGCAGCGTAGGAGAGACTGAATACAACAACTGGTACTTGGGAGTGCTTCAAAAAGATAGAGCAGCTACAGCATCCATAGTAAAGAGGCTAGGTGTTCAGAAACAACAAATGCTCTCATTACTTACATCCACGATACACCAAGATGGTCAGATAAGGTGACAGAAGATCACGGCAGGTACATGTAAGGTAATATTATCCCTGACCAGCATAGCCTTACAGATAATAATATTGGCATTAATCTTCAGACAGAGACGCACCTCTGGGGCCATCCAGCGGTATGTTCCCGTTTCAGCCGTCATTACTCCAGTTTCAGCTTGCACCCTAGCAACCCCAAAATCTGCCACTTTAACCACCTGTCAGAAATAGGAGAAAATCCTTAAAGCAGCAAGTTTTAATCTCTCACATCTCTTTGGGAAGTAGATCATCACAACATAGTTATATCATCTTGATTCTAGACTACTAATTCTTAGCCATACATGAACTTTGTGCATTGGTATCTTAACCCAAAAGAAGTGCTCTGTTTCCTTGTTCTCCTGAACCTGATTAGCTACTTAGACAGTAGTACTTGCTCCACCTTCTCTTTACATTCTACAGCCCCTTATTTAACTTGATTTCATCAGAAAATTGCTATATCTATTCCTGCCTATTGTTAAAGGATCCACACTTGAACCAGCATTACAACTTTTTGTTTTCTTTCATATTTCGATGAACCTACAGCAACAGGAAAACTAATAACATGACGAAACGGTTACAGCTTCTCCATGCCGATTCAATACTTATAATTGAATGATAAACATTATGCATCAAAGAAGGAAATTTTTAATTTATTTTATTTATTTTTGGGTTCATCGACCGCCGACCCCAACTAGGTTGGGATAAATGTGTTGTTGATGTTGATGTTGATGTTGAAAAGCATCAAAATCTTGTTTCCCTGTTCTGATTGGTCACTCATGATCAGCAGTGGAGTGCAAATTTCTCAGCAGATAATTACCTCGTTTTCATCCATCAGAAGATTGGCAGTTTTCAAATCCCGGTGAATTATATTGTTCTGGTGCAAATAGTTCATCCCCTTGGAGACATCGATCGCCACTTTAAGTAGAGAAGGAAGCTTAAACGCACCATTTTGCTTATGTAGAAAGTCGTATATGCTTCCTTTGGACATGAATTCTGATAAAGCAATGCACAACCAAACATTTGAGGAAAAAAAATTGTCAGCTAAATTAAAAGGACTAAAACTCGATCTTCCAGTACAAATTGCAATAAACTTCAAAAAAGAAAAATAAATGTCCATCACATATGCACCTTTCTGTTTATGAATTCTACAAGAACATTAAACAACCTTATAAACCAGGAAAACGTCCTCAAAACTGTCTCATACGAATCTAGAGTCAGTCTCCTTGACAATTTACCCTATCATGCAACATCACATATATCTAGAGTCTCATACGGATCAAAATTCTATCCTAATATCAACAACATCACAGCTACTCACTTAGAAAACACTCAGAAGACTAACCCGTCACAATGCATAGGTTTGGTGGGTGAGTACATGCACCTATAAATTGCACAACATTCTTGTGTCGGATTTTCCTGGAAAACATTGAAACACAAGAATTTCAGGATATGCTGGCTCGGACTAGTCCGAACATGAAAATGGTGGTTTAAAACAAAGGGACTATTTCCTAAAAAATGGAAGCATTCATGCATTCTTAAAAAGAAAGCTCCACAGGGGATCTTTATAATGCAGAACTCATTAGTAAATTCACACAAGATTCCTGGCTAAGGACAGATAACCAAAAGCTGCTGGAATTTGTGCTAAATCCAGCATAATTCTAGGGTGGATCATTTTAAATCTTTAAGTATAGGCATTGTACTTTCTGTAAGGAGGTATAAAGTTAAAATAAGGACCTCTCAACAACCTTTTTCCTTATTAGTTTGACAGTACTGGTGAGACTAATACATTTTTCAAAGCATGCGACTAAGAGATGACTTTCCAGATGTCTTTCTAGCTTTCCTTTTAGCACCAGGGAGTGAATATTGTCTACTTGCTGTTTGAGGAAAGGCTTCGTGAGTCTCATGAAATCCAAACTTCACCATATAGGCAATGGGCTGCATCCTAAATGAACTTAAAAATGTATGAACAAGCAGGTGAATTACAAATATTTCTCCAGGAAGTAACATAATGGATATGCTATTCCTCAGAGCTACGTGACATGTTGATGAAAGTCAACTCAAAATGCTCTGGTCTCAAGCAGCCGGCTAACCTCAGAAGTATGTTGATCAACACCAAAAGCAACACTAGTGTAACAAGAAATATATCAACACAAACCTCATTATATAAATTTCCTGAGCGAAGTCTCTCAGTATGGCAGTGTTGACACGTCCAGGCTTTAGGATCTTGATAGCCACTTCCTGACCGCAATATGTACCTCTATACCTGAAGAAGTGAAGCTGCATAAAGTACTGCATCACAAGCATATTTCAAACAAGCCTCCCAGGGGAAAGAACTTACAAATCACCAAATGATCCAGAAGCAACTTTAGCTCCAGTATCTAGCTGCTTCAGATCTATTTCCCATACATCAGTTCCATCTGTGGGAATTTCGACGCATTCTGGAAAACATTCAGTTCCATTTTGGTTGTGCTCGCCTGGGGTTGGTATTGAATGATGTTTTGGCCAAACCTGCTCCTGCTGAGAAGGTTAAATGGTTTATCTGTATTGATCCACTTAATGAGTAAAAAGATAAAGAAAGTACAAGCCAATCAGCACCACACACATAGTATTATAATATTCAACTCAAACAGAAGAAGTGGAGATGGAGATTGGAACGGGGGTCATGGACTATTGACCAGAAAGGGACAACTTCTGCTAAGACTGAAGTGTTGGAATCTTTAGTTTAAAACCATGCAACAACGAATATCAAGAACTTGCAAACTTTCAGTTTCCTCTCAAAAATGGGGGAGCCCATAAGTTAGCGTGTGCAACAGTTTTCAGGAAGTAACTAGAGCCTAGATCTAATCAGAATAAGGTTTGAGGTTTGTTAAAATCTTGTCACCGTCGGTGTGAGCAATCAGACTCCATATTATTATTGCAAGCTCAAGTCCATTAGAATCGCCTGTTTTCTCCTTTTCATTTTAAGAAAGGCGTTCTAGAACCTTCTCTATAGTCTATACGCTTGGTTCTTCTATAAATTGCGCAACCAGTGTCAACTTATCTAAAAGCTTAACCCATTAGATTTAGATATTTAAATGCTCTGACAATCCTCCTCACTTATAGGCCAAATTAAGCCGGAGAGAAATTTGTGGAAATTTATTATAAACGGAGAGGAAATGAGGGGCCTAAGAGATTCAAACGATGGACATCTTGCTCTGATGCTACATAGAAATAGTGGAATCACAACCAACTCAAAAAAATAAAAATAACAATGGAAAGCTTCCAGGCATAAGTATGATTAATTTAGTGGCTCTACAGCTCCCATCAAGTGCTCACCAATTGAATCTATAGGGATGGATGACTCCCGGTAATCGAATCACATGAACTGCTTAACACATAAAACCACCTCTAAACATCCCAAAAAGAAATGAAGATGCTCAAGCCAAGAGAAAGACAATTACCTTCAATTTTAGAATTCCTTTCTCCACTTCTTTCCTAAGTTCCTCTTCCTGAAATTTCTCAAAAATAAGTGACAACAACACATATATGTGAAGCAAAAGATAGAAGTTTGGCTGTGATCTTTCTAAAGATATAAAATGTTAAACAGATTTCTTCAATCATGACAAGGATTAAAAAAACCCTGCTGAATAAAGACAGGAAATTTGCTCACCCAGAAATGGGATGTTATATCTTGATTTAATATTACACCAGATGGCGAGAAGTGCAATAAAACAATAAACAGGTTTTTCCAGTCGTGAAAAGGATTAAAACCTACTAAATAAAGAGAGGAAATTTGCTGACCCCAAAATATGATGTAAGTTTTTGAATTAATATACACCAGACAGCGAAAGGTACAAAGGATATGCCAATAAAAATCCTACTCAGAAAGACCGACAGATATTAGCATCCAGAAAGAAAAGCATATTATTCTACAGAACAAAAATTAAATCCTCGGCCTAATTGACAAAGATAACAGACGATTACTGAAAAAATAGTAACGGAAGTGCTAAGAAAATAATGCAACTGACAATTATAAGAGCATAGTTTGTCAGTTTTTAGATAATTAAGTAGGCAAGCTACAGACCGCTCCATCAAAACGCAACAAAGACATCTTCTATGAGACAACAGGACAACAGTAGAGGAATAGAGATTGACTGAAATTCCAACAGATGCCAAAAAAATATGACTTCAGCGTCAATGGATGCTAACTAATGCTAATTACTTGTTGATAAGATGTAATATGCAGTCTGTGGTAGTCATGAGAGAACGCTTTCAAGTAACTTCTTGCACATTTTGAGAGATCCAGCATATATCAAACTAAAACTTGAAGTTCAATTGCAAAATATAATTACATATAATGATAAATACGTACCTCAGAGTGCCAACCATCAACTACAAAGACATCAAGAGAGAACCCATCAACAGTTGAAAAGGCGTGAGCTTCTTGGATGTTAAGTCCAATCTCAGCAAGCAAGGCAGTGAGCTGGATCCAATTAAGACTAATCATTTTGATGCATACACATGCGCACATATACACACCGCACGCATGCACAAGCACGCACACATGCGCACACACACCCCCTTATAGAGAGACAGAGAGAGCGAGAGATATCCAACATGAGGATCTGTACATGTTTTGCATTGCTTTCAAATGTTCTAATTTTTATGCTTCACACCATAATCAATGCATATGCTTAAAAGAGACATATTCAAGCAAACTTCTGTCTCTTTATGTTGTACCTCCCCCTTGGCAGGAAAGAAAAGGATCATTTATTTCCTATGTATGGAGAAGGAACTCTGCATGGAGAAGGAACTCTGCATGTTCATCGAACAAGCTAAGCTTCAACAACCGTATCTTTAAAGCCTATTTCACCATCCAATTGACAAACGCAAGACGAAAACAAGAAAAAGGACAAGTCTATACTATATTTTTTCTCCTTAGAAAGCCAGACACAAAGAACTACAGCAGTCACCTTCATGATGCACGCATGGAACATGTACAGGTAACTATTTAATTTTTTTCTAAGATTACCTGTTAGTTAAGCTTTCTCCAAGTTTTCATATTGTATGACAAACAAAAGAATATGCCCTTAAAACATATTGCTTGTTTCTTATGAAGCAGAGAAGTTAATGTACTTGGCAAAGAGACCCAAATAAAACTAAAAACTACAGAAGGATACTGGAAACTAGAAAGGCCAGTCAGCTACAAGAAGATTGTTCGATGAGTCGTCCATGTATACCTAAGCATGTAATTCGTAAAATTTGCAGCTCAAAGGAAATACGCTAAAAAGTAAAGTATTTTCTGTCAAAACAATCAATCATCACTTTGTCCATAGTGGTAAGCACTCCCATTTGGTCAGATCACGATCATCTTCCTAACAATGAGAACTTTAACTCGATTCTCAATTTCCATTGTACCTATAGAGAGGATATTGCAGGAACATGTAGCTAGACATAAAGACTCTTCACAGGAAATATGTTATCATTTCACATAACATTATTATTAGCCCAAAAAATCATTTTCTCGTGCAGATAAAAAAGGCATATCCCAATCGGCAGTGGTTAGCTATCACCACACTAAGCACTTTTGAATCTTGATTCTATTTTAATAAATACAGTGGCATAAAAGTAATAGAAAGACGATAATGCTACTGGATCATGTACTCACATCATATACACTGCTTTCTTCAGTTTCATTTTCTTGTTATTTATTTTGAGTTCAACTGCTTAAGTTTAGTTCCTACAAATAGCAATTATGGAGTGGAGCAGACCCTCAGTTGTATTTCTTGCACTAACAAAAATATATGTTGATCAATAAGAAAGAATATATCTATGCAGCAACCACAAAGGTAGAATCATTGGTCAATTACCTCACTTAATAGCTTTCGCTTGTCAAGAGCTGAGAAGGTAACTTCATGCATAGGCCTACAAGACACAAGTTTACATAAAACGAGGGAGATGAGAATTACTCACCTAACTGACTATTCAACAAGCTGCATAACAACAATAACAACATCGACATTATCTCAATTCGATAGAACAAAAATGAACTAGACCATAAAACACCTGTTGTATGACCTGGAGTAGTAAATTACGCATAGAGAGCAACCATGATAGCAGAGCAGAGGAAGGGTAGGTCAATCCTCTCATGTATGCAATTTGAGGGAAAACCAAGCATGCGTAGACAAGCCAACTCATGTGGACATGATAAACATAGTCAAATCACCTTGGGTATTTGATTTTCTATAACAATTAATGTGTGCTTTCTAGCATGCTAAAATGTAGGACACTCAAGTTGAGGTCATAATAGAGTAATAGATGCAGCATCAGGTGTAATAGAAGAATTTGGCATACGCATCAAATCAGATCATTGACAATTAAAGACAGAAAGGTATATCTCACAGCTATATCTTTCAATAGCAACCCGTCAAGATAAGAAGGGACTTGACAGTCGACACATCATGTGAAGGAGGGTATTCCAAGAACCCTTTTAAGTTATTAAATCTGATTCCTTATATGAGAAACATTCAAAAGGAAAACATCCCAGTTCTTTTAGAAGCAGAGTCTTATTTGGTAATAGAAAAAATTCACAAAGTAAGACAAGACAAATAAACCGATAATGGAAAGTGTTGTCCAGGTTACCTAGAAACTTGTGCATCTGACTTCACTACACTGTCTCCATCCTCAATGTTGCATCTATTTGCTTGTAAGTTGAGTCCTTCGAGATTACTGGTTGAACCAAATGTAGGTGGTAGATGAATTCTAGACAGGAGAACACAGAGAAGAAAGAGTTAAAAGAGATATCTGATCAGACAGTTTAGGGGTGAAAATCCACAAGGTACGATGAAGAACTCCACGAATAATGTGGCCAAACATACCCCGCTCTACCAGAATGATTTAGACTACTTTGGGCATCATCAGCCATGGCAGAATCTGAATCAACATATTCATTGTGGTTCCCATTGACATTGGGATAAACCTACATTGCAAGAGAAATTGCTCAAGATGGATCTACAAATGCAGAATCTTTTGGAGTGTCCTTATCATATATTGGCTCCTCACCTCAAATTTTCTATAAAACCCCTTACTCTAGGAACATCTAAAGCCATTAATAGTGCCATAAACAGGGAAGTACAGATATAGAGCACAGACACTTGTTAATATCATGAATGCATCTTCAACAACATAAAGGTATAGAAAACCCAGTTGAGTCAAATCAAGTGAAGACAATTTCTTCAAAATTGAAACTCGTGAAGAAACTGCTGATGACATAACAAGTAGTAGAATTACTGACGTTGCATTTTCTTTCCATGGAACGTGGCGTTATTGAATTAGTGCTTTTTCCATTGTTTGCTTGAGAGTAGCTCCAAAGCATTCATCCAGCATTGCAAAATCAGAATTTGGAATATTTATAAATCAAATCTCAGTTTCCTAAATATATACACAAGAAAACCAAATAATATGATCCGTAACAATCTAGTCATGTGCTGTATATCCACCTGATTTACGTACAGTTCATCTCCAGTCCTGACCACTCATGTACTTACAAAATAGGCAAGCAGTGAAAAAGTCCATCATGGCCATGGATAGAGTAGCATTCTGATCAACCTAGGGATTAGCCGAGTGGTAGAAGTGTTTCCTTTCCTCAAGGTTTGGCTTCAAACCAATTCTTTCTATGGGGACAACAAGTATGGACCTACAATTACCTGGTGTCGGGACACTAAGACTACCAATACCCAACCCAATGGAAATTAAAAGAATGCTAGAAAAGAAGCGTAGTATTAAAATCAAGTCAGCATTTACTTGGACAGGTCGAATATCAAACACAGGCCTATTAGCAGGATCTTCAGCCAATTTGAGTAGTCTCTTATGCGTGAGCACATCGTCTGCTCTCTCCACATTCACATCCAGTGCATATCTGCCAAGTAGCAGAAAGATAATTACACAAAACAGGGCGTCCGTGCATCCCTGCGCAGGTGCATGAGAGATAGAGAGAGAGAGATCATGTCCTAGTATGGAACTAGAGTCCGCGGAGTCGATTGAAAGAAGTAGCTACTAGCAAACAGGACGAACCCGTCAAATTCAATCTGTCACGAAACAAGTGTAGGCCCTCTGAATGTCTAATTACAGAGGCAATTTAAGAAAAAACGCAAGGAAATCAATCTTTCCATCGGTACTTAGTAACCTGCTTGACTTTAATCGATCACTTTTTTTCCCGCTGCTGAACAAGAAGGTTAAGAACAGAGAAGCGGAAAGGGTCAACCCCGATCAGTACGACTTTTTCTCTGTATGTTTGACTTTCGATCGGTTTCCTATTGCCGGCGGTCAAACCTTCAAGAAAATCAACTCGATAACCCCGACCGAGAACAGTATTCCGCAATTCCACCACTCCCTTTCAGCACGAACGGAACGACTCAACACACCATCACAGTATAACCAAAAAAAAAAAACACGATAAACGACGAAAATGTGCAGGATCAAGTCATCAGTACCGCGCAGGCAACCGATTGAAGTGGAGCCAGAGCTGATCGTCGAACCCGGCGACATGAGCCTCCTCGCAATCCGACGCCTGCAGGCGACGGAGCACTTCGTTGTAGGCCTCGAGCTTCTGCCTCTGATCCCGGGGCTGCGTCTGCGCCGACGTCTCCGCCGGCCTGCTCGCGCAGCTCTCGACGTCGTCTTCCACGGCCATCGGAGGTCCGAGAACGGAGAAACGGACGCGAAATCCAAGCCCAACCGAGATAGGCAGAAGAGAGATGAACGATCGCAGAGGAGTGCCAGAGAGAAGCGTAATTCAGCTGGCTTGAGCAACGTCGCTGGCGGATTAAAGCACGGAGGAATCAAAGAAACCCGAGAGAGAGAGAGAGAGAGAGAGAGAGAGAGGAGAAGAAGAAGAAGAAGAAGAAGAAGAGAGAGATTTCAACAGTTGCAGAGGAAAGTGGCAGAAAGAGAGAGAGAAGATGCTCTTTTGGGTTTCCGGCTGTGCGTTCTGTTTAAACATTTTTTTCCCAGAGTGGAGAGGCTCTGGTTATGTTTTGGAGTCGTGGCGTGGGGACTGGGGAGTAGGATAGGCGATCGCCACGTCAGCATTAGGGGCCCCACTGCCGAGAGTTCTGACTTTCTTAAATTGGCAAATTTGACGTTTGCGGGTGGGGCCCAAAATGGTCGTCGAAGTTTTCCCAGGACCAAAGCTCAGGCGGATAAGCATTGGCCCCAAAGGAACTCGAAGATAGATAGAACCAAATAAGTAAAAGCAAAAGGAACAAAGAGCTTAGTTGGATGAGAACAATACAATAGGGCACAATTACCCCAAAAAAATATTAAAATTTATTGTATTTTTATCAATTAAACATAAGCATTTCGTTTTATCAATTTAATCTTAAATTTTTTGACAATTTATCAATTCAGTCCTCAATTTTTCAATTGCGTCGATGTAGTCTTTAAATTAAAATCAATTTTGATTGGAAAATCTCTAACATGGCAGTATAATTACTGCTGGCTATCCTATGAGCACGGGAAGCATTGACATAGATAAATTTTGTAATTTTTTGAAAATTTTTAATTGCTTTTCTTTTTTTTCTTTTGTATTTTCCATCTAGCGAGGTCGCTGGCCACAGGCGAAGGCCGACAACCCTCACTTGGTCTAGTTGAAGGCATCGCAAACCTCACCCAAACCGGGAAGGGCACGGAATTCCTCACTCGCGGCTGGGAAGGGAACAAAAGCCCTCACCCGTGGCCGGCAACGGTTTGGCCGGATATTGCCGGCCCAAGGTTGGGAAAAAAAAAGGAAAAGGAAAGAAAATAACAATTTTAAATTTGAAAAAGCCCACATTGTCGAAAGCAGCGCCACATAAGATGGTCAATAATGATTAGATTATTATGTCAACAGATTTTCTGTCGAAATTAACCGAAATTGCTAAATTAGCTAATTGTAAAATAAATAAAAAAATTAATACTAAATTGTTAAAATGTACAAATGTTATAAATTTAAGACTTTATTAGGAATTTCGTCGAGCATTTGAGATATCCCAAGCTCAATTATTTCGATGAGCTAAGAGATCGTGGAAGCGATGAATACGAACACGTTTCAAACGGGAGCATGTTTTCGAGATTCGGGCCTCGGCAAAAAAATGATTTCCTTGTCATTCGAGAATCGTGACGTCTTGATAACGACAAGTATCGCGAATTCCAAGAATGCGATTGTCCGTACCGAAAGGATCGAGATCACGTTGAAGCCATTATCCCACCCGACGATGATTTTAATCGAGTTTGTTCTGCACACTTTTTCATTTAATCGAGGCACTTCTCAATTTCCTTAGAGCAATGTTTGTACTTAAAATCCACGGCCCTTTTCTCACACCCGACATGATTAGGAGAAGTTATGCTGGAGTTTACATATCCATTTCTTTTTCTTTTTTTCTTGTGTAGCAACCGAGTCGGGCCGGGCCGGCTCGAGCTTTTTTGACACCCTTGATACTAGCTTTCGCGAAACAAACTAAGCTTATCTCTCATGGTTGGTCAAAATCAGGTCATTCACGTCCAGACTAAGAAATTTGCGAGGAATTATCTACATTTACGGCCGGGCACCAAGTGATCACTCCTAGTAGAAATTGAACATCGAGACGTCGTTCTCTGATGGCTCGAGCTCAATCATTTCACCACTCGAATGTCGTTTTGGCTGTTATATAGAGATTATTATAGTCTTAGTCTGAATTATCTTTTGACCGACCACCGTGATTTTAATTTCGCAATGTATTCTTTCATCTTCAAGAACTACTGTTAAATCGTAAGTCAGGTTACTAATTAATGGCAAAAGCTAGATTTTATCTATGATTAATTCCACGATGGAAGTATCGGTTTGAAAAGCTTGGTTGAAGTTGTAAGTCGCACCAAGTCAATCATTTGTTTAGAGCTTGTGGCAAAAGCAGTGTTGTTCCCTCCTCTTTTCTCCCCCAGTCGGCCCTAGTCCTCTCCTCTCCATCTACCTTCACAAGGGTTTCTTGTTCAATCTCCGTGTGAAGGGAAGGGTTTGGACTAGATCTCTGTCTCTCCTCCTCTTCTTCTTACGTTATTTTCGTTCTCTATTTCCTTTTCTTATTTTTCTCCCGTGTGATAGCTTTTCTCTTCCAATTTAGTCCAGATATAGAATCTTCTCTCTCCCGTTTCGGAGAGATTTCTATCCCAATCTAGTCTAAATTTGAGATTTTTTGCTTGTATGTTTTGGGGTTTCTCTTTTCTCGGATTCGTTGATGAACAAGTACACTTTTTAAGAAGATCAGAGAGGTTTCGTGAAGGTTTCGCTCTCATATGTGTCAGATCTGCTCTGGTTCAATCTTTTTGCTACACTCGGTGATGGTACAAGGATACCAAATATAGGCGTGTCCCGCTAAAAGGTAAAGCCGTAGCATTAGATGGAGTTCACAATGTGTGTTCATTACTGAAGACGGATTCAACGATCGACCATCGATTTTGGTGTGAAGAAGTGATTGATATGTTCTTTAAACGTATGGCCTATAATCTTGTTACGATGATTTCTCTCTTATATTTCGATAGATGAAGTGAACGGAATGTTATTTTAATTAAAAAAATCATTTGATTGAAGGCTCGATTTTACCGGTCCAAACCGAACACAACTTGTTAGTTGTTTTGTCAGGACAATTACAATGATGTGATCTGAAAATATTAAAGAAATATAAAAATGGGGTCCCTCCTTTTTATGGCTTAATATATTTTAAAAAATTATCCAAAAAATCTTAAATCTATTTATATTTTTTGCCAATTAAGTCATAAACCTAGTAAGTTTGTCAATTCAATTCTAAATATTTTCACATTTTGTCAATTGAACCATCTTATTGGCACTAATAGATTCAAACGTAAGATATTAATGGGATCGACTTTTAAATTGTGGAACTGCCACTGTTAATAAATTGGTCGCAGTAGTGTATCATTGATCTAAATGAATCAATAGTCTTCAACCTCTCTCATTCTCTCAAGGCTTGTTGGTCATCCGGGCTCTGATATTAGTATTGGGTGGTCTTAGATCTCTCTCATATAAAAAATTAGCTCAAATGATGAAGTTTTCACTCATACTTATAAACCGACCACCAGCTCCTTTTCACAACTGACGTGGGACAACCCCAACATATATCTTGATACCATGAAAGAGTTATCGTCTTCTTCTGATCGTACATTTCTCTAGTGGTGTTATCAATGGCACGGTCAAAGTCAAAATCAATGCATTTTTAACCTATTTTCCCGTCATTTTCCACCAATAAAAAGTGTGTAATTCTCGAGAAAGGATGTCACAAATGTCATGACCTTTGTACAATACTTACTTGAGTATCATAATTTTTTTTTATCTCTTGATTACCGTAACTTTTTTTTCAATCACTTGAACGCTATAAATTCGTAAAAAAATGTCCACTACAAACGTTGTATCATGTGATCAGATTTTAGGCACTTGGGTGAAAAATGTTAAAAATTTGCAGTACTTAAATGATTGATTAAAGGTTATGATACTTAAGCGACGTCGCAAAAAAGGTTACGATACTCAATCGAACGCCCTAAGAAAGTTCTGTTATTTGTGGTGTCTTTACTTTCTTACTATTTTAATAACCAGCATGAAGAATGCCTTCTCTCTCTCTCTCTCTCTCTCCATACCTTAATAATCTGTGGTGAGACCTTCCTCAGGTGAAAGAAACACAACCGAAGTCCCCGACCGGCCAAAAAAGTCAAGACGACCTTTATTTTATTTTATTTTATTTTATCAGACAAGACGACCTTCGAAAGCTGTAAAGAGACGGAGCTGACCAGGGACAACGATGTTCCCGTATGCGGTAAGCTGGAATCGTTACCCTAATCGTTTGTTCAAATCACATCCATATCCTTATCCGAATCACAGACAGATTAAAGATAGACACTTCAATTTTGCCTCTTTCTTTCTTTTTGCATTCCTCGACAATAAAATAAACAGGAAGAGATTAGAAGATGAGCGAGTGATCCCCTCGCTGTTGAATTTTCAAATGCGATGGTGCACCGATCAAACTCGCCGTGCCGCGTGTGCGTTTGATTCAGATACACGGCCACGCGGCTGGTCTGAGGTTGGGCGGGATCGTCGGGATCAAGTGTTTCGAGTTCTAATAGAGGAGCCCAAATTTTTTTTCGAAATTTTGGTTTTTTTTTTTTTTTTCATTTCCATCGTAGGAAACTTTCAAATTTTTAGGGGGCAAGGATGCTAGCCACATTCACTATGAGCTTTCAAATTTTGGGGTCTTGATGTCTGATGTGCTTCGTTGAAGTCGCATGATTCTCCCTCACTTTAAATCGATAGGATCGCTGTCTTTTTCTCTGCTTCTTCTTCAGTGGTCGACATGCACATGCACTCTCCCTCATAGCCTATGTAGCACCGATACGCGTATATTGAGATTTTTTACGTATCAGATACGTTGACGTATCCTATACGCATGGACACGCGGTCAACGCGTGTCCGACCGTGTCCTGCTGGTCAATGTCCTTGACACGCGAATCCGCGGCAAAACATGGAAAAGAAACTCACTTCCGGGGAAAAAAAACTCATTTCCCGCTAGGCCCTCGCGGAAGCCTGTTAAGCGTTTAGCCCGTTAAGCGTTTAGCCCAACTGCTTGAAAGAAGCGTCCTGAGCCCCCTTTTATAGAAGATTTCCATTTCCTTCTCTTATTGTCAGCCGATGTGGGACAAGGAAAGCTGAGATATCTGACTCTCTCCCTTCCTTCTCTCTGCCGCTCACGACCTCACCCATCTCCTTCTCTCTGTTCATTTTGGCGACACACCCCCACCGAACGACTCTCTCCTCTCCTTCCTCCTTCATTCTTGTTTGACCACCGACCACCACCACTTCCAGGCACTTCCTCCGCTTCTCCGCCACCTCGTTGCCACCGTCCCGGCAGCCGTGCGCCGCTGGAGAGCTCCAAACAGACCCGTCGGCCTCCTTGCTTTGTTTTGGGGACAGAGGGCTGTTCGAGCTTCGTCCGCCATTGCCGTCGCTCCCATCAACCACCAGCCCTCGCCTCGTCGTCCTCCGGGCTCACCACAGTCCTCTCGACCTCCTCTCGTCGCCCATCACCGTCGCGGAAGGCCAGAGAGCCCTGTTCTGGCAGGGTGCCCTGTTTTGGGGCCGAGCCATCTTCGAGGCTCTTCCGCCGCCCTCGCCGTAGCTCCGCCGCCTCTAAGCCATCACCAACGACGCCCCTTGACCCCTTTTCGTCCCCCACAGCCTCCGGAGGTCGATTGTTGCCCGTGGGACCCCGAAACAGCCGGCCAAGCCCTCCTCTGTTTCAAACTCAGCGTGATGAATAAGCACTGGAAGCTGCATTGGGAGATGTCAGCGACATAGGATTATGCAGTAGCAAATTTCAAACTCTGCGTAATTTTAATGAGTAAGATCTCTATTTATCTATTCACGTGGACTTTCATGCTATTTGTTATTTAAAGCTGGTGGTTGCTTCTTCTTCTTTTTTCTGCCTACCTTTATCATCTGAGTCTTCATATTGGTTATTTTTTGTTCTTGACTAAACATCTCGTTTAATAGTTCATAAAAATGATAATTTAAATATATATATATATATAATATAACGTATCCCAGCGTATCGGAATTTTCTATTTTTTGAGAAACCACGTATCGTATCGTGTCGTGTCCCGTATCGCGTATCGTATCGATGCTACATTGCTCATAGCTCGTGTCTTGTGGTTGGGTACGAGCCCGAGCTAAGGACGAACCGGCCCCATGGCTCGACCGGGAGGCCGCGCCACGGTTTGGACCGTGAATGGGCTGCCATCAAATGCCTCGTAACCGGGAGAATGAGTGACTCACGAGACACAGCCCCGTCTTCGAAGTCGAGACACGTGCGCCTCGCTCTCGAAGCACGGCATTTCAAGTCCCACTCTAGGTGGGAGAGGTCCGTGTTGATTCACAGGTAAAGACTTCTCTCTAAATGGTAAGACTCTTTCTCTCTCTAAACGGTCGCAATCTTGAGCGATCGCACTTGAGTGATCCAGATCCGATCATGAGTTCAGCGGATATCCGAGCAAAGCGGGCTTGAAAAGCAATCTACGGACTGATTTGAACAAGTCCGTTTAGTGATTTATAAAGGAGCCTCGCCCTCGAAGCATGACATCTCAAGTTGCATGCCGGATGGAGGAGATCTCCCGAATGGTTACATCTTAAGGCTGCATTTGGTAACACTCCCTGAAAGGTATTTCTGTTCCAAAAGTGTTCCCGAAATATTTTCGGAACAGAAATGCGTATGGCAAAAAAATGTTCTAAAAGTATTTCGGTGAATACTTTTGAGGCCAAAAAAAGAAACAAAAAAAAACTTATTTCTGGATTTTAAAATACTTTTTAGAAACTACTCGAGGGCGAACTAGTGCAACCCACCCATGCTGCTGGCCACAGCCGGCCGTCGGCCGCCCTTCCTTTTGGCGAAAAAAGTATTTTTTTTTAACTTACCAAATGTGTTTCTGTTCCCAGAAATCGTAGTCGGGAACAGAAATACAAAAAAATATTCATGTTCCAAATATATTTTCAAGAACAAAACGTTACCAAACGCAGCCTAAGGGTGTGTATGGTAACGTTTCTGTTCCCGGAACAACTTTTGGAACAGAAACACTTTTTTGTATTTCTGTTCTCGGCTACGATTTTTTGGAACAGAAACGCGTTTGGTAATTGCAAAAAAATTCTGTTCTCGGAACAAAAAAAAAAAGAACAGAAACGCGTATGGTAACCGCAAAAAAAAATATGTTTCAATTTTTTCATTTAATTAAGGCGACTATATATATATTAAAATTAAATTAAATCTCATTCAATTTAGTAAATCAAATTTTATGCACGGTTTATAATTACAATATGGACAAGATCAACAATAAAAAAAATGATCAGCTATAAAAAAAATTAACCACGTATAATGAAAACGCAATCAAGTGCATAAATGAACCATGTCAACGCACTTCAATTCACAATAAGGGTCTCCTAACATAGCCCTAGGGGTTTAGAGAACCTGTGATTAAAGGCTAGGAGTAAAATGGGAAGATTTGAGGACGATTTGCCCAAAGGGCGAAATCGTCATTTTTTGGAAGGTTTGGATATCAAATTACCCAAAATATTCCATGGCCAACTGATTGTGGCCATTTCCCATTTTTGAGAATTTTTTTCGGAATTTTTTGATTTTCTTCAATTTTTGGGAGACAATTTGTCGAAAGGGGCGAAATCTTCATTTTTAATAAAGATCGGGGATCAAAATATCGGAATAGGTCTTGGCCAGCTGATCGTAGCCATTTCCTATTTTTTGGGATTTTTTTGATTTTTTTATGAATTTTTTTGGGGAAGGTTTGCCGGAAGGGCAAAACTGTCATTTCTGGAAAGATCGGGGGTCGAAAGACCAGAAACAGGTCATGGCCAGTTGATTGTGGTCATTTCCTATTTTTTGAAAAAATTTAGAATTTTTTAGAATTTTCCATTTTTTTGACAAAAGTGTTCCAAAACTTTTCTAAAAAGTGTTCCGGGAACACAGAAACAAGTATTTGTTGTTCCTCAATTATGCTTCAAAAATGTTCTTTTTTCTGAAAAGTGTTCCCGGAACATTTTGAGAATATTTTTTTACCGTACGCGTTTCTGTTCCCAAAGTGTTTCGAGAACACTTTGGGAACATAAACACTTTTTCTGGAGCGTTACCATACGCACCCTAAATGATCAACATCTAAGCTATATTATATAGACACGACTTGCGACTCGACACGACACGATACGCCAACAGCAATTCTAAAAAAAATATAGAATTCCGACACGCTGGGACACGATTGTGTGTATATATATAATTAGCAAGGAAGTATCACGAACTCATCTGCCGAACTCGCGTGATTCTATCATCTCTCTCCTCGTCCTCTTAATTCTTCTCCCTTTCACACCCGAAGAGCACAAAACCCCGCAAAAAAAAACATTTTTTTCTCTAGTCATCCAAATTTTATGACCATTCTGCCCTCCGCCCATCACCATTCACCACCACCAATGGGCTCTGACGTCTTCTGCTTCAAGCTTCATCTTCTTCTTCTTTATAATTTCCCTTTGTTCTTTCTGTTGTTTGCGTGCAAGACAGCCCACTCATCACTCTCAATACCCGACCAGCACCGAACAACCCTTACACTCGCACCTCCACTTGATCGTTGCCTTCCACCTCTAGCTGCGCACCACCTGAAGCCGTCGCACGGCCAAGCCTCATTTCTAGACCACCTCGAAGTTTTGCTCGTGAACTTGACAGGCCCGCTGTTGACACCTGATTTTTGACCATCCGTTATTATAGTTTTTATTTCTAAAATTAATTAAAAATAGCAAAAAAGGTAAAAAAAAAATTGCAAAATCAACTTTGGAAGCCTTAGCCTAGCCTTGGGAACCAATTTTGAACAAAAAATATTTTTTGAATTTTTTAATATTTTTTGGAATTTATTTAATTATAAAAATACCCAAAAAATCAGGAAAAATACCATTCGTGGTCAGAAAATTACAAAAAATATTCAGAAATTTTATTTTAATTTCCTCTTTAATATTTTCACTTTTTATCAGGGAAATTTGGCTCGATTCATGGGGTTCCTTCACAAACCTAAAACCGAAACGAGCCTAAAAAATCCTTTTTGAGTCTTTTAATTCTCAATTCTCACTTTTCATGGGCTATGACATTGAATTCTAGAGTCTTGAAGTGCAATTGGGTCAATTTGCCCTCCAATTTGATCAATTTTAACCAAAAGGGCTTAATTGCACAAATTTTATTCAATTTAG
The DNA here is from genome assembly GCA_021437785.1 of Rhodomyrtus psidioides. Taxonomy (NCBI): domain Eukaryota; kingdom Viridiplantae; phylum Streptophyta; class Magnoliopsida; order Myrtales; family Myrtaceae; genus Rhodomyrtus; species Rhodomyrtus psidioides. The sequence goes on along the minus strand of JAILYB010000040.1, from coordinate 4,323,554 downwards.
TCCCCGGTTTTACGATTTTCGAAATTAAATTTCACACGGGCACACCCATTAAAATTAAACACCCCTATCCTATAGTCTTCATCATGCTGAATCCATTGGTGGGCTCAATTTTGAATAATTCAACCGTTTGGACCTTCGATTTGGTGGAATTCATTTTCGGATCCTAGGGACAATTTGGGGTTTTCATAAAATTTCAATCAATCGATTCGTGAAAATACCCTTATTTGATAGAAAATGTGTCAAGGAGTCCGATTATGCCATCAATTTCACGAAAATAGGTCAATTTGGGGTCCAATTTGAAAGAATTGGTCGAACCGGGCCGGTCGGGTCAGACCCGACCCGGCCCGGTCCGACCGGGTCTGCAACATTGTTGCAGACCACTTGGCTGAGAAGGATAAAAAAACAGGGGAAGATGGGGCGCGGTTTTGGGGAAGAAAAAAAGGGCAACCGAGCGTGGGAGGCAGCGAGCAGAAGAATATTCGCGTTTTGGCAGAATGAGCGGGCGTCGAGGCGGGCGGTCGGCCACCGGGGAGAGGCTGGCTCGGGTTTAAAGGGGAGAGTGAGGCAGAGAGGTAGGGGATTTTTTTTTTTTTGACAGAGACCGGCGTTGGAGCGACCTTCCCGGACCTCGAGCTAACCTCACTGATCACCATTGGAGCTTCGGCCGCCGTCGACAAGCCACCACCAGGTCGGTAGCCCCTCTAAGCTCTAACTCCACGGTCGCACACCATGTGCTCGATAAATTGCCCAAGCGAGCTATGTATTTTGTGGGCCTCGGCCATGCCTTGCCAAGCTTCATTTCATGCGAATCTAGTTTAGAAATTGTTCTATCATCGATCCTCCGCTCCATTGTCCGCTATTTTTGCGTCGGGAACCGCTGAAGGCGGCGGTTCGAGCTTCGCCGGCTGCGGCCCAATCCGGGAGCTCGACCGGGGGATTTCGGCTGTCGCCGAGCCTCAAGCGACCGTAGGCAGGTCTCCTTGACTCCCGTGTATGCCATGTTGACGTCCAGAATTGACTTTAAAGCTCAAAATTTTTCTGCGAATCCACCTCGCCGGAGTCGGTTCGGTGGCCGCCCATTCGGGGCTTCTTGACGATGTTCGATGTCATGTTTTAGTCGTACACTAATTTGGGTGGTTAGGGGAGTCAAATGCCGAAGGAATGAGGGAAAAACACTGAGTTTCGGGTAAGATTTGGGGTCTCCGGCGAAAATTCCGGCGATAGCCGCCGGAATAGTCACTATTCATCATCTTCTCCGGCAGCTATCGCCGGTGGTCAACCGGTCAACGACTGACGTGGCTTGCCACGTCGGCAGCCACGTCAGCCAAGGCGGGACCGGGCCGTGTTTTTAATAAAAGGATCGGACGGCCGTGGTTATGCCACGTGTCGCGATCCTGTCCTTTAAAAAATAAAAAAATTATATTTTCGGAATAAATAATTGATTTTCAGATAAATAAAAAATGTAAATCTGAGGGCTAGGAATGTGCCAAGTGGCGATTTGAGAGTCGTCCGATCATGCTCAAAGATCAGACGCACCGAAGTCCGACACGTGGCGCGTTTTGGTCCGTCGGATGGGAGGATATTTTTCAGAAAATATAAAAAATGATTTTGATCCAACGGTCAAGATCTGCGCACGTGGCTCCCTCCGAAGCGTCCGATCTAGTGGAAGATCGGGCGCACAGGATGATGCCACGTGGCGCAATGAGAGCCGTCGGATCCGGGGAATTTTCGGATAATTAAATAAAATAGATAAAAAATCCAAAAATTGTTTAAAAAAATAGAAAAAAAATTTAAAAATACAAAACGGTGTCGTTTTAGACCGGTGTCGACCCCTAGGGTCGGGCCGGGCGCCCGAGAGGCGCGGGCCGGGTTTAACCCGGTCCGGAAAATATTTTTAAATATTAAAAAAAATTCAGAAAATAATAAAATAATCAATAAATCAATAAAAAATAAAAAATCATAAAAAAATCCAAAAAATTCGGAAAATTCAGAAAAATTTCAAAAAATTCCAGAAAATAGGAAATGGCCACGTTCAACTGGCCATGACCTGTTTTGGGTCTTTTGACCCCCGATCTTTTCGAAAATGACGGTTTTGCCCTTCCGGCAAACCGTCTTCCAAAAATTCTAAAAAATCCAGGAAAATCCCAAAAAATAGGAAATGGCCACAAACAACTGACCAAGTCTCATCCCGGGTGTTTTAAACCCCGACCCTTCTTAAAATGACGATTTCGCCCTTCGGGCGAATCGTCTTCCAAAAGTTGAAGAAAAGTCAAGAAATTCCAAAAAAATTCTCAAAAATGGGAAATGGCCACAATCAACTTGCCATGGAATATTTTGGGTAATTCGGTATCCAAACCTTCCAAAAATGACAATTTTGCCCTTCGGGCTAATTGTCCCCGAATCTTCCCATTTTACCCCTAACCCTAAATCACGTCTTCCCTAAGCCCTTATGGCTATACTAGGAGGCCAATGATTGGAATTGATGTACATTGACATGATTTATTTATGCACTTGACTTGCGCTTTCATTATATTGACTGTAATTTGATAGGACCAGTCTTCCAATCTGCATGAAACCCTGAATCAAAACTACCTCACCCAAAATTGCGCCTGCATGAACTCTTAGTCAGGAAAATCACTCGCGTTAGATACCGAAAGGGCGTTGGTAATGACACCGACGTAACCAAGTCTCCGAATCTAAAATCTCTGGTTCCGCAGAACTGATCGATCTCTCCCAATCGGTCAGTAAGGTTTCCGGTCTACCCTCCAAGAAAGACCGGTGGCGACTCCAAATGCATGCACAAGTTGCACATGCCACCACGACCACACTAAGGTCGAAAGCGAGCGACTCTTATCGTCGAATCCCTTAAAGAAATACCTCCGTCGCGATTTGGTATGGGCCCGGGAGGGCCCGCGCCGATCCAAAGCCCGCGATCGGCAATCCATTAGCCGCGTCCGATTGCGGACGGGTCGCGACACCCGCGATCCCCCCCCTCCAAATCTGTCCTCTTTCCACCTCCAATGGCTCTGTCCAGCCTCCTGCACGTCGCTCCAACCACCACCGTGAACCGAGCCCAGCCGCTGCTAGACGAACCCAGCTGGCCCGGAACCGAGAAGCCTCCATCCAGCCGCCCTGACCCTGCCATATCCTCTGTGTCACGTCTTTACTGGCTATCATCCCCCGACGCCAGTTGAGGTCGCTGCCAGCCTGCCATGCCGAGCCAAGAGAGGGAGAAGGGTGTCGTGCAATGTTAGAAATTAGGTTAAAATTTGGGCGTCTTTTATATTTTACACTCGAACACGCGAGTCTTTTGTGTGTCCGAGTAGTTGACCGCGCCGAACTCGCGAATACGCATTGACCGAGTGTTCGAAAAGAGTCCGGCCATGTCCTATTGTGTTGGGCACGTGTCCGAGTCTGACTCGTGTCCGACATGGCAAAAAAATGAAAAAAAAAACGCGAGTCCGTGTAACATAGCATCTAAGCACTCCTTTAGTGATTCTAACTCATGTGGCAAGTGGTTGATCATTTCAAATGATATGAGAGCATAACCCCTCAAGTAAATGTAACAAGGTAGTGACTTTTACTAGGCTTGTAGGATGACAAGTGTCCCCGAATAATTATATCCCAAATCAAATCGTGAAACATCACCTGACAATGCGTAAGACCTTGAACATCGGACGGTTGGAATTCTTGTTTCGTAATTCATGTATGAAAGAGACATGTGATGTTAATTATTAGGATAAAATACACTACTTGTTATGAAATACATGAATGTTTGAAATACATGAATGAATATTCATTATATTCATCCTATCTAATGTACCTTTTATGGTACATTTCTAAGTTCATCTCTATATCCAATATATGTTCATCTCCCTATCAAATGTATGTATTAATTCAATACATTAGTATTAATGATAAGTGCATCCTTATTCTCCTATAAATATGAGCTTAGTTTTTGGTCAAATGAGATAAGTTGAAATAAAGAGATTTCTCCTCTGGCTTTCTCTACTTGCTCTCTATTCTCTCTGTTATATACTTGCAGCGCGATATTTTACAACACGTTATCAGCACGAAGATCTACCAACTGAGAAAGTAGGTAAGTGTTCTCTTTGTTTTCTTTAATCGACTTATACTTCATCTTCTTCTATCAATTCTTCATCTTTTATTATATTTTTGGTCTGAAACCAACTTCAAATCTAAAAGTGTCCTTCTGCTCCTGAAGTGGCGGTGGATATTTGGAAATCCTTCTAATTATTTTAAGGATTCATTTTGGTACAGAATTATGGCAAATATTGAAAAGCCCAAATTCCACATCTTGGAAGTGAGTGGAAATAATTATCTATCCTGGTGCCTTGACATGAAAATGCACCTCTAAGGGCAAGGTCTCGCTAATGCAATCACAGAAGATGGAACCTCAAATGATAAAGATAGAGCAAATGCACTGATTTTTATTCGTCGTCATGTGCATGAGAGCCTGCAGACTCAATATTTATCCGTTCGAGACCCTCAGACCCTGTGGAGGAGGTTGAAGGATAAGTATGATCATACCAAGACTGTTATCCTCCCTAAAGCGCAGTATGACTGGCAGCATCTCAGGCTGCAAGATTTTAAATCAGTGTCTGACTATAACTCCGCTTTATTTGATATTATTTCTCGACTTGAGTTATGCGGTGTCAAGCTCACTGATGTGGAGCTATTAGAGAAAACTTTCTCCACCTTCCATGCTTCGAATATTGTATTGCAACAGCAATATCGGCAGCGCCATTTTGCCACATACTCTGAATTAATTTCTGTACTCCTGACTGCTGAGCAAACAAATGAACTGCTGCTCAAAAATCATGATCTTAGACCTGCTGGCTCAAAAGCATTGCCTGAAGCACATGCCAATTATGAGAAAAATACTGGCCATTTTATGAGCTATAAGCGCAGGCAAGGACATAATCCTCGAAAGGGTAGGGGTGGCAGGAATTTTAACCGCCCTAGGAAATCTAACCTTGGCCCGTATCATGACAAAGAAAAGAAGCCAATGAAGGTAACTAATGAAAGTATTTGACATTGCTGTGGCATGGGTGGGCACTGGTCACGTACTTGTCGTACGCCAAAGCACTTTGCCGATCTATACCAGGCATCTTTAAAAAATACGGGCAAGCGTAGTGAATCTCACGCCATTGAAATTAATCCTACTGCAATAACCACTGTTGAGGCCAACAATATCTCTGTTGGTGGGACTCCACTTGCTCCTGAAGCAGCAAATGCATCCTTGGATGTCTCTGATTTCTTTGAGGACCTCTGATTGCTTTGATCAGGCATCAGACTGGTGGATGACAACTTAGACTTCGAGCTTTATGATAATTTCTTTCTAGTTGTTTTTCTTTAAATGTATTACTCTTTTATTATTCTCTAATATGGTTATGTAATGAAATGCTTATGAACCTTATATTTGTTATTTTTAAAATTTTATTTGATCATATAACTTATATACAAATTTTATGATACTTGACACCTGAAGTTGTCAACATAAATGCAAATGAAAAATACCGAGAAAAATGAATATGTGTGTTCGCTTGATAGTGCAACAACACATTCCATATTTCATAGTAGACACTTTTTCTCGAGTGTGACATTGCGTAAAGCACATGTCCATACAATATCAGGTCCTGTTAAGATTATTGATGGTTTCGGGAATGCCACAATTGTTTTGCCAAATGGCACCATCCTGCATATTGAGAATGCATTTCTAAGCAGTAGATCAAAAAGGAATCTACTTAGCTTCAAAGATGTACGCCGAAATGGGTACCATATTGAGACTATTTATGAGTAAAATAAGGATTTTCTCTGCATTACCTCTTATAAGATAGGCCTGAAGACCATCCATGAGAAGTTAGAAGCTTCTCCTACGGGTTTGTATTGTGTCATGATTAAGGCCATTGAAACCTATGCCACCATGTCCTAGAGATTGGTAAATCCTGATAAGTTTGGATTGTGGCATGATCGCATTGGTCACCCTGGCGCTACAATGATGCGTAGAATAATTCAGAACACAAGAGGACACCCTTTAAAGAATACAAAAGTTTTGTTGTCAAATGATTATAATTGTGAAGCTTATTCACAAGGAAAACTCATTATTAAATCTTCTCTAACAAAGGTTAATCTTGAATCCCCTTTATTTTTGCAAAGAATTCAGAGTGATATTTGTGGACCAATACAACCACCAAGTGGACCGTTTCGATATTTTATGGTACTAGTGGACGCATCCTGTAGATGGTCCCATGTTTGCCTATTATCTACGCGCAATGTCGCATTTGCACGTTTACTTGGTCAGATTATAAGCTCCGGGCACATTTCCCTAATTATCCAATTAAGAGCATAATGATGGATAATACTGGTGAATTTACATAAAAGAGTTTTGATACATATTGTGCTTCACTCGGAATCGAGGTTGAGCACCCAGTCGCATATGTTCATACTCAAAATGGATTGGCAGAATCCTTGATTAAACGCATCCAAATCATTGCCCGCACTCTATTATTGAGAACGAATCTCAACGATACAGCATGGGGTCATGCAGTTTTGCATGCGGCGGCCTTAATTAGATTGCGCCCCACTGCTAGTCTCTTACAATCTCCCTTTCAGATGGTTCTTGGTTATGAACATGATATTTCACATTTACGCACTTTTGGTTGTGCAGTACAGGTGCTTGTAGCACCACCAAAAAGAACTAAAATGGGTCCCCAACGCTGTTTGGGCATTTATGTTGGGTTTGATTCGCCGTCCATTATTAGGTTCTTGGAACCAACTACTGGTGATATTTTTACTGCTAGATTCGCGGATTGTCATTTCGATGAGACTGTGTTTCCATCAATTGGGACACTTATGACTGCAAAGCAGAAACCAGTTGAGGTTATCTCCTAGAATGAGAAAGATTTATCTCATTTAGACCCAAGAACTCCTGAATGTGAAAACGAGGTGCAGCGTATAATCCATTTACAGGCTATGGCCAATATACTTCCTAACGTATTTAATGATGCTACTAAGGTAATGAAGTCTCATATTCCAGCTGCAAATGCTCCAGCTAGAATAGTTGTTCCCGAAGGACATGATAAAATGGATCAAAATCCACCACATTTGAAGCGTGGTAGACCGATAGGATCAAAAGACACTGTTCCTGGAAAACGAAGGGGAAAGAATCAGGAATCCTCTTCAGAAGAGCCCGGTATTGTGCTTGCTCCCAAAGCGCTTATTGCCCCTGAAGAGGCACAAACCCATAAAATGATCACCAATCCCGGGAATACTGAGAATTTCATCACATATTGTAATGAGATTTGGGATCGGAATGAAATCATCATGGATGATGTTTTTGCATTCTCAGTTGCTCATAAAATTATGGATGATGATTGTGAGCCACAATCTATTATTGAATGCCGTCAAAGGCATGACTGGATTAAATGGGAAGAAGCAATTAAGGCCGAATTAGCTTCTCTAGCTAAACGAGAGGTTTTTGGACCTGTGACTCGAATCCCCGACAATGTAAAGCCTGTTGGATATAAATGGGTATTTGTCTGAAAACGAAATGAGAAAAACGAGGTTGTGAGATATAAAGCCCGACTCGTTGCTCAAGGATTCTCCCAGCGACCTGGGATTGATTATGATGAGACATATTCACCTGTGATGGATATGATTACATTTCATTTTCTAATTAGCCTTGCAGTCTCTGAAAGATTGGTAATGCGTCTTATGGACGTTGTGACGGCTTATCTATATGGCTCATTAGACTCTGATATTTATATGAAAATTCCTTAGGGATTTAAAATGCCTGAAGCATGCACTCCCCGCAACTTATTCTCAATAAAGTTACAAAGATCTTTGTATGGGTTAAAGCAATCCGGTCGCATGTGGTACCAACGCCTAAGTGAGTACCTAATTAAGGAAGGGTACAAGAATGATCCTACTTGCCCATGCGTGTTTATTAAGAAATCAGAAATCGAATTTGCTATTGTAGCAGTTTATGTCGAGGATATGAATTTAATTGGAACTCCAGAAGAGTTAACTAAAACTGCTGAGTATTTGAAAAGGGAGTTTGAAGTTAAAGACTTGGGTAAAACCAAACTTTTTCTTGGTCTAGAGCTTGAGCATAAAGCAAATGGAATAACTGTCCATCAATTAGCATACATTGAAAGATTACTTAAACGCTTCAACATGGACAAGTCTCACCCATTGAGCACCCCTATGGTTGTAAGGTCTCTAGATCCCCAAAAGGATCCATTTCGTCCTAGAGAATCTGATGAAGAAATACTTGGTCCTGAAATACCATATCTCAATGCAATTGGGGCGTTAATGTACTTGGCACAATGTACGAGACCAGATATCGCTTTCGCGGTAAATTTATTGGCACGTTTTAGTTCTGAGCCAACTCGGAGACACTGGAATGGAGTTAAACATATTTTTCGTTATCTCCGAGGAACCATAGATTTGGGATTATATTATTCCAAGGATTCCACTACATCTGGTTTAGTTGGATATGCTGATGCTGGATATAAATCTGATCCACATAAGGCTCGCTCTCAAACCGGTTATTTGTTTTGTTATAACGGCACTGCCATTTCTTGGCGCTCTACTAAGTAATCGCTAGTAGCTACATCTTCTAACCACTATGAGATTATTGCTTTATATGAAGCTGGAAGAGAGTGTGTTTGGTTAAGATCCGTTATAACCTATGTAGCACGGACACGCCACTCTTCAAGATTTCTGCGTGTCGGACACGGCGACACGCCGACACGGCCGAACACGGCCGGCCGCGTGTCCGGATGGGGAAAAGGAAAAAACAGCCGTGTCCGAAGGAAAATGGGAAAAATCTGACCGAGGGCTTCTCTACAGGCTGTTCCGCGGCTTTAGGGCTGTCGGAGAGGCCGCACGAGGGTCTAAGGCTCACGGAGGGGCGACGATGTGGTGGCTGATGATGGTCGAAGGGCGTCGCGATGTTGCAAACCGAAGCTGAGCAAGGGGTTGAACCAAAACATAGTAGGAAGGGGGAAGCGGGGGCTGGTTCGGGCTCGATGGTGGCGCGCGGCGGTCGGAGAACTCACCGCAAAGTCGGAGAGACGGGATGAAGAAACCCAGAGCAGGATCGAAGCAAAGTTAGGTTTTTTTTTTAAAGCAGAGAGGGACTCACCGCGGAGTCGGAGGCGTCAGGGTTGGAGGCCGACGGGGCGAGGCGTTTCCTGCTCATGACTTAGCCGCACTGGGACGAGAGAATCGAACGCCAAGAACAGGTTGGGACTAATTAGGGTTCCGTTCTTCAAAAATCACAGAGTCGGAGGCGTCGGGGTTGGAGGCCGACGGGGCGAGGCGTTTTCTAATCCCGCTCTGTTCACACCGAAAGTGAAAATGGAAACAGCCAGAGAGAGAGAGAGAGAGAGAGAGAGAGAGTTCAACCAAAAAAACAAAAAAAAAGGCAAAAGAAGTGACGAGCTGATCATGGCCCAAATGAGGTAATGAAGTGAAATTCAATTGGGGCCGTGTGGAGAGAGAGGAGAGAGGAGAGGGATGTTGACCTGAGGGGAGAAGTGATGGGGCTAGTGGAAATTTTAATTTGTGGGGCCCATTATGTCAACTCACCATTCGAGTCTTTTGTGTATGATTGAGGGGCAAATGAGACTTTTGGTAATCTAGAACTAATCGGGTATTTGACGTACTGAACGGACATGGCGCTTAAAATTTTCGAAACCTAATTTAACATAATTGATGTCTCAAGAATCGTTCAATAATCGTCACTTAATTCCTTACGATTCAAAATCTTATATATATATATATATATATATATATATATATATATGCCGTTTCCCGCCGTGTCGGAATTCTCTATTTTTTGAGAACTGCCGTGTCGGCGTGTCGTGTCGTATCGTGTCCCGTGTCTGTGTCGTATCGGTGCTACATAGGTTATAACGCATATTCATAATTCTTGTTGTTTAACACCGGTTGCAAATTTTTCCACTATAATTTATGAAGATAATGCTGCTTGTATTGCACAAGTTATGGGAGGATATATCAAAGGTGATAGGACCAAGCATATCTCGCCGAAATTTTTCTATACTCACGAACTCCAAGAAAGTCGACAAATTGATGTTAAACAGATTCAATCCATAAATAATCTTGCAGATCTTTTTACCAAATCATTGCCAACGTCAATTTTTGAAAAATTAGTATATGGCATTGGTATGCGGCGAGTTCACAAGATGCAAGATTGACTAGCCCCAGCAGTGGCTATATGGTTTAATTGAGGATGAGATATTATGAACTATGCACTGCACTCTTTTTCCCTTTTGTTCGATTTTTGTCCCATTGGGTTTTTCCGGCTTAAGGTTTTTAATGAGGCAGTATCATTCTATGCACATTCATAATATGATGAACACAATAAATATTCAAGGGGGAGTGTTATGAAATACATGAATGTTTGAAATACATGAATGAATATTCATTATATTCATCCTATCTAATGTACCTTTTATGGTACATTTCTAAGTTCATCTCCCTATCCAATGTATGTTCATCTTCCTATCAAATGTATGTATTAATTCAATACATTAGTATTAATGATAAGTGCATCCTTATTCTCCTATAAATAGGAGCTTAGTTTTTGGTCAAATGAGATAAGTTGAAATAAAGAGATTTCTCATCTGACTTTCTCTACTTGCTCTCTGTTCTCTTTGTTATATACTTGCAGCGCGATATTTTACAACACTACTAAGTGTCAAAATTTATATACGACGAAAATTTTAGTGCCAAAACTTTCAAAATAATCACTTAAGTGTCAATTTAAAAAAAAAACGCTCATTTCAATACCAATTCTGATTTGAGCTGACCAGGCTCCCTGGAAATCCGACGTGTCCATTTTTTATTAATAATTGAGCTGACATGGCTCACAGGGTTTGGCACTAAAGTGAGCATTTTTCAAACAAATTGGTACATAAGTTGTTGGAGAAAGATCCGATTTGATCCTTAACTCTGATTCTAATCACGAAGATTGACAATTAATTGATTCAGTCAATCTAGATTAATTAGGAAAATGTATCATGTATTCTTTATTTGATTCTTCCTTTGTATTATAAATAGGCCTAATACCCCAAAAAAAACCTCTAACTTTAGCATTTGTGTCAATTATATCCAAAACTTTTTTTTGTCTCATAAAAAAATCCCAATTTTTACTTTTGTCTCAATTCTACCCAAAACTTTTAATTTTGCCCTAATTTTACCGGCCTAATACAAAAAAAAAAACCCTCAACTTTTACTTTTATCCAAATTCTACCCAAAACTTTTACTTTTGTCCCAATTTTATCGGTCTAGTACCAAGAAAAACCTTTAACTTTTATTTTTGTCTCAATTTTACCTACCTTCAACTTTTACTTTTGTCACAGTTGTACCCAAAACTTTTACTTTTATCCAATTTTACGAGCCTAGTACAAAAAAAACCCTCAAATTTTATTTTTGTCCCAATTTTACCACCATTAGCCTTCCGCCTATAATTATCGTTAGTTAATCTTATGTGACATTGTCATGTCATTAATGAATTACGCATCGGCAAAACTGACATAAAAAAAATTTAGAAATTCTCTTCTGTTTTTCGCTACCCCTATATATTACTGAGAGATATATAGTCACTAAAGACGGCGCATTTTTGTATTCTTTTTGTTGACACCTAAATTTTGAATTTTAGAAATTTATTTATTTAAGCACAAAATGAGAGTTAGTCATAATTCTCGCAAAAAAATAATTTCCTCATGCATGGCATATTTAATTTTCTGTCAGTTATCTTCATGGAAAATCAGAGCTAATTTTTTAGTTCTAACAAAAAATCAATCAATTTATCATATTTAATTTTTGGTATCCATTGCATTGCACCTTCGATTTTGTCGGACTAGTGGCGAATGATCTCAAGGTGATGGTTCTAAACTCAATTTAATTAACTGGACTAAGCCCGCGGTGAATGGAAATTCGGCCAAAATTTATATGAATATCAGTAAGGTCGAAAATTGCATGCCAAGATAGAATATCAATTTATCTTGAAACTTGGTGAGCAATTAAGCTAGATATTATCACAGAATATAAGAGATATCAAAAGATTTTATATTGATAATAAAGAATATATCTCTTTTGGAAGTAGAGAACCCTAACTTTGCTCTATAAATATATTTCATGCTCACAAGTCTAGGGGAGGCCACAAAATTTTACACTCACGGCAGAATAGAGAGGCCACTTTTATCGAAGATATGCCAGATTTTGGAGACGAAGGGGAGGCGTCGCTCATGTTCTGAGCATACCCCATGGAGATCGTGGAGTTTTCAAAGCCAATTCCTTTTTTCCTCCATCATGATCCTAGAGAGAGAGCGGAGGAGTAGATAGGAGATTTGGGGAGCCTGCATCGAAGTTCCAAAGAGAAGGAGGCCAAAGAGAAACAGACAAAAAATAAACGAAGGTTTGAAAGAAGAGTAGATTTTGACCAGTGGCTCTCTTCTCGGATTCAATAAGACGAGCACGAAGGTGGACACAAAGAAGGCATGACGTTTTGACTCAGAACATCCACATTCAGTCCAGCGAGTGAGCTTCCAACGATTTCCAACAGAAGAGAACAAAACCCATGTTTCAATGTCGTGTCCGATTTCCCTCAGAAATTCCCAAGCGAGTCACCATGTGCTTGTATTGAGCGACATCAGCCAACCGCAAGCCAAAACTTTCGTGTCTGTAACGGCGTAATGGGTTGTTGCGCCTGTCGTTGCTAACCCATTACTGAACCTCGACGATGATGCATGCCGGCACGAACATGCTCGGCTAGACTGAGAGCTTCATAGAACCATGACAGTCCCTCCACGATTTTGATGTGTCTATTTTGCAGGTTTCTTTTTCTCAATGAAGACAAGTTCTTGACACGGAAGGCAATTACGGTCTGAGACTTCGAGAAGTGAAGGCAATATCCACTTTTCACAACAATCCTTCCACTTCTTAAAGAACACGTGCTCATAAGGAATTCATCGGAAAGAATTTATCAATGCCAACACCAGGTTTCTTTGGTTGTCCTAAGAAGTCCACTAAGTCTACATCAGTCCCTTGGCCGATAAATACCGTCACGAGTTTGGCTATTCAATTGGAGCATCTTCCGAGAAGCCTTAGCTAAGCCACCATCGAGAGTCCCTTGTTGATCCAGAATCCGTGAGCCAGCCGTCATCCATTGTTAGTTCGAATTTGGCGACACTACTTCGGAATTAGGTGTGGAAGGACATCGCACCATGAGCTTCCTCCTGATGATTCTTCTTGAGTCGCGAAGCCACCATCGCTGAGATGAGTTGAAGCCGCCGAGGTTCAAACTTTGGAAAGCAAATCGACAATTTAGGTAACAATCCTTATCCAAAATATTCTGAATTTAAAAGGGTTGTATATCTTTAATTGATTGATTGCCGTTTTGATTGATTAAATTTTCAAAAGGAAAAAGGCAAAAATCACATCCAATGCATATCTTGCATATTTCATGTAATTTAGGATAGCAAATCCACAGGCATATCTTTAAATCACATTTCATGCATTGCCGAAAATAAACAAAAAAATACAAAAAATGTCACTCGCATTATGTCACATAATTTAGCTTGCATTATTATTTTTTCCCATATCATGCACTTTTTACCACGTCATTATGCCATGTCATGCATTTTTACCACGTCATTATGCCAAGCTATATCGTGCATTTTTACCACGTCATTATGGCCCGTCACGCATCCTTGCCATGTCATTATGCCATGTCATTTTGCTATGTCGTTTGTACATATCATTAGTCTCATGTTTAGGGTATTCATGTTAGGTGAGTCTAATTGCTTGGTTGATTTTCTTGAATTAGAAGTTGCATGCCACTTAGTCTAATAATAATTTTTCGCATGTTATATGTGGTCGTTGCATGATTAGTTTAGTTAATTGCATTTTGTCCCATCGAATTGTCTTATGTTGTCATTCCGTCCGCATGCTTTAATTAATTAGTTAAATTTCGCATATAGGGAAACACGACCTTAACTTTGTGTGTCTTGCACTGCATCCCTTTATTTGGTCATCTATTCATGTCATTTCATTCGTGTTTGTTCATTCATTACTTCCATGTCACTCATGCTGCCGTCGCATTCATCCCTGTCATTTAGATAGTATCACGTCATCGTATCTATGTCATCCATGCATTAAAAAAGCGAAAACCCCAAAAAGAGAAACACTTCATCTGAGTTTCAAATTGATTCAATCCGAGTCGTCAATTTAGGATATCTCATATGGAATTAAGGTACCGAAAGGGCATTAGTTTTAATTAACTAGTGTAATCAAGTTTCCGAATCCATAATCTCTGGTTCGTAGAAGTAAAATAGTCCTCCCGCTGTTTTACTTAGGTTTCTAATCAACCTACCAAAAATGATTAGTGGCGACTCCAAATTCTAAATCATTTCTAATTAATTTAAGTTGCGATTTGGTAGGGCTTGGGAGAGTCCGTATTAGGTTAGTCATTAAAATTAACCTAATAATCCATTAACCTAGAAATTTCTTAATTTTTTTTAGGTCGCGACACTTTTCGACACTTAACAGCCCAAAAAATGGCTAGACGCTGAGATATTCTGACGAATTTTTTAAAATATACTGTTTCTAAATTTCAAAAATTCACTGGTAAATTCGGCAAGAAAACTCGAGTCACGTAGGATTAAGATTATGAGTAAAAGGCTGACGGTGGTAGAATTTGGATAAAAGTAAAAGTTGAGGGTTTTTTTGGTACTAGGTCGGTAAAATAGTAAAAATTTTGGGTAGAATTGAGACAAAAGTAAAAGTTGAGGGTTTTTTTTATACTAGGCCGGTAAAATTGGGACAAAAGTAAAAGTTTTTTGTAGAATTGGGACAAAAGTAAAAGTTAGAGGTTTCTTATGGGACAAAAAAAAGTTTTGGATATAATTGTCACAAATGCTAAAGTTTGAGGTTTTTTTGGGTATTGGGCCATTATAAATATTGGCATGTACTGAATACAAGAATATAACAAGAGAAGACATTTTCAATATTCCCTCTTCTTTACATTTTCTGTCATGGTATCAGAGCATACGGTTCTGACCTAGTTTCCACAAAAATTCTTCAGAATTGCCCCCGATAACTCTCTAATTTCGTTCTTGCAAATCCCTTTCGAAAAAACGAATTAACGCGTCGGGTAGGAATTCAAACACCTGCAGACATGCCAAACAATAAACAAACAATCCCACCTACGATGGATGAATCATGCAACAATTCACCTCAGAATCAGACTTTACAGCAGGATTCAATGCACCACGAACAAAATTCTTCGGCTCCAGCACCAACTCCAATCCAGCCCTCCAGTCATATCCAGTGGCTGCCGACACAATGGATGCCAGTTCAAGGCCAATGAAGTGCTGGGTTCAATCAACAAGAAGCCTCGCCGACTGGATCTAGATTGTCACATTCGGATCACAGAAGTGACTCCAATTTAATGGGTCAAGGGATGAATCCCTACCTGGAACAACAACCCGGTTTCTATACGTATCCTCTTTCAGCCGCCAGCGGCCGTCCAGAACCCGGCGATGCACTTTATACATCGCCAGCCGATGGATCGGAGCTCCGGCTTATTGACTTGCAGCTCACCAGTCCCGACAATTATAATACATGGGCTCGGGATTTTCGCGAACCCTTGTGACCAAAGACAAGGATGGATTCCTCGACTAAGCCTTCGAAGTTCAGTGATTTGACCAATACATTAATTTTCTGAAAGAAACATGCGCACTAGGCGAGCTTTGATGGGACACGGTAGAGCAGCTGACGAACCAAAGCCATTAAATTTCGGAGAATCCCGTGTCGTGTGGTTGAAAAGTATCACACGAAGGAAATGACATTCTACTGCAAGAATTTAATTTATATATATATATATATATATATATATATATATATATATATATATATATATATATATATTTTTTTTTTTTCCTGGGGGTATGGGGGTTTCTGAATGGTCACGTCCAGAGATTAATTGTCAACTCCCCCAAATAGTTAGGTGGGCTTCAACGAGGAGCGGTTCCGGTCTATGTTACATTAATGCTTTATGTGTTATGCCGTAGTATGGCTAATGCCATTCGCACTTTAGAACAATGGGCACTCACATTTTCGGACCAAAAATTCATGGGGTATCTTTTAAAGCTCGATGTACCGAGAATGGGGTCGAGCTACTCTCGAGTTGCAGCGAATCTAACCAACCGATCGATCGGCATACATATGGGCTATGTATATTAAACGCGAACGCCACACTTATTTACGATAGGAATCGTAGGTGAGGAGTTTTTGCTCATGTGCTTCTTTGACGTCTAGGAGTTTCGCCTTCGGCGAATAAGTTTCGGGGTCATTTACGTGTTTTACTTTATTAGTTTCACTTTGAGCTTGCATCCCAATTTTACCCACACACAAACACACACAAGCAAAAATCGAGCCGAGCTATGTCAATTTAAACTCGAGCATGTGGGTAGTCATAAAAATGGAAAGGGCCAAGAAAAGGGCCTCCTTTAAATGTCGTAGCCCTTTGTTTTGGGGACATTTACAAAAAAAAAAAAAAAAAAAAAAAAAAAAAAATTAATAATAAAAAAATCTAAACATATTGTAATTGTGCCGATTTAGCCTTCTTTTTTTTTTGGCAAATTGAGTCCTAAATCTTTTGCATCTGCCAGTTAAGTCCAGCCGGTCAACTTTGACCGATTGGTATTGACGTGATAATTTTTAATTATTTAATTTTTTTAAAATTTTTTCTTCTTCTCCTTCTTCTTCTCCTTCTTCCTCTAGCCGGTCATTGAATTGGCAATCGGCAAGAGGCGAGAGCGAAGTTGGCCTCGACAAAAATAAAAATAAAATGAATAACAAAATATTGAATTATTACTAAAAAATCGTCACGTTCCGATCGGCTGGCCAAAGTTGGCCGGACGAACTGAATTGGCATAAATGCAAAAAGTTTAACGCACAATTTGGGGGAAAAAAGAGAGAGAAGAAACTTAAAACTCAATTGGAACAATTGCAAAAGATTTTAGGACCTCTTTGACAATTTCCCTTTTGTTTGGTCAACGTGACATCATGAACTAACTTTTTTGGCCCATTCCCCAACTTGTCGAGCATAACCACCAATTTACTTAATGTAAGTATGTACATTTCGATTTTATCTCACTGAACAAAAGCAATTTGGACGTTTAGATTGGCACTTGAAGTGGGTTTGTAATTGTGCAAATTGATAAAGAAGTCTTTGAGGCAAATGATTTCAAAGACGTGCATTTAGAAAGAGACCGTGTTCTAATAGATCAATACATGCATCTAGAAAGGGACGTGCCAATTGGCTATTCCGGAAAACTTTTTAAGTATATTTGATGTGGAACGGTGCAATTTTTCAAAGCGCCGATACTACATAACATGAGAAAAATCATGCATTGAGAGTACAAATTTCGTTATTTGAGATGCCCGATGGGCACTTACGAACAAAATCTAGATGTAAAAACGCTAGAAGTTGTTGCATACTCTCAAACCCATCTGCACCACTATTAAGTCTGTCGCGTTCTAGTCAGATTTACAATGAACTAATTCAGAGCGCTTGGTCAATGACAATCTTTTGACAAAAAACCCCACGCCACTTCTTCCGTCATAAACTCGGAAAAATCGCCAACGGACATGCGGCCCTATTTGTAAAGAGACTGGAGGGGTGATGCCATTAGTATCGTAGACACTCTGCAAAGAGGCAGAGCAGAAATCAAAGAGAGGAGTGCCAGAGATAGAATAGAAAAAAACAAAAAAAAAACTCGAAAAAATCGACTTTTCTTGAGCTAATTGCTTATCCCTGCAAAAAAAAAAGAAAAAAAAAAAGCAATTACGGAAATAGGATTTTTTTTTGACAGTATGTGTGGTACATTGTACTTTTCTTGTTTTAAATTTCCATTTGGTACAACAATTGCACAGTATCATAACAAGCAAAACCAATCACTTGTTCAGCGAAACTAGCTTTCCACACAACACCAGATGCTCAAAACATTAGTCGTTTTCGCAATCTCAAAATTCCGATCGATGACTCGTGATGCATCTGCTGTTGTGTTAGATACTTTCTCGTGATTTTGGACCGTTTCGCTCGGTGCGAAAGAAATCGAAGAAGATAAACACCTAATCGAAGGAGCGCTAGCTAGCCGGATTTTCTTCCAAATTCCTAGACTGTAAGCAGAAATAACATGTGGGATCGATATCCCGTGAACCGGCCATCCTTAGCATAAAAATGACTTGCTACTTGCTAGCCAATATGGTAGACAAAAGTGGGGATAAACTATAGTTGGTAATCTCAATAGATACACAAATGCACTTGCAGGATATAATGGATCATTTCTCGGAAAACATTTTTCAAATTAAGGACATAAATTTACACATATACCACTCTAACCACATCCGGAGAAATTATCTTTTTTTTTTTACCCCGCTTTTGCTTGTTTTCCGCATTTATTGCGCTTGAAAACTTTACATCTAAAGTACCCTAGCCCGTTGGACCAAAAAAAAAAAAATGGTACCCTAGCCCGAGCTTAGTTATGAATGTTTCTCCATCTGACAGCCCATGTAATTAGAATCTCCAAACAAGTGATTAGTCTAATTTAAGCCATCAACATCAATGGTCATAGTCATACAGCAAAGAAAATCATTGTGTGACTATATTCTGAAACTATTCCTCTTCCTTAATAGGGACCACGACCTGCCGATGATCCTCCGGGAGCCTTACACGCAGACAAACACATACCGTCTACGAAGGGATTTTGGATCGTGTCCCATCGAGCTAGGGTTTCTTGACGATTCCACGAGAACCAAACATTAAACGGTGAGACCAGGAAGAGGGGACAGACAAATTTGTAACCTTTGTTGCTGGAAAAACCTAGTGGTAAGCTTACCGTCGGTGTCGCTTTCGGATCGTGCTTCGAGAGGGCCTGAAGATTTCAGGGCTTCGGAGAACCCTAGCCATGGAAGAGGAAGGGCGGAGAAATTGGAAGAGCACTGAGATATTGGCACGGCTCAATCAAAGACCAAGAAACGGAGAGAGCAAACGGCTCGTCGGAGTTTCTTTGCTGCCAAAAACGACACCTTCAGGCGGTGTCTGAGTGAACCAGGCCAATATCCAAGTGAACTGTTCCATGTACACCATCACAGTGGGGGGAGAGAGAGAGAGAGAGTGTCTCTCTTCATGATCATATCCTCGTCCATGCAGTAACAGAGAACTCTCTCTCTCTCTCTCTCTCTCTCTCTCTCTCTCTCTCTCTGAGCTCTCTGGGCTCTCTCTTCTCTCTGTGTGTTAGCCCTGGGCTCTCTCTTCTCTCTGTGTGTTAGCTCTCTCTCTCTCTCTCTCTCTCTCTCTCCCTCAAACAGAGAGAAGAAAGAGCTCACATAGAGAGAGAGAGAGAGAGAGAGAGAGAGAGAGAGAGAGGAATGAAGGGGGAGCGGGTGAGGAGCGGTAAGAATGTCTGAGGGAGTGGGGGATTTAAGAAGACGCAAAGAGGGGCGAGAGAGCATTTAAAACCCGCGACTACCAAAGCAGAAATTTGGGCCACTGCATTTAAACCTCCCCTGTGTATGTTTGTGTTATTCTCTCTCTCTCTCTCTCTAATTATTTTCTCTACTTGGTTTTTCCCCCCCTCTAGACTCCACATTTATTCATTCACGCCACCTTGGGGGGATTCTTAAAACCCTAGTTATGTTGTACGCCACATCAACCTCATAAGCCGTCCATGTAAAAAGGAAAATGGCGGACTGTAACTGTATGGTTACCGTAGCAAAAGAGTTGAGATAATGTCCTGAATTATTGAATTGTCTTTTTTGGATCATATAATGACCGGGACTTCAATTATATTTAGAGCCCCCCCTCCTGAAATCAAGGCATGTTTTCCAAAAGTCGGTTCCAGAGAGCTGTGGCTTTCGAGGTAATATACTTATTAACAAAACTGATAATGATCTGCCATGCTCTCCAAAATCGTTATATCGAAGGTATTAGCGGATAGCTATCCGACCCCGTTGAAATTAGGCATGTGGCACTTAGGTCACCAGGGTGAGCCGACAAGAACAAAAAAAAGGGCACACTTAGTTATGCAAGAATAGCAAGTTGTCGTCTTTCCCATCCACCGTACGCATCATTGACCGCATTCGAGACTTTTGAATTTGCTAGAGCATGTCAAGTGAAAGCGGTGAAAGTCCCATCTTTCTTTTTTTTTATATAGCATAACATGGAGAATTCCATCAACATCTTGGGCAAGAACACATGGTTTGCCATTACTGTCGACGACTCTATTTCAATGTATTAAATCACGGCACAAAAGAATAGGCTATAAAGGATCGGCGACATTACAACAAGTTGCGCCCGAGGTTGAAATAACGCAATTCACATCGAAAGTAGAGGAGGGATTTAGTCCTTTCGATTGCAAATACGTTTCTCGATTCATGGGGTTTGCAAGAAGTTTTGAAAACAGTGGAGGGGTTAGAAAGAAAAAAACCTAAAAGCAGAGAAACCCGAGATACCCGACGAAGCGGATCAACCACATGAACAATGATGGCGATACTTACAGTAGTACCGAACAAGAGAGGGAGGAGGAGGAGGGGGAGGATGACCGGAGGAGGAAGAAGAACCACCACCGCTTTAAATGAGAAAGAATCTCTCTCTGCAACGCAGCACAGTCCCTGCAAGAGAAAAAGAAAGAAAGAAAGAAAGAAAGAGAAAATAAATAAAAAGAAGGCAATTAATGAGCAAGGCGCCCATGACCCATGTCCCTCTTTTTGCAGACCTCTCTTTATGAAACCCTAATTTAACCGTATCGTTCTCCTCTTTTGGACTCTTCTCCTTCGAGCGGAGGAAGGAACGGAAAAGAACACAGTTGACCTTCATCGCCATCATCAGCAACGTAAACGCTTGATTACACAACGCTCCTTAGGCTTATTTAGGAAGTTTTTTTTTAAAAAGGGGGCAGTGGTTGACTTGACTTCATTGAAAATGCAGTAAGCGACGTCTTTGACTTTACACAGATGCATTATTAGAACCCTAAGAAGAAAGTCCCTGCCAAACTTCGGTCGTCTCTTGATGAGGACACGAGAATTCTCGTCGTCTCTCGCTTGACCTAAAATGGGTTCTTTGCAAAACCGAAACAGACGGCAAATGGCAATCAAAAACGAAACAAGCAGAGTCCAGATTAGGGTTTTCCCGGGATTCTTCTTTCTTCCTTTTTTCTTGACGATCTCTGTGAATTGGGTTGCTTGCTTTTTTTTTTTTTTACTGAACCATGCAAAGTTATGGCGGTGTCCAGTAAAAGCTACTTTGCATCCCACCACATGCGGATATGTTCGGTACACTTGTACTGGTCTCTTCCCCTTAAAGCAACAACAGCATCAAAACGCTCGAATTTATTATGAGAGAGAGAGAGAGAGAGAGAGAGAGAGAGAGAGAGCATTTCAATTTCGAAATCACATCTACTTGGTACGTTATATTTGACCGAACGGCCTTGAAATTAATTGTGGGTTGTGTCTTCGAATTCGTTCTTGATCCTCACCCAGATCGTGATGTAACTTTGATGTGGTCGAGGCCAGATCTTCTGGTTCATGCAATCTGCTCATAATCGCCATATGTTGTTCTGTTATGTCGATGGCGCAATCAATACATAAGATGCTTTTCCCATGAAAATATGGAGTCTGGATCTATTCAAATGAAATAAAGTTAGGTTAGGAGAATCTAGTGAGGTTTCTCAGCTAAATATTGTCGAATATTTACCTTCCTTCAGGTGTGGCCACGTCGAATATTTCATTTTTTTTTTAAATATACTCAGTCTTACGTTGCTTGACCGAAATCTTTAGATAAAAGGCAATGCACTTGTTTGAATCCAACCTAGGTATGGTTCGATGTACAAAATACCCGTGACCCTATCTATCTCGCATAAATTGCCTTAATTTGGACCATCAATAAGTAAAATCTTGTTGAAATCTCATCGTCCAAGGTGGTTTCATATATAGACAGATTATTCACTATGTATGTATGAGCTACCTTACTTATGAACCGAATCAGTAATTTGACTTCTGCTATCCCCTTTCTTGATTATGGGCAACAGAAATATTTTGGCGTAAATTTTTACGGAAATTTAAAAAAAAAAACTTATTGAATAATTATTTCAAGCATTACAATGATTTTTTTTTCCCAGGAAAATTTTTTTCAAATTATTTATTTTCCGCAAAACAAAACGGAGCCTAAATCGCGGGTCAGTTTTACTTCAACCTAAATAAATGATCACTTTATGTACTTTGGAAGCAAAGTAGCTTATGATAATGTTGTGACCTTACAAGTTACAACGCATGCCTTGTGGGGGGAATCTCATGCGCTCATCAGCATCACATGTGAGTCGGCAGGATAATTTCCTCGCCGTTTCCTTTTGGTCATAGGCTTTGAAAGTCAAACGAAACCCTCCCAATTAGTAACCTAAAGATGTAATTATAATCTTAATAGAGGTATGTACTACGTAGTGCTTGAGAGAAGAAATTTAAAAAAATAAAAATAAAAAAAAATAGCCCCCCGTGGTATGCATCATGCTTATGCTAAAGAATGAATTAGTGACGAATTTCATCGTTCTATATCAACATTCTTGAATCCCCGGCTTCAATAAGATTATCGACTCGGAGAAACTCTGCGATTCGCGATTCTTGCTTAGATTTTATGGTTCTATGAGCGATGCTCATGTACGAAGTCATCATCTTTTTTTACCTTGGTAATGACAACTGCACCATGGGACTTAGCAATGGGTATTACGCGCATGAGTTCATGACCAAGGACTGTGCATGCCACAAGGTCCTTTGAAGTGAGTCAACTGCTAGCCCGGACCGTGACACTTGATCGAGCGTGACCTTCGGTCCTTTGGGTTAACACTAATGAAGACACCGGCATTTGGCCCAAAGCACAGATTCGACCGACATGGGCAAGCGATTTCCTCCTTGGCCGTGGGGGCACCCACCGGCTTAGACCTGCTCGGACAAGTCTCCGCCCGCCTCACTTTTTTTTTTGTCCCCCTAAGCTCATGTGAACGGAAGCCTATCTACCTGAAAACCCGATCCGGTCATTTGCATCAAGATATGTAGTATTTTATGAAATCATGGGTGGACTAAGTTCGTATTTCCTCTAGACACCGAAACAGGAGGCCCATTACCTTCGCACGTGGTGTCCTGAAAAACGTTGGCAATGTTTGGTGAGTGAAAGAAAAGTAGATCCAACGTTACCTCTCTCAAATTCTTGCACAACCTGTCCGCCCTCTAGAACTTCCCAACTTAAGATTTAGCAAACTTTTTACCTTCTCTCCTAGATCTCAAACTTTGTGTCCGCCCATTGCTTCGACACGTGGAATACTGCGGGATCGCATGAAGGTGTAAAATAAGAAGGAGAGGAACACAAAGACTTGTTATGGGCCCAACTTCTGAAAAATTGGATTCTGCCCGTCAGAACCGGTTCCCTAATTTTTGGAACGGGAGACCTAACCTGCATAACCTAGAATCTATCCCGTTTCGATCGGTTCGGGATATCTGAAACCTAGAATTTATCGTGTTTCCATCGATCCGGTTATCTTATTCTCGATTCTATCCCTCAAACCATACCCACCCTGAGTTTCCATAGATTGCAAAAATCTCATCATCCTTTAGTTTATTAAGTCCGCCGGACCTCCACGCCCGGACAAAGGGACGCCAATTTTGCCACGATCCATGGGAGACTCTCTCTTTCTCTGCCCACTCTAATGGACATCTAGGCCTTGCCTTACCAACGTTATATCTTTCTTTCTTTCTTTTTTCCCCTTTCAATTGATATTGTTTAATTCTTCCTATAAATAATAGACATCCCTGATTTGCCTCTATCAAAATTATTTTTTCAATTATTTTTTTTTTTTGTAATATTTGGTTTCTACGACATTTTGTGTGGTTCTTGCTGCTACATAAGAGTTGAAATAAAACTGAAAAAAAAAGGGGTCTTTGAAAGCGTTGTTAGATTAGTGACATTTAGGGTCATAATGATGATGAAACAGTTTTTTTTTTTTGTCAGAGGGGGTGAAGGGATCGTCTGCCCTTTCCTCAGAAAGGCAAGTCATACCCTTGGAATCCGGGCCTTCCGTGTTATGAATGGACGGCTCAGATTATTACTAAAAAAAACAAAAAACAAAAAATCCAAAAGGTTGCCCCCTAAAAATTGAATATCTGGGTCGTCCGTCTAAAAACGAACAGCCCGGATCCCAAGGCAGGTGCCTACCCTTCTAAGGGAAGGGCAGACCATGCAGATCCGGGGGGACTAGAATCGGGGAACAAACCAGTCGATTCTTGAACAGGCCGGTTTGTGTCCGACTCCCCTGTTCTGTAATCGATTCTTCTTAAAGCTGGCTTTGGATCGGTCGGTTTCAGCCTGATTCTGATTCCCGAGTTAAAATTCTCTGCGTTTTGAATAGATAAATCTCAAACAAAACTGTCATCATCAAATGAATTCAATCTCACAGCCAACACAATTTTGTCCTGATAATATCCTTCCAACTCAAAATAGGGGTTTAAAAAAAAAAAGAGAGAGATTGGCTCCAGGCTCCAGCTGTAGAGTCCGAGGTTATGTTCGCATGTGGGGAAAAACAACGAAGTCCTCCTCCTCCCGCCCCGTAACTACTTTCTTCATATGAGAGCATAAATACGCGACGACGACCCAGCTACGGAACAAAAAAATACAAATACAAATTAATTAATTAACTTAGCTAAATTAATTAAAGGCGACGTGGGACTCAAGAAGACGGTGAACCGTCTCGATCGAATCTCAGCCGTACGTTGATGGACCCCACCCCTCCCCCACCCTTCATCTCCAAGATATGAAAGCTGGTCAGGCTTTGCTTGTGGGAAATGAAATGAGCGGATGAATTCACATGAACAAATATAGAGATAGAGAGAGAGAGAGAGAGAGAGAGAGAGAGAAGCTGGTGACGTAGAAGATTAATCTCGGATTTCTAGGGTTGTCTTTATCATCTACGGCGTATGGTTGTATCCCACAAGTTTGGATTCCTCTTCTATATATGTGTATATACGCACATGCATGTGTGATTCCTTGTTCTGATTTATCTTCTCTCCGAGGGACGGGCGGACGGACGGCGGTGATGAGCCTCGTTCGCATGCGAATTTAAATGGGTCAATGCAGTTCCCGGCCGGCGTCGAGAGACGGCAAGCGGTGGCGGCACGGCGGCGGCGGCGGCTCCTCGGGCGGTCCCGGAAGGGACGGGTGTTGGGCCATGGTGAGGGAACAGAGATGCAGGTTCTACATTGCCAGGAGATGCGTCGTGATGCTGCTTTGTTGGCACAAATACGGCAAGTGTTGAATTGAAAAACTCAGCTCATTTCAATTCTTGCTTCTTCGCCTGATCTCCCTGTTTCACTTATTCTTGTAATTTGTGGCGATGTATCCACCAGTACTGGTGGATCCCTGTTAGAGGTGTCCCCCAGAAATGTTCATCGTATGGATTCTGAACTCTCTCTCTCTCTCTCTCTCTCTCCCTATATTAATTGTTACTGGTTTTCAGAATTTGATTCCCAAGTGCTAAAACGATGGTATATCTGCAGATGGGTGAATTGGTTAGGATCGTGCAGTTGAGATATTGATGGGTTACTCGCCAGAAGTAGGGCTTACGTGTTAGGGGAGAGCGGTTCCAAAATCCGTACAATTTTCACTTGAAATTTCGAATTTACCCACCAGAACAAGTTTCTCATTTTTTGGAACCCCGAACCTACGGAACCTATCTTGCCACAGGTTTCAAGATCGGTTCCAGGGTCTACTAGGTTTCACTTGAATTCTTAATTGAACAATTAAATTGTTTACCACATTTAATGACCACAATTTACTATTACATTCTATTAAACACAACTTATATTTAGACACACAAATAAATATGAAACATTATCAGAAAATGAAAGTTCAAACTAGTGATTTCACATCGGACGCCATGTAATACCTTAGAATCGCGCAAAATCATAAACCAAGAAAAACAATCAAAACTTGTTTCAGGTCACAAGTTCTAAGGTTTATGTTAGAAAGTCCAACCCAAAAACTTAAGCTAATAGGTGGAAGGAGTTCATATGAACATAGAGAGCATATAAAACTCATTATACCCCCTTTCACGTGCAAGCCAGATTACAAACGACACGTGAAATTTGACTAACGAAGGGTGGCTCTGATACCATGTTAGAAAATTCAACTCAAAAGCCTAGGCTAATATGTGGAGAGAGACCACATGAATATAAAGAGCGTATAAGACCGGTTGTCAAGTAATGTGGGACAACAACTTTAACAATCTAGATTCCAAGTTCCACTTATCTAGAACTTATCTATCGGAATAATTTTCTCAATTTTTAAAACTTGAAACCTTCCCTGCATACCTTAGAACCTAGAATCATACGGGTTCCCATAGTTTGGTTCCAGGTTTCAAATTTCACCCTCGACCATGCTCACCCCTATTGTCTATCATAAGAAATGATTCAGACGAAGAAACCATGTATGTGTTGAATGATTTTGACCATATAAAAGAATTAATTTTTAACCGATATGAGGTGTGCAAGGATATAAGTTCTCACTCTTTTTGGTCGTTGTTGTATTGCCAAAACCTTACCTTAAATGCTAGTCACCTAGAACATTAATGCAGGTGCTCTTCATTCTCTTCCGGCCCTTCTTTCTAATTTTGTGTTTTTCAGTGTCCACACATTATAGCACAATTCTATCGATAAGAATTTGCAGATAAGAATTTCTTATTCTATGCTGGTAGATTTACTCGAGGAAAAATTACTGAAAAAAGTCTTGAACCTATTCTAATATTTTCATTTCAGTTCTATTTTTTTTTTGTCAATTCGGCGCCGACGTGGATGTTGGACGGCACTGATGTAGCGCTACCGGCGCTTACATTGTAACTTTTAATAATATTTTTGTTGAAATTTTTTATTTTATAATTTCCTTTTTCCTTTTTTCCTGTTGCCTCCTCCAGCCGGTTGCTATTCCTACAAAATTGATACAATTGAAAGATTTATGACTAAATTGACAAAAGGAATTGCTACCCTGACAACCTCATAGTACTGTCATTATTTCTGACCCCATGATTTTTCAATTATAGAGTGTTTTATGCAAAAATATGTGATGATGATGTGTGGATCTATAATCAGAAATAACTGATTGTACCGTCATACTATCAGTAAAGCATTTTTCATTGTAAAATTGCCATAAAATTTAGGAATAATTGATAGGTCTATGACTTAAGTGACAAGTTTTTTACTAAATTATCAAATAAATCCTAAACATATTGTACGTCGAGCAATTTCTTCCAAAACCTTTCAATTGTGTTGATAGTCATTAAATTTTTGATGAATTTGTCATAAAATTTTTAATTGTGTCAATTTAGTCCTAAACATTTTAACGACTTGCCAATTTAGTCATTCGTGCCAATATTGGCCGGAAATCACTAAAATGGCAATCTAGTCAACGTCAGCCATCTTACGTGGCACGATCGGCGATGACATAGATAATCTTTTTAATTTTTTTTTAAAAATATCATATTTTCTTCTTTTAGTTCATTTCCTTTCTTTTTTCTTTCTTTTTTCTTTTTTCTTTTTTCCCTCCGCGGGTCATTGCTGCGCCTTGCTGGATCTAGCGAGGGTCGCTTGCGCCTAGGCTAGCGAGGGCAAGGGCGAAGGCTGGTGAGGGCATCAAGGCCCTCGCTAGTGGAGGAAAAAAGGGGGGAAAAGAAAAAAAAAAGGGAAAATTTCAGGAAATTTAAAAGATTAAAAAAATTATCCATGCTAGTAATTCTCAGCCAAAATGAACAGAAATGATTAAATGGGAAAATCCTAAAAAAGATTAGGACTAAATCGGCATAACTGAAAAATTTATGATCGAATTGGCAAAGCCGCATAATAGGGTTATAGTTTTTTGGACAATTTTTCCATATCATGACCATAGCCGAACGAGGCCATCACTAGGGGTGTGCATGGTTTGGGCCGGTCCGGTCCCGTAGGCCCGGTCTCCAAATTTTCTAGACTAAGGACCGGACTAGGACTAGACTAGCCCGGGACCAGCGGTCACGTCCAGTTCCGGTCCGGATCGCTAACACCAACGGCTAATTTTTTTGATATTTCAAAAAAAAAATCGTTTGTTCTTTTGATAGGTAAATTGATTCTTTATTTGAAAAATGAGGGCTTATGACTAATATTCTCAGTTTCTAATTTAGTCATTTGAACTATTCTATGGGTATAAGACTGGCAATTAGTAGTTATGTGAATGAAAACGTGAAGATAGAGAAAATTTGTGTATAATCTAATTAGGAAATTTTGTTTTTTAGAGACATTTTTTTAACAACAAATTGAGAAATTTCGAGTTACATTCAACACGTTGTCTATTATTGTGTTAAGTAAAGTTAATATCATGAAGTTCGAAATTTTTTATATTAAATATGCTTAACAAGTATATAGGGAGTACTTGTTAGTCTGATCATAAAATTAGAGTTTTTAATTTTATTTGATTGGACCCAACTTGACATCATGTCTAACAATCAGGAGTAACTGCATATTTAGTATGCAACACATCTTGAGTTGACTTGTCTTGTAATTAATGTATCTCTTTCAATGTACCTAAGCCCCTAAAATTTTCTAAGGAAATACAAATGCTCACATTTATTACCAAGCTAACTACATGATAAATATAGACTAACTACGTAAGAAAAAATTATTACTAGGCTAATTACGGAATAAATATGTAGGTTAACTAGTTCTTCAAAAATTTATATTTTTCTTTCTAATTGTGTATTATATATAATTATATATATGTATATATTTTATATTTTATACATTTTGCATCCGGTCCGGTCCCATTCATGTGGAACCAAGGATCGGACCGCTGAGTCACCGGTTCCATTTATTGGGACCGAGGACCGGACGCCCCCCTCTAGGATCAGATAGATCTGGGTGGTCCGGCCAATCCCGGTCCGATCCGAGCCGGTCCGGTCTAGTTTGTACATTCCTGGGTGATCATGGTAACCAAAGCAAATAATAGTACATTAAATCGTCCGCCTACAGCTCATCCTCGTTCCCATTTCTTGCTCTTCCCTTTTCGACATCATGCAACGCGTGCGCCTTGGACTATGAGAGCTTGGCTGCCCCCCAAAGAACCTAGACAATTTGCACACAATCCATCCGGATTACCACATGAATCTAGGCGGCTTCACCGCATACGTTCACTCCAAACGTATTGAATTTTTGGCAATAGCCAGAATCGCTCCTGTTTAAAATAGGAAGGAAAGAGCAAAATGTACAGATTATTAGCCTGTCTAATATCCAGTGGAAGGATGAGTGCGGCTCGCGGTGGACCCGGGATATGTTTTCCTCTTGCCCCATTCTTATTCCTAGTAATTAGGGGTAAGCGATTTCAGGTTCCAGACAGGTTCTACCGAGACCTGGAACCTACCCGTCGGAAGAGATTGTTCACCGTCTATTTCTAGGTTTGATGTTCTACTCATGAACTATGCTCACCCTAGTGGTATTTATTAGGTAAGGACTTTTTCATCGTTTTGCTACCTGAATATTCCTCCTTGTCAGGTCACATTTCGTATGATGTTTTTGTCTCGGAGTAAATCTTCGCCTCACAGCTTGTGCAATCTCAAATTTGGTCGTCGATTACTTCTTCTTTTTCCTTCAATAAAAGATCCTCTAATTTAGTACGATGCAAAAGTTTGTTGCATTTAGAGGACTCTCGTGGCTAAAGCAGCTCCTCTTGTCTTTGACCTTCGGGTCGATCGGACTGGGGACCCTAGTGCCCGTAACCTAAGACTTTGAGATCGGACTCGGGAACCCAGTGGGTGCTGTAGCAGTTCATGTGTGAGCGAAAGCGAATTTTCATAAGGCGATTGCGACCGCTTATTAACGTGAATCTGGATGATGAAAGTTTGGGCTAGTAAGCGAGAAAGGGCTAATGGGAGCGGGAGCGGTGAGAATGTAATCTACTTATGTTTAGAGATTGCGGTTGTAAATCTTCCATGAATATAAGCAGCAATGGAGTCAAAAGATGTACCAACCATAGCAAGTTTTATTTCCATATAAGTAGCCAAAGTTCAAAACTTAATTATTGATGGAATTTGGAGTCAATCATTCAGATTCATTCGTCCCCACTCGCTTCTATTCATCCCCCGCACAATCAAGTAAAAAGAGCACTTTTCATTCAACATTTTCTCATACAACTATCCATTAACTTGAATTAATGGAATGATATTATTTCAAATTTTTCGTATAATTAATAGGTTAAATTGATCATACACCAGTAGTTCAAGGGGTGCATTGAACAAATTAAAATTCAGGGACGACGTTGTAAATTAGTTCAGGGATTGACATTGCGCAACAAGCCTAAGCATGGTTCTAGGATATAGTAGAGAACCACAGAAACGAAACGGTAGAAATAGGGTCAGTTTTAGATTTTAGAGTAGATTCCAGGTTTTAGAAATTGAGAATTTACGACAGGTAGATTCTAGGTTTCAAGATGTGGAACCTGAAACAAGTCTCTATGTTTTTCTTGCTTTATGTCTCCACGCAATCCTGTGGTATTCTATAGCGTACGATGATGAGCACATAATCTGAAACCGCAGCTTCCATTTTCGATGATATCCACGATTGAAACTTTTGTTTTGTTAATATTAATGTTTCAAGTTCTTCGTGTGTCCAGATATGAGTTACGGTGGTTGCACAGTTGGCCGAAAGTTGACCGACCTTATGCATTGTCTTCCCCTTCCGTTTTCTTGTTGGGTTGCTTCTGAGTTTCGATTGGGAAAGATTGCCGCAAGTTAGACTTTAATATATTGCACAAACACCATCGTCCTTTTTAGTTTCTATCGAATAGACAACACGAAAACTTTATTATGTTACAAATGAAATGATACACCTTAGGTTTAAAAAAATAATTGTTCGAATTCTTTTAGAGCCCGTTCCAATGAGAAGTGTACAGACAGATAAAACTCGAGACCACTGCTGGCGAAAACCAAAAAAAAATACATGTTATGTATTATTACATGGCCGAAAAGAGAATATGCAAAGTTAATGTTAACGATTGTTAAGAACAATCGAAGTAGAATCTTGGAGCTATAGACAGCAAAGAATGTTAGAGGATCCTGATACCAGCCAAACCCTTAGATTATACCTATGTGATCCCCCCATGCCTAGCTCCAAAAACTCCTCCTCCTTTATTATTCTCATTCTTACTCCAATCCCGAAATTTCGATTCCGTCTCCATCACAACCCTATGATGAGTTACTCCAACGGCGGCTCGGTATACTTGCCGGAGAACCTCGCGCCGAACGAGGCGTCCCTGGAGTGGAACAACAAGGGCGACAACGCGTGGCAGCTGACGGCAGCGACGCTGGTGGGCATGCAGAGCGTCCCGGGCCTCGTGATCCTGTACGGGAGCATGGTCAAGAAGAAGTGGGCGGTGAACTCGGCCTTCATGGCCCTCTACGCCTTCGCCGCCGTCCTCGTCTGCTGGGTCCTCTGGGCCCACTCCCTGGCGTTCGGGGACCCCCTCTGCCCGCTGGTGGGGAAGCCCCTCCCGGCGCTCTCCCGGGGCTTCCTCATGGGCAGGTCGAAGTTGGGGTGGATGCCGATGGCCGACTACGTCTACTTCCAGTTCGCGTTCGCGGCGATCACGGTGATCCTGCTGGCTGGGTCGCTGCTCGGGAGGATGAACTTCTACGCATGGATGATGTTCGTGCCGCTGTGGCTGACGTTCAGCTACACGGTCGGCGCCTTCAGCATATGGGGAGGAGGTTTTTTGCATCATAACATCATTGATTATGCGGGTGGTTTCGTGATCCATCTCTCTTCTGGTGTGGCCGGCTTCACTGCTGCTTACTGGGTAATGAACACTACATCAATAACAGGATTAAACTTAAGCTACTTCAATCATTAGTATTCTTAGATAGACTTGATTCATGTAGACTTGATCGCATAATCATTTCTGCGCATAACTGTTAGATCATGCACAGCAAGCTCGGAGCGATCATGAACAGCAAAGTCGATCACTTGAAACTGCGTTTTTTTTTTTTCTGGCCCTCGTCCGCTGGATGCTCGAATGGGCAACCCCGTTCGCGTTCGGATAATTCTAGAGATACGAAGGCCGATTCATCGAATTAGAGTGCGAAGTTTCGTATGAATATACTTCCTCTTTGTGGCCAAGATAGAATGCATTTCAATTCAACTATTGGGAACTACCTTTGATTACTGCTGGCGATTTTCCGAGGAATCTCTCTCATTCCTGTTCTTCGTACAATCTTTCCGACGAATGCAGTAGCACTTGTCTGCGCGCGCATCTTACGTTCTGTTCCATTACATCTCATTTTTGGTGGGCGATTTTCCATGTGTCGTAGGTCGGACCAAGGCATTCGCACGACAGGCAAAACTTCCCGCCCAACAACATAATACACATGCTGGGAGGTGCAGGGTTCTTGTGGATGGGTTGGACCGGGTTCAACGGTGGTTCGCCATTCGCAGTCAGTACGATCGCGTCCCTGGCAGTCCTCAACACCCATCTCTGCACCTCCACAAGCCTCATTGTGTGGGTTTCGCTGGACATGATCTTCTACAAGAAGAGCTCTGTCATTGGTGCTGTACAGGGGATGATCACTGGCCTTGTCTGCATCACACCCGGGGCAGGTTTGACTCTCTTCCGAGTTCGGAACCGCGCCCGGTTTCATGTCGGAAAACGGTTTTCAGTTTATGGATCTCCTAGTTATCATTTTCAAAATGTGAAAACACTATGCAGTCTGTCACAAAATCTTGAAATGTTCGCCAACTGAATACAGTTTTTCAAGCATTCTACACCCAGTCTAGAGTCAACATTATTCACCGAGCTAACTACTTGGTCACCAACCTTATTATCCGCTTGCTTGCTCGCGCTATTAATGTAATTTACAGACGCATTCCGTTCACTGAACTTGACCGATCGCTCACTTAAAGCGATTAAGCCGCAAGGTTCGGTTTCTACTGATTAAACTGACTGCATCACTGCATAATTTAAACCGGTTGCCAACTGCAGGAGTCGTGGACTCGTGGGCAGCAGTTTTGATGGGAGCAGTGTCCGGTGCGGTACCATGGTACACCATGATGGTACTCCATAGAAGATCGGCTTTCTTCCAGAAAGTGGACGACACGTTGGCCGTCTTCCACACACACGCGGTGGCCGGAGCTTTGGGGGGCATCCTTTCAGGGCTGTTCGCGAAACCCAATCTCCTGAGCATGTTTGGTACGTCCGACAATCACACAGGCTTGTTATATGGCATCATCGACGGGAAGGCCAGCCAAGGACTCTGGCAGATGTTGTACCAGCTCGCCGGAGCAGCATTCATCACGGTGTGGAACGTGGTCGCCACGAGTTTCATTTGCCTTTTCATAGCCAGAATTGTCAACCTGAGAATGGCGGAAGACGAGCTGGAAGTAGGCGACGGCGCCGCGCACGGGGAGGAGGCATATGCGATCTGGGGAGATGGGGAGAAAATGCCGGATTCTCTGCTGCTCCGAATACAGCCGAGACTCCCCTCCATCTGTCGGCGCGTGCTTTGATTTCCCCCCCCCCCCCCCCCTCGTCGATGATCATCACTTCTCGGTGATGCTCAAGCTGAAATTTCTCTGAGATATTAGCTTGTATTATGGCAGTAATGCTCGCTGCTCCAGCATTTTCTCCAGTTTGGATGTGTTCTTTTGTGAATTCTGGTTCCATGAAGTACATCAGTCAACGATAGTACAGACAACCCTGATCATTCTGTACGAATTGTAGCATAAGAAGAGAAGTAGCATTCACAAGTGCAGAAAATCACATGAACTGAGCGAATCTGTTTGCCTTCTGCGACGGCCAGCACTGATCTATGCCAAAAGAAAATGAATTAGCTAGGAAGTCCATGTCAACTATTGTTTATGGGAAATTTGAGTGCTTCCCCAACATTGCATTCCGTATCATAGTTTTGAGCAAATCTAGACCCCGTTCACGAAGAAACGTTCACTTAGTCAATGAAAAATATTTTTATTGACGACAACAATTTATGTTTAAATATTTTCGTACTTGGTCGATTCAGAAACAAGTTTTTTAAATCATTCGTTTTTCACAAAACAATCTAAACATAATTTATTAATTAAGTTATGTGACAATCTCAGAGTCATTATTTCTGTCAGTGAGCCCATTGAAGCACTCTGCCACGTAACTTAGAGTAAGAATTTATTGGAATCAGTGTATTTAGCATTACTCCAAAGTTCTAATTTGAATAACAAAAGTTAGCTAGAATTCTTTAAACACATCTGCCAAGCATGGGCGTTCTTGTTAGAACTATCGAGATTGTCGATGGTCAGTTGGTAGAGAAGGTGGATCAACCATCGCCGGAGGTCTGTTCCAGCCAGTCAGCCGCGAAATTTCAGTTAAGATCAGTTAAGACTGATAGCAACAGATAAAAACGGATGGAAGACTGACCAGTTAAGAGCTCTCTTCGAGAAGAGAGGAACAAAAACCGGGCTAGAAACAGGCCAAAACAGACAAATTTGAATTCCTAAAAGCAGAGTTCAAACTTCGAAAGCCACACTTCCTTAACTCATGCAACCCTTTGCTAAATAATGAGACATGTACATATATATATATATTCATACAGACACTAGCCTTCAACTGATATGCGGTATAACATATCGGTCATATTTTGCGACGATACATGTTTAACTATGCGGTTGAGTACAATCGGTACTTTTGAGTAATAATGGCCCTCTGTAGTGTAAAAGCAGGCAGCCATACATGATTGCGGAGTAAAGTTAGAGGCACCACCCATCTAACTCAAAGCTGTACATTTCGGAGTTTGCCTCAATTTTCTAGAACTCAGAAACTAACTTTTAACCACCCTTCGACCTGCATTTGATCCCTTATAACTTTTTACCCCATTTAATTCTGGGAGTTAACCGAGCGAAGTCTGGAACACTTTCTTTTGTACAAGAGAATCCTAAAAGGAAAATTAACAAGGAGAATAATGTCAAATACCACAAATTGTACCTTAGTCCAAAACAAAAAAGATGAAAGCATAAGGAAGGATGTCTGCTACAGCGGAGCCCGTAGTAAGCCACCAACCTACAGATCTATCCATTAGCTTCAGATTATTTATTTAAAAGAAAAAAACGGCAATGCATTACTGTGCCATTGTTCTGGTATTGAGGTTAGATCTCATTCTTGATCACTGCTACCACATGTACACCCCAAAAACGCTACATTAACATTTTATCTATGGAAATCCAGGCGAACTACATCAATTGTATGTATAACAATGATAAAAGTCACAATTCAACAATTGAAAATGGACCAAAGTGATCACTAACATTTACCCCAAATTGAGATACTAGTTGAGAATCAATATATTACTTTAAAATCAAGCATCATGTCCAATTTTCAAGGTCAGGCAAAGGAGACTAAACTTATAAACAAGTAATAAAATTAGATCTGTTGCAAACTAACATGTTTTGAGTGATGTAAAGTGATTTAATGCCACGACGCCCGGGGTGATGACGGAGCACCAAGGGCGTAACTTGACAATTAAGATAGGCAAGCTTTGACTTCTCGCCCCGACAACTTTTTCAACCTTTACTGTCACCAAGGTGTGTGGGGATTGGGGATGGCGTAACCCCAAAGAGATTTTAAAGACCCGCGGGCCAATGAGGGAATGAATTTCCTCCGCATGAACGGAAATATGGTGGTTTCATGACAATGACAAATAAGAAAGCCACCGGCACTTAATATCGTATTTTAGAAACATTGCTATATGCAGACTTATACCAGTTATATCATTTGTATTGCTCTGATCTCAAAGGTAATACAAAAATAGCTTATATTGTGGCAAAACTATCATCCCACATTGTGGATTACTTTTACTTTTGACTAGAAGCATTTGAATTATGTCAGTTTGGTAAAAAGTGGAGAACAAAAAGGTCAAGTGTATTCATGCTGTATGAATTCACCAATCGCATTGCCATGCATGTTATACACGGGCTTGCAATATATATATATATATAAGTAAGAGATTAGCTTTAGAAATTCATGAGTGAGGGTTAACTTTCTATTTTTCATATGCTTTTGTTTATGTTTTCTGTGTGGCCTAGTTTCTATTTTAAAAAAGGGGTTAATACCACGGAAAAAACCCCAAATTAGTGCATATGTAACAAATTTATCCCAAATTATTTTTTGGGTCACCAAAAACCCTAAACTGATATATCTGTGACAAATTTACCCAACCTGATTTTTGGGTGCATGACACATTTACCCTCCGGTTAGCTTCCGTCAATTTTCCAGTGAAATTGCTAAGTTAAATGACACATGGCAATATTGAATTGATCTGACAAGTCCACGTGGAAATCCAGGAGATGATGAGATAAATTTCCAAACGTATCTAAGCAGATCTTTTAATGGTGGTGGAGTTTGGTTCATAAAGCCTAATGATCAGAAGATTGTTGCCCTTCCTTCTCAAAATTACAGGTAAACAAATAGAATTACCCTTCTACTTGCCAGGTCAATGAGTTATCGCCATGTGTCATCAAGTTCAACAATTTCACAGTAAAATTTGATGGAAGCTAACAAAATGTAAATGTGCCATGCGTGTACCATTTTGGGATTTTTGGTGACTTAAAAATTGGGTTGGGTTATATTTGTCATGTGTACACTAGTTTAGGGTTCTTTGCGATATTAATCCTATAAAAAGAAATAGCCTAGTTTTGAGTGTTTGAGTTTGAATAGACCTATTTTTTATTTGTGTCTCAGTTGTTCTTTCATCCTTCAGTTATATCTTTCAATTTAGCTGAATTATAAGAAGTTGCTTCATGTTTTGTTCTGTCTAAGAGGCTTTTCATTCGTAGAGTAGTTTAAAGAAAAAGTCAGACTTAAAAAATTTTGATTTTAGAATGAATGTCCCTAGTTTCTTTAAAAGTCCTCTTATTCTGAAGTGCATAGATGGTTAGACACAATGATGTAATTATATTATAGATTTCACGGGTTCATACTATTTGGTTCTCCATCAAAGTTGAATTGGAAAATCAAATGCGAAAAATTTTGCGCGTATGAGTTGGTCAAACAATCACTTTTTTGTTTTCCATTTTATTTAGTATTTTAACAGATTATGGGAAAATGAAAATGTAACAAAATGTCAATATTGTGTATGTTCTGACGTCTTGTGTATCAAATAAAAGTCAAAGCTAGAAAAAAATCTAAAAATAAAAACCACCCCAAACCACCCCCTAGATTCTAAAAATATGCCTATGATATCATGAGAAGTAGATTAAAATTGATCGCAAGAGTAAGTACCTTTGTATCTGGCCAATCCTTACGTCTTTGGTTTACGAAGCTTCATTAGTTTATCTCTCCACAAGGCTGCAAAAGTTAACAGTCAAGAACAAGAAACCCAGAGAGAACCATTCGTGAACTTGATCATGCATTAATATAAAACCAGGAAACTCATGCTTGATGAAGAAAAACGTGGTGATAAATAAGGACCAAAAAAAAAAAACTGCCTCCAAATGTACCTGCATCATTGTATCGCTCCTCCTTGATAGCTAGATTCATGTTTCTGACTAAATCAAGTTCTTCAGCCAGCACATCTGGACTGTCCGAAGCACTGGTTAAGATGAGGTCATGCTTAGATGAAGTCTGTGTGTATTTACATACTTTGAGTTTTCTACATCACTAGACAAAACTTATGCTCGTAAGTCCAGTTACCTGTCAAGTAAGACGTCATAAACTGTTTTTCTGTCACGCATTGTCTCTGTTCCATAACCAAATCTAATAGCATCTCTGAGGATAATTTGCTTATTTACATATATTGGCACCTGCAGAACACAGCTTCCTATCAGGAACAAAGTCCAAATAATGAAGCTGCCAGCACCACCAGGCAAAACAGGCACAATTCATTGCTACACCAGGCACCTCCACCAATGCCATGTCTACTTATTTCAATCCAGATAAAGGTAGACTTGGTCTGAACCTAAAAGAGGCAAAATATGGTCGGTGATGATGGATATCTACCAACAATTTGGACAACATAATCAACAAGAAACCTAAAGAGAAAGGTCTTTTTCGATGATAGAAAAAAAAAATATATGTATATACACTAAAGAAAGTTCAGCTGATTATTCCAGAACTAGACTATTGAATCACATCAACACCACAAATCTATATGAGATCAATCCATTGAGCAATTTCCACTTTCGCATTTGCTCATTCAGTTTACAATTAGAAGGAACTTGAGTCTAACCAGACTTACTGGTACAAGCATGTATCCACAAAACTTCAGATGTCAGGTTTGAGGGGGTTTCTCTTATCCAATATTTGCAGAACAAATAGACACTTGCGAGCAGGAGAGACACATAGCACAAACCTTGCACCTATAAGCCACATTAATGGCATCTGATGGACGAAGGTCTACGCTTAGTATATCATCCTTCCCTGACTGCAGAAAAGGAATCATTTGTTGAACCATCAAATAAAGAACCATAAGGCTGATGAAGCATGTTCTACAGGCAACAAGCTTTTAGTTACCTTACTGAAATACAATCTGGCAAAGTAGGTATTTGCCACTCTCTGTGTGATCCTTACCATCTTAATCTGCAAAAAGGGAAACGAGATTCATCTATTATAACCTTTAACTACGTCTCTGGATGACTAGTGTTGAACAAGTCAATTTGCAACAGAAAGACAACACCAGAAAAGCAGATGAGAGAGGAGCAACAGAAAGGTTTTAGCAATATATTTAGCATCCACTGATATCTCTAAAGCTAATTCAAAGTTTCTAATCAAGATTTCTTCCGTTGCTCTAGTGAATTCTTTAAACACTTCACTTACCCAAACTTGAATCAATGTCTCCTATGCCTTAATTCCACGGAGACCAAATCAATCTGCCGAACAACACACTTTGGGATTGATGGCATAGAGCATGGTACTAGATTAATAACTCGAACAACTGAAGAAATGAATTTCGTTCATACATTATGCCGCGATAACAGCAACAAGGTCAAGCCAATGCCATATGCAGCACAGTGATGGGACTCTTTGAGGGTACATAAAAAAATTACAGTAAATACTTGTGTTTCCATCAATGATAGAAAATGGAGTTAAATGAAACAGTGGAGTACAGTGTATCAGTTTTTTGGTAAATCTCAATGTATCATTCTGCATACCCCAGCAAAAATCTTAAAACACCCAAATGCTTGCTTATCCTGTCGCAGTGCCTACATAAAGCTAGCAAACCACACAACTAAGCTTCAACCAGTTCCTAAAAGTGAAACTTATATACATACTTCAAAACCGACTTTGTCTGTAAGATCCTTCACCAAATCAAATTGATTTGTACAACCCTGCATAAGACCATCATATAACATTCAGATTAAATAAAGAAATCTAACATTCACTGAAAGCCACAAATAATTAGTTACCCCATTTTCACCGCTGTTAAGGGCATCAATTAGTTTTTCAATGGCATACTCTCCTAAAGAGACAAAAGAAATTACCAATACATCAGTCCAAAAGCTCTGAAAAACAAGGGAAAGGACAGGAGAAAAGTGCGCAGGAAACTGTTTGTGTACCTACGACTATAGGTAGCAGGAAAGCTCCATCACAAACAATCTTAAGAAAAATTGTAGGACTGTGAAACCGATGAAGGAATCCTTGATCTACACTAGGACCCCTTGCTCTAATTGCAAATGGATGCAATTGGCTTGATAACTGACTCTTCGCATCTACTTGATATCCTCTCCTCCACATACGGTAGTGAGAAACGGTTTCTGCCGCAATAGTATTCAGCGTCAACCAATGCACATATAACTTGTGCAAAAAGCTCTAGGAAGAAGGCTATCCAAATTCCAAAAGCAGCTAGTCCAAAGTTCACTTTTTTCAATACATGCATAACTTGTGTTTTATGATAATTTACATCATTAGAATAAGTACAAAGAGAATTATAACCACGTTGTTACAAGTTATTGGAAGTGTTTAAGCGAATCTGAGGTGCGTAGAAAAGTATAATCCTTGAACCTTTGACACATGTCGTAACATAGTCTTAAACACCCCCCCCCCTCCCCAATCACGGACTGTTCCCAGTCAGACTCTCGGCAAAATGACCAGGTCGAATTAAGCCCAATCGGAGACGACACCCGCATTCAACAGTTCAAAATGATTTAAGACTCGCGGCCAACGATACTCAGCACGATCAAAGGCATTTGCCAATTCTTATCACGTAATACGCGTGTATTTCCAATCAAGGGCACTGCCGTCTACATAAATGCACGTAATTCAAAATCAACGAGCCACGCCGAATCCCCATGCAAGGCGCAAACGCCATCGCAGCGGCAGAGAGAGAATACCCGCGAGGAGGAGAGAGGCTTGGAGGTAGTCGTCATCGCCGTCTCCGTCGTCGGCGCGGCTCGATCCGCCGCCGAGGCTCCCGCCGGTCGACTTGCACGAAATGACAAGGGGTTTGACGCCGAGACACCGCCTCCTCCCTCTACACAGACGGACCGACACGCGAAGGGAAGAGGAAGTACATGGAG
Source organism: Rhodomyrtus psidioides (assembly GCA_021437785.1). Classification (NCBI taxonomy): domain Eukaryota; kingdom Viridiplantae; phylum Streptophyta; class Magnoliopsida; order Myrtales; family Myrtaceae; genus Rhodomyrtus; species Rhodomyrtus psidioides. The sequence continues at coordinate 4,282,898 of JAILYB010000040.1, read as the reverse complement.
TCGCGATCAACCGGCTGGCATGCGATTGCTCGGCCGCGCCGTAGCCGGAGATCGCGCGGACGCACAGATGAGCTGCGAGCATTGTATAGAGAGAGAGAGAGAGTGACGAAGGCAGGTGATCCCGGATGGAGGAAACAAGAACGGGACTCGGGTTGGAGATGGAGACACTTTCTTTTCACGTTTTCTTTGTCGTCCTAATTTCCCTTTTTCAGATAAGACCAAAAACAAAATCCATTTTTCAAATGTGAATTTTTAAATTTCCGTAAGGAAAAAAGTTACAAATTTCACTTAATTTTATTTTCTTATTTATCCGTTCGTTGCGTGAAATTAAACATCGTAATAACGCGCAGAACTCTTAATTATACAGACCGGCAATAACAAATCATCGAACACCTCGAACTATGTTGATTGCGACATTTTTACCGTGAACCTTTTTTTTTTTTACATACAAAAATTTTAAATTATGTTTATTGTGGCATATTAACTCTAATTTTTTTTTCTTGCTATATAAAAAATCACGAACTTATAATTATTGTGATCAGACGATTTTTTCAACAAAACGATGTCATTTTTGCTCCATGTCAACACAATTTGCTTCCATTTGCTTTCCGACGTCCTTATAAACAGATATTCAACAATGCTCATTGACGGAACCTTGACGAAGGGTAAACGTGCCACGTAGATATATGTTTGGGATTTTTGCTGCCACGAAAAGAAAAAAAGTTTATAATAAATGTGTCACCATTGATATATTTACGAAAAGAAAAAATATTTTTTATTCAAAATTGGTTTCTAAAGCTAGGCCAATGCTTTCAAGATTGATTTTTAATTTTACGAATTATTTTGATATTTTTAATTAATTTTTTAAAATAAAATGATTAAAAATTATGTGCCAACATCGTGCAATAACAAAGAAGAGAGTGTGTTCAAAAATAAAATTGTTCCCAATTATTTCTAAAAAAATGTTCAAAACGTGTTTCTAAAAAGTGTTCCAAAAACATAGAAATAAATTTTTTTTTGTTTCTTATTTCTACTCCAAAAATATTTCTGTTTCTCAAAAGTGTTCCAGGAATACTTTTTGACCATACGCATTTCTGTTCCCAAAGTGTTCTAGGAACACTTTTGGAACAGAAATATTTTTTTTTTGTATTTTTGTTCCCAGTTACGATTTTTGGGAACAGAAACGTGTTTGGTAAGTACAAAAAAAATACTTTTTGCCACCGCCGGCGGCCCCAGGTGGTGGTTCTAAATATGTTTCAAAATCCAGAAACAAGTTTTTTTTTTGTTTCTTCAAAAGTGTTCCCTGAAATAAAAGTGTCCTTTGGAACACTTTTGAAACATTTTTGAACATACGCGTTTCTGTTCCAATAGTATTCCAGAAACACTTTTTGAACAAAAACACTTTCTATAGAGTGTTTCTTCAGTGTTACCATACGCACCCTTAGTCACTTTTGCCCTTATACACTTTTGCCCTTATACGACTCGAGTTAATTTCTCGCCCCTCTCTGCCGCTTGGCTTATCGATTCTACCAAAGAATTTTACATAGTCGAATCACTTATACCTCGATCAAATCAATAAATTTTTCCTACAGAGACTGCTACGACAGTAACGAAACGGGTCGCGGCCTTAGGCGGAGCTTACCGCGGTAAGCACTTGTTGGTGATGTAGGAAGAAACTGCGAAATTGAAGGTGACAATGCTTACTGTCGAGATCACGAGGAATGAAATCTCACCGTCGAATTAATTAAACCGGAAGATCACCTGTCATGTACTTATTTTAGAGTGGGAACGAACGACAGCACACGACGAACTACTATCTTACTATAGAGTGGGATAAGATAGACAACTCTTCCCTATCCGACATGTCGGATTAGTTTGTAACCACTCTCATGAATGCCGGACATGCACATTGGCGCTCAAATACTAAGAACGAATTATATTGGAAGAGTCCATCTTAAGTGGAAGGCCGATGAGACTTACAGAAAGGATATGTGCGTTTAAGTCTCGGCAGCTTCTCACTAAGTACTAAGAAGAACAGTTTTTCTTCGAACTTGTCCGTTGATGTGGAGCGACAGTTGCTGCCGTCCTGCACCTGCACAACCACAAAGGTTTTCTGAGAACATTTCCCCGACCGTTGTCGGCTGAAATTAGTCGTACGATGCTTCGCTTCACATTAGAAGAGCAAGCTGCGTTTGCCTCATGCTGGTCCTGTACTCGTGGCCTGGGATGTATGTGCATTTTCTACTTTCTACTCTTTCCTGAGGAAGACATCTTCAAGGACTTCCCTCGAGACCGAGAGCATCTTCACGGCATAATTAGCTTTGACTTGGGAAGCTGCTTCAGTAACTTGATGAGCTCGTAAGTCCTCAAGTCTCGACCAAAATGTAGACAAAGGTCGAGCGGAGTCATACCATCCTGAAAAACGAAATGCTTCTTTTTGGCTGAATGAAAGAGGATAATTGCACGTCACAGAGAATTGAAACTAAGAGCACATCACACTATTTACCACATGCTTCCGGCTGAAAAAAGAACAAGACTTAATTTAAATGCTAAATTCACTACGGCTCAACCCAAAAAAGGAAAAAAAAAATACTCAGCCAATTGTTCATTGGGTAAGAAATTTTCAAGTTTGAAGCTCCTATAAGGAAGCAATAGGCAGTGAATCAAAAGAAAGCACGGACCAAGCAAACAAAGGGCATGAATACTGGGAAAGAGGATGATATATTGGGTACGTAGACCATAAGATGTCATTTCAACTGCTAGTTGTTCAACTATCTATTAAAGATAAGCGTGTCTGTAACCATAAACCCAATGATCTTCTCAACTAGTGAGCATATTCATCTTCCTCACTAGATTTTTAAGGGCAAATCACCACTTGCAATTCCGAGGCCATCCTTAGGAGCTCAGGTCTGTGTGCTCAGTGTTTGTCCAATGAATGGAGCAGGGACCTATCATAGCACATTAGTGCATTCTCTTGAGGACACTCTAGGAATTCGAAAATGTCTCATCCAGTGATTACATGGTTTATAAGGAAGCGGGGTACTACCACAAACATTTTCTCGGAGAACAGTGCGAAATATTTAATTTTTACCATGAGCTCAACAGTGAATGGTACCTGCCTAAGAACAGCCTCTAGATTAAGAAACAATTGGGTAGCAAATTGCAATACCAAGAAAACTGGAAGCAAATAAATTCCCTAAAAATTCTGTGCAATATAACATATCCAAATAGGTCTACCTGGTTTTTTATTGTCTTATCAGCTCCCTTGATTAATAAAAGTCTCACCACATCAGTTCGTCGAGATTGGACAGCAAGATGCAATGGTGTCCATCCATCCTGAAGAATAGAGACAAAACCCTCAGATATAAAGCTATGGGCCTGACACAAAAAAATGCAAGAGTGCCCATCAACAATTGGGGTCCTCACATTATCCTGGAGGTTTATGTCAATGTTATACAATAGAAGAATCTTTATCGCCTGACTCGATGCTGTTTGGACAGCATAGTGCATCAATGTAGCCCCTTCCTATATAGAACAAGCAAATGTGAGAATACAGATCCAGATTAATATTGACTCAGACAAGCAGAACACGAGAAGATGAGTTTTCCATGACTTATATAGACAGTTATTCTCAAAGACGCATACAGAGACCAAAGTACATGATATTGAAGAAAATTACTCTGTAGCCCTAATAGCCACTCACCTAACAGAACACGAGCACTAACCAAGCAGCATTTCTGTATCCATACCTTATCGCGAAAAAATGGATTAGCAGATTCTCTCAAAAGATAGTTCATAATTGCTTGCTTCTTGCCTATAATTGCTTTGTGGAGTGCGCTCAAACCATCCTAGAAAGAACACATAAGCCAAAATTAACATCACAAGTTCACTACTTGAGCGTTCGATACTGAGAAATTTTCTCAATGATTAATCATCTAATAATCAGGCTATCGTACCTTATCTACAGCATTGATATCAACATCGTGTTTCAGCAACGCATTCATAAGGTAAAACTCTCCTGATGCAGCCAATGTGTGCAGGGGTAGCCATTTGTCCTGCAGCAACTTTCATCATGAGCCAAAAAAGACCAAATCCTCGACTTCCATTGCTAAAATGAAAATGGCATAACAAAGGAGTAGCCAAGTCATTGCTTCAGACAATACATCAGTATTCACTTAAAATATATCAAGAAAAGTACTTGAATACAATATGTAAGAAAACGCTGAACTAGAACACAGAGAACTTACAGATGTGGCAGTAGCCAGGTTAGGGATCCGTTTGTTCAGCAAAACCTTTTCTTCCTTAGTAAATAGCTTCCGCGGACCTATTTTCAGGCTTTAAAGTTAATATTCTATCGTCGTAGTTTAAACAACCAAATTCTGGACTAATCATTTGAGTTATGCATTTCTACCATCTGGAAGACCAGAATAAAATCACAGTTAACTGCATCCTAAACACTAGAAACTAGAACTAAAAGGATTAGATATATGCAGAGGGGGGAAAGTACAGATCAGATGCATCATCTGAAGCAATATTGTATAAAAGTCTTTGACACTAATACATAGAAAATTCCAGCTACTTTGAGGCTTTCAATTAATACGAGTCCTGACAAAAAAAAAATTAACACAAGTCAACCAAAGCCATACATGAGACTTATGCACAAATAGCAGGTTTACCTTCAGGTTTTTTACCAGGTTCATAGTTTCCACTGTTGAAAAATTCAGTAACGTCCTCCAAGCCCCTCCCATAAACTTCCCATCTTGGATTCCGTGGCGCTGCTCTTTCAATTAGCAACTCTTTCTCTGCACCCGCATTAGCCTCCTCATCCTCTTCTTTCACTGGAAAACTAGAAGGACTGTCAAGAGCCACTGGTTTCAACTGTGCCATCTTCGCCTCTTTGTATGTTTTATATTCTTCTAAATTCACGGTCCTTAAAGGAACATAACCTTGTTTTCTCTTCTCCACTCTGCGACCAAACTCTAATTCCTGTGCGATCTTGCGTCTATCTTTCTTTGTAATGTTAATCTCTGCTTGCACCTCTCTCCAATTTTCTGGCACTAAGTTTTCAGTTTCAACTTCATTTAACCTCTTTTTGCCTTTGTGTTTAGGTGGAATAAAGTTGTCATGGTTGGTTTCACCTTGGAGGTATGGGTCTTCGAAAATACCATCTTCAAATACAACACAGTCACCAATTACATGTTCTTCCTCAATGATGTTGTTTTCCCATGCTAATGAGGATCGAGAAGAAGGTGAAAGGCAATTCAGCTTTTTCGGGAATCGTATACTTCGAGAGTATGGCAACTGGAAATTGGTTGTCAAAGATAAAGGACAGGTAGGAACTGAACAGAAGTGTCGCGGAAACTGGGGCTTCTGCAGATATATGACTGACATGGCTAGCTCTGATTTTGTTACCAATGGCATCCTAATCAGCTCATACTGTTGTCACAGGGCCAGATCACCATTTACCTACATGATGATAACACATCCACCATGAAACTGAAGAAACATTTCCAATAAAATGAAGTCATAATGAACTATAAACCATTTTACAAACAAAAATTAGATTAGGCATCACAGCACTCACAAAAATGCATATGCAACTTACAAAATAAAAAATAAATACCATGTCAAAAATAGAACGCAAGTTAAAAAAAAAATGCAATCCCGTGTAAAAATTAGAAAAAAAAAATATCACAAGATAGGAAGCAGTTTCAAGTAACAGAACTTCCACATCCCTCTGCTATCCTGTTCTCAATTAAATCAGCACTGAGCTGTATTGAAGTCGTGATTATATCGAATTATGGGGGATTATAGCTAACGACATACTGGAAAGTAAAATATATTACAAAATTGAAACCACAACATTGGAAAAAAATAAGTTATGTTATTTGCTTTCCAAAACTATTAGAAGTTTAAAATGAGCATACATGCTTCAATAGCTCTCAGGATATAAACATATCACACTGGTAAAAGAACAACGTGAATTCCAAAAAAATAATAATAATAAAAATAAAGCTAACATCCCCATCACATTACATCAACTTTCAGCGCAATAAATTTGGAAATATTTTGTGCTATTTGAATTGCTCATTTGGAGCTTATATGCTGACCAAAACCCTATATGAATTTAGTTTCGCATTTCTGGTAATTTTCTGATTGTGCATTATTCTTCGAAGAACTTATACACTTGAGACTAATAAAGCTCGTAAATTTGCTTTCAGATTCAATCGTGAAAGTTGACCTCATGGATCCTGATCCATTCTTTATAGAAAGCGCTATTCACTACCTTGAGCCTTAATAATGCACAACATGCCGGTGGGTTCATCCTCTCCTACTGGTCTTTTCACCGAAAAAAACCATGCACAAAATCATACAATTTCCTCAACATGGACGTAACAAATCACCCAATTTCTAAAGCACACAAAAAATCCTTCAGAATCGACATCTTATTGCACAATGGACGGTTCCATTACCCCCACCCCCACGGTCCTTCCAACCGCTCTCTCCCGGAACTTAACACTGCGAGTGCGTGGTAAGCGGCACGTCTCGCAATGAGTTCAACTGCAAAGCCAACAAGTGGCTTCAAAACCGAACGCGGAATTTGGAGGACTCAGCAGCCGCGCAGCGAGAGCCGACATTACATTCCGGAGGGTTGGAAGAACTCTTTTGTGGTCGGGGGTTAGTTCTGACATTTTCGCAAGCATGTCCAGTGCACATACAAGCAGATAAGTAGTTCAGCCTCGCGACCCTCGCCGAAGTTCAGAGAGAGAGAGAGAGAGAGAGAGTACCGTTCGAGCTTGTATCTGAAGAGCGAGAGAGGAGGTCGTGAGTCGTGGCTCCGATAGCAGAGGCTACTCACACGGGGGGAGAGAGAGAGAGAGAGAGAAAGAGGTACAAGTACAACGGGAGGTATGGGAAGAAGGCAGAAATAAAATTAAAAAAAATAATAAAAAGGGGGGGACCGTCGGATTGTTATGGGTCCCGCATGAAATCAAATCTAACGGTCCAAATGTTTTGGCTTATCAACTGTCACTGAAATAATGGAGTTCTACGAATTTGATGAGCTCGCAAAATTGCAAATAGAGAAAATTCTAAATAGTGACATAGGTGTTTTTTTTTTTTAAAGAATGGCATAAAGTGAATCTTATTTCAAATAAAAATATGAAGTACAATATCAAACAAGGGCCTCAAGTGGTCGCTGTCTACGTCAATATAAGAAAAGAGGGCGCTCCAAACTAGCAAAGAGTACTTTTGTCTTTTAGGCTCCATTTGTTTCACGAAAAATGAACGATTTGAAAAATACTTTTCGAAAAGTGATTGCTTATATCATTTAGAAAAATTAATCAACAAAAAATGTTTTCATCATCGATAACAATCTATGCATAACTATTTTCATAGGCAATGAAAAAAAATTCATTTATTTAGTTTTTTCAATAGATATAAACGATTACTTTTTGAAAAATATTTTTCAAATCACTTATTTTCCGTAAAACAAACGGAGCAAATTTTAACATTTTCTTCTTCTTTTTTCTTCTTTTTCATTTTTATTTTTTTCCTTTTTTGCCGTTGGCCCGCCATCGACAATGCCAGGAGAGGGCAAGATGAGGAACGGCTTCGAATGGGTGAGGGTTGCCCTCGCCATCCACATCAAAGAAAAGAAAAAAAAAAGATAAAAGAATTTTAACATTAAAATTATCTTTGGACGAAATTGTCCTTGATTAGCCGAATATTTAGGAGGTCGACGTCAGGCTCTTATTTAAAACTACATTGCCATTTTAGGCATTTTTTAGGCATTTATTTGATACTGCTATCGTCCTTTAGGCTCTTATTTAAAAAAAAATACAATTCAAGGCCTTTTCTGAAAAATTGAAGGCACTTCATATTTTTATTTGAAAATTTTCCAAAATAATATGACTGACAAAACATATGTATGTTTTGAAAGGTTGCGACTACTTCCCATGAAATAAAAGTTAGATTTGAGAGCCCAGAAGTTTTCTGGAGATAGAATCGATCTGTGAAGGAACTTCCCTCGCGAAATTATTCATGCATCTCTGAGATTTACTCAATTTCAAACTTAAGGCATCAATTACTTTCGTAAAAGGGCTAAGCCTGTTTTCAACCACATCACAACATTTTGTACTACAATTTCCAAATTCCATCTGTATCCTATAAAAACACAAAGCCCAGATGCTCCCCAGTGTAATTGCAGAAACCTGACCAAAGTCCGAAGAGATACCAAACTGTAACACGACATTCACACCTCGGCCGCAAATCAGTGAATCACCTCCGACTCCGAGGAGGATCCTCGCTGAGCAGGGGGTCCAAGGAAAGATCCAGACAGCCACAGAAGAAACGAAACAACAAAAGAATAGTCTGAACAACGGCACCTCCCAAAAGCAATCGGAAAGAATCATAAAACTTGTAGACATGCAAAATGAGGAGACAGCCCGTGAAACATATTTGCGGCTCTTGGGACTGGATGTACATAGAGTAGGACAAAACCCTAAGTTGTTAGAACGTCAGGGAGTGTATTGGAATGAGCACCGGTGACTTTACCGCCAACATCAGGAAACTCCTCGGATCCTGGCAATGGCCCAACCTTCCCCACTTCGTCCACCAGTATGGGATACTGGAGAAGGTGGCCCTGCAATGAACCTTTGGCCTTGTAGTTGCTCCAGTTATTTCCAGCTATCTCATTCACCTTCTTCACACATTCTAAACTGCCAGGCTCATTAAAGCATCCTTCCACTTCCCCAAGATGCTCGGCCCACAGGGACATTCTGTATCCATATACCTGCACAGGTGGGCAAAAGTGCAAACACGCAACAATCATATCTGGCAATATGTGTCTCAATGCAAAGTGCATATACTTCTGGGAGCCCATTACTCCATTCCCAAGTCACACCGACCTATTTTAGATGCGATGACAATCAATGTATCAAAACAAATACCAGAGTCGAAACTGTTTCCAATTATTTACTTTACATTAGGTTGTCGAGAAAAAAAATCATACACTTTAATGACTTCCTTACTTATCTGACTGGAAATCGGTGTGTTCTTAGCTTTGTTACAAACAGTTCAACAAATGTGAACTGATTTGTATTCCAAAGATTCAGTGCATATTTGCTTGAGAAACCCAGCGCAAACATCCTAAAATCAGAAATTAGGCATATGAGAAGAAACCACAAGACAACAACCTGACCACGTGGATGCCTATTCTTTAGTGCCCAAGTGTGATGGGGCTGATATGCACCCATGGCAATCTCAGTATCTTTAGTACCAGCCAACGATCTTTGGTTAATATTTGCTGATCCCAATAAAACGTACTCATCATCCACGACCATTCCTTTAGCATGAACATATATCATAAATCGCTGGGACTTGTACGCTTCTGAGACCTGCCATAACGTGTCAGAAAACATCAGATCCAAGGTTCATCAAATTTTATGATGAGAAAAGCTGATTGACCATGTGCCAATTTTAAGTCAGGCTCCGCTCGATGATTACTCAAGATCGACTCAACTTATTTCTGGTCGAGCTCGAGCTCGAGCTCCAGCTACTCAAGTATCTCGTTGAGTAAAGTTCGAGCTCATCAATACTCGGCTTGATAAGCTCCCAAGTCTCATCAAGCTTCTATTACTCTTTTAAAAAATATTTCTTAATTAGAAAGACACATAAGTCATTACAATTACAGATATGACCCTCAAACACATATATGCAGGGGAACCGTCTGAGCTTATTATACTCAAGCTCGAGTTCATAAATATCTCTATTATAATCAAGTCGTGCTCAAGTCAAGCTCGAGCCTAAATACTTTGTACCCAATCAAGCTCCAGCTGAGTTTCGAGCCCCGAGTATGTGGGTCGAGTCAAGCTCGACCTTTGCACTGTATCTCGGCTCGATTACAGCCCTATGAACCATGCTTGATTGTCAATGCATTCGAGCACCGCGGAATAGGGTCTTGAGCTTGCAAATTTAATGACTAGTGATATAGACCATTGGCATGTTTCAAGGACCTGAAAACTAGTCAAAAACATACTGCAAAAAGCATTACCGCAGTATCTGGAGGAGGTTGACCAGAATTGTCTTCCCTTTTACCAAGACAGTAAAAATTAAGGTAGTCCTGAGGATGAGAATCTTTGAGCTGCATTTGCTTCAATTCACGTGCAACAACTTGATACATCATTTGCATGGTCTGGTTCTGGGAAGTAAATAAAGCAAAAAGTGAGAAAGAATCTGATCATGTGAGATTGTAGTCTGCAAAGAATTAGTACAAATGAAATCTTGGCCTGAAAAATAATCATAGTATTCACTATTCAATGTACTATTTTATGGAAGATGTGTGTGTGAGGAGTAGGAGATGGTATAAGAGAATACTTTGCACAGAAATAAATATTGACATTGAAAACATGTGAGAAAGCATATTCTTTAATTGGCTGGACACCTTAATGTAAACAAATCCTTAGTATTATATAGTCTGTAGTAATTTTCTGTCGCTCCACATGTAAAGAGCGTCCATTTCCATGGCGCTATCTTCCCTCTTGCCATCTTACCTATAAAACAAAAGCACCAAAGTCTACACAAATCTGTGGAAACATATCCATGTACCAAGCTACCTGCCAAAAGAGAATCTCTTGAACTGTAGCTGACTTGGGATCACCTTCAGGCCACATCGGTATGACAATGTATACAGCAAATCTCTCACTGGCTCTAATTTTGCTACCAATCTTCAAGGCCAGTTCCATTGGAATGAGGTTATCAGCTCCTGCTCATACCATGCTACAAACAGCTGAGTGATTTGTCGACAAAAAACTAATTACAAGAAGTCTACTACTTACTAAGGCTCTGTTTGTTTCGCAAGAAATGTGACATTTCTAGAAAACGTTTTCCGGAAAGTCATTTTCCTGAAATGACAATATTTTCCAGTGGTTAGCTAAGACTAAAAAATGAACGCGTGTAGAGAATTGATTTTCCCTAAATATCAATTTGGATTTATGCCAGGAAGATATACCACGGAGACTATTTTCTTGATACGACAATTGATGAAGAGATATCGAGAACGAAAGAAGGATTTCCATATGGTGTTTATTGATCTTAAGAAGGCGTATGATAGGGTTCCAAGAAAAGTTCTGTGGTGGGTCCTTGAGAAGAAAAAAGTACCTTCAAAGTATGTAGAGGCAATCAAGGATATGTATGACGGTGTTACTACATGTGTGAAGACTTATAATGGCACATCAAGTTATTTTCCAATCACAGTAGGCTTACACCAAGATTCTGCTTTGAGTCCTTATCTTTTTGCTCTAGTTATGGATGAGCTAACAAAAGATATTCAAGATAAGGTGCCGTGGTGTACACTATTTGCAGACGATATTGTGCTTATTGATGAGACCAGGGCTGAGATTAAAGCTAAATTAGAATTATGGAGAAACACGTTGGAGTCTAAAGGATTTACGATGAGTCGAAGTAAAACAGAATACTTGAAGTGTGAGTTCGACACGGCAGGAAGAGAGGATCAAGAAGTCGTAAATATGCTCGGACAGGAGGTACCCAAGAAAAATACTTTCAGATATTTGGGATCAATATTGCAAAAGGAGGGAGAGATTGATGAGGATGTAAGCCATAGAATCAGAGCAGGTTGGATGAAATGGCGTAGTGCATCAGGATTTTTGTGTGACCGCAAAATTCCTCTTAGGTTAAAGGAAAATTTTATAGGACGGCAGTAAGACCTACCATGCTACACGGAGCTGAATGTTGGCCAGTACAGAGGAAACATGAGCATAAAATGAGAGTAGCGGAGATGAGGATGTTAAGGTGGATGTGTGGTCATATAAGGATAGATAAGATAAAGAATGAAGATATTCGACGAAAAGTTAGAGTAGAGCCAGTGGCAAAAAAGATGAGAGAACATAGATTGAGATGGTTTGGGCATATTCTCCGAAGGCCCCTAAATGCCCTGGTACGAACAGAAATTTGCTATCGAGAGCATACCACGAAGAAAGAAAAAGGTCGGCCGAAACTTCCTTGGAGGAAAGTAGTAAAACAAGATTTAAGGGAGTGGGAAATAGATTGGCATATGGTTTATCTTAGGACGGAGTGGAAGAAGGCTATTAGTATTGTGGAGAGGTAGTTAGTGTGTATGTATATATCTTTGTTTATTTATTTTTACATATTTTTCTCTATTCCTAAGCGACCCAACAGCCGAAAAATGAGAAAAATGTTTTTCGTGAAACAAACGGAGCCTAAGACTTCATTAACGTGGCAACAGTACTAATTAAAGACTTAACTCCTAAACATACAAAAAAGTGATGAAAATGGTCAATTGACACACAATAAAAGAATTCACCAATACTTTGGAGTGAAATGAGGCATAATTCTTTTTTCGGTATGTCGATTCACTCTGTAAGTCTAATATGCGTATCAGCACATGATTGTGATCACATGAGGCATACTTAGTCCGCCAACGCAATATCTGGAGTATAGATAAGGAAACGCATACTTGCAACATAAAAGAAATCATGATGTTCACCTGCATTGATATACGACGGCCATGCATACGATGATCCCAGAAAATACTGATTTTCAATATATACGAAATGTTGAGCAGATCTGATTGCCTGAATGTAAGCTGCCTGAATGCTTCTGTCTACTACTACATCTTTCGTAACTATAAGATTCTGCACCAAATAATGGCAATAATTAAAAAGATGCACATACACATCCAAAAAACCTTTCCGGTACAATGCTGTCAATTAGAAAGGTAGAAACTAGTTTATGTTTTAACAAGACAGATTTCTACTGGAGCTCAAGTCTATTAATATTATTTTTTTTTCCTTTTCCGCTTTTCATTAAACTAGACAGAAGCAAAAAGAGACGAAAAGTAGGGATAATAAACGAAGAAAGAAACATAGATCTCATGTAGACCTGCTTTTCAGCATCATCTTTCTCTTTTGTGGGAAATCCTTTGACTGAACCAGAGTCGATAGACCGAAAAATCTGCACAAGCAAACACAGAGCAAATGGGCTTAATGAAAGAAGGTATGCAATAACGGCGCGTAACTTGCATTTCCAACCTGAACATGCCAGTTATTAGGATCATCTTCTTTAGATACATGGAGATCAGGGTTGTCCTCAGGCACTGAAAGAGCTGTGGTGTAATCAGATGACTCAGTCAATGTAGGACTCTGTATCCAAGAGATACGGCCTATCTTAATCAATGAATCATCATGCCAGTGTTTTTTCCCTTTGACAAAGAGACTGAATTCTTTAAATCTTGTTGCTTTCCTCCAACGTTGCTCAAAGTTTCTCAGTACATCATATGCAGCAGGCCCTTCAATCCGGCAGTGCAAGTCATGCCATGGTTGTCTTGGAGCTTTTATTTCAGCCTGACAGATACAAAGTAAAGACACTCACTGGAAGATAATTAAAAAAGAAAACCAAGTGGTGCAGCAACTACCATTGCATGGTGACAGGTACCAAAGTCCAAGATCTTACCGGTCACAAGACTCAAACCTGAAAGAAAATAGCAGATTTTGATTTTATCAAATCATCCTCATTGCATCTTGCTTATCCACCTGACTATTTCTTCATGGATTCCCATACAAAACAGCAAAAATCCTTCTAAGTCTTAAAATTTTAATGCTACCACGACACTTATGATGGTAATTCAACTGATGCGACAAAGCAAATTTAATCAGAAATAGGAAGACTCTTATTATGGAGATGGAAACTCAGTTCTCGAGTGCAAGTATCACGCCAGAGTCCATAATTCGACCTAGATTATAACACAGTATACACAGAGTGTTTAAGAGAAAAGAACTGCTAGGGAAAAAGCACTAATATATATCGATTATAGACAAACAACTCACAGAAAATGTAGGATTGTGAAAGTCATCCTCAAAAACATGAGTGTCAAGATCGCGAAATAGCCGATGCTCAGGTGTATCATATCGACCGTGACAAAGATCAATTCCTCCTATAAATGCAGTTATTTTTCGGTAATTGCCCGACGCTTGGGTGTCCACCAGGACACATTTTTGATGGTGTGTGAACATGGTTCCAACAACCTGAAGAAAAATATAGTACGAGCCAAGCTTGCAAGAGTTATTTAGGTTAACAGAATTACCAAAACATCACACCAGGAAATCAAGCAAGCAAGAAGACAAAGTCCGTCCCATTCTCACAAAATTTATGCAGCCATGCTTAAGTAAAATGAATGTACATTACAATGCAAACCTTATCCCTTAAGATTATCATTCCAAATTAACGAAGGCGGATTATGTATAGCACGGAATCTTTCCTAGAAAGTGGAGTACCTTTTTTAATGCCCAAAAATGAAAGGAAACTTCACAAACAAGAGTCCAGCTTTAAAAGTATGAAAAGGGACATTAGCTCTATGAATGGGCTATCTGGAAGAGTCCAAAAGAGACCATCAGTCACTTTATAAAGAACATTCATCTCCAATGCCAAATCACCTCAGCACCTAAATAGGACATTCTACAACGAAACGCATCTCCTACTACAAATATGCTAGGCAGCTGATTGCCTAGACATGAGGCAGGAACGAAACATCACAATGCCATGTAGCTCATAAATGTGAAAGAGGTTATGGCAATAGAAACTGATGAGAGCTTAACTGTCCAATGCTAAGCTAATCTCTAGATTTTGATAAAAGATTCATTTGGTGAAACTGCAAGAATTCAAACCTCCTTGACCAATTGGGTAGATCAAGAAAACAGCAATAGCAGCTGCATATGCAAAAGCACTCCAAGGGTGCATACCCAGATGGAAACTAAGTATTCACTCACGCCCAATGTAAAAAGTACACCAAGTAAGAAGTGTAGAACAATTAGCTTATAATGACCGCCTTTGTATAAACATTCATCAATAGATGCTGCTTCACATATTGGGTGCAAATGCAAACCTATAGCTGCTCCATGAAGTAGAGATCCAGAAACAGGTTCACGAATACCATCAATATCTAGCGGAGAGGAAAAGCATACCTGCTGTTTAATATAGCCAAGCTTACTGCTGGCATAACGTGGGGCCAGCACGCAGTTCACTGATGAATGCTTGAAAAAATTTCTAGTTTCTTCATCATGCGTCTGCATCACCCCTCCCTGCAAGAAATGAAGCCCATGCGTCCATATTCATTTTCAGGGACAAAATTGGGAGCAAAGAGAGAGACACTATCACCAAATTCTTCACTAGACAAATGATCCTCGTAGCAAATACACTAACCATTATAATACTCGGGGCAACAGAACCAACAACCATATGATCATCGGTGACGCCAAATGCCACCTTAATTTACTAAAATAAGCAGATGGAAGGATGTGATCCAGGGCAATCCTACTAAAATAGAACAACTTCTCACCATGTTAATAAGATAATTGTTCGAAGTCCTATCATCCCAAATCAACAACAAAACGCGCACCCCCTCTTCTGACTTATACTTGAGCAAGTCACCGAGCGTCAAGTCCCCGCCTCGCGGCAATGGCCGGGTACGCTCTCTAATGAGCTTAATTTTATAAAAAACCGACCAACCAACAATGTATATCAAATGGTGAGCCTCAGATATGGCATGACAAATATCCTCCCAACACTTCTCATGCCTATAAACGTCTCCAGCATCGCTATCCAACTCAATAGCGGGCAACAACCCATCGACCACATGAGCGTCCTGATACAGCGTGACGCGACAACCTTTTCTCAAGGGGAAATAAGTTTGCCTCACTCCCTGATGCGTCGAATCTCCAGCAATGCCGAACCGGTACACCGGGTTCTTCTCCACGGGCGTGAACTTGAGCTCGAGCTGGAGGGAGGTATTCGGCTTCGCCGAGGGTCCAACCAGCGGGAAGGAACCGGAGATGAGCTCGCCGTGTGCGATTTCCCGGGCCGGGATCTTAACAATGCCGATCAGCTGCCCGCCAAAGCTGTCGTCGTCCTTGACGCGGAACTCCACGTCCACGACGGGGTGAGCCAGGGCGATGAGGAAGCGCTGGTTCCACCTAGGGCTCTGCGCGTTGTGGACGACGCGAGTGCGGGCGATGGTGGCCTGGGGGACGCGGACGGTGACGTAGGGGTCGGGGCCGATGATCTCCCCGTGGCGGTCGGGGGAGGAGCCGCCGCCGCCGCCCTCGGGGACTCGGCTGTCGCGGGCAGGGGAGGGGGGAGGCCCGACGCAGGCGGAGAAGCACCAGCGGAGGCGCCCGGAGACGGAGGTGCTGGGGAGGTTGGAGGCGGAGATGATGCGGAGGTCGAGGTCGCCGTGGAGGCAGGGCAGCACATGATCTGGAGGCGAATTCGCCATGGGAGACATCGAAAGAGGACACAGGCGTCGTACAGAGAGAAAGACATGGTGGATTATACAGGAAGAGGTGGGGAGAGAGAGAGAGAGAGAGTGGAGAAGTGCCTTACTTGAGGAAGAAGAGAGAGCAAGGTATAGATGCGGAAAGAGATAGAGTGGGAAGGTGGCGGTGGTGGCGCCCTGGGCTGGGTGTCGGAATATCACCACCACCGTAGTACCGTACGATTCCACTATTTGAGTCACGTCGACGCTGATTGGCTGGTCCTGGCCCCACCTGTCTACTCTTCTTCTTCTTCTTCTTCTTCTTCTTCTTCCTCAGAAAACTCCATAGAAACGGGAAGCACCGGTCGTCTACGAGTCGCCGATGGTGAGATCGCGTGGCATTTTTCTCGCGGCCGTTTCTTCATCGTCGTCGTCGTTCGGGAGACAGAGTCGGCCCACCATCTTTCGTGAGTTGGGGGTGGGTGCCTGGGTGGGGACTTACGACAGCCACCCGCCATCTTTCATGAGGATGAGAGAGATCAGTGAGATCAATACTACTAATAACAAAAGTAGAACATCCGCTGCTCTGATATTCTGAGGGGAGAACTCCACAAAACAATTTCGTTTTAATTTTATATTTAGCATCGACTCCACTGGGGATGTGCAAACCGGATCGGATCGGCTCGGACGATCGGGTTGGTCTCATCCTTAAGGTGGCCGATCCGGTCTTCGGCCCCAATTATTGGGACTGGTGACCGGGCGGTCCGGTTCCTGGTTCCATGTGTTGGGATCGGACCGGACCGGCTATATACCATTAGAAAAAAAATATTTAAAACATAACAGAACAATAATATCCATAAGACGCCAATTTAAATGCTGAAAAATAGAGTGCGACAAGGAACATATCATATATTTTCTTCCAAGTTTTCTGGATTGTAGTAGTGCACGACAACCTAAGCGCCAAGCATAGTTCTCCATCCTTAGAGGAATGCCATAATCAGTTTCCATTGACAATAGAAACCCATAGCCCTCTTCAACTAAATCAACGTGGCTAAAAGCAGTCAGGACAGCAACAAAGGTGATGTGATCAAGCTTTATTCTCCTTGCTCTCATCATATGGAAAAGATCAAGCGCAGCATATCCTAGACCGTGTTGTTTAACGATCTTATTGGGCCGGGATCGGGACCGGACCGGACCGCCAGTCCTGGTCATATCCCAATCCAGTCCCTAGTCCCGAAAATATAGGGACCGGGCTACTTGTCCGGTCCCCGATTCGGATCGACCCGGACCATGCACACCTCTAGACTCCACATTAGAGAGAATATTTAAAAAAAAAAAAATCATGTCAAAATCTTTTCTGAATTAAATTGAAAAGAGTTTTTTTTTTTTTTGGTCGGAAATTTGAAAAAAGAGTTTATAAAAAGATTTGATTACACTTTTTTAATTTTTTTTTAAATTTAATCGGACTTTCATGACAGGTATTCGCAAAAAGTCAATTTTAAATGCCATAAAATCTGCCACAAGTCAACGTAGATAACTCCGGTAGGGATAGAAACTTTTGCCGTAAAATTTGCAAGAACTTGTCAAGAAATGATTATGGCATCTCTGAGATTTGTACAATTTCAAACTGAAGGCGTCGATTACTTTACAAAGTAGTCAAGCTGTTTTCAACTACATTTGTACAATTTCCGAATTACATCTCTACCCGCTAAAACCCAGATGCTCCCAGATTGTAACAACAGAAACCCTTCCAGCCAAAGTCGAAGAGACACCGAACTGTTCAAACACCAAATTCACACCATGGCCACGAGTCACCGCTGAGAATCCTCGTTATGCAGGGGTTCCGGGAACGATTCAGATAGCCAAGGAAAAAACAAAACAACGAAACAATAATCCGAACTACAGCACGGCTCAAAAACAATCAGACACATATTATACAACTTGCACACAGCGAGAATTGAGCGACAGCCCGGGAAACATCTTTGCAGCTCCTGGGGCTGGATGGACATGGAGTAAAGACAGAACCTAAGAACCTAAGTTGTTAGAACATCAGGGAGTGCGTTGGAATGGGCGCCGACAACTCTACCGCCGGCATCAGGAAACTCCTCGGATCCTGGCAATGGCCCAACCTTCCCCTCTTTGTCAACCCGTATGGGATACTGCAGAAGGTGGCCCTGCAATGAACCTTTAGCCGTGTAGTTGCTCCAGTTATTTTCAGCTATCTCGTTCACCTTCTTCACACATTCTAAACTGCCAGGCTCATTAAAGCATCCTTCCACTTCCCCAAGATGCTCTGCCCACAGGGACATCCTGTATCCATATACCTGCACAGATGGGCAAAAGTGTACAGAATCACACCCAAAACTGCTTATATCGCTGAGAGCCCATTACTCCATTCACAAGTTACGGCGACCTGTTTCAGATGCGACTGCATTCACCATGTCAAAACAAATAACAGAGTCGAAAGCTGTTTAATTCTTCTTCTTTTTATACTAAGTCGTCAAGGAAAAAATCACGAATTCTAATGACTTCCTAATATATCTCGCTGGAAATTGGTGTTCTTGGCTTTCTTACTACCAGTTCAACAAATGTCAGCTGATTTGTGTTCCAACAGATTTAGTGCACATTTGCTTGAGAAAGCCCGCGCAGAAAAATAAAAAGTTAGGCTTATGCAAAGAAGCCACAAGACAACAACCTGACCACGTGGATGCCTCTTCTTTAGCGCCCAAGTGTGATGGGGCTGATATGCACCCATGGCAATCTCAGTATCTTTGGTACCAGCCAATGATCTTTGGTTAATATTTGCCGATCCCAATAAAACGTACTCATCATCCACGACCATTCCTTTAGCATGAACATATATCATAAATCGCTGGGACTTGTATGCTTCTGAGACCTGCAATAACATGTCAGAAAACATCAGATCCAAGATTCATCAAAAAATTGTAATGAGAAAATCTGATTAACCATGCGCCAATTTTAACGTAAGCGCTGCTCCTGGAGGTCAATTTACCTCATTTCTAGTCAATCTCAAGCTCAAGCTACTAAAATACCCCATCGAGTCAAATTCAAGCTCATCGATACTCAGCTTGACAAGCTCCCGAGTCTCATTGTGCTTCTATTATTCATTTCAAAAATATATTTTTTTATTACCAAAAAAAGACATAAAAAAGTCATTAAAATTACATAAATGACCCTCACACACATAGGCAGGGAAACTGTTTGAGCTTATTAAACTCAAGCTCTGAGTTCATAACTAGCTCTATTATAATCGAGTCAAGCTCGAGCCCAAGTATTTTATACACGATCAAGCTCAAGCTGAGTTTCGAGCGCCGAGTATGCGGGTCATCAAGCTCGAGATTCGCACTGTATCGGCTCGGCTCGTTACAACCCCATGAACCATGCTTGCTTGTCGATGCATTCAAGCACCGCCGAACGGGTTCTTGAGCTTGCAAATTTAATGGTTGGTGAAATAGACTGTTAATATGTTTCAAGGTCCTGAAAACTAGTCAAAGCCATACTGAAAAAAGCATTACCGCATTGTCTAGAGGAAGCTGGCCAGAATTCTCTTCCCTTTTACCAAGGCAGTAAAAATTAAGGTACTCTTGAGGATGAGAATCTTTGAGCTGCATTTGCTTCAATTCACGTGCAACAACTTGATACATCATTTGCATGGTCTGGTTCTGGAAAGAAAATAAGGCAAAGAGTGAAAGAATCAGATTATGTGAGATTGCACTCCGGAAAAAATTTAGCACACATGAAATCTTGTCCGTAAAAATCAACATCAATTTACTATTTTATGGCTAATGTGATTTGTGAGGAGTGAGAGATGGTATAAGAGAATACTTTGCACAGCATTAGACAGACATTGGGAACAAACGAGACAGCGTATTCTCTAATAGACTGGACACCCCTAAATGGAATGAATTCCTCAGTATTTGGTACTATATAGTCTCTAGTAATTTCTGTTGATCGTAATGTAGAGACCATCCTTGTCCATGGTACTCCATATCTTCCTCCAGCTATCTAACCGATGAAAGAAAAGCACCAAAGTCTACACACATCTGCGGAAACATGTTCATGTACCAGCCTACCTGCCAAAAGAGAATCTCTTGAACTGTAGCCGACTTGGGATCACCTTCAGGCCACATCGGTATGACAATATATACAGCAAATCTCTCATTGGCTCTAATTTTGCTAGCAATCTTCAAGGCCAATTCCATGGGAATGAGGTTATCAGCTCCTGCTCAGACCATGTTACAAACAGCTGAGAGTGGTTTGTGGGGAAACCACCAAAAAAAAAAACTAAAACTAAAACTAGCTACACGAAGTCTACTGCTTACCATAATGTGGTAAACAGTACTAGTTAAAGACTTAGCTCCTAAAAAGTGATGAAAATGGTCAATTGACACACAAACAAAAGATTTCACCAATACTTTTGGAGCAAAATGAGCCATACTCAATTTTTTTTTTCGAAGGTCGATTCACTCTGTAAGTCAAATTCGACATGATTGTGATTAAATGACGCATACTTAGTCCACCAATGGAATATCTTCAGTATAGATAGGAATCGGCTACTTGCAACCTAAAAGAAATCATGATATTCACCTGCATCATTATACGATGGCCACGCATACGATGATCCCAGAAAATACTGATTTTCAATATATACAAAATGTTGAGCAGATCTGATTGCCTGAATGTAAGCTGTCTGAATACTTCTGTCCACTATTACATCTTTTGTAACTATAAGATTCTGCAGCAAAAAGTGCCAATAATTAAGAGGACACAGATACAAATTTAAAAAAAAATATATCCATAAAATGATGTCGATTAGAAAGATAGACACTAGTTTATGTTTTAACGGATAGAGAATTCTTCTCCAGCCCAAGTCCATTAATATGATTTTTTTTCTCCTTTTTTGCTTTTCATTCAACTAAACAAAAGCAGAAGAAAGGAAGAAAGATATAGAGATCTCATATAGACCTGCTTTTCAGCAATATCTTTCCTTTTTGTGGGAAATCCTTTGACTGATCCAGAGTCAATAGATCGGAAAATCTGCACAAGCAAACACAAAGTAAATGGGCAAAATAAAGTAAGGTAACCTGAATATGCAATAGCGACGTGTAACTTGCATTTCCAACCTGAACATGCCAGGTACTAGGATCATCTTCTTTAGAGACATGGAGAGCGGGGTTGTCCTCAGGCACGTCCATAATATTCTCATCGGGGTCATCCTTTGAAAGAGGTGAGGTGCTAACATATGACTCAGTCAATATAGGACTCAGTATCCAAGAGATACGGCCTATCTTAATTAAGGAATCGTCATGCCAATGGCTTTTTCCTTTGAGAAAGAGACTGAATTCTTTCCATTTTGTTGCTTTCCTCCAACGTTGCTCAAAGTTTATCAGTACGTCATATGCAGCAGGCCCTTCGATCCGGCAGTGCAAGTCATGCCATGGTTGTCTTGGAGCTTTCATTCCAGACTGTACCAAAGTCCAAGATTCTACATGTCACAAGACTTAAAACTGAAAGAAAATAGCACAGGAGATGTTGCATTCACCCCTTTTTCAGGTTTTATCAATCGAATTCACAAAATTCTGGTGTACCACAGAACATAGATGGACCTTCAGAACCTCAAATAAGCAAACTTGGCTCAACACAACAAACCGTACTTAAGCCGATAGGGGTCATTTTATTCTTCTCCGTTCACCAAATTAAGAATGAAATGATAAAAGAACTCACTTGTATCATGACAAATACGAGAATTAAACTAGAATATGCAGCCACTTCAACAACCCAAAATTTAAAGCAAGTCATTCCAATCCACTTCCAATGTGCGACCATGGCCGTAAATTTTGAAACAAGAAAATCACCCCTTTCAAGTTCGCAGATTGTGATTTTATCAATTCATCCTCATCGCATCTGCTTATCAACTGGACCAGTTCATGAATTCCCATAAAAAAACAGTATGTGCCCTCATCTTAAAATTTTCTAGAATGCTACTATCACAGTTACAATCGTAAGTCATCTGGTGTATTTAACCAGAAATAGGAGGACTGTTATGGCAAAGATGGTATATCAGCTTTCCAGAGTGAAAGAAACAAGGCACATTTATAGGAGGTATTGATCTCTGTTATCACGCCACTCTTCAAGCAGGAAAGTACAAAAGGCTTCCATCACTACAAAATATTGACCTACATTATAGGACAGTAAATGCAAGAGTACTTAACTAGCAAAGAACTAGTAGGCCAAAAAGCTAAAAAATTTCAAATATAGACATATAACTCACAGGAAATGTAGGATTGTGAAAGTCATCCTTGAAAACAGTGTTAAGATCACGAAATAGCCGATGCTCAGGTGTATCATATCGACCATCACAGAGATCAAGTCCTCCTATAAATGCAGTTATTTTTCGGTAATTACCCGACGCCTGTGCGTCCACCAGGACGCATTTTTGATGGTGTGTGAACATGGTTCCAACAACCTGGAGAAAAATGTCATTCACCATTGTAAGAAGTTTTCAGAATATCATAACTACCATGACATCACATAAGGAACTCAAGCAAGCAAAAGGAGAAGGGATGGTCCCTATCCCAGATTATCCAACAGAATCATGCAGCCATGCTTGACTAAAATGTATGTAGAATACAAAGCAAACCTTGTCCGTTAAGATAACCATCGTAGGTTAAGGAATGAGAATTATGTACTGCACGTAATCTTCCTAAGAAAGTAGATAACCTTCATGATAGCTCAAAAATGCAGAGAAACTTCCTAAACAAGAGTTTGACTTTACATAAATGAAAAGGAACATTAGCTTTGTGAATGGGCTAAGTGAGAGCCGGACAGAGTCCATTAGTAACTTTATAAAGAACATTCATCTCCAATGCCAAATCACCCTAGCAATGTCATAGGTCATTCTACAACAACACGCATCTCCAACTACAAATATGCTAGGCAGCAAATTCCCTAGACACGAGACAGGAACAATACGTAGTAATGCCATGTAGCTCATAATCGCGAAAGATGTTATGAAAAATATGGCGAATGACTAAGAGACCCTTGCTGTCCAATGCTAGTGCTAATATCTAGATTCTGATAAATGGTCCATGCAGCGAAACGGCAAAGAATTCAAGGAAAAGCATACCTGCTGTTTTATATAGCCAAGCTTACTGCTAGCATAACGCGGGGCCAGCACACAGTTCACCGATGAATGCTTGAAAAGCTTTCGAGTTTCTTCATCGTGTGTCTGCATCATCCCTGCCTGCAAGAAATGCCACTCGCGCGCCATTAGTCATTGGTACAGACAAATATTGCAATCAAAGAGAGAGACACTATCACCTAATTCCTCTTTAGACAAAGAGGTCCCCACGACTAAGACACTCACCACTATAAGCGTCTGGGCAACAGAAAGAACAACAATACAGTATTCGGTAATGCCACCTTAATTTACTAAAATAAGCAGATGGGACATGGAAGCATGTGATCAAGGGCAATCCTACTAAAATAAAACAACTTCTCACCGTGTTAATAAAATACTTATTGTGGGAAGTCTTATCAT
Organism: Rhodomyrtus psidioides; assembly: GCA_021437785.1. Lineage (NCBI taxonomy): Eukaryota > Viridiplantae > Streptophyta > Magnoliopsida > Myrtales > Myrtaceae > Rhodomyrtus > Rhodomyrtus psidioides. The sequence goes on along the minus strand of JAILYB010000040.1, from coordinate 4,259,049 downwards.
CCCAAACCAACAACAAAACGCGCACCCCCTCTTGTGACTTATACTTGAGCAATTCACCGAGCGTCAAGTCCCCGCCTCGCGGCAATGGCCTGGTAGGCTCTCTAACGAGCTTAATTTTATGATAAACCGACCAACCGACAATGTATATCAAATGGTGAGCCTCACATATGGCGTGACAAATATCCTCCCAACACTTCCCCTGCCTATAAAGGCCTCCAGCATCGCTATCCAACTCAATATCGGGCAACAACCCATCGGCGGCATGAGCGTCCTGATACAACGTGACGCCACCCCCTTTTCTCAAGGGGAAATAAGTGTGCCTCACTCCCTGCTGCGTCGGATCTCCGGCAATCCCAAACCGGTACTCCGGGTTCTTCTCCACGGGCGTGAACTTCAGCTCGAGCTGCAGGGTGGCGTTCGGCTTCGGCGGCTCCCCCGAAGGTCCAATCACCGGGAAGGAACCGGAGATGACCTCGCGGTCGGCGATTTCCCGAGCGGGAATCTTGACAATGCCGATCAGCTGCGCGCCGAAGATGTCGTCGTCCTTGACGTGGAACTCCAAGTCGACGACGGGGTGAGCCAGGGCGACGCCGAACCGCTGGTCCCACTTAGGGTTCTGCGAGTTGCGGATGACGCGAGTGCGGGCGATGGTGGCCTGGGGGACGCGGACGGTGACGTAGGGGTCGGAGGTGATGATCTTCCCGCGGCGGTGGGCGTCGCGGTCGGAGGAGCCGACGCCGGCGTCCCGGCGGGGGCTTCGAGGGTCGTCGGCGGAGGGCTTGGCGCAGACGGAGAAGCAGAGGCGGAGGCGCTCGGAGACGAGGTCCATGTTGGGGAGGTTGGAGGCGGAGAGGATGTGGAGGTGGAGGTCGCCGTGGAGGTAGACGACCTGATCAGGAGGCAAGCCCGCCATGAGGGGAGAGATTGAGAAGAGGATGGAGACGGTGCAAGTAGAGAAGGTGCAGTAGGTGCGAAGAGAGAGAGAGAGAGAGAGAGAGTAGTGGGTGGGTTTATATGGAAGGCAGAGAGAGAGAGAGAGAGAGTGGGAGAAGTGCGTTACTTGAGGAAGAAGAGAGGCCGCGCGTGATTGCCAGTGCGGGGAGATAGAGAGGGAAGAGGAAGGTATTGGCGACGCTGACTCTGACACTGACAGAGCGGCACGAGGAGGAAGGCGCGCGTGACGGCGAATCGCCGATGCGGGAAATCATCCAGAATTACATCGCGTTAACGTTACTGACAAGTCGATTAAATCACGCCGTCGTCTCGCCGGCGCCGCGACTCCGTGCAGTAGGCTGTCTACATGGGTGGGTACGGAGCCGCGAGCGGGAATGAAATGCGCCCGCCGAGTAATTACCGTCCCTAGGCAATTTTCCCGATATGGGTTCTCGCATTCGAGTCACTTAGAGTCCGGTCGCCAGACCTCGCGTCCGATCTCCGGCGACATTGACGAGCATCTGTAACTGTAATCTCTTTCTTTTTTTGGGGGGTATAAACAGAAGGAGCTTCTTCGTTACTGACCACGAGACGAGAGCAAAGTAACCTTGTTCTGGGAGTGGATAAGGCCAAAAGGCGAGTGTGGTGGGAGCCGCCGGCGAGCGGCGGTTGTAACGTCGCTTTCAATTTTCCCGAAAGCCCTTTACAAAGGAAAAAAAAAGATTAAAAAGAGCGGGACGCCATGCCCTGGTTCGAATCGTGCTGTGGACGAAAAGGCTACGCTTGGCCTTGCGGACGCCTTCCGACGGGGAAAGTGGGGATCCCACGGGGCTCGCTCGCCCGCGTGCCATTTCATCTTTCCCTCTAAAAAGTCACGAACCTCTTGACCCCGTGCAGAAAGGTGAGAGACCCCTTTAAGCCATTTGACGTCCCTCCCGGCCAGTTTCGCTCGAAGTAGAGATTTTTTTAAGAGGGGGACATTACATATTAGAAGTACCTATCACGAGATGGTGATCCTTTAACAAATTGATCGTACTATGGATAGCGTCACCCAAAAAAAAAAAAAAAGACTTCCAGGAATCCAGGGGACTTGAGGCGTCGTCCTCATGATGGCCAAGTCTCGAGGGAAGTTTTTTAAGGGAATTTTTTTTTTATAGGTATATTAAAAGTCATAAAACTTATCATGAAAGTGCAACCGTGAACTAAAACTTATTATGAAAATTGAATCGAGTCATGAAACTTTTAAAAGTTGGGATTAAATTATAAAACTTGTCAAAAAAAAATGCAATTGGGGGAAGAGAGGAATTGGAGGGATAGAGATTTATGTTGAGAGATTAAGCGTTGGCCGTCTCTTTTTCATTTTAACTTCCAAAGAGACTGTAATTTTTTATTTTGACTTTTTCAAAGGCTCCAAAATTACTTCTGAAGAAAAAAAAAATACTCCGAAGTAGAAAAATAAGTTGCGTAACCAAACGAATTTATACTTCATAAGTGCTTCTGAAGCATAAATTCTACTCCAAAAAGTGTCTGTCATGCGCACCTTAGGACTCGAATGCATTTTATTGATAAGTTTTAAGACCCAATTGTATTTTTTGAAAGTTTTAAAATTCAATTATGCTTTCGTGTTAAGTTGAGGACTTCCGGTACACAACCCTTGGAGCGAGGCCTTTCTCCCAAAGTGGTCTTTGGAACTAGGGTTAATACCACAAAAAATTTCAAACTGGTACATCTGTGATAATTTTACCACAAATTATTTTTTTGACCGTGAAAAATCTCAAACTGATACATCTGTAACAAATTTACCCCAAATTGGTACAGTTATGACAAATTTACTCTCTTTTAGTTTTCGTTAAATTTTATCGTCAAATTGCTGAGTTGGATGAATTGTCGGGTATACACGTGACCTTATTTTTGCTACAGATGCATCAATTTTGAATTTTTTTTCATGGTATTAACTCAATTTAACGAAAATTAACATAGAAAAAATTTGTCATATATGCACCAATTTGAGATTTTTTATGGTAAAAAAATGAGTTTGGAGTAAATTTATCACAGTTGTATCAGTTTAGGATTTTTGGTTGTCAAAAAAATAATTTATGATAAATTTATCACAAGTGTACCAGTTTGGGATTTTTTGTAGTTAAAAAAATAATTTTGAGTAAATTTATCACAAGTATATCAGTTTGCAAATTTTTCCCAACTTTGCCGGACAACAACCGATTACAAGTCAAGTGTCAATATCAACGCCATCTAAACCCGATTTCCAAATTTTCCCAAATTGAACCTCCAAAATCTTTTAGACTAAACTCAGAGTAAAAAATGGTACAAAATAATCTCGCTAGTCGCTACAACCCAAGGGGCGTCTCAGTGGGAGAACAGCTGCACGTCCCCTCTCTCTCTCCCCCCACCTTTTCGTAATTTTAACGAAATAGAAATATCGGAAAAAAAAACAAATAATTCAAAAAGTAATTTAAAAAAATTATATAGTTTAAATAAATTAATAAAAAAAAATATTTTTCGTCGACGAGGAAAATGTTATTAGTATTCAATTTAGCGCTCGTTTTTAGGAAAATATTTTTCAAATCATCCATTTTTTTAGAAACAAACGAAGCCTGAAAAGAAAGCTTGAGACTTCGACAGGCCACGATGAAGTGTGAGGGGAAGCTCGTCATAATTCAGGAGTTTTTTGATAATTGTGACATTCTGCGGGACCAAAGTTTAAGCTGAAAACTTGATCTAATATTTTGTATGACGACACACCGGTCGTGAAAAAGAACCGAAACGAAACGGCAGAATATCAAACACCCGGCGGGCATGCGAAGAATATCCTCCTTATTCTTCTCCCTTTTCAGAGCTTTTTTTCAAAATAATATTAAAAAAATAAATATTTACAAAATTAATATATAAAAAATTTTATTTACCGTTTTAGATCTCCCTCGGCAATTGAATTGCCGAGGGAGACCTAGGGGCCCACGGGCGGGCCCCATTCCCTCTCCCTCGGCAAATGAATTGCCGAGGGAGAGGGAGCGGGGCCCACCCATGGGCCCCTCTCCCTCTATTGCCAGGGAGAGGGGGGCTGCAGGCCCCCCCACGTGGGGGACCTGAACCCTCCCCCCTCCCTCGGCAATTGAATTGCCGAGGGAGGGGAAAATCATTTGTTTAATAATATAAAAATAAAATATATTATAATATTATATTAACAAATAAATTATTTAAAATTTTGAGTCTTACATTTTTAATTTGTTTGCTTTGTTCGCAGTTGGACTGTCGAGAAAAGCATTTTAATTTACGTAAATATTTTTTTGACGCCGCCTCGTCGCTTTAAGGTCTCGACGAAAAAAAAATATTTACGTGTATCTACTTCACGGAAAACGAGTGAGGCGACGGCGTTTGCTCGCAGGATCGCAGACCGATTATATTTAAGTAAAAGACGCGAGCAAATACGTAAAAGTCGACGGCGTTTGCTCGAGGGGCCGCGGAGCGATCATATTTACGTAAAAAAATATTTATGCGTCTCGACTCGGAGAAAAGCGGGCGCATGAGCGAGACGACGACATTTACTCACGGACCGCGAAGCGATCATATTTACTTAAAAAAATATTTACGCATTTCGACTCCGAGAAAAGCGAGACGACGACGTTGATGCTCGCTCCGGGGTCACGGAGCGATCATACCTCGCTCTGAGAAAAGCGAGATGGGTAAATATTTTTTTACGTAAATATGATCGATCCGCGGTCCCGCAAGCAAACGCCGTTGCCTCGCTCGTTTTTCTTGAAGTCGAGATGCGTAAATAATTTTTTTTTTACGACGGAACCGCGAATTGACGTCGAAAAAACATTTACGTAAATTAAAAAAATTATAATGCTTTGCTCGACAGTCCAACTGCGAGCAAAGCAAATAAATTAAAAGTGCAAAATCCAAAATTTTAAATAATTTATTTTTTAATATAATATTATAATATATTTTATTTTTATATTATTAAAAAAATGATTTTCCCCTCGCTCGGCAATTCAATTGCCGAGGGAGAGGGGAGGGTTCAGGCCCCCCACGTGGGGGCCCCCCCTCTCCCTAGCAATGGAGGGAGAGGGGCCCATGGGCGGGTCCCCCTCCCTTTCCCTCGGCAATTAATTGTCGAGGAAGACCTAAAATGGTAAATAAAATTTTTTATATATTAATTTTGCAAATATTAATTTTTTTAATATTATTTTGGAAAAAAGCTCCCCTTTTCACCGACACCCACTCTCTGTTTGAACAAAATGAAAGCAAAGGAATTCGTTGTCCTGAAGTGTCCTCGGTTATGTGCTGGTTTTGTGAATGTAGATCACGGAGCAAATCAGAGTAAAAAGTGAAAAATGTAGAAAATCCAGAGATTACGGCGTTGCGTAGAGAGTTTCGGAATTAGGGTGGACTCTGGGAAATTTAAAAATTGAGTTCAGACAATTTTAGACGAATACTCCGCCACCCATAGCCAAAACAGTGGCACGAGCCACTTGCTGAAGTGGACAGTGTCATGGACAAAAAAGATCATCAAGCCCATCAGGCTGAGGAAGTGGGCCAAACTAGCCCGTTGATTCAAGCCCATCAGGCTGAGGAAGTGGGCCAAACTAGTCCATTGATCCTGTATTGTAGAATCTTCTTGTATCTAGGGAATCGACGATTGTGAGTTCTCAACACTTTCTCTTGAATTCCGTTCCAAGAATGCGAGAGTAAGAAACGAGAGAGCAAGTAAGGCGATTCAAGATATAAATGTCCTAGCTAAATTAACAAATGTTCTTTTCCATGTCTTTGCTAGAGCAAGCTGCCACTTTCTAAAACCGAATGGCAATGCCAGAAGATACAAATTTTCCCGTTGTTCATCGGGTTCTAATGCTCAAAAACAGAATATACAACTGGCAGATGGCATCAAATTGATACGTCACTAAACCGAAGCCTCGTTGTTCTTTGTCATCTACGGCAACAAACAGAAGGCCACATCGTTGACCCAGGTTGATCCAATGATCACTTGGCGCAGCCACGATTGAAAGAAGACACACTGTCATTCACTACGACGACAAAATAATAGTCCTGAACTGGACAATCGACATTAGTCTTCTGTTCTTTGTAATACAATCTCTCTACGCTAAAAGAGCCTAACAAGCAGCAAAATAGTATTCGTCCATTTCGACAAACGTCCTTGACAATACATGCAACTACATATATACACATTGCCGCAGCATATAGCTTGCGGAGCCTAAAAAGGTTCCGCTGTGAACAATATCCACTTCATCGTCAAAATTAGACGACTGGACGCTTTCTCCAGCGAAGGTTCAGACCTGCAGATCAATTGGATAACAGAGAGCATATCAGCTTTGGGTATATATACCTACCCAAAAGTCGGGAATTCTATGTGTTTTTTTTTTAACGCTTTTTGACTTGCAAATGGATATGCCAGCGTATTAACTTCCAAAAGTATGGTGTCAGAAACAAAATAAAGAAGAAAGGAAACTAAAACCCACCGCACATGAGAATTCTCATCCATGTAAAATCCTTGCAAACATCAGTTGTACTAGGAAGTAAAACATAACCTATTTTGAGCTTTCTAGCAATAGTTTGCATCACCGACTGCTCCCGTCATCCTTCTTGCTCCCATCATCCTTGTCGCTCGGAGTGTACTGGCTAGTAGAAGAAGGTGAGTATCCAGGTGCACTTGGAGAATATCCCACACTGGGGCAGCAGATTAGTCACAGGTTAATCTAGTTAGGAACAATGTGCTATCCACAGTTTGCAACACCCAAGGCTGGTACACTCACCTGTACTGAGGAGAACTTGGGCTGTAATCTGGGTTGACACCAGAATTGGATGGGCTGAAAAGAAAATACCAATTAGTTCACATAGTAGAATAGACAATTGTGCATGAACTATGAATGTGCTGACTTAACCAAACTGTTTTGGGAAAGAATACTCGACAGTAGCATCATAAAATCATGGCAGACGTGACTTGGACTAATTGACCTTTAATTTTCAGCGGGGGTACGCAATATCAGACAATTTGACTTTCACATTGAAAGCAGACATGTCCACATATTACCACTTGATGATGTCCCATAGACTAAAGATTGAAATGATAAACCATTACCTGCCAGGACTGTATGTTGGGCTTGATGGAGAATATGATTGAGATGTTGGTGAGTATGACGGCGATGTGGGGCTGCAAGAAGACAGACATCTTCAATCATACTAAACCTAAATCCTCCCTTAACAAAGAATAGCTTGACCAATACGACTATAGTAAAGGCACAATGATAATATGTTGAAAACATGCAAAAATTAATAAAATCAGAGGAAAGCTTGTCCGCCACGCGTGCCAACACAGTTTACCTGTAGCTTGGAGACGTAGGACTGTAAGGACTGGATGGTGACAATCTTGGACTGCTTGGCGAGTACACTGATGATGGGCTGTACTTGGCCGACTGAGGGTTGTAACTTGGAGAAGTAGGGCTGTAGCTTGGCGAAGTTGGGCTGTAACCTGGAGATGTGGGGCTATAAGCTGGCGAAGTTGGGCTGTAGGAAGGAGATGTAGGACTGTAAGAAGGTGAAGTTGGGTTGTAGGATGGTGATGTTGGGCTGTATGAAGGAGATGTTGGGCTATAAGATGGTGAGGTGGGGCTGTATGCAGGGGAGGTGGGGCTATACGCAGGTGATGTGGGGCTATAAGCAGGAGAGGTTGGACTATAACTAGGTGATGTGGGGCTGTAACTTGGCGAAGTGGGGTTGTAGCTGGGAGAAGTAGGGCTATAAGAAGGAGACGTAGGGCTATAAGATGGGGATGTGGGGCTGTAGCTGGGAGAAGTGGGTGAATATGAAGGGCTTGTAGGAGAATATGCAGGACTTGTTGGGCTATAACCAGGAGAACTCGGACTGTAGGTTGGAGACGTGGGGCTGTATCCAGGAGATGTGGGGCTGTACCCAGGTGATGTGGGGCTGTAGCCAGGTGAAGTCGGGCTGTATCCTGGTGATGAGGGACTGTATCCAGGAGAAGAAGGGCTATACCCCGGAGATGAAGCAGGCGAGAAGGCCATACCACCAACATAGGGAGAAAACTGAGCATCCGTAGTTGGAGAGAGTCGGAGGTTTGGGCTCAGCAAATAACTTGGAGACATCATACCCTCATGGTAAGGAGTTCCAGAGATTGGTGAACGTGCAGGTGTCATGCCAAAATCAGGACCATCCATATAACTAGGCAGCTGGAGTTCGATGGCATGCTTCAACATCTCATCATTGAGGTACAATGCACAGTCTCCTGTGCCAATGGGTGCAAGCTGACCCAACATAATGTTCTCCGTAACACCCCGCAGATAATCTGATTCGGCATAGACAGCAGCATCAAGAAGAATGTCTACAGTTTCTTCAAATGAGCATCTCATCAGTGGCCCAGTATCATTTCGATTTATGCCATGACGTGTAATGGCCATCAAGTGGCCTCGATATGTCATGGTATCACACAATATAGCCAAATGCCGATAGTTCACATAAGATCCATCAAATGATATGACAACACGCAGTTCATCCAGTAAGGAGCGACGAACTGCCTCAATACCAAGAACTTCAATGATTTCTATTAGATGATTGCTCGTTGTCCTTGTGGCATCAACTCCTTCATGACACATGACAGCTAATAGGTTCACACCTTCAGTATCTAACATCCACTCAGTTTCTGGCTTGAAGCCATCATTCTCATTGAATTTGTTTACTTTGCCATTCTTGATAAACACCTTGTTAATATCTGGGATCCCTCGAAGAGCCATTTCTGTGAGCATGTTGCTCTCAATCTTCTTTAAGAAGACATCATCTTCTGCAGATTCATCAGTAAGCTCCCCTTTTGGAGCTTCATCATTCATGATACGAATGCGAAGAATGAGCTTATCGGCATTGTCATCGTTGAATATGCAGTTCAAATCATCATCAAATTCCAGATTGATCTTCCCCGCAATATCAGCCATGCTAAGCTTCTTATCCACCATCATTTCCCGATTCAACTCTATGCGAAGCAACCAAGGAGAAATCTTTTCAGGGGCGATCTCTTCATCCGGCATTTCATAGTAAGATTTGACGAAATCAACATCCTCTTCAATTATTGTGGTCGTAGGGTCTGGATCATACCACACTTCAGTGGCTTGAGTTACACTGCGGAGTGTAGTGTACTCCAAGGCACATTGAACACTCTTAGCACTTTCCTTTGTCTTGTTCACCTCAGGTTTCAGATAGACAGAGAGGGAAGGCGTCTTAATTTTTTTGGCAACGTTAATGATTTCTCTCAACCTAGGAACACCAAGAGTGACATTCTTCGCACTCACACCAGCGTAGTGAAAGGTATTGAGAGTCATCTGGGTGGCAGGCTCACCAATAGATTGTGCAGCAACACAACCAATCATTTCCCCTGGAGCCACTAATGATTGCAAGAAACGCGCTTCAATCTCACCAATCACCCAGTCAAAAGCTTCACGAGTAAGCCTATACTCTTTCAACACTCTCTTGCTAGCAAATGTGCTGCGAAGTAAGATATTGAAAAAAAGAGTTGCATTCTTTTGAGCTTCAACACTTAAAGGATCCTCACCGGGAACAACCTTAAGCCTCTCTTGAAGCTTATCAATAGCCTCCACAACCTCCACGGGGTGAATATCCGAAGGCCTCCTCAAGTCGATTTTAAAAGTCTTCTGGGCATTCCAAATAAGTCTCTTGAGGTTGACAGGTAATGGCCAAGTATTATCACCTGTAGTTGCAATCTCTGTTCCAAGCTGGTATCTATCAACTTCAAGTTTTTCAACTTCAGCATCAAAGACATCTTTCAATTCTCCGATCGATCTCAGATCCTCAGCATTTTCAGGCAACATGTAATCAGGGTTCCAGTTCTCATCATCTATCTCATATCTGAAAAGTCTATCAAATTCTGACTTCTTCATCTTCAAAGAATCCAGTTTCTGAGATTCAATCCAGACGGAATCCATACCATCTTCACCATACAAAAACTGTATAACATCTCCCAACGAGTTCCTAACTGTTCCATCATATTTGACCATAATATCCTCCATAGCCTTCACTAATCGCCTCTGGATATATCCAGTCTCAGAAGTCTTGACAGCAGTATCAATCAGACCTTCCCTACCACCCATAGCATGGAAAAAGAACTCCTGCGGAGTCAACCCACGAAGATACGAATTCTCGACAAATCCACGACTTTCTGGCCCATAATCATCTTTTGTGAAATGGGGCAGAGTTCGATCTATGAATCCAAATGGGATCCGCTTACCCTCAACATTCTGCTGACCAACACAAGCAGTCATCTGAGAAATGTTGATGAAACTTCCCTTAGATCCAGCAGTAACCATCGCTTTGAGATTGTTACTCTCAGATAAACTCTTTTGGGCACTACTCCCAGCATCATCACGAGCCTTGTTCAACACCTGAAAGATCACAAGTATGTAATTGTTTGACTTATAGAGCCTAAAATGAGAAGAATGTGGGTGGGCGAAAATATACGGACCTGATTGACTTTGTTTTCAAAGGATTCCATCATTGTTCGTCCAGGTTCAGGCTCTAATTTTTTCTCCTGAGCATCTTTTATAAGCCTTTTCACTTCATCTTTAGCCGAAGAAATGGTCTCATTAATTTTTTCCATTGTTGCTGCATCAGCGATGGTGTCTCCAATACCAATGCTGAAACCATTCTGCAAAAGCCAATAGTTGACAAGCCACTGAGTATGTCCCAAGAATTTCCGGGCTGCATCTGGGCCAACCTCTTCCCTGCACAGACAAATATTGCAATCAACACTAAAGTAGCCAGACGAGTCTTCGAAGAAGTTCTACCGTGGACAAGAAGAAGGAATTTCAGTATCCTGAACACAAATTTATAGCAAATCCAAGTTCCAAAAGTCCTCACGCAGGTAGATATTTTCTAAGAGAATTCATCTGCCAGGAAATCATCCAGCTGAAACAAAAGTTGAGAGTTTGTACCAGATGACATGTATGAGACTTCCTGTAGATGTCCCAAGGGTCTTCTTGCAAAGTGTACCCGAAAGTAACTCCCCCTTCTCAATTCGAACTTGGGTATCTCCTGGAGTTATAAATCCTGTTTCAGACTCTGCATGCCATGCGGAGTTTCTCAGCAGATTGATCTGCTTGGGAATGATGAGATTGAACACTTGCTTTCCCGTCCAAAGAGGCCTGGGTTTCAAAATAGCAGGAGTGGGAACTTTCCCATCAAAATCCTCCCACCACATCAAGACATTCATGAAAACATCCTGCGAGGGGGGAAAAAGGAGAAGCCATGGACTTCCGACGTCAAAACTCAAACAAAAAAAATAAATACTGATAAATTTGCAAAACTATCACAAGGAGTTCTACGGAATCACCTTCTCAATAAAAGTATCCCTCTTTGTGATTTTACGACAACCTAGGAGTGTATCCTGGACAATTCCCATCACTGGTCTATTGGATTGAGGCGAAACAATACACTTGGGAACCATCATTAGCTCCAAAACTTCTGCTCGGGTTTCAAAAGACTGAGGCACGTGCATGTTCATTTCATCTCCATCAAAATCAGCATTGTATGGTGAAGTTACAGATAAATTTAGACGAAAAGTCGAGTATGGCATGATCTTAATTCTGTGACCCATTATAGACATTTTATGAAGACTGGGCTGGCGATTGAACAGCACAAAGTCTCCATCATTCAAGTGTCGCTCCACCTGCAAAAGAGTATTTCAAGTTAAATAAGCTGTTTCAAAGAATCCTTCTTACTTATCAAAACCCAAAAACGTAGAAGAACAAGGATAGCGGAGAGTGCCTTGTAGCCTAGTTCTAAATGATGATCGCTACTTTTTTTCAAATAGCGGAGATCAAGTCTCTGTCCATCATCCCTTATAATATATTTAGCCCCAGTTTTACCAGGTGGCGGATGAGGCCCATACTCAACAAGCTCCTTTAACCTGTTTTAAGATAAAAAGTCAATATAGAAGGAGGAGGAGGAGGAGGAGGAGGAGGAGGAGGGCTAAGTTTATGAACCTCTCAATGTTATAAGGAGTCACGGTTTCTGGATATGTAAGATTCAACGCAATACTCCAAGGGACGCCTAGTTCATCAATATTAATTGTTGGATCAGGTGTAATGACTGTTCGAGCAGAAAAGTCGACTCTTTTTCCCATGAGGTTCCCTCTAATCCGGCCTTCCTTTGCCTTGAGCCTGCTGCAGATCGACTTGATAGGTCTCCCAGACCGCTGGGTAGCCTGAGAAGTAATAGAAGAAATGCATGCATCAGTACCTTAGACACTTGAGGCATGTTACAGGATAAAGACAGACAAAACTATTTCCATCTTCAAATTCTACAAATGGCTTAAAAGAGTCAGCAGACCCTTGGCTGTCCGGGCAACTCATTGTCAAAGTATGTAGCGATGTGGAATTGCAACAACTGTGCAAACTCCGATATGATATGTGCTGGTGCACCATTCCTCTCCTGTTGCCTTAGATTCTCATTATGTCTTATAATCATTGCCAATTGATGCGTCAGATCATCCTGTATACGAAAACAGGCAAGATGTAAGTACATCCTCTCGTTTGCATAAGAGTTAAGTCATCAAGTTAGTTCTAACAAAAAATCCAGAAAAGAAAGAAAGCATAATATTAGATAGTTCCACATACAAACACCAGAAAGACAAAGAAATGCTTGCCTCACTCCTGGAAGAGGTGTCCATCATCACAGAGGGCCTCACTGGAGGTGGAGGAATAGGTAGAACTTGTAAAATCATCCAATCTGGACGAGCATACTTCGGGTTCAAGCCTAACAGCTGGCAGTCTTCATCACTTATTCTCTTGAGAACACTGAGCACCTAATTTGCATATTAACAGTCTGTAAAGCTTGTCAAAGTAAGAAGAAAAATTAGTTCTGTTCGTGCATATGAAAAAATTACCCTTTCAGCAGAAAGTGTCTGTTTTCTTTCCACAGGTTCAGGAAGCTGATCCTGATCATCGTTTTTCTTCCGCTGGGCCTTATATTCTGCTATCATTTTCATTCCTTCAATGGTAAGCTTTGGCTGCTGGGCACCACAGCCCCCACGACTCTTTTTCACCGGCTCTTCTGAGCCTTGACCTTGTACATCGATCTCATCTCCACCTTCACATTTTGATTTGTTTTTACACGCATCTAGTATCTTCTTAAGCCTATTTTTAGGATTTCTTATTCGAAGGGCCTGTTTGAACTTGTGATCTTCCTGCAAGAAGTCCAAAAGATAAGTACCTATTACCATGACATAAGCTTGTATTTTTCTATGGGTTCATATGTTTGAGACAACATTATAATCGGCATCAGGAGTGGTGCGAAAGCAACAGTCATCTATAAATATCACTCCATTCGACCCTCATTTGTTCAAAACTATCCCATTAGAATCCACAATACTGCAGCTTCAACATTCACAACAACCAATTTTGCTCCAGATCATATCTGGAAGGAGTCAAATTTTAGCACTCAAAAGGAACAATATATTGCAGCCTCATCTTTGTGATGTCAGAGTCACCTATGTCCAATTACACCCTCAAATAAAATTATGCAGATCAGCAATAGAACCCAACTGAGAGTTCTGCATCAACAAATCCCAGTCCTGTTCAAAGGTTCAGAAGGACAATAAAGGTCCTCAGCTAATTCTTACATACACATCGAGTTATCCACATCAGTACGGCCCTCACCACCCCGACCGTAGATCAATTGGGGAAAAAAAGAACAAATTGCAATTGGAATTTCAGCATTGAAACTTTGGGAACTTTAACATTTCCCCTTGCAAGTCTCATATCGACAAATCACAAGAAAATAAGAGTAAGTGTTGGATTGCCTAGTACTCCAAGAATTGTGACTGGAACCACAGATGTTTGGTAAAAAGAGTGCGCGCAGGTACCTCATCTACAAGTATTTTGGAGCAATTGAAGCAAACACAGCGCATGATACTCAACACGGTCTTCAGGAACCCAATATGAAACATCGGCTTCGCCAGCTCCAGGTGCCCAAAGTGCCCAGGGCACTCAGCCATGTTTGCTGTGCAAGTCTCGCACTTCAGTTTCCTATCAATCGTGCCAAGACGAGGATCACTCAGCCCACCAATCTTCGGCTTGCCTCTCTCCGTCGTCTCGCCATGCTCAATCTGCACTACAGACGTTTGCCTCTGCACAAACCAAACAGAACCAACAGCACAATCAGTACACGCACAGAAACCCCCATACAATAACCGCGGATATCAGAACCTCAAAACAAGCCAAAACCACATCACTCCCAAGCGATTTCAATTCTAAACAAAGAGCAACAGCAGCTCAACCAGCACATAAGCACTCAAAACGCGGTTGAAGCACATGTAACCGCCCTACTCCAATTTCCGAAATCAACACCGCGAAAAAAAAAAAAAAAACAAACAAACCACAACCTCAATCATTACTCAGTCACTAACAGCGCTGTTTCCCCGGGCGGGGGGTTTGGGTTTTGTTTTTTGTTTTTTTTTTTGGCGGGGGAGTTTTGGTTTGGCTTACAAACACCACGAAAATCGCAGAGAAAGTTGGAGGGAGAGGGAAATTACGATTTCGTCGGGGCTGAGGATGCCGAACTGGACCATCCGGACCTTGGCGACCTCCGCCGGAGAGAAAGGGAACCGAATATCCATGGCCGCTCCGACTCCGCCACACGAGCGCCTAGGGTTTTGCAGTCGTCCTAAAAAATTTTGAACCGAAAAATTGAGGGTCCGATCCAATTCGAGTCCCACTTAATTCGTACTTGGTAGATCGTTTGTTTTTCTTTATTTTCAAATTTTGGCGGTTGCAGCTGGAAGAAGAAGAAGCGGGCTGCCGCTCGTATCTCCCTCTACTCTCGAGCAGCAGAGACTTAGAGAGACTTCGTGAAGAAGACCAAAACAAGGGGGCTGAGGCGATATTTATAGAGGGGGATGCGACCTTGGCTTCTACGCAACTGCCAGCGGTCTGTTTGGCACTTGGGTCTACGCAATCCCTGTCCTGGTGGAATGCTGAGCTTGCGCAGCCCCCAGATCAAGTCTGATTGGCACTTGGGTTTACGCAGCCGTAGATCGAGTCTCCTTGCCGCTTCGACTTCTCTCTCTCTAGAGGCTCTCTTCAAAATCAGGATCAGCCAAGGCTTAGTTGGTTTGTTTTACAAAAAGTGAATAATTTAAGATTTTTTTTCTTAAAAATAATTATTTGTATTTCTTATAAAAACGGATCAACAAAAAATATTTTTATGGTCCCACTAAAATATTTGAACACAAGTTGTTTTTGGTGACGAAAATATTTTTTTTATCCACTAATTATCTCAAGCGATGAAAGATATTTTTCAAATTGCTTTATTTCTTGCATAATAAACGGAGCCTAAGTGAGCGAGTGGCTCGGGATATGCTGGGTAGGCTATTCTAGTAAGCGAAGAAGAATAAAAATGGAGACTCAAGGCATGCACGGCAACAATTCTGCTTTAAAAATTAACTTTTGGTCCGAAATTAATTTTTTTACTTATGCTCCAAAAGTAAATTTCTGATCAGAGAAAAGCGTTTGATAAGAAAACAAAATTTCTGCTTCTGAAACAGAAATTCATTTGGTAACGATTGGAAATTTTTATTTCTGAAACATAATTAAAAATATTCTATGAAAAATTATTGATCCTAATTTAAAATGCATGTTATTCGAAAAAAGTTAACTTCAAATTTCTACTCCTGTCTATTTCTTAAATCCACACTGAATGTTATTCCACCCTACTTTGTCGTAGGTATAGGTGGTTTGATTCCCTTTTCAATAACGTCTACCATCAAGCATACAATAATTGGGTCAATTGCTCAGTTCACTTTGCCATGATTATGTATTTGTGGGATGCCATTTAACCAAATCATGAAACATTTATTTCTTATAATTCATAAAAAAAATGATATTGCTCAAACATTTTCATGCAATTCAAATTTAGTGAAAAATTATTATAATAAGTTAATAATTTTTATTTTTTTATGTATTAGCTGGAGGAGACCAACGACGACAAGATCAATTGCTCTGTCCATTTTGCCATGATTGTGTCTTTGTGAGATGCCATTTAACCAAATCATGAAATAATTATTTTTCATAATACTATAAAAATATTGCTAAAATACTTTCATGTAATACAAAATTTAGTGAAAAAATTATTCTAATTTATAGTATTTATTTATTTATTTAAAAATATATTTGTATTTTCTTAAAAAGTATTTTTTTATTTACCTGCTAGAGGAAACCAGTGGCGGCAGACGGCGATCACCGACGGCAAATCGTCTCTTTCAGATTTTAACTTTTAGAGAGAAATAATTTGTTTTACCTCTTCAAGTGTAATAGAATATTCTAGAAGTAGAAAAATTAAGTTGCGTAACTATATAGATTTCTGCACCAGAAGCACTTTTAAAGCATGAATTCTTTTTCAGAAGTGTTATCGTGCACGGCCTAAGTGTCACATGGTCACGGCATCAAGTGTCGGCCCGTGACACTTGGGGTGCACTGAATAACAAAAGAAACCGACCATAAGATTTTTTTCCTAGAACAACAAAGAAATTCCTATCAGTTTTACTTGCAAATTTTGTTGTTTAGAAACTTTTACTTGTAGAAGTATGTAATTTGGAATAGCTGGATGGTACTTCTCGTAAATATTGTCTTTGGCAGTTTTGCTCATATTTTAGGGTTCGCCTATGGAGCGCCCAAGTTATTTGTACATGAACATAGGTTGTGCCTTTATTTAATTGATCCAGTGAAAAGCTATTGTCACTGATTGCGGCGATCGGAACAAAAGAAAAACAACATGAATACTTACAAAATGAACTCTTGATATGGGCACTCCAAATAATAGATCCGGTCCGGGCAATGCGAGACTTGGTCCCATTTTTCTTGTGGGATTTTTTTATTAGGAAAAAAAAATTATCAAAAAAGTCCTAAACTTATTGCATTTTTGCAAATTCAATCTTAAATCTTTTAATTTTGTCAATTCAGTATGGGGCCAATTCGGTCTTAAACCTTTGTATGTTGGCCAATTCAATACATCCGGCCAACTTTGATCGACCAGCGTCGACGTGGATGCCGACCGGCGCTGATAGGATAATTTTTAATAATATTTTATTTTTTAAAAAAATTATTTTTTATTTTTTATTTTTTATTTCTTTTTTCCTAGTTTTTGGCTCATCTTCAATCTCTAGCCTCGGGCTACAAAAATTCAAAATGGAAACAAAGTCATTTGCCTCGTTGAGCAAGGGACTCATAGAACGAGGTTTACTGCCTCCTTCCACATCAACCACCTATAGGCTTTTTCACTCTCTCACTCTTCTCTGCCTCAGCCACAACCACCACATCTTCCTCTTTCTTTATCTCGACTGTCGACTAGGAGTCCACTCCTGCCGCAATGGCCGGGCAAGCTGGAGCTGACCCGGCCATGGCGTTGCCGTAGCTCGCCCAGCGATGTCCGGCGACGGAGACGCCATGACCGAACGAGCTCGAGCTCGCCCAGTGTCGGCGGCGTTAGTGATCGGCTCGCCAGCCCTTGCCTCCAGTCGGTCGTCGAATCAGCAACCAGCTGGAGGTTGAAGATGAACAAGAAAAAAAATAAAAAATGCGATCATAAGGACTCTACGGGAAGGTTTGGAAGGTGAACCAAAATCGCAATGTGGGTAATTTCATCTTCTGGTAACTTTGGGTGCGCATGAAATCACTTCTGGCAAGGAAGTTGATTTTTCAGCTTTTGCATTTGATCAGAAGTTGAATTTTCAGCTTCTGCTTCAGAAGTTAGTTTCTGATAGAGAAATGCGTTTGATAACTATTGAAAAAGACAATGTTCGAAACATTATTAAAAAAATGTTCGATGGTGGCGACGGCAACCGTCGGGCGATCGGCCGGCGACGACCAGCTGTGACCGGCCGGCGACCGGCGGGCGACCAACCGGCAATCGGTGGCCGGTCAGAAGCGGCCGGCAGGCGACCGACCGGCGATCAGCGGCCAGCCGGCGGCGACCGGCAAGTGACTGACCGGCGACTAACGGGGGTTGTTGGCGACCGGCCGTGGCCGGCAGCCTCCGGACGCCGCCGGTGGCAGTAGTCGGGGATCCCGACAATGACTTCTGGAAGTTGGCAAAAAACCTTGCCAAAAGTAGAAAATCTTACCAGAAGTCAATTCTTTTACCAAACGCGTTTCTACTTCAGATTTGATTTTACCAAACGAATTTCCTTATGGCAGGGAAATTCATTTTCAGAAGTGATTTCATGCGCACCCTTGAAGTTCGGTTCGGATCTAGGGTTCATTCTAGCTAAGGTAAGGGGAGGAACCATGGTGATAAAGTTGATGGCATCTGTTGAAAAATATGAGGCATTTTGATGGGTGAGTGAATGAGAAATTATTTCTCAAATAACAACCCTTGAGTTGGAAGTGGGAAGTGACAAAGCACTAGTCCCACATTGGAAAGGAGGAAGGCCTTGAAGTGCTTTATATGTGGCTACACTCCCTTTGAGTGGTAACTATCATAACATAAGTACTATGCCTCGCGCGCACGCGTAGGGGGGTGTGCAAATCCCGGACCCCGACGGAGGCCCGACAAGTTAAAACTTGGGCGCGAGCGCACGACCTGCGTACGCGATTGCAGGACCATAAAGTGGGCCTCGCGACCAGCCCATTTTTGTCTTATGTTTTAATTTTTTTTCCAACTCAAGCCACTACAATGTAAATGTTCTTAAGTTAATTACCAGCATGTTAATGGTATTAACTAAGTAACGGCTATTATAATTCTGTTGTTATAGAATTAAATACATAACGGCTCTAAACGGTAGAGTTATTGAGCCGTTATTCTTTATTTCACAATGGCCCGCTTAGCCTATAAATATGTGGCTTCCTGTTCTGTTTCAAGAAGAATAGAAGACCACGAAAATCTCTTCTCCCTCCTTTTCATGTTTGAAGCAGTTTGTTTACATTTATTATTGTCATTCGAATTGTAAGTATCCTCCATATTTATAAAACAGTATTGTTCATTTTTAACTGTGTTTATTTCCTACAGCATCTTGTCTTGGTCTTGCGATTGATTACGTTCGTGCACTGATTTCCTTCTTGCGTACTAGCTGCATCTGTCCAAGGCCATGCATCTCATTTGAAGGAGCAAGAAGATGAACATTAAAAAGAAAAAGAAATAAAAGGAAAGGAGGAAGAAGACGAACAATAAAATGAAAAATTTTAAACAAATTAATTAAACATTAAAAATTACAAAATATATTATTACAAAATGCTCTTTTAGTGCCTGCTGGATCCATGTCAGTGCCGGTCGGGTAAAGTTGGCCGAATAGACTGAATTAACATAAATACAAAAGGTTTAGAACTGAATCGGTGTAAAATAAAGGTTTAGGATTGAATTGTCACAAATGCAAAATGTTTATGATTGAAATGATAAAATTAAAAAGTTTAGGACTTTTTGACAATTTTTCCACTTACTGGAAGTTATGAAACTTATTATCAAAGTACAATTGACTCGCAAAACTTGCAAAAAGTCCAATCGAGTCTTAAAACTTTTCATATTGGTATAATTGAGTCCTTCCGTTAATTTCGTCCAATTTGGCTAATGAAAAATGCTGGAGTGCTAAAACGGGCCCAAATCTGATTTTTAATGTAATTTTTTATTTAAACTGATTTATCTATAAGGTAAAATAAAATTAGAAAACCAGCAACAAAACCAACGCGAGGGCTTTAGCCCTCGCCGCCGCCGCTCAACCACCGTCGAGAAGAGCCAACGATGGTGGAGAAGCAATGGGCCCTGACCAAGAGCCGATGACTAGAGGTGAGCGGTTTCAGGTTCCGGGTAGGTTTCACCTAGAACCTGGAACCTACCCGCTACTACAGGTTCCTCAATTTCTGGAACCTAGAACCTACCCTCTATACTCTGGAACCTGGAACCTACCCTGTCACAGGTTCTGGATCCGGTTCCAGGGTACCCTAAAACCTATCAATAAAACTCCATTTGCACCAAAATAGAAGAAAGTAGGGGTGAGCGGTTTCAGGTTCTATCCATGTTCCACATATATTATTGATTGAATGATTAATGCGAATAATTACCTCTAATGACCACCATCTACTACTAAAATCTATTAACTATAACTCATACATATATACACGAAAAGTGTAAAACAATAATAGAGTAAAAAACTCGATGATAAAGTAGTTTCAAATTACATACTCATTATCGTCCTTATGAAATCCCTCATAATGACGTGATGACATATACTAAAAAATAATATAAAAGATTGCTTCAGGTTCCAGGTTCCAGGTTCCGGTTCCAGGTTCCACATATTTGGAACCTGGAACCTACCCGTCAAAGCAGGTTCCCAAATTTTTGGAACCTGGAACCTACCTTCTTACCTTGGAACCTAGAACCAATCGGTTCCTACTGGTCCGGTTCTACAGGTTCCAGGTTCTACCCTGGAACCATGCTCACCCCTGCCGATGACCCTCGTCGACCGTAGGCAAGGGCCGACTGGCCTTTGCTCAGTGGCTGTCGACTCTTGCGATGACTTCGGCGAATACATCGGTTTCACGATACCCATCGTCTCGCGTCCCAGCTCAAACGAAATTGTCATCCTTTGTTTTAGTAAAGAAGTTCCTTTATGTGGCGTCGAATGAGTTGCAGACATTCATCATTTGTTCGCATCTCAGCTCGAATGAAATTCGCCCAGATCTAGGCGCCTTCGGTCGCGAGGGTCGCTAGGCCATGGCTGGGGCTCAGCAACCCCCTACGACCACTTCCCAACTATCGTTGGCCCCTCCCGGCGGTGCTGGGGCAGCGATGGCGACCGCTATTCCTCTTTATTTTTATTTTTATTTTTATTTTACCTTATTGTTCCATCACCATGGATGAGAAACTTGGGGGTAATCTGTTGAGTATCATCATCGTTTTTGTTTTTTGGTCCTACGTTGCGATTCCCCATTGTGCTTAGGGGTGAGTAAATCGAACCGCTCGGACCAGGACTGCCTGGATCAGATCGGGACCGGTGTTTCGATTCCCGGTTCCAAAGGGTGGCGGTCCGGTCCGGTTCCCGATTCCAAGGCATGAAATCAGATCGGACTACCTGGGCCGGACAGATTGAATTTTTTTAAAATTTTTAAAAGTAACCCTAAATAGAATTAGGGTTATGATGAGGCCTAAAATACATCATAACTCAACATATGGATACTGGAAAGCTGGCTTATCTATGTCCAAGAAAAAACAGAACTATAATGACTTGTCAATTCAAAATATTTGGCAGCTATTTTCCCCAGCTTCCATTACTGTGCAAGTGAAACCTCCATATGAAGTTTCTACTTCAGTTGGCTATAGTCCAAGAGGTTAGAAACCTTCTCAAGCTACCATGAGTGCGCAAAGAAAACCTCCATGTGAAGTTTCTATTGTGGTGCGCCATGGTATAAGAGGTCCGAAAGCTGGGTTTACTGGTTCCTTGATGCCGCCCAGAAACCGAACCACAAACCGATCATCCCTAATTGTGATTATCCTTAATTTACAACTTTGTGTTTGAATCCCCTTTTTTTTCAACATTGACGGTGATGGATTTGGTTGGCGATAATATTCTACCAATCAGGCTTTTTTCCCTGTTTTAGCTCTTTAAAATTAATATGAAAAATGCCACGTAGGATAGATAAATTAATTTAAAGACGACACGTCAGCATTTTTCGGTAGACAAATTGACGGTTTTAATAGAAGGACCCGATTGCACCAATTTGATAAGTTTTAGGACTCAATTTCATTTTTCAATTGCACTTTCGCGATAAGTTTTAGGACTTCTAGTAAACATATTCTTTTTCTTTTTCTTTTTTTGTTCTAAAAACTTGGTCCGTTTAAATGGTCCTAAAGTACGAACAAAGTCATTGTCAGGCCATCATCGTCTTAGCAATGGCCACCGATGATACAACGGCGACCAACGCTATATGGTTCACTTGCCAAATTGGTTCGGCATGACCAGCTCATACTGGGTGATTGTATGGTTCACTTGTTTTAGACGATCGCTTGCATTTGATCACGTAGTTGCATAAGCTAACCTTAGCATACCGAGCTTTGCTCGGGTCGCATGTCCATAATAGAATAGCGTGGTCCGTACCTTCTTCCAATCTTCGTCTCAATTCGAGAAGGGATTATTAGGGCGCACATGATTGTCATTCTATTTCCCTATTTTTTTTTGTTCCGGGGAATAGGTTTGAAAGAGAAATGCGTTTGATAACGTAATTGAATTTTTTTTTCTGACCAAATTTTCGGCTCAGAAATAGATTTGGATGAGAAATGAAAAGTAGAAAAAAAAAGTAGCTTTTTTGTTTCTGAAACAAAAACGAGAAACAAGTTCTTCCTTCCTCCTCATCTTTTATCGCCGGTCGTCGCCCCACCACATGCCGCTGGACACAGCCTCCGCCGGTCGTCGGCCGCCGCCGCCAATCGCCGGCGACCTTCGCCGGAAATAGAGTTAGGAAAGAGAAATTTTATTCTATTATCAAACGAATTTCTGTTTCGGAAATAGAAAATAAATATCGTTATCAAACGCGATTTTTGGTTGAGAAACTCGTCTAGGAAATAGAAATGGAAAAATCCATTTCTTGCCAGAAATAGAGCTATGGAAGAAAAAGATATTCATGCACGCCCTTGCTCTTTTATCAAATGGAAAAAAAAATGGACAAAGTCTGCTCCGACCGTCTTCTTATTTTATCGGAGTCGCATTGTTTTTTAAATTTCGAGTCAACTTTTACGCATCAGACTAAATTTATGGTCTCCTTATCGGTCCAACACGCCGCCACCGTGCACCAAAAGTAAGGACAAGTTCATGGATTGCATAGAGAATGGTCAAACGGTTGGGTTCGGGTAGGATTTGGGTCGAGTAAGAAATGATCCAACCCATATTGATACATTTAACCGTTTTGATCAATTTTCATGCAATACAAACCTAACGACCCATGTTCGGCCCATATAGCTAAAACACTTCTTTTTATATTTAATCAATTTTTTTAAAAAATTATTTCTTGTAAATTTCTATTTTTCAATATTTTTTTCTTTTTTTCCTTTTTCTAAGAAATCGCTGGATTTTCTTCTTCCTTCGTCGGCCAGCGATCGAAGTCCGACAGCCAGATATCAGCGATCGACCGGACCTCGAGGAGCTCAAGGCTAGATTTGTATTGCATGAATATTGATCAAAACATGTTAAATGGATCAATATGGGTCAGTTCACAATGGCTCGAGCTCGCCTGTGGTTGTCATCGACAGGTCGCGGCAGATGAGTAAGGAAAAAGGAAACAAAAGAAAAAAAAATAGAATAAAATAAAATAATTGAAATTAATAAGAAATCCATTTTATAAAAAAATTTGCAGCCCTTGTCTTGTGATTGATGACCCTCGCCAGATTCCAGGAAATAAAATAAAATAAATTACAAAAATTCAAAAAATTAAAAATTCGGAAAACTTGTTTATGATTCACTTAAGACAGTTACGTAACTCATTTATCACCCATTTAAAACTTATTAAGTAGTTAAGTAACCATTTATAACTCAAGCTTGTTTTCAAAAGGAATTTGTTAGCCTCACAGTAACTATAAGTTATTTCTGATCACACAATCTCCCAATCAGTGTATGTTTTTTGCAAAACACGCGATGATGATGTGTAGATCTACGATTGAGATTGTACCGTTTTCGATAGTACGGACCCTTTTCTGACCTACATTACTAAAAATGTTTTTTTTTTTTTTGTCAAATACTAAATATGGGTTAATGTGCGGATTTTAGACCATTTTGCCTTCTCTACATGGGTCAGCTCTTCAACTATTATTCTCTACATAGGAAGTCCCTGGAATCTCTAACTTTGGATCATTCCCTTATTGTGGTGAATCTAACTTGGAAGTTGTCATCTACCGGTCAAACGGTTTTGCCAAGTCCCCACAAGCCAAGATGTTCAATTTCTCCAGAGTTGACTCCTACAAACACAACTCAGATTTCACTGAAGCAAAACCAGGAAGAAAGAAACACAAAGTTCCTGGTTTGACAGTGGGAAATGAATTCATGTCAGTGCTGAAAGTTAGGTTGGATTGGTAGCCCTGGACAAGAGTTGGTACAGCAGCAGCTGTGACCTTCCCTTGCCTTCCTCAATGATCTCAAATTTTGTTGCACTGTCCTCATGTGATAAGCAAGGCTTGCAGACAATTTGGCAAAAGGTTGTTCCTCTGTTCTCTCTCAGAAGATGAAGCACGCCAAAGTGGAGGCGGTGGTACCGCCCCCTCCGCCGCCGCCACCGCCGCTCCCCAATTTCCGGGCCAGGAGAGTGGTCGCCGAGACCAGCGTGACGAACAGGGAGATAGCCAGGTTCTGGAGGCAGAAGCGCCTCGAGGAGGAAGATCACCTCTTGGCGGCAATCAAGGCCGCCGCACGTGTCAGGGCGCGAAGGCTCTCGGTGAGATCAAGATCATCGGCTGCAAACATGATCAGCGTTCACATAGAATGAATGTAGCTCCATATCTATAGGTTATAGTGAGTTTACTTCGAAAAACGTCTCCAAAGCCGGCGTGTCAAACAATAGAAGCTCTATATAGCCTTTCCCCGGTAGACCTTAAACAGTTTAGGATGCAGTTTAAACCCATCCACACCGATTTCGCCAAGATTGCTCGGTCAAACACAGATACGCAAAAGCTAACATTCTTCATATGAAATTTTCTGAACCAGAGCAGTTCAAATTAGACTCTTCAGAGGCGTCTCACATCTTGCGCACAATATATCGAGGCGGCCACTGGCCTTAAATTCTATGACCTTCCGAGAGTACTGTAGAGTGCCGGTGAAGCGGCATGGTTTGTGCCGCTGCTTCCTCGATTTTATAGGCACCCTTAAAACAGCTGGCTCTATGTTAACGGATGAACTTCGAACATCTGCAGTTTTTCTCACATCCAGGACTCATTTAAGACATTGTTGCCTTCAGGAGGACGATTACAAGCGTTTCGTAGAGTCCTTAGAAGATGTAAAGGGCGACGCCAAGGAGAACAACGCGGCCACTTCCGACATCCTGCGGTGCCACGCCGAAGAGGAGAAAGAAGTGCGCATCGGAATAAAAGACTGGTGAGGTTTGGCTTGGGGTCTTCCTAATATGCATGTTTTGCTTCGGAATACTAGGACTAGGCTTTTGCCCCTTCCTGAATGCTGGATAATAAAGATCAGCAAGGATGGTCTCGTCGACATAATCGAGTGGATCGACGGATCTAAATGCCACGAGTTGCTACTGATGCGTGTCGCGCTTGTTACATCCGCAGGTGGACGAAGAGCAAGTACGCGTACTTGAACCAACCGGACCAACCGGCCATCGAGTCTATGGATCGCCCGAGAAGAACTTCCTCTTACACTCCGAACTTTTTCTCGCACAAGCCTGTTCCACTGTATCCGACTTCTCTCGGAGTGTTTTAGCACCCCGCGTCGTCATTCGGTCTGGTTCGTTTCATCGCTTGGAAGATTCGTTCCGAGTCACGAGCCGTTTCGGCTTCCGGTGGGGCACTTGCAGATTTGCGTTGTGCTTGATTAGCTCCAGCATCTGCAAGTTATGTTCGATTTGATCTTCATTTGTGTACACATTGATTTGTCAGTGTCAAAAGTCTCCCTTTTGGTGGTTTGCAAGATCGTGAGGAGCGCCCGGCGCGATTCCTACCGTGCCGACGCTCTCCGAGGCTCCGACTAATTTCATCTGCTCAAGCTATGATTGAGGCACGAAAGTTAAGGTTCATTAACGATGAACACCGGTTCATACATGAATCGGATTCGTGACCTGAGTGAATAAACAGGGCAGACCAGGGAAACATCAAAGCCTAATAATACGAAACTGTCTAATGGAGACAGGCAGCTTCTCCATTTTGACCCAGTAGAACCAGGGCCTCCGATGCTGACATCGTCTAACCATCAGGTGAGTCAATTTACAAGAAATAACCGGTCGCTGTCTAATTTAAAATGAATTACATTCATCAATATTATGGCCAGCTTAATTTGCCGAATCTAACGGTCAATACGTACGATATCTCTTATATCCGATATTAGGTCAGATAAAAATAAGAACTAATACCACGAAGAACCTACACGGGTACGTGTTTGATAAATTTATCTCAAATTAATTTTTTGACCATAAAAAATTTTCAAATTGATACACATATGACAAATTTACCCTCTATTAGTTTTATTTAGATTTTATCATCAAATTGCTAAGTTGGATGACGTGTGACGATTGTTAGATGTAACAGTTTGGGGTTTTTATCCTTTCGTCTATCACGGGTGCACCAGTTTGGAGTTTTCCATGGTATTAATCCAATTTAACATAAACTAACAGATGATAAATTTGTCTGGGTGTACCAGTCTAGGATTTTATGCGGTCAAAAAATTAGTTTCGAGTAAATTCATACAAGTTGAGATTTTTAGTGGTCAAAAAATTAATTCGGGTATCGCATGTATATCAGAAAGGGTTTTTTCATGATATTAACACTAAAAATAAATACAACAATCAGGCAAAGGGACGCATGGAAGGGAAACCGCGTTAATCAGAGGAAAAGGATAAGACACGTGGCATCGTTTGGAATGTGCCGGTACAACCTGCTTGTCCACTGCAGAAACACCGTATAAAACCCTTACACAATGTCTTTCAACCATGGACACGTTGGCGACAAGTCGGATGAAAGATATTGTGCATAGCATAGGTTGACGCAGTAGGAGCCGGAGCTCTGACGACTCATCTCAGACGCAGGAAGCTACTATACAATCCTACCCAGTGGTAGCCAGTTGAAGCTGACGTGAAGTCTACCTTCTTATCGACACCCCTAAATTGAAAGAAAATATTTTTCTTCCTTTCATCTCAGAGAATACCCCAAAATTTTACATCCCGGAGGGCTTAGACCGGTATAAAACCCTTATCTTAATTGGGGGTATTAAATTTTGAAATGTTCCTCCAAATAAAGAAGTAATTAATATATTACATGTCATGACGTATAATATTTACCCACAATTTTGCCCTATATTTATCGTTATTATTATTATTATTATTATTATTATTATTTTATTTGTTTGTATAGTTATCTTTATTGGTGTTTAATAATTACTATTCAGAATATACCAATCAAAAGATTGTTATTCCCATTGTCTACAACAATGATCCCTTCATATATTGTCACTTGGATTAGATGTGGAAAAATATAATCTAATCTAACTAAACCAAATATATTTATGTGTGTGAAGGAGGGTTTTGGTGCATTAACGAGGTGATTAGTACTTAATTTGTTTAGTAAAAAAAAATCAAATATCCAAATTCGAAACATTGACTCTTCCCTATTTTATGGCAATTAATAAGGGTCTGTATGATAACCATTCTGATTCTCTAATTCTTATCACAGAACAGTAAAAAATGAGAATGTTGTTTGGTAATGTAAATAATTCTGATTCAGATTCTGTTCCTAGAATCAATTTTAGAGAATCAGAATCAGTTTTAGAGTAAAATCTAGAAGAAGAAAAAAAAAGTAGGCTCTGAAAAAAGAATCACTTTTGAAAACAACAAAATATGATGAATCTCATATATCTCACTTTTTCCTTTTAGTTTTCTCGTCACTTTTCACTCTACCTAATAAAAATAAAATAAAATAGAACTTTTTTTTTGGTAAGGAAAAAAATAGAACATTTTTAAAAATTAAAAAAATCAGAAAAATATCGAAAAATAGAAAAAGCATAGATTATGCTAGTTTGACCTTATTTTCATAAATTTGGGTCTAAATTTCATAGATTTTACTCTCCTACAAAATATATTACAGAAGATGAGGGCATCTAACATCTTTCTATATATTTAGACAATGCAACATTTAAAGAAAAATGAGTCCTTAATATGGGAACATGTCCATGCTTTATCAAACTTCAAACATCATATATTAAATTTTATGTTTCATTCTTGACATGCTAAAAAATAATGTATTTTAAATTATTTTATGTGCAATGAAAATTAGTCTTCATTTTATGATGGGATTTTACAAATTATCTACATAGTTATTTGACTTAAATGAAAAAATAGGAAAAGAAACAGTTTTTTGAAATATAAATTTTGTGCAGTTATCAAACAGGTTTTGATTCTCTAAAACTCATCCAGAAACAGAATCAAACAAAGTCATTTTAATCAGAATCAATTTTGAGGATCAAAATCAGAATTACAGAATGAGAATGGTTACCATGCAGGCCCTATAATTGTCCATGACGGGATCACTTTTGGCGTGGCCTCAGGCGACAACGAGGCTCTTCGCCGATGATGGGGAAGGGTTTCGAATGAGGCTGAAGCATGAGTAGGGGAGGATTATGCCTGGCAACGACGGTTGTCCTCAACCATCTCTTCTGCAGATATCAGAATACCGCCACCATAAATGCGTCTCCGCCACCACCACAATCGTTCTCGCCATCTCTCTTATCTCACCCAAAACTCACGATCACCATCTTTGTCTCTTGCAATCAGAGCTATTTAAGGCTGGCGACCTCAGAGAGAGGATGATGTGCAAAGTCAATCTTCAAGGTCCTTAGACAGGCGAGTCGCTTCACGGTAGATAGGGGAGAACATGGTTTCGGGTTTTAAGTCACCCTCCATGTTCTAGTTTAAGAGGACGCATGTTCTCGTTTAATTACAAAAATAATTTTTTCTAATTTTATTTTCAGGAACAATTTAAGTTTAAGAGAGCGTATTTAGTAACTGCACAAATTTATATTTTCAAAACAAAAAGAAGCATAAATGCGTTTGATACGAGTCTAAAAAATTTTATCCCCAACTTTTTTAATTACAAAAATCTCAATGGAGATGGCAAGGATCGGCAAGCTACAGTAGAAGACGATCAGCGACTGCGGCGGTGATCGGCAATCGATGGCGAGGACGAATGGACTTGTGGTTATAAATATAAGCATTAAGTTATACTGAAATTGATTTTATAAAATGACATTGTTTTTCTTTTTATTTTCGATAACAGAGAATCTATTTTTTAATTAATTATTGTTTTTATTTTCGAAAAAGAAATTTACTTTCAAAAATAAAAAATCAATTCACATTTAAATATATTTATGTTCTTTTTTCTGTTTAAGAGAACAAAAGGAAAAAAAAAACAGAAAATCAAAAAAGTTACGGGTACCCTTTATATCACGCCCTTTTTATAATCTCAATTTATCAGTCGATTAGAAGTAAATTTTCAGACTAATCTGTAATTAGTACGGTCTTTATCAATAAAATAATCCTCAGCAAGCCACAGCTGTTATCAAATGGCGTATGGGCATGCGTTGCGATCACTTCTCTCAGTGAATCTTACGCAGCGACGAAGAGAAGCACACGGCAATTCTCTCGCCATTACGGAGCTCGCTCTTCTCTTCGTCCTTCTCGATCTCGCACACGCCGTCGGGTCTCCGATCGCCTGACGGGCCTCGGATCGTCCCCGTATGGCGAAACCGAGGCACTCGCGCTTCCCGCAGCGGAAGCCGCCGTCCTCGCAGCTGCTCCGCGCCGTGCTCCTCATCTTCGGCTTCGCCGCGCTGATCCTCCTCGTGCTCGGCGTGTTCTCGTTCCCCAGCAGCTCCGGTGGCTCCTCTAAGGCGAACGATCTGAGCTCGATTTTGAGGAAGACCGCGGAGAGGTAGGTAATGTGGCCTCGGATTGCTAGAGTTGCCAGTTAGCTGGTAGTTTGTCCGCTATTTTTGAAAACGTTGCTTCAATTTCGCATCCGAAGGGGAATTCACTTTTTCCTGGTCAAGTTTGACCGAGAGTTTACTTTAGTCGCTCATAGATGGAGGAGGTATTAGCGACTTTTTATGTGGTTTTGATGGAAATGCAAAGTGCGTACTGTCTAAATTGACTGAGAATGTGGATTTAAATTAGATGCAAAGTTGAGGTAGGTCATAATGTTGTGAAAATAGAGTTGCTGCATACTATCCAATCTGAATGTTGCTGCTGGATTGGCTATGCGACAATTATTTGAGGAGAAAATTGGTGCTCTTGTATGGTGATGCAGGAGTGGACTTGGAAGAGATGGAGACAGAGGCGAGCAGTGGGTTGAGTTGATCTCATGGGAACCTAGAGCGTTTGTATATCACAATTTTTTGGTAAGCAGGTTAGAATTGTGAGAGTTTTACTGCGTATCATTTCATATATTGGAAATGCTATTTCCGAGTTGTTGGATTTTGATTTTAATAAATTATTTGGTATTTTAATCTGCCTCGCTTCTGATGTGCATTTCATGTGCCGATTTTTGAATGTAATGTGCCGTTCATGTTACTAGTCAGTCATCTTACTTCTGTTTTCACTGATCTTTGAATGGATCTCCATCATCAACTACAATACTGCCTCACCAGTAGATTCTGTAGTTTCAACACCTAGATGGACATCATAGGAATCATATACCGAAAGAAAGTCAAAATGCTAAAAAGTACGCAGGTTGCTAGTTTTGGGATTTGATTGAAAATCCTGTCAAGGTGGCAATTTAAATGGTGCAGGGTCATGTCCTCTAGCTGATACATTTTCAGAATCCAGTAAGATGGAATCGATTGAATAAGTTGAATTCCAACTCAGTCATAGATTAAATGAGTCATCCTTGAGGCTTTTTATCCATTGGACAAGGACCTTGATGTTTGCTACACCATAATTTTCTTGTA
The DNA here is from genome assembly GCA_021437785.1 of Rhodomyrtus psidioides. NCBI lineage: Eukaryota > Viridiplantae > Streptophyta > Magnoliopsida > Myrtales > Myrtaceae > Rhodomyrtus > Rhodomyrtus psidioides. The sequence goes on along the minus strand of JAILYB010000040.1, from coordinate 4,228,430 downwards.
AACCCGCCTAAGGAGGTAAAACCTGGTCTATGAAACACCTCACTAACCTCATGGATTAGGCTGCCCATAATTTAACAATTCCCATCAGGCTTGACTGCAATTTCGTGACTAAAATCCTCATCTATTAGCCTAACATATGATGAGTTGGAGGAGTTGGGTTATATGAGTTAACATTTACATTAGCACATTTGTTATAGTCCTGCTCTTGGATTTTATAGCCTTTAACATTGCCAAGCCTTTTATGTGCAGTCTGAAGATGAGTGCAAATACCTAATCGAAATTGCTGAGCCCCATATGCATAAGTCAACTGTTGTAGATAGTGCTACTGGAAAGAGTAAAGATAGCAGGTTCAATTACCATCTACAAACATTGAGCTTTTAACACGCCTCAGTTTCATCCTTCTTCATTAAATATGTGCTCAATAATGTATTCCATTATAATCTCATCGTATGCAGGGTACGGACAAGCTCAGGGACGTTTCTGAAGAGAGGGCGTGATAAGATAATTAGGGATATCGAGAAAAAGATAGCAGATTTTACCTTTATACCCGCAGGTATGCAATGGAATTTCCTTAACCACCATCATAACCTACACATCATATAAAAAGTATTGATGATTAGGATTTAAATACTTCAATTGCAGCTATCAAATTAATATCTTGAAACTATTGTCTAAATAAGTCTGATGGAATAGCCGCCAATTCGTGGATACCCAGCTATTTTTACAGAATAAATCTTTTTGCCCAAGCATCAACGACTTTCTTGTAGCAACGCTGATTCGATTTTGATGTATTTAACAAACTTAGCAAATTGTAGAGCACGGAGAGGGACTTCAAATTCTCCACTATGAAGTTGGGCAGAAGTATGAACCTCACTATGACTACTTCCTCGATGAATACAACACTAAAAATGGTGGTCAACGAATAGCTACTATTCTCATGTACCTGTGAGTACAATGACCTTTTAGCTTTTGCATATAGTTGTATTAGTGCTTACTGTGTTGTCCCTTTATGTTCCTTCTGTGACTTCTCCATCTGCATATAATTGCAGCTCTGATGTTGAGGAGGGAGGTGAGACAGTTTTCCCTGCAGCCAAGGGTAACTTTAGTGCAGTACCTTGGTGGAATGAGCTTTCTGATTGCGGTAAAGAAGGACTTTCCGTTAAACCTAAAATGGGTGATGCACTTCTTTTTTGGAGTATGAAACCTGATGGTGCTCTGGATGAATCCAGTTTGCATGGTTAGTTGTGCTCTCTATTTGGCAGTCGTGTTCTTGGTCATACGAAGATTTCGTAATAAAATAGCATGTCAAAGTCTGTACAATTTTACTAAAATATATATGCTGATATTGCAAATGAGTTATCGAATTTGTTCTCCAGTTTCTGTCACCATTCACTTAGCCGTTCTGATTCATGTCAGGTGGTTGCCCTGTTATTAAGGGGAACAAATGGTCATCTACTAAGTGGCTGCGTGTGCATGAGTACAAAATTTGAGATCCTGAGCAGAAGGTAATTTTTGTTTTCTGCTGGAAGCAGATGATTAGGATACAAATGCTCTGTGTACTGTGTTTTAGTACACGTATCATTTTCAACATGAAGTGGTTCATGATTGTGTTTCCTTGCAGTAGTAATTGTTATCAATATATGATACAATGATAGGTTCTCTGCTACTAAGTGTCTCACCATTCATGTTAGTAAGGTACTAGAAATTTCATTAATCTAACTCCGAACCATCTGTTAATTGTTTGATGGATGAAATATTTCTGGTCTTATCTTTTGCGCTATTTTATGCACACGTAAATGTATTAAATGGAAACAGATTCAGGTTACGTGAATTTATAGCAGATGTTATGCTCAGTTCCAGGTTGAATGAATCTTTTACCGTCTGAAAGGTGTAAAGTCTGCTGAGGCTGTTCATATGCATTTTGGATTGTCTAGAAAGGATTTAGGAAAGCATTGGCTGGATAGGTTCATTCGCCTAGTGTGTCAGACATGCTACAGATAAGGAAGTTTGACTGCTTAGATACCACTTTCACTTAGGTGCATGTATCATCCCAAGTCAAACTGAATTATCGCCCGTTTGGTTTTCCTTTCTGAAATTACCTAGATTGTAAATATCAGTACCGATTATTGCCTTTAACTACTCCATCTTGCACCCGCTTATAGGTGCTTCGTTTGCAGGTCCAAAAGTTTGTAAACTCCTACTGTTGTAACATGTGTGAATTCTCGGGCAAAGGCCCCATCTTTTGGGTCTCATGTCCACCTTTCACGTTAGCAACCAGCATGTGGACTCTGGAGGCTTGCAATTGTGTTGTCTTCATAGTCTTGGTGTAGTACAGAACAATTAGCTTATACAGCAGTCCTCGTCTCGTCTCGTCTCTCTCTCTCCCTCTCTCTCTCTTTTCCGGAATCAGATTAGAACATGAGGATGCTGGTGAGTGCTATAATTGTGAACTTCTGGAAGCAATGGGTGGCGCGTTTTACCTTGCCTGCCCGTTATGTATGAGTATAAATTTCATCACATAAGTTATGAATAGTCATTTGCCGTTCTAGCCAAGATGTGATCTCAATTGTTGCTCGAGCGGTAATCCGCATGCATCCACAGAGCCGTTCCAAAGTGCAATATGGGAAAATGTCTGCAGAAAGTGTTTCATAATGTACTGAAACGTCGCTGTGCGGATTTGGCCTTTGTTGCTATGGTTTCATCGGTTTTGACCGAGGAGATGGAAGGTAGGTGACTTACTCCATGTCCACCCTTCATAAATCATAAAAAAAAAAAAAAAATTCCCCCCCCTTATAAAAAATGGGATGGAGGGTGAGGATTCCCGCTAAGGCAGGGGATCCAATTCTTTCAACCAAAACCAATCAAAAGAACAAAAGATCCCAGGACCTCATTTTTGTTCTTACCCAGATATTATCAGGAAGAGTAGTCACGTGGTAAGATGCCATTCGGAACTTCTACATGTACACTCCTAGTACATGTGGATATGAATTTCATGCGCGCGCTCTCTCTCTCTCTCAATTCGTTTTTATTTACAGCTTTGAAAGAAAACGTCTCTTAGGCATGGATTTAACACTATTATCTTACACCAGGTGGTGGCAAAATCAGGAGAAAGCAAACAGCTCGAGTAAATCACATTTCAGGACATAGTTGAACAACCTTGTTGATTTCTAATCATTTGCCCGATGAAAACCAAACCGAAAGCTTTTGGAATAAAATCAGAGGCCAACAATTTGCCGACATATCATGAACACCAACACTGACCTCGTAATGTTAATTTATCTGCCACCCACGAGTCAGAATGATAATCATCCAAGAACGCACAAATCGTCCCATTTATTCCCCCGATTTATTCCTATTACAGCTGGAGGTGAACTCTCCACACTATGGATTACTCGAGCCATGTTGACCGGGATGGGATGGAAAATGCTGGGAACCCCGAGAAGACTCTGCTGGTGAACTTGCCTGGTCGCTTAATGTCTAGCTCCGATCAAGTTCCTGATGACATACTGCAGGATGCCCCCATGATCGAAATAAGCCAGCTCAACCTACATATGGAAACAACCGAGACTCAGCAAGTAAACGAGAAGATAATGAATCTTCCAAGGATATAGAAAGGTGACAGATTAATGTCGTTACCTCTGTGTCAAACCGTAGTGTGCACACAAATGACTTGCCATTGTCTGTCACCACCGTGATGTCCTGGCCAGGCCTTATTTCGCTCACGCTATTCGGAAGATTAATGGTGTAGCGTTCATGGCCGGTCAGTCTGAGCGTTTCTGCATCCTCCCCAGGCTTGAAACATAGAGGAACAATACCCATTCCCACTAGATTACTTCTGTGAATCCGCTCAAAACTCTTTGCTATGACAGCTTTCACGCCCTGATATGAATTAGAGCTTAGGGTGGAACTGAAGGTAAAAAATGGGATGGAAAATGGAATTGGAAAGCATCAATATTCTCACCAACAGCATCGGACCCTTGGCAGCCCAATCGCGAGAACTTCCACTTCCATACTCTGCACCAGCCAAAATTATGGTGGCATGCCCCTCACTCTTGTACCTCTGCCATACAAGCGATAAAAACTAGTATGAGCCACAATGGCATCAGTAAACAGATAATGAGTCATCGATGAAGCCCCTACTCAGCTAATGGAATATTAACCAGCAGGCGGACAGTTCCATCAGCTGATTTTCTTTAAAAAGTTCTCCCAATTAAGATGGTATCATGTTGACCTGTCAAATGACACTCAACTAACAGTGGGATGACCTGAAGGATGTTGCTTGGAGGCTGGTCTAGTTGACATTAATGGACTGGACAAAAACTCAGCTTCTTTTAGACTTGCCAAGAATTTGCAGACAAAAACTAGTAAAACACATCATAAGTCGCATCATTCTTAAGGGAGATCCAAAGAGAATGTCTTATTCAACCTACAACTATTAATGATGAGGAGACGACACTACTGTTTGTGATGAGGTGTCTGTATTGGGCCTGCAGAGTGAAGAAAATTACCATGGCAACATCATAAACGGATAGTTTCTCCCCACTGGGGATGTGGATCGTTTTAGGTCCAACTTCTCCTTTCAGCAACTTGTTGACAAGGCGAATGTTAGCAAAAGTTCCTCTCGCCATAATCTCATCATTCCCTCGGCGACTTCCATAAGAGTTGAAGTCTCTTCTATCAACCCCACGTTCCATTAGATACCTTGCAGCAGGGCTATCCTTGTGAATGCTACCAGCTGGAGAAATATGGTCAGTCGTAATGCTGTCTCCAAAGTTCAGTAAGCAGTAAGCATCCTTCACACCATGTGGGCCAGGAGGAGACATCGTCATGCTCTTGAAATATGGTGGGTCATGAATGTATGTTGATTTCGGGTCCCAAGCATAGAGAGTGCCAGAAGGTGTAGATAATTGATTCCACATAGGATTTCCTTTAGTAATAGCTTCATATGTAGCCATAAACATATCTGGAAGCACGTTCGATTGGACAACCTGAAGACAGGTTATACAAAAGAAAAACACAGTCACTTGATCTATCCAATTATTAGTCAAAGAGAAGCTATGAGCTCCTAGCAAATGTATTGGCTTACAGTTGCCACTTCTTCATTTGATGGCCAAATGTCTCTCAAGAATACTTTTCTTCCATCTTTTCCTTCCCCAATGGGTTCGGTTTCGAAATCAACATCTACCTGCAAAAGTTGTCTCCCATGAGGAATATGCCAAAAATCAGATTTGCAATAACAAAGAAAAGTGAACTCTGAGGACAATTATAAGTTTGGCGTAGATCGCCAATAAAGAACTAACAACTGCAAAAATAACTGGATGTTACATACTGTGCCAGCAAGAGCATAGGCAACCACAAGAGGAGGAGAAGCCAGATAGTTAGCCCTTGTTAGGGGGTGAACACGACCTTCAAAATTTCTGTTTCCAGACAATACAGCTGCAGCTACAAGATCTGATATTGTGTGCGAATTCAACAGTTCAGTGAACTTATAACATTTTCTTGATGATATTATGCAGGATTATGAATTAATATCTACCATTTTCAGTAATAGCTGATGCAACTGATTCATGAATATCACCCGAGTTCCCAATGCATGTAGTGCATCCATAGCCAACAATCTGGAATCCTAACTGGTTCAAATACGTCTGCAAGCCACTGCAAAAACAACACCTCTAGCTTAGCAAGAAGATCCATGAACATTGAAGGAATATCTGGGTCTATTAAAGGCACCTTTTCTGCAAATATTTGGTCACAACCCCAGAACCTGGAGCAAGACTTGTCTTAATCCATGGTTTTACCTGACACGAGATTTACTTTGTTCAATCAATCAAAATAACTAACACATCTACAACCAAATGTAGCAACCGTTAAAAGTTTTGAAATATGCTGCATAGCTTCCAGATGCATCTGTCTAATGCTCAGAGATATCATACATGAGCAAAGAATTAATTCAGTGGACAATAGAAAGAGTAAACTTTCGCAGAGGTAGATGCAAATGCACATGAGCCAATAATCAGGTAATAGGTGTAGAAAATCCATATGAAAATCAAACATATTGTTTGATTGCCCGATATATTCTACTATATCAGAATTAGAGTTTTTGTCAGCCAACCTCCAATCCTAATTCACAAGCCTTCTTTGCTACCAAAGCAGCACCAAGCATTACACTTGGATTTGAAGTATTTGTGCAGCTAGTGATAGCTGCTATAACAACATCCCCATGCCGAAGCTGAGCTGGAGTCCCATGAAATGTGAACTCTGCAACCTTTCCCTGTGATTCCTTAGGTACAGCAAAGCCCTGCAAAGCCATGTAAGTGTGTTAGTCAAAATCCAAAGTAGGACGCAGGAAAAAAAAATCAATGTCAATAATATTCCATCAAGCATTATATTTTGCCCATCTAAAGGCTCCTAAACTCTTTGACGCCATAGTTCAAAAATTAGATGCAAGTAAGACAAGCCTGCATAAAAATTTTAACAAATAAAGTTGCTCATCATTCAACTTCTGTACAGTTAAAGTAGCACAATGGAAAAAAGAAAAAGGTGTGATAGAATCTATGTGATTAGTAAGAAAAAGTCAACATAGACATAGTTAGTTACCAATTCTGTCCTAATATATTTACCAGAGTACAAGCACTGCATAAGGAGAGTTATTCACTTCCTAAATTTTGGAACCAACAAAAAGCCCCATGACCATACACCACCCATGATCACTTATAAAGAGTATACAAGATTACAGGAAGCCTCACCTTAAATCCAACCTTATTATCCAAGCATGCATGCCAATCAGCTTTCATTTCTTTCAGTGGAACTCGATCATGTGGCCTGGAAAGCATTGATTCTTAGCCAATAGAAGGGAGAGGGGGGCCAAAACTAAACCTACTTAATGGTGATAAATTGTAGCCACAATTGATTACCTTTTGGGACCCGAAATACATGGTTCCACATCCTTAAGATCCAGTTCCAGATACGAGGAGTATGTTCTCTCTACTTGGGGCTGCTTCCAACAAAAAGATCCTTAGCAAGAATACTGATGTACTAGTAGAATTACAAACATTCATAAAACTCACCTCATTGTAATCCACAAACATCTTATTCGCCCGCAAGTAAGATTCTATCATGGAAACCTATGAAGTTGCTTAAGTTAATACGAGTAAGTACTCAGTAGTCAGTACAACTTATCATGATTATCTCCGTGATTACTCACAGTTTCATCACTTCTGCCTGTCAATCTCAGATACTGCAGAGTTACATGATCAACAGGGAAAAAGCCCATAGTGGCACCGTATTCGGGTGACATGTTAGCGATGGTGGCACGATCGGCCAATGACAGTTCGCTCATTCCTTCCCCTGCATAAGCGACAGGACATTTAAAACAACAATAACAAGAAGGATTCGGTAGCTATGGATATCTTAAACAAAAAGGAGTGACGATGCAGGGGAATCAGAAGATGTACCATAAAACTCCACGAATTTGCCCACTACACCATGCTTCCTCAGTATTTGTGTTACCGTCAAGACCAGATCGGTTGCTGTTACCCCATCCCTCAGTTTCCCAGTTAATTTAAACCCAACAACACCAGGAAGGACCATGCTCATCGGCTGCATCAAAATAAGAGCCAAAAACTAAAATGCTAAGAAATGGCTGCAAAAACTAATGGATGTATGTTCACACTTCAGAAACATCCTGAAAAGGACATATTAATGTCAAATGACACTACTTTATCAGCCATCCGCAGTAGAAAAAATACAGATACTGAATTCTCTTACCTGGCCAAGCATTGTAGCTTCTGCTTCTATTCCTCCAACTCCCCAACCGGCAACTCCCAATCCGTCTATCATAGTTGTATGTGAATCAGTACCTACAACACTATCAGGGTAAAGCATGCCATTTGTGTTGAAGACCACTCTGCCAAGATATTCTAGATTAACCTGCAAATAGATTCCAGCTTAGTTTGTCAACTCAATGATGCAGGTCAAAATTTTGGTAAAGCAAGAAAATTGCACATTCTTATAGAGCAGAGTACGTAATAGTTCCACCAGGTGTATAAACCATTTTCTCCACTTCTTGTGTTAAAGTCATACATGTGATCAGTAAAATTTGACTATCCTCCACTATGCACTTGTACTACCTGGTGGACAATCCCGGACCCAGGAGGAACAACGAGCATGTTATGAAATGCAGTTGAACCCCACTTGAGAAAGCCAAATCTTTCCTTGTTCCGATGAAACTCAAGTTCCATATTCGCCTGGACAGCATTTTCTGACCTTGCCACATCAACCTGAACTGAGTGGTCAATAACAAGATCCACTGGAACCTGCATGGTGATTTCCATGTTTACAAACGATGTTTCCACCACTAACATACATGAAAATAAACTTCCTTCAGCACCAATGAATAGCCAAATGAGCTAAAGAGTTATAAGGTCAAGCTGGAACCAGCGACATGCAGACATATAAAGCTCACCAGTGGGTTGATTTTATTTGGATCTCCCCCGAGGCTATTCATCGCATCACGCATGCAAGCAAGATCAACAACAGCAGGCACCCCAGTAAAATCCTGATACAAATGACAATGCACTATCAAAATTCAAACATTGCAACTCTTCAAAACCTCAACTAGCATCAATGAGATATGATGCACAGCTCTCCATATACCTGTAGCAGCACTCTAGCTGGTTTAAATGGGATCTCAACTTGTCTAGGAGAAGTGTTTTCCCAGTCGATGATCTTCTCGACATCCTTGCTTTTGACCTGGAACTCGTCGCAGTTCCGAATGGCCGACTCCAGAAGAATTCTAATGGAGTACGGCAACCTATCTGAAGCACAAACAATGGAGATTGAATTGAACGGGTAGTTTCTGCAAGAATCCTAACAGAGCATGGCACTCGCCACTCCTATCCGCAACAGAGAACCATCGATCTCGTGCGCACTCAGAAAAGCTGAAAGCTAACTGAAAATGAACTACGCAGCCACGCTAAATACCAAGCAAAATCCACTTCGAAGCGCTGCTACCAACTCATCACATCCAATCCAAAACACTCGAACCACAACAAAAATCCGGGACCGAACACGCCCATTTCCAAAGCCTCGTACTTAGTCCCCAGCTTCAAAGGCATCGAAAAGAAATGACAGCAACAAGGAAGGAAAAAGGACCACTGACCAATCCGAGAATCGCCGAGGGCCGGAAGAGAGAAGTATTTGCCGAATTCGCCACCTCCCGGTCTCTCGAGCGCCTTCAGAATGCTCTTGAAAGGATTCTCGCAAGCTGATGCCGCGGGACGATAAAGATTAGAGGGGGAAGTTCGATTCGACTCCTAGACCAACCGGTTTCAACAACGTAACACGCATGAATCGAAACAGAAACGGCTTACCCATGGCGGAAGATCGGACAAGAGGACTGCTCGGCTGATGGCGAGATAAAGGTACGAGATTAGATGGAGATCTAAATTAGAGAGAGAGAGAGAGAGAGACTAGAGAGAGAGGGTAGGGTTTTACTGATAAATATGTGGAGATATCCGAGGATTAGAAAGAGAGAGAGAGTGGGGGTAGCTGTTGGACATTGGGAAGATGAACTCTTTTTGTCTGCATCCTTCGAGAAAATGGTGACGACACCGGAGCTGAGGTTGAGGTCACGTCTTTTAAGGTTTTCCCAAATCCAAATTTTTTATTTTTTATTTTTTATTTTAAATTATTATTATTATTATTATTATTTTGTGTTTACTACGTACTCTCTCTCTCTCTCTCTCGAAAGGTTTCTCCAAATCATGTCACTCGACACCTAAGAGCAACCATGGCAACACTTTTGAATTAGAAATTATTTTTTTTTTTTATGAAAAGTTGATTTTTTTTTTTGCTTTAGAAGTTGATTTCTGATTGTAACAAATCGTTATTTTTTCTTTTGGAATAGAAATTTATTCAGTAACAGTTGAAAAATTCCACTTTTAGAATATTATTAATACAAATATCCCACGAAAAATTATTGTCGACCGCCAAAAAATTTCTACTTCAAACTTAATTTTTTTAAAAAATAATTTTTATTATAATTTAACTTTTAAAAATAATAATTTTTTTTTTACTCTAGAGGTTAGAGATGGTGACTCGATGATGACAACAGGTAATGGCGATCGGCGGTGGTCGCAGAGGCAAGTGGGCGACGGCGGCCGATGATGGTCGCTGTGGCTGGCGATGGTCGTGGGTGTGGTTGGCGCGGGGGGAGGGAGGGGGGGTAGGGCAAGCGATGGTCGGCGGCGGGCGAAGGTTGGCGGCGGTGGAGACGTGGTTGGGAGAGAGATGAGAATGAAAACAGGCTGAAGTGAGAGAAACATTGATGTCCCGAGGTTACTAATTCTAAAAGAGAAGTTGGAATTGGCTCAAAAACAACTTCAGAAGTAGAGATTTGCTTCGGAAGTAGAAATGTAATGTTGTTTAATCAAATGAATTTTTGCTTCAGAAATTACATTACCAAACAGATTTCTGCTCCAGAAGCACTTTCGAAGCAGAAATTCATTTCCAAAAGTGTTACCATGCATGCCCATTGTGCCACTAAAAAATGATTAAACTTGCCCATTCTGACATAGATACAAAAAAAAAATTATATCATAAAAAATCTTGAACTTATAATAGTGTGACAAATATATCTTTGATGAAACAATAGTAGACGATATATATGTCACACATATATAGGTTTGGGTTTTGTCGAGACCAAAAAAAAAAAAAGTTAAGGGGATTTATGTCACAGCGGTCTAATCTCGGATTTTTCTTGACACATAAAAAACGCTGGCTTATTTCGTCACTACATATTGATTGAAGTACAGTCCATTCCATTATAGCTTCGTTGCTCGTGATATTTCTCATCACACCAAGATCGCAATGGCGATCCCGTCCAATATTATTGTAGCTATTATGCTTCTTTTAGTATTCTCACTCCCACTCCATCGGCCATTGGGCGATCACAATACCTTCTAGGAAAGGTAGAACCAATACTCCAAAGCATTAAATCAATGTGCAATGTAGTCCCACACATGTAAATTTGTGCAATCAAATCTTGAACCCTCTTTTCTTTTATGTGCGCAATTTAGTCAGGAAGTCATGGCTAAAGTTGATGACACGGACTTTCCTTAATATGTTTTTATAAAGGAAAATTACTTTAAAAAAGTCCTAAATATATTGCAATTGTGATAATTAGGTCCTAAACTTTTTTTTTTGTCAATTCAGTCCTAAACCTTTTGCTTTTGTGTCAATTCAGTCAATTCGATTGGATCGCTCCCACTTTTCATAAGTAGATTTCTGCTCATTTGAACTTTTATCCGTGAGTTCAGTCGGAGCGTTTACCTATGATGCATAGCCCAAATTAGACATGGCTGGTTCCGATTCAGGAACCGGCGGTTCCGATTCAGGAACCGGCGGTTCCGGTTCCGGTTCCGAACTTTTAATTTTATTTTTAAAATAATAAAATAAAATTAATAAATTATAAATTATAATCAAATTGTACATTGTAATAAAATTTGAAAAAAAAGAGAGAGAATGAATGGGCTTGAACTTAATGAATTATCATTAAGCGCCTACATATCTTCTTGGGGATAGAAGAATCAAAACCCATGTAGTTCTCTTACCTTTGGTAACCCCCAACTTACCTCATCGTCAATCGTCGCTACCCGTTGTGGTGGTGGTAGTATCTCCACAGTCATCACTGAAGAATTCGTGTTCTCGATCTAGCTCTTGTTGGCGAAATTTAGCCTTTGTCCAATCATCGACACAAGCTTGATACTCCACACTTTCCGGACTTAATCTTGAACGGCGGGGGTCCAAAATTAATCCTCCAGCACTAAATGCTTGTTCAACCGCCACTGTTGAAGAAGGGGTCGCTAATATTTGTTTCGCGACGATGGAGAGAACTGGAAATTGAGTTGAATGATTCTTCCACCACTCAATAATCTTGAAATCTATGTTGTTTTCTGAATAGCTAAACTCAAAAGAAATTGTTAAATAGTTTTCTAATTCAGAAATACTACCTGTTGATGTCCCTTTATATTTTTTTTCCTAGTCTTGAGAATTTTATACCCTCTACTAAGTAGTGAAATACCCGCATGAGACAATATACTGGGCAGATTCATATCCACTATCGCTTAAACCATATCTATTACAAAATTCATTATTTAATGCTACTATAGCTTCTTTAACCTCTACTTGTATAATTGAAATATTTATTACTTCATCCAAATGTAAACAATCACAATAATAAGCACTCAGATAATCTAATAAACCATCTAATTTAGTACGTGGATCGAAAACAATACCAACTAAATAGACAAGAGGAATGTTCAAATAATAATGCAACCATTTTTCTCGCATTACTAAAATACTCGAAGTTAAGTCAGTATCTTTTTCATATGCATTAAAAACATTAGCAATATTAACACACTCTATTAAAAATAAATGCGTAGTAGGATAATAAATACCAGATAAAGTTTTAGTAGCATCATTAAAAATTCTCAAACAGTCTAATTTTTTTTTACAAACGTCCCAATGTTGCGGGAGTAAAGCAATATCGAGAACAGTATTTGAAATAAATGAACATAATAAATCTTTGTAATCAAAAGTTTGTAGAAGCATCTCGTAGGTAGAATTCCAACGAGTCGGAACATCTTTTGGAAACCTTTTTTCCGTTCTCCTATTTTCTTTACAAAATTTTCCCCACATTTTCATAAGTTGAGGGCGGCTCCATAAAAATCTAATTGCACTATTTATTGGGTGGAGAGAAGTTACAAGAATTCGTAAACCATCTTGAACACATAAATTCAAACATGACAAGCACATCTAATGTGAAAAAATTGTCCGCCAAAAGAGGGTTTACACATTTTTTCTAACTCGGGAATGGAAGCAGTATTTGCGGCGGCATTATCAAAACCAATTGAAAAAACTTTATTAATCAAACCATATTCTTCTAAAATTTGCATAATTATTCTATAAATATTATGGGTCGTATGCCTTTCAGGAAAAACTCGAAATGGAAGAAGTCTTTTTTGAATAACCCAATCATCACCTATCCAATGGCACGTGACACCCATATAAGAATTAATATTCCAAGAATCACTCCAAATATCACTACCTATATGTACACGTCCTTTGAATTCTTCAAAAAACATTTTCAATTTATTTTTTCGATCTTTATAAACTCGTTTAAGTTCGCGTTTAAGAGTAGTTTTCGGAACAGATGGTGCTTGCGGAACCAGCGCAGTGTTTACCAAATATCTAAAATTAAAATTTTCACCAGTATTAAACGGAGCATGCTCAAGGGAAACATATTCAGCTAATGTTTCTTTATAAAGTGCATTAGTGAAACGGAATAAAGGATGAGGGTTAGGATTGGCGAACCCGGAAATTTGTTGTTGGCTAGTGTCGATCCCCGCTTGCGTTGGATGTTTTTTCGTCAAATGCCGACGAAATGTTCCATAGCCATCTCCTTTACCAAGTTTGTATTTTTGCGGACAATATTTACACCTTATATCAAACTTACCTTCATTTTCATTCCATACTTTGTCGAAGTGTAGCCATAAGTCGGATTCTCGGCTCTTCCGTGCCGGCTCATTTGGTATCGACGATCCTTCGACACCAGTGGCAGTAGGAGGATAAAGACTTTCTTGCGTTGCGATGTGCTCGACGTCGGGATTGGGAACATCGTCGTCTTCCCAACATGCATATTCACGAGGGTCATATTCATGAATAGGAAAATCGGATTCTCCCATCTCCATCGGGCTCTTTCCCTTTCTAGTATTTCTGCTTCCACTTGCCATTTTTTGAGAGAATTGATCGGAAAGTTGATTCAAAGAATTGAGACGGAATTGAGAGAGAATATCGGATCGAGAGAATTTGACTTGAGAGTTGAGACTTGAGAGTATTGAAGAGAATTGTGAGAAATTGTGAGAAAAATAAATAGGGATTGTGAGGTTTTTATAGAGAGTTTTTTTTTTAAGGAAATTCGCAACGGCCAAAATGGCCGTTGCGAATTTTCCAACGGGCCTTGGCCCGTTGGGGGAAGAGCCGTACGGCCGTTACCGTTTGGGGAAGAGCCAAACGACTCTTCCCGATGGGGGCAGTGGGCCCCCCAGACCCCCCCTTTTGTTTGGCCGATTCCGGTTCGGGCCCACGGGCCCAAATGGTCATGTCTAGCCCAAATCCATGACCTCAAGAATGAGGCTTATTTGCTCTTTTCACTTCCTAAAATTTTTACCACTCAGTTGTTCAATAGAGGAAAAATAACTCGTAATAACAGCGCTAGATCAGTAAAATTATGCACACTAGTACCTTTTAGGAAATCCACAAACATAAATAAATGATTTAATTCATCATCACAATAAATTGAACAATAAACAGTTCTTTCTATGGAAAGGTAAAATGCACAAAATCTTACCAAAAGAAAACCAAGAATCATCTATAGCCTTCCGTTGGGCCGACCATAGACACTTTAAATGGATTCTTTCATAATTTACCAACAAATTTCATAAGACAATAATAAATCAAATTAAATCACCGTTGGGCAGAATTAATTCGAATCTCATACCTGCAATTTATCTGCTAATCAGATTATCATTCTACTTAAAATTAAATATCTTAACGTTCTGTTGGGCCAGTTACGAATATAATCATGAGCATAACATAAGACAGTCTTATCAAAATCTAAATCTAAATCTAAATCTCTGATCTCGAAAACTTTTTTTGGTGAAGGTTTAAATCTCTGATTTAAATCTAAATCTAAATCTAAAATGGGGACAAAAAGAAAAGTTGAAGGTTTTTTTGGTACTAGACCGATAAAATTGAGACAAAAGTAAAAGTTTTGGGTAAAATTGTGATAAAAGTAAAAGTTAATGGTTTTTTTGGTACTAGGCCGGTAAAATTGGGACAAAAGTAAAAGTTTTAGGTAGAATTGAGATAAAAGTAAAAGTTGGGGAGTTTTTTATGAGACAAAAAAATGTTTTGGATATAATTGACGCAAATGTTTTTTTTTGGTATTAGGCCCCACCTACGTAATGTCTGTCAAATTAATGCACGAGCCCTTAAATCTCCTTCCCGTCTCTTGAGAAAACTGGGATCGTAACCCTTTAGAATCGTCCCCCGGGGGGACTCCCCCCACCCCTACCACCACCGTATTTCAGGGGGACAAAACCCTAGAGCTCTTGCGTGATTTTGCCTTCTCTTTTGAATTCGATTACCTCGTCATCTAATCTCGAATTTTCGATTTTCGTTCATCATTTCAGGGGCGCGATTAGCCTTTTTTTTTTCTCCGGCATCAATCAGGGTCATCTGCCTTTTTCGAGGGGATCCGAACATATTCGAACTCGATACCACGACACCACACTCGTGGTATGATTTTCTGAGCAAATTTCTGCGCTAGTGTTGATAATATGGATTTGTATGTTTTCATAATTCTGGATTATATATGGCTTCGTGGGAGTGGAAAATCCACTAGAAATGTCGAATTGAGTTGTAGTCCCTCCTCCCCATCCTCACACCATTACGAATTGTTCTTTCGCGTCTTGCTTTTATTTTATGTTTACTTGAATACGGAAGAAAATGCGAGTTTGAAGTTGAGAATATTGTGGCCAAACGGGAAGCCTTACCGTGTGTCCATTATCCAAAAGATTCATGTTAGACTCTTTCAGATGGTAGTAAGATTCTTAGTTTGCTGTCACTTAATTGGTGTGACGTGTGAGGATGGGAACAACAACTCAATCGAATTTCTAGTGGATTTTCCATTTATACAAAGCCGTATATAATCCAGAACGTAATGCTGAGTTTCGCAAAGATGGTGTCATGGAAACACATTTTAGGGATCTCTTCCATATTATCAATGCAGAAATTTGCTCAGAGAATCATATCACAGCATACGCGTTGACGAGACGCGCGCATACCGTTCGAGCTCGAATATGTTCGGATGCCCCTTGAAGAAGGTATTTCAAAGCGACCATTCTGCGAAGGAAGCGCACAAATGCCAGAGAATCGAGCTTTTCAGCATACAACTATAGTGATACACAATCAAATCTAGTGGACAATTTGGACCTGGGTGAAAGTCAGGACATGCTTCTGTGCAAACCGCACAAAGAAGCCATGAAGATGGAGAAGACCTCAAAAGAGTTGGAGAACTATGGAAGGAAATCCTGCGATGTTCATCATTTTGGTGGTATGTAAGAAAAATTAAGTGGATATCGTTTCCACTTAATCTGATTACCATGCTAGCGATTGGACATTATTTTGATTTCCATCAGATTTTGAGTGATTTTCAAGGGTGCCTTATCTCATATTATTTTCAAGATTGCCTTTTGTGCTTGAGTCCCTGATTCCCTAACTGATAATATTGGAATTCTAACCTCTCTTGCCATGTCTCTGCAATTAACTAGAGTTCGGAAGAAAAGTTTTCAGGTACTATGGCACTTGTCATGGCTTCGCCATAACTGTGGTCTTAGCTTCTTGTGATCGTTGAGAGCTGTATCTCTGATTGCGCAAAATCTCAAGTTTAAACTATGACATGAACAGCTTGGGGATGATGGAGAGGATTCCAGTTTGTGCTCAGGCGAGGGCATCACTGAAGGAGGCAAGGGAGACTGAATGTTTTCATTCGCTGCCTGTCTCTGGCACTCATCTTTGGCTCTGTTGGCATCGATCCTCCATGTTCCTCTGCGCATTTTCCTAGATTCTCCATGTTCCCCTGTGCATTTTCCTAAAGATCTTGAGGGTCATCTTCTCTACTCGCCGCAACTTAGGACCCTCCTCTAATCTGTAAGTGAACAGAAGATAAATGCTAGTGTTCAACAGTGTGTGCCGCATTTGGAATATAAGCGGGGTTGATGACTTCATGCTGAGTGATATAGACCTGCCGGGTCGGGTCTTTGTATAACTGCTGCATTTGTCAGAATGCTTATGAACGTTGAGTGCCATTTGAGAATAATTGCCGAAAGCTAATTCGCTTGCGCTGAATGATGGCAATCGCCTATAGCTAGATACCGCACGCTGTGTCTGTCATTGCGAGGAGACTGCAGCATCACAATTTTTGTCGAATCTGAGATTGGACTAACCGATTTAACTGGCAATTACAGAAGGCCGCCTTTTCCAGTTATCAGCAAAGTAACTTGCACCATCATCAGACAAACTACTACTTCCTTCACGATTTCTAGCTCAAGTCACTTGCATCTATTGAAAGAGCACACATTGCCATTGGAGGCTTCACAGCGGGCGCTACTTTTTGCCTCCTTAAGCAACTTGCGCCTGGTAGGATTCTACAAATCTGCGGCCCCAAAACCATATCCTCATCATATGGAAGAGGAACTGCAAAAGACCCGGCGAAGTTACCTGCAGCAATAACCTTTAGCTTTGATCCAAAACAATGTAAACACTCACTAAGAAATGAAACTGCAGCTCTTGTTCTGTAATTTATTGTCATCACGTACTTTCAAAATGGTTTCCTTCTGGTATTATTCACATGTAACATCTGGCATCTTTGCGAAGACATAAATGCTTCAGGGTCCTAATTGAAGGATGCAAGAAAGTTGGTTTCGAATCTGCCTATTGGTCTAACCATAGTTAGAAAGGTCGTACCATTTAAAAATTTGAGAACCAATCTAGTCTTAAGCAGGACCTTCATTTATTGGGATCTTTATACGGCTTTGATCCTAAGCAAACGAAAATTATAGATTTATATGATCCGACAGATCTTACCAATCTAATTTTCACTAAAGTTCTAACACTGGGATCTGCCTAACTAGATGTTCGGGTCATAGAAATATTAACTATATTGGAAATCTAGTTTAGAGGCGACATAAGAAGTCACGCCTTTTGAAGTTCTAGTAAAAAAAAAAAATCTAGCGTCGCACAATTTCCACAATTAATAAAAAAATTTCACCGCTATCAAGATTTTTCATGTTGTTGTGTCTTGAAAATTTTTACGATCCCCGATCCAATCGTACGATCAAATCCTCCATACAACCCCCACATCAATCTTAAGTAGGATTCCGATCCTTACAACCTTAGGTCTAACACCGTAGAAAACGCATCGTAGGTCATTTCCGGAACATCTATATCCAAAATTCTCTGTATTTTAGCAAAAGTACATTAGCAGACCGATTTGGAAGCTACTGATAATTCACTCAAACAGGTGGTGTAAACTTGTCCAAAAAGCAGAATCTTGGACTTTCCTGGTTCTAGAACCGAAGTCCCAACCTCTTGGGAATGACTTGACCAACTAATTAATCACTTAATCCCGTAGATTAGCATCTCTAGATCAATAAAATTAGGATGGCACAAGAAAGGTCCCCCCTGAATTCAATCCAAGTCAATCATAAATCATCAAATAAGTATAAACATGCTTTTACTCCATGCTAAAGCATCCTCAGGATGATTAGATCTGACAAATCTGACATCTTTGCATTTGCTCTACTTTGCAGATGCCGTGGAGAAGAAGGTCGCTTGAATTTACTCTGCTTTGCAGCCAGATATCGTGAGCACCTGCCGCCAAATGTACCCCCTAAGTCTAACCCCACAGCTTCCAGAGAGCCAGGGAATGGAGAAAACAATTAATTTACCTAAAAGCTTATTTGGCAATAAAAATTAATCTAAAACCTTGATCTTATAAGAATCCAATTTAGGATTAGGATTAGGATTAGGATTTTTCCAAACCAACTGACGAATCCAGTGAACACGCGACAAAAAATCTAAATGAAGGGTCTTTATGTACTAACGGGGACTACCAACCTCTTTGTCGATTTTTGTCAATCATTGTAAAATCCAACGCAACCTTGTTTCTATCGTAGAAGATTTTGACAAAATATTACCGTCCATAGTTTCGCCGGCCCGAAATTTAAATTTCGAACCACTAATCATGCGATAAAAGGTAGTCGCAAACTATTACGCACTACTAATTGAGATTTGTCAAGACACCAAAATCGAGAGCGATAGAGGATCCTTGTCGGGACAAGTCGCCGCCCCCATTTGAGTCTAGGCAGATTCTTTTGCTTTGCTTTGGCAGCTCTTGGATCCCCAATGCCATTTGACTTCATGTACATTCGGAAAATGGTGCACGATTGGTTGCAAACACAAGAACACCTTCTTCTTCTTTCGCATGTGACCTGTTTCGTGCATCAGTTAGCCCCCCAGATGAATTGAATTATTATGAAGGCGGTCCAAATCCAAAGTTTGGTTATTTCTTGTTCACTCCACAATTTTCTCGAGACTTCCACGATTTGGTTGACTTATGGAACGAGGACATCTTCAACTTGATTGACTCGTTCATGTCATTGATATTAGCTTACCCACCAGAATAATGGGACAAAAGATCGAGTCAATGCCATGGTTTTGGACCGTCCGAGAGGCAAATGACCAGCCACAAAGAAGGGATTCGATTAGATCGGAGGTTAGAGCAAATCTTTTGGTTGTTATGGCAAGAGATTTGTGTTTGCTTCTAGCACTCCGGAGAGAAGACAAGACCATACGTAATCACTGAACCTTCAGTTCCCTTCCCTCCGTCCCAAGGCAAATTTGTATATTGCATGTTGCGATTGAAAAATCATCCCTTGCTTTTGATTTGGTGATTAGGAGACATTACCTCTTTCAAAGGGAAAATTAAAGTATCAAACATCAAATACCGAGGAGTTATAAAATAGCCTTTAGGTGGAAGAAAATTAACCGGTGCGCGTGCGACACTTTTAACACTCCCCTTCTTACGTTCAATCTCGATTGAAAGTTTGAAACTTGTCCCAATGATGCAATGCCGTGAAGGATGCGGAAACTTGACTTTGAAACGATATCGAGAGTCTCATAAAAGAGAACACACAAAATATATATATATATATATATATATTGTGTGGATTGAGACTATACATTTCAGATCGTCGATGGAAATCTCTATGTTCAACTGGGATGCATTGCACGAAGTATACAGGTTTGTTAGGATGGCTCAACTGGGCTGTTGGAAAAATATGAAGAATGGAGTAACAATGTAGTCAGACTTTGAGGCGTGTAATCACTCTCTTTTAGGATCAATTTGCCCCACGAAGTTGCTATAGATTTCTGGCAAATTCCCTTCAGGATACAACAAAGTCACGGCGAGAACAGTGAATAACAATTCCAGTAAATCTCCTAAAACGGAAATATGATTGTCTCTCTTTTGAAGGAAAAACGTAGAAATACTGGATAGCAATTCCAGTAAATCTCCTAAAACGGAAAGATGGCTGTCTCTCTTTTGAAGAAAAAACGTAGAGTGAAAAGTTGATTCTGAAAACTGAACAGAATTGTCTATTATATAGACTGCCCATGTACATGTACGAACGCACACATGACTGTTTGTGGTGTTTGTGGTAATAACAGTCATTTGGACACAACTGTTCATGTCCGAACAGACACAATTTTAAAATTGCGCACCCGCATGCGGGTATAATGGAGTGTAGCCCACTTGCCCATTTCCTTTTCTGAAAGGCTGTAACAGCCTTCTAATTAATAAAGAGACTTTCTCTCTCCCTTCTATCTTGTGTGGGATACAAAAAAGGTATTATTTTGATTTGTTTTTCAAACAAATAACAACACTTTCCGATTCTCATAGAACGAGTAGAAGGTTAAAAAGAGAGGAATACCGAAAGAGGAAGAAAAAAAATGAACTTGCAAGAATTCGAATATTAGATTTATCAATGGGAGGTAACGTTTTGGTAAGATGCAAAGCGATAGTTTTGAAGTTAGAGGAGATAAACCCGCAAAAGTTGCAGGGCTAATGAAGGCGGGTATCATCAAATTTCCCCCCCTTAGTTATCTTCTACATCATCATTAAAGGCAACGTGCGACTTATGCGAATCGATACCGCGGCTTGCGGACTTATGATCATCGAGCTAATAAATGTGTTTTGTGGTCGACTTTCTGTCCGATTGATATTGTCGACCACATCTCGAACTTGAAGGACTCTTCCAGTTCATGTACATTAGCTTGCCCCCCCACCCCCGCCCAATTAAAGGGAGCAAAAAATCATGTGGAATGCCATAATTTAGAGTTCCCCCGATAGGCTAAGAACTAGCCAAAAAAAAAAAAAAAGCAAATCTTTTTGATTGGTATAGCAAGAGATTTGTCTTTGCTTCTAGCACTTTGGAGAGAAACATCTTATCTCAATTTTATAGAGATTTTGTATCTTCCATGGTGCAATTAAAGATATCTACTCAGCCAGTTCTTGCTTTGATTTGGTCATAGGAGACATTACCTCTTACAAGGGGAAAATTAAAGTAGAAAGTACTTCTGACAAAAAAAAAAAAAGAGTAGAAAGTACTCGTTCGGAGGTTTTTATAAAAGACGATAATAGATGGAAGAAAATCCACTATCTAAGTCGAAATCTTGTATTTAAAGGGAATGTGAAAAGGCACTTTAGGGTGTGTATGGCAACACAAAAAAAAAAAAAAAACACTCCAGGAAGAGTGTTTTTGTTCCCAAAGTGCTCCTGGAACACTCTGGGAACAGAAATGCGTATGGTTCAAAAATGTTCCAAAAGTGTTCCGCGGAACACTTTTGCCCCAAGGAACACTTTTGAAGAAACAAAAAAAAAACTTTCTTCTGGGTTTTGAAACACTTTTTGGAACACTTTTGGAATCATCACCTATCACCGCCAAAGCGGTCACCATCCACCGGCCACCGCCGCCGCCGGTGACTAAAAATTGTTTATTTTTTTTAACTTCCCAAACGCGTTTCTATTCCCAAAAAACGTAGCCGGGAACAGAAACACAAAAAAAGTTTTTGTTAAAAAACAATGCTCAGAATCAGAAACAGAAACGTCCCCATACGCACCCTTAACGGCTCTTCTCATATGTAAATTGGACTGAAATGATATGAACAAGCAACATCATTAACGATGTGAAATTTGATTCTCATATGATGTTTATAGTCCCATAAAAAAAAACATAAGTTTATCAGCTGGACTGAGACTATTCATATTAGAGATATACATATCTCATATTCAAATGAAGTAGTACACTAAATCTACTAATCTGTTACAATGGCTCATCTGGGATCTTTCCGATTCTCGAAAAATGAGGGGAAAAGTGTCAGAGAAGCCCTAAATCTATTGCATCTGTGCCAATTTATTCAGGTTAACTGTGTCAATTTAGCACTAAACCTTTTGACATAAAGTGTCGGAGATGGGTGAGGAGTTGCCCTACGGGGCACATCATGCACTGGCCTTGACTTTTTTTTAAAAAATAAATTTTAATTTTTTTATTTTTATTTCTTTTTTTTTTCCTCCTCTAGCGGTGAGGATCACCCTCGCCATGTTCGTTTGCCACCAGAGGAGAAAAAAACAAACGGAAAAAGAAATAAAATAAAATCCAACATTTATTAAAATATTGAAGAAAAAAATGTCCACGCCAGCGTCTGCCATGCCACGTAGGCTGGTTGACATCTACGTTAGCAATATCAAACCAAAATTAGTCGGAATGACTATGTTAGCTCGTTTAGGATTAGTTGGCATAAACACAATAGGTTTAGAAATTTTCGGACACTTTTCCCAAAAATGAGAGAAGGAAAAAAACAATGATACAAAAGAGAGAAGCCAAAGTTACGGTACATTCGCTCCATAGATTAATTGATAACCCTAGACAGACGAGTAATAATCGTGATCGATTAATGAGTGTTTTATGCAAAACACGCGGTGATGATGTGTGGATCTAGGGCCAGAAGTAATCGACAGTATTGTCAGACCGTTAAGAAAGCATTTCCTTTTTTTTTTTTAAATTAGGAGCACAGAAGTGGTGAAGAAAGGTGCAAAACCAATTAAGGCGGGTTTCATCAATTTTCCCTTATTATCTTAATTATTCATTGAAGGCAGTGTGACTTAGATAGAGTGATAGGATTGCTCGAAGTCTCCAACCACAACGACTCGTGAACTTATGATCAATGAGTTAATGAATGTGTTTTTGCATGGATTATATGGCACTAAACAAATATGTTGCCTTGCTTGGACGCAACATGCACATTAACATGTTTTTCCTGAATTTTTCATTTTGTTGATGGTGCCCCACTAACCCCCTGCTCATTTTAAATTTTTTTTTTTTGTTCTCTAAGGCCATTTGCGTTCCAAAATTCCAAACAAATGCAGATATTCTAACATGATTTAATTGGATTTATACATATATCAAATTAGAGGGGGGGTTGGGGGGAGTGGGATTTCAAGACAAATTAGATTAAACCACCATATAATAAAGTGTCGAGATATCAAATATTAAATCACACATTTATCTAATAGTTTAAGCATTTAAAACAGTTATCACACGGTATCAGAGCTGGTCGGGAGGTCTTAGTATTGGTCAAAAGATCAAACGAAGCGTGGGGAGAAGTGTCAAGATACTGAGTATTAAATCCCACCTTCACTTTAAGATTTTGTACGGGTAGCTAACAAAATATGGGATGCGTTCGGAATGGCTTTTATGATTATTTTACTTTCGTGCTTGGACTTACCATAAACACGCATGTACATATTCACACGATAAGTTTCCATGTAATTTTTTCAACCAAAAAAAAAAATCGACTTTTCAGAAAATAAAATAAAATCTCGACGGAAAAGTGAAAAGTTCTTTATGTTACGATCAAGCGCAAATTCTAGAGGTGTGCATGGTTCGGGCCGGTCCGGTCCCGGCATGAACTCGGGGACCCAACCAATAGTTCGATCCCCATAATTTCGGGACCAAGGACTGGACCGGACCGGACAGGACCAAGACGGTCCTGTCCAGTCGCGATTCCGGCCCAACCGCTATAAAGCCTACTACTACGTTCAACCCGCTCGTGTTACAGTTACAAAGCTCCCGCTCGTGTGCAGTTCGACTGAAACGTAAGGCTGCGCATATTACACTCGAATTCGTTTAACCTTGAGAATATCAAGAGGCTAAAATATTGTTAATTTAAAAATCATGCATGGTCCCGAGGATTTCATCATAACAAAAGTAAATAGAAGTCCTTTTCGCCACCAATTGAAAACACCACTTTAACGCTTTTACTAACACCAAAACTTGCAAGTAAATAAATAAGTCAGAGTTCATCCAAGGATGATCCTGCTTTTGCGGATCTTTTTTAAAAAAAAAAACATTGCCAGTCCGGTCCCAAACCATAGAACCCGGGGACCGGACCGCCCAATCACCGGTCCTGTTTATTGGGACCGGACCGCCAACCTCAAGGATCGGACCAACCCGCCCCGGTCGGGCTGGTCCCCGACCGGTCCGGATCGATCCGGTCCAGTTTGCACACCCCTAAGCGCTACAACAAAAAGGGTTTTCTCGAACCATACGCTGGACATGATTATTAAGCCGTCACAATATCTTGGTCGATGGTTTCCTACCAAGGTCGTAACAAAGCTCGAGGACGGTTCAAAGAAAACCCACGTCTCATCTTTCCATCGTTCCGTCCCTAACACGTCGGAAGTTCGAATCCCGTCGCCTCCTCCTTACGCGGCGATATATTTATCAGTGCACCTTTTTTCCCAATTCGAAAAAATTATTTTTTCCAGGGACCCGGGAATCTCAAGAACGATATATATATATATATGAGAATAGATCCAATCACATGTTAGAGGCACATTTCATCTACTCCTCACCCGACCCGAGACAGGAAATAGCAATAAATTGTATGCTTTTCGGGTAATATCCATTGAATCATTGCAACCAATTCTCAGAAATATGGGTCCAACCGCTGCAGGACATAAATTCACTCTCATCTTGTATTTCTGATTTTTCCTATTTCACATTTATGTATTTATTTATTCCTATCTATTTTGAGATTTTTTCTATTTCTCTTTTATTTATTTATTTATTTTTTCTTTCCATTTTTGGAATTTCTCATCGTCACTACGTTTTCACTTTGGTTCGGGTCAGTGGGGCCCCCTCACCGAGCAGCTCCCGGCAGAAGATGTTTTCGTGGCAACCCCCTAGAGAGAGAAAGACGGGGAGAGAGAGAGAGCGCGCATTGGTCGGAACTCCCACGACGGAGGCTGTCGAACGGAAGCTTCTTATCTCTTTCTCTCTCTCTCTTCTGTCTCGTGCCTTTGACGGCGAACACTATACGAATTTTGAAACGCGAAAACGAATGCAAGAAGACCTTCCTTCGAAGAAAACAGGTAGAGAGAGAGAGAGAGAAGTTGCATGAGCAAAGGGAGAAGGTCTTAAATGCGAGTAGGTCGATGCGGTCGCTTTTCGTTTTCTCTTAAGTACTAAGCATTGGCCTTCACCTTCCTGTCGTCATATATGTATGCATTTGCATATATATATTCCTGGGTCTTCAATAATAATCCCCTAATTTAATTCAGGCTCTGCAATCTCTCTCTTTTCTCTCTCTTCTCTCTCTCAAGAAGATATAGTAATAGTTTGGTCACGAAGGGGAGCGATGGAGTTCTACGCGTGTCCTTCTGGGTTTTGCCCGCCTCTCGCCTCCGTGATCGGCGACTCCCTCCAAAGGGTCCGCCGAATGTGCAGCGCCGCCGTCTCCGTCGTCGTGGGCAACGTCTTCTCTGCCATCTTCACCTTCTTCTTCGCTCTGGGTTTGTTTCCTTTCTCCCTCTCTTGCTTGTGATTTGAGTGCGTTTCGTGGGGTTCCGGGGGGATGTTGTTGGTCGGTGATTTGCTCGGGTTTTGGTTTGGTTTGGTTTTGATGTGGATCCTCAATGCCAACTTCTAATTCCGAGTCGGTGCACGGTGATGGGGAATTTCTTG
Organism: Rhodomyrtus psidioides; assembly: GCA_021437785.1. Taxonomy (NCBI): domain Eukaryota; kingdom Viridiplantae; phylum Streptophyta; class Magnoliopsida; order Myrtales; family Myrtaceae; genus Rhodomyrtus; species Rhodomyrtus psidioides. The sequence goes on along the minus strand of JAILYB010000040.1, from coordinate 4,202,721 downwards.
GGGGAACGACGGGTGACGTGTTAGGGTTCTTCAAATTTTGCTCATGATCTTGATTTCTCGATGTTCGAACAGCTGTTCAGGCACATGCCTGAATGGCGAGATCTTTTCGCAAGATGAGATTTTGGGGCTTTCTTGTTGAGAAAGAATCCTCGGTGCGTATGCTAAAAAGTGTGTAATTTACGGCATCTTTTGGTTTTGCAGTTGGTACTCTGTTAGGAGCCATGACTGGGGCTCTGATAGGCCAAGAGACCGAGAGCGGGTTCGTTCGAGGGGCTGCTGTCGGAGCGATTTCAGGGGCGGTCTTCTCGATCGAAGTCTTCGAGTCGTCCCTCGTTCTCTGGCATTCGGATGAATCGGGGATCGGGTGTCTCCTTTACTTGGTGAGTTAGCGCACGATTCAAAACTTTTAACCACCTTAAATTGATGATCAATGCCTGGGCCGGAATGTTTTTATCACGTCTGTTTCTAGCAAAGTAGAAGTACGGAAATTTTCGCAGATATCCGAATGCTAACAGATCGTGGTTTTGTTGTGGATCTGATCCTAAGCTCTCTAGCCAAGAAATGTAATGCTAATCAATGGTTCTCCCAATTAACCATTTCCCCCCGAAATTTGCAGATTGATGTCATCGTCAGCCTCTTAAGTGGGAGACTTGTTCGCGAACGGATCGGGCCAGCAATGCTAAGTGCAGTGCAAAGTCAGGTACTGTCCCTCTGATTAGAATTCAACACGATGCCCCTAAATGCATTATGATTGGCATTGCTCGTGATCAGTTAGTTGCTTACGTCGTTGACGCACTTTATTAGATGGGCGCTGTTGAGCCGAGCTTTGAGGAGGTTCACAACATCTTCGACACGGGTTGCGCCAAGGGCTTGCCTGGAGATTCGGTCGAAAAGATTCCAAAAGTAACCATCACCAGCAATGATATGGATGCTTCTGGAGAAAGAGTCTCTTGTTCAGTGTGTCTTCAGGTCGCTTCCTTTGTCCCCCTTAACTTGCCTTTCATGGAAGTCATCTATCTTTGGTCATCAGTCTGTAGTATCAGTAGTAGGAAATTAAGTCAAAACTCCTTCCGTTCTGTGCATTCAGGACTTCCAGCGGGGAGAGACGGTGCGGAGCTTGCCTCACTGCAATCACATGTTCCATCTCCCGTGCATCGATAAGTGGCTCTTCCGGCACGCATCTTGCCCGTTGTGCAGAAGGGATCTGTAATCCTTTTATAAAACAGATCACGGTGGGAGAAAAAAAAAACATATGTTTCTTCTTTTGATATTTAACAGAGGCGGTCACTTTTCGGGAGGCTCTTCTCTTATACAGGATTTGCTGTAGGCTTTCGATACATTTTCTTTCTGTAGTTCTTAGTAAAAGCCCCCCCTGTTCCCTGAGATTGATCAGTGTATGTACAAAAGTTTTGATTGAAGAAAGAGTTAGCCATTTCTCTCTCTAAACCGCTGTCTTCTTTTATCTTTCCTCCATCAATCTTTTGTTAGTTAACTACCACTTGGGAAAATGGAAAAGAGCCAAAGCGGTCGAACCGTTCTTCATCATTTTCGTTTTTTCCGGGTCTTTTCAGAGTCTCCAATGCAGATCAAGAAGTGTGGTCTGGGACATTACGCAGTTGAGTCCTGAAATCTTGACCTATGAGCTGTACAGTAATGGTGTTTCACGTCACTTGTGGGGTTCACACATTGCATGACTCCCCATACCTAGAGTCGCTGACCAGCTGAATTTACTGAATCCTGCCTATCTGTTGTTAGGAACGAAACGGGTTTCCATATGGAACCTGTGATGAATGCGCATGTGCAAGCCCTCTGCAATCCATTCAGAGGGTGGAAAATGTCTCCAAACAGTTTGGCAAGAGAAGGGAAAATATCTTGTATTTAAAACCATTAAGAAAAGAGAACAAGGAGTTGGAGAAGATTGGAAGAAGATTGGATAGGTGGGAAGTAGGAAGTTTGGTGGTTATGGGGTTTGGCAAACGATCAAAACTTGAATGTCCATCTCAAGCAGAGCTCACTAACAGAGACCGATGAAGCAGAGTTGGTGCATGACTCAAGACTATTCTTCGGTTAAAGTACGATGCGGATCTCTCTCTCCTTGAAAATATGTTTTTAATCCTCCGATCGGGTGTTTCGGAGTCGCATTATGTCAATGTAATTGCCACGGCGCACACACTTCATTCGCACCAGATGCATTGCCAGCCATCTCTTGAATCAGCAACAACTGCAAGAAGCAGAGGACACCGGCTACGAATGGAAAGGAAAACGCCCCGACCCTGCTCGAACCGTCGTCGGTCCTCAAAAGGAAATATCCAAGCCCTTTACCCCGACAACACAATTCTTAATCATGGCGAGACAGCGAAGAACTCGTACCCGAACGTCTCCAAACAACAGCAGTACGGGGTTAGGTCGACGGACTTCAGGCATTGATGACGACACAGAGTTCGAATGTGGTTCTGGGGACACATGTCACGGAACCAGACTCAACTTTTTTTCTTTTTTTCTTTTTTCCCGGTAGGGGGAGGGTTATGGAATGCAATTAATGCCAAAACTCAGGGGTAAAATGGGGACTCCAGCTGCTCCAGCGTGTAGTGATGAATACGCCGGGCCTGCCGATCTAGCCATTTTTTCCAATAAATGTGTCATCCGTCACTGCTCTCACGACTCCAGAATCTGCAATTTGCTACACTCTTTCTCATGTCAGACCTTTCTGCCGCTAAAATTAGGGCATCCGTGATGACACTTACGAAAGTTACTTTCTACTTCAAAAGTCAATTTGGAGCATAAATTCATTTAATAAAAATATTTTTGAAGTAGAAATTCGTTTGGTAAAAAAATTTCTTTATGATATAATTTTTAACTTTTGAAGTGAAAAATCACTTCTGAAGCTATTTTTGACTAAGTTTGAGAAGTAACAAATTTTCACTTTTTGGCTCCAGAATCACTTCTTGAACCACATCCGCCTCCGACGACCGCCGCAGCCACCGACCGACCGCCTCCGCTGCCCGTCGCCGGCCGACCACCACCCGCCGCCGGCCGACCACCGCCTGTCACCCGCCGACCGCCACCACCCTCCCTCTACCACCGACCCCCGATCGCCAACCGCTGCCGCCCGCCCACCGACCATTGCCGCAGAAGATTTTGTTAATAATGTTTCAAAAGTATAAATTTTCAACTGTTACAAAACGAATATCTCTGGTAAAAAATAATTTCGGGAGCAGAAATAGAAAAATCAACTTATACTTTGGAAGATAAGTTGATTTCTAATAGAGAAGTGTTACCATACGTGCCCTTAAAGTCCCAAAATTTAAATCGATAAAAAAAGAAAGAAAGAAGGAGGCAGAATGTCTAAACCCACATTTTTTCCAGTGTTAGAAGCTGCATTGAATTTCCTCTGCTAAAAAGATCATGTCTAGCTACTAGGGGCGTGCCAGGAATCGGGAACTGCCTGGACCGTCCAGAGTCGAATCAGGCCGGCCCAGAATCAGTGGGTCTCAAGGGAACCGGTCCAACTCCAAATTCCAATAAACTGAAACCGGTGGATTCAGGTCCGTTCGGAGAAATCTATACAAAGAGAACACTGGCAGTCAAGATCGCACCCGCCCACGCGGAACGGACTGGTGATATATATGTAATTCGGGGGGACAAATTGGAAAAGTTCAAACTTTGTGGGGGGGGGGGGGGGGGGGGGGGGGGGAGGATTTGCAACGATCCTCAAAAGGTGGCGGCCAATATGTGACATGGCTCATGAAATGCTGATACTTTTGCATGTAACTCCTACATTATATGACATCACGTGTTTAGAAGAATTCATGTGCAACCTGAAATAGGAATTTTTTTTTTATGTGAGACAAAAAACTTGGTGGGACCGGTTCATGGCTTACTTGGAAATAAGTCACTGATAGCATGAAATTCGATGGCACATGAGAACTGGACGAGCCGGTTCGATTCCGCTTTTTCGAGACTGGTCCTTAGTAGGCGATTTCAGATTTCGAATTGAGAACCGCCCATCCTGGAGCCGATCACCCCATCAGTTACTCCATAACGATTAGCAAGTTCATTGAAAATTTCAAAAGGAATAACCACTTGCACCTTTTTTTTTTTGCAGAAGAACACTAGAAGTGCCAATATTTATGTACGGCGCTCACTTTAGTGCCAATTTTTTCAAAACAATCACTTTAGTGCTAATTTTTTCAAAAAAGGGTTATTTTAGTGCTAAGTCCGGCGAAGCTTACCAAAAATCCTATGTGGCGCATACGTGGCTCGCCGGAGCTTCCACATCAGTAAAAAATAGATTAAAAATCAATGAAAAAACCCACTCAATATTAAAAAACTTAAAAGTAAACTCAAAAACTAAAAAATATGCTAAAAATTATTTAAAAAAAGGAAAAAAAATTATAAAGTTGCAATCGAGCTTGAGCGGCGAGGCAAATGAGCCCTCACCGCCGGCCGGAGATGGGTGAGGAGTTGCCCGAGGGTCGCCGAGCCCCGACGACTCTAGTCGGGGCCTCGCCAGGGGTCGGCGAGGCCTAGCCGGGGCAGGCTCGCAGACCCCACGACGAGAAGCATTGCGTGGCGTGGGCGAGGTCGGAATGGCCCACTCTTCCCTCTACTTCCTCTTTCCTACGCCTGCTCTTCTTCACCCTTGGCAGTGGAGGAGAGGTTGGAGAGGAGGGCGTCGAGGTTTGATTGGTAGGTGGAGTTGGGACCGAAGAGCGTGGTATTTGGGCAGTAGGTGCGGCTTCTACAGTACAACTGTAATTGCTGAGAAGATTGAGAAAGAAGAAGAGGGCGAGGGAGATGATGAAGCGAAAATTCCTGATGGTCTGCTGATCTTATTTTGCTTGCTTGATCCCTTTTCACCTGTTGACACCTAATTTTGGATCAGCCATTTTTTAGCCATTTCTTAGAAAATTCATAGAAAATTCATGAAAAGTCAACAAATTACAAAATCAACTTTGGTGGCCTTGGCCAAGCCTAAGGAACCATTTTGGACAAAAAAAAATAATTTTTCACATTTTTTTAGTATTTTTGGAAATTAAAAAAATACTAAAAAAATCAAGAAAAATAACATTTGAGGTCACAAAAATATGGAAAAATAGCCAATATTCTTCTTTTAAATCCCTTGTCTTTTTGACCTCACAAAAAGTCCAAAATCAAATTCAATTGTATGTGTTCCTTTGTAACACATATGATCGAATTTGAGAAAAAATATCAATTGAGTCTTGTTATTTGCAATTTTAGCATTTTTAAGGACCTTGACATTCAATCTGATTGTCCCCCACTTCAATTTAGCCCAATTGTTCGAACAAATTGCTCAATTACATACTTAATTGCATTTTAGTCCTTGAAATTGGGTATAATTGAAATTACTTTCAATTCAAGGACTATCATTGCAAATTAAACATACTACCCAATGGGTTTCACCATTTTGAATCGATTGGCATAGGTAATTCGGCCCAATTTGATCATCAGAGCCTTCAATTGCACAATTCCCCAATTTGCAATTACATGAAAATTTGGGGTTTTTATAGAAATTGATATGAACTTTTGGGAAAAATTACATTTTTAGATAAAATTCATGCCCTAAAATCGATTCTGAGATCCAATTGCAAAAATTTCCCATTAATTTGGGTTTAATTTGGAAAATTGTAACTCGGAACCGGTTCAGACCGGTCAGACCGCCGGTCGAACCGGTCCGCTACAGTGTCTTCTTCTTCCTCAGTTTCCTGCGCAAATGAACAGTGCCGAGCTTAATTTTGGTGACAAAATTGACGGTCCAATCGACTACAATTGAAGATGCAATGGTGGGCGTTTGATTCCTTAGGCATTTACCCGTCGATTGACACCAAAACCGCGACCAATGGTCGCCGGAGGAAGAAGTAATCGGCCAGCCAATCCGGTGGACCTACGAAAGTCAACACCTCACAAAGCTCAGTTGAAATTCATCCCAATTCGTGCCAAATGCGACCACCGGAGGTCGCGAACAGAATGGCCACTTAATGCCCGTCAATGGCCGGTCGTCGGTGACCATCTCGCACGTGTTTTCACGTGCGGAGGTCACCTATCCCAACTCCCCGATTCGGCGCAAAAATTGAAAATGCTATATAAGCCTACGGAGGCTTTCGGTTGAAGGGGTTGGTCAATTCAGTTAGTAGAGGACGAGGAGAATCGAGAGAGAGAGAGAGAGAGAGAGAGAGAGAGAGAGAGAGAGAGAGAGAGAGAGAGAGAGAGAGAGAGAGAGAGAAAGCGAGAGAGAGCTCGTCCTCCAACCGCCATTGTCGAGGACAGAGCTCGAATCCACAGAGCATCGGTCAGGCCTTTCCAGGCTAGACCAAAGCTCTAGGAGATCGTCAGCAGGTTGCCCAGACTGGGAGGAAGCTGTTGCCGTCGACTGCAAGGCCCGAAATCGCCAGAACAAGTGAGTCACAACCTCGTGTTCTTCACTGCACTTCAATGGCGACTCATGCATTTCTTGTTCATTCTTGCGATTACTATGTGCGTTTTACTCCTTGAACATCACTGACCATTGTCGCACATCTATTTTGCATCGACTTCGCTTGCACGCCTCTAATTGAGTCTCCCAATCCAACCTCCATTGCCGAACACTGTCCGTTCTTGCCCAGCCAAATCTGGGCCGAACGAGCTCAATCGGAGCTCGAGGTAAGTCTCCTGAACATCGATTGATGCTATCCTGTGATGGAATTGCAATGATTTTGTGTTAGTCGAGCGATCGAACTCCCATGGCCGTACTCGGCACTCTGCTTGATACTCGTGATTTTGCGAATGAGATGCTGCGATTCTTAGATATGTTAAACTAGAGACGATTGCGAGTCGATTGCCGTTGGTTTCGCATGATTTCATCACGGATCCACCGTCGGATCGCCGCCGGAGAAGCACAGCCGTTCATCCAGTTGCAGGCGCGAGGTTGAAGACGATGCGTACGTGGCGAGGTCAACGAGTCAAAGGTCTAGGTGGCAACACGTGACTGGTCCACGTGGATGTCGAGTCAGCATGGCCGTTGAGTCTGTTATTCGAATAAAAAGAATCCAACGGCTGAGAATAATTGAATCTAATAAATAGTGACCGTCCGATTAGAAATTAGGATTATTCGAAAATGTTGTAAAATCGGAAAATCAAAATCAGCTGAAACGGTGCCGTTTAGATAAAGGGTCAAGCGACGTCGTTTAGGTTAGTAGGATTGAACGGCTCAGGTCGAGTCTTCACTTAATCTAGACCGTAGGTTCTAGTAATCAGATCCAACGGGCGCGGATTAGCCGCGCGGTTCAGTGTGGGCCGTCGGATTAATTCCGAATAATCTGAAAATTAAAAATCGTAGAAACGGCGTCGTTTTAGTCCGTAGGTTTCGCGGGTCCGGGTCTGAGGCCGGGTTCCGACCCGAGTGGGTCGGATCGACCCATTCCGAATAATATTTTAAATATAAAAAAAATCAGAAAATGATTTTAAAAAATAAAAAAAAATCAGAAAAATCCTAGAAAATAAAAAAAAACGATAGAAAATTCCAGAAAATTCCAAAAAAATGTGAAAAAATTGTGGAAAAATCCTAGACATTCCAGAGATCCCCAAAAATTGAGGATTGACCACAGACAACTGGTCAACCCTATTTTTGGGGTTTCTTATCCGTTCTTCCAAGAATTGACGACAATGCCCTTCAGGGGTAATTTGTCCCTGCTTCATGTTCTGAAATAAGTTGAAAATGCCTAGATTAGGATAGGGCCAGTTAGGTGGCGAATCCTTTTGCTGGGGTTTTCGAATCTCATTATTCTCCCTGAAATGACGATTTTACCTCTCAAAGGGTAGATCGCATTTCCTACTCCAATCGAATTTTGAGAATTGCTTACAATTAGGATTTGGGTCAGGTGATCGACCAATTCTAAAGTTTAAGATTTTTAACCCTCGTATTTGTCCAAAATGACGATTTTACCCCTCTAAGGGTAAAATCACTTTTAAATTTCAAAACAATCCTGGAAATTCCCGAAAAATAGGAAATGGGTTGGATTGATGGCCAATCCTATTTCCCCCGTATTTTGACTTCCCAATTCATCTAAAATGATAAATTTGCCCTTTCAAGGCGAATCATCCCTGAATTGTTCAAAATTACGATTATGCCCCTCTTGGGCAAATCATGTCAAATCACTCCTATGCCTTAATTGAGACTTCTCTAGGCTAATAGGGCCTCATTAGGGATGCCATGTTGATTTCATGTGATTTATCCGCATGTTATGGATCCTTGATTTGCGCATTTATTTTCATGAATTGTGAGTGATAGGGTAGTCATTCCCATCTGCATGAACTCCTAGATTTAGGATCTGTACCCCACTCGCCTGTATGAAATCCTAGGATCAGATAAGCCATTCAGCTTAGGTACCGAAAGGGCGTCAACTCTAGCAGTTGGCGTAACTAAGTCCCCGAACCCATTTCTCTGGTTTTCGCAGAATCGAATAGACAGCTCCCAACTATTCGATGGGGTTTCCGATCGTACCCTCCAAGAAACGATTGGTGGCTACTCATTGGCATGTACATATATCACATGTCACTAGACCACACTAAAAGTCGACCACGTATATCCAGCCGTTGCGATTTGGGTAATGGACCTTGGGCGAGGCCCGCGTCCGATCAGACGACGATCGGGCGGCCCATTAGCCCTCGCTAGCCAGATAGCGCTCGAGAGGGTCGCGACAGACTGGCGACTCCGCTGGGGAAGTCTTCCAAACCAGAATGTCTGGTTCCGCAGACCAGAGGACTTGAGCCGATTGAAAATTTGTTTGGTTTATCTGACCTTACTTTCTGCAGATGCTCTCGAAGGTGAGGTACGTACGTTAACCATTGTGTTAGATGTTTTTGCAGCTTAGAGAAATAAAGGGTGGAGTGATTGTTAACATCTTTCCTGCATGTTGGAGTTGGGAATGTATGTTAATCTTACGCACATACTGAAGCGGTGTTTTGATACAAACTGCTGTGCATGACTTTGCATTGTGATGATCACGACACATCACACACATTGGCGGTCAAACCCCGACTGCAAACCACCTCTAGGTTACCCTAGATAGGGAAAGGATGCGAAAGGATCTTGTGTTTGATGGAACTTGAGACTTTCGTGTTCTTTCCCACTCACAATCCAAATTGGAGATATCTAGCCCTCTTGAGTGGGTACTCTTGGGGAGGAATCTGCCTCATTTGGATCGTGGGAACCTGAGCCGTAGGTTCCTCACCTGATTTTTGATTTCTAGAGTATACACACTTGTCTCATGCACATGTCTATGGGTGGTTGGTATACCTAAAATCGCCCATGGTTACAAGGGAACATTTTCACACCCCCAAGTTTGGTTGGTAAGGCATTTATTTTCAATGTACTTTACTACTCCATGTTCTATAGTATGACTCGTACATTGCATACATATACATGCATTTGCATACATCATGAAAATCACTCAAGTGACTAATTGAAATAACGATGATAAGGGGTAGGATGTCGCTGTTTCCTAAGAGTTCGACAGAGTTGGTAACCTTCGAGTACCTAAGGAAAGTTACTCGCCCTGGACCGAACACAAGGCTGCACTTCACTAGATTCGTGCATGGTCGGGAGCTGACTGGACGTAAGCTAGGATATGCTGAAGATTGTCAAACTCGCTACTACGTCGACAACCTCAGGTTCAAGCGACAAAGAGATGAGATGCTCGAGAGTTACTTAGTAATGCAGAGGCAACGTCGCAACCGCCTGGCTAGGGAGGCATACGCCCGTCGGAAGGCCGAACGACAGGCTAAAGAAAACATACCCAAGATCACTTTTTGGGGAAAGAAAAGACGTCCTGCGACCAAGACAAAGCCGAAGCGCATCACACTCAAGAAGGTGAAGCTAGAGAAAGCTCCTGAAGTCATCATACCATGGACCAGAGAATGGCCAGAGGAGCTGAGATACTTTGATCAACACACTAAAGACAACCCCTCACACTCGACTGGAGGAGGGTTCCCGACTGACTTTCATTGTAAAGAGGGGTAGGCCTCTAGGAAAAGGGTGATTTAGATCCTCACATTCCATCGGCCTTTTATGGCTTTCTTTGTAAGGAGTCTCCCTTTACCTTTCTCTCGTTAGGCGTTCTGGTTGTAATAAGGGATTCATTATACTATTCTCCCATTTGACGTTTTGACCAATGGAATGTGACGTTGTTATTTCCCTCAGTCACTGGAGTGAACCTGACTAAATCGCATAATTCACTTTCCTGAAATTCAAATTAGACTTCAAGTCAAGTCTTGGGTACTTGAAAAGAATTCTAATTTCCATTTCTTCAATTGGACTATGCAATTAAGTTGGCCCATGCATGCTTCATGACATCTGCATAATCACATGTTTAAAGTAATTTTTGACGATTGACTTTTCAAAATCATTTGCATGTTTTAGACTTGATGGGAAAGAATGATATTCAAGTGTTCAAAATTCCTCGGGTCAAACTCCAATCGTAGTGGGATAGCATGGGTGAAGTCAAGCAGAAGTATGCCAAATCGCGATTGGGATATCTATTGGATCTGCTGAAGATTGAGTGTCCACCTGCTTTCATTCAAGCCATAGCACTCTACTGGGATCCCACCACCGCTACATTCTGCATGGAAGGGTTGGAGGTTACCCCCACCATCGAAGAGTACAGCACCGTCATCGGAGTTGAATTTACTCACTCGTTAGTCCAACCTCCCATAAGGTTTGAACCATTGAGTCAGTTAGCTGAATTCCTTGACACAAACCTTAACGAAGTCAAGGCAGATGCCAAAAGTAATTTTGGGTGAATTTCACTATCCTTCCTCCTAGATCGATTCCCCAACCTCCCTGCCACTAAAAAGACTAAATCAGGTAGAGCCTTTGTATTGGCCTTCTTTAGCTTCGTGTTATTCCCGATTTCATCTGTCACCTTCGATCATGTTATGGCCGTTATAGTCAGACAGGTCTGTTGTGGGTGGGATTACTCAAACATCATCCTTGCTGAGACCTTTCTTCCCCTAAATCGCTTCAAGAAAAACAAGAAATGAATCTTTAGAGCCTCTAGTGATCTTCTGTATCTGTGGTTCACATCTCATATCAGGCAATTCCATATCCGCATGGGTTTCATCGAGATCAGCCCCGATGCTCACCCTTTTAAAACCTTTGTCAGAACCCATACGCGTATTCCTAAGTTCAACTTCATAGAATGGAAGAACTTCTTTAGAGCTCTAAAGCCCGAACAACTCCGATGGCGGCTAAGGTTGCCAACACTAGGCAAAGTCAAACTAGCATGCAAAGGGGAAGATCCGGTCCCTTTGCTGGGATTTATGGGCGCTGCTGCATATTATCCGAAGATGGTTATCCGACAATTCGAGGCATTATAGGAGATCCCTTCTCCACCACGACCTAGTGTCTTTTCCTTTGACATACCAAACGAGACCCTCTTGGGAGAAAAGAAGAAACAGTTCGAAGCCAGAGTGGCGTTTATTATTCACTCTCTAAAGAACTCTCAAGCCGAAGATATAAGCTGGCCAGAGAATATGACTCGCAAGGAGAACATTCACAGGGCCACCACTGAATACATCCAGCACTTTGAGGCGACCAGACGCAACTTTGTCGAGCCTTATATACCTAAGTATATTGTACCATACGTGCCTGGAGTATAGCCGTACATACCCGAAGATATGGGGTCGCCGTCATATTCAGAAGATGAAGAATCCCAGACTGAAGAGAGGAATCCATATTGGGACGATGAGGATACCTTAGACCTCAAGCGTCCTAGACTTGAATAGACTATTCTGTCAAGTGTAAAATGAGCAAACTTTGCGATACCTTTTCATGCATTCTCATTTGTACTGGATATTATTTTGATATGTGAGTGTGAATGTGGACATGTTTTACAAATACATAAAAAAAACTATCGTAAAAAATTACACTTCTTTTAATTTCATGAATTCTCTTTGGAGAATGATTAAAAGAACTACTTACGTGAGATTAAGGCTCATCAGGTAGTCCTTTTTCTCATTCACCAATAGAAAACATGCAATTAGAAGGATCAAGTGATTCCTTTGGGCAATACTGAAGAAATACTCATTAGAATTTCCTCTGGAAACAGGTACACTCTCATCACGGAATTACCAACGCATCATTTTCGCACTCGACTCAAGACAAGAATGGAGCAACAAGAGTTGACCCCACGCGTAGGCATGTTGGAAACATAGATGACTGCGATGGCAACTATGATGGCTGATATCAAGGCGATGCTGGAAGCCTCCCACGCCAGACAGGCAGTAGCTCCTAATCAGAATAACTCAAGTCCATCACTCGTACTTGATGTGGCTGATAAAGAAACGGTGAAAATACCCAACGTACAGAGGAAGATATCCGTATGTCGAACGTCTAGACACAGCAAAAGGCACCCCCCGTTGTCATCAACCTTGAAAAGGATGAAAAGGGGAAACAAACTGTGAAAACCGAAGTAGAGGCTAAAAGATTAGCCATGATTGAAGAATGTTTAAGCAGCTAGGGCTACGAGTTAGCCCGCTTTGACTAGATATCTCCCTTCGCCAAAGTGGAGACCCCTCCCGACTACAAGGAGCCGGACTTCGTAAGGAAATATAACGGGACAGGCTGTCCACGCACTCACCTCAAGTATTACCTGCGCAAAATGGCGCACTATTCGGATTATATTCCGCTGCTGATGAATACATTCCAAGAGAGTCTTGCTGGTGCCGCTCTGGCATGGTTCATTGAATTAGACCTCGAAGATTATGATGGGTGGGAAGATCTTGCAGAGGATTTCCTCAGACAATACAAGTTCAATACAGCTACGGCCCCAACGAGGGAAGATTTGCTGCGAACCTCGAAGGCAAGGGGCGAGTTGATCAAAACATACGCCCAGAGGTGGCGTGCTCTGGCTACTCAAGTAAAGCCATCAATCCCGGGAGATGAGCTGATCGATTTGTTCTTAAAAGCGCTCCTCTATGAATATTTCGATCGATTGAATACCTTCGGATGTCAAACCTTCGCACATCTGATCAAGGTGGCTGAAAGGCTGGAGTGGGCTCTAAGAGAAAAGAGGCCTCATGAAATTTTCACTAGAAAATAGTATCCCTTGAAGAAGGAGAAAGAGGCCGGGCTCGACATAGTATTCATACCGGACACCTAAAAGTCCAAAGGATTTAACAGTTCTAATCAGACCAAATGATGATCGTCATGGTCGACGCAAAAAAAGCAAGAACCCAGAAGAAGGCAACCCCCAAAGCAGTTCTCACAGCTCCCAAGGCCTTTGTCCAAACTACTCCCGATGCTGCTAGAGCAACACTTGGTGGCGAAGGAACCGCCCAAGGCAAATCCTGTTAAATATCCTGGCTTTGATGAGAGCCAGACCTGTATCTACCATATGGGCGAAATAGGGCACAATGTTGATAACTGTTATATCCTTAAGCTGAAAGTACAGGCCCTGATTGACAGTCAAATCCTGAAGTTTGACAGCGCGGCTCCAAATGTGCAAGAAAACCCTCTCCTTGATCATCAAGCAATTGGGGCAATATTCACCGAAGAAGATGAGGACCACCTCAAGCTAAAAATAGACATGTCTAAACTGATTGACCTTCTAGTCACCGCTTCGTCATATCCAAAAGGAGGTGAGATCCCTGCTGACGTAAAGAAGCTATGTATCACCAAGATGAGGAGCTTAGGGATAATGTCCGATATTGCCGATGAAGGATTCGAGGGAGTCGAAGCTTCTCTATCTTTCAAAGGAAGTCATTTCGTGATAAAAAAAATGAGTAGGGTAGCACGTGGAACATCCCGCATGAGGATCTGGTAGGCGACTTTGGGTTGATCTTAGAACCAGAAGAGGAATTCGAAAGGGACGAACTGGAGGCCAGCAGGCGAAGTCTAGCAGATCGTAGATTTATGACCAACGCACTTGAAATGGGTGAAGTTTTAGACAACCTGGGTCAGGATTCTGGAAAATATAATTTTAAGGTGAAATATTCGGCTCCTCCTAGTTTCTATCAGAGGATAGAAGATATCGTACCAGACGGATGGGGAGGTATAGATGATCCCACTCCGCCAGAAACCCCGAAGGACAGGGAAAAGCTTTTTACAAAAGGCTTTGACAACATCGTATCAATGATTGAATCCGCCACAGTTGTGGTAATCAGATTGGAAGAACTGGATAGTTTGAAGAAAGCAGAAGATTTCGCAATCAAACCAGTGGTGATTCGATTGCCGGAAGAGGAAGAGGAAGAAAACAGCACAGCTGAATCTAAGACGCCTTGTCCAAAGACAATAACCATAAAAGTCCCTCCGGTAGAAAAGTATGACCCTAAAGCAGTCCACTGGGACTATGGGACAAAGGAAGTAGATGTAGTAATGAGGTCTGGACAATTTTTATGCCCCTAGGGAGGGTGAATCCGAAAAGAAGGAAGTCTCGAAAGAAGACGCAGAAAAGCTCATATTTATTATAAAGACTAGCGAGTACGAAATAATAGAGCAACTGAGGAAAATGCCAGCTCAAATATCCTTACTGGATTTATTCATCAATTCAGAAAAGCACAAGAATGCACTACTGAAGATACTCAACGAAGTGCACATCCCCGAGACAATCAATGATGTACAATTAGGGGACTTCATAGGGGCGATCCTCTTAAAAGATCAACTGAGCTTCTCTGATGAAGACTTCCCCATGGAAGGAAGACGGCACAACAAGGCCTTGTACATTTCTGCACAATGTAATGGGAAGAGAGTGGCGCACGTATTAATCGACAACGGGTCGGCCTTCAACATTTGCCCCCTAACTACTTTGAGAAGGTTATGAATCAATGAGGAAACGATTAAAACCTCCAAAACAGCTGTAAGAGCTTTTGATGGAATGAAGAAAACTGTGATAGGCGAGATCGAACTCGATGTACTCATCGGCCCAACAAAATTTTCCATAAACTTACAAGTAATGGATCTACCTAGTGCATTCGGGTTCTTACTGGGAAAACCCTGGATCCATGTAGCGGGAGCCATACCGTCCAGTTTGCATCAGAAAGTACGCTTTGTAGTGGAGGGGAAGGTGATTACTGTGCATGGAGAAGTCGACCTCCAGACATACCAAAACAGCGCCGTTCCCTACGTGGAACCTGAAGTTAAGACAGAAGCGAGCTATCATTCCCTGGAATTAGTAGCGACAGTTCATACCCCAGTAGGGAAAAAATTGAGAGCTCCATGCATCTCTGAAGCCAAGCTTTTACCAGCTAAGATGCTACTGGCATATGGGTTTAACCCTGGAGAAGGTCTAGGTAAATACGGTCAGGGAATAAATACCCCATGCAGTTAAAAGCTAACCAACATAGGATGGGCTTGGGGTATCAGAAGGATTACATGGACGAGTCTGTCCCAAAGGCAACAGGCCGAGGCCGAGGCAAGAGCCTGGGACGCTGTGGAAGCTAGGGCAACTCAAAGGGTTCATTCATTGGTTCCCCAGCTTGGAAAGGCAGATCACAAATGTCCAAAAGTCCTTTGAACGCCTATTTTAGAAAAGATTCCAGGTGGCTGTCAGAAGAAGATATCACTCCGACAGTAGAACCAGATCTGGCAAACCCTTTCCTCGAAGATAACTTCGTGAATGTCATCATAAAGTGGTTGGACGACAAAGCCACTTCCTCTGAGTAAAGAAGCTTCCTTCCTTCTTTAAATACAACACTTAGAACTTTCTGCATTTTATTTTCATTACTTGTTCTAGATGTAAGAAAAAGCCTTTGGATCTCCGGCTGTTGGTCCAAATAGCATAGTTTGTAATGCGGCCCATTCTGCATTCAATAAAAATCACACAAGTTTTGTTAAGGACATATGGTACCGTAAATCAGTCCGATGATGATACTAGTCTTCCACACAGAAGCTTGAGGCTTGATTCGTCATATGATTCCTAATTTCCAAAGGATTTCCACGGGGCCAGGATGTCCAATGACATGAGGATTAGTCCTGTTTATACCTATACTTATTTCGAAAACTCTTTCGAAAAGATTTTTCACAATCATGCATGGCATTTTTATCGAGTACGAACTAACCATGCTCATGACATTTCAGGCATATCATCTCAAGCATACATACCAGGTTATCGTGTGATTCGGATCATCATGATGACTGTTCCTACAATATTGAAGAAGAGGATGAGGATGAAGGCTATGCATCTATCCGCAGAGAATGGAGTGCCTTCGAAGAGTCAGTACCTCCCACCTCGGAGGAACCAGTTATTATTAACTTGGGAGACTCTATGAATATCAAGGAAGTCAAGATCGGTGAACATCTATCCCGGGGTGAAAAGCTCAGATTCACAGAATTATTGAGGGAGTATCAGGACGTCTTTGCATGGTCCTACGCTGACATGCCGGGTTTGGATCCTAGAATTGTGGAACATGCTTTACCCACAGATCCCGGTGTCAAACCTGTCAGGCAAGGCAGTAGACGGATGAAAGCCGAGTTAGAAGACAGAATCAAATAAAAAGTGATGAAGCTTCTCAGGGTGGACTTTATTGAGGCTATCCCATACTCGGATTGGATTGCCAACATAGTCTCCGTCATGAAGAAGGACGGTAGAATTCGGATCTGCGTGGATTATCGGAGTTTGAATAATGCAAGTTCGAAAGACGATTTTTCGCTGCCTCACATCGACATATTGGTTGATAGTACCGCAGGGTACGAGCTATTCTCATTCATGGATGGCTTCTCCGGATATAACCAGATCCTCATGAAGAAAGAGGACAAACCGAAGACTGCCTTCACCACCCCCTGGGGAAACGTTTGCTACAAGGTTATGCCCTTTGGATTAAAAAATACCGGGGCCACTTACCAGAAGGCTATGATCACATTATTCCACGACATGATCCATAAGGAAATCGAAGTATATGTCGATGGCATGATCGCTAAGTCCAAGAAGGGACAGGATCACATTTAGGTATTAAGAAAGCTGTTTGAGCGACTGCGCAAATACAAGTTGAGGTTGAACCCTAACAAATGTGTGTTTGGGGCAAAATCTGGGAAACTTCTCGGATTCATGGTCAGTAATAAGGGCATTGAGATTGATTCTTCAAAGATTCAAGCCATCCATGATCTAGAAACTCCCTCCACAGTAAAAGAAGTAAGAAGTCTTCTGGGGAGACTGAACTATATTGCCAGATTCATCAATCAGCTATCAGATGTTGCTAAACCGATCTTCAAACTACTCAAGAAGGGCGCGAAAGTGACATGGGATACAGAGTGCAGTCAGGCATTCCAGAAGATCAAGAACTACCTGGTCACTCCGCCAGTACTTGTGCCGCCCATCCCAAGTCATCCTTTGACCTTATATCTGACTATACAACAGGAATCTTTGGGAGCCTTATTCGCCCAAACGAGCCCGACGGATGGCAAGGAAAGAGCCATCTATTATTTGAGCAAGAAATTCACCTTGTCTGAAGCAAAGTACATACATGTTGAAAGGGCATGTGTGGCAACCGTATGGGTACTTCGCAGGTTAAGACAGTATACCCTACATCACCATATTCAGCTGGTAACAGAAAATAATCCTGTCAAATACCTCCTGGAGAAACCCGCCTTAATTGGAAAATTAGCAAAATGGCATGTGATGTTATCTGAATTTGACATCAAATGTTCTCCACAAAAATCAATAAAGGGGAGAGCTATAGCTGACATGTTGGCAGAAAACCCGTCAAATGGTGAGCCTTCTAAAACGATAAAGGCAGAAGATCAAATTCTGAGCTTAGCAGAGGATAAGTGGGTCATGTATTTCGATGGTGCTGTTAATCTATCAGGAGCAAGCACTGGGGGCAGTACCGATATCCCCTGATGATCAACATTATCATGTTGCAGCGAAGATGACCTTCCCTTGCACCAATAATATCTCGGAATACGAGGCATGCATTCTAGGCTTTCGATTGGCCATTTCCATGGGAATACCTAAGCTGCAGGTTTATGGAGATTCCATGCTCATCATTTTGCAGACACAAGGAGAGTGGAAGACCAAGGACGCAAAGCTCATCCCTTATCACGAATACCTTGAAGAATTGACACTTAAGTTCGAAGAAGTGTCATTCGAGTACCTATCGAGGTCTCACAATCAAATTGCAAATGCGCTAGCCACCCTATTTTCAATGTTACAAATAACTGATGGGTTGGAAATAGAACCCCTAAGGATCGGCATAGTTAAAAAGCCAGCTTATTGTATGCTAATCGAAGAGGAATTTGATGGAGAGCCATGATATTACGACATCAAGAATTATCTCTCAAAAGGAGAGTTTCCTGAAGGATGTCAGCCAGGAGACCGGAGATACATAACCAAGATAGCCAGCAAATTCTTCCTCAGTGGACAAATACTATACAAAAGGTCATTTGACTCTACTCTGTTAAGGTGTGTAGATGCCAAAGAAGCAAATATTCTCATGAAGGAAATCCATGAAGGTATATGTGGGCCTCACATGAACGGCCACCTTCTCGCCAGGAAGATCATGCGGCTTGGCTATTATTGGATGGCCATCGAATCAGACTGCTGCTAGCATGTCAGGTCATGCCACCAATGCCAAATTTATGGCGATAAGATTAATGCACCCCCGAATGAATTGCATCAAATGTCTGAGGTTTGGCCTTTCTCTATGTGGGGGATAGACATGATAGGACCTATCAATCCCGCGGCTTCAAATGGTCATCGCTTCATCCTGGTGGCGATTGATTACTTCACAAAATGGATAGAAGCCAGTTCATACAAGAATGTCACTGCGAGAAACGTGGCAAGGTTCATTAAAAGAAACATCATCTCTCGATATGGTACCCCTCAAGCAGTCATCACAGATAATGGATCCAACCTGAACAACAAGATTGTCGATGATCTACTAGATCACTTTGGTATTCGACATCTGAATTCATCCCCTTACCGCCCGCAGATGAATGGGGCAGTGGAAGCTGCCAACAAAAACATCAAGAGGATCTTGGCTAAAACAGCGAAAAACTACAGGGATTGGCATGAAATGCTACCATTTGCCTTGATGGCATATCGAACTTCAATCAGGACCTCTACAGGGGCAACTCCCTACAGTCTGGTGTACGGAATGAAAGCGGTCCTACTCGTGGAAGTTAAGATCCCCTCTTTGAGGATCTTATCAGAAGGTAAACTCTCTGAGTCAGAGTACTCTAAGAACAGATATGAACAGCTGAATCTGATAGACGAGAAGCGTCTTAGAGCGATCTGTCATGGTCAAAGCTACCAGAAGAGGGTGGCCAAGTAATTTAATCGAAAAGTTAAAGCTAGAAATATCAAAGTAAACGACTTGGTGATAAGGAAAACTCTACCAAATGTTGTCCATCCGGGAGGCAAATTTACCCCGAATTACAAAGGCCCCTACATTGTCAAGAAGTTTCTCATATGAGGAGCATTGATTCTTGTAAACTCTGAAGGAGAAGAATTGGGACACCATGTAAATTCAGATGCTGTGAAGAAGTATTACCCCCGAAATAAAATCAGATTTCGGTCATGTGGCTTATCCCAGATCAATCCGAATCATCATTACATAAACACATCATGCATCCATGCATACACTAGCATGTGTTCAATTTTGCAGGGTTTCGAGAAGCAAACTCAGAATCAGACCCATTCAAACAAAACCCTGGAAAGGAAGGTCATCGACGCCAAATACTAGGTGATATGTATCTGTTCCACCAAAGGTCAAGCCGGCCTTTACTCACTAGAACTTCTCTTTTATCATGCATGCAGGAATGTCTACTGAAGACAGAAGACAGCAAAAGAAGAGCACAGTAAAGTATCTCACTTCCTGTAAGGTAAAAAAAAAACAAAGGAATGAGCGTTCACATGGCTGGACTCAGGAATAAACATTCTATCATGAAAGAATGATGATAAATTCCTTGCATTTACTACAAGCCTGCCAAGGTCAGAAAGTGTCCAAGCATGTTCAAAGTATGCATGAGGCGTCATTGAAATCCCTTGTGGAGTAAAACGCCTGGAGAAAAATGAAATGATCTTTCCAGAAACACAGCTTGCTTAGGCTATCTAACAGGAATATCCCTCTGAATGAGAGGCAAACCCGATCCCAAACACGTCCCCCATACACTCGAGAGATGAGGAGGAAATGGTGAGAATAGGAAACCCTGAATTTGAGGATACAAGGGCCCTTCGCATCGATTACATGGATTGGGAAGACGGAGGCATTCATTTCTCTATCCTAAACACTGCAGGTGATTATCGATGGCCATTTGAACGGCGGTTTCATTCTTTACCCCTGTCGAGGACCACCCCACATTGGGGCAAACTGGAGATACGTCCAGCCATATCAAGAGGTAAATGGTTAGAAATCCTCTTGCTCAGACTTGCATCAATCTTCGTGTGTTGCTTATCATTTTAACTTCTGTGGTGATTCAAGTGTTTTAACATGACGAAAAGCATTCGTTTCTCTATCCTATACAATTTTACCCTTTGCACAGCCCAGTTGAGCCTGTACATTCATTTCATAAACCTGTTGGTGATCAGTGCATATTCCAAAACGGAAGCAACACCACTTCTAGAGCGAAAAATTCGAAAGGTAGGATTTATGTAAATCCTCAGACTAATGATTGAGTGTTGAGAATCAAGTTGTACCTCAAGCACATTCATTTGAAAAATCCTGGCTCCCAAAAGAGAAAAAATGGACCTAAAAAAAAGGAGAGTGAAAGAAAAATTCCATCCTGAGGCATCAAGAAAAAGTAAAGTGCCTGGTAAAAGCAAGGCCAATGCCCGTTCAAATATTTGTACCTTTATTCTTCATGAGTTTGATCTTGAAAATGCCAAAAGACGGCATGATACCTATGTATAGGTCACTAGCGAGATATGATAATGTCACATTCAGATGTTGACGCCACACCAAGAAAGGGGTTCTCCAAAGATTACCAGTGCACTTCGAAAAATAAAGGCGCTCTATGAGGTACTAGGTCGGCAGCAAACTTGCGATGATCGCCAATGTTAAACCCTTCACATATTCTAGGCCCAAAAATAAGCCTCTTTCGATCCCCAATCCTACATATGTTACATCCCTGAGAAGTCTTTTCTGATTAAAGCACTTGGATTAGCATAGGGTTTAATGCTTAAGCTTAGCTCGAAGAAGTTCCAGCAAGATTATTTCTTTCTCATTTTGCAGGGTTCTTGACTTGTAAGCCCGGAGCAGATGAAGAAAAATTCCGTTAAAAGACCTGACTCAGGAAATGAGTCCCCCTTCGGAAACCATGTCCGAGCCCAACATTACGGTCCAATAAAGACCTCCCGATTGATCTAAAATGTATGCGCTACGAACGGCTCCGAAAACCCAGGTACAAGATATTAGGGAATTCAAGTGCTATAATTGTGAAAAGACCAAATCAGAAAATTGGTGAGGAGACCTTTCTGACAGGGATATTCCAATAGAATGCTTGAAAGTAAGCTTTTGTTAGGAACTTCAAATTGTTCGATCCGAGGATTTTTCCTCACAAGGATTCATGATCAGCTTTGCATGCTTCGAGGTGTTTAGATAACCTCCGACGTCCTAAGCCATTTCACATAAACTACATAGGTTAAAATGAAGCCTTTTACCTGCCTTATAATAGTCATTACCTCAAGAGGGCTAATATCTTAGTAAATGAGGAATGAACTCTCAGGTCTAAGCTTCTAGGACTCATGGTGACCCCAGATTCCAGAAGGTTGCCTTGCTCTGTGAAGAAGAGCTTTCAAGTTTATTTTCCTGCAGGATCCCTCGTAACCCCATATCTCAAGAAGATACATTCTTATGAAAAGTTTTTATAGGTTTGAGCTTTCTGCAGGATGCCTGGAGCACCCAGATCCCAGAATGTTGCCTTTCATGTCGAAAGGACAATATTTGAAATTATCTCCCTGTGTGAGATTTCAGTTTTATAAGTTTGAGCTTTCTGCAGGATGCCTGAGCACCCAGATCCCAGAATGTCACCTTCCATGTCGAAAAGACAATATTTGAAATTATCTCCCTGTGTGAGATTTCAGTTTTATATGTTTGAGCTTTCTATAGGATGCTTGGAGCACCCAGATCCTAGAATGTCACCTTCCATGTCGAAAGGACAATATTTGAAATTATCTCCTTGTGTGAGATTTCAGTTTTATAGGTTTGAGCTTTCTGCAGGATGCCTGGAGCACCCAGATCCCAGAATGTCACCTTCCATGTCGAAAGGACAATATTTGAAATTATCTCCCTGTGTGATATTTCAGTTTTATAGGTTTGAGCTTTCTGCATGATGCCTAGAGCACCCAAATCCCAGAATGTCACCTTCCATGTCGAAAGGACAATATTTGAAATTATCTCCCTGTGTGAGATTTCAGTTTTATAGGTTTGAGCTTTCTGCAGGATGTTTGGAGCACCCAGATCCCAGAATGTCACCTTCTATGTCGAAAGGACAATATTTGAAATTATCTCCCTGTGTGAGATTTCAGTTTTATAGGTTTGAACTTTCTGCAGGATGCCTGGAGCACCCAGATTCCAAAATGTCACCTTCCATGTCGAAAGGACAATATTTGAAATTATCTCCATGTGTGAGATTTCAATTTTATAGGTTTGAATTTTCTGCAGGATACTTAGAGTCCCCAAATCCCATAACAACACATTGCATGTCAAAAGGATAAATCTCAGAACCAGCTTTCTGCGAGGTTATAGGTAATCCTTAAACCCAGAATAACTCATTTAGTAAAGCCTAAAAGTTAGGCACACCTCACTTGTATGGATCCTAGTTAATTCCTTAGAATATAGGACCAAAATGTTCGACAATCCCTGAGAGATTGGGTGCGTCATCCATAGGTTCCTAGCTGAAAGGAGTCCTATTCTCGGCCTGATCCCCCTGAAAGATCAAAATGTTCGACAATCCCTAAGAGACTGGGTGCGTCATCCATAGGTTCCTAGCAGAGATGAGTCATATTCATGGTTTGATCCACCATACGGATCAAAACCCTTGACAATCCCTAAGAGACTGGGTGCGTCATCCGTAGGTTCCTAGCAGAGATGAGTCCTATTCATGGTCTGATCCACCATACGGATCAAAACCCTTGACAATCCCTAAGAGACTGGGTGCGTCATCCGTAGGTTCCTAGCAGAGAGAAGTCCTATTCATGGTCCGATCCACCATACGGATCAAAACTTCTGACAATCTCTAAGAGACTGGGTGTGTCATTCACAGGTTCCTGTCAAGTATAGGAATTTCATTCTGGTACGGCCTACCATACAAGCTAGAGTTTAACCGCCCTAGGATACTCAAAAGACGAGTCCCTAGGTATCCACTGGAACCCGCTATACACCGCGCATGCCGCACGAGCTTCAGGCAGGTAAGTAACAGGTGAAGTATCTCTATCCATCCTCTCTCTCTCTCACATCAGATGAAACGAAATGAGCAGAGCATTCACCAGCGGGACAAGAAAGATTAGATGTCGAGATTCATTTTTCTTTTTGCCAGTAGGGTCGGTCTAGACTCAGGTGTCACTTGTCTTTGAGCAAAACCTCTCACGAGATTCCTCTCAAAGAGGGGTAGCTGTTGACACCTGACTTTTTGACCAAGTCTTTTTCAGCTTTATTTTGAAAAAAAAAAACATAAACAATTCATAAAAAGTCAAAAAATTGCAAAATCAACTTTGGTGGCCTTGGCCAAGCCTAAAGAACCATTTTTGACAAAAAAATAATTTTTCATATTTTTCACATTTTTTAATATTTTCAGAAATTAGGAAAATACTAAAACAAATCAAGAAAAATAACATTTGAGGTCACAAAAAATATGAAAAAATATCCAATATTCTTCTTTTAAATCCCTTGTCTTTTTGACCTCACAAAAAGTCCAAAATCAAATTCAATTGTATGTGTTCCTTTGTAACACATATGATCGAATTTGAGAAAAAAATATCAATTGAGTCTTGTTATTTGCAATTTTGGCATTTTTAAGGACCTTGACATTCAATCTGATTGTCCCCCACTTCAATTTAGCCCAATTGTTCGAACAAATTGCTCAATTACATACTTAATTGCATTTTAGTCCTTGAAATTGGGCATAATTGAAATTACTTTCAATTCAAGGACTATCATTGCAAATTAAACATACTACCCAATGGGTTTCACCATTTTGAATCGATTGGCATAGGTAATTCGGCCCAATTTGATCATTAGAGCCTTCAATTGCACAATTCCCCAATTTGCAATTACATGAAAATTTGGGGTTTTTATAGAAATTGATATGAACTTTTGGGCAAAATTACATTTTTAGATAAAATTCATGCCCTAAAATCGATTCTGAGGTCCAATTGTAAAAATTTCCCATTAATTTGGGTTTAATTTGGAAAATTGTAAGTCGGAACCAGTTCAGACCGATCAAACCGCCGGTCGAACCGGTCCGCTACAGTGTCTTCGTCTTCCTCAGTTTCCTGCGCAAATGAACAGTGCCGAGCTTAATTTTGGTGACAAAATTGACGGTCCAATTGACTACAATTGAAGATGCAATGGTGGGCATTTGATTCCTTAGGCATTTACCCGTCGATTGACACTAAGACCACGACCAATGGTCGCCGGAGGAAGAAGTAATCGGCCAGCCAATCCGGCGGACCTACGAAAGTCAACACCTCACAAAGCTCAGTTGAAATTCATCCCAATTCGTGCCAAATACGACCACCGGAGGTCGCGAACAGAATGGCCACTTAATGCCCGTCAATGGCCGGTCGTCGGTAACCATCTCGCACGTGTTTTCACGTGCGGAGGTCACCTATCCCAACTCCTCGATTCGGCGCAAAAACTGAAAATGCTATATAAGCCTACAGAGGCTTTCGGTTGAAGGGGTTGGTCAATTCAGTTAGTAGAGGACGAGGAGAATCGAGAGAGAGAGAGAGAGAGAGAGAGAGAGAAAGCGAGAGAGAGCTCGTCCTCCAACCGCCATTGTCGAGGACAGAGCTCGAATCCACAGAACATCGGTCAGGCCTTTCCAGGCTAGACCAACGCTCTAGGAGATCGTCAGCAGGTTGCCCAGACTGAGAGGAAGCTGTTGCCGTCGACCGCGCGGCCCGAAATCGCCGGAACAGGGGAGTCACAACCTCGTGTTCTTCACTGCACTTCAATGGCGACTCATGCATTTCTTGTTCATTCTTGCGATTACTATGTGCGTTTTACTCCTTGAACATCACTAACCATTGTCGCATATCTATTTTGCATCGACTTCGCTTGCACGCCTCTAATTGAGTCTCCCAATCCAACCTCCATCGCCGAACACTATCCGTTCTTGCCTAGCCAAATCTGGGCTGAGCGAGCTCAATCGGAGCTCGAGGTAAGTCTCCTGAACATCGATTAATGCTATCATGTGATGGAATTGCAATGATTTTGTGTTAGTCGAGCGATCGAACTCCCATGGCCGTACTCGGCACTCTGCTTGATACTCGTGATTTTGCGAATGAGATGCTGCGATTCTTAGATATGTTAAACTAGAGACGATCGCGAGTCGATTGCCGTTGGTCTCGCATGATTCCATCAAGGATCTACCGTCAGATCGCCGCCGGAGAAGCCCAGCCGTTCATCCAGTTGCAGGTGCGAGGTTGAAGATGATGCGTACGTGGCGAGGTCAACGAGTAGACGATGCGTACATGGCGAGGTCAACGAGTCAAAGGTCTAGGTGGCAACACGTGACTGGTCCACGTGGATGTCGAGTCAGCATGGCCATTGAGTCTGTTATTCAAATAAAAAGAATCCAACGGTTGAGAATAATCGAATCTAATAAATGGTGACCGTCCGATTAGAAATTAGGATTATTCGAAAATGTTGTAAAATCGAAAAATCAAAATCAGCTGAAACGGTGCCGTTTAGATAAAGGGTCAAGCGGCGTCGTTTAGGCTAGTAGGATTGAACGGCTCAGGTCGAGTCTTCGTTTAATCTAGACCGTAGGTTCTAGTAATCAAATCCAACGGGCGCGGATTAGCCACGCGGTTCAGTGTGGGCCGTCGGATCAATTCCGAATAATCTGAAAATTAAAAAACGTAGAAACGGCGTCGTTTTAGTCCGTAGGTTTCGCGGGTCCGGGTCTGGGCCGGGTCCGACCCGAGTGGGTCGGATCGACCCGGTCCGAATAATATTTTAAATATAAAAAAATCAGAAAATAATTTTAAAAAATAAAAAAAAAATCAGAAAAATCCTAGAAAATAAAAAAAAACGCTAGAAAATTCCAGAAAATTCCAAAAAAATGTGGAAAAATTATGGAAAAATCCTAGACAGTCCAGAGATCCCCAAAAATTGAGGATTGACCACAGACAACTGGTCAACCCTATTTTTGGGGTTTCTTATCCGTTCTTCCAAGAATTAACGACAATGCCCTTCAAGGGTAATTTGTCCCTGCTTCATGTTCTGAAATAAGTTGAAAATGCCTAGATTAGGATAGGGCCAGTTTGGTGGCGAATCCTCTTGCTGGGGTTTTCGAATCTCATTATTCTCCCTGAAATGACGATTTTACCCCTCAAAGGGTAGAACGCCTTTCCTACTCCAATCAAATTTTGAGAATTGCTTAAAATTAGGATTTAGGTCAGGTGATCGACCAATCTTAAAGTTTAAGATTTTCAACCCTCGTCTTTGTCCAAAATGACGATTTTACCCCTCTAAGGGTAAAATCACTTTTAAATTTCAAAAAAATCCTGGAAATTTCCGAAAAATAGGAAATGGGTTGGGTTGATGGCCAATCCTATTTCCCCTGTCTTTTGACTTCCCAATTCATCTAAAATGACAAATTTGCCCTTTCAAGGCGAATCATCCCTGAATTGTTCAAAATTACGATTCTGCCCCTCATGGGCAAATCATGTCAAATCACTCCTAAGCCTTGATTAAGACTTCTCTAGGCTAATAGGGCCTCATTAGGGATGCCATGTTGATTTCATGTGATTTATCCGCATGTTATGGATCCTTGATTTGCGCATTTATTTTCATGAATTGTGAGTGATAGGATAGTCATTCCCATCTGCATGAACTCCTAGATTTATGATCTGTACCCTACTCGCCTGTATGAAATCCTAGAATCAGATAAGCCATTCAGCTTAGGTACCGAAAGGGCATCAACTCTAGCAGTTGGCGTAACTAAGTCCCCGAACCCATTTCTCTGGTTTCCGCAGAATCGAATAGACAGCTCCCAACAATTCGATGAGATTTCCGATCGTACCCTCCAAGAAACGATTGGTGGCGACTCCTTAGCATGTACACATATCACATGTCACTAGACCATACTGAAGGTCGACCACGTATATCCAGCCGTTGCGATTTGGGTAATGGACCTTGGGAGTGGCCCGCGTCCGATCAGACGACGATCGGGCGGCCCATTAGCCCTCGCTAGCCAGATAGCGCTCGAGAGGGTCGCGACATACACGTATCACATGTCACTAGACCACACCGAAGGTCGACCACGTATATCCAACCGTTGTAATTTGGGTAATGGACCTTGGGAGAGGCCCGCGTCCGATCAGGCAACATCGGGCGGCCCATTAGCCCCCTCCGGCAGGCTAACCCGCGAGAGGGTCGCGACATCACCAAACAACAATGAGAGAAGAGCAACAACAGATGATCATGGCAGAGGAAGAGTTCTTGCAGGAACTCCGGTCGAAAGCCAACGAGCTCTTTCTCCGAGAGCAGTGGGCTGAGTCGTCCAGCCTCTACTCCTAGCTCATCGATCTCTGCCGCATCCACCTCTCGACCACCGACCGAGCCTCGGACCCGGACAAATTCTCCAAGCTCCAGAAATCCCTCTACCTGGCTCTCGCCAATCGAGCCGACGTGAGCTCAAAGCTGAGATCCCTCGACGAGGCGCTGAGAAACTACGACGAGGCGCTCGTGATTGAGAGCTCTCATTTCAGAGCCTTCTTCTTCCCTTCCTGCAGTTCGACCTCGTCATGGCTGGGCAGGGCCGGAATCGCCCACTCACCGCTCATCGTGGTCGTGGCTGGGCGATTTCGGCCTCGCCCAGATCTGGGCGAGGTCGCCCTCACCGTGGGGCCGCGAGGCTTCTGCTAGCCACGACTGAGCCTCGCCAACCCCCGGCAAGGACTCACGGGGGTTGCCGGGGATCGGCGACCCTACCGGGTACTCCCCCACCCATCGTTGGCCACTACCGGCGATGGTGAGCGGCGGCGGCAAGGGCTCAGAGCCCTTCTCGCTGTAAGTACCATTTTTTAAAAAAAAAATTTAAGTTATTTTTTGGTTATTTTTAAAATTTTTTTAAAAAAATAACTTAATTGTTAGTTTAAAAATCCACGTGAATTTTATGTGGACTGAATTTCACAAGGAAATTTGCCACGTGGACGCCATTTGGACAAAGAAATTAATAAAAAAAAATGCCACGTATTGATTGGCCGGAATTGACACTTAACTAATCGTTTTTTGCGGGAATTGGCACTAAAGTGATCGCCGTACACAAAGATTGACACTTAAGTGAGCCAGCGATAAAAATTGGCACTAAAGTGAGCGCCGTACACAAATATTGATACTTTTAGTGTTCTTCTGCCCTTTTTTTTTCCTCTTTTATAATTATCTGGAATTCCCAAAGAAATTAGACAGCCAGAGAGATTCAGGGGAGCCGTAGAGAATTTGACATCTGAATGAATCTCGAGTTGTTCTTCAACTTGTCCCGACTTGTTCTTCTTGATGGCGACGGTTGACTATGCGTCCAGCAGCATGAGTCATGTGAACAATTATTGTTTTCCTTTCCGAAAATTCAATTCGGCCAAGGGTACTTTCGGAAAAGTATTTAGGTTCCGTTTTTTACGAGAAAAATAAATAATTCGAAAAATATTTTCCTGAAAACGATCATCTGTGTCGCTTAAAATTATTAGCCAATGGAAAATATTTTTCATTATCATCAAGAACGATTTATGTTTGAATATTTTCGCGGTTAGGAAAAATATTTTCTAAACTATTCATTTTTCACGAAACAAACGGAGCCTTAGGGTGTGTTAGTTTCAAGGAAAGTGAGTTTCAGAAATTCATTTTCTGGAAAGTGATTTTCTGGAAATCACTTTCTCAAAAAACGATTTGTTTTCCTTTGTTTGGTAATATGTTACCGAAAATATTTTTCGATGTTTGGTTCTCATTTGGAAAACGATTTCAATCTCATTAGCGAGGTTGTCCTTGAAACTGAGGAGAGGCAGAGGGTCGAGAGAGCTGACGTGAACTGACCCCAGTCGCCGGTCCCGGCCTAGTCCCGATCCTCGGCCCCGGTCTCGATCCCGACCACGATCCTCGGTCCCCGGCCTCGGCCTAGGTCTCCGGCCCCGGTCTCAATCCCGGTCCCCGACCCCGGCCTTGGCCCGATCCCAGTCCATGGCCCTGGTCCCGATCCCGTTCCCCGGCCCTGGTCTCGAGCTCGGACCCGGCCTCGATTCCCGGCACTGATCCCGGCCCCGTTTGCTGACACGGCCCCGGTCCTCTGCCCTGACCCCAACCTCGACTTCGGCATCGGCCTCGGCCTCGATCCCTGGCCCCGACCCCGATCCTTGGCCCCTGGTCCCTCCCCTGGCCCTAGTCCTTGGCTCCTGTTCCCAGACCCGGCCAGTCCCGATCTCTGGCCTCGATCCCGGGCCTCGACCCCAATCGCTGGCCTGGCCCTAGTCTCGATCCACGGTCCTTGTCCTGATCCTCGCCCCCAACACCGGCCCCGGTCCCGATGCCCGGCCTGGGCCCCGTTTGCCGCCCTGGGTCGCTAGCCCTAGCCCCGGTCCCGATCCCCAACCTCGACATCGGTCCTCGGCCCTAGCCCCAGCCTCGGCTCCCAGCCCCGGTCTTGATCCCGATCCCCGGCCCTGGTCTCAGTCTCGATCCCCGACACCGTCCCCGTTCCCGGTCCCCGGCCCTAGTCGCCGGCCTCGACCCCCAGTCTCGATCCCCAATCCCGGCTCCGAGCCCAATTGCCAGCCCCGGTCGCCAACCCGATCTCGGTCCCCCGCCGCGACACCGGCCCCAGCCCTGTTCCAAACCCCGGTCACCGGTCCCCGACCCCTGGTCGCCGAGGATCGGCCCCAGCCCCGTTTTCAAAGAAAGTGAGAGACTCAAATTTGGAAAAGTGTTTTCACTTTTTATTTTGGGGAATTCACTTTCCTATTTTAATGAATAAAATCTTTATTGACCGGAAAGTACTTTTCATTGACTAAATCATTTTTCACGAACCAAACGGACGAAAGTTCAGAAAATAATTTTCCTGAAAATACTTTTTTCCAAAACAAACGCACCCTTAGTCTCACATTCGATGCACGTAACTATACAATTTTCTTGGGTAAAAGCTTATTTGAATAATTTAACACATACCCTCACATGTAGACTAGACTTTGGCTTAAAATTTAGCGTGACAATTTTAGGATCTCCTACTCTTGTACTATGCAAACTTTTGTGGGATCATATTCGACAATTATTTAAAAAAAAAAAAAAGCGATCGCAAAATTATTTCTCGTGAATTCCTTAGTATCGATCCGATGCTGACTTTCCGATGGACGATTTCCAAATTCAGTTAGTCGCTTTATGCATCATCCAAGTTACACTGAAATAGAAGTTTTTTTACTTACGTCACTTGACAAAGCCGAATTTTTATTTTATTTGAAATTATTGGTTAGCTTTTGTTGGGACTAAGCTGGCCTTGTTATAACCATCTTTTTATAGTTGGGCTGCAAAATTCATGAATATTAAACTAATTCTTCCATATCTTTTTTTTTTTTATGATCGAGATGTCCGAGCCAACTTACGCGCACCTCGACTATTCCTCGGGAGGACTAACACGACAACCACCAGCCGCGACCCCCACTTAAGTTACGGAGCGCGAGATGGGAGATTTGAACTAGGAACCTGACAAGGGATAATTCATCTCTTAACCAACTCGGCCATGGGTGGGTAATTCCTCCATATCTTGTCCCTTGGTATTTCGGAGAATCTTCCAAGGCAAAAGACAACCCTCACGAAACATCCAAAAATACGACAGAACAGTCTTGATCCCAAAATCCTAAATAATAATAATAATTAAGTTGCAGATGGCTCCTCCTCAAATTATTTCTTTTTGTTTTTGTCTTACCTTTTCTTTTATATCAATCAAGACGGTCCAAGGAGCTTATGACGTCGCAAACGACATACAGATTGCATGCTCATTTGAAAAATCATAAGAAGAATTGTCGGGGCATGTATACCTAGTCAACGTTTATATTATAATATAAAAAAAATTGTCTAGAAAATCCTATCAATTTAGTCTTAAACATTTTGGCAATTTGACAATTTAATCATAAACCTTTTTCATAATTTTGCAGTTCAGTTATATACCTTTTGACAATTTGTCAATGCAATCCATCCGGCCAATCATCTAAATAATATGTTTAGGACTAAATAGGTAAAACTTCAAAATATTTAGGACTAGATCGACACATATGAAACGTTGTGGACTAGATTGACAAAGTCTCAAACGGTTTACGACTAAATTGCCCCCATTTAGGACTTTTGGACAATCATTGCATTATGATATACTATTGAAATCCGCGCAGCGTTGAGCATTGCAAATCCTTATCGAGACATCCGACAACGTCTCGTCCCGATGTCGGAAGTGGTTTTTGATTAGGATAGGTTCCGAGTTTCAAAATTCATTCACAACAGTACTTGTTCGTTTGGCCTGTTTGCCGTCCGAAGACAAAGACCAGGTCTTGCACACGCTTGTGCTGATAATGACATGATGGAAGAACCAGACATCAAAGACTATTGACAATGTTAGACACGTACGGTCCCGTTTTGACTATGCTGCTGTCTCTCTCTGCCGGCAATCCATTTAAGATCACACCCTCAAGCCAAACTACGAGCTCTTGCTTTCGGTTTCGATGAAATATAATTAGAATCCGAGGGAAAGAGCGAAGCCGGCAGTGTGACTGGGGTTGGATGGGTGGATCACCGGATTCTGCGTCTGCTCCGATGCGGGCTCAGGACAAGCCTGGGCTGAGCCGCCGGACGAATGTGCTGGGAGTGATTATCATAGCCATGTCCGTTCTGCTGACGGGAGTCACCTTCTATTTCTTCTTCAGGAGGAAGCTGCTCCCCGCCATCACGCGGCGCCACCGTCGTCGACGGACGACGACCAAAGGTCAGTGATTCCGTGTCGCGAGTCGGAAACATTCCCAAGAAGAAAACAGTGACGACAGAGAACGGAGAAAGACGAAGAAAGATAATGAAGGGCAGTGAAAAACGAATTGGAACTCTGATTTAGTGACACTTCTAAGCATGATGCTTGAAGGCTTAAAGCGTGTCGTTCCGTGTTGTATCGTGTCGTGTTTTGCTCCAACATAAATCAAAACATTCATTCACATTTGTCTTACCATGTTCATCTGTAAGTCTATTCCCAACACATGCATGCTTCAAGCTAGAAAAGTAGACAGAAGAAATTCTGTGTAGTGACACTGAGACCACATGAACCCTAAAGCAAGGAGTTTAGTCTGTAGCGTTGAAAGCTTAACATGAACAATCATATTGGAATTCCGATTCGTGATTCTTAAAGCTGAAAACTCCCGCAAGTCCATCAATATGAGAAATCATTTTGCTTCGGGGTACTTCGTTGTTGTTCGTAATATCCTCTCATTAATTAGTAACCAGGTTTGAGCTTCGACTGACAATATATTGCAGCTGGAAGTAACTTGGAAGACGAGAAAATGTTGCTGAGAAGGTTCCAGCACGAGGAGCTCGCGAGGGCCACCAACAACTTCAGCGAGGAGTGCTTGGTGGGATCCGGAGCTTTCGGGAATGTCTACAGGGGGACGTTCCACGACGAGGGAACGGGAACGCTGGCCATCAAGAAACCTCATGCCGACTCCTACCACAGCGTCGAGGAATTTCGGAATGGTAATTTAGGCTCTAGACGTATTGTGCCGAGTATAAAATGCAGAAGAGTTGTATGTGTTTTTGTTCTTGAGGTCCAATTTGAGGATTATTACATCTTCAGGTGGCTGATTATTCTGCAGTTTTTTTCTTGAACAGAAGTGAGACTACTTTCTAAAGTTAGGCACAGGAACCTTGTCAGCCTGGTGGGTTTTTGTGAAGAACCAGGTAAAAACGTACCGTCAATTTGATATTTTCGAATTTCGAAAAAGAAAATCGAAATATCCCACGTCACTTGGTAATGGAGTTTACATACTCTTTACTTTAAATTTCGATGTTTCGACGGGCATAAGCCTCAGCCGTGGAAAAAATTCTGATTGAACATGTGATTGTACAGGAGCAAGGGGTGCTAAGATACTGGTTTATGAGTATGTGCCCAACGGTTCATTGCTTGAGTACATCATGGGTAAGTTTGAACTGCTGTTCTAGCATTCTTCTCTTCCTCCATTAACTTCGCATATGCAATCGAAAGCTGCTCGTCTGACAATCTTGTCGGTTTCTGATCATGCGATCTCCCAATCAATGTGCGAATCTACGGTTAAGATTATATCATTCATGACGGTACTCTATATAATATATGAAAAGGAAGAAAACTGAGAATCTTCACCTTCTTTCTTTGGCCATAAATAGGGAGAAGAGGGAGGGTCTTGACATGGAGGCAAAGAGTCAACCTAGCCATTGGAGCAGCTAAAGGTAGCTTCCACTCAACTCATTTTTCACATAGATAAATAAGGCATGTGATGAGACAAGGGTTCTATTGCTGAGAATCTGAGATGCTCCAAATTTTGCAGGCATTGCTCATTTGCATGAAGAGGTCAAGCCGAGCATCATCCACCGCGATCTGAAACCAAGCAACATCCTCATAGGAGAAGGGTTTGAAGCCAAGGTTTCGGATTTCGGCCTCGTCAAGTCAGGGCCGGTCGAGGATCAGTCGCACGTCAGTAGTCAGATCAAAGGGACGCCGGGATACCTTGACCCTGCGTATTGTTCCAGCTTCCATTTGACTCCGTTCAGCGATGTCTACAGTTTCGGCGTGATACTTCTGCAGCTGGTCGCTGCCCGGCCTGCCGTTGACACTGGAAGGAACAACTCTAGGTATCATATCATAGAATGGGTAAGAAAATTAGTCTCTTCATACCGTATCGTCATAATGTGTATGACATTAAGGTCTCCGATTCAGCGAGCCTATAATTCGGTACGCACGAATGAAGTTGCTCGCATAGCGTGCGTGTTGGTCACCTACAAGTCAAGCAAGATTTACAGTTCTCGCACATCAGAATCGACTTTCAGACCTTAAATAGCCAGAATGTCTCTATGCACATTTGTGTAGCTAGATCAGCCATTCAGCAACCGTGCTTCCGTCGCGATTCAGTTAGTCTTTTGGATGTGTGCGATTCTTGCCCCTGAATACACTGACCGATCGGTAGGACAACTCCGACATGGCTTGTAGGGATTACCGGAGATTCATATCCCGTGATCTAAGTCAGCTAACTGAATACATTGCCTCTTAGGGAGTTAACACCACGCTGTCATTTGAGTGCAGGCGAGACCAAGCTTAGAAAGAGGAGACGTGACGGGAATATTGGATGCCAATCTCGTCTCACAACCGTGCAACATGGAGGTGATGCTGAAGATGGGTCAGCTTGCCATGAAGTGCGTGGTGAAATCGCCGAAACAGCGCCCTACGATGACCCAAGTGTGGCAAGAACTAGAAGAAGCGCTTCGCGTGGTGGACGGCAACTCTCTTAAACCGACAGCCCGCAGCGGGCCTCGCAGATCGATGGACCGCGAGGCTTCTCAGAGCTTCAGCATTGATGGGGTCGGGTATCAGATATTCCACGTGGAAATGGACAGCTTCTCGTTCCAGTCCACGAGCATGAGGTGTCTGGATGTCAACAACCTCAGCATCGACTTCGACAAATGCAGTTTAAGAGGAATAGAAGAGGAGAAGTAGTCAACGGTTGCACAAGCTCGTTCGAAATTACCGGGTTTTACTTATGAAACAAGTCTAATGTAGGTGGCACCAGATGTGAAATAGATGTGGCCTTGTTCACAACACCCCTTTCAAACTTTCCATCTTCACTCGAAACAACATTAATTAGACACGCAGATTGGTAATTTCCTCACCAAGGTAACTGTTGTCAACGGGTCTATGGAACCATCAGCTTCAAGGCAATGTTACCAAACTGGACTCCTTGTATCCACCCTTACTAACACCATAAACTTCGAAAGTGGCAGGACCAGGCCAATGAGTAAGCTGAAAAATCAGACATGCCAAAAAGGCAAGTAGTTTGCGTCAGAGGCCATGTAAGGGCGATCTTCTTGCTTTGACCCGATCTATCGCGACCGGACGAACATAACCGTCCGACTCGCTGGCCTAATGCCATTCCATGACTACGTTAGTCTAAACAAATCAACCCTGTTCACTCGACAAAAATTTCACAGGAAAGCATTGAAACCTCAGCAGCATTCATACTTTTACATCCCAATATAACTCTTAGCATCCGCACTGCAGAGTTCAACTACTCGACAGAAGATTCACAACAAACATAATAATTAAATACGCCTCCTCTTTTGCACCCTGATAAGCATAACTCCATTTCAGGATCGAATTTTTATACCGATCTTTCTGCCGTTCGCCACTGTAAACTACTCCAAAAGAACTTGGATTAAGGGTAACCCTAATGTGATTTACAGAACGCAAAAATTAGATCACTAAAGGGGAGAACAGATGCAAGTAAGAAGAGTGGCCCACAAGAATCTTTGCTGTGACTTTTGAAGCTTTCCCCCCATGATTCTTCCCATTGTTGTGATCAAGTGAGCTGACATAAAATACAAGTCCCCGATAAAATGTTACATTCTACATTAAAGAATTAACAAGGAGCCGCACCTTCTCAATCTCTCAGATTCAACGATCTGATTGATACAGTAAATCCTAGTAGGCATTGGTTTAGCAGCTTCATTAGGCAACACTAAACTTCCACTGGTGTTGCACAGGGGGTCAGAGTTTTTGCAGGTAGGTTAATACCTCCCCCTCTCAAGGACATGGTGGGTCCTTTGGTTGAGCTGGCTCTGCTGACTAAATTCGAGTCAAGAAATACAACAATGACTGTGATGTCGTCGTGGAAATGTCTGCGGACACCACGGTCAATTTTCTTCAAGTCAGAGTACCTCATTTCTCTTTTCTTCGCCGCTTCCTGCAAGGCAGCTTTCACAAGCCTCCGAGCAATTCCCTGGATGGAAGCAAGTGGATAACTGTCACATCAGATCTATAGCATTTCAATGTTGGAGCAAGTCCTACAGGTAAAATCAAGCAGCATTAGGTATCCAAAGCAGTTTATATTCTCCAAGACATGAAATAGGTTTTTTCCACCCACGATCCCACCACACCTATCAGAGTCAAAGTCAAAATATCGAGAAGATTCATGGGCATGGAAATTAGCAACACCAAAAATTGCATGAACTATGAAAACTGAAGCTTTGCACTTAGCATTTCAATGATCTCAATTCCCACGGAAATAGATCATGTCAAGCAGGTAGGAAAGGGCATGAAACTCTTACTAGTTACTGAAAATGAAAGAGAGAGACGGGGAATGAACAGGACTGGGCAGCTCACTTCAAAAGAGAAAAATCTATGCAGGAAAATCTTACATTACGGGGATGATTTTGAACTATATCAACTGCTTCTTGGTTGTTAAGGTGCTCCCACAGTCCATCAGAAGCAAATATCACAAATTGATCAAGAGGTTGGAGATCATGCACTGATATAGATGGATCAGAACTTAAAATTGGCCTTCTAAAAGGTTCACGGAGGCGAAACTTGGCATATAAAGGCTCCCTGTTGAACTCAGCCTTCTTCAGATACACATCACCAATGGATCTAGAAACCTGCAGAAATCAGTTTGTCAACCTAACATCAAAACTACATCTTTCAAGAAAGAAAGAACAAAGTGACCAGCCGCTTAAACAAATCATCTTGAAAGCAAAACAAATAATTCTTTTCACAATTCAAGTAGAAAAATCACAAAATTGAAATTGATCCAAGGCCCAGATAGAAGGTCCCATTACTGTACCACCTAGCATACCCATCACATGAACTCCTTCGGGTAAGATATCTTTATAAAACTACGAGCAATTGCGATCTAAAATCAAGAGTTTGTCCACATCTTTTCTTTCACTTAGAGTTGACTAGAAGAATAAGAAGAAAAACAAAATAATAAACCTCCGCGAACAACTCTAGAGTTGACAACAGAGCACAGATAAAACAATTATCATTCATGTTTCATGCTCCTAACACCACTGATACACTATTTTCCCGGTTCCCATTTCAAAGGTAGTAGTTAGTACGTAAACGCTTTGACGGAAAATTTGTAGTCTCTCTGTTTAATAGCTCCATTTGGGGCTATGAGCTTTTATGTCCCCTCTGAAGAGAGGAATGCACAAACGCACATTTATTTCATTCCACGCCAACCTTCACGATAAGTGAGAAAGCTAATTACAGTTATTGAAGTATGGCAAAAAAATAAAAAAAAATTAGTCATTGAAGGTGAAAATATTCAGATGTATCATCATGAATCAGCAACTATTCACTTCAACTATTACTCAATTTCAGTCACGTCAAGCAGCTCACCAATTGGACAGTATAGATGTGACATTTAAACTGAAGCCATTTCTCCCATCCCACAGAGCTTATATGACTGTTCATGCCTAACTGATCTTTCCTGTTGACCATCCCTGGATCCCAAATGCACTAACCTAATGACTTTGCACCCCCATACAGCACCTTATCCGGAAATACCAAACCCAGAAATGGGAAAGGCAAAAATGAAGACAAACGTTTTTCACCCCTTTGCAGTCAATAGACTAACCTGTATGAGGCCCTTTACACGCCATACATTATGCTTTAAAACCACGATTTGAGAGTCATCTGGATGCAAAGAATGCATCTCCTGCCGAACAGACTCTATACACACATTATGCTCCGATGAAAGCTGGATGGCGAGGACCTCGCCGGTCGCCTTCACAGCCCTACCCAGAACAGCCCGAGAATCGCCCAAGTTGGCAATGTAGAGCGTCCCACCACAAATAACACCAACCAGGCAGCACGATCCAACAGCCGCAATCTGGGGTTTCATGGGCCATTGTTTAGTAACAAGAGAAAAGAATCCCTCTTCAGTTGCTTGGTAAGCCTTCCTAATAACATCTACGGACATAGATTCTTGCTCAGTCGCAAACACTGCAAATCATAGACAACGCAGCTGATTAACGATGGACAAAGAACATTGCCTTTATTGAGCACCAAAGAACATAATGACCTCCAATAAAAATAAAAAGCACCAATCAAGATAATATATAACAGACTAGACCTCATTGGAAGATGATTCTTAGACTGAATAGAAAAAAAAAATTGTTTATTATCTTACTCTTCAGATTCTGGAAAAGGTGATCATTAATGAAACGCGACGTCTCAGGTCCACCGTGGCCGTCATACACTCCAATGAGGGTGCCATAAGGACCTGAGTCAAGAAAGCTCAAGGAGCCGGACTCGATCTGGCTCTGATCTTCAAGCAAATTATTGGCCTGAACAACTGCCATTGAGAATTCCCCATTCAAGTGCTGCCCAGTGTCTTTGTACCAAAGAAGTCCATCTTGCCGGCCCCCTAAATCTGAACCCATGTGCACATAACGGTCCGAGGACGGCCGCCAGCAAGCCCTCAGAAAATTTATCAACCTCGATAACATCCCTCATCTCACCTAAGTGAGCCTCCAAGTCTGGCTCCACATCCAATTCGGATGCACCACCAACTCCAAACCCAAAACTAATAACCGCCACTCACCTGCAAACTGCATAATTATTTACAAGTCACATCCACTGCTTCACAGACTCAAAATCAAATACCAAGAACACTGAATTAGTCATCCTGCATTTTTGTTGATAGTAGTCTAGTGGCAAAGGATGTCTACTCTATCTACAACTAGCAATCAATACTCCTACTCCTACATATAGGACAGTTTTAGGTCTACCGTCCAAGACCAATGACTTCTGCAGCTCAAACAGAGAGAACCCACCAAAAGCCCCATGAAACAGAGACTGACATCATAAAAGATAACGAAACGCGCAACCGAAACACATCTACAACTAGTCGGTCAAATCCAACCAACCGTCCACCAGAAAATTCAGTAACTAGACCACCAGAAATATCAACAGCTAGACAAAGACCCGAGGTGACCGCTTCCATAACACCGATCGCTCAAATTGCGACGGCACGAGACCAAACTAAAAATGAAAAGAGGAAGATGGAAAGGAGGAGCAACTCACAGCACAATTTAGGTTTGCGGCTGAATCGACACCCGACGAAAACGATGGAGATCTAAAAAGAGGAACAGAGACAGAGCATGTGGGCTACTGCCCGAGAGCGTTAGATCCGTAGATCCGCCAAATCAAAGCGCAATCGCTTTCCGTAAGCGGATTCGATCGCTCCTTTTTCCTGAAAAATTACACTTTTTGTCCGCCGTTCCTTCTTTCGCGGACGGCCGAGAGGGCGGCGGCGGCGGCGGCGGCCGACGGAAGAAGAAGAAGAAGATAGAGGTTAAATAAGAAAACGAAGCGAGCGCTTCTTCCTTTCTTTTTTTTCTCAATCAGTGTGATTGAACCAGCTGACGAAGCTCTCTCTCTCTCTCCCTCTTGTTTCTCTCTCTAGAGGTCGAAGGTGCGTCCGAGCAGACAAGGCCTTCTTAATCTCGCGCTATAAAAGAAAACGAACAAAGCGATGGCTGAAAGCCAGCAATGCATACGGGCAGCGATGGGGCCCACGTATAAAAAGGAAAAAAGAAAAATTAAAAAGGGAAGTGCCATGGAAATGGCAGAGAAATATATAAATAATTAGAATTTACAACTGTAATATTGTGACCCAACTTTCTATTTTGTTTCAAGCCGCTTACGACTTCGTTTTTTTTTGTTTTTTCAATAGGACAGGATGTCCGATCACGGAGGGAGATCACATAAATATAAAAAGCGTATCAATATCGTAAGCAAGCGATGCGACATTTTTTTTTCGCACAAAACACCAATATATCCAACAAAATGCGTGAAATTATTATAGGATGAGCCAAAAAAGAAATCGAACAGATCGTATAATTCAAAGGTACACGATAATAAGTGAATGCTATTGAACGTCCAGATTAGCTATGGTTTCTCGTATCATATATTGGTGGCCTCAACCGGGAGTGAGTATGAGTTCAACATAGAAACGAGAACTGGTCCAAACCGGCTATGGTTCCAGATTCCAATTCCCGCGATTACATATCCGATTTTTGGATCCAAGAGTAGTGAAATCGGTGTTGTGCGGTTCAATTCCCAGTTCCTGGGTAAAAATCGAACCGAGGACCCAAGAATCGAACCGGAACCGGGTAATGTTCAACAGAGATTACGTGTTTTGAACTTTTTATTGTTTGTTTTGTTTTACGTCATCTTTAATGGAGTGTTGCTATTGGCAAAGGGAGGTTTTTGTTGTTGCGTTCGCTGTCGTTTTGCTTAACTGAAAATGAAACAAAAAGAAGCAGAAAAAGTGAAATAAATAAAAAGAAATTGGTCGGTTCTTGGGTAGACTCTGAAACAGAGTGATAGGGTAAGTTCTCGGTTCCATGTTACGCTGGTTAGTTTTTAGGTTCCAGAAACTAAAAAGTTGATTTCAACCTGGTAAGTTTCGGGTTCAGGTGAAATCTGGATTCAACCCGAATCCTATCACCCTTAACCTAGGGAACATGCAATAAGAAAAATCGAGTTTTTCCTCGCTGTGATAAAGAAAAAATAACATATTATCTCGACTTAATCACGGTCTTAAGATAATGTCGTCGTGGAGTATTGAACGAAGTAGGCATTTTGCAATTAAAATTCATAATTTTTTCCGTAAATTAATTACTGAAAAAAGAGCGGTTCACACTAATTTTTATCAAGGTTTTCATATCCTTTTGTTATTTTCCTGTTTAATTATAACAAATTTCGTATTTGAGAAGTATCTATCATGTTGGCATAATAACATAATTTAGAGTTCTTCATCTATTAGTTAATAGACAATCATTTCTCTTATCATCACGATACAAAGCATTTCATATTACTTTTTTTTTTGTCTCGATTTCATACTACGATTAGGGATTCTTATTATTGGCTCCTCGAGTGTATACGGTTGTCTTGCCCGGTGAGGGCGTCGGATCGCCCTATAAACAGGAGGGGTCCCATTCGATCATCAACGACCCATTTGAGTAAACTTATTTTACTACCCCGATCTTATAACAAACCGCAACACTTTCCTTACCTTTCTCATGAAGACAAAACGAAAAAGGAAAATCGGGGAATGTCGATCCCTAGCGATAAAAAGAGCCGACAATTTGTACACTTGATGCCACCACGAGCAATTCAATTTAGGGTGGCCAAGCTTAAGGCGTGTCAAGCTTTAAACTTATGTTCTAATGGTTAGCTAAAGGCAAAAAGATGCTGCCACTACTTAGGTCAATGCCTCCTAGGAGTTGCGTTCACAATTGATGTTGTGCATATCTTAATTGAGATCTCTTTTGATCGTGGGATGTCATTCTCAGTCAAGTGGAGGCTCTCGCATTGTTCTAGTTTGGTTTGGAATAGAAACTTCAGAGTTGAATTAAAAAAAAAAAAGGGTGATGTGACAATTATTTTTCCAGAAAAGAAGAAGGATTTAATTACTTTTTCAGAAAGAAATTGATTTGAAAATATAATTTGCGTAAGATAATTTGCGTTTGGGGGTCAACTTCAAACGTAAGCAGCACGAGTAAATTCTTCCTTCCGATTGAACGGCGGATAGATCTTATTAACGAGTATTCCAAACATTGATCAACCGTAATTAGCGGAAAATATTAAATTTTTGGGTATTTTAAATTACACACGTCGATAAATACCAAGAATCTCTAAGTGCCTATTTCGAATGAAGATGGGTCCAATTGAATGTATTGACAAGCTCGGACTTGGGTCCCTCTTTGTGATCTCCCCGTGTGAAAATGTATCGATTTCTGTTACGCATTCGCGCTCCCCAATAATTTGGCATCATAATCGGAGTTCAAACCCTATATATATGATATACCTAAGAATAATCACATATTTTGCATTGTATGTGCTGGGGTGTCGTTTATACTCCCCCGCGACAAAAAAAAACACATAGGTCTTGTTCCAACGGGGGTTCGGGGGAGTTAACTAGCGAGAATCTCAAGGAGGCAGCCCCGAGGGCTTTCACGATTTAAGCCCATAATTCTTTGGTAATAGTTTGGGGTTGAGCTCATAAATGGTTAATATATATTTATCGTTTGTAATTGAGTGATGTAACGAGAGATACGATGCGTTAATTATAGTGAAATCCT
Organism: Rhodomyrtus psidioides; assembly: GCA_021437785.1. Classification (NCBI taxonomy): domain Eukaryota; kingdom Viridiplantae; phylum Streptophyta; class Magnoliopsida; order Myrtales; family Myrtaceae; genus Rhodomyrtus; species Rhodomyrtus psidioides. The sequence goes on along the minus strand of JAILYB010000040.1, from coordinate 4,160,436 downwards.
CTGTTAGACGTAACCCTAATTTAAGGATGAATCATGATAAAATCTCATGTCTCAATTCTCTCTTTTCTCGCTCATGCAGTGACTGTAATTTCCAATTCAAGAGAAGTTTCACTCCAATCCAACTCGAAAATAGTTCTAAACATGGATGCAAAAAAAATGTGGTAAAAACGATTTAGAGGGATTGCGTGCTAATTGAGGTATTTATGAACACCACCTATTTGAATCGGAGGCGTGGGGTGGGGTGGCGACGGGCGAGAGATCATTTAATGTCGCACGTAGGTGTCAATTCCGGAGCCCCGACTAGACACGTGTCTCTTAATCCTTTAAGCAAGTGGCGACAAGTTTGTGGATCTGGTGCTTGTCGGTTCAAATACTACGAAAATTTCATGACCCACGTGCGACGGCAATTTGTAGCATGGTCATCCTCTTGCCCCAGGAAAAAAAAAGAAAAAGAAAATTAAAGGAAAGAAATTATTCAACACGTCACAAAAGAGATAAAATAATTAAGGGCTTAATCCCCCCAAAAAAAAGAAAAAGAAAAAAAAGATTATATAACATTGACTAAGGGATGAAAACGCGTCGAACATGCTCGCAGCAATTGTCATCGATCTAGACATGTCACCTACGTCCGCACCGATCGAAATCTAATTACATGAAAACGATATCACCAGTTTGATTTCGCTTGGCATGTTCCGAATAAGATCTTTCGTTTCGTATTTATTCTCTCTCTCTCTCTTTTTTTTTTCTTTCGAAATCGAAAATCAACATCAACAAACTGGAATTCCCACTTTGTTTCTTCAATGCGCCAATTTGTGGAAAGCGTAAGTTTCAAATTTGGTAACCAAGATGCCGACTGAATAAGATGACTAAAAAAAAGGACCATATAAGAAATACACACACAAAAAATAATAATAATAAAACGAAATACGCACTAATTTTTCACGGGAAAAAAAAAGAGATGGGCAAAAGTCACGCTCTCTAAATTTCACAAAAAAAGGAGGATTAATAAGCATGCAGCCCTGTTAGTAAAGGGATTGGGGATGAAGATGCCAGTATCATAAGTGCGGAGTTCGATTCCTGCGCTCTGTAAATTGACAGAGTAAAAGTCAGAGAAATAAAAATCAAATATGAGATAGATGCAAAAAATTCAGGAAGAATTCTTCGAATTTTTTGAAATTATAAAATAGCTAAATAATTAATTTGCTTTGAGATTGGGTTTTAAGTAGTAAAAAAAAAAAAAACCGGTCGCTTCGGGATCCGCATAAAAGAAGGGCGGCCGGTCTTCTTTTTTGAAATTTCCTTGGCCGACCAGCTGAGGAAGATCCCTCCCACCTTCGTTGCCGCCGCCGCCACCAACACCGCTTGCTGTGTCAATCTTGTCTCGAGTCTATTGGCTTGCTGTGTCAATCTTGTCAAGCATTGTGCACTTGAGTGTGCACGCATCGGTAGCCTTTTCGGAAAGGTCAAATTTGCATATCTATCCATAATTTTTCCTTTTATTTTTAATAAATGTTTTTACCCCGATAATATGACATCATTGTTATTATTTTCGACCCAACGATTTTTCAATTAACGAGTGTTTTATACAAAATAAGAAGTGATTGTGTGTAGATTTACGGTGAGAAATAACTGATTGCAGCCTGTCAAAGAAGTAATTTTTTTTTAATGAAAAGAGTATCATCGGATTTCTTTTTGGCTTGCGTGTTGAATTATAGAAGCCCCACGTTTCATGTCCGTATCCTGTTATGGCGACATGACATTGTCTGAAATATTTTTCATTTTTTTTTTGGGTTTATTAAAAACACTTTTCTTCCACCATATTCGGCAAGGGGTCGAACGTCCTAGTCATACTCACAATTTTTTATGAAAATATTTTTTTTCCAAAAATTCGGCATAGCCCAAATGAATTTGCCTGTCAAGAAAAAGATGGCGATCCGAATCTTTTTTTTTTTTTAACCTGGTCAACAACATGCTTAATAAAGGAGATTTTCAAACCCGCCAAAAAAAAAATGCTGAAATTCGAGGAAAAAAAAAGGTGAAATTATTTATTTGTGTATATATCCATTTGTAATTACAAAAGGCATAACCTAGAAAGTCAAAACGCGTTGACTCTTCTAGAAACGTGTGCATGCATAATTTCCAAGCTCCCCTTTCTTTATCTGCCGCTTAGCTCTTTCGAATGATCAATCGATGGTCAAACTAGATACATAGGGAGCATCCCGGGATGTGGATCGAAGATGCCGACAACGCGCTCGCCTTTCCTGAAGTCTCGACTCTGGAGTAGGGATTCCACGGGCAACGGATATGACTCGAATCGGACATGACTCGAACCGGACGTTCAGCACCTACAGCGAACAACGTGGTTGTTACGAATTACGGCATACATACGGCAGACCACTCAGGTGCGCCGATCCGATCATGTAGACATTGCCCATCGACGTGGGGGAGAAAGGAAAAGAAGAATCCCCATGATCTCTTAGGGTCAAAGTGGGCACTAGCATTCTGTCAATTCGTTCCATATTTAAATCATCTATGCAAAAGTTTATTGGGCATTGGTGCTCGCTTAGTGTGCAAGTAAAATGTGTCACGGTGGACCGACAAAGTAGAGCAAGTTCATTAAAGAATAACGGGGGACAAGAAAAAAAAAATTGGAGCCGAAGGAGATTGTGTATGAATTTAACTTTTGCTTAACCACAAAGTTTTATGCATCGCTTTCGTGGTCTAGACCCCGTTGGAGGAGGTCAACAACGAGTTGGTAACCACGAATTCAAAAGTTTTTTTTTTTTTTTTGTCAATGACTTTTGAGATTTTGGTCTGCGCGCCGTTTAAGCCTCAAGATCCGGTCCTGCCGGTCGGCCGGTTGAGCCTTTAGGAGGCTGCAATCTCTCTTGGAGTTTATGCCTTGGTAGGCCGAGCCGCTATGAGCCGCAAGTAATAAGATTGAAAATATTTTATTACAACAGTGGTGCGGCTCTCGGATTTTTAAAGTGATCGAACATGTTGAGATCAGAAAATTCACACGAAATTGTTTTTTTTTGTGACGTGACAATAACATTATTGATGAAATTTTGTGGAGTTACCGACTCTTTCCGACAAATGCTTCTAATGGTTATAAACTTATTAGGTACACGTACCGTCGTTCATATGCAACTGTTGATAACTGATAAATTTGGAACGTCAACGAATACCTCCAACCTGTGGTTTGGGCTTTTAGCATGTTTGTTAGAGCCCAAGGAAGAGGAAACGTGGGGGGCCAGGGTTCAATTACATTGGACTAATTCCCTAAAAAATGTAAAAACTTTAGGTCAATAGTTATTTTCACTCGAACCTTTTTTTTTTAATCTCATAAAAAATAGCAATTTTAACTCGAGTCCCAAATTTGTCCCCGTTGGAACTAATAGTTATCCAACATAGCAATTCGATGTCAACAATAAATCCACATGGCTTGCTAACGTGGATTTAAGACACTATCCATCATCTTCTTAGCATGGATTCCGAAATTATTCATCCGCTTCACCTCGGTCACATATTAAAGAACAAATGTTTCGAAGCTTTAGGGGGTTGGGCTCGTTAAAAAAAAAAAAGGCTCTAGTCGTGAGCTCGGCGAATCTCGTCCATTGGGTGGTAAACTGTGTTTAGTTCAGCTTTCCCAAAACCCTTTAGAGCCCCAAAGCCTTTTTAGAGAAAATAGGGGGCGTTTGGCAACCATTTCCAAAAGGCTTTGGGATAAAACTAGCTTGGGAAGGCTAAAAGTTCAATGACCATACCAGCATTGAGCTTTCAGCATTTGACCAAACGCTGGGCTAGGTTTTTTCCTTCCAAAATTACCCTCACTTATTCTTTCAAATTTTGATTTTGCCCCTCATTTTTAATATTATTTTTGTCAAAAACTTTTAAAAAATAAATCAAACCCTAGGGCTACAACTGCCGACGAACCAGATCTGGGGCCCGCGTCTATTAGTCGAGGCTGCCAAGGGTGGGGACCCCTAGCAGCCGTCGCCTGGGTCGCCAGAGCCCGGACAAGGGTTGTCAGGGCTCGTGAGACCTCAGGCGACCGTTGCCTTGTCCGCAACCTCAGGCCTCGTCGCACGGGGGCGCAACCTAAGCAACAGCCGCTGGTGGTCACGCGACCCCGAGAAACCCTCATCAAGGTTCACCGATCCTTGGCCCACAGCCGCCCACGCCAGAACTGGCTCGCCGGAGGCCGTAACCTTGGGGTTTGGATTTTCTTTTTTAATTATTTTTAATATATAAATATGGCAAAAAGTCCCTTTACAAATTTGTTTTGCCAAATACTAGTTAACTCAAAGTTGTTTTTCAAAGCTTTTTTTTACCAAACGCCATTTGCATTTCCTCAAAACCCACTTAGAGGTATTTACATTTCCCTAAAGCCCACTTCCAAAGTTGAACCAAACCCACGTAGTTCCTCGCGACCAGCTACGACCTCTCCTCGATCTGGTCTTCAAGCGTCAGCCCAACCTCAGGTGAGGGGACGCCAAGGTCGCGCGATCTCAAGCGAGCGACGACGAGATCACTTGACCTCAGGCGTGCGTCTCTGGACTTCGGTGTCGGGCAATCCAGGCAGTAAATCTGAACTTCGACGTTGCAAAAGTCAGGTGGAAGATAACCTCGGCCACACGACCCCTTGTGCACGCAACTACTCGCCGACGTTTGTCCCACGAATAAGGTATCTATCCATCTCCTCCACCACTATGAACTCCCTAATCTGTTGCAAGGGAGTGGAAGATGAACAGTGCACGGGAAAAATTTGAAATGAAATAAAAAGTGGTGGCAATTTGGGAAGGAAAAAAAATCATTTACCTTGAAACCATCCTTTCGAAAATGCTTAAAGCCCAAAGCAGGTCCCTACCTACTTTGAGCTTTCAGCTTAGCCAATGCTGGCATTTCCCCAAATAGCAAAAAAAAAAAATATCAAAAATCTAAACTTTTTCCCAAAGGGGCTTTAGAGGCTCAAAGCCTTTTGGAAAAACTGAACTAAACATAACCATACTCAATTTAGGATTCCAATGAAAGAGCGGATACTTGCTGTTGAAGTGAAGGAGATGACGAACAACTTAATCGTCGTCCTTCAAGCTGTGATCAAAGTGAAGCGGATGAATAATTTGGGATTTCGTGCTGAGAAGACAATGAGTAGCTCCTTAACAATCCACTTCAGCAAGCTATATGGATTTATTGATGACTAGAATTACCACGTTAGACAATTAATGGTTTCAAATTAAAGGGGCCAGATTTGAGATTCGACTTAAAATTGGTGATTTTCTATGAGACAAAAAAAAAATCAAGCTAGACTCGTCATTGGACCTAAAGTTAGTGTTTTTATAAGAAATTAGCCCCAATTACATTGTGGCCGAGACGAGGACGACACCAATGCGTCGACGCTAGTGGTGTAAATGAAAACTTTCATTAAACTCCGTCTCCAAAGCGTTAGTATTCGATCCTTCCTGCGAGATGACAGCAACAATGCATCAAGGCAAGGGGGTGTAAATAGTGGTGGTCAGGAGTCGGTTTGGGCCTACAATCGGCCCGGGTCAAACCCGTATCCGTCCCGTTGACCGAGCCTACCAGTTCCAAAACGGAACCGGCCCGTCCCACATGGGCTGATTAAGGGTTCATATTTTGTGGAACTGGCCCGGAACAATTTCGAGCCGGCTTTATAGCCGTTTGAAAAAGAAAGGAAAAGGAAAGAGCAGACTCTTTCCCCGACCGTTGCAAGGCAATGGCAATTTCCCCATCCTTTTTTAATTAATTTATTAATTTTATCCTAACTATTTTAAATACCTCTTTTCATCTTTCATTTTTTCTCACAATTTCTCTCAATTCTCTCAATCCGCTCAATTCTCTCAATTTTCTAAATCTACTTTCCGCTCAATTTTCTAAAAAAAATGGCAAGTAAAAGCAGAGCTAGTGACAACGGAAAGAACCTGATGGGGAAATTCGACTATCCTCATGATCCTTGTGATTTTGCATATTGGGAAGACGATGTTGATGATATCAACATTATTCCCAACGTCAAGCACGTCCAATGCAAGAAAGTTTTTATCCTCCTATCGGTATCAAAGAAATGTCAACAATAAAGGAGCCGGAACGAGAGCTTACATCTGACATATGGGAACACTTCACGAAGAAATATTTAGGTGCAAATAAATATCAGGTAACATGTAAATATGGTGGGGCAACATATAAATTTACAAGTGGAGGCGGCTATGGAACATTTAAATGGTATCTGAGGTCGAAACATTCAACGCAAGTAGGGATTGACACCAGTCAACAACAAATTTTTGAGTACGCTAATAATAACACCTCTCATTTATTTCGTTACAGTGACAAAGTTTATAAATAAGAATTAGCTAGATGTGTTGCCATTGTTTACCTTTTAATTTTGGTGAAAAATTTAGTATTATTCATTTTATACAAACTGCATGTACTCCACAAGCAAAACCTGTTTCGAAAATTATACTTAAACACCAAATTTTTTATCTTTCTAAAAGAGAAAAATAAATTTTTTTATTAATTTTAATGGACGTGTGCATATAGGTAGCGATATTTGGAGTGATCCTTGGCAAATTTATTCTTATATGGGTATTACATGTCATTAAATAGATGGTGATTGGAACATTCAACAGAGAATTATTGCATTTCGAGTTTTTGATGATAGGTATACGGTAAATAATATTTATAAAATAATTAGGCAAGTTTTAGAAGAATATTTTTTGCTTAATAAATTTTTTTCAGTTAGTTTTGATAATGTCGCGGCAAATACCGCTTCAATTCTCGAATTAGAAAATATTTGTAAACCTGCTTTCGGTGAATAATTTTTTCACCTTAGATGTGCTTGCCATATTTTAAATTAAAAACTCTTAATATTTTATCATCCCAACATAAGCAACGGTTCAATTTTTATGGAAACATCCCCAAATTAAGAAAGAATTGGGCAGATTTTGTAAGCAAATAAAAGAAGACCAAAAATATTTTGAAAAGATGTTTTGTATGAGTTACTTAATTAATCTTTTGCATACAAAGATTCATTATGTACATTTATTTCGATTGATAACTTTAGTACCACAAGAGTGGGATATTTGAAAAAAAATAGACATTATAAAAAAAATTAATGATGCAACTTATACTTTATTCGGTATTTATTATCCTATTTTGCGTTTATTTTTAATAAAGTGTATTAATATTGTTGGTGTTTTTGAAGAAAATGAAAAAGATGATCACTTAGGTCCGACTATTGTAACGATGCGAACAAAATTGCTGAATTATTATATTGAAATCCATCTTATTTATTTGGTTACTTGTGTTTTCGATCCACGTATCAAATTAGATGATTTGGGTGATTATTTGAATATGTATTATGATTGTTTACATTTGATTGAAATGGTAGATGTTAGAACTATATAAACAGTGGTTAAAGATGCAATAGTATAATTGTATAATGAATTTTGTAATAAATGTAATCTAGGTGATAGTGGATTTTCTTAACCTAGTGATGTACAAAGCGGGAACCAATGTAAAATTAGTAGATGGTACAAACTTTCTGATTAATAAGCAAAAAAGACAAAATGGAGCAACAAGAAATATTTATGAAATAGAGACATATTTAACCATTTCTTTTGAGTTTGGTGAATCCATAAGCAGCACAGGTTTCCCAATTCTAGAGTAGTAGAAGAGGCATTCAACCCAATTCCAAATTCTCGCTTTTATTGCAAGACAGGTTTTAATAACTTATTGTTCAACATTTGCGGTTGAACAAGCATTTAGCGATGAAGACAATAGTTTGGACGACCAACTTTCAAGATTAGCTCCGAATTCGGTAGAGGCTCAAGCTTATTTCGATAATTGAATAAATGCTCAATATCGACAACAAGAGATGACCACAACAATGAAGCCGAATTATTCGATGATGGAGATATCAGTATCGGAACGGGTAACGATGATTGACCATGAGGTAAGCATGGGGTTATCAAATGTAAAAAAACTACACGGACCTTTATTCTTCTATACCCCAGAAGATATATAGACTCTTAATGATGATTCATTAAATTCAAGCCCCTTCCCATCCTTTTTTTTTCTTCAAAATTTGATTATAATTTGTATTTGATAATTTATTATTTCATAATTCATTATTTACAAATTAAATTTAAAAACCGTAATCACAACTAGAATCGGCAGTTCCATTTATTGTGAACCGAAACCGAACCTTGAACAGGCTCGAAATCGCCCCTGGTGCCGATTCCGATTCACCTGTGATAACGAATCGAAACTATCGGTTCATGAACCGGAACCGGTCGGTTTCGGCCCGTGGCCATCTCTAGGTGAAAATGAAATTTTTTCTTTGAACTCCGTAGCGAGCGAAGCGAACACGTGATGATGCGAATCTTCCCAATTGGTTCCCTCTCCACGGTCGTCTTCTTTGTCGCACAGGCAAACGCCGGCACACAAGCTCTCCTCCAATTCACTTCTCCGCACCTACATCTTCTCCTTCAATTTCCCACTCCAGAAGCCCTAAAATTCCTCAATATCCAGCTCTCCCAGCCCATCACATGAATCGAGGACTTCACCGTCTCCGTTCGTACCGAGAAAGCCCTAGACCTATCAGACTCGCCTTCCCCTCCAAGCCCTAATTTGCCCAAGACTCGGTGGGCCCACCTCTCCTCCCATCGGCGACGCCCCCGATGTCGTCTGTGGCCGATATGCTGGCCCCTCCGCCTTCTCCTTCGCCCTCCGGCGACGGCGATGGGGCGGACGCGTGGTACGGCAACATCCAGTACCTGCTCAATATCTCCGCCATCGGCGCCTCCTGCTGCGTGTTCATCTTCCTCTTCCTCAAGCTCCGCAGCGACCACCGCCGCATGCCCGGCCCCGCCGCGCTCGCCACGAAGCTCCTCGCGGTGTGGCACGCCACGGGCCGCGAGATTGCGCGGCACTGCGGGGCTGACGCCGCGCAGTTCCTGATCATCGAAGGCGGGAGCTGCAGCCTTCTGCTGTTCATCGCCGTCCTGTCAGTCTTTGTACTTTTGCCGATTAATCTCTACTGCGGAGACGCGGTGCTGAATGATCAGTTCTCAAAGATGACGATCAGCCACATCACGAAAGGTTCGGGATGGCTTTGGGTGCATTTCTTATTTGTGGTCATTGTTGTCGTTTCGGTGCATTTCGGTATTAATGCAATTGAGGGAAGATTGAAGGTTACTAGATTTAGGGATGGAAATGGGAACCCGAGTTATCCAGGCACGAGTTCCACTGCGATATTTACCGTTATGGTGCAAGGTTTGCCAAAGACCCTGGGGGTCGATAGCCAAGAATTGCAGGAATATTTTCAGCACAAGTATCCGGGGAAGCTTTATAAGTTAATATTACCTATGGATTTGTCTGCATTGGATGATTTGGCCTTGGAACTGGTTAGAGTACGGGATGAGATTTCTTGGTTGGTTGCTAGGATGGACTCGAGGCTTTTAACCGGAGATGGTGAAGATTTGGAACATGGGGGCGATTTCTGGGAGGGAGTGAGGGTTTGGGCTGTTCGTATGTGGAAGCACGTAAAGCATGTTTGGGATCAGGTGGCTGATAGATTAGGTTACACGGATGAGGATAAGTTGAGAAGGTTGCAGGAATTGAGAGCTGAACTGGAGACTGAACTTGCAGCTTATAAAGAAGGGCGTGCACCCGGTGCTGGCGTTGCATTTGTAATGTTTAAGGATGTGTACACAGCAAATAAAGCTGTTCAGGATTTCAGAAGCGAGAAGAAGAGGAGAATTGGGAAGTTCTTTTCAGTCATGGAGTTGCGCCTTCAGAGGAACCATTGGAAAGTTGAGCGAGCACCGTTGGCTACAGACATATATTGGAATCACTTGGGGTTGACAAAGTTCTCTTTGAGACTGCGGAGGGTACTTGTGAATACGTGCTTGCTCTTGATGTTAGTGTTCTTCAGTTCCCCTCTAGCTGTCATCAGTGCCATAAACAGTGCTGGGCGAATCATCAATGCGGAAGCCATGGATAATGCTCAGTCATGGTTGGCCTGGGTGCAGAGCTCGAGCTGGCTTGCTTCAGTTGTTTTTCAGTTCTTGCCGAATGTCATCATCTTTGTGAGTATGTACATAATTATACCATCTGTGCTTTCTCATCTTTCCAAGTTTGAGAGGCATCTCACCATGTCTGGAGAGCAGAAAGCAGCCCTTCTGAAGATGGTGTGCTTCTTCCTTGTTAATCTCATTCTCTTGAGGGGTCTGGTGGAATCGTCACTAGAAAGTGCTCTCCTTCGCATGGGCAGGTGCTATCTGGACGGAGAAGACTGTAAGAGGATAGAGCAGTACCTTAGCGCATCTTTTTTATCGAGATCATGCCTATCCTCTCTAGCATTTCTTATCACCTGCACATTCTTGGGAATATCTTACGATTTATTGGCTCCTATCCCTTGGATAAAGAAGAAGATTCAGAAGCTTCGGAAGAATGACATGCTTCAGCTGGTTCCTGAGCAAAGTGAAGACCGTCCCCTTGAACAGCAGGAAACAAATAGTCTTCGGAGACCCCTCATCTCTGAGACTGTTTATGACTCCCCTAGATTCAGTGCTGTCGACCTACCCGGCCATGATCTTACTGAATATCCGACCAATGGAGCCTCACCCGTGCCAAAGCAGACATTCGACTTTGCTCAGTATTATGCATTTAATTTGACAATATTTGCCCTGACCATGATATATTCCTCATTCGCTCCTCTCGTGGTCCCCGTCGGTGCGATCTATTTCGGGTACAGATATGTGGTTGACAAGTACAACTTTCTATTTGTTTATAGAGTTCGGGGGTTTCCTGCTGGCAACGACGGGAGGTTAATGGACTCCGTGTTGAGCATCATGCGTCTTTGTGTCGATCTCTTTCTCCTTTCAATGCTCTTGTACTTTTCAGTCCAAGGAGACTCCACAAAGCTGCAAGCCATATTTACGCTTGGAATGTTAGTAGTGTATAAGTTGTTGCCGTCGGATGGCGATAATTTTCAGCCAGCCCTGTTGGAAGGCATACAATCTATTGACAGTGTCATAGATGGGCCTATCGATTACGAGGTGTTCTCACGTCCCAAATTTGATTGGGATACTTATTATAGATAATGCCATTCTCTAATGCTGTTCATTAGCTCATTAACTTATTTGTGCGCTCCATTTTCGCAATTTCTAACTCGCCATTTTTGCTGCAATGCTTGGTCCCAGATTTTACTTCTGTCTATCCATATCCGGTTGATCTCATGTAGGCTTGTTCCACACTGGTATAAAGGCGCATATGTAGTGACAGATTTGGTTTACCAAATCGTCTGTAATGCCCGTTATGATTTGGTGGGAGTGATCTATCTGTCTGGTTCTTTTATCCTTTGAAGTGGGTCTTCTGTGGCTAGTGATGGGCAGGAATAGTATATACTTAACTGGATGTTTGATCAAAAGACTAGTTGTCAGGAATGGATCATTTGTCTTTGCATCAAAGAGACATGCAATTCATGGTTTTACTTTGCTTCTATGATTGAGATGACAGATGAATGGTTTACTATGAATGGTAATGACATACAGACGCCCTAGGGTTTGCAGTTCGCGGACGGTTCTCGTCTCGTAAGTAATATGAGAAGTATAGGTATGAATGGTAATGAAATAAGATCAGGTATGAATGGTAATGAAATAAGATCGCCATTGAATTTGCGATTTTCGCGCCACACAAGTGTTTCGAGCGGTGGCAGCTCTCATCAATTTGCGGTGAAGAAGAAGATGTTTCTTAAATAGAAGAGGTCTGGATCTAAAGTTCTCCTGAAGATGACCATGAACACTTTCTCAAGCTACGAGAATTGAACATTCTTCTGCTTTCAAAATGGTCTCCTTTAGGAAAGTTTTAACCTTTTTTTTTGTACTTGTTTCTCTTTCAAGAGCAGAAGAGACTAGAGCGCATTTCTGTTCACCTGAACTTCCTTCAAATTTACTCTCGTGTCACCTTACGAGCATGAGAATTTGCTAGGACCAAATTGAAAGTAGGCAAACACGAGGCGGAGAGATTTCGTAGGATCTCATGTTTCAAGTGGGTCAAAACTCAAAAGTGAGAAAGACCAAATCCCTATGTTAACTCCCTGCCAAGCAGACTGGCTATCTTCTTCACTTGAACTGGGTCTAACGTCCAATGTGGCATCAACATATTCTCTCTGACCCTCTCTCTCTCTCTCTCTCTCATGTTTTTGTAACATGTGATCGATATCAATAAATAGGAGCGAAGTTCCAATCCCCACACACCCACAAGTCCCAACACAAATTCGGTTCCGGATTCAATTTCGAGACGAGGATGCACCATTTAGCATTGGAGGTCGGTCTGGTCGATCCCCCTGCAGAGGCGAGAACCCGCGAGCACGAGAATATAAAGTGGCCGATCTGTCCGAAGCCCCGACGGCCCCGGTCGGCGACGCCGGACCTCCTCAAGTCCCTTAGATGCAGCAAACACGGGTTCGGCCTCCTTGCATTTTTTTTTTCTCTAGGACGTGAAAAGTTTATTAGGGGGGTTGATTTCGCCATTTAGATGCAGCGGTTCACTTCCAATTCTTTTCTTTTACGATACTTGTTTTTTCGCCTGCAGCCAGCAGAATGGCGACGGCAGAAATGCGATGGGGAACCTGGTTGTAGACAAGGTCGGCCTCGTTATCCAGACGGGCGACGAGGATGAAAGCCCGGGCGCCGGGTGTTCGCCGCCGCGTGGCTTGGGGTCGCCACCCACGAGGACCGATAATCCGCTGGTTCACGACGTCCGCTTCATCCGCCAGATGGAGCTTCTCTCGCCATTCCCACCCACCAAGCTCTCCGACAAATTCAATTTTCCCTCGGCCTCTCCGGTTTGAGACCCCAACGTATCTACGATGGCTCCAGCCCCATTTTCTTTTTTATTTATTTATAATTATCGTTTCGGACAACTCATGAGATTTTCCTTTTTTTTTTTCGGGCTTCTTTTTCTTTTGTAAATATTTGGATATACATGTAAGCTGGACAATTTTTATGGGACATATATACATATATGAAACCGGAAATTGTGAGCTCGTGGACTTGTAAAGTTGCTTTATGGAGAATTACATGTTGGATTATTGAGCTAAGGAAAAATCAGAAAAAATGATAATGAAAGAAAAAAAAAAGGTGATCTGTTTTTTTTTTTTTTTTGGGGGTCCAAATCTGCTTATGGAGTTCACTAATAACTATTTGGGAAAAAGACCAAAACAAACCACACAAAAGGGAAAAAAAAAAAAAGGGAAAGGAAAAGTTTTTGTTTTGCCTGAAAAACAAAGCTTTAATGCTTCAAGCCCATCAAATGTGAAAGAGGGAATAATCTCAATTTGGGGGCCTTGTGGGCCTAAGTTTGAAATGAATTAAGGAGTTTATATGTCCAACTCATTAGGGTTGGATTTTGGCCAAGTTTGAAATTGAAATCCAAATTAGAGTAGGTTTTCTAATTTTATTTGATTACAATAGGTCCCCATCGTGCCTTGTAAGCTTTTTACTTCCCCTACATGCTTCATTGATTTCCATTGATAAGCTCATGTCCAAATTCCAGTTATCAGGCAAGCATGGCATCCAAGAGTGGAGGCCGTCCGTTCTAATTCGGTAAAGTTCCTTGCAAGTGCCTACATCGAGGGCGACGCCTGGGCAGGGCCAGGGTTGCCTCAAGCCATCTGGCGAGGGCCCTCGATGGTGGTTAGCCATTGCTTGAGACTGGCTACTAGCGAGAAGGAAGATTTAAAAAAAAAAAGAATAAAAATAAAAATAACGAAAATACCTTTGGGCAGGCCATTCTTTGAAATAACGAGGGCGTTCTAGATGTTTATTTGAGACAAGGCCCACTTCATATCCTTATTTGAGGAAATAAATGGTGCTTCAAATTCTTATTTAGAATTTTCCGTTGAAACAATTGGGTTTTGGGAAACACTGACATGATAAAATCACATATAATTACATACCCACACGATTAGTCTCCTATCATTCCGGACAATCAATCGACTTGCTTTATTCTGGTAAGACAATGACAGATAGACATGTACACAATCAATCGACTTGCTTTATTCTGGTAAGACAATGACAGATAGACATGTACATGAGTGGTGAAAATACGTCGTAGAGAAAAACCAAAATTAAGACCGCGTGGTTGGGCTTTTACAAAAAAAGTCTTTTCGATGAAATGCAAAGAATTTTAGGTTAAAGGGGTTTCTCAAAATGTAAATATCTGGTAAAGCGTAATTGAAAAATGCATGGGAAGTAACTTTGATTTAAATAATGTTTGGAAAAATCAGGATTGTAAAGGACTTTTTGTTCTCTCTCTCTCTCCGAGGGGACTTGCTCGAGGCTTCCATGGTCTCGAGTCGAGTCGCAGACCATCCGCCGGAATTTCTTGGGTTTCCAATTTGGGGGGTGATTCCACAACGTCGGAGCTTCGCCGGCGCCCATCCTGTAGACCATCCAACGGACCATGCCTCAACTCGGAGAAGAATTCTTATCAGGGCAAGATCAGAAAATGAAAATATAGGTGAGGTTAATTTTGGAAAAAAAAAAGAATTATTAATCCTAGGAAGTGGCCTTTCGAAAATGCTGAAAAATCCAAGGGGGTCCCAAGGTGGACACAATTTTTTTTTTTCCAAACACCCCAATTATTTCCCGAGAAATTTTAGGCTGCGTATGGATGGTGGCTGGGGAAACTGTTTCTGTTCCAAAAGTGTTCCGGAAATACTTTTGGAGCAGAAACGAGTATGGTTCAAAAATGTTCCGAAAGTGTTCCGCGGAACACTTTTGTGCCAGGGAACATTTTTGAAGGAACAAAAAAAACTTGCTTCTGGGATTTTGGAACACTTTTTGGAACATTTTTGAAACCACCATCCATCGTCGCCGACCCGATTACCACTCGTCGCCTCCCTAAAAGCCGGCCGTCGACGATCGCCGGCCGCCTTCCGCCAGCCGCCGTCCGCCGTCTGCCTGTCGCCGGCAGCCAGTCGCCGATCGCCGCCGCCGCCGGTCGCCACCGCCGCCGGTCGCCGGCCGCCTTCCGCCGGTCGCCGCCGGCCCCCCCGCCACCGCCGTCGGCGCTGGTCGCCGGCAGCCGCCGCCGCCACCGTCTGCCGCCGTCGTCGGCCGCCGCCGCCCATCGCCGGCCGCCGCCGATCGCCGGTCGGCGACTGAAAAAAGTGTTTTTTTTTTTAAATTACCAAACGCGTTTTTTTTCCTAAAAATCGCAATTTTGAACAGAAACACAAAAAAATGTTTCTGTTCAAAAAATGCTCCCTGTAACAGAAACGCTACCATACACAGCCTTACCATAACCCCTTACCTACTCTAAACCCCTTACCAACTCTGGGTGGAAAATTCGCCCTGTTGACTTGACTCGAATTTTGGAAAAAAAAAGAATTACTAGGTCTCGTTCTAAGAAACTACTTTGGGTGGAAAATTCGCAATGTTGCTTTGGGTGGAAAATTCGCCCTGTTGACTTGACTCGAGTCGCCCCCTTCAAATTTTCCAATGGATGGACCGCCTCACCACAAGGACCTAAGGTGGGATATTTCACAAACACTATCGTGACGAAATCTCGAAAACCCTAATTAACCCAACACACCCCCCCCTCCCCGGCGTGCCACCTGGCATCCTTAGACGTGTACCATCTTTCGAGACGTTAATTAATAATTATCGAGTAAAAGTAAGCCGTACGTATACATCAGCACGATAACTTTCGTAAGGAATCGATATCCCTTTTAATTTCAATTTTACTTGTTTAGGGCTACGGGTACGGGATAAAACGTAGATTATTTGATTTCGGGTTAATGGGTTTTCTTTTTCTTTTTTTTGGAGGGGATAGAGAGTTTGAGTTCATTTTGATAGTAGAAAGAAAGTTATTTCGCAATGACATTCTCACTGTACGAAAGATCATATAAAATAAATGCTCGGTGCAATAATTCGTCGTGGTGTAGTATCGAACTTGCCCGCGACGTAGGTTATGAGTTTCAGGGTAACATCAAAATACCGATTATGAATTTATAAATTTATTTGCTAAAATATTTCTTACTATACTTAATAATAATAAAAAAAAAACTAGTTCTACGAGACAAGAAAGGAGACCGGTCGATGACTCGATGGTAATGGCTTTCAAGGAAAGTGACTTGTTTTTTTTTTTTTTTCATAAATCTCACTTTCCCCCCATCTTCTTTTTAACTTTTCTTTTTCCTTTTTTTGACTTTTAAAATATTCGATCAAGCAATTAAAAAAAAATGCGAGGCCTTTTTCCACGTTTCTTCCGGAAATCGCGCTATTGCAAATTGGTTGGTCAGTCATTGCGGCTTCTCCTCCTCGGATTAGTTGGAGGAGGAAAATTGATGTCCAATTCTTAATCTCAGCTTGACCTAAGTATGCATGTGTGTTCCGAAGATGCCCAAGACTTTCGGACAATATTATGTCCTTAAACATATAAGATATTTTGCGAGCAATAAAATAAAATAAAAAGATATTCACATGGCTTGTAAATTAGCATGATGCGAGTTTTAAAATGATGCGGATACGAGCGAATCGGGGTTTTTTTTTTCCAATTTAATACAAAAAAAAATTATTTACAAAATTAGACACTATTTAAATTTATTTACCAATTTAGGTCCCGTGCGCTGGGGAGGGCAGCGCGCGAGACCTGCACGTTGGTATAAGCAGCGCGCGAGACCTGTGCGCTGGTATAAGCAGCGCGTAGTACTTGCGTGCTGCTTATAACAGCGCGCAGTACTTGCGTGCTGCTATAAGCAGGGAGCAGTTTATTTTTTTTTTTGGCCTTTTGGCCATTTTGGCTTTTAGCTCTCTTTTTTTTTTGCCTTTTGGCCTTTTGGCCGTTTGGCTTTTTGGTTTTTTTTTTTTGCTTCCCTTTTTGTTTTATTATTTTATTTTAATTTTTTTTCATTGTTTTCTTTTATTATTATTCAATTTGTTTTCAATTAATTTTTTTAATTTTTTTATCGTCGCTTTGCTGCCATGTCGCCTTGCTCGTTTGTTCGCTCGTTCGATGTCGCGCCTCAATTCCGTGGCCCCGTTGCCTCGTTCGTTTTTTTTTCTCGTCACTCCGCGTCCTCGTCACCTCAATCGATGACGTTTGCTCGTTCGTTTTTCGTTTTCCTCGTCACTCCACGGCCTCGTCACCTCAATCGATGACGTTAGCTCATTCATTTCTCTTTTTCCTCGTCACCTCAATCGATGAAGTTCGCTCGTTCGCGGACGTCATCGATTGAGGTGACGAGGCCGCGGAGTGACGAGAAAAAAGAAAAACGAAAAACTTACAAGCAAACGTCATCGATTGAGGTGACGAGGACGCGGAGTGATGAGGAAAAAGAAAAACGAACAAACGAACGAACGAGGCAACGGGGCCACGGAATCGAGGCGCGTCATCGAACGAGCGAACAAACGAGCAAGGCGACATGGCAACAGAGCGACGAGAAAAAAATTTAAAAAAATTAATTGAAAACAAATTGAATAATAATAAAAGAAAACAATGAAAAAATTTAAAATAAAATAATAAAACAAAAAGGGAAGCAATTGCAAAAAAAAAAAAAAACCAAAAAGCCAAACGGCCAAAAGGCCAAAAAAAAAATATTAAACTGCTCCTTGCGCTGCTTGTACCAGCGCGCAAGTCTCGCGCGCTGCCCTCCCCCAGCGCGCGAGACCTAAATTGGTAAATAAATTTGAATAGTGTCTAATTTTATAAATAATTTTTTTTGTATTAAATTGGAAAAAAAAACCCAGCGAATCGCTACCGGAGCGGCCGATAACGTGCCGTGTATAGAGCGGAGACATTGGATTTTTAGATCGGGTAACCTTAAACTGGGAGCTCGACCGTTTCTCAAAAGAGCGTGTGGGCAAGAACACGAGTGAACTGCGAAACAAATTTTAAAAAAAAAAATAGCAAAAAAAAAAAAAAAAAAAAACACGAACACCACGTCGCTCGGCATCAGTTTTGTCGTGGGCCCATTGCGCGGCACGTCGTCGTTTTGAGGCGAAACCTTTACCATCTGCTCTCGTTTCTCGCAAATGAGAAAACGACAGACAGCAAACCCCCCCTGCTCAAATTGACTTTGACCACCTCCCCCCTCTTCTCTCTCTAACCGGAAACTATCGTGTCCGAAAACGCTCGTCGTCCACGTCATACACTCTCTCTCTCTCTCTGTCTCTGTGTCAATGGAAGCGCGTCATTTCGCCATCACTCGAGCGTTCACTTCACCCTTCGACTCTCTTCTTCTCCATCTCTCCTCCGACTGACAAATTCCGCAGAATCTCTGCCCCACAGCCCCCCTCACTAAACCCGCGCCACCCCCCCCTCTCTCTCTCTGCGTCGCGGCCTTGCGGGCTCTGAATTCCATGGCTTGTGCCGCCCGCGGCCGCGTCTTCTTCTTGGCCGACCTGGTCTTCTGTTGCCTGACCGTGGCCTGTCTGTGCGTAGGCAGCTGCGGTGGGGTCGGGACTTTCGGCTTCAACATCCACCACCGGTCCTCCGATCCGGTCAAGGCCATGCTGGCGGTCGCCGGTGAGGACGAGCTGCCCGAGAGGGGGAGCCCGGATTACTACGCCGCCATGGCCCACCGCGACCGGCTAGTCCACGGCCGTCGTCTCGCGGCGGCGGGCGATCGGGCGGCGATCACTTTCGACAGCGGGAACGAGACGTACCGGTTAAAAGCGTTCGGCTAGTATGTGCCTTCGTTCTTCATTTATCTGAAGTGGGATTCTCCCGATTTCTCTGCTGATGTTTAAAGTCTTTTGAGTTTTGGGTATTAGCTGAGAATTGTTGATTACGGTGCTTTTCTGCATTTTCAGTTTGCACTACGCAAATGTCTCTGTTGGGACCCCAAGTTTGTCATTTTTGGTGGCACTGGACACTGGGAGTGATCTGTTCTGGATACCCTGTGATTGTATTAGTTGCGTGCAGGGACTTAAGTTGTCGAATGGACAGGTACCTGCTGTTATGTTCTGTTCATTTTGTCGCTACAAATTTCTGTTGGAGGTTTCTTTTACTTTCCTTTTCTGAAAAAGCGGTTCTTGCTGTCTTCTAGGATACTATTGTTGGCTTTTGATGTTACTTTTGAATTAGCAGTTTTTGATCCTTCTGATCCCGTTCTTGATCCAATTTATTTTTCTAGTTTGTTATTGTTTTGCTGTTTGCATCAATTTGTTCTATGCATAGTCCTTCAAAAGATAGTCATTCTTGATTTCAAGCAATTATGTGTAACTAAACTTTCCTGGCTGAAAATCATGCCATAGGAGGTTTTCGAATGCTAAATGAAGTAAAACTTTCAGAAGGTACTGATATATTGCTTCGAGCAAGACTTGTTTACAATTTTTTTTTTTTTTTGTCAAGCAGGTGATAGATTTCAATATCTACAGCCCCAATGCATCATCATCAAGTACGTTAGTTCCCTGTAGTGGCGGGCTTTGCAGGCAACAATTCAGATGCTCTGCCACTCACAACCAATGTCCTTATCAAGTTGTTTATGTCTCTAATGGTACTTCATCTACGGGGATTTTGGTTGAAGATGTGTTGCATATGACCACAGACGATAATCAATCAAAAGCAGTTACTGCTCAGATAACGTTTGGGTAGGTATTTGCTAGCTCTTTGGTATAACATGGCTGTCTTCTTGAACTTAACCACGCAATATCCAGATTTGAAGGTTAAGAGTGAAGTCTTAAGGCTCTCAGTTCCCAACTTTTTGTGGAACTTAAACTTTTCAAATAAACATGGTGGCTTGACCTTTTAACAAAAACAAGAGATGAGAAGATGAGTATTTGCTGGTTTCTAAGTGGTAATACAGTTTCTGAATGCAGTACTAAATTGAATTAATTTATGCATGTGTGTACCCGTAGTTCTTTGGCTGGTTATATTCTATACAATGTCGCTGATCAAGTAATGCTGTCCCTTGCAGATGTGGTCGAATTCAAACTGGTTCTTTTTTGGAAGGTGGTGCACCCAATGGTCTCTTTGGTCTTGGCATGAACAACATATCAGTTCCTAGCATTTTAGCTAAAGATGGGCTTGCAGCAAATTCATTTTCTATGTGCTTTGGGCGCGACGGCATTGGTAGAATTAGTTTTGGAGACAAAGGCAGCGCAAACCAAGGGGAAACACCATTTATCGTTAGTCAGTTACAGTAAGAATCATGTTTTTCACTGCATAAAGCTAGTGGCACCATTGCTGCATTTTGCAGGGGGAGTTTCTATATTATGGTTTCTCGACTGACTCTAAATACTTAGCTTTTACTTTTGCCAGTCCAGCTTACAATATTACTGTCACCCAAGTCATCATGGGAGAAGAAATTCATGATCTTGAATTTAGTGCTATTTTTGACTCTGGAACCTCATTCACATACTTGAATGACCCAGCTTACACTCTCATTTCCAAGACTGTAAGTTAATGGAGATATATCTGATGTTTAATTCAAACATCCAAATTCTTTGCTTTAATGGTCGAGTTTATCTGCAGTTTGACTCCAGTGTCCAAGAGAAAAGGCATTCTTCAGATCCCAGTATTCCTTTTGAATATTGTTATGACATAAGGTTATCCTCTCCAGGATCTTGAAGTTGAATTTTTCCTCTTCTTTTTAGATAAACCACAAACTTTTTTCACAGAAACATCGAGGCAGGAGACCTCTTCATGCTCGATTATCTCCAGTTACATCTCTTGTATGTGCTGATTCTTGATATTTATATGTATACAGCACAAATCAAAGCGCCTCTCATATTTCTGTGTTGAACCTGACCATGAAAGGTGGAGATAGCTTTGGTGTTATTCAACCAGTAGAGTTGGTCCCCGTGCTGGTAAGGCTTCTTTATCATTGCCGGTTTGCCAGCAGCATGGTGCTACTTACGTCCCTTTTTTTACAGGGTGGATATGTCTATTGCCTGGCTGTGGTGAAAAGCGGCAATCTAAATATAATTGGACGTGAGTATTCATGACATAAATAATACTGATACTGCTGTTAGGGAAGCTGCATTTACTGACATTTTATTAGCATTTCCTTTCAGCTATATTGTTCACTAGTTGTTAAGGACCTAGAATTCTTGAAATTCAATGCCATAAAAGGAAAATTCTGCATGCATGATAAAAAAGTTGGTACTTCCGACTTTTATTTCCTAAGTAGGCCACTCTTCTGGTAGTTGACATAGGCGATATGACGGTCATCTTGAAACATACATGTAGACGACATTATACCAAATACTGATTTAATCGGTCTCTCAGAAATCTACTCTTGCTTTTGAGACTTAGGACTTGATGGTACTGTGAAGTCAAGGCAGTTTTTGTGCGTCTTCCTTTTTGGTAATAACCATAAGTTTATGGAGTGACAGGTTAAATAAACCTCAACAGTTGTGCTTGAACTCCGATCTGGTTACTACATTAACTTGATACGTACTGTTCCAATGGTTTTTAATAGCTGCATCATCAGATTGTTGTTCCACATTGAGCTATTCTGGCACTGAAATTCTGTTTACTTTTCAGAAAATTTCATGACTGGCTATCGTGTAGTTTTTGATCGCGAAAGGATGGTACTTGGTTGGAAGCCCTCCAACTGTGAGTAACTCCGCTCGACCTTAATCATACATCTTGTTGACTTGTTGACAATTTGGAATTTTAACAATTTTGTTTCCAGGCTACGATGTGAAAGACACATCCACGTTGCCTGTCAACCCGAAGAACACCAGTGCAATTCCTCCTTCTGTTGCCTTCAATCCAGAAGCCACTTCAAGTAGCGGTGGCAACAACAATCGGGATTCAACGGTGTCGCCGCCTCTGTCAAGTTACTCATGGCGTTTGTGTCCCTTTACATGTGTACTAATCACTCTCCTATATCCATTTTTGGCCATTTTTTGATTCTTTTCCATTGTTGAGGCCTTACCCGATACCCGGACGATACTTATTCAGAGGCATACATCCTTAGGTAGAAACAGGAAATCGAGTAAACTATATCGAATTCCACTTCGAGGATCCAGTAGCAGAGCTGCTGTATATATTAGTTATGAGCAAGATGAGATTGTCGCAGCGTCATGATTGAGATTTGCTGTTGTTGATTCAGGTTTTGAGTTAGATGACTTGTTATCTAAATGGTGTGATACTCAGAAATGTTGCTGAGACATGCTTTCTGGGTCATCATCCTATGCTGTTGTGGCTTTAAAACAGCTTGAAGAGATTCATTCTCATTACCGATCTCATGACAAAATTACAAACGAACGGAAAGCACGTATTTTTAATATGCGGAATGTTTCTAGCCTCAGTAAAAATAACGCTACAGTGTGTGTCAAGAACCGTCACGCCCAGTGGTGAGGCCGCCGGCCCTTTGAGCCAAAAAAGAACAAAAAAAAAAGGGGGGGAAAATCAATAAATGATAATACAAGTTTGAAAAAATTATTAAAGAAATTATTAAATATTATTCATGTAAGAGGCGGGCATATCATGTAGGACGTCTGATTGGACTGTCATGTTGAAGATTTCGGCCAAATTGATCGGATTAACTTAATTGAAAAAATATAAAAAGGTTTAAGGCTTAGTTAGTAAAATTAAAAGGTTTAGTACTGAATTAATAAAAGTGAGATAAATTTAGGACTTTTTGAATAATTTTTCCTCTTCTTTGGGCATTTTTCACTACGTAAATTTGGTTATTTGCCAAAATATATCCAATCCAGGATTATTTCTCCACAAAAAAGCAATGTAAAATCAAGTAAGAACAGTACATGATTCAGAAAAATTCCCTTTTTAAAAGATAATGGCCTTATAAAAGATCCGGCAAAACGATTGACCGGTTCATTGGGTTTACCAGTTGGACATGGTCAACGTCGAATTTGACCAGTTCTTGGGCAGTTCAGGCTATGGAGAAAACTCAGATAGGACCGTGCTTCGATTCCGGCCCGACCGTTTGAACTGACCGATTCGAGATTTCTTGTTTAAAAACACCGATCAAGAGCGCTACATGAGTAAAATTCTGATTGTATTAGGTCAATCAAAGAAGTGCATCCTTAAAATTGTTAAGGGAAGTGGGCATGTCGATATGCGCGAAAGCTAAGATCGAATATCATCTCATCGTCAAAATATAAAAAGAGCAAAGAAGGCCATATGAAGTATTATACTAGCATATTTAATTTTTTAATACAAGTAACATGTGAAGAAATTGCTAATACCAAATCGAAGTTGTTATTAATTTTACCAACCACATCAAAATATTACAAGCTAGTATGACATGGTTAGGTTACTACTTTATAGAGAATTGGTAAGTTTGAACGAGGAAGGTGACTTCCGCATGTTTTTATTAAGAAAAGTAAGTACAACCTAATTGGTTTCTAATTTTCATTACAATAAGATGGTCAAGTTAGCTAACCGAAAACTATGAATTTTTTTTTTCCTTTAGATCCATTAGTTTTCCATCCTCGATGCACCGATAAGTCGAAAAATAATTCCAAAAACAGTTCTGCTTCAAATAAATGAATATTAAATGTAACATCACAGAGAAGATGTCCTACAATCAAATCACAACTGGGGATGCCGACTCTCTTATTAATTAAGAGGGGACAGTCAAAAGAAAGAGACAAAAAAAAAAAACAATTTGGAACACATACTACGTAATACGACTTCCTTTCAACGATGACCCTGTGTAGGCTTTGACCAGAGGAGTACATTGACGAAGAGATTGTGTGGCCAGAGACAGACATGAAAACCAAAAATAACACGAACCATTTTATCTTTCTGCCGCATTTACCGCACAAGATTAACGGAAATTCCTCCGATTGGCGTAGAACCGTGTTTCTATGCAGCAGAGGTTGCCACAGAATTTGTCGTTTGCAAAACTCATCTCTCTATGTTCATTTCCATCAGAAACTCATTCCTTCAAAGTTGACCGTAGCAATGTTGACACTCAATGTTCACCTTTTCATTCATGTCTTCTAGACCGAACTTTGTCTACTTTCTTTGAGGACTTGCCGTTGGAAGGCAACGGAACTAGCTTGGATTTCATCTTGAGTGATCTCACTAATGAGGACAACTCATGTTTCTCTTTCCTTGCGGGCAACACATCCGATTGGGGAAGCCCACCTTTCCCACTCTCCAGTTCATCAGGTGGTAAGTCAATCCTTGCCGCATTTTTCTTAGCATCCCCCTCCACAGACTCTGGACGATCGCCCTTATGCTGTCTCTGTGCCACCTGCCGAGCATAAGCGGCACTCCTGCAGCAAGCAAAACAGAAACTATGAACACCTATAGAAGCTATTAATTAATCAAGCCGCTCATACCAGTTGATGATCTGTTTTCTACAACTATTAACTTGCTAAGACTACATGTAACATAGAGCTACATTATCATCGAGATATCTATGTCAATCATGAATACTCCCGCATGCATGAATTCACTATCCCCAAGTTACAATAAAACAACAGCCTATTTTAGCAAGATCCAACTTCAAAATAAGCCTATCCTTGCCTCCCACACAACTGAATCCTGTTCTATGTAATCTTTGCTTTATGATGGAGATACCTCTTGAATTGTGGATCGGTGGGGTCCAAAGCAAAGAGTGGGGAAGTGAAAAGAGCAGAAAACCGCGAATCACTATAATCAACGGTTGGTATTTTGTCTTCATCTGGCATTTGATTTCCCTTCTTCCCTTTGGTCTTTTTAGCTTTGATTTTATAACCCTTGGTTCCAGTATCAGCCCCATTCTCATCAAGCAACAACTCAAGCTCAGCTCTGCTTGCTTCTCCTTCCCCATCTGCATCTTGGCGCTCGTTCTCTGCTTTACTATTCTTCCGACGGGTTCCCTTTTTACTTCTCTTAACTGAAGGCTCTTCCACGAAAAAGTCATCCTCTTGCTCAACTCCGTCCTCAACAGTGTCGCTGCTCTCATCATCTGATGAATTCTTGGGCTTGTTCTTCCTAGCATTCTTCTTCTCACGTTGTTTTCTGAGCTGCGCGTCCCAAACTGTTTCAGGTTTCTTATCTTTCTTCTCTAATATGCGTTTGCTTAAATCTTCTAAGCCAGTATTAAAAGTTATTTCCATATCTCTATTCTCGTCCTCCCCATCTCCATCAGAGCCATTACCTCCCTCAAGTAAAGCACGGTACATATCACGTTTCCTCCCCTTCTTATCTGGTTGATCATCCAAAACACCCTCCTCACGATCATGATCAGATTCACTCTCATCGGAAGCCAAAAACTCTCTCAGTTCAAGATCAGCTAGCTGTATAAAACAGAAAAATGTAAATGTCGATTATCAATTAGAAGGATACACAAAGGTGTTTTAAGTGGATAATGAGGACACATAAACTATGTAGGCAGGAACAATGGATATGGAGTACCAACAAAACTAAAAGCACACCCCCATAAGTGCACAGACAGGTCGATTTTTCTCGAATGGCAAGAACCACTGTCACCTCTCTGTACATGTAAGATCGCTATTATGCGAATTTGCAATGCTGCTTCAAATTAAACATTCCCAAGATGCATGGTTACACATAAACTGACACAGTATGTTCGGGGGTAGACTTATGTCCACATTGAATATACTATAAGCATATCTGTTCGATGCACAATCAGATTCATACATTAGAAGAGAACATCTCACGATGATGATCTCCCTGCACTGTCTGTACTGATTTGATGCTTGATGAAAAAAGAAAGCATCTTCTGTTAAAAACAGATCTACTAGAACCCTCAGCTTAGAAGTATAAAAATAAAGAAAAAAGCAATGTTCTTCCACGATGTATAACCTAAGTAAGAAGAAAATAGCAGCAGGCAGTGAATGAAAAGAGAACATGCCCATGCTCTTCAATCATCAAAGGCCAAAATAATATCGAAATGGAAAAACCCATTGCATACACAACAAGATACATAACAAGGCATATATACCTGATCAGCATTGAACTTTCGTTTCAGGGTCTTCACACGATCAGGCTCATCTTCATCCCATGTTAGATGGATTTTACTTTGCTGCAGAGCTCGAGTTTGGAAATCTACAGCCTCATAGTTTACAGGTGCCTGCAGTGAACCATGCCATTTTAAAATTCAGG
Source organism: Rhodomyrtus psidioides (assembly GCA_021437785.1). Classification (NCBI taxonomy): domain Eukaryota; kingdom Viridiplantae; phylum Streptophyta; class Magnoliopsida; order Myrtales; family Myrtaceae; genus Rhodomyrtus; species Rhodomyrtus psidioides. The sequence goes on along the minus strand of JAILYB010000040.1, from coordinate 4,134,369 downwards.
ACATGGCTGTCAGAAGCTATCACCTAACTAGTACCTCTGATTGTCGAAAAAGAATGACCATCAGTCAGAATAATATCAATCAATTTCTTCCAAATTCTGTAGCTTGGTTGATGAAGAGCAATGAATTAATCTGATTCCCATTAGTGTCTTTAGCCACCACTACATGACTGAGGAATATACCTCTGTCGCAACATCACGAGGTGCATGCTTAAACTCCATTGAGTCAGGAATGAATCTCAAATCGAGCACATTCGATGATCTTTCAACTTCAAGCCCATCGCAAGCATTGTAAAGGTAATCAGCTGTAGCACTCGAATCACATTCTACTACACCATAATAGTACCTGAATAGACAATAAGCACTCAACATCTGATAAGGGGAAAGAAAAACGAGTAAAATGTAATATCCTGCAACAGAAAACTAGAAACTTTAGTATTCAACAATATAACCTGTGGAAGTCTCCACACAACTTCGCTATAATTTCCCTCCAACAAGTTCAAAAGACGGAGCTCAGTTTATTTGACATCCGCACAAGTAGGAATATTCAGAAAACATGTTAACATGGGAGCAGCCTCGGGCACAATATACATGCCAGGGTTCCTGGTCTCAATATCACAAAAAAAGACCGCAGAAAACTCTGAAAGTAAAGTCACTTGAACATCCAATGACTGCTAACAAAAAAAGGGTCATGCAGATAAACCCTTGGGATTGAAATGATCAAAAAGACCTCTATATGTACTAAAAGCTAAATATACAAGCTACAAAGTGAGATTCTTCATCTCTTGAGATTGCCTTAGATAGATTCCCATATGGACAATCTTATTTGTGCATTTCACATTAAAGCAAACTAAGCTCATTGGAGAAGAATGCAGAAACCAGCAGCAACGAGCAGCAAAAGGTACCAAAGACATACATGATTAAGAAAAAATATGTACCCCAATGAATAGTGAAGTCCTTTGATTTGAAAGAAAAACAAAATACCCAGTCAGTTTGTGGCACCTCTCTTATTCCTCTTACTTCAGGTACCATTTACAGTGAAAATTCGTGTATTACACTTCCAGGATGACAAAGCCAGGAAGAAACAAAAAAACTGTTGAATATATCTCTTCCATTGGCATCAGCACAGACTCAATGGCCCTGATATACGGTTGCACAGTACTGGAAATTCCAATATCAACTATGCTGATTTCTTTACTTTAGGTACAACTTACCATATGTTGACTTTTTGACGATCAATCCAATGAATAGGACAAATAGAAATTTCAGCAAAGCTATTAAGGACTGTCAAATCCACATAATCAGCTTTTACTGACAAGCAAAAAATCCTCACAGTCAGCATACTCGAGTCTAAAAGGAAAGGCAGTTGCACTAATTCATCAAGCAACAAGTGGAACAACATTTGCATCCAAGAAAACCCTTTTTCCTTCTGTTTTTAGAGAAACATGCTTGACTATTCAAATAATCTCCTATGAATATGGATGATTGTCCATTGCAACACATGCTACCTAAAAGTTTTGGGCAAACAAAAGAACAAGAGAGACAGCATGAATAAGCTCAATGTCAATGCAAGAAACAGAGAATTAATAGGGAAGAAACGCAAAGTGTGATAAAATTATCACCTCAGTCTACTTTTCTCATATGCACGCAGTTTCTCGTCATTAATCTCACCATCATCCTCATCTTCATTCCTATTGTCATCATTGTCAAAGAGCCCAACAGGGCCATGAATTTCTTCCTCTTTCATACGCTGGATCCCAAATTCAGATGGATAGACAGCCACGGACAAAATTTGACCACCTTTGGGAAGGAAAGAGCTTAGAAGGACAAACAAGTCGACAGCCTGCAGTGGAGAAAAATCACACAATCTAAAGGCATACCAGGACATTGCAAAGACATGTAAATGACCGTTTTCCAAACTAGCCAAAGTAATCCAACTATTTAAGGACAAATATGACCAAACCTTCGATTGTCAGGCCATTGCTCTCACTAGCAAACCAATCTAAAGGCTTTATTTATTTCCATATGTAGGAAATTCAACTTGTATAAGCCACAATATTTAATCATTATGGATGTAACCTGCTTCCCTTTTTAACAAGGATAGTTCTCATTCAAAAGGGTCAAAAATGTGTGAAACAATCATTCCATTACAGAGTTAACCTTCTATTTTCTCTTAACAACTTCAAAAAACGTCTAGAACAATCATTTCATTACAGATGTAAACTACCCTTTATGTACAAAGATAGTCCTCATTCATGAACCAAATGCTTCAGCAGGGTAAAAAATGTCTGAATCGGTCATTTGACATTTCAAATAGAAAAGTACCATCAGGCATCGGTGAGTGGAGAATACCAAAATCAAATATAATACCTTGACATGTCTCCAGTCCATATTAAGAACAGCAAGCCTCCGAGTTTCCTTGTCAATAGTAGGTATGTTTTCCTCCTGTTCCGCATAAGGATTGCACTTAGATGTGTAGATGTGAAAAGGTAATCCACAGAGAAACCACAAACAATTGAGGAAAGCACAGGAAAAGCATTAAGTTTTGCACACTATTATCTGTCATTACTGGGAATTTCAAATAAACTAATTGTTCATGCCTCTCCCTTGGCACTAGATCAACTATTTTACATGGAAGCGACAACAAAAAGCATTTCTTTTGTGCTCATAAGTAGTGACAGATTTTGTAAATCCCATTTTCCCTCTCCTTCCATTGTCTGTTCGAGAAGATTATACTATAAAAATGTCATTTGATATCAATGTCATTATTAGTGTATATCACATCAACTGAAAAAGAATTAGGAAAAGAAAATCTATAAGGCAAGCAATAGGCTCTACAGTGCTTCGCGAACTAAAGTGAACATAAATCAGTTGTCCTAATCTGGGCGACCAGCACCATCAGATATAGTCTTCTCTTCTTGAGAAGATAGCACTGCGTCCTAACTTTTCTCATGTATTCACTAGACAAACTAGCCGCATCAGTTAACTGTTTATTCAAGAAACTGGATTTCCAGAAGTCGCGATCTTGGAGTTGCAAATTCCATCGTGAGCTGCATTTCCTTGTCACTGCAACCTCTCGACACCATCAACATCGTTGTCCCAATGACATCAAAGTGCTTCATTTTAGCGTTGAGGGAGAATACCAGAACATGTGTACAAGAACGAAGCTACTCAAAATTCAGCTAGCAAGGAAGAACACAACGTTACCTGCACTTCAACGCCTTCTTCTTCGTAGACCTCCTCATCTCCTTCTTCATCAGTATCAGTAGTGGATTCCGACTCACCACCACTCTCCAGCTCAACCTCCGATCCCGATTCCAATTCATCCTCCGAATCCGACTTCCCCGACTCTTCACTCAACTCAGCTCTCTTCGCCACACTCTCTCTCTTCTCCTCGACCTCCTCCTCTTCATCAGTCTCCTCTTCTCTGCCCCTGTCTTCCTCGATCTGATAGTAATGGCGAAGCGAGTTCTGGGAGCTCTGCTTCTTAGGCCTGCCCCTCTTATCCAACGGAGCGGCGGATGAGGAGAAGCTCTTGTCGGAGAACATGCGGTTGAACCGCGAGTCGATGGCGACCTTGGCTTTGTGCTTCGGGACCCTCTGGAACCGCGGGTCCGAGTGCACGGAGGCGAACCTCGAGTCGGTGATGATTTTGGCGCCGCCGACGGAGCCACCGCCGGCGGATTCATGGTCGTCGTCCTTCGAGTCGAGGTTAGCAGGTTCGGTTTTTCGCTTGTTACGCTTGTTCTTGCCTTTGGAGCCCATTTCCTTTTCTTCCTTTCGGAGAGGATGTTTTGCGGAGAGGACGGCGACTTGGCGGAGACTGAATTAGGGTTTATGAGCGGAGGACGAGGATTTACGAAAGAGACGACCGAGACGTTCTCGTCGGGCCGAAGTGCGCCCCCCCGCCTGCGACGGTTCAACCCGAGAGAAGGTAAGAGTAAAATTACGGCGCGAGAGGATCCTTCTTGCAAATTGCAGTAATTATTATTTTTTTGAACGGCGCTATTTCCTTCCCATTTTTAACTAACACACTCAATTTTATTTCCCAATTAACTTATCGAAATACCAATCTCCCTCAAATTTATTAAATTTTTTTTTTACCATGCTAACAAACAAACTGTAAATATTTTTATCATCTCTCGTAAGTTTCATTGTATGAAATTATGCATGGCCATTTATATCCAACAAAAGTTACGTTGTTTGTATCTAATTTATGTTGTCATATTTTTAGTAACAAAAGTTACATAGGATATTATAAATATCTACGATAGCTATGACGGCCTATAAACACACAATTAATTACTTATTATTCAACAATTGATTTGAGCAAAACTTTATTTCATAGAAAAAAATTTAAAATTAATTTATTTAATTCTAGCTTATCTTGACCTTGTGAGTGTTTTTCCGGAGTGAGGTTGTCGGTTTCTAAAATCAAATATCGCTTATTTTATTCTTCTTTTGAGCTTTTCGCATTTTTCGATCGAAAAAAAAAAAGCTTGTCGCATTTTAATTTGAATTGCAAGATGGCAATTGAAAATATTATTACACTTTCAAACAAACAGCAGATTATTTCAAAAGAAAGTTTTAATCATATTTTAAACTTTCGGTTTATTTACTATGAGATTGAATCATCAATCATATTAGTTACTTTCTTCTTGGTAAGAGTAGAACATCAAGAAGTTCTCTCTCTCCTTTTTTTTTTCCTTCCTGCGCTTATCTTTTCTTACTATTTTACATGTGTCTAAACATAAACGTGTTAAACATTTTATCATACTTCTAACGAATTAACCTTTTTCACATTTTGATCAAATTCTCTTTTCCATTTTTAATTAAGATAGGCTGGATAATTAAATTGAAATTTTTAACTTTGAAATATAGTCTTAAACAATTTCATGGAAAAAAAATTTAAAAAAAAAAAAGAAAGGCAATTGAGTGTTCCTAAGTCGTCATAAATAGAAATTTATAATCCTTTGTGTAGATTTTATGATTAGAAATATGAGGTCATAAATTAAAATAAATAACATTCTCTAGACAGCATCACTAATGGGATACCTTGACAGCATCACTATCTGTCTCAATCCAACCATCACCCCTACGGCAATATGATAAATGGATTCGAAAAGACCAACTTATTCTTAATTGGATGATATCTTCTCTTTCACTTGATGTCATACCATATGTGGTTGAATTGAATACTGCTGTTGATGTCTAGAAGGCTCTACAAAGTGCCTTTGGATCTTTATCGCAAACAAGCATTCTTCAACTTCATATGCAACTCCAGAATATATCTAAAGGTGACAAATCTGTCTCAACTTATCTCCGCGAGGTAAATTACATTTCAGATCAATTAGCTGCTGCCAATCGCCCTCTAGGGAATGAAGAATTAAATGCCATTGTCTTTCGTAATATTGGCTCTGATTTTTCTGACATTGTTGCTACCTTAGCTACAAAACTTGATCCTATAAAATTTATTAAACTCCATCGATTGCTCCTCAACCATGAGCTTCGAATGAAGTCTTCCACAGTGCCTATAGAGGCAAATGCTATCACTTACACCCCTTCATAATCTATCCCTCTTATTCCACCACAACCGAGTATCAATTTTCAACCTTCTACCACTCAAAATTCTCAATATCGTGGACAAGGCAGCCAACGCAATTATGGGAACCCAGGAAATCGATCCAAAAACAGAAAAGATCGATGTCAAATTTGTCAAAAATATAATCATACTGCTGCAAGATGTTATTTCAGGTATTCGTAGTCTAACAATAGTGCTATTCAGCCTATTGCTAATATGGCTGGAATTCTTCTTTCCCCATCAAAGCAAGATTGGTTTCCGGATACTGCAGCTACTCACCATGTGACGCCTGACATTGCTAATCTGCAGATCTCTACACCACATAACGGTAACAAATCTCTTCGTGTAGGTAATGGTACAGGTTTAGACATTGTTAATGTCGGTTCTTCCACTTTTAAAACCCCTATCAACAAGTCTTTCAATTTCTCCAATATCCTTCATGTCCCTACCATTACACGTAATTTGCTTTATGTTCACAATTTTACGCGTGATAACAATTTTTTCTTTGAGTTTCATCCATTTCACTTTGTTGTGAAGGATTTGCAGACCAAAGTACCATTGCTCCAAGGTTCGCTTAAGGATGGACTATATCGGTTGTCGGGTCTTTATGCCTCATCTCCATTCGCCAACATCATCTCACTTGATTTTCCACCACCGCCACTACCTGGCATGCTCGAATGGGTCATCCCCAACAAAGCAAAGTTTACTCATTGATTCATTCAAACAGTTTGCCATGTTCTACATTTGATTTTAATAAATGTGCTTCTTGTTTGTTAGGCAAATATCATAAAACATCCCTACCCTCTACTCATAGCATTAGTAAAGCACCTCTCGATTTAATATTCACTTATGTATGGGGACCTGCTCCGATTGATTCTGTTTCTAGCTATAAGTATTTTGTCATATTTGTTGATGATTTTTTCAAATATACTTGGTACTATCCAATTCAAAATCGGTCTATGGTACCTTCAATTTTCGAAAAATTCAAGACTATTGCTGAGAAACAATTTGAAAAATCCATCAAAGTTGTACAGTCTGATTGGGGTGGGGAATACAGAACCCTACATAAAAAATTTTCGAACAATGGAATTCTCCATCGTGTAGCTTGTCCACACACTCACGAGCAAAACAGAGCAGCTAAGCGAAAAATTCGTCATATTATTGATACCGATCTTACATTATTGGCTCATGCATCTATTCCTCTTAAGAGGCCTTATGCTTTTGAAACTACCATTTATCTTATTAATAGATTACCAACACCACTTTTAAACAATATCTCACATTTTCAAACACTTTTTAATCAAAAACCAGATTACAAGTTTTTGAAAATATTTGGTTGTGCTGTTTTTCCTTTATTAAGGCCATACAATTCGCATAAATTTTCACTTCGTTCTACTCAATGTGTGTTCTTAGAATATAGCCCATTGCCGTTAGTTACCGTTGTTTAGATTACAAAACTGGACGCATGTACATTGCAAGACATGCTAATTTTATTGAAAATATTTTTCCATTCGCCACACTTGGTCACATTCTTCAGAAACACTATCGCCATCACATCCTTGGCTGACGATCTCCACGGCTGATGTGTCCTCGCATGCGAACCATGATGTTAATGGTAATAACCTATCTTCTACCCCCATCATCTAGCATTGCGACACCCACCTTTGAAGAACCATCACCGACATTATCAAGTACTAATACTGCTTTAACATCTAACACGTTGATTTCTAGTCTGTCTATTGCTAGTACAGGTTCTAATGAGAATATTTCAGATGCCTCATCACAGCAGGCTAATGTGATACATCAACAACTGATTTATCAAGCACAAAAGACCCATCTAATGCGGCTACGTCAAAATCCAAAGCCCAACAGTAAATATCCATTACGAAATGTGAACTTGACTGAAATGAGTTCTAAAGAAGAGCCACGGTGCTTCACCGAAGCTAATAAACATGAAAAATGGAGGGAGGCGATGCTTCAAGAATTTAATGCTTTATTACGTAATGGAACATGGGTTTTGGTTCCACCTAATCTCAAAGTAAATTTCGTGGGTTCCAAATGGATTTATCGAGTCAAGACACGTGCAGACGGTTCAATAGACCGATATAAAGCCCGTCTAGTAGCCAAAGGTTATAATCAGCAAGAGGGTATTGACTATACGGAAACGTTTAGTCCAGTCATTAAAGCAACCACAGTCCGTATAGTAATTTCATTGGCGGTGACAAAGAATTGGAAACTCTGACAGTTGGATGTTAGCAATGCATTTTTAAATGGTAACTCGACTGAAAAAGTCTACATGGCCCAACCTCAGGGCTTCGTTGACGAAGAAAAGCCAAACCATTTATGCAAGCTACAAAAATCCTTATACGGATTGAAGCAAGCATCGCACGCTTGGTTTCATCAGCTGAGCATCTTTTTAGAAACATTGGGATTTATCGGATCAAAAATCGATACTTCCCTCTTCATATTACATCGGTCCAATTTCTTCATTTACATGCTCATCTATGTTGATGACATAGTTATTACAGGATCAAACTTGGCATTTATTCAAGACACCATCGAATGCTTGAACAAGGAGTTCTCTATACGGGACTTGGGTGACCTTAATTATTTTATGGGAATTGAGGTACTTAAACATCCATCTGGGCTCCTCTTGTCACAACAAAAGTATGTCACAGATCTCCTCCAGAGAACCAGAATGGATGGTGTTAAACCGGTTCACACGCCTGGCTACAAATACCAATTTAATCAATCAGGGTAAACCACTTGAGCATGCAAGTTTATACAGGAGCACTGTAGGAGCTCTTCAATATGCCATCCTCACTCAGCCAGATATCTCTTATGCAGTAAATAAAGTCTGTCAATTCTTAAAAGAACCAACAGAAGATCATTGGAGTGCAGTGAAACGCATTCTACGCTATTAAAAGAAACCATTTCACATGGACTGCTCATCATTTCTCAATCTTCCATAGAACTCCATGCATACAGTGATGCAGACTGGGCATGTTGCCCCATTGACAGACATTCAACAGGGAGTTATGCAATTTATATGGGCCAAAATCTGATTTCTTGGTCAGCCAAGAAGCAATATACAATTGCACGTTCATCAATTGAATCCGAGTATCGGGCATTGGCAAATGCCACGGCAGAAGTGGCATGGCTACAATCATTATTACAAGAATTGGGCATCTCTCAATCAAAACCTCTTATTCTTTGGTGCGACAACCTAGGAACAACATATCTTACGGTGAATCCACTTTTCCATGCTAGAACAAAGCATATTGAGATTGATTTTCACTTTGTCCGTCATTTAGTGTCACATCGCAAACTTGAGGTTCGCTTCATATCCACACGTGACCAAATAGCGGATATCTTCACCAAGCCTCTTACACGGTGTCGTCATGATATGCTCAAATCCAAGTTGAAGATCATTCAAAAGACCACCTTCAACTTGCGGGGGCCTGTTAAGGAATTTAGTTAATTGTAACGGACTCCATTAGTGTAGCAATATTATGTAGTTAATACTCTATTAGTATAGCAAATTATGTAGTTAATATTGTAACGTTTGTAGTTAACATTAGTCCATTAATGTAGCAATATTCTATAGTTAATATTATAACGGACAATTCAAAATACTTTGAATTAGTCCTTATAGAAAAACTCTATAAATACAAACGCTATCCTAGTGTTAAAAAAAGCGAAATTCATCCTCAAACCTTGAGTATATTTCTCACAAATTCCATGTTCAGGTCTTCAACCTCAGCGCCGCCATCAATACACGTCCTTACAGATGAAAAGTCAAATTCCCGTCGATACTTACAAGATATCACGTTGAAGAAGCCGAAGCCGCCCGTGCCGTGTTTTGGTCTGTTGGGAGCTCCGCACCAGTCAGATATCAAGAGTCGCTTATTCACCATCAGAATATGATGATAGCGATTCACCATCAGAACATGATGATGCTCCAGACTCCCAACTAGATAAAGGAACTTCTCTCACATTTAAGGATAAAGATCTTGAAGTTCATGCCAGCACTTTCTGCAGCATCTGATGCCAAAGGAGGCTCTCTCGAATTACAGTATCGAATGGCTGTGTCTGAACCACATTGAAAATAAAACAGTCAAATGGTTTTTATACATAAGCCCTAATCGAGTCTGAACAAAAAGAAATCAGTCTGCGGTAGATATAATATGAAGCCATGGTCTAGACCATTATAAACCAAGAGCTGGCACAAACTTGGGTTGGCTTACATTACGAGAATAGAAACTCACCGCAAATGAGCCTCAAAACTTATGGCAGAGGAGGAATGAAGACTATATATCTCAGACAATATAAGACGAAATGATTTAAGGGACCAAACTTCAGGAAAAAGGCTTATAAAAATCAGGCAAAATTGAACCAAATCTCCTCCTAAACGTTTGGACCAATATGCAATCAAGTCTTAAAACATTTGAAAAAGTGCAGTCAAATCCTTTTGGTGATCGCTCAGCCAATTCTGCTGACATGGCACGCCAGTAACTGATGCGGCATTAAATCTCTCCAACTGGATTGCACATTGGGCCAATATGACAACTGCTTGGCACTTTCTCAATCCCTTTTTACTGCTGGACGTATTTCTCAAAAGTTGTATATCAAATCTCTCATATTAGATACCACATCAAGCTCCATATCTTCTCACTTATGCTGTTCATCCATTGGAGAGAAAGAAGACATCAAGGAAAAGACTTGACATGCAATTTGAGCATGCTCCAATTGTAAGCCCACCATGTTCTTTGCTAGAATCTAACGGCTTACAAGCATTTTATGGGGAAAATAATGAAAAGCACTTTCTAGCCAAGAGAAGTCGATGATACCCAGAGGCCAATAGCTCCAACCATGTTTATGTTCGAGGATAGGATGGAAACCAGAGCAGCAATGTGTAGGTACATCCAGAAACACATGAGATGCCGCCAGGAAACTCATTCTGCTCATTCTCCAGTCTCTTCCAAGAATCATGCTTAGTTGATAACACTGGTTGCCTGTGCCTTATCAACATTCAAGGCTATCTCCGCCAACTGGATGTTGCCACTAATTTTAGATGCCTTGCTGGATGGCATGATTGAAAAGCCGTCAAGAAGTTTTCTGCACTTCAACCCCCATTTTACCATCAAGAACTCGATGAGATGATGCCCACTGAAGACAACGGAAACATAAACATTACTTTCCTTATTTTTCCTTTTGCTTTTGGGTTGACGGAACCGGATAACAGAGCATGATTAAAGGGATCGGTACCTTCGATTATGATAAGTAGTAATGAAGACCGACCCTGGAGAATTTTGGAGAAGGAACGAAACCGTAGCAAAGAGATCGTCGAAAGCTTGGGAAAAAATAATACGCATCAACAAAAACAGAAAAGCAGATAACAGAAGTGTCAAATTTGTAACTCCTTGTCTATTCCATTAAAAAAGCAAATAAGAGAGTATCAAATGATCAATGTACCAGTACCTACCACTTGTCTCATACAAAACATCTGCTCCAAGTATAAACTGAGGGTATAAACTGAAGACGGGTTCATCCCAAACTCCCCAACTGAGCCCCAACACCTGCAGAAGATATGAAATTACATAAAAGTAACTGAGACGGGATGAAGAGGTAAATTGTTGCAGGACTCAAACTTTATACTGACAAGGTATGCACCAAAAAGGCTACTCATAATCACCACTAAACGTTCAACAGCCAAACATAAATTAACTCCTAGTTTCTTCTTCAACAGCAGGATAGAATAGCAGGAACTTACTTTACAACTTAAATTGTTCAATTGAGATACTTGTTTCATGTTGTCCAGCACCTGAAAGTTTTAAAGAAGAGGACAACAGATGATAAGCCACTGAACTCTTATTTACAACCAACAGTAAGTTAGATGTGTACAGTCAACCATCTGGAATGCTTAAAGGACAGATGAGATAAAACCCCACTTCAATTAGGACAAACCCATGACAGGTAAGGATCCTAGTTCCAACTTATGACAGAATAACATTTCATGAACATCTTGTCCTGTGTTTGGCAACAAAGCTTGCAATTCGCATTATCTAATAATTTTTGCTTCTACATATCACCAAGACTTTAGTTATATTGCTTCATGTAAGTGCCGCCATCATTAGAATAATGCTGCCTGTGTGCACGCAAGCACGTGCATGCGAGTGAGTGTTAGTACATGCATGGGTGAGAGCAAAGCGGGAATTCAAACAACCATAGGTAGACAAATCTGAGAAGCACGTGATGTACCGAATCAATCACACTACTATAAATTTGTAGGTCCATCTATCATCTGGTAGCACTCGCTGTATGTAAGTGAGAGCTTCACCTCAACAGCTCTCACTCAATCTTCGAAATGATTGGGTGCTTTACCTTCTTTGAGAATCTCACCCCTGTTCCACCCAGTCACAACTAGTTGCTTCGACCCTATCCCAAAGAGAAGAGTAGCTATGACCAGCTTAGTTATGTTATCATCTTCCCAATATTTCCTGATTGTCCTCGCAGGAGGAGATTCTTCTTCGCTAAAAACATCTCTGGATACAGTCATAATTTGACCTTTTCTAGACACGTGATTGCTTTGGTCTAGTATTACATAATATAGCTCTTGAAATTCGCCACGGAGAAATGAAAATCTACCACAAAATGAACACATGGAACAACAAAAACAGTAGCTACTCATGCATATGTTACCTCCAATCTGCTGGCATCATCTGTAAGCGTAACATCGCAACCCAATCTCGCAGCAACCAACCCAGGCAGAGAAGTTCCAGCGCCAAGCTGAAAAACAGGAATCGCGGAGACAATACAACATACACAGGGTAATTAATCCGCATCCCACGTTACCTAATCGAGATTAATAGAGCTGCTTCCACTCAAACACAGGAAAATGCTTCGACAAGGAAGAAAAACAACTAAAGTGAAAAATGACTATGGAAGCGTACCTCGACGACGTTGGCTCCAAAGAATCGCAATCTCTGTTGCCAGACGTATTCGGCGAGAACGATACTACACGGCCATACGAATAGTCCGTACTCTTCTTTCATGTTCTAATACAATCAGCAAAGAAGAAGAAGAAGAACATGAGTGACAGGCCGGAGCGTGTTTATTCCGCATACAGTTCTCTGCTGAACAGGTGAAAAGAGTGGAGGAACCTCGATAATCGAGACGGAGAAGGCCAGTTCGCCAGGTCCGCCGCCGAAGAAATGCCGAGACACAGTAGTCATGGACGTGGTTTCGTCCACCGGCTCACCGCTGTCGTCGTCGCCGCCGACGCTCTCCGCCATGTCGATTCGGCGAGTATGCCTGTTGCGAACAATGGGCTTTGATTCCACCGGTTTAGTCCGACCCGCACCTTCGACCGCCGCCCACCCCCCAAAACCAAGCCCAATCCCCCCCGGGCCCCAAAAAAAACCGACCCGAACCCGACCAATGAAGAGATCGTACCGAACCAATTTCTGAGTACATTTTCCAACGCAAGAGACCTTCGTTTTTTGGGAAAAATTATATAAAAAAAAATCCCAAATCTTTTACTGTTATGTTAATTCAGTCCTATACTTTTTTTTTTGCGAATTCAATCCTAAACATTTTGCGTTAATACCAATTTAGTGCTAAATATTTTGTATTTGTGCATATTCAGTTCTTCCAGCCAATTTTTGACCGAAAATTGCTGATGTGGCGCAGCTAACATTTTTTTCTTTCGTCGGGCTCGGCGGCCAACTAGAGGAGGAAGAAGAATAGGAGAAAAAAAAAGAAAAAATATTAATTTAAAATTAAAAAAATATATTATTTAAAATTAGCCACATGCACATTGTTGATTCAGTACCGACCGCATCGAGTCAGTGATTTTCGATTAAATTTGTAGAAATGACTAGATTGACATAAATACAAAAGATTTATGACTTAATTGATAAAAAAAATAATCTTGGTCTAAATTTACAAGATTGCAATAGATTTTAAACTTTTTATATATTTTTTTGCCATTCACAAATGTGTTTGATAAGTGGAATTGGAAATCATGCTCATGTCTAATGCCTAATCTAATATATCATTGGAAAACTGAACTTGATCTTATTTTTTTTTTATCTTTTCAAAATGAACTCCGAGCTAAAAAAATATTAAACATATAAAGGATATTATAATTAGCAAGTATTTTTTTCATAAGTTCCCATTTCTCTCATTTTTTCATGTAATAGTATAATTATTTGTTTTGTTCTCTCAACAATGACATTACCTTCACAGTAGAATTCTACTAGTAAAGGGTGCCAATCATGGTGCCAAACGAAAGGTGCATTTATCATCTTCCGTCAAATGCACAATGTGAGGACAAATAGTATCCCTTGATTTCGAAATTCCCTTTTGATTTTTTTTTTCGAATTTACTCGTGATATAATTCCGCAATTGATTGAATTTGAGATTTGGTTTAATGAAGTTAGCCTAGAAAACATGCAATGCAAATAACAATAATAAATGTTCAACAGGTGGTGCAAATGCGGATTCATTTGAAATAGTTCAAAATTATAAAGTTATTCATCTTCATTACAGACAGATGAAAATGAAAGTAATGTGAAAAGAAATTTGGAATATTTTAGGGATTCATTTGCTCCAAACTCAAAAGAAATCACATTTCTTTTTACGTCCTATAAATGATTTAATTGGACAATTAAATAACTCGTCACGGTAATGTTTAGATATATCGAAATGCTTTGATTAAGGATTTTGTTAAATTGGAACATTTTTTAAGCAACTAAAATGAGAAAATAATACAATATTTAATGTATAAATTTGTGTCGTAATACGTACAATGGATATTTCCACTACAATGAAAGGGAAGGGATTTAAAAACTTGAAAAATTCTGAATACATAACATCATTAACACTTTTTTTTTTTCCTTTTGCCGCTTGCCCCTCTTTCACTATCGGATAAGGAACCAGTATAATCTACGCCCCGCTTGTCTACATCTGGCACGTGTACGACCAAGAAACGACCGGCCCTTATCAGACAGAGATCAGCGGTCCACGGTGCGAAGCCCGGTGGGCCACACCTAGACCGAGCCCATACAATCACCATTACTTTACCTTTTTGGGGCCCACTGGTTCCCCGGCTCGGTGTTCATTTCTCGTTCTCTCTCTTTCTCTTGAACTCTCTCGAGACAAACGCCTCCTCCGTCGAAGCTCGCTCTCTCGAAGCTCAGCTCAGCTCAGCGCAATCTCAACCTCAATCGGTCGCGCCGCTGCCTTCCCATGGCCCTTGCCAACCACCTCCTCGCAGTTCCCGCCGAAACATCATTCTTCGCCAAGGTTTCAGTGCCCACTCAATCTCCTTGTTCCAGTGCGGATTCTCTGTCGTCCGCTCGCATTTCGCCCACTCGCTCGTCTCCGATGAATCGGAGGATTTCTCTGTGTAAAAGCTCCAGACTGCGCGGAGATAAACAGATAGGTAATCGCAGGGTTCTCCTTGAATAGTCCTGCCTTCCATCTGTTTTGTTAATATTATTGTTACTTTTTGTTTCCTCAGCCTTGGCAATAGTTTCCTCGAGTCCTTCGAATCAGCAGTTGATGATGCGGTGACATTGCATTCTGAAATTCATAAGATGATGGGTTGGGGGTGTTTTGTGAACTACCTGCCTGAGTTATTTGTTTTTGGCATTCGTAGACGAGAAATAATGCACCAGCAACACAGAGTCAGTGTCGAAGACTTCTCTTTAATTCGCTTGTAGGATTTGACGGTATATCGCTTAGGTTATCTGAGGTGACAATGAAGTTTCGTTGAATTCATGCAGTTTTCTCCACGGCAGCGACCTTTTTTTTTTTTTTCTCGCAATTGAGATGAATGAGTTGAATTACTTATTGTGTATGTATAATGTAACATGATATATCGAGGCCATTATATCTGTTAAGATGCATGTGTGAGTTGTGTTAGAGAAGTTTCACATAGGATAATTGATGTGGTACTGAACCAGTTAATATACCCAAGTTGGCCCATAACTCATTGGCTTGAGCTTTTGAGTGAAGGTGGGCCCAACTGAGTATATTGACGGGCTCGGACTTGGGCTCCCTCTTGATGATATCCCCGGTGAAAAGATCACCGGTGAAAAGTATTGGACTTCTGCTGCGCGCTCTCAACAAATGGTATCAAAGCCGATGGTTGATTGGTGGGCCCCCAATCTGTTCCGGTGAATATGAGAGCCGATGTCTGCTGCGCGCTTTCAACAAATGGTATCAAAGCCGATGGTTGATTGGTGAGCTCCCAATCTGTTCCGGTGAATATGAGTCTGCTGCGCGCTCTCAACAAATGGTATCAAAGCCGATGGTTGATTGGTGGGCCCTCAATCTGTTCCGGTGAATATGAGAGGCGATGGTTGATTGGTGGGCTCCTAATCTGTTTTGGTGAATATCTCAAGAAGGAATCTGGTGATTCCGGTGACTATCAGAGCCGATGGTTGATTGGTGGGCTCCCAATCTGTTCTGGTGAATATCTTAAGAAGGAATCTGGTGATTGCGTCTCAAGAAGGAATCTGGTGCCAACGCGGTTTGCTGTAGTGTAGCAGTGCGAGCCCCCCAATATGTTCCGGTGAATATCAGAGCCGATGGTTGATTGGTTTGCTGTGGTGTAAGGAATCTGGTGCCAACGCGGTTTGCTTTGGTGTAGCAGTGCGAGCCCGATGGGCGAGCCCCCAATATGTTCCGAATATCATAGCCGATGGTTAATTGGTTTGCTGTGGTGTAAGGAATCTGGTGCCAACGCGGTTTGCTGTGGTGTAGCAGTGCGACCCCGATGGGCGAGCCCCCAATATGTTCCGGTGAATATCAGAGCCGATGGTTGATTGGTTTGCTGTGGTGTAAGGAATCTGGTGCCAACGCGGTTTGCTGCGGTGTAGCAGTGCGAGCCCAATGGGCGTTGATGGAGATTCAGATTGAGATGGAGCCAACGTGGTTTCCGGATCTGTTCTGGTGAATATCTCAAGAAGGAATCTGGTGATTGCGTCTCAAGAAGGAATCTGGTGCCAACGCGGTTTGCTGTGGTGTAGCAGTGCAAGCCCCCAATCTGTGCGAGCCCGATAGGCGTTGATGGAGATTCGGATTGAGATGGAGCCAACGCGGTTTTCGGGCCGGTGGACGTTGTGGTGTAGCAACGGGCCCGATGGGCGTTGATGGACGTTGATGGAGATTCAAGTTGAGATATGTTGGTGCAGAAGGATACTTGGATTAAGGGGGAGCAAACCTAACACTGGAGCTCACACATGAGGGGGAGATTGTTAAGATCCATGTGTGAATTGTGTTAGAGAAGTCCCACATAGGAGAATTGATGTGGTATTGAGCTAGTTAATATATCCAAGTTGGCCCATAACTCATTGGCTTAAGCTTTTGAGTGAAGGTGGGTCCAACTGGATATATTGACGGGCTCGGACTTTGGCTCCCTCTTGGTGATCTCCCCGGTGAAAAGTATCGGACTTCCGCTGCGTGCACCTAACAATATCTCCTGTAGATGAATATCGCATTCATCGTGATTAGCAAAATGAAAATTAGTATTGACCCATATGATAGTTATACATGGTTTGTGATCCAAATAAATGCTTGGAATAGTACTGCATCTGAAATTGTGGAGCCAGATAAATCTGCCATTCATAAACCACTTAGTTGACTAGAGGAGTGTTGCATTCGTGCCCATTTGTATGACCCATAACATGCTGTGATATGAATCTAGTTAGGTGTGATATATTACGTTGCAAACAAGTTCTCATTGCTTTTTTGCATTTCAGGCTTTGTTTAGGTTGCTTCAATGCATTGACTGACGAGTGTGAAGTAACCTGGTTTGCATTTTGCATTGATATCAGTTAAGGCCTCGCCTCAGGAATCTGAAGTTAATACGGCTGCAGAAGCCTTCAACAATTTCAAGCACCTACTTCTGCCAATAACAGATCGCAATCCTTACCTTTCTGAAGGATCTAGACAGGTGACCACACTTCAAGCACCTACTTATTGCAACTGCACTTAGACAACTCTATTATACGGGTTTTTACCTGTTGAGCATCAATCAAGATAAGTATTGCTCCTGTCGGAGTCATGTTATTTATCAAGTTGGTAAATTTCATGCTACTGGAATAAATGATTGATTCTGCATGACCAAATTTCTCCATGGGAATCAAAGTTAATGTATCCTGGACCTGCTCCTGGTGTCTTGTTTCATATTTTCTGAATTTTCTATGATGCGTGAAGCATTAATCCGCGTGGGTCGCCCGAGATTTTGAATTTCTACGAAGGGAAGGATCTTCAGTGGCGTCGTGTTGACTCCTTTTTAACTGTCCTTATGACTAGCGGTCACCATGCACCACATTCCAATTCATGTGAATATTCACTTTTGCTCTGAATTGACAGGCTGTAGCAACTACTGCAGCTTTGGCAAAGAAGTATGGAGCTGATATCACTGTTGTTGGTACGGGGACTTGCTCTTTATTCTTCTTTTAGCACCTTACCAATGGGTTTTGGTTCTAGAATGCGAGCTTCTAATGCAAGGTTGAAGAAATTTAGACCCTATTGTGCAGTTATTGACGAAAAGCAGAAAGAAACGCTGCCAGAGCATGAGACCCAACTATCTAGTATCCGTTGGCATCTGTCGGAAGGTGTGCGTCTGCCTACTTTTCTCAACTTAGATATTGCATGGTTTCAGCTGTATATGCCTGCGTCATTCTATTTCCTGGATATTAGTCATTTGGTGCTGATATTATATCATCTTGGAAATATAAAAATAGGACATGTAGCATGTTAGGCCTTCTTTAGGTTTTGAATTAACGTAGAAGGAATTGAAGATGCAATAATGTTTATTAGAGGATTTTGCGATAAAAAATTTGTGCTTGTTTGTGAACTTAGATCAGTACATCACCTGGATATAAGACCAGGAGACTTAAGAAATTTTTTGTCAACTTGGTACCATGAAAGGGAGCAAAGCTTAAGAAGACGAGAGGAGAATTGAAGGTAACCAATGGTCAAGCTTGGAATGACGAATTGAGTTTTTCTGTCTGTCGCTCATGAAGAAGAACAAGTGAGGGGCTAGAAGTTCATGGACACTTTAATTTTCAATCGCAGCCGAAGAAAGTTTTAATATCTTTGGAATTCTGGAAGTGGCGACCTTTAAGAAATTCCACATCCACCAATTAAAAATGTCTTGTTTTCAGTTTGTTGATGATTGTTCCTCATCATCCACGACCTTTTTTACAGGTGGGTTCCAAGAATATAAGTTGTTAGAACGTCTTGGAGAAGGGAACAAACCGACAGCTATTATTGGCGAGGTCGCTGATGATCTAAATTTGGATTTGGTCATTCTCAGCATGGAAGCCATCCATTCTAAGCACGTGGATGCAAACTTGTTAGCGGAGTTTATTCCATGTCCCGTCATTCTTTTACCATTGTAAATGTCTCACTTTGCAAAGAACAGCGAGATAGTGTAACTTTATCCTCAAGTGACACTTTTGACCAGATGAGGGGTTTCTCCATTGATTTTGCTTCTACTCTTTATATTGTTACAGGTTTGTTGTCTTTCCTCCACTGTCAGCCCTTTTCACTGTGAGTTTTCCTGAGGACATAGCTAATTGTTCTGAGGTCAGAATTGGTGAATTACATCATTTTTCCCAGGGTGGACTGGCATTTTAGGTTGAACTGGGAATTCGGGTTGCAAGCTACAAGTTTGTTTCGACCGTCTGGTTGGGGACAACGTAAATGTTTTCAATTGCTTCCATTTCCTTGGAGTTTTCCAGGTATGTGAACGATGGTTTTGTTAAGGCCGGAGAGTGATTATTAATTGGCTAACAGAAATCGGGGACGGTAATGGAGTTCCGGGCCGCCCGTCTCTCTTAGCAGTGTGAATAAGATTGGACCTTTATTCCTGGCTCTACTATGAGTTGGTCCCTGGTATTGTTACAGGGCGTACACAAGAAGGTTTCTTGCGCTCCCCGAAGTCGCACATCCTTGCCGTCCGCGGCCAGGCTTCCGTGTTGATGATCCATGAAAGCCAGCTCTGTCGGCCACTGACGCTCCCCTTTTACTACAATCCCGTTGCTCATAAATTCATGTCGACTTCGTGAGTTTTTCTAGGCAAAGCATTCGATGGATGGAAGCCATAGAGCCGTATGAGAAGCGGGCTGTATTTTCCATGTTGAACGTCTTGCTTTTTGGGACTAAAAGATTCCAAGACTTGTATTTTGTTTCTCTGCCCGGAACTTTGGGCTTCAGATTTGAGGGCGTGGATCCTACGTCAACGACTCGACTTTACCATTAGAAATCGGGTCAAATAAAGTTAACGATGCTAGTCAAAATTAACAGATGGATCATTGGCCACTGGTTATAAACAAAAGAGGCTACGGGAAGATGATCAGCTTTTTCAGCTCTGTTGCGACGTTTCACAAAAAAGCCATAAACTTTGCGTAGTGCTACGGTTCGCTCCTAAAAGTACGGAATTGCGGTCTATAATGTCGCTATTTCTTCGTGCGGCGCCCACTCGGCGGTCGAACCGCGAAGTTGAATACGCGAATCACGATTTTGGATGTGCAGAACAACACGGTGCTTCCGAAAGAAGGCATCAAGGTGAGAAGAACACAATACAATCCATTAAGTCCATGTCCCAATGATCTTGTTCACTGGTCCGCCACATTCGCCTAGAGTGCATTAGGTATGCAAGAAGAAAGTCCATTAAATTAATAACTGATGGGAGTGATGTCACTTCTAATTTTCGACCAATTTTCCCGGGCGAGCTAATGTTTTTTTTTTTATCGAAAATAAATTACTCCTTCAAGAATTTAAATTCTTTGAACGGTCGATATTAATCATATTGAATTTCTCATGGAACTAGACTAAGAGGTCCCGAGTTCAACTCGATATTGAAGACAATACGGAGTGTTCTTGAATTTCTTCGCAAGGTCGGTACTTTTTTTCTTTCCAGCATGACATCAAATTTAAGTTTTTTTTCTTTTGTAGGTATGCCAAACTTTAAAGTGTTCCCTATAGCTGTAGTACTAACTTCTAACACAAGGTCACATCCTTTGGCGACTCTACGAATTGTTTTTTTTTGTTTTGTTTTGTTTTTTAATTTATTGCAAACAATTGACAAAAAAGATTATTATATTTGGATGTGGCATTTAATGGAAAGCAAATGATTTGACAAACATATTCTTAAAAATGACCGCTTCTATCGTTTGAAATGCACGAACAAAAAATATTTTCATAACTCTCGAGAATATTTAGACAAAAATTGTTATTGACTATGAAAATATTTTTTTATCAACGAATTAATTCAAGCATTCATACTTAGGGAAATATTTTTTGGATTATTATTTTTTTGCAAAATAAACGGAGCTTAGGTGCCCCTACATAATACTAACATGTCTGTCGTGTGTACATATACGCAGCTGTACAAATCAAGATAATTGTTATTTGAAATCAAGATAA
Organism: Rhodomyrtus psidioides; assembly: GCA_021437785.1. Lineage (NCBI taxonomy): Eukaryota > Viridiplantae > Streptophyta > Magnoliopsida > Myrtales > Myrtaceae > Rhodomyrtus > Rhodomyrtus psidioides. The sequence goes on along the minus strand of JAILYB010000040.1, from coordinate 4,113,341 downwards.
TTGGTAAATGATCAATGAATCTTTTACCTTCTTTAATTTTCTCTGTACAAATCTTTCTCTTTCCTTAGATGGCCAGCGAATGAAATCACGATAAAGAATACAAAAAATTATTTGAAATTACCATTTTACCAACCCTTTGACAGTATAATTACCCCCCTACGAGGGGCTTTAATGCAGGAGGGTATTTTTGTAAGTACTCACCCTGTCCCTGTCCCTGTCAAACAAAACCTTCTCGCGGAAGAATTCCTAGCTAAAACGAAGCTCCACAGCCAGAACGGAGAGACGAGGAAGGGGCGAAAAACACCAGAACACCAGACGCCCGACTCACCAGACCTCAAGACTCAGTGAGTTGGAGACGAGAGTGGAGTTCGATTCGGCGGCACCACCAACTCGGAATTTTCGCCATCGGGAACGATCGAAACTCTAAATCTCTGATCATCTCGGTTTCTGATCAGTCGTCCCTCGCTTCCTCGTCGACAATCTGTTCGACGAATTTTCCCTGAGAGGCACGCACTGGAGAGGAAGGATCGAGCCCCAAGATCATCAATCGATCGCTCTCTGATCGCGCGATCATCACTATCCGTTTGATTTTCTTTTCGATTCCGCTTCGTTGTTGATCAGCTGATCGACAAATTTTCCCTGAGAAGCACACGCACTTTGGAGACAGGTTCGAAACCCTAATCTATCGATCAAGCGCTCTCTGTTTCTGCAATTTTCCTCATAGTCCGTTGTTTTTTCGCTTCGATAGTTCGTGGATGAGCTGATTCTAGCAAGTGTCCAAAATCAAACCCTAGTTCATTTATCAATCCGTCGGCGCTCTGTGTCATCTATCATTCGTCCTCTTTTGTCTGATTTCTCTCCTTTTTCCTCGTCTATCCTCATCGGCGAACGCGGTTTTACCTGAGAAGATAACCATAATATCTCTCTCTCTCTCATGGCTATCGCTACGGATACGACTAACGCTAACTCCATAGAGGCTAACAACCACTCTCCTCGGAATTCTGCTGGTGCTGTTAATAGTCCTCGATTAGGCAGACCGACGAGGACAACGGTCTCTCCACCGTGGAATGAGATCGTCCGTGGAGATTCGGATATGACCGAGTCTGTTGATTTGTTGAACAAGCTGTCCATTGCTGTCGCTCCAGAGGTTGTTCCATCTTCATCTTCTTCGTCTCTATCTTCGATTGCCGAGGAGGGGAACTCCGAGAACGGCAATGTGGGCAAGAAGACTGCATGGAAGCTGCCCTCAGATAGCCCCGGGTCCACTGCTGCTGAGTTCGGCCCAGTCATGGGGGCTGATTCGTGGCCTGCTTTGTCCGAGTCAACTAGATCATCAACGAAATCGACCTCGGTGCCTGTGAAAGGTTTATCTGATGGATCATCATCCGTGCCTGTGACAGAGGTATGGTTTTTGCTTTTTGGATGTTGTTTTTGTGAGAATGGGCGATTATATATTTTTCTCTTGGTTTGGCTTGGTTTGGTTGTGGATTAAGTGTAGAGCACGGAGGAAAAACAGTTTTGCCTATTTGGTTTTTGCTTATTTGGTCATACAATAAGAGATTTTGGAACCTAAGATAAGTGGTCATGCTTTTAGCCTGTTATTTTTTCTGTGTAATGAGATGTCTAAAGATTTTGAATCCGCGAGAAATTACATTGTCTAGTGGGTTTTCGTAATTGGAGTGCTGGAGCACATCCAAATTAGCTTAATTAACTTTTAGATGGGAGCTCAACCTTTTTTGAATGTTTGACTAGTAACTAGAAGGCTTTAGCTCGAAGAAATATCATCTAAATGCTATACTACATCTTCAAAAAAGCACGTGCAAAATATGTTGCAATAGCCAGGTCAATTAAGAGTTTTTTTCCCCCATTGACCAGGTTTAGCTGAAATATGCACAAAAGCAAGGTCCCATTCTGTCTTTAGGGCTTTTTCAAGGGGTATAATTCAGTGCTTCTTAGGATATGGCTCAGTCAAGCTAACAGAGCACGAGAATCAAGCCTTCCAGTTTATACTTTGTGTCTTTTTTGTTCTCTTACCAGGTAGCTGTCTATGGAAATTATATCTGGAGGAATGACTGTTGCCTTTAGAATATGTCAAGAACATATATAGCTCCATCAAGTGGGGTTTCCTTTTAAGATTGAGATGGATTCAAAACGGGAAAAAAAAACTATACCTATAACAATACAAGCACTTCACACATGATACTCAGGTGAAAGTAGAACTGGAAACTTCCCTTTCTTTCTTGGAAACAAGATGACTGGCTTTGTTTTGAATAGAAGAGTTGGTGCTTTTAAGTTGCTTCTACTTGAGACATGGGATGGTGCATTCGTTGTTTGGTGCTTCTATTGGTTGGTAATTGGAGACGTTGAAATGACTAAATGGCGTGTGAAACCCAAAGACACAGATTTAATTTAATAGGGTGTTTACGATGTACAGAAAATAGACGAGTAACTCTATATTCTCGCGTGTACAGTTTTTTTCTTCTTTGCATTACTCTTCTGTTTGTTTCTGTGATTTTTCTGGAAGAAACAGCGGGACAATGGCCAAAAACAAATGGGATTCATCTTTTTGCCCCATGGTTTTTCAGTTTGGCAAAAATGTTTTGCTGGCTGTTGCAAATGAAAGAGAGTCTTTGCCTCGAGCTGTGTCATTTCATTCTTCCATTGCATACATAATGCTCTGACCCTTCAAAAATTGTTCATGTTGAAGGGCAACGGAAATGCTTCGTCTGTTTCGCAGAAGCAACTTACTGATAATAAGGATGCAAATTTAGCAACAAGCTCCTCCATTCCTACACGTCCGAGATCAAGGAAGCAAAGTGGATCTACATCTTCTAGTGGTGGAGTCGCTCAGTCTTCAGCAATAGTAGCCCCTTCAGTTGACCCGAGATCAAATAATCCTTCTGCCAGGGACCATAACCATAGGAGTGGACCTGTTTCACATTCCCAAAATGGCAATGAGCACCCTCAACAGCAGCGCAACTCCTTCAGGAATCGAAATGGGGGTAATTATTCACGTGGGGATGGTTCTTACCAGCACAGCTATGGGGCTAGGCGTGATCAGGAACGTGGTAATCAAGAACTAAGTGGTCACAGAAATTTTAACAATAACAGAGATTCTCACATGCCGCAGCAAAGAGCTATGCCGAGGTTTGGCAGGCCCGCAGCCCCGCCGCCTATCTCACCTCCTACAGCTCCATATATTGGACCTGCTTCAGTTAGGTCTTTTGGTGGCCCTGTAGTTTTTTCTGGTAAGGCAGACTATGTTAACTGTTGAAACTTATCATCTGAAAGATTTGCTTTGATGTCCTCTATTTTTTTTTCAGAGACTCCAGTGTATTATGTCCCCTTTCCACCCCTGGATTTACGGAATGTTCCTTATTATCAGCCAATACAGCCTCATATGGTTTATTATCCACCTCCTAATCAATTCTTGTATGCTCCAATAGTTAAACAGATAGAATATTATTTCAGGTACTTTTGCTATTTTTTTCTCCCCTTTAAGTAAATCACTCTTTGTTTCTCAATCACGTTGCAAGTTTTCGTATCTTGACTGGAATCAACCTCCATATTTGGCTGGTGCAGTAACGAGAATCTCGTGAAGGATATATATTTGCGGCGGCAAATGGATAAACAGGGCTGGGTTTCTATAGGTGTTATTGCAGGGTTTAAAAAAGTAAGTTTTCCTTGAATATCTCAGTAGTTTGCACTCTTGAACTTAATTTAGTGTTGTCTTGTGCAATACAGGAAAATTACAAGTTGCATTATACTTTGGTTTTTTACCTTTTAGTTCCATCTTGTATTAAGTCATGCTTTGTTGCCTGATTGACTAGAGTATAATTTCTCCCAGATTCAAAATGACGTCAATTCTATTGCCATTCTTCCAGAGGAAGATATCTGGGGTGTTAATTTATACTCTACTTGCATACACTTGGACTCTGTTCTGTCTTTCTTCTTTTGATTTATTAATTTTTAAATTTTGAATGCGGGAATCCTTGGAATGGTATGTTGGCGTCAAAAGTTTTGGTTCCCTGGTCCCGTGCTTATAATTTAGCTAATTGCTTTCTCGTTGTCTTTTTGGTGAGGCCCATTGTAGCATTTATGTGTAGCTACCATTAATTGATTGTGTTATATGGAATGCATTCAAGTTTCGTGATTGATTTAGTCTTATTTGGCTTTGAGATTGATAATCCTTTTTGTTGTGAGCTAATTATAGACAAGTGTCTTAAACTATTGGGGGTCTCCTGTGACTTTCGCTATGCACTTGGATGGTATTATTTTGAATGAAGTTGGTGTACTTGAAAAAATGAAGATATATGATATTATGCTATACCACTTGCACTTCGAGGTCTGGAAGTCAACGATCCAACATTGCTTTTGATGAGTTTTATGTTTGCGGCCTATGAATGTGGTTGCAAATGGACTGGACATGGAAGTCCTCTTTCATTTCTGGATGGATTTTCTGTTATGGCAAATATTGGCTTCTCCAATCTTCTGACTTCCACACACGTAGTTTTGAAGATGGTGAGAGTTTGCAAGTAATATCGTCTTTCCTCAAATCTTGCTTTTTGCATATAACTTTAAGGGGGTAAATTTCGTCGTTATCACTAAATTTGGGTGTTATTTCCGATAGATTAATGAGCTATGTTATTTCCTATGAATGTGGTTGCAAATGGACTGGACATGGAAGTCCTCTTTCATTTCTGGATGGATTTTCTGTTATGGCAAATATTGGCTTCTCCAATCTTCTGACTTCCACACACGTAGTTTTGAAGATGGTGAGAGTTTGCAAGTAATATCGTCTTTCCTCAAATCTTGCTTTTTGCATATAACTTTAAGGGGGTAAATTTCGTCGTTATCACTAAATTTGGGTGTTATTTCCGATAGATTAATGAGCTATGTTATTTCCTATGAATGTGGTTGCAAATGGACTGGACATGGAAGTCCTCTTTCATTTCTGGATGGATTTTCTGTTATGGCAAATATTGGCTTCTCCAATCTTCTGACTTCCACACACGTAGTTTTGAAGATGGTGAGAGTTTGCAAGTAATATCGTCTTTCCTCAAATCTTGCTTTTTGCATATAACTTTAAGGGGGTAAATTTCGTCGTTATCACTAAATTTGGGTGTTATTTCCGATAGATTAATGAGCTATGGTTTAAATCACCCACTTGGTCAGACATTCATTTCATTGAAATTGTCGTACTTCGATCGGAATTTGAACAAGTTTTTGTCGAAGTACTAACATGGCGGTATGGCTCTATTGAATGGGTTGGATCATCATCGATTTTTTTTTTTTTTTCATATCAAAGAATCTGAGATAGCAAAAAGGAAAAGGGAAAAAAGGCTTGAGGCCTTGTGATCCTCCTGCATTCCCAGTGAGTGTTGCCTGCCTTCTGCCAGCAATGATGGAGGGAAATGACCCTCTTTGATCATGGAAGATTGCTGCACTGTCCTTTCTGACAATTGGTGGCCGCTTCGTTGCTTTTTTATTTCAATTATTTCATTGTCGGATTTTTTTTTTTTAAATCTATTTCACTGCCTGCTAACATGAGCGTGGGACTGAACTCCATGTTGTATTGGCAAGTGGCAAGGGCACGTTAGCACCAAGCTTAAAAGTGATCGGATTTTGGTCAAAGTGCATTAATTGCAATGATAGAGGTTTTTATGTATTTGGTGATCGAATGAAAGTTCACTAATCTGATTGCCAAGTGCACCAAAGTTCAGTGAAATTTACCATCTTAAGTTTATTTCCGATGAAAGTGCTCCGGTAGTCCTTAAAGTTTCAAATTGCATTGCCATTATTCACTCCAATAATTCCAATACATCAATCAACATATCTTGTTTTGATGTCATGATAGATGATTAAAGCAATGATTAAAAATATCGTGGTTGTATCCTTTTTCTTGGTGGCCATGTTGCTGTGTCTCTTAATCTGTTTAATTTCAAATGGAAAACTTGCACCAGGTAACTAGAATTTGACTCTGCTGTCAACTTATGACTTACTAGCTCCACACTTAGATATATTCACAATGGATTGTAGGTGATTGCAGTGTTGTTGAATCGATGTTCCAATCTTGAATCATAAATCTCATTATTTTGAAAAGGTTTGGTAAAAAGAAATGGCATTTTTTAACTAAAACATAGCTATTAGTTGCAAAACCACACGAAAAAGAATGATACGGTAAATATTGTTGAGAAAATTTAGCTCTTTCGTTTTGGGACCTCGTTGACATCGTATTTCTGTGAGAAACTCTATGCAAACAGGAAGTCAGAGACTCATAACTGATACTATATTTGTTCCATAACCAACTCAACTTGTTACTTCTAATAAGTTTCATACCATTAAATAAGGAGTAGAAGCATGGCAAATGATAGTAACACGTAAATTGGTCTAGTATGTTAGACTGACCACACGGAGTAGAGAAGTATGGTTACAATTTAGATTATCTTGGAGAAAATTCACATACAACAAAAATTTCGAAGCTTCATTATTTTGTGTGGCTGAATGGTTAATGGTGATGGGGGTGGTGATGACGGTTTTGTGATGGTTGCTTGGTGGTAAAGGGGATTTTTATGGCTGCTTCGTTGAATCAAGAGGGAGCCCGCTGCACTGTTCTGAATTGGGCTTGAGGGAATTATTTTTCTCTATTTTTTTCATGTTTTTCTTTTCTTTTATGATTAGTGCTGATGAAAGGAACCATTTCATTGCAACGTCAATATGGCCTGCATTGTTTTATTTGCTGTTGGGCCAAAAAGAAGCCCACATTTCCAAGAAAGTGAGCTTGTGCTAATAATCCCAAGGATCCTCACCTAGTTGACTCGCAATTTTGGTGATTTTGCCGAATCAACTCATGATTTTACTCCAACTTCACTCAGTACAAGATTTTGTGGCGAGTTAGCTCTATTTCCATTATTTGGCTCGTTACTGATCTGCAAGCTAAATCGCTATTTTTAACTATTGGATTCAGGTCATGGAGTTGACTACTGATGTACAGCTCATATTGGATGCTTTGCGAACTTCAACTTTTGTGGAAGTGCAGGTATCTTTTTCAAGCAGTTCAGTAGGATTCACTCCACTTGTCTGTTAGTGTGGTGCTACAGAATGTTCTGTATAATTTGCTTAACCAGATTTGATTTTCTTCTTCTCTGACTTATGATCATTCTTGTGCCTCATGTTATGAGCCACAGGGTGAGAAAGTCAGGAGGCGCACTGAATGGACAAGATGGGTCTTGTCTACTTCTGCTCATTCTTCAGGCGTCACAAGCCCTCGGTTCCCTGACTCAAGTCGCGAAACTCTTGCATCTGGAGTTGAATCAGTCTCTCTCAATGTCAAGGATACGAGATTTGACAATATGGTCGCTCATGCTGATGCTCATGCTGCTATATCGAGGAGGTTAGAGGAGTTCAATCGTATTGGTGAAAAAGGGCAGACTAGCACTGCAGCTACAGGAACAAGCACATGAAGTACATGCTTTCGCATGTTTTACCAAGTAGGGATCATGGAGGATTTGTTATGACTGATATAATGCTTGCTTAGTAGTCTTACCGTGGCTTACAAATCCAGAGTAAAGGAAAGAAAAGGAGCAGAAGATGCAATACCGTGAAAGGGTAGAAGAGCGTGCAATTGAAGTCCTTGAGTCGAGCTGATAGCATGAGTATACTGGTTTATTCATGTGGTTTTGAGGAAATTTTCCGTAGATATTTATGGTCTAAATGCTGATGACATCATGGGGGGATTTTTGTTGCGTCCCTTTGCTGCCCCTTAGTTCATTTTTTCATTCTTTGGGGTCAGATTACATTTTCTTTCCGTGTGAAGGACGATTCCGATGCTGGGATGGTGGACATCATATTGCATGCGGCGACGATGGAGGGGATTGGTGTACCAGTTGCGGAAGGTGTGCCGAAAGTCTTGAGTCCTTACTCATGCGCGACTTTCGAAGTTGTTAGTGCACGTCTCATTTGTTAAATACGAAAATGTTTTTTTAAACTCACTTTCTTCCGGATCTTGAAGAATTTTTTGGCGTGTGGATTATATTCCTGAAACTTGCTGATCTGTTGCTTTCGGTGGTATGTGAATCAGAGATCGGAAACTGTAGAGACTATTCATTTTTCCTGTAACCAGTTGTCGATGTTATATTTGTACTATTCTACATTGTGGAAGCAACTGACGGGGACCTTTCTTTTTCATTACCCAAAGAAGTGGGACATGGACGTTTTTTCCCTTAGTATTTGCATATGTATTCACGTACGAAGCTCTACTCGGCCTTTCTCTGTTCCCATGAACTTTCGAGTAGGGTGGCAGGCAGTGTTTCCCATGGTGTTAATAAATTGGTGGTGGAGATGTATTGTTGTGAACACTTTCTTGTCCCTGCTGAGTAACTACGTTCTCGAAATGCCAGTGGTGGGTGGGTGTTCTGAGGCCCTGAATTTGCCGATGCATTACCTGTGTGACATAGCATGCGGTGTCGAGTTCACGGGGTTCCTGATTCTTAAATTGCATTCCCGTTTGTAGGATTCGACCCCTTAATGGTCAAATGAAAGATGTAACCAATGGGTTGGATTGCAAATCATTTGGCTCTCTGTTTGCGCGAACTTCGTTAGAGTTGGAGGGTGAATCTTGCATTGGAATGTGGAACATATGTTCGGGGGTTGTTCCGTTTAGACTGGATGGTTTCCTTGTTTGGTTGATAACGCTTCTTCAAGTAGGAGACGCTCTAGGATCGAGAAAGCTTTTTGAGTCGGTGTACTAAGGTTGTGTTTGGTTCAGTTTTAGAGATGAGCCTTAGGCCTCCAAAGTCCCACGGGGAAAAGTTTTTAGTGTTTTGGCAAACTATTTTGAGACCTCCTTTGTAAAATACTGGCGTTGGCAAAATAGACAGCTCAAGGCAGGTCTCTTTTTATTTCTGATTTTTATATGCATTTTTTTTAAAATTATACTGATTATAAACTTTTTACTTTTTGTTTTCTATGTTTAGGTAGATGAGGCGATTTTTCTTTTAGTTAGAATCAGCCTCGGAAGAAAGCCAGCATACAGTGAATGTTCCCATTGCCCGTCATACAGTAAGTAATACCGTAAAGAATGAGGAAAGTTTCTGTTGAACTGCTTTATTTAGCGACCATTTAATCTAAACCTCAGATTTTATCATTTTCCATAGAATTTCTCCTTTCTCTTTCCCTTCGTCAGCTTTACTCTTTCAACATCCACGAACATGCTAGGTTTAAATTAATCAACAAAAGTACGATCATCCTGCTTCTGAGCATTTTTATCGCTAATTATTCTCTTTATCTTCAGTAGTTTGTGAGCTTAATCTCTTGTGGACACCAAGTAAATAAAGATGCTTGATTCATTCCCATGTCTAAAGGAGAAAGGTTTCTTTTTTGTTTTTTTAACACCCACCCACCCCTAAAAAAAAATGAAAATTTGATGATAGGAGAAATAAATGAAAAAAAAAAACCCAGAAATAAGTGAGAAAAATGACATCGAACATGCTGAATTCAAAAGACGCAGAAAGAAGATATTACATCTTGCAAAGCCTGATCCTAAAACCGAATAAGATAGGCATGCAACTATCAAGATTAATTTGTCAAAATCAAAACTGGATTAAAAAAAAAATCAGGGAAAATCGCAATTCAAAACGAAAGAAAGGTAAAGAAGAAGGAAGCATATATCCTAACACATCTATTCAAAAAATTCATGATCATATTTTCCATACGAAAGAACAGGGATTACGTGATACTTTGTGATAGTTGGTTGGATCTTGTTTTTGGTCGGATATTGGCTGAATTGCCGTATGTGCGGCATTATGACATCATCTAAATATATCTCAACCACAAGCAATTTGAGCTATAAAGCAAAGCTAAAATAGAAATTATCCTTAGATGATCGTTCTATAATCGAAAAGATCGTAGAATATCATCTTGTGGCTGATTGGCACGGTATAGAAGCGACAAATCTCACACAACTTGGATGTTCCGATGACTAAAAAAGTCTTGAGACGGGCAAATGGACAGAAGTCATCTACATAGGTTCAAGAGGAGACTTAAAAGAGATAAATCATTCAAACGCCCACTCCCTCTCCCGCCGCGCCTCTTCCTCTTCCTCTGGTGTGAAGTCATTCTGGATTTTTAAGATCTCGCATATTTCCTCAGTGGTCCTGGCATTGCGGATCCTGTCGGCCACTGCCTGGCATATCAGGTCCAACAAGCTCTGGATGTTGAGGTAGTTTGCAGCCTGATTAAACACTCATTCATATATGCGTCAGACCAAGCAACAAGGAACAACTTAAGAGCAAAAAGGCTGGCGATGCGCCACCCACTGTGTTAGACAGACAAGCCCTAGTTTCCTATTAGCTATGCTAAATGTGAAATTTTGCCATTCATTCCTCACTGAAAAAAGATTGAAAACGGTTTCCTTTTCCGAATTATTTGCATGATTCATGACTCAATAACATAGTTCTAGCGGATGCAGGAACATCAAACCATATGATATGCTTAATCACACAAGAAGTTTCATACTCCCGCCTCAAAGGCTAAGACGACGACGACGACAACAACAAAAATTAGCAATACAAGGCACAAGGTGCATGTAAGGCATGTCAAATGCATCACCAACATCTGAAGCTAAATTTACGGATAATTTCCCAATCCCTAAATTCAATGTGAGGAAAAAAAATTAACAAATCTACACCGAGAGAGGCACTTCATATCAACGTTGCCACTTGAAGTCTCAGAATGTCGTATAAAAGAGCAAACAGGTGACTCATATGATCTGAACATGCACTTTGAAAAGCACTTAACAGTGAGTTTCCAACCCACTCGAAGAAAGCAATTAAACAACTTCCTTCATATATCACATGAGCCATAACAGAGATTAACAAAATAAGCAATTAAAGAAACATGGATTTAATTCATCTACATAGCATGCCAAAAGAGCAACTAATACCCACGCACGGGCTTATACAATGAGATGTATATTGATTTTTTGAGGGGGGACAACAGGGAATTGCCCCTGCTACTTGAAGCCATTAATCAAAATCAGTTCTTCATACCTTCAAAACTAGGAATATAAAATGCAAAATTGGATATAAAACAGAATTTGCGCAGCGAATCTCACTTTTGAGACAATCTACTCATCTCCCCAAAACTCAAAAGGGTTTCCTTCCACAATTGTATATAGACCGGTCTGTAAACAGAGGCTACCATGGATGCACATATCGTGATGCCTATGAATTCCAGTACTTGTGTGCCGTTCAATCCCTTTAGCATGACGTTCTGTAGCTAACTGATGTTATTTGCCAAGGACAAAAGGAAAAACACGATACGCATCTCTATCAACAAATCAAACTTCACACACACACACACACACACAGACAAAGAGCAAGTTCAAACTGGAATACCATCCCCAGTCCTCCTCTTCAGCCACCCACATTAGACAAATTTAACTGAGATCCCCCAATCCCTCATAAAGAACTGCCACTAACTACCCAATCTTCAGAAAGAAATCCAGTTTTTCAGCACAAAAATCCACTAACTACCAACACACCAATCTCCAGGCAGCAGAGGCCTAGTGAAATATTTAAAAAAAAAACGAAAACCCAAAAAAGAAGGAAAGAGAAGAATCACCGACCATGATGAGACCAAACCGGGTGTCCCAATGGACCCTGACGAACGCGGCGTCCCAGTCCATGAGATCCTCGTCGCCGACGCGATCCTCGGCGTGCCTCTCGCAGTACACGATCACCTGGGCCAGGATCATGCTGCTCACTGCCGGCAGCGGGATCGCCTCGCCTCGCCTTCGTGCCGGTGCTCGATCGCGTGATTGATCGTCAGCGACTGCACCGCCACCCGCTCCTCCACCTCGAACTCCCCCCCGTCGGAGCTCCTCAGCGTAACCATCCTCGACGATATCGCTTCACAAGGATCTCTCTCTCTCTGTGTCTCACTCTCTGTGTGAAGAATCTGCGAGAACTTAAAGCGCTTTTAAGTTGCTTCTAATTGATACATACATGGTGCATTCGTCGTTTGGCCCGTGACTTCTCTCTGTTTGTCTCTGTTAATTTTTTTTTTTTCTGGAAGCAACAGCGGAACAATGACAAAAAAAAAAACAAATGAATGTGGAAGCCGACCATCCAACCGGAGATGATGGAAGTCCTCTTCCATTTCTGGACGGGTTTCCAGTTATGGCAGAAGATTTGGCTCCTCCAATCTTTGGACCTCCACACAGTGACCACCAGTGAAATTTAATCGTCTCAAGTTCATTTCTGATGAAAGTGCTCTGGTAGTCCTCAAAGTTTCAAATTGCTTTGCCATTATTCGCTCCCATAATTCCAATACATCAATCAACATATCTTGTTTTGATGTCATGATATATTCACATTAAAGCAATGACTAAAAACATCATGGTTGTATCCTTTTTTCTTGATGGCCATGTTGCTGTGCCTCGATCTGTTTAATTTCAAATGGAAAACTTGCACCAGGTAACTAGAATTTTGACTCTGCTGTCGACTCGTGACTTACTAGCTGCGCACTTAGATATATTCCCAATGGATTGTATGTGATTGCAGTGTTGTTGAATCATGAATCTCATTTTTTTGAAAAGGTTTGGTAAAAGGTAGTGGCATTTTATTTTATTTTTAGCTAGAAAAATAGCACATAAAAAAGCATGATATGGTAAGTATAGTTGATAAAAATTTAGCTCTTTCGTTTTGCGACCTCGTCGACATAGTATATACGCTTCAATTCGTATTTGTGTGGGAAACTCTATGCAAACATGAAATCAGAGACTCATAACTGATACGACTCTATCTGATTCATACCAAACTCAACTCATTTACTTCTAATAGTGTAAAAAGTTTCACAAAAAAAAAAAAAAACCCTAGAACACATAAAAGAAAACTTCATGACACTTCAACAAGAACCTTAAATATACAAAAACAATGGAAACTATTTACCAAGGTAGTTAAAATCGCTTTGTTAACTAGGATATTGGAGAACCCTCCACAAAATCGAATGATAAGATCGATCGAATTATTAAACAGTAAGGTTTTTCAAAGCTTATAAAATAACCCAAAGGACATAATTTGTTTGATGCATACTATAACAAAAAGCTTCATACCATCAAATAAGGAGCAGATGCATGTCAAATGATAGTAACAATTTAGGATTATCTATTGGACGAGATTCGCATCCGACAAAAACTTCGAAGCTTCTACTATTTTGTGTTGCTGAATGGTTAAAGGTGATGGGGGTGACGATGAAGGTCTTGTGATGGTTTGCTTGGTGGTAATGGGGATTTTTATGGCTGCTTCGTCTGCACTGTTCTGAATTGGGCTTGAGGGAATTATTTTTCTTTCTTTATTTATTTTTTTCATGTTTTTCTTTTCTTTCATGATTGGTGCTGATGAAAGGAACCATCTCATTGAAACGTCAATATGGCCTGCATTGTTTTTATTTGCTGTTGGGCCAAAAAGAAGCCCACATATCCCAGGAAAGTGAGCTTGTGCTAATAATAATCCCAAGGATTCTCACCTAGTTGACTCGCAATTTTGGTGATTTTGCCGAGTCAACTCATGATTTCACTCCAACTTCACTCAGCACGAGATTTTGAGGCTAGTTAACTCTATTTCCATTATTTGGCTCGTTACTGATCTGCAAGCCAAATCGCTGATCTTTAACTATTGGATTCAGGTCATGGAGTTGACTACTGATGTACAGCTCACATTGGATGCTTTGCGTAACTTCAGCTGTTGTGGAAGTGCAGGTTATCTTTTTCAAGCAGTTCAGTAGGATTCGCTCCACTTGTCTGTTAGTGTGGTGCTACAGAATGTTCTGTATAATTTGCTTAAAACCAGATTTGATTTTCTTCTTCTCTGACTTGTGATCACTCTTGTGCCTCATGTTATGAGCCACAGGGTGAGAAAGTCAGGAGGCGCTCTGAGCGGACGAGATGGGTCTTCCCTTGTCTACTTCTGCTCATTCTTCAGGCGTCACTCGGCTCCCTGACTCTCTAAGTCACGAAACTCTTGCATCTGGAGTTGAATCAGTCTTCTCTCAATGTCAGGGATACGAGATTTGACAATATGATTGCTCACGCCGATGCTCATGCTGCTATATCGAGGAGCTCAATCGTATTGGTGAAAAAGGCCAGACCAGCACTGCAGCTACAGGAACAAGCAAGTGGAGTACATGCTTTCGCATGTTTAACCAAGTAGGGATCGTGAAAGGGTAGAAGAGCGTGCAATTGGAGTCCTTGAGTCGAGCTGAGGAACTCTCTCGTTCTCGAAATGCCAGTGGTGGGTGGGTGTGGTGGTGGGGTGTTCCTGTTCTGACTTCTGAGGCCCTGAATCTGCCGATGCAATGGGAAGTTACCTGAGCGACATAGCATGCGGTGTCGAGTTCACAGGGGTTCCCCATTCTTAAATTGCATTCCCCTTTGACGGATTCGACCCCTTAATTGTCAACTGAAAGATGTAACCAATGGGTTGGATTGCAAATCATTTGGCTCTCTGTTTGCGCCAACGCCGTCAAGAGTTGCAGGTGAATCTTGCATTGGAGTGGTGAACATGTTCCATAGAATTTCTCTTTTTTCTTTCCCTTAATTCGTCAGCTTTTACTCTACGAACGTGCTAGGTTTAAATTAATCAACAAAGTACGAACATCCTACAGTAGTTTGTGAGCTTAATCTCTCGTGGACACCAAGTAAATAAAGATGCTTGATTCTTTCCCGTGTCCAAAGGAGAAAGGTTTCCTTCTTTTTTTATTTTTTTTCACACCCCCCAAAGTATGAAAATTTGATGAAAGGAGAAATAAATGAAAAAAAAAAAACACCCAGAAATAATTGAGAAAACAGAAAGAAGATCATCTTGCAAAGTTATCAAGATTAATTTTTCAAAATCAAAACTGGATAAAAAGCAAGGAAAATCGCAATTCAAAAGGAAAGAAAGGTAAAAAAGAAAGAAGCATATCCTAACACATCTATTCAAAAAGTTCATGATCATATTTTCCATACGAAATAACAGGGATTACTTGATACTTTGTGATAGTGAGTTGGGTCTTGTTTTTTTTATCAGATATTGGTTGAATTGCCGTGCGGCATCATGACATCATCTAAATATATCTCTACCACAAGCAATTTGAGCTGCAAAGCAAAGCTAAAATAGAAATTATCCTTAGATGATCGTTCTACAAACGAAAAGATCGTGGACTATCCCTCCTGTGGCTGATTGGCACGGTACAGAAGCGACAAATCTCACACAACTTGGTGTCTCTTCTCTTTTTTTAGTTTATTTTTTCGAAACTATAGTTATATATAAATATATTACTGCATCTTCATTCATCAGAGCTCCGTTGTCGTCCAGCGGTTAGGATATCTGGCTTTCACCCAGGAGACCCGGGTTCGATTCCCGGCAACGGAATTTTTTTTTTTTGTCCATTTTCATCAGAACAACGAAGAAATCGTCCCGTTTTCTCATGCGCTTCAGTTTCCTCTTTCTCTGTTTGGGACAATTTCTTACGAGTTTTTAATATTCGAAGAAGTCCAAAATAATTGAATACGTCCTCAAAAAAAAAAAAAGAGTTACTTGGAAAGACTTCTTTAGAAACCAATGTAACGACAGAACCGATGAACAACTCAATCGACTACTTAAATCTGTAATACTCAGTAAATCAGAGGGTTAAATTGGATTCTTTCTTAAGAATTCTTTAGAAGCCCCAACCTGTAATACTCGGTAAAAGAGAGGGTTCAATTGGATTCTTTCTTAAGAATTCTTTAGAAACCCCAACCGATGAACATCTCAATCAATTCTTAAATCCGTAATAGTCAGTAACTCGTGCATGAAATCGATGTGAAAATCAAAATGTCTGGCGATAATCGCGCGGACAGCAGTCAATGTTCCCACCCCTGGCAATATAGACATGACTTCGGCAGGTTGATGCCAATCCCTGAACCTCCATGGACAGTATTACGTCATTCGTTTGATCATATTCCACCCGGCAGGTCACTCAACACAGGCATAAACACGGTCAATAAACTGATTCAAGGTTCAAATGCAGACATTATCATAATCAAATCAATAGGGCCATCAGAATGGATAATCTTAGTGAACATTGAAAGCATATACTGGAGTCCAAAAACAGGCTCCCGCCAACCAATAATGCCCGCCATAACGAACTTACTATCTACATTCAAAAGCGAAGCAGTCACATACTGGATGTTCCAACAACTAAAAAAGACTGACACAGCAAAATGAACAGAAACCATCGTCCAAGAGGAGACTTAAAAGAAAGAAATCATTCAAACGCCCACTGGTTCTCCCGCCGCACCTCTTCCTCCTCCTCTGGTGTGAAGTCATTCTTGATATTGAAGGTCTTGCGTATCTCCTCAGGGGTCTTGCCTTTGATCATGTCAGCCACAGTCTGGCAAGTGAGGTCCAACAAGCTCTTGATGTTCAGGTAGTTTGCAGCCTGATAAACACTCATTCATACATGAGTCAGACCGAGTAACAACTACTAATTGGATCAGCTTATGAGCAATTAAACACAACTTCCTTTGAATATCACACGAGCCATAAGAGAGATTAACAAAATAAGCAATTAAAGAAACATGGATTTAATTAATCTACATTGCATGCCAAAAGAGCCATTAATACCCACCCATGGATTTATACAATGACGTGTGTATTGATTTTTCGAGAGGGGACAACAGGGAGTTGCCCCTGCTACTTGAAGCCATTAATCATCACTAGTTCTTCATACATTCAAAATCAGGAATATAAAATGCAAAATTCGATATACAAACAAAATTTGAGCATTGAATCTCACTTTCTAGACAATCAACTCATCTCCCCAAAATTCAGAGGGTTTGCTATTTTATATAGACCGGTCTGTATACAGAGGCTACCATTGATGCACATATCGTGATGCCTACGAATTGAAAACAAATTATCCAATTCCAGTCCTTGTGTACCGTTCAATCCCTTTAGCATGACGTTCTGTATCATGTGTTCTTTCTCTTTTGGTTTTCCTGTTTTTCCCTTTTGTGCTTGGCAGCTACCTGAAGTTATTTGCCAAGCACAAAAGGGAAAAACAGGAAAACCAAAAGAGAAAGAACACATGATACACATCTCTATCAACAAATCAAACTTCACACAAACGCACAAGCCGCACACCGAGCAAGTTCAAAATGAAGTTCCATCCCTAGTCCTTCTCTTCGGCCATCCACCCTTCGACAAATTTAACTGAGATCCCCCAATCTCTCATCAAGCACACAAATCGATCAAACATAACAAGCGAAACCCTAATCTCGAATTTCCAAAACCTAGCCTCTACCAAATCCCCATCAAAATAGCCAACAAAACCTAATTCGAAACCAACACACCAATCTCCTGCCAAAAGAGGCCCAAATAAAATAAACGAAAACCAAAACAAGAAGGAAAGAGAAAAATCACCGACCAGGATTAGATCAAACAGGGTGGCCTGATCGACCTTGACGAACTCGCCGTCCCAGGCCTTGAGATCCTCGTCGTTGAGGCGATCCTCGGCGTTAGAGGCCTCGACGTGCTTCTTGCAGTACTCGATCACCTTGGCCAGGATCTTGCTGGTCACGTTCGGCAGCGGGATCGCGTTGTCGGCGCAATCGTCCTCGATCATGTGCTTGATCGTCTGGGACTCCACCGCCACCGACTCCTCCACGTCGAACGGCTCCCCATCGGAGCTCCTCAGCGTTATCTTCCTCGACGACGCCATCGCTTCAGAAGGATCTTTGGCAGCGAAATATCGTCTCTCTCTCTCTCTCTCCCCCTCCCTCTCTCTGCGAAGAATCTGCGAGACGGATTTCGCTCGTGCCTTGTCGCTTCTCTCTTTGGGCTATTCGGAGTCAAATAACGATCAAATCAGCGTGTTGTCAGAGGAATAGACAAAGGAACACGGATTTATATAGAGAGAGCTTTCGCAATCAGGTGTTGCGCTCGGTAGGCTAATGGTTTCACTCAGGCCAGTGGGACGCCGACACGTGTGGAAAGGCCAACTCATGGACAAGTCCACACGAAAAGGCGTATCCAGAAATCAAATCGGGATTCGGATTCGGATTCCGATATTTTTTTTTGAAATTTAGTTTCCTTTTTAATTGCTGTCATGAATATCGCAATTTTGCGTTTCACTTCTTGGTAATCTTTGCGTAATCTTTTGAAATCTAGCTAGCACACTTCAAATCTTTTTCCCAAATAGTTTGAAAAGAAAAGCTATAATAAATCAACTCTAGGGGGGCATGACAACTAACAAAAAATAACATAAATTCGTTTGGTAACGCAATTTTAAGAAATTATTTCTGAAACAAAAAATTATTCCAAAAATAAATTTAAAACAAAAATAAAAAATAAAAAAAAGTTACTTTTCTGATAAATAAAAATAAAAATAGAAATCTTTGTCAAAAACTAACCTTGCCGATCGCACCAACCTTGCCGATTGCACCCCGCTTCCCGCCACCGGTCGTCGGCCCCCAGCCGCGGACCCTCGACCACCCCGATCAAACAAATTTGTATTCTAGAATCAGATTTTTTATACCGTTATCAAACACATTTTTTTGCTCAAAAACTCATTTCAAAAATTTATTTAGGAATAGAAATGTTGTCATGTGAGCCCTAATCTCCCCGAACACAGAAAATTAATCGCAAGAATTTTTCACCCAAAAAAATGGCAAGAATCCAATCCGAAATAAAAATAAAAATAAAGAAGTTGATGACAAGAATGGTCATTTTGACCCAGAAGAACACGAACATACATTGAAGGATCTCAATCACCCCTGTGTGGTCACAAACTTTTGGGTATGAACAGACAGCGAAAACCGAATTAACAACACCGTGGGCCGGCACCGGGGATCGTTCTATGATACAACAGCTATCAAATTTCGATAGATTTTAAAAGGAACTTTCTTTACAAATGTGTACATGTTATTACCCCCCTGAGAAGTTCCAGAAGGTGACTAGATGTCGCCTCTATGTCAATGTTTCCTCCGAGGCGTCAGATCACTGTCCGGAGGATGCGCTTTCGCTTGCGAGCGGCGGCGCTTTAAGATTCCATGTACTGCGAGGGAGGAGGGCTTGTTCTCATCTTCTCAGGACCTGCAAGTCGGTACATTAGGCTCGCGCTATGCAAATGCCTCTCCTTTTCCAGTTTCAAGAAGCCAAAATGATTCGTAAATGCAAGTAAAGAAAAAAACATGCAACAAGAACAGAGTACAAGGAAAGGGCATTGCCACATATAGATGATTTCAAAGATTACTTCAGTCATCGTCACGAACACTGTTGCTGCTCGGGCAAGACATGAGATTATGCAGACGGGAGAAGTCGAAGAACTTACCGCAGAGACCTCGGACCTCCACTTCTCTCCATTCTTGGACAAGGGCACAGCAGCAGCACATCAAATGTGAGAGGAAATCGTCAAACCAACCTCCCTGCCGACATTAACCGAAGAAAAATTTAAGAATACAACAAGATTGAGTGATTCTCCTTTCCTTTTTTCTTTCTTGGCATCCATTCTACCACCCAAACCAAATAAGTCTACGTAAATTAGTGCACCAATTTCACACAATGAAAATTTTGGAACTTTCAACTTAGTAAGCCAGAAATCCTGTGGAATCTGGCCGGACGATCATTTCATGGAGAGGAACAGGATCAAGTGGAAAGATAACTCATTCAATGTTGTCATCGCTTGGCTAGGTAAATATGACGGCGCAATTACCGTTATGTTCAGCATCTTGCGGAGTTTCCTTCGGACACAGCATGTGTAGCAACAGCATGACAGTATGAGTGAATATGCCAAAAGATCATTGCATGCTTCTCCAGGACCTGATGAACATGTGGAAATTTTTTCAATAGCATTCGTGAAATATAAGGAAGTACAGAGCTCTCAAGATTCTGCAGAGTGGACAAAATTATATCTGAAGAGGAAGGCTATGTTATATATCTACATGCTTAACTACAATCATGTGATTCCCCAGTTTCACAATTCAGACAAATAAGCAGCACAGAGCACACCGTACACTTTTTGACTTCCTCACGCGCATGAAAAGATTGAAAGTTTCAACATCTTAAAAGGCATCTTGTTACTTGCAGTAATGCTACAAGTTTATCTTCAGCAAATTCATCAAGCATATACAAAAAATGAAGAGTATTTCTTATCAGTTTGCTGTTGGTCAAGTTCAGGAAATCGCGATAAAATACCAAACGATTCATGAGGAATTAGAGAGGAGGTAAAACTGCAATAAAGGATGGGAGCAAGGAGGGATGCTAGCTTCGGAAGCATAAGCATAGGACCAGAGTCTTGCTAGGACATTCGATGTTTGCTGAAGCGAAGCTGTTAAAAGAGTCTACAATTGTAAAATGAGAAATATTTTGGACTATCAAATACTAGGGGATTCCAGCTCATATGAACTGGACCAAGTATGAGGATACTGGAATTTCCATACAGATTACTAGTAAGCCTCGGTGCTAGTAAGCATTTGGTGTGTCTTTTTGATGTGAGAGACTATTGAAGCTCTTCTAAATTGGAAAGGGAATAGAATAAGCATTGGAAAATCTTGAACTAAAAGTTGTAGCACTTAGCACATGCCATGCCATAGTAAATCGGCAATTTGCAAGTCGGCAGTTTCAATTAGGAACAAACTTGGCATTCCTTGGAAGCACTCTAGGCATATAAGCCAAACTAGGACTAATGGATGGCAAGCCAACTCAGCTGACAGTCAACGTATATGACTATGAGCAAAGAAAAACCAAGCCAAGAGCAAGAGTGCCTCTTGAAATTCCTTCCACTTAAATGAAGTCTCCAAATGCATTGACCTTGTATGTTATTTGCCTTTTAGAAATTAAACACTCTTATGAATAAATGAATCTCGCAGAATTTTTACACTTTCAATGCATTCGCCTTTTCAAACAAGTCATGTATACGTGCATCATATGATAGACAATACTGCCGTAGATGGATCATCTATCATCACATCAGGGAGTTGTCACTTGGGCCACTTACCAGACTACAATCTCCATCTCTCGATTCTCTCTTTTTTCAACGTTTCTTTTCTTTTTTTCGCTTTTTTATTTGCTTGGGGAGGTTGGTTGTCTATGCAGTCTTATGCTAAATGATCGCATGACGGTTCACAGACAATACGGACATGAAACATACGATCAGCCATACAGCCAAGGTTATCATCCATTACTGTATGTAACAGAAGCTAAATTCACTCATGACATCAGATTTGCTTACTCATATGCCTCCTAGTTGCCACAGTAGCAATCTTTGAAAATGTGTCGCAAGGGCAGAAGAATGTTTTAATGCCTGCAAATTTAGATGAGTTGTCAGAACGCAGGACATACTACACATATATGAAGAACACATGCTGAACAGTAACACTATCAGTATCGATATAGATAGCTAACTATTCCCCCATAAATAGAAAAGTGTTGCCTGCATGTCTGGGTCATACACAGTAATTAGACCTCTCCAAGAGAAGGGAACTGGATAGCTTTTCTAAAAACCCCTGCTTAAAACTTCAGTAAAGGAAGAAGGGATTGCTACAGTGGATAGAGGTAGTGAGCCTCTTATGCCATCATTACCATATAAAAGGTGGTGATGATGGAGCCAATGTCATAAACAGAGAACTTATAGGGTTTGTGGAATAAAGGGGCACTGGGCAGAAAGGAATAAAGATAAATGTCTTTTGGGAGCCCAATGATAGGGAGATGTCGAATCATTGGATTGAACTCACTGAGGTTTACTAATTTCTCAAAGGTAAAAGTAGAGATGCCAAAATTTATGGTTGTCTCAAAAGAAATTGCGCAGCAGGTCATTAGATTTTGCAGGAGGGAACTTACATAGAAGTGGTTCTGAGCAACAGCCCAGTAAATCGGTGTGCCATTCATATTGCCCATATGAACCTTTAGATGGGATCAGATCATGGTCCAAGGAGACTGATGATGTATTTCTGTCCAGCAAAAGAAGAAACAAATTCTCAAAGACCTCTCCAACTCCTCAAGCTGGACACTGGGCAATAAAATACATGAAGCCTATTCGTAGGAATACCTCAGGCACTAAGGCACTTCGATGATAAAAATGGTTAAACAAGATAAAACTGGGTCATTTATCAGTTTAAGTTGATGAAGTGATATGAGGAAGAAGCTAAATTATCCCAACCAATGTCAGTTTGATGTTTGCAAGTGATCAGTCTTACACTTAACAGACTTGAAAGAAAACTGAAGGCAACAGCGGTGATGTTAATACATATAGGAGTTTAACTTCACAGAAAACTGACCTCGAAGTTTTGCTAGTAGAACTTTTCTTAGGATATGTTTCATCAGCGGAATGTTCTCTATCACTATCAGCATCAGAGGTACTTTTCTCCTTTTTCTTGGATTCTTTGACAGGGGAACCATCATCAAGGAGTGAATTCGAGGCAACAGTTTCTGTGACTTCAAGTAAGCGCTGGATTACTTCACACTGACTCAAATCCAAATTTGCTTGCGACCGTTGAAGTTCCAGTTGAAGCTTCTCGTTCTCCTTCTTCAGAGCCTCATTGAAACAGAGGTTTGGATAGGAACAGGACAGAGTTTTCTTCAACATCATGGTTTCATTTCTCGAAGGTTCATGCGTTAAGATTACACTTTGCACCTTCTGATCCTCATCGTCCAATGTGTATTCTCGTTGATCCAGCTCAATAACTTCCAACCTTTCCTGCAAATTAATGACAAAAAGAAGTAAAGCCCTCGATGCTAGCAATTCGGAGATTTAGCAAGATCCTTGGAGGATTTGCAGACGAGACGTATCAATTTTTGGATGAACCACCCGGAATTTCCTTCCAAATACTACTTCTCCCTTGCAGACTCAAGGGAGATAATGCATGCCAGTGATTGCAAGGCGCAATGGAACACGTTGTATTCCTAAACAACCTATTCAAGGATTCAAAATCAACTTCTGTCCATTACAGGACTTCTCCAACTACAACCATGCACAACATTTTGACCAGCAAACCTGTTTCATGTGTTTTAATGTCCAAGCAAAATTAAAGTTATATGAACTCTACTCCAAGTCCACAGGCTTCGTGCACAGTAAGACAACTAAAGTCAAAACAAAATTTTGTCTGAGATCCATCATCAGTTGGCCAAATTGACCTGACTTCATTGCAATCAAGTCATCACTCAGAATGCTATTGAGAAAATTCAGTAACCTTGTTGATTGACACATATCATCAGCATCTATGGACATAACCTTATGAATAAAGGCAGGGAATTTTTTTATGTTATTTTTTTACCAACATATACCATCAGTATCAACTCCGCGACACCGATCGCGATAAACATCCACAAAGACGGACGCCTAGAGCAAAGAGAATCCTTACCCGTACTCGAGCATTGTCCACAAGAGTAATGAGGGGCACGAGCTTCAAGTACCGATCGATCTCGTTCTGAGCCCTCCTGAACTGATACACGATGTTCCACCCCATGGCCAACAGATAGAGGTAACTCCTGTCCTGGCAACTGTTGACCAGGAGGTAAGACCTCCGCAGCGCGTCCTCCAGCTGCTCCAGAGGCTCCCTCGTCTCCGGGTACTTCTTGAGCTCGGAGATCTTGAGCTGCTCCAGCAAGTTGCCGATCAGCTTCAGATGCTGAGCAAACTGCCTGCAATTCTTCTTGTGCATCCGCGCGGTGTTGGCGGCCTTCACGATCATCCCGATCAGCCTCACGGCGTCGAGGCCCGTGAGTTGGGCCACATTCGCAAGCTCTCCGAAATGCTCCCAAGTAGCCATGTTGACCACTCGGTACGAAGAATTGACTCAGTTGGACACGACCCAAGAATTCACCAGGATCTCCGATTCGATGTGCTCGCTAGACTCTCCAATAAAAGAAGTCGAGAAGGTGCCAATAGCTGTGTGCATAGATCGAAATCCACAATCAGAGAGCAATTCCGGTCTCAATTCACCACATGCAAAGCCGAATCGAAGCTCCAAACCCCCTTTGCAAAAAATTCCAAAGCTCTCCGAAGATCGTGTCGTTCTGGTCAGCCCAAAAGATTACAGAGTCGGACCAGAAGCCACTCTGCGAGATCTTCAGATAAAAGACGTCGCAATGCACGATTTTTTCTTCTGGATTCGAATCCGCGGGTGCTCCGGAAGTTCACCTGCAGCGAAATGGAGCGGACTGAGAAAGCTTCGTCCAACGGATTATGATCATGCGTTACGCTCGCTGACCAAATTTTCAACGGCAAAAAGGAAAAACATATTCAGAAAAAGCAACGAATTGCTCGGCTCCAGTCTCTTCGAGGATAAGCGACATTATCAAAGAGAAACCAACCAGCGAATCATCACGAACAGCGCTTCCTCACTCGCCACAGTGGCGACCTCGCTCTTCAGCCCAGAGCTCCCAGGACCTACACAGAGAAGTAGGGACGTGAAAACCACTCGCAAGTTCGAAACCGGTGTTCGGTGACTCCAGCAAGAATGCACGCGAAGCCGTCGCTCGTCCAGAACTCCGACCCAATCGGATACGAAGCACAGCTCCGGCGAAATGCACATGGGAAAATTACCACTCTCCCTCTCTCTCTCTCTGTGGTGCAGAAAAAGCTTCTGGGTCCAAGTAAATTTTTCGCTTTTCCAGTTAAATGATGCCCACTTTGAGCTTTTCAGGTGAAACAGACCTCCATGCAAGAAAAAGAAAAAGAGAGAGAGAAAAGAAGAGTGCAGAGCAGAGAGCATTGGAGTGCGGGAGCGACAGACATTGCTTTGCGTAAAAAAGACCTTCCTGATCTGCTGACGATTCTGCTTCTTCTACTTCTTCTCCTCCTCCTCCTTCTTCGTCTTCACCTGTCGAGGATGTGTGTACGCTTGTCCATTTTCTGGAGCATACGAACAGAGAGAGAGACAGGGAAGAGCTTGAGGAGGTTGTCCAATCTTTAATGGCTCAGACTCAGAGCATCCGTGTCCTCTCTCTCTCTCTCTCTCTCTCTATCTCTCTCTCTCTCTCCCTCTCCCTCTCCCTCTCCCCCTCTGGCCGCAAGCGCGAGTGCACCACCCACTAGTCGAGACAAAGCGAAACCGAAGACGCTGATTTTTCAGTTGCCCGCTGGTGGTTCCCGCGATTACCCTCGTGCCCCTGGTTGGTCGCTCTTATTACGGTGCATGCCACCGGTGAAAAAGGTCCGGGAGGGACGCCGCAATGAATACGGGCGTTGACTGTAAAAAATAAAACTGGGACTCAAATTTAATTTACTGGGCCGTGATAAAAAGAGGTAAATTTTTAGGCAAAAGAAAAAATAAATGCACTTAATTAATTAAGAGCGCGGACAGCTGGCGAGTGTACTCGCGAGAAGGCGGCGAGGCGAGAGACACGCGCGCCCGCCTGCCTTTGCTCACGAGGAGCGTGTAATGGATCTCTGGTCAAACAATCGAATCAATAATTCAGATTATAAATTTTTGACAAATAATTTTCAGGAACTTAGGGAATAGCTATACTTGTTAAGCAAAGCACGAAGGCCCGTAGCCGTAGTCAAAAGGCGGGTAACGGTAATCACGGCTTGCCGAACCACGAAACGAAAAAGAGCTCCGAATCAAGGAAAAGCCATAAGAGGTCTTTCTCTTAAGAGGCGTTTATTCGAAAGGAACAACCCTAAGAACCATATAGCTACACGTCCTGAAGCAGGAAAAGAAGAAAGACCTAAGAGGATACTGCAGCTTCCTCGTAACGATAGGAAGAGGAAATGCTAAGCGAAAAAGGTGTTGATTACTTAATGAGTTATGGCCACTAGTCATTCGAATTTCTTTTTATTCATTTCAGTATTCTCACTGGGCATTTAGCTAGCCTGTTAGGAGTGCACGCAGCGGAAGTTCGATACTTTTTTTTCGGGGAGATCGCTAAGAGGGAGCCCAAGTCCGAGCCCGTCAATATATCTAGTTGGACCTACCTTTACTTAAAAGCTTAAGCCAATGAGTTATGGTATATTAATTGGCTCAGTACCACATTAATTCTCCTATGTGGGATTTCTCTAACACAACTCACACATGCATACTAACAATCTCCCTCTCATGTATGAGCTCCGGTATTAGGTTTGCTCCCTTTTAATCCAAGCATTCCTCCGCACCAACATACTCAACTTGAATCTCCATCAACGCCCATCAGGCCCGTTGCTACACCACAACGTCTATCGGCCCGGAAACCTCGTTGGCTCCATCTCAATCTGAATCTCCACAACGTTTACCGGCCCGGAAACCGCGTTGGCTCCATCTCAATCTAAATCTTCATCAACGTCCATCGGGCTCGCACTGCTACACCACAGTGTCCACCGGCCCGAAAATCGCGTTGGCACCAGATTCCTTCTTGAGACGCAATCACTAGATTTTTTCTTGAGATATTCACTGGAACAAGGTGAGGCCCACCAATCAACCATCGGCTCTGATACCATTTGTTGGGTGCGCGCAGCGGAAGTCCAATACTTTTTTTGTGGGGAATATCGCTAAGAGGGAGCCCAAGTCCGAGCACGTCAATATATCCAGTTGGATCCACCTTTATTCAAAAGCTTAAGCCAATGAGTTATGGGCCAACTTGGGTATATTAATTGGCTCAGTATCACATCAATTCTCCTATGTGGTATTTCTCTAACACAACTCACAGATACATCCTAACATAGCCTATCTCGCCACTTTCGCTTCCATACTCAACCGTCTCTCTCCTTAGTCCGATCTACCCTCTATTGATTGAGACGGTTTGAAGACTCCCTTTATGCAATTATGAACTCCTCGTCCCTTACTCATTTTTTGAAAGCCAGAATATTCGCATAGAGAAGTATCTCTATCACGCATGCTCCTCCACTGACGACAAAATGACCTTATATCCTCTTCTAGGAATTCCTACCCACCTATAAGAGAGGGGAAACAAGTAAAAGAGTATTATGCATGAATATGCTTGTGCATTGGAAATATCTCATAGCAGGAAGGCCCAGAGATCATAAAGGATGGGATGGGAATGGAGGCATTCCAACCCAAGGGAGCAGTTGATCCGTATACGTATACTACGTAATGGAAACTAAACCTTCAAAAATAGATTGGGGGCCCTGCACCAAGGGAATTCTCTTCGCGCGAAAAGCTTTTCACTGGTTCCTCGTTAGGGGGGAGGGAGAAGCTCTCTCTCTCCCCCTTCATTCTTCACTTTTCTGTATGTTTTTCTTTTCTATCTTTGTTGCTTGGTTTCTTTTCCCTCTTCTTCCGATCTTCTTTAGATCTGGAAGTTTCTTTTCTCCCATTTTGGGGAGATGTCTCTCCCAATCTGTCTCAGATTTAGGAGTTTTTGCTAGTTTGTTTGTTGCGTTTCGCTTTCCTCAGGTTTTGTTGTTGAACAAATCCAGATTCGGTGAAGATCAAAAGAGTTTAGTCAATGATCTATACTCGTTTAACTTTGTTTCTCTGCACGGCGATGGTGATGGGGACGCCGAACCTAGGCGTGCACCGCCGAAAGGCAAAGCCGTTGCGGCACATGAAGATATCGGTGTGTACTCATTACCAAAGACGGATCTGGTGATCGGTCGCCGATTTCAGCTTGGAGAAATTTTTTATCAGCTTTCTAAACGAGTAATCCTTAGCGTTATTCTTAGTAAGCTTATGTTTTTTGATATTGTTCTGTTGTGGATATCCAACATGAATCGTTGTATCTCATGTATATTGAGGACTTGCATGAAAAAAAAAATTGACAAAAAAAAAATTCATCTCTTATTGGGAATTTGATCGATAGTGAGGAAGTGGCCAAAGATTATGAACGATCAAGCTGGTAAATGATCGGGCCGAAGTTTCGAGAAAATCTCTACTCATCACGGCAGCTTAGAATCGAGCAGCGTGATTCGTGGAAGTCGACTTCACAATCTTTCGTGTTCCCCGGCTCCCGATGAATTAACATATTTGCGACTGGACCTACTACTTCGAAAAGTTCAAGAACCATATTGGTCTATTTAAAAATTCAAGGACTATATTGTTATTGGGTTAAAGTTTATGGACTATACTGGTCAAATTGAATGTTTAGGAACTACACTACACATTAGTTCAAAGTTCAAAAACTATTCGTGTCATTATCACTTTTGTAAACATGTTTTTACATGTATTCATTCCTCCTCCTTTTTGTCATTAGTGTCGATAATTATTGCGCGTATATTTGTTGGGATCGTAGCCCATCTCGGTGCAGAAGATACGAAAGAAAGGAATAGGTAAGTTGGACATATAAAATGCAGCTCGAAAGTATAAACTCGATTTATTTGCTAAATAGATGTATGGTACAAAAAATTAGGAAAGAAGAGTTTGGAATATTGCTATTTTCTTCGCAAATTCAAACTTGTTTCCAATTGGTCAACTCTATCGCGGCATGTGAAAGTCAAACCCCATCATTAACTGGCATGTGCAATAAAGTCACCGGCCGATTAGCTCCCTGGTTCACCCTCCTTAGTAGAAAAAGTCAAAAGTTTGCATTTACATGTCCAATACGACCTAAAGTAGTTTTTTTTTTTTTATAATCGAGGTGTTCAGCTGGGAAATCGAACTTGGGATCAGTGCGCCTAACCACACAATCCCAAGTGCGTCTTAACCAACCGAGCTACCCATGGGTGGATGACCTAAAGTAGTTTTGATGGTTTTTTGAACTAATGGTCCATTTATTTTGCAAAAAATAAATTATTTGGAATAATTTTTTTCAAAAATAAAAATCGCTTATAATAATTAATCGATGGAAGTTATTTATATCTAAAAATTTTCGTGAACGACGAGAATATTTTTTCATTCATTGGTTTTTTCAAGTGATATAAATGATAATTTTTTCAGTTTTTTTTAGATTATTCAATTTTCGCGAAAAAAAAATGAAGTCTAAGTCTCTCTCCTCGAGCAAGTCATTAAAGCCCATGCTAAGACACGTGCCATGGAATTATTTTTCCTTACGATTGGAAAAATTGTTAGAAAAGTCTTAAACATATTAGATTGGTGTCAATTTAGTCATAAGTCTTTTCACCTAGAGCCAGTTCAATTCTTTCGATTAATTTTGATCAGATATTGCTGACGTGGACGCTAGACAACGTACGTGACGCGATTGGCACTGATGAAAATATTTTTAATAGTATTTTAACATATATTTTTTTATTTTTTATGTCTTTTTTCCCTCTTTCCTCCTATGGCTAGCGAGGACGGCGACGAGGGTGATCGTTGGTGAGGTCAACCTTACCGGTGTTGTCCCTTGCTTAGGCGAGGCAAATCCTCATCGGCCACCGGAGGAAAGAGAGAAAAAATTAAAGGAAAAAAATAAAAAAATCACAAGTTAATAAAATATTAAATTAAAAATCATCAACGGCAATGTTAGTCGTGCCACATAGGTTGCCAATGTCCAACGAAGCAATATCCGGTCAAAATTAGTCGAAAGGACTTAATTAACTTAGAGCAAAAGGTTTAAAACTAAATTGATATCAATATAATAGGTTTATAACTTTTCTGACACTTTTTCCCCTTGTAGTGTGATTGCTGAAGATTATATCAGGCAAGAATTAAGCAATGCAAAAATTTTAGTGTCGTTTCGACGAGAAAGTTCACTCGTTTTTTTTACCACTTTGTCGATCTTTACTCGGTCGGGTTGGCATAACAATTCTATCCAAAATTACATATGTATATATATAACCCCAAAAAAAAAGATAATCGATATAATATCGTCGACATTATCATGAAGTCACTATCTTTTTTAGCTTTAAACGGGAGATGAAATGAGCACACGCGACGTAACGATATTAGATTTAAGGATAGCGTCGACCGAATTACAGTAGCAGGGGCATATACGTCAATCGGTGAGCCGGCATGGTACAAGTGGGGGATGGCATTCCAATCACGTGCCACGTGTCCAACATCCTGTTCTGTCCATGGAGCCCTTAGTCCCTCTCAATTCAATGTGTCCCTTGCGACATACGCCAAACCGAAATTTGACAATCAAACAACCTTAGGCCGACCGATTAGATTCCTCGCACGGGCAAAAAGTTAATAATCGCGGAAAATGCGCCGCTGAATAAATCGTTGAATATAATAAGAATGTTTTCCTTTTAACTTCTGAAGAGTTATATATATTATGCGTAGTTATAAATTAAGCATGTTCGCCAATAATTACACCTGTCAAAATGAGTTTAAAACCTATTTATTAACCCAAATATATTTAAATGAGTCATCTTGTAGTCTTTCTCCATGGACGACCTCGAACACAAAGAGTTTCACTTTCAAACTCTCTTTTCTCTCTCCCCTTTGTTGCTTACGGATCTGATTTGCCGCCACCCATCTCCGGTGGCCGAGATTGGGCGATCGTCAGCCCAGACAAGGTGAATGGCTTTCTCCTCTTCGTGACTCACGGATCTGATTTGTCGTTGAGCTTTTTGCTTGGCTTGGACATGTCGCCCTCGATCTTAAAGACGCAGGCAGCCGTGGCCACAGAGATGATCCTATGAGCTAGAACGAGCTGGTTTTAAGGGTATGTGGGCATTACGGCGAGTATCTCCTCCGCGAGGTCAAAGTCGAGACCACCATCGCCAATGCCCTATGCGACAATACCCAATTCCAATTCCACACCGCTCAAAAACAACACACACCAAGCGTGGGCGAGGGTCGTGACTCTCATTGGCCGGCGAGGGTCAGCTGGCAAACAATCGCTATCCACAAACCTAGTATGTGCCGATCTTCGACGGTCTTAAAAGAAAATAAATATAAAATGCAGATTTTTAAAAAACATAAAAATAAAAAATTAGATTAAAATGGGATTTTTAAAGAGAAATAAAAATAAAAAATTCATATGTTTAAATTTAAAAATATAAATAAAATCAATTACAAAAATTATATAAATTGTACATAATGATTTAGTCATATAATTTTTTGCAAAATTTGTAAGAAATAAATTTTCTTAGACTAGATTAAATAGAAAAGTGTTTTAATAAATGGGTCGGGTAAGGCATGGGTCAATAATTTTGCATTACACATAAATAGATCATAAACGGGTTAATAAGTCAATTTTGGTTGGACCATTTGGGACCCGACCCACCTATTTGACAGATCTACTAACAATTCTTACTTTGATAGACATTAGGCACCAACCCTATCATATAGGCGACAAAAAAAAAAAGGTAAATAGTTTTTTTTTTGTCGAAAAAGATAAATAGTTAAAGGAGAGAGAATTTGATAGAGTCAAAAACCTGTGATGTTGCATTTGGTACGATGGAAAGGGATGTTATGGAATAGGAACGAACGAAATGGAACAAAATAGAAAAGGTCGATTTCTATTTTATTTGAAAACATCACAAAATATTATTTAACAACACATGAGAAATTGAGAATCATAACAAATGCTAGTAATCAAAATCTATTCTTGCACATCAAGAGAGATGCTTCTGCCTAATCCCGTTGCCAAAGAAGCCAGTAAACGATAACGGGAAACTATTCCAATCATCGAAAATTGGGATAATCTCGAATACAGAATAAACGGCATAATATACCGACAACAAAATCGCGAAAAAAAACGTATGGGAATTCAAATGTAGAACAGATAACCGGTGTCATAATCAGAAGGTGCCCACAATCAAGTTGCTCGTTAAATTAGATTTCGGCCGGACGATCGAATTTCCTGAGAGGGGGGGGAAAAAAGAAACTAAAGGGACACGACTACTCGATCTAAGGATTTGACTGGAAAAACCCAACGACTTAGCCACGGCTCTATCACATATACGACGGTTAGCAATTCGAAACACACCCTTTCCCAAAATATAATAAATAAAGTGAATTTCTCACGAGGAAAGGAAAAGAAAAAACATACAAATAGATTAAAACACATTTAAGAATCTTTCCTCGACTTAGGAGAACGGAGGAAGAATGATCCTCCTCTTCCAACACTGAGCCAGACACCACCTTCCACTAATCTTCCTAATTATTAATTATTGTTAATTTTTCTGATTTTTTTTGGGGGGGGGGAGGAAAAGAACAAGGAGGGACCAAATCCCAATCACAATTTCTCGCGTTAAAGAAAAAGTACAAATCGTCAGTTTACGTAGGTTGGACATCACACGAGTTGTCGGTTTTATACGATATTTCGGAGTTTTCGATGCGATTCCTGATTTCCTATCAACCTTAATTTACCCGTTAACTGTGCATGTCCTTTTCCCCCCACCAACTTTATAATTTTTTTTTTTTTAACTTTCATGAGTTTTTATTTTAATTATTATTATTATCATCATTATTATTAACGTCACGGAATTATTTAAAAAAAAAGAGAGTGATTATCGCCTTTCGACGGAACGGAAAGCTACATTTTTCAATCAAAAAGTCGCAATCTTTTTATGCTTGCGCTGATCTAAAAGTCACGAGTGTTGATCACTTCATTTGGCAACGACAAAGCCACATTTTTCATGCCATACAACTCACAATTTTCTGCCTCACTTTTCACTAGTTTCATCATACTGATCAAGTTCTAGGAGTTAAATAACTTTTAAACCTAAAAGCCACGGCTTTTTTGAAATGATCGCATTCGTCTAAGGTTTCGCTTGTTTCACGAAAAATAACTTTCAAGAATAAATTTTTTAAAAAAAAAATCTGCGTTTAATTCGCACAAGATGAACTAGTCAATGAAAACATTTTCCGTCAATGGAAAAAAAAACACTTTTATAAGTAGGAAAAATGAATTTCTCTTTTTGAAAAAAAAAATAATTTTCGCTCCTCTTTCTTTCATCAGACCAAGCAGGTCCTCTCCTCCATTCACTCCTTTATTTTCCATTTTTTCTTTTTCTTTTAAAAAATCTTGAATTTGGAATTATTCTATCTTTTTTTTTTTTTTTTTGCGTTTTCCTTCTTCTTGGGCTGGTGAGCTCGAACCTCACCAGAGTTTGGGGAGCTCTGAGGCTTCGCTTCACCCAAGGCCGATGGCCGGTCGCTATGGCCGACGATCGGTCGAAGAAGAAAGAAAATGAAAATGAAAAAAATAAATTAGAAAGATTGTACAGAGGAAAATCAAATCGAATTTTTCGTACAAGACAGTTATATATATTGCATATATATATATATATATATATATATATATATATATATATATATATATATATATTTTGCTCTTTTTCAAACAATGGGAGTTGCTATTAGTTCGTTGCTTATTACATATGGGTTCCTCTGTCTGAATTTCAGTCCCTTTCAACTGCAACTCAAGAAAACCTTATGGTCTTGATCCACTATCATTATCTTTATCACAGTTATTTTTATTTTTATTTTTAAAAAGTGTTATGATCAGTACCGACCTTCCACCAGATAGATGTTCCTCAGTCCGTGTCCTCGTCCTTCGTCTGTCTGTTGTCTTGCTGGGTCATTCTTAATCAATTAATTATAATTAAATTCGAGGTTAATTATCATAACCAGAGTCCCGTGGAGCTCCAAATTGAGAGGACAAAAAAAAATAAAAATAAAAGGTTTAATGATTAACGTCATCACGGGGGGCGACAATCGATCATGTAATCTAAGACACCCTGTGACTCTAGATTCGCATCTTGATATACACATGCATAATTGATTATATATATTACACGGGGAAATTGTCAAACCCTAAGCCTATCGTTTGCCAATTTAATCTTAAAAAACCTTTTAATTTTGGTAATTCAGTCCTCAACATTTTACATTTATATCAATTCTATCCTAAACTCTTTTTTTTTGTGTCAATTCTATCCTAAACCTATTTTTTTGTGCCAATTCAGTTATAAAACTTTTGCGTTTGTGTCAATTTAATCTATCCAGCCAAATTTGACCGGCCGACGATGACATGGATGCCAACCGGACATCGACGCTGATGTGAATTTTTTTTATTTATATTTTAGTAATTTAAAAAAAAATCATTTTTTCCCTTCTATTTTCTGTTTTATGTGCTGTATTCTTCCTCCTTTCTTCTTCGCCTAGCAAGCATATTCCTATTGGCGACATGCTAAAGTCTACCAATGGCCTTGCCGGCACTGGGCTAGACCAGTCATGGCGAGGCATGACCTCACCCAGATCTGGCTTGGACGAGTTGGCCAGTCATGGCAGCCTTGCCATGGACGTCGAGGTCGGCTGATCGTTGCGGCTTCAGCAAGGCGAAGAGTAAGGATTGGCTCATCATGGCTTCATCCTTGAGGTTGGGCGAGGCTCGTCCGCAGTTGACCTCCCCATATTGTTTCCCCGATTTTTGCAATTTTATTCTTTTGCTGCGTTCGTTCATTTGTTGTTGCCTAGATCTGGCTCACCGTCCATGGCGAAGTTGCCACGGCAGACCTCGCCCAGCCTAGATCTGGGTGATCGGCGAGGTCGCAACTCCTGTCCATGGCAATGCTGCCATGGCTGGGCGAGGTCGCGACTCGCCATGGTCAGTCCCGCTGGCGCCGATGAGGCCATCGGTAGCTTAGTATTTGGCTGGTCTCCACCGCCAACCTGCTTGCTAGAGGGAAAAAAAGGGGGAAAATGAAAATAGAAGAAAAGAAAAATAGTTTAGATATATTAAAATATTAATAAAAATTACCCACGTCATTACCGGCCGATGTCTACGTCACCGTCGGCCGGTCAAAATTGGCCGGATAGGCTGAATTGGCACAAACGCAAAAGGTTTAAGACTGAATTGGGAGAAGTGCAATAGATTTAGGATTTTTTTGACAATTTTTCCTATGTTGTACCAGAAAAAAAATTGCTCATTTTTTTTATTTTCTTTTTTGGAAAAAGTCATTAAAAATTTCAAACCGTGCCTTTTTTTTTGTGATTTCAAAATCTCAAACCATGCTCATTATGCACATTCATCCTAAACTTTTTCTTGTGACATAAAAAACCTCAAATGTGTGCCTATGCGATATGTTTACACTTCGTTGAAATTCCATCATATGATTTTTCAGCTTAAATGATATCATTTTTTATTTTACTTAAACTACGTGGATGTCATGTCAGTACCGTTTGCTGTTGGACGTCCATATAGGTAGATTTCTAAACGGTGCTCACTGATGGAGGGTAAATGTGTTATACCGATACGAGTTTGAGATTTTTTATGTCAATGAAAAATTTACTGATATATGTGTCACAGTAGACATAGTTTGATTTTTTTTTTTTTTTGCGATTATTGTCCCTTTTTTTTTTATTAACTTGGAGCATCGTGGGTGAGAATCGAAGAACAAAAGCTGAACTTATTAGTTTGTGCCTAATTCTCTAAAATATCCCAAACTTTAGGTCTGTTCTTAACTCTACATTTTGTTTTTTTTTTAAATTAAAAAACCCTCAATTTTATGTGGTCTCAAATCTATCTCGGACATTTCTTTGTCTAAAAAAAATTGCAAACTTTAAATTTCGTTTTAAATCTGCCCACATTAACCCTCGTCCTAAAATCATTATTAATCGTTTGATGTAATATGATCATGTCGGTAACAAATCCACATTAGCAAAGGGACGTTGAAAATTATCTTCAAAACGAAAGCATTCTTTGATATGAAAATCAGGGAAATTAGTGCAACTTTTTTTGATCTAGAGAAAAATCATAAACTTTCAATCCAGTTTTGAATTTGCCCCGTTTAACCTGCGTCCAAAACTCGCCCACTTCGATAAAAAAAAAAAAATCGACATTAGCAAACTGACGTTGAAAATTATTTCTAAAACGAAACGATTCTTTCATATGAAAATAAGGAAAATTAGAAATGACTAACAATAATTTTTGGACGAAAGGTTAATGGGGATAAATTTAATACTAGTGTTAAAGTTAATTTTTGTCGGGGAGATTACTTTGTGATGGACAGGACGTGCTTAGGGCTTTTCCCAAAGGAAAAATGACATGAATAGTCTTTTAACTTTGACCCCATGTACAATATGATTTTTGAACTTTTAATTTATTCAATATAGTCCCAAAATTTAAGCCCAACTTGTAATGTCGTCCTTGAATATTTAAATTATTCAATGTGATCCTTGGATTTTTGGTATATATTCAATTTTATCCATGGACTACATGAAAATATTCAATATTGTCTATGAGTTTGACTGAGAAAAAAATATTGTCTATTGTCTCTGAGCTTGAATTAATGGATAAAACTAACCATTCATTAAAAGTTCAAGGATTTACACTAAACAAATTAAGAATTCAGAGGCTACATCACGCATTGCGGTAAAGTCCAGGGATCACATTGCACATTGGACCAAAATTCAAGAATCATTCGTGCCATTGTCTATTTCCCAAATTAACTATTCACATCATTCTCGGACATGAAGCGCACACTTTGTTGTAAAAAAAGAAAAGAAATAAAAAAAGATAAGAGCCAGCTGAATCTCCAACAAGATTGATGGGGATCGATCACAGGAGTTAGAGCCCTCGCTCGTCTGGATCTACGCAGCTCGACGCCGACGACTCGACGTGCCTGGTCAAACCAGTCCTCACTCCTCAGCTCGAGATGCGAAGAGTGGCGTGGCCGCCCACGTCGTGATTCCGCCGTCGTAGGAAAAACAAGCGTGTATTGAAAAAGAAAAAAAGAAAAGACGTGGCATTCGGCGGCGGAAGCGCGGTACGATGGTCGCGGGCCTCGCCAGCGTCGATAGCTAGTACGAGATTGTTAGGTAGAGTGAACGGAACCCACCCAACTGAAGCGAAAACTGAACGGAGGATGGGCCATTTGCATTTATCAAATCCAATAGGTGTAAGGAATAATGGCATGTACCTGTTTTTGGTCGGTAATTAAGGTGACCCATGTGGGTCGGGTTGTAAGTAATGTGACCCATGTGGGTCGGGTTGTAAGTGCCAACGACGATGACAGCTAAATTATACTAAAGCAAAAGAGAGAGACTAGAAAGAAAAAGGGGCCACTCACACTAGAAAGTGGGAACACTTTGGAATCCCACCTAATTTGTCAATTCTTAGACCCACTTAATGTGAAGATTAAGCGATTGGTTTAGTGCTCGCTAAGGAACAAAAAGGGGCACTTTGCCTTTGAGCTATTTTAAACCCTTGAAGATCCACATGAATTTTCGTGTACAAAAAGGCCCGATTGTTCATGATTTATTTATTTATTTATTTTCTTTTTCTTTACAACAATCCGATTGTCTACCCTTAGCGACCCAATTTTAAAATCGAAATCGAAATCGCGTTCCAATTTGTCAGGCCGAGATCGTGAGGGCGAGCGAACATGCCGAATTAAGTGAATTCTGCCTTTTTCTCTCATTTGAAATTTAGACGCGTATCCGAGAGGCCGCAACTTCCTCCGGATATGGGTTTGTGAGATTAAATCGAAGTCGAAGTCGAATTGAATATGAGGCCGTGCCCATCGATGCGCAGCGTCTTGGG
The DNA here is from genome assembly GCA_021437785.1 of Rhodomyrtus psidioides. Classification (NCBI taxonomy): domain Eukaryota; kingdom Viridiplantae; phylum Streptophyta; class Magnoliopsida; order Myrtales; family Myrtaceae; genus Rhodomyrtus; species Rhodomyrtus psidioides. Next base: position 4,076,010 of record JAILYB010000040.1, on the reverse strand, counting down.
GCTTGCATGGCCATCATTCTGATTAAAATGATTTTTTTTTTCTGATTCTCTTATCTGGATGAGTTTTAGAGAATCCGAACGTGCTCGGTAACCGCCCAAAATTTATGTTCCTATAACAGAAACGCGTTTGATAATTGAACGAAATTTATGTTTCCGAGAACAATTACTCATTCTAATTTTTGTCATTTAAGCCAAATAATTGTGAAATTTAATCATACATTTTGAACTAATCGGAGATTAATCCATATTGATTTTTTATATATATAAAACATTGCATATTGAAATGTAAAAAAAAAATATTAAGAATCATCACGAATTATTTTTGCCATTTATTGTGGGATTTCACGGAACTCTTTTGAGCGAGCATATAACCGGCGCGAGCGACACCCTCGTTTTTCGCAAGGAAAATGCATTGCATTACCCTTAATTGGTGTGCTTTTTTGGTTCTAATGAATCAAATCTCAATCTCAATTCATGGGAAAACTTTAATAACGAGAGCTTGTTAAGCGTTCACGATGGTTATTTTTATCTCTCTCTTTTTTTTCAAAATTTTCTAAAGCTAGATCAAGTATAATTTTTTTTTTTTAAATTAGCACCACCGATCTTGAAACCGTCGTCCGCGTTGGTGGTCTCGTGTTGCGGCACGTTTGGAGGGAGATGATTGAATCCTCCTCCTCCTCCTCCTCCTCCATTAGTCCCACTCCCACCGGCAAGACACGACCTCCAAAAGTGGCTTTTCGAGAAGCCCCATCATTATCTCTACCACCAGTGCCTTTTTGGCTACCACTGACCTGACCCACCTTTTCGCCTTCCTTTCATTTTCAATCGATGTCAATGGGTTTGCTTAGCTTGGGGTGAAAATATTTCTCGAAATTTCGTTTTTCGAATTTTTACCCTATCCTTTAATATAAAATAATAAGTCAATAAAAAAAAATACTTTTCAGGATTACTCTTCTTACTTTTTTTAAAAAAAAAATATTTTAACATCTTATTACTTTTGCTTTTGCTTTTGCTTTGCTTTTCTCTTTTCTTTTTGTCTTTTCATCCATTGGGCCGGTTGCCGGACCTTGACGATGGCCAGTGAGGTGGGAGCTCTAGCTCGCCCCGACAAGTCTCGGCCTAGAGGCTGGCCGGCGAGGCGGAAGAAAACTAAGTAAAATAAAAATAATAAAGGCGGTTTAAAAATCAGAATGAATTTCTCGGCCCCATATAAAGCCGCGCGATTGAAATTATTTTCTAAAGGGAAGAAAAATAGATATTTGCCTGGGAAAAAAAATCAATTTTCCTTTTTTTTTCACGGGGCTTCCCATGAAACGAGCGCACCGTAAAGATTTTCTTTTAACAAAACAGACTCAACGTTTCTTTTTCTTTTCGAATGTTATTTTGTAACGGGGGGGTTAGTTAATGACCGTGAATAGTGTTCTCCACCTTTTGTCAAATGCGACTCACTGGGTCGGTCAACGATTTCTTCGGTAAGGTTTGACTTCCCAAGTGCACCAGCACGCGTGAAGGGTTCTCTCTTCTCTTAGCTTGGGACTAGTGGGGGGGCCAAGGGGAAAAAGCCTGGCCCCGGCCACGCGCGCGTGGAAAGCAGGCCGGGGACCATGAGCTTCGTTCAATTCCATCTTTTATATTAGGGTCAAACTTTCTCTACGTGCACTCCTTGCGGTAAAAAAAAAGAAAAGGGAAGAGCTAGCGAAACAAATTGAGCGAAACGAAACACCGAGTCTGTTTCGCACAAAAATGAATGACTTGAATTTGTTTTTTTCTTTCCAAAGTGATCTCTTTGTATCGCTTAAGAAAAATGAACGAACGAATAATATTTTCGCCATCCATGAAAATGTTTACGCATAAATTGTTATTAATAATGAGAGTATTTTTATTTCAAGCGATCATTTTTAGGAAAAAAAATATCGAAAAAAAATCTTAAATCTATTGTATTCGAGTCAATTAGATATTAAACCTTTTAATTGTCCCCATTTTCTAAAGCTTTTGAAATTGTTCCAATTTAGTCCATCGGGTCAATTTTTTTTTTGATTTTTTATTATCTTTAATACATAGATATATTTAGTATTACTTTTTATTTTTTATTTTACTCCTTTTTTTTTTAGATCAAGAGCTTGCAAGGTCATCAGCCTACCCGTGCTGACCCCAAGCCGGCGAGCGCTAGCAACCCACGCCGGCATAGGGCGAGGGCGTTGAGCCCCTTGCTCAGATTTGATAAGGGCTGCAACGCCCTCGCTAGTGCCCGACAATGATCGGTCGACGACCATCTTTGGCCTAAATCTAAAAAAAGAAGAAGAAGAAAAAATATTATTTAAAAAAAAAAAAGTCAGCACCGGCTGTCCCATATAGGAAGACGATGTTCACGTCAGCAACTTTCAATCACAATTGATTGAATGAACTCAATTTGCACAAATGCAAAAAAATCACGACTAAATTGTCATAATTAAAAGGTTCAAGACTAAATTGGCACAAATGCAACAGGTTTATGACCTTTTTTTTATGACACTCTTCTTAAAAAAAAAATTCCAAGCCATTTATTTTTTATGGAACAAACGGATCTTAAGGCTGCGTATGGATGGTGGCTGGGGAAACTGTTTCTGTTCCAAAAGTGTTCCGGGAACACTTTTGGAGCAAAAACGCGTACGGTTCAAAAATGTTCCGAAAGTGTTCCGCGGAACACTTTTGTGCCAAAGAACACTTTTGAAGGAACAAAAAAAACTTGCTTCTGGAATTTGGGAACACTTTTTGGAACACTTTTGAAACCATCATCCATCGTTGCCGACGTGATTACCACTCGCTGCCTCGCTAAAAGCCGACCGTCGACGGTCGCCGGCCGCCGGTCGCCCGCCGCCGATCGGCGACTGAAAAAAGTTTTTTTTTTTAAATTACCAAACGCGTTTTTTTCCTAAAAATCGTAATTTTGAACAGAAACACAAAAAAATGTTTCTGTTCAAAAAATGCTCCCTGGAATAGAAACGCTACCATACGCAGCCTATGGTGCTCGACAAATTCCTCGTGGTAGAGCCGCAGCAGCTCACGACATCTTTTCAGAAAGCTGTCTCGCCTGTCTTTTAGGCGCATGGCTAACGCCCCAGACACAACTATACCAGATGCAATGACCTCACAACATCTCTTCTTTTATGTCGAACAAAGGGCTTTCTTTGGGCCATAATGGTTTGGCCCAACGCGATCGGGTATTTGCCATCTCAAGGCCCATGACATTAATTCATCTCGATAAATTTAAATTTCATTTATTTCGCGAAAAATAAATTATATGGAAAATTGAGTAAAAAACCACGTAATTACGGCAACAGGAGACAGAGCGGTTCCAAATTCGTGGGGGGAAAAGATTGGAATGCATTGTTGAGCCAAAAAAAAGAGACCAATGTATTGTCTACTCTTTCCCTCCGGCCGAACCGACAAGACCGGCATTGATGGTCTCAGAGCAACTTGAGAGCGTTCTTGCTGAAAATCTGATCGACGAGAGTATGGTAGGCCGCCTCGGTCGGATGGTAGCTGTCCCAGAACACGTACTTGGTGTCGTCGTCGCATGTGTCAGGGTGACCGAGGCGGTTGCAGAGATAGCTCACCTCTATGTTCCCCGTGCCGCAGCACCCTTTGGTAGAGACTTGAAATCCTATGCAGCAAAAATATAGGGAAGAAGCAAGCCAAATTAGTGGATGTCGAACAACTCCGCGCCGAACATCCAGGCACCGACACGGGAAACGGGTCTTCCCTCGCCGGAGACGAAGACGGGCAAAGAGATCGGAGGGGCTGATCAATGTGTAGGATGGGAGAGAGTTGATTACCGAATCGAGCAGGGTCTCGGATGGTGGCAAGCAAAGGGTAGTAAATGTCGATGTGGACAAGCCTAGCGCCGGGGAGGTCCTCATTGAGGGAGTCGATCTCGGCGGAGAGCTTGGAGTTGAAGAGGACGGCCGCATCATTGGCCGGGTGGAAGCAGTCCCTCTCGGGGCCTCCGTATAGAGTCCTCTGCGACGGGAGGCACCCTACCGGCGGCAGGCTGAGCACCCCAATTCTCCTTGCCCCTAGTCCGTACAGCTCCTGCCCGCCACACAAGTCATGAATTATACATTTGACTTAATTTGCCCGAATTATATAGTGAAGTGAAAGTTCCCAACTTCAAGAGAGAGTCCTACAAAAAATCTTAAACGAGGCAATGAAAATCATACGCGCGTGTTGTTACCCGAAGGAAATTCGAAGCCGAGCGGACCATGAGATCGGTGTAGGACGAGATGTCGTACTGGGATCTTCTCAACGGGGTCGCGAAGTAAGTGTTGGTTATGTCGTTGGCGCCGGTGCACACGATGTAGACGCTCTCGGACGCGATGGCCGACGCTCTCTCCTCCCCGACCTCCGAACGTACGGTTTCCATGTACTGGGAGTAGAAATCCAGTTGATCTGACAAAGATAGGACCATCTGTCGACAAATAAAACACAGACAAGAACAAGTCTTAATCGCCCGTGATGCTATTTAGGGATTGAGGACCGAATTCTTGTGTTGGATTCAAAGCATTGCACGTATTTCAATTCTCAAGATCAATCAAATGTATGTAATACCGATATTTGGTCAATCATCTGGGTTTTGACTCACGTCTTATCCGATTCATTACTTCAATTGTGTATAGAGAGAGAGAGAGAGAGATTACAGCTAGTTCGGCAGAGAGAGGATCATATCCGTTAGCTCCGGAGGCAAAGCTCACACCGGTGAGGAGGTCTTGGAGCTCCAGATTTGGATCCAGATAAGCTGGCAAGAGCTTCTTAACTCCCAATTTCTCAGCTATCATAAAAAAAAAAAAGTTCTAAAAAAAAGGGGCTCTTCAAACTGAATTATCAACTAAAATTCATCGAAGGGTAGTTGAAACAATAGCTTATGTGCTCGACTATCGAAAAAACAAAAATAGAACTAAAGCGTATGAAAGTCCATCAGTTGAATGAAATATATAATTGCCGAAACATGGCACGAGCAAGGTCACTTTCAAAGTATCCATATTTCGGAAAAACGATCAAGAAATTATAATTTTTTTTTATTAATTCAGTTCATCTGACTAACTTTCAGCGGCCAACCGCTAACGTGAAGAGAATCGAGGGTGCTTTTAATTTTCTCGTTGAAATCATGTGGTACCAAGAGAATGAAAGATTTTTTTTTTCCCAACAATTTCGTGCGATAAATGATCTTTTATCACGGAAAGCAAAGCAAGGAATGCCATGCACGGATACGCATCGGGACACGTGGAGAAAAAGGCAAGCCATTGGACAATCGACTCGTGAATTCGGTCCCACGACCCGGGTCGGGTCGGAATCTCGTCTCGTCTAGTCTTCCACCATCCCACCACTATACACAAAAAAACAAAACAAAACCAGCGAGCGAGAGGAGATGTGCGTACCCAACATGTCCGAAGGGACTCGGCCGTTGCTGAACCGCCCCACCGGCACGCCCGGGTCGAGGTCCCGGCCGTAGGGTGGGAAGTTGCACTTGGCCACGGTCGCCAGCCCATTGTTGTTCCCCGGGTCCACGACCGAGTCTCCGAAAGCATAGGCCGCCGGCACCGTCGCGTTGCGAGGAAGCAGCGACACTATGGAGGAGGCGGCCCCGCAGCGCGGGGAGACTAGTGCTATAGCCCAGACGGCGGCGAGCAAGAGCTTGGGATCGAAGGGCGGCCGCGGAGGACTGAGTTCGCTAGGGATCGAGCTCATTTGAAGGAGGAGGAGGAGGAGGAGGAGGAAGGAGGAGTGACTGAACTGAACTTTTGAACTTGAGGGACAAGAGGTTTGATGTTGTGTTGTTTGGGAACGAGGAGGGAGAGAGGATTTAAGACGGGGTTGGTTGTGGCCAAAATGTGAAGACTTTTTTGGTGTGTCGGAGTTCTTCAGGCACGTGCGTGTTATTATGTACAGTTGGGTAGGTCATGGGCCCCGCGTGGGGCTTTTGGCTTTTTACTCTACTCACGTACGGGATTTTCTAACATGGAAAGAGATAAATAGAGCCCGTGTCTCGTTGCTTTTCAAAACAACGCATATTTTGGTCGCATCTTTTCATGAAATCGCGACCTATTAATTTGGTTTTTGATTTTGTTTTTGCTTTTTCTTTGTTCTTTTTCGTTTCTTTTTTCCCTTTTTTTTGTGGCTGAGGGGTGGACAAGGGAGGGGGGAAGGGGCGGCCGCGACCCTTTTGCCAGGGGCCGCAGGGCGACGGGATCTCCTGCCCACAGTGGGCAGGGAGACCACTCATCTCTCACCGTTCCCCAAACATTTTCCCCCTATAAAAAGGGGGAAAAAATTCTAAGGAACAGCCCAGATATGTGGTCTCCCTGCCCACGTGGGCAGGGGATCCGGATTCGGCGGCAGGAACCGTTGGACCCAGCCACCAAAAAAAAAGGAGAAAAAAATGAAAAAAGAGAGAGAGATTTTTTAGTTCGGTTCGGTTAAATGAATCAAATCGGAATGAACTAGACAAAAAATAATTATTTTTTAATTAATCGAACTAAAAGAAAATGCACAAATTTTTACTTCGGTTCGGTTCGATTCGGTTAGGCTGCGTTTGGTAACGTTTCTGTTCCTGGAAACATATTTGGAACAAAAACAATTTTTTGTGTTTCTGTTCCCGGTTACGATTTTTGGGAATAGAAACGTGTTTGGTAAGTAAAAAAAAAAACACTTTTCTCGCCAAAAGGAGGGATCGACGGCAGTGGCAGCGGCAACCAGCGGCAACGATGGCGGCCAGCGGCAGGCGATCAGTCCCTGGAGACAATCGGCGACCGGAGGCCGGCGGCGACCAAGGAGCGTTAGGATTAAAAATGTTCCAGAAACAAAACAAAAAAACATCTTTTTCTGTTTCTTTTTTTAAGAACACTTTTGAAATATTTTTTTGCCAAACGTGTTTCTGTTCCAAAAGTGTTCTGGGAACACTTTTGGAACAGAAACACATTCCAGGGAGCGTTACCAAACGCAGCCTGAGTGGTTCAATTCAGTTTTGTCACCCCTAGATTCAAAAGACATTTATCTCCTCATTTTCCACATGTCGCGTATCTTGTCCTCTTTTAACAACAACAAATCCACGACAAATTTGTTCATGGAACGACCTATTACGAAGAATCGCTAGTAAGTAATCTAGCAAAGTAAAGTGACCAGATCAAAAGATTAGTATTGCTGGCTTAAAGGACGTTTGAAATACTAATCACAAGATTAAGTATAGTATGATTGGATGGACGACGGGTCTAAAAAGGAGGAATCCGTCGGAACAAACTTCAACGAGCGGTGTCCAATTAGAACCATGTCGACAACGGCCCATAAAAGCCCAATGGACCGGGTCTTCCGTTTCTCCAAGTGCTTTAAGCCTCTAACCAATCTTATTCAATTTTTTTGGTTCGGATGGTGTTGTCATTATATATCTTCTTGCATACGAGTAAATTTAGAGTGTGTTTGTTTCAAGGAAAGTGATTTTCAGGAATTCGTTTTCTAGAAAGTGGTTTCCTGAAAACCACTTTCTCGGAAAACGATTTGTTTTCCGTTGTTTGGTAATATGTTACCGAAAATACTTTTTGGTGCTTGGTTCTCATTTGGAAAACGATTTCAATCTCATCAAAGGGACCGTACTTGATACTAAGGAGAGATAGTTGTTGCGCTGGGGAAATTAAGAAGGGTATTGCCGTGTCGGTATGTCTGAGGCGACAACTTTTGGGGGCAGGTGGAATCGGTGCTTCTTCGTACGGTTTTTTTTTTTTTTAAATAATGGGCTTTATAAGATTTTAATCAACGCCCACATTAAAATATGTCGTATGCACCCCCAATAAATATATATTTGGATGCGAAACAAGCCGCTACCGAAATTTCCTTTTGGAAAAGAGAGAAAAAGTTAAAAATATGAAGTTGAAGTATATAAAGCAGGAGGACGTTACGCAACGAGCACCAGTGGTCTAGTGGTAGAATAGTACCCTGCCACGGTACAGACCCGGGTTCGATTCCCGGCTGGTGCAATTACGGAGGAGCTATGACGACTTTGCGATCGTGATCGTTGATTCCATCACGCCATCTGATCCCTCTGTGGTTCAAATGTTTCGCCAACCCTGAGCTTCCTCTTTTGCGCCTTTTTTTTTCTCTCTTTTGGTCCGGCGACCATAAAAAAAATAAAATAAATTATAAGATATAATTTTTTTATTAAATTAAATATAAAAGATATATAATAATACAAGTATAGGCCGAGTCTTGTATAAGTGATTAGATACGTGTTGCATGGTCAATATGGGTCGGACCGACCATAAAAAAAATAAAATAAATTATAAGATATAATTTTTTTTATTAAATTAAATATAAAAGATATATAATAATACAAGTATAGGCCGAGTCTTGTATAAGTGATTAGATACGTGTTGCATGGTCAATATGGGTCGGACCATTTTCGACCGAAACCACCCGTTTAGCACCTTTATTCTCCACAACTGTTGGATGTCTGTCGCCGCAATCCTAACTCCGCCTGTTGTGACCCTCGCCTCTATCACAACCGTAGAAAATTTATGATGTTATCAAACAAATTTATGTTTATTGGACAAAAAATTTGTGTCGTTATTAAACATGTTTCTCTACTCAAGAATAATAATGTGATGGTTATCCCAGGAGGGGAAAAAAAAAAAAGCTCACCAAAATCATCTCCATATTAAGAGAACTAACGCGTAGAGTTCTCAAACGATGTTTCTTTTGTTTTTGTTGGCTTTACTGTCATCGCCAATACAATATCCTCTTGTAGAAGAAAAAGAATGGTGAGATGCACGGATGATCTACTTTAGGTCATCCTTAATTTATTAGGAAACACAACTAATTACATGAAAAGAGAAAACTCAGTTCCGTTTTCAAAGAAAGTGAGAGATTCAAATTTGGGAAAGTGTTTTCACATTTTTTATTTTGGGGAATTCATTTTCCTATTTTAATGAATAAAATCTTTGTTGACTGGAAAGTACTTTCCGCTGACCAAATCATTTTTCGCGAACCAAACAGACGAAAGTCCAGAAAACACTTTCCCCAAAACAAACACACCCTTAGTTAGAACCCATTTGAATTTTAGTAATAATCACTATTCCAACATTTGTCAAAGTGAACATGAATGCACTCAGCCTTGATAATAAGTAAAGTGATAATCACAATCCATTTGAATAGAACCCAAAATTTCGAGATTTTGTGGGTTCAGACCACGCTCAACTTTGATAATAAGTAAGGAATTTGAGTAGTTTGACGGTTTGATTCGATTTGGGCGTCCTCTTCCGTTCGTACCAACAACTTCAGAATGAAATCAGATCCGTGGCATCTCAGTTAATCGTTCGGTTCCTCGATAGACCATGGAGACATTTCATCAAACGGGCGAAGTGCAACCCGAAATTGCTCAAGTCAACACAGCTGACTTTCGCCTAACTCGTACTAGCCGTGAAATCGAAGCAAGCAGAGACGATTTCTCGTCACAGTCTGCAGATACCCGAACCAAGGCGCGTTTTTTTATTCGGGTACTCTCCGGTTTTGGTTCAGGGCAATAATGCATCCTTGATTTTCTGGTTCATTTCGAACATCACAGAAATCCGAATCGAATCGAATCGAACTGTTGGCACGCTTAATTTGCGAACGGGATGACGTTGGTACGTGGCCAATGCAAACGCCAGAGGCACAGGCAAACATAAATCTCCTTAAAAAAAAAAAAAACTACCATTCTTCCAGGATCAGCCTTCTAGAACGTGTGCTGGCCGCCACTAAGCAAAATTCAAGCTCCATCTTTCTGACCTGATCCTCTTCAGACATAGACGTTAACGGTGAATCCCATCTTGAGGTGTGCAGGCGAGGGGACATGTAATCGCTTGTCCGAAGATCATTCGTGCTTTTCCCCGACCCCGTGACCATTCGGAATTCCTCCTCATCATGAGTACCGAGAAATTAACCCGACCCAATTAAGGATTAACAAGATCGACCCATACGTGCCCAATCCGCCATCGAAAGTCATCATTAAACCCTCGAACACTGATCTCAAGATTGAGTAATGATTGGATGGACGATGGGCGTAAAAAATAGAAATCCGCCGAAACAAAACTTCAACGGGCGGTGTCCAATTAGACCATCTACGACAACAGCCCATCAATCTCAGTGAACCGGGTCTTCTGTTAGAAACATAGTGGAATGGAATACCCACCAGGCCCATCTAATTGAGAAGTTTTACAAGTGCTTAACCAAATCACTTTTCCTTTGGGACGGTGTTATCACTGTATTTCTTTTGCATATGAATTTTAGTTAAAATCACTAATCTAACCTTTGTTAAAGTGAACATGAAGGTAGGAAAAAAAAAAAACAAGAGGCGAGTTTTCTAAGAGTAGCCGTTACAGCCCGGATCAATGTAATAGGTCAAACTCGTAACATTCCCTCATTGCGTTGATCGATTTTGCGATCCAACGTGTCGTCCGTACATGGCCAATGCGAACACTAGAGAAACACAAGCACAAATCTCCTACTAATGAAAAAATTACCAAAAAAGTCCTAAATTCACTTGAGAATGGGGCCAATTTAGTCTTAAACTTTTTTTTTGTCGATTCAGTCCTAAACCTTTTGTAATATATGTCAATTCAGTCTATCCAGCAAATTTTGACTGGCTGGCGTTGATATGGATACCGGCCGGCCGGTGACCCAATATTTAATTTTTTTAAAAAAAAATTATGATTTTTTTTATTTCTTTTTTTTTTCTTCCCCCTCCCTCCTCTCCCCTCCAGCTGGTTGCCATAATCCGGCCGACTCGCCATTCGTGGCAGGGTTCGATCTCGCCGTCGCTGGGTAGTGACGACGACGTTGAGCCCCACCTCGGTCGGGCGAGTCGGCCGCCCCTCGGGCCGTTCATCGGATTATGGCAACCGACTGGAGTTGGGGAGGGAAGGGGAGAGAGAAGGAAAAAAAAAAGAGAAAAGAGAAAACATAAAAAAACTATAAAAATAAAATATTAAAATATTAAAAATATTGAGTCACTTGCAGGTTAGCGGCCACGTCAGCGCCAGCTGGCCAAAATTCGTCGGATGGACTGAAATGTCACAATTGCAAAAGATTTACGACTGAATCGATAAAAAAAAATATTTAGAATTGAATTGACGCAATTACAAAGATTTAAGACTATTTTAGTAATTCCCCCCTAAAAACCCTACCATTCTTCCGGGATTCAGCCCTTCTAGAACAAGTTAACCTATCCCTGTTTTTGGCCAAGCAACGTTTATCTGATCCTCTCTTCAGACAATTAATCAGACGCGAATCTCATCTCGCGGTTAGTGCGGGCGGGAGGTGGAGCGGAGGGACACGTAGTCGCCCGCCGGAACATCATCCGTGCTTTTCCCACGATCAGGATCACCGAACCCGCCACATTTTCAAAATTCATCATCATGAGCACCTTGAAATTAACCCGGACCCAATTAAGGATTAACAATAACGACCCCCACCCCTACGTGTGCCCAATCCAATATCGAAAGTCATCATTAAACACTTGATGGATACAAACTTCACCCAAAACTTCATCACGATTAAAAAATGTCTTTTGCGAAGATCATTTTCAAAGATGCTTAATTTTTCGCCCCCACCGTAAATCGATTAGTCTGTAGTGCAAATACCGAAAAGTCAAAAAATAAGTTTGCCGGCTACCCTTGCCATGACTCGAAGAGATAAGGGAGACCGTGGTCGGTTTCGCCGGTCGATCTCGTCTCGATCCGGTCAACCGGTTCGGACCGATACTTAGTGTTTCGGCAATTTTTTCCACTTTTTCTGGTCGAACCTTTTCGGCAGTTACTCCCGCTTCTCTTCCACTGATTTTAGCGCCCCATGCAGCAAAAATCTGCAGTGCGGGCCCCACTAGGGTTATAAAAAAAGCCCGCGCCGGCCCGGCCCTACCCAACCTGACTCGGCTCCGATTTTTTTAACACCAATGTTTTCTTTTTAATTTAATTTATTTTCATTTTTTCTTTTTTATATTCTTTCATTTAATGGTTTGTTAATTGATTTTAATTTAAAAAAAAAAAAATCCGACCTGACCCGACCAGGCCCGAGTCGAGCTTGGTATTGTCCAGTTTCGATCCGACTCTGGTGTGTCAACGGGCTGGGCCGAGGAAACAATACCGACCTCAGCCTGGCCCGAATAACATATGCTTCAAATTTTCGGGCCTGGTCGGGTCGGGCTATATACTTTTTGTCTTTTTTTTTTTGGAATTAAAATCACTTTGAAAGCATGACGAATAAAAGAATATAAAAAAATAAAAAAATTAAATTAAAAAGAAAACGTGGGTGTGAAAAATAGCCAGAACTGGGCTAGCCTGATGAATAGTACCAAATCTGGCCCAATAATTAGGTGACTTTTTGGGCCGAGTCGGGTCGGGCGGGCACGGATTTTTTTTTTACACCCGCCCTACCAGACCCCACTTGACCCATCCGATATAAACGATAAACGCGGGTCGGGTCCCATTTGATTCGGACGCACCAATGGTCGATGCTCCACATCCCTCCGGGCCTCCATCCCTCATTGCTATGACATGGGCATCCGCCACGCGTCGGGCCGTGGAACGGTACACGTGGCTCGGCGTAGCAGTTGGCGAGCTGGCTTATTTATACGGGATGAAGCCCAGTGTTTCGGTACTTCGGAACTCGAAGTTGGCGATCGTTTTTCTCCCGCTCTCTCATAAAAAAAAAAAAAAAACAGCGATCGAGAAGAGCTGCGCGCCGTTTGATTTTGATCCTTGCAGGCTTTACGAGGGGAAACGACAAATCGTTTTAGGAGCGATGGGGTTTTTGGATTACGTCGCCGATGTCTTCTACGTGCCTCGGAGCGACCGCAGGAAGCTCAAGAGGCGCAAGCAGCTCCAGGTACTCTTTAACGCTTCCATCTGTTTCAGCTTTCGCCTCTTTCCTGTAACTGGTTAATCTGAGATGGGGTCTTTTGTTTATCTCTTTCGTTCCAGACGGTGGAGATAAAGGTAAAGATGGACTGCGAGGGGTGCGAGAGGAGGGTGCGGAAGTCGGTGCAAGGCATGAAGGGGGTGACTAAGGCGGAGGTGGATCCCAAGCATAGCAAGCTGACCGTGATCGGGTACGTCGACCCGGGGAAGGTGCTCCGGCGGGTCCGGCACCGCACCGGCAAGGTCTGCAACTTCTGGCCCTACGTGCCCTACGAATTGGTGGACCACCCCTACGTCCCGGGGGCCTACGACAAGAAGGCCCCGCGGGGGTACGTCCGGAACGTGTTCCAGGACCCGCAGGCCTTGTCCCTCGCCCGCGCCAGCTCCCCCGAGGTCATGTACACCACCGCCTTCAGCGACGACAACCCCCACGCTTGTGTAGTCATGTAAGATAACAGGAGGGGAGCATCAGTGTTGTGTCTATTTATGCGGTATGCTGGTAGGGTTTTGTGTGTGATTATTTATAAACTTGGGATGAGTCTGGGGTCTGAACTGAACTCTATAGGGTCGAACCCTGGTTAGTTGAAGAAAAGGTAAGATTGTAATGGTAGAAATTTTTTTTTTTGGTCGAATTATTCTAGATTGTAGAGGAGAATTTCCAGCTTCTGTTGACTTATGTTACATGCATATTTTTCATGTCGTGTTAGACATCCATACCCGGACACTTTTCGACATTCTTCGACGAGCTATGCAAATTTGTATGAATCGCTAGAAACACGTGAAGTATTGGCTAACTCAATAAATGAAAGTTTCGTAACGGGATTGAAGTAGGGTAGACAAAAGATTTTCTTTCTAGAAATATTTGATTCGAAACTATCATATGTCTAAGGTCTAATATTGAAATAATTTTAGATTTTTTTTTTCTGACTTTGTCCGTGTCAATAAGCAAAAACGAAGTCTAGCAACACGCGAATCTAGCATCCCCACACGCCATTTGACACGCACGGCGTTAATTTTAAGCGTTCTCAATAAATTAGTGAACAAAAAGTAAATTTATTAAAAAAATATTTATTCATATATCCAGACACCTCAAAATTAATATCCCAAATCAATCGAGAAAACCTAGCCGTGAATCTTACAATAGAAGAAGAAATTCTTTTTATATATACATGATAATTTATCATATATATATAATATACATTTAATATATAACGTGTCGAAATTTTTTATTTTTTGAAAAATTACATGTTAACATGTCGTGTCGTGTGCATTTTATCGTGTCGGTGCAACATAACTATTGACTGTGCCACTCATTGTTTGATGATTTCCGTTAGATGAAAAATGACGGTCTGGCGGAGTTTGGCTCATGAAGGGGATGAATCTTTTGGTTTTGTCTTCTTGTTGGGACGTGATCAAAACATGGCGTGATGTATGTTCGGTTCAGTATCTTTGAGTGAGGGGTACGTCGCCGATAAGTCGGTTCAAAGATAATATGCCAAGTACAGATCAACGACGCAGGATTCGAAGCTCCGATGATTCACTCAAGTCGCGAGATGCTAATATATGATCCTACTCGGCAGTAGCCATCTAAAAATGACGTGGAGTCTACACTCCCCACCATAATCCTCTTAAGTTGAGAGAAAATATTTTTTTCCCCTTCAACCCAAGGAATATCCCGAATTTTACGTCTCAGGATTCAGACAAAATAATTTATGGACTTTACTGAGGTCCAAGGTTCAAGAAGTTCATAAGAGCTGACGAACCTGTCGTGTTCATGGATCTTTCGCGAGCATAATAGCGGATGATGCTGAGTTGAATGGCCGACTCTCCGTGCTGAGCCCGACATCGGCCACCTCGAGTCCGGGGCTTCGACCTTTGGGTTGGCTTCCGTCCTCGGCGATGATGGAGTGATCAGGCGGCCATTGTCTACTGTCACTCTGTTCTAACCCATCATTGGACGGCAGGAGATCAATACTTCAGCTGGGTCACCTCTCGTTTTTGTTTTTCGTAGGAATTTTTTCTTCTTGGACGATCGTGTCCGCGATTATTGGGCATGCGAGATGCGCCTGCATCGCCATCCGTGATTTTAATCATCCGTATTTGGCAAACTCACGTTTGCATTAGCGCAGCTGATCGTTTTGAGACAATTTTGAACATTTGGAATACTTTTACAAAACGAGATCACTTCAATGAGACAATATCGCATGGCCGGCCGTGCGATGGTTGTGTAAATTATGAAGCTAGTTTGGTCAAATGAGTCATATTTTCAAAAATATGCAATGAAATCCCCATCACGCTCGTGTCGACATTACTACTATAACCCAAGTCGGACGAGATACGAGTCACGTCTTCACGACCTTGTTCACCAAAATAAAACGCTAAAAAAAACCAAAATTAAACGACAAATGAGTGAAATGTTTAGGGCTTCTTCCTACCTTGTCGGGCCGTGACCGATGATTGGGTTGGGCCTGCTTCTTCAAGCCGTGGTCTTTCGGCCCAAGATGGAAATCACTTTGCCCTCGGCCCATCAGCATCCTCATGTTTCCCAACTCTCTTCCTAAACGAAAAAGCTCTTGTCATTTCCTCCTTTGACCTCATAGGAAGCTTCATTGACATTTCCTCAGACCACACGGTCCAGTCCGAGCTTCGCCCGCCACGAAATTTCACCGATGATGGAAAGCGAACTCAAAATTCGATGAAGCTTTTGACACGTGGCGTTCTTACAAATTCCCGGAAGAACCGGGCTCGGGATCGGCGATCGTTTAGCCATGAAATAACAATTGCCCGATCATCCGTTGAAAGCTTTTGAAGTGTTTGCGAGGCGAAACGGCATTTCGAGCAGGAAGGAAGCGAGATAAAACGCACTAAGTTATAATGGTTTTAGGACGGTGGATCGATCTCCCCTTCGTATTAAATATAAGCACTTCTTAATTTTGTTTGCTCGTCCAAATTTATAATATGATGGTTTTAGGACGCTGCATCTTCGTTTATGTTGACTTTTGAACTTGGTGTCCAACCTTCGAACGATCAAAATAGGCACGTTCCCCATCTAAACGTTAACATTTGCACTTGATCACATTCCGTAAATCAAGTGCGCGAAAATTCGAAGAATTAATTCGCCAAAAGCGTTTCCACTCATATAAATACACCACAAGTTATTCGGATTTTCTTGACGGAATTGCATGTCATTTCTTATTGGTTGATGACGAGAAAAACACACGGAATATCACTCTCTTTCATCTAAAGCTAGAAAAAAGCTCACGACTCGTTTCTTTATTCCTTTTTTTTTCCCCAACATATATTGATTATTTCATATTCTCGAAATAATTTTTATTTATAATAGCAGAGATCGCAAGTCATACAATATCGTGATACCACAATTGTAATTTGCAAGGTGGGTCACGGGTGTAGAACCTAAATCGGTCAATTCACAATTATCAGACAATAAAGGAAGCGAAGTGGAGTGTGAAAACGGCCCATGCCTCGAAGAGATAAGAGAGACCGTGGTCGGTTCCACCGGTCGGTCTCGCGTTGACCCGGTCAACCGGTTTGAGCCGACATCTAGACTCTCGGCAGTTACTCCCGCCGTCCCGCGACTCGCTTACACATTCCAAGGCTCCAGCACCCCCATGCGGAGAAAAGTCGGCGGTGCGGACCCCACTTGACCCATCCCCGATACAACGATAAACGCGGGTCGGGTCCCATTCGATTCGGACGCCTCCATCCCTCGTTACTATGACATGGGCATCACCACTGGTCCACGTGTCGAGCTGCCACGCGTCCGGACATGGACGGTACACGTGGCTCGGCGCAGCAGTTGGCAAGCTGGCTTATTTATACGGGACGAAGCTCAGTGTTTCGGTACTCAGAACTCGAAGTTGGCGATCCTTTTCCTTCTGCTCTCATCAAAAACAGCGATCGAGAAGGGCTGGGTGCCGTTTGATTTGATCCCTACGAGCTTTACGAGAGGAAACGACGGTCGTTTAGGAGCGATGGGGCTTTTGGATTACGTCGCCGATGTCTGCTACGTGCCTCGCAGCGACAAAAAGAAGCTCAAGAAGCGCAAGCAGCTCCAGGTACTCTTTAACGCTTCGATCTGTTGATCAGCTTCGCCCTATTTTCTGCAACCAGTTAATCTGAGATTGGGGTGTTTCGTTTCTCTCTTTCGTTCCAGACGGTGGAGATAAAGGTAAAGATGGACTGCGAGGGGTGCGAGAGGAGGGTGCGGAAGTCGGTGCAAGGCATGAAGGGGGCGACTCAGGTGGAGGTGGATCCCAAGCAGAGCAAGCTGACCGTGATCGGGTACGTCGACCCGGGGAAGGTGCTCCGGCGGGTCCGGCACCGCACCGGCAAGGTCTGCGACTTCTGGCCCTACGTGCCCTACGACGTGGTGGACCACCCCTACGCCCCGGGGGCCTACGACAAGAAGGCCCCGCCGGGGTACGTCCGGAACGTGCTCCAAGACCCGCATGCCTCGGGACTCGCCCGCGCCAGCTCCACCGAGGTCAAGTACACCACCGCCTTCAGCGACGACAACCCCAACTCCTGCGTAGTCATGTAGTAGATATGAGGACAGGAGCTTCAGTGAGTGTGTATATTTTAATTATGCTGCTAGGGTTTTTGTGTGTGATTATTTGGAAACTTGGGGAAGTGTCTGGGCTGGGGGTCTGAAGTTAGTGGGGTTAGTTGAAACAAAAGTAAAAACTTGCAATGATTATTCGATAGAATGGTAATGAGAAAATTCCTGCTTCTGTTGACTTCGCCAATCATCGTCTGGCGATTTTCCATCTTCTGGAAAATACGGGTCTCGCGGAGGAGTTTTGGCCCATGAAGGGGATGAATCATTTTGGTTTTGTCTTCTTGCATGCTGGGACGTGATCGGAACAAGGCGTGATGTCTGTTCTGTGACGTGATGTGATTCTAAGGTTCGAGAAGTTCGTAAAGAGCTGAAGAACCTGTCGTGCTCATGGCTCTTTCGCGAGCATAAATATTTGACGATGCCGAGTCGAACGACCGACTCTCCGTGCTAATCCCGACATCGGCCACCTCGAGTCCACTTTGGGCCGGCTTCCGTCCTCGGCCATGATGGAGTGATCAGGCAGCCATTGTCTAAGGACTCTCTGTTCTAGCCCCAGGCCGGCTCGAGATCGGCGCTTCAGTTGGGGTTTTTTTTTTTTTTTTTTTCGATTTGGTCCCCCCAAAAAAAAAACCAAAATAAATCAAAAGAAAAATTATTTACCAATTTATGTGTCGAACGTGGGCAGTAATAGTATGAACTTGCGCGGCAGGTTTCTATTTTTCTATTTTTAATTTTTGTCTTGTTTTATTTAAATTATTATTTTTATTATTCAAAGAAAACAAGATCAGTGTAACTGCCGCGGACAAGTTTCTATTTTTTTGGGTCTTATTTTATTTAAATTATTTTTATTATTAAAAGAAAATACGATCTGGGTTTTTTTTCCCGAGATTAAGTAATGCCTTTTTTTTTTAAAGAAAACAAGAAAAAAATGATTTGGGGGGATTTTGACCTATTTTCGTGAAAAAAAATTTGGACCCAAATCGAAAAAAAAAACCCAGAGCTCGGTAGATTTTGTGTAGATTGACTAATGCATTTCTATTTTTAAATTTTTTTTCTTGTTTTCTTTTAATCATTTTTATTATTCATTTTTTCTTGTTACACATGTGTCACGCTCGTGTCGCCGGCGTTGATTGAGTGTCGAAATTCGGACATGCATTGACTAGGTGTACGAGCGTGTTCGGATGTGTCAGGAGAGTGTCCGACAAACAAAAATTGTTTTGTTTTTTTGCAACCAAATCAAGGGCGAAATAAAACATTGTAATAAGGACGATGATTAGCGAGCTAGGATTTCCAGGAGAGAGGCGAAGAATCTAGGGATTGCAGAAGCAAGAGTTGGCGCGAAACGAGAGAGTTGCCATTCTTGTGCGGCACAACATTCAGTGAATGATGTGACGTGAGTCGGGCTGGTCTTAAACTCGGACCTTTGATCCTCAAGTGTGTGTTGGGTCCGGTCGGGTTTAAAACGGTCGAATATTGAACCATTTAAATGATCCATATTCCTACAACGATGGGGCCTTGGAGCAACGAGAGGGTTTGACGCCGCCTCGTTACTCCGCGACCCTGTTGCCTCACTCGTTCGCTCTCTAATGAAGGCCGTCATCATGGTGCACGACTCTAGTTATTTGCTAGCGTCGATGAAGGCCGTTATGTATACTGAAGCTGTGTCATTTCATTGGTAAACCAGAATGTTTGCTGCACAAAAAATAAATTCTTACCCTCGCGACTCATCAAAGCTTTGACTCTATCCGTGCCACCGAATTGACTTCTAGTGATTAAATAGTGCATGTTATCTATTACTTTGCGCGCCATGCTAAGTTTACGGATGGATGGAAGTGAAAGTTCTATTGGAGAGGATTTTTGCGTGCCGGACACGTGTTGGTGTCGGACAAGCGCCTGACACATCCGGACACGTCTGTACGCGACCTTTGCTGCGATCAGGACTCAAATCTCGAAAAAATAGGCATTACTTAAAAAAAAAAACTCATATCTTGTTTTCTTTGAATAATAAAAAAATAATTTAAAAAAACAAGACAATTTAAAAAAAAAAAATAGAAACTTGTGCCGCATTTGCTGCACAAATTGCCGCGCATGTGCACGACACCTAAATTGGTAAATAATTTTTTATTTGTTTCGGTAAATTTTTTTAGCCAAATCGGAAGGAAAAAAAAAACCCTTAGTTGGGTCACCTCTCCTTTTTTCTTTTTCTTTTTTTTCCATCTTGGACAATCGTGTCAGCGATTATTGGGCACAAATTCGGGCATGTGAGATGCACGTGCGTCGCCCGCACTTGGCAAACTGGCTGATGGAGGCACGCCTGCATAGCGCAACTGATTGTTTGAGACAAATGTTGCATGGCCAGCGGCGGCGGCGTGATGAATAGGTAAATGTTGAAGCTAGTTTGGTCAAACGAATCTTATTTTCAAAAAAATATACAATCAATTCAAATCCTCATCACGCCCGTGTCGACATTACTATAAGCCGAGTCGGACAGGGATACGAGTCGAGCCTTCACGACCTTGTTAACCAAAATTAAACGGCCAATGAGTGAAATGTATAGGACTTCTTCCTACCTTGTTGGGCCGTGACCGATGATTGGGATTGGGCCTTCTTCTTCACGCCGTGGTTTTTCGGCCCAAGATGCAAATCGCGTTGCCCTCGGACCCATCAGAATCCTCGTGTAATCCCAAACGAAAAAAGCTTTTTGCCATTTCCTCCTTTGACCTTCATAGGAAGCTTCATCGACGTTTCTCTCCTCGGACCACACGGGTACACCAGTCCGAGCTTCCCCCGCCACGAAATTTCGCCGACGAAGGAAAAGCGAACTCGAAATATTATGAAGCTTTCGACACGTGGCATTCTTACAAAGTTCCCCGAAAGAATCGGCGCTCGAGATCGGGGATCATTTGATCCCGAAATAACAGTTGCCTGATCATCCGTCGAAAAGCTTTTCGAAGTGCCTGCGAGGTAAGACGGCATTTCGAGCAGGAGGCGAGATAAAATGCGTTAAGTTATGACGGTTTTAGGGCGGTAGTTCGCTCTCTCATTCGTATTAAATATAAAGTCGATTGCACCCAATTGACGCTTGAAAATTAAGTAAAATCGCATTATCAAAAATATTTTATGACAATAAATTAGTGTAAGGACTCAAAATTGCACTTCTGTCCGTAACAAGTGTTAGGGCTTTTAATAGTCTTGTCCCCTTCTTTGAGTTATGGATGTGAGAATTCTACGACAACGCCCGAGGAGATATAACACAACACAATATCATAAGAAGACAGCGTTGACGGTCTATATTGCTACAATAAAGCTAAAGGGACGACCTATTTTTGGGAGGAGTTGAAATTTTTTCTTCACCAAATATTCTCAATTATTTATTTTCGCAGATATCGTGTATTGTATTATTCAACTAATGCTAAAATTAAATTTTGTTCCGTTTTGTTCGTGCCTTTCAACGTACGGTATATGCAATAAAATCCTATATCATATGAAATCGATGCAATCGAATCATTCCGTTTAACTTGTCTATAGAAAAAACGTTCATGTTTTTTTTTTTTTAAATATTTTAATTTTTCTATGTAGTGATGGTGTGGTTAAATCGATGCAGGGAATGACCGATGACAGTTGGGGTCACCGGCGCTTGGCAAGTGGCTAACAACCCTCATGACCCTCATCCAAATTGGGCGACGATTGTCCCCTCTAGCTAGATCTGGACAAGGGTATGCAAGTTTTCGCTTATGGTCGATAAGGGTCGCCGGCCATTTATGGTGGGGCGGCGACGGCGAGGCAGCCTTGGCCTTGCGGTTTCTCATCTTATATATATATATATATAAATGCAGACTTAATTCAAATAAAAAAAAAGAAAATTTAAACCAAAACGACGTTGTTTTAGCATTCTTTTAGGCACATAGAAGAGAGAAACATATAAAATAAATCATTTTTCGTTAGCCAAGTTAGATAAAATTAAAGAAAATATTCGATTGCACAAATTTGACGAATTTTAAGTTTTGATTGTACTTTTTATAAGTTTTAATACTCAATTACTTTAACAGAAAAAGAAAAATACTCAATTGCACTTTTTTGACGAGATTTAAAACTTTCAGAGTACATATTCGCTAACGAAAATATTATAAATCTCGTAAAAAACGAAGAAGACTATATTTCAGTTGATGAGATCGGAACGGAAATGCAAATGGCAGTTCACCCGACCTTTTCAGGGGCATACCGCAATTCAGCTTGCCAAACACTCCAAGATCCCAAAAGGCCCCACAGCCAATAGGAATCCTTGTACAAGCAGGGTGATCCAACTATTCTCGTATCCAAACACGACAGTTCCTTCGCACAAGGTCAGATCTCGCACTATAAAAGAACCCCTCGAGCCATTTCTATGGGGCTGTTTCGGATCTCAGGTCTCTCTTCCTCTCGAGCTCTGAATCCCCTCCATCTCGCTCTCTCTCTGCCCCCCCTCTTTCTCTCTCTGCGTCGCCTTTGTGCCTCGGTCGAATCGGAATCGCGCGGGACGGATCCGTGCTTCCCCTGCATCGGAGCGCAATTTCAGTCCTAGTCGATTACCCCCTCGTCTTTTTTCTTGGAGGGGTGAGCTAGGGTTTGCGCCCGATTGTTGTTGTGATCTCTCCATCGAGAGGTTTCTTGTTTATCACTTGTGTGTTTTCTAGGATGTCTCGGTGCTTCCCGTACCCTCCTCCTGGGTACGCGAGGAATGGGGTCCGCGACGAGGCGTTGATCGAATCGATTAAGGTTCGTTCAGCATTCGGTGGTAGCTTGTGCTTGTGCTGACTGTGTTCCGCTTCGCCGGAACTTGGCTGGTTTATGCTCTTTGCGATACATGCGTAACTTGCGGCTGTATCTTTTATTGGTGAACGAGGGTAGAATTTTTTTTAAAAAAAAGAAAAAGGGCTGCCGAATTGAACTAACTGGGAAATTAATGAGACGCAACAACATATGATGTGGAAATGTTCCATGGACAAAGCGCGTGCGGCTACGGGTGTTGGTTTGTGTGAAGCACTAACATGTGGAATAAGAGGGTTCATGTTGAAAGTGGACAATGTGTGTGTTTTTGGAGAAAGTAATGGCCACAAGGTTCAGAGGAAATCATGCCTCTTTCAGGATTTTGGCTGATGGTTTTAGAAGGAATATAACAAGGACCTGCCTTCGAAAAATTGTGACGCCAAATTGCATGAAGTTTTTGATATGCTAAGTCAATTAAGTAGGAGTCCTTGAACCCACCAAGTAGTAGTCGCAAATTGTAACACTGAAGTTGCATTTTGCTCAGTTAAGTCATTGTGTTTGTTCAGTTCATGTTATGAGGTTTACTAGAACCATTAAACACACACATTTGATGCTTAGTTATTCCTAATTTAAGTGGTGACGTGGTTACCCGGAGCTGCCTAGGTGCCAGATATGCATCACTTAGATGTGTTACTTATCTCCCGTTGCTACAATTTTGGCAATGCCATATTTATAGAAGTAGTTGAACATGCTAAAATGGTGTTGGATGGTGTATGAAACACTAGATGATATTCTTGCAGAAGAGAATTCTGTGTCGAAATTATTGAATGACTTTTTAAATGCTTGATAGGATGGACAAATTTCCTATTTTGTAAAGGAAATTAAACCACGGGCCTTTCTCTGATACATGCATTCTGAAAGCAATAGATTGACGACTGAATTAAGCTATTATTAAACAGCAGAAGCATTTGGTATGACTGATAGAGTGTTGGATTATTTGGTTTTTCTTGTGGTGTGATTTTGGTGGAAGTGGAATTCATGAATTTGATCTTAGTAAATTCTGAGTACTCAATCCGCGTGTTTTGTAAACCCTTGGTAACCATAAGAAATTTCGGGCAGAGGACAGGCATGGTGACAGTTTAGTTTTGAGTTTCATGCTGTTTATTGGTGAGGCTTGGTCATTGACAAAATGAAATAAAATTTTCAGTTCAATGTGGTTTTGTCGATGCTGTTTTGCATCATAAAAGATTCTTTTAATAGGACAAGCATCACAAGGATCAGAGTGTTGTAACTTTCTAGTTAATGTGAGGAAGTCCATTTTGTAGGAGTTTGTGAACAAATGGTGCATTATTATACTAATAGAGTGCCATTGCCTGCTGTCTTGCCTATACAGTTTAGTCACGCGTAGGAGATCAAAACATGGAGCAATGTTAATTGTGGTGTGAGAAATAAGGGTTATGAGCAACTTGTTTCTATTGAAGTATCTTGTTTGGATAGAGCTTACTCTCGTATAGGGATACAATAACTGATGGTCTTCTATAATTCAGTGTGCAACAATCTAGTCAGCACTCTCCTTGAAAAGGGTTGACTCAATATTGGATTATGAGTTAATTCTTGCACCAGACTCCCAAACCTGTTTTTGAGGTTTGGCTTGTCATCGTGTTGAATGTCTTGTTTTCCTTCTATCTGCAACTGTCAGTATACTGTTGCTCCATTAAGATACGTTGAGTCTTGGTTAGGTTAGTCTTTTGTTGAGATAGTCACAGTGGTAGACTTGCTTGTGTTTCTTTATATCTATGTTCTTGCTTGTCCATCTGTTCTTAATATTTAGCTCGTGCTTAAACTCATGGCTATCCTGGTTCTATGTGGGTTTAGAGAGAAGTAGAGAAGGCGAAGAAAGAAAGGAGAAAAGAAAGAAAACTGGAAAAGAAAGAAAAGAAGAAAGAAAAGAAGGCGGCCCTGGAAAATGGAGGCATTAAAGACAAAAAGCATAGTCATCAGAGAAGGAATGAGAGCGAGAGGACCCAAGATGACCAAAAGGCAGGAGACCATCACAAGAAAAGAAAACACGACACTGAACACTTTGAGAGGAGCAACCTTACTGAAGAACACGGGAAACCTGTCAATTCCCTGAATTCTACGGACAGCACAATGAACAGCAGCAAAAAGCAAAAGCAAATCTTGCCTCCAGATGGTGGGCATAACCCTGGTGAGTGTGTTAACTTTTATTCCTTAACTGGGGCAGGCTGTTCACTTGTTGGGTTTCTGCACTTCACATGGTCATTGATACGTGTAATTCAAATTCTTCTTATTAATGTGAAGCAAGCATTATTCGGATCCGGTTGCCTCTACAAAGGCACAAAGATCCAGAAATGCTACCCAGCAGGGAACAGCCTTGCTCTGCCCCAGTAAGGACAGATCTCTTTGGTCGCGAGAAGCATGAACATGCTCCTAGATCTAGCACAGATCAGAGAGAACGTCCCTGCTCAACTTCTTTGAGGTCAGGCGAAGGTTCTGCTTCTAAGCTTGGCTCGACAGAGCAGCATATGTCTTCTGGAGTAGCTGAAACATCTTCCCGAAAGAATGGGACTTTGTCCTCACCGAGCTTCGATGACCGTGGCCTCACTCCATCAGAAATAAAATACAGAAATCTGATAGAAAATTGGGCGCCACCCTCATTCCACAGTGGATGCGCTGATCTTGATGATCAGGAATGGCTTTTTGACAGAAAGCAGCTTAATTGTGATGGTGGATGTAAAGCCGATTACGATGGCTTGACATACCGGAGCCCAAGCCCATGGCCACGCATGCATTACTTACCAGAAGTTGATGTGTATGCTCTGCCATACACGGTGCCCTACTGAAATTCCATTGGAGGCAAGATGAGCAACGGGGTATTAACTAGCTTACTGGAATGGATGAAATGGTTATCTTTGGATGTTAACTGTTTCTTGCGATCTTGCCTATTTGATTTCCAAAGCAGTCCCAGTGATATTCGGAGGGCTGTGATTTTGCACGAGGGTTTCTTATGACAGACAAGAAAGCTGGAAAAGGCTGTCAACGGCAACGGATGCTGAGTTTTCCTAATTGTAAACACTCAGACACAGATCAGTTTTCCCCCCCATATTAGCGATGACGATGATAGAATTACTCATAGCTTTTAAGTTTTCTGTCACTCGGAGTTTGATCTTTAGCTATATCTCCCACTCGTTTCACAGTGTTGTGCATATCTTCTATTTTCTGTCATTGCTACTTTACTTGCAATGGTAGCTAAAAATGCTGTATATTTTTATTGTTCTGCATCTGCAAAAGATGCTTGATTGGTCTCATGATTCTACTTAGAGACGATAATTACAACGTTCATGAACTAGTATGTGGCTAGTGCATAAATAGTTTAAGTGATTCAATCATCTACTTATTTTTTCTTCTGATTACAAATGTTCGATTTTATTCTTTTAATTGTGGATTTAAAGAGTCACTGGGGATTTCTTTTATAGGTACATATGCAAAATTTTGTCATCTATGTGACTTAAGTTGTATAATCGATGCCATCTGGATGGCTTCATTTTTATGATTATGCTAGTAGAAGTGATGCACACAACATATGATATGCTTATGTTAAATGGGACCGTCCAACATAATAATGAATAGCAAAAGAACATATAAGGGGCATGTGTATTGAAAGTCTTAAAATTTGTCAAGAAAATGCAATTGAGTTGTAAATTTTTTTTTAAATACAATCAAGTCGCAAAAAATGTCACAAAAGTGCAATAGTAATAGTCTTAAAATATTCAAAGTTTAATCAAATGTCATAAAAATATAATTGAGTTCTAAAATTTTAAACAAATGTAATCAAGTTTTACAACTTGTTAATGGTAGCACTTGATTTCTTCAAATTTGACAATTTTTAAGACTTTATTACTTTTTAAAAGTTTTAAGACCTAATTATTTTCTGACAAATTTTGAGACTTAATTGCATTTTTTTGAAAGTTTTATAATTTAATAGCATTTTTCTATTAAGTTTTAGGACTTTCCAATGTCAAAATATAATTGTTATATAATCGAGTAATAGAAACTTAGTTATTTTTTAGGGTTAATACCACAGAAAATTCCAAACTAGTACACTCGTGATAAATTTACCATAAATTATTTTTTTACCACAAAAAATTTCAAATTGGTATACTTCTGACAAATTTATCATAAACTATTTTTTTTGCCATAAAAAATCTTAAACTGGTACTACTGTGACAGATTTATCTCAAACTATTTTTTTTACCATAAAAAATTTCAAATTAGTACACATATGACAAATTTATCCTCTGTTGATTTTCGTTTAATTTAGTCCATACCACGAAAAATTTCAAATTGATACACCTCTAGCAAACATAGGATATCGTGTACACACGACAATTGACACGTGCCATCTAACTCAACAATTTGACGATAAAATTTAACAAAAACTAACGGGAGGTAAATTTGTCGCAGTTGTAAAGTGTACTAGTTTGGAATTTTTCATGGTAAAAACGAATAATTTAGGGTAAATTTATCACATGTATTTCAGTTTGAAATTTTTGGTAGTATTAGCCCTATTTTTTTTTATTGATTGCTTACCACGATGGTGCGTACTTTGCTTCCTGCCCGGCAAAGAATCACATGAAAGTCCAAAAATATTATGTTGATCAACTCATTTATACTCTTCGTAGTTATTTTCCTTAATAATTTGTTTTTTGGATGGAATTTGTGTTAGTTTTAACACATTGGCCGATTGATTCATAAGTGCTCAATTGAAAAGTCCCTTGATGCTCCTTAAAACATCTTTTTACAAGAAAGCACTGTTTTTTTTTTTCGATAGATCGATTTCCTTGGCATCGAGTTTGTGATAGATTTTGACTTTTGATTGACGATTGAGTTCTAATTCGATTAATTAGAAGTTAAGTCGGGAGCTTGTTAAAATGTTCTATAAAATTTAACAAATTAATTCAATCAGTTGCGAGTTTGAGAATTACATTCAAAATCATTTTATTTTTTGGGTCGAGCGTTGGGGATTTTTTTTTTTTATAGATAGAATGCGAAAAATTTTCAGATGGAAACAAGGGAGGAGGCGTACCATCCAATGAAGCCCAACGTCAAGGGCAACGCTGGCCCATCATAAGGAGGTGCACCCCGTGGCGCTCGATCCCAGCCAATTCGCTGCGACACATCGTTGGAAGGCGAAACAGACCCGAACCGAAAACCAAAAAAACCAAAAGACCAGAAAGAAGCAAGTCAAAACGCGAACTCGGAGAGAGCTAGAGAGAGAGGGGGACGGAGAAGCGACGATGATGACCGGAGTGGCCGAAGACGAAGACAAATGGCTCGCGGCGGGCATCGCCGGCCTCCAGCAGAACGCCTTCTACATGCATCGCGCCATGGTAATGACATCGGAGCCCCGCTCGCCCGCTCGCCAGCCAATTTCTCTTCAATTCGGCTGTTGATAGACCGTTCGCCCCGCGTAACTAAACCCTAACCTCGATCGCTATTGCATCAGGACTCGAACAACCTCAGGGACGCTCTCAAGTACTCGGCGCAGATGCTCTCCGAGCTGCGCACCTCGAAATTGTCCCCTCACAAGTACTACGAGCTCTGTAAGTGCCGGTTCTCCGATCTAATTGCGGGTTCTGTTGGTTTGGGCAATCGCTTCTGATCTCGTGGTTTTTAATTGTTGAGGCAAAATGCATATTGTTTTTATGGATTTTTGTGTTCCTGGTTTTTTTTTATTGATCGCGCCAGATATGAGGGCTTTCGATGAGTTGAGGAAGCTGGAAATGTTCTTCAAGGAGGAGACTAGGCGGGGTTGCTCCATCGTGGATCTCTATGAGTTAGTGCAGCACGCAGGCAATATTTTGCCCAGATTGTAAGTGAGTTTAGCTGCATAATATGGTGGATTTCGTTTAACTGTTTTTGCTGGGCTTGAAAAAGTACAATTTGTTCTCTTGGCTGTAGTTAGTTGGATTGTAAATTGCTTTGCAGTTTGGTCTGTGCCCATGGATATCTTTTTGTAATTTGAAAGTTTACTTGGGAAGCATGTTAAGGATTAGGTTGCTTATGCCGTGTGATGTTAATGGCTTAAGCAAATGTGTGCCCTAAGAGAAATGATGGTGTCAGGAGTGTAGCAGCCACGGGCAGACTCTTTGGAAGGAAGAATTTATGTTGATGCTCAACAATGGGAGGATCGCCTCTTTCCCCTGCTTGAGGGAGCGACTGACTCCAAGTTCGTA
Source organism: Rhodomyrtus psidioides (assembly GCA_021437785.1). Classification (NCBI taxonomy): domain Eukaryota; kingdom Viridiplantae; phylum Streptophyta; class Magnoliopsida; order Myrtales; family Myrtaceae; genus Rhodomyrtus; species Rhodomyrtus psidioides. The sequence goes on along the minus strand of JAILYB010000040.1, from coordinate 4,047,511 downwards.
ATATACACATAGATACAGGAAAATTGGAACCCCAACTCAAATGGGAGGGCATTTTCATGTTAATAGGGTAGAAACTAGAGATATGGGGAAGTAAGCCAGGACTTGAGAGTGTGCGAATTAATTGAATCTCATTCGATATCGACTGCTGGAAATTTTTGATACATTTTCAGTAGACGGATTGCTTGTGTATTCAAATTGATCTTCTCATGTTAATACTGGACGTGGAGTTCGCATGTTGAAGGTACTTAGAAGTCTTTGGAGCTTAAGAATAAAATGAGGATGAAAAGAAGGAAAATAGTTTAAATGCTTAAACTGAATGCTTATCGCACAGAAAACTGAGATTTAGCTGAATAAAGATCAGAAAGTCAAGCACTCAAGGATCTGAACGATTCCCTGAGGGAACTTTAGATGGCTTACCATGTGCTATTTAAAACTCTGAATATATGGGCTAGCAGAAATCATTGTGTTTTCCTGGTTTATAATTGTATCCCAACTAGTTTGGGATAAAGGTGTTGTTGATGATGTTGATGTTGATAATTGTATCATGGTGATATTTTATCCTGGTGCGTTCTTCTGCGATTATAACGATTTCTTAGTTCGCCTTAATCAAAAGCATGATGGTCATTTTAGGATATTGGGTGTAGGAGACTTATTTCCTCTTAAGTTGATGGCAGATTTAGTGATCTGTTGAGTTAGGTTATGAGTTTTTGTCTTGAACAGTGTGACAAGTTAAGAGAGGCGAGTGGCTATGCATTTGTGCACACCAATATACACAGAAGGTAGCACATGTTGTCATATGCCTAGTCTGATACATCGTGATTTTCATGTGAGAATTTCTTAAGAAGCATTGATTAGTGTAAATCTTTACTTAACTCTCACCTGTCATTGTTTTCTACTTTAGCTATAAACCTACCATTCTGGCCTTGTCAGGTATCTTCTCTGCACTGTAGGATCTGTTTACATTAAATCTAAAGAGGCTCCTGCCAAGGACATTCTAAAAGATCTTGTGGAAATGTGCCGAGGTATCCAGCATCCTTTACGTGGACTCTTCTTGAGGAGCTACCTATCTCAAGTTAGTAGGGATAAACTGCCTGATATTGGTTCCGAGTATGAAGGGTAAGAGAATTAAACAGGAGTACTGTTTGACTTGAAGTTGTTTTACTAAGTTCATTGAATTCACTAGCATGTTCCTGGGTTGTTTTCCTGTACTTATTCTGGGAAATCCAGTTGCAATTCCAATCCGACTTTGTAATCGGATAATTATGCAGCTTCTTCCATTGGATATGGATTGTGCTAAAAAATCTCATAAAAAAAAAGGAATTTTGCAGGGTGCTTAGAGCCATGTATCCATTTGGTCAATATATCCTGTACATTTATATATACATGGGGGTGTGTGTATCCACAAGTACATGTATATGTAGAACAGAGACATAGCTAGGCATCCAATTTTATAACCTTCCAATTGCATATCATCTTGATGCTATTCTGTTTCTGGCTTTCTGATGTATCTGCCAATATACTAAAAGTTAAGCCTTGCTGTACTGGCTTTCTTGAATCCTGCAGAGATGCTGATACAATTACGGATGCAATGGAATTTGTACTCCAAAACTTTACCGAGATGAACAAACTTTGGGTGCGGATGCAGCATCAGGTTGGTACAGCTACTTGCTGATTGTTACATGTTTGTACAATGCTTAGAGTCGATGTATTGCATGACAGGAAGGTAATATGGTATCATGAGGGCATGATTCTGGTCATGCAGGTGTTGTAGTGCTTATGTGTGATTCATTCTCTTGGTGATCCTGAGTTGAGGCTTGGTGTCGGGCTTTCTCGTCTGCAGGGACCTGCTCGGGAAAAGGAGAAACGGGAGAAGGAAAGAAGCGAGCTACGTGATCTTGTAAAATCAAAGACCGGTGATTGGTGATTTTGACAGCTGAAATTGAGTATGTGCTCATTGAATATGCTCTTTTCAGGTTGGGAAAAACTTGCATGTCCTTAGTCAGATAGAGGGTATTGACCTTGACACGTATAAAGATAGTGTGCTTCCTAGAGTTCTGGAGCAGGTACATCTCTGATTATCAAATTCATTTCTCTTTTGATGCTTAACATGCAAATCGTACTTGTTTACCAATATGCTACTTTTATGCCAAACACAGGTTGTCAACTGTAAAGATGAGATTGCTCAGTATTACTTGATGGATTGCATTATTCAAGTATTTCCTGATGAGTATCACTTGCAGACACTTGAGATCTTGTTGGGTGCATTTCCCCAGCTTCAGGTAACAAATCTTTGGTAGGACCTTCTCCCCCCTCCCTTGTCCCTCCCTCCCTCCCTCCCTCTCCCTCTCCCTCTCTCTCTCTCTCTCCCTCTCTCCCCTCCTCCTCCTCCATCCGTCCCCTTCATGTGCTCCTTTTTATATGTCTAATTTGTTTCGCATTCTGGTTATTATGAGCAATTGCACTAAAGTAGTCATATGCATATAATCCCCTTCCGAGCTTGATTCTGAATTTTCTATGTCATTCTCTCTTTTATGTGGTTTTCTTTTTCAGGCATCTGTTGACATCAAGACGGTGTTATCCCAGTTAATGGAAAGGCTTGCGAGTTATGCTGCTTTAAGTTCTGAAGTGTTGCCTGAGTTCTTACAGGTTGAAGCTTTCTCAAAGTTGAATAGTGCGATTGGGAAGGTAAATCTCTTCTATTGGGCTTGTTGGATCGAAGCTATCTATTTGTTGTAGCATAAGATAACCGAACATTTCAGAACTTAGGAACGATTGTCTTCCTATGCTCATATCAGCAGATGTTGCCACTTATCAGTGAGATTGTCCCTATAGCGATAGCATGGATAATATAGTTTTGACGATATTATGATATAATCACCTCCATGTTGGTTTAGGCTTTTAGCTCATCTAATAAGGGTAAGGATACTTGGATGCTATTGTTAGAGAAAGCCTTAAGTGATCCCGTGGAGGATCAAGTTGCACCTTAATGTGATTAATCTAAGGTTTTGTTAGTCACTGGTTAAAAAGAAATTAGGTTTTTGTGAGTTCCGAAGCGATGCACCTTCTAATGGTGTGTGACTAATATTGATAGTTTGAAAACTCTCCCTCACCGCGACGATGCATAGTCCTTCTAAGTCTACTAAAAATCAAATAGTATGTTGCATTTCTCCTGATATATTTAGCTGGTTGTCTGTGTTCTGATGTGTAGATCAGGTTTTGTTTATCTGGGCAAAGCACTTCTTACATACTGGGACTAGTTTTGTACCTGCTTTTATCTCATTGATTGATTATTTTGGTCAGTGGCCTATATTTTTCAAGCAACTTAAGGCATGCTTCTGTTTTTTGCACAGGTGATAGAAGCACAGCCTGATATGCCGGTTGTTGGAGCTGTCACCTTATATTCATCTCTTCTGAAGTTTTCTCTCCATGTCCATCCCGATCGACTTGATTATGCAGATCAAGTCCTGGTATGATCTACTGCGAAATGAACTTATGCATCAGTTTGCTTTGTCCTCTCTCCCTTTTGTTTTTTTCATCTCATTACTTTTCTTTTGCTGAAATGCTATCTACGTTGTTTAAAGAAGAAACACAGGTGTTGGGGCAGGAGAAGCAACCTGTCAACTATTAAACCAGTAAATTATAGTACGAAGATGTGGTAGGTCTGGGTAGATTTCAGCATTTTTTTAGGGGAAAATACAATCAGCTGAAGCTAACAAAAATACTTTTATCCAAGATCTTTTTCAACAGAATAAGTATATTTGTTTGGTTGTTGCTATCTTCTCCAATAACGAATCATTGGTTTAACTGAATAAGTAAATAAAATAGATGGACTTTTCTCTTCGTAGGATGATTCTATGATTACTTTTTTCTTCTTTCTCGTTCTTTCTGGTGTTGATCTTCTTAAACTGGAGAATGAGCTTGTATTATATGTATTATTGTTTTCTGGAATCGCAGTAGTTCAATACTTTGTTAAAGCAGATGTATCTTTTAGTTTACGCTTCAAAAATGGACTTGCTTCAAGTTGTGTCGGATTGTGCAGTCAGTTTTCTAGTAGTTGCTAGAGGCCTAATTTGGGACTAACGCTATGGTTCCATTCCAACTTCCTCCTTCAGGGATCATGTGTCAAGCAGCTCTCTGGAAAGGGGAAGATTGAAGACAGCAAAGCAACAAAACAGATTGTTGCTCTTTTAAGTGCTCCACTTGAGAAATATAATAATGTGGTTACTGCCTTGAAGCTTTCGAACTATCCCCGTGTTATGGAGTACCTTGACAATGAAACAAATAAAGTGATGGCAACTGTTATAATTCAAAGCATTATGAAGAACAATACACGTATTACGACTGCTGACAATGTATGTCTTTTTACTTGGTTTAGTTGACTACGTGGATTTTCTGAGATATGATGCGAATTGCTTGTTGTGTAGGTTGAGGCATTGTTTGAACTAATAAAGGGACTTATCGAGGATTTGGATGAAACTCTTCATGATGAGGTGATTGAATGTTACACACCATTATTCTTCTTTTGAGCTCATAGTGTAAATTTTCACTGTCTGCATATTGTAGTTAGTGCTGTTCTCTTATCATATACGTACTTTGACTTATCAAACTACCGCAACTAAGGAGTATGCACGCTTGCTAAAGCAACATTACCTCTTAGGTCGACGAAGATGATTTCAAGGAGGAACAAAGTTCCGTTGCCCGTCTTATTCAGATGCTGCATAATGAAGATCCAGAAGAGATGTTTAAGGTGTTCTTTTCTTTTCTTTTGTATCATCGAGATTTTATGTGCTTAGTGTACCCTCTTTAGTCATTTAAGCACTATTTGCTTTTCTCTCCCTTGTCATTGCCAAAGCTACTCTAAATATGAAAGTTCTATTCTTTAATAGCTCTAGCGGTCTTCAACCTGAAATTTTTCTCTGCTATGTAAATGTACGTACCTGTGGCCTCCCCGCTGGTCTTTTTCCCTTCTGTCTGTCAATGATAATTTGACAAGCTACTTTTAAGAAGTCATCAAGGTAAATGAGACTATTTCTGGTTGTTGTATATCAAGAGGAAAAGGCAATTTGAGGACCTGTCCCTAAACTTTCATTTTGCGCATTTTCTTCGATGGTATCTTTACTGCCATTTGGTGAGTTCCTGATAGTTGCTTTGTACTGAAACAATTCAGTGATCCAATTTCATCCATTTTTGGATAGGTATGATTAGTTCTAAAATTGAAGACTTTGCTTAATGTGATAGTCACTGCCTAAGTAAATTTATTGGATCGATATTTAGAACGTGTTATTTGGGAAAAAAATAATTCATTCTGTGGTAAACTAAGTAATTTTGATCAGCATTTAAAAAACACATATGCAATTAACCAAATCAGAGAGATTAATGGAGAGGAATTGATACCACACATCCATGCGAATACAAAGAATAATTAATTCTTGTGCAAATCAGTTGGCTAGTCATTCAGTCGATAATCTTCAGATTCCTACAACTTAAAGTGTACTGTCTACAATGGTTCTCTGGCAACGGCAGACAAATCGTTACAAAATTTATGATAGTGTGATGGGCCAACTGTTGCAACCCAAGATAAAGAAAAAGGGGATTTGTCAAAGGGCGGTGGATTTTGTGCATAATTGATATCTTGTTCTTGGATGTATTATTTATTTATTTAATTTTTTTTTTTTTTGGCTGTGTTTAGCCTTAGAATTAATAAAATGTCCACAAAGGGAGTAAACAAGTTATGACTTGTAGTGAATCAGAAGATTGTAATTCTGTTGAAAGCGCCTATTGTTTTATGTATTTGTAGCTTACTTCCACTTCCACCCAAAAAGAGAGAGAGAGAGAGAGAGAGAGAAGAGAAAACTGTATTTCTTGGTCACTCTAAAAACTTTTGTTAGATTGTCTAACAGCATAATAGTCGGCATATCTTTGAATGACTTTGAGGATCTCAAAGTGGATTACTTTACTTACCATGTCCAATGCAGTTCTATCATTTAATGCATTTAATCTTGGTATGTTAATCTGTAAACCTGAGATCGTTGCAGTACTACTAGTCCTTTTCACTTTCTACGAATACTATACTTCATCAGTGACAAAACTATGCTCCTTTCACATTCATATACTTGTCTCTATTGCAGATTATATGTGCTGTGAAGAAGCATATCTTGACTGGAGGGCCAAAACGCCTATCCTTCACTGTTCCTCCGCTTGTTTTTTCCTCTCTTAAGGTGTGCTTCTTCCTGTCTAAGTTGTGCTCTACTGAAATCTTTCAATTTAAAGTGATTAACATTTTTAATGTTTTTCCTTACGGTTGTATCTTCATCGTTGCATTGTTGGTACATCTACCACTCACTCCCAGTCCCATGTGTGTGGTCGGGTGTTTTGCATGTAGATGTTCGTGCATGTGTTGCGATTTATGTGTCTATGTATGAGAGTGTAGCTTTCTGGACAATTATCATGTTCTCAAAGCATTAGCATTGTTCAGAACTCAAAAGGAAGAACAGAAATAAAATAAACTACGAGAGCTGTCACAAACAAGGACCCTTACTGATACTTCATTGTCTGAGGTGTCCAGTTGGTCAGACAATTGCAAGGCCAAGATGAAAACCCTTTTGGAGATGAGGAGTCAACTTCAACGAAAAAGATTTTTCAGCTCTTGAATCAGGTAAGTATCAGCTGTAATTACAATGTTTGTGTTTTTCTTAAAATCCCTACCAACATCATGCATGAGAATTGGAAAGATGTTTCACACTATTCAAGAATTAAGTATGTACACTTGTTGGGATAAGCACTTCTCCCAGGGGTCCTTAGCCTGCGCTTCTTTCTTTTCATCATGCTTAGTCGTGACAGAGGGTTTGGTGAAGGCATTTGATGTAGTGCATCTTGTAGATTTATATAACTTACTGAGCCTCCTTCAATTTCTCTCAGATTGTTGAGGCATTGTACTGCATTCCGGCACCTGATCTGGCATTGCGGTTGTACTTGCAATGTGCTGAGGTATCCCAATCATAATATACTAATAATGAGGGTTTTGTGGAGATCGTTCTCTCACTATATTGGCATTCTCTCAGGCTGCAAATGATTGTGACTTGGAGCCGGTTGCGTATGAATTTTTTACTCAGGCATATATTATATATGAGGAGGAAATTTCTGTAAGTTAGCTTCCCTTGGAATGATTATGGTATCCTTTCCCTTGGGGAAATATAATTTTCCAACTAAGCTTGTGAGTTGAGAAGACGCATGACTTCTTTTACTTCTGTTCTTGTTGGTAGGACTCCAGAGCGCAGGTGACTGCAATTCATCTAATAATAGGAACTCTTCAAAGGATGCATGTTTTTGGTGTTGAGAACAGAGATACTTTGACGCACAAAGCTACAGGGGTAGTTAGCAAGTTTCTCTTTAAAAGTTAGTGCCCTACCTCATGTCTGATGTATCATAATGTAATCCTTTTTCATGGGCAGTACTCTGCTAAGCTATTGAAGAAGCCTGATCAATGCAGAGCTGTATATGCGTGTTCTCATTTGTTTTGGGTGGATGATCAAGACAACACGAAAGATGGAGAAAGGTTTGTCATTGTTTGCTCTCTGCACTTCATTTTGCTTTTGACTTGAAACTTGTACTAAGAAGTGGAGCCATGTGCTTATCCCGATGTTGAAGAGTCACCAGTTTGTATGTTCTCTCTTGCCAAGTTTGCCCTTTTCTCTTCTTTATGGTTATGATCCTAACCTCTGTATGTGTTCTAAAAGCGTTCTTGAGTGTCCTATCCAAATGCTCCTCCTCTCCCGTTGCATAGGGAGAATAAAAGAGGCCCATTCAAAGCAGACCTTTTTCTGAAGGACACAGTATGCACGCATGGAGTGTTATCTGCTACGTTGTATAGTGGTGCATTACAACACTAATTAAAAGTTACTGCATTTCCAATCTTTTACAAAAGGGGAAGGATGAAGACAAGGAAGAGGATAATATAGATTGTTCTAGTCAACATGCTCTTTCTTTCTGAATGTATTTGTTTGCTTTTGATTAATACTGAAATAGAAGACCTAGTTGACCAGCTCCTGCTTGTTTAAATCATGGAAAAATATATACAGGGGCTTCATTTAGATCATTATTGGCCTAATGTTTCCTATTCTATCTTCCTTCGTTTTGTTTCTTTCAGGGTCTTGCTTTGTCTAAAACGTGCATTGAGAATTGCGAATGCTGCCCAACAGATGTCCAATGCAACAAGAGGGAGCACCGGTTCAGTGATGCTATTTGTTGAGATTCTAAACAAGTAAAAGTTTACGGTTATTGCACATTTCATGGTACTTATTTTTGCTTGTGTATATCTATATTAATTCTCGGAGTGGGGCCATATTTCATTCTTGGCAGATATATATATTTCTTCGAGAAGGGGAACCCGCAGATAACAGTTGCATCGATTCAAAGCCTGATGGAATTGATTACCACTGAGATGCAAAGCGACACTACCACCCAAGATCCAGCTGCCGATGCTTTCTTTGCCAGCACGTTGCGTTATATTCAGTTCCAGAAACAGAAAGGAGGTGCCATCAGCGAGAAGTATGGGACCATCAAGGTGTCAGATTCTTGATAACTTGATCCGCTCGCCGATGGGCTACAGTCAACATTTTGCTCCAGAGATGCTGCTTTAGTTTGTCTGCTACAGCATGGGTTGCAGTTTAACCACGCGTAAACAGATTTTGTGATAGGAAAATCCAATGCCAACCCTTTAGTGCAGCCGGGGCACTTAAAGAGAGTAATCCTACCTTCGTTTGTGAGCCAGAGTCACCCCATTTCTACAAAGCAGACAAGAGGGGTCGTGGCAAGTATCTTCCGCCGCTGTGAATACTGTTGTTGTTCTCATGTTAGTTTTTTTTTTTTTAGTTGAAATTCTGAGAGAATTCCACATTCTTAGCCCTTTTTGATTGCTGAAGCCTTGTGTACATTTCATGCGCTCGTGGTTTAGCGTCTGAATATTTTTTTCCCAGGTTGGTTACTTATTCTCATCAATGACAAGGCGCTACACCGTGTGTTGAAACATACTATAAACCCAGTCTTTCCGGTTCGTTTATGGCTGCAAACCATGGAATTAACAAGCCTGGAGAAGACATTCTTATTCCTTTTTCTATGAAAAGGGCTGTCGGGTGTTCGCTAGCAATTGACTATAATTCGTCGCAGGGTGTGGTACTCCTATAGAATCCGCAAATGGGGCGATGCGAGCTTAAATTCGAAGCCGGAGCAAAGAAGGCGAACGACCTTACAGCTTGAGAGAGATGATGTCTGTTGCAATAGCAAATCTTGGTGCTAGAGCATCTCGCTCTTCTTGCCTTCAGTTTTTATTCTGTCTTTGTAGTCATGACTTTGCCAAGGTTTGATATCCGGGAGTTTTGAAGGCCCTGATCTTGCCAGGTGAATGATTAATTTCTTTTTCTTTTTCACCGTAAGAAAAAACGAAGGGGGCAAAACTGAAGTATCCCTAGAGCCGTCGAATGAGTGGGTCGGGTCGCAAATGGTCCGATCTATACTGATTCATTTTCATGTTATATAAATTTAGTGATCCACGCTCGACTCGATCCATATTGCTAAAGAACTCATTTTATTTATGTTTCACCGAAAGAAAAACAAAGGAGAAAAACTAAAGTATCCCCCTAGTGAATCAAGCGGGAAAGAGCGAAAGAGAATGAAAATTTCATCATCTTATTCGGAGCTCAAAAGTCAAAAATCAAGACCCCAGGAACGACACTTTGAGAATCGCATCTGAAGAGGCTTCGTAATTTCCAAAGCAAAATTTATTCTAGTAAAAGCGACTTCTTGTCTATTTGCCCCTCTTAATTAATCTTTCTCGACCATGAACTTCTTCATCCCATGGCATACTTCTGAGTCCAGCTCCGGGCCATGGCTTCGTATTTGGGTCTGTCGCTCTTGTACATGTGAGCGATCTCCGGCACAAGCGGGTCGTCCGAGTTCGGATCCGTGAGCAGAGAACATATCGATAGCAATACCTGCACAAGTTCATGGGATTCAGTTTTCACATTAGCAATGGATGTGCAGCTCAATATGCATCTGTTTTGTTTACCAACGGAAACATAAAATTAAGGGCAACAGACATCTGTGTCGGACTCACGTAGACCTGACCGATCGAACTCCCGGCCGTATATGTTTAGGTTGATAGTATTAAGCGAATCTAGGATACCGCAACAGCTCGTTTTCGTCGAGTCCACAGTTTTCTTTTTCTAATGAATCTAGGACACTACCGGCATTTCCGATGTGATTAGTCTAATTTAGCGTAAAAGGATCAGAACTAATCTGTTCTCTGAATTTTCCCGGGAGCATTACGAGCGTTAAGTAATAAAGATTGGATTATTATGGAGGAGGAATCACCTTGGATAAAGTGAGGGCAGGACTCCATTGCTCCTTGAGGATGTCCAAGCATATGTTCCCGTTGCTGTTGATGTTCGGATGGAATACTTTGGTCCTGAAAGCTACCTGCTTTTCAAGACGGGAAACATTAAAACTCGCGATCATTTTGTTTCGGAGCGAGAGCGCAAAAGGGCATTCACCTTTGGAGGCTTGAAAGGGTAGTCCGGCGGAAAATGAATCGTCACCAGAAAAACTCCGCCGGAATACGGACTGTCGTTCGGACCGATGATGGTCGCTTGCCAGTGGAACATATCCTCAGCCACCGGGCCTAAGTCCAACAATCATCGAAGCGAGTCCCGGAAAATAAGAAACAAACCCCCCTTAAAACTAAGGCACCATACAACATGCATCCTGATATTAAATCTTGCCATGATTCCTTTCACTCCACTCATTCATCAAGTTTAAGTCTTTCGTGGAAAAAGAGAATGACAAGAGGCTCTTGCGCCGTGACGCATCAGTGCCGATTGAGGTTTAGGAATATCGAGATCACATGCGAGTAGGATGAAGAGATTATACGTGTTGAAGGATGAGGAAATTTCAAAGAGAAAAACCATTGTGGAGGGAGTTATCTGATAAAACGTTGACAGGAACTAGGAGCACCTGCACTGCATGAAGTTGGAGGATCTCTCTGCAAGTCCCGGAGCTCTTTGAGGATTCTCTTCGACGCCATTGGGAAGGAACTTTCTCCGTGGACGTTGGGAACGCGATCGCCAATTCAACGGGATGGGCGGCAAATGTTCCCCTTGGAGAGGGACCCTTTCGGCTCACAACGAACCTGGATTTATAGCTTTAGATATGAAAGAATTGAGTGGTTGTGTGGTCCAGTGGAATTATAAAGAATGAACGAGCCCCAGAAATTGCAGGCATTCCTAGAGAGGGTATAAATTCCAAAGGGAGCAGCAGCAGCACCAGAATCAAAGACGCCTTTTTCCATGGTTCTATTTCTTCAAGGACAAAAAATAGAGAAAATTTTGGAAAATTCTCGACCGTTCTCAATGACCACCTTTTGCCTTTGCGCCGTATATTCTCAATCGGTCGACATTGATTACTATGATTTTCATCAGGAAGACCGTTGGCAAAAAAGATTGGTTCTTAAAGGGATGCTCGATTGGTACTGCCACTCAGTTATCTCATGTTTATCGGGTCGAAGAATCATTAGCTTTTGGTCATGACATGAACCATGTATGTCCTGTTAGCCGAGAAAACAGCAACTCAGGAATACCATAGCTAGAATCTAGAAACACAGTAATGGCTCTGATTTTTGAATCCATCGATCAAAAGCTCAAGCTCCAACGCCCTCTCTATCACTGGCTCGGTGAGACAGCCCTTCAGGAACGTTCGGTTTGTGTTAGGATAGGATCGGAAAAGATATTTGAGCACTATTTATAGAGTTTTCGGTCATACGTTCTCATCACGGGATCGGGTTCAACTCGGCCCACACTTGTCATGCCCATATTAGACTGATTAAAGAATCTCTACATCTTACTTTATTAGACAAATATACAATTTCAATTAATGTAGCTCACGTTAGAAAGATTCTTATATTCTTCCATACATGGTAAGGTAGAAAGGCTTCATACGGTTCATATTCGTCGATTATCAAACTTCTCTCGGGTCAGTAATTGGCGAAAGAAAGGTAGAAATGTCCACTCATGTTAAACTAGTACAAAGGTTTTCGCACAACTGTTTTTTTTTTTTTAACCAGCAAAACTCCATAACTTTGACAGAAGCTTCGGCTCAGGACAGGGTGCAAATGGCCAAAGGCGAATCCGCTTTAAATATTCCTTTTGGATTTTTATCTAGAATGCCAAACCCGCCAATGGATTCAATGAGCCTTTCACATATGAAGCTGACATTAAAGTGGAGTATCCTTGGACAGGGGCCTTTCATCAACGAGCAGATTCCATGGGGCTCTCATTCCATCACCATCAACGATTCCAGTTCATTACCAGTTATCGCACTCAGCCATGAGTAAAAAACCAACAAGCGAACAAACCATGGACAACTCGCACCGATTATTACCATAAACTCATGGACCGACGAAGACCTGTGGATAGAAGTTATTCGACATCCCAGAAATTCAAACAAAATACAAGTTTCCCAACTGGACATAGAAATCATAGCGAGATTGTGACCGAAAAAGAGTCGAATAATTGATAAATAAATTTTGAAAGCTCCGTTCGTTGTGGGCGTCTGATCTCATCAACTTTGCCCTTTTCAGATACCATGAAAGTAAGTCGACCACCATAGACTTATCCTAAGGCCCTACATTTCAGCCATTTGATATCTCAAGGAATAAAAGCACACCCACAGAGAGAGAGAATCACTTTCTGATCTAAAAGAAAAAGGATGGTCAACGGATGTTGCTATAAAGATGCACCAATATGTCATCATAAAATGATCACGAAACAAAAAAAGGGTTTTTTCTCTCGTTAGATGCGGTTCATTAATACATAGAATTATCAAAGTCAAGAATTGCAGACGACACGTGGATAAACACAAGAATTAGATCACCATGACGCCAATCGCGTGGTACTGGACGATTTGATGCTTCACAAAGAAAGTCTAGTCACTTGGCACAACAAATCAGCAACGGCGTCTTCTTTTTAAGAGCAAAGCCAGAACGGAGGAGATACAGGCAGAGCAACAGGCTGGTTCTATCTTCGAGCTATTATCAATCACAATATGGAGCAGGCTTTTTGGGCTTTGCCCTTCTTCTTCTTTTGTTTGGGTGGTTGAAGCACAACTCTTATGGCTTGATCAAACACTGCCTTCACATTCTGCAGTCACAAAGTGTGGGCATGTCAAAACAAGGCCGATGGAGGCATTGCAAAAAAAGATGGTACTTTACATGCACAAGTACCTGCTGAGTCTTTGAGCTGCACTCGATATATGCAGGTGAACCTATCAGTTTTCTCAACTCCTCTCCCTTGAGAAAGGATAGATCAATTATTGGAACGCAGAAAGGGGACAAAAGTTGGAAAGAGAAGTCACTTGTGAGAAAAAACCAGGCATTAACAAGTACCTGAGCTGTAGTAATTGGCACTGCACCAGGATGATCTATAAAAAACTGCTTATCATCTCGAAGATCTGGTAAGATTTCATTCAACACCAAAAAAAAAAAAAAAACTGAATTATTTACAATTAACAGAGCCACCATAAAAAGGCAGATTAGAGTTTCAACAATTTCTGAAATCTGTAGACTAAAACAAAGCTCAAAGTTTATCCTCAATCACCAACGTGATAAATGCTATCACAGGTAGAGAGACATGACATTTGCCATAAATAAAACAGGTGTCATCTTTCCGCAACCAAAAAATACTACCAGTACTCAAGACACAAACGTGTGAGAGCAAAGCCATTACTATGGACAAACATAAGGTTGCATGATAGACAAGTAATTCATCTTCATGAGCATTCCATGCTACCAATCTAATCAAGAATTTGAAAGTCCTAAAACTTTCTCACCTTTTTCATATTGACAATTAGGAAAGTGATTTATGCAACTTTTGACATTTTCTAAGTAATGTACATAAATGGAGAGCAGTAACTTCATGACAGATACAACCAGGATCCTGGAACCATCAGTCCAACTGTTTAGCTAAGAGTTACTAAAATATTTGCTGGTGCCTGAGGCATAAGATGTCTTCTACGTTTGTGAACAGTCTTGTGCAGACAAATCATATTCAAAATCATATAATCAGATTAATGGCCTCTAGATATGACATAATTAGACACCATAACCTATTAACTGCTTCAAAGTATGAAAGAAAAAAATCAAAATTATGCCACAGAAGGAATGCTTTGGGTGTTCTGACCGAATAAAGCCAATTGATGTGCTGTCCATTCTCGAGAGAGTCAACACAATGAGTTGGAGAACCTAAGTTCACAAACTAAATTCCTTTTTTTTTTTTGGTTGAACACAAACTAAATTCTAGAAATTGTGAAAGATGAATAAAATGCATGAACACAAGGCAGTGTTAATATGACAAAGGACGGGACAATGATGCAGAATTGGAAACCCAACCATATCATCATACAGTTCAAACCAACTAATCCAGAATAAAACTTGTGGGCTTGTGTATTGCTAACATCGATTAACCCCAGAAACACTTCATGAAGGAAAATGAAAGAAAGATATAGTAAGTGAGACATAGCATTGTCGCAATGTATAGATACAGATGGAGACATGTACTAAGCAGCATAAGAGGAGAAAAGCAAAGCTGCCCCTGTATGATAATGAAAAGTGGTCATACCAAGCTTTGTCCCAACAAGAACAATTGGGACACCAGGCGCGTAATGCTTCAACTCGGGAATCCACTGGTAAACAGACAGATTTATCAGCATTTTTTTTTTTTTTTTTTTTGGGGGGGGGGGGGGGGATGAAGGAGGGGAGAGACAGAGAGAGCTTCATTTGTCTAACCTTCTTAGAGACATTTTCATAGCTGGCCTTGCTTATGAGAGAGAATGCTAGAATGAAAACATCTGCCCCGCGATAACTCAAAGGTCTTAGTCTGTTGTAATCCTCCTGTCCTGTTCCACACAAAAGAAGAATTAATCCAGGAGGCAAGAGGCAAAATATCTAAGCTAACAAAGAAGACACAAGAGTCAATCAAAGAAAATGACCTGCAGTATCCCACAGTCCCAGGTTCACAGTGGCTCCATTGACAACCACATTAGCACTGAAGTTGTCGAAGACGGTAGGAACATAATCCTATTTCAACAAAAAGTCCAGTAAGAAGATGCTAAAGGTCCCATTTTGAAGGAAAAACAAGATTGTGTAAACTCATCCAACGACACAATACACATTAAGCTATATAGAACCACGAGTCCGCGACATGATTAGTTGGCGCGCACACACACACAAACACCCAGAAGGCACACTCAGCTGCGGTTGTATCCAAAAGCCCACATCAATAATGGGGAACCATCCAATGAGCCCAGACCTAGTTCCAAAATTGGCCATATTTCTTTACCTTCAACCACTAATCTTTTATAGAACTGTCAGATGAAACAGAAGCATTTAAATGTGCCCACGAAATAGTACTATTCAGATAATGCTGCCACCAACTAAGACAAAAGGAGAAAAAAATCTGCCGTAAACCACACGCGCCGGCATCAGAGTTCATTCGACAGCATCCAAACAATCTAATCCAAATCTCAAATTTCCAAAGGAAGACAAAAAGACAAAGGGCATAAAACAAAAGCCAAAATCTTCAAAAAACAAAAACAAAAAAAGGAGAAAGAAAAGAGAAAGCATAGAAAAAGAAAGAAATGTTCTGTTTTCCCTTGGTTCATTCAATCCCTCAATTACTAATATAGCTAAAAAAAAAAAAAAAAAAAAAATAAAGCAAACCTCACCTGCATTCTCAAGAATCCTAAAATAAGGCACTATAAACTCATCGAAAGAGCACATTAAAAAGATTCAACCAGAGCTCGACAAAAAAGAAAAGAAAAAAGAAACGAGGTCTAACCGTGGGGAAGGTGTTGCTGGTGTAAGAGATGAGCAAGCAAGTCTTACCCACCGCCCCGTCGCCGACCGTCACGCACTTTATAAACCTCGACGCGCTCATCTTTCAATCCAAGAACAGACAGAAAGAGGAAAAAAGGCCCTCAGATCTTCTCCCACGAGCGCTAGAAGACCTGATTCAAATCACGCAAGAAGCCCCAACTCCTCCTCCTCCACCTCCTCCTCCACATCTACAAAGGAAACGACGAAAGCGGAACGCCGAGCCGAGCTCCGGGAGGGAACCCTAGCGAGACTCTGGGAAAGCAGAGCGGAGAGCGGGATGCGATCGAGGCGAAATGCAGGTGGGGGGGCGAAATCAAATTGCCCTAAAGCGAGCGAAGGGAGAGAGAGAGAAGAGAGAGGAAGAGAGAGAAGGGGGGGGGTTCGTTGTGCGGGAAAAGATGCAGTTGAAGCGTTCGTTGAGCGAACCAATCGACGCCAACAAATCCACCCGCTGCTTCTACTCTGTCTTTCGCCTGTCATTTTCCGTTTTTCTATTTCTCCCCCACCCTTCCAATTTTCATTTTTCTTATTTTTGGAAAAAAAAATCATGTATGTATTTTTCTATTTTATTTTTTACCATTTGACTTTTTGAGCGTCTTTGGTTTTTCAAATTTCTCATAATAAAAATATCTGAAAATTTTTCAAATAAAGACCCTAAGTGCTCTTATTTTCTCAAATAAGAGTCTCAATGAATCTTGCTTCAAATAAGAGCATGAGTGACATAGCAGGTTCCAATTAAAGGCCCGAAGTGGTCATGGAGTCTACAAAAAGCATGACCTAAAGGGCATTTTCTTGATTTTCTTTTTATTTTGAACTTTTCCTTAAAAAAAAAATTAAAAACACACACACACATATGGAGGTTGCCGCACTACCGCCTGTGGAGGGGCGGCGACCTCGCCGACCAAAGTCAAGGGCTAGTAAGCCCTCGCCCAGATTGGGAGATGGTCGGGATCTCTCTCGGATCTGAGTAAGGGCTGACAACCCCCCACCCAAGTTCGAGAGAGGGCTGCTGACCTTGGCCTAAGACTGTGTGGGGGTTGCCAACCTTGCCTAAGATCGGGCGGAGGTCACTGACCTCGCCTTGATCAAGGCAGGGGCTGGCGACCCCCACCCAGACCGAGAAGAGAGCTTGATCCTCTCCTTATCACCTCTGGATGGAAGGGTCGTCGGCTACCCCCTCTTGTGGTGCGGCGACAGTGTTTGTGTGTTTTTTCTTTATTTCTTTATTTTTAATTTTTTTAAGAAAGTAGAAAAAGGAAAAAATATAAATAAAAAAGAAAAAAAATCCAACAAAGGGAAATCACGAAAATGCCCTTGAAATCAGACTATTTTTTAAATAATTTATGGCGACTTCATGCCTTCATTTGAAATAAAGTTCACTTCAAACCTTGTTTGAGAAAAATGAAGGCACTTAAAGTCCTTATTTAAAACAAAGTTCAAGGTCTTAATTGGAAAAAAAAATGAGAGCATTTTGGACTTTTATTTGAAATTTTTCCAAAATATATTACTAGCCCCATAGATTAAATAACCAGTTAAAGGTGCGTATGATATCACTTATCGAAATGAATTTCTATTCTAGAAGTGTTTTTGGAGCAGAAATTCGTTTGGTGAAAATTTTTACTTCTCAAGTTATTTTTTCCCCAATTTGAGAAGTTAAAAAAAAAATAACTTCTCAAACTTGAGAAGTACTTCTTGCCTCATCTTTTTATTACACCCTCAACTTCTTTTCGATCATACCTATTTCCGCCGACCTCCGTCGCCGCCACCCATCTCTGGTCGCTGCCCACGACCATCGCCAATCGTCGATCATTGCTTTGCCCTTGCCCACTGCAAACCTCAGTGGGCCGCCGCCCACTGCTGCCCCCCGCCGACTGCCCCTTATAGCCAACCATCGCCCATCGTCGACCTCTGTCGGCCGCCACCCATCGCCATCCGCGACCGTCGTCAACTGTCGCCGCAGATGAAGTATAAATTTTTCAACCGTCGATAATAATTTTTATAGAAGATTTTGTGTTAATAATTTTTTAGAAGTAGAAATTTTCAACTGTTGCTAAACAAATTTCTTTGCTAAAAAATAATTTCTGGAGCAAAAGTAAAAAAATCAACCTTTGCTTTTGAGGAGAAGTAGAAAGATCAACTTCTGCTTCTGAGGAGAAGTAAAAAAATCAACTTCTAGCATGCCCTAAATGCTTTTTGCAATTTAGAACAACTTGGAGATTGAACAATTTCATATTAGGTAGATTTGACTACTTGAAACACTTTCCCAACATTATATTTAATAGAAGAGTTAATACTATGCAAAATTTCAAACTGGTACACCTGTCACAAATTTATCCAAAACTATTTTTTTGACTACGAAAAACCTCAAATTGATACAACTGTGAAATTTACCTTAAACATTTTTTTGACCATAAAAAACCATAAACTGATATAACTGTGATAAATTTACCATAAACTAATTTTTTTGACCACGAAAAATTCTAAACTGGTACATCTATGATAAATTTATCATTTGTTAAATTGGATTAATACCATAAAAAATTAAATTGATATATATGTGACAAATAGAGGGTAAAAACCCTAAATTGGTATATCCATGGACTGTCACTTGATATCTAACTCAGCAATTTGACTATTAAATTTAACGAAAACTAACAGAGGATTAATTTATTTTGGGTGTACTAGTTTGGGGTAAATTTATCATAAGTGTACTAGTTTGAGCTTTTTTATGGTCAAAAAATATTTTGGGGTAAATTTATCACATATGTACCAGTTTATGATTTTTCGTGGCATTATCCCTTAATATAATAAGAGGGGGGGACTCTTTTTTGGCTGTTTCAAGTAACGGAGATCTGCGCATGAGCATGAAATTTATTTCTTTCTCATTTAGCAAAAAGAAAATAGCAAATTAGAGTTCGCAAAGAATTCCAGACTGTTCGCTGAAAATAGAACGATTTTATGTTGGGCATTTTTGATAAATAGAAAATATCTTGAAATAAATCTCATTAACTTTAAAATTAATAAAGTGAATAAAAGGATATCTTGGAACAGATTAATCATTTTATTACAAGTTTGATAACATTTTGTAAATTAAAAAGTACAATATTTTAAAAATACTATCCTAATTTTTTTGTCAAAATAATGCTATCCTTATATATACAAATTAAGAATACTATCCTATTTTTTTTGTCAAAATAATGCTATCCTAAAATATATATATATATATATATATATATATATATATATATATATAGTTAAGGAGTTTTAGACTGTTGTACTACAAATTTTTTTCTTTTATCTTTTAATTTGAAGGAAAAATAATTAACGTATAAAGAGAAGTGATCTTGACATTAGAAACTTTCATATCATGGAAAAGAAAAACAATCTAGCGTTTCAGATATCTTCGAATGTATTCTTAAATGACATAGTCCATTTTGATAGTAGTTTCTCGGAAAAAAAAAAACATATTTAAAATCTTAAATAAGTTTCTTAATTTTAAATGAAATAGTTATCAAATTCATATAAAACTATTTCTAGAACTTAAAATAAGGTAAGTTCTAAATTTACGCTTATGTTTGATGCTTAATATCCTGAATTTAGGGAAAATTTCAAATAAAGACCCGAAATATCGTCATTTTCTTAAATAATGGTATGAATGGTATTTGTTTAAATAAAGGTCTGAAATGCACTTATTATTTCAAATAAGGACCTCACCTCACTGGTTGACTAAGTATTCTGGCGGTTAAGGGCGTTTTCATCAAAATACTATTTTAACCTAATTTTTAGTTAAATTAGATTTAAAATAAAAAACTAAAAAAAAAAGAAACACAGGCGGGAGGGCCTCTTGCACGTGTTTTTCTATTTTTAAGAAACAAACAAAGGAAAAAATAAAGAAAAAATGACGAAAATGGCCCTAATCAATAAATGAGAGGCCTTTTTTTGAGATTGATATGAACATTTCATAATGTTATTTGAAATAATATTCAATTTAGACTTTTATTTGAGAAAATGAGGGCACTTCAGACTCTTGTTTGAATTTTTTTTTCCTTAAATCTATAACGGCGTTATTTATTTTAACATTGCCTGCATTTAATATTTCCCAAGCCAAAGACATTGTTAGGAATTTCGCATGCTATCTAGATTATGTAAATAGCTTATTCTAGGTAATTTAATATGTTAAAAGCTGATAAGTCGCTTTAACTAATTTGCAAACCATATGAAAATAATTGGTAATAAGAGAAAATAGATGATGAATCGCAAACAAATAACCTAAAGAAAAATCGCGAGTAATCATTTTTGAGTAATTTTTTCGACACTTACCAATATTTATTGCAATTTATTGACACGAAAGAAAGATTGTATTTTTTAATACGAAATGATATCAATAGGTATGCGGCGCTGCTGGTAAAAGGATTGGGGATTGGGAACTTAGTATAGACAGAACAAAAGTCACAGAGAGAGGAGAGTTAGAAATTAGATTGACAAAAAAAAAATACGAATATATATATACACACACTAAATTGATAGGAGCTAATAAGCCTCCACAAATTCGGATCGCTTCTCGACCTGGTCATCTCCCAAATTTAGCGCGCGCGAGAGACAAGAGAGAGAACAGACGCTTGGAAGAGGAACAGACTCCCAAGCAGAAACGACATAAACGGAATTTTACAAAGCCATTCACTTAAAACATGACAAGATCAACGATTCAACGCCCTCCCACACACCTCTTTAAACTATTTCTTCTTCTTCTGCATCACCTTTCCACTGTTTTCAGCATCCTCACAGCTTCAGGAAGATGATCTTTTATACAGCAGTCTTCCGGGTCGATCCGTGCCGCGGCATCTCCATCTGATCCTGCAAGAAAGTCTCGATCTTTCCCACCAGCGACCGCGCTCTTTTAAGGAAGAAGCAGCAGCAGCAGCAGACGCTTTAAGCAAGGATTAGTTAGTTTTGTTCCTAGGATGCAAGAACAGACAATGTCGAAACTAGGCCGAGTGCTTCTCGCGGCGCTCCTGGCTTCCGTCGCTCCGGCGCTCCTCCCGGCGTCGGCGGACGGAGCTCGAGGTGTGACTTACGATGGGAGGTCTTTGATCATCAATGGAAGCAGAGAGCTTCTCTTCTCGGGTTCCATCCATTACCCGCGTAGTACCCCCGAAGTAAAAGTTGACGCAGTATTCGTTTTCGCTTACTCTAGGTTGTTTATGCTCGGGTTCGGAACTGACGGATGCCGTTCTTTTCTCCTGCCAGATGTGGGGAGACATTCTACATAAGGCGAAAGAGGGCGGTCTCAACGTGATTCAGACTTACGTCTTTTGGAACATTCATGAACCAGTGCAGGGTCAGGTAACATCTTTTGCTTCCATGGTTTTCCTATTTCGCGAGCTGTTCCTAGGATTTACGATGCAGCGCGGTCTGAGCTAATCCTGCAGTACAATTTCAATGGGAACTTTGATTTGGTCAAATTCATCAAAATGATTGGCGAGCTAGGAATGTACGCAACGCTACGAGTTGGTCCTTTCATAGAAGCTGAATGGAATTTCGGGTATGATCTGATTTCGCTGCGCAATTTTCCTCTTAAGTACTTTCGGCTACCACGTCTTACAAAGGTGTTCTTGTGCAGAGGCTTCCCGTATTGGTTGAGAGAGGTACCGAACATCACGTTTCGGACCGACAATCCACCGTTCAAGGTAAATTGAGCCCTTCGCAGGTCTCTTAGACCCGGAGGGAGTGGGCATGCCTCACGAGGTTCGGCATTTCTTCCGATTTGCAGTATCACATGAAAAAGTTCACCAAAGTAGTCATAAAGAAGATGAAGGATGAGAAGTTGTTTGCTTCTCAAGGCGGCCCCATTATCTTATCTCAGGTCGAGCTTTACTTTTGATTGCGGAGTGTCGCACTTAAAAGGGATCCAGAAGACCTCATGCTGGATCAAGAAAACTTAATTTTAGTGGTTAAAGAGTGCAGATTGAGAACGAGTACAATAACATTCAGCTGGCCTACAAAACGCTAGGAACTCGATACATCCAGTGGGCCGGGACGATGGCCGTGGGGCTCAAAACGGGAGTTCCGTGGGTTATGTGCATGCAGCAGGACGCTCCCGATCCCGTTGTAAGATACTTTTCTTCGCTCCTGATGTGTCATCTATCGACGGCGAATGCCTAAGCATTTTTGTAACGTGCCAAGAAACAAACATAAAGCGCAGATCAACACGTGTAACGGCAGAAACTGTGGGGATACCTTCACCGGCCCGAACAGTCCCGATAAACCTACGTTGTGGACTGAGAACTGGACTGCTCAGTAAGTATTTCAGAAAACATCAGATTTTTCTCCTCCAATGTATGTTTCACCGCCTTAGCAGATAAAAACCGGTGTAACGGAGATGCCGCTCTTTAACGATGCATAAGTTCTGTACTGACTAAGGAAGAGCTGTTTTAGATTTGCTCAACATATGCTTTAACCGAGACAATGCCCATGTAACAGATACAGAGTGTTTGGTGACCCCCCATCTCAAAGGTCTGCTGAAAATCTCGCATACTCGGTCGCTCGTTTCTTCTCCAAAAATGGCACTCTGGCGAACTATTACATGGTATGTTAAGCCCATCTCCACAATGTCAACATGAACTGTGTAGTAGGTCAATGTGGTTCATGATCCTTTTGGTTCGGCGGACTCCGTGTATCATTGTGTCTGGCAGTACTATGGTGGAACAAATTTCGGCAGAACGGCTTCCTCTTTTGTAACAACTCGATATTACGATGAAGCTCCTATGGATGAATATGGTTAGTCTTCCTGATTCTTTGTTCGACCGAATCTCTGTTTGTCCACAAGAAAAGAACTTATTGTTGTGTCAATCCTGTTATCTCGATTAAACGTTTCTGCCTCAAAAAAATTTGTTCTTTCCATCGAGTAGGCATCGAGAAAATTCGTAGAGCTTACCAGTTACGGCAATTTATCTTCTTTAGCATATGACTCGGTTGAATTATTGAATAAGCATCTACTGAACCAGTGATTTACTATGTGTAGGTCTGTTGAGGGAGCCGAAATGGGGTCACTTACGAGACTTGCATTCGGCTTTGCGATTGTGCAAGAAAGCCCTGCTTTCGGGGACTCCCTCGGTCCAAAATTTGGGAGAAGGACTCGAGGTATGGAAATAGGAAACCAAAGCGCGAGCCAAAACCCGAAGCCAGATACATTCACTAGATTCAGCTTACTCTCGTATGGAGACGGGGACTAAGCTGAGTGAATTTTACATTGCAGGCCCGAGTCTACGAGAAACCAGGAACTAGCATCTGTGCCGCCTTTCTGTGCAACAATAATACTCGGCTTCCAGACTGACGATGTTCAAGGGCATTGAGTATTACCTACCCCAGCAATCTATTAGCATCCTCGCCGATTGCAAGACCGTGGTCTATAACACGGGAATGGTACCACTGGAGATGACATCTTGTTGCTTTTGCTTGAGCTAATTTTAGTGAGATCTATGTAAGTTGTAATATGTCTATGTGTTATCAGGTTGTCGCGCAGCACAGTTCGAGAAACTATCATCAATCAGAGACAGCTAACAAGAATTTACAGTGGGAAATGTGGCGGGACAATGTTCCAACGACCAGCGATGCTTCTATTAAGTCGAAGAGTCCTCTAGAATTGATGAGCGCAACAAAAGACACGACAGATTATCTGTGGTATGCCACCAGGTAAGCAATTAAGCATTACTCCAAGAAGAAAAAATTGTGCCGCTAAAATGCATCCTAAGTTACCTTACTCCTAGAACTTCAATATGTCCTTGCCTTTTGTTTGACAGCATTAGCTTGTATCGCACTGACTTACCCTTTAGAAAGGACATCAGTCCAGTCCTTCAGGTGGCGAATCTCGGCCACTTGATGCATGCCTTTGTCAACGGAGAGTATATAGGTACTGCGTTCTATACATAGTCTTGTTGCTTCGATGAATTTCGGCAAAAGGGGCTACTTTTCCAGACATTCTCTGGACATCTGGTACAGTCCTCAAGAAGAAGGACGTGAGAAATCCTCAGTAATCTTTAACTTCTCACAAGTGCATTTCAACTGCTTCACAGGGTCCGGTCATGGAAGCAACATAGAGAAGAGCTTCGTCTTGCAGAAAGCAATTGAACTAAAGCCGGGACTCAATAACATCTCTCTGCTGGGTGCGACAGTTGGTTTTCCGGTAATAACGCAGTCGAAATCCTTCTACTGTCTTGGTGCCTTTTTCCCCTTTACATTGCATACATGACGTGAGAGACGTGTTGTCCTGCCCAATCTTCATTATGCTTCAGGATAGCGGAGCCTACATGGAGCACCGGTTTGCCGGAGTCCACAAAGTGACACTCAAAGGCCTGAACACTGGGACCCTCAATCTGTCGCTCAATGGATGGGCGCATAAGGTATAATCGATTCATTGCTATTTTTTCACCCGAAAGTCTCGGACATGAACATGATCCCAAAGTCAGTTCTGATGCTGCAGGTAGGCTTGGACGGTGAAAATGTCCATGTCTACACACAAGGGGGCTCGCACAGGGTACAGTGGGCGAAAGCTAAAGGACTCGGACAATCTCTCACCTGGTACAAGGTACATCAGAGACCAAATTTCCCATTTACTGTTGAATGAACAAGAAGGAGAAGATTCATGTGAAAACGTTCTGATAGATTCTAGCCAATTCCTAGGCTTATTTCGATGCTCCTGAAGGAACCGATCCTGTCACGATGCAACTTGGAACAATGTCGAAAGGCATGGCTTGGGTCAATGGCAAGAGCATTGGCAGATACTGGTCTTCTTACCTGTCTCCTCTAGGAAAGCCTTCCCAGGATGTGTAAGTATCTCTCTGATTCAATCAAAATACGTGGAAAAAAAAAATGAAAAACAGAAAATAGATGACTTCTTATGTAGGTACCATGTTCCGAGAGCGTTCCTGAAGCCGACAGATAACCTTCTCGTTCTGTTGGAGGAAATCGGAGGAAATCCTGAAGGTGTTCAGATCTTGACAGTGAACCGAGATGTTGTCTGCAGCTTCATCAGCGAGAGCAATCCCGCGTCCGTGAAATCGTGGAAGAGCAACGGTGGTCTGATTCAAAAGGTAGCGGATGACGTGAAGCCGAGGGCTCATCTGCAGTGCGCGGAGGACAAGAAGATCGTCCAGGTCGAGTTTGCGAGCTACGGCAACCCATTTGGCTCTTGCGGAAGTTACAGTGCCGGCAATTGTTCAGCGGTTGAGAGCCAGAAAGTTGTTGAGCAGGTCCCTCTCTCCCTCTCTCGCTCTCTCACACACGCATACATACATGAGCGGTGTGGCGCCCCCATTAGTCGCCGTCGCAATGTATCAAATGCTGCACAAGTTATTCTCCCGTCAACATCTCGCGCGTGGCCGCCTTTATGACACTAATAAAACTCATGTCCGCACATTGTGTGTTCGAGCAGCGCTGCTTGGGAAGAAGCGAGTGTTCCGTGACGGTGGAGCGGAAGAATTTCGACAAAGCGGGCGATCTGTGCCCCGACGTGTCGAAAACGCTGGCCATCCAGGCGCGTTGCGGCGACGGCAAGAGCTCAGCAGGCAAAGCCAGAGAAGGTAGGGATCCGTGAAGAACAGGACAGGACCACAGGACCTCCAGGAATGAGTTCATCGTAGTTCGTGGACTTCGGAACAGAACAGTGATCACGGGGATCACGAAACTGTCCCAAGAGGTTGTCTGAATTTTCAGTTCCAACATCCCCACATTGAGATGAGATCTTGGGGGGAGGGACAAATTTTGTAGGATTTAATTGGACTAAAAGTATTTATGAAACATGCCTTATTTTGCAACACACTAGCTATACATGAATGACAAAAAAAGAGAGAGGCAGAAATCGGGTTTAATTGAGTGAGGAAACCGGACTGGCAGGGAGAACGAGTCATACGCTCCCACCTTGGAACCGGTTCAAACCAGTCGAAGCCAATTTGACTCGAGTCGAAAGCATCAATTTTAGGTCTAATGACCATTCTGGCCCGAATTTTTTTTTTGTCTCATAAAAAAACACAAACTTTAGGTCCAATGACGATTCTAGCCCAAACTTTTTTCCATCCCATGAAAAAACACAAACTTTAACTCGAGTCTCAAATTCGATCCCCTTAATTTGAAACTATTAGTTGTCCAATATGACAATTTCACGTCATCAATAAATCCACGTGGCATGCTGATGTGGATTAAGGTATCGTCTTTTTAGCACGGAATTTGAAGTTGTTCTTCTGCTTCATATCTAGCACACCTTGAAGGACGACGGTTAACTTATTCATCGTCTCCTTCACTTCATCCGGAAGCATTAGCTATCCAACTGGAATCCGAAATTGTGTATTACCACTCGTAGAGAGACACAATGGACGAGATCAACCAAGCTCACGAGTCACGACTAAAGCCTTCTTTTTTTAACAAGTCCAGCCCTACCATTTCCTCAAAAAGGATGAACAACTTCATATTTCGTGTCAATAAGACGATGAATATTATCTTAAATTTATGTCAACAAGCCACGTGAATTTATTGATGACGTGAAATTGCCATGTTGAAGAATTAATGGTTCCAAATTAAATGGGGTCAAATTTGGGACTCAAGTTAAAATTTGTACTTTTTCATGGGATAAAAAAAAATTGGGCTAGAATCGTCATTGAACCTAAAATTGGTGCTTTTTTATGAGAAAAAAATTTGAGCCAGAATCGTTATTAAACCTAAAATTAGTTCTTTTTCAAGGCATTAGCCCTATAATTAATCACTTGATCGACTAACTTCTTGCACAAAATCGAAAGTGGGCCGGTATTATGGAACTGCGAACCGATCGGCTCGGTTCACGATTCTAGATTTTGGGGGTGGAAGAGAGTCCATAGGTTCAAACGGTACTCCCGTTGCGCACCCGAACAGAACCCTCCGCATCGGCTTGTCACTTACGCCTCTCAAAAACCCGCGCCTCTCTCTCTCTCTCTCTCTCTCTCTCTCTCTCCCCGATCCCGCCATTTCCCACTCACTCTGCAATCGCCGTTCGCTTCTCACTCGCTGCACGGATCAATCCAGCCATTTTCGTTCTTCTCTCCACGTTCCGCCGTGCGATTTGATGGGTTTTTGGTTCTGCATCGAAGTGACCTGACGGGGGAGAAGCTTCGCTCTGTTGCTATCCGAGAACCTCGCCCCGAGCGTCGGCGATGTCGTGAGCTAGGTCTCCTGTGATCGTCGAATCTTGGCGTTTGGTGATGGGGAAGAGAGACGCGGTTGTTGTCTTGTCGTCGGACGACGGAGGTGATGAAGGTGAAGGTGAAGGTGAAGGTGTAAGTGTGTTGAACTCGAGTTGGAGCCGCTCGAAGCCGACGGCGAGGTCGCTCGTTACTCTGTCGGAGCCGAGAAGAGTGAAGAAGCCTCGGGTTTCGGGCTCTCAATCCCGATCATCGCGTAGACGGTCCTCTATCGTAGACGAGGTATGGTTGCTCCGATGTCATTCTGTTTCTTCGTGATCGTCCGTTTCTTCCGACTAGGAGAAGGCTCTACCTCCTTTGTTCTTTTGGTGCATTGGAACTTAGTATGAGTGCGCGTCTTTCGATTGGTTTCTGGTTTTGGAGATTTATGGTCACTGGTGTATAATGATACTTAAGCTGCTTGGAGAACTACATGCTTTTAGCACATCCTCTTCAACGGACTTCCTTTGCCAACAAGATGGAGTGATAATGTCACTTTTAGTCTGAATAAGGAATGGCCCCAATAGAAGTAGTTCATAAGGTGAAATAAAACGAAAATTGAAACTGATCTTGCTATTGGACTTTCTGAAATTTTTGGTTTAACCTATTGCAGTTTCAGTTTTTAAAGGAAGACTTCAATGAAGTATTCACTGGTGCCAAGGTAACAACGGGTATGCCCTTGTTTTTTGTTTTGTTTTTTATATTTTATATTTAAATATTTGTCGTGCCCTAGTTTTAGTATGCACTATGTTGTTGCTTGGAAAGCATTAGCTGTTGCTTACACATCTTAATTCGGTGACATCTAGTACTTGTTGAAGGCTCTCAGTGTTCAGCAACTGGAATGGATTGTTAAGTGCCCAAGTGAAATGTGATATAAAGCAACGCAACTTTGTATGCCTGTTGTTATATCCTAAGCTGGTCTTTTGAACTAGACTTGATAGAGGGTGAGCCTCGAGGGGCGAAAGTGCAATCTTAGAAGTAACTTTTTTTAAAACACTGAGAAAGGATAACGATAGAGATGATTTATCACTGTCATCTAGGGTATTCACTAAACAAAATCTTTACTATCTTTGATTGTGCTTTATATAATCATTCAGGTGTTTAAATGAGATTGTTACCTTTTATTCTCTAAGTTTGAGCTTCAGACTGTATTTTGTTTCACAAATCTGCTTTTGTTTGTTGTGGTGCGTTTTCTATTTTTTCCTTGTCCAGTAGCCCTTTGTTGTTCTGAAATGGTATGTGGAGCAGGTTTTGGTCGGAGCACTGCCAAGGAGTCATGGGTGGATAAGTATAAACCATGTACTTTTGAAGAGCTTGCAGTACACAAGAAAAAGGTTGCCAGTTTTCTCAATTTTTGTGTATGAAACTCAAGGTCATGGTATTGATTATTCTTTTATTGTAGGTTGAAGAAATCAAATCATGGTTTGAGGAAAGATTGATTTCTTCGAAGGTACTTCAGTTGTTCATGAGAGCTACCGATATGATGTGTCCACCCTCTGAAAGGACACACTTAGTTGTAAACTTGTTCAGGACAACTCTTCTTAGCAATACTTTTGACAAAGGTTTATGAACTGTCGTGATCTGGTGCTGTCTTTGCATGTGGGTGTGTTAAAGATTGATGGGTGATTCTGCTGCTGCTGTTGAACTTAGTGATGGATGGTCATAAGAGTGTGTATAAAACAGTGTAAGCTGTTTTGACTTTTCACCTTGTGCTTATCATAAGCAAATGTTTGACTACCACTGTGGGTACAAAATTCATGTTCACATAAGCCGAAGCTTCGTTAAATGATGACGACAACAGTGGTGATGGTGATGGCAATTGTAATGATTGTTATGTTACATGTGGTTCTGGTGTCTTCCATGAAATATAACATAATGGTTTCCATTCCAAAGAAAGACTTAAATCTCCAAGAAATAGGATGTTTTGGTTGCAAAATAGAATAATCACTACAAGGACAACCTGTGGAAAAATATTTCTCCTTTCTTTTCCTTGTGGAAATTAATGCTCCGCAATCTTAAATTGCAGGATAACCTTGGCGATCATGTTCTTATTATTACTGGGCCAGCTGGTGTAGGAAAATCTGTATGTCTTCCTTTCTCTTATTTTAGACGTATATCTTAATGAAGACGTGAGCTTTAGTCAACTCCAGTTCAAGCATGCTTATTGATACTTCATCAGGTGAATATATTGATGCATTTTCAGTTCAGCATTCTTGCGTCTGAAGTGGCATAGTTTCGAAGTTGGACTTGGAGACACTAGTTTCAGACCACAAACATTGTTAGCTTTCACTGGTTTGTCTGTGGTTTATTTATAATCTAATGTGAAATTGGTCCAAGCCTCATAAATGTTTTGCTTTCCGAAGCTGGATGTGCCCACGAAAATTGTCCTCTCTTTAGTCTCTCAGGCAGGTTATGCAGACACCGCTTCACTATTTTATGATGCCTAGCTTTAAGGTCTGTTTGGATAGACTTTTGCTTACTCTTAATCTGGTGGCGCGTGCACTAGCACTAAGAGTCTGAAACTTCCATGATATACAAATATTGACACATAGAGTCACATGTATTTTTTCAGGGATTTATTGAAACTTGGAAATTTCTTCAAATTTTGGCGGGAAAGCCAAAATGTAATTTCTGCTTGAACTTAATTCTAAACGAACATGCCCTTATTATCTCCCTATGATTGGATCTCTACCTGATAGCGTGGACAGGAACTGTAGAAAATTATGATTGTTAATTTTTTTGCATGTTTGACATGGAATTTTCACCAACTTATTCTAAATCTAGGTTTGTTGTTCATAGTGCAGCGATTTATTTATGAGCTTTTAAACTGTTCCGCAGCTGTCTGCTGAATAAATGCACATTCTTGGAATTTCCTATATTCCCCTGAATCTGAGAAAAAGTGTATTTTGGGCCATGCAACCAAACATTTGGCATAGTGGATAATGATAATTTTTGTCTGCCCCTGCCTGCATTTTTTTTTTTTCATTTGATTCTCCTAACCTTCTGGTATCCGATGAAGGAAAAGATGCTCTTTTATTGTCACATGAGCAGACTATTTCTCATGACTTCTGCACTTGGGGTTGGCACCTATAAGTTCAAGCATTGAATGTTGAAATTAGAGATCTGTTGTGTAGGCTACTATTTATGTTGTTGCATCTCACCTTGGAGCCACATTGTGTGAGTGGAACACACCTACTCCAACAGTCTGGAAAGAATATATCCATAACAGCAACACAGGTATATCAACCTCAATTGGTTTATCGGATCTTTTATGGTTAAGTTGTGTTTGTGAACACATGTCACTCCCTCTTCTTTGCCTGGACTCTCTCGTGCTCAGAAAAAAATTTCTGAACATGACTTTGCTCATCGACCGCCGACCCCAACTAGTTTGGGATAAAGGTATTGTTGATGTTGATGACTTTGCTCCTGCATAAGGGCAAAAGTACGTGGACACTGTTGTCAAACTGGCATTTATGATATCTAAAAATTGCCTTCTTTATTGATGAGTTATTTTGATATACTGTCAGGGCAGTATGTATCTAAGTTAGATGAGTTTGAAGCTTTTGTTGAGAGAACAAGAAAGTACGGACTGATTTCTCAATCATCTGCCGGAGAGTCAAAATCACCGGCAATACTCCTCATTGATGATCTACCTCTGACGTATGGGAATGTTGCACGCAGAAGACTGCAGAACTGTCTACATCTTCTTGTGCAATCTACTCATATACCAACAGCTATTCTAATAACTGATTATGGTCGAGTGGATTCAGCTGACAGGGAAGCGCGATTTTCAGAGGAACTCCATTTGTCCCTTGAAAGTGCTGGAGCTCGTAAAGTCAGCTTCTTGAACTACTACTACAATTATCCTTGGATAATACACATATTTTGCTCATGCGTGCCTGACGCGTAGCCTATCTCCTTGATTCTCAGATTGCATTTAATCCTATCACCAGTAATGCCATTAAGAGGATACTTTCCAAAATATGCAGACAGGAGCAGTGCAATGTGACTTCTGAACAGATTGATTTGATGGTGAGGGCAAGTGGAGGTGACATCCGACATGCAATCACATCCTTACAATTTTTCTGTCTTAAGGCAGACTGGCCATCCTTATCTTTGTCAAGTCCATCGATGGTACATGATCTTCATCTTGGCAGAGATGAGACGATCTCTCTCTTCCATGCCCTGGGAAAGTTTCTGCATAACAAAAGAGAGAGTGCCTCTCCATCAGGTAAGAGTTGATGAAAGCTTGAGATTCATTGTGATTTCCTTTGGATGTATCTAGCTGCGGCCCCATGATGGCACTGTCTTCTCTAGTCACTGCACTTACAATCTTCTTATCATGATACGCCGAAGGGAGATATGTTTCCGTGTGCTTGTGCTGTCTGCATGTGACTTAGTAGATTGTAGGCAAGTTTAATTACTGCATGGCATGTTTCTGTGTGACTACCTGTGTGCCATCTTTTTTTCGTTTTGTAGGTAAAGATGCACATCCCATGCAAGAGAAATTTATGAGATTACCCTTAAAGATGGATGCTCCAGAGAAAGTCCTTTCTCAGGCACATGGGCAAGCAAGACCAATTGCTGATTTTCTGCATGAAAATGGTACTTTTCCCTTTGCTGGACTCTCTTGAAAAGCGAAGACACAAGATTGCTAGCAACGACCATACTACTGCTGATGGACTCTTTCTATAACTCCTATTGCAGTTCTAGACTTTCTTAATGAGGAGGCTGTGGATGATGCCTCAGCTGTACTTTCTTATTTGGGTGACGCTGATGTGCTCTTGCACAGTTTTCGTGGATCAGTAGCTAGAAATTATGAGGCAGAGGGTGTTGTACAGTCAGCTGCTGCTTCAATTGCTGTTCGAGGGGCACTTTTTGGAAACTCTCATCCATTGCCCCCCAGGTCTTCCTCTATACATATTAGCATGCTATTTTTTTTTTCTGTTTTCTTTTTGAGTAATTTCAAATGTTTACACGAGCTACCTGCCAATTCTTTATGAGGTGCAGGTGGCATGCCATTCGTAAGCCAAAACTCTGGCAGAGTGAGAAATTGTCTTTACACAATAAGGTATGCTTGGCCTGAGTCCTTTGTATCTTCTGTTCGTTCTATCATGGAACTCTCTCTTCATCACAATTGTTGTTAATCTACTCTCTTTTGGAGGACTTGTATAACTGAAAATCCCAAAGTCAGTAGAAGCATCAAACGTGTCCTTCAAGTGAATTTTCATTTTATTAAGCTCGTTATCTTCACAGATTATTACTCCTTTGGCACACTATGGCATGCTTTTTGTGCCACTTCTAAAGCTTATTGACAGTCTTTGTATCATCAAGAAAAGGCAAAATGACATAAATGGTCCTTGAACTTTGGCAGAATGTGCAATCTGGTCCCTAAACTTTTAATTTGTTCAATTTAGTCCTTAAACTTTGGCAGAATGTGCAATTTGATACCTAAATTTTTGACTTGTTCAATTCAGTCCCTAAACTTTTAGTAAATGTTCAATTTAGTCCCTAGACTATATGAAAATGTTCAACGTTATCCCGATCTTAAATTAACAAAAGGACTGTATTGAACATTTTCCTATAATTCAGGGACTAGATTGAACATGCACTAAAAGTTTAGGGACTGAATTGAACAAGTCAAAAGTTTATAGACCAAATTGCACATTCTGCCAAAGTTCAGGGATTAAATTGAACAAATTAAAAGTTCAGGGATCATATTGCACATTCTGCCAAAGTTCAGGGACCATTTATGTAATTATCCCTCAAGAAAACAATCCCAAGTTTGCTGGGTCTACTCATGCTGCCTGCATTGTTGGTAGACTTTGCAAACGTGATCTTTCTGCTTTTTTTCATTCGGACGTCCTTACAAGTAATTCCCCACTGTTTGCATGGTGTAATAACTGAATTTCCTATTGCTGTTCTATAAACAAACCCTGGACCTTGAAAGCAGGCAATGCTTTATTATTGTTGCTTTCTAAATCAGCCATAACTACTATACTCGTAAGGGTCAGAGCCACTTATTTCGCTCTACAATATCCACTGGTGTCACCCTCCCTCCATGGTTGGCATAGAGAGCATGTTGGATGAATACTTACCCATTTTTTTTTCCTGGCCTTGCAAAATTTATACTTCAAAATGTTGTCACGGTTTGGCTGCAGGATGAGATGTTAAGACAGAGATTCATGGTTTATAACGGAGTTAGCTCAAGTGATGCGTCAGTAATAGCTACCGAGTACATGCCTGTGTGTAAATGGCTTCAGCATAGGTTTCCTAAAGGACGCCAAGCTCATGAACTGATGATGCTGAGCTCTGAGATTGAAGATGGGATGAGTTTAGATGATCGAGAGGTGAAGACGTCTGATGATGAGATCGAGGAGTGGTGAGTTGGAGTCTAGTAATATGCAAGAGCTTTGCGGTCTGCTTCCCCAATATGTACAGTGTCCTCGTATGCATTAGTCATCCAACTCGTAATCACGACCCAATTGGAGGAGTGGAGCTCTAGCGAGCTATATCGCCGTGCCAAGTGGAGCAATTTACAGAGTTCCTTGTATAGCATTAGGTTGAGTAAAATTTTAAGAGTTTTTCTTTGTGTATTTCGTCCTTAACTTCTTTGATGGAAAATTTAACTGTATGCGGAGCAAAACAAAAAGGGAAAATCAAATCGGAAGGTCCTTTTTGATCTCGACCAGTTTATGAGTGGATGAACTAAAATCCTTTCTTGAGCCATCTTCTAAAACGTACTACGGCTGTGTATTGCTAGCGAAATATGCTGACTGCAGTTTGGTAGCAAGATGAGAAAAATGCATCATTCTGTTTGCAACTGATAATTAGATTTTACATCTCCAGGTCACCCTTTGGTAAAAAAGATGCTGATGCATTGCACTGTGTTTCTTTCCGACCATTGTGTCGACACTTTTTGTGGAAAATCAATGCACGGGAAGACGATATTTAGCTGTAAATGAATAACCTTGATGCTGTCTCGTTGCCAATTTGCCGTTGATCGGCGAAAGGAGTGATGATAAGAAACCCACGAATGCATTGGTAATGCCTTGCCAAGATCACTCTGCCGCAGCCCTTCCGCAACAAAGCCCGCATTCAGCATATACATTGCCTGCCCCGCTCCTTTTCGAGCTTCGTACCGCTATAGATGAAGGCAGGCACATACTAAGTACCAATGCACGAACCGAAAAAGGAACAATTCATCGGGCGAATACCCGGAAAAGAATGAAAAAGCGTACGGGCGAACTCACAGTTAGCGAGATATTCGATCTTATCTATTTGACTAGCTCGGAAGCAACAACAAGGCCTATTAGCTCAGTTGGTTAGAGCGTCGTGCTAATAACGCGAAGGTCGCAGGTTCGAGACCTGCATGGGCCAAACAATCTCCTTTTTATGCGTTTCACCTCCGTTCGAGTCTTCTCTTTTTGGGTAATTCCCCTCTTTCATGGGCCTACTGTTTATCTGATGTGTATATATCATATGCAAGAATCATGAGGTGGATAAATATACCATATAATGTGTCGCCATGCGCATTCCGCCGCGATACAAATCGAAATGCTCAGTTTTTTTTTCTTGGTCATATCGAAATGCTCAGGTTATGGAGACATTGTGTGTTAATTGCTGTCACAGCTGATTTCAAGTAAAATCTTAATTCGACAATGGTTTTCTTCTGGAGAATAATAGATTTCTCGTTGCAGAACTCTCGGTGTAACTTGGAAGGCATCCACGTTGCAACGCGTTCCAAAAGAAGCAAAAGCCGACGAGGCTATATAACTCAATCAAACCGTCACCGGAACGTAATGCTGTTTCTCCAATAGAACTTCATGGCATGCAGATAAACAAACTACATTTCAGGGACCAGTGAAAACCGGCTTCCCCACACATGAACACAAGTCCTTAACACAACTATAAATCAGAAGCAGACATGTTTGGGACATTAAAAGCTAGGAAAGCATCCTCGGTTTGCATCTAGCGGCAGAACATGAGTAAGGAGAGGGAAAAATCACGGGCCAGGAAGAAATGGCATACAATCAAGTTTCCTTAGGAGGGGCCTTCTTTGCAGCCTCTGCAGCTGCTTTCTCAGCCTCGATTTCAGCTACAATGGCATCAATTTCAGCTTCTTCGAGCTGTCGCAGGCCATGCTCTCTTGTCATCACAGCAATCTCTATGTTCTTCCCCCCACTCTCGACAACCTGAAAATAAATAGGGGACTTATCTACTTGATCATGCAACTGTCGAAACCTAAAACACAATGTCGGCGGGCCAACTCATTTTACGGCTTAGAAAAATGAAAAGACTGAAAATGAGTAGCTTTTAGTATAACAATGCCCACAGAGCCAAGTATCATTAGAATTTGCTTGGCCAATTACAAGTCGGCCATGCCCTCATATATTGACTTGGATATCTCTAAGAAGCATTGTGAGACAAAACAAATGTTATATTAGGCATTATATCCAAAACTTGATCAGTGGGATTGCTGAGGATAACAACGTCATAACTATTGCCAGGATATAAACTAGCTAAGAAGCAAAAGGCTAATGGTAAAACTGCTACAAAAGTACAAGCTGAGCAAGCACTCTCCAAGCATAGGTACCTGAGGCTGAGAGAGAGATTAAGGGTGACAGAGGTAAGGGGAAAGTCTGTTCAGACATATGTATGAATTGGAAAACAGGTGGGTTCAAGTTAGGGGACGTAAAACTAATTCCCAAGAGCAAAACAGCTGAAAAGACAAAAAGCAACTGTCACCAGCCAGATACCAAAAATTACACAAAAATGTACTCTAGAGTTCAACCAAATGTACAAATGAATCTGCAAGACAGTCTAGGTAAACACCTCTGTGAATAAGTCAAAGAAAGTTACCTCAAGTAATGCACGAATAGCAAGTTTCACAGTTTCCTGCCCCGACGTTTCTTTGTAGTTTTTCTCCAGGAATTCCCTTATGGAATTGGAATTTCTGCCAGTGGCATTAGCTTTCCAGGCTGAAAATGTCCCAGATGGATCTGTCTGATACAGTGATGGTGCACCGGTGTAGGGATCAAAGCCAATAATCAAAGTCGAAAGACCAAATGGCCTCACACCCCCGCTTTGTGTATACTTTTGCTGAAGACCAGCAATGTAACGCGTGATATACTCGACAGTCACTGGGTCTTCAACTGTAAGCCTGTGAGATTGGCATTCAATTCGTGCCCTATTTATTAATACACGAGCATCTGCTTTAAGGCCAGCACAGGCCAATGCGATGTGCTGATCCAAGTTAACAATTTTCCTCACCGATCTGCATACAGAGGAAGCATACAAGTCAAAGAGCATAGTTCAACCAACAAAAAAACAGAAAGAGCAATATGAAAGTGTTAACAACAATTTTCAGCTCTAAAGAAGATTGATATACTCACGTGTCATCAAGATTCATAACTGCTTAGATTCGACCGGAAATTTGCGCACTTAAACTTGGTTGCCTTAATACAATTTTAACTACTTGTGGACAAAGGCTCGTGTCACCTTATCTCATGTGCATCACCAGTCCAAATGAAAAGATTTTATAATTAGGTCAATGAGATACCAAGAAGTCATGGTGAACAACATAAATCAATCTAGCATAAGCTTCCTTAGTAGATCAATTGGAGCGTCAAACATTTGAAGGGTTCGCCAATTATCATATATCCCCTAACTAACAACCCTAAGCCATAAGCTTGATAAATTAACATCCTCCAATATTCAAGCACCAACTACTAAGTATGTGAATCCTCTCAAATTCAACTGGATATTTTACCCTTAAGGCCTAGACACATGATAAAAAAAAACAAAAAAATTCAGTTAGAAGTTGCAGGCAACTAAAAGAGAGTGCCAACCATTGGATTACCTCGTAAACTGAGTAATCCTACAACATATACAATAGGTTTAGTAAAATTGCCCTTGCATAAGAAAATATAACAATAACTTAAGCTCCAACTCCAAAATCTTGACAGCAAAATTCACTACTTTCTTGTTGAAACCTGAATATACCATTTTCTTCTTACTCCATTTCCTCCTCTGCTAAACCTTCCCACACCGAAACCGAAGAAAGCAATTCTCTCTTAGATAATATCTCATGTCATCCAACAGAACCCACCTCTTGCTCTGGTCAAACGTGCGATAATTGTGTTGTAACTGGAGAATTAACGAGGCATAATTTCCAAATGATCTGATCACAGCCGAAAACGAACCTGACAATTCCCGCTTCCCCAGACCTAAAAGCCCTAATTGACTCATAAACTTAACCAATCCTTAGTATTCATCAAACAACATTCGGGGACAACACAAGACAGGTGAACCCTAGCTACTCGCATTCTCCAAAACCAGATCAATCTGAAATCAAATAGCCAATCTCATGCACAAACACGCAAACCACACGACCGCATGGAGAGGAGTACCTGGAATCCTGGAGCTTGGCGGTGGATTTCTTCTCGACGCCCAGGACGATGGTGTCGGTGCCGCGGACTCCGACGGCGGCGTTGCCCTTGCGGACGGCCTCGAGCGCGTACTCCACCTGGAACAGGTGGCCATCGGGTGAGAACACGGTGATGGCTCTATCGTATCTCGCCATTGCTTTCGCTTCTTCGCTTAGAGCTTTCTAGCTTCGGCGTGTTGCTAGGTTCGATCTCTCTCTCTCTCTCTGAGTGCTCGTCGTCTGCGACTTTCTTCTTCGTCGGACTCTCTCTTGTACAGTGACTAGGCTTAGGCATCAAGAAATATACAACAGACCTTTTTTCTTTGCTTGGATACATTTTATTTTTGGTCCCTACAGTTTTGAAAATTTCACTTTTGGTCCTCATACTTTATCTGATTACAATTCTAATCCTCAAATGATTTTGCCGTACAAACTCCTCTCACGTGGTGGCCACTAGCTAGAGGGTCCGAATCGCCTAACCTTCGATTAGGAGGTCAGGTAGATCCCCACCCTTCATTAATACCTCAAAACATTTCCCCCTATTAATGGAGGGTGGGGATTCCTTTAACCTCCTAACAGGAGGTTAGGGGATTCGGATCCCTGGCTAGAGGCCACAAGCACACGGTTATAAAACAATTACACTTTTGATCCTCGTACTTTTAATAAAAAAAAAACTTGAATACTTTTATCACAATTCCATCCAAAATTCTTTTGAAAATCAAATCAATTATGCTTATTAATTGATTACTCTGAGGTTAACAAATGTGGCCAATTTGTTGAAAGTCGTATTAAGGCTCCACTTTTCCTTTTTTGGGTTGGAGGCTCCGTTTATTTTCATAAGATGAATAATTTAAAAAATATCTTACTAAAAATGATTAATTACTTATTTTAATAAATGAATGAACCAAAAAATATTTTATTAATCACGAAAATATTTAGATATAAATTGTTGTCGGTAATGAAAATATTTTTCGTTGAGTAATTATTTCAAGCGACACAAACAATCATTTTTAGAAAAATATTTTTAAAATCATTCATTTTTTTATGAAATAAATGAAGATTAAGATTAATTCCATTATATAATGACATCCTCAATTTCTGGATTACTGTAAGGAAAAACGTCATTAACTTCCAACTATTCTAGCTTCAACTTTAACTCACTATCTAATAGGAGAAATATCTTATCAAGTTTATGAGTATTCATGATCCAATCTCGATTCTTGAATATTTCTGAATAATTTCGAAGAGAGCAATGATCAGAATTTTAATTTGTTTTAGAGGCTTATACACACCGGCGCCGCAGGTCGGTTTTTGGCGCTGACTCAACATTTTTTTTTCAATGTATTTTGAACGGAAATTTGATGGAAGGACTTGAAATTGCCGTCGGAAAATAGTAGTAGGACCATAATTATAATCAAAACAAAGTATGATGACCAAAAAAGAAATTCCCTCGAGCTACAAGGACCAAAATTGCAATTTCCCCTGGTTTCGCCAGCAACGGTGAATCCTCCTCTTACAGCCGTAACATTAACTTATGATGTTCCAGTGTTGGAGCTTCATTGTGATGTGTCGTATCGTTCTCGAAATGTCTTTTATGGATGTCTTCGTTTCGGAAAAATGGAACTTGAACGTGGAAACTTCGATCAACAGCTCTTTAGAGTGAAGATCCAGTCTTTTTTATCGCTTCACCAATAGCTTACTCGGAGTTCTACTTCAGAAAAAGTTTGCAAGACAGTATGGCGTTCTTGCGGATCTTGGTGCTGTGTTTCTAGTGCTTTGCTTTGGTTCTGTGATATGTCGAGCTTGAACAGAACCAGATGATCTGTTCCCGGAATAAAGACTCTCGGAAATAAGCTAGAGAAACTCAGATATCTTTACAGATTGTAGATGGGGTCACTGGTATTCTTGCCCTATTCTTGGGTTGTGAATTGTTATTTCTGAATCATGCTGGATTTTTCACATTTCACAAGCAAAAGCTGTCTAAGCTCTAACATCTGGTTTTCTTTGGTTCTCTCTAAGTTGTCTTATCAAGCTCTTTCAGTTCACTCCCTTGGCGAGTGACAGAATTGTGGACACCATAAGCTTATAGTCGATCGGCTTCGTCAAGTAAGCGTCCATTCCCACCTCCAAGCACTTGGCTTCATCAGACGACATGGCGTGCGCAGTCAGTGCGACGATTGGAATGTGCAGGCCGCTTCCAGCTTCCGATCTTCTGATTGCTTTAGTCGCTTCGTACCCGTCCATCTTGGGCATCTGTTTTTTTTGCAGGAAACAGATCTAGGATCAAGGGACGGTCGACGGGCAGTGCATGGCAAGGAAGAGAGAATGTACAAGCAAAGGAGATGAGACAGATTCAAGAGCATTGTCTCTGGACGACACAATGAACAAACAAAATGTACCCTTTTCCAGGAAGAATCTCTAGAGACTAAGTTTGCCATCGTTTTGGAGACACATCATTAATTCTTTTTTGTCATGCTTGAGTTGTTTCCTTCAGTGAAAGCTTGCAAGTTTGTAGACAACACACAAAGAAATATGGTTCATGACCAAAAGAAAGAGTCGTAGAGCATTCATCTCTTACTTGACAGTCCATAAGGATCAGGTCATAAGGTTGCCAACTCCGTGTTCCTGCTTGAGGTATCCTGTCCTCGTCTTGCAAATGCAACGCCGTCCTCAAGTCTTTTGCATCTTTCTCTAGTCTGCTGTTCAGGGCATTCACCGCCTGCAACCCGTCACCGACAGCAATGACTTTAGCCCCCAACTTTTCCAGCATGATTGTAGCAACTCTCTGAAGCACCGGCGTGTCTTCAGCAAGTAGTATGCGCAGGCCCTCCAGAGACCTTTTCTGGTCCATTTTTTTATCGGAACACGAATTGCCTTCAGCTTGAGGACGCTTGCTAACTAGCAATTGTTCTATTGCTTCTGAATTTCCTCGTTCCTTTTCAAACATGCTCCTTTTGCACTTGAGGCTGCCTTCGGCATTGTTCGGATGGTCCAAAGATGGACTAGTTTGACATGCTTCTTCTTCGCTCCCCAGATTGTTATAGCTGGAAGACAGATCGAATGAGTGACAGTTTGATGTCCTGTGTTGTAGATGAGGGGGGGCTTTGATCCCTTCCTGTTGCTTTTGTTCTCCAGGAAATGTATTGATACAACCAGAATGCGATGTTTCAACTGTGTCCATTTCATCAGAGCTCACTCCCTCATAGTGCTCAGAGTCAATTTCTAGACACTCGTGCAACTCCCCTTCTTTGTTCACACTTTTTGAAGAATTGGAGCTCCTCTTCAGGAGTTCTGAATTCCTCTCCTTTATGGCAGCATCCAGAATTTGAACCATCTTGGCCTTGTATAGCGGCTTGTTGACCATCAGTATGTGTCCTTTCCTTCGGAGCTCCACCTTAATGGCGTTGGAGGTGTCATGGTTTAGCATCCACGCGAACCTTGCCTTCACGTGGTACTTATCTAGGAAATTGAGTTGTTCCTTCCATATATCTGTGTTTAGGTCAAGAAGCCCTATGTCCACGACTATGATAAGGACTTCGTTTCGAATCTCTTCGAAATTTGTCACTTCTGATCTCAGCAGTTCATGTGCATGTTCCCCATTGATGATCCTATATGGACCACCTGAATTTCTGCCTTGGAAGAGTTCCTGAAGAATCTGGGTCAATTCATTCCATCCAGAGGCTTCCAGGGTGAAAACTCCATTTCTGCGCAACCACCTGGACATTATAAATCTACTCGTGCTTCCATGTAGTGCAAGTAGCACCTGCATCCATATTATGGACCAATCCTATTAATGAAAGTTGTCTGCTGTGGATTTGTTCTCACCTTTGATCTATGTCAAAGTCGAACCTTATTGTGGTCATCAACGTCTTAATTCTTATTTTGAAGCACCTGAGCCTTTGTAATAGTTATAGTGTACGTGTAAGGATTGAAAAATCAATTGCTGTTTCTCTAGTGGAGAATCTTGGAAAGAACAGTACGTACTGTTATCCTGTCCTTGGCATAATCTACCGAACAGTTATGTTCCGTGCCATCAACAGGCTCATTGAGAAGTAAGTACAGTCTCATGAGAGTTCCCGGCCCATTCTTCTTGATGATTTTGATTTCTCCACCCATCTTGTTGACCTATAATCACGTGCTTGTAAGGTGAGATTCTGAAAAAAGCTCATTTAAAAAGCCTTTCTGATTTTTTACTTTGGTTTTTCTTCTTGTGATCTTTCATGTAAATATAAGCATTCTTTTTTACGCCTCGCCATCTTTTTGTTGCACATGACTGAGATTTTAAGAGAAGTCAACTCACCAAGGTTCGCACGATGCATAGGCCAAGACCAGTGCCACCATGTCTGAAAATATGCAAAGAAGAAGAGTAAGATTTTGCAAAAGATCTATATTTTAGATGATTTGAAGTGCTCACAATCGAGTTGTTGATGGATCGGCCTGCTCAAAGCTTTCAAAAACAGATTCCCATTTGCTTGGATCGATTCCTATGACAAGAGAATATGCTCAATGGATATCCCAAGCCAAAAAAATGAAAGAAAAAAGTACTCTGATGCAGTATGGTATGGAGAAACCTTGAGACCTTACCACAGCCAGTGTCGTCAATTTCGAACCAGAGAGTCACTTTGTGGTCTTTCTTGGATGCCTTTCTTGCGTGACTACTGTGTTGCTTCAACTTTGTCTTAAGGGAAGAAATGGATATTTTCTGCTCAAGAGGAAGCCTTACATAGTCACTAAAGGTCCTTGAGTTTCCGCACCATCCTCGTATGACAATATGACCCGCTGGCAATCACCGCAGATGGTAAATTACTCTTGATACAGAAAGTTTAGGTGTTCTTTATGTTGTTTTGCAAACTCTTGTATATTGTTCTGAACTATTCTCAGATTCTGGTTCCCTGAAATCCTGATTAAAGATTACCACTTGCTGTTTGCTTCATGTTGTTGTTTAATTCTAGCATGCAATCAGGCCTCGTGAGATTAGCAATACTCACAAGTAGTAAATTTGATCGAATTGCTGATAAGATTCGCAAATATTTGGACAACCCTGGCAGAGTCCCCTCGAACTAGCTTTGGCATATCGTCTGCGAGGAAAAGAAAATTGATGAGGCCTACTCTAAGTGAGGATTTTTCAGCATACTAGTTGCTGATAGTAGAGTTCCTGCTTAGAGGTCATACCAGCAAGATCTAAGATAGTCTCCACGTTGTGATTAATGCACTGCACCGAGAACATATCGACAAGTCCTTCAAGTTCTCGTGCCAAATTGAACTCTGCCTCCTCCAGCACTAGTTTTCCGGACTCCACCTGATAACATAGAGAAGACAATTAGAGCAAAAAAGTACAATGTATGTACTTCATCCGCAACTTATGCTATCATCTACATTTGCAAACGCTCGCTCGTTCCTGCACAAATGTGTGCTACATATTTGTATAAGTGCACATATATTTTGTATTGCTGCAGATACTTGCAAAAGGCAAGATTTAGCTCTTCTATGTATCTGACCTTGCTAAGATCCAAAATATTGTTCAGCAGCCTAAGCAGAGCGGTTGAGCATTTTCGAATTTGGGTGACCGTTGAGTATTGTTCATTCGTTAGACAATCATCACAAACAAGAATGTCCAGCAATCCAATTACTGCAGCCATAGGCGTCCGCAATTCGTGACTGTAACACAAGACATATATGTATCAGAAGGTAGACTTAAGTAAGTGCTCATGACCTTAATAGTCCTATATGTCATTCCTATTATTGCTAGCAGTCAATAGAAGTTAAGAAATCCATTTCCACAGCGCCCGCTTTTATCCAAATAATGAAGCAGCCTAGTGTCTGTTAGGTTTCATATATTCTCCCTTTTCCCATCACCATTGATGCCCAAATCGATGACGATAAAAACTTTATGAAGATTAAGATGGAGGGTGACCTCATATTTGCTAGAAATTGACTTTTGTAGTTGCTTGATGCCTCGGCTCGCCGCCTTGCATCAAGGTGGCTTATCAGTTCTGCTCTCAGTTTCATTTCCTTTGATACTCCGTTTGTCAGTATAAAAATGCACAGGCATCCGATCACCAAGGTACATAGCGAAGCAGATATGAGTATGACCAATGTTTTGAAGGCTCTTTCATCCACCTTCCCAAGTATATATTTTCTTGGTATGATGATCACTCCCACCTGCAAAAATTGTTCCTCAGTTCATTCTCTAGTGAAAATGCTCAAAGTGATGGGTGTGCATTTGGACAAATTTTGTCGGAAAGGAGAGCAAAATATGGAGAACTTCCCTGCAATTTGGTAACCAGTGACCTTATATTTGTCAAGTGTACAGTGTATTATGCACGTACATTTATCTTTAAGCTTACCATAG
This sequence comes from Rhodomyrtus psidioides, assembly GCA_021437785.1. Lineage (NCBI taxonomy): Eukaryota > Viridiplantae > Streptophyta > Magnoliopsida > Myrtales > Myrtaceae > Rhodomyrtus > Rhodomyrtus psidioides. The sequence continues at coordinate 4,003,607 of JAILYB010000040.1, read as the reverse complement.
GGAGTCTTTTCAAATTCAGAAAGAAGGAATCAATGTAATAGTGCTGGCGGTCGAGTTTGGCATTCTCTATATGAACTTCATGACCTGCAGGAAAATTGTTTCCGTAGGTCCTCTGCAGCCACTCGGCTCCCAACTGTATGACTCGATCCTGAGAATGGACGGCCATCATAAGCTTCGGCCCTTTCGTCGAATTGATCAAGAGAGGAGTGTTGCTAGAAGTGGCAAGCAAGTAACCTTCTTGAGATGTCAAATAAATGTGGCCACTATGAAACTCAACAAGCTCCTTCATTAGCTGGCCGACGCTATAAAGCGCTGTGGTCACGCCCACAACCGCCACTATGCTCTCATTGGAAGGATCCCACACAGGCAATGCCGCCGAAAGCAGCGGCGAGTCTGAGTATTTGCTCACGGCCACGTGCCAAGATGCTACCCCATCAGGGACTTGAGAAAGCCCAGCAATGTTGATGAGATCATCAGGCAGTATTGTACTTGCTTTGCCTATCTTCTCGCCCGTGACAGGGTCGAGAGGTACACGGTACCAAGTTGCTGACATGTTGCCGTGGATCGTTTGGTCGTTCCATCCATGGAGTGACGGAAGCGTATTGAGGCTGGAAGACCCACTGGTGCTGATTGAATAGTTCATCAGGTCGGAGTATATGTAGAACGTGTTGTTGCTCCTGTGATCTCTATGGAAAGCCTGGACAAAGCCGTTCCGGTAATTGATTGTTATCGCGTTGAGCGCTTTACGGCTCACAAACAGCGCCCACGTGACATCTCTCATTGCCTCATACAACTGCCAAAGAATGGGCTAGTTATTGACAAGGGTATCATATGACTAAGAAAACCGGAAATTTGTTGGATGGCTTCTGATAACAACCAAAGGTTGTCAAAGACAAACCTGGACTTGTTCAGCCTGAGTGGCAGGTTTGTTGTACCGCCGGATCACATATTCCGAGAGCTTAACCTGAGCAGTTGTGATCTCAACGGTGGAATTAAGGATGTTCCACATCCGTAATAGGGGACGCTGTAAGAGCTCATGACGTAGTCCATACGCTAAGCTGTTCAGAGACTTTGTGGTATAGCTTCTGGTGATATGCCATGTTAGTATTGTGAGCAACCCAATTAGAATGGCCAGCATAACCTGCGAAAACACGACAATCCGCAATAGTCGATAGCTGAGCACATGCATTTTCTTTCTGTTCACATTCATGAGACTGTCTAATAGGACTAAAAGTCACTGTTGATCAAGACAAAAAGAAAAAATACGTGCCAGTAGCACCTCTAGAATCTCAGAAATGGATTGAAGAACAGATGAATTACTATTGTCAAGTAATATTTCACCTTTAAATCCTTAGCATCAAGCTCGCAAAAAGCGAAACAGTTGGAGATCTCAGGAATTATTCACTTCCCGGAAGTAAATAATATAACTATCTATTCATTCACATTAAACCGGTCAAAAATCTTAATGCAGTCGTCATTGTCCAAAGCGTATGGCCAAAATTAGTTCGCATGGTCAACTCGTCAATACAATACAAGCAGCATGCAATTTATGAGTTCGGCATACCGATGCCAACCTTGACCAATCCAGAAAATGTGCTTTGGAAGAACTTTTGTCATGGCGATTTGCAGAATCAAGGCAACAACGAGAACTTCAAGAGTTCAGGCAACTGAGAATTGGAGAAATTCTTCAATATTTGTTATCCTCATTGATTTTATCAACCAAATGACCATGCTCATTGCAAATTCTACATTTACTTGCTATTGGCAACACACATCACACGGACAATGACTAATAGCATATACTACACAGCTGCTCATTTTATCGAAAAAATCAATCACTTTCTTGTCAAAGGACATGATCATTAATTCATCACACCATTGAACAGACCCAGTAGTAAGAAAATTTTACTGACCATGATGGCCAAACGAGCCGCGAAGACGCTGTAGTATGATGACAGGCAATGAGCACCTGAATACTGAAGCTCATCTTGCTGAACATCCCTATGAAAAACCCGGCGGTGGCCCTGCAGTGCCTTCCCCCTTCTCCAAGGATAGGCGAGGCCTGAAATCCTCTCGAACACCTTCCTTAAAGGTGTCCCCATCGGCGTGACGGGCGGGGTCGAGCAATCAGAGCATATGGTCGTCGGTGTTGCAGCACCAAAACTCTCTGCCATGATGGTTCACTCACTCCTGAGTCTTGTTAAGTATGCATTTCCAGAGAAAGAGAAAGCTTTTTGCTCTATGTGTATGCCTGAGCGTGCGTGTGGTGTTGTGAGTATACTGCTTCTCGTGTCATTTCCCACTTTTTGAAGGCAAGGCACATTTTGATGGAGCATTTTTTTTTTCTTTTTCAAAATGTGGAGGGAGGGGTGTGATATTATATTCCTCATCCACCCACAAACCTCCTTTAGTGCAAATTTTTTTCAGTGCACGTCTATTCTCATACTGTGCTCGGCAAATTCGACCGCTGGAGTCGAATCGGAGGTTCAGTGTAGCAGAAGTTTCATAAGTGATGTTGGGTTTATTACTTCGAGTATTAGCAAGTTGGGGTATTTGTGTAAATGTATTAGGCTTAACCCTAAGCCTATAAGTATTCTTTGTTATCTCTGAAATAAAGATAGATTGCTCTTTTATCAATAACATGGTATCTGAGCCAAACTAAAAAAACCCAAACCTAAAATTTACAGTCACCGTCGACAACCCACCTAGATCTAGCCGGCCAGTCATTGAAACTTCGCCGACCAGCCTAGATCTCGCATCACCCAGGCCAGGCGACCTTAGAGCAGTGTCGTCCTGGCCAAGCGACCTCAGGACAACGTCGCCCAAGCCTGGCGAACCCACAACTAGTGTCGCCTGACGTTGTCTAGGCCCCGCGACTCCAGATTCGTGGTTTCCTAGGTCGACGAGCCTAGCTTTGGTGTCTTCGGAGGTTATCTAGTCGGCGACTCCTTCCCTGTGTGGTCGCAACTTGCAAGTCACTCCTTCCCTATGCAGTCGCAAGTTGCAGTGCGACTCTTGCAACCTCTTGAGGTTGCTGTTTGAGGTAAAATTTTCTGGTTAATGTGAATGGGGGGTCGCTGGTTGAGGTGAAATTTTTAGTTGAATGTGAATGGGTGAATGGATATTCTGTAATACACGACCTCCCATGATCTGTGATGTTAGAAGTACGTATATTGAGACAATTTGAAGGGAGACTGAATAGTGTTCTGAATAGTTTTTTTTTTTTTGAAATTGGAGTGGATGCTTAAGTCTTTGTACTTGGTGTTGCTGAGTGAAGTTGCTGATGCTGTCTTTTGACTAATCTGGTGCTGATCGTGGTGTCCGAGAGGAGCATTGAATTTGGTGGTGCTGGTTTTTTGGCTGAATGTTATGTTTTCTTTGAAGTGTCGGTTCTCTAAATTTTGTGTTCTGAAGTTGGAGTGGCATGTTGGATTATTGAGATTTACGGATACTCAAAGAAGTTATATAGTAAGTGGGTTGTGTTATTTATTACATAAGTGGGTCAAGTTTCTAGTGATTAAGTGGTTTGTGAGGATGTCTACTAGTTCTCTCTCTATTGTTTCGAGGTTGGGTACCTCCAATACTTTTTCGAGTTCAGTATCTTTTGGTCCATATTATAGTATGACAAATCTACACAATACCTTGGTCAAGTTGGACGGTACCAACTACCCTTCTTGGTCGATGGCTCTTTCGACTTTTATTTATTCTAATCGCCAGTCTAGATGGCTTGAAGAAAAACCACCTGCAGATTCAGCTAGTCTAGAAGAATGGAGGTATGTAGATGCTACTTTGCGTACACTTTTATGGGGAAGTATGGCTGAATCTGTTCGACATCTTTTTATGGATTGCACTACGGTCCGTGAGGTATGGACAAAGTGTGCTTTACTGTATTTAGGACAAAATAACATGAGTCTAGTTTGTGATATGTGGGAGGCTTTATTTGAAGCCAAGATTGGTGATGCTAGTTTGACAGATCATTATGCTCGTTTTGCATCTTTGTATCAGCGTCTCAAGTCTTATTTTCCACCTGCTACTATAGTTACTCAGATGTAGCAACGAGAAGCGGTCATGATAACCGTGCTCTTTCTTCGTAGCCTTGGTCCAGATCATAGTGCTCTTCGTCAACAGATTACCTCTCAGAGCACTCTTCCTTCCATTGAAGAAGTGTATTATCGAGTTGCTCGTTACACTTCCAATCCCAAGACTTCAGCAATTTCAGATAGTAGTGCTATGGTGGCTCGTAGAGGTCAAGGGACTCGTGGTCGTATTAGCGACCATGGACAATGGAATTTTGATAGTTTTTACCGGGGTCGTGGTTTTCAAGGCCGATGTGCCGTTCGAGGTGGTGGTAGTAATACTTCTAGAGGAGCACGTGGGGGTGGTGGTCGAGCAAACTGTTTTTGTACTCATTGCCAACTCTCTGGACACACTGTTGATTATTGTTATGACCTTCACCCTGAGCTGCGGGGTCTACATGTTTCTATTGATACCGAGCCTTGGGCTCCTTCCTTTGGATCCTCTTCTGGACAGGGTACAATACAGTTGACTCGTGCAGAATATGATGAGTTGGTTAGAGCACGGTAGAGTGAGAGTGGTGCTGTCTCTGGTCCTACTGTTTCTTTAGCACAGTGTGATGATCCTACATGTCTATTGTCCAGTACAACTCCTCATCGTTCTTGGGTTATTGATTCGGGTGCCACTCATCATATGACTGGTGATCCTCGTCTTCTCACATCCACCTCTTTTGTTTCTTCTATGTCAGTCACCTTAGCAGATGGTTCTCAATCCAAAGTAACTGGTACATGTTGTGTATCATTGAGTTCCTCTGTTTCCTTACCTTTTGTTTACCAGATTCCACACTTCCCTTACAATTTATTATCAGTCAGTTCTATTACTCGTGATCTTGATTACGATATTATCTTCTCTTCGTCTACGTGTGTTCTTTAGGATCGGAAGACTGGACGTCGAATAGGTGGTGGGCATGAAGCTGGTGGATTGTACATCCTGGACCCTGAGATTATTGCTGCTGCTACAACAGTTCAGAATAAAGCTATGGATGATCCTTATCGATTACATTGCCGTCTTGGTCATCCATCAGCAGACGTACTCCGACGGTTTCCTTTCGTGTCTAGTTCAGGTCTTCAGTTTAATTGTGAAACGTGTCAGTTAGGTAAACACCATCGTAAGTCTTTTTCTCCTCATGTTTCGAGTCATGCGTCACATCCGTTCGAGTTAATTCACTCTGATGTGTGGGGTCCTGGTCGAGAGTCTTCATTTGGTTTTCGGTACTTTGTCACTTTTACTGATGATTGTACTCGTACCACTTGATTATATTTAATAAAAGATCGTACTGAAGTTTTTCATTCTTTCTACCAATTTTATCATGAAGTACGTACTCAGTATGATTGCTCTATTAAGTGTTTGCGTACTGATAATGCTCGTGAGTATTTTTCTTCATCTACCTTCATTCCATTTCTCAAATCTCGTGGTATTTTACATCAGAGTTCTTGCGCTCACACTCCGCAACAGAATATAGTTGCTGAACGTAAGAACCGTCATTTGTTGGATGTTGCTCGTTGTCTTCTTCTTCACACTCATATGCCTAAATCATTCTTGAGCTATGCTCTACTTACAACATGTCATCTTATTAATCGTCTTCCGTCCTCCGTGTTGAAAGGAGCTATTCCTTATGCTCTCCTTCATCCTGATCGTCCTTTATGGTCTGTTCGCCCTCGTATTTTTGGGTGTGTCTGTTTCATTCATTCTTATTCTTCTGGATTGGACAAATTATCACCTCGTGCTGAAAAATGTATATTTGTGGGTTACTCCCGTACTCAAAAGAGATATGCCTGTTATAATCCTACTCGTCGTCGGGAGTATGTTTCTGCTGATGTGACTTTCTTTGAGGATCGTGCATTCTTTGGCGATGATCGTTCTCATGCACCATTAACCATGGATCTTCTGCCACCCTCTGCACCTACATCTCAGCCGGAGCCACCATCTGTTACTTTTGATGCTGCTCCACCAGATCCAGACTCACCAGCATAGCCTCCTCTTCAGGTTTATGCTCGTGGTCCTCGTTTTGTTTGGGGTCATACATCTCCAGCAGCGAGCGTTCCACCACCACCACCTTCTCCGGTCCAGGCTTCCAATCCTCTTCCACCGTCTTCTGACAGTTCTCCTATTGCTCACCGTACTCGATCTCGATATCCTCTTTCTAATTTTGTGTCTTATCATAACTTAAGCCCTCAGATATTTGTCTTTGTGTCATCTCTTGCATCTGTGTCTGTGCCTAGTAGTGTTCAAGAGGCTTTGGCTCATTTAGGTTGGGCTCGTGCTATGGAGGAGGAGATGGCTGTATTGCATCATAATAAGACTTGGGAGCTCGTTTCATTGCCGGCTAATAAACAATTGGTTGGTTGTCGCTGGGTCTTTGTTGTTAAACACCATCCGGATGGTTCAGTTGAGCGTTTAAAGGCGCGTCTTGTGGCAAATGGCTATACTCAAACTTATGGTGTTGACTATGATGAAACCTTTTCTCCTGTAGCCAAAATTCCTTCTATCCGCATAATTATTTTCTTGGCTACTCGGTCTCAATGGACTCTTCATTAGCTTGATGTCAAAAATGCCTTCCTTCATGGTGATCTTCACGAGGAAGTATATATAGAGCAACCACCTGTGTTTGTTGCTCAAGGGGAGAAGGTGTGCCGATTGCGAAAAGCTCTTTATGGACTTAAGCAATCTCCTTGTGCTTGGTTTGACCGATTCAGTGATGCGGTTGTCACTTTTGGCATGCATCGGTGCAGTGTGGATCACTCAGTATTTAGTATGTCATCTTCAAAATGATGTATTATTCTTGTGGTTTATGTTGATGATATTATTGTCACAAGAAGCAATGTTGACGGCATACAACGACTCAAGCGATTTCTTCAAAAGGAGTTTAGCACTAAAGACTTGGGTCGTCTTCAATATTTTCTTGGCATCGAAGTTGCCTATGCTAATGGCAGCATTGCTCTCTCTCAGTGAAAGTATACTCTTGACATTCTTAAGGAGGTTGGCTTACATGATTCTAAGCTTGGTGACACACCTATGGATCTTGGAGTGAGGCTTGACAAGGAACAAGGAGAACTTCTTCATGATCCAGAGAAGTATCGCCGGTTAGTAGGCAAGTTAAATTAGCTTACTATTACCCATCCGAATATTTCATTTGCTGTTAGTGTGGTGAGTCAATTTATGAGCTCTCCTCTTACTACTCATTGGCAAGTTGCTCTACAAATTGTTCGATATTTAAAGGGAGCTCCAGGTCAAGGACTTGTGTTCCATAATCAGGGTCATCTTCGTATAGCTGGTTATTCCAACTAGGGGTGTGCAAACTGGACCGGACAGGCCAGGGACCGGCCCGGCCTGAGCAGGTTGGTCCGGTCCTTGAGGTTGGTGGTCCGGTCCCGGGTCCCAATAAACGGGACCGGCGACTGGGCGGTCCGGTCCCCGGGTTCCATAGTTTGGGACCGGACCGAACCGACAATGTTTTAAAAAAAAAACTAATCTAGTTAACCTAATGATTTATGTTTAAAAAAAAATAAAGTAATGAAACACCAATTGGACATACTTCTTGAGAATGGAACAAAAGGAAAGCTAACAAACACATGAGACATAAAAGGAGACGCAATGGGAAACAAATGATGGATGACATACTAAAGTCTGGTCAATGTGGCTTTTAGAATAAAAAAAATTCTCAACCGTCCAGTATACGCACATTTACTAGTGATATTCTTATAGCTTCTATTAAAGTATAGAAAATCATCATGGAGAAAATTAAACCGGTTTTGGAGCTTAAATAAAAAGTTTATATCAATTTTATCATTTTGAAATATCTCATTCCAGTTGAGATTAGCCATGAGTTAACAGGGATAGCAAAAATTCTAGCATTCTTGCTGTTGCATAAAAACTCCACCGAAGAAACATGTAATTTTCATAAGCAGTTAGAATTAGCGGTCCTACTGGGCCGGGACTGGGACTGGCCCGGACCAGGATTGGCCAGGACCGCTGGTCCTGGTCCGGTCCGTGGTCCCGAAAATATGAGGACCGGACTACTGGTCCGGTCCCCGGTTCCATGTCGGGACCGGACCAGCCCGGACCATGCACACCCCTAATTCCAACCTTGAATCTTTGGATGTGACAGGATATTCTGATGTAGATTGGGCCGGTTGCCCTATGGATCGTCGGTCTACTTCGGGATACCGTGTATTTCTTGGTGGTAATTTTGTGTCGTGAAAAAGTAAGAAATAGTCTATTATTTCCCGATCTAGTGCAGAGGCCGAGTATCGTGCTATGGCTAATGTTACAAGTGAATTTCAATGAGTTCGTATGTTGTTAGCTGAGATTGGAATACCTATGACCGGATCGTCTACTCTGTTCCGTGATAATCAGTCTGCTATTCATATTGCTAGTAATCTAGTGTTTCATGAGTGAACGAAGCATATAGAGGTGGATTGTCATTTTGTTCGAGAAAAGGTGAACTGTGAAGACATACGGTTGGTACACACACGTTCTGAAGAGCAATTAGCAGACATTTTTACAAAGCCTCTTCGACGTGGACGAGTTTCATATATTTGTCATAAGTTAGGACTTTTTGATATGTACGTTCCAACTTGAGGGGGAGTGTTGGGTTTATTACTTAGAGTATTAGCAAGTTGGAGGTATTTGTGTAAATGTATTAGGCTTAACCTTAAGCCTATAAGTATTCTTTGTTATCTCTGAAATAAAGATAAGATTGCTCTTTTATCAATAACAAGTGACATTGTTTATGATCATGACACAGACAAGGCAAGGTAGCCAGGTTCCTCTTGGTGACCACACTAGTTCCAACAGCTTAAAAATATTTACCATGTTGTTCTTGGGAATACTCAAACTCAACTGAGAGGAAAGTGGTTGTGTCTAGATTTCTCTTCATTCTGGTTTTGACATTTTGATATCAGAATGTTGGGACGAGAACACTTTCTGGGCATGTGGAATTTATCGCTACGCTGCTTCTTAAAAGCTGCCGAAATTAACCGACAATGTCATTGGACTTCAAGAACAGATGTACAGCAAATAATGTTTGTTATCTACTATGTCTTGGGCAGAACCATCTTTCTTTGCCCCAACAATTTTCACTTTGTGTACTTATTAGAGAGTATCAAAATTACAACCAAAAAAGAGGGTGTCAATCAAAACTTTTGTTTCCTGAGAACAGGAATCAATTCATGGAGTCAAAAGTCAAAAGCCCTTCTCCTTTTGGAAATCAATGAACAAGACTGAGGGAGAATCTTGGTCTAAAATTTACATCTTCCTATGGTGAAAGAGGAAAAAAAAATGATAAATAGATAAAATCGCAGGCTGAATAATAAAAAAACTAACGGAAAGTTGAAAACTTTATCTTGATTACCCAGCTGTATCTGGTCTCAATTGAACTTGCACTTGCAGGCCCCTCCAAGCAGTCTGAACCAGTAGAACTCATACTTAGATCCAATTTTGAGCAAACTTTTCCTTTTCTATTAAAGGAACCAAAGCCGGAATTTTTACTTGACCATTTCTTTTGGTCAGATTACTTGACCGTTGAATGGCCGTATTCCTGAAAAGTTTAAAATGTCACGAGACGTGCATACACCAGATATCGAAAATAAGTAATCTTGTCTCATTATGTGCAAGCTGGACCTTATGCATGGAATGCCGGATGTTGACGTGATCCCGTCAAGCAATGGTAGAGAGAAGTGCTAGAGATCCAACTAGGTCATTCATTTTTAGAAATTCAACCAGTTTTTCTCATCGCTGTCCAAGAAGAAGCAGCCAAAGGCATTCTCTATCGGATGAAGAATTTTCAAGTGCATGCTTGATTGTTACATGTCTCAGATATCATACTTTGGGAACAGATGGGAATTGACAAGTCAAAAAATCAATGACTCCTTTTTACTTTTGCTTCAATTCAACGTCACTGGAAAGACTTTACAGTGTGGACATATCTATTCTTTTTATCCGATCACACCAAACATGACCCATATGGAGTGTTAATAAACAGCTGCACTCGTCCTCAGCCACATGAATTCTTGCCAAGTTGCTAATCTCATGTTAATTGAGAAAAACACCAACTTTAACATCAAGTGCATGCCGAAAGATGGTGAATTCATTAAGGATTTAATCTGTCATGCGCTGGTGATGCAACTCGGGTTGGTCCCTGTACTAGAAAGTAAAAGGCGACAACGATCGGAAGTTAGTGTCAAGAAAAATCTTCCGGATAAGTCGCATTTAAATTGCTGAAAAGAAGCATCTAAGCTCAGGACGAAAACCCAGAAATAATAGTAGAAAATGATGAAAAGAAGGCTAATAAAATTTGGGTTAGTGGGTGGTTAGGTTCATGGCAATCCAAATGTCTGAAGACTTAATGCCCAGGGCGGCTTGATAATATTGATTAAGGGTCTCTCAGAGAGATTATTGCCTTGGGGTTATTCTTCAATATGCCTTGATTTGGCACATTTCACCCTCTAGGATGCAAGTTTTGTGACTCCACATCACAAACCACAGATCTAAGACCCTATTTGTGAGTATTGCTTGAATCAACACTTGGAAAGGAGGAAACCCAGCAAGGAAGAGCAGCCATTTACGTGTAATGCACTTCTGGTTTGGTATATAGATATGAATTCAACCGAGTAATTTGTTTCTGAAAGTGACGTGGCGACCTGTAATTGGTATTCGGGATGACTTTCTTATGATTGAATCCCAAGAGGCCAAATATGTCTCCATAACAATAAGCATTTCAACCTAGTACGTGGTGAGAAGAAGAGCATGTTTCTAGTGATACGAATTTCAATATTATAAATCTAGGTACTTGATTTCTCGCCTCAGATTAATCTCCCCGTGCATCACGTAGAGCAGCTGGCGTGACTCGTGTTAATCCGATGGCAAATGCTTTAACTTTGAAGGGTACACGAACAGCAGCCATCTTAACAAGGTGCTTTCCGTTTCATGCTCGCAACTAGACTTTGTGTCGATCTGATAAGATTACAAGAACCTCCAAACAGTTCGCCCAGAGTCAAATCTATCAAATTCATGATCAAGACTCCTCTCTAACATATCTTCCAAGATCAGCTCTTCCTTATCAGAATCAGACAAATCAGATCAACTAGAGATGCTGCGTTGAACAAAATCAACTCAAAAGGCAAGATTTGATTCGCAGAGGCAAAGACTCCCAAGCTCAAAAGAACCAAAAAGAAAATTTTGGGCCACGGAGAGTGAGAGCTAGTGGAGCAAATTAAAGGAACAAGACAGACCCACATCGCACAATTTTCCGTACCGTACGATGTTGGCGTTTGGAACATCAATCAAAAGTGTCGAATAATGAGACTAAAACTCTCTGGGAACAATGTAACTATCACAATGCTTTCGAATTCCCGGAAGATGGATGGAATCGGTTCGAGCTCAAATCATAACCCATTCGAGTTGGCTCTCATCTCGGTTCGATGCATGCCATGATTAGAGAACCGAAATGCACTAGTTGGGGTCGAAATCGAATCCTAATTTTCTTACATTTTTAAAGAGAAATAAGGTGAGCCACGAGATTCCACATCACACGCCTTAACTTCGTGCGCAGAGAGACACACACTTCCTCAAAGTGGAGCAACGCATTGGCCATTTTCCAGAATAGAGGCATTTACATGACATTGGTGGGGGCAGATGGCGTCTGTTTGTGAGCGAGAGTGGAAGCTCCATTCATGGCGAGAGTCGAGTGGAGCCAAAAATTACATCCACTGTCAAAAGGAACTCTGGAGTAGAAGACACATTACCCATTGTCACCCAATTGGGTAGTCTTGATGGCGATGGAATTCAAGCTCAAGAAGAGCAAAAACCATTCCAAGATGTGAAGAATGAAGATTGGGGGCCGACAGAGTGATGTCCACTTACCGACCCATGATGGGATGCACAAACATCAGTTCTTGAGTCATCCTTTATTCCTACAGCTAGGAACAAATTGCAGAAGACAATGACCATGTTCCACAGTGTCATTTTTGTTTCTCCCCGTGTCAGTCCAGTCATGGCAGAGCATATCAGAGACTTCCATATACAGCAACAAAACCATGGGGGCTACCCAAATTACTATGGAAATAATCAAGAATGAAACTCTCAACTCTCTAACCTGGTTTTAGATCAACCAGCTCTGCAATCTTTGCTCCCATCGAGACCTCTAATCAGTCACCTTTTCCTAAAGCATTTCCAATTACAAACACAAGCAAAAATTGATCAGGTCCAAAGTCCATAGTTCACATTCTCCCATGCATTGACCAAATAATGTACAGAGACGTCAACATTGGCAACCTGCTTTTGCACGAGTTACCTTGATTCCCTGATGTATATGCAGCTGTTCATGATAAAAGCAGCGAGGCATCTATAAAATAGACAATTCCCTGTAGATGTTTGCTCATCTTCAGATTGCGAAAGTTAAGATGCCTGTGAACTGGGGCATGCAGATTGAGAGAATAAAATTGAGCACAAATTGCAAAAGCCTCTTCCTCGACCAACGAAACATGGGCTTCAGATGTTTCTCACCCATCATAGGTTTCAAACAAGTTTCCTTGCTTAAAACTCAGCTGGAAGAAACTGCTTTAAGTTATGGCTCTTTATTTCTTTTTGAACATTATAGTTAGACCATGGGGCACTATGAAAGCACTTTATCAAAGTCCATACTCTTGACTGTGTCTGTGTTCAAGACACATTAAAACCATCAAATGCCTGAAAATCATTTCATTAAGAGAAATTAATGACAATATCCCAGATACAACAAAATTCAACTAACATCAAGAAATTTCTGATATTATCCCTAAAATCCATCACATCTAGCAATTGCTCTACGGTTCCTATATCGACTACCGATAGAACTGGTAAGGGGAAAATAAAAGTTAGCTGCAAAACCAATCATTAATCACCTACTAACAAAAACAGGGTACAAAACCAATCATTAATCACCTACTAACAAAAACAGGGTACTTGACAATTTTCTTTGACCTTAATTTTGATTTTAACAAAGAAGGCAACACAAACCCTGTGAAGCTGCATCTAACCTATAACCAATTCAAACTCTCCATAAAGGAAATTACTTAGATTTCTTGCTTTTAGCTTTCGCCTCAGCAGCAGCAGCTTTAGCAGCAGCTTTAGCGGGTAGACTTGGCAATGGTTAGAAGGTTTAATAACACTCTTAGGGTTTCAACGCCTTTCTGATCTTAAAAACAGCCCATGCTGTCCCCCACAGCATGCCCTGCCGCATGAAGCCCTTCATGTGTTGCCTTGCCAGCTTCTTCCCCATACCTGCAATGTAGACAACTTGCAAAATTAACATACAAAATTTACGGCCTAATACCCGAAAATTTTTTCAATTTTCGCTCTAAACTTTTTTTTTTGGGTCCCCGTAAGAAACCCTCAAATTTAAGTCCAATCTTTTATCTCATAAAAACCTCCAATTATGGTCCAATCCTAATTCTTCCCTAAACTTTTTTTGTCCCGTAAGAAACCCTCCACTTTAAGTCCTATAACAATTCTACTCTAATTTTTTTTTGTCCCTCCCCAACTTTAGGTCTTGTCTCGATTTTACCGTCCAGTCTCAGATTTTGCGGTCTCATAAAAAACCCACAGACTTTACTTGAGTCATAAATCTGCCCTCATTAACCTTCTGTCCAAAATTTCTCGCGGACAATCAAGAAATAGAAAACTCCTGCGAGCCTCTCTGACTGCGAGAGATGGACATTCCCACGCACGAGGGATCGCAAAATCAATAAGGGCGATTTTGACGGAAGGTTAATGGAGGCAGATTTAGGACTCATGTAAGAGTTAGCCAGCACAGAGGCAACATGAGCATAAAATGAAAGTAGCAGAAATGAGGATATCAAGGTGGATGTGTGGTTATACAAGGATGGATAAGATAATGAATGAAGATATTCGACGAAAAGTTGGAGTAGAATCGGTGGCAGAAAAGATGAGAGAACATAGATTGAGATGGTTTGGGCATATTCTTCGAAGATCCCTAGATGCTCCGGTAAGAACATAAGTTTTCTACCGAGAGCATAACACGAAGAAAGGAAGAGGTCGGCCGAAATTTACTTGGGGGAAAGTAGTAAAACAAGATTTAATGGAGTGAGAAATAGATTGGCGTACGGTTTTGTCTTAGGACGGAGTGGAGGAAAGCTATTAGTATTGTAGAGGGGTAGAATTCTCATGTTCCTGACTGTCCTTTCTCGTCCTTTCCCCATATATATATTGGTTTATTTATTTTTTATATATTTATCTCTTTTCCCTCGATCGGTTTTTGCTTTTTATTTTATGCATCTTTGGGGTTCATCGATCGCCGACCCTAACTAGGTTGGGATAAAGGCGTTGTTGATGTCGATGTTGATGTCAATAGAGCACTGGACCTAAAATTGAGAGTTTTTTTTACGAGACCAAAAAAAAAAAGTTTAGGGTAGAATGGGAACTTCACATAAAGTTGGTGATTTTTTTATGGGACAAATAAAAGTTTAGAGTAGAATTGGAACTGCATCTAAAGTTAAAGGCTTTTTATGAAACAAATGGTAGAATTGAGACAAGAGCTAAAGTTAGAGGTTTTTTTAGGGCATCGGGCCCAAAAATTTACTAAAAACAAAGCAATGTCATTACATAATGATTGGGCTTGTGGTAGGGTAATCTTCCTAGTGTTGTTGTTTATAGTAATAAGATGCACTTACCTCAAAAAAAGAAACATGGTAACAAGAAACTATTTATCCTCCTTATTTTATGATATATGCCACTGTCATGAGGATTTACAACATCCAAATTTTAATAATGGGTTATGGAGATAGACATAGTGGGTTCCAAATTTCCAATATATTAATCATGATGATACCATCCATGATGAGGTTAGCAAACGCCAGTAAAACACAAAAGTCATCACAACCTACATAGCATTCCATAACCCGTAACTTGACTAGTGGCTTACTTGGCTTTCAACAGCTGAACTATGTCTACCGGTCTACGGGTCCTATCCCTTGCTATTCAAACTAAACATTCTTCAAAAGATCTTATTGAACTACAGTTTACCTATGGGATACAAGTCCAGTTGTCACAGTAGAGGATGTAGCCATGACATTCCTTCCAGCCACTTCAACCGCATCACACACCTTGTCTGCAGTACAGCAAAATCGAAAATGTTGATATTAAAGATTAATAAGAAAGAAAATTAGTAGTATGTCTGCAAGAATATAATGCTGTTGAAGGCTTGAAGCATTCCCTGATGTGAGCAAATGGATTCAACCCTTATCGCAGGATCTTCAATGAGACTGATTAGGTGATTACTTGTTAGGGTGCATAGTGTAAGGTAGAAAAGAAGGGCTAAAAAAGTAATGAAAGCTGAAAGAACTAACAAGCAGGAACATATGCTAGCAGAGTATCTGCTTAAATCATATTAGCAGTTTAAACGCATTCACTTACTAAATCCGTCAAGTGAAGCCAGGACCATTTCTCCTGGCAGTAGACCAAAAAATTTCTTGCCCACTGTAGAATTTGCCACTGAACTTGTGAAGTATCCGGAGACTCTAATAACCCCAGATAGAACACCTAATGCCACTTTCTCGGTCATCCTTGTCATCTTCTTTACCCTAAAGGGAAAATGAAGTCATGTTACTACAAATAATCGATCAGCATTTATCAAGGCAAGCACTATTCCATAAACTTGTCTCCATATGAAATTCAAAATGGCTGCATTAATATCTAATATGAAAGTATGTATTGAAGCGACCCCAGCTTACAGTCCACCAATAAAAGCTATAGACTGAGATTTTAATGTACAAATCTAGAATGCAGCCAAAAGCACAGGTATGATTGCTCAAAAGCTAATGCAATTTCATACCTTTTTAATCTCTTAAGCGTTTTTTTATCGATCTCAGCCTTCTCTCCGGGAGTCAGCCTCTTCTTCATAATCTCATTCCCCCAATTCAATCTATCCACAGTCACATCTCCGCACCACAAAATACCCTTGATTAGCTGTCCTGATCCCGCCGCAATTAACTTTGCTGCAGTCCCGCTGTAATCCTCAACATTCGGTGCCAATGTCGTCCAATATGCCCTACACCTATCCTCCATGATCTCCTTCTTCTTCCCGCCCATTTGCAATTCCGCCGGTGAAGTCTCCTTTGCCACAGAAACATCCAAAGCCTCTCCTTTTTGCGCCTTTCGGGACACTTTCTGTATCGAGAACGCACTGTACTTCTCCAAAATCGCGTCCAACTCCCTCAGCAGCCCCTCCTGCCCCTTCGATGCGAAGGTCAAACCGTAATTCAGCGGATCATCCGATGCCCCGCTTCTCTTCTTACCCTCATCATCGCTCGAATCGGACCCAGACGAGGACCCAGATTTCGTCTTGTCCACCGCGCTGAGCGAGAAGAAATAGTGCGAGTCATCGACCTTCACCGTGGCCTCGTCCTTGGTCAGGGGCCACTGGGCCTCGTCCGCCACGCTCGCGAGCACCACGACGGCGTTCTCGCCCTGGCGAAGCGCGACCACGGAGAAGTCACCGCACCCGAGCTCGACGCTGTACTCCTTGTCGATGAGGTGGAGGATCGCGCCGGGAACCCGGATGAGGACCTCCTCGGTGGAGTCGGGAGGCGCGGACGGCGACCACGGGTCGTCTCCGAGTCCGACGGCGTCGCCACCGTGGGGGCGGGAGGAGGGATCGTAGCCGTAGTGGTCGGGGAAGAGGTTCTCGACGAGGTCCTTCATGTCGAGGGAAGGGTAGAGGTTGGAGGAGGAGGGATGGGGGTCAGGGTTAGGGTTCGAGACGAAGGGGGAAGAGGATTCGGGGTTCGATCGAGGGACTTCCGGGTAGAGAGAGGGCTTGGAGGCGTGAGACGACATGGCGGCCCTGGCTCGTCGTCGACGTGAAGAATCGATTTGACGATTTATGTAATGAGAGAGGCTTCACGGTGAAGAAGAAGAAGAAGATGGAGATGAAGATGGCGAGAGAGCGTCGAAGAACGTGGAGAGACCGCGTGCGAAAGAGAGAGACAGACAGAGACACAGAGGTGAGGAGGACGCTGGTTAAAATCAACTGTCCCGTCTCGGGAGCTTCCCGCGCTTTTACCGGTGAATTCTCAATGGCTAATCAATTGATTAATCAATAGAAAAGAGAGGAGGGGGATGTCGGAAATCTGTTTCGAAAAAAAGGCCAAAAGGTAGGCCCCACTTGGAGACGTGGCAGCTACTCAATGGATACAGCACGGCCTACGTGGCATTTAAATCAGGCATGAAGATCCAAATTCTTCTCTGGTTTTGGATTGATTGAGTCATGGCCTTCTATATTTCGGGACGGTTTTTTTAGACTCAGACCACAGTGATCCCAGACCCAAAATAATAATAATAATAATAATGGTCGACTTTCGGATTTGTTAAGGATTCTGCTTTCGCCCGGTTTGACCCTCCAACTGCTGTCGAGGTCAGAGTAATTTATGGTGACTCGTCTATGGCTTTTCATGCTTGCAAAGGTTTGGACGTGAACCGCACATCAACGATTAGAAGGTTCGTACAAAGATGGATTGGGTTTTGGAGAAAAGATTTGATTCAGAATCCTGTTGATTCTCTAATGGCGGTAAAGGGATAGATAAACAAGAACTTCTGAAAATGGACTACAACCGTGATGAAGCTTTTAGAGTTCTTCCCCGTCCCAGTCATCGCCGCCGCCGCCGCTGCAGTCATCGGAACTTGGAATGCAATGGTACGGATCTTCCAGAATGAGCTCTTTCAGGGTCTTGTGGCTGCCTCGGGTGGATCGAGTGGCCTCACGGCGCGGCATCTTGGTCCTTGATGAGCCGCCTCTGCTCTTCGAGAAACTGGAGGTCCTGGCCCGCTCGTCCATCAAGCAGTTCGTCGACGTGGCCGAGGTCTCGTGGAGGATGGACCGGCTGGATGATGTGCAGCTACTCCTGGAGCCGGCCCGCTGCTTCCACATGCTGAGCGATCTCCTCGCGTTCTCAGAGATCAAGGCCTGCTTGAAACTCGAGCCCATCTGCAGCAACATAGAATTGTTGGAATCCTTAAATGCTGAAACGTCCTCGTCACTCGACAATGAGTTTATGTGCTTTCTATGTACACGTGATCTCTCACCGCCCGTTAGGTTAAACTTTTGGATTGCACTCCCTAACATCATGGACCACCTTCGATTAAAGCTGGATAGTCTAGACTTGGCAAGCGACAAAGCATGCTGTGAAAACTGCTGATTTCATTTTGGAATTGCAGCGATCTTGAAGGGTCGCAGGGACGGCGTGTCGATCCGATGATTATGCAGCAATCATGCGAAGTCTGTCTGTCTGCCTCTGTTCATCTGGTGATTTTTATGGGAACCATGTCTGGCTAAGTCTATGGAATCGTCGTGGAAGTAGTTTCTTGTGTGTCCTTGATACCAATGATGACATCGACAATGGCTACTGAGAGAGAGAGAGAGAGAGAGAGAGAGAGAGAGAGAGAGAGAGAGAGAGAGAGAGAGAGAGAGAGAGAGAGAGAGAGAGGAGAGAGAGAGAGAGAGAGAGAGAGCAAACCTGTGTGACCAGTACGTAAAGAGGGAAAGTAATGAAGCTGCACCAGAACTGGGAAACAACCCTGCAACAAGTTTCAAAGAACGGAAGGTTTGTGATGAGTCTGAATAAAGCGCAAAAAACAACTGCCATGCTATTATTACGTGCGGTTTCTGATGACGAGCAGCGTCAAAAATTGAAGTAAAAGCAATGGATATATACCCGAATATTAACCGGGTCACCAAGAACCCGTCTTCGTCCATGAAACAAGAAGCACCCTGAATTTCCCACTGAAACATGGTAAAGCAACCCTTAAAGCCGACATATTCTCTAGGAAGATGAATTGCAGCGATTATTTCGCAAATAGGAGTCTTGAAAGTTCTCTGAGTTCTTACCAGGGACCAGATAAAAGTTGCCATCTCAAACGCGTTCTGTCAGTTAAAGAGGACGAGCGGGACTTGAGCTTGCATCTAAGAGTAGTCTTTAGTTTTCGGGGAAACAGATAATTAAGTTCTCTGGATGATATTCACCTGAAAGGTTATGAAATGCACCAGCCACAAGAGAAGCTTCGGTTCGCCGAACCAAAAGAGCTCGTCCCTCAGATTAAGATGACGTCCTGTGGCTGGGCAGGAGTCCGTGATCTCGACCGCCAACTTCACCACCACACGGTGTAGCTTGGTGCCCACTAGAAGGATCAGCTGTTGCGTCCCATGAACAAAAGAAAGCGAGTTAGCGAATTGGACAAGTTCCGTGCAGTTGTTCGGTCTATTTAAAGCAGAGACCGCGTTAGGACTGGGACATTACAATTGCTGGAACGAAGGAAAGCCAGAAGTAGATGTTGGTTCCTGCAAAAAGTACATCAAGAGAAAAATGATACGTCTGATTCAAGCTGAACAAGCAACAACAACACTGGACTGAGCCTTGTCTCATTAATTGGGTCTGCTGTAGATATCACTCGGTTATTCCAATGAAACATCGAAAATGGCAAAAATTGGCGACCGCATTCTCTTCAGCAAAAAACTTTTTTACAGAGAAACGAAGTTCCTTGTATAGATACTTCGTACTTGTTGGTACAGAAAGCTTTTGGTGAATAAAAGAAAGAGCCAAGTCGAAGTCTGACAAGTGAGACCAAATCCATTGTATTGCTACGAACGATCGTAAAGCCTCCAAAGATATGGGAGCTGACCAGGAGAGAATTACCATGAAAATTCAAGAGTATGCAGAATATCGCGTATATCCAAAAGGGCAACCTGCGTTTAAAATCCAAAAGATGGCTTCAATTAGCTCAGGCAATAAGACTCGCTGCAGCTCCTCCTGAGAGATGAAAAAATCTGCAAAATGTAAAGCTGCACTGAAGAGAGAAACAAGCGTGGAGTGCATCGACCCCTAAATACAAAACTAGGTCATGACATTATCTTTAGAGAGTTAAGCACAAGGACCTTCTATAACTGCCACATATCTTTGTTTCGATACACACTTTCGAATTAGCTTCTCTAGAAGTATGTTATTGCATGTCTGAGAGCTGGTTCCAATCGACCGTGTTTTTTTCCCCCTCTGCAGTACTACTGTGTGTTCTGCTATTTGGTTAAACTCCGTATACTCAATCAATTGATTTCTATCTGGTTTCATTTGAGACTTGGAGATAATGTCCAGAGTTATTTTCAAGTATAACAAAGCAAACTGCTGCAGCTATAGAGATGTGGTGTGTGTGACAACTTTGCTCAGTAAAATTGGACTGAAATATTCTATCCCGGTTATCTCTTGGTCCGATTGTCGAATAGCATCTGAAGAAACACTACTTACTTGTCCATATAGTTTAAAGTTCAATGTAATTAAGGCAAAAAGAAACGTCTTTTCGTTCACACACCACCTCCTTAAGCTTAGCTTGATGATCAGATAACAAAATTGGGCATTTTGAGCATATGAACTTTGAAGAGCATGTTATGTAGCCTTCCAGCAGTGTATCCATATGGTCAAATTGGTAAATCAAGTAAAAGTTTCACAATGTCTGAAGTTACAGCAGTAAGCCAGTACAAACCTCAAGCAGAGAGAAATAGGTTACCTAATGCCAACAATATCGCGGAATTCCTCCTCCATGCTCCGGACCATATAATTATGGAAATCGTAAGATAGGGGAAGCTCATGAGTCTACAATTCCAGAAAAGTTAGTTGTCAATATGCAAGTGTCTAATTGACACTAGCCTCTCTTAAGTCTTCAGTATGGCAAATGAATTCTATACAATTCTTTTAGCCTTAGCATTTTCAGTAATAAGAATGCATTCCACGCGATAACTCCGATTAAAAGCAAGTTTCTTCTTTTTCAGAAAAAGAAAAAAGACAGAAGATTAGTCCAATTGCATAGCGTCAAGGTTATAATGATCTACGGTAAAATGAATTCGTTTGCTTTACCCGAACGACAGCCAAACTTGTGCAAAACAAATTCAGACAAACTGTCAGAAAATAACAGAGGCTGGGAAGAGCAAGAGATGAACGTCAGTTTAAGAGTCAGACCATACAAGAGCTACAAGATAAGCGCTCAGCCACTCTGTCTAGTCAAATTAGCAGGAGAACTTTACCTCCTCTGATAAAAGCACTTACAGTAATGAAGCCCCACCGTAAAGCCATGTAGTCCACTCGGTTAACAGAACTCCAAAATTGGCGGCCGAAGCAAAGCTGCGAATAAAAAGTATGACTGTCAATTGAAATATCTCGAGGTAAATGTCTATGAGTCAAAGTAAACCGTTTGGAGCAAAGCCTTTGCAGATGAAAGTTGTTTGGAGATTCGTTTTATTAGCATAAGAACAATACATCCTTTAATAACCAAAGAAGGAATTTCAAACCCAAAAGAAAGATAAAACTTAGGCTATGCACATTCACATGCCATATGTGCTGCTGATGTGTGAAAGATATGTTATTTGTCTCAATACCAGCCAAACGAGAACTCTGTCCTTGCTCCATGGATGCAAGGTGTGGTGGAAAATGAAGGTGGACAATCTCATCATCCTCATCTTGCCTGGAGAACCTGGATGATACATGAAGAAAACGCCTCAGCATGCAGCCATTACCCGAAACATTACATCAGAAGATTAACTGCTTCTGAGGGAAAATCGGAGCACCTTTACCTTCCTTAATGGCCATTCTCTTAGCGTGGTTTTCCCATGTTTGCCAACTATATATCTTTTCAGCGAAAATAGATTGGGCCAAAAAAAAAAAGAGGTAGAAATGAAGAACCCTTAGATAAAGAACAGAGAAAAACTATGGGATTCAACAATAAGTTATCCTCTTCACAACATTGATTACCTTAGTAATTGCCAGGGCGATGGCTACGAAGCTGTAAGATACATGAACAATGACAAGGGCGAACAGTAGGCGGTGAAGCTGCTCGAGACCTTCATATGAAACGAAAGGTTCGTGCCCCTGAAGAAGAATTCATATTTTTCTTCTGAATAAGGGCTCATAGAGAGACACAAAGAGCAAGTAGATTATGATTTTACATCACACAAGGGAAACTTTCACCACCTCTTAAGTTATAACGACTTCTACGTTGTTTAGACTCAGACACCTGCAGCTCGCAATGGCTCGAGACGGCAAAATAAGACGGTTTTTAGGACTAGCATTTTAAAATGCAATTTCAACTTTGAGCAGTGCATCGGTGGCAATACCATGGCTTTCAAGAATCAGAAGTATAGAGAGCAAAAACATGTTGAACAAAACAGCATAGTTATACACAGATCATGAATAATATAACCCAACGGATATGGCAATCTGAGTGACCTTAGGACAATGATTCTGCCTCCCTATGACCACGTCGATGCTATAAATTGATTCATTTAACTTCTTCAAACTTGGGAAGACGACACTCTCCAGCGCCTTGATTACATCTTGTCTCACACAAGGATAGAACCGGCTGCTCGAGGTTGAAGATTCGATGCAAATCTTCGCGATGTACATGATCCAGTGACCCATCAGCAGTGAGAGAAGCCCGAAAAGCATAAGCTCTGTTCTGTGGAAACCTCGTTAGGAGCACAAATTCCCCCAAAAATGAAAGGAAAAGAAAAGAAATGAGAGTAATTGTGAGTGTTTTGGTGGGCTGTACCATCCTTGATCTTCTCTAGAGCAGCAACCAGAGCTTTCCTCTTGTTCTCTTTCAACAACTGAGTACAAGGAAATAGACATGACATCAAACCAACGGTTAAATCAGGACACGGACACTTCTGTCCTTGAATGTACAAGGAAAATGATCATCTTCTAGATGGTGATAATTGCTAACCTTTGCAGACCATTCCAAGGAACCTTGGAAGAAGGCGCCAAGCGCGATCATGGCGCTGATCACAATTGCGACCACATAGGTCGGTGTTTCGGCGAGTGATGCACCTCCCTCTTCCACCATACTGATTCAAGCTCTATCCAAATACACAGATTCGCCTAAAAAAGGACTAAAAGTTCAAGAACACAGACCAATAATAACAAGTTGAAACTGAATCTTTTGCGGCAAGCCGGATCATCATTGCATTATGGCAGGTCAATAACGGTGGCATTACTTTGGTGGGTTATGTCTGAATATTACAAAATGAGATCTCAAACAAGTTTTGCATTCATCGGGTGTTTCTGTAAGTGAGTAACGTTGGGAAAGGGTCAGTGTTAAGGTTGATGAGATATAACTAGCAAGAGGATAGGAGAGTTCGTTGCACAAGTTGTGTTAGTACAGTGCGTTCTAGCCCGTGCCAGCCTGCGGGCCGGGCTAGGCTCGGACGGGCCCGGGCCATTTACAAAACAAAGCTTCAATCTTTCTTCCATGGAGGCGGCGTCCCCTCGTAGTTGGTTTCGCCACCTCGCGATTCCGATGGACGAAGCTCCGGGCGCGCCCTTGCCGCGAGAATTCCTCGATTTCCTCGGCGAGAACGGCCTCGACCCTTCTATCTACGCCTCTGGCGACTGTGTACCTCGTTACATAAGGTAAGTAATCGGTCGCTGTTGTTGCTTCGATCTTCACTGAGGTAGCTGTTCACATCTGGGCGATTCGTGTTGCTATAATTGTGTTCGATTTTGGAGTTAGGGTGAAACCTGGCGGGGAATCGTGTCTCCCAGAACTCGAAGGTGAGCTTGCGTGTGAGCCGGAGAGAGTTGATTGGTTGCCTGGTTTTTATTCGCTTCCACCGCGGGTTCAGATTGCTGGTACAAAAGCGTACCGTGAAGGCAAAGTGAGAAATTGGCAGGTTCAATTTTATGGGTTGCTGATAATTTTGTGCGAGGATTAGGTTCTAGTGATTGATGCTTTAGGTGTAATCTGGTAATGTAGCTTTATGGGATTGATGCTGCCTCTGGAGCTGCTGTTTCGGCTTTGAGCATAACTGAGGGAGATCACGTGCTCGATCTTTGTGCTGCTCCTGGTGAGCATTTCTCGTCCATTCGTCTCCATCAATTTGTATGCTCGGAAAATTGCGGGTGTATGCCTTATTCCAACAAGAAAATAGTCAGAATGTTCTATTTCTGGTTTAAAATGATTATTTTGATTCGTCGCACATGAGCAGCTTGCTTGCACGTGAAGCTTCTCCCTTGCTCGTGCTTGTGCTTTTGGCTTTTGACTGTAGTTCCATCGAGGAGCTGATTTAAGTCAGGTGGCATCATCTCAGTTTATCTGATCAATGATTGACCTTGTATTTTCAGGTGCTAAACTTTGCATGATTCTGGATGCTCTTGGTCATTCGGGGTCCGTCACTGGTGTTGATGTTTCTGAACACCGTTTGGCAGCTTGCAGAACAATGCTGCAGAAGTATGATCTAGGTGACCGATGCCGATTATTTGTTGCCGATGGAACAACATTTTCTGTGATTCCTGCTAGGGTTCATTCCTACAAATCATGTAATCCAACTGAAAGACATCCTGAACGTGTACTACATACTTTGTCATAATACATATTTGATGTTCTATCCTGTCTAGTGTCATGCAGGTGAATCCACAACAAATGAAAAGGTTCAAACGTTCCAAGAATGGACTTCTAGGAGGCCATGGAAAGAGAGGAAAAGAGCAGCAAGAGCCCGACAAAGTGGTACTTCCAAGTCTCGCCTAGGATTTCAATATCCCGAGATTATATTCTACGGGAAGCATTCTGGAGTTGTCGGCCTTTCCAAAGATGACTTGCATCGGACTGTGTCCAACAATGAGCTCCTGAACTGCGGCTATGACAAGGTTAAAAGCATCTCTATATCCTTTTTCTCCTCTTCGAACCAGCTAATTCCATCTTCCTAATTCCATCTTCCTTCTCTTACCTTCGCGTGAGCTCTCTATTGTGAAACGTCAGTTAATGTAACCAATTGGCTCGACTTGGTTTAGGTTCTTGTTGATGCAGAATGCACTCATGATGGTTCGATAAGGCATATTCAGAAGTTTGAGCTGTGGGGATGGGAAACTCTTCAACATCGTGTACTGAATGCGGAGAGAACAGATAACCTGACATTGCTCCAGGTAATTTGATTAAGAGCTTTTGCTAGGTTTGGTACAGGCTGGGTGTCTCCTTCTTTTCTCTCTTTTCACGCCTTAAAATTTTATTTTACTTTGAAAAGATTAGATCACCTATATTGGTTATAGGATACAAAACAGCACTAGTATCTTTGGAATTTTCTTCTGATGTTATGTCTGAGGATATGATAGAGTGAAAGAGTAACTTCTTGAAAAATCTAGTTCTGGTGCTTTGTTGCTTGCTGTTGTTTTCTGCGTCTTTGTAGACATTTATAAATTCCAGTTGCGGAATTCTGGGCCGGCTGGGCTTTGTTGGTATTTTGCAAGCAATTGTAAAGTGTTGGGATCCGTCATCGGCACACGATTCTTCTTTTGCAGTTAAAGCTCTTAATCAATGGCTTCAGGTTGCTGAAAGTCGGTGGGACACTCGTCTACAGCACTTGCAGGTTTTTGCAATTCTTTTACCTATGGTAAAACACAGCCTTGCTCCTATCGCTTAATTGTTCTTGTTGTCGCTCTCAGTTTGACAGTTGCTCAAAATGAAGATGTGGTAGAACGATTCCTCAAGGAAAACGCGTCTGCTGGTGAGTCCCTTCTGCAGCGAAGTCGAAAGTATATGGGGGAAAAATTGATGACTAATGATGATGCGGTCTTTTTGTGATAAATACTTAATGACATTATACTGGAAGGGAAACATTTATTCTTTCGGCGATTCAGCTTTTCTTCCATTGGCAGTGCTGCAGGAGATTGATACTGCATCGAGTTGGCCCTGCAAGAGCGGGAGGGTACCCAAGACTTTGCGCTTCGATCCTTCAACTTCTCAAACGAGTGGACTTTTCGTGGCAAAGTTTTCTAAAGTTGGCTTGTGATTAGGAGGGAACTAGACTGGAATTTATATTTACCATTCCGGTACCTCAGTACTCAACAATGCAATGGTGATGGATCAGCTGATTACTATACCTAGTAATTTGAAGTTTCCATGAGCTGAGAGGCCACAAATTGTCTTTCTTGTCAAGGGATGATGCAAATTGGTGTAACTTTTTTCTACGCTTGATGATTGATAAAAACAATCTTTGAAGTTTGAACTTTAATGGTCAGTTGCATGACTTCCCGAGGGGTGGTTTCATTTTAACTAAGCCAGGTCAGATTTGACTGTGTGCTTTTCTGGGGTGGCAGAGCTGAAGTTGGGGTAGGGCCAAACGTTAGGTGATTGGCTTGGGGGCATTTTTTTCTCATTTTGATGTCCGTGCATTCTTCAGAATCTGATTCGAGAATATACTCAAGCTCAGTAAATATCTGAGATATTATTAAGATGGTTGGCTTAGCGATGAAAGGCCTCGTGGTCGTTTCATAAGGTTACGAGTTCGATTCACGGCGTGAGCGAATCTCTGAATAGTTATGCATTGCGTTCTTGTGCTGCGGCATATCTTGTATGGAGAGACTTCCTGGTTATTAGCATCTGGGTGAGACATCGGTAATAATCATGTTTGTACTCTATTGCTTGACTGCGGGGAGACTTCGGTAATAAGCATCTTGGTGAGATTTCGGCAATTAGCGCGCCAATCTCGAACCTCCACATCGACATTGTGCATTCTGTGTCTTATATTTGGATCTGATCTGTTCAGTTTAGGTAACTTTAAAAAAAAAAAAACTAAGGGGGAAATGGAAACTAGGGAAGAAATTTTTAACATCTGAATCATTCTCCTCTCGTTCTCGTTAACATTTCAAAAATTTCTCATTTTCCACCCAAATTGTCCTATCAATCAGATATGGCGTCTCGTAGAATTTAGAAACTCAATGGTATAAAGATGAAAAACTGTACTGTCGAAGAGGGTAAAGCAGGTTCTTTACGGAGTGTCGACGTTGATCTTGACGATGATAAATCCATAAAACGCGCATGTTTAAGGGAAAAAAAAAACAATTCAATAAGATCGGCCGGGCTAAAAAGCAAGAGACAGGTGAAGAACGTTGGGTCCTGTCCCATGGACAAAGCTACGGAAGCTTCTCCTCCTTCTCTGCGTTGGAGAATCCTGCGGCGGGCACTCCTGCCCCATCGTCTCTCCCAAGAGGGTACGGTCTGACATCGCCACGGAATTTCGCGAACATTCCGCTCAATCGAATGACAGATTCTTTTCTGCTGCTTCTTTTTTCGTCTTTCAGATGAGCAGTCTCGAGCTGACATGGATCACATTTCGAGGAAGAACAGTCGAGGCTTCAACTTGATACCCTTTGAAGCAGTAACCCAACAAGGCAATTCAGCTTCTTCCTCGAAAGCGGAAGCGAGACATGCCGTCGTTCGCTACACATTGCCCGTCGATGGTTCTCCCAAACTGTTGCTTACGTGTGTTCTCTGTATTCCTCGTCTTTTTTTCTTTTTTTTTTGTCCCTAAACTTCGGTTCTTTCTTTATGATTGATGAGGTATTGAGAGTCTGATTGCTTGAGGCTGTCTCTACGTGGTGACGTTAAATATTGGATTGTTCCCTCAGTGATTTCATTTTGTTTCGCCCCTGATTGACAGCTGAGAGCTCTTCATATTCATCTGGGTTTCTTGAAGATTTTTTTTTTCCCCAATAAGCATGAGAGAATTTAGCATCCCAAAAGCATAGGAGCAATCCTGCTACAAGATCCAGAATTACACTTCAATAACACCACAATTACGACACAAGGCCCTGTATTTGTCTGATGAAATTTGCGTAGCAACTTCAGGGCTTTTTTATTAATCTATTCTGAATAGTTCTCTTGATTTTCGGAACAATATCATAGCGGCAGCACTAGCAGTAGTAGTTAGCCGATGAATGTACCATTCCCTGCACTATAATACCAGAAGACTCTTTTTTTGCCTGAGTTGACTTCAAATCATGATGATTACTTGAATTGTATACCTTTTCTGGTT
This sequence comes from Rhodomyrtus psidioides, assembly GCA_021437785.1. NCBI lineage: Eukaryota > Viridiplantae > Streptophyta > Magnoliopsida > Myrtales > Myrtaceae > Rhodomyrtus > Rhodomyrtus psidioides. The sequence goes on along the minus strand of JAILYB010000040.1, from coordinate 3,975,694 downwards.
CTCCAGAATGCAGTGTTTAGGAAGTGACGAGTTCAACTCATTAATGATGCCTCTATTGAAAGATGGTGCTTGTGGGGTTAAGTTAGAGGTTGAAACCGTCTCAAGATTGAGTTTAGTGGAGCTCTCTTTGTTAGTGAGGATCAGGAGTACTTTGCAAGCTGATGTTTCTAGGTTCTGTTTGTCATGCAGTCAGAGACTGGAGAACCAAGCCGATCTTCATGATTTTGAGATCTGCAATACGCATAATATTGACAACACTGGGCTTGTCTGTGAGTTCTTTCTCCTCCATTAACTTTAGAATGCTTATTTTAGTTCTTCTGAGCAGTTTTCTTCTACAGCTTAGATTTGTTCCCAAGAACTCTGATGCATTGAAGGCTTATCATAGACCGGGTGAAAAGTTTGCTATCCATCTATATTTGAAGGCTGCAATGTGGCAAAATGTTTTGGATAATACTGTATTAATGTTGCGTGGGCTGCATCAAAAAGCTTCATGTAACAATTTGAGTGATTGGTCCACTTAAGGTAGGTGGTCTGGGAAGCACCTAGCTTCTGGTCCATAGTCCAAGGGAAATGGTGCAAATATCTGGCTAATATAAAGAATAACTTTGTTAGACATATTGTTTGTCACTTGATATTGTAATTTCCAACCCATAGGATCCGCTTTAGTGGTTTAAGGGGGTCTTGTACATATGGTTTAGGCGCTTGGCATAGATACAATTACCCATCACAACAAATGCAAACAACTATGTGTCTTGCTACCCACCTAAGTTTGAGCTCACATTCTATGAGGTCAATGGGACATCATTAGCCTGAGGTTTACGCACCAAAGTATGGTTTCTTATCACTAATGAGGAGGAAAGAAGATGATGAGTCTTCAGATAAAAGGTTTTACAAGTCAGATTTCATTTGTTTAACCATTTTCCCCTTCATTTTTGCTCGTGGATGTAGAAGTGCAGCAACTAAATGAAATTGAGGAGAAAGAGTATTGGAGATTCAAAACTTCACAAACTCGTTTCATGTCTGTTTTATTATTATTATTATTATTATTTTTTTTTAAGGAATACTTCCTTCATTCCTCTTACATAAACTTAGGCACTGCAACTCTGTGAATTGAGAGTTGCGTTGGGGAGGGATATACTCCCCTGGAATCATGATTTTTGAGCATTTTGAGTCTAATTTTATAGCTATACTGATGATATCTTCCATTTCCTCATCAATGTCAGGTCCATGGCCATCAGAAGAAGTACTTGCTTATTTTTGTCTGTCACATGCAGACATGTTCCGGTTGGTAATCTCTGTACTGGCAAACCACTTTGCTGAAGCTGCTTACTTCCTGTGAATTTATCTGAAAACTGATTTTGAAGTGTCTTCTTATGAAATTCTATAGGTGTAAAAAAGTTATTGAGCTCGGTTCCGGCTATGGCTTAGCTGGGTTAGTCATTGCAGCAGTCACTGAAGCATTGGAAGTGGTAGTATCTGATGGAAACCCTCAAGTAGTTGATTGTATCCTTCTTGGTTGATGACGCTCTAAGATGAAACAGTAATTCTGAATTTTTTAAGTCTATCCGAGTGACTCTTGTACTTCACTGTGCCAGAACTAATTGGGAGCACTTGATGGGCACCTATGCCTGCTTGCTCCATTTTTATCTCAGTAGTGCTTACAATAGTAATGTGTTCTATCTTTAACGTAAGTGGAATGGAAGTGGTACAGAAATGATGCTTTTACCTAGGTTTGTTCGTTCTATTAGTACCATTGATAGCAAGGATCGATGAACTTCTAAATGAAGGTAGAAGGAAAGGACATGTATTTAATCTTATGATGCTCTATATTGCATGAGAGAAGGTGTCCTAATGACAATTTCTTGTTCGTTGAAAGTGTGGTTGCCAGTAATATGGTTGATTCAAACAAGACTGAAAGTCTCACTCCTCTACTATGCTTCATCATTGTTGTCTATCTTGTTCCCTGAATTCAATAAATGACTTTATTATCTCTGCATTCTGTTTTTTCACTGTTGGTGTTGGTCCTTATCATCCAGATATCAAATGCAACATTGATGCCAACTTGAAAATGTTTGGTGGAACAAAAGTAATGCCTATGATGTTGCACTGGAATCAGACGGGAGTTTCTGAAATCAACAATAGTTACGACATCATTGTTGCTAGCGACTGGTATTTTCTATCATCTTTCGTGGTATATTTGGTTGGTTATGAATATAATGATAATTTCTAATCCTGATTAATTGCACAAAATCTTTGTATTTGGTATATGCTTCCATTACTCCAATGTTGTAAAAAGTATAGTTCTTATAAATGTGATTATACTTCTTCATATTGGGTAAAGGTGGTTGCTTGTCTGAATCCTGCTTGAGTTACTCCGCATCCTGACACTTTTTGCGTCCTCCTCCTATATCACAGTCGATATATCAATATTGTTCAGTGCTTGATGACCAGGCAATGTCTGGATTTGTGATCAATTTCCAAAATGAACTACACACATTGGCTCTTGTGCATTATGCATAGAAGCTTGCTTTATTCATTTTTGTGCCAAGTTTATATCTCCTTTTAAAATCATTGACGAGGCGCATCACATTGGCGCAGCACCTTTTTCAAGGAATTCCATTCCGACCTTGCTCGGGTGATCAAATCCTTATTGAAGCGACCTGGGCCCTCAGAGTCAATACTTCTCAGTCCAAAAAGAGGAGACTCGCTGGACAAGTTTCTGGACGTAATAGCTAAAGAAGGTCTACGCTTCAGCGTTACAGAGAACTATGACTCAGAAATTTGGAGACGTCATCAAGGCTTCGTCAACGGTGATGACTCCTGGCCTGGCTATGATAAAGATCATTGCTATCCTTTACTCGTCAAAATTATGCCATGAAGCTCTGGAGCCCTTTTCCTTAGTTCTCTCATCCTCCTGCCTCTACCAAGTCAGTGAAACTACTGTTCATTGGGTGATCTGTGGAGAGATTCATGAGTATTAAGTCTTGTGAATAATCTATTGCTTAGTTGCTACAGCATCTCTGCAGTTCCTTAAATGTGCTTGGCTCATTTAATAATAGCATCACTAGTTATCTTTTACATAGTATTTCCTAAGTATCCCAAACCTTTCATGAGATTGGAAGAAAGTTCATTTTTCTTTTTTCATTTGAGCATTCCTAAAAAGCTCCTCCTTTTCTAGGCTAATGCCGTTCTTTTACCAAAAAGATGTCAATCTAGATCACTTTCAGGAAATGGATGAGTGAATGTGATTCTGTCGTCGCGGTGGGAATATGGTATTTGCTCCTCTATTTGACTTGCTAACTAGAAACGTGTCTGGTAAATTTTATGGTGGGAAGGAGAAATTCCATAAAAGTCAAATGCATCTTTGAGTCGCCTATCGGCTTGGCTTTGGCCCTTACCGCGTAACTCATCGAGCGGACTTTTATGCGATACACAGATAGTGAAAGAGATCGATTCCGACAGCCAAGAACAAATGCGTGACAATATGCACCTTTAATTTGGAGAGTATATTTCGATTTGAAGTGTAGCCATCAAGAGAATATGTTCACACATGGATCACAGGTCAGGGAAAATCAATTGTTCCGCAGATGGTAACAAATTGTATACAAGATTCTTGTGAGAGCATACTGCTTTTCAGTCTTGCATCCAAACAAATGGTTTACGTAATTTAAGACATGATGAAATGTAAAGCTATAATCATCGGTTGTACATAACTAGGAAGTGGGTATAGTTTACAGTCTGGATTCAGATTCATCAAAAGGCAATCAAGCCAGCTCACTTTGGCCTCTTCTATGTACACTCCTGTCTGACTACAAATATTGCAAGAGGGAGAAAGAGGTGGCTGCAGTGAGTGCGAACACAATAATCGAGGTAGGAGGACAGCGTGGCGACTCGCCTGTGGCCAAATTGGCCAGCCATGAATTGGTATATGCTGTCCCTTGGGTTGGATTCGAATCCGACCCCGGTCCGGACCCCGCTGTTGCTGAGCTCTCTGTAGCTGGTGTTGTGCTCTTGGGAGAGGAGTCTGTTGCAGATTTGATGCTGCAGAAAGAACATGGTTTCTGAATCAAATTTCAATGGCGATGACTTCTCTAGAATATTACATTCACAAGCCTACAATAACTTTTTTAAAAGTTTTTTCCGTGACCCCCGACGCCATCTCGCGGGAATAATCTCGAGCTCATAAAATATTCCGTTTTAAGTAGTTATCAAATCCGTGTCGATGCTAGGTTGTGCATTCTTTTCAAAGATACAGAATATTATTATGGAAGCAAATCGTTCTCTAATTGCTGAGCTGGTGACAAAGCAGATTTGCCGTCTTCTGTTTTTGTACATGTCATATGACACTGAAAAAGAACATCTAAAGTACAGTTATGAATCATGATGTGAGAAAAAAAAAAAAAACATGAGCAGAACTGAGGAGACTACACTAAGGTGAACAAGTGTCTTAATCAAACAAAAAAAGTTCATCTAAAGAACCAAAGAATACCTTGGTGAATTAGGACAAAATGTGATGGTGTAGTCCGCGCCTGTACAGGTGAAGGTACTGGTGGCATCGTCGTAGGCGTAGCTATATGATCTGGGACAAGCCGTCTTGAAGATTTGTGAGTAGACAGATGGCTTGCAAGCGGAAGGCGAGTCGTACGTGCCGCTGCAACAGTACTCGGGGGTCCCGAAGGCCTCGCAGGCGCTCTTGCACGCCGTGCCGCTGCCGGCCCTCAGCTCTGCCGGGCACTGGCGGTTGAGGTCTGTCGCGCACCCCGTGGACGCGCATTTCCCTGGCGAAAACCGTAGACTTTGCTGAATCAGAACAAGTAATCTATGAAGTGGACAAAAAAGCTGAGCTGTGCATGAAAGATTAATCTTGCCACTGTCCTCTCACCGTGTCATGGAAGCAATGAGATGAGAATAATGCAGCCTTAACGCTAGGAAAGAAGGAGATTTAGGGGCATTTGGTTCCTGGCATTACCTGAACCGCCAGTGCCATCAATGACCATGGGCAAATTGTAACCATCCACAAGACTAACATCGTAGAAATCTTGAGACCCCGACCCTCCTAGAGTGAACTCCGCCAGGGTGGCCGGAGGGGCCGCGCCGCCTCCCTTGCACTCGACCTCGCCCGAGCCGCAGTCGGCCGTGGCGCACGAGCCCCGGCCCGAGCCGTCGAAGGAGCACCCGCTCCGGCCCCAGAACCGCCCCGACCATCCGATCGGGGCCTGCACGGAGCGGGAACCCCCGCCCTTGGCGAGCTCGAAGCCCGTGGTTTCCAGCGGGGGGCTGCCCGACCCGGATAGGATCCCGGGCCACACGGGGAAGTTGCATTTATTCACAAAAGTGAAGGTGGCACTCGAGAGACACAGCGGCATTGCCAGAGAGAGGCCCAAGAACAGAGCATGGAAGTGGAAGCAGCAAGAGGAGACGACAGCCATTTTCTCAAATGCAACAGGAGCAACTTAAGAGGTTGAGCGAGTGCGCTAAGTGTTGGAGGAGGAGGAGGAGGAGGAGAGCGCATGCAAGCTTTGGAAGGTGGGCTAAGTGAGAAGAAGCGGAGGGAATCCAAATCCTCTGCATATCCACCCTTTTTATAGGGATAGAGGAAAAAAAAGAAGAAGAAGGAAAATACTTCCTCGACAATACCCAATGGCTGTACAATTTCAACCCTAAGATTCACACACCATCATTACTTGTTTCGCATAAAGCACTTATTGATTGAGAGATCGTGTGGTTAGAAATAACTTTAGAATTTCAAGTTAGCAGCTTTCAAAAAAATAATAATAATAAAGGCTGAAAAATTAACCAATTAATGCCAGGTTTCTCAATGGATCAACTACCCTACAATTAGTGCTCGCTTGTTGTTACTCCTAGAAATTATTAAAAAAGAAAAGAAACCCACGTGATCCCACTATACTTTCTATATGCTCTATTCATTAAACTAGTCAATAATTGTAAGCTTACATGCTATGCTAGTAAACTTTGGACATACAAGGACGAAGTGTAATTTGGTACCAACAAATGGTTTGCCGCTTCCTCTGTCTTTAATTACGTGATTTCCCAGGTTTAATGAGGAAATGTGAACGAAGGAAGTGTAGCGCGGCCAGCAAGCTCGAACACCATTCTAAGGGTGCGCATGAAATCTTGCCAATTTCTTAATTTCCCTGCCAGAAGTCGATCTGGCAGGAAAATTCATTTGATAAAAACACTGCCGAAATAGAAATTCGTTTGGTAAAAAAATTGACTTCTGGCAAGATTTTTAACTTCTGGCAAGATTTTTGGGCGATTTCGAGAAGTAAATATTTTTTTCTTCTCCCCTTGAGAAGTCATTCTCGCGGGACCGGCCATCGCGGCTGGTCGCCGGCCGCCGGCCGCCGCCGAGGCCGCCGCCTATCGCCGCCCGCCGCCGATCGCCGCCATCGAATATTTTTTTTCATAATGTTTCAAACATCGTCTTTTTTAATGGTTATCAAATGCATTTCTCTATCAGAAATCAACTTCTGAAGCAGAAGCTGAACTTTCAATTTTTACTTCAAAGTAAAAGCTGAAAAATCAACTTCCCCGCCATAAGTCATTCTTGGGCCGGGCAAGATTTCATGCTCACCCTAAGCAGTCCGTACTCGTCATGAAATTAAATGATTGGAATTATCTAGATAAATATCAACTATCCTCTCTATCTTATCTTGATATATGGCAGAAGGTCCGTAGTACCCAAAGCACTGGAGTGATCCAGTAGCCGGGAAGGGGCCTAGAAGTGCCTACTACTACAGCACACTACACTTGGCTCTGCACATTTACAGAGCTAACTCATGTCCAGTGTCTGGCAGAGCTAAGGGGGCTTCAATCCTTATTCCTTATCCCTGCCCAGGCTAATGGGGCATTAGAGGAAGATCCTTGGCCCCTCTTCATTCTCTACAGGTTCCAAACCTTTCTTCAACATTAATGACAAGGAGCGGGGCAGAGATGGAAGAGATCGAACACGAACGTGGGAATAAGAAGCAAGCTCGCCTTCCTTTTTGATCATTTTGAGAGGGTGTTTTCAAATCATATCTTGACTTAGATTGCGCTTTATTTCGCACTTAGGAGACCCTATAGTTTTTAAGACTTTTCTTTCCTACTCAGCTTGGGTCGTAAGTTAGCCGGCCGTACCGCTTGCGTGTGACCTTTGCATAATACTGCTTTCCATGCTCTTTGGAGAGCGAGGAAAGTCCAGGTGGGCCGGTGATGTGGCATGAGATGGTTGGCTATCTTTCGAATGGGGAACGGTTGGTTGACCGAGGTCAACGTTAAATCACATAAAAAGTATGAAGCAATATCCCCTATAGTCTTTTATTTTTCTGTTTAATATAAAAACAAATAGGTGAAATTATGACCCTGACATTCCATCAATATTGGCTTCCAAAAGAAGGTGCTTTGTAATGTGAAGTGAGGATATGCAATTAAAGAGAAGGAAGTTGTCAATGACTCAATGCCCCTTCTTGCAAGTACCTTCAACTAATTTTCTTTGACCAAATTGAAATAAAAAGACAAAGCGTCTTCTCATCCTTTACGACTGGGGTTCGATTTTCCACTACAGTTAGAATAAGGATACCGAGGGCTAAAGCATACTACAAGTGCCAAAACTTGTGTATGATGCTCACTTTAGTGCCAAAACTTTCAAAATGATTACTTAAGCGTCAAATTCTTTGAAAAACGCTCAGTTAAGTACCAACTCCGATTCGAGCTGACGTGGCTCGTTAGAAATCCGATGTGGCCTTTTTTAAAAAAATTATTATTTGAGCTTGACGTGGCTCATCGGAGTTGGAATTGAAGTATGCGTTTAAAAGAAATTGACACTTAAGTGATCATTTTGAAGTTTTGGCACCGAAGTGATCGTTTTTCAAAGAATTTGACACTTAAGTGATCGTTTTGAAAGTTTTGACACTGAAGTGAGCGACGTACGCAAGGTTTGGCATTTGTAGTATATTTAAGCCGGATAGTGAGACTACTTGCGAATGGTATTTCGATTTCACCGGTAGGAAATAATTGAGCAAAAAGTAGATGTACATATTTAGAAGAAAAAAAATGAGAATCAAATTATGTTAAACCTTTTTTTTCTTCCCCCACATGGGTGATGTCCGAATAGCCTTAGGACATGGGGAAAATGTCTCGATGCGGTGTTGAAAAGCAATAGCTTTTAGGCAAAGGATTTTGTGTCACATGAAGTCCACAACACCCACTCGAGGTGGTTCATTGGTTGCCCTTTTGACTATCTTACTTCTATTTTTCTCATTATCTTTAGCTTCTTAGTGGGGGCATATCTCTCTCTCTCTCTCTCCCCCTTTCTCCCATTGAAGATTAGATTATTACTCTCTCCGATAACTTCTATTTTGAGAGATTACAGCAGAAAAAAAAATACTAAAAACATATTGCATTTAGTCATAAACCTTTTAATTTGATCAATTCGATCGTAAACCTTTTGATGATCTGCCAATTTAGTCATTCCGGTCAATTTTGATCGAAAACGCCGACACGTACAATAGTCGTCTTACATGGCATATTATTTTATAAAAAATCTAAATTATTTAGTATTGTTTATTTTTTCTTCTCTTTTTTCATTTTTTTTATTTCTTGTCCTTTTTTTTCTTTTTTCTTCTAAACCCGACGAGGGTCGTTGACCGACCTCGCCAGCCATTGGACGAGAATCGTGGCCCTCTCTTAGATTTGGCGAGTGCTTCGCGGCCCAGTTACCGACGTAGACAAAAAAGGAAAAGGAAAAAAAATAATTATAATAATCATTAAAATTATTCATGTCAGAGCTAACTATCCTACGTAGCACTTTCGGCATCCACGTCAACAATTTCACCGAGCATCATTAATAATCTATCTCCCATGATTTGAGCAACAACAAAAAAACTCCCATATTATGTAGATTTGATAAGTTTCATTTAACCCATGATTGAGAAAAAGAAAAAAAGCGCGATATCTTCGAGGTGCCAACAAGCATGCGCTCGTCTTCACTACACATGTATTCATCGAAACCCTAGCACTATTTTCTTTTTTTCCTTTTTTGGTATGAATGGTACTTTCGACCGGTGAAAGACAGAATAAAGATTCAAAATTACATGCTTGTTTGCCCAAAGAAGCTTTGCTAATATTTGGAAAGTGGTAATGACAAGACTAGAACTAATGATTAATGGGTTTCTAAGCTTAATGAGAGACTTTGGCTCCGTTTGTTTCGCAAAAAATGAACGGTTCGAAAAATATTTTTTTTGACAATGATTGCTTGCATTACTTAAAATAATTAGTAAAAAAATATTTTCATTATCGATAACAATTCATGTCTGCAAATTTTCGTTGGCAACAAAGGAAGCCATATGCAAAAAGAAAAAGTTTCTAATGAGAGAGGATAATGTGTGCTAGATGCCAAAAAATGACTTGGTAGGGCTTAAATTTGACATGATAATGCTATGATGCTTTGTCATCGACAACATTCCAAATGACCAAGGAATCATAGCCACGTAACATTTTTAAGCATAGGTCCAATCCTCAACTAACCGACCGAATTATTATGCATAATCACATTTGCACATGTTAACGTACTTTCCTCTTGCTTTTCCAACAATCATAAATTAACTATGTTATTCTACTTTTCTCCCTTTGAAATTAGGGTTTCATCACGTTCGTCGCAGGTGGAAACGCCCTAAGCTTCTACTTGTATTTCGCTAGCGATGCTCATAATGCAACAGATTTATTACATGGTGATATGCGCTTATATGCTAATAAGCCAAAATCAAACAATACATATATATGTATATATGGAGAGCTAGGGCGCGCATGACAACACTTTTAGAGTAAAATTTCTACACTTCTAGAGCAGAAATCCGTTTGGTAGCATAATTTTTGGAGCAGAAATCCATTTGATTTCGCAATTTCATCTTGCTACTGCTAGATCACTTTTTTTTCCTCCAAAAAGCAATTTTGGAGTCACTTGAAGAAGTTTTTTTAAAAAAAAATTATTTCTCTCTAGAAGTGGAAAAATTAATTTCTGATCAGAAATTGATTTATATAGCAGAAGTGTTGCCATAGGTGCCCTAAGAAGACCATAAATGGAGGTAAGCTTTCATTTTGCCCAACCAAAGTTCTCCTTAATTTCAGAATTCAGACAACAAGTAACACTTCCTTCCATCATGGACAAATTATGGGGCCCTAGCCCTGCATCGATTCCATTTATGAGGTGTAAAGTATCAATGGATAATGTATTTTTCCCCCCCTTTTGGGCCCTGAACTGTTTTTTTTTCCCCCTTTTCAATGAGAATCAAACCCTCCTTTTCTTTTTATAAATCTCCAGCATTCTCTCTTTATCCAACAAAGCACTAACGTCGGCCACTATGGTTGATGTCGACAGTTACGAATGAGAAAGCATTTTTCCCAACACCCTTTTGTCTGCACAAACATTTATTGCTTCCTTAGCCGAATTCTAGGCACAGAGCGCTTATCCTCATTGAAAATTGAATCTAGGGTTTGACACGCTAGAGCAGACGAAATGTGGGTTTGCGAGGTTGGAGGATGACAAAGCAAGTAGGGCAACATGGGGGAAGAAATTGCCAAAAGTTTTGATGGCCCAAATCGATTTGGATGATGTGGAAATGGACAAAAGTTTAAAAATGCATCTTTGGCAAAGCCCAATCGAAGATCGTTTCTCTAAAGTAACTTTTGTCTGGTGATTTTTTGTTCGCCTTTGTAAACGTGATTTTCTTGATTATTGAAAGACCTAGCTAGTCCTGGAATTTCATGATTTCTAGTTAGCTCCACGATAGTTGTTGCCATTTCAATGCAGACAGACAGTGAAAGAATTCAAGCTTATGCTTTAGTTGATGCTCTCTATAAGTTGCATGTAAATGAATAATCCGTCGGACGCGATCAATTTTTTTTCGGAGCTTACAATAATATCGGTAAGATAGAACATGAATCCCGTCCCATTTTCTCATAGGTTAACCATTTAGAAGAGATGACCTTGCCAGGTGAGTCTGGTTCTTGATGCCTCTCTCACCCATTTGGGGATTTCCTTCGAGTCAATTCACGGTGGGAGTATTAAGACACAAAACATATCTCGACACGTCTGTCCACTAATGAATTAACCTTTCAACATTGCGCGTCAATGTTCCTGTGTGCCCCTCAACTTGAAGAAGTACGATCACGTAAAACCATTTTTAGGACCTTGACAATACAATGTTGCGTTAACGCATTGCTTAAAAATGACCGAGAGGATGGGTCAAGAGTTAGAAATAGTAACAAATTCGAGAAGAGAACGCTAGAAGTGTAATAACTTTCATTTAGCGCTCACTTCAGCGTCAAAACTTTTCAAGTAATCGGTTTAGTGTTACTTCCTTAAAAACGACCACTTCAATGCTATCGATCATTTGGGTTGCCTAAAAATCCGACGCGCCAATATATTATTATCCAACATCTGGTGCGGCTCGCCAACAAGATGAAGTCAGTGATTAAACTTTTAAACAATGTCGTTTAGAGATCTGTTTACCTCAAAGTAAGGAAATGGAGCAAAATTCAAATGTGTTCTTGGAGAACCCTAACCCTAATTCCTCAAATTGAGGTAAAATCACCACATCAAAAATCTAACCTGTGGAGTCCAAGAAGTCGATGCCGCCAAGATCCTCCGTGCATCAAAACAAACGCCAAACGTGGCGGTGAAGGAGGCGGCGCCTGCGGCTTGTAGTCCCAGTGGAAGAGAAAAACGTCGACGTGAACCGGTCTCCGTGAAAGCGCCGGAGGAGGAAAACCAGTTAAGAATTACGACCAGGACAATGGCGGAACCACCAAAACGGAGAGCGCGAGACCGAAATCGAGCCATTCATTGGCGTTGGAAGACATTTAAAGCGAAGGATTACGGTTTGATGAGCTTGGGATGTGAAGCTTCGGTTTTCCTTCAATGGATGACATGGTTGAGCACAGAAAATCCGGTTGATTGTATACACATTAAGCTCGTTTTTGTCTTGAAGATGATAAACACCGTGAAGAAAATAGAATTTCTCAGAGAGAGAGAGAGAGATTGTTTGCGTCACCATGTTGGATGAATTTTCATACTTGACTTCTTTGTTGTCAGAAAAGCCACGTATGAACAAAAATTTTAGTATAGGAGCCATGAAAGTATGCGAATTGCCAGAAGTTATTGCCAAAGGCACTTAAGTGATCGATTTGTTGCCGATGTAGTGTTCAAGTGATCGCTCGAAATGTTTTGATATTAAAGTGAGCGTCGTAAGAAAGTTATGACATTTTTAGTGTCTTTTTTTCCCTAACATTTCCTTACTTGCAAGATTGACTCACTTTTTAATTTATTTGAATTCTTTAAGTTGATGCTAAGAGTTATCGATCAAACTTATCTCAGTCAGTGCTATTTAAAAAAAAAATTATCAGCAGTTAATTGAGGTCACCAAACATGGCCCAATGGGCTTATAAATGTAGCGGCCCATCTGAAATTCTTCTCAATCCGGGTTCGACCGTCATGGAACCTCAGCCAACGTGGAGGAACAATGGTTCTTTTGTGCTTCACAAGTATCCCATCACATTTCCAAAATTACGATGTCATGCAATGTAACGCCTTCAATGAACCAACGTCGGACCAAGTCGATTCTGTAACATGTAGGCACATATCGAAACATCCCATGCGAATCTAAATAATTGCCTTTGTGAGTCGGTTCTCATGTCTCCAGCATTATCATTTTCGAAATGGATTTGACAAATGAAGTGAACGAATTTCCGATCAAATAACCTCGATGCTTTGTACTAGATTACTATCTTACGTGCTCTCGACATGGGAACCGCCTAGGGAATTCTAAGGTAGACTTTCTCGTCGTTAGGAAAAATAAAAATAAAGATCAAGCTTTAAAAAAAAAACAAACAAACAAACATTGCGAGGAACGATACGTCAAAGGTTGGTTATAATCCACTCTCTCTGAGGGGGGGGGGGGGGACCGTGTGGTACGTGCATTTCAGGGCTTGTCGGTCGAAACGGAATTGGAACATAGATCGTAGTGGTCCGGAGGCCGCCGAAGAATTGCAGCGTCGATACCTCTGTCCGACCTAGTAGATGTTAAGATTAGATGCACAAACATAACGAGATAAATAATAAAAGGCAAGAAAAAAAAATTGAGACACAATGTTTATCTCAGTTCGCCTTTAAACTAAGGCTACATTCAATAGAAAATTTCGCTATAACTACTTAACTAGAACCTCCTTCATCTTTGTTACAACTATCAATTACAAGAAAATGGTATTATATATAACAATAATTGTTCATTGGTCCAAATCCAAATCACCAATAAAATATCGGCCAAAACTATGCAGGCCTTTAAGCGTCCCGAGGGAGCTACCTCCTTGCAACGCCTTCCTATCGATGAATAGTATGAATCACATTCCAACAATAGAGATTTGAGATGACAGCAGTTGATGTGTTGTGTCAAGTGACCTCTTGAAGATCGCTCCGACAGAGAATGCCGTACATTGCCTGTCTATCAAGGCGACAGAATAATTTGCTGATCTTGTGAAATCCCCATGTCATGTAGAAAATGACGAGGCAACATAAAATAGGACACAAGATATCCGAACCACGTAGCTAGATTAATACCAATGGTGTCTTCATTGGCTTTCTTTTAGCTATAGCTTTGTTTTGGCTATGTATACTTTCTTAAGGGGAGACTCCCATGTCCCACTCCATCTTGAAGTATATATATATCGCTTTCTTCTTTGTCATTTATGCAATCTATTATGCAGTGTTGATTTTGACAATTACTATTTTTAATACCTTAGTTTATAATAAAGCAAATTATCACAAAAATCCTAAACATATTATGTCAATTTAATCATATACCTTTTATTTTGCCAATTAGTCTTAAACCTTTTGCATTTCTGCCAATTTAATCTATTTGGCCACCTGGCGCTAACGTGGCATTGTCGGTGTTGACATGGACTTTTTAAGTAATATTTTAATTCTTTTACAATTTTTTTTTATTTTTTCTTTTCTTTTCTTTAGTGTTTTTTCCTAGACTCGAGGGTTGGCGAGGATCGCCACAGCAGATTTGGCCAGGCGAGGGCACCACGACCCTTGCCTAATCTGGGCGAGCGAGGTCCTCGCAACCCTCGTCCAATTGCGGCGAGGGCTGTTGTCGGCCCTAGGGTCCAAGAAAAAAAAATCTAAAGAAAAGGAAAAAATGTTACAAAATATTCAAAATTTTAATAAAATATTAGCTAAAAAGTCCACGATAGCGCCAGCCAGCTAAACAGATTGAATTGACACAAATGCAAAATATTTAGGATCGGATTGGCACAAATACAAAATATTTAGAACTGAATCGGTACGGTTGCCATAAGTTCAGGATTTTTTTGATAATTTCCTCCATATATAATATGTTGTGGATCACTCTTAAGACTTATGTACTTTCCTGGCAATTGGTTTCCGATAAGCAGGGATTAGTAGTACATCATGATCACATTTTTAACCCCTTGCATGCCATTTTTGAAATCTGGGTTTATCCCATTTCGACACGAAATGGAAGGAGTAGGGATGTTTCTTGCAATTCTTGGTCAAACCCTAGACAAATACAAAACTGTGATTTGAAACAAGCAAAGACCCAATTCGGAGGCATAGATTGTGATTGGAAGATGGCGTCTTTCGTTTCCGCAAGCCAAAATAATGGAAACCTCTTCGTGAATGACAACAACGTCTGAGCTTACGGACAACATCAAATGGTTCTGACGATGAATTATATGATTAGTGGCAGTTGAAGTCATTTGAAATCACGTGAGAGTAATCTCGGTGGAAATAATCATATCAAGCACAATTTTTTGACTCAGGATGTGTCACTCGAATTCGACGCAATAGTAGGAATTAATTACTCGTACGTAACGAATCATCTTCCGTTTGGATTAGTCTTATAGGGCATAGGAATCGGAGGTAAATCGTCTCGTCGGTAAGACAATATCGTATCGGAGACTGTCCCCTTATCCATTTTCAGGTCACATGGAAGGAGGAGGCGAAGGTTCGCAGGAACCAATGAGCCGAGAAGGAGTTCGACGCAAAAGTTCATATTAATCGGTTGGATGTCGACGACCAGATAATGACGTTAAAAATAATAGGATATTTCGATTTATAAGATACAAACACAAATCCTTTCTACTTTAAAAAAAAAAAAAGAAATTGACGTGAGCTGAGAGTCTAATGACATGCGAGATTCATATTAGTCCAATCATAATGTTAAGCTCTCTCCACTTGATAACGTCGATTTTTTTTTTCCGTTGCTTTGTATAAAACATAAGCAAGCGCCGCCACCAACGTCTCCATCCCCAGCGACCACAGCGTCATCGGGTCTACCCACTGGCGTGCCCCGCCGCCGGCGGGCGGCAGCGGAAACTTGAATTGATGACAAAATCTATTAATGTTGGAGCAAATGAATAATACATGTGCCCCCACACTTATTAACTTACACAAAGAAGGCTGAGAACTGATCGCATCACGAGTGAAGCGCCTTTTTTTTTTTTTTTTTTATAAATGAAAGGAACGTGACACATGACGTATGATCTACGTGCATATAAATCCCTCCCCTGTCCCCATCACATCTTCCCCAAAAAATAAAATTACACAATCGCCCCCTAAAAATATTACAACTATTTTACCAACCCCCAAATAATGAAAAATCACATAAAACCAAAGGATCACCGGCCATTCATGCAGCCGGAAGCAAAAATAAAAACAGAGAACGACAATTTCGATGACGCTGTGGTTGTTGTCTTTCTGGAGTTGGGCCCGTCCATTAACCCGTACGGTCTCTACCAAAACTGCTGTGGGCCCCCGAGAGGAAGGGCCCACCGGGAAATATAAAGGTCCGGAGTAAAACGGCCGGCCGTGCGTCGCCGTCGCCGCGAGCGGTGATCAGAGAGAAAGTAGTCGCAGTAACTGCCAAACTGCCGCCGAAACGACCGGAGCGACAAAGACTGGGGGTTTCGGTCCTGTGCGGTCGGATGCGGAGGCCTGTGATGAGCTCGATGCCGCCGGGGCCGATGAGTCAGATGCCGGCGCCGCACCAGCGTTCTGATCGGCCGCCGTCTTCACACTGCCGGCGCCGACCACCAACAACCGTTCCACGGGATTGTCAGAAGGTGGGTCTAAACTTAATGTCGTTTATGTATAGAAATTACATTTTTTGCCAAAAAGATTCCACTGAAATTCATGACAGTTTAAAGGTGGGATTGAAATCTAAAGATGAATTCAAAGGTCAGATATGTAGAAATTTACCTGGTCGACGGCGAAGGACAGAAAGTGACGACGTAATCGGCGGATGCGCAAGTGAACGTGCTCGTCCCGTCGTCGTACGCGTAGCTATAAGCTCCGGGGCACTCCCTCTTGAAAAACTCCGAGTATCCGCTCGGCTTACACGTGTCCGGCGTCGCGTAGGCCCCACTGCAGCAGTACTTCGGGTCCCCGAACGCGTCGCACGCGCTCCTGCAGGCCACCCTCCCGCCGCCGGCGTCCACTTGGAGCTCCCTGGGGCACCCGGCGTTCAGGTCGGCGGCACAGCCCGTCGCTGTGCAGTTCCCGCCCTTCCCGCCCCGCGGCGCCACCGACATAGGGAGGTTGTAGCCGTCGACGAGGCTGACGTCGTAGAAGTCGAGCCCGCCCGCGCCGTCGAGGGTGAACTCCGCCAGGGTGGCGGGGGGCACCGCGCTGGACCCCGAGCACTCGACGGTGGGGGAGCCGCAGTCGCCCGTGGCGCAGGCAAACCGGCCAAGAGTGGCGTTCTGGGAGCAAAGGGTGCGGCCCCAGAGGCGGCCGGACCAGGAGGAGGGCGCGGAGACAGCCTCGGACTGGCCGGGCTGGAGGGCGAACCCGGTGGTGGAGAGCTGCGGGGTGCCGGCGCCAGAGAGGATGCCGGGCCACACGGTGTAGGGGCACTTGTTGAGGATCGTGAAGGTTGCTGAATCCACCACGACTGAGAACACGAGGACGTGGAAGAAGAGTAGGGGAAGGGAAGGAATACCTCCCGCTTCAGACATTGAACTTAACCTTGAGAGAGCGAAGAAGAGAGCGACCAATCAGAGAATTTCCTTTGTACGAGAACAATCTCTCTCTCTCTCTCTCTCTCTCTCTCTCTCTCTCTCTCTCTCTCTCTCTTGAAAGGTTAGATCTGTTGGGATTGGGAGAGATTTTGGTTTGGAAGCGGCAACATCGGAGAGCAGGTGAATTTAAAGGGAGGGAAGAGGAGGATCGTGTTGCATGATTGGATCGTGCATGGGAGCCGTAGGCGGTTGAGCGATACGTAGCGATGGTGGCTAGCGGGCCCAAAACCGAACGTTTTTAGCAAGAGCCTGCTGAAGGAGGAGAAAGTATGATGCGTCCAGTCAGCTCTTTTGTTTTCGCTTAGTAAATATGCCACCAAGGACAAAATCAGGCTAGCGGCAGACCATTAAATCATATAGTAAATTAATCCTCCGTTTATTTCTCGAAAAAATATTTCTTGAAATATTATGTTTTTCATTTTTCGAGGTTCGATTCGCGTAAGAAAATAGGTTGGCAAAGAATGTTTTCTCAGTCAACGAAAAAAAAAGGCTAAATTTAAGGAATTTTTTTAAAAAAATTTGAGAATCATTTTCAAAATACGACTAGATATCGATTCTTGGATCCGAAACTCTACGCTTGGGCATGAAATCTCCAATGCTAGTCCCTGAATCCTTGACGTCCAGGACCAAATCTCCAGTGCCCGAACCCAAGTCCATCGAGGCTGAGCCAAAGACCCCCGTGCTCGTGCCCAGGACTCTAATGACCACAAAGGCCAAGTGCCAGATCCCGGTATCGAGTTCGAATCCCCGACACCTAGACCCAGTTTCACAAAGCTTATGCCTGGTAGGGGTGAGCATGGGCCGAGTGGGCCGGTTCTAGACTTAAACCCTGAAACCGATCCTGTTATAACCGGTTCTCAGTTTTTGGAACCGAGAACTAACCATATTTATCTTGGAACCTATTTTGAAACCGACCCTGTTTTTCGGTCCGGTTCCAAGGTATACCCGAAAATATATTTTCCTTTTTTTCATCAAAATAATATGAGTATTGATAAAATGAGCAATAAAAATTATAATCCATCGAAAGGAACAATCCGACAAATAAAAATTAAATGAGAGGAGGTGAGGAGTCAAGGGGCTGTGAGCAATGAACATGAGCAACAAGGGCAACGATGCACTAGGGAATCGAGACCTAGGGTTTCCTTTTTTTTAATAGCAACTAAAAACCGGTCCATGTGGGCCTACACCTAGAATCGAAAACCAAACTGGTCTAAACCGGTTCTCAAAATTTAGAACCGGTACCCGGACCGATTTGAGCGAGAACCAATTTTCGACCCTGTATTTCGGGGGGGGCGATCCGAGTTCCGGGTTAACCCGGTCCGGTTGCACATCCCTAGTGCTTGGGTCCAACAAGGCCAAGGCTAGGACCCAAGTGCTCGTACTCAAGTCTATCGAGGCTGCACCTGAGACTCGGGTGCCCATGGCTCGATCCTCGACACTCGAGGTGGGGTCCATCAAGGTCGAATCCAGGACTCTAAGGCCTGTACCTGGTCCCCATCTGCCCATGCCAAGGTACTAGCGTACTTAGGAAAATCAAGTCAGATTTTTCATACCTAGCGACAGAAAATATTTTTCAGTGGGTTTTGATAATATAATAATCTTTTGATAATTAAGAGAATAATGATATATCGTGAGCCACAAATTCTCAAATGAGTAGACCCCATAATGATTTTTAATTAATTATACTTTCTTTTTTGTGGCCCAAAATAAACTGCTAGTCTTACGGTCAAATAAAGACGGTTGTATAATCAATTCTTTTTTCCAATTCGTTTTCAGTTCACTATGATAAATTAACTCCATTAGTTTTTTGGTAAATTTTACCATCAAATTATTGAGTTGGATGACACATGGCAGTTGAAAATATACTAGTTTGTGATTTTTATTCGTTGTTTGTCACAATGTATCAGTTTGAGATTTTTCGCGACGTTTATCCGATTTAACGGAAACTAACAAAGAGTAAACTTATCACATGGATACCAATTTGGGGATTTTGGTAGTCAAAAAATTTAGTTTTGGATAAATTTATCATAAATGTACTAGTTTGAAATTTTTTGTGCTAAAAAAATAGTTTATGATAAATTTATCACATGTGTGTCGGTTTAGGGTTTATTGTGATAAAAAAAAATTGGGGTAAATTTATCACAGGTGTACCAATTTTAATTTTTTTTATCAAAAAAATAATTTTAAGTAGATTTATTGTAGGTGTACCCAAAAAAAAATCTCATACCTATGGTGCTCTTGAGAGAAGATGTAGGATTTTTAACTTACAAATTTACCCTTGAATCATAAATGAAATGATATAGAATAGAGAAGAAAAAGGGCAAAAGGCCATATGGAGTATCAATATTTATGTACGGCGCTCACTTTGTTGCCAATATTTTTTTGGATCACTTAAGTGATAATTTTTTGAAAAATAATTATTTCAGTACTAACTCTGATAGCCTTCACTAAAAATCATAGATGGCATCTATATGGCTCGCCGGAGGATCTAGTCAACATAAAAATAAATTAAAAATCTATAAAAAAAAATCATGTAATATTAAAAAACTTTAAAAAAACTAAAAAAAAAAAGATGGGAAGCAATTGCAGCGGTGAGGGCTGACAATGCTTCCTTTTTTCTATTTTTTTTACTTTTTAAGTTATTTTTCTGTTTAATATTAATTTTTAAAAAATATAACTATTTTAAAGTTGAATAGTCCATGTGGACGCCACGTGGGTTGATTTTTTCTAAAAAAAATTGTCACGTCATATTAAAAAATTAATTAAAAAAATCACGTGCACTATTAGGCCGGAATTGACGCTTAAGTAATTGTTTTTTTTTTTTGCCGATGTGGCACTTAAGTGATATAAAAAAAAATATTAGTATCAAAGAGGACGTCGTACATAAATATTAGCATTTCGTGTGTTCTTTTGCCGAAGAATAAGGTATGTTTTGCAAAGGTCAAAAGCGTCCGCTCAATGGCTAGTTGCTTTTTCGTTGACGGGTGGTGGTGCTGAGTGGCTTTAGGAATATCAGGGAAGGAAGTCGTGAGAGTCAAGGGACCTCGACAACTTCAAGGACAGAGCAACAACCGAAGAAAGGCCAAGTCATTGTCGGATCAGTTCGTCAGATGTGTCGCTTGTTTGCGTCATTCAGCTTATGGGGTTACCTTACTGTTGTTGCCTTCTTTGATCAGATCGAAAGATGGAAGAAAGGGAATGGAGCTGGCCATGCAATTGCGTCAGAAAAGAGGGGCAAGCCTCGTACACTTTGCGACATTTTTGGTTGATCTTAGAATTCTTTTCGATCTTCGTACTTCGAAATTTTTAGTTTTCTAATCGGAGATTTAGGCCCTATTTGGTTCAACATTGGGATGAGCATTGGGGCTCTAAAGTCTCTTGTCCAAATGCAAATAGTGTTTGGTTTATTTTTTGTCTCACTTTGGGGAGATGCAATTACATCTCAAATGCTCTCCAAAGGCATTTAGCTCAAAGTACCTTCAGAGGTACTTTGGGAAGTTGCATCTCAAATGCAACTAATTTTTTTCTTTTAACTTTGTCGCCACCCGCCTGCTACCCACCGCCCACCGCCGTCGCTGCCCGCTGATCACCACCGCCGATCGCCGACCACAGTCAACGACAGCCAACGACGGCCGCCGCCACCGTCACTAATAGCCTCTCGCCGAACACCGCCGACGATCGCCGCTTGCCGCCACCGCCCGTCGATCTTCGACCATCGCCAACGACCTCTGCCAGCTGTCGCCGCTCGTTGGCAGCCACTTTTTTTTAAAAAAATGCAAATGTTTTACAAAGTGTATTTTTCACCAAACAACATTTACGTCAAAGTAGCTTTCTAATGTATTTTTAAAAAATATTTTACCAAACACTACTTGCATTTGGAAAAGGCTTTTAGCCCGAAGGTATTTGCATTTATTCAAATTCCTTTGGTCAAATGCTGAACCAAACATGGCCTTACAATGAATGAGCTTTGATTCAATACTTGCTTTTGTACATTTGAATTTGTGTTTTATACGCTCGACAGTAAAATTACGGTTATTGCCGAATTCTGTCGCAGTTATAGACACTCGATGGTAACTCAGCTGCTTTAGGACGTTATATGGGAACCTATAATGAATTTGGAAGGGTTTGGGAAGTAATTGAGAGTTACATGCCTCGTGGATGTGCTTGAAGGCCAAGCAAGTCAGCAACTTGGACTTGCACCGGAGGACGATGCGAGTTAGATCAAGGCCGTGGACTCTGAGGCGGTGCCCGGCGTGGCCAAAATAGGATAATGCCAGGACCATGGAGAGGGAGATGCTCTCGATCATTCGTGGGATGGAGTTCCCGAGACGACGCCGTTTAGCGACCTGGTGATGATGTCAAGGAGACTTCGGCTTGAGCACGGACGAAGCGCCAAAGACCACCTGCCCGAGCGGCCGTAATCGATGGCACCCTCCAAAGTTCATCAGCGAGCTAAGAAGGCAACCTGATTCAAAAATTGCCCGTGGTGGGTTTCATCCATCCGGGGTGTGAGATGCCGTAAAACTTAAATTATTGAACGAAGACGCGACTTAATAGTGAAATAATGTAGTATCGCTAGGAATTTAAAACTCGGAACTTCTGCTCTCTTGCACGACAAATTCTCGACTTTAATTAGACCTAGGTAGGAATCTAATCCTAAGACGATCTCAACATCCCCAAAGCCATTATTGTCTATCCAGCCATCAACTGAAAGCATTTCCCTAACAACATCTCATCTGCAACCCCCCACCACCCAACGCTTTCTAATCAGTATTAGGTGGGGAAGAGCGGTTCTGATCGTTCCCCGGTCGCTTGATTTCCTCGAGATTCTTCCTAAAACGTAGAATACGTCAGAATTGGAATCGCTCCACGCCCTGTCTTGTTTAATTGTTTAACACGAGATCGCTCCGACCCACGTAAGCTAGAAAATGACTTGAACCCCCCCAATGAGCCTCGGGGTCCAGTCGAAAAATCAACGCCGGCTTGCGAAGATTAGCCTCTTCCTAAGTACTAAAATGAGCAAGAAAAAAAGACGACCCTGATGTCCTTTTAACGTTAATTAATCTCTTCAATATCATGTACATTGAACTTTTCAGTTTGTTCAACAGCCATGTTTTTTTTTTTTTTTGTTGCTCCACTTCGCTCAAGGGGGCATTTTAGTTTTTGGGCCATCATTGATTTTCAGACACAGTCAAAAGCCAATCTTCTTGACGACCCTTTGCTTGGTTTCTTAGAGACTTGTGCAAGTGATGAGTGTCTCGTCTCATTAGAGAAATTGATATCTTCTTTTTTTTTTGGCGGCCCTCATCGTTCGGACATGAGGTACGGATAACATATACATAGTCGCGATGTCGGCGGCAGCTACATATGTATGCATGTATATTAGGAATTCCCGCGGCACACGCTAAAAACCGCCGCGTCCTAAAGCCATAGGTTAAAATCGGTTGATTGCTCGTGCAACTTCTTAATTTGTCGCGTGACTCTCGTTCGGATGAAATCAAGCTTCAACCCTAGCTAAGAGTTCGGTTCCCTAAGATTGAGTCTAGTCTAATTGCACATGAATTTTTATAGGCGTCTAGCCCTTTGGAGTGCAAGGAATTGATCGTCGAGCAAGTCCCCGAATGCATGCAGATACGATAATTGCCTTTTTGCCCCTGTAGCTTCCGTCATTCACATGTCAACCCAAGCCCACTTGTCGAGAATGACCCCCTTTTTTGTCTTTTTCCTCGCTAATCAGACCCTCTCGGTGAGAGAGACGTTTTCCGTAAACAGAGGCGATATATGATATCGATATATCCATATTATCCACTGTAAGCGGAAATTGCACCCACTAAAGTTTGTCCCAAGACACCAACATGTCTTACGTTGTGCGGTCCCTAACGTGTAGTTTGAGAAAAGCGCATGAATTTGGCCCTGCTCAATTTCTCAAAGAGAATTAACCTAGAGAAGCTCCTTTTCTATGATTGACGTAGCGTTCGGCGATAAAAAAAAAATAAGTAAATTCTTACTTAGAGAGAAAACTCGAAAATTCAATATTGATAATAATGTTCTGTCCTCCAAAAACCCTAAAACAAGCTTATGTATGGTGTTAACCCTAATGACATCAAAACCAGCAAAATTACAAAATTACCACTAAAACTAAAATAAAATCCGAAAAATACTAAAATAATTCAAAAGACCATCTAAACGATCTCGAATCGCTAAAATCCATCGTTTCCTCAGACGGCCGTTTCGCTTCAACCTACCGAATCCGAGCCCATTCTGACATCGTTGACTCCGAATCTGAAAATTCTAGACCCATCTTCTCGACTTCCGTTGGGACTTCTACCTATCCAATCGGTTCAGAAACGCATTGCTAATATGCTCCGCATCATTCTCCTCCACTTAGGAAAAAATCGTCCCCGAGTTAGAATCAGAATCTAGATATAACGGCTCAGCGGACTCATGAAACGGTGACAAGTTAGCAACATTGAAAGTGTTGGATATGCCTATGCTATGCGGAAAGTCTATAACATAAGCATTATCGTTAATCTTCCTGTTGATTGTATAAGGTCCGTAATTCTTTTGCTGCAACTTGTTGTAAGAACCAGCTGGTAACCGCTCCTTACGAAGAAACACCATAACTTGATCACCTACTGCAAACACCTGCTTCCGCTTGTGTTTATCTGCAGCTGCCTTATACTTCTGATTAGCTTCCTCCAGCTTCTGCTTGATTTCATGATGTACCTCTACAATCTGTTTAGCCATATGATCCGCTGCTACACTCTTGTATGTTTGCTTGGGCAAATGTACCAAATCCAGAGTATATACTGAGGCGCCTTTGTATAAACAACAGAAAAAGGCGACCTGCCAATAGAACTATGAAGTGCATTGTTATAAGCAAACTCTGCCTGTGATAAAGCAATATCCCACTGCTTCGACTTATCTCCACAGATGCTTCGAATCAAGTTTCCTAGAGTTCTATTGACCACCTCTGTTTGCCCATCAGTCTGCGGGTGAGCTGTGTTACTAAAATTTAAAGAAGAAACAAATAGCTTCCACAAAATCCTCCAAAAGTGCCTTAGAAATTTGTTGTCTCTATCTGAAGTGATAGATTTAGGTACTTCATGCAAACGAATCACTTCCTTAAAGAATAATCTGGCCACACTTACTGCATCAGAAGTCTTCCTACAAGGAATGAAGCGTGTCATCTTGGAAAATCTATCTACTACAACAAAAACAAAATACACGGCTCTTTGGGTTCATGGCAAACCAAGCATAAAATCCATGGACAGATCTTCCCATATACTGTGAGGAACGGGTAAGGGAATATATAAACCTGTATTATTAGATTGCCCCTTAGCAGTTTGGCAAACATAACATTTCTGCACACACCTGCTGACATCTTTACGCAATTGTGGCCAGTAAAATCACTCCCTAACTGCAGCAAAAGTTTTATCTTGACCCAGATGTGCAGCCAATCCATCATCATGCAAATCACGAATTACATTCTCTCGTAATGATGTCCGAGGAAGGCAAAGTTGATTGCCATAAATTAGATAACCATCCAGAATATAAAACTCATGCACAGGTTGGCCAGCAGCACACGTCTCCCAAATCTGTCCAAAATCATCATCGTCTGCATAACAGTCTTTCAACTGCTCGAACCCCAGAATGTCCTAACTCAATGTAATCAGCAAGCCATCTGCTACGACATTATGCACACCAGATTTGTGCTGCAATCTGAAAGGAAATTTCTGTAAAAACTGACACTAATACGCATGCATATCTTTGTTGATCCTCTTTTGACTATTCAAGTACTTCAAAGCTTCATGGTTAGAATAAAGCACGAATTCTTTCCCAATCAGATAATGCTCACATGTCTTTAAAGCTCTTACGATAGAGTAAAATTCTTTGTCCTAAGTCCTCCACTTCTGTATCGCATCACCGAGCTTCTCATTGAAAAAATAAATTGGCATGCGCTCCTGAGACAAAACAGCTCATATTTCCACACCGCTGGCATCGCGGTCTACATCAAACAGCTTATCAAAATCAGGTAAAGCAAGAATAGGTGCAGTGCATAACTTTTCCTTCAGAATAGAAAAACTATTCTCAGCTTCCTCTCCTCATAAAAGCTTGCCTTTCTTCATACATTCAGTAACTGGGGCTGCAATAGTACAAAAATTCTTAATGAATCGCCTGTAGAATGTAGTCAATCCGTGGAAACTCCTAACTTCAGAAACTGTTTTAGGAGTTAGCCACTCTCTTATTGCTCTTACATTCACCTCATCTACCTCTATTCCTCCAGCACTAATAATAAACCCCAAGAATAACAGCTTATTAGTTAGAAAATTGCACTTCTTAAGATTAACATACAACTTATTAATCTGCAAGGCTATCAACACCTCCCTTAAATGCATCAGATGATCCGCTTCAGTCTTATTATAAATCAGGATATCATCAAAATAAATTACAATATATCTACCAATAAATGATTTCAGAAACTGATTCATAAGTCTCATGAAAGTGCTCGGAGCATTAGAAAGATCGAACGGCATCACCAACCACTCGTACAGCCCCTCCTTTGTCTTGAAAGCTGTCTTCCACTAATCTCTAGGACTAATACGAATATGATGATATCCGTTCTTCAAATCCAGCTTCGTAAACCACTTAACTCCATGCAACCTATCAAGCATATCATCCAATCTCGGAATTGAAAACTTATAACCCACGGTTATCTTAATAATAGCTCTGCTGTCCACACACATCCTCCAACTCACATCTTTCTTAGGTGTTAATAAAGTAGGCACAGCACATGGGCTCATGCTATCTTGAATATGCTCCTTACACAACAACTCTTCCACCTTCTCCTTTAGAGCCTCACTCACCTTAGGACTCATCATGTAGTGTGGAAGATTAGGCAGACTAGCACCAGGAATTAAATCTATATGGTGCTAAATATCGCGCATAGGAGATAACCCATCTGGAATCTCATCAGGCATCAACTCACTAAATTCCATCAATAAAAGCCTAATTGTTTTAGGCTGCTCCTCCACTTGTAATTCAGTCTCTGTCTTAATCGCTTGTTTCACTATCAATACATGAATTTCCCTGATCTCCTTAAGTTCAGATTCAAATTTCCTTATAAGAGTAAGAAAATTATTACCTGTCGCAACCTGTCTGAAACCTCCCTCGAGGGATCCTGCGGGTTTAGAGGTATTGCCGTCAGTCAATGGCGAGGACTCTCCCAAGTCCTACCTCACGTGACATTAGATTTCGTTTTACTGAATAGCAACCTAAAAAGTTACTAAGTGTCACAACTAGCCTATTGGGGTCGGCTAGAAACCAATCGAGATACGAGAGTGTTATCTCGATTCCTACGCAACTAGAGCTTCTGAGTTCGGGGACTTGATTACGCTAACTAGATAATTAGCGCCCTTTTGGTACCTAACCAGTTAATGTTCCCTAAGGTGACCACACATTCTGTACATCATTTTAAGCTTGCCAGGTATCTAACCAGTGCTAGATGAACATGCATAATATTTTTCTGTCATTTCGTGCAATTACCTATTTACCCTTAACCTAGCAATAGGAAAAGCGATTAACGGGCAATTTTTCAAAAGACAATATTATGAACACTCAAACAGATAAATATGCCAAATAAAGACTGGAATAAACGCATGCAATCCAAATCAATAATGGCGATATTTAAAGAAAGTAACTCCGACACGTAGATCGGATATATAAAAATGAACCGGATTAGACGTCGGTCTTCAATCACCAAACCTCGATGGACTATTAATTTTCGTGGACATCACCGTGGACCACCACGTCGGAAGCACGTGCAATCACTCAAAATAGATAATCAGTAAAGTTCAGTCAATTAGAGGCTAAAACGAGTGTTTCGAATTAAACTCTAATTATTGTGCTAATTTATCTACTGAGAAATACGTTACAAAATAAATTATATTTAGATATTCGCATGCGAAGTTCGAACTAAATCATGCGAATTAAACATGAAAAATAATCGATAATCAAGCATATAAAAAACATAATTAGACAATATAAGCAAATAGAAGCATTTCCTATTTATTTCTTATTTTTTGGCATTTTAAGGCATTTTTCTGATTTTTTTTATTTTTATTTTTTTATTATTTATTAATAATAAATAAAAGAAACCGGGTCCGGGTCGGGTTCTCGGACCCGGGCCTAGGTCAGGTCGCCGGACCTGACCAGGCCCGGGTAAGAGGACC
Organism: Rhodomyrtus psidioides; assembly: GCA_021437785.1. Taxonomy (NCBI): domain Eukaryota; kingdom Viridiplantae; phylum Streptophyta; class Magnoliopsida; order Myrtales; family Myrtaceae; genus Rhodomyrtus; species Rhodomyrtus psidioides. Next base: position 3,948,362 of record JAILYB010000040.1, on the reverse strand, counting down.
TGAACTGGGCCCGGTCGACACAAAGGAGTTAGGCCCACCTCGCCCTTGCCTTGACTAAAAATGGGCTTTGTCCTCCTTTTGGCCCACCTCCCAAAATAGCCACTCTCTTGACCAGGCCCAAAAGCCTTCTTTCCTCCCATCTCAGTCCACGCGAGCAGCCCAAGCAGCCTAAGAAGAACAGACGTGGGAAGCCTGCTCGTGCCACTATTCATCATCTCCTTCCTCGCGCCGCTCTGTTCTGTGCACACCCGACGAAGCCACCCACCTGCCGTCGTGACCAAGCCTCCACCAGCCTTCGCCTGCGGCCGTGACCAAGCCTCCGCCAGCCTTCGCCCGCGTCGCCAACAGCCGAGAGACGCTCACCACCACCGTCAGAGCGCCGACCGGTTCTGCCTGCATTCGTGTCCGCTGGTGCTCGCCACCTATCAACGACCTTGACAGCCGTGCGTTACTCCATAGCGCCAAGGACAGCCACCGCGACTTGCTCGCCTGGGCTCGCTCGCTCTCCACCGGATCCGCACGCCGCTAGGTCACACTCTCGCGGACCTCCTCGTTACAAACGTCGGGTCCGCTCGTCACTGGTCCGAACTCGCGCGCATCGCACCGCTCACGTACGCGTCGCCACTACACCGGGTTCGAGCTCGTGCGCCACATCCTCATGCTCGCACCGTCGCCAGACCACGCTTAAACCGGACCTCCTAAGCATCGATCGGTTCTGTTCGTCGAGTGCCGAGACCATGATGTTGAGACTCGCTCGCCACGCCGCTGGGACTCGCTGGTCGTACTGCCGCCAAGTCGTCAGGATCTACTCGCTGCGCCAACGGTGGGACCTCCTCGTCAAACCAACGCCAGGCCTGCTCGCCACCAGCGTCGTCTCCAGATCACACTCGTCACGCCACCTCTGAGTTGGCCGTCGCGCCTCCTCCGGATGCCATGAGATGCGCGTCGTCTCGCGCCATCGCGGACCATCGAGCCCACATTGTCCAGACTTTTACCAAGCCGAACACAGAACGCCAGCCCTCACAAATGGCCTTCAGCTTCCTTCCCTGTGCGTTTGCACCGAGACATGACGCCTTCTGCTTGAGCCGACTGGTTCGCAGCGCAAGTTCGCCGGGCAGACGCTGGCGTCGTTCAGCCGCCACTTCGCTTTCGCCAGACCAATGTGCTCCCACTGAGATGAACTCAGATGGAGCTGAAGGACAAAAGAACCCCGGAGTCCCGTCGTCGCCAAGAGCTGCGAGGCCACCTCTTCGGGCCTCGACAACGGCGACCGACGCACGTCAGGTTGACAACCGGGCGAAAGCACGCACAGCTTGGCACAGAACAACATCGAAGGGAGGGCGGGCAGGAGTGACGATGTCGATGAAGAAGCTCCCTCCTCTCTCTAGCGCTGCCTCTCTCTTTTGTTCTCTCTTGTTTGCTTTTCTGAGAGCTCTTTGCTCTCATGCACAGCTCTCAATACTCATCAAGCTTTTGGAGGTCTGTGTGTGTCGGGGAAGAGAGATTCGAGAGTCGGAGCTTCGCTGGTTGGAGGTCAACGAACGGTGGCCGTGGCTCCGGAGTCGCTCTCTCGGTCTCTCGTTTCCCTCACTCTCTCTCACCTTCTTCTCGCTGGCGACCCCAGAAGAAACTCCCCCTCTTTGGTTTTTCTTTGCTCTCTCATTCTCCTCTTTCTTTTAGCGCTCTTTTGCGCGCGTTTTTTTTTTTTGGACCAGCCTCCCTTCTGGTCAACCCGACGTGAAGTGATCGTCGCCCACGTGAAGTGTACTGCCCATTAATGAATGACGTGAGTGTGTGCAGATGAGTGAGCGGTGATGATGGAGCACGTGAAGTGTGTCCCCTGTGCAGATGAGAGACGTGAGAAGTCAACTGAGTGTGAGTGAGTGTCTGTGGGTATGGGCGGATACGTGAAGGAAATGAGAGATGGGCCGTGGGAAATACAAAGAAGAAATGGGCCAAGCTTGATTAAAAGAGAGCCCAGTTGGGCTGACTCACGTGGGCCCATGGGGAAAAGACAAAGACGAATCTGGGCCTCTGTTCCACAGGCCCGCTCTAGTGGGCGGAAAAACGCGCGGGCCGTGGGGTCCCAGGTGCGGCCCGATCTAGCTTTCTTTTTCTTTTTTCTTCTTTTTTTTTTAAATATTTTGCAAATATAAGAAAATAATAAAATAAATCAATATATAAAATTCACGGATGAATAAAATGCATATTTAACATATTTAGACAATATCCTATTTCACAAATAAAATAAAATAAAATACTAGAATGCCAAAATTAGGTGTCAACATTACCTGCAGCCTACTTTCCTTTGTTCTTCAGGAGTAGCAATGTATACTTTACCCCATTTTTCACCAGATTATATTGGTTGCTCCTCCCCGAATGCTGAGCAGCCACATCAAATTGCCACGGCCTCCCAAACAACATGTGGCATACATACATGTCTACCACATCACAATACAGCTCATCTGATACTTACAAATGGAGAATAGAATTTTACAACATTTAGTCACCTGAATGTTTTCTGCTCCAGATTTAATCCATCATAACGTATAGGGGTTATGATGTTTCTCCACAGGTATGCCTAGCTTCTTCACTGTCTCCTTACCAATGATATTCTCAATGCTTCCACTATCAATAACCACAACAAAGATCTTCTCCAGAATAGTGCATCTGATTCAAAATAGCTGATGGCGTTGTGAATCATCCTCCTGTTTTTGGGCTAACATCATCCTGCGCACCACACAGTTTATCTCCTCATCTTCCTTATCTTCAAAACGTTCTTCCTCACCATCTGGTTCGTAGTAATATCTATCTTCTTCCTCCTCTTCTCTCGCTGCCACGTTTACTGTCTTTCTCTAAGGGCATTCATTAGATCGGTGCCCATGCTGATTACATCTGTAACACTTCATCGCCGCTGGTTAGCGTAAGAGTTAGGGTTCACAGTTTTCTGTGCTTTCACTCCCTTATCCATTGCCTCGTTCATTGGGTGCCTCTCTACTACCTTATCATCTTGATTTCGCCATGAATTATAGCGATTGTTGAAGCCACTCTTCTCCATCAAATTGCTACCTCTGTAATTATCGTAGCCTCTTTTTCCCCTTTCTTGTTGCATCAATTCTCCCTTCATCGCCATATTCTTGGCTTCATATAAATTCCGCAGAAACTGCATTCCAATTTTATCTCGAATGAAGGGCTTTAACTCATCGAGATACCTGGCAACCTACTATCCCTCCGACTCTGACAGATTATTCCGCTCCGCCAACCTCATAAATTTCACCGTATACTCATGTACGGTCCGATTGCCCTGCTGGCAACGCTGGTATTGCTGGAACATAATCTGCTCATAATTTGGTAGAAGGAACTCCTGCTTCAGCAGTCTCCTCATTCGATGCCAAGTTTGAACCCTCTCTTTTCCTTCCCGTTCTTTCTGATTCTGCAATCTCTCCCACCATGCAAATACACCTCCCTTCAATCTACATGCTACCAATCACACTCGTTTCTCACTAGGGGTCTCCATATAATCGAAGAATCTATCTATATCAGCAATCCAATCTAGAAATTTTTATGTTCCCAAACCTCCATTAAAATAAGGGATATCGACTTTCAATTTAAAGTCGTTACCTTCACGATCGTCGTAACGTCATCGACCATCTCTACCATCATATCCCCTACAAAATCCTCCATGACGATTTCTGCCTTCATAACTAGGCCCTTCATCCGAAAATTCATGCTCCTCTTCTTCTGAACTCTCTAAAAACAGAGAGTTATTCTGCCTGCGGACAGGAACATGCCTATCGACAAGGTCACCGCGAGCAAGATCTGCACCCGGCCTTCTGTCGTTCGTCCGATTCCGGTTCACATCAACGCCGAAACCTTCAAATCATCTTGCCAATTCTTCAAATTGATGCTCGGCACGATGAAGTCCAAGATCAATTCGTTGATTTATGCGTTCCATTAAACGCTGCTCTAAACATTGCAGCGTGTCGTCCCCAAGGATTAGGGCTCCAGTCTCATGAGCATCGTCACGAAGACCACCGTCAGTCGCCATAGGCTCTGATGCCACTTGACGTAGCGTTCAGCGATAAAGAACAAGCAAATCCTTATTTAGAGAGAAAACTCAAAAATTCAATATTGATAATAATATTATGTCCTCCAAAAACCGTAAAACAAGCTTATATAGGGTGTTAATCCTAATGACACCAAAACCAGCAAAATTACAAAATTACCACTAAAAATAAAATAAAATCTGAAAAATACTAAAATAATTTAAAAGACCATCTAAACGATCTCAGATCGCTAAAATTCATCATCAATCAATGCCAAATGCATTGAGTATTTCTCAGACGGCCGTTTCACTTCAATTAACCAATTCTGAGCCCATTATGACATCGTTGACTCCGAATCTAAAAATTCTAAACGCATCTCCTCGACTTCCGTTGGAACTTCTGCCTATCCAATCGATCTAGAAACGCATTGTTAATATGCTCCGCATCAACGATTCTCCTCAATTTAAACCCACGTTGAAGATTTCCAACATGCGAATTTCATGTTCATTTTTAAGCCCATATTCCTCTTGAGAGTTATAATGTAAATTTTGGGCAAAAGAACACCCGGAGTGTCAATATTTGTATAGGGCGTTTGGCGTCAATAAATTTTTTTTATCACTTAAGTGCCTGTCGCGACCCGTCCGAAAATCAACGGACGCGGCTAATGGATTACCGATCGCAGGCTTTGGATCGGCGTGGGCCCTCCCAGGCCCATACCAAATCGCGGCGGGAGTGTCTTTTGAGGGTTCGACGATAAGAGTCGATCGCTTTCGACCTTAGTGTGGTCGTGGTGGCATGTGCAATTTGTGCATGCATTTGGAGTCGCCACCGGTCTTTCTTGGAGGGTAGACCGGAAACCTTACTGACCGATTGGGAGAGATCGATCAGTTCTGCGGAACCAGAGATTTTGGGTTCGGGGACTTGGTTACGTCGGTGTCATTACCAACGCCCTTTCGGTACCTAACGCGAGTGATTTTTCTGACTAAGAGTTCATGCAGGCGTAATTTTAGGTGAGGTAGGCTTGATTCAGGGTTTCATGCAGATTGGAAGACTATTCCTATCAATCACAATCAATTTAACGAAAGCGCAGTCAAATGCATAAATAAATCATGTCAATGCACATCAATTTCAATCACTGGCCTCCTAGTATGGCCATAAGGGCTTAGGGAAGATGTGATTTAGGGCTAGGGGTAAAATGGGAAGATTCGGGGACAATTAGCCCGAAGGGCAAAATTGCCATTTTTTGGAAGGTTTGGATATCGAATTACCCAAAATATTCCATGACCAGTTGATTGTGGCCATTTCCCATTTTTGAGAATTTTTTGGAATTTCTTGATTTTTCTTCAATTTTTGGAAGACGATTCGCCCAAAGAGCGAAATCGTCATTTTCAAGAAGGTTTGGGGTTCAAAACACCCGGGATGAGCCTTGGCCAGTTGTTTGTGGCCATTTCCTATTTTTTGGGATTTTCCTGGATTTTTTAGAATTTTTGGAAGACGGTTAGCCGGAAGGGCAAAACCGTCATTTCTGAAAAGATAGGGGGTCGAAAGACCCGAAACAGGTCGTGGCCAGTTGTTTGTGGCCATTTCCTATTTTCTGGAATTTTTTTAGAATTTTTCTGAATTTTCCGAATTTTTTGAATTTTTTATGATTTTTTCATTTTTTATTGATTTTTTGATTATTTTTTTATTTTTTTTTATTTTCTGAATTTTTTAATATTTAAAGATATTTTCCGGGCCGGGTCAGACCCGGCCCACGCCTCTCGGGCGCCCGGCCCGACCCTAGGGGTCGAAACCGGCCTAAAAACGACGCCGTTTTATATTTTTAAATATTTTTCCTATTTTTTAACAATTTTTTTTATTTTTTATCTATTTTACTTAATTATCCGAAAATTCCCCGGATCGAACGGCCCACGTCGTGCCACGTGGCTTCGTCTCGTGCGCCCGATCTTCCACTAGATCGGGCGACTCACAGAGAGCCACGTGGCTCGATCACGACCGTTGGATCAAAAATCAATTTATTTTCCTTTTTTAGAAAAAACCAAGTCGGACGCTCTAGATTGTGCCACGTGGCGTCTCTAAATGCGTCCGATCTTGAATTAGATCGGATGCTCCACAGGCTGCCACTTGGCACATTCGTAGCCGTCCGATCGATTTTTAATTAATTATCAGAAAATCATTTATTTAATTCGAAAATCATTTTTTTATTTCCCAAAATTCCAGGATCGCGACACGTGTCGCGATCCGGACCGTCGGTTTTGTTTTGTTTAATTCTCGCCGCGGTCCCCCGCATGCTGACGTGGCTGCCTACGTGGCATGCCACGTCAGCACTTGACTGTTTGACCGGCTGATGCCACCGGAGAGGATGACCGGCGACTCGCCGGAACAGTGATTATTCCTGCGAAGTCGCCGGATTTCTCGCCGGAAAATCGGGACCGAAGCGAAAACTCCACATTCTTGTTCCCTTTTTGCAGCATTCGATTCCCTCAGCATCCCTCATCAACATATGGCAATATTTTCGACCAAAGACACGTTGGAGATCGGCAAAATGAACCCCCCACAGGTTTGGTTCCGGCGAGGAACTTCCCAAAAAAAAATCGTCGTTCAAAGCTTGTTCTGACCATTCAGAGAACATGTAATAGGGGTTTAGAGACTTACCTGAGATCACTTGAACCTCGACGACCTCCGCCCTCGCCGGACCGAGCTCTCGGCTCGGGTTAGGACCCGGGGAGCTCCAACCACCATCCGACGTCATTCAATGCAAGATAAACATCTCAGGAAGCTTAGAGTCGATCTTAGGATTAACTTAAGGCAGTGAACGAGCACGAACTACTTGAATAACGCACGGCCGAAAACCAAACCGGATCTAGAGGTACACAGGTATTCCATCGAACATGTGGCGGACGTGCGATAAAACGGGGTTTAGGCTAAATCCGTGGACGTTTCACACAGAACCGAAGCAAAAGAACGTTTAAGCATCAACATAGAAGTTATAAGGGACGTCGGAGTGCATTTGGTTCGGACCGATTTGGTCGAAAATCAATTCGGGCCGAAACTCACAGTGAGCAAAAAAAAAAGGGGATGAAAACAGGGTGGTACCGACCTCGGCCGAGAGCTGACGGCGACTTCGAGCTTCGGCGACGATGCCTCGAGTCTTCTGGAGCTTGAAAGAGGTCCAGGCAGTCGTCCCTCTCTCTCTCTCTCTCTTCTTTTTTTTTGCTTGTGCTCGAGCTCGGTTTTAAAAACCAGCTTCCTCCTCTTTCCCGGTGGCCGACCGGCCCCACCCTTTTTTAGTGCCCCCGAGCCTGTCACCGGCGAGCATGGACCTCTGCCAGTGTCCCCTACGCGTGCTCATCCTTTGCTTCTTCGAAAATCGTTCCCCCCACGCGTTTTTTGTCCGTCCCCTGTTCTGCCCATGCGCGGCGTGCTGGGTCTGCAACATTGTTGCAGACCCGGTCGGACCGGGTCGGGTCGGGTCTGACCCGACCGGCCCGGTTCGACCAATTCGTCCAAATTGGGTCCCAAATTGACCCATTTTCATGAAATTGATGGCATAATCGGACTCCTTGATACATTTTCTATCAAATAAGGGTATTTTCGTGAATCAATTGATTGAAATTTTGTGAAAACCCCAAATTGTCCCTAGGATCCGAAAATGAATTTCACCAAATCGAAGGTCCAAACGATCGAATTATTCAAAATTGAGCCCACCAATGGATTCAGCATGATGAAAACTATAGGGTAGGGGTGTTTAATTTTAATGGGTGTGCTCGTGTGAAATTTAATTTCGAAGATTGTAAAACCGGGGACTAAATTGAAAGATTTTTATGCAATTAAGCCCTTTTGGCTAAAATTGATCAAATTGGAGGGCAAATTGACCCAATTGCATTTCAATACTTTAGAGTCCAATGTCATAGCTTATAAAAATCGAGAATTGAAAATTAAAAGACTCGAAAAGGATTTTTTAGGCCCGGTTCAGGATTAGGTTTGTGAAGGAACCCCATGAACCGAGCTAAATTTCCCTTATAAAAAGTGAAAATATTGAAGAGGAAATTAAAATAAAATTTCTGAATATTTTTGTGTAATTTTCTGACCACGGATGGTATTTTTTCTTATTTTTTGGGTATTTTAATAATTAAATAAATTCCAAAAAATATTAAAAAATTCAAAAAATATTTTTTTTTCAAAATTGGTTCCTAAGGCTAGGCTAAGGCTTCCAAAGTTGATTTTGCAATTTTTTGACCTTTTTTGCTATTTTTAATTAATTTTAGAAATAAAAACTAAAATAAAATATGGTCAAAAATCAGGTGTCAACAGTGCCAAATCGAAGAAAAACGATCACTTAAGTGTCAATTTCGACCAAAAAACGATCACTTAATTACAAATAGTACACATGATATTTTTTATTATTTTTTTAATATTATGTGGAACTTTTATAATTATAAAAGTCAGTCAACGTGGTTAATTTTATTTAAAAAATATTCAGTCCATGTGGATGCCATGCAGACTTTTAAACTAAAAATTAAGTTAATTTTTTTAAAAAATTAAAATTAAATAGAACAACAACAACAACAACAACAACAACAATAATAATAATAATAATAATAAAGTTACAATTGCAGTGCAAGGGCGGTGAGCCCGGAGCCCCGATGATTCCCACAAAGGCCTTGCTAGGGTCGGCAAGGCCTCGGCCAGCCACGGCCAAGTCCGGTTGGCTCTTCAATCGATTCGAATTTCGGACGGCCTCGAGGCATAGTCGGCTCTTCGTCAATACCTTTCTTGGCACTTCGGCAGACCGGATTTTGTTACTTAGAGAGAGAGAGAGAGAGAGAGAGAGAGAGAGAGAGAGAGCCATGGAAGGTTGTGGAAGTTGTCATCCATATTAATGAAAGTTATGATACATGGGGGGTCACAAAAGTACAATCCTTTGTAGAGGCCAAGGCAAACATATTCTGCTTGTATTGAAGTAGAAATATGCAAAAAAGAACGAAAATATTACACTAGACTTTGCCTATCTACACAAGGACTTTTCAAGTGAGAAACCAAAAAGAGAGAGAGAGATCTCGAGATTGACCGCAAGGATCTAATAGACTTCCACGTTCCATTGCTCAGACTTCTTCAGCTGCCTCTTGTACTCCAGCCAGTCGATTCCTGGAAAACACAGGAAAAGAAAGTTCAAAACGGTGGAAGAGGTAAGAAAAAAATTCCAGGGTCTCTGTCAGAGTCGTCAAGCATCCAGGAATCCTTATAAATGTAAGTTTCGCATATGTTCACCATCTTTGGCAGCCAATGAGACCATGATGTCGTCGATCCCTTTCTCCATTCCCTTGAGGCCGCACATGTAGACGTACGTGTTGTCCTTCTTGAGCAGCTCCCACAGCTCTTCGGCGTACTGTGCCATCCGCGTCTGGATGTACATCTTCTCGCCCTTCTCGTTCGTTTGCTCTCGGCTCACGGCGAAGTCGACCCTGAAGTTGTCCGGGTGCTTCTCCTGCATCTTCTCGAACTCCTGGACCGCAAAACACATGTTACAAAACTCTGAATTTCGATCGAGTCTGAATTACGACGGTTCCTAGAGGCATTAGAACAGCTGTGGTTGCATGGAATGAGCATGTCTCACCTCCTTGTAGAGCAGAGAGCTGCTTGTGGGTACACCCAGGAATAGCCAGGCCAAGCCGTTGTACTACACATCAAGTCCAAAAACCCTTTGTCAAACAATTATCGATGAAAAGGAACGGACACGGACTGAATATGCTCTTGAGGGTTCTCTTCATGGTCGTAAAACAAAATAGAAAACAGATGCTTACAGGCCATTTCAGCAGCCTAAACGAAGATACCGAAGGACAAGGCGGTTCGCGGTCAAAGGTGAAATCAGTAAAATTCGCGAGTGAAGGTCTATTCTGCTAATCAAATGCCCAAATATTGTACTAGAGCTAGAATAATGTCCAAATTAGATTGGATGGGAATGTGCAGAGCATTCTAGTTTGTATGTAACCTTGTAGTCGTCATGCTTCTCAAAGAACATTTTCCACAAGAAAGACCTAAATGGAGCAATCCCAGTACCGGTGGCAAGCTGCGGCAAAGAAATCAGGCAAGCAAGTTAACATTAAGTCTCTACGTCACATAAAAACATATTAGATCAGTATAAGGTCAGGTGAGGAATAAACCATAATGATGGTGGCATTAGGATCCTTCGGCATAAGCATTTCTTTTCCAACCGGTCCTGTAATCGTCGCTTCTGCCCCAGGTTTCAAGTCGCCTGAATCAGGAACAAGTCGAGGGCTCTGAATCCAGTCAATGCAAGAAAAATTGAATCGACCTCGGACTATTAATATGCGCAATCCTTACACAAGAAATTCGAGCAGACTCCTTTCACGAGTTCTCCGTTTTCGTTGGTGTAAACGAGCCGTTTCACGCACAGCGAAACCTATTTGGAGAAACCACTTCTTCTTAGTTCTCGAACCTTACATTCATTTCCCGGACGGAGTAGATAGATTAATGATCAATAGCTACGAAACTATCACTAGATGATACTTCACTGGTTGAAACTTACAGTTTTGGAGTCTCCAAAATCACCAAGGGCACTGCTGGCAATTGAGTAGAGTCTCAGCTTGTGTGGCTTCCCATTCTTGTCAACACCGTCAGGAATGACCCCAACTGACTGCCCTTCTCTGTATGGCACCTCACCTAAGTAACACACCGTTTCACCAATCTCAAAAAAAGACACTAAAAAAAAAAAAAAAAAATCCACCAGAATTGCACTCTCAACCCAGAAACACCAAACGGGTCTTGGCTAAATCACTCGGATGGTGTGTCGTGTGCCCAATTAAAGAAACGAATCCACTCATGCGTGATCTGATCATGTTTACGTCAATGCAAATACATACCCTCGGTGCTGAAGACCATGTGCCAGGTCTCTCCTGGAGCATCATCACCAGTGATCTTGGTGTTGAGGAGGCACCTTCCAATGTAAGGGTTCTTGGGCTTGAACTTGTTCACAACCACACCCTCCTCCATCTTCTTGGACTCCTTCCGAACCTTAGCTGGTGCCTCTGTGGTGACCTGTGCCCTAATGGCAGAGACCATCCTTCCACCACCGCACGCATCTCTGTAATGCACAGGGACCTACAAAAAAAGAAGCAGGAAAAAAAAATAACCCAGATGGAAATTTTGATTCTTTTTCAAAAGAAGAGGCAGTTGGTTTTGTCTGGATGAGGGAATTCATCTTTAGCTCACCTTCTTGAAATTGATCCTTTCACTGGAGATGATGGAGGTTCTGCTGGCAGGGAGAGAAGCGGACTTGGAGGAGGACGGAAGAGAGACTGAAGCAGTTATTGCAGCAGCCATTGTTGCAGAGCTGGTTAAGAACAACAGCAAGAAGAAGATACAGAGGCGGGGAGAAAGATCTCCTCAGAAACGAGAGATTAATTTATGGGGTTTTGTGGGTCAAGGAGCGAGAGGTGAAGAATGTGAGAGAACAGGATCGGAAAAAAAAAAAGGGGGAAAAAGTTTTTTTAGAAGCAGAGTGGATCATGGATTGGGTGGAGGAGAATTTGAGGCCAATGCAGTGGCAGAGGTGTGGATAAGTCTATGGTGGTGTTGAATCGAACGTATGGCTCGTTGGCTCTCACGCTCTGCCGTGCTTAAAACCTCTTTGGTGGCCACTGCTACTTTTTCTTTCGATCCTCACTCGTGCTTTCGATATTTCGATTCATGAAGAGAGTGAACGGCCCACAATGCTTTTTAGGATTACACCCCAAAAAAAAATTGAAATTTAAAAATAGGACAAGAAGTTTGTCTCAATTTGGCCCTGCTGAGGGTTCAAAGGGTATGTTTGGTTTGGGGTTTTTAAGGATAGGATTTGCCAAAGTTGAGATGTTTGTTTTGGCATAGCCAAAGTTCCTTAGCTCAATGTAATTCCCACCTAGTATTTTTCAGGGGGTGAGCGGTTTCAGGATCGGTTTAGATTCTAGGCGAAACCAACCCGGTGAAACGGTTCTCCAAATTTTGGAATCTAGAACCTAATTTGCCTAAGTTGACACTCGAAACCTTCTTTGTCACGAGTTTCGGGGATTTACTCAAGTTTTACATGTATTCTCAATTTAACGATTATGGTGAATTATGACCTCTAATGATTATCATTTGTTATTACAGTCCACTGATCACCAATCATATTTAGACAGATGAAGAATATGAAACATTAACAAAGTAAAAACATTAGTCATTCATATCGTTGGCAATGGACGTTCTCGCTTTTAGTTTCGGACTACAAGCTTATCATCGGACGATATGGAGTACCATAAGATCATGCGAAGACATAGAACAAGAATAACGCAAAAGCTTATTTTGGGCTCTTGGATCTTACCCACCTGAATCGGCTCTCTAATTTTTGGAATCCAGAGAGAACTTGAAACCTATAGCTGTGTTTGCTAGTCAGGATAAAATTCATGATATGATAAAATTTATCCTATCCTGTGTTTAGTGCTTGCCTAGGACAGGATATAGTGAGATATAAGAGAAATATAGCATGTATAAAATTATCTCTTAGGAGAGGTGGAATAAAGATGGATAGGATTTCTAATAATCCCAACGCAAAAGTTATTTTTTCGAATAACAATTTTCTCGAACTAATAAAATTAAAATAGAATTAGAATATAAATAAAAATAAGGAAAAAATAAAAATAATTTCATTATTATTTATTCCCGTTTTTTTTTTTGTAGTCGAACTTATTTCTATCTTATAATAAAAATTCTGCATAAAAATTTTATATTAATTACGTATTTTAGGCATTTTAGTAATTTAGGAATATTAATATAGTTTACTGTTTAGTAAAATGTTATTTGATTTCTACTATAAAAATTCAAAATAAAAATAATAAAAATAATTTCATTATTATTTATTCCCATTTTTATTTTTGTATTCGAATCTTATAATAAAAATTCTGCCTATATATAAAACATTTTATATTAATTATGTATTTTAGGCATTTTAGTAATTTAGGAATATTAGTACGTTTACTGTTTAGTAAAATGTTATTAGAGATTAATGGAAGGGAGAAATAAATAAATAAAAAGCAATAAAAATGAAGTAAGCAAGAGGGATTCTTATTATTTTTGTTTGTGCAACATTTAGGTTCATTTACACTAATATGTCATTCATACCAAACAATAGACAAAATATGTAAAAATATCTAGCTTTATTACTGCTAGATTGCTAGTTGCCAAATAATGGATATGATATAGCAAAATCCATGGATTATATATCTTATCATATCAAGTCCTATCCTGTCTAGAAATCTCGACAACCAAACATAGCTGAAGTGATTTCCACTTGTACGATTCAACCTTGGAACCATGTTCAATCCAAGTATTTGCATTACAACATTTTCGAAATGCAATTCAAGGGTTAATGAAATTTTTTCCTTCCAACTTTGCCATTACTAAACTATATGAATTCCGGTTTCACCCTCATCCTCTATATTGTGGGGCATCGCGTGATCATGACGCAAACTCAGTCTAACCTATGTCGCCTTAGATTTGACACTGGTGGCTGTCACCCAAGATCACGCGACCCCGGCATCCCTTCTCCTAGGCAGCCGGAGGTCGCGCAACCTCGATCGACGTTGCCTCGCTTGGGATCATGAGACCTTGGCTGAGGTCGCCTGGTCTCCAGATTCATCACTAAAGTGTTATTAACAACTTATGTTTACCTTCCATGAAAATCCTTTAGTCTACAATACCGTGCATTTATCCAAGGGCTTTAATCTTTTATTTGTTTTATCTATTTATTCATGGGACTCTTTGCATGTTTGCTGCAAAATGGGAAGCTTTAATCTTAGTCCAGTTCTATGGTCCACTCCTCTTCCAGGTTAAAGAGGATTCAAGTGGAGTTTTTCCTTGCAAGTTTGCAATTACTTGTCGAATCACCCTAATTTTTTACTAGTATCGACCTTTTTTTTTCCCTAACGAAATAAGTGTGAAGCCCATACATTGCGTGCATGAAGGAGAATTTAAGGAAAACGAAAAGGAGAAAGTGATCAAAAGAGAGAAAAGATGTGATCCATTTGTTTCATTTTCCTCCTTTTTCGGTGTTTGGAGGGCAAAAAATGATTGATAAACCAAAAATATTTTCCGGCCAACAGAAAAAACTTTCTAAAATTGAGGAAAATGATTGAGAAATGGAAATTATTTTCCCCCCTCCATCTCGGGGGCAATTTTTGAAAATAAATTTTTTTAAAAAAATATTTACCAAAATAATATAATAAAAAAATATTTACTGAATTGGGTGCCAATTGGCAATTAGGCCGCCGATTGGCACCCAATTCGCCAGTTGGGCCCCAATCGGCGGCCCAATTGCCGATTGGGGCCCCAAAATAATTTTTTTTAATTATAATTATTTAATTTATATTTTCTTTTTTATAAAAGTAATTATTAAATAATAAATTATATTAAAATTACGTAAACTTTGAGGAAAAAAAGACAAGCACTACATAATTCATATTCCACCATCAAAATTGACTTTTAATTTATATTTTTTTATAAAAGTAATTACTAAATAATAAATTATATTGGAATTACGTAAACTTTGAGGAAAAAAAGACAAGAACTACACAATTCATATTCCACCATTAAAATTTACTTTTAATTTATAATTTTTATATTATCAATTACATAATAAATTATATTGGAATTACGTAAACTTTGAGGAGAAAAAAACAAGCACTGCATAATTCATATTCCATCATTAAAATTTACTTTTAATTTATATTTTTTATAAAAGTAATTATTAAATAATAAATTATATTGGAATTACGTAAAGTTTGAGGAAGAAAAAGACAAGCACTATATAATTCATATTCCACCATTAAAATTTACTTTTAATTTATATTTTTGTTTATAAAAGTAATTATTAAATAATAAATTATATTGGAATTACGTAAACTATGAGGAAAAAAACTAAGCACTGCATAATTCATATTCCACCATTAAAATTGACTTTTAATTTATATTTTTTTATAAAAGTAATTATTAAATAATAAATTATATTGAAAATACGTAAACTTTGAGGAAAAAAAAGACAAGCACTACATAATTCATATTCCAACATTAGAATTTAATTTTAATTTATATTTTTTAGTGCTTGTCTTTTTTTATTATTTAGTAATTATTAAATAATAAATTGTAGTGCTTGTCTTTTTTTCCTCAAAGTTTACGTAATTTTAATATAATTTATTATTTAATAATTACTTTTACAAAAAATATAAATTAAAAGTCAATTTTAATGGTCGAATATGAATTATGTAGCTCTTGTCTTTTTTTTCCTCAAAGTTTACGTAATTTCAATATAATTTATTATGTAATTGATAATATAAAAATTATAAATTACAAGTCAATTTTAATGGTGGAATATGAATTGTGTAGTTCTTGTCTTTTTTTCCTCAAAGTTTACCTAATTCCAATATAATTTATTATGTAATTGATAATATAAAAATTATAAATTAAAATTAAATTTTAATGGTGGAATATAAATTGTGTAGTTCTTGTCTTTTTTTTTTCTCAAAATTTACGTAATTCCAATATAATTTATTATTTAATTAAAATTTTTAGAAAAAAATATAAATTAAAAGTAAATTTTAATGGTGGAATATGAATTATGTAGTGCTTGTCTTTTTTTTTCCTCAAAGTTTACGTAATTCCAATATAATTTATTATATAATAATTATTTTTATAAAAAAATATAAATTAAAAGTAAATTTTAATGGTGGAATATGAATTATGTAGTGCTTGTCTTTTTTTTCTTCAAAGTTTACGTAATTCCAATATAATTTATTATATAATAATTATTTTTATAAAAAAATATAAATTAAAAGTCAATTTTAATGGTGGAATATGAATTATGCAGTGCTTGTTTTTTTTTTCCTCATAGTTTACGTAATTCCAATATAATTTATTATTTAATAATTAATTTTATAAAAAACATATAAATTAAAATTAAATTTTAATGGTGGAATATGAATTATGTAGTGCTTGTCTTTTTTTTTCCTCAAACTTTACGTAATTCCAATACAATTTATTATTTAATAATTACTTTTATAAAAAATATTAATTAAAAGTAAATTTTAATGATGGAATATGAATTATGCAGTGCTTGTTTTTTTTTCCCTCAAAGTTTACGTAATTCCAATATAATTTATTATGTAATTGATAATATAAAAATTATAAATTAAAAGTAAATTTTAATGGTGAAATATGAATTGTGTAGTTCTTGTCTTTTTTTCTTCAAAGTTTACGTAATTCCAATATAATTTATTATTTAGTAGTTACTTTTATAAAATATATATATAAATTAAAAGTCAATTTTAATGGTGGAATATGAATTATGTAGTGCTTGTCTTTTTTTCCTCAAAGTTTACGTAATTTTAATATAATTTTTTATTTAATAATTACTTTTATAAAAAAGGAAATATAAATTAAATAATTATAATTAAAAAAATTATTTTGGGGCCCCAAATTGAACTCACAATCGGCAATTGGGCCACCGATTGGGGCATAAATTGAACTCCCAATCGGCAATTGGGCCGCCGATTGGGGCCCAGCCGTCGATTGGGGCCCAATTGGCGAATTGGGTGCCGATTAGCGGCCCAATTGTCGATTGGCACTCAATTCGGTAATTTTTTTTAGTATATTATTTTGGTAAATATTTTTTTTAAAAAAATTATTTTGGAAAATTGCCCCCATCTCGGCTTCTCTTTACCATGTAGGTTTCTCATTCCTTTCTCTCTCCTCATCCCTATTCTCTCTCCTCAATCCACGTTCTCTCATCAGCCCTTTCTATCTCGTCGTTCTCTCTCCTCCATTTCCATTGTCTCACCCTCGTTGTCTCTCCTCCGTCCCCGACGAATCCTAGAATCATCGCCTCCATGGCGAGACAAGCCACGATCTCGCCAAATCTGGTGAGGCCAAGGCTCGCCTCACCGTTCTCGAGCTCGACCGACTCTCGCAGCCTCGCCCGCTGCCACGAGAGTGTGTCGGTAGAGCCATTCCTCTGCGCCGCCTAATCCAGTGCCAAGGCTGCCTCTGCCTTCAACTTCATTGATCGCCAGCCGTGGCCGCTCGCGACCGACTGAGCCTCAAGCTTGCCGGCCTGCGTCATGGTCGATGGTAAGGAGGAAAGAGCCGTAGAGGAAAGAGGAAGGAGCAGCAGCAGTGTAGGAAGGAAGGAAGGAGGAGGAGGAGGAGGAGGAGGAGGAGGAGGAAGAAAGAGAAAACAAAAAAAGAAAATAAAATTTTAAAAAATTATCAAAAAAATATTCCGAAAAAAATGAAAAAAGTAAAATTTATTTAAAAATAAAAAAAGTCATGTACGATAGAAATTGATTTTTCTTACCAAACGGGGGAAAATATTTTTCAATGCGTTTTTAGGGCTTAGCCAAACACCGGAAAATATGGCTATTTTCCTAAAAAAATCATTTCTTGAAAATCATTTTCCAAAAATGCTTTATTTTCCGCGAAACAAAGAGGTAATGGAGAAAGCGGGTTAGTCTAGAAAATTAATCATGCTATGGAAAAAGAGGATCAATGGTTCCGAAGTCTTCGTGTATCGAGTGGTTGGATGATAATCTCTTGTCGTAAAAATAGAATAACGAGCAAC
The DNA here is from genome assembly GCA_021437785.1 of Rhodomyrtus psidioides. Taxonomy (NCBI): domain Eukaryota; kingdom Viridiplantae; phylum Streptophyta; class Magnoliopsida; order Myrtales; family Myrtaceae; genus Rhodomyrtus; species Rhodomyrtus psidioides. Next base: position 3,930,668 of record JAILYB010000040.1, on the reverse strand, counting down.
CACCTCACTGAGTTATATCCACTTATTTCGATAAAGTTATGTTGGAATTGTGTAAATTTAGCCTTTTTGAGGCGCGCGCATGGCAACGATTCTGTCCTAGAGATCGACTTCTGGCCGGAAATTAGATTTTTCTGCTTCTGCTTCCAAGCGGAACCTGATTTTTCTACTTCTGAAGAGAAGTGATTTTCTTTTTTCACTTCTTCGAGTGGTTCCAAAGCCACATCTGGAGCAAAAAAAAAAAATGCTCCAGAAGTAGAAAATTGAAATTGCGTAACTGGACGGATTTCTGCTCCAGAGATTGCTTTATCGAAAAGATTTATACTCCATAAGTATTTTCATGCCCGCCCTTATATTCGGATCTTGTTAACACCTAAATAAAAGAGAATTTGTCATTTCCATACGATCTACTACCTCTCGTTATTTACGTAATCGGTAATGAATGGGCCCTTTGTTTCAATAAAAAGCTACGTGGGCCCAAAAGACTCAAGTCCAATATCTCACTTAAGCCCATGAAACTGCAGCCTAAGCCCCTTTTATCAAATGCTTTTGGCAGCAGTTGCTAAATAGAAAGAAGAGGGAAAGATCCTATCGTAGCTATTATCCGGACTGCCAAACGCAACTCAAGAGGTTGCCGATAAAGAGGTTCGGGTTAAACTCACCGGGACACCATGACGCACCTAACTGATGTCGTTTCATGGGGATCGATAAGAACTCGAAACCTTAATTCATCTGTTTGAAGAAATTTTTCTCGATTAAACTGTGTTTTTCGAACCAATTTGGGTTGCTAGGTTAATTCCAGTGGCTTCTGAGATGCGAGATCAATTGAATAAGAAACGTTGAGATGTCATGGAAAGGTGGTAAATTTTTTTTTTTTTACAGAAGTTCGGGTTATGGTTGGGTCGATGCCGGATTTTGAAGTTCGTCGCGCACTATTGGATCATATTCGACCCTCTGTTTTGAACGCTGGCTTTCGCCTTTTTAAGTATATTGACATGGCTTTCCGACAACTCACTTGAAAAGGCGCCGGTAGAGTTTGAACGGACCGTTTTGAATCTGGCGCGCGAACCGTCACCGTTAAGTCGGTGGGCAACAAGGGTTCCTCTATTTTAGCAAGTTTGCGAAGGCTCATCGGCTTTGTTATGATATCGAATGAGCTTAATTTAGTTGGGCCTTAATTAAGGTACTTATCTACTCGATATTGATATTTATTTCTTACCTAACGCGATCCCAGATTCGTCGTTTTTCGAGGCAATTTTCATCTATGATTTGGAAAGTCCCCGTCTCGAAAAGATCGCATGCCATGATGTTGATTGGAAAGGAAAAGTGACGGTTTAAAGCAAATTATTTGTTGAAGTTGAACCGGGCACCTACCTCAATTTTATGGTTTTCTGAAATGATTGTTGCTGTGGACGGAGGCATTGTTGTATTTATGCTCTGGCCCGCTGAGATCTAAATTCATTAGGGAGTTTTTGAGTGAAGACTTGTGCTTAGGGAGGGAAATTGGTAGGCCTTGTCGCGGTGAATGACGCGCGGTCATGATTCGGCATTGATTTCTGGACCGATCGATGGATGGGCCATTCATTTTCGCTCTGACATTGCTGCTTGAATAACTATTTTCAATATATACATATAAATAAAATAGAAGAGATGTGATTCATATTTGATCTTGTACGTATATGAATATGTTTATGGTACTATTTACGAGCGTGCACTTGGGACGATCGATCTACTTTAAATAGATTCGCACGACTCGTTGGGCGGTGGTTTGCTCAAACCATTCAATTTCAGGAGGACGGCAAGAGCGGGAATTGATGAGGGAATTTTGGTATAGTTCAAGGGCAGGGCTGCAAATAACTTTAAATGGTAAGCCCACGTCCGAAAATAATCACACCTCTAGGCCCTTGGACTTAAAAATAGAAAACAACAGCATAATGGGTTTGGGTTGAAAAATACAAAAATACATTTTTTTTTTTAATATTGACCTTTTAAGTGGGAGTCGTTCGCTGCTTAAAAGATCATTTAATGTGGAATGGGTCCTCCCCCCATGTGTGGAAGATGACGATAGAATGGGGATGTCAAATTGCGATCACGCCGTCAATTCACTCGCATCAAACCTTAAACTGACGCAATACGACCTCGTATGAAGACTGGTCAAAAGTACATAGCGGGACGCTTGTTTTGACTTAGTAAAAACGGCAAAGACGCCCATTAATTTAAGCGTGATTACGCAGCGTGCGAAATTTAGAGAACGAGAGGCTAAGCCTAGAAGCGAGTTCCTCTCAACTGGGTACTCCAAATTCTTAAACGAACGACGTGATTGATCGAGAAACACAAACAAAGTAGTAGCGCGATGCTTTCCAAGGGTTGATTGTCTATTTATTTCGTACAAGATACCTCCCATGTCGATAGTACACAGAGTATGGTCGGAGTTTAAAGCGTTTTCTTACAAATAGTTCAGGGTTTTCGAATTCGAGCTTTCTCCCGAGCGGCACGGAAACCCCGGATTACGATTTTCCTCGTGCCGGAGTTTTTCAGCGCGTATTTTGGGACGAGATGCTTAATCTTTTGCGTGGTTTGACCAGCAACATTACGACATCGCAGAAGTCAAGAAAATTCTAAAGTCAAGGAGCGCGAAACAACAAAGGGGTTGTCGTGGTTGAAAGATCCTTCGAAATCGTTGAAACTCTCCCATCCGACGACAGGACCCAAGCAAGGTTCGATTTGATCCATCCATCATCACCCCCCTCGGTCGACCTTTCGAAAGTTCTTGATTAAGGATTTAACCAAAAACAGAGCGCGAAAGGGATCCACGGCGGACTTCTTCATCGGCATCATACCGAACGCACAAACTTCCTCCGACAGCGCGTTGACAGCATTATTGTGCGACCAGCTGTCCAATGAAGATGGCTGAGACACCATCTATCTGGAGATGCCTTTTCTCGAGTTTGATTTCACGTAGCGAGAATATGGGGTCGAAACGCGGGGTCGATCTGGGGCCGAGCTCTGATCCCGCAATCTCTGAGATTTCTCTATCGAGAAGTCCGGACCCACGGTGCTACCGGAGCTCTCGGCTCGGCCTTGTTTCTGCTGGGACTCTCGTCGCCAAACAAGATTGTTCCGCCAAACGTCTGCCGAGAACCGATGATGCGGGAGATTGATTCAGGTCCCAGGCGTACCCGCTTTAGAAATTGCTAAAAACCATGCTGTGGAATCGAATCACAAGCTCGCTGTTTTCCCCCTTTTCTCTTTCGGCGACCCTTTTGAACAGTGGTCAAACTCAAAAGAGAGAGACTGGAATTTCTACAGCTTTTTTTTTTTTTTTTCAGATAATAGAAACAGAGACCATTGAAAAGAGCATGGTCAGAAGAGGAAAAAAAAGTTCCTGGGCTTGATTATGAGCGTGCACCCATTAAAGAAAACCGACCAAAACCTTAGTTTCTCTGCAAGCAGCTCGAAAACGTTGGCAGCAGAAGAATGTCAATTACAGAAGGGAACAGAACAGAGGACTCTGCCTAATTAGCAGTTGCAGGCAAAATGCTGCGGATGGCTCAAGAGATTCTTCTAATCAATTACAGAAAAATCAGACTCTTTATGTACACTAATCTTGGACAATCGCGAAAAAGAAAAAAAAAGAGTTAAGGAAAAACCAATTTTGTTTTATTTTCTGGGTTCTTTTGGACAATGATCAAACATCTACACATTTATCGGGTCGATTTAATGGTATAGTAACCTTGACCCTCTAGACTGGTAAAGCTCCAACCTGCTCTTGGCATCCTGCAAGAACGCCTCAATTTTCTCATCCTGATTCATGTGAGACTGCTTGGAGGCCCACTCGAGCACGGTGAGCACCTCGGCCTGCGCAAGCTCCTCGCTGTCCGGGACGTGCTTCGCGGTGTAGCAGAGGAGGACCAGCGCGTCGAGCTGCACCACCTGCTCGCCGAAGTAGACCAGCTGGATCAAGTGCTTCGCCCCGCCCGCGGCTATGATGGCCTTGGAGTGGTCAAAGTGGAGGTAGTTCTCCGTGCCCGCGAACTTGGCGAGGGCGATGCAGGCCTCGCGGGACACCTCGGTCTCCCGCTCCTCGAGCAGGCGGACCAGAGGGGCGATCATCCGGGTCTCCGTGGCTCGGAACGTCCGGGCTAGGTTCCCGATAGCCTTGATGCAGGGGACAAGGAGCTCTGAGTCGGCTTTCTCGATGACCTTCAGGATCTGGTCAACCACGGCCTTGCAGGCGGGCGAATTAGGCTTGAACGCAGATCGACGCAAGTCCGTGTCCCGTTCGGCCACGGCGGTGATCTCCATCAGGGCCATAGCGGAGTTGAACCGGACATCGTCAGGCCCTTTCTCGAGAAGCACCGCGAAGCAGAGGAGCGCCCTCGACTCGGTGATGCTGCGGCAGATCGGGGAGTTCCCTCTGGCGAGCAGCCAGAGGGCCCGTGCGGCCATGGCCTTCATGTGGGCCTTGATGGCCGGCTCCTCAGATTCCCTGCCCTTCAAGTTGGCCCCGGACACTGAGTGGCTGTGCTGGTGGTGCCGGTGCTGCAGTGACGGGAGATGGAAATTCTGCTTCCCATTGGCGATGTGATTGGCCTCGGCCAGCTTATCTGCCTGCTTGGCGGCGGCATTCAGCGCCATCGTGTGAGCGACCACATTGTGCATCTCGCTCGCTCGGTTGCCAAGAGGATGAGGGATCAGACTAGCGCCCTCCTTGTCCTCATCGAAGCCCATGGCCGCTGCTGCCGCCCCGTTGGGCCCGCCCACGGCCGCCGCCGCTTGGTTGGTGTTGCTGCTGGCAAGGACGACGGCATGGAGGGAATTGGCCTTGAGTGTGGCGATGGCGTACTTGCTGTGCTCCTGGATGGTCTCGAAAGCGAGGTGGCTGACGAGGAGGCGAATGATGTTGTGCTGGGCGAAGAGGTCCTGGCACTTGGGGTAGTGGGCGGCGAGCTCGGAGACGGCCCAGGCAGTGATAGCCTGGACCTTCATGGGGCCCTCCTTGAGGATTTTGGAGAACACCTGACAGACGCCGGCGTGGATCATGTACTCGACGCTCTCGGGGTCGTGGCCGAGGAGGCCGATGGCGCGGGCAGCGTTCTCCTGGCCCTCGGGCTTGCCCTCCTTGAGGAGCCGTAGGAGGGGGCCGACGCCGCCCTCCTCGAGGATGAGCTTGCCGTAGCGGTCGTTGTCCCTGGCGAGGGAGACGAGGGAGGCGGCGGCGTCGGAGCGCTCGTCGGGGGAGCCGCCGTTGTGGAGGATGGCGATCTGCTCCCAGATGAGGCAGAGGATGGGCTCGTTGGCGGCGATAGGGGGGAGACCGAGGTAGGCGTCGTCGGCGCGGTCGTCGGCGGGGGCGGAGACGCGGAGGAGCCAGGAGACGTCGCCGATGGAGTTCTCGAGGAGGGAGGAGGTCTTGCGGAAGGCGGCGGCGGGGATGAGGGTGAAGACGCGCTTCATGAGTCCGTTGGCGCGGCACTTGAGGACGAGGGCGAGGGCCTTGGCGAGGGCCTGCTCGGTGTCGTCGACGATGCGGCGGGTGGGGCGCTCGTAGAGATCGGAGCCGAAGCGGGCGGCCTGGCGGAGGAGGGCGGCGAGGCGCTCGGTCTTGGACTTGAGCTCGGCGCATTCCTGCTTGAAGGAGCTGGCATCGTCGGCGGCCTTGGCGACCTGGTCGGCCAGCTGGATGGGCTTCGCCAGGATCTGCTTCACCAACAAGTCCGCCATAACCCCCCCGACCGGCTGGCGGACTCCTGGGTGGGGCTCCGGAAAAGGTGGTCGCTTTCCGACCAAATCGAAGCACAAAAGAAGAGAGAGAGAAACTGAGATTGGATTAGCTGGATGGGAGTTAAAGGAGAGAGTGATGATGCATGTGGGGGGGGGGGGATGCGTTCTAGAGAGAGAGAGTGATTGGGGGGGTTTGTCGAGATGAATTGCAGAGAGTTGTTTAATCTTCTTCTTCGTCTTCTTCTCCCCTGTTTCACAGATCGCGGAGGAGAATGGTAGTGGTGGCGGAGGAAGGAAGAAGAAGAAGAAGAAGAAGAGGGGTCGAGGTTGAGGGTGGACGGGGTTACCAAGGTCAAAAACGCGCTTCTCTCTCTCTCTTTCTCTATGTTTTGGCCTTTCTTTATAGTCAGTCTCTCTCTCTTCCCTCCGTTTCTTGTTTTTCTTGAAGCGATTGGTTTCATTGGCGATTTCGGGTGAAACATACGTAGGGACCAACCCTCCCACGAACCCACCCGGCCCATCTTAACTCGAACCATCTTAACTCGTCCTACTTATGACCAAACACGCGCGCGCGCACAGACAAAACAAACTTGTGCTGTCCTTTTTTTAATACCACGAAAAATCCTGCGCTCATACGCTTGTGATAAATTTAATCTAAATTATTTTTTTACCGTAAAAAAATCTCAAATTAATATATTTGTGATAAATTTATCCTCAAATTATTTTTTAAACACAAAAAATCATAAACTAGTACATATGTGACAAATTTATCCTCCGTCAGTTTTCCTTAAATGTAACGTCAAATTGCTAAGTTAGATGATGCGCGGCAACTAATAGGCCTACCCATTTGGGATTTTTACCCTATGTTTTATCATAGATATATCAATTTAGATTTTTTCGTGGTATTAACTTAATTTAACCGAAATTAAAGAATGATAAATTTGTCATAAGTGTACTTAGGGTAAATTTATCATAGGTGTACTCATTTAAGGCTTTTGGTTGTCAAAAATTTATTTGGATGTAAATTTATAATAGATATATCCGTTTAGGATTTTTTATTGTCAACAAATATTTTGGGGTAAATTATCAGTTTGAGATTTTTCGTGATAAAATCATAGCTTGTGATAAATTTATCACAGCTGTATCAGTTTGAGATTTTTTTGTGGTAAAAAAATAGCTTGGAATAAAATTATCACAGATGTTTGGAATAAAATTATCGCAGATGTACTAGTTTGTGAATTTTCGTAATATTTTTTTTTTCACTTTGGAAGCAGGTTGAACCTTGGATCCGCAACCGGAGCATCACATTAACCACTAGGCTGGGAGTCATACGAAAGAGAGTTGAAAAGGACGTTTACTGGACCGTCCTAACTTTCATACGATGCTCGTCTTAATGGCACAACTATTTTAAGCCATGTAACTTTTAATGAGTTATCCTGGCATTAATTTAGTATATAATTGTGCAATGCTTCTCCTCGGGAAATTGATGTCATTAATTGTATTTTACTAACAATTTTCTTTTGATGAGCAGAAAGAATTAAGAGATGCAACTCCCTAAGATGCTGCATGAAAACACTTCACTTTCTCAATTTCCTTGTCAGAAGTCAGTGTCGCAGGGAAATTCGTTTGATAAAATCACTTTTGAAGCAAAAACGCATTTGGTAAAAAAAAAATTGAATTTTGGTAAGATTTTCTACTTATGGTTAGATTTTTGGCCAACTTTGAGAAGTTACAATTTTTTACTTCTCAGCTCCAGAATCACTTATTCGATTACACTAGTCTTGGCCGACTGCCGTTGCCACTCATGGCTGGCCGCCGCCAAAGATTTTGTTAATAATGTTTCAAAAATAGAAATTTTTTCAATCGTTACCAAACGAATTTCTTTTATCAGAAGTTAATCTGGAGTAAAAGTAGAAAAATCAACTTCTGTTTTTTAGGAGAAGTAGAAAAATCAATTTCTAGTCAGAAGTTGAAAAGTTGGCCAAAAGTGTTACCATGCGCTACCTAAGATCCTATTTGGTGACGCTCTTATTTTTCTGATTTCTGTTTTTTTGTTTCATGAAACAAAAAAAGAACATAGATTTATTTGGTAATATTAGTTAATTTTTCTATTTTCGGGAATATATTTGAAATAGACATAAGAAGCAAAAAAAAGTATCTTCTTTGTTATTGAGAACAAAAAGAGAAACAATATCTTTTTTTAAAAAATAAACTCAATGTAACATAATACTCGGCTTTACAATCACGAGTCCATTATCGATCGTCGATCTCCACTGCCCCCGCCGTCGATTGCTGCCTCCACAGCTTGCTGGTTCCCACCGCATGTGGGTGTTAATACCACAAGTAATTGAAGTTTTGCCTATTTTTCAAGTACCCTTTTTTTTTTGTTTAATGAGATAAGTGAATCGGAAGTCCTAAGACTTGTTATGAAAGTATAATTAATGTTAAAGGAAGAAAATACTCAGTAAATATTTAGGGATTATTTTTTGTTATTATGTTATCTTTCGTATCTTAATTGTTAAGGGAAGAAAATATTTGGGGATTGTTTGTTATTCCGTTACTTTTTTGTATCTTATCTCAGAGTCATTTATATACGTTGTATTTGCAACACAATATTGTAGTGTGAGAAATACAATAATAAAATTTCCTGCCCATATTCTCTTTTTTCAATTTGGTATCAGAGCTTCCTTGGCGAAAGCCTCATCGATCCATGTCTAAAGATACAACCCTTCTACTCCGACGTCGTCATCGACTATCTCGAATAACCCCACTCTCATGTGACCACCAAGTATTGGAGAGAAGCTAACGGGGACAAACTTTCCAATCTGGAAAATACATATCTCACCACATTTACACGCTACTCGCTTGCTGTCCATTCTAGACGGCACCGAACCTGAACTGGAGGAGACGAATCCAGCATATGAAAACTGGAAATTTCGAGAGTCTATAGCCTTGGCTTGGATCCTCAATTCGTCGACCGCTCCAATAGTTGCCAATTGACGAATCACACATCCGCGGCAAGTGTTTGGAAGTATCCTGCAGACTCATATGTTGCTCAAAGAATAGCTCGTGCATCTGTTTTATGTCTCCAGCTTCTATCACTCTCAAAAGGCCACCAATCCGTCACGGAATTCCTACAAAAAGTCACTAGCCTCACAGACTAGTTAGCTGCTATTGGTGAACCTTTATCTATTAATGAATATCATACTCAATTATTTCGTGATTTGGGTGCTGAATTTCAGCGTCTCGACACCGCAATTTCTGTTTTGACTCAAACTGGGTCTTTGACAAAAGGCCAAATTCATGCCTTAATTCTTAATCATGAGGGAAGGCTAGAGCTAGCATCAGCAACAAATAATCATCCTTCACCGGCAGCTTTTCAGACAAACCAAGTATCGCCTCCTTCTTGACAAACCCGTCATGGGTCCAACAACTTCCACTCAAATTTTCAACAATCTGGAATTTTTTCTAGAATAGCCCATGGTTGTGGCTCACATTATGGAACTGGAAATCGCAGGAGACGCCACAACAGAGGAGGCTCATTTCGTCAACTTTGTGGCAAGCAAGGCCATAAGGCCAACAGATGTTAATACTTTGTTGGATCAGTCCAGCCTGCACCAGCGCAGCATGCACAAGCTCACTTGACGAGTCCGAACTCACTGCCACAGTATTTGCCACCATCAAGTCCACCGTCTGCTCTCACATCTTCCGCGTGGTTTTGTTGATTCAGGTGCTACGCATCACGTTATGGATAATTCTGCAGGACTTACAAGTGTCACTCCATATTCAGGTCAAACACAGCTTGTTGTGGGTGACGGTGTTTCCTTACCCATCACCCTCACAGGTACACTCGTGTCCCCTTCTTCGTCCTTTCTACTTTGTCAAATTTTAGTCGTACCTGGAATCACTAAAAACTTACTTTCCGTGTCTCGGCTTGCACTTGATAACCATTGTGTCTTCCAATTCGATTCTAACTCATTTGTTGCTACGTCTATAAAAAATAGTCAGGAAATCCTCTGTGGAGTGCTTGACAATGGACTTTATCGCGTCACCCTTCCGTCTTGCCACTCTTATGCACCCTCTGCATCAGTTGCTTCTCTCACTCTGTGGCATAATCGCTTGGGTCATGCCACCACCAAACGGCTTGTGCATCTCCTCAACTCATCCAACATTAATTTTAGTCGTTCCTCATCTTCAGTTTGTACGGCGTGTGCTATGAATAAAAATCACCGCCATAGTCATTATCCTACTTTGTCTAGGTCAAGACATCCTTTGGAATTAACTCATTTTGATATTTGGGGTCCCTATCCTGTTATTTAGTTCAATGGCAATAAATACTATATTTGTTTCATTAACGATTTCTCGCGTTTCAATTTTGTTCCATTTTTAAAGCCTTTCACAAACTTGTTGAAAATCAATTTAATTGCACCATTAAGCCTATACAGTGTGATGGAGCACCTGAATTCATTACATCTACCGAATTTGTTCAATACATTAGAGAGCATGCATTCATCAATGGGTTTCTTGTCCTTACGAACCCTATCAGAATGGGACTACGGAGCGAAAACATCGACATATAGTCGAAATTGGATTGACTCTTCTTTGTCGAGGCTTTGTTCCACCAGTGTTTTGGGAGTTTGCTTTTGAAACTGCGATTTACTTGATTAACTGCACGCCAACACCAGTCATTGAAAATATTTCACCATGGGAGGCTTTATTTCACACTAAACTCGAGCATACACATTTACGTATTTTTGGTTGTGTAGTATACCCATTTCTTCGCCCTTACTCGCCCCATAAGCTCGCACCAAGATCCAAGGTTTGCATCTTTATGGGCTATCCTCCGGGATATAAAGGATATCGCTGCTATTTCCCCAAGGATAATCATTTTTATGTGGTTGCAGATGCTACTTTTGATGAGGCCTTCTATCCTCTTGCTCTCAACCAAAACTTATATCACAGTGCCTTAACGCCAACACATGTGGAACTATTTTTGCCTGCTGATTTGTCCCTATCATCCTCTGCACCTGTTGGACCACCCGGATCTTCACCAAATCTGGCTGTTCCACTTGCTGGTACCATGGACACTGCAACTGAACCTGCTGATGTACCACAAGAAACTCAAGTCACGGTACCAGCATCATCTTCACATCCTATGACGACCCGTCTTCGAGATTGGACTATCACTCATCATACTTTTAAAAGAAATCACACCTCAGCTCTTGTGGCTCATCCACTATTCCTGAAGAACCCACTTGTTTTTCCAAGGCTGCAATGGATGAGAAATGGCAGCTCGCATTGCAGTCCGAATTCAAAGCACTAATGGAGAATGGCACATGGAATCTTGTTCCTCTTCCTGCTCATGCTCAACCCATTGGATGCAAGTGGGTATATAAGATTAAACTTTGCTTTGATGAAACTATTGAGCGATATAAAGCAAGATTGGTCGCCAAAGGTTTTCATCAACAAGAGGATATCGATTACATTTCTCCCGGTGGCCAAGCCTGTTATCATATGCACAGTCTTGTCTTTGGCGTATTCTCAGCATTGGTCCATTCGACAATTGGATGTCTCTAATGCGTTCCTACATGGATTACTCGAGGAGGAAGTGTATATGACTCAACCACAAGGTTTCGTTGATGCAAGTAAGCCCGACTATGTTTGTCGCCTTTAGCGCTCATTATATGATCTTAAACAAGCACCTCACACGTGGTATACTCGCTTGAGTTCTTATTTGTGTGACTTGGGATTTCTCATATCCAATGCCGACACCACCTTGTTTGTTATTCACACGGCTGAGTTCACCATTTACTTATTAGTGTACGTTGACGACATTATTTTGACTAGTTCCTCGAATGCTCCATTGCATGATCTTATGGAATCCCTTCAGTCGAAATTTGCTATCAAGGATTTAGGGGACATTCATTATTTTTTGGGGATTGAAGTGCTTCACACCAACGATGGGTTACATCTTCATCAGGGTCAATTTGTAAGGAAAATACTGAAAAATGCTAATATGCAATCTGCCAAGCCTGCTGCTACTCCTACAAATTCCGTGGAACCAGACACGGTTGCTTCTCATGAGCCACTTGCGGATCCATTTCAGTTTCGCAGCATTGTGGGAGCACTTCAATATCTTAATCTTACACGGCCAGATATTGCATACGCGGTGAATTCGGCTTATCAACATCTTCACGCTCCCATTATGGCCCATTGGGAAGCCGTGAAACGTCTTCTGCGTTACTCGGCTGGTACGGTCTCACATGGTCTACTTTTTACTCGAACGACAGCCATGACGCTCCATGCATTCTCTGACGCCAGCTGGGCGGGGGACCGAACGGATCGTCACTCTGTTGGTGGATTCTATGTCTATCATGGACCAAATCTCATCTCCTAGTCATCTTGCAAGCAATGAACTATGCTCGTTCCAGCATCGAAGCAGAATACAAATGTCTTGCAGATACAACGATGTAATTAATGTGGCTTGAATATCTTTTTCGGGATCTTCATGTACAACCATCCGAGCCGCCCACTCTTTGGTGTGATAACTTATGCGCCATCTAGTTATCCGCAAATCCTGCATTTCATGCTCGAACCAAACATGTGGAAATTGATAACCATTTTATTCGGGAACGCATTACTCGAAAACAATTGGTAGTCCGCTATATTTCTATCGAGGAACAAACTGCCAATATCTTCACTAAAGGCTTGCCCACTCGTCGGTTTCTTCAACTACGATCCAAGCTAATGGTTCACCCTCACCATTAGCTTGAGGGGGATGTTAAAGGAATAAAATACTTAGTAAATATTTATGGATTATTTTTTGTTATTATGTTATCTTTCGTATCTTAATTGTTAAGAGAAGAAAATATTTGGGGATCGTTCGTTATTCCGTTAGTTTTTTGTATCTTATCTCAGAGTCCTTTATATACGTTGTATTTGCAACACAATGTCGTAGTGTCAGAAATACAGTAATAAAATTTCCTGCCCATATTCTCTTCTTTCAATAAGTTTTAAATTTTTTAAAAAGTGCAATTAATACCTGAAACCTGTCAAGTTGATGTAATCATATCCTAAAACTTGTCAGCGTTTCCATTTGTTAAGTTAGACGGAGTTAATAGAATGACTTGATTGCACCGAATTGATAACTCTTAGGACTTGATTGTACTTCTTGAAGTTTTGAAAGCTCAATCGCACTGTCCTAGCAAGATCTATGACTTCATTGCATGTTTGGAAAAAAATATAAAGACTCGATTGCACTTTTGTGAGAAGTTTTAGTAGTCCAGTCGAAAGCACTAACGACGTTAATTGACGTGGACGACTCTACTGTTAGCTTGCATATGTTGCATACGTTGTTTAATTACCGTGTCGTCGCAAGCTAATGACAAGTCCCCAAACACATAACGAATAGTCAAGATGCATCTGTACGAACCATCTTCTTCATCACTCGAACCCTAAGAGAAATGCAAAGGGCCCACCGGAGAAATCGGGTCGGTTCAAATGCATCCCCGACTAAAAGAAATGGGATTGATTTGGTGGGTCACGTTCCCTGAGCGCCATGCCCAACAAGCACCGAGGAAAGGATTACTAAATCATTCACACAAGAATTTATTCACTTGGGTATGTTATGAAGAAATATATTTTCCTCTATATTCAATATGAATCTTTACAGCATTACAATTGACCTTATATACAATATATGTCCTAACCCTAGCATATCAATAAATCAGGAAAGACTATAATAAAGGGAAAAATTGCCTAATTTGAAGGAAATATAGCTCACGCCAACACTCCCCCTCAAGTGGGTGAGAAGATGTCTTCGATACCTATCTTGATGAGTGAGCTCTGAAACGCTCTACTTGACACAGCTTTGGTCAATACATCGGCTAATTGATCTTCAGATATGACAAAAGGTAACTGAATTACTTTAGCATCTAAATTCTCCTTGACAAAGTGTCTATCAACCTCAACATGTTTGGTTCGATCATACTGAACCGGATTGTGAGAGATAGCTATAAATAGATCTATATGAATTGACAAAGGTAGCGAATGGCCCTTCATTGATTCTGGACAAGAAACTAAGGTCTGTTTGGTATCGAATGGCCCTTCATATCGATCTATCTATATTTTGAAAGGTATTTTATCGGCAATATTCGGTGAAACCCTAATTTGTTGTCGTGAATTGAACCTATGACGCAATTATCCCAAAATTCACATGCATATGCACGAAAGTAGTGATGTACAAAAACATTCATGCGCAACCGTTGCGGTCCTTGTCTCTTTACCCTTTTCACACGCAATTCAATTGAACGACAGCCAAATCCTGTGCGTGTATTTGCGCTTTCAACGGAAGTTTGGCAAAGTCAACTTCTTCTCGTTTCCAATTTTTCCTTCGTGGATATGTACGAGATTGAGCAAAATCCAAGAGAAATGAGCAAAAGAAAACGCATGTGTTCACATACGATTCGCAACGGAAAGCCAGTTCGACCTTGGTTTAATTCAAGTGTTCTTGAGATCCCAATCAATCTAAAAAGGATTGTGTGATGAGCGAAATCTTTCTACGACGTGGATTTGATCGCGCCACACACATGGGGACATGCACTTCCTATTTCATGTGGCCGAACTCTATCGGTCCGCCGCTCGAATGAGGTGGATTTCATTCATTGCGGATAAATTTCAAAAAGTTTAGCCATTGACAACGAAAAATATTATTTATTGACTGATAATTTCAAACGATATAAGTGATCGTTTCTAGAAAAAGTCTTTTCTCAATCGTTTATTTTATATTTTTGAAATAAACGGATCGTAAATTAATACAATTACCACATTGTGCATGTCAACTCTGCTTTCCTCTGGGAAAGACATCATCTTTTGCCACGTGGCTACGAAGTTCCCATACGATGTGTATTTGTCAGCTCCAGCACAAAAAAAAAATGCCAATATCAAATAAGTGTAAATGCCTTGTTGTTTTTCGAGTTTATGTTGGGGTTGAGCATAGGTTTAGGGTATACCTGGAAATCGATCGGTTCTAGATTTCAAGATATGCATGACAGGTTTCTGGTTCCAAAATTGGGGAACCAATTTTGACGGTAGGTTCCATATACATGAAACATGGAACAAGTTTTTATGCTTTTCTCGGTATATATCTTCGCTTCATCGGTAATCTATGGTGTCCCATGATGAGTATGTAATTTGAAATCACTTTATCACGTAGACTTTTATTTGGTTGATGTTTCATGTTTTTTATATGTCTAAATATGAGTTGTGATTAGTGAACTGTAGCAACAAGTGATAATCATTAAATTTGACGCTTCACTACAACTGTCCAATTAAGAATACATGTGAAACCTGAGTATAACCGACCCAGGAACCAGTGACAAGGTAAATTTCAGATTCTAGAGTATGCATGGTTCCGGTTCCATAATTTTGGGAACCGACGGTTCTGGGTCAGTTTCGAGCTGTTGGGGGCCCCCTTCGGGTCGTTGCATGCAACAGCCATAATGCAACGACCGGATTTATGGCCATTGCAATTCAACGGCCAGCAATCCCCCCCCTTCCCCCCTTTTTACAATTTATACTATACCATACCCCCCCTTCTATAAATATTATTCACCCCTTTCATTTTTCTCACAATTCCTGTCATCTCAATTCTCTCAAATTCTTTCAATTCTCCCAAATTCTCTCAATCCGCTCAATTCTCTCAAACCCGTCTCAATTCTCTAAATCGATTTTTCGATCAATTCTCTAAAAAAAATGGCAAGTGGAAGTAGAAATACTAGAAAGAGCCCGATGAGAGAATCCAATTTTCCTCATCCTGAATTTGATCCTCATGACTATGCATGTTGGGCAAACGACGATAATAATATCAACTATGTTTCAAATCCCAACGTCGAGCATGTCCCAACGCAACAAAGTCTTTATCCTCTTCGTGTCGAAGAAATGTCGACAACAAATGAGCTAGAACGGAAGGCCTGAGAGGATACATCCGACTTATGACAACACTTTGACAAGGTATGTGAAAGCGAATGTAAGTTTAAGATAAACTGTAAATATTGTCCGAAATCATATAATTTTTCTAAAGGAGACGGTTGCAGAACATTCCGTCGGCATCTAACAAAATAACATCCAACGCAAGCGGGGATCGACACTAGTCAACAACAAATTTTTGAGTTCGTCAATCCTAACCCTCATCCTTTATTTCGTTACACTGATGCACTTTATAAACAAACATTAGCTGAATATGTTGCCTTTGAACATGCTCCGTTTACTATTGATGAAAGTTTTAATTTGAAATTTTTGGTAAACACTGCATTGGTTTCGTAAACACCATATGTTCCGAAAACTACACTTAGGCGCGAACTTTTCAAGGCTTATAAAAAAAAAAAGGTCTAACAATTTTTTTAAGGATTTCAATTGACGTGTGCATATATGTAACGATATTTGGACTGATTCTTGGCAAATTCATTCTTATATGGATCTCACATGTCATTGGATAGGTGACGATTGGACCATTCAAAAATGACTTCTTGCATTTCGAGTTTTTGATGAAAAGCATACAGCCATTAATATTTATAAAATAATTAGAAAAAATTTAGAAGAATAAAATTTGATTAATAAAAAAATTTCAATTGGTTTTGAGAATGCGGCAAATACCGCTTCCATTCTCGAATTAGAAAATATTTGTAAACCCACTTTTGGCGGATAATTTTTTCACATTAGATGTATTTTCCATGTTTTAAATTTATGTGTACAAGATGGTTTATGAACTCTTGAGAATGCTCTCGCCCCAATAAAGAAAGAAATTAAATTTTTATGGAGTCGTGCCCAATTTATGAAAGCATGAGGCAAATTTTGTAAAGAAAATGCGAGAACGGCAAAAAGATTTCCAAAAGATATTCCAACTCATTGGAATTCTACCTACGAGTTGCTTCGTCAATCTTTTGAGTACAAAGATTTATTATGTGCATTTATTTCGAATAATGTTCCCGATATTACTTTACTCCCGCAACATTGGGACGTTTGCAAACAAAATTTAAAATTTTTTAATGATGCTACTAAAATTTTTCTGGTGTTTATTGTCCTACTACGCATTTATTTTTAATAGAGTGTGTTAATATTGCTGGTGTTTTTAGTGATTATGAAAAAAATACTCAATTAGCTCAGACTATTTTAGTAATGCGAGAAAAATGGATGCATTATTATTTCAACATTCCTCTAGTTTATTTGGTTGGTATTATTTTCGATTCACGTACTAAATTAGATGGTTTATTAGATTATCTGAATGATTATTATCATGCTTGTTTATATTTGGATGAAACAATAGATATTTCAATTATACAAAGTGAGGTTAAACACGTTATAGTAGCATTATATAATGAATTTTGTAGTAGATATGGTTTAAATGATAGTGGATCTTCCCAACCTAGTGCCTCACAAAGCGATGTGGGTGGTTTAATTAGTAGAGGGTACAAAATGCTCATAAATAGGCAAAATAAAATAAAATGGGACAACATGAGGTAGTATTTTCGAATTGAAAAATTATTTAACCATTGCTTTTGAGTTTAGTGATTCCGAACACAACAAAGATTTCAAAATTCTAAAGTGGTGGAAGAACCATTCAACTCAATTCTCAGTTCTCGCCCTCATCCCAAGACAGATATTAGCAATGCCTTCTTCAACAGGTGCAGTCAAACAAGCATTTAGCACTGGGGATTAATTTTAGACGATCGTCGTTCGAGATTAAGTCCAGAATTTGTGGAGGCTCAAGCTTGGGTCGATGATTGGACAAAGGCTATATTTCGATACTAAGAGCTGGATCGAGAACACGAATTTTTCAATGAGGATTATGGAGATACCATCGGCACAGGTACCGCAACGGATAGCGACTAGCGATTATTGACGATGAGGTAAGTTAGGTTTATCAAAAGTAAAAGAACTACATGGACTTTGATTATTCTATCCCCAAGAAAATATGTAATCGTTTAATGATAATTCATTAAGTTCAAGCCCATTCATCCTTTTTTTCCCTCAAATTTTATTACGACGTACAATTTGATTATAATTTATAATTTATAATTAATAATTTAATGTTTTTATTTCATTATTTATTATTTTAAAAATTAAATTTCAAAGTTGGAATCGGAACCGGAACCGGATCTGGCCCGGAACCGCCGGTTCCAGCTTTTCTCGGAATCGAAATCGGAACCGGCCGTTCCGCCTAACCGGCCATGACTAGTCTCAGGTTCTAAAGAAATGAGAAACCTATTTTGAAGGTAAGTTTCAAGTTCCTAAAAGAATCTGTACGGAATATGAAACTGTTCACTCTTAGTTCACGAGGATTCTTAACGAAAGCTGGCGATTTTAGGCCAAAAAGGAAAACAATATGTGTGTGTGTTTATTTTATGTAAAAAAAAAAGGGGGCTTTGTCGCAACATGGAGCTGGCATTTCCGAGTTT
Organism: Rhodomyrtus psidioides; assembly: GCA_021437785.1. Lineage (NCBI taxonomy): Eukaryota > Viridiplantae > Streptophyta > Magnoliopsida > Myrtales > Myrtaceae > Rhodomyrtus > Rhodomyrtus psidioides. The sequence continues at coordinate 3,912,492 of JAILYB010000040.1, read as the reverse complement.
GATGGGGTCAATCATCTCATCCGAAAGTTGCAACATGGAGGACACTCCTAATTACATCATAAAAAGAAATTAAGATAAATAATACGTGAAGGAGCTGGCAAATCCTCATCGCCACCCACGATGCATTTCCGAGTTTGAGCTTATCAAACACCATCACGAATATTTTGTACGGATTAAACATTGTTTCAGTCCAAGCCGGTTACGGAAACACGTGGCGCAATCTCCCGCAGCCATCGATTAGTGATATTGATCTAGGTTACGTATATTTCGAGAAAAGTCAATGATTTGAAAAATATTTTTCTAAAAATAATCGCTCTTATTGCTTATGAAAAAATGAATCAGCGAAAAATATTTCATTGTCTATGAAATTGTTTAGGCATAAATTATTGTCAATATTTTTTTACCAATTATTTCGAGGGATGCCATCGATTATTTTTAGGAAAATATCTTCTAAAATCATATATTTTTTCGTGAAATAAACCGGGCATTAATCTTGAGCTCATGACACGTCACCCGAAACATGATCATCACTAAACACATCACAATATTTCGTTTGAAAATACACGAAATTACGATGCATCCCTTATAATGTGACCATCACCTTTAATATCTTAAACGTTGTGTTTGGTGATTGATGCACAATATTTTGGTAGATATGTTGACCTTCCTTAAGATATATTTACTCTCACTGTCATTAATTCGATAAGTTCTTAGCTTTATTATTTTCGGTCGGGCTCGGGTGATGACTTTGTATGGGAAGGCATGCTTAGGCTCCGTCCGTTTCGCAAAGAAGGAACGGTTTGAAAATTAATTTTTGAAAATCGATGGCAGATATCACTTGCGAAAATAAATAAACGCACGATATTGTTATTATCTACGAAAATATTCACATATAAATTACTGTCGATAATGAAAATATTTTTTATTGACTAATTATTTCACGCGATATAAGCAATTATTATTATTTTTCGAATATCATATGTTTTCAGGGGTAGATTCGAAATTGGAAAGTACATAGAGACCTGGTCAAATTACTTCATGATTTCAGCCACGTTTGATTGAAATGCTTAGGTTGCACGAAGGATCATCGTACGGCTCGCTATGTAATAGGTTTCTATTTTATTTATTTTGCTGAGTAGATAGACTGAAAGTCAAATAGGGATTGTGTCACTTTAAATGTTTTTTTTTAAATCGAGAAGTATACTTCTCTTTGGCTGAAATCATAGGACTGCGTTCTTTTTTTCTCTATTTTAAAATTATTTATTTGCTTCTCCAGAATAAATTGCCATAAATAAAAGAAAGAATATTCTAGAAAAGATGTAATCCGGTGAACAGAACCGGGTTTTTGAATCCTTATTTCCCGGGTAATAACCCGGTTCGTCTTCTTGGCTGATCTCTTCAAAATTGAAAATATCTATTTTCATTTTCTGATCTTAACTTTTTTTATTCAGGCTCGTTAGTGGACATAAGATTTTTTTTTTTAAGGATGGTACGATTATCACTTATTCGTACCACCAATTCGTGTGTGTGTGTGTGTAACGAGAGAGTTGAATATAGTTTTCTAAACCTTGTTTCCTTTTTCTACATAAGAAAAAAATCATGGGTGATGAAGTCCCAAAAAGGTTGCAATATGAAAGCTTGTATAAACAGAGGCAAGATGGGAACTTCTCATGTAAAACCCATTTTTGTTGGTTGCCTAGAAATTTCAAGAAATTCAATCTTTAGTATGCATTGGGTGTTTGTTTTGAAGGAAAATATATTATCACTTTTTTATTTTATTTTATAAAAAATGTATCTCTTATCAAAATGAATAAACAAAAAATATTTCCATTGTTCACGAAAATGTCGATGGCTTAAGTACACCTGGAGTGCCATAAGTTGTGTACGGCGATCAGTTTAGTGCCATAACTTTCAAATCGATCAGTTTAGTGCCAATTTTTTGTAATTTCGATCACTTCAGTGCTAGGTGCATACGTGGCCATCGGAAAGTCGGCGCCTACATGGATGGGTTGCATAAAAAATCAGGTCGACATGGCTCGCCGGATGCCTACTCAGTATTGTAAGGAGGCATACGACGTCGTTTTTGACCAAATTGTGCCCTCAAACCCTAATCCCCAAAATTGAACCCTTTGCTGACTTCGACCAAATTGCGCCATCAAACCCTAATCCCCAAAATTGCGCTCTAATCCACAAGCTCCTCCACCTCCGCCCCTCCGATCTCATCGTTTCCGTCACCGTCCTCATCACCCCCGACAACCTCCACTTGCTCGACCCATTCCTCTCCTCCTCCTCCTCTTCTTCTTCTCCTTCCTCGCTCCAACCTCTTGTCTTGCCTTCCCCGGAGCAGCCCGCGACGCCCCATCCGCCGCAGAGGCGCCCTCCGCAACCTCCACCTCCTCCTTCTCTCCTGGTGGTTCGAGTCCCACCCCTCCCCGCCCTGCGCCATCGTCTCCAACTTCTTCCTCGAGTGGACCCACCGCCCACGAGCGCGTCGTCGTCTCGCTGTTCGGTGCCTTCGAGCTCTTCTTCTCGTTCGCCCCGTGGCGGGACCTCCTCCGGCCAAATAACAACGTCATTTTTCTATACATTAAAAACGACGTCGTTTTACTCTTGTGCCCTACGTTTAAACCACATTGGCATTCCACCGTGGCAGCAGCTTCTAAAAATTTGCCATGTCAGATAATAAAAACCAATTATAATGTCCACGTAATTCATTTCACCGAATTTTGGCCGGATTTTGGTCGGAATGACACTGAAGTGCACGATTTTCTCCGATATTGGCACTGAAGTGATCGAAGTTATGAAAACTAGACACTAAACTGATCGACTTGAAAGTTATGGCACTAAATTGATTGCCGTACACAACTTATGGCACTCCAGGTGTACTTAAGCCAAATGTCGATATATGAATTATTATCATTAACGAAAATACTTTTCATTGAATAATTATTTCAAGCGATAGAAGTAACTCATTATTATCAGGAAAATATTTTTCAAATCATTTATTTTTGGCGAAACAAACAAAACCTTACCAGAAGCTGGCATATATAGTTACATTTCTTCTATTGTTTATCTATCGAATCGTGGTTGACCAAATTGGGGCTCGTCATACAACCTGTTTATTGGTTTGTGTGCATGCAATGTGTTTGTGTGTGTTTTTTTTCCCCGAAATCAGATTTGTAAGCCGCTATAAAAACCTCATGATGGTTATCCCATAATCAACATAACTAGAGTATAGACACATAATAATGGTTTAAAGAAATATGTGCATCCGATTTGGAATCTATCGTTTTTATTGCGGAATAGCGACGATTCAATGCTCAAGTACTTCTCCTCTATTGCCCTCTGTATCATTGTCTTAATGAGATAGCCCATCAATGACACCAATCCTTATGCAGTATTATATGAGATTGTGATGAGTTCGCTTGGGCTAAAGTAGGGACTTGAGCTTATTTATAGAGTTTCTAGCCATGCCCTCTAATTACGGGTTGGGCTCAACTTGGCTCACATAATGTTAAGCCCATATTAAACTGGCTAAGAATCCTTATATCTTACTCTATTAGACTAATCTCATAAACGGCAAACTAATCCCGCAAAATAGTATATTACAATCTCAATTAATATAAGCTAATATTAGAAAAATTCTAACATTCTCCCACTTGGACAAATATTAATTGAAACTATATTGTAAGTGCACATCTCTATACTAGTCTAAATATCATTCTTAATAGTCAATCCGATCTCACAGAGTCTCAAATATCGAATCATAGTAGTAACTGCATCAACAGACACAAAGCCATTCATGGTCACTAGTGTTCTTAACTCTACATATATGAATTTAATATGATAGTATGACACATTGATAACACCTCATAAAATAGTGATATTTTATGTGTCATCCCCTTTGTCAGTCGCATTCTCTTTCTTTATGTGTCACAGAACCTGATGTGCCATAAGAAAATATCCTTTATGGTTCCAATGAACACACATATGTCTTATCCTTATAGTTAACTTTATTTTATGTGTAATAAGACATATCCTTAAAGTTAGTAATCTCAATGTGTAATAAGACACATTGAGATTTCTAACTGATATATGTATTCAACATTACCTCAATTACAAATGCTTTATTGCATGCAATAAAGTTGATACATATCAAATTATTACAAAATATAACAAACACATATGTAAACTTTACTAGAGCAAAAGTCGAAAACAACTCCCACTGAACAACTGCATCCAATGATGCCGTTAAGCCAAATATGACGTGTCATTCAAATATAGTGGGGCAAAGACTTTTCATCAGTGGGTCTGCTACCATATCATCTATGGAAACATGCTCCATTGTAATGTCACTATTCTCAACTGTTTTCTTTATGGTAAAAAACTTGACTGCCAGATACTTAGATCCCTTGAGACCTATGCTGTTGTTAATAAACAACACTGCAAAGCTATTGTCACATACTATTATATGATCCTATAGAAAAATTCAAATACAGCCAACTCCCCCAATGAAGTTCCGGAGCCAAATAACCTAAGTAGCAATCGAAAAGCATGATATAAACTCTGCTTGCATAGTATAGGACAATATAGATTTCCATTTCTCACTTTTCCTTTGTAATGCACTGCTTACTAACATAACCATGTATCCTGTTGTCGACTTCTAGTCATCTAATAATCAGTAAGGTCTAAATCTGAATACCCTACTAGCCGTGGATGCTTAACATGTTTATGAATCAGCATGAAGTCTTTTGTCCTCTTTAAGTACCTCAATACCTTCTTGGCGGCAATCCAGTGGTCGTCTCTCAAATTTGACTAATATCTACCTAGAAGTCCTATTGCAAAAGCAATTTCTGATCTAGTGCAAACTTGAGTATACAAGACACTTTCAAGTACACTAATATAAGGTGCATTCTTGATTTGGGTTTCTCGTCATTTGAACGAGGATGCTAGGACAGATTTATTTTTTCACCTTTAACGACAGGAGCAATTTTCGATTTGCAATACTACATAATGAATCTTTCTAAAATGCGATCAACAAAGGCCCTTTGAGATAAACCCAATATCTGGTGAGAACGATCCATATGGATCTCAATGCCAATGACAAAAGACGCCTCACCAAAGTTCTTCATTCTGCTATGTAGTAGCCCACTGTTCGCAAGAAAGATATCGTCTACATATAGCATAAGAAAAATAAATTTTCTCCCACTGATCTTGCATTATACACAGTGATCCACTCTGTTCTAGAAAAAATATAATGAAGTGACAACACTATGAAACTTCAAATATCATTGTCTAGAAGTTTCCCTGAGGCTATAAATAGACTTTTTCAGCCTACACACAAACTTACTTGAATTAGCAGCTGCAAAGCCTTCGGGTTATACTATATAGACTTCCTCATCAAGGTCTCCATTCGGAAGGCAGTTTTAACATCCATCTGATGCAACTCCATATTAAAATGAGCTACTAATGTCATATTCTCTCTAAAAGAATCCGTAAAAGAGGCTGGGAAAAAGTTGATTTATAGTCTACTCCTTCTATCTGAGTGAAACCCCTGACTACTGGTCTGGCTTTATACCTCTCAATGTTTCCTTTGGAATAATTTTTATTCTTATACACCCATTTGCAGATGATGGACTTGTGCCTCTCAGCAATTCGACAAGCTCTCAAACACCTTCTCTTTGATTTGAGGACAAGAAATAGCATCTGTATTTGGTTACCAAAAAAAAAAACATCTGTATAAATAACTGGATTAACCACATAGTTAATATTGTAGTTATGCTCTCCTACATAAATTTATAGTTCGGTGGTATAGTTGATTGTCTCTACCTAATAAATCTTCTAATTGGAGTTACTTCTACCTTATTTTGCACCTATGGAGTTTGAGGAACTTCATTAGGACCCGTCTGAACAACATGATCTTGAACTCCAATAGGTTTAGCCTGCAATGTGGGAGATTCCATGATTGTCTGTATAGGCAGAGAAAACGACACAATAATCCCCACCGTGCCATTAACCCTAATAGTCTACGAGTAGTTACCCTCTTCGGCCAATCAAATTCCAGAAACTTCGCTATCTTTGATTCCACAATTCTTGTGCATCCATTGGGATTATAAACTCAATACCCCTTCAATGATTTGGACAAAGATACAAAGTAATGCCAAGTAGTTATGGAGTCCAACTTAATTAATGTTGGATAATATAAATTCACTTCGTCAGGATAACTCCAAATCTTTAGATGGTTCATCTAGATTTGCATCTAATCCATAACTCAAAAAGAGTCAATGGAACAATTTTGGTGGGAACACGGTTTAAAAGGTAAGAGTAGCTTCAAAAGCTTCACCTCACAGAGAACTATGCAGATTCGTTCTACAAATCATACTCCTCATCATATCCATAAAAGTACAGTTACGCCTTTCAGCCGCATCATTTTATTTAGGACTCTCAGGTTTAGTAAACTGAGCTACTATCCCAAAATTCTCTAAGTATTTAGCAAATGACTCTTTAAGCTATCCAACATCACCATGTCAATACAATACTCCCCATTTCGGTCTGATTAGATAATCTTTATGACTTTTCCCAATTGTTTCTTGACTTTAGTCCAAAAAATCTTGAAATAGTCAAGAGACTAGTCTTTTCCTTAATCAAATATATCGGGAATAGCTACGCGCCTCAGGACATACATTTTCTATTTCACGTGGTCGAACTCTATTGGTCTGCACTCGAACGAGGTGGATTTTATTCATTGCGGATAAATTTCAAAAAGTTTAGCCATTGATAACAAAAACATTGTTTATTGACTAATAATTTAAAGCAATATAAGTGATCATTTTTAGAAAAATCTTTTCTCAGTCGTTCATTTTTCGAAAAGCAGACGGAGCGTAAATTAATATAATTACTACATTGTGCAGGTCGACTGTGTTTTAAGACGTTGTCCTTTGCCTTGTGGCTACGAAGTCCCCATACAATGTGTAATAGAAAGTTCTAACAAAAAAAATGCCAATTTCAAATAATTGTAAATGCCTTGTTATTTTTTGAGTTTATGGTAGGGGTGAGCGTCGTTTTATGGTAAAATTTGGAACTTGGAGAATCGAATAGGTGGGAATTGATCAGTTTCAAAGTTCAGGGTATGCATGGTAGGTTCTTGATTCAAAAAATTAGAGAATCTATTCTGACGGATAGGTTTTAGGTAGATGAAGTATGGAACAAGTTTTTATGCTTTTACTGTTATATATCTTCGCGTCATCTTTCGGCATTAAATGATTTTTCATGATGAGTGTGAATCTAGAACCACTTTATCATTGAGATTTTTATTTAGTTGATGTTTCATATTCTTCATGTGTCAAATATGAGTTATAATCAACGTATTGTAGCAGTAAATGATAGCCATTTAATGCGATGCTTCATTGCAACCGTTCAATTAAGAATGCATGTAAAAATTTAATGTGATGCTTCACTGCAACCGTTCAATTAAGAATATATGTGGAACTTGGGTATAACTTGGAATAGATTCTGGAACCCGTGACAAGGTAAGTTTCAAGTTCTAGAGTATGTAACGTAGGTTTCAGGTTCCAAAAAATGAGGAACCTATTTCGATGGGTAAGTTTCAGTTTTCGGGTGGAATATGTGCGGAACCTAAAATCACTCGCCCTTAATTTATGGAGATTATTACGAAAGCTGGCGATTTTAGGCCAAAAAGGAAAACTCTATATACACCTGTGTCGCACACAATACATACATTCTCCTACGAAAGTTGCACCATGGAGGCTACTCCTAATTACATTAATAAAAAAAAAATAACATAAATAATTCGTGAAGGAGCTGGCAAATCCTCGTCGCCACCCACGTTATCTGTCATCGCGAATATCTTGTACGGACCATAATGTTTAATTTCATAGAGATTGTATGCATTTTTTACTATATTCCAGTGTTAACTCTCGTTTTAACCCAAGCCGGTTACGAAAACACGTCGCTTGATGTCCGCCACCGTTGATTACTTATTTCTTAAAAAAATAAATAATTTAAAAATATTTTCTTATAATGATCGCTCGTATCGCTTTCAAAAACGAATGAGCGCTATTGATATTTTATTATCTGCGAAATTATTTAAACAAAATTTATTGTTAATATTTATTTCGAGCGAGACCTGCTGTTATTTTTAGAAAAACGTCTTGTGAATTTTATATTATTCGTGAAACAAATTAACTTTTGAAATTATGACACGTCACCTGAAACATGACCATTACTAGACACATCGTAACATTTGGTTTGAAATACACGAAACTACGATACATCACCTACAATATCACCGTCACCTTTGAATATCCTAAACGTTGTGTTTGGTGATTGATCCACATTATTTTGGTAGATAAGTTGATATCTTTAGGATATATTTCTGTCATTTTGATAAGTTCTTAGCTTTATTAGTTCCAATCGGGCTCGGCCGATGATGTTGTATGGCACGGCATGCTTAGGTTCCGTCTGTTTCGCGGAAAAAGAATGATTTCGCTTATAAAAATGAATGAACGAGAGATGTTTTATTATCTATGAAATTATTTAAACATAAATTATTATTAATAATATTATTAATTAATTATTTCGAGAAATACCGGCGATTATTTTGAGCAAAATTTCTTCCGAATAATATATTATTCATGAAACAAACCGATTATTACTTTCTGAAATCATGACACGACACCTGAAACATGACCATCACTAGACACGTCGTAACATTTCGTTTGAAATACACGAAATTACGATACATCACTTATAATATGACCATCACCTTTGAATATCTTAAACTTTGTGTTTGGTGATTGATGCACATTGTTTTGGTAGATAAGTTGAGCTTCCTTAGGATATATTCTCCTTCTCTGTCATTTTGATAAGTTCTTAGCTTTATTATTACCGATTGGGCTTGGCTGATGACGTTGTATGGCACGACATGCTTAGGGTCCGTCCGTTTCGCGGAGAAAGAATTAATGTACTGAAAATCGATTTCTGAAAAACGATGGCTTTATCATTTACGAAAAATTGATAAACCCACGATATCGCTGTTGTCTATAAATTATTGTCGAGAATGATGACTAATTATTTCAAGCTACACCAATAATTTTTTTTTTAATATCACTTATTTTTTGCGTAATAAATGAAACCGTAGATTTGAAATTGAAAAGTATATCGAGAACCGGTCAAACTACTTCATGATTTCGGCCACGTTTGATTCGAAAATGCTTAGGTTGCACAACCAGTCATCGTACGGCTCTCTACGTAATAGGTTTTTATTTTATTTATTTTGCTGTAAAGTCAAATAGGGATTGTGTCAATTTTTTTTTTTTTTAATCGATAATACTTAGATTGAGTTTTTTTTTTTTTGGTCAAAAGGATTTCGTTGTCATCTGTTGTAAATTATTAATTTGCTTCTCCAGTGTAAGTTGCCATAATTAAAAGAAAGAATATTCTACAGAAGATGGAATTCAGTGAACAGGACCGGGTTTCTGATCCTTATTTCCCCGGTAATAACCCGTTTCGGCCTTCTGCCCGATTTCTTCTTGATTGAAAATGTCTATTTTCATTTTCTGATTTCGATTTTTATTCGGGACCATTAGTGGAAATAGATATTTCTCCGAACAGGTCGCACTCTAACCTTTTTTTTTTCAACACTTCTTTGCCTTGCGTTTCATAACAATCACACTTGATGATTTGTCGTGCGATTGCAACCTTCAATCCGAACTAAAGACGGATTTTTGGAGTTAGCCACGGGGCACTCCATACAGATCAAGTAAGACTTAGGGATGCGATGCTTGACTGGATCCGCATAAACTCTTTCTTTCGTTCTTGAATCGATTAAAGTGGAAAGAAACCGGATTCTTCGCCAAGAATAGCTAGAGGCAGAGCCAAACCCATAATCGAAATGAAATGGGCGCTGAATTATCTCCAAGGATCTTTATCAGAGCTTTTAATTAACCACCTTTCTCACCCTTATTCATGCGTGGCATATTGTTCAACTTGTTCCTTCTCTTGTGGAATTCAACAAAACGAAAGTGAATTCGGGTCCCGAATGAAAGATGTAAATCCATTGAAAAATCAAAACTCGCTCAAGAACGACACCCTTCTCTTTTGAAAGTAGCCTCTTTCTGGGGTTCCACGTTATGGAAGCTTTATATGAGAAGAGGCAAGATGGGGGCTCCTCATATAAAACCCTGTTAGTTGCCTGGAAATTTCTCGAGAGAATCAATTTTTAGTGCGTTTGTTTCGCAGGGAAATGAATGGTCCGAAAAGAATTTTTTTAAAAATTAAATAAAATGTATCGATTGTCTAGCTTCTAAGCATAAATGAATGACAATTATTTCCATCGTCCACAAGCATTTTAATATATAAATTATCAATGATAATGAAAATATCTTTCATTGACTAATTATTTCAAGCGATATAAGTAAAATCTTTTTTAAATAATTCATATTATGGGAAACATGATGGGATTTATCGCACACCGAATCAGAACAATCACACAGAAATCAAGAAAAATTGAATGACGCACGAGATTACCCAGGTTCACCCCAGAATAGGGGTACGTCCTGCAAGAGATTCACTATGATATTCGGTTTACGGCCTCTCAACTCGTTACAATGATCAGCATAAACGAGCAAAATATATATGTCATAAACGGGCCCAAAACCAAAACCTAGCGAAACTTCTATTAAGCTCACAACATACGGGTTAATATAAATAAAAGTCCAAACCCGTTGACCGGGCAGCGGGACACCCGTGTCGGGGGCGCTGCCCCCGAACTCTCGCATTCCGCGCGCATGGGTCACATGTCGTCGGATAACACTTTGATTTCACTAAGCTCACGTGGACGTACCCGGTGTGAGAAACAAGGGTTCTCGAAGTATTCGCCAACTCCAACCAAACAAACCAAGCCTTAATTGAAGTTGTCATGTACTCTGGACAGTTACATTTCTTCTATTAATTGTCTATCTATTGGAGCATGGTTGGCCAAATGGGGACTCCTCGCAATACCCGGTTGTTGGTTCCGGTGTCAATTTTCTCCCGGAGTCAGGTCGCCCAGGCCGGCTCGTCTCTCTCTCTCATTCGAATTTTTGCCTGTTTTTTTTAATTACCTATTTTTTTTTCCCAATCAAGTGTCTAAACTCTTCAAATTGGACTCAATTTTTAGTATCTCTATCGAAAAGACTAACAGCGTTAGCTGACGTGGACGACTCCATCGTTAGTTTCTCTATCTTCTTAAGATGGCGATAAGTCTCCAAACGTGCAATGAACGGTCAAGATGCATCTACATCACCCATCTTCTTCATCACATTTGTAGCCCCACAAGAGTAATGAGAAGGAGGGTCCACCGGTGGAATGGGGTTGGTCCAAGCGCAACCCCGGCTTAAAAATTCGTGGGGGATCAGGTGGTCATGTTCCCCACGCGCCATGCCCAACTTGCACCGAGAGAAAAAGAACTGATATTTTCAGGTGCACCGAGAGAAAAAGAACTGATATTTCAGGTATCAATATTTATGTACGTCGCTTATTTTGATGTCACTTTTTTTAATCACTTAAGTGCCAAATCGAAGAAAAAATGATCACTTTAGTGTCAATCACGAGAAATTCTAGCGACTTCACTGGAGTTGGCACTTAAATAATTATTTTTCAATTGGGACTTAAGCGACCCAAAAAACGATACTTTAGTGTCAAATCGGATAAAAAAATAATAACTTTGGTGTTAATGGTAAGAAATTTCGGGATTGGCACTTAAATACTTATTATTATTTTTAAATAGATAGTTAAGTGATCAAAAAAATATTGATCCTTACCAAATATATATATATATTGACACCAGAGTGAGCGCCACACATGAGTATTGACACTTGAGGTGTCCTTTGCCGAAAAAGAACTACTAAATATCTCGTAAGAATTTCTTCAATTGGGTCTTTGAAAAATTCTATTCTTTGGTCTTTTTTTTTTGGGTCAGAATTCTTTGGTCGTTTGTTTGATCGAAATAGAGGTACTACTTTCATTAAACCGAAACAAAGTTACAACAACTAGCAATCTGAAAATCACTACATAAAATATCCCAAAGGAGCTGGGGGGGATTGATCAACCAATTAGGGTAAAGTAAACCCTTTCGATGAGATTTTGCAACCCAGTCAGCTGCTCTATTTGCTTCACGCGAAACGTAAGCCACTTTAATCAATTCCATTCCCAAGCGGGCCATGATATTCTTGCACTATGTAAAGACACCTCTAATAGCCCATGGACTATCTTCCGGTTGATTTATGAAATTGGGGATTGTCGCGACCCTCTCGAGGTTCGCCGTGGGCTCTCGAGGGCTAATGGGCCGTCCAGTCTGGTCAGACGCGGGCCTCTCCCAAGGCCCGTTACCCAAATCGCAACGGAGGTATACGTAGTCGACCTTCAGTGTGGTCTAGTGACATGTGTTAAGTGTGCATGCCATGGAGTCGCCACCAATCATTTTTTGGAGGGTATGATTGGACCACCCTATTGAATAGTCGGGAGTTTCTATTCAATTCTGCGATAACCAGAGAAATGGGTTCGGGGACTTAGTTACGCCAACTGTCAGAGTTGACGCCCTTTCGGTACCTAAATTGACTGAATTTTCTGACCTAAGATTTCATGCAGATGAGTGGAATATGAATCCTAAATCTAGGAATTCATGCAAATAGGAATGACTATCCTGGCAATCACAATCAATAATAAAAGGCGCAAATCAATGAATCCAAGTATGCAAAGTAAACACATCAAATCAACATGACACTCATAAGAAGGCTCTATTAACCTAAATAAGTATCAATCAAGCTTAGGAATGATTTAGACATGATTTTACCCATAAGGGGTAAAGTCGTAATTTTGAGACAAAAGGGACGATTTGCCCAAAAAAGGCAAAATCATCATTTCGGAATGAATTCGGAGTAAAACGATGTCAACAATAGGTTTGGTCACTCAATTGACCCATTTCCTATTTTTTTTGCAATTTTCATGATTTTCTGGAATTTTAGAAACCGATTTACCATTCGAAGGGTAAAATCGTCATTTTCTAAAAATGAGAATGAAATGTGGAAATCCTAGACATAAGGTTTAGCCACCTATCTGGCTCATCGCCAAATTCTAAGCAATTTCCACAATTCATCGGAATATCAAAGACGATTTACCCTTTGAGGGGTAAAATCGTCGTTTTGGATTAAACGAGAGAAAATCCTAAAAAAACGACAACCAATCAATTTCTTTTGATCATTTTCAGCCTTGGGAATTTTCTAGAATTTTTTTAGTAATTTTCTGCAATTCTTCTCAATTTTTTTTTGTTTTTCTTTAATTTTTCCATTTTTTTGGCATTTTCTGATTTATTAATATTTTTTTATATTTTCAGAAAATATTTTAACAAAAAGCATATCATTGGCAATAGACAACACTCAGCCGGATAAATAAGCTAACTACTGAACTGAGATAAATACATGCAAACCAAATCTATAATGACGACATTTTAGAAAAATAACCCTAATACACGGATCGGGTACGTAAAACATACCGGATTGGACACCGGCCTTCAATCGCCCAGCCCCAACCTGCGACCATCTCCATGCACATCACCTGTCGATCACCACATCAAAATGTCAACAATCAATTTTACAAGTTTTAAGACCGGTAATAAATAATAATAATTTAAAAAATAAATAAATCCCGGCTCGGAAACGGGCCAATTCACTCAGCCATGGACCGGCTATGGGCTCACGGCCTCGGCCCACGGCTTTGGCCCACGGCCTCGGCCCACGGCTTTGGCCCACGGGCTCGGCCATGGGCTCGGCCATGGGCTCGGCCTTGGCCCACGGCCTCGGCCCACGGCCTTGGCCTACGGCCTCGGCCATGGGCTCGGCCACGGCCTTGGCCCACGGCCTCGGCCCACGGCCTCGGCCCACGGCCTCGGCCATGGCCTTGGCCTACGGCCTCGGCCCACGGCCTTGGCCCACGGCCTCGGCCATGGCCGATACGCACGGCCACTCGGCCGACGTCCTCGGCCCACGGCCTCGGCCATAGGCTCGGCCATGGCCGAGGCGCACGGCCACCGGCCTACGGCCTCGGCCATGGCCGAGGCGCACGGCCACCGGCCCACGGGATCGGCCCGAACACGATGGATTCGTGGCCAAGCGGCGACGACGAAGAGCGACGACGTGGCAGGGGGCGAAACAGAGGAGGAAGATGGAGGGGGATTGCGGTATCTAGGAGCTCCACGAGGTCGTGATAAACAGCAAGACGGACGGGATCTCGGCACGGCGTCGGAGGGTGGCGGAGCAAGGTGGCGATGAGGGTGGTCGCCGTAATCTAGGGGAGGATGAAAAAAATGAGAAGAAAAGAAAGAAGAGAAGAAGAGAAGAAGAAGAAGGAGGAGGAAGAAGAAGAGGAATGCTGCGGGTGATGAAGGAGAGGGGAGGAGAGTAAAGTAATAAAAAAAAATAATAATATAATAATAATATAATATAATACTAAAAAGTAAAAAAAATAATAATAAAATAATCAAAAGCGAAGACAAAATGATTAGTTCCCTTTTCCTTTTAAATGATGATGTTTTCACTCCTTTTCCTTTTAATCATTACTAATATTTTTGTCAAATTCAATTTTACGGTGGTCAGTGAACACCTAAAATGGAACCTGAATTTTACTGTTTTATGAGATCCTAAAGTAAAGAAAATTAAAAATAAAAATACCTACTATTTGTATATATTTTTTTGACCTCGAATACTACTATTTTTATTTTATTTTTATTTTTATATTTTTCGAAAATAATAATAATAATAAAATAGGAAAAATATGAAAAAAAATATTTTTATCCAAAATGGTCCCTTTAGCTTGGCCAAGGCTACCAAAGTTGGTTTTTGTAATTTTTTAACTTTTTATGAATTTTCTATGAATTTTTGAAAAATAGAGGAAGAAAAAGGTTGATCAAAATTTAGGTGTCAACAGCTGCCCCTCTTTGAGAGGAATCTCATCAGAGGAATCCCCTCAGAGGTTTCTCTCAAAGACAAGGTGACACCTGAGTCCTGATCGACTCGACTCGTGAAACTAAAGGAAAAGGAGTCATGACATCCGTTTTTTTTTTATGCTTGTCGATGTATGCTCTTTCTTGAAAGGGGAAACATTTATTTGACATGAGAGAGTGAGATAGTAGAGAGATATACCTGCCACTTACCTATTCGATGTTTGTGCGATTTTCGCAGTGTCTGATGGATTCCAGAGAATTTCTAGGGACTCGTTTCTAGAGTGTCCTAGAGAGGTTAAGCTCTGACCCGTATGGTAGGTTAAACCATAATGAGATTCCTAACTGATAGGAATCTAAGGAAGACGCGCCCCATTTGGGATTTGCCAAGGATTTTGATCCGTATGGTGGATCGGACCATTGAGTTGACCATTTAAGTGATTTTCGCTATTGGATTGACCCTTCAGGCGGTTTCTACCTTTGATTGACCCTTCAGGCGGTTTCTACCATTGTGTTGACCCTTCAAGCGGTTTCTACCTTGGTTTGACCCTTCAGGCGGTTTCTACCTTGAGTTGACCCTTCAGGCGGTTTCTACCTTGGTTTGACCCTTCAGGCGGTTTCTACCTTTGTTTTGACCCTTCGGGCGGTTTCTACCTTAAGATGACCCTTCAGGCGGTATCTACCTTGAGTTTGACCCTTCAGGCGGTTTCTACCTTGAGTTTGACCCTTCAGGCGGTTTCTACCCTCAGTTTGCTTTGAAAATGGGTCTCATGACGAGGGTTCTCCACGTCCGATGAGACTGCCTAATTTTTAAAAAGGGGTCTCATGACGAGGGTTCTCCACGTCTGATGAGACTGTTTGAATTTTGAAAAGGGATCTCATGACGAGGGTTCTCCACGTCCGATGAGACTGCCTAGATTATTTTTTTTTATTTTTTTTAAAGGGGTCTCATGACGAGGGTTCTCCACGTCTGATAGGACTTTTTCTTTTAAAAGAGTTTTTCTTCCCCTCTTTTTTTAGAGATCCCGAAGTTTGTCGGGAATTCAGTTTTTTGAAGTAGTGAAAGATTTTATTTTGACAAAGCTTCACTTGAGTCTGCTGAGGCGACATTCTGGGAGCTGGGTTCTCCAGGTATCCTGCAGAAGTTTGAGCTTGAAATATTTTTCTTCACCAAGAAAACGTTAGTAATTTTTGGGAAGACCACGGCTGTCCACTTGACAAAAATCGTATGACTTAAGTTTTAATTGTGAAATGTGCATTTTGATGCTGGAGGTTTGTCGCGACCCTCTTGAGGTTGTCGGGCTCTCGAGGGCTAATGGGCCGTCCTGTCTGGTCGGACGCGGGCCTCTCCCAAGGCCCATTACCCAAATCACAACGGAGGTATGCGTGATCGACTTTCAGTGTGGTCTAGTGACATGTGCTAAGTGTGCATGCCATGGAGTCGCCACCAATCATTTTTTTAGGGTATGATTGGACCACCCAATCGAATAGTTGGGAGTTTCTATTCAATTCTGCGAGAACCAGAGAAATGGTTTCGGGGACTTAGTTACACCAACTGTCAGAGTTGACGCCCTTTCGGTACCTAAGTTGACTGAATTTTCTAGCCTGAGATTCATGCGGATGAGTAAGGTATGAACCCTAAATCTAGAAATTCATGTAGATAAGAGTGATTATCCTAGCAATCACAATCAGTAATAAAATGCCCAACTCAAGGAATCTAGATATGCAAATAAATCACATGGCATTTCTAATAAGGTCTTATTTATCAATCACAGCTCAAGAATGATTTAGCTGTCCTAGCCATTCTACACACGATCTAACCTAATAAAAGCATTAGGAAGCATCGAAGGAGTTCGAGAGTACTCACATGGGGTTCGCCGTGCCCTGGTTTGGTCTTGGACGAGCTATCGAGTTCATGCCGACCCGATTATATTTGGGGATCCACTCGGCGTTTTACACCATGAAATCATGTGAAACAAAAACGAAAATATTCAGCAAGGGGCATTTATTGTAGATGGTGGTCAATCTAATTGGACGTCAAGACTAAAAAAGATGTAGAAATTTACAAATTAAAATACTCGAATGACATTTTTTTGCCAAATTCAACTCTATGCGTCGTGAAGAAACACATGCAATTAAACTTGAATTTTGACTATTTATGAGTTCAAAATGTAAAAGAAATTAAAATAAAAATATTGACTATTTTTCTATATTTTTACGACATCGAACGCTATTTTTCTTCATTTTTCATGTATTTTTCTATTTTTGGAAAATATTAAAAAATATTTAAAAATATGAAAAATTATTTTTTTTATCAAAAATGGTTCCTTTAGCTTGGTCAAGGCTACCAAAGATGATTTTTTTATTTTTTTAACTTTTTATAGATTTTTTATGAATTTTTTAAAAATAAACTATGAAAGACTGATCAAAAATCAGGTGTCAACAGCTGCCCCTCTTTGAGAGGAATTTCGTCAGAGATTTCTCTCAAAGACAAGGTGACACCTGTGTTCCGATCAACTCGACTAGGAAAAGAAAAGAAATCATGACATCCAATTTTCATGCCCATCAATGTGTGCTTTTCCTTAAAAAGAGATGTGCTCATTCAATTCCATGATATGATGTAAGAAAGTTAAGGAGTAGATAGACTTCCCTGCCCCTTACCTGCCGAATGCTTGCGGCATTTGCTGTGTCGATGGGTTCAAGTAGATTCCTAAGGACTTGTCATCGGAGTGTCCTGGGGATGTTAAGCTCTGACCTGTATGGTAGGTCAAACCATAATGGGATTCCTAACTGATAGGAACCTAAGGAAGACGCATCCCACATTTGGGAATTTGCCAAGGGTTTTGATTCGTGTGGTGGACTAAACTAGAAATGGCTTGCCTAATGTAAGGCTTATTAGGGAAAACGACTCCTCCCGCGTTCGGGATTCATCAAGGTTTTGATCCGTATGGTGGATCGGACCATTGGGTTGATCCTTCAGGCGGTCTCTACCAGTCCTTTGACCCTTCAGGCGGTTTCTACCATTCATTGACCCTTCATGCGGTTTCTACCATTGAGTTGACCCTTCAGGCGGTTTCTACCATTGGTTGACCCTTCAGGCGGTTTCTACCATACATTGACCCTTCAGGCGGTTTCTACCATACATTGACCCTTCAGGCGGTTTCTACCATTGTGTTGACCCTTCAGGCGGTTTCTACCATTGTGTTGACCCTTCAGGCGGTTTCTACCATTGATTGACCCTTCAGGCGGTTTCTACCATTGAGTTGACCCTTCAGGCGGTTTCTACCATTTATGAGATTCCAAATTGATATGAATCAAAGGATGACGTACCCGCTCTTTGGGGCTAGTCGGAGACTCGATCATTCTGTGGATCGGTCTTAGAAAAGATTTGCCTACTAAAAGGCTTCACCTAAGGATGACGCACCCAGTCTTTAGGGCGGCCAAAAGTCCTGCAGAAAGCTTAGACCTGAAAAAATTTTCCTCGCCAAGAAGATATTAGTAATCTTTGGGAAGACAATAATTGTCTAACTGACAAAATTCTACAACTTAAGTTTTAGTCATGAAATGTGCATTTTGATTGCTGGAGGTTATCCAAAACATTCCTACCATATACAGATGTGATCATAAATTCCTTGCACGGAAACTCTAGATCAAACAATTTGAAAATTTCAAAAAGAGTTTGCTCAAAACATCCATTGGAGTATTTCTCATCCAAGAAGGCTCCTCCCTGCTCTGTGATAATGATCTTTAATAGGGAAAGTGCTCAATTTCCTACCGACCTGTGCCTGGGTTTCAGGATCATTCGCAACGCATACATTTCGACCGATCAGGAGGTCTTTCACGGGACCGTAGTGTTAGGCTTGGATATCGGTTTCCAAGGGGGACTCACTTTTGAGTCAAGGCCGTTGAACGAAATTTTTCACTATCTGCTCCGGGTTTACAAGTCAAGAACCCTGTAAAATGAGAAAGAAATAGTCTTGCTCGTACTTCTTTGAGCTAAGTTATACATTAACCCAAGTGTCTTAGTCAGATAAGACTGCTTCGGGGTTGTAACATTGGAAGGATTGGGGACCGAAAAAGGCTTATTTTTTGCCTAGAAATTGTGAAGGGTTTGGCATTGGTGATCATTGCAAATTTGCCACATGTCCTTCGAAGAACATCTCCATTTCTTGAAGTGTACACTCCTCTTTTAGAGCGCACAAGGATGTTTAAAAGCGTCTCTTGTTACATTAAGAGACCGTCTGTTTGTGTGTTTGCAATTTGAGCACGACATCATTTGGAGAGTAGTCATCTTGATCTGACTCCTTTGCAGGGTCTTTTCATCGTATATCTAGACTTTACTGGGGATATTTTGAATAGACATCAGCCTTGCTTTTTACCAGGCACTTTGCTTTTTCTTGATGTCTAGGGATTTTTCTTTTCCCCCTCTTTTTAATCCCGTGTTTTTCTTTTCTTTTGGAGCTTGGATTTTCGGCAATCATGCTAGATATGCAACTTAAACTTTGGCACGCTTCCATTCCTAAAGTGATGTTGCCTTTGCTTTGGAATATGCAATGATCACCAATAGGTTGATGAAATGAATTTGCTGGCTCAACTTGGTCGTGCAAAGGATAACAGTGTGT
Organism: Rhodomyrtus psidioides; assembly: GCA_021437785.1. Lineage (NCBI taxonomy): Eukaryota > Viridiplantae > Streptophyta > Magnoliopsida > Myrtales > Myrtaceae > Rhodomyrtus > Rhodomyrtus psidioides. The sequence goes on along the minus strand of JAILYB010000040.1, from coordinate 3,892,875 downwards.
AGGATAGAGAAATGAATTATTCTCGTCATCCTATGACACTTGGATTATCATATAAACAACACACAAAGATTTATGTTAGTCCGAGCAAAAAAATTTCAAACCGTTTACTTTCTGATACTGTTGGACTAACCTTCATTTGCCCCAATGTGGGGTGGTTCTTGACAGGGTTGAGAATGAAAATCGCCGTTCAATGGGGTTCTCAATGGGCATCTGTAGTGTTTGGAATGAAGAAATAAATGCCTCTGTCATCTCGATCCATGTAATCGTTGCGAATGACCCTTATATCCATAGGTTAAGGTTTCGCTATGATTTCCAATCTCCTCATCTCTCAAGTGTGTATGGGACGTGTTTGGATTAGGCTCGCTTCTCTTATGAGAAAATACCCTTTTGAACAGTTCAAACGAATCTTGTTGGAAAAATTCATTTCATTTCATCAAGATTTATCCTTCAAAGGGATTTTGTGATGCACCATACATGTGTAATTCATGTTCAGACAATCTCATGTTTTAAAACATGAATGTCAATGAAGTAAGAATTCTATGTCTTTTTAGATGTGAGAATCGAATTAATTCTGAAAGTTTTTAATCTCCAATGAATTGGGAAAAGAGATACTTACCTGCCCATCGAGGCTGGAGATCCTGGAAATATAAAAGGGATATGTCATCGTATATTCTAAAAATTTACAAAAATTGGAACGATACATCTTACCCTTGGTCATATGCTCCAACGAGTGTACAAGGGTTGTGAAAATATGTCTGCCCTGATGGCGAGCTCCTGCCAAGGATAAATATTAAGCATTATTTTGGGTTTCCAAATTCAAAACAAATTGGGACGATACTACTTTACTCTTGATTTGAATTCCATTCTGCATGCCAATGTGCAGATTGTAGAAGCCGGCCCTCAAGCTTGTGGCCATGATTTCTTCGTTTGGTTGGGCAACGAATCCACCTCGAGGATTTACGTCGGAGGAGATTCATTCATCTTTTTGGGCGTGTTTCATGCACTGTTATGTTATTTGAATGCATGGCTTCTTGGGTGCCTCGTCTCTGTTCATCACCTGAGAGGAAAATGAGAGAACATTATCCCCGCATCTGATTGAAAATCATTTAGGAACGATACGTTCTTTTTACCAAATGGGTGGCTCCGCGGCCAAATGCGTTTTACATTGAAAGGATGGATTCCATTACGCTCTGCGGATGATAACTATCTCTTCAAGGACTTGCCCCACGGATTAAACGATGAATTTGATGTCTTCGGCTTCGACATGCTTTCCGGATGTAGGAATGGTTTGCCCCCATTTTCAGTGGAGATGGGTTTTGTCGAGTGGGCAACATCAAAAACTCATCCTAGATTTGGCTTTAGTCGAAGGTTGAAATCCCGACCTTGGATAAGCGAATCATGATTCATCTCCTTCTGCTTCGGATTTGTCATTTGCATGCTTCACATTTTACAATACCAACTTCGCCGCTTGATGAAAATGAATCGATGATTTTCGAATTGCCCCAAGTTCTATAGTCATCTGCGTCGAATCTCTTTGAACTTCATCGGGTGATAGACCAACTGATAAAATGATTTTTCAATCCCGAGATCGAACTCCTGACGTTTCGTACCACTTCCATTTCACTGACTACCAGGACACAGCACTATTGGCGTCCCTAACTGGTTCGTTTTTTGTTATAAAATTCTTGAAGCAGTTAGCGACCCCCATCGAGAATGAAACAAGCTCAATTTAGAGTTCATAACGACTAAAGGTCCCTTAGAACGATACAGAGCTAACCGTCTTTGAGCTCGCTCGGGCTTTTGCTCGCATTTTCCTATGTGAAGCCTTTAAATGTTTTTCTTCGTGGCGTTCAATTGATTCGCCTCGACTCTAATCTAACAAGGGATTGTCGCACTCAAGCATGATGATGCTCGCAGGTAGTACTGATCGCTGCCCCAGATTAACTCTAGGCATTAAGGAAGATTATCTTGCATGGAAGACTTTATGACAGAAAGATTAATGATACATCCAGTCACATGTGCCTAGTTCCCTTGAGGATTCTCGGTGATCAGCCAGTTACACCATGAATCAGACATATAATCGTCATTTTGGATCATAACTTCATAAGTCCATCAGTTTTAAACTGATCGATCCAGATATGGAGCTCCTCATCAAGGAAATCTTTTGATTCTTCGAGCAACTGATATTCGGGTTGACCATCATCGCTTGGCGTTGAAGGATTCTTGTTTCTGTTGTGAGCGATCTGATTCTTCGAGCTAGAACCTTCGTCGTTGCTCGAGATTATAAGAGGATGATTGATCGGTTCACTATCAAAAGCACCTTCCATTTGGGAATGGAAGAAACAAAAATCCTCAGAGCATCCGCCCGCTTGATCTTCCGAAATCATATGCCCAAGCCGGGCAGATCTTTGAACACTAGGCGCAATATGTTGATCGGGGATAGGAAGAGCACTAGCGAAAAGTTGCTGCTCAAACCAAGGAGTTCGTACCTGCTGCACTTGTGGCATATACTCTTGAGGGGTGCTGAGATGATTCAGGGGAATATTCTGATTAGCGCCCAAGTAGTCAATGGTGCTGCTACCAGCTTGGTCGGTGCCTAGATTCGGCAGGGTATTTCTTACTTCAGGGGCATTGTAGTTATAGCCATGCCTAGTGTTTAGGTACAAGTTGAGTTCTTTCAGGTTCAGTGCTGTGTGGCGCTGTCTTAGCGCCCTTCTGTAGCTCTTGAGGTGACTCGCGACTCCATCTTTAGTGAGTCCTGGTATGTTCATGATCTCAAGTATGCGCGTTGGATATGCTGAGTTGATCCCTAGTTGCTGAACCGCACTAAGGAACTTGAGATGAAGCTCGGGGGACCAATTGACCCTCGTCTTCTTGCGACCCGGAACAGTGTTGACAACTTGGCTATTGCTCTCTGGCCTATTTCCAGTAGGATTTGATCGAGCCGGAAGTTGTTGTGGAGGGAATTCATCAGCTTTGGATTGGTCGGTCGTGATAGTAAGCTCATCGTTAAGGAAACTCCAATCATGGTGACGCATATCACATCCTTTAGAAGGCATCGGTATTGACTTCGTAGAATTGATTTGTTCATGCATATCTCCAACAAAATCCGATTGTATCGAAGATGGTTCGAGGGAGTGGGGTGGTGAATGAGCATTTTCAATCCTCATATAAGGCTTATCAAGGAACATTTCGCCGAGAGTGATAGGGCCACCGCAATTAAGGCAAGCGATAGTGCTGGGAGCTTTCTTATACCTCATGTTCTCCGCTCGAAGCTTTTCGTTTTCCTCCTTTAGAATCGCAAGTTCTTGACGTCTGTGTTGAGCCCTCAATTTGGCTCGCTTATTTTGAAACCAAAACTTGACCCTCAAAGGTTTCATCCCTAGCTTCTGGCCCAATTCATTTCTTTGTTTCATGTTCGGGAGAGGGCATTCACTAAAGAAAGCTTCAAGCTCTTGGATTTCATTCTGAGTGTGGCACTGGCGACGTTTCCTTTTCCGAGATTGACCATCGCTGCTGCTGTTGTCATCGCTGCTGAGCTCCTGAACTTCGTTGCCGAAAGGGTTGGGTTCTGTGGTTCTGGTACCAGACGCCATCCTGGAATCTTCGAGATCTCTCAGTAGTTCATTTTCTGAGATTTTTGGATCAGTCGCCTCTAGCAACTGATGGTAACCCTCAAACATGTTGGATCGAGAAATGTTCGATCAATTTTTGCTCACTCAGGGTTCTCTACTCTCTCATGTATGCTCACTCTCTCTAAATTTTCTTTTGAGTGGTTCTGTATGCCCATGAAACGTTCTTTAAACATGGATGAAGATCATCAGGCAAGCGTTGCTCCCAAGATTTCGTATTTCCCGCTTTGTCGTCTTCTTTCTTCTTTTCAACGTGGAGGGACACCAAATCGATTTCCTTTTCTCGATATCCATGTCTGTCTCCCACTTATTTTCAAAAAGGTGGAACTACGCTCGCCTCCTGCTCAGTTTTTTAATATGATGGGACCGCCAAATCCTTTCGCAACTTTTTTCGATAGTTGCGCTTAACTCCCGCTCAATTTTAATATGGTGACACCGACATATCTTTTTACAACTTTTTTAGGTTTATCAAGCCTGAAATCGCGGACTGGGACAGATCTGATGGTTCACCGAAAGAGCCACCACTGCTTTACCCAATTAACTTGGCTCCACGAGCATTATTGCTATGCCTTTCTTCATTCTCGAGTTGCTATAAAAGGAGGAGTTAATGCAGAGAAGATTAACACTCTTACATAATTGCCTTTTCTTATTTTAATCACTCTACCACACTCATCTTCTTCTCCCCCACTCCAACGAAAATGACCTCCTCTCCTATTCGCGCTTTCTCGGCCGAAAATTTGGCCCAGTGGGAAAAACTCTATAACCTCCTCGGTCGAGGCTATGCTCATATAGCCGATCACCCAGAAACTGAAGATGAAATCTGCATTTTGCTCGTGGAAATAGACACCACCTCCATCGAGGGCACTAATTTAGAGAGGGAATATAGAATCTTCCCAACCCTCTTTATAAACTTTTTAGAGACTTACCGTGTCGCTCATCGAAAAGCTACCGTGGCTCACGTTTTGCGAGCTCGCTATGAGGATCGGTCCAACTGCTTGGTGTTGGCCAACATTGTGGCCGATAGTCACAGAAAGGCTGTTGAGTTCGCCAACAAGCGAGTCTCGATGTTGCTTCGCGAGAAGGGAAATTTGGTGGAGCGCTTGGCCTTATCCCTGACCACCTATGAGCACGACCGTCGTAATGTCGTGTTGAAGTTTCAATGTGAGTGGCAGGAAGAAAGGCTTGACAGCATTACCGCGGATATAGCCCATGGGAGAGGACTAGTTCGGGACCTGGAAATAGCCGCCGAAGATCACGGGACCAAGGTTGCCGAGCTTAAAGGGGAATGTAAACGCCTTCTTCTTAAGCTTGCAGATCTCGAGTCTCGAGGTGGTGAGTATAAGCAAAGCATCAATAATATGGAGGGCCAACTTGGTTCCTTTGTGATGCTAATTAGGGCTCATTGCGGTTTTATGTTTCCACCCCGATGATTTGTATGATCTGCTTTTAAGGTCCCTCGATTGAGCGAAATGAATGAAAGCTCTAATGTGTGTGTCTCAACTTCTGTATGGCTGACTTTCTCGAACACCTGACCACTCTCAACCTAGGCAAGCTGCGCTTTGACATTTATGATTCGAGCGTGTACATCTTGATTTTTTAATCTTGCTTATGATCGGATAAAGGAACCTCCCACCACGATTATCCACAAAAAGACTTCTCTTCTCTACTTGTTTTTAACCTGTTTCAAATGAAAAGGCAGAATCAGAAGAAAGAATTTGAAAAATAAAGCATAAATCCTTTCAATTTTATGCTTACTTGTGATTAATAGGGATAAGAGCTTTTACAAGGGTTTTGACCTTGTGCAAAAGCTTTTATCAATATTCCTCAAAGGAAAGCATATCATTGAAAGGAATGTAATTCACGATAATCGCCTTTGATCAATTCCAAGAAAATCAATGGAATGTTCAAAAGTACACAATTACGATATGTTTTAAATTCAATTGAAGATACGGTATCCAAATTAAAGCCGTTTGCTAAGAACGAGAGTAATTTGGATATCTATCTTTTCATTAAATTTGAAAAACACGAATACTCTTGATCAATTATTGTGGATTACCAATGATGCAAAATATGCATGAACCAATTCAAGTTTATAGTTCCTTCTGGCGAAATTGGGATTGTATTGCCCTATACGGCCAAAAGGTTGTATAAGACTTCCAATTTCAATTTCATCCAAAGGAATTATAAAATTGATTTTGGAGTATTCGAGTGATTAGAAGAAATGCCACTATCACATTCCAATGACAAGTCAATAGAAATACAACAAATTTCAATCTGAATGTATATAAACACAAATAGATCCCTAATACAATCAATCTAAGGGGTCAGATCGAGAGGATCTCAGCAAAATAAATCCTATACAAGAAGGCTAGAAATGAAAATTAAAACAAAGGAATGTGATCTTAATACTTAGAGATGCCCCAGTTTCGATCTTTGAGACGTGACTTCAGGATCACCTATTCCAAATCGTCATCTTCATTAGATGATACCTCAATGATGTCCATAGCAGGCTCTTCTTGTCCACTTGGCGCTCGTAATGGGATGACACCATCTTCATCTTCCATCAAGAACATTGGGAGGAAAACACACCTATCTATCCTCAAAATGGCATTTAATCCAATCACCGGAATTATGCAATGAATATAATGATTAAGAGCTGTAACAAGTTCGAGGGATAGAAAAGTCTTACCAACCAAACTTAAGAGAAAATCAAGCTTTTCTGTATTTTTAGCAGTGTTAGGTATACTAACCTTCCATAGACAAACGCATGAGACAAGTGAGGGAAAACTCCTAAAAATCAAAAGATAGGGCTTGGTACCTAAAGCCAAGGTTCTCACCTCGAATTCTGGGAAGAGCCGATTCCATTGCACAACTATCGTTGCATTGGGACTCAATCCATAGTTCGAAGTGAGCGGAATTGAAAAGTGGATTACCCCATGTTTTTCCTCACGGAGATTCCATTTTCAATTCCTTCTATTGTGTTCCTAAAGAGGGCGCCTGGGGTTTTAGGCGCAATTGTGTGTATTCATTGTGTCGTGCTAAAGTAAAAGACATGCATTTTATTTAACAATCACCGCTTCAATATAAACATCCACACAATCATACATCCAAAACTCCTGCCTGCATAAAACAAAGTTAACAAGCACTTCACCCCTTATTTCTCCCGTCTACAAAAACATCTAACACATTCGTTAGCATATACACCTCACTTTCGAGAGCATCTGCATAAAATTAGGTTAGAAGAATCAATCAACTTTTTAATCGGCTCAAGTCCACTAAATGGTTAAGAACCAGTCCCCAGCGGAGTCGCCAGTCTGTCGCGACCCTCTTGAGGTTGTCGGGCTCTCGAGGGCTAATGGGCCGTCCTGTCTGGTCGGACGCGGGCCTCTCCCAAGGCCCATTACCCAAATCACAACGGAGGTATGCGTGATCGACTTTCAGTGTGGTCTAGTGACATGTGCTAAGTGTGCATGCCATGGAGTCGCCACCAATCATTTTTTTAGGGTATGATTGGACCACCCAATCGAATAGTTGGGAGTTTCTATTCAATTCTGCGAGAACCAGAGAAATGGTTTCGGGGACTTAGTTACACCAACTGTCAGAGTTGACGCCCTTTCGGTACCTAAGTTGACTGAATTTTCTAGCCTGAGATTCATGCGGATGAGTAAGGTATGAACCCTAAATCTAGAAATTCATGTAGATAAGAGTGATTATCCTAGCAATCACAATCAGTAATAAAATGCCCAACTCAAGGAATCTAGATATGCAAATAAATCACATGGCATTTCTAATAAGGTCTTATTTATCAATCACAGCTCAAGAATGATTTAGCTGTCCTAGCCATTCTACACACGATCTAACCTAATAAAAGCATTAGGAAGCATCGAAGGAGTTCGAGAGTACTCACATGGGGTTCGCCGTGCCCTGGTTTGGTCTTGGACGAGCTATCGAGTTCATGCCGACCCGATTATATTTGGGGATCCACTCGGCGTTTTACACCATGAAATCATGTGAAACAAAAACGAAAATATTCAGCAAGGGGCATTTATTGTAGATGGTGGTCAATCTAATTGGACGTCAAGACTAAAAAAGATGTAGAAATTTACAAATTAAAATACTCGAATGACATTTTTTTGCCAAATTCAACTCTATGCGTCGTGAAGAAACACATGCAATTAAACTTGAATTTTGACTATTTATGAGTTCAAAATGTAAAAGAAATTAAAATAAAAATATTGACTATTTTTCTATATTTTTACGACATCGAACGCTATTTTTCTTCATTTTTCATGTATTTTTCTATTTTTGGAAAATATTAAAAAATATTTAAAAATATGAAAAATTATTTTTTTTATCAAAAATGGTTCCTTTAGCTTGGTCAAGGCTACCAAAGATGATTTTTTTATTTTTTTAACTTTTTATAGATTTTTTATGAATTTTTTAAAAATAAACTATGAAAGACTGATCAAAAATCAGGTGTCAACAAGGTTGTCCAAAGCATTCTTGCAACATGCAAATGTGATCACAAATCCCTTGCACGGAAAATCTGGATCAAACAATTTGAAATTTCCAAAAAGAGTTTGTTCAAAACATCTATTGGAGAATTTCTCATCCAAGAGGGCTCCTCACCGCTCTGTGATAATGGTCTTAAGGAATGCGCCAACTTCCTATTAACCTGTGCCTAGGTTTTAGGATCATTCGCAGCGCATACATTTTGATCGGTCGGGAGGTCTTCCATGGGACCGTAATGTTGGGCTTGGTTATTGATCTTCAAGAGGGACTCACTTTTGAGTCAAGGTCGTTTGAATGAAATTCTTCACCATCTGCTCCGGGTTTACAAGTCGAGAACCCTGCAAAATGAGAAAGAAATAGTCTTGCTCGTACTTCTTCGAGCTAAGCTATATGTTAACCCAAATGTCTTAGTCAGAGAAGACTGTTTCAGGGTTATGACATTGGTAAGATTGGGGACCGAAAAAGGCTTGTTTTTTGCCCAGAATTTATGAGGGGATTGACATTGGTGATCATTGCAAATTCGTCACCTGTCTTTTCCATTCTGCATATTCAGTTTTTGAGGTGTGCAACCGCTTTTGAGGTGTGCACAAGTCCTTTAGAGAGCGTCTCTTGTTGCATTCAGAGACCGATAATTCTCTCTATATCTTTGCTCCGCGCTTGACGCCATTTGGGGAGTAGCCCTTTTGATACTACTCTTTTAGGAATTTCCTCTTTTCCCGACCAGACTTTACTGGGGATCAATCAAATAGCTTATGAGAGCATCGGCCTTGCTTTTACCAGGCACTTTGCTTTTTCTTATCTGATGCTGGGGATTTCTTTAATCCCTTGTCGCAAGCGGGATGCTTGGCAATTGTGCTAGATATATGACTTGGCTCTTAGCACGCTTGAGTATCGACTTAGTAGCTTTTTCGTAAACCCTAGGTCTTGAACTCCCTCGTTTCTGAAGTGATGTCGCATCCGTCTTGGAAAGTGCAATGATCACCAACGGGTTTATGAAATGATTTTGCAGGCTCAACTTGGCTATGCAAAGGATTCGGTGTGTGGGATAGAGAAATGAATGCTCCTCATCATCCTATGGCACTTGGATTACCATATAAACAACACACAAAGATTAATGTTAGTCCGAGCAAGAAAATTTCTAACCATTTCCTCCTGATGCTGCTGGACTCACCTCCATTTTGCCCCGATGTGGGGTGGTTCTTGACAGGGTTAAGAATGAAAATCGCCGTTCAAGTGGGTTATCAACGGTCACCTGTAGTGTTTATGATATGAAACGAACGCCTCCGTCGTCCCAATCCATGTAATCGCTGCGAATGGTCCCTACCTCCGTAGGTCCAGATTTTACTATTCGATTCGCTCCACTCATCTCTCAAGTGTATGTAGGATGTGTTTGGATTTGAGCTTGCCTCTCTTTTGAGGAAACATCCTTTTGAGAGTTTTGAACAACTTTTGATTGGAAAAATCTCTTTCGTTTTCCCAAAAATTTTACCCGTCAAGGGGATTTTATGGTGCACAATGCGTGTTCAGACAACCTCATGTTTCAAAACATGAATGCCAATGAAGTTAGAATTCCATGTCTTTTCTAGACATCAGGTTTTGAAAGCTTTTCTTTTTCTCTCTGTTTTTTATTTAACATCTTCAATGGATTGGGGAAAGGGATACTTACCTGTCCCCCGCGGCTGGAGATCCTGAAAATGCGGAAGAAACATGTTATTGTACGTTCACGAATTTTTCAAAAAATTAGAACGATACAATTTACCCTTGGTCATGTATTCTAACGGGTAATACATGGGATGTGAAAACCTGTTCGTCTGTAAGGCGATTCCCCTGTCAAGGATAAATAACGAGTATCAATTCATATTCTCAAATTCAAGACAAATTGGAACGATACAGCTTTACTCTTGGTTCTCATCCCGTTCTGATATTGCGTATTGATATGAACAACATCTATCACATCCGCCTATCCATTCTTGGAGTGTTTGCAACATCAATGGTTCATCTGCCCCCAGTTAGGCAACGTCTGTTCTGTTATTCGAACAAATGGCTCCTTGAGTGATTTATCCACGTTTATCACCTGAGAAGGGAAAGAAATGAGACATTACTTCGGTATTCGATTGAAGATCGTTTAGGAACGATACATCGTTTTACCAAATAGGTGGCTTCGCGGCCAAACGTATTTCGTATTGAAGGGGTAGATCCCATTATACTCCGCGGGTGATAGTCATTGTTCGGGGAACTTGCTCCACGGATTAAGCGATTAATCCACGGCCCTCGGCTTGAAGATGCTCAAAGGGTGATGTTGACACTCACACGCAATTAGTTCTAGACATTAATGAAAGATGTTCCCGTGGGAACCTTACAGTGCGATCAACAACATATTCAATAGGAGTGTTCCACCCCTTTCGTCTAAGCATTTTTCATCGAGTAACCATGCCTTGCATCAGACGTTTGGTCACCTGTCTTGCGTCACCACTGCGATGGCCCTCCGGCTCCAAATTGATCGAGCCAAAGATTGAACTCATCGCCAAGGAAATTGCTCGGGTCTTCGAGCCATTGATGTTCAAGTTGGGTATCAACAATTGTTGGGGGCAGATTTCCTTCATCGCCTTCATTGTGAGGAACTGGAGTCTTTGAGCTGGAACCTTCATCATTGCCCTGTTGGGGTCGAGACATACATTCCTGAAGAGTATTGATCCAAGTGTCCAGCTCCTCCTCAAGGAAATTGCCTGTTCTTTCTAGCCTTTGGTGCCCAGATTGGCTGTCGTCGACTGCAGGCGAGGGATTCCTCTCTTTGCTCTCGCCGTGAGCAACTTGACCCCTCGAATTGGAACTTCCTCCAATGACCGGCAGGTTTATATGTGCACTCTCTACCAATGCCAGATCCGCTTCAGGGACAGCATTAATGACCGAATCGCGCTCAAACTGAGGAATCCCTATGTGCTGGAACTGCGGTATATACTCTTGAGGAGTATTGAGATAGCTCGGCGGAGCATTCTGATTTGGGTTAGAGGAGTCGCTGACACGACTGCTGGTCCCGTCATTGCTGAAACACGGTTGGGTGCTCTCGGCTCTCCAATCATCGTGGTTGTAACTTTGCCCGGCACTTGAGCTCCAACTGGCTTTATGATGGTTTAACGCTATCCTTCCATCCCTTAGCAATCTCCTATAGTACTTGAGGTGAGACTCGACGTTAATTCTAGAGAGCCCCGGCACATTCATAATCTCGAGTATGCGTAGTGGGCTAGCCGAATCAACTCCCAGCTCTCGAATTGCATCAACAAATTTGGTGTGAAGTTCATAGGTCCAGTAAAACCTTGTTCTCTTATCACCCAAAATATCGTCAATACTTCGGTAGCTATTCTCTACGGGATCTAGTCGTTTCAAAAGTTGTCCAGGGAGGGACTCACCGACTTTGGATTGGCTGGCTGCGACAGCGAGTTCGTCATTGAGAGAACTCCCCCTGTGATGATTCATATCCCATTTCTCAGAGGATGTTGGTGTTGCTCCTATGGTGTTGACTTGCTCATGCAGATCTCCGGCGATATCTGGCTGTGTCGGAAAATGCTGTGGAGAATACGGTAACAGCTGAGCGTTATTCGTCAACAGGGACGGTTCATCGAGGAACACTTCGCCGAGGACAACAAGATTACCACAATTAAGGCAGGTGGCCTTGGTCAGAGCTTCCTTATATCTCGCGCTTTCAGCTTGAAGCTTCTCATTCTCCTCCTTCAGGACCAGTAACTCATGGTCTGCGTATTGCTGTTTCACCCGGGTTCGTTTGTTGGCGAACCAAAACTTGACCTTCGAAAGCTCCAATCCTATTTTTCGGCTCAACTCCATTTTCTGTTGTCTGCTTGGAGTGGGGCATTCATTGAAGAAAGCTTCGAGCTCTCGGATTTGGCCTGGAGTGTGGCGTTGTAGTTGCTTCCTTTTCCGACTCCGGTCATCATTGTATATTCCTTCTTCGTAGCTGAAACCTAGAATTTCATCGCTGGAGGAGTCAGTCTCCACGGCCTTCGGGCAGGATTCAGCTCCAGGATCTTCAAAGTCTCCCAGCAGTTCGTGCTCAGAAATGTCCAGGTCGGGCGTTTCTAGCAGATGGGAATAGCTTTTAAACATGATGGATCGAAGTATCTCGGGCTGATCTAGTTCACTCAGCTTTCTCTATTCGCTCTTACGTGTTTGCTCACTCTAGAAATTTTCTCAAGTGATTGTGCGTGTCCTAGAACCATCCTTCAGGCTGCATATGAAGACCAGCAAGCAAGCGCTCCTCCCGAGATTCTGTAATTACTCATCGTCTGTATTCCCCTTTCTTTTTCCTCGTGATAGGATCACAAACTCTTTTGCATTGATTCGGTTTCATCGAGTATTGCGCTCGTCCCCTAGTTCAGTCTTCAAAGTGGTGGGTCTACAATCTTTCGGCGCCTTTTATGATTTGCTAGGCCCGAGAACGTGGGGAGCAGCGGTGGGCCCGCAATTAATGACTCAGTTTAATTCATTTAGCTCCATGGGAATTAACGCTATGATCTTCTCTCAACCCCTTTTCATCGTTCAAACGAAAGTGGCATTTTCCCTGTGCATGCTGTTACTCTTCATTTCAGCATCCCGGGCGTTTGGTGAGGAATGAGTTCGTGGCCACTCAAAATTTTAAAGACCGTCTCTGGTTTCAGACTTAATCTAACAAGGGATCATCACAACTGAGCATGACGATGTTCGTCGATAGCGTTGGTTTTAATATAGAATTAACTATAGTCATTAAAGAAAAATGTTCCCGTAGGAACTTTACAACGGATAAAATGAGTGATCTACTCGTGAACATGTTCTTCTTTCTATGGGTGTTCGTGGTGACCGACCCATCGTGCCCCGAGTCAAGTGCTAGATCATGGCTGTCCAAGCATGCCAGCTTCCCACTGATTGAACAAGGCATCGAGCCCCTCATCAAAGAAATCGTCTGTCGCGGGTTGACCAGCGGCAGGCAGAGCACCAGCCGACTGCTGCTCGAATGGAGGAGTGCGCACTCGCTGTACTTGTGACACGCGCTCTTGAGAAGTGTTGAGATGGCCCGGGAGGACATTCTGATCAGCTTTCAGTTTGCCGGTGGTCGGGCTGCTAGTTTGATTGATGCTTAGATTTGGCCGGGTATCTCTTGATGCCTGAGCATTATAATGGCGGTCGCCCCTAGCTTTTGAGCTCGAGACGGATTCCTCCCGGTTTAGCTCCGCTCGACGTTGTTTTAATAGCTTTCTGTAGGCAGCAAGGTGATTCCTGACCAGTTCCTTACTAAGCCCCGGTACATTCATGGCCTTAAATATGCGCGTCGGAGTTGCTGAATCGATCCCCATTTGGTGAACCACGTCTAGGAATCTGGAATGCAGTTCAGGGGGCCAAGCGAACCTCCTCTTATCGTGGCCCAAAATTGCATCGATGGCTTGACGACTGATTAACTCATCTCCAGCGGGACCCGACCCTATCGAAAATTGTTGTGCATGAGGCTGATATGCTTTGAGCTGGTCGGCGGTAACATCCAGCTCCTTGAAACTGTAACTCCAATCAAAGCGATGCAAATCCCATCCCCCAGGAGGCATTTGTATCATCTTCGTGGGATCATCCTGCTCATGCGTGACTCCGGCAAAATCTGGTTGAGCAGGAGATGCCCCGAGGGAGTAGGGTGGTAAATGAACGTCTTCAATCATCGCGTGAGGCTTATCGGGGAATATCTTACCGAGGGCGACGAGGTTATCGCAATGAGGGCAAACGGTAATATTGAGAGCTTTTTCATACCTCATGTTTTCTGTTCGCAGCTTTTGGTTTTCTTCCTTTAAAATCTCGACCACCTGACGTTTGCGTTGAGCCCTCGATTTGGATCTCCTATTTTGAAACCAAAACTGGATCCTCGACTGATTAATCCCCAACTCCCGGCTCAATTCAATTCTCCATTTCTTTTTCATGTAATGGCTTTTACTGAAAAGGGTTTCCAGCATTTGGGTTTCCTCTTGAGAGTATTGGTGAGGACGTCTTCTTTTCCCGAGTTGAGCATCGTGGATGTCGTTGTCGTCGTCGCCGTGATCTTGATTTCCATTGCCAGAAGTGTTGGGCTCCATGGTTTTGGCGTTAGACTTGATCTTGGAATCTTCGAGATCCCTCTGTGGTTCAATTTCTGAGATTTTTGAGTCAGTCGCCTCTAGCAGCTGACAGTAACCTCTTAAATATGTTGGATTGAGAAATGTTTGATTGGTTCTTGCCCACTCAGAGTTCTCCACTCTCTCATGTATGCTCACTCCCTATAAAGTTTTCTTCAAGTGACTTTGCATGTTCAGGAGACGCTCTTCAAGCATCATTAGGCAAACGTTCCCCCTCAAGACCTTGAATTTCTCGCTTAGCTTTTCAACGTGATGGGACTGCCAAACCCTGTTAGGGCTCTCTTCGATAGTTGCGCTTTCCTCCCACCTAACTCTAATAATGGTGATCCCGACAAATCTTTTACATCTTTTAATTGATGAGCCGGAAATCGCGGACCTAAACGAATCCAATGGTTCTCGTGAGGGGACCTCCTGCTTTACCCCCTAACTGGGCTCCACCAGCATTATTACTGAGACCCTTCATCATCCTTGAGTTGCTATAAAATGAGGGATTAACGTATGGCAGATTAGCGTTCTCGCATAATCAGCTTCTTCCTTCTAATCTCTCTATTAGCCTCGTCTTATTCTCAAGCCAACCCAACGCAAATGGCCTCTTCTCCCGTGCGCACTTTTTCGACTGATGACTTGGCCCAGTGGGAAAAGCTTTATAACCTATTGGGTCGCGGTTACGCGCACATAATCGATCATTCTGCAACCGCGGATGAAATCCGTGTCCTGCTCGAGGACTTAGATACCACTTCCCTCGAAGGTACTACGCTGGGGAGGGAATATAGAACTTTCCCGACCCTCTTTACACACTCCTTAGAGGCCTACCGTGTTGCTGATCGGGAGGTTCTCGTGGCTCGCGTCTTGCGGGCTCGTTACCAGGATCGGTCTGATCATTTGGTGCTGACCAACTATCTGGCCGATAGTCACAAAAAGGCCGTCGAGTTTGCCAATGAGAGGGTCGCGACGTTGCTTCGCGAGAGGAGAAAACTGGTGGATCAATTGGCCCTATCCCTGACCGCTGGCGAGCACGACCGCCACAATGTCCTATTGAGGCTGCAAAGCGACTGGCAGGAAGAACGGCTCGACAAAATAACCGCAGACATAGCTCACGGGAATGGATTAGTTCGAGACTTGGAAATAATCACTGAAGAACACGAGGTCAAGGTCACTGAGGTTAAGGGAGAATGCAGAAACCTTTTCCTCAAGCTCGCGGACCAGGACATGCGAAGTCGTGAGTACGGGCAGAGCATTAACAACATGGAGGGTCAGTTGGGCTCCTTTGTGTCGTTAATTAGGGCTCACTTTGGCTTTACTTTTCCACCCCGAATTGTATGACCTGCTTCTGAAAACCCTCCGCTGAGCAAAATAAATGAAAGTTCTCGTGTGTGTTTTAACTTCTGCATGGTTCCTTTCTTCGAGCGTTCGAACATCTTCAACTTAGGTGAGCCGAACCGTAATATCAATAAGTCGAGCAAATATGGATTTTATAACTCGCTCATGATCAAATGAAAGAATAGCCTCAGACTTATCCAGGAAAAGATTTCTCTCTGTTACCTATTTTTTACCTGTAAATGAAAAGACAGAATCAGAAGGAATAATTTGAAAAAGAAAGCAAAAACCCCTTTCAATCTTATGCTTACCCATGATTAATAAGGACAAGAACTTTTACAAGGGTTTTAATCTTGCGCGAAAAGTTTTTTATCAATATTCTTCGAAAGAAAGCATACTATTGAAAGGAATGTAATTCACAATAATTGCTTTTGATCAATTTCGAGAGGAGCGAATTACTCAAAAGTACGAGGCATAATAACGTGTTTTAAATTTAATTGAAGATACGACATCCAAATCAAGGCCGTTTTGTTAAGAACGGGAGTAATTTGGACATCTATCTCGTCATTAAATTCAAAACAACGCCGATATTCTCGGTCAATTATCGTGGATTACCAGCGGCTCACAATCATGCATGAACCAATTCAAGTGTATAATTCCTTCTAGCGAAATTGGGGTTGGATTACCCTATACGACCAAAAAGGTCATGCAAGATTTCCAATTTTGATTTCCTCTAAAGGAATTATAAACTTGACTTGGGAGTATTCGAATGATTAGAGAAAATGCCACTATCACATTCCCATGTCCTGTCAAAAGAGATACAACCAAGTTCCATCTAAATGTATACACCAATAGATCCCTAATACAATCACTCTAAGGGGTGAGATAGAGAAAGCCTCGATAAAAATAAACCCTACACAAGAGGACTAGTAATGGAAAATGAAACAAAGGAATGTGATCCTAACGTTTAAGGATGCCCCAAGTTCGATCTGTGACTTCCGGATCACTTGCCCCAACTCGTCATCTTCATTGGACGATATCTCAATAATGTCCATAGTAGGCTCCTTTGTTGCTCACTCGGTGCTTGTCATGGGATATCATCCTCTTCGTCTTCTATCAAGGACGTTTGGGAAAAACACACACATCTATCCTTGAAATGGCATTTAATCTAATCACCAGAATGCAATGAATGAAATGCCTATATTTATATGAACTGTAATAGATTCGAGGGATAGAGAGTCTTACCAACCAAACTCGTCGACTTATGTGCGGTTTTAGGTGTACCAACCGCCCAAAGACATGCGCATGAGACAAGTGATGGTGAACTTCTAAAAATCAGAGGGTTTGGCACCTAAGGTTAAGGTTCCCACTTCGAGTTCTAGAAAGAGCCGATTCCATTGCACAGCTATCGTTGCATTGGGACTCGATCCATAGTTCGAAGTGAGCGGAATTGAAAAGTGGATTACCCCGTATTTTTCCTCACGGAGATTCCATTTTCAATTCCTTCTATTGTGTTCCTAAAGGCGGCGCCCGGGGTTTTAGGCGCGATCGTGTGTGTTCATGTGTTGTGAGTATCACAATGCAAGTCATGCACGACAGTTTATCAATCAGCACTTCAAATCATCCATACAACATACATTCCTACGCCAACCTGCATAAGACAATGTTAATCACGGACTACACCCCTTATCTCTCCAATCTGCAAAAACATATAACACCTACCATGAGCGGACTTACCTCACCTTCAAGAGCGCCTGCAGGGTTAGAAAAATCAATCAACTTTTTAATCGGCTCAAGTTCTCTAACTCCCCAGCGGAGTCGCCAGTCTGTCGCGACCCTCTCGAGGTTCGCCGTGGGCTCTCGAGGGCTAATGGGCCGTCCAGTCTGGTCAGACGCGGGCCTCTCCCAAGGCCCGTTACCCAAATCGCAACGGAGGTATACGTAGTCGACCTTCAGTGTGGTCTAGTGACATGTGTTAAGTGTGCATGCCATGGAGTCGCCACCAATCATTTTTTGGAGGGTATGATTGGACCACCCTATTGAATAGTCGGGAGTTTCTATTCAATTCTGCGATAACCAGAGAAATGGGTTCGGGGACTTAGTTACGCCAACTGTCAGAGTTGACGCCCTTTCGGTACCTAAATTGACTGAATTTTCTGACCTAAGATTTCATGCAGATGAGTGGAATATGAATCCTAAATCTAGGAATTCATGCAAATAGGAATGACTATCCTGGCAATCACAATCAATAATAAAAGGCGCAAATCAATGAATCCAAGTATGCAAAGTAAACACATCAAATCAACATGACACTCATAAGAAGGCTCTATTAACCTAAATAAGTATCAATCAAGCTTAGGAATGATTTAGACATGATTTTACCCATAAGGGGTAAAGTCGTAATTTTGAGACAAAAGAGACGATTTGCCCAAAAAAGGCAAAATCATCATTTCGGAATGAATTCGGAGTAAAACGATGTCAACAATAGGTTTGGTCACTCAATTGACCCATTTCCTATTTTTTTTGCAATTTTCATGATTTTTTGGAATTTTAGAAACCGATTTACCATTCGAAGGGTAAAATCGTCATTTTCTAAAAATGAGAATGAAATGTGGAAATCCTAGACATAAGGTTTAGCCACCTATCTGGCTCATCGCCAAATTCTAAGCAATTTCCACAATTCATCGGAATATCAAAGACGATTTACCCTTTGAGGGGTAAAATCGTCGTTTTGGATTAAATGGGAGAAAATCCTAAAAAAACGACAACCAATCAATTTCTTTTGATCATTTTCAGCCTTGGGAATTTTCTAGAATTTTTTTAGTAATTTTCTGCAATTCTTCTCAATTTTTTTTTGTTTTTCTTTAATTTTTCCATTTTTTGGCATTTTCTGATTTATTAATATTTTTTTATATTTTCAAAAAATATTTTAACAAAAAGCATATCATTGGCAATAGACAACACTCAACCAGATAAATAAGCTAACTACTGAACTGAGATAAATACATGCAAACCAAATCTATAATGACGACATTTTAGAAAAATAACCCCTAATACACGGATCGGGTACGTAAAACATACCGGATTGGACACCGGCCTTCAATCGCCCAGCCCCAACCTGCGACCATCTCCATGCACATCACCTGTCGATCACCACATCAAAATGTCAACAATCAATTTTACAAGTTTTAAGACCGGTAATAAATAATAATAATTTAAAAAATAAATAAATCCCGGCTCGGAAACGGGCCAATTCACTCAGCCATGGACCGGCTATGGGCTCACGGCCTCGGCCCACGGCTTTGGCCCACGGCCTCGGCCCACGGCTTTGGCCCACGGGCTCGGCCATGGGCTCGGCCTTGGCCCACGGCCTCGGCCATGGGCTCGGCCATGGCCTTGGCCCACGGCCTCGGCCATGGGCTCGGCCATGGCCTTGGCCTACGGCCTCGGCCCACGGCCTTGGCCCACGGCCTCGGCCCACGGCCTCGGCCATGGCCGATACGCACGGCCACTCGGCCGACGTCCTCGGCCCACGGCCTCGGCCATAGGCTCGGCCATGGCCGAGGCGCACGGCCACCGGCCTACGGCCTCGGCCATGGCCGAGGCGCACGGCCACCGGCCCACGGGATCGGCCCACGGCCGGGATCGGCCCAAACACGATGGATTCGTGGCCAAGCGGCGACGACGAAGAGCGACGACGTGGCAGGGGGCGAAACAGAGGAGGAAGATGGAGGGGGATTGCGGTATCTAGGAGCTCCACGAGGTCGTGATAAACAGCAAGACGGACGGGATCTCGGCACGGCGTCGGAGGGTGGCGGAGCAAGGTGGCGATGAGGGTGGTCGCCGTAATCTAGGGGAGGATGAAAAAAATGAGAAGAAAAGAAAGAAGAGAAGAAGAGAAGAAGAAGAAGGAGGAGGAAGAAGAAGAGGAATGCTGCGGGTGATGAAGGAGAGGGGAGGAGAGTAAAGTAATAAAAAAATATAATAATATAATAATATAATAATATAATAATAATATAATAAAATACTAAAAAGTAAAAAAATAATAATAATAAAATAATCAAAAGCGAAGACAAAATGATTAGTTCCCTTTTCCTTTTAAATGATGATGTTTTCACTCCTTTTCCTTTTAATCATTACTAATATTTTTGTCAAATTCAATTTTACGGTGGTCAGTGAACACCTAAAATGGAACCTGAATTTTACTGTTTTATGAGGTCCTAAAGTAAAGAAAATTAAAAATAAAAATACCTACTATTTGTATATATTTTTGTGACCTCGAATACTACTTATTTTATTTTATTTTTATTTTTATATTTTTCGAAAATAATAATAATAATAAAATAGGAAAAATATGAAAAACATATTTTTATCCAAAATGGTCCCTTTAGCTTGGCCAAGGCTACCAAAGTTGGTTTTTGTAATTTTTTAACTTTTTATGAATTTTCTATGAATTTTTGAAAAATAGAGGAAGAAAAAGGTTGATCAAAATTTAGGTGTCAACAGGGATGGCTATATTATCTGTGAGCACTGTTGCCCTAATACTCGTTTGGACGATCGCATCGTCAGATTCATCTAGCTGCCTCTGCCTTTCTTGTTTCTTCTTTTCCAACTCCAGCATCCGCAGTGCTTCAAGAATTCACAGGGCTTCAATTTCCATCACTGATTCCGCTTTTTCCTCTTTCGCGAAGCCGATGATGATGGATCCGGAGCTATCCCTGCAAATCCCAGCCACAGAACCCAGCTTCTCGCCCGCTAGCCAAGACCCATCAACATTGAAACACCATTCGCCCGGTTTCGGTGGTATCCAAACTTCAGATCCTTCACATCTCTCTCCATTACATCTGCGTTTATTGTATTTGCTTCTACTGAAGATTGCAACTTCCATTTCGGCTTCATCCACGATTAGGCTCGCTTTGGGTTGTTTTCCCCGGAAGACCACACTATTCCTCTCTTTCCACAGGCGCCAAAGGAGGTTGGCTAGGAGAGCAGGTGACGGGAGGTTTTGTCTGGAGGTGAGAGCATCCACTAACCATTTATCAATTCTCTGAACAGTGTATGGGTCGGTATCTAAATTAATCCGGTGATCTGCCCAAATCTCTTTAACCCAATCGCAGAGCAAGAACAGATGTTCAAGCGTCTATGGGGCTCGGCGACATACAGGGCATAGCGGATCAGGGGCAATCTTCCTTTTGAAAAGATTCTCTTTTGACGGTAAGGCATTCTGACACACCTTCCATAAGAAAGATCTGATCTTCGGTTGAGTAGGAATATGCCATATTGATTTCCATAGCTGATGAGGTGGCTGATAAGATGTAGTTGTGTCTTCTGTGATTGCCGGCCTTGTTTCCTTTCTAATAGTATGATAACCCTCCTTGACAGAGTACTTCCCTTTAACACTGGCTGTCCATATCAGCTGATCCCCTGAAGCTCTCAAATTGATATGTGTGTCAATTGCGCAGCGGCGTATTTGCTTAATCTCCGCGCTACGTCCTTGCGAAAACACGCCTGCCTTAACCGTCGTGGTTCTTGTCTTATTCCGGCCCTCTTTCCCACACGCAATTCGATGGAACGACCAGCCATTTGCCGCACGTGCGTTCGCGGTGTGAACGGCAGCCCGCGATCGGCCTAACTATCGGCGAGGTCAACCGATCCCTCGGTTCGACCAAAAAAAAAAAAGAGGTCCCTCGGACCATTCATCCATCGGGTTCGAGCCTTTTGCTCCTCGGCAAAGACCAAAATGGCAGAACACTTGAAAATTTTGAAAAATTACCCAAAAAAAAAAACTCCTAAACTTATTACAATCGTGCTGATTCGACTCTAACTCTTTATTTATTTATTTATCAATTGATTCATAAATCTCTTTGTATGTATGTCAATTCAGTTCATCCAGTCAATTTTGGCCAGACAATTCTTTTAAATATTTTTTCGAATTTTCTATTAGCTTTCTTAGATTTGTTGTGAAAGCTCTTCCCACTTTGAGGTTCCAAGCAAATATGATGAATCCGTCGGAGTTTGGGAGAAACTCTTCGGCTTCCAAAATATAGTGGGAAGAGTGGGACACGGGCTTCCTGCTCGAGACGACATCATCAGAAAATCAAAGTGATGGAACCGAGACGGTTTCTCTGTGTAAAGGGGTTGCTTGTTCAATGCGAGACAAATTGAGATAGAGATGTCTGTTGAGACAAAGAGTAATCGGAGTATCAAATCAAACACAGCTGACATGGGAAAGAGTGCTGCTCCAGCCGTCTCCCAATCATGCCGTTATTTTGACTACAAGGAATTTGTTTTGTAAGGTAAGAATTTTTATTTGTCTTGATTGACAAACTCCTTGTATTCACTTAACTCTTTTAAGAGATTATTATCTTAAGTTAGCTTGGCTCACTAAGTTTTCTCTCGTTAAGTTGGTGAATAATATTAGACTACCAATCCTCATATGACTTTTCGGGTTTTTCTAACAAGGATCTTTTTTTTTTTAAATAAACAATATACTAAGTGCTCCAGACCAAGCTGAACTCCTGATTTTTGGTCACCAAATTTATGCTAACTTTTTGACATAAGAAATGACAAACTTTTTGTTGTTGTTGTTATCGACAAGTGACAAACTCAGTCTATAAAGACAGTTTGGTCAGAAAAAATCGACGACTTGAAGAATTGACAACTTGCCAATGAAATCATCGACAACACCCAACGGAAAGAGAGCCTTATTTAAAACTTGAGATGTTGATGGAGAAAATCATCGGTAGCGAGTAATGGAGATGAAAATATAATTACTGGGTAGTTATGTCTATTGTTGTTTAATTAGGATTTTGTTAATTTCTCATAAATAAGTGTTACTGAATAACTTCTTGTAGATAAGAGTTGCATGGAGTAAGTTCTCCTAATTGCTATTAGGAAGTTATATATTTGAATTAAAAAACTGTCGTTTGTAGCCCTCGATGTTGGGCTGTAAAACCCAATTTTACTCTTTGTAAAAGATCCCGATGAATCACAAAAGTCAATGTTCTTCTGCAAATTTATCTTTCATCTTTACCTTTCCTCCATTTTACATAACTGGTAACGATATTTTCCAATGCCGTAATTTTAATTTCATATCATTTACTTTCTAATCCAAAATTAACAAAGAACCCTTTGCAACCTTTATCGATCCACAGTGATCTATCCATATTCAAGAGCGTATTCCATCGTCAACATTTTTCGGTGAAACATGACTGTAGGTGCTAATCTAAGCATTTCTAACATTCATATACGACACACACACGATGTATAGTTCTGACTGCTGAATGATCTTGTAGACATGGTATAGCTAACTAATGAATCCTTTCATTTAATTTCGGCTTAAACCATTGAAACATTCGATAATCAGAAGCAGCCAATCTATTAATATCAGTAGCTCGGTTCTAACTCACTCGCGGTGGCTTCTGAAAAATCTCTTCCCAAACTATCTTCTTGGAAAAGACTATGAGATTGGGCTTGAAATAACGAAATAAGTTGACACATCCCACACACCGCGCATCTCGACTCGGCTCTTCTTTGAAAACGCCGTCGTTCGCGACGAGGCGACCAAGTCCTCATATATAATGTGTAAAGACTAGCTCTACAAAAAAGAAAAGAAAAGGATGCTAATTTCTTTACGTGTGAATGCATGCTGCTTTTGGAGTTTTTATGGGGATTACAAAGGCAAGCTGGCAACTTTCGAAAATTGCAAACAGGGACATTATTCACAAAGATTTAAATATTCTTTGATTAGTTTCCCAAAGATTTAATTAAATAGCATGTGAATTGGCTGGCGAATCCTCGTCGCCGCCCGCGATGCGTTCCCGACTTGTCCTCACGTATGATTTTGTGGGGGGGGGGGGGGGGGGGGGGGGGGACAACGTCGATTCCCACGAAGATCAATAAATAATACTCCGAGATAAATCCAGGTGTTAAGGGTCACGTTTTCGTTGTCCAGGACGATTGCGAAAACATGTGGCGTGGATGTCCACAGCCGAAGGGTGCGGAGGCTCTAGGCCATGGCCATGGACATGCGTGGACTTTCGGGAATTACATTAACAGTGTCGATTTGGAATTTCTAAATCATCATACATCACCTCAGATAGGACCGCCACGAGCGAAATCTCTGAACTTACCGGCCCCGGGCACGCGCACCGGCCCGATATATCGGGCGAGCACGCGAAGGAAGGAAACTAAAGAATTGGGCACGGGAATAGATGGAGCGAAAGGTTGTGGGAATGTTTTAATCATATATCTTGTGTACTATTTAGAGATAAGTACATTGAAAACCCTAAAATTTATCATTAAAGTTTCGATTGAGTCATCGTACTTTCAAAAAGTACAAGCAAATCCTAAAAACTTGTCACGAAAGTGTGATCGAGTTCTAAAACTTGTCACCAAGGTGCAATCGAGTCTCAAAACTTTCAAAACGCGCAATAAACGGAAGGACTCTATTTCAGTAATTGGACAAGTTCCAAGATTTAATTGCACTTTTTGAAAGTTTCAGGACTCAATTGCAGGGACTCCCAGCGCACTTATCCCTGCTATTTAATACACAGTAATTTAGGACACTAGTCAAGTGAGTCTTTAGGTACATAAAACCTAATGAAATGATGATTATTGTATACCTCTTGTGACGGGTTCAACAAAATTAATGTTTTTATATATACATATATATTGGTTCAAAAGCAAATTGCCATTATTTTATATATATATATATATATATAGAGAGAGAGAGAGAGAGAGAGAGAGAGAGCATATTCAAAGAGAAGAATGAATCGGGTGAAAGGGACGGGTTTCCGGACTCTTGTTGTCCAGGTAAACAGCCCGGTTCGTCGTCTTCTTCGCAGATCTCTGCTAGATTTTGGAGCCACTCGGGTTCCCCAAATCGCAGGGAACTGTAGATTTCTGTTCCTACCCCGTTCGTGAAAGTTATTTGTCAATTTAGCCCCTGAATCGTTATGAATTACTTCATGTTTAGGGACAGACCAACGGTGCTTTCCCTTCTATTTCAATCCGAAAATCGTAGTTTGTCCATCGATTTCGGAAAAAAAAGAGAGGATAATACAGCGTAGAAATTTTCCAAGAACGAACGGAAATCACATATGTAATACCAAGTAAAGTCCATGGTACGCGGTACTTCCGATTCAATAGAACTAAGAAATTCGCCCGATCCTTTCGAATTACTTGCGAACCGTCCGGTCGAGTAAGAAAGGAGGCATTTCGATCGGATTAATCGAAACACCGCACTTTATTGCGAGCTCTATGTTCCGTTTCGCGGATTGCCTAGAAATTTCTCGACGAGATCTGTCTTTCGTGCCACTTCAGTTCGAGCTGGCATGGGCAAGCTGCATCTTTCTCCTTGTCTGTTTACTGGAATGTCTGATCTGGTGGGGTCGTGGTTGGGCATTTGGGAATTGGATGACGTCGTTCCCTGTGGTCCACGAAAAAAACTTTGGGATTGGACGGACTACTGGGCGTTGTCACTCTCTCTCACTTAGAATTTTTCGTTTTATTTTTTTTAATATTCTTCCAACCTAAAAAAAAAAAAATTGAATTTTCCTCTTCTTCAACCCATTTGGCATTATAGAAAAATAAAATTATTCGCGAAAACCCTAATCAATTTAACCAACGTCGATGTGGTGCAAATGTGATATGTCACGTCAAATTCTTCCTTTTATTTACACGTCAGAGAGATGAAGATGAACAAAAAAATATATAATTTATGGACCCAATTGCACAAAAAAGGAATTAAATGATTCGATTGAACTTTTTACGATTATTTAACTTATAAAGTGTTATTTTTGCCTTTACCCCCTAGTCAAATTCGACTAGGGAAGTAGGTTTACACGGTAATTAGATCGAATATTGCACAGCTTAGGCAGTTCGGCCCTCAATTTCCTTTCCTTTTACAAAGTATTTTCCTCTTCCAAAATTAGGGGCGGGCAGGGTTCCATTGGTATGGTTCCAAATTCTAAGGTATATATGAAAAGTTTCAAGTTCCAAAAATTAAGGAACATGTTCCAACGGGTAGGTTCTAGGTTTCAAAAATTGGGGAATTTGTGGTGGGGTAGGTTATAGGTTCTAAGGTAGCGCACGATAAATTTCAGATTTCAAAAAAAGGAAAAAAAAAAAAGGAATCTGAAACCGATCGCCTTTGCCGAAGATTCAATTCTTTATCCACTGAAACCCAAACGATGATCCGCAGCGGCTAGGAAGAAGCCGTCCTAGTGCTGGGCTCTCGTTTCTTCTTGGGCCAACCAGAAGAGATAAGAATCATTGACTGGGATCTGAGGATCATCGTCGTGAAACACGGGGTCCCATCTTTATCTTTCTACGTACGTTAGCCAATTTAGTGCTGTCGTACCCAAGCAATCGAATGGTGGGGACATGACTTGTTTTTCACACAAGAGTTTAGGAATATGATCATGTGGGGATAATTGTGTGAGCCAGAAAACGAGAAGATACACTGCTTATATGCAATTATAACGCGGGAAACCGTTCTTTCCGATAAATCGTTAACTCAATTCTCTCGAGTGAAAAACAGTTACAAGAGAAAAAAAAAGACGTGCCCACGTGGTCCGAGCAATTCCAACGTCGATTGCGCCGGTTCGCTTGATTTTTTTTTTTCGATTAAAGAGTGAAGGCGAGAAAGAGAAATCGATACGGAAAGTTGATCCCAATTCATCCTTTAAATCAGAGGCACATCTAGTAGAGGGTTATACTATAATCACGCATAGCGTAACAATAACTACCCATGTGTCAAAACATGAATTACCAATAAAATACGGGCCCAAACTATAAGAATTCTCTGGCGTCCCGAGGGGACGGTGTGCTGCCACCTCGACGGGCCGGCTCGTCCGGACCTCCTTTTCCACTCATTGGGGAGCGGGAACGCACGGGAAGATACCGATTAAATCAACGACGCCCCCATCTTGAGCGAGCGACGTGGGGGGACAGTCCGGTTGCCTTTTTGAGCTCCATCATTGCCATTGGGGTGTGTGGGGTGAGGAGTCACATGAGTGCAAGTTTGGCCGCAAATTTCTGCCGATGTTCTCCCGCAGAAACGCACGATCAAACGTGTAAAATCAAAGGAGGGAACATGTACGGCAAAGGTGGAGCTCGTAGGCAGAGAGAGAGAGAGGAAAAAATTCAAAAAAAGAGAGCCTTTTGATGGCTTCGATTCGCGGAGCTGATTGAGATTTTGACGATGAGTTTTGGTTCGATATTCTCCTTTTCCTTCGCCCAAACGCAAAGTTCACGCCCAAACCCTAAACAGCAAATGATCAGCAGCATGAGCGATCCTTTCCTTCATATTAAGTGAAGGAAAGAAGCCATGTGTGGAACTGGTCGTCGTCTTCAACTTCAGCTCCGTTTGTTTTGCGAGAAAAATTATAATGTTTTTCGTTATTTGATTGAAGTCCTCCGGATTTTTACTCTGGATACGATAGAATAATAAAATTCAAAGATTTTGTTATAGCAAATCGAAATACTAAACATGACACAGAGTAATCTTTAACAGTGATGAGGTCGAATTTCTTGATATCTATTATCATGTCCATTATTTAGTATGAACAGACATATCAAGTGTAAATGAACCTGAATATGCGCAAACGATGATCGAAAGGATCTCTCTTCACTACCAAAGAAAGAAACTACAAATCCATAAACCGAGGTAACCTCCATCAATCAATCCAAGATTATTGTGCGATCTAAATTCCAAACAGCAAAGGAGCTCTCAGCTATGAAACGTCAAATTTAATAAGAGAGAAAACACGATCATTCACGTCTATGGATTTTTTTACTTTTTTTTTTATAATTTTTCTTGTTCTGTTTTCTTCTTCCTTGGTCGATCGCCCGCCACAGGTGATGGACGAGTTCACCCAAGGTCGGTGAGGCTCGAGCCTCACTAAAGGTAGGGGAGCCTCTTGCCACTTGCCAGCGAGGCTCGAACTCGTCAGATTCTGGGGAAATTAAGCGTCTTGGGCGAGCCTTGTCCTTCGCTTGTGGCTGTGGCCGGCGACCAATCGAAGAAGAAAGAAAAAGATATAAAAGAAAACTAAAAAGAAAAAAAATAGTACAAATAAGAATATAAAAATAAAAATTAACTAAAAACACTCGATTTTGTTTTCTAATAATCTATATTGCAAGAAGAGAGTTTCATTAACTATTGAATCGAGTCTGAGTGCTGAGGACCAGAGCTCGAGCATCGTGGACAGAGCATTGCCTTTATGGACAAGGCTCGTGTTCCGGGCATCGTACACGGGCACCACCAGGACTTTGGGCCGCCAATGGACTAGGGCTTGGTCGCCGAAAACATGCAATTTGGAAGTCGAGGTCTCAAGAACCAGCATTGAGGTTTTCGTGTCCAAGCGCCGATACTTGGTCATACTTGGAGAATGCTTTTCCATTTTTCAAAGATGAAATCATTTTGTCCGTCGACTCAATTTTCTAAGCGAACCAAACTCCGAAAAATGAGGAAAATATTTTCCCGAAAGATGTTCTTCACTAAACAAACGGAGCATTCGTTTCGCGTATTTATAGGCGGGCGTTTTCTTATTAACCCCTAACTCTAGACTTTTACTATTTTAAGTTTCTATGCCTCTATTGCGGAGGCCGGCCAAAAAAAGGTAATGTGGTGGTCCTCTATTTAGATACGTAACACGCTTTGCACATTTCGATGTGGAAATTGACCTCAGCCGGTAACCCTTGCTTAATATAATGATGTGCATTGAAATATGGGAAAAACTTACATCACAGTATGAGAATACTGTTAGTTATATCAGATCGTAGATCTACACACCATCAATGTGTATTTTGCTTAAAGCACTCGTTAATTAAAAAATCGTGAGGTCATAAATAATGACAGTACTGTCATACTGTCACGGTAGCAAAGCCCTTGAAATATATGCCTAGCCATCTATTAAAGCGATTATATGACACATGTATGATTGGTGGGTCTGGTCCAACGTAGTTACTCCTACTATATTTGTGCCCTAGTGAATAAAGTAAAAAAAAAAAAAACTAATGATCAGAAGAGGAACTTAAACCTTACTCGATGCCATTTCTAAAACCCTAATCAATGTCATTTAAGGAGAAGAGGACAGAAGAAGATTCTTGAGTCTTGATGTCCAAACTCTCATCTAATTTTTCCTCCAAACCCGTCTTTTTTTTTGTGCTCTTTGCTCTAAGATTTTGTCCCCCTGCGTCGTCGCATAACACTCGAACCAGACATGCACAAACCAGCCCATGTGAAGCTGTCGCGTGCGAGTTTGTGATGTTCAGTGACTATGTCTCTAGCTCCAGCAGCAGAAGCTCCAAAGCTGAGTCCCTGATTCGAGATTCTCTTCACGAGGGAGAAAGCGTTTGAAATGTACAAAACGCACTGCATCCATCGGGTCTTTTGCGGGAAAGTGAGATAAAATTTATCGGCTCGCTTTTTGCGCCCCTGCTCGCCATGCATTTTTAGAGAGAGGGAGAAGGAGTGCGTTCTTCTGAAGTTTCATGGATGCGTCCAAGCCTTGTAACAGACAAGTAAACACTAAGCCTGACGTATCCGGAGCAGTGAAGAATGTACAACAAATTCTCTTTGGGATAAAATATTGGCTTCCCCACTAAGATTTACCACTTAGGGTAGGGTCCGCATGAAATCTTGCCAACTTCTTAATTTCCCTGTCAGAAGTTGATCTGGTAGGGAAATTCGTTTGATAAAATCACTGCCGAAGTAGAAATTCGTTTGGTAAAAAAATTAACTTCTGGCAAGATTTTTTACTTTTGGCAAGATTTTTTGGGCGATTTTGAGAAGTAAAAAATTTTTACTTCTCCCCTTGAGAAGTCATTCTCGCGGGACCGGCCATAGTGGCCGGCCGCCGCCGGCGATCGCCACCATCGAACATTTTTTTTTTCATAATGTTTCGAACATCGTCTTTTTTAATCATTATCAAACGCATTTCTCTATCAGAAATCAACTTCTGAAGCATAAGCTGAAAATTCAACTTCTACTTCAAAGTAAAAGCTGAAAAATCAACTTCCCTTCCAGAAG
Source organism: Rhodomyrtus psidioides (assembly GCA_021437785.1). Classification (NCBI taxonomy): domain Eukaryota; kingdom Viridiplantae; phylum Streptophyta; class Magnoliopsida; order Myrtales; family Myrtaceae; genus Rhodomyrtus; species Rhodomyrtus psidioides. The sequence continues at coordinate 3,863,236 of JAILYB010000040.1, read as the reverse complement.
TCATTCTTGGGCTGGGCAAGATCTCATGCGCACCCTTGGCTCCCCAGAAGAAAATGCAACAAAGGAAGAGTTTCAGTCGCTCTCTCCTGTTCCTAAGTCCATGACACAGTCATGGATTAAACTTCAAGCTAAAAATGGCCTTAGATGAATCAAATGGTACTCATTATTCTTCAGACATCTCTCTCTCTCTCTCTCTCTCTCTCTGCAACATCTTGTTTTCTTCCTTCTGGATGTTACAAGTTGAACCTAGAGTATGTCGCGATCCGGGGCTATCTCATACTTTTTTCCTTTCCCCCCCTTCTCACTCAACACGAGAAAGCCAAGAGAAGACGCAGAGGAGTACAACGCAAATGTTAGTGAACTTCAAAAGAAACGACGCTTTAGTTAACGTCACCTCCATCGCAGCAGCTAGTACCCATCGTCTTCCATAGACTAGCACCTATAAGATTATTCATAAGAAACTTATGGGGTGGGCAAAGGACTGGTATAGATGAACAACTAGCGCCATCTATCTGAACTTTTCCATGAATAATGCTGGGTAACCACTTCTCTCCTTTCTACCTTCCGGACGTGTATCTCAGAACTAAAGGAGGCAAAAGGTACATCAGCCAATAATTCCTTATTGTTTAGATAGGCTGTACGTGTAGCCATTTGAGGTGGACAAATAGAGCCTCCCACTCGACGATTAGTCTTCCATGTAGACCTATCAAATGGCTGAGTTGGGTCGGGTCATATTGCAATGCAAATTCGTCAACCCATACCCAATCCAACCTGTAGCGTCCCATACCGCTACACCAGTCTAAGGGCTTCCTAACTTGTTCTCTTCTTTAATCTTTCATTACTCAAAGTAATTAGTGCATGCAGAAGCTTAGTTCAGAACAAATAGTCGGCCATACATAACAAGTGCATGATAAACCTCAGACATCAACTTTAAACATCAACGGCAGGCACGCCATCAAGAATGTATGGCCTTAATGAGTTCCGCTAACCAAATCATACACATGAATCGCAAACCACGCACTTATTAAAATACTGAATTCATGTGTGTGTGTGTGTGTGTATTTTAGCCAGTTCTTAACAAAGTTCAAAGACTCTGGGAGCATTACAAGTTACAATACTAATCCCGGCCTAACGTCACCTTTGGCGGGCTTCATCTTCACCATCAACATCCATGGGTTACTCCTTGCCACCAACATCATTGGTTAGCTAAGCTAATCTGAAAAATAGTTATCCCATGAGGGGTGAGCTCAATCGCTCCGCAAATGAACGCCTAACACAATAGAATGCTAGTATTGAGATCAGAACATAACATCAATAATCACAGTTTCAATGCACAAGTAAGATGATATGTGCACGAGATTCTTGTCCAATCTCATTGATTTCTTATGCAATGCAATGCCGGCTCACAAAAAGACCGTCCTCTCCGACGGAGGCATCCCCGAATCACACAACGGAAGCATCTTGTCACAAGAGGCATCCCCGAATCACATAGCGGAGGCATCCCGATTCCATATCGGCTCCATGATGCATCGTCGGATAAACATCACTACTGGATAATCTTTTTGTTTCACCATGAAATGCCATGCAATGCACACACACTGCAATCGTACCCTCGTCAACGTTCAGAAGATTCAGTGCAAATGAATGAGTTGCATCATTTTCATGCCTTTTTAGAAATTCAATGCAGAAATCATGCATACCAGGAGAGAATTCAAGAATACAATCGGGATTTCAAACCATCGACATACGATTCTAATGTCAATCCAAACGAACTATAAAAGTTAGAAATCCACTCGTCTTTCAATAGAAATGTTGATATTCAGGGACGACCGACAGACGGTGAATGACATTCATCAGCCTTGGAGGATATATGTAAGTAGAGTAACGACGTTTTGACGATTAAATTGACTCTAAAGATTTATATAGGAGAAGCAGCTGAAGACTAATCAGCTTATGTTGAGTCAGCTTGCAGCTGAGTTAGCTTCAGACAAGTCAGCTTGCAATTGACCATGGCATGACTCTTGTCCATGCTCATGACACGTGTCCACCACGTGTCATATGGGCAGTGACACGTGGCACATGCTTGGTCACGTCGTCCTTTTTCCCCAGTTGTCCTAATTTCGCACATATTTGACCCTATAGGACCTAAATCAAATACATAGTTGTCGCGACCCTCCCCTCGAGGCGGGGGGGAGCGGCTAATGGGCCGCCCGATCGCTGGCTTAGATCGGGCGCAGGCCTCTCCCAAGGCCCATTTCCCAAGTCGCAACTACTGGATGTACGTGGTCGACCTTTAGTGCGGTCTAGTGACATGTGAAAAAGTGTACATGCCAAGGAGTCGCCACCAATTGTTTCGTGGAGGGTACGATCGGAAACCCTATCGAATAGTTGGGAGTGGTCTTATTCGATCCTGCGGAAACCAGAAAAGTGGGTTCGGGGACTTAGTTACGTCGACTGTCAGAGTTGACGCCCTTTCGGTACCTAAGCTGAATGGTTTATCTGATCTTAGGATTTCATACAAACGAGTGGGGTACAGATCTTAAATCTAGGAGTTCATGTAGATGGGAATATCTACCCTATCACTTACAATCATTAAAAATAAGTGCGCAAATCAAGGATCCAATACATGCGGATAAAACACATGAAATCAGCATGGCATCCCTAATGAGGCCCTATTAGCCTAGAGAAGTATCAATCAAGGCTTAGGAGTGATTTGGACATGATTCGCCCACGAGGGGCAGAATCGTATTTTTGAACAATTCGGGGACGATTCACCTCAAAAAGGGCAAATTGGTCATTTTAGATGAATTGGGAAGCCAAAAGACAAGGGAAATAGGATTGGCCATCAATCCAATCCATTTCCCATTTTTCGGGAATTTCCAGGATTTTTCTGGAATTTAAAAGTGATTTTACCCTCAGAGGGGTAAAATCGTCATTTTGAACAAAGATGAGAACTGAAAATCTCAAATATTAGAGTTGGCCGTCCACCTGACCCTAACCCTAATTTTTAAGCAATTTTCAGGGCTCAATTAGGACAAGAAAGACAATTTTCCCATTGAGGGGCAAAATCGTCATTTTGAGGAAAGGGGCGGGACTCGAAAACCCAAACCTAAGAATTGGTCACATACTTGACCCTAATTCTTGCCTTGACATTATCGGCCTTATCTCGCATATACGGCAGAGGCGACTTACCCCTAAAGGGTAATGTCGTCGAGTCTTGGAAGAACGGATAAGAAACCCCAAAAATAGGGTTGACCAGTTGTCTGTGGTCAACCCTTGATTTTTGAGGATTTCTGGAGTGTCTAGGATTTTTCCATAATTTTTCCACATTTTTTTGGAATTTTCTAGAATTTTCTAGCATTTTTTTGGATTTTCTAGGATTTTTCTGATTTTTTTTTATTTTTAAAAATCACTTTTTATTTTTTAATTAAAAAAATATGATTCGGACCGGGTCGACCCGACCCACTCGGGTCGGAACCCGGCCCATACCCAGACCCGCGCGAACCTCGACTCCAAAACGACGCCGCATCTCATTTTTTATTTTCGGATTATTATAATCTGATCTGACGGCCTACACCACACCGCGTGGCTTGTCCGCGCCCACTAGATCTGATTACTAGATTCTACGGTCTAGATTAAGCGAAGACTCGACCTGAGCCGTTTGATTGACTTACTAAAACTAACGGACAAGATTAGAACCTTAGACTTGATCTGAGCCGTCCAATCCTACTAGCCTAAACGACGTCGCCTACCCACTTAGCCAAACGACACCGTTTCCACTCTTTGTTTATTTTCTGATTTCGAAAATCATTTTCAGTTAATTCTATTTATCAATCGGACGGCCACTAGATCTTAGGTTCGATTTATCTCAGCCGTCCGATCCTTTAATTCGAATAACAGACCCTAACGGCCATGCTGACTCGACACTACGTGGACCAATCACTGAATGACATCTGGACGTTTGACTTGTTGACCGCGCCACGTCAACTTCGTCTTCAACCTTGCGACTCCGGCAGAACGGACGGCTGTGCTTCTCCGGTGGTGATCTAACGGTGGAATCTTGACGGATCGGAGCGAGACCGGCGGCAATCGACTCGCGATGATCTCTATTTTAACATATCTAGGAATCGTAACATTCTATTCACATAATCGCAAGAATCATGTAAAGTGCCGAATACGGCCATGGGAGTTCGATCGCGTAATCTATATAAAATCGCAGCAATTCAATCACAGAACAACACCGGTAGAGGTTCAGAAGACTCACCTCGAGCTCCGATTGAGCTCGCTCGGCCCAGATTGGGCTGGGGAAAGATGAACAGTGGCTCGGCAATGGAGGTTGGATTGGAAGACTCAATTGGGCGTGTTAAGACAAAATCGATGCAAACAGGATACGCGACGATGGTCAGTAATGTTCGAAAGGCAAAACGCATACTCTAAATCGAACTATCATAGTCGGAACTGAATCCCGCCATTAAAGCACAGTAAGAAAACTCGAGAGTTGAACTCACCTGTTTCGGAGAGATGGGTCGCGCGGCTGGTGGCGATAGCTTCCTCTCGACACGGGCGACCTCCTGGTGATCTTCGCGAGCTCTGGTCTAGCCTGTGAAGGCCCGACCGCCGCTCTGTAAGTTCGAGCTCGACCCTCGACAATGGCGATGGAAGGGAGCCCTTTCTCTTTCGTTCTCTCTCGCTCTCTTGATTCTCTTTGTCCTCTACTAACCGAATCCACCCTCCTCTCTAACTGAAAGCGATCACGAGCTTATATAGCCTATTGGATTTCTGGCGCCGAACGGTGGAGCTTCAACCAACTCCATTTGGCACGTGTAGTCACGTGCAAATAGGTCAGAACGACGTCGGGGAGAATGGGCATTCTGTTTAATCCCATTTGGTTCTGCGGCCGGCTTTATTTTGCACGAATTTGGCAAGGATTTGAGCTGTTTTTTGCTTTTGTTGACTTTTGCAGGTCCGGCGACCTTGACCGTCCGATTACTCCTTCCTCCGGCGACTATTGGCCTTGGGGTTGGTCTCGATCGGTAGGTTTCGAGGTAAAGAACAATACGCCCACCATTCCTCTTTCAATTAGTCGCGAATTGCCCTTCAATTTGGCGTTCGAAACTCAGTTCATCACTGTTCATCTGCTCGAGCTCTGTTGGGGAAGACGACACTGTAGCAAACCGGTTCGACCGGTCCGACCGGCGGTCTGACCGGTCAGAACCGGTTTCGACTCACCATTTTCGAAATTAAACCCAAATTAATGGGAAATTTTTGTAATTGAACCTCATAATCGAATCTAGGGCATGAATTCTATCTAGAAATGTGGTTTTGCCCAAAAGTTTTCATCAATTTCTACAAAATCCCCAAATTCTCATTTGATTGGAAATTGGGGATTGTGTAATTGAGGGTGCAAATGATCAAATTGGGTTAAACCACCTATGCCAATCGATTTAAAATGGTGAAATCCATTGGGTAGCATGTTCAATTTGTAATTATAGTCCTTGAATTGAAAGTAATTTCGATTATGCTCAATTTCAAGGACTAAAATGCAATTATGTTTGCAATTGAACAGCTTGTCCGAGCAATTAGGTCAAATTGAAATGAGGGACAATTAGATTGAATGTCAAGATCCTATAAAATGCCAAAATTGCAAATTAAAAGACTCAATTATTATTTTTTTCTTCAAATTCAATAGTACGGGTTACAAAGGAACACCTAAAATTGAATCTGATTTTAATTTTATTGTGAGGTCGAAAATACAAGGGATTAAAAGGAAAAATATTGGATATTTTTTCATATTTTTGTGACCTCAAATACTATTTTTCTCGATTTTTAAGTGTTTTTTCTATTTTCCAAAAATACTAAAAAAAATATGAAAAATATGAAAAATTATTTTTTGGTCAAGAATGGTTCCTTGGGCTTGGCCAAGGCCACCAAAGTTGATTTTGTAGTTTTTTGACTTTTTATGAATTTTTTTTATGATTTTTTCAAAAAATAAAAAATGAAAAAGGCTGGGTCAAAAAATCAGGTGTCAACAGCTGCCCCTCTTTGAGAGGAATCTCGTGAGAGGTTTCTCTCAAAGACAGGTGACACCTGAGTCTAGACCGACTCAACTGTGGAAAAGAAAAACGAATCTTCACACTCAGTCTTTCTTGTCCCGTTGGTGAACGTTCTGTTCTGCATTCTTTAGCTGAAGTGAGAAAGAAAGTAGAGAGACCCACATGTTACTTACCTGTTGATTACCTGCCTGATGCTCGTACGGCATGCGCGGTGTACAGCGGGATCAAGTGGATACCTAGGGACTCGTCTTTTGAGTATCCTAGGGCGATTAAACTCTAGCCTGTATGGTAGGCCGTACCAAAATGGGATTCCTATACTTAACAGGAACCTGTGAATGACGGACCCAGTCTCTTAGGGATTGTCAGAAGTTTTGATCCGTATGGTGGATCAGACCATGAATAGGACTCCTTCCTGCTAGGAACCTATGGATGACGCACCCAATCTCTTAGGGATTGTCGGAAGTTTTGATCCGTAAGATGGATCAGACCATGAATAGGACTCCTTCCTGCTAGGAACCTATGGATGACGCACCCAGTCTCTTAGGGATTGTCAGAAGTTTTGATCCGTAAGGTGGATCAGACCATGAATAGGACTCCTTCCTGCTAGGAACCTATGGATGACGCACCCAGTCTCTTAGGGATTGTCAGAAGTTTTGATCCTTCAGGGGGATCAGACCATGAATAGGACTCCTTCCTGCTAGGAACCTATGGATGACGCACCCAGTCTCTTAGGGATTGTCAGAAGTTTTGATCCTTTAGGGGGATCAGGCCGAGAAATAGGATTCTTCTCTATTAAGAACCTATGGATGACTCTCCCAGTCTTTTAGGGATTATCGGACATTTTGATCCTATATTCTAAGGAATTAACTATGATTTATACAAGTGAGGTGTGCCTAACCTTCAGGCTTTATCAAATGGGCTATTCTGGGTTTAGGGGTTACCCAGAACCTCACAGAAAGCTGATTCTGAAAATTGTCCTTTCGACATGCAAAGCGTTATTCTGGGATTTGGGGATTCCAAGTATCCTGCAGAAAACTTAGACTTGTAAACTTGAAATCTCACAAAGGGATGATTTCGGAGATTGTCCTTTTGATATGTGAGGTGACATTCTGGGATCTTGGGAGCTCCAAGTATCCTGCAGAAAGATCAAACCTACAAAATTGTTCATAAGAATGTGTTTTCCTGAGATATGGAATTAGCAGGGATCCTGTAGGAAAGTAAACTTGAAAGCTCTTCTTCATAGAGCAAGGCATCCTTCTAGAATCTGGGGTTACCGTGATTCCAAGAGAAGTTGTGCTCTTCTGAGATCTGGGATTGCCAAGAATTCTGTAGAAGTTTAGACATGTTAAACGTTTCTCACCAAGAGTGATACAAGCTATTTTAGGAGCTGAAGTCATCAAGAATCTTGCTGAAGCTCCAATAAAAAAAAAAATTTATTAAAGACACATCAATGGTCTTTAAATGATATCTGATGTCAGACTGACAGCACTTTAACATAGTCAAAAAAAAAAAAAATTCAATGAATGCATTACGATGTTGGAGGTTATCCAAAACGCCTTGCAAAATACGGAAGTGATCAAAAATTCCTTGTGGGGAAAGTTTGAATCAAACAATCTGACATTACCAGAAGAGTTTGGTTAAAATGTCCAACGGAGTATTCTCTTCAAAGAGGACTTCTCACCATTTTGAGATAATGGTCTTTTACCAAGAATGCTTTCGAATTTCCTATCAAACCTGCGCCTAGGGTTCAGGATTATTCGTAGTGAATACGCCCCGATCGATCAGGAGGACTTCCCAAGGACCGTAATGTTGGGCTCGGTCAACGGTCTTCAAAGGGGGACTTGCGTGCAAGTCAAGGCTTTTGAAGATGAGTCTTCAATGTCTGCTCCGGGTTTACAAGTCAAGAAGCCTGCAAAAATGAGAGAGAAATAATCTTGCTCGAACTTCTTCGAGCTAAGCTTAGACATTAAACCCTATGTCAATCCATGTGCCTTAATCTGAAAAGGCTCTTCAGGGTTGTAACGTAGGTAGGTTTGGGGACTAAAAAAGGCCTGTTTTTGGCTCAGAATACGCGAAGGGTTTAAACATTGGTGATCACTACCGGTTTGCCGCCGATCCTGTCCCTTCTGGTTCAGAGAGTGTCTTCAGTTTTTGAAGTGCATTGATAGTCTTTGAAGAGCATTGTCAGCCTTCGAAGCGCACGTTTGTCTTTAGAGAACATATCTCTCTCATGTTGAGATGGTGTCAACATCTTGTCTATACTTACATCATCTGAGTGTGACGTGATTTGGGAGCATCCTTTGCTGTCCAGCTCCCTTGGAATTTTTCTTACTAGTGACCTATACAAAGGTATCATGCCCCCTTTTGGCATTTACAAGATTAGACACATAATTCACAAGTGTACAAGTATTTGGATGGGCATTGGCCTTGCTTTTACCAGGCACTTTGCTTTTTCTTGATGCCCAAGATCAAATTTTTCTCTTCTCTTTTTTTTTTTTTTTTTTTTTTGAGACCCCATCTTTTCTTTTCTTTTGGGGATCAGAATTTTCAAATGAATGTGCTAGATGTATAGCTTGAATCTCAGCACTCGAACATTAATCTAGGAATTTTTTTCACAAATCCTGTGTTTTTGTGACGTCGTTTCCACCTTGGAATATGCAATGATCACCAACGGGTTTGTGAAATGAACGTATAGGCTCAATTGGGCAGTGCGAAGGGTAAAAGTGTATAGGATAGAGAAACGAATGCTTTTCGTCATCCTAAAGCACCTGAATTACCATAGAAGTTAAAATGACAAGCAACACACGAAGATTGATGCAAGTCTGAGCAAGAGAATTTCTAACCATTTACCTCTTGATACCGCTGGACGTACCTCTAGTTTGCCCCAATGTGGGGTGGTTCTTGACAGGGGTATGGAATGAAATCGCCGTTCAAAGGGTTATCAATGATCACCTGTAGTGTTTATGATAGAGAAACGAATGCCTCCGTCGTCTCGATCCATGTAATCACTGCGAATAATCCTTACGTCCGTAGGTCAAGGTCTCGCTATCCTTACCACTCCACTTATCTCTCAAGTGTGTATGGGACGTGTTTGGACCAGGCTTGCCTCTTGTCTGAGGAATCATCCTTTTGAACGGTTTAAATAACTTTTGTCGGAAAAGTTCATTTTGTTTTTTTCAAAACTTACCCTCCAAGGGGATTTATGATGCACAATGCATATTTCAATCATGTTCAGATAACCTCCAAGTTTAAACATGAATGCCAATGACATGACTGTGAGAATTTTACGTTTTTCTAGACATGAGATTTGAATGCATGCTAGATTGCAAGAAGCCTTCAAATTCTATCAATAAGGATTCTGACAGTCTTGCAAACCTAAAAGATTGGGAAAGGAATACTTACCTGCCCAGCGCGGCTAGGGATTCCTGCAAAACATAAAAAGAATATGTCAGTGTATGCTCTCGAATTTCAGAAAATTAGAATGATACACTTTACCCTTGATCATGCCCTCCAATGGAAGTGGATAGATTTACAAAAATCTGCATTTTTCTTAACAACACAAGATGGTTAAGTTGTTCTAAAATTTCTTGAAATTCTCAGTCTTTGGAGAAGAAGACGTGCACCTGACCACCATGACGTTAGGTCTCCTTGATCATGCGTTCCAACTTATCGCGACCCTGCTTCCTTGGATCCTGCAATATTGAACACATGCTAATGTATGCATAGATGCATGACATGCTTATGCAAATACTATTATGAAGAGTAGGCTCAATTCGAGGCAGGGCATATGACCGGAATCTGATTTTATTTCAAGGGTAATATTTCTTCACAGCATCTGAATTCACAGGGTGCCCGAGTTCTTCTCCCTCGGAGTTTACAAGAATTAATGCTCCTCCCGTGAGGATCTTCTTAACAATGTAGGGGCCTTCGTAATTTGGAGTGAATTTTCCCCCTGGATGGGTAGTACTTGGCAAAACTTTCCTAATTACCAAGTCATTTACTTCGAAGTTTCTGGTCTTGACCTTTCGATTGAACGCCCTGGCTACCCTCTTCTGGTAAGTTTGTCCATGGCAAATGGCTTTAAGATGTTTCTCATCTATTAAGTTCAGCTGTTCATATCTGTGCTTGAAATACTCTGACTCAGAGAGTTTATCTTCGGATAAGATTCTCAAAGAGGGAACCTTAACTTCTACCGGTAGAACTGCTTCTGTCCCATATACCAAACTATAGGGAGTTGCCCCTGTAGAAGTCCTGATCGACGTTCGGTAAGCCATCAAGGCGAAGGGCAGCCTTTCGTGCCAATCCCTGTAGTTTTCTGCTGTTTTAGCCAAGATTCTCTTGATGTTTTTATTGGCGGCTTCCACTGCCCCATTCATTTGTGGGCGGTAAGGAGATGAATTCAGATGTCGAATGCTAAAGTGATCCAGCAGACCATCGACAATCTTGTTGTTTAGGTTGGACCCATTATCTGTGATGATCGCTTGAGGGGTACCATACCGGGATATGATATCTCTTTTGACAAATCTTGCCACATTTCTTGCAGTGACATTCTTGTAAGAGCTGGCTTCTACCCATTTGGTGAAGTAATCAATCGCTACCAAGATGAAGCGATGACCATTCGAAGCCATAGGATTAATAGGCCCTATCATGTCTATCCCCCACATAGAGAAAGGCCAAACTTCAGACATTTGGTGTAGTTCGTTCGGGGGTGCGTTAATCTTATCCCCGTATATTTGGCATTGGTGGCATGACCGGACGTGCTGACAGCAGTCTGATTCGATGGTCATCCAATAATAACCTAGCCGCATGATCTTCCAGGCAAGGAGGTGGCCATTCATGTGAGGCCCACACGCACCTTCATGAATCTCTTTCATGAGAATATTTGCTTTTTTGGCATCTACGCATCTCAGTAGAGTGGAATCGAACGATCTCTTGTATAGAATTTGTCCATTGAGGAAGAACTTGCTGGCCATCTTGGTTATGTATTTTCGGTCTCCTGACTGGCATCCTTCAGGGAATTCCCTTTTCAAGAGGTAATTCTTGATGTCATAGTACCATGGCTCTCCATCACATTCCTCTTCGATTAACATGCAATAAGCTGGCTTTTCAACAATGCCGATTCTCAGAGGTTCTATATCCAACCCTTCAACCGTTTGTAACATCGAGGCTAGGGTGGCTAATGCATCTGCGAATTGGTTGTGAGACCTTGATAGGTACTCGAATGACACTTCTTCAAACTTGAGTATCAATTCTTCAAGGTATTCATGGTAGGGGATGAGTTTTGCATCTTTCGTCTTTCACTCCCCTTGTGTCTGTAGAATAATGAGCATGGAGTCTCCAAAGACTTGTAACCTAGGTATCTCCATAGAAAGGGCCAGTCGTAGACCCAGAATGCATGCCTCATATTCTGAAATATTGTTGGTACAAGGGAAAGTTATCTTTGCCGCGACAGGGTAATGTTGACTATCTGGGGATATCAATACTGCCCCAGTGCCTGCCCCTGATAGGTTAACAGCACCATCGAAATACATGATCCATTTATCCTCTGCTAAGTTCAGAATTCGGCTTTCTGTGTTCGTTACTTCAGGGGATTCAGTGCTCGATGGGTTTTCTGCCAGCATGTCTGCTATAGCTCTTCCTTTTACCGACTTCTGTGGAGAACATTTAATGTCAAATTCAGACAACATTACTTGCCATTTTGCCAGTTTCCCAATTAAAGCGGGTTTCTCCAGGAGGTATTTGACGGGGTCGTTCTTTGTTATGAGCTGAATGTGATGATGTAGGGTATACTGCCTTAGTCTTCGTAGTACCCATACTGCTGCTACGCAGGCCCTTTCAACTGGTATATATTTTGCTTCAGATGGCATGAATTTCTTACTCAGGTAATAAATGGCCCTCTCTTTTCCATCTATCGGGCTTGTCTGGGCAAGTAAGGCTCCCAAGGACTCTTGTCGTATGGTAAGGTATAAGGTCAATGGGTGACCAGGAATTGGTGGCACAAGCACCGGTGGTGTGATCAAATAGTTTTTGATCATTTGGAATGCCTTGCTGCACTCGGCGTCCCACGTTATTTTCGCGCCTTTCTTAAGCAATTTGAAGATAGGCTTGGCCACATCAGACAGCTGATTGATGAACCTGGCAATATAGTTCAATCTCCCTAGAAGGCTTCTCACTTCTTTTACTGTGGATGGAGTTGATAAATCGTGGATGGCCTGGATTTTTGAGGGATCAATCTCAATGCCCCTGTTGCTGACTATGAACCCAAGGAGTTTCCCGGATCTTGCCCCAAACACGCATTTGTTAGGGTTCAACTTTAACTTGTATTTGCGCAGGCGCTCAAATAATTTTCTTAATACCTGTATGTGATCTTGTCCTTTCTTGGATTTAGCGATCATGTCATCAACATATACTTCAATCTCTTTGTGGATCATATCATGGAATAACGTGACCATAGCCTTCTGGTAGGTAGCCCCGGCGTTTTTCAATCCAAAGGGCATGACTTTGTAGCAAAAATTTCCCCATGGTGTGGTAAATGCAGTCTTGGGTTTGTCTTCTTGTTTCATGGAGATTTGGTTGTATCCCGAGAATCCATCCATGAATGAGAATAATTCATAACCTGCTGTACTATCCACCAATACATCAATGTGGAGGAGTGGAAAATCATCTTTTGGGCTTGCTCTATTCAGATCTCGGTAATCTACGCAGATCCGAACTTTTCCGTCTTTCTTCATGACGGGGACTATATTTGCAACCCAGTCTGAATATGGGATAGCTTCAATGAAGCCTACCTTAAGGAGTTTCATGACTTCTTCCTTAATCTTGTCTTCTAACTCGGCTTTCATCCGCCTACTGCCTTGTTTGACAGGTTTGATGCCAGGATCCGTGGGCAATGCATGTTCCACAATCTTAGGATCAAGGCCTGGCATATCCGCGTAAGACCATGCGAAGATGTCTTGATATTCTTTTAGTAGCTTGGTGAACTTGAGCCTTTCATCACGGGATAGGTGTCCGCCGATCTTGACCTCTTTGACGTTCATGGCGTTGTTGACACCTGATTTTTGATCAGTCTTTCATAGTTTATTTTTTAAAAATTCATAAAAAATCTATAAAAAGTTAAAAAAATTAAAAAATCATCTTTGGTAGCCTTGACCAAGCTAAAGGAACCATTTTTGATAAAAAAAAATAATTTGTCATATTTTTTAATATTTTCCAAAAATAGAAATATACATGAAAAATGAAGAAAAATAGCGTTCGATGTCGTAAAAATATAGAAAAATAGTCAATATTTTTATTTTAATTTCCTTTTCATTTTGAACTCATAAATAGTCAAAATTCAAGTTCAATTGCATGTATTTCTTCACGACGCATAGAGTTGAATTTGGCAAAAAAATGTCATTCGAGTATTTTAATTTGTAAATTTCTACATATTTTTTAGTCTTGACGTCCAATTAGATCGACCACCATCTATAATAAATTCCCCTTGCTGAATATTTTCGTTTTTGTTTTACATGATTTCATGGTGTAAAACGCCGAGTGGATCCCCAAATATAATCGGGTCGGCATGAGTTCGATAGCTCGTCCAAGACCAAACCAGGGCACGGCGAACCCCATGTGAGTACTCTCGAACTCCTTCGATGCTTCCTAATGCTTTTATTAGGTTAGATCGTGTGTAGAATGGCTAGGACAGCTAAATCATTCTTGAGCTGTGATTGATAAATAGGACTTTATTAGGAGTGCCATGTGATTTATTTGCATATCTAGATTCCTTGAGTTGGGCATTTTATTACTGATTGTGATTGCTAGGATAATCACTCTTACCTACATGAATTTCTAGATTTAGGGTTCATACCTTACTCATCCGCATGAATCTCAGGCTAGAAAATTCAGTCAACTTAGGTACCGAAAGGGCGTTAACTTTGACAGTTGGTGTAACTAAGTCCCCGAAACCATTTCTCTGGTTCTCGCAGAATTGAATAGAAACTCCCAACTATTCGATTGGGTGGTCCAATCATACCCTAAAAAAATGATTGGTGGCGACTCCATGGCATGCACACTTAGCACATGTCACTAGACCACACTGAAAGTCGATCACGCATACCTCCGTTGCGATTTGGGTAATGGGCCTTGGGAGAGGCCCGCGTCCGACCAGACAGGACGGCCCATTAGCCCTCGAGAGCCCGACAACCTCAAGAGGGTCGCGACAGACTGGCGACTCCACTGGGGACTGGTTCTTAACCATTTAGTGGACTTGAGCCGATTAAAAAGTTGATTGATTCTTCTAACCTAATTTTATGCAGATGCTCTCGAAAGTGAGGTGTATATGCTAACGAATGTGTTAGATGTTTTTGTAGACGGGAGAAATAAGGGGTGAAGTGCTTGTTAACTTTGTTTTATGCAGGCAAGAGTTTTGGATGTATGATTGTGTGGATGTTTATATTGAAGCGGTGATTGTTAAATAAAATGCATGTCTTTTGCTTTAGCACGACACAATGAATACACACAATTGCGCCTAAAACCCCAGGCGCCCTCTTTAGGAACACAATAGAAGGAATTGAAAATGGAATCTCCGTGAGGAAAAACATGGGGTAATCCACTTTTCAATTCTGCTCACTTCGAACTATGGATTGAGTCCCAATGCAACGATAGTTATGCAATGGAATCGGCTCTTCCCAGAATTCGAGGTGAGAACCTTGGCTTTAGGTACCAAGCCCTATCTTTTGATTTTTAGGAGTTTTCCCTCACTTGTCTCATGCGTTTGTCTATGGAAGGTTAGTATACCTAACACTGCTAAAAATACAGAGAAGCTTGATTTTCTCTTAAGTTTGGTTGGTAAGACTTTTCTATCCCTCGAACTTGTTACAGCTCTTAATAATTATATTCATTGCATAATTCCGGTGATTGGATTAAATGCCATTTTGAGGATAGATAGGTGTGTTTTCCTCCCAATGTTCTTGATGGAAGATGAAGATGGTGTCATCCCATTACGAGCGCCAAGTGGACAAGAAGAGCCTGCTATGGACATCATTGAGGTATCATCTAATGAAGATAACGATTTGGAATATGTGATCCTGAAGTCACGTCTCAAAGATCGAAACTGGGGCATCTCTAAGTATTAAGATCACATTCCTTTGTTTTAATTTTCATTTCTAGCCTTCTTGTATAGGATTTATTTTGCTGAGATCCTCTCTATCTGATCCCTTATATTGATTGTATTAGGGATCTATTTGTGTTTATATACATTCAGATTGAAATTTGTTGTATTTCTATTGACTTGTCATTGGAATGTGATAGTGGCATTTCTTCTAATCACTCGAATACTCCAAAATCAATTTTATAATTCCTTTGGATGAAATTGAAATTGGAAGTCTTATACAACCTTTTGGCCGTATAGGGCAATACAATCCCAATTTCGCCAGAAGGAACTATAAACTTGAATTGGTTCATGCATATTTTGCATCATTGGTAATCCACAATAATTGATCAAGAGTATTCGTGTTTTTCAAATTTAATGAAAAGATAGATATCCAAATTACTCTCGTTCTTAGCAAACGGCTTTAATTTGGATACTGTATCTTCAATTGAATTTAAAACACATCGTAATTGTGTACTTTTGAACATTCCATTGATTTTCTTGGAATTGATCAAAGGCGATTATCGTGAATTACATTCCTTTCAATGATATGCTTTCCTTTGAGGAATATTGATAAAAGCTTTTGCACAAGGCCAAAACCCTTGTAAAAGCTCTTATCCCTATTAATCACAAGTAAGCATAAAATTGAAAGGATTTATGCTTTATTTTTCAAATTCTTTCTTCTGATTCTGCCTTTTCATTTGAAACAGGTTAAAAACAAGTAGAGAAGAGAAGTCTTTTTGTGGATAATCACGGTGGGAGGTTCCTTTATCCGATCATAAGCAAGATTAAAAAATCAAGATGTACACGCTCGAATCATCAATGTCAAAGCGCAGCTTGCCTAGGTTGAGAGTGGTCAGGTGTTCGAGAAAGTCAGCCATACAGAAGTTGAGACACACACATTAGAGCTTTCATTCATTTCGCTCAATCGAGGGACCTTAAAAGCAGATCATACAAATCATCGGGGTGGAAACATAAAACCGCAATGAGCCCTAATTAGCATCACAAAGGAACCAAGTTGGCCCTCCATATTATTGATGCTTTGCTTATACTCACCACCTCGAGACTCGAGATCTGCAAGCTTAAGAAGAAGGCGTTTACATTCCCCTTTAAGCTCGGCAACCTTGGTCCCGTGATCTTCGGCGGCTATTTCCAGGTCCCGAACTAGTCCTCTCCCATGGGCTATATCCGCGGTAATGCTGTCAAGCCTTTCTTCCTGCCACTCACATTGAAACTTCAACACGACATTACGACGGTCGTGCTCATAGGTGGTCAGGGATAAGGCCAAGCGCTCCACCAAATTTCCCCTCTCGCGAAGCAACATCGAGACTCGCTTGTTGGCGAACTCAACAGCCTTTCTGTGACTATCGGCCACAAGGTTGGCCAACACCAAGCAGTTGGACCGATCCTCATAGCGAGCTCGCAAAACGTGAGCCACGGTAGCTTTTCGATGAGCGACACGGTAAGTCTCTAAAAAGTTTATAAAGAGGGTTGGGAAGATTCTATATTCCCTCTCTAAATTAGTGCCCTCGATGGAGGTGGTGTCTATTTCCACGAGCAAAATGCGGATTTCATCTTCAGTTTCTGGGTGATCGGCTATATGAGCATAGCCTCGACCGAGGAGGTTATAGAGTTTTTCCCACTGGGCCAAAATTTCGGCCGAGAAAGCGCGAATAGGAGAGGAGGTCATTTTCGTTGGAGTGAGGGAGAAGAAGATGAGTGTGGTAGAGTGATTAAAATAAGAAAAGGCAATTATGTAAGAGTGTTAATCTTCTCTGCATTAACTCCTCCTTTTATAGCAACTCGAGAATGAAGAAAGGCACAGCAATAATGCTCGTGGAGCCAAGTTAATTGGGTAAAGCAGTGGTGGCTCTTTCGGTGAACCATCAGATCTGTCCCAGTCCGCGATTTCAGGCTTGATAAACCTAAAAAAGTTGTAAAAAGATATGTCGGTGTCACCATATTAAAATTGAACGGGAGTTAAGCGCAACTATCGAAAAAAGTTGCGAAAGGATTTGGCGGTCCCATCATATTAAAAAACTGAGCAGGAGGCGAGCGTAGTTCCACCTTTTTGAAAATAAGTGGGAGACAGACATGGATATCGAGAAAAGGAAATCGATTTGGTGTCCCTCCACGTTGAAAAGAAGAAAGAAGACGACAAAGCGGGAAATACGAAATCTTGGGAGCAACGCTTGCCTGACGATCTTCATCCATGTTTAAAGAACGTTTCATGGGCATACAGAACCACTCAAAAGAAAATTTAGAGAGAGTGAGCATACATGAGAGAGTAGAGAACCCTGAGTGAGCAAAAATTGATCGAACATTTTTCGATCCAACATGTTTGAGGGTTACCATCAGTTGCTAGAGGCGACTGATCCAAAAATATCAGAAAATGAACTACTGAGAGATCTCGAAGATTCCAGGATGGCGTCTGGTACCAGAACCACAGAACCCAACCCTTTCGGCAACGAAGTTCAGGATCTCAGCAGCGACGACAACAGCAGCAGCGATGGTCAATCTCGGAAAAGGAAACGTCGCCAGTGCCACACTCAGAATGAAATCCAAGAGCTTGAAGCTTTCTTTAGTGAATGCCCTCTCCCGAACATGAAACAAAGAAATGAATTGGGCCAGAAGCTAGGGATGAAACCTTTGAGGGTCAAGTTTTGGTTTCAAAATAAGCGAGCCAAATTGAGGGCTCAACACAGACGTCAAGAACTTGCGATTCTAAAGGAGGAAAACGAAAAGCTTCGAGCGGAGAACATGAGGTATAAAAAAGCTCCCAGCACTATCGCTTGCCTTAATTGCGGTGGCCCTATCACTCTCGGCGAAATGTTCCTTGATAAGCCTTATATGAGGATTGAAAATGCTCATTCACCACCCCACTCCCTCGAACCATCTTCGATACAATCGGATTTTGTTGGAGATATGCATGAACAAATCAATTCTACGAAGTCAATATCGATGCCTTCTAAAGGATGTGATATGCGTCACCATGATTGGAGTTTCCTTAACGATGAGCTTACTATCACGACCGACCAATCCAAAGCTGATGAATTCCCTCCACAACAATTTCCGGCTCGATCAAATTCTACTGGAAATAGGCCAGAGAGCAATAGCCAAGTTGTCAACACTGTTCCGGGTCGCAAGAAGACGAGGGTCAATTGGTCCCCCGAGCTTCATCTCAAGTTCCTTAGTGCGGTTCAGCAACTAGGGATCAACTCAGCATATCCAACGCGCATACTTGAGATCATGAACATACCAGGACTCACTAAAGATGGAGTCGCGAGTCACCTCAAGAGCTACAGAAGGGCGCTAAGACAGCGCCACACAGCACTGAACCTGAAAGAACTCAACTTGTGCCTAAACACTAGGCATGGCTATAACTACAATGCCCCTGAAGTAAGAAATACCCTGCCGAATCTAGGCACCGACCAAGCTGGTAGCAGCACCATCGACTACTTGGGCGCTAATCAGAATATTCCCCCGAATCATCTCAGCACCCCTCAAGAGTATATGCCACAAGTGCAGCAGGTACGAACTCCTTGGTTTGAGCAGCAACTTTTCGCTAGTGCTCTTCCTATCCCCGATCAACATATTGCGCCTAGTGTTCAAAGATCTGCCCGGCTTGGGCATATGATTTCGGAAGATCAAGCGGGCGGATGCTTTGAGGATTTTTGTTTCTCCCATTCCCAAATGGAATGTGCTTTTGATAGTGAACCGATCAATCATCCTCTTATAATCTCGAGCAACGACGAAGGTTCTAGCTCGAAGAATCAGATCGCTCACAACAGAAACAAGAATCCTTCAACGCCAAGCGATGATGGTCAACCCGAATATCAGTTGCTCGAAGAATCAAAAGATTTCCTTGATGAGGAGCTCCATATCTGGATCGATCAGTTTAAAACTGATGGACTTATGAAGTTATGATCCAAAATGACGATTATATGTCTGATTCATGGTGTAGCTGGCTGATCACCGAGAATCCTCAAGGGAACTAGGCACATGTGAATGGATGTATCATTAATCTTTCTGTCATAAAGTCTTCCATGCAAGATAATCTTCCTTAATGCCTAGAGTTAATCTGGGGCAGCGATCAGTACTACCTGCGAGCATCATCATGCTTGAGTACGACAATCCCTTGTTAGATTAGAGTCGAGGCGAATCAATTGAACGCCACGAAGAAAAACATTTAATGGCTTCACATAGGAAAATGCGAGCAAAAGCCCGAGCGAGCTCAAAGACGGTTAGCTCTGTATCGTTCTAAGGGACCTTTAGTCGTTATGAACTCTAAATTGAGCTTGTTTCATTCTCGATGGGGGTCGCTAACTGCTTCAAGAATTTTATAACAAAAAACGAACCAGTTAGGGACGCCAATAGTGCTTTGTCCTGGTAGTCAGTGAACTGGAAGTGGTACGAAACGTCAGGAGTTCGATCTCAGGATTGAAAAATCATTTTATCAGTTTGTCTATCACCCGATGAAGTTCAAAGAGATTCGACGCAGATGACTATAGAACTTGGGGCAATTCGAAAATCATCGATTCATTTTCATCAAGCGGCGAAGTTGGTATTGTAAAATGTAAAGCACGCAAATGACAAATCCGAAGCAGAAGGAGATGAATCATGATTCGCTTATCCAAGGTCGGGATTTCAACCTTCGACTAAAGCCAAATCTAGGATGAGTTTTTGATCTTGCCCACTCGACAAAACCCATCTCCACTGAAAATGGGGGCAAACCATTCCTACATCTGGAAAGCATGTCGAAGCCGAAGACATCAAATTCATCGTTTGATCCGTGGGGCAAGTCCCCGAAGCAATAGTTATCATCCGCAGAGCGTAATGGAATCCATCCTTTCAATGTAAAACACATTTGGCCGCGGAGCCACCCATTTGGTAAAAAGAACGTATCGTTCCTAAATGATTTTCAATTAGATGCGGGGATAATGTTCTCTCATTTTCCTCTCAGGTGATGAACAGAGATGAGGCACCCAAGAAGCCATGCATTCAAATAACAAAACAGTGCATGAAACACGCCCAAAAAGATGAATGAATCTCCTCCGACGTAAATCCTCGAGGTGGATTCGTTGCCCAACCAGACGAAGAAATCATGGCCACAAGCTTGAGGGCCGGCTTCTACAATCCGCACATTGGCATGCAGAATGGAATTCAAATCAAGAGTAAAGTAGTATCGTCCCAATTTGTTTTGAATTTGGAAACCCAAAATAATGCTTAATATTTATCCTTGGCAGGAGCTCGCCATCAGGGCACACATGTAAGTTTCATTTTTCTCCAAAAACCAAGAAGTCGAAAGAACTTTAGAACACCCAACAATCTTGTGTTACTATGTGAAGTGCAGATTTTCACAACCCTTGTACACTCGTTGGAGCATATGACCAAGGGTAAGATGTATCGTTCCAATTTTTGTAAAGTTTTAGAATATACAATGACATATCCCTTTTATATCTCCAGGATCTCCAGCCTCGATGGGCAGGCAAGTATCCCTTTTCCCAATTCATTGGAGATTAAAAACTTTCAGAATTAATTCGATTCTCACATCTAAAAAGACATAGAATTCTTACTTCATTGACATTCATGTTTTAAAACATGAGATTGTCTGAACATGAATTACACATGTATGGTGCATCATAAAATCCCTTTGAAGGATAAATCTTGATGAAATGAAATGAATTTTTCCAATAAGAGTCGTTTGAACTGTTCAAAAGGGTATTTTCTCATAAGAGAAGCGAGCCTAATCCAAACACGTCCCATACACACTTGAGAGATGAGGAGATTGGAAATGATAGCGAAACCTTAACCTATGGATATAAGGGTCATTCGCAACGATTACATGGATCGAGATGACAGAGGCATTTATTTCTTCATTCCAAACACTACAGATGCCCATTGAGAACCCCATTGAACGGCGATTTTCATTCTCAACCCTGTCAAGAACCACCCCACATTGGGGCAAATGAAGGTTAGTCCAACAGTATCAGAAAGTAAACGGTTAGAAATTTTCTTGCTCGGACTAACATAAATCTTTGTGTGTTGTTTATATGATAATCCAAGTGTCATAGGATGACGAGAATGATTCATTTCCCTATCCTACACACTGTTATCCTTTGCACAACCAAGTTGAGCCAGCAAATTCATTTCATCAACCTATTGGTGATCATTGCATATTCCAAAGCAAAGGCAACATCACTCTAGGAATGGAAGCGTGCCAAAGTTTAAGTTGCATATCTAGCATGATTGCCGAAAATCCTAGCTCCAAAAGAAAAGAAAAACACGGGATTAAAAAAAGGGGGAAAAGAAAAATCCCTAGACATCAAGAAAAAGCAAAGTGCCTGGTAAAAAGCAAGGCTGATGTCTATTCAAAATATCCCCAGTAAAGTCTAGAGAGACGATGAAAAGACCCTGCAAAGGAGTTAGATCAAGATGACTACTCTCCAAATGTTGTCGTGCTCAAATTGCAAACACACAAACAGACGGTCTCTTAATGTAACAAGAGACGCTTTTAAACATCCTTGTGCGCTCTAAAAGAGGAGTGTACACTTCAAGAAATGGAGATGTTCTTCGAAGGACATGTGGCAAATTTGCAATGATCACCAATGTCAAACCCTTCACAATTTCTGGGCAAAAAATAAGCCTTTTTCGGTCCCCAATCCTTCCAATGTTACAACCCTGAAGTAGTCTTATCTGACTAAGACACTTGGGTTAATGTATAACTTAGCTCAAAGAAGTACGAGCAAGACTATTTCTTTCTCATTTTGCAGGGTTCTTGACTTGTAAACCCGGATCAGATAGTGAAAAATTTCGTTCAACGGCCTTGACTCAAAAGTGAGTCCCCCTTGGAAACCGATATCCAAGCCTAACACTACGGTCCCGTGAAAGACCTCCTGATCGGTCGAAATGTATGCGTTGCGAATGATCCTGAAACCCAGGCACATGTCGGTAGGAAATTGAGCACTTTCCCTATTAAAGATCATTATCACAGAGCAGTGATGAGCCTTCTTGGGTGAGAAATACTCCAATGGATGTTTTGAGCAAACTCTTTTTGAAATTTTCAAATTGTTTGATCTAGAGTTTCCGTGCAAGGAATTTATGATCACATCTGTATATGGCAGGAATGTTTTGGATAACCTCCAACAATCAAAATGCACATTTCATGACTAAAACTTAAGTCGTAGAATTTTGTCAGTTAGACAATTATTGTCTTCCCAAAGATTACTAATATCTTCTTGGCGAGGAAAATTTTTTCAGGTCTAAGCTTTCTGCAGGACTTTTGGCCACCCCAAAGACTGGGTGCGTCATCCTTAGGTGAAGCCTTTTAGTAGGCAAATCTTTTCTAAGACCGATCCATAGAATGATCGAGTCTCCGACTAGCCCCGAAGAGCGGGTACGTCATCCTTTGATTCATATCAATTTGGAATCTCATAAATGGTAGAAACCGCCTGAAGGGTCAACTCAATGGTAGAAACCGCCTGAAGGGTCAATCAATGGTAGAAACCGCCTGAAGGGTCAACACAATGGTAGAAACCGCCTGAAGGGTCAATGTATGGTAGAAACCGCCTGAAGGGTCAATCAATGGTAGAAACCGCCTGAAGGGTCAACACAATGGTAGAAACCGCCTGAAGGGTCAATGTATGGTAGAAACCGCCTGAAGGGTCAACCAATGGTAGAAACCGCCTGAAGGGTCAAAACAATGGTAGAAACCGCCTGAAGGGTCAATGTATGGTAGAAACCGCCTGAAGGGTCAACCAATGGTAGAAACCGCCTGAAGGGTCAACTCAATGGTAGAAACCGCATGAAGGGTCAATGAATGGTAGAAACCGCCTGAAGGGTCAAAGGACTGGTAGAGACCGCCTGAAGGATCAACCCAATGGTCCGATCCACCATACGGATCAAAACCTTGATGAATCCCGAACGCGGGAGGATTCGTTTTCCCTAATAAGCCTTACATTAGGCAAGCCATTTCTAGTTTAGTCCACCACACGGATCAAAACCCTTGGCAAATTCCCAAATGTGGGATGCGTCTTCCTTAGGTTCCTATCAGTTAGGAATCCCATTATGGTTTGACCTACCATACAGGTCAGAGCTTAACATCCCCAGGACACTCCGATGACAAGTCCTTAGGAATCTACTTGAACCCATCAGACACAGAAAATGCCGCAAGCATTCGACAGGTAAGGGGCAGGGAAGTCTATCTACTCCTTAACTTTCTTACATCATATCAGGGAATTGAACGAGCACATCTCTTTTTAAGGAAAAGCACACATTGATGGACATGAAAATCGGATGTCATGATTTCTTTTCTTTTCCCAGTCGAGTCGATCGGAACACAGGTGTCACCTTGTCTTTGAGAGAAATCTCTGACGAAATTCCTCTCAAAGAGGGGCAGCTGTTGACACCTGATTTTTGATCAGTCTTTCATAGTTTATTTTTTAAAAATTCATAAAAAATCTATAAAAAGTTAAAAAAATTAAAAAATCATCTTTGGTAGCCTTGACCAAGCTAAAGGAACCATTTTTGATAAAAAAAAATAATTTGTCATATTTTTTAATATTTTCCAAAAATAGAAATATACATGAAAAATGAAGAAAAATAGCGTTCGATGTCGTAAAAATATAGAAAAATAGTCAATATTTTTATTTTAATTTCCTTTTCATTTTGAACTCATAAATAGTCAAAATTCAAGTTCAATTGCATGTATTTCTTCACGACGCATAGAGTTGAATTTGGCAAAAAAATGTCATTCGAGTATTTTAATTTGTAAATTTCTACATATTTTTTAGTCTTGACGTCCAATTAGATCGACCACCATCTATAATAAATTCCCCTTGCTGAATATTTTCGTTTTTGTTTTACATGATTTCATGGTGTAAAACGCCGAGTGGATCCCCAAATATAATCGGGTCGGCATGAGTTCGATAGCTCGTCCAAGACCAAACCAGGGCACGGCGAACCCCATGTGAGTACTCTCGAACTCCTTCGATGCTTCCTAATGCTTTTATTAGGTTAGATCGTGTGTAGAATGGCTAGGACAGCTAAATCATTCTTGAGCTGTGATTGATAAATAGGACTTTATTAGGAGTGCCATGTGATTTATTTGCATATCTAGATTCCTTGAGTTGGGCATTTTATTACTGATTGTGATTGCTAGGATAATCACTCTTACCTACATGAATTTCTAGATTTAGGGTTCATACCTTACTCATCCGCATGAATCTCAGGCTAGAAAATTCAGTCAACTTAGGTACCGAAAGGGCGTTAACTTTGACAGTTGGTGTAACTAAGTCCCCGAAACCATTTCTCTGGTTCTCGCAGAATTGAATAGAAACTCCCAACTATTCGATTGGGTGGTCCAATCATACCCTAAAAAAATGATTGGTGGCGACTCCATGGCATGCACACTTAGCACATGTCACTAGACCACACTGAAAGTCGATCACGCATACCTCCGTTGCGATTTGGGTAATGGGCCTTGGGAGAGGCCCGCGTCCGACCAGACAGGACGGCCCATTAGCCCTCGAGAGCCCGACAACCTCAAGAGGGTCGCGACAGGCGTCTCCCAAATTAATGACAATTGGTTCTTCTGAGGTAGGAGGCTTTGATTCTTCAAAGGTGTTCCAATCCCTACGGATAGACGCGTAATCCTCGTCTTCATCTTCCTCAATGTTATAGGAGTGGTTAATGGAGGGATCCGAATTTTGTAACAACCTGGTATGCATGTTTGAGATGATATGCCTGAAATGTCATGAGTATGGTTAGTTTGTGCTCAGTAAAAATGACATGCATGCTTATGTAAAGTCTTTTTCTTTTTTTTTTTTGAAAAAGTTTTTTTTCGAAATAGATGTAGGTACAGATGGGACTAATCCTCATGTCATTGGATATCCCGGTCCCTTGAAAATCTTTTGAAGATTAGGAATCATATGGCAAATCAGGCCTCAAGCTTCTATATGGAAGACTATTATCATCATCGGGCTGATTCGTGGTTCCATATGTCCTTAACAAAACATGCGTGGTTTTATTGAATGCGAAATGGGCCGCGTTACAAGATGTGCTATTTGGACCAACGGCCGGAGATCCAAAGGCGTTTTCTTATGCGTTCAATAAGGAAAGAAAATACAGTGAAATGCAGAAAGTTCTAAACACAGTATTTAAAGATGAAGGAAGAGTCTATTTACTCAGAAGAAGTGGCTTCACTGTCCAACCACTCCATGATGACATTTACAGAGTCATCTTCGAGAAAAGGATTTGTGAGATCTGGTTCCATCGGCGAAGTGATATCCTCTTCAGATAGCCATTTGGAGTTCTGGTCGAAGTAGGCACTTAAGGAATTCTTGAACATTCGAGACCTTCCCTTCCAGGTTGGAGAACCGATGAATGAGTTATTCATGCTGCTTTCGCCTCCCTGGCGTCCCAGGCTTTTGCCTCGGCCTTGGCTTGTTGCTTTCGGGACAGAATCATTCATGGGATACTTCTGATGCCCCAAGCCCATTTTATGTGGATTAGCCTTCAACTGTAGCGGGGCATTTATACCCTGATTATGTTTGCCTAGGCCTTTTTCAGGATTGAACCCGTATGCCAGCAGCATCTTAGCTGGTAGAAGACTGGCTTCTGAGATGTAGGGAGTTTTCAACTTCGACCCTACTGGGGTATGAACTGTTGCTACCAACTCTAGGGAGTGATAGCTCGCTTCAGCTTTCTCTTCAGGTTCAATATAGGGAATGGCACTGTTCTGGTATGCCTGGAGGTCGACTTCCCCATGTACGGTAATCACCTTCCCATCTACAACGAAACGTACTTTTTGGTGCAGGCTCGAAGGGATAGCTCCTGCTGTATGGATCCAAGGTCTTCCTAGCAAGAATCCAAATGCACTGGGCAGATCCATTACTTGAAAGTTTATAGAGAACTTTGTCGGGCCGATGAATACGTCAAGTTCGATCTCTCCTTCTACAGTCTTCCTCATGCCGTCGAATGCTCTCACAGCTGTCTTGGATGTCTTGATCATCTCTTCCTTGATTCCCAGCCTCCTTATGGTAGCCAAAGGACAGATGTTAAAGGCTGATCCATTATCGATCAATACGTGTGCCACTCTTTTGCCATTACATTGGGCAGAGATGTATAAGGCTTTGTTGTGCCCTCTTCCTTCCATAGGGAAGTCCTCGTCAGAGAAGCTCAACTGATCTTTTAAGAGAATTGCTCCTACAAAGTCCCCTAGTTGTACCTCATTGATTGTTTCAGGGACATGTACTTCATTGAGTACCTTCAATAGTGCGTTCTTGTGCTTCTCTGAATTGATGAATAGGTCTAGCAGGGATATCTGAGCGGGCATCTTCCTCAGCTGCTCTATTACTTCAAACTCACTGGTTTTGATGATCGATACGAGCTTTTCGGCATCTTCCCTTGAGACATCTTTTTTTTCGGATTCTCCCTCTCTGGGGGCATAAAATCTTCCAGACCTCATTATTGCATCTACTTGTGTGGTCCCATAGTCCCAATGAACAGCTTTGGGATCATACTCTTCTACTGGGGGGACTTTTATCGTTACAGTTGTCTGATGAGGTATCTCTGGTCCTGACGTGTCGCTTTCTTCCTCCTGAGGCAATTGAATTACGATAGGCCTCACTGGGCAATCTTCTACCTTGCCCAGGCTATCCAGCTCATCCAATCTGATCACCACGGCCGTGGCTACTTCGATCATCAATATGGCGTTGTCGAGTTCTTCCATACTGTTTGAGGTTTCTGGTTGAGAGAGATCATCCATACCTCCCCATCCGTCCGGTATGATGTCTTCAATCTTCTGATAAAAGCTGGTAGGGGCCGAATATTTCACCTTGAAATTGTATCCTCCAGAATCTTGACCCAGGTTGTCTATAATTTCGCTCTTCTCAAGTGCGTCAACCATAAATTTGAGGTCTGCTAGACTTCTCCTCCTGGCTTCTATTTCGTCTTCTTCAAATTCTTCTTCTGATTGAGTGGTCGGCCCCAGATCGTTTGCCAATTTCTCACGTGAGGTACCACAGGTGCTACTCTGTTCAGCTGTGATCAAGAAGTGGTTTCCTTTCAAAGATAGAGATGCTTCAATCCCTTCGAATTCTTCATCAGTAATGTCGGACATTATCCCCAAGCTCTTCATCTTGTTGATACACAACTTCCTTTGGTCGGTTGATATCTCCCCCTCTTTTGGGTATGATGAAGCGGTTGTTAGCAGGTTGGCCAGCTTAGGCACATCTACCTTCAGTTTAAGGTAGTCCTCTTCTTCTTCAGTGAATATTGCCCCTATTGCTTGATGATCTGGCAACGGATTTTCTTGTACATTTGGGGCTGCATTGTCAAATTTCAAAATCTGACTATCGATTAGGGCTTGCACTTTCAGCTTCAGGACATAGCAGTTATCCACATTATGCCCTCTTTCGCCCATATGGTAGGTACAGGTCTGGCTCTCATCAAAGCCAGGATATCTCGCGGGGTTTGCCCTAGGTGGTTCTTTTGCCACCAAGTGTTGCTCCAGCAGCATCGGGAGTAGCTTGGATAAAGGTCTCGGGAGCTGAGAGAATTGTCTCTGGGGTTGCTTTCTTCTAGGCTCTTGTACCTTTGGCGCTGACCAGGATGATCCGCCTTTGGCCTGATTAGAATTGCCAAATGGCTTTAACTTGTGGGGATCTGGTATAAATGCTATGTCCAGTCCGGCTTCTCTTTCCTTTCTCAGAGGGTACTGCTTCCTAGTAGGAGCTTCCTGAGGCCTTCTTTCTTTCAAGGCCCATTCCAGCCTCTCAGCAACCTTAATCAGGTGTGCGAATGTCTGACATCCAGAAGTGTTCAGTCTGTCAAAGTACTCGTAGGGGAGTGCTTTTAGGAATAAGTCGATCAGCTCCTCTTCTGGAATTGAAGGCCTTACTTGGGTAGCCAAGGCTCGCCATCTCTGAGCATATGTCCTGATCGATTCGCCCCTCACTTTTGAAGTTCGTAGGAGGTCTTCTCTTGTTGGGGCTGTAGCCGTGTTAAATTTGTACTGCCTGAGGAAGTCTTCAGCAAGGTCCTCCCATCCGTCATAATCCTCTAAGTCTAGCTCAATAAACCAAGCCAGAGCGGCGCCAGCCAAACTCTCTTGGAATGTGTTCATTAACAACGGAATGTAATCCGAGTAGTGCGCCATCTTGCGCAGGTAATACTTGAGGTGGGCACGGGGACAGCCTGTCCCGTTGTATTTTCTCACGAACTCTGGCTCCCTATAGTCAGGAGGAGTCTCTATTTTAGCAAAAGGAGATATTTTGTCGAAGCGGGCCAGCTCATAGCCTTGACTGCTCAGGCATTCTTCGATCTTGGCCAATCTCTTAGCCTCTGCCTCTGTCTTCACAGTTTGTTTTCCCTTCTCCTCTTTTTCAAGGTTGATGACAACAGGCGAGGCTTTTTGTTGTGCCCGACTATTTGGTTCATGAACGTTTTCCTCTGTATGTTGGGTATCCCTGGTTGCTTCTTTATCTGTTACCTCAGGTACCATGGAAGGGCCCGAGTTGTTCTGATTGTGGGCGGTCGTCTGTCTAGCTTGGTTGGTCTCCAGCATGGCCTTAATGTCAGCCATCATAGTTGCTAGGGCAGTCATCTGAGATTCCAACATGCCTACGCGCGGAGTCAATTCCCGCTGTTCCATTCTCGTCTTTAGGCGGGTACGGAAACGATGCGTTGGCAATTCCGTGATGAGAGTGTACCTGTTTCAAAAGATCTTTGTGAGTGCTTCGCTTGTTTTAGCAAAAAGAAGCAGTTAATTCTTTCAGTTGCATGCTTCTTGCCAGTAGATGAGAAAAAGGGCTACCTCGTGAGCCTTAGCCTCATGTAAGTAGTTCTTTTAATCATTTCTCGACAAGAACTCATGGAATTGAAAGAAGCGTAATTTCTGACGATAGTTTTTATGCATTCGTAAAAATATGTTCACATTCATGCTCATGTGTTTAAGATAGTATTCCACAGAAATGAGAATGTATGAGAAGGCATCACAATGCTTGCTTATTTTACACTTGACGGAATAGTCTATTCAAGTCTAGGACGTTTGAAGCCTAAGGTATCCTCATCATCCCAGTATAGATTTCCCTCTTCAGCTTGGGGCTCCTCGTCTTCTGAACACGACAGTGGCCCCATGTCTTCGGGTATGTAGGGCTCTATTCCAGGTACGTATGGCACGATGTATTCAGGTATGTAGGGCTCGACAAGGCTTCGTCGGATCGCTTTGAAATGTTGAATGTATTCTGTGGTGGCTCTATGAGTGTTTTCTTCTCGAGTCATGTCCTCTGGCCAACTTATTTCTTCAGCCTGGGAATTCTTCAAGGAGAGTATGATGGATGCCACCTTGGCTTCAAGTTGTTTCTTCTCCTCCTCTGTGAGGGTCTGGTTTGGTAAGTCAAAGGAAGAGACACAAGGTCGAGGTGAAGAAGGAATCTCTTGTAGTGCCCCAAACTGCCGAATCACCCTCCTTGGGTAGTATGCAGTAGCGCCTGTGAATCCTAGCAAGGGAACTGGATTCCCGTCATCGCAGGTCAATCTGACTTTGCTTAGCGTCGGTAACCTTAGCCGCCATCGGAGTTGTTCGGGTTTTAGGACTTTGAGGAAGTTCTTCCATTCTATGAAGTTGAACTTAGGAACACGTGTATGAGTCCTAGCGAATGTTTTAAGAGGGTGTGCATTGGGGCTGATTTCAGTGAAACCCATGTGGATGTGGAATTGTCTGATATGGGATGTGAACCACAGATACAGCAGATCACTAGAAGCTCTAAAGATTCCCTTTTTGCTTTTCTTGAAACGATTTAGGGAGAGGAAGGTTTCGGCAAGGAGGATGTTTGAGTAATCCCACCCACAACAGACTTGCCTAGCTACTATAGCCATGATAGGGTCGAAGGTGACAGTTGAGATTGGGAATAGCACAAAGCTAAAGAATGCCAAGATAAAGGCTCTACCAGATTTGGTTCCTTTAGAAGCAGGAAGGCGGGAAAATCGGTCTATAAGGAAGGACAGGGAAATTCTTCCAGAATTGCTTTTCGCATCTACTTTGACTTCATTTAGGTTTGTGTCAAGGAATTCAGCTACCTGACTTAGGGGTTCAAGTCCTATAGGGGGTCGGACGAGCGTAGGGGTGAATTCAACTCCGATGACTGCGCTGTATTCCTCGATAGTGGGAGTGATCTCTAATCCTTCCATGCAAAATGTAGCGGTGGTAGGATCCCAGTAGAGCGCCATGGCTTGAATAAAGGCAGGTGGGCACTCAATCTTCAGTAGGTCCAGTAGGTATCCTAGTCGTGACTCCGCATACTTCTGGCTGGCCTCGCCCATGCCATCCCACCATGATTGGAGTTCAGCTCGGGGGATCTTGAACACTTGAATATCATTCTTTCCCATCAAGTCTAAAATATGCAAATGATTTTAAAAGGTCAATCGCCAGAAATTACTTTAAATGTATGAATATGCAGATGTCATGAAGCATGCATGAGCTAACTTGATTGCATAGTTCAATTTGAAGAAATGGAGATTAGGACCCTTTTTCAGGTCTTGAAAGCCTGACTCAAAGCCTAATTTGCATTTCAGGGAAGTGAATTATGCAATTTAGTCAGGTTTACTCAGTGACTAAAGGGAACAGCAATGTCACATTCCATTGGTCAATACATCAAAAGAACAAAGTGGAATGAACTTTTATTACAATCAGGATGCCTAATGGAAGAACGGTAAAGAAAGGTTTTTCAAACAAGAAAGTCATAAAAGACAATGGAACGTGAGGATCTAAATCACTCTTTCTTCAGAAGTCTACCCAAATGACAGTTGGTCAGAAACTCTCCCTTAATCTAGGGTAGGGGAGTTATCTTCAGTGGTTTGGTCGAGAGGCTGTAGTTCCTCCGGCCACTCTCTAGTCCAGGATACGATGACTTCGGAAGCCTTCTCGGGTTCTACTTTCTTGATTGTGATACGCCTAGGCTTGGTCTTGATTGCAGGGCGTCTCTTCCTACCCCAAAAAGTAATCATGGGTATGTTCTCTTTGGCCAGCAATTCAGCCTTCTTGCGAGCGTACGCTTCCCTAGCTAGCTGGTTGCGACGTTGTCTCTTCATCTCCAGATAATCCTTCATCATTTCGTCTGATTGTCGCTTGAATCTGAGATTATCAGCGTAGTAGCGGGTTTGACAGTCTTCAGCATACCCCAGCTTACGTCCAGTCAGTTCCTGACCATATACGAATCTAGTAAAGTGTAGCCTCGTGTTTGGTCCGGGGCGAGTAACTTTTCTCAAGTACTCGAAGGTCACCAACTCCGTCGAGCTCTTAGGGAACAGCGACATCCTACCCCATAATCATTGTTGTTCTCATTAGTCACCCGAGTAATCTTCACGATGTGAATGCACATGAATGTATGCAATGTATGAGTCATATCATGGAGCAGGAAATAAAGTACGTTTAGAGATAAATGTCTTACCAACCACACTTTGGGGGATGTGGAATGCCCCCTGTATTAATGGGTGGTTTTAGGTATACCAACCATCCATGGACATGCGCATGAGACAAGTGGGTATACTCTAAAGAAAATCGAAAATCAGGTGAGGAACCTACGGCTCAGGCTCCCACGATCCACACGAGGCAGATTCCTCCCCAAGGGTACCTACCCAAGAGGGTTAGATATCGCCAATGCAGATGGTAGGCGGGAACGAATACGAAAGTCTCAAGTGCCATCAAACACAAGATCCTTTTCGCATCCTTTCCCTATCTAAGGTAACCTAAGGGTGGCTGCAGTCGGGGTTTGACCGCCAGTGTGTGCGATGTGTCGTGATCATCATAATGCAAAGTCATGCACAGTAGTTTGTATCAAAACACCGCTTCAGTATGTGCATAAAAATAAACATACATTCCCAACTCCAACCTGCAGGAAAGATGTCAACAATCACGCCACCCCTTATTTCTCCAATCTGCAAAAACATCTAACACAATAGTTAGCATACGTACCTCACCTTCGAGAGCATCTGCAGAAAACAATGTTAGATAAACCAAACAACTTTTTAGTCGGCTCAAGTCCTCTGGAATTCGTAACCAGAGATTCTGGTTTAGAATAAGTCCCCAGTGGAGTCGCCAGTCTGTCGCGACCCTCCCCTCGAGGCGGGGGAGCGGCTAATGGGCCGCCCGATCGCTGGCTTAGATCGGGCGCGAGCCTCTCCCAAGGCCCATTTCCCAAGTCGCAACTACTGGATGTACGTGGTCGACCTTTAGTGCCGTCTAGTGACATGTGAAAAAGTGTACATGCCAAGGAGTCGCCACCAATCGTTTCGTGGAGGGTACGATTGGAAACCCTATCGAATAGTTGGGAGTGGTCTTATTCGATCCTGCGGAAACCAGAAAAGTGGGTTCGGGGACTTAGTTACGTCGACTGTCAGAGTTGACGCCCTTTCGGTACCTAAGCTGAATGGTTTATCTGATCTTAGGATTTCATACAAACGAGTGGGGTACAGATCTTAAATCTAGGAGTTCATGTAGATGAGAATATCTACCCTATCACTTACAATCATTAAAAATAAGTGCGCAAATCAAGGATCCAATACATGCGGATAAAACACATGAAATCAGCATGGCATCCCTAATGAGGCCCTATTAGCCTAGAGAAGTATCAATCAAGGCTTAGGAGTGATTTGGACATGATTCGCCCACGAGGGGCAGAATCGTATTTTTGAACAATTCGGGGACGATTCACCTCAAAAAGGGCAAATTGGTCATTTTAGATGAATTGGGAAGCCAAAAGACAAGGGAAATAGGATTGGCCATCAATCCAATCCATTTCCCATTTTTCGGGAATTTCCAGGATTTTTCTGGAATTTAAAAGTGATTTTACCCTCAGAGGGGTAAAATCGTCATTTTGAACAAAGATGAGAACTGAAAATCTCAAATATTAGAGTTGGCCGTCCACCTGACCCTAACCCTAATTTTTAAGCAATTTTCAGGGCTCAATTAGGACAAGAAAGACAATTTTCCCATTGAGGGGCAAAATCGTCATTTTGAGGAAAGGGGCGGGACTCGAAAACCCAAACCTAAGAATTGGTCACATACTTGACCCTAATTCTTGCCTTGACATTATCGGCCTTATCTCGCATATACGGCAGAGGCGACTTACCCCTAAAGGGTAATGTCGTCGAGTCTTGGAAGAACGGATAAGAAACCCCAAAAATAGGGTTGACCAGTTGTCTGTGGTCAACCCTTGATTTTTGAGGATTTCTGGAGTGTCTAGGATTTTTCCATAATTTTTCCACATTTTTTTGGAATTTTCTAGAATTTTCTAGCATTTTTTTGGATTTTCTAGGATTTTTCTGATTTTTTTTTATTTTTAAAAATCACTTTTTATTTTTTAATTAAAAAAATATGATTCGGACCGGGTCGACCCGACCCACTCGGGTCGGAACCCGGCCCATACCCAGACCCGCGCGAACCTCGACTCCAAAACGACGCCGCATCTCATTTTTTATTTTCGGATTATTATAATCTGATCTGACGGCCTACACCACACCGCGTGGCTTGTCCGCGCCCACTAGATCTGATTACTAGATTCTACGGTCTAGATTAAGCGAAGACTCGACCTGAGCCGTTTGATTGACTTACTAAAACTAACGGACAAGATTAGAACCTTAGACTTGATCTGAGCCGTCCAATCCTACTAGCCTAAACGACGTCGCCTACCCACTTAGCCAAACGACACCGTTTCCACTCTTTGTTTATTTTCTGATTTCGAAAATCATTTTCAGTTAATTCTATTTATCAATCGGACGGCCACTAGATCTTAGGTTCGATTTATCTCAGCCGTCCGATCCTTTAATTCGAATAACAGACCCTAACGGCCATGCTGACTCGACACTACGTGGACCAATCACTGAATGACATCTGGACGTTTGACTTGTTGACCGCGCCACGTCAACTTCGTCTTCAACCTTGCGACTCCGGCAGAACGGACGGCTGTGCTTCTCCGGTGGTGATCTAACGGTGGAATCTTGACGGATCGGAGCGAGACCGGCGGCAATCGACTCGCGATGATCTCTATTTTAACATATCTAGGAATCGTAACATTCTATTCACATAATCGCAAGAATCATGTAAAGTGCCGAATACGGCCATGGGAGTTCGATCGCGTAATCTATATAAAATCGCAGCAATTCAATCACAGAACAACACCGGTAGAGGTTCAGAAGACTCACCTCGAGCTCCGATTGAGCTCGCTCGGCCCAGATTGGGCTGGGGAAAGATGAACAGTGGCTCGGCAATGGAGGTTGGATTGGAAGACTCAATTGGGCGTGTTAAGACAAAATCGATGCAAACAGGATACGCGACGATGGTCAGTAATGTTCGAAAGGCAAAACGCATACTCTAAATCGATCTATCATAGTCGGAACTGAATCCCGCCATTAAAGCACAGTAAGAAAACTCGAGAGTTGAACTCACCTGTTTCGGAGAGATGGGTCGCGCGGCTGGTGGCGATAGCTTCCTCTCGACACGGGCGACCTCCTGGTGATCTTCGCGAGCTCTGGTCTAGCCTGTGAAGGCCCGACCGCCGCTCTGTAAGTTCGAGCTCGACCCTCGACAATGGCGATGGAAGGGAGCCCTTTCTCTTTCGTTCTCTCTCGCTCTCTTGATTCTCTTTGTCCTCTACTAACCGAATCCACCCTCCTCTCTAACTGAAAGCGATCACGAGCTTATATAGCCTGTTGGATTTCTGGCGCCGAACGGTGGAGCTTCAACCAACTCCATTTGGCACGTGTAGTCACGTGCAAATAGGTCAGAACGACGTCGGGGAGAATGGGCATTCTGTTTAATCCCATTTGGTTCTGCGGCCGGCTTTATTTTGCACGAATTTGGCAAGGATTTGAGCTATTTTTTGCTTTTGTTGACTTTTGCAGGTCCGGCGACCTTGACCGTCCGATTACTCCTTCCTCCGGCGACCATTGGCCTTGGGGTTGGTCTCGATCGGTAGGTTTCGAGGTAAAGAACAATACGCCCACCATTCCTCTTTCAATTAGTCGCGAATTGCCCTTCAATTTGGCGTTCGAAACTCAGTTCATCACTGTTCATCTGCTCGAGCTCTGTTGGGGAAGACGACACTGTAGCAAACCGGTTCGACCGGTCCGACCGGCGGTCTGACCGGTCAGAACCGGTTTCGACTCACCATTTTCGAAATTAAACCCAAATTAATGGGAAATTTTTGTAATTGAACCTCATAATCGAATCTAGGGCATGAATTCTATCTAGAAATGTGGTTTTGCCCAAAAGTTTTCATCAATTTCTACAAAATCCCCAAATTCTCATTTGATTGGAAATTGGGGATTGTGTAATTGAGGGTGCAAATGATCAAATTGGGTTAAACCACCTATGCCAATTGATTTAAAATGGTGAAATCCATTGGGTAGCATGTTCAATTTGTAATTATAGTCCTTGAATTGAAAGTAATTTCGATTATGCTCAATTTCAAGGACTAAAATGCAATTATGTTTGCAATTGAACAGCTTGTCCGAGCAATTAGGTCAAATTGAAATGGGGGACAATTAGATTGAATGTCAAGATCCTATAAAATGCCAAAATTGCAAATTAAAAGACTCAATTATTATTTTTTCTTCAAATTCAATAGTACGGGTTACAAAGGAACACCTAAAATTGAATCTGATTTTAATTTTATTGTGAGGTCGAAAATACAAGGGATTAAAAGGAAAAATATTGGATATTTTTTCATATTTTTGTGACCTCAAATACTATTTTTCTCGATTTTTTAAGTGTTTTTTCTATTTTCCAAAAATACTAAAAAAATATGAAAAATATGAAAAATTATTTTTTGGTCAAGAATGGTTCCTTGGGCTTGGCCAAGGCCACCAAAGTTGATTTTGTAGTTTTTTGACTTTTTATGAATTTTTTTTATGATTTTTTCAAAAAATAAAAAATGAAAAAGGCTGGGTCAAAAAATCAGGTGTCAACAATAGTGTCACTAAAATAATAATTCCACATAAAAATAATCTTTTTAGAGCTCGTTTGCTATTAATTCAAGCCTGACGAGTACTAATCTTCTTATAAATTAAGCTAGTGGAAAACTTGAATTATCACAAGACTCGACCCATATTGCTAAAATATTTTTAGATTTAATCAAATCTAAGAAAACTTGTTTCTTATAAATTTTTGAAAAAGTTATATTGGTAAAACACGGTGGACAATTTTTTTCCTTCTAAGTTCGACGAGGTTTTTTGGCTAACCCTTGTCTGTCACACTCCTAATCCCACATTGCCTAGGAGGAGAGCTTGGGAATGGCTTATAAGCCTTGGGCCATCCCTTAACTTGCAAGACACGTTTTTCGGGCGTTGTATGGGCGACGCTCGGAGGAACAAAATCATGAGGACTGTGTGTCCAAAGCGGACAATATCTTGCAAAGTGGCACAGCGGAAGCGCGATGGGCTCAGGCCGACACTCCTAGTCCCACATTGCCTAGGAGGGGAGCTTGGGAATGGCTTATAAGCCTTGGGCCCTCCCTTAACTTGCAAGACACGTTTTTCGAGAGTTGTATAGGCGACGCTCGGAGGAACAAAATCGTGAGGACTGTGTGTCCAGCGGGGACGCTGTGCCTTTGAGGGGGGGAGTTTGTCACACTCCTAGTCCCACATTACCTAGGAGGGGAGCTTGGGAATGACTTATAAGTCTTGGGCCCTCCCTTAACTTGCAAGACGCGTTTTCCGGGTGTTGTATGGGCGACGCTCGGAGGAACAAAATCGTGAGGACTGTGTGTCCAAAGCGAACAATATCTTGCAAAGTGGCGCAGCGGAAGCGCGGTGGGCCCAGACCGTTACATTGTCGGTCATAGACGAGGGCTAGGGAGGTTCGTGAAGCCCTTGTTGGTCACGCTCCTAGCCGGATTTCTTACCAAAAAAGAAAAAGAAAAAGAAAAAGAAAAGGAAAGAGAGAAAATAAAAAAAATGACATGTTTATTATGGCACACTTAAAATAGTAAGGTAACTAATCGACAGAAGGACACCAGAAGTGCCAATATTTGTGTACAGAGATTCTAATATTTTTTTATCACTTCAGTGCTATTTTTTTTTAAATGGTTATTAGAGTGTCATGTCCTACGTGACTTGCCGGGAATCACGCGTGGTGCACACGTGGTTTGCCAGAGATCCTAGTCAGCACATGTGGTTTGCCAGAGATCCTAGTCGGCACACGTGGATGTTTCAACATTAAAATAATTATTGTTTTCAGAAAAATTAAAATTAAAACTAGAAAATAGCCCAAAATAGAAAAATCAAAAAGTAAAAAAAAAAACAGCGGCAAAGGCTGTGAGCTCTCGCCCGTCGCCACCACACCCCTCGCAGGCAATGGCCGACGAGGGGGCTTAGGGGGGGTCGCCGAGGTCGGGTGACCCCCCCCCCCCCTCCGCGGGTTTGCCGAGGTTTGGGTGAGGTCGGCCTCGCCGTGGGTCTGCGAGCCCAGCCACCGCCGGGCCTCGTCGACCCTCGCGAGCCCGCGATGCAGTCGCTCGACCCCGGCGACCCCCTCGAAGGACCAGTAGAAGAAGTAGAAGATGAATAGCTAAATTCGTCCCCCAATACCGCCCTCCTCAGAGAAAGTAGTGGAGATAGCAGAGAGAGAAATTAAGGGAACAAAAATGGTAGCTGGGGGGAGGGTTCACGGGCTGTGGATTTTAGATCCAGGGCTGTGGCAGCTGGGGTAAGGGTTCGCAAGGCGAAGAGAGGGCATCAGGTGCAGGGCATGGCTGGGGTTTCTTGTCCTGTCTTCCGAGTCTCGAGTGCCGAGGTTCGAACCGCGCGGGGCCTTAGCGGCTTTGATCCTCACGACTAGGACATAGTGGCAGTGGCAATGGTGGCTGAGCGTGGTGGCGTCGAACGGAGCAGAGGGAGGGTGGAAGGTTGGCCGAGAAAGATCTCGGCTAGTGGTGGTCGCGGGTTAGAGGGCTCGAGTGGAGTCGACGAAGAACTTGGTGAAGCGGTGGCGGAGCGACGGAGGCGGGAGCTGATGCGGCAGCAAGAGGTCGGTCGGGGGTGGATGGGCTGCCGGGCAAAAGAACAAAAGAAAGAAGAAGAGGAAGGTTGAAGACAAACAATGCACTTGTGTTGATTTTTAATTTTTCTATTTAATTTTAATTTTTTTAAAAATAATTATTTTAATGTTGAAAAATCCTCGTGGCATTCACTTGTATTAGTTTTTTTTAAAAAAATTTGACACATAATATTAAAAAAACTAATAAAAAATGCCACGTGTACAAGTTGGTCGGAATTGTCACTTAAAAAATGTGTCGCAACAATATCCTCAATGGTTTGGACAATTCCCTCTACATGTTTATAGTCCGTTGAAAACGGCTTTTTAGTTGTGGGAAAGTCTAGTCAAAAAATACAAAACAGAAGATGTCGTATTGAAGAAATTCATTGTTGGCAAATTTCTGGACTTTAAGATGGTTGATTCTAAAATAATCTTAAGTTAAGTTCAAGAACTTCGAGTGATCATGCATGATATTCATGCTGAAGGAATGACTATAAGTGATTCTTTTCACATGGCTGCTTTCATTGAAAAGTTACCACCGTCTTGGAAGGATTTCAAGAATTATCTCAAAAACAAGAGAAATGAGTTAAAGAGAAATGAGTTATCACTTGAAGATTTGATTGTTCGATTGAGGATAGAGAAAGACAATATGCTTTCTGAGAAAAAAGTTGGCAGAAATTTGGAGGTCTCTAGGACCAATGTTGTTGAAGAAGGATCGAAACCCCACAAGAAGAGGAAAAAGTCCGGAGAGGGATTCACCCAAGGCCTGAAGAAGTTCGTTGGCAAATGCTACAATTGTGGAAAGTCTGGACATCGAGCCAAAAACTGTAGAACCAAGAAAAGACAGAAAACTCAGGCGAATATGGTGGAACAGATTTTCAGTGGTGTTGGTGATATCAATCTTACTGCTATAATATCTGAGTGCAACTTGGTGGGAAACCTCAAAGAATGGTGGATTGATGATGTGAATCACTGCGGAACTGATCGTTCTACGAAGATCCAAGGGTTGCGAATTGCTAACCTTGACCCCCAATCGAACCTGTGATTGGTAACCTCGGTATGAGCGTGACCTGTTGACGAACCTGTGTCAACCAATCGACGCTATAGACGCCACAAACAAGAGAATTCGCAATCTTGCTCGATGAGTCGATCGATCGCCACAAGGAAGCCTTGATAGGATCTAATCTTCAAGAGAACTTGAAGAGGAGAAAAACTCTCTATGTAAAATTATGAATCAATATTATTCTTTTTAGAAACTCATAAGCACCATTATATATGGTGCTAACCCTAAAAGGCAAAAATTACAAAAATACCCTTAAATAATAAAATTCGATTAAAAATAGAAAAAGACCTAAAAGTCCATCTAAACGATGCCGAATGGCCGAAATTCATTGCAGCTCATGGCCACCGTTTCTCTTCAGCTGACCAAATTTGAGCTCATTCGGAGCTCGTTAGCCCTAAATCCGTTCAGAATTCGCGAAGCTAAATGTAATCGTGTTGCGCCAAGGAGTTTCAGAATCTTCAATTCTCGAATCAAGATCACCTCCACTCCAAAGATCTTGAACCATGATGCCGATAGCTTGCTTGAATTCCCTCGCTCTCGCTCGAGTAATTGGACCAAGCGGATAGAACAACGAGTCCCTAGCACCTCCTCCTCGATATGGTTCGATGTCCACATTAATTGATACTAGAGCAACTCGACATATCCGCGCTAATAGATCAATGTTCTCATCTTACACACCTGTGGGGGTGATGAAAAACTCTATATGGGTAATTCATCAACCTTTAAGGTTGAAGGTATTGGAAAGATTGCTCTGAAGATGACGTCTGAAAAAATAGTAACACTAAACAATGTGCTACATGTGCCAGACGTACGCAAGAATTTAGTGTCTGGATCTCTCCTAAGAAAGAATGGCTTTAAGTTGGTGTTTATATCCGATAAGTTTGTACTCTCCAAGAATGAGATGTGTGTAGGAAAGGGTTATCTTAGTGATGGTCTTTTCAAGCTGAATGTAATGACAGTTGTATCCAAAGATGATATGAATAAAGTCATTTCTGCTTATGTGCTTGAGTCTCCTAATAAATGACATTCTAGATTAGGGCATGTTAATTTTAAGTCAATAAAAAAATTGATGAACATGGGATTATTGCCAAAGCTTGACTAAGCTTGACTATCCAAATGAAAAATACCATGTGTGTGTTGAATCTAAATTTTCTAATCCTCCGTTTCATTCTGTAGATAATAGAATCACAGAACATTTATATTTAATACACACAGATATATGTGATTTGAAAACAATACCGTCAAAAGGTGGTAAAAAGTATTTTATCACATTATAGATGATTGTTCGAGGTATTGCTATGTTTATTTGCTTAGTAGCAAAGATGAAGCTGTGAATGCTTTTTGAACTTATAAGTCTGAAGTTGAAAATCAGTCAAATAAGAAAATAAAAATGATAAGAAGTGATAGAGGAGGTGAATATGAATTATTTTTTGAGGAAATTTGTACTGAATTCGATATCATTCACCAAATCACCGCTCCTTATGTCCCACAATCTAATGGTGTGGCGGAAGGAAAAAATCAGTCTTTAAAGGAAACAATGAATGCATTGTTGAATAATTCCGGATTACCACAGAATTTATGGGGAGAAGCTATTTTGACGGCAAATTTGATTTTAAATAGAGTACCTCATAAAAAGACACAACAAAGTTCCTACGATAAGTGGAAAGGCAGAACGCCTAATTTGAAATATTTCAAAGTCTGGGGGTGTTTGGCTAAGGTTGCGGTTCCTAAACCTAAAAAGGTTAAGATATGACCAAAAATCGTTGATTGTGTCTTTATTGGATATGCTTTTAATAGTAATGCATATCGATTTCTTATTCAAAAATCTGAGGTCCCAAATATACATGTAATATGATCATTGAGTCAAGGGACGCCTCGTTCTTCGAGAATATATTTTCGTATAACATAGTATATGAGCCAATTGACAATGAAAAGAGGCCTCAGGATACTACATCTAGAAGCGATCCTATGGAGGATGAACCTATATATAGTAAAAGACAAAGGACTTCTACGTCTTTCGGACCCGACTTTCTAACATATTTGTTAGAAAATGAGCTTTGGACTTTTAAAGAGGCTATGACATCCCCAGAAGCCCCGTTTTGGAAAGAAGCTATCACTAGCAAAGTTGAATACTTCTTGTCAAACCATACTTGGGAATTGATTGACCTTCTTCCTGGAAACAAACTGCTACAATGTAAGTGGATTTTCAAGAAGAAAATGAAAGCGGACGGTACTATTGATAAATATAAGGCTAGACTTATAGTAAAAGGCTATAAGCAATGAGAAGGTCTTGATTAGTTTGATACATATTCACCTGTTACAAGAATTACATCTATAAGGATGCTAACCACTGTAGCAGCATTATATGGGCGTGAAATCCATCAAATGGATGTAAAAACGGCCTTCTTAAAGGAGGATTTGGAAGAAGAAATATATTTGGAACAACCTGAAGGGTTCATTGTTCCAGGACAAGAAAAAAAGTATGTTGTCTTGTAAAATCTCTTTATGGCTTGAAACAAGCGCTGAAACAATGGCATGCCAAATTCGATCAAGTCATGTTGTCAAATGATTTTAAGATAAATGAGTGTGATAAATGTGTATATGTTAAGAACACTCATAATGGTTTTGCCATTTTATGCTTGTATGTAGACGACATGCTTATAATGGACAGTAATAGTGAGGTTGTCAAGGCGACTAAACGCATGCACACTAGTAAATTTGATATGAAAGATAAGGATATTGCAAATGTTATTTTAGGGATTAAAATCCATAAAACATCTAGAGGATTAGCTCTATATCAGTCTCATTACATTGAGAAGATTCTTGGAAAGTGCAATAATCTAGACATTGAACCAGTAAAGACTCCAATAGATGTTAATTTACATATTTCAAATAATACTGGTGAAAGCAAGGCTCAAAATGAGTATGCTAGTATACTAGGCAATTTAATGTATGTCATGAACTGTACTAGGCCGGACATAACTTGTGTTGTAAGCAAACTAAGTCGATTTACAATTAATCCAAATGAAAATCATTGAAAAGCTATGAAACGGGTATTGGGCTACTTGAAGCATACTCAAAACTATGCTTTGCATTACACAGAATATCCGGTGATACTTGAAGGATATTGTGACGCAAATTGGATAACCGGTACAAGAGACATCAAATCAACAATTGGTTATGTATTTACACTTGGTGGGGGAGCAGTGTATTGGAAATCATCCAAACAAACTTGTATTGTGAAATCTACTATGGAATCAGAGTTTATTGCTTTGGATAAGGCCGATGAAGAAGCAGAGTGGCTTCGAAATTTCTTAGAAGACATTCCTAATTGGCCTAAACCAGTGCCAGCTATATGTATTCATTGTGATAGTCAAGCGGCAATAGGCAGAGCAAGGAATGTCGTGTATAGCGGTAAGTCTCGATATATACGTCAAAGACACGATATTATAAAACAACTACTCTCTAGTGGAATTATCACGATTGACTATGTAAAATCAAAAGATAATATTGCGGATCCATTAACAAAAGGCCTAATTAGAGAGATAGTTGAGAAAAACATAAAAGGAAATGGGTTTAAAGCCTATAAAATAAGTCTTCATAGCGGAAACCCTACCTAGCTGACTGGAGATCCCAAGATCTAGGTTCAAAAGGACAACAAAGTTATGTAGGCGATATAAAGTACTGTCAACTCTTACTCATTCCCGTATGGAGACAGTACTGAAATGTGGAGGTTAAGCATAAGCTTTTAATAATTCTGAATCGAGTATGTGTTATGTCACACATTCAGAAATTACCTATATGAGTGTGAAGTGAGGGCCGCTTTTGTAAGAATTTGAAAGGCCAAATTCTCTAAAACACTCATGAAATCGGGCGGTGTTCATGGCCAAAACAAGCACAACAGTAAGAACCAACTTTGTTCGAGAGATAGTTGTGTGATTTCTATTGTCTAGGCTTACACCAAAGGTCGACGATTCAATGACATCAAGTCTACTGATTGACCGAGTAAGTCCGATAGATTTTACTAGGGAAAGCTCAAAGTCTCAAACTACTTATCCCGATGCAAATGCAACGTTTTCTCATGGAATAATCGCACATTGCATTTCATACATAGACGAAGAGTCATGATAACTGAACTTCACATTCATGTGGGGATTGTTGGTTTTTGGTATCCAAATCCCTTAGTATGTGAAAGAGAAGTGTGGATGGAGGAGTCTCACATGGGATAGAAGAGAGATATGTGATGGATTTAAATATTGGAACCTCACAAATG
This sequence comes from Rhodomyrtus psidioides, assembly GCA_021437785.1. Taxonomy (NCBI): domain Eukaryota; kingdom Viridiplantae; phylum Streptophyta; class Magnoliopsida; order Myrtales; family Myrtaceae; genus Rhodomyrtus; species Rhodomyrtus psidioides. The sequence goes on along the minus strand of JAILYB010000040.1, from coordinate 3,819,682 downwards.
GGTTTGGGCCCCAAGGTGCACCACACTTTTGTGGACGGGAGAGGACCTACACAAACCTACATCGGCCCACACTCGCGCACCACCACCGCCCGCCTACCGGCTCGGCTAGGTTCGATTCGGGCCCGGGCCTAGGTCTGCCATGTTCCAATTTTTTTTTATCTCGTCAGGTTTTCTTTTATTTAATTTTTTATTTAACCGAAGAGACACTTTTAGTTGTGTCAGAATAGACATGTTTTATTTTGAACTTTTTTTCTTCGAACGAACATGACTATTTGAAAAAAGAATGAATGAATATGATTGTTCAGAGCGAACGAACATGTTTGAAAGGAGTTGCTTCGGCTCGTAATCCTTCATCAACGAAACCGTACGGTTTCGTGACTCTACGTCATCATTCTTTGAAACCAATATAAAAAGTCTTTGAAGGGCTCTATTCGTGGTACACACACATACCGAACATTCCTTCTCAAATCGTATGAACGAGCATTCCCTCATTCATCAGTGTCATTTGTGCGATCGGCTAAAAGTTGCGTTCAAAAGATTCCTCTGAAGAAGTACCGCTCTAGGGGAAAGGCAATCCGTTCTATCCTGTGAGGCAATTGTCCAATAACCTTGAGTACCGATTGAGGGGCTAAATTTTTCTTAAGGACACAACGTGAATTCGTTGGGCTCGGATTATCTATTTATATTTCGACTATTCGTCTGCAATTGAATTCAAGTTAGTCGTTCAATCTTAATTCTGTTTATACGAACTTAGGCGATTACAATACATTGTCGTACGCGCATTATAATTTACTTCCCACCATGCTAGCTAGATAAACACTAGGGGTGTGCAAAAAAGACCGCCCGGACCGGACCGGGACCGATGGTCCGGTTCCCGGTTTTAGGGTGGTCCGGTCCGGTCCCCGGTTCCTAAAATTGGAACCGGTGACCGGGCGGTCCGGTTCCCGGTTCTAGGGTCCGGTTCTGGAACCGGATCGCCCTGACCGCCCGCTTGTAAAAAAAAAAGAACAATATATATTCCTTGCTTTGATACCTCTGGGAAGACAAATTTTGAGCTGCGAAAAGAGAACTCCACTATCAACAATGGCACTCCTGACCTAACAAACCCTCGCCTTCTTCAGCCTTGTTGGCGCTTTTCGACTCAGTTCGTCGCAATGTTCGAATCCTCCTCACCCTTCGGTACTCCGTCCTCCTCGCCGGCATTCTGCTCTGGATTCGGGACCTCTGCTTTCTCGACGCCGTTCTCTTCCCCAGCTCATCAACAGCAGACTCTGTCGTTCCAGCAACCAGCATCCGCCGGCTTCGGCTTCCAGTCTCCATTCGTGATGTCGCAGCCGGCCGTGACTCCTTTCGGCGGTGGCCAGTTGACGACTCAGATGGCTCCCGTGGCTCTTCTTCCTTTCTCGCTTGCCGATCGGGACATTCAAGTAATCTCTTGTTCTTCTGTGGCTTGAAACGAATTCACATTTGTTTTTAACTCTAATCTCGAGCTTTTTTGCTCTGGTTTTTCGTTGATTGTTCTCGATATGTTTTGGCCAATGATTAGGCTATCGTTGATGCGTACAAGGAAGAGCCTGGGAACCCCAAGTATGCTTTTAAGGTTAGTTTTCAGTTGTTTCAAGTTGTCTCAAACTGTGCGACTCTAATGCCTTCATGTTGTAGCTAGTAATTCGTTTGAGCGAGGTTTCAGAGGTGATTGTAGCGCCCTTTGTGGTTTCAGTTGTTGAAGATTGCGAACGACAACATTTTCATGAATCCAGTTTAGCGTGATTACTTAGCAGTTGGGTAGAGGAGTTGTCAATGATTTTTTTAGTTGCTTTCATTCAATTTTATGTGTCTTACTTAGACGTTGGAGCATGGATCGGTTTTGTTAACTTTTGCTTCCTTTGGTTGCTTCTGAGTTCGTGTGGTTCTCCTTTGTGTGCCTAAGGTAATGAGAATAGTGGAAGCAATGGAGAGTAAAGGATATCGATTGCCTTTAGTAAAAGGGGAAGCTGAATTGGCAGGGAAGCTGGCTGCAATCACTAGACAAGTTCATGTTTGGTGCACTTTGTCTTTCGGCCGAAATGTTTTGTGCCCTCAATCCCCGGGGATCTCACCTATTTCTCTTTTGGGACTTCAATTGGGTGATCTTACTTATGTTTGTATGATACCAAATGCCAGCTGAAAGGATCCGGAGCAGAACTTTCGAGGAGGGTCCAGAATTTGCTGACGATATCTCGAGTTCAAGCAAATGGCATTGGGCCAACTGGTTCTATATATCTCCCAGGATCAACCAAAATACATGACCAGAGCCTTGCTGACTTGCAGGAGGTAAGTCTTTGTGGACCAGATGATTAAGTTTGTTGAGCTAAGCACATCAACACAGCAACATAGAATCCAACTGCAAAGGAACCTCTTTAGTTTGTCCATTTTATCTTCTGCATTTTCAAATTTAAACACGAGATTAACAGTGACTCCTTGTTGAGATAGGTCTTGCAACAGCAGACTAAGGCGATTGCGAGGCTTGGGAACGTATTGAAGAGAGATCAGGGACATGGATATCATAATGGCTGAGGACACCGAGATTGGTTCCTTGGAACCGGATCGGAACCGGACCGGACCGACGGTCCGGTCCGGTTCCCGGTTCTCAGGGTGGCCGGTCCGGTCCACGGTTCCGAAAAATGGGAACCGGGACTATTGGTCCGGTTCCCGATTCTTGAGGGGAACCGGACTGGACCGGGAACCGCTCACCCCTAATAAACACATTGGTCTTCTCCATACACGAAACGAGTTCTGCGCACATATCATTAATGCCGGACCCAAGGAAAGTTATGGCGATGGCGATGCATTAGCTCTCTCATCCTTGAATATACCAGTACTTCATCTTTAAAATAATTTGCATTAGCTCTCTCATCCGTGTTTTGACCCATTCTTTGGATCTTGATTGGCGGGTTAAAAATATGGAATCAATCACGTGCATCTAAGGTTGGTTAAAAAGTTACATGTCAATGACGTCTTTACATACGCTCCCCATCGACCAGACGGCTAGTCTGGTGGAGTTTTCTATAACAAGAGATGGAAAAGAATGTATCGGGACTAAATTGGTACAATTGAAAAGTTTAGAACTAAATAGGTAAACCGTCAAGAGGATCTAGGACTAAATTGGTAAATCGTGAAAATATTTTGGAGCTTTTGGGTAATTTTCTCGATTATGGAATCACCGTGCTTTCGCCCATCCTGAGTTGAAAGAAGTTCCGTCCGAGGTTATAAACATGGAATCACCCGCATCTAAACTCGATTAACAACAACGTCGGACCATGCGTATACACACGTTCCGCATCGTCCAAGATGGCTAGTCCGACCAGTATCTAGATTTAGGGTAACATGGATGGCGACCACTCGTTCACCACATGATTTTTTTTTTTTTTTTGTTGCATGCAAGCAACTAGGAATTCACTTTCACATGTGGGTATTGTTTCTCCAGGGAGTACGAAGACAATTGTTTGGACTGATCGGGCCAAGCTGATTATTATCCAGTAAACATACGGGCATAGTTCGTGCGTTGGCGTATTGCGAGAGGTACCTGGGAAATTTCCCAAGCAATGATCACGAATCTCAGAAAGGGAGGGGGGTTGAATCTTTCACGTGTGAAATGTCTTGCCTCCTGAACTAACACTGTCGACCATCCATCCTTCTGATGAAACAATACCAGGAAACACGCGCGCGAGCCTTTTTCCATGGAGGTAGAGAACGAAGGTTTGCGAGCTCGATAGCGCAGCGAAGATTATTACTCGACCCGTTACTTCCCCTGCCGCCCCGATCCGTACTCGCCTTAGTCGATCGGCAAATTTTTTTGCTTCCCTTCTTCTTCGTTTGGTTTCAGTAGAGACGAAGCGATGAGGCGGGTCCAGGGTTCAAAAGACTGCTCAAGTCCATATTACGAAAGTTCAATTCTCAAATCTGTATATCGTTGCTGTGACGTCGTCTCTTCTGGACCGACACCGGGGCTTATCTCCATGAACGTCAGTAGTCGGACATGTTTCAGCACTTTGCCATTGTCGCGACTTCCTTGGACACTGTGCTAACCGCCGATTCTCCCCCCTCCGAGAAACGCCAAACGAGGCATCTTCAGGGGCCGGGGAGGAAAACCCTAAAACCGTACAAAAGCCTGTCTTGGACGCATTACCTCAGAAATGATGGCGGACCCAAAACAAGAAAGAAGAACGAAAGAGGAGGTGTCTCAGAAAAATCCATTCCGGGGTTGGACGCGCAGGCCACGACGTATCACTCCGACACCCCACCTTCTGCAACTGGGCAAGAGAGATAGCTTATCAAAAGGCAAGGCAAAACCACACCTCAAATATCAATATTTATGTACGATGCTCATATTAGTGTCAATATTTTTTTTATCATTTAAGTGTCAAATCGGAGAAAAAAGTTGCCGACAGCGAGAAATTTCAGCGATCTCATCGGAGTTGGCACTTAAATACTTGTTTTCAAAAAAAAAAAATTGACAGTTAAGTGATAAAAAAAAATCACTTTATTGCCAAATCGGAGAAAAAAAAATCTCTTTAGTGCCAACCGGAGTTGTCACTTAAATAATTATTTTTTTAAAAAAAATGACACTCAAGTGATCCAAAAAAAATATTGACACCAAAGTGAGCGCGTACACAAATACTGGTACTTGAGGTGTCCTTTTGCCCCCATCAAAAGGTCTTTTCATCATTTTCGTTTCTTATCGCGTATTTTTTATGGTCTAAATTGTTATATGAATTAATAATACTAAATGAGTTTACAATGATAAGATCGGGAAAAAAAATAATATGGGCTTCACATGAGTTCATATATATCCAGACCCAATGCACTCGAGTTTCTAGCTCTCCCTATTCTTCCGAGAAATGGATCGTCTAACATTTCCTTAGAAGGTTAGGCGCTAACCTTGCAATCCGGGCCGCTCGTGTTATGAATGGATGGCCCAGATTATTACTAACAAAAAAATATATAAAAAATTCAAAAAATTACTCCCTAAAAATAGGAAATCTGGGCCGTCCATCCAAAAATGGACGGCTTAGATTGCAAGGCTAGGTACCTAACCTTCTGAGGAAAGGTTTCATGGGTTTTTTCGTGATCAGACAAATTGAGAAATCATACTTGTGATGTCTGCATATGTTTCGACCCCCAAAAAAAAACAATTGTCTGCATATGTGTGTCGTTCAATTTCAGTAGGTCCGTTCATTTATGCGGAGACTACTACTTACATGAAAGATCCATTATTTTCTGCAGACGTTGTCATATATTGGTCTATCTAACTCGGTACGATCGGAGCACACGCGAATCTAAAGTCAAGTCTCTCTCGGTAAGGCAAAGTTTCATCTTCGTGCTCGAGGCTAGACCTGTTAAGTGAACCGGTTTGGGTCGAGTCGGGTCATAACTGCTCCTACCCAAATTAACCCACTATCCCATCTATTGTACTGCAAAATTTTCACTCATATGCGAGACCCTACTAATACTGCTAAAATACTTCCATATTTAGTCTATTTAGCAAAATTTATAAGTTATTAAAAAATATATATTGCTAAAATATTATGGATATTTTTTTATGATTTCTTTAAAAGAATAAAAATAAAATAATTTTTTTATATTGATTTTCCTTTTATTTTTTTACTTTCTTTTTTGTTTTCTTCTTTTCCTTTTTTTTTTCAAAGTCCAGCGAGAGTTGCTGGCATCCCTTGCCCAGATCTGGCGAAAATTGTTCTCCACATACGTAAATCTACTAAATGAGATGTTCTCGAGGGAAAGTACCCAAAAAGTTCAAACATATTGCATTTGTGCCAACTCAGTCTTAAACTTTTCAATTGGATCAATTAGTCCTAAACCTTTAGTATTAGTTCTAATCTAGTCTATCCAACCAATTTTGGCCGAAAATTACGGATATGGATGCCGATTGTTCTACGTGGCACGATCGGCGCGAACGTGGACAAGTTTTATTTTCAAAATATATTTTCTGAGTTATGTTTATCTTTTCTTTTTATTTTCTTTTTTTTTCAATGTTGCCAGCGAGCCCTCGTCAGCCGTTGGTGATGGTAGCGGCCCTCACCCAGCCGTGAGGGTTGAGCCCTCGTGTGATCTGGCGAGGGAGGCAACTCTCGCCGGCCAAGTTGAAAAAAATAAAAAAAAATTAAGAAAAATACTCGTAAAATTTGTCCACGTCGGTTTCGGTCGTCCTACATAGGATGGACAAGGTCAATTTCAGCATTTCCGGCCAAAGATTGACCGCATATACTACATTGACACATGTTTAAAACTAAATTTATTCAATTGAAAAATTTATGATTGAATTGACACCATTGTAATAGATTTAGTATTTTTTTTTTTTTTTTGGTTCCTTAGCTCGACGTGCCCTGTACGGTGTAAAGTGTAAACGGTGGCGTGATGACTGATATTGGGCTGTCAATCAAAATCCCCCGTGCATCGAGCACGAGAAGCACGATTACCTAACAAAGCCAACTCAAGCAAGTTATCGTGGTACCGAAAACCTGACCTTGGAAGTAAGGAAACAAAACACCGATCGCCATCCGCTGGTACATCCAACGCGATACCCGTTAACGGGGACATCCTAATCGAGTCGAGGTTGGGCCACTTCGACGTTCCGTGCCTGAATCTCCAAATCTGAAACCGACACCCCGATATCGCCTCATCTAAACTCAATCCAAGCTCGACATCAGGGGCCGCCATCGGTAGACGGTCTTGTGGTTCATATTCATACTTCCGCGAAGTATCCTCATGGGACTAAAAATAATGAGCTTTTTCCCCCACGATGAGCTAACCAACAAAAAAAGAAAAAAAAAAAGGTTGAATGAGAAGGGCTAGCACAGCACGGCCAAGGGAGGGGCTGCCGCCTGCACTGTACGTACGTGATCGAGCTAGATTCACGTGCTTCCATGCTTCGCACAATGGGCTCGTCGTACGTTTGGTCCGTCGCTGCACTGCATGGTCCGGGTTTGGGCCGTGTAATGACCCAACTTTCCCCCGGCCCATTTGCGCGAGGAGTTTCTTAGTTTCTCCAACGGGGATAATCATCGTCGACATAGCCTTTGACGCTCTGTCAATTGAGTTCTTAACATACATAGTTATTTCGGGCGTACCTTAAATTTTCGTCAATTGATCCCTATTGTCATGTGGCCCCTTGAAATTTGACGGGCGGAGGCCGATTTAGGACTCCATCGACCGGAATTGGAAACATTTAGGATTTAACTTATTAAAAAAAAAATTGGTGAGGACTCCTAGATCAATAGACAATATTTAGTGCCCTTATCTTGATGACGACGGTTCACTCTTCTCGTTCTAAATTTGAGCTCGAATCATCACGCTTACGCATTATCCCGAGTAGGGGTGTCAATGGGCCGAGTCTCGAACGGCCTGAGCCGGCTTGAAACTGAATTGTATTGAGCTCGGCCCAGCCAGAATGGACCAGGTCGGGTCGAATTCTTTTTTCTTTTCTTATTTTTTTTAGATTAAAAATTAATTAATAAATCCATCAAATGAAAGAATATAAAAATGAAAAATGAAAATAAATTAAAAAAAATATAAGTACTAAAAAAGTCAAGCAATGGGCCGAGCCAGGCCCAAAAAAGCTGTGAATTTTTGGGCCAAGCTGGCGCGACATTTTTTGACACCCCTAATACTGAGGCCACTCTCAAGAACACAAACCTATGCGTCTCTGATAATTAACTAGGGGACGAGAGAAGTGTCACATCCGAAGGGAGTAAATGCCCCTATGACACGTTAACTAGGAGTGGAAATTACGATCTCCAAGACACCTTGAAAACGAAAGAATTACACTTTTTCATACGGTCATTTCTTATTTGACCAACAACAAAAAAGCCATTTCCTTCTTTTAATAAAGGAAAAATTTTCATATAAGAGTCCCAAATGCTTTCATTTTCTCAAATAAAAATCTGAAGTGCCCTCGTTATTTCAAAAAACGATTTGACTAAAGGTTATTTTTGTCTTTTACCTTTTTAATTTTTTTTTTCCTTTTTTTTCCCTCTCCTCTCCCCAACCCTTGCCACCGTTAGGGCAAGGTGGACCCTAGCCCTGGGCTGCTGCCCTCGTCAGCTTCGGGCGAGGGCTTTCCTCGATCCAGCGAGGCAACCCTCGGCCCGACACTAGCCTCGCCAACCCAATGAATGCCGAAGCGTGGTCTAAACATTTCGCTTCCCTTCGAAACTGCTTCCCAACAGGCGCTAAATTTTTGTCGAATCGAGTTACGCTAGGTGGCGGCGGCACTACCAACCGCCAAACGTGATGCATCCGACAGCTCACTGGCGGTTTAGATTCGGAGGAATATCCCCGGGGAAAAATAAGTTGGCAGTTGGTGTCGATTCTTGGACAAGTAAGGTCCTAGAAGGCAATCCTACTTATAATAGCAACACTCTGCAGGTGGTCTTTGTTGGCAAGTCAAGACGTTGGAATCGGTCATCAACTTGGTTGCATGTTCTAGAAGATTTCGCCATAATTTTCTCGGAAGCCGTTGACCCAATCATTTGAATAAACAACAAGTCATGATCATCACGGGCCTTGCCGGTGCTGTGTCTACATCATTGGATGGGATAGTCAACGGTGGTGATTTTTCTTTTTTCAAATGAAAATCTCAAAAATACCCGACATTAACATAATACGGCAAAAAAAAAAAAAACATGATACGGCTACAATTTTTTCGAAACCGTCACTATTCAAGACGGGTAAGTCCAAAAATTGAAAAATAAAAGTACGATTTTTAATTTACGCCTGCACCGATATATGAAACAACACTGATAACTATCATGATGACGCCAAACTGTGTCGTTATGAAGGTATTGATGAATAGGTCGCTACTAAAAGTTTACATACTGTTTCGCAAAAAATGAATGATTTGAAAAATATTTTTCAGGAAATGACCGTTTATGTTTCTTACAAAATTGAATAAAGGAAAGATATTTTCGTTCGTTCATGAAAATATTTGGATATAGATTATTAGGGAGAATTAAGTTATTGTCCATTGATCGATTATTTTAAGCTATTGAAATAATCATTTTTAAGAAAATATTTTTTCAAAATTATCTATTTTTGACGAAATAAAGGAACATGTATCTCTTTTTTGAAAATATTACCAAAAAATCGTAAACTTATTGCGATTGTATCAATTCAGTCCTAAACTTTTTTTTTTTGTCAATTTGCTCATAAACCCTTTGCAATTGTGTCAATCCAATTAGTTCAGCCAATTTTGGCAATCCGGCGCTAACGTCGATGCCGGACTTCCCGTGACATGATATTTTAATATTTTTTTTAAAAAAAATTGAATTTTCTTTTTCATTTTCTTTCCTTTTTTTTTTCCTTCCGTCTTCTTCTTTCTATGGCAAGCGAGGTTCACCTCATCAGCCTCGCCCTATAGTGCAACCGCAATCATAGTTGATGGTCATTCTATTCACGCCAACTCCTGCGCAATATAGAGCTGAGAGTTTGCAAACAACCTCCATGTTATGGCACGTTAGAATGCCCAAATAAAATCTTAAGTTAATCCATGGGAGGCAAAATCACATGCATAACAAGAACATATAGATGCCTAAACCATGTGGGATACTTTTAATTCTTCCTCTCACGTGCAAGTCGGTGCGAAATGAACCGGAGGTGGAACCGGACTCCTATGCCATTTTAGGAAATTCTATATTAATAAATAGAGAGACGCGGCATACATATAATGTAACATAAAATTGCTTAAACCATGTAGAAAAAAACACTTCATCACTATCCATAAAGACTTTCACTTTTTTTTTTATTGCTTGAGGAAATTTTTCTTCCGCTCGTGCCGGGCGCATGATATGAAAGTGCTTGATTATTTTTAGTAACTTTTGATAAGATAAACATTGAACAACCATTATCCTTACCAAAAAAAAAAAAAACATTGAGCAACCATCCACCCACCCACGCATGGTCGAGTTGGTTAAGAGATGGATTATCCCTTGTCAGGTCCCTGATTCAAATCTCTCATCCCGCGCTCCGTGACTTAAGTGGGGGTCGCGGTTGGTGGTTGTCGTGCTAGTCCCTCCGAGGAATAATCGAGGTGCGCGCAAGCTGGCCCGAACACCTTGGTGATAAAATTAAAAAAAAAAAAAACATTGAGCAACCCTATTATCGAGTCATTTGAAAGCTTCGAACCCTTGACAAGTTTTTTTTTTTTTGGTCGAACCCTTGACAAGTTGAATGTGGGTATAAACGAACAATGATAAATTGGGTTTTTTTTTTTACACTTATTTTAGATAACCACACGGAAGCGTAAAAGTTATGGCAATCACGTCCCGGAATTCGCCCATTTCTGTGCCTTTCGCTCCCCGTCTCTTCGTTGCATTGAACGGTTTTTTATTTTTATTTTAGGGTTAGGGTTAGGGTTAGGGTTAGGTAGATGCACATGCAAGGCCCATAATACATTATATCTTGTAGCTGTTATCTGGTGCAGTTCTAAGCTCCCACATATGCACACACACACATTTGTGTGTGTGTGTGTGTGTGTGTGTTACCAATTGCAAATTTAAATGTTTTCGTGGCCCTTGTTATTTTAGGATTGCCAAATCAAAAATAAATTCTCAATCAATGCTCTATCTTAGATTCTTCTCTGGGTTCCATTGACAGAATATCGTGCCTGCACTAACCAAAACGTAGACTAAAAAAATTTACGATTTTCATCATCGGTGCCAGCTGTTTTCATAACAGCCCTAATCTCCGTTTTTAGAGAACTTTGCGGTTTTGAACGCTTGTACGTGAGTTGTTGATAGGAATCGTGCCCCAATTCCAAAAATATAATCCAAGCAAATAATCCATACTAACAGAATATAATAATAAAAGAACAGAATCAAAAGAACACATCAGAGAATTTATTATCGAAGTTCACCTAAACCTGGGCTACGTCTCCACGTAAAGACACTCTGCGAATCCACTAGTTTTCGAGAAAAATAAGAATACAATTGACGATATTCTCACAAAATCGAAGCAAAAAGAAAACAAGAACACTCAAGAATGCCGTCACGGCCTCTCTCTTTTTCTTTTTCTCTCTATTCTCTACTTTACGTTTTCTATCCGCTATTATCCTCGGACGGCTACAACGTATATATCATAATATATAAGGTATATCTTTTAACCTAGAAGAAAAAGAAAGGACAAAAGATTAAAAAAAACCATTAATTATATATTTTAGCTTCACAAGCCAACAATCTCCCACTTGAACAAAATATATTTGATGCACCAAGCAACTTTGCATCCATCCTCTTCAAAAAACTAGCAACCGAAACTTGTACATCTGCGATCCTCCTCATCAATTAACATGGAGTAATGCCAATAGTAGTAGTACAGAAAGTATGATTCTCCCTGTCTACTACCTTGGTAAACATGTATGCTGGATCCTTTAAGCCATCAATCTGCTGTAGCTTTAACTCATTATCTTTCAATGCTGACCTGATGAAGTTATAACGCTTCTTGATATGTCTAGTCCTTGAGTGATAAGCTGCATTTTTTGCTAAGTGCACTGCACTTTGATTATTACTTCACAGTGTGCTCACTAGCTGCTTTCGATGTAGCTCTTCCAAGTAATCTTGTGTCGTCGATAGAGCCACTATTTTCTGTAGTTGAGGGCGCGCATGGCAACACTTCTGCTTCAGAAATCATTTCTGAAGCTGAAGTTGATTTTTCAACTTCTCAATCAGAAGCAGAAGTTGATTTCTACTACTGAAATTTTCTACTTTTGAAACATTATTAACCCGCCGGCGATCGGCGGCGTCCAGCGACCTGCGTCGGCGGCGGGCGGCTTCCGGCGACCGGCGGCATCCGGCGACGACGGCGTCCGGCGGCTGTGGGCACCGGCGGCCGATCGGGGACCGGCGGTGGTGGCGTCCGGCGACCGGCAGCGGCGGGAGGCCAGCGGCGGCAATCGGCGGCGGCGTCTACAGCGGCGTCGGGCGACCGGTGGCGACATCATCCGACGACCGGTGGGGCGGCGTTCGGAGACCGGCGGCGGCAACCGGCGGCGACGGCGGCTTCCGGCGACCGGCGGCGACGGCGGCTTCCGGCGGCGACGGCGGCGTCCGACGACCGGTGGCGGCGTCCGGCGACCGGCGGCGGCGGCGGCGGGTGGGCGTTGGGCGACGAAAGATCGATGTAGTTGAAAAAGTGATTTCTTTTTTAGAAGCTACAATTTTTAGCTTCTCAAAACTGGCCAAAAATCACTTCTGGAAGTAGAAATCACTTCTAGAATCACTTCTGGAAGTGATTCCTCAATATTTTTACCAAACGGCTTTCAGTTTCAGAAGCACTTCTGAAGTGTCTTTACCAAACGGATTTCAGCTTCAGAAGTACTTCAGAAGCAGAAATTCCGCTTTTGAAGTGTTACCATGCGCGCCCTGAGATACCCAACTTATTGCTCTACCTGCAACTGTAAAGACATATCCAATGGTACTCTTACCACTATCTTAATCATTCGAGTGATCTACATCCACATAACCCTGCAATTCTAGATATACACCCCATAACAAAGAGAGTAATTTGATGTACTTGCTATATATCTCAATATCCATTTTACTGCATTCCAATGCTCTTTGCCCACGATCTGCAAATATCGGCTCACAACTCTCACTGCCTGTGCAATGTCTGGTCTCGTGCTTACCATAGCATACATCAAACTTCCAACTGCGGACGCATACGGAACTGCCGCCATATCATCTTTTAAAACTTGAGTACTCGGACACATATCTTTGAAAAGTTTGAAGCGACTCGCTAGAGGAGTCACAACCGGTTTTGTCTCGTCCATGTCAAATCTTTTCAACACCTTGTTTACATGGTCTTCCTGCGACAACCATAGTTTCTTATTTTTTCCTGTCCCTGATGATTTTCATGCCTAAAATCTTCTTGGTCACTCCCAAGTCTTTCATAGCAAACTGCAATGCTAACATTTTCTTTACTTCTACGATTCTCTTCATATTAGAACTAGCCACAACATGTCATCCACATATAAAGAGAGATATGAAATATCGCCATCGCTATATTTTCGAAAATAAACATAATGATCAGCTTCACAGTGTGTAAATCATTTCTCTTCCATAAAATCATCAAATTTTAAGTATCATTGTCGCGGAGCTTACTTTAAGCCATATAAGTTTTTCTTCAAGCGACACATCATGTGTTCTTTACCGTTGACCTCAAAACCTCTAGGTTGTGCCATGTATAACTCTTCATCTAAATCACCATGTAAAAACGTCATTTTTAGATCTAACTGCTCAAGATGAAGATCCTCCAATGCAACTATACTCAGCAACACTCTGATTGATGCCATCTTCACTACTGGTGAAAATATCTCGGAGTAGTCGATCCATTCTTTTTTAGAAAAGCCCTTTACTACAAGTCTCGCCTTGTATCTAATACTATTATCACCTTCATTTTGATCCTGTACACCCACTTATTTAACAAAAAAAATTTACCTGTGGGCAACTTGGTCAACTCCCAAGTTTTGTTCTGCAGTAATGAGCTCATCTCATCTTTCATAGCATCATTCCACTGCATATGAGATGTGTCTTTCTTTGCCTCATCATAAGTCTCCAGCTCTCCCGAATCTATATATAAGACATGGCTCAGAACAATATTAGCTAAATGAAAAAAAAATTACCTTTGACTTTCTCACAAGTGTAGATCTCCCCAAAACAGGTACTTCAGGGTTACAAGCTTGTTCCAGATCACCGCGTTCCTCTTGAACCGCTTGCTCATTAGTAATATGTTCATCTTGAACCTTCACTTTAGATGCACTTTGATCTGCTAGAATTATCTTCACAGGAATTTTGTCCAGCTCAACATATTCTGGTTCTACTGCCGTTTCATGTTGTCTGACGATCTTTGTATATCTTTACTTCATGGAACACCACATTCCGACCGTGAATGACTTTGTTATTCTCATAATCCCAAAGCCTATGCCCATATTCATCGCTGCCATATCCAATAAAGACGCACTTTTGGGACTTAGCATCAAGCTTATTCCTATCCTCTCTGTCAATCAAAGCATATGCAATACAACCAAAAATTTTTAGGTATGAATAATTAACATTTTTATCTGACCACTGTTCTTGAGGTATTTCTCCATCCAGTGCACTAGATGGATTCTTTTTAATCAAATATACAGCTGCATCAACTATAGCAGCCCATAAGTATAACATGAGACCCACATGTAGACTCATGCATCTTGCACCCTCCAAAATAGTCATGTTCATCCTCTCAGCTACACCATTCTCTTGAGGAGTTTTAGGAACGGTTTTTAATCTATGTATGCCTTCCCGACTCAAATAATAAGCAAATGCATTGCTCGTGTATTCACCACCATTATCAAATTTCAAAGCTTTAATCTAATAATCCGTTTCGTTTTCTATCGTGGTTTTTCATATTTTGAAAATCCTGAATACTTCTGATTTTTCTCTAAGAGCATATATCCAAGGCTTTCTTGTTGTATCATCAATAAAAGAGACAAAATATCTTCTACCACCATAAGAGAGTTTCTGAGCCGATCCCCACACATCAGTAGGAATCAACTCTAATTTTTGCCTTTTATTTTGTCGCCCATTCAGCTGAAAACTAACTGCTTTTTGTTTTCCATAAATGTAACTCTCACAAAAATCTGACTCAACCTTTTGTAAACTTGGAACTAATTTTCTTGAATGTAACTGCTTGACACTTTTTTCACCAAGATGTCACAAACGATGATGCCAAAGAGCAGATAAATTACCTGTAACCACCATAGTTGCAACCATATCGTTGATATTGTCTCCCTGGAGAAGGTAAAGTGTACATGTACGCTTTTCATTTGCTACTACACTTACCCCTAAGGTTATCTTCCACTCTCTGCATCCAAAAGTTGTTACCATGCCTTCTTGGTCAAGTTTGCAAGTTGAAATCATATTTTTCTTCAACTCGAGAATATGTCTGATTTCACGTAAAATTAGACGTCCACCATCTGAGATGTTCAAAACTACAGTTCCTTTCCATGCAATAGAACACATGTGGCCATTTTCCACAATCACTTGCACTGGCATAATCAACAAATATATTTCTTTGATAGATACAATGAAAAGAAGCACCAGAATCAAGAACCCACTTATCTGTTGTCAAGTCAAACCCTGCAGATAAACACAAGTTTTCTATCAAAGGTTCATCACTTACCACATTGGCTCATTGATTCTCATATCGCAGCTTCTTTTTGTAGGCTTCACATTGAAATCTACAAAACCAACACTTATCCTTTGTAACATCTCTCTTCCCCTTGGATTGTGGCCTACCGCATCCGCTGAATTTTCCTTTACTTTTACTTCTTCCACGGTTCTCTACTGCTAGTGTCGTTGAAGATGCAGATGCTAAAAACATATCTCCACCTGAGACTTTTCTTCGCATCTCTTCGTCTATGATACTGCTCATGGCATCGTCCAGAGTCAAATCATCCTCATGGTGCTCGAAATTCCCTGCACTGCGGAGTTGTAGCTTTCTAGAAGAGAACATAAAAATAATAAAGTTTGTAGTTTCATATCCAGATTTATGCCTGCGAATTCTAACTGTCCAGTAACCTGCGTGAAATTGTTAATATGCTCTGCAACAGAACCTTTGTTAGATAATTTCATATTAATCAACTTCTTTAGCAAAAATATCTGATTCGATGTGGATGGCTTCTCATAAGTATTCGTTAGAATATCCATGGCTTCTTTTGCAGTCTTTGCTTTCATTATGCAGCATCCTGTCTTTTTCGTCAAGCCTAGACAAATCGCACCTAACGCCTTTCGATCAAGAATTTTCTTTCTTAATTTTGCTGTCGAATCTACTTCCGCGAATTCGGGTTTCCAACCTTCAAGTAGTGCATAGAGATCTTTTTAATAAAGATAATCCTCTATTTGGAGTTTTCACCATCCGAAATCCTGCCCATCGAACTTATCGATTCTGATTTTACCTTCTGCCATACCGTTTGCTTTCAATCGAACGTCACCGAAAAACTCTCGATGTTCTTGATTAGCCAACCTAGGCTCTAATACCAGTTGATAGGAATTGTGCCCCAATTCCAGAAATATAATCCAAGCAAATAATCCACACTAGCAGAATATAATTATAAAAGAATATAATCAAAAGAACACACCAGAGAATTTGTTATCGAAGTTCACCCAAATCTAGGCTACGTTTCCGCACAGAAGCACTTTGTGAATCCACTAGTTTTCGAGCAAAGTAGAAATATAACTGACGATCTTCTCACAAGATCGAAGTAAAAAGAAAACGAGAACACTCAAAAATACTGTTACGGCCTCTCTTTTTCTTTTTCTCTCTATTCGCTACTTTGCGCTTTCTATATGCTATTATCCTCTGACGGCTACAACATATATATCTCTAATATATAAGGTGTATCTTTTAACCTAGAAGAAAAAAAAAAGACAAAAGACAAAAAAGTCATTAATGATATATTATGGCTTCACAAGCCAACAGTTATGTGCACTTGACAACGAGAGAAATTGTCAAAAAAGTTCTAAACCTATTGCACTTTGATCAATTCGGTCATGAACATTTTCATTATGTTAATTGAGTCCTAAACCTTTTGACATGTGTTATGATTATCTTCTTTTATCACCCGACCAACCCTTTTTTTTTAATTGTTCTTCGATTTTAAATTCAGCTTCTCTCGATGGGTAGCATCGTGCGTCCGGCCGGAGCAAGAACAGCAGAAATAATTCATGCAAATAGATATCGGCATCAAGTCGATTACAGTATACATCTGCTTTCAATTGGGATCGACGAAGGTGAACGAATAAGTTGATCACATCACGAGATAAAGAAAAGCAAAAAATAAAAATAAAAATAGAGCAGGTAGGTGGTACCTGATGTCATTGAGCTGATACTAAAATCCTGATTGATGTGGACACAGTTGCTCCCTATAACGATCACAAGTTCATAATGAGCTTTCAAGATCTCCATCGAACGGAGACGGATATTCGGCAATCAAATTAAATCCAACCGGACGAGAGGATAGAAAGACAACTGTCATACTAGACCTGTCAAACGGTTGAGGTTGGGTCTGGTAATGAATAATCCGACTCAAATAGACTATGTTATGACCATTTTATTGCAATTCAAAACTAGTGACTAAAACCACCGGGGGTTGCCCCAGTAGACATTCTTCTCACTTAGGAAAATGGAGGTGGGAAATTCGATTTCCGACCTTTTCGGGGGGGGGGGGGGGGGGGGGGGGGGGGGGGCGGGGGTTGGGACGCGTGAGTGAGGGAGTAGGGTTTCGCAACCACAATGTGGCATGTCTAATAGAATAGGACAAAAGAAAAAGCTAATGACTCATACCCAACCAGACTCATATTCGATCCATATTCCTAAAATATTTTCATATTTAATTAAATTTAGAAAAACTCATAGCCAAATTGAGAATTTAGAAAAACTCATAGCCAAATTGAGGTGAGAGTGCGGAGCGAGGAGTGTGAGATCGAGTTAAACCCAATTGTTGGATATAACTAGTTTATAAGACAACTCAACTCATTATATATGAGTTAAGAAATGAGTTTATGACCCATTTGGACAGGTCTGACCACTATCCTTCGAGGAGTTAACTAAGTGATTAAGTCCAAAAGAAAAGATTCTCTTTGGGGGGGTTAAGCGATTGAACAATCAAGGCAAACAACTCTTTAGACCTTAGCAAGTAAGACTAGAATTGTCTTCCCACGCCCAAACCACCTCGCACGAAACGGCACCTAAACGATTCCAAAAACTCACATAAAATCGGTCAATGACAACGTGACAAAGGACATACGATACCAAGATTCAACGTAACATGTGATTGGTTGTTACTAAATAATGTCTTAGATTCTCGGCGTCGCCCTAACCAGAAAAACTCCGGAGGACTTCGATAGACACCTTGAATTTTAGAGTTTTTTAAGTAACAAAAAAGAGTTTTTGAAGTTCGTTCGTTTCCTGTTTTTTTTTCCCCCTCTCTCTTTGAGATCGAAGTGCGATCGCGACTGCGCCCTAAACCGACCCTCACCCAACGCGATCAAGCGGGCCGCTGGAAAAAAAAAATTTGGTAGCACAAAGAATATGATCACACCTAAGTCGAGGAAATGCAATTATTTTGCTAGAATCGATAGATGTAGAATCAAATTTAACAAAATATAATGTCATGACAGGGAATGAACAAACAGTGGGAGCCGAAATTGCTGTCCACTTTCCTTCTCATTCCTCCGCACCCATCATGATCTTATGGCGCGCTTATCTTGATGGTTTTTAGATATTATTTAGCTTTCAAGGTTTAGCTTGAAGATTATCACTTTATCGATCGGCTTACTCCACCACGGATCTTAGATAGAAGTGAATAAGTCGATTGAGCAATGCTAGGTATATAAAGACAGGTGTATGAACTGATTATTATTTTTTTTCTCTTTGGTCATAGTATAAAGAGATTCGCGACAGATTACAAGTCGTATCTGATTACGAGTCTGACATATTACTTTGTGTACTAACTTTATAAACTAGCTTTAGAGGAGCGAGGAAACTAATGCCTATAATATGGTTCCCTTTCTCATAAGAAGGTATTTTGCACGACGGATACACGATATGACAATAGCAGGCGCAGCATGCCAGAAAAAAGTGAGGTGCATACAGCCGTCGTGCCAATTGCCAAGTAGGACGACATTCGTAGCGGACCTAACATAATTTCAAGCCGATTAGAGATCGTAAAGTTTTTTTTTTTTTCTAGATAGTATGAGTTGAATTCTAATATGGAAGCTGCTAACTTGACAGTTTGATAGTATTATCAATTATTTCTGATCACACAATCTCTCAATCAATGAGCGTTTTATGGAAAACACGCGATGATGATATGTGGATATACAATTGAGATTATACCATCTCGAAAAGTACTGTCAAGAAAATATTTTCCTTTCAAGATATACTAAAAAGGAAAAGAAAAGACTACGATTTGCATATGCTTTGACTTGAAAGGCTAGCGAGAAACCTTCACTAAACGAAGAAAAAGTACACCATTCCCCGACATGAGAAATCCAAAGACAGGTTTCCCAGAATATCAGGACTTCGGTTCTACGTTAATTGGACCCAAAAAAAGTGAAAAATTTTGGGTGGGGCGGCCACAGTGCGCCCCACCGTCTATCTCTCTCCTCTCTGTCTCTCCTGTGTCAGAGAGGCAGAGAGGAGAGAGATAGATGGTGGGGCGCATTGGGGCCGCCCCCACCCAATATCTCCTCCAAAAAAAGGGGAAAAATTCTACGTTAATTTGTACGGAACAAAGAAAAAGGCATGGGCCCCTAAATTTGTACAATCAAGCAGTGCTCGGAAACTGTGTCGTTTTAGTCAATCAAGTCATCGACGATCAGGTCACAGCAAGTTACAATTCGTCAGCAAGCTCAAATCCATGGTCGTCGAGCCGGTGATGCTTCACGAGGAAGCTTCTCTCTCTCTCTCTCTCTCTCTCTCTCTCTCTGAAGTCTCAACCAACCTGTCGTCTTGACGCTATCAATCCTCCTCGGTCTCTTCTAACTCGGGAAGCTGAATCGGCCGACCCGGCGAGTCGCAAAAAACTGGCTGGCTAGTGGCTACCAACACTGATCCGTCTCCCAGTTCCGCCCGCCGTACGCGGAGGCGCCAGCGACAACCGCGACCGGCCTCTTCTTCTTCCTCGCCAACAGGACCCTCCGGTCGTACACCGCTCGCCTCTCGGGGTCCAGCAGAGTCGAGTACGCGTCGTGAAGCCTGATGAACCGGTCGTCGGCCGAGGAGTCCCTCGCGGCCTCCGCCGCCGCGTCGGGGTGCAGGACCCTGGCGAGCCGCCGGTACGCGGCCTTGATCTCCTTGCTCGTGGCGCCGGCGGGGATCCCGAGGATCTCGTAGGGCGTCGCGCACGGCGGCGAACGTTGAGAGAGCCGCGGAGGGTGCTGGTGCTGTGATTTCGAGGTGGCGGAGGACGCGAAGGTGGCGGCGGAGATAGCGGACGGTCGCCGGGCTCGGACGCGAGCGGTGGCGACATACGGAGGGACGAGAATCGGAGAGGAGAGAGAGAGCATGGCGAGGGGTGCGGGTTTGGGTATGCGGAGTGGAACAGTGCGGGAACAACGCACTAGAGACGGGGAGGTTTTGGGCTTAAATAAAGAGGAGTGGGTGGGAGACCCTGGGGGCCGAAATTGAATAATAATTATAACGACAACGATAATAATACAAACAACAACAACAATAATAATAATAATAATAATAATAATAATTATTATTATTATTATTTTGCATGGTTTATCTTGAGATGATAAAAGCGAGATTTTTTATTTTTTTTCCCTTGCGTCTCTTCTTTCATTTAGGTTTTTTTTGGAAAAATTTCAAATAAGGGCCTCAAATACTCTCATTTTTTCAAATAATGGCATGAATTAGTCTTTGTTTCCAATAAGAGCCTAAAATGTCTTAATTGTCTCAAAAAAAGGGCCTACAATGGCTATAACCGTTTCAAATAAGGGCATCACCTCTCTGACCGGCTAACCGGCTAAATATTCTAGCCGATCATAGGTGTTTTTGTCAAAAAATACTTTTGACCTACTTTTTAGTTATATTAAATTAAAAATTTAAAAAGTAAAAGCAAAAAAGAAAAATACATAAGTGGGAGGGGGTTGCTCGTCGCCCCAACGCCGATGGAGTGGCGGCTCGGTCCGGTGGGGTCGCCGATGCCTCGCCCAGGCGCCGGGGACTCCACCGACGCCGCCTAGGGGTGAGGGCCAGCGCCAGAGTCGGGAGGAGGCCTCGACCCCCTCCCAAATCTGGGCGAGGGTCGTCGGCCCTCGCCTAGGTCCGAGGGAGGGCTACGACCCTCAGCCGGTCCAGGTCGACGGTCGCCGAATCTCCGTCGACCGTCGCCCTCGACCAGCCGAGGCCCAGATTTGGGAGGGGGTCGAGGCCCCCTCTCGGCTCTGGCGAGGGCCAACATGCCCTCGCCTCTAGGCGGCGGCGTCACCGGCGCATCGGCGAGGTGTCGGCGACCCCGCCGGACCAAGACGCTACCCCCACCGGCGTTGGGGCGGTAGCCACAGGCGGGAGGGCAGCCCCCTCCCGCCTGTGTTTTCCTTATTATTATTATTTTTTACTTTTAATTTTTAATTTTTTTGAAAAACTGAAAAAAGAAAATAATAGATAATAGAAAAATACAAAATGACCAATATACCCCTAGTAACAGGTGAGTGTGGCCCCTTTTTTTAAACTAATAAATCATTTCAAGCCTTTATTTGAAATGGTATTCATTTTAGACCCTTATTTGAGACAATGAAAGCACTTCAGGCCTTTATTTGAAAAAATAAATGCACTTTGGGCCATTTTTTAAAATTTTATCAGCCCTTTTTTATTATATTTATCCACTTCTCAGTTTTGCGTTTCGTTTTAAGCTTTTCCTTCGTGATGTGCTTTATGAATATTAATTCCGTGTGTCGTTTGCTGTTTTCGTTTGTCCGTCTATAATATTTTCCATTTTCCAACAAATGCCTTTTATTTTAATTTTATATCTCCTGCATTTTGCGTTTTAATTTCGACAGAGTGTATTTTTTTTTATGATTTTGACGCTCCCCGGCACATTCATTTCGTATCATTTTGAATTCTCTTCAATCGATTTCAATTTCTCTTTATGTTTCCTAACGCCTTTTCGAGTCTTCTAGCGTTTTGATTCCCTCTTCGAACTGCTTTTTCGAGCACTTTCAAACTCATTATTTGGCCCGATGCGATCTAGTAGCTCTCAATCGAGGGGATCCGGATCCCTTGCCAAGCCGCAATCTTGGCAGGGGGTACCCAGGTGAATCTGGGCCGTCCGATCAACAACGGACGGCCCAGATCTTTCAAAATTGCGGCTGAATTTTTTCTTTTTCTTTTTTTTGCTTTCTTTTCCCCCATCAAATCGGGGCCGTCCATGATTGAATGGATGGCCCCGATTGACAGGGGCACCCCTGTCAAGATATAAATCTTGACAGGGGATCCGTTCACCAATCGAGGAGGGGCATAGTCCATGTCCTCCCCGGCCAGCACCATCAAATCAACCGTCTTAACCTCATACAAAACTGTTCCCCCAAAACAATCTTGTTTCGACTAGGGGTGAGCAAGACAAATGACCGAACAGGAAGTCATTTGGACTTGTTTCCGGTTCCATAAAGTTGGAACCGGTGATCTTCAGCTTGGTCCTCGATTTCAGGAAGGAATCGAACCGCCTGGACCTATCTATTTTTTTATAAATGTAAATTTAATAGTTAAAATCCGTTTTGTTCACGCCTATTAATAATTTCATCGGTTCTATTAAACTAATCGAGAACTGAATCGGAGTTTCTGAGATCGGTCTTTTCGTTCTGAATCTCGATTCCGGAATTTCGATCGGACTGGATCGGAAACTGATTACTCCTGATTTCGATCGACAAAAGAAGACCGCGTCGCCACAACTCTTCCAAAAGATCAAGAGCAGACCCGACCGACCGACCGACCGTGCTCATTTCTTGCAAAATGCACGGCGTGGATCCGGGTCACCCGAAGTAGCGGGGCCAGGCTTCTAGAAGATCCGACTCCAACCATACGAAACGGGTAGGATAAAATTAATCAAAACGGGTGGTCACAAGCCACATGGCCGACGTCTGATCAGGGGCGCGACAATGGGAATATGCAGCGATGGGACAGAGAGTTCATCCAACCAGAGAGGAATATCCATTTGTCTGTTGCAGACCAGAAAAGACAGCGGGCTCGACAGATGACATGCCAAAAGTCAGCTATCGAGAAATCCATTGGTTCTCCACATTGACTCGCATATGAATATGATCCTTCGTTTTTTTTTTTTTTCCCCTAAGTAGTTCTATGCCGGCCCGTAACCGGATTTAAGATATTACAAGTCCGTTTCGCTGAAATTCAACTCCGCGACCAAATACCTTTCATCGAAAGAAGATGATTTATGCGTCGATTCCGGACAAGAAACGTCACAAATAGACAAGATAATCGACAACTTCAAACGGAACTCGGCATATAGAACTTATGCCCGAATTTAATTTACGACAATTACTGAGAACGTAAGAATGCAAAGTCGAAATTTATTCGATGACGAGTCGCCTAGGTATGCAGCAAAGATGCACGAGTAATTTAATCGACTGTGTGGATCTGGAGACTATATAGTTAAGAAATATGCCGAAATTTAATCGACAACGGGAATCTGAAAACTATAAGTACGATGCGAATGGAAAGGTAATTGAAAGATACTAAGGAAAAATATCCAAAAAGTCATAAACGTTTTGTATTTGTGCTAATTCAGTTATAAACCTTTTAATTGTACAAATTTAGTCCTAAATATTTTGTATTTATGTCAATTGAGTCCATCTAACCATTTTTAGCCGAAAATTGCTTACGTGGACGACGGTCGTCCTATATGGCACAGCCGGCGCTGCCGTGGACTTTTTTAATATATTTTTATGCCCTTGCCCAGATTTGGGTCAAGCATCCCTCGTTTGTGTGCGACCCTTGCGATCCACTGTAAAATAATTAAAAAAAAACAAAGTTTAAAAAACCAAAAAAAGTACTAAAAAAAATTAAAAATTTCACGTCAGCATAGGAGGATTAGGTCCACATCAGTGATTTTCGGTCAAAATTGGCTGAATGAATTTAATTGACGCATATGCAAAAAGTTTATGTATACATTGACACAATTGAAAGATTTAGGATCAAATTGGCATAAATGCTAAGACTTTTCATACACTTTTCCCAAAAAATATATTATTTGTTTGTGTGTGGGGGCCTTCGAAAAGTAGGATGTGGCTATTTAGATCCTGCAATCGACGATTATCAACCGGCGTTATAAATGAAAGTTACAAATAGAGGTTACAAACAATTTCTAAAAAAGAAATAACTTCTTAGCCGTTGCGAGAAATTACAATAATCCTAAAATAGTTGCAAACTAACCGACCAACGGTTATTCTCATCAATTACTTGCTACCATTATTGATGACTTCCTCAATCAACTTCAAGGTTCTCGTCAATAACTTCATGTTTTATGTTGTCGATTATTTCACTAGCACGCTATTTATAAATGACTTAACTTTGCTCTTATCGACTAAACTTATCATATGTCTGTAATAGCCAAAAGTATTTCATTTTCAGGTGCAAACAAATGTCCCCTTTAAAATAATTGAATGATTCATCGGTCATTCGATTAATTTAAAATAGATAATAAAGGGTCATCATGAGCCCCATTGTCATAAGTAAATTTGAATTATTTCTTACCGAATTTTTCCACAAAAAACACGATTTGTGTAAAGTTTTCATGTGGTCTTTTATCTTTGTCCTTAAGAAATTATTCATACTTAGACATTCTCATTGCCAATGCAAGTCGATAAATTTTGTCTTTTTAATTGTTCTCTAAGATTGAATTTCGATCCACTGAAATCCAAATTTGTGAATTATTTCTTGGCGAGTGAAGTAAGACATCTATTCTTAACCCCCTATAAAGCAACAAAGTGATATGTTGATTAATTATAATACTGGTAAATTCTGGCCAAATCAGCAATTGATACTTCATGTAACGTTCTATAAAATTGAGAATGAAATAATCTTTTCATCTTAGCTCCAGTATGGATTGAATTAAGTGACAGACTAGTATACCAATTAAATGCAGTTTTTGATAAAGATAAAAGGAGAAATTTAAGTCTCGAGAATTCACTCGTTCGATATTGAGAATCACTGTCAATATCTTGGTGTAGGTCCAGGATAATCCTTTGTTTTTTTTTTATTTATAACCAAGGTGTCCGGACCACCTTGCGCGCACCTCGACTATTTCTCGATGGAGACTAGCACAGCAACCCACCGCCATGGCCCTCCACTTAAATCACATGTGCTCATATGGGGAATCGAACTTGAGACTAATGCGCCTAACCACATAATCCCAAGTGCGCCCTAACCAACTGAGCTACCCATGGATGGGTTCCTTTATTCCATAGTCTTGTCCCCAATAATTAATTCTCGCTGATAGGGATCATCGAATCAATAGCTAAAGCTAAAGTTCCATTAAAGAGCGTTTCCACGGGTAGAACCTCCTAAGGGAATATAAGGTTTTCATGAGGCTGATCTTGAGCAGCCATCTAAGCACAAAAACCTTCGTTTAAGAGAATATTTTTTGTGTAGAAAGTTGCCCGGCTCTAAGTTTTTCAAGAATCGTAGAATAGTGACGCTGAGTTTCTATGGATTATTTATGATCATAAATGTAATTTTTCGTAAAAATTTATTCAAATAGTAGGGATCGTATATGGACGGTAGTTGGAGCCGATGGGAATTGATCCATCTTCCATAAAGGAGCCGAATGAAACCAAAGTTTCATGTTCGGTTTTGAATTAGAGACGTTAAATGGGTGATTTTGCTAGAATAGGCAATAATGATATCACTATTTTTTTTTTACCTCTCTACATTGGAAAAATTTTGGGTGGGGCGCATGGGGCCGCCCCACCCAATATTTGCTCCTCTACATTGGTTAATAAATTGACCAATATGATCGATGGTCGAGTGATCATCTTTGCCGGTGAAAACAACGAAGTCAAAAGTTTTGAATAAATAAGGTATAATGTCATCCCAATCAGGATGTGGCATATGGACCGTTCATTTGTCCGAACCTAATGGTTATAATACTAGTTCAGCCACTTAATTAGGATTCACAATTTGACATATTTCCTTCTCCCTAAGTTTAGGGTAGATAGAATTTTCATGCCTTTGTAATTTTCTCATTAGTGGTGGAATTACTTGGCCTAAATTATTCCCCTCATTCAATTGATTAAGAAGCTGCCGAGTTCAGTTGGATAGGTATCGAATATCGATTGATTGAATGTCCATGGCCTGGAGATGACATCGTTGATTGCATTGACAACCATCGACCCGATCACATTAGAAATATGTTTTGCTATGTGATTCATCATCTTATTCTTCTGGTCCTCGAACAGCCTCATCATGGTAGCCACCATAGTAAGGTTCGGTGCTAACGTCCTCGCCTTCTGCTTAGTATAGCACCACGAGGTTTTCATATCTTGGACTGGGTAGCCGTATCATGAGGGTTGTTGCTCGCAACATGATTAGGCTATGTATGATTCATTGTTCTCGGCATTATACTTCTTCAAATCAACCACTTACTCTATCAAGAGTGTTGGTTATTGCTCCTTTATTTTGCAATCGGTGGACCCACTAAGCGTGCAAAAAAAAAAAAAAGATGTTTTGCTAGAATTCGACTCCGCGATAAAATACCTTTCACAGAAAGCCGCTCTTCAATTTTTCTAGACAAGACAGTTTGTATTGCGATTTCGACATATCACAAGTAGATAAGAGAGTCAGTAACTTCAAACAGAACTGAACATACACATATTGTGTCGGAATTTAGTCGACGATAGAGCCTAAGAACGTAATCAATTCAAATGGAACTAAACTTACACAAACTATGCTAGAATTCAATCAACGATAAAGCCTGAGAACATAAAGATGCAATGCCGAAATTTAATAGACTATCAGGCACCTGAGATATACAACAAAGATACATATACCGCAGAATTTAATCGACAACGCAAATTTGGAGACTGCAACTAAGAAACATGCCTGAATTTTATCAACCACTCGAATCTATAAAATATAATTATAGTGTAGAATTTGGAAGATAATTGAAATATAACATGTTTGCTTGTTTGTGTGCCTGCGCGTGGGAGAGGGTTTCGGGAGAATAAGATGTGATTGTTTTAAGCCTACAATCGGTAGTTACCAACGAAAGTTACAAATCGAGGTTACGAAGGGTTATTGAAAAAAGAAACATCTTTGTAGTGACTACGAGAAGTTACAACAATTAAAAAAATAGCTACAAAATAACCAATCGACGGTTATTTTCTTGTCAATTGCTTGATGTCGATATCGATGATTTTATCGATTAATTTCAAGATTCTCGTCCATAACTCCATGTTGTGTGTCACATTGTCAATGGTGTTGGGTGGTCTTGGGCCTCTCTCAACCCAAAAACTAGCTCAAAGGTTGAGGCTTTCCCTCACACTTATAAACTGACCACCAGCCCCCTCACATAACTTGTTGGTAACCTGTGCTCTAATGCCAGTTGATGGGAGTGCGCAGCAGAAGTCCGATACCTTCTTTCGGGGAGATATCCAAGAGGGAGCCCATGTCCGAACCCGTTAACATATCTAGTCAAACAAACCTTAACTCAAAAGCTTAAGCTAATGAGTTATGGGCCAACTTGGATATATTAAGTGCTCAACACCACATTAATTCTCCAATGTGGGACTCTTCTAACACAACTCACACGTGCACATCCTAACAAACGGGTTGTCCATTCTTTTCAAATTATGAATGATTAAATTCTGTTTTCAACGATGTTGATAATATATATATAAATGAGATGACAGATCCCCATTTCACGATAGGATTCATTATGAGGAGCATTATGAGGAGCATTAAGGTAAAGTATTTTATGTTCTAGAAGCAATCATTTGAATTCGAGGACAAGTGGCCCAAATTTGCTGTTTAGTTTTATTTGCCAAGAGGGTTGAACTCCTACGGCGCCGAATTAGGCTATTCAATGAAAAAAAAAACCATATTATTTCAGTTTGATACCGTGAAGAATAAGAGAAAATAAAATTAAAGAAATTTATTGGGGAATATTTAAATTCGACCTAGTTTTTCTTTCTCGATAGGCAGGTTAAGTACAAGGTTTTCTATCTTATACAAGAGAACATACGAGATATGCCTTGCCCTAAATTCTTTCTACAAATACCTCTTTTTAGTTGTCGTGCTTTCTTAACCTTTTTTTAAACCCCTACAACAATTCAAAGACGACGAGATAATCTTGGCAATTTTTTTCAATTTAGACCAAGAAGCGAATCTTATTATCCAAGTCAATTGACGCCGGCAAAATTTAACCCAATTAATTATCTTTAGACTTCTAATATAATAACGCGGACAAAGATGAACAAGAAATGAGCATAAGACCAGCGCCTCAGTCAAATCTCGTCCCGAAATCAAAGAGGATTCGATTAGAACTTTGGGGTATACGCACAGATTAAATCCGATCGGCCTTTCGTTCAATCGTTGTCGAATACGACATGTTTCTCTCTTTCTCTCTCTCTCTCCTCATGGTGCGAGAGAGCCCACCAGTCGCAACCGACCCTGTATCGAGGTCGGCCGACGTCACACGGCACGGGCGGATTAGTGAGTTTGGAATTTTTAATTTCTTGTGGCCTTGACTTGTGCAAGCACGTTAGAAAACCCTTGTGGCACTTACGTTCATCCATGATGAGTATGATAAGTACACGTACTAAAATAAGTAGATCCGACGTCGACGTATCATTAAACAATAACCAATCCGCCCGACAAATTTCACCGGCCAAGTCATATCTTGAATATTTTTTTTTTCTAATCAATTCAGTTCTAAACCTTTTCCATTGCTAATTTTGGCCTGAAATCTCTGACAAATAATTTTTTTTTTCTGAGTTTCTTTAAAATTGGGTTCAAAAAATGAATGTGGATACCTTCCGTCCTATTTGACATGGTCGGCACTGACGTAACTATTTGTAATATATTTTATTAATTTTTAATTTTTAATATATTTTTCTTTTCTTTTATGTACTTGGTTCTCTTTTTTTCTTTTGGTTGGACTTAAAGCTAGGATGCCCTCGCCAAATCTAGCCAGGTGAGCGCATTGCGGCTCTAAGCTAGGGGAAAAAATTAAAGAAAAGAGAAAAAAAAGATAATTAAAAATATTATAACAAAATCAAAATATTATGAAAATTCAACGCTGGCCGTTCCACGTAGGATGACTAGCATTTACGTTAGCGATTTTCGGTAAAAATTGATCGAACGAACTCAATTGACAAAATGTGAAGATAATTAAGACTGAATCGGCATAAAAAAAAAGGTTTAGAAGTAAATTGACTTAATTGCCATGAACTTAGGACTTTTTTTGGTAATTTTTCATGTTTTAAGAGACAATGATTTTGTCAATCTATTATCAAGTGGACCGGATCCATGGGAGTTTGGTGAACCCCGATGTTAGATCAGGTAAATCTCACACGGGGCTCGTTACAGTGCTCGTCCCACATTCGTATCAGCAAGAATTCTGATGCTGTATGTTTGCCTCTGAGCTCAACGCCAAGAACTCTCTTTTTTTTTTTTTAACTTTCGAAAAAATAACAAACTCTAAAATAGTGTGATGGAATATTCAATTTTTTTTTATACCTTAAGACTCGAAAAAAAGTACTTAATATTGTGCACATTAGCGTCGGCCATGCCATGGTAATTTTGTATCTATATTGGCGGATGGACTGAATTGGTACCAAAGTGAAAAAAATTTAGGAGCGAAATTGGTACAATTAAAAGATTTAGTATTGAATTAATACCAATGCAATAGGTTTATGACTTTTTTGGTACTTTTCTCAATGTATATTAGATTTGGATTTCTCAGTTGTTACGGCAAACCCCTAACGTTGGAGTTAAATATGATATTCGCTTTTAAAATAAAGCTTCGCATCTTTTCGTTCTTTAAATTGTCATGTAAGTTATGACAACAAAAAATTGTCGTATAAGTATCATTCTACGTGATTATTAATTATTTTCTTTTGGAGCTGCGTTTTCCAGTTTCAAAACTAATTCACGGGAAATTTTTTATTTTTCAAGGAAAAAGTACCAGAAAAGATCTAAACCTATTGCATTGATATCAATTCAGTTTTAAACCTTTCAATTGGACCAATTTAGTCCTAAACATTTTTGCATTAGTATCAATTCAGTCCACCTAACCAATTTAGACCCAACATCATTGATGTGGATGTCAGCCATCTTATATGACACCGCCGACGCAAATTGTAAATTTTTTTTTTTTTATAAATTTTAAATAATTTTTCGAATTTATTTTATTTTTTATTTTTTCGTTATTTTTTGTCCCTTTTTTTCAACCATGCTCAACGTTCTTCTTGCACTTCTTGCAAGTGGCCAGTCGACCACCGGCCATGCCTGCGACGTCGCCCTTGCCGGCCACAGGCAGAGTCGGCCTAGTGGGGCTGAGGGGGAACGCCGATGCGCGCCCCTTAGCAGATCTGGCGAGGCTCGCCTAGGCAGGGCTTGCTAGGCCTCGCCCTCACCTAGGCGAGGTTCAGTGAGGTTGTGGCCGGTGGTCAGTCGGCCACCGGCAATTAGAGCTATAGAACAAAGAACAATGGAAGAAAATTGGGGGAGAAAAAGGGAAAGCAATAAGGGAAAAAATAATAATAACAATAAATTTTAAAAAGTATTTAAAATTTATAAAAAAAAAATCTACATCATTGCCGGCGACGCCACATAGGACGGCCAGCGTCTTTGTCAGCCATTTCCGACCTAAATTGGCGAGATGGACTGAATTGGTACCAATGCGAAAGATTTAGGACTAAATTAGTCCAATTAAAGGGTTTAAGACAGAATTGGTACTAATGCAATATATTTATGACTTTTTTGGCACTTTTCCCTAGTTTTCAATAAGACAAGTTATGTCAATTATCTATATTTTATTTACAAATCCACCTTTTTCTTTTAATATCCTCAAAAAGATAACATTTGTTTTATTGCAACTTTTCTGAATTGGGCGAAATTTATACCTTCAATACTTGTAATTTTGTCTAAAGTCTCCGCCGTCTCGACTGAAAGTCTGAAACTATAGCTATTACTTTTCCCTTATGGATGGTAAATTAGCTGTAAAGTTCATAAAATGAGAATGCTATCACTTAGTAACTAACCAATACCATGCTAACTCACCTCAAATTACCATAAGACATCAACTCATGATAAAAATTAACCTCAATATTCGTAGGTTACCTCTTAGCTTATGCAAATGATATTTAGTAATGTCCCTTAAATCACCTCAAGTTCTTGTAAGTTGGAAGATCCTAACAACCGTAACTCCCCTTAATACAATATTAAGCAACCTCAATTTCTCAAAAGGTCCTTTCTACCTTATTCTCAGTGAATTTACCTAATTTAACATAATGTCCCTTTCGGTTTCGTGAATTAAGCAAACCTATTTTTACGCAATTAACCTTGGCTGTCGTAATTTTTCGAAATCAATTGTCAATTTAACAATTCTACGGTCAGTAACAGCCCTTAAACACCGGTTAGTCACCGGTTTTGACGAGTCAAAGGTGATACCTTCTTCTCACGGCATGAGAGAGCTCACGATTCGCAACCGACCCCGTATCGGTCGGCCGACGTCACAGGACATCGACAAATTAACTAGTTTGGAATTTTTCTAGTGGCTATAATTTGTGCGATCACCATTATGAAAGCCCTATGCCGTTTACATTCATCCATGACGAGAATGATCATTGTACTAAAAAAGGCAGATCCGACATCGACCTATCATTAAACTGAAACTAATCCGCCCGACAAATTTTACCAGCCAAGTCATGCCTTGGCAAACAAATCACTACCCATCCTTAATTTTGTATTTTTTTTTCTAATATATCCTTGATTTTGCAACAAGTAGCATCAGTTTAATCCATACAATTAAATTAATGGGGCGGCGTTTTGACGCTGATGTTCTTTATTTTTTATTTTTTTATTTTTTGTATTGTTATTAAGGTGCACGACCTTTCACCAAGACGAAAGTATCATTTTCAATTGTTACTTGGAATGTTCTTAATAGGTGGGGATATACCCGGATCGGATAAGAATTTGGCGGAGAGAATGACGTGCGAGCTTGAAGACCGGCGCGCCGGCGCTCAACAGCCTCTAGGGACCCTAGATTTGGAGTCATCTATGGCTAGATCTCGACCTCGGTGTCCGTCGTGGCCAACGCAGGAGGTAACATTCATCTATGGCTAGTAACTAATCATCACAAACGGTAAATTACCTTGATGTTTCTTAGCTCGACAATGCCATCGGTTAGTACATTTACAGTAATATTGTGATTTTTGTCAGTTGGGCATAACTTATAGATCGAAGTGGTAATTATACCTTACACTTGTAACTTGTCCAATGTCTTCATAGTTTCGACTGAACGCATAGCTAGGACCCTTTTTGTATAGTGATTTAAAACTTTTGACTTAATCAATTGAATGTCACCTCCATGGAAAAAAAATAAAAAACAACCACTTCATTTTTATCGCGGATTCGGGTTATCACAAAATTCGATGTGGCAATAATGTAATATTTCCACAACCAACTGTCGCTCGTTGGCATGAATTTCC
This sequence comes from Rhodomyrtus psidioides, assembly GCA_021437785.1. Taxonomy (NCBI): domain Eukaryota; kingdom Viridiplantae; phylum Streptophyta; class Magnoliopsida; order Myrtales; family Myrtaceae; genus Rhodomyrtus; species Rhodomyrtus psidioides. The sequence continues at coordinate 3,787,421 of JAILYB010000040.1, read as the reverse complement.
CTAAACCACATCGTCTAGCACATTTTTGCCCCCAAGGCTAAATGGATGGGCCGGGTCGAATACCCATATGACCCGTTTTGACCCATATTCAATGACCCATACCCGACTCGACCTGCAGCCGACCCATATTCGACTCATTGTGACCCATATTATCAAATCATACTTATATAACTCATTTAATCTATTTTAAGCTCTTCACATGCATATGTTATCAGATAAAAACTTCACATCATATTGAAAAATTTAAATAAAATAAAATTAATATTACTGAAATACTTTCATGCAAATGCAATAAAAAAAAAAGCGAAATTTTTTCCTGTTTTAGAATTTTCATGACTTTTTTCAATTTTTTTAAATATTTTTATTCAAAAATATATTTTATTATTAAAAATATTTTTATTTTGTTTCTTCTCCTGCGGAGTTGACCGGCGAAGGCAGTGGGCGGTGACGGAACTAATTTTTATCTTTTTATTATATTTTTGTTTTCTGATTTTCTTTCATTAGTTTATGAAAATAAAAAAATAAAAATAACAAAGCCTATTAAGGCCCCTGGCCCATGTGTTGTGGGATTAGCTCTCATGGGTCAAAAATGGATCCAATATGAGTTTAAGTGTGTCTCATTTATGACCCATCTGATTCAACTTAAATATTTCAGATCCTTTTTTATTGAGCCCTTTAAAATCTTAGAACCCATATATAACCTATTTAGATGAAAATATGGGTAAAAAATGGGTCATTAACCCATATTGACGGCTCTAGAATTGGGACAAGTTAAGCCAATTGAGCCTCTACTGCAAACCCTAAATTTTTTTTTTTTTTTGGTCGGACTTCAAACCCTAAATTTAGACCGAGGCATTTGGGCATTAGCAGGTAAAGCGGCTCAACATGGGGTCAACAAAGCCCGGACGAACGTGAATATTGCTGCTATTGCGGGCTCAGAAGTCCAATAAGAACAAATTGGACAGAGCCAGCTCATTCTGAAAAAGCCACGGATAAGTAGGGCTCTTTGCCGGAATTTATTGTCGTATGCACACTAAGTGAACGCAGAACAAAAAAATTAAGAGAATTATCAAAAAAAAATTCCTAAGCCTATTTAGTTCTGCCCATCAGTCCTAAAACTTTTTTTTTCCCAATTAAGCCATAAACTTTTTACATTTGTGTTATTTCACTCCATCCGGCCAATTTTGATTGAAAATTGTTGATATGGACACCGATCTTTCTAGGTGGCTCAGCCGGCACTGACTTGAGCAATTCTTTAGTGATATTTTAATATTTTGTAGAAATTATTTATTTATCTTTTATTTATCTTCCCTTTCTTCTCCCTCGAGCCGGTCGCCGACATCGGGCTAGAGGTCGCAGGACATCGGTGACCGGCTCGAGGAAGAAGGGAGGGAAGAAAAAAGAAAGAAAGAGAAATAAACAACCAGTGCATGCTAAACCTAACCAAATGACAAGCCATACCAGAAGAGTACTCGAAGTTTAGAACCAGGTTGGTGAGCGTGATGTGGTCGCCCAAGCCACTGATGCGAGATGACCAGCATAAAGTTTTTTCCTTTTCTGCAGAGAGAGAGAGGGAGAGAGAGAAATGCATGTGAAAGCAAGCTGCCACAATACCGGGATAATCTAATCTCAAGTAACAAAGTGTCACTGCACCTTATCGGCACTGCCGCGGTCCGAATCAGCAAGAGTTTGAAACGTAGCAACTCACTCGGAATTCGTCGGATCATGACGAGGCCGACGTGGCATAGATGTTAACGTTCATGGCACGAGCATACAGACAGTAAGTTTTACACTTCGCACGGCAGGAAGATTGCCGTTAAAAAGCACACCGCATGGCACTACGCTTCACATCCAATTTCCAAACAGCATCATCTTCGTCTGTATATACAACAGTTAAAACTCAGCATGATGCCGCCTATTCTACCCCTTTCCCTCGGTTTGAATTTCTGAATGCGGAACCGGGTGCAGAATTGAAAAGTATTACGGCAGAAGCCGGGGAAACTACGGCTAGACACTGAGCAGTCAAAAGTTGTCAGCCAAATGGTGGTCAGTCAGCATCATCCTCGATATTTACTGCTTAGATTTTGACGAAGCCCATTTGAAGAAACCGCAATTTGCTTCAGGATTGGAGACAGGCCCCTGAAAGAGGTATATAAAAAAAAAATGAGAGATGCCTTTCCAACAGAATTTATGCAGATTCGTTCCTGAATCACAATAACTTGGTGCGTTCTCAAGATCAATCTATCTGGAATATATGCATAGCGAAACAAAACATCACTGTTGAAAAGGAGGAACTGGTGAAAGATATTTACTGAAAAATAGTTTTAATCCAGGAACAAGTTGCGATAACATTACACGCATCATCATTTGCTCATTAGAAGTTACTCGAGACAAGTCACGAGCTTAAAATAATAAATCATTCATTTTTTTCTGCTGTTTCTTTTCTTTGATGATGAATCTCCTTCAGTAGATATATAACTAGTTATTCCCTACTACATGGGTTTTTGCCGAATATTTAACAACACAGAACTATAGAATTCCGCCCGAAAAAAGATGAGGTACCTCAGCACGGGGGCACGTGTAAAATCTGCGACCAAAATTAGGACCTGCCTTCTTTACAACACGAGAGACACAAGGCTCACTATGGCCCTTGCAAAGAGGGATGCTATTCTGCATCACCTGCTGTATTCTTTGCCACTCCAGTAAAGCCACATTATTTTTTCCTTCCCCCAAAGATGATTTATCAAGAGGAGAAGCACTTATGTTCAGATCATTCTGCTGGAGGCTTCTGCTGTCCTCATCATTTGCAAAGTTACAGTTAGTCTGATCCTCCGACTTTTGCTTATGTACCACACTGGGTGAAAAATTTCCACTAGACTTCTCATCCTTGTTGCAACTGTCTGAGCATCTCTGGAAGAAAGACCGCAATGATAGTTGAGACCCTTGACCTTTCTTAGCTTTTTTCTTAACTTCACTACATTGGTTACCATCTGCAGAGTCAGATGCACCAACAGCAGTGAAATTCCGGGAGTGTTCATGTGCTTCCAAGTGTACAGAACCAGAATTTTGGTTTGAGGAAGCACAAGATTTGCTGGAGAGTGACCCAGATGGACCACAGTCGCCAAAGGATATTTTTGTTCCCCTACTACAACTCCTTATTGTGACATCTTCCTCTAAACATGAAGTTGACATTCCGCATAATTCCACTTGCTCGGAAAATTTTCTCTTCATTAGCACTGATGCTACACAGATTAAGCGATTATTAAACATAGCAACAGGAATTTAGAGCAAACAGTTACAGGGAAAATACAAAAATTCACCACAAAATTACAAAAAAGCTGCGTTTGATCGTCTGGACAAGAATTGGATAGGATAGAATAAGGTGGAATAAGGAATATCCGGATTACAGATATGGACTGATACAACCCTATCAAGTGTTTGGTGGACTTAGGATAGCAAAGCAAAACATGTCAATTAAATTTACGAAAAAGGCAGAAAAAACTAAACACCCTAACTCTAAGCTGCAGCGGCCACTGTGGCTACTGCCACCGTCTGCCACAGTGGACCATTGTGACCAGAAAATCAGAGAAAGATGGACTCAATGGAAACATCGAGAGAACACGGACACCCACAGTGGTGGTCTCTTGAGGACAAGACCCCCAAGGTGGTCTCACGTGGTCTCGTGTCAAGAATTTGAGCCTGCAAGCAACAGACATTCGTTGGGGAGGTTTTTTAGCTTTTATTTTTTCGTTTGGGGTTTTGTTTTTTTTTTTAATGGGTTCATCTCATAAAAATAGCTCTTTTTATAACCGGCTCACTACGCCTGGCGTAACCCTTCCTCCTTTACCTTGGCTTGGGACAGGCTATGTAAACTACATAGGCAGAGTTAAGGTAGCTTAAAAGGAAAATGACGCAGGTTGGATGAAATGACGCAGTGCATCAGGATTTTTGTGTGATCGCAAAATTCCTCTTAGTTTAAAAGGAAAATTTTATAGAACATCAGTAAAACCTGCCATGCTATACGGAGTTGAATGTTAGCCGGCACAGAGAAAACATGGGCATAAAATGAGAGTAACGGAAATGAGGATATTAAGGTGGATGTATGGTCATACAAGGATGGATAAGATAAAGAATGAAGATATTCGACGAAAAGTTAAAGTAGAGTATGTGGCAGAAAAGATGAGAGAATATAGATTGAGATGGTTTGGGCATATTCTCCGAAGGCCCCTAAATGCCCCGGTACAAACAGAAGTTTGTTATCGAGAGCATACCACGAAGAAATAAAGAGGTCGGCCGAAACTTACTTGGGGGAAAGTAACAAAACAAGATTTAAGGGAGTGAGAAATAAATTGGTGTACGGTTTGTCTTAGGACGGAGTGGAAGAAGGCTATTAGTATTGTGGAGGGGTAGTTAGTGTATGTGTGTGTATATATATCTTTGTTTATTTATTTTTACATATTTTTCTCTATTCCTTCGATTGATTTTGCTTTATTTTTATGAATCTTTAGGGTTCATTGACCGCCGACCCCAACTAGTTTGGGATAAAGGTGTTGTTGATGTTGATTTTTTTTTTTTTTTTTGGGGGGGGGGGGGGGGGGGGGGGGGAAAGAGATCTGTGGCACCCACTAGTAGGATATAGGAATGAGAGGTCTTGTTCCTTTCTTTTCCTTTTACGAATTTCCTTTGTCCAATCTGCATCTCTGTCCCATCCCTAGTCCCTTGCTTCACATTAGAATCCAGACATATTCGAGGTTATCCCATCCAAAGGACATCACCAAACACTCACAGGATAATTTGTGATCCTATCCAGACTCCTGTTTAGGCTAATAAATGAAGCCTAAGATGATTGTGCTTTACTTTCCAGAGAACAGGCAGAAATCAAAGGTCAACAAATAAGTAACATACACATCAACATCAACAACACCTTTATCCCAAACTAGTTGGGGCAATAAGTAACATACACTTACAATAATTATATTTAACTTGAATTATCTGATAACATCACGATACTCTGTCTAAAGAGTCACATATTTGGGACAGTCAATTACATAGCAACGTCTTGGCAGTATTTCTAATAAGCTAGAAGATGTAGCAAGTAAGATAAATTGTAATGATCACCTATGTGCAGACATGCTCTTCATAGGAAGGGTCCTCAGATTTTCTAAATTAAATAATCCACAGTTCTTACAAGCCTTTTCTAAATAGTTATATTCATCAGAGATGCTAAAAAGAAAGAAGACACAGCAAAGTTCCATTACCAATTGTTTGCTGGATGCCACGGATTGTAGGAAAGTATCTAGCAGATATTGATGGAGTGTCATGTTGGGATACGTCAACGATTCCCTCTAAACAAACATAGACAGGAGCATGATCAGAACCTTCCAGTTTTGTACTCCATCCTCCTTTCCACCTGCAGATTAAAAAGGAGAGAAAGTTAGGCAGTGGATGCTGGGAACTTTACATGCATCCACACCATCATTTCCTCGACTTCCATGAAGTAAAACTAAAAAAGTGCCAAGGAAAACAAGAGCCACACATTCAGAACATACAGAAATTTAGTGTTTGATGTCTTGCTTTCTAGTTACAGAGTGAAAGTAAAGTCAAACGTGACTTTACCTTGGGGTATTCCCAGGTTTCCACCGTTTGTATATTGTAAGTATGTCGCAATCCTTGACGTGGCAAGCTACGAGGTTATGACCTTGTGGATCACAGTCTTCATGTAAGCAGGATCCAGCGCAGAGGATATGGTCAATTCTTGATCCAAAATTAAATTGTTCAGCACCGGTATTTGAAGGCCAGCATGTATATGCATCTTTCCTGAGAATTGAAAATAATATTGGAAATATGATGCAGGTGGCCAAAAATAACCACCATATTCATGATTTGATGACCATGGGAGAACCAGGAAAATACACAATTAAATGTAAGATTTGAAAAGGAGAATAAGAAAATGTTAATATGCTATATGACGACCAGCAGCCAGCTCTTAAAGAAATGTCACACCTATCAGGATGTTGGGCTCTGAAAATGTCAAAGAAAGGGCCTCCATTTCCTACCAACATAGACCTGAGCCATTTTCTAAACCTGCGAGGCGAATGAACTCAATGACTTCCACATTAGCCCCAACTACAAAAGCTATACGCATGGAGCAAGCGAGAGTTATGAAAGCATATCCATCCGGCATTAGGCATATAAGGGATAAAACCAATGAAAGGTTAGGAACTTACTCATTCTTCTCAAAGTCTGGACCTGCCTCACACCGATCTATAGCAGCAGGTGCTATGTTCAAATCGCCTACAACAAATAATCTTTTCCCCTGCTGCAGAAGATACTCCCATCTTCTCTAGAACAGTATTTAAGCATGTTAGCGGAAAGAATAATATCGGCAATTACAAAAAGGTGCCTTCACCTCAGATTGAGGATTCAAAGAAGGAAAACAGATATTAAACCGTTCATTCTCCAGAGAACCACTTGAAACCATATTGGGAATGCAGTAATTATATAGAAGAAAAATTGCTAAAGTTAAAATTAATGACAAATTCACAACCAATCGGATGCCATTACCAATAACATAATAAGCAAGCTGTGATTCTCTATCTATTCTTCACGTGATTAATCTGTAAATCCAAGACTAGCAAGAAGCCACCCACTGAGAGATGCCATAGAAGATAGATGACAAAAATAGAGCCTTTGATCCTAAAAGTCTTGTTATAAAAAGAGGCTTTCAAACTCTTGAATCTCATCTTTTTTGGGCGATCTTTTTCTTTGTTCCGCATTACTTTCCAAGGCGATCTCATGGGAAATAAAAGTTTCCCAGAAAATTGTGCAAAAAATTCCTTAGAACACCTCTCCCGTTATTTCTCTTGTTCTTTTATTTTTCCATATATTTGTCTTTCTAATAATCTGTCCTCCGAGATTGTGTAGAAAAACCAAATTCTAAGTTCTCCAGAAAACATATACCTGTAATATCTTGTAAAATTTGAGTTTGAACTCAGTCCTTTCAGCATCATCAGAATCAGCTCGAGGCCCATATATATTGAAAAGGACTGCATAATTAATCAGTTAACATCTCACAGAGTTGGGAAATAGAGTTGATGCAAACTACAACTGGATTGTGAGGTGTTAGAGTTCCAAAATCCAATAGCATTCATTCAACAATGTAGGAGCATTGAGGCTTAGTACTTTGGCATCAACATGACGATTCTATTGTGTCTCCCCTTTAAGATGCTAAGAAGTTTAGAAAAGAAAACCCACCAAAGTGGCCATGATCCGTGATAACACAACGCCCCTCACTATCAACTTGAAGAAGATCATCTTTCGCAAACTCCTCAAGGCCTCCTGCTACATTAGCATGATTTTCATCCTTTCTACTGTTTCGAAGGAGACCAGTAAAGCCTTCCTCCGCTGCCACAGGCAATGCCACTTCACTGCTTGAAAATGCGGACCTCACCCGGCAAAACGTTGCCACCCCTGAATTGTCATTAAATCACAAGGCCAAATTTAAGCAGCATAATCATTGCAAGCTCTGAATTAGTTAAAAAAAAAAAAACCAAAATTGAAAAAACGAAAAGGGGAAAAAAAAAACAATGCAGTAGAATCCTATGTCTCAATATCATAGATAACAGACCCATTTCTACTTAAAACTTTTTTTTTTCACCGGCAAGCAATTACAGCCTTCAACGTCAATTTTTTCATTAACATGGAAGCAACCACAGCTCCAAATTGAACAAAATACTAAATTTTCCCAAAAATCATTTTGTCAAACAGCGAACCTGCATACCCAGTGCGGCCTTTATCCGACGTGCGCGTACACGAGAAGAAGGACTCGTACCCCTCAGCCATCACCACATCCGCCGTAAGCTCCTGTCTCCTCAGTTTCGTCTCCTATTGTCATTCCAAGGACAACACAAACAAAGCGGATTTAGCCCCAGAAGGAAAAGAGAAAGCAACTCAATCAATCAAGCACGGAGCGAAAAAGAGGACCTGAAAGCAAATGATGTCGGCGTCGAAGGAACCGAGCAATCTGAGGAGCGAACCGAACTGGGAGATTCGCTGCCTCAGGCCGTTGACGTTGTAAGTCACCATCTTCATCGTCCTCTTGCCGTCCTCCGGCGAATCGGAGGACATCTTGGTGGCATCTGCTTTCTGAATTCTGATGCGACTGTTCGAGCTGAAAATGACAAGCGACCAGTGGTGCCAAATGTCCAAGTCCTATGTATGTGTTTTTTTTTTTTTTTCCTTTTCGGATATGCATGTGTTTGAGTATCCACATCGCTTGCTCCAGAGAGAAGTATTCTCTGCAACCGATCGTACTGAGTCTGCTGTACACTCCAACCGGTTTCTTCTTTTTAATTCGGAAGAAGGAAACAAATCGTTCATGAAAATTGAAATAAGAATATGGTCATTTTTTCAAATAAAAAATTGAAATAGATATATTGTTTCAAAAAATTGCTCAAAATACCCTTTTTATTTTAAAGAAGGCCCCATCAATGACATTTTCGTCATTTATTTTTTATTTTTTATTTTATGTTTTATGTTTTATGTTTTATGTTTTCGTTCTTTTTTTTTCCTTTTTCTATTCCTTTCCTTCTCACATATGGCCAGTCTCAAGTGCGGCCAGTAGCTAGCGAGAAGGGAAAGAAAGAAAAAAGAAAAAATGATGACCAAGATGTCCTTGGTTAAGCGCTTCTTTAAAATAATTAGGACATTTCAGGTCTTTATTTGAAACAAGCTCCATTTCAGACCTTTATTTGAAAAGATAAGAATACGTCAGGACCTTATTTGATTTTTCCTTGAAAATTAGCTCAATACGCAATGCCATCCTTGAAAGTTGATTATGTTCAATATGTTCCGTAAACAACAACTCAATGTGCGATGCGATTCATAAAATTTTAATTTATTCAATGTGATCTCTGTACATTTATTACATATTCAATTTGGTCTATCAGTCATATTAAATGTTGCTCTCGAAATTCCAGCGACTAAGTTGGATATGTATCAAAAGTTCACGGACCACATTGAACAAATCAAAAGTTAGGAGATCACATTAAGCTCAAGCTTATGGACTATATTGAACAAAATTAAAAGTTTGGATATCGGATTATTCATTAAGCGAAAGTCCCATTAACTATTTGTGTCATTATCCATTTAAATTCCGGCAGTCCAGTTTCTTATTGGCCGGTGTTGGTAAAAATCAACGGTCACGATGTAGTCGTCAATGTAGCACATCCACCTTGCACACTTCACACGATAGCCGCCCTTTTGATTTATCAAAAAGATTCCGAATTAAATTTTTGCTTCCAATCCTCGTGGCCCGTGGAGAGCACAAGTCGTTGCAGGTGCTTCCACCGCTCTCACCCCGTTTCACGGCCAAGTCAAGTCCGAGAACTAGGTTTCCATCAGCGAAGCAAGAAGAAGAAGAAGTAGAAGACGACGACGATGGATCAGTGGAGGACGGATGTGGGAGCGTCGACCTCCGTCCAGCACCAGTCCAACACGTTGCCCAGCTCGCACGACGAATCCAGGTTCTCGCGCTTCAGTTCCTTCCCGTTGCGCTTCTTGAGCGCGTTCGGGCTTTCCATTGTCAGATCGTCGTGAATTTCAGCCAGCGAAATTGTATTAAAACATGTTTCTCCTGCGCGACATGGTTAAAAAAAAAAGCATGGTGATATCGTGATCGGTTTTGTTTGGATGCTGGGTTTGATTGAGGATATGGTGTCTGCTCCGGTAATGAATTCCCGGCTGATGGTTGCTTGCTTGGGCATATTTCCACGAAAGCTGGGAATTGTCATGTGGGACGGGGATGAGTATTCTTTAGAACACATCAACGCATGTGATGCCCGTGAATTTTCCCGATTGCTTAAGGTAATGCCTGAAAGCATGTTTTTTTTTTTTTTCACGGTCGTTTGCTGTGGTTTCCGTCGCAGACAAAGGGAGGAAGAGGAAGTCAAGGATCCTCTGGCTGCAAGGAAAGTCCAAAAAGCTGACCGCGAAAAGTTGAGGAGGGATCGTCTAAACGAACATTTCCTTGAACTGGGGAGTACACTAGGTATATAATGCAGCTTATAACATCTACCTGTTTTATCAACCATGATAAGTTTGTGGGCTTAGTGTTTTTATTGCCTCTTAGATGATGAGGTAGTTTTCCAGGAAAAAAAAAATGAGAATGCTGCATTTCATGTTCATTATCCGATTGTACATGGCATCTAAGTAGTAAGTATGGAAACAGTGAAGTAACTATTTAAACGCTTCAACTGCCAGTAGGCATGACTCTGCTAACCTTTGTGAAGGTCACAAAAGTCCATAACTCCATGTTGAATTTTTTATTTTATTTTTGGATTTTTCCCACAGTCTAGAGAAGTATTTGCGTGGCCCCATAACTCCATGTGTGAATATGCGACAGGCATACAGTTAGAAGTGGATAGATTGAACTGATATCAACACTTAAGAGTTACCTTCACTGTACCCCGAGATACATTTCGAGTGTACTTGTACTTTTCATTTCTCGATACCTTGATTCCTCTATTAGCAAACACTTTGGGGTAGGCGGGATGATGACATCGTGATCCCAATATATCAGTTGGAACTGTGCTATTGTTTTCCCCCAAAATCATGTGTCTGTTTGAGAATTCGATCCGTGTGCGCATCTGAATTTCCATTGGCGTTGCAATTCCAAACTTTTAACTCAGTTGTATAGGATAAGGTCAAAACCTCTCTCTAAGATTGACCCTTGATCCATCACAAATAGGTGGTTCACTTGGGCAAAGTTATTGCAGCTTGGACTGTTATAACCATCCAATACCCCTCATTTCATCTTTAAGCTTCATGTGCCAAAGAGAGATTTGGTGGAATATCCTTACAAGCATGGAGCCAGAAGCTTATATCTCTGTTTTCTGTGCAAGGGAACCAGTGAAAGTTGCAAGTTTCTTGTGTGTAGTTGAATTTGACAGACAGGGTACTAGAAATAAAAGTAAACAGCGGGGTATTGAGAATGACCAATTCGCAAAGAGGACTAATTGTTTTCCTGAGCATAAACAAAGGCATGATTTGATGCTTATGCTTTTATCCTAACTCCACTTGTTTAGAATCTCTTGGATATTGGACAGGGTTCAACTGTCTTGCCTTTTCTTCTTATGGTAGATGCCATGCACTGGATTATATTATCAAGCATGTCCTGTTTCTCTGTTATTGGAGTTCCAATTTGTTTATGCAAGAGGTACGAACAATTGCTTTGCCTTACCTATTTGATCTGCAGATCCTGATAGACCTAAGCATGACAAGGCAACCATTCTCACCGACACAATCCAGGTGCTGAAGGATTTAACAGCGGAAGTTAACAGATTGAAAGCTGAATGTACAGCTCTTAGTGAAGAATCTCGAGAGGTCATTTCTCTTCATCCAGTATCCTGAGTTTCTAAGGTCCATCCCTTGCCTTAATGCTAATAATAAGTTTTCATAACAAGCAGCTGATGCAGGAGAAGAATGAGCTCAGAGAAGAGAAATCATCTATAAAATCTGAAATTGAAAATCTAAATGTTCAGTACCAGCAAAGGATGAGGGTTGTGTACCCTTGGGCTGCCATGGATCCATCCGTCATCATGGGTCCAGCCTATTCTTATCCAGTTCCAATACCTGTCCCTCCAGGTCCGATACCTATGCACCCACAGCTTCAGGCTTTCCCTTTCTTTGGAAATCAGAATGCAAGTGCTATTCCTGCTCCATGTTCAACCTTTATCCCGTATTCAATGCCTGCCAATCCGACAATTGAACAGCAGTCAACCCAATATGCTTCCAGTTCTCATATGTCAAGTAAACAAGACTGCAGAAGCAGGTCTTCAGATCATCAAATGGGCAGCGATGCAGAACAACACGAGGATTCAAATGACGTAGCGACGGACCTTGAACTTAAGATGCCCGGAACATCATCACAGCAGGTCATTCTTTCATAATTCTAAGCCGGAGCTAGAGCTACTCAGTGAATTGGCACAATGTGCCTAACAGTATAGTTTATGCAGGACTTAACATCCGGAGAAAAGAAGGGCAAGCAGACCCAGAGAAAGGAGATAGGTATTACAGATGGGAGCTCGTCGAGCAAGTTTTCTTCATCTCAAGCTTTTCCAGATAGTTCCTCCAATAGTGTTTGTGACAACCCAGAGTCCAGTAGGTGAAATAGTTGATTCCTTATTCTCCATTAAACCAACACTAACGCTAACTTCTGTAGCTTGTATCTTAGCTGTAGCATCATGGTTGTAATTTTTCTGGCTCAAGAAAATTTAATGTGCAGGTAGCCATGATTGTTAAGTAATTAACGGACTCAAGAGCTTGCTGACTATATTTCATTTTCTTTAATCTGGTTCTCAAGGACCTGGAAGATTGCTGGTTTAGCCTACTAAAGTATGCCGCAATTTTCTTTTCCTGTTACAGAGCCTAAATCATCTTCTAGTCCTTTTGTAGTTTGTACTCTGGTTTACTGAGACTAGTCAGTTGTAAATAACATTACGTTTGCTTAACTCGTTCTTTTCTTTTCTTTTTTGGGACAATTGCTTAACTCGTTGAAACAAGGAATTTTTGTCTTCTCTTCGGACTACAGAGCACACGCCTGAAACTTAAACAAGGATGGCACGTTCGTTGCACTCTTTAAGGGTTAACTCCGGCAATTCATGACATAATTGATTTGAGCTCGGATTTTGCATCGAAACCGTTCTTGGTGTCTGCTCAAGTGTGATCGACCTTGTCATGCGCCTTTTGAACTGCCATGAGGCAGAAGCCAGATTGTACTCCTGCAGGAGTCATTCAGATCGGGTAGTAATGGTGTCCTGGTGGTTGCTAGATGAAAAGAGTCTTAAGACACGCTTTTGATAAGAGGTAACGAGTCAGTATACCGATGAAGATGTGAGGTAGCGCACGCTCTTGGGGATTCCTATCATCATTGACGGGAGGAGAAAAGGCGAATCCTTCATATTCGGCGCATCACCTCCTACGTTTCTATTCTATTGGCCATGATTTAAGATGATAATGAATGGCTCTTTGAGTTGAAACTAAGTAGGGCACCCTAGTAGTTGCCTTAACCAAAAAACCATCAACTTATTTTCCTTAATGGTTGTTCAGCATGCATCTCTAAACCCTTCACAGACGAAGCAGCTGCATTGCCCATCTCTGAGAGAGACTTAAAATGTCCACACTTTCGTTATTTGCTATGCGAATGAAATTAGGAAAAGAGAAGGCCTTACGAGTTAGAAAGCATTACACATTCTGGAATTGAATAGGCCCTCTGTTTCGAGGGCGTCTAATATACAGTCGCAACCTCCACATCCCACACTCATTACAGGACGTACGCCCGTATAGCCCTTCCCTCTTACCAAGTTATCGGAACAGCCAGCAGTCTCTCCAAGCACTTTTGTTGGCTAAATCTGGGCGCAATGCAAAATCCCTCTACCCGGTGTCTAACTTTTGTACAGTGCTTTCCACTCGCAATGGAACAAAGCACAGAGGCGGTCATCAGGATTGGCTCGCTATATCTAGAGTAACCAAAATGCATGACACATCTCGTACTCCCTATTTTAACTCCCGAAAGCTCCGGAATGGATCTATACCTTCCTTGAATTCCGATAACCAGATGGGCTTGGCAAGTTTCGAGAGCCCATGCTTGCAGTTCTTAACAGCCTTCTGAACTCTGGTAAACTTATTTTCCCATCTTTGTCGATGTCGGCTTCCTCTAGTAGAGGATCGAGGGAGCCTTTCAAACCTGTCTGCTGAAAAGGGCACGGGAGCATCATATAAGCTTACACGCTAACATGCTAAACCATTCTTTGTACAAAGCAACATAAAAAAACTGAGCCACTACTTCGTGCCAAATATACAACAAGAGGCAATAAAATCTGCTAGTATTTTCAGATGAGACAATAACCAAATTATCAAGGTTACATGCTGACAAGCTGCACAGTTTCTTTAGGTCAAGTTGCAACATAAAGCAGCTATGCTACAATTTTATGCTAAACGATGCAAGAAGAGAGGCAACTCATTAGGCTGCTATTGTCAGATAACACAATAACCAACTTATCCCAACTTTTGGGAAATTTTGCAAGAAACAAACCTCAAGCTTCCGGGAGACAGGATCCAAATTCAGTGACAAATCATAACAAATACATTTGGCACTGTCTAAGTACTTTAATTGTCATTCAACCCATACTCACAGTGACACAAATGAAAACTAGAGGAAAATGAACGTAATTGAAGATAGTCAAACTTACCAGTCTTAAGGTCTTCTGGGGGACAAATGAAAACTAGAGGAAAATAAACGTAAATGAAGATAGCCAAACTTACCAGTCTAAGTTCTTCTGGGGTTATATAACCATCTCGATCAATGTCAAATTTCTCAAAAGCCGCCTGTGACCGCAGCTGCCACTTCTCTGAGTCATGTTCCTCCATTTGATGCACATGAAGAGTTGCTGCAACGAACTCAGTAAAATCCACTAGCCCATCCGTGTTGCTATCTATCTACATGAAGGAAAAATAAGAGAGATTCTTATGTACCATTCAGGACTCACATGTTGCAAAATCTGCAAAGCGTGGCAGCAGCTCATCAAAATGAACGAAAAAATCAGTTCAACATTGCGCAACTAACAACACAAAAGCAAGTTTTTCACAAAGACAAAACATGGATCAAGAACTAAATGAAAGCTTTAAGCATCAAATATGAACAAAAGAGAATCACCAAAACAATGAAAGAACAAGTGAAACTGACAGAAATGCTATTTCATAAATCCACCAGAAAACCAATATCAATGGCCAATACACAAAGAGAAAACATGGACATAACAAAGGCAAAGGAAAAAGTTACCGCTTGAAGAATCTCTAAGACACGTGATTCCTTCAACTTCCAGGGAAGATCCTGAGCAAGGGCCTGCATGCATACAGCACTCATGATCACAATGCAATTAAAATATTCATTAGAGTGAATGTGGAATGAGAAGGATATAGATACCTGTCTCATTTCTTCAAGACTAATGGAACCATTTTTATCTACATCAATTGCAGCAAATTGATCCTTGAGGTCAGCAAGTTCCTCTTCATCAAGTGTGCTTGCTAGTGCCTGCAAGGAATAATTGTTAGACAATGATATGATGTACTATCCTTTCCTCCTTGAAGGAATCTTACAGAGCATTTTCATTACCCGTAAAGCAAATTGTTTCAGTCGACTGTACTTCACAAATTGTCTCATGTTGTTCAAAACAGATATATCGATAGGGATATCTGATGCAATTCCTCCTTCTCTGACCCATGGATGCGCTGACAGTTGCAGCAATGAACAAAAATCAATGCTAAGAGGAAACAGAAAATCCATGCTTCCAAAGAAAATGAAAACCATGAATAATAATTAATCTAACAATTCCCTCATTCTCAAGGCGAGAATCTGCCATATCAAGAGCAACGCAAAGAAAAGCCAAGAAAAGCATTTCCACATCACAATAATTCTAGACTTATACTTCTCATTAGAATTCCCTCATGGCATATCAATCAGCTTTCATATCAGATACCAATTGAAAACTTACAGAGGGCTTGAGCAGCAGTAAGTCTTGCCCTGGGATCCTTCACCAGTAGCTTCTTCACAAAATCTTTAGCACTGTTGCTTATTGTTGGCCATGGTTTGCGATTAAAATCAGGTTTCTTCTTTAGAACCTGCATCACAAGCAAAATGTCAATAAGAAGTGGCCACAGGAAAATAGAAAGGTTTGCTAGAAGACAATATTTGGTGAAGGAATCAAATAATGATCAGATATCTTTTGGCAGGCACAGCCATCAGCTTCAGCAAAGGATGAGAAAACTATTATAGAAACTATAACATGAAGAAAATGACGAGAGTTGGAACTGAAAATTCCATCTTATACAATAGCTTTTCTAGAACATGTCTAGAATTGGGGCAGACAATGATAAAGACACTACATGAGAAACAGCCATTTGTACCACATTGGAATGGCAATAAATGGCAGCACCTCAAACAAGGAAAAAAAAATAGGGAAAGAGGAGAGTCAGATAAGGCACCTCCTTGAAAATACCATCTTCAGTTTTATCCCAGAAAGGACGCCTCCCACAGAGTAAAATATAGGTAATAACACCAATACTCCATACATCCGATTCTGGGCCTGACTTGCGTTTCAAAACTTCAGGAGCAACATAGTAGGCACTGCCAACAATATCTTGAAACCTTTTCCCTAAATACATTTGGATCAAAATTAAGGAGTCATTTAAGCAATAAACTAATTAAAGAAAAAAAGTCCCCAGAGACCTACAATGTTCTAATTACCACTCCGATACCCAAAATAATAATAATAATAACAATAAGTACTAAACAGGTTCATATTAATCTTTTCGGCACTCTATTCCATTGAAGCAGAAAGAGAAAGGTAAAAAGACATCCAGAGATGAACTTGCACTGGATAATTTTACTCACCAGGTTTTATGAAGTCAGACAAACCAAAATCTGTAGCCTTCAAGGGAGAATCCTCTTTGGTTGATTTAAAGAGAAAGTTCTACAACAAAATACATATTTCAGAAAATTTCGAATGCCATTACTTAACATTCATGATAAAAAAAAAAGGGGGGGGCTGAGCATACCTCTGGCTTCATATCACGGTGCACCAAACCATGCAAATGACACTCTGCTGCAACCTTGAGCATCTGCCTCACAACAACTGCTGCATCTTTCTCAGTGTAGCGGCTATCCTTCCTGATCAAAGGGAAACCATGAAGACATGTCGAAGGGAAAACTAATTACACGCGAAAATAAGCTGTAGAGAAAAACACTAAAGTTCCTTACTTGGCTAGTATCCTGTCCAACAACTCACCGCCTTCACAGTACCTGAAAGAGATAAATCAAGAAGACAAGCGCCGTGTGAATTGATGAGGAATTAAAATAAAAACTATTCACAATTGAGGATAAAACTAAAAGCCAGTTATAGTTAGAAAAAGTGAACAAAAGCATATTCTAAATAAAACTCTCCAAGCTTGATGTAGGAAAAGTTCAAGGAACAGAACATACTCCATGGCTATGTAAACATAAGAGTCGTCCTCAAATGCATCATAAAATTGAACAACATTCTCATGGCCTGTTAAGGCTCTCAAAATCTTGACCTCTCGTTTGACATCTTCAACCGCAATGGGAAGCACCATCTGTCACCATTATCCAATGATCTGATTTGAGATATTGCAATAAGTACATGATAGGAAGAGAAAAACTCATCTTGGAAGTATGCATGCACATAGTTTACTGTCCTGGGTGTTTATGAGACAAGGAAGAAACAAACTAAATTCACTGAAATAGAAGGTTAATTAGAATAGAAGACGCATTTACACGCCAAATCCCCAAAAAGGAACACCTTGTGCAAACTGCAGCAGATTTGTAATTTGTGGAAGGATATTCCTTCAGATGAACAAACTAAATTGAATTCATCCATGATAAATATCAAAGCACTCTAAAGCATGAAAGTTAGTGGGAATTATAAGGAAGCTTGAAACTTTAATTTTCTTTCAAACTTCATTGTGGAAGCACAAACCAAAGGACCTGTAATACTGGTTGGACAGCTTCGGGTAACAAAGTACGACATTGTGCATGAATGTGGTCCTGACCACCGCAAGGCATAGCCCCAAGTGTGCCAACCATTGAAAAGGTCCAATAATTCCTAATGCAGGGCAATTCGCTCCATAACACAAACTCATTAGCACATCCCAATCTCGAGCATTAAAATCGGCAAACTGCAGCCAAGACTCTACCGACTCTTGAACATTAGTCTATAACATGCAACTGGGAGAGACAAATCCTATGGGCACAACAATAATATGATAGGACGATCCTCTCGCTTCATATCCAATAAGAGTTGTCCATGTGCAGATCAAAGAAACCGAAAAACCATTGGGAAAAGGACTCTCTAAAGTAATAGCGTCAGAGTTACAGGAATTTAAGTATTATCCTTAGTATAAGAATGTCAACACAGAGTTTCGCGACTCAATCCTAACCCAAAAAATCTGCAATCATATTTATCAACTCGTCAAAAAATCAGTTAATTAAGATCATTCACAGAAAAGTTCGTGAAACGCGCTACGGCGATCACATATTAATTGAAAATATCCTCCGGGAGATCCACGAGAGACGTCCCAATCACACAGAAACAACAATTTTCACCATAATCACGTAACCGTACCTCAGAAAATCCAGCAGCATTATCTTAAACAGGCCCTATAAGCCACAATATCCTCACAATTCGCCCAACAAACACGAAAACCAATCCTAAAAAAAAAAAACCAGAACAATCACCTTATTCTTCTCAATCCTCTTAACCGCGACTCGATTGCCATTGGCCCTGTCAATCGCGACGTACGTGTAACCGAACTGGCCATGGCCGACCAACTTCCCCAGCGAGTACCGCTCGTTGAAGTCCTTGGCGTACCCGAAGTCCGTGCGCTTCCCGCAAGGGACCGCGCCGCCCTGCTTCCTCTTGGTGTTCTGCAGCTGCCGACCGTCCGTCGGCTTCGGATCCGCCTCGCCGTGATCCCGCTCGCGCCGCGGATTTGCGTCCCGGCGAGCCGATCCCTGCCGAGCAGCGGCGGCAGCCTTCGGCCGGCGGGAACCGGCGTTGGCGCCGGAGCCGGAGCCGCTGACTTTGGTGGTGGAGACGCAAATTCCCATGCTCGCCCGTGCCGCGGGGGATTGTGGGTTTGTCGATATCTGAAAAAAGCCTTGACAGATCAAAAGCAATGGCGGATTCCGAATGATATATATGGAATGGGGGAAGGAAGCGAATTGCGAGGAGGGAAAGTTGGTAGAAGAGAAGAGGAAGAAGGAAGGAAGGGGGAGGTGGTCAAACGGATCAAGCTTTTAAAAAATAAAAATGAATTGATTAATTATGAACATGACAGGAGGAGGAGGAAGAGGAGGAGGAGGAAGACGAAGAAGGAGAAGGTCAAAATCTGATATATTTTCTCCAATTTATTTTATTTTTTAAAATAATTTATTTATTTATACATTTTTTTATTATAAAAAAAAAAATTTGCGTGGAAATAAAATACACGTGGCACCTGGCTTTCTCCTAATTTTTCGGGTCATGCAGGTCACATGCAATATGTCTGTCCCTGCCCATTTCACATTATCTTCATGCAACTGAAGAGTGTTTTTTTTTTCATTATTTTCAAATAATAGTCTGACCAAAGATAACTCCGCTTATGTTTGTTTACGTAGTCTGTCCCAAACCAGAGTAAGGAGGGTTGTGTCAGGCATGACGAATCGGTTGTAAAAAAGAGCTATTTTTTTTTATGAAATGAACCATTCTTATTTCTCGTTAGAGTCTAATCAAGGATATTATAGTCATTTACTTTTTACAAATATTTCACCTTTTTTTTTCATTTCCTTCTTTCTTTTTTTCTTTCTTTCTCCCCTTCAAGGAAGGGAACCGCCATTGGCGTGATGGTTGGCCGTCGGTAAGGGCTGGGCGGCCTCACCTGTGGCCTCTGGCGAGGGCTACCTTCGCTTCCCAACCCTCATCGGTGGCCGTTTCCTTCTTCGAAGGAAAAAAAGAAAAGAAAAGAGAATGAAGAATGTATTCTTTGAAATAAGTCTACTTCAAGCGCTCATTTAAGAAAATGAGAGCACTTCAGGTCTTCATTTGGAATTTTCTCAAAAGTTCTCGATTAAGTTAAAAGAAAGTCTTTTTTATTTCTATAAATATGGAGAATTTTTTTTTTTATTCCAAAAGACCAGTGCCATGAAAATATCCATCCTTCAAAAAAGTTATTCTCCTTACAAAAGTAACTTCCATTTATTTTTCGATTATTCATGTGAGTTATCGCAATTAATATAAACAATTAATATCTTTATTATTTTCATGAGACGATAACTTTTCTCAATTTTCACCCGATCGTTTAAAGAGAAATGGGATTCCTAATTTTAAGCGCACCAATCAAGGACTTCACAATATGTCTTTCCATCCGAAGACGACGATCCCCACCCTCCACTTCCCCCCTTGTAATAGAGGGGAATTTTTTATGGTTTAATGAAGGGTGGGGATTGTGTGGGTAGGTGGTTTGGTGGTTAGGGGATCCATTTCCCCGAAAATGTGGTAAGGGTAGGGTACATATATAAAAAATTACGGCACATCATAATTTTATTTATCTCCACATGGTCGATATGTTGGATTGTTACGGTTTCCATTATCGCAATTTCGACCGTTCGAGGCTAATTTATATTAGCCAACACGGCAATCACCCATAATTTCTGGACGAGAACTGATCCGAACGGCTGTATTTGACCTCTGCGGGAAGATTTATGGCTCAAATTGGCAAGATCGAAAAGTTTGGGAATGAACTTTCCTTCCTGCAATAAATTTAAAAATAATAGAGCGATTTTTTTTTTTTTTGTGGGGGGGAAAGTTTGGGACTGGGTTGATTTTTTAATTTTCATTTTGGGCGGTGTGAATATTCTATCCAGTGGGACATTTCAATGGATAAGGCTTTTTGTGTCAAATCCCCTGCCATTCGAAACGCGAAGTCGTATTGGAGGGACAATGGGAATCGTCGTTCCCGGGCAAGTCGACGTCAAACCTCTCGAGGGCTGACCTGGTCTTCTTTGACTCGGAATCGTTCAAAAAGCCTTTTATCTGATCGGGGCATGACGTCATCGCGTGGGAATGGCGTTCTTCAGACAAAAATTGAAGATTTCTCGATCGGATCCCTCCAAGTTGGCGCGTTTCTCTCGCTTTCAAGGCTAGACTCTGTCCAACGCCAAAACCAAAATAATAATAATAATAATAATAATAATTTACGGGTAAAACAACAATTTTTTTTTTTTTGTTTGTCCTCGGCCGAGATTTCGCCGAGAAATCCTTTCCGAGAGCATTACTTGGTGTCCGTGGGGGGAGAGAGAGAGGGTAGCAAGAGAAGACTGTAGGGCCAACTGGATGTGACTGTGATTGTGGCGGTCGATAGGTGGTGGAGGAGGTCAAGAGTGACGGCGGTCGACGGAGAGAGGCGGCGGTTGCGAGTGGAATTTGTGTTGGTTCTAATACTTTGAGTTGATACTCCATACATAATCATATTATGACTAACATAAATTTAAAAATAAGATAATTTGATTGAAGTATATACTTAAAAATAATAATAATAATAATAATAAATCTTTTTTTGGCAATTATCGCTCCATTTTCTATATTCCATCCGGGCCTCCCCACGTCCAAAGATAAGCCTTGGGGATAAGAGTGAGTCCCGACGGCGACCGGGCAAGTGGCGGGCGGCACGGACATCGGATGGGGCCGATTGGCGAGTCTCTTCGGCTGGCTACTTGCCGAAGCTCCCCAATTGCAATTGCTGCAACTTAAATCCACTGGAGAGAAGTTTTGTATCTTGACCAAGAGAAATGTCGTCATCCAACTTGAGAGGAGAGTACCGAAAAAGAAAAAAGAAAAAATTTTCTTAAACATGTTGTGTCGGCGCCAATTAATTGGATCAATCTAGTCAGTGGACATTTTCAAATTAGCGCCAATTGAATCCATCCGACCAATTTTGGCTAGGAATCCGCTGACGAGGACGCCGGAAATCCTAAACGGCAAGGTCGGAGCTAAAGTGGGCATTTTTAGTAATTTTTAAAAGGAATTAAATTGTTACTTCTGCATTTTTTTAGTTTCTCTATTTTTGTTTTCAGGGCCATAGCGAGCTCACCGGCCAAAATGAAAGGAAAAAGAAAAATAAATAACTAATAAAAAAGAAAAAAAGAATAGAACAACAAGCAAAAAGATTATAATAAATTAAAAATGCCAGCTTCGTGCCACA
Source organism: Rhodomyrtus psidioides (assembly GCA_021437785.1). NCBI lineage: Eukaryota > Viridiplantae > Streptophyta > Magnoliopsida > Myrtales > Myrtaceae > Rhodomyrtus > Rhodomyrtus psidioides. Next base: position 3,765,608 of record JAILYB010000040.1, on the reverse strand, counting down.
TAAGATGGTAAGCGTCCATGTCCGCGATTTTTTAGCCAAAATTGGCTGGATCAACTCAATCGGCAAAATGTGAAAATATTTAGGACTAGATTGGTCAAATTGAAAAATTTAGACCTAAATTGGTGCTAATGCAATAGATTTATGACTTTTTTGATACTTTTCTTGACTTTTTTTATATATGACTTTCAACCAAATTTTATGATTTAGTCATAAGTAATGTGTGGACCGCTTCAAATCTGAGTTAATAACGTGGACGCATGTGTGCATAGTAGATCATAATTTTGCAAATAAGCAGCATTATCGATCCAAGCAATTCGACCCAAAGAAAACCCTAATAAGCAACGCATCAAAGTAAAAGATTTTACGACGATCATGTCATAATAGAAATACAAGATAATTTGGAGGGAGATCGATGCATTTGATGAAGTTACAATAGCGTCCAACTCTTGGTAATTGAAAAAAAAGAAAAAGAAAATCCTAAATTTATTGCATTGGTACTCATTCTTTTCTAAACCTTTCTACATTGACACTAATTCAATCTATCCGGCTAATTTAAGTTAAAAACAATTGATGTGGATATTTTTATAATTTTTATAAAATTTTTCATTTCTTTTTTTCTCCTTTTTTTTTTGCCAGTGGCTGGGCGATGACGATCGGCGTTGCCGGCCGTGTTAGGGCACCAGAGAGGCCCCTCTTGCCAGATCTAGAAAAGCCGATCCTCGCCTAGGGGAGGCGCCCTAGCCTAGGCGATGATCGGCCTCGCTGGCACTTAGGGGTAGCTTGGTGAGGATGACACTCGCGTGTGGCCGGTGAGAGTGTTCCTCGCAGCAATACCAACGCTCACGAGCTACTAGTAGAAAGAAAAGGGAAAGGCAATATATATATTAGAGAATTTTAGAAAAAATCCAAGTCAGCACCGGTTGTGTCACGTAGGAGACGTTCACGTGACTGATTTGAGGCTTAAATTAGTCGGATGGACTGAATTGATATCAATGCAAAAATATTTTCGACTAAATTGATTTTATTGAAATGTTTAAGACTGAATTGATACTAATGTAATATATTTAGAATTTTTTTGGTATTCTTTCCCATGATAATTGAATGACAAAAATTTTCGTTGACTCAGTAATGTGAAAAGCTAGAGCAAAATTAGGTCATATCGATTTAGAAAGCTTGATCTATTTAATTGGGGATTAAGCTAGAGCAACTTAAGCTTTTAAATAGTTGGCAGTATGATCTCACAAAATCTCACATGATAAGTGGGAGATCCTGAATTCAATTCTTTCCAAATCCCTACTTGCCTATCTCAATCCCGAGGAAAAATTACCATAAAAGTCTTAAATTTTTTGCAATTATGCCAATTCACCCATCAATACATGTTGTGTTGGCGTGAATTCGGTCTTAAGCCTTTTAATTGGATCAATCTAGTCAATAAACATTTTCAAATCAGTGCTAATTGAATCCATCCGGCCAATTTTGGCTAGGAATCTGCTGACGAGGACGCCGAAAATCCTAATTGGCAAGGCAAGAGCTGGAGTGGACACTTTTAGTAAATTTTAAAGGAATTAAATTGTTGCCTCTACATTTTTTCAGTTTCTTTATTTTTGTTTTCAGGGCCATAGCGACCTCGTCGAGCCAAAATGAAAGGAAAAAGAAAAGAAATAACTAATAAAATAAGAAAAGAAAAGCACAACAAACAAAAAGAATATAATAAATTAAAAATGTCAGTTTCAGCAATGACCCGTGTCACATAATATGGTAAGTGTCCATGTCTGCGATTTTTTAGCCAAAATTGACCGGATGAACTCAATCGACAAAATGTGAAAATGTTTAGGACTAAATTGCTCCAATAGAAAGGTTTAAAACTGAATTGGTGCTAATGCAATAGATTTATGACTTTTTTGATACTTTTTCTGACTTTTTTGATATATGACTTTCAACCAAATTTTATGATTTAGTCATAAGTAATGTGCGGACCGCTTCAAATATGAGTTAATAACGTGGATACATGTGTGCATAGTAGATCATAATTTTGCAAATGAGTAGCATCATTGATCCTAGCAATTCGACCCAAAGAAAATCCTAATAAGCAACGCATCAAAGTATAAGATTTTACGACGACCTTGTCATAATAAAAATACAAGATAATATGGAGGGAGATAAATGCATTTGATGAAGTTACAATAGCGTCCAACTCTTGGTAATTGAAACAAGTACAAAAAAAAAATCCTAAATTTATTGTATTGGTACTAATTCTATTCTAAACATTTTTACATTGACATTACTTCAATCTATCTGGCTAATTTTAAGTCGAAAACAACTGATGTGGATATTTTTATAATTTTTATAATTTTTTTCATTTCTTTTTTCTCTTTTTTTTTTTGCCGGTGGCTGGCTGACAAGGGTCAGCATTGCCGGCCCATGTCTAGGCACCAGAGCGGCCTCTCTCTCCAGATCTAGAGAGGTCGGTCCTCGCCTCGGGGAGATGCCCTGGCCTAGGGGATGGTCGGCCTCGTTGGCACCTAGGGGTGGCTTAGTGAGGATGACACTCACATGTGGCCGGTGAGAGTGTCCCTCGCGGCAAGACCAACGCTCACTAGCTACCAGCAGAAAGAAAAGGGAAAGAAAAAAAAGAAAAAAAATATATTATTAGAGAATTTTAGAAAATATCCATGTCAGCATCAGCTATGTCACGTCGCATAGTCGACGTTCACGTGAGCGATTTGAGGCTTAAATTAGTCGAATGTACTGAATTGATAGGAATACACAAAAATTTTGGACTAAATTGATTTTATTAAAATATTTAAGACTGAATTGATACTAATGCAATATATTTAGAATTCTTTTGGTACTATTTCCCATGATAACTAAATGACAAAATTTTTCGTTGACTCAGTAATATCGAAAAGTTTGAGCAGAATTTGGTGATATCGATTTAGAGGGCTTGATCTATTTAATTGGGGCTCAAGCTAGAGCAAAATAAAGCTTTTAAATAGTCAGCATTGTGATCTCACAAAATCTCACATGATACAAGAGTGGGAGATCTTGAATTCAATTCTTTCCAAATCCCCATTTGCCTATATCAATCCGGAGGAAAAATTACCATAAAAGTCTTAAATTTATTGTAATTATGCCAATTTGCCCATCAATACATGGCGTTTTTTACTCATCCTTACTCAAGTTTTAGCTAGAGCTGCTCTCCAAGGCTGTATCGATTGGTTGAAGGGCCTGAATTTTTTTTTGGGTCAATTCAATCATTAATCTTCTTTGTGTCAATTTAATCCTAAAACTTCTGTATTTATACCAATTCAGTTTTTCCTACCAACTTTGGCCGGCTGACATGGCCAAATATTAATAATATTTAAATATTTTCTTCATTTTTATTCTTTTCTTTTTTTTTTCCTTTCCTTCTTGGCGACCGGCTAGAGGACAGAGCAAGCAAGCGTCGACCTCCCCCGAGCGGAGCCTCACCATGGTTGGGCGAGCTCAACCTCACCATGCGACAGTGAGACGAGATCTCCCTTAACATCACAAGACGACCTTGAGAAGAAGGGAAGGGGAAAAAATGAGAAAGAATAGAATAAAGAATAAAAAAAATCAAAAAATGTTGAAATATTATTAAAAATTAGCCACGTCAGTGCCGTTGTCCTCGTCAGAGTCGACCAGTGTCCATGTCAATGAGTTTCGGTCAAAGATGGTTGAAAGACTAAATTTGTACAAATGTAAAAATTTTAGGATTGAATTGGCCCAAAAAAAAAAAAAAGGGAGTCGTGATTCAAGGTGAGCACTCCGTAACTATCGCGACTCTCTACAATAATGTAAATAGGAGTAATTATTTTGGAAAACACGAGGTCAAAAGAACCAGAAGATTTTGTGATGCCCTTCTCTGTATTCGAGTAAATGCATTTCTCCTACATAGAAACTTATAGTGTTAGACAGATAATTCGATAAACAAGTTTTTGCAATTTTATGTTGGTTGTAATATAAGAAAAATATCAAAAAAAGTCCTAAATTTATTGTGCCAATTCATTCCTAAACCTTCTTTTTTTTTTGTTGCCAATTCAGTCCTGAACACTTTGCATTTTTGCCAATTTAGTCTATCCAATTAACTTTAGCCGGACAAATTTTGATAATACTTTTATTTTTCTGTTTTATTTTTCATTTTTTTTAAAAAATTTTCTTTATTGTTTTTTTTTTCCCTTAGACTTTAAGCTCCGGATTGCCAGCCGACCCTCGCCAGCCACAGGTGAGAGCCGGGACGCCCTCGCTTAGCCTCGCCAAATCTGGGTCGCGACGCCCTTGTCTAGAGCGGGCAAGAGCGTCCTGGTCCTAAAATCCATGAAAAGAAAGTAAAGAAAAAGGAAAAAAAATTATAAAAAAATCAAAAATTTAGTAAAATATAATTTAAATTTGTCCACGTCAACACCGGTCAACCAAAGTTGGCCGGATGTATTGAATTAATAATTTGTCCATCAGAAGGGGAGGAGAAGAACCAAAAAAAGAAAAAAAAATTATAAAAAAAAATTCATAAAAAAATTCAAAACATATTAAAATATTCGGCCGGTGACCACGTTAGTGATGGCCAACCAAACATTTGCTAGATGGACTGAAATGTCACAATTGCAAAAGGTTTAGGAATAAAAAAAAAAAATTATTTAGGACAGAATTAGCACAATTAGCCGATCTTTTCGGTTGGGACTTGGGTAAGCGGAAACTGGGCAACGGCCAATACAGCTCTATCGTTTTGTGAGAATATTGTAACATCACATTTCCACACAGAAAAGGCGAGAGTTGTATATTAGTTCTAGTACGATGAAAACATGCTGTGACAAGAAAGTTTACTGATGACAAGTTCGTATTTCAGTAGTTGACAATCCTTTCCTCTTACTTCAACCCTAAAACGTTATTGAGGGCATAGGTCATGCATTGATGATTATCTAGCTTCAAAGAGCAATTATATCAGCACGTCTCCGACCTAATTCAGCACGCAAGAAAAACGATACAGAGCTATATCCCGAACAACGTATTTAGAACCTCTATAGACTCAAGCCAGGAACTTCTCCATAGGCTCATACTCCAACTTTGCTGTGTCCAAGTCATTCAAATGCTGCTCCTTGGCCAGTTTCTTTACCCTAGCAAGTTCAACGTCCTTGTTCATTTTCCTCCTGTACATCTCTGTGAAAGAAATAGGCTCGTCCAGCACAGTTTTCTCTTCTTCCTGGATCTTGAGTGGGTACACAAATGGCTTCGGGTGCTGGGTTGTGGAATGTGGCTATAGACAACCGGTTGTAGTGAGAATGAAACAATACCGTAGACCATCTGGTGAAATACTGATTTCGCCAAATACAGAATGCATAGACAGTTGACTTCAGCAGCTATCCAGTGTGAATGGGTTTAGGCAGCCAAACTTTTCCCTCGTGTCAGTGTAACAGCTCAATTGCACCAGAGATGCTAAGTAGGGATACATACTGACTCATTGACCATGAGTGGAATTCATCATGACATAGGCTGGCCTGGCCTGTTCATCAGTATTTGACTTTTAAACTAGGTTAGTTTAACCCGGATTTAAACATATGTATTATGGTCCAACCTGGGCAGTGCAACAGAAGTTCAACTATGAACACTTTGACCTACACCTACCCAATTGTTCGAGGACCTATTGAGAGTAATTCAAAAAAGGAATTAAATATATGGAAGTCTTAAAACTTGACAGGAAAGTGCAATTAATTTCTAAAACTTTCGAAAAGTGCAATCAAGTCCTAAAACTGGTCAAGTTTGTGCAATCAAAGCATTTCATTAACTCCGTCCAACTTGACAAACAGATAATGCTAACAAGTTTTAGGACTTGATTGCACTTTTTTTAGAGTTTTAGGACTCAATTGCACTTTCGTGAGAATTTGGGGACTTCCAGTGCAACTATCCCTTTAGAAAAACTTTACCAAGCAGCTTCAGGATCCATGTTCAAAGAGCTGAAGAGTAGTTTTGTCAAGTTTCACAACTTCGGGTCAAAGGACTTTGACAGTTCAAAGCTGCTTTCCGAAGAATTTGCAAGTTTTTTAGTGATTAAGTTTAGCCATTCAGCCTTATTTCATGGGACAAGCAGGTTTACTTAGGTACATGTTGTAACAGTTCCACTATGATTTTCCATCACAAAATTTTTTACAAAATGAACTCACATGTCCATAATCACCAAGATTCACCAAGAAGGCCCCTCCACGGGCTGGGCAGTTATCCACGTCTTGACACCATACCTAGTGGCCTGGAGTCCACCCACTTCATCCTGGAGCAGTAGGGTGATGATGCCTGCATCATTGTGCCGCTTGAGTCCAAGAGTTAGATCGGGCTGTGGACACTTTGGATAGTAATTAATCACAAACTTTTGATCTATTTCAACACATGCTTCTGTTAATGCCCCCTTCTCCAATCCCATAGCTTCTGATAGGACTCCCAGGAGCTTGTGAGTAAGCCCCATCAACTTCTCACTGTACTCCTCAATCACGGCCCTCTATCCCTCAGGCTTGTCCGGCCATCAAGAGTAATCTTGGTTTTGAACTGGGTATGAGAGGTATATCATTAATTCATGTCAGTCTTGGACAGCTTATCCCTGCATTCATCACAAAATTGTCGTCCGTCGAAACTCTATAATTTAATCTTGATAAGTAACATAGCTGAGCAATATTGCCTAGCAAGTAGTAACAGTTGCTCACCAAGGACAGAAAACAGAGCTACATGAGATCAAAGCAACCCGAAGGATAAGGGTGGTGGTTTCAATAAAGGCATCAGAAATAAGAAGAATAGTGAACAGTAATGTAAAATAATTGATAACATATCAAAGGACATATAGTCTTTGGCTGTAATCAATTCCAGAAAAGTGTCTTCATTTCATTTGTACACCATTCTATCAGTTTTGCACTCGCATTGATGTTTAAGCCAAGTTAGGTACATATCAATACAGAGAATATCTACACATACAACCCCAAAAAGAGACCACCACCAACAACATAAATCAACATCAACAACACCTTTATCCTGAAGTAGTTGGGGCCGGCGATCGATGAACCACCAACAACATAAATAATAATGAAAAACACAGTAGCCAGAGCAGTCGAGACAACAAGAGAGGTGATTTTTTTTTTTTTCGAAAAAATACCAGCAGGTGGCTGGAGACGAGGAAGCCACCCTTCTTGCCGCCAGTCATATCATACCTGAGCTTCTCCTCAGCAGGCAAGACGTAGAATTGGCAAGCGAGACGATACATCTCACCGATCATCTTCCCATCAATTCCATGATTCACAACCTGGAATAACCCCTACTCCTCACAAGCCTCCACAATCTTCCTGCATATCTCTCCCCTCCTCCCATCAACCTCATCAATCACGGGAAGCGATATCACCTGAACAACATTGCCGAACTGATTATAAGCCACAGTGGGACGCTCGTACCTCGTCGCGCACAAACTTCTCTGGGCGGGTTCTCTCCTCGGCCAACGTAGGGAGGGTGAATGGAGCCATCTCAATCCCGGGTCCCCTGTTTCTCTCAGGAATTTCACCAAACACTTTCTGGGTCTTCTCTTTCCGGGGCCAAACAGCCCGATGCTAGCGAGCGTCGAGTTACGGAGAGGAATTTCATGTAGGGTAGTGGAAAGTGAATGATCAGCATTGACTACCACCCCAATGCAGGCTGCCAAGAACGCCCATCCAGAAGCAACCGATCTCGTGCCCACTGTGTGAGGCTGGACTGTGAAGGGGAAGGGAAAAGAAAATGGGGGAAATGTTAAGTTTCTTGAAAAGCTTCGATTTCAATACGGATTCGGGGATAAATGGACAAAGAAGAAGGAAAACTTGCAGGCTTTGGGTGATAGCGATGGTAGGATAATTACAGAGATGGCGGAGGAGCGTTCAGCTTCGAGCCCACGAAGGTGACCCAACGAACTAAATAACCGTCGACGATTCACTCGGAGTGTCTTTCACAATAGGCAAAGGCCGCAAAAACCCCTAAATTACCACGCATTTACCGCTAACTTTTTTGTGACCTCAAATTTCAACATGTGTTACACATTTATCCCAAATTATTTTTATGTAACATAAAAAGTACAAAATCTTATTTAGCTGTCTACATGGACGACGAGAAGTAAATGATACTCAAGTCACGTTCACATGACAAAAAATATGTCAACTCATTGAAGTTTTTTGCTTTCTCATTTGTTTTTTTTTTTTTTTTGGGGGGGGGGGGGGGGGGGTGTTTAGCTATGCTAAAGGCGATGACAACAATGAAGAGGAAGAAGGATGGACAACAAAAAGAAAAAAAAAAATCTTGATAGAGGGTAAATGTGTCGTGTGGATCCGAGTTTAAGAGTACAAATTCGGGATTTTGGTGTTGCAAAAAACAAAAACAAAAAAAAAGGTCACATGGATACAAGTTTAAAGTAAGTTGTTGCTCATGAAAAAGTCTGGATTTTTAATGTCGCAAAACAGTTTGAGATAAATGTATCATAGTGGGTACGATGTGAGGTTTTTGGTGAGTTACCCTTTTACAAAAGAAAAGGTGTTCTAGTTATTATTATTATTATTATTATTATTATTATTATTTTGTAATCATTGACCAATAACATTACTAGATATTAATGGAATGTACACAGTTTCAAATGGATTTAACCAGATCTTCGATGAATATCATCATTCTGAAAATTGAACCGTGTCAGTTGATTTCAATCGCCCCCCGCTCACCTAAATGCATAATCATATCACTTTACAAACAAAACTTAGGATGTGTTTGTTTCAAGAAAAGTGGTTTTCAGGAATTCGTTTTCTGGAAAGTGGTTTCTTGAAAATCACTTTCTCGGAAAACGATTTGTTTTCCTTTGTTTGGTAATATGTTACCGAAAATATTTTTTGGTGTTTGGTTCTCATTTGAAAAATGATTTCAATCTCATCAAATGGACTGTTCTTGATATTGAGGAGAGACAGATGGTCGAGAAAGCTGACGTGAACTGACCCGGGCCCCGGCCCCGGCCCCCGGTCCCCGGCCCCGGTCCCGATCCCGACCCGGCCCCGGGTCCCCGGTTCCCGGCCCCCGTCTCAGTCCCCGGTCCCCGGCCTTGTCCCCGGTCCCGGTCCCGGTCCCCTACCCCCGTCCCGGGGCCCGACACGATCCTGGTCCCCAGCCAGGTAGCCCTGGGTCCTTATCCCGGTCCCGGTCCCGGGCCTAGCCCTTGTCCGGGCACGAATCCCCGGTCTTCGGCCCCAGGTCCCAGCCCTGGCCCCGATCCGATCCTCGGTTCCAGGCCTCGGTCCCTGCCTCGGTCCCAATCCCCGGCCCTAGTCCCAGTCCAGATCCCTAGTCCCCGTCCCGGCCCTGTTCCTCGGTCACCAGCCTCGGTCCCGGTCCCTGGCCCTAGTCGCAATCCCCAACCCCGGCCTCGGTCCCCGACCCCGGCCCTAGCCCCGCTCTTGGTCCCCGGTCCCGATCGCCTGCCCCGGCCCGGGTCGCCAACCTCGGCCCCGGGATCGACCTCAGTCTCGTTTTTAACTAAAGTGATGGACTCAACTTTGGGAAAGTGTTTTCATCTTTTTATTTTGAAGAATTCACTTTCCTATTTTAATGAATAAAATCTTTGTTGACTGGAAAATACTTTCCGTTGACCAAGTTATTTTACGCGAACCAAACAGACGAAAGTCCAGAAAATACTTTCCCCAAAACAAACGCACCCTTATTACAATTGAATACCTAAGTGGTACACCATCGACCTAGGTCAAATAAACAAAATAAAGAATCCGATACGGGAAAATTATCAAAAAAGTCCTGAGTTTATTATAATTGTGCCAATTCAATCCTAAACTTATTTTTTTTTTTTTGCCAATTTAGTCCTATACCTTTTGCAATTGTGCCAGTTCAGTCCATCCGGCGAATTTTGGCCGACCGGCGCTAACGTGGACACCGGCTGACCGGCAATATAATATTTTAATAATATTTTCAAATATTTTATTTTTATTTTCTTTTTCATTTTTCTTTTCCCTTTCTTTCTTTTTTTTCCCTCTACTGTTCTTCTTTCCCAGTGACTGTTCTGCTTCCTCCTGATGAAGATGACGATGGCCATGAACAATCTCGCATGAAGATGACGACGACCAGGAATGATCTCACTCCAAATTGTTTTGTCTCGTGATTGAAAGCTATGGCGAAGGTTGTATCCGCGGCCGCTGGTAAGGGCACCGTGGCTACGCAAGCCTGTGCGGCGAGGCTCAACCTCGTGGCTCGCCGGCTACGCGAGTTTGCGGCTGCGCGAGGCCGTGCCTCGCCATCCCAAATCTGGCGAGGCTTAACCTCGTTAGGCTAGCCCTGACGAGGCACGAGGTCAAGACTCGCCAGATTTGGGCTGACGAGACACGACCTCGCGCAGCCACGGCGAGGTTGCCGATACCATATGCCCGAGAATGAAGGAGCCGCCGCAAGGGAGAGATGGGAGGACGACACAACGAAAGCAAAGGAGGAGAGCGATGTCTCAACTCGCCTTTGCATAGCCACGGCGAGGCACGGCACTTGTCCGATTTGCTGATACTAGATGCCTAAGAATGAAGGAGTCGCTGCGATCGATGGCAAGATGGGAGAACCACTGTCATCTTCAATCTCTGGGAGCAAAAAGAACAGTCTATGGGGAAGAAGAACAGTAGAGGGGAAAAAAAGAAAGAGAAAAGAAAAAATTCAAAAATTCAAAAATATTATTAAATTATTATGTCGCCGGCCGGCTGGTGTTCATGTCAGCGCCGGCCGGCTAAAATTCACTGGATGGACTGAATTGACACAAAAGGTTTAAGACTGAATCGGCAAAAAAAAATTAGTTTAGGACTGACTTGACACAATTACAATAGGTTTAGGGCTTTTTCGGTAATTTTTCCGGTGAGGGGTTTCTATTCGACGGAAACACTTGACCCGAGTTTTAACGCATTAGTTTGTGAATTAATTTTGTGTATCAACCTTAATAAACCTATTATCGTAGATTTGTATGAATGAATGATGCTATTTTATGTGTGGACTCGCTGGACTCTTCAATACGTTGGCTATGGCTATGGGATCGAAAAGATGTTGATCTTATGTCCCTTCCAAATGCCCTAGAGTTGTGACGGTAATTTCAGCTCTGGTTTTGATGTTTATATACCCACCAAAGAGCTAGTCCTTTATGAATTAGCTAACAAGTTATGTGCATAAATATCATACAATAGACATGTGTGTGTTTATTGATATCCAGGTGGGCGATATCTAAGTTGTGTTTATATGGACTGACGAGCGCACGTACACACTTCAGCACAAGAGTACATGTAGACGCTCAAATAGGAATGGTGCCGACAGCGTTGAAAAGTCACTTGTAAGTAGAATATACAATCGAAGTCGTATTTCGGAAGTGCAAGTTTAAATGCCAAACAAGCTTAGTGCATACAAGCAACGGAAATAGAATGAATATGACCACTTATCTACTGAGCTCATAGTTCGGGCAAAGTTCTAAGTTTACGCTGATTAATTAAGCCTAATAAAGCTTATTAACGTTAGGGCATGGAACCGAGCACGACTTCGAGCACCGATGTAACCCATTCTAGTATTCTGGGTCCTTTTGAGGACCGGGTTCTCGCCAGCTAGGAAGTTACACTCCCCTGTGTCCCTTCACCTGCTAAAGACGAGGAGAGAGAGAGAGAGAGAGAGAGAGAGAGCGCGTGCGCGCTGTTGTACGTTAATCAGAGCGTCGTCCAGTCGCGGATCTCGGGAAGAAGTTCGTGCGACTTGGACACCAGATCAATGATCCGATGGTCGCTGATCCTCGAAGACCCGGGCTGCCTTGACCTTCTGCCGGACATCGCCGCTAATTCGGATATATTTACGACCACGCGCACAACCTATTATGTATCCCCAGAGAGAGAGAGAGAGAGAGAGAGAGAGAGAGAGTCTGTAATGGAGGTGAGGAAGATGTGCTTCAAGAAGAGGAGGGAGGGAGGGAGGAAGGTGGAGCGAATGCAGCAGCTGCCGCTAGTTACTACAAACGACGAAGAACTTGATAAAGAACGAGGACCATGTCGCGCGCACAGCTGACGTTGACAGTAAATGGCATTCTAGAGAGACTCATTTCATCATATAAACACCATCACTAGGGCACCACTTTACAAATCATATGTTACGTTGAAATGGAGAAAATTTTGGGATCAACGGAAAAAAAAGAAAGACACACAAAAAAAAAAGCCCTAGGCAAGCAACCTAGTGATATAATCAAGAATATCTAAATAAGTCAAGATACGTTATTTTCTTATCGAGATATGTAATAACTTAGTATTTTGTCAGAGACAAGATAATACCTTAAATCTCATTATGAAATGATTGAAATATTTAGTTTCCTAAAAAGTATGAATCCAAGTATTTCTTCATCTCTCGTCAATACAATAGGTTTTAGATTTTTTTTTTACTTTCCCTTCGAAAAATTTGAAGAACCTATCTGTCCCGACAGAGTAAGTCCCATGGAACCTGAACCGATTCTGGAACCTCTTCCCCCTAATCACGACATTTGTTCGAACCCTCCAGAGTCCGGGGAGAAGAATGCTCTGCGTAGCGATGCCGATGACAAGGAGAATGCACTCGCAGCAACGTACCTCGTCATCAGCTCCAGAGAGTAGAGAGACCTTGAGGGTTCAGCTGTTCTGCGTTCTGTCATCAACATCATGGACCAAACTCGATGCGATCCAATCCTTAACTCAATGGATTATTAAGCCTTCGACATCCCTCATCCGCACGGAAGGAATATTGGAAGCCTTTGAGGGGTTATCGAGAGGACTTCGCCATTCCGCCCGAAGGGTTCCATCTTTCTTCAGAAACATGGGGCAAGCCTTCAAGGACTCGACATCGGCGTTCCGATATCTTCCTACCCCATCTATCGAAACATCGGAAGCCTTTGAGGGACATTGAAGACTTCGCGGTTTCACTTCACAGCTACAACCCCCCGGATAATTATCGGTCTGTGTATATATAGAGCTCTCCCCTTTGGCTGATGGCAAAATCTTATCAAATCTCAAGTCCAGGTTGGGCAAATCAGCTTTATTGTCACTCTCGGTTTTGTTCCGCGTTTCGCATATTTGCCGGTCCCAGTAAGTGCTACGGCTTTCGATCACTACCAGCATATTGCACTCCGCCGCCGCCGGAAGCAACACCAACATGTGCTTTGACTTATGAGATTGACATTCTCCCGTGGATAAAGTGGGGGCTAAATCTTGGATGGACTGATTCTCCATCTGAAGGACCAAGCAAAATTTCTTGGTGTGATTCCACCTTTTCACGAGTACATACTGTCAATCTCTCAAAAAGTCCGCCCACCTCCTATGGAATGTCTCCATTCCCTAGCCTGTGGGAATCCATAGCATGAGAGATGAGGACTTTTGCAAAAGTCCTCATCTCTCATGCTACATGAGGAACAAAGGATCTCGATCCATGTATCGGTATGGTTGCGCACTTGGCCATTTGATCAAATGCGGAAACGGATGCAGGAACTCGATCCTCTCTACGAAAACAAGCACTTCAAGGCTCGCGTGGTTAGGGAATGCTTTGTTGCGATTTATGGTGTTTCCTGAGGCACGAATCAGAGAGGTCGAGTGGCGGTATCGTTATCTTCATTGACCAGAAGAGACCGTGAGAAGGGGTGATGGGATTCAGATTACTTGCCCAGAAACCTGTTTTGGCTGAATTGAAATAGATCCCATCACCATCATCTTCCACACTCAACCCCGAAGAAAGAAAATACAGTAAGCACATCGTGCAAAACCATGTCAACCTAAAAACTAAAACCAGGAAAGTAAAGTGACTTTCAAAACCGGTTTCTCCACAGTTGTTTTTCACGTCGATAGGAAGATTGTTAGCTGATCAACAACAGAATTACAAAGGAAAAAAAGAAAAGAGAATCGATTATCGGCTTTCGGAGATCATAATTTCTACCGATTGATTAATGAATGAATGCTTCTCGGTTTGCAGATGGATAAAAGTTAAAAACTGGAGCACCTGCTCCTTCGCCTCCAGCCCATAGTATCATCGGGGCGGCTTGCCGAGCGAGGTGCAAGCCGTCGTCAGTGCCGAACCGAGGCAAGAGTTGCCGCACCAAGTGCAACTGTGTGCCACCCCCAGCACAGCCAGAAACCTAGAGAAGCCCGGTCGTTGCAGCGCGAATCTCACCACCCCACCCGCAGCTTCGTTCGCAAATGCCCTTGAAAATCAAATTCATTCTTCCGTGAATCCATCAAACTTACTAACCTTTTTTTTTTTTTTTTATCTTGTCGTGTTTCCTGACGAGATTGTATCGATTTCCTCTTGTGGGGTTTCGCCAATAAATTCGGCTACGACGGCGAACGAATGATGCCCCTCGAGTCGTGAAAATGAATTTGTGTCACCAATATAAACAAACCCATGCATTGATGTATGCTCAATTCGACCACCATATTAAAAGAATTCAAAAGAGGAAAACAGCCCAATTATGCATGAGCAAAAGGTCAACGAGAATTTCAATCGTTCTTTTAATTTGTAATTGTTGGTTATGCTCCTACTAGGTTATTAGTAGCATAAATGACATAGAGCTATGTTTTTTTTCCTCCAATTTGTCGGCAATAGTAGGAATTTCAAATGTTCTGAGGTTGACTGTTCGATGCCCGAGGAAGTTCCCTGCGAATAGACATGGCCAAACGGAACCGCGGACCCGAAATCGGCCCGTTGACCGTCCCGGAACCAGCCCGTTGACCGTTTCGAACTGCCATATTTTTTTTTTTTTTTTTAAAAAGCGGCATGTGGGCCCTGCCCCTCAGGGAAGAGCCAGAGGACGGGGCCCGCCCGCCCCTCAGGAAGAGCCGTTGGCTCTTCCCCTTGGGCCTTCGGGCCATTGCAAATTTGCAACGGCCCGAGGGCTCGTTGGAAATTGTAACGGCCATTTGGCCGATGGAAATTCCTTTTTTTAAAAAATAAAAATAAAAAAATAAAAAAGTTCTATAAAAACCTCTCAATCCCTCTTTATTTTTCTCACAATTTCTCTCAATTCTCTCCAATACTCTCAAGTCTCAATCTCTCAAATTCTCTCAATCCGCTATTCTCTCTCAATTCCGTCTTAATTCTTTGAATCAACTTTCCGATCAATTCTCTCAAAAAATGGCAAGTGGAAGCAGAAATACTGGAAAGGGAAAGAACCAGATGAGAGAATCCGATTATCCTGTTCGTGAATATAATTCTTGTGAATATGCATGTTGGGAAGATGACGATATTCCCAATCCCAATGCTGAGCATGTCCCAACGCAAGAAAGTCTTTATCCTCCTACTGGTGTCGAAAAATCGTCGATAGAAAAGGAATCGGGACGGAAGAGCCGAGAATCCGACTTATGGCTACACTTCAACAAAGCATGGAATGAAAATGAATGCAAGTTTGATATAAGATGTAAATATTGTCCGCAAACATACAAACTTAGTAAATGAGATGGTTACGGAATATTTTGTAGGCATCTGACGAAAAAACATCCAACGCAAGCGAGGATCGACACTAGCCAACAACAAATTTTCGGGTTCGCCAATCCTAGCCCTCATCCTTTATTCTGTTTCACTAATGCACTTTATAAACAAACATTAGTTGAATATGTTGCCCTTGAGCATGCTCCGTTTAATACTGGTAAAAATTTTAATTTTAAATATTTGGTAAACACTGCGCTGGTTCCGCAAGCACCATTTGTTTCGAAAACTACTCTTAGACGCGAACTTAAATAAGTTTATATAAAATGAAAAAAGGATTTGACAAATTTTTTTGGAGAATTCAATGGACGTGTATATAGAGGTAGTGATATTTGGAGTGATTCTTAGAATATTAATTCTTATATGGATGTCACGTGCCATTGGATATGTGATGATTGGGTTATTCAAAAAAGACTTCTTGCATTTCAAGTTTTTCCTTAAAGGCATACGGCCCATAATATTTACAGACTAATTATGCAAGTTTTAGAAGAATATGATTTGATTAATAAAGTTTTTTCAATTGATTTTGATAATGCCACCGTAAATACTACTTCCATTCCCGAGTTAGAAAAAAATTGTAAACCCCTTTTGGCAGACAATTTTTTCATATTAGAGGTGCTTGCTATGTTTTGAATTTATGTGTACAAGATGGTTTACGAGTTCTTGTGACTTCTCTCCACCCAATAAATAGTACAA
Organism: Rhodomyrtus psidioides; assembly: GCA_021437785.1. Taxonomy (NCBI): domain Eukaryota; kingdom Viridiplantae; phylum Streptophyta; class Magnoliopsida; order Myrtales; family Myrtaceae; genus Rhodomyrtus; species Rhodomyrtus psidioides. The sequence continues at coordinate 3,749,408 of JAILYB010000040.1, read as the reverse complement.
TTAGATTTTTATGGAGCCGCCCTCATCTTATGAAAGCGTGGGAAAAATTTTTGTAAACAAAATCGGAGAAAGGCAAAAATGTTTTCAAAATATATTCCTACTCGTTGGAATTCTACCTACGAGATACTTCTACAAACTTTTGATTACAAAAATTTATTATGTTCCTTTATTTCGAAACATTGGGAAGTTTGCAAAAAAAAAAAATCGATTTTTTGAAAGTTTTTAATGATGCTACTAATACTTTATCTGGTATTTATTATCCTACTACGCATTTATTTTTAATATTATCTATTTAGTTGGTATTATTTTCGATCTACGTGCTAAATTAGATGATTTATTAGATTATCGAAATACTTATTATTATGATTTTTTTTACATTTGGATGAAGTAATAAATATTTCAATTATACAAGTAGAGGTTAAAGAAATTATAATAGCATTATATAATGAATTTTGTAGTAGATATGGTTTAAGTGACAGTGGATGTGTATCTGCCCAACATAGTGTCTCACAAAGTGATGCGGGTATTTCACTTAATAGAGGGTATAAAATGCTCATGAGTAGGCAAAAAAAAATAGAAAGGAACAACAGGCAGTATTTCCGAATTAGAAAACTATTTAACAATTGCTTTTGAGTTTAATGATTCCGAACACAGCGTAGATTTCAAGATTCTTGAGTGATGGAAAAGCCATTCAACTCAATTTCCAGTTCTCTCCATCATCCCAAGACAAATAATATCGACACATTCTTCAACAGTGGCAGTTGAACAAGCATTTAGCGTTGAATGATTAATTTTGGACTCCCGCCATTCAAGATTAAGTTTGGAAAGTGTGGAGATTCAAGCTTGTGTTGATGATTGGACAAAGGCTAAATTTCGACAACAAGAACTAGATCGAGAACACAAATTCTTCAGTGATGATTGTGGAGTTACTATCGCCACCACAACAACGGGTAGCGACGATTGACGATGAGGTAAGTTGTGGTTACCAAAGGTAAGAGAACTATATGGGCTTTGATTCTTCTATCACAAGAAGATATGTAGGCGTTTAATGATAATTCATTAAGTTCAAACCCATTTCTCATCTCTCTCTTTTTTCAAATTTTATTACAATGTACAATTAGATTATAATTTATAATTTATTTATTTTATTATTTTAAAAATAAAATTAAAAGTTCAGAACCGGAACCGGAACCGAGAACCGGTTCCGAAACCGGAACCGGCGGTTCCAAAATCGGAACCGCCCATGTCTACCTGCGAAGGCGCCGTTCTCAATCCGTCCCCCGGTCGGCACGCGGCGACCCGCTTTCGTGTGGAATAAGCTGGGTGTGGTTCGAGAATCAAGTCGAATTATTCATTGGGACAATAACGCGGTACGTGGATCTTAAGTGGGCACGATTTCTGGAGTTAAAAATGGGTAAGAGAGCATTTGAAAACTATGGTCAAGTGAATCTGAGCCGTTCATCGGTCAACGCCACCTCCGCATGACCTGGCCTCCCATAGGTCCTCGGATTCATAACAACCGTTGATTATACATCTCCCATAATGATCAACAGCTTCGATTTGCATCACTCGTCATAAACTCCGTACGAGTAGTGTGATGTGAACGCACGAAATAATAACTGGAGTTGAATTAACGAAGGAAAAGGAACTGTGGCCGATTCCTTTCCACCAATCATGTTCGGTTTATTAGGATTTTTGCTTTCGGTAATAAAAGCGATTTTTTTTTTAATGTGGACAATATATGAAGCCTAAACTAGGGGTGAGCAAATCGAACCGCCCGGACCGGAATCGGTGGTCCGGTTCTCGGTTCTAGAGGAAGCGGTCCGGTTCCCGATTCTAGGGTCCTAGGATCGGACTGCCCGGATTGGACTGATCAAAGTGGCCTTCAGTGCTAAAAACATACCCAATAAGAGACAATAATCATAAAGCAGAAGAAGACCAAATTTTGACCATTGACGAAAGGCAAGACGGATTGAATCCCAGTGACAATTATCAGGAAGAAAATAAAGAAGATAATCAAGAAGAGTGGCTGAATTTGAGCTTGGGAAAAGATTCAACCTCAACAGCTGGAGACTCTGAATCACAAACGAGGCCAGCTTCAATCAAAGTTTTTTCATGTAACTTATGCATGAGGAAATTCTACAGCTCACAAGCTTTAGGAGGTCACTAGAACGCCCATAAGAGGGAGAGGGGGGCAATAAGAAGATACCAATCTCAGAGAATGACCACGATATTGGGTTCAAATATGAATGCTCCTGTCATCCGATCACTCGGTGTTAGGCCCCGTTTTCTAGTGCACAAACCGAGTAGAGATGGGGCAGCAATGGTAGCAAGGTTCATGTTTGAGGATGCATTAGACTTGATGTGGCTAGGCAGCTTCTGCTTGGGTGTGCAACAATTGAGTCCTCCATCAGAGCCAGTTAAGCTTGACCTAAACCTCCGGTTCTGATCAACTTGTTCATCCTTGAGCTGCATTTGAATGCTTGTGTGCAAACAGATTCCTAGTTTTTTTCTGTTCCTATCTTTCGGCGAGGACGCATTTTTTTTTTCTTTTGCATGTGCCCGGTCCAATGGAACCGCTCGGGAACCAGATCGAACCACCAGTTTCAAAAAATTGAGAACCGGGACTATCGGTCCGGTTCTCGGTTCTTGAGGGGAATCGGACTAGATCGGGAACCGATCACCTCTAGCCCGAACCATTGAGAGTACGTGGACTGAGGACGAAATAAGACGAAAAATACTTACGGCGTAAGCTGTGCATTTGTTCGATGAAAAATAAATAATTTGAAAAAGATTTTCCTAAAATGATGGATTCAAAATGATGGAAAGTCCAACGGCTAGTTTTTAGAGGAGTGGGCATACGCGCTAACGGTCACCTAATACATTCTGAAAACGCCGTTCCACACCCCCCTTTTAAAGAACCCTCACACCTTCACTCTCTTCGCATTCTCTCTCTCTCTCTCTCTCTCTCTCTCTCTCTGAATACATTTTGATCTTTCTTGGAGCTTCTTTGCACTACTTCAATGGAGACCCCTTCGTCAAACAGGAGAGTCACGAGGTCTCAAACCGCCGCTAGTAACAGCAAGAACCTTCCAATCTCGAGTGAGTCCTTCCACTCTCTCTCTCTCTCTCTCTCTCTCGGTTCGCTTCTTTCAAAATCGAAACTTCACAGCATCTTGTATGGCGTTGTCGTCTTAGAGGCGTGACTCTTCTTTTGGAAGGAAAATCGGTTCGTGGGTGAACGCCTATGTTTGTTTCTTGTACGTCGATGGTGACTTGCGATATCTATCATGATGAGAATCGTGGGTTTTTAGGTCTCGAAACGGGTTATGAATGATAAGATGTTTGATGAAATCTCAGGGAAGTTGGAAGATTCTGATTTGAGGCAAAGGACTAATGGGAAGCAGCAGCAGGAAAGGTCTGCACTCGTGGACGTAACCAATGATTCCCCGATCGTTGGGGTTGCGGCTGGGAAAAGCTTGCGGACCCCGTCCTCATCGATTGCGAATAAGAGAAGCGACAGAGCCAAGAGCACTCCTGGGTCCGGGGAGGCACTGTTAAGGGGTCAAGTTAAGATTCTACTGCAGAAAGTAGAGGAGGAGGCCGTGCTCTCGAGGATTTCTATGGGAAGCAGGCCTTTGCTTCGCTTTCAAGGCTTGGTTAACTCTCCAATGGGGCTTCTTGCACCAACTCCGGCCAACACGCCGCAGGTGGTGAGTCAATCAGATGATGGAGGCATGACCAATGGATTGGATTCCTCAACTGCTTTAGTCGATGTTGAAGAGCAATTAATTTCTCAGGTCTGATTAACTTCTGCATATATTTAACATATTGTTGATTCAAATTCATGCTTTAGTCGATGTTTTGTAAAGGTTATTCAAATGCATGATGTTTTGGGGAAAAAAAAAAAAAACTTGGCTTATTGTGTACCTTAGTGATGCATCAGGAGGTGGCAAGTGACATCTTTGATGAAAAGGAGCAAGAGTGTCTCGAGTCACAAAAGAGCATCATAACTCGGTCTCTGCTGCTGGATTTCTCAGAGAAATCCGAACTTTCTGACTCGTCCGAATGCTCGTCCGTGCTCACCTGCCTAGGAGGACCAGAAGGAGAGAGTGGATCCAAAGAGAAGTCATCGACTACAGACGATGACAACGCCTCTGTCTGGTCCATTCAGGTCAATGCGAGTGCCCATGGTGAAGATGAGGACGACGAAGATGCATTCATTGAAGGAAAAGGAGAAGGAGAAGGAGAAGAGGAGGAGGAGGGAGATGAATACGAAGAAGAGGATGGATCTCTAGTGGATGAACTGTGTCAAGGAGTGAGCAAAATGAGGGTGAACAGCGAGAAGAAAGTGCGCGAATTTTCAGGAAGCCACACCAGGTTTGTTTACAACAGCGACGACGAAATCGTCGGAGAAGAAGAAGAGGGAAGCGGCGGAAAGGGCAATGTTTCGCCGAGTGTCGTGCGGTTGAAGGGACTGCCTATACCAAGAGGAAAGCACATGCGTTTTGCTGAGGAAGGAAATTCAGATTGATAATATGAGTGCTTTACACTAGTTTTCTTGTTCTTGGGAAGAATGGTTGGATGCTCTGTTATGTTACTGGTTATTTAATCAAGTAGATGAAGTAAGTGCGAGAGGATATGTGGTGATGTCCAGAAACTATTGTTTATTCTAATAATCCAAATCGAAATTTTGCTTCTTCTTTTTTTAACCTTTGGCATGATGAATATCTGTTGTCTCGCGTATTTTGGCCGCTGTTTGAAAATCTCACGAAAAATTGCTTGCAAGATGATAATACCAAGATAAAAATTTGAGACCCAAAAATGGAATTGTATGCAAAGTTGTCGAAGATGTGAGGACAAGCTTGATTTTTGCTGGTTGTCAAGTGTTTGGCGTAATTAATTGACTCGCGTGCTGTGATTCGATGAGGAGAATCGAGCAAGAGATGGCAGCAAAATTCCTCAGCTGCTCTTCCGGATTCTTTTTTCAGGTACCTCGTCAACCGCGTAAAATTTGTCCCCATTTACGAAGATAGCTCATAAAATTTGTTTCCCCAGGAAAATTTCACGGTCCGACAATCAGAGCCCCCCACGTTTGAGGGTCGTTTGGAAGGAGATGGAAGAGCTTCGTCCTTCGTCATTTGGTGATTCAGTCGTGTAATGCGCGGTTAACCATGGTCGGAAAGCAAAATGCCCAGGCTCCATAGCAACGAAGAAAGATCAGTCTTGCAGCAGCAACATCGAACTGCAGTTTTGAATTGCTCGATTCCTCAAGGCCGGCAATTATGCTGAGCAGCCGGATCTCCAATCTATCTCGCCTCCAGGGCTCCGATCTATCTGGTCACCATCCACGCGTGGCTCCCAGCAATTTTGCTGATTTCCTGGTTCAGCTTCAACTGATTAAAATCATTCATGGGCAAGTTTGGCTAGGGTTCAGGGCCCATTCATGAATCTGCTATTGCTCTCTGTTCGATTTCATGGCCTATAAAGAACATGATTTGTGTTTTTGGTTTTTGTAGGGTCAGAAATGACGGTTTAAATATGAGCAAACATGTAGAGTAACAGATCTCTTTAGAAGACAAAATAATAAATTAATATTACGTCACATTTCTTGCCTCTCAAATCGACAATGACACTTAAATAGACTGAAATGTCCCTTAAGTGATCCGCCGATAAATAGACTGAAATGAGCGCACCACGAAAGTTACGACTTTGCATTATCAAATTATAGCTCACAATAGTGTCAAACGTTAAGTATCTAAACCTCGGCTGCGAGGAATGTGCATTCTGATCAACGCCATCTGTACAACACAATTTACAGCCTAAATTCCTAATCGCCTGCCCCTATGGTGATGTACAGTCTTAGTTTCTCCATTATGTAAGCTACAACTCAAAACCACGGATGCCACGTTGGATCCATCATACACAAGTTCCTTGGAGTCAAAGCAGCTTCGACCAGTTCGGTGACACCCCTTTGCACCGATTGCGGTGGATCCATTGGATTCTCATCCTGAAAGTGGAAAAACGAGTAAACAGGTCATTACCATTGCCAGAACGTTGTAGATGCCAAATTCAAATTAAATGATCAGCCAAAAGATACATATACATACACACACACACATCTTTAGGTTTTTGTTCGAGGCCAAATAGTTACCTCTTCAGAGTATGACTGTGGTGCTATCCCGTTGATCCGGCTAATAACATTCTCAACGTTGGTAGTAATCTTGTGTTTGAAGTCAATTGGGTTTAAGCTACCACCGGCAGCAATTGATGCCATGGGTATGCCCAGTGGTCTTCTCCAAGACCAAGACAGCAGCTCATCGCGGAAGAACATCGCTAATTGATGCCATAAGTGCTGACTTTGCTGCAAAATGTCACATGGCTAAGTCAACTACTGTGCCTCCAGCATAAATCACCATCCACTATTCAATCAAAACTCACCTTAGGTGATATCACAGCCTGTGCCGCAGCACACATTGCAGAAACTATGAGACCTTCAACGCCGAAGTTGGAGAAGAAGGCCTGCATATTCCTCGTCAAACGGAAAGGCACAGGCTCGCTGAACTCGATCATCCCGTTCGCATCGTAGGCTGGATGAAAATCAGTCTGAAATATTTTTCCAGTGTTTTTAGCGAACAGAATCTTATTGGGAGACCTTCCCCCAATTTGTAGCATGAAGGACATGAAACTTGAAAGGGCCAGCTGGACGGCAAATTGCTTTTTGAATGCCCACATATGATTGCCATTCAGCAGAGTTTTGTACATGTACTGGGAAAAGATGTTGTCATTTACAACATTTTTCATTATATCATTATAAGCTTGAAGTCGCAGATCTACAACAGCTTCTGGAGACACTTGGCCAGAGATGGCTTGGTTTAACTGCTCTTTAAAATAGGTAATAGGGAGATCAGCCTCTCTGTCATTCCTTGCGCAATGGTTCTCATAAACCTCAAGAAAGGTGTTATACATCACATCATCTTCTACCATTCGAACCTGTTCAGGCAGTTAATCGGTCAGAATCAATATTTTCTGCTAGTTTATGTGGACAAGAACTTAATCACCATGACGGAAAGAGAAACTGAGTAGTAAATTTTAGCTGTACGACGTACATGATGTAAAATTCCAGGAGATACAGACACGATTGAAAATTTAGGCCATGCTATTTCCGCATGACATGCACGAGGGAAAGGAAAAGAAAAAAACAAGTGATGTCTCAGGAGAGTAATGTCCTCACCTGGGACCAGACAGGAATGATGATGGGCGTGTGAATGTATATGTGGCGTCTCCTTGACTCCTTATGCTTATCAAACATCTGGTTCATCACCCGGAAAAGCTGAAGAATGCGCTCATCACTTCTAGCATTAGGAGTCAAAGATGTCTGAACAATAAAATGCCTTTGTGAGCCATCAGATCCAATCAAAGTCAAACGCCGGAAACTGCTTCCATGCCTTCGCACGGTCGGAATATCAGCTCCAACTCTGTCTAACTTGACAGTGTGATCGGGCGCAATTTCCTGCAACACAGATTTTAGAAGAGTAGGACACAACACCTTAAAAATAGTGCAGACACACAATCAAGCAGTAGGGATGATGAATAGAGTTTATTCTACTAAGCGAACTTGCACAATGGAATGCTGTTCACATTTGAGATAGTATATGCCAAGCTGACACAAATTGGATTTACCTGATCACTGAAATACTGCCCTGGAACCTCAACATCAACGACATGGAAATCGCGCAAGACCCTGCTTTCTTCTTCCAATTTCAAGACAGCTGGAAACCTGTCCTCGACATTGCTCTGGAGAACGTTTTTCCAATGTTTCAGACGCTCAGTCAATTCTGCGAGAGTTGCTGGGAAAGTAGCTGTGCTTTCTGGATCAAGGTCCCGCTCAAATTCTTGCTTGTACTCTCTCACAAATTCAACATGCTTATTCACAGCATCAGCTGAAAAGCAAGCCCTGCATACTCCAGAAAGCTCCTTCTTGAGAGACTGGGGAACCTCGGCGGTAGTGGCGGTGGGATACTTATAACAGCGATGAAGCAGTGCATTAACCACAGCAAGTAGTCTCTCTTCTGGCAAAGTAACGAACCTTGAACCAATCTCTGTAAGCAGAATCTGTACCCAAAGACAACTTATTAGCAAGCAACCCACTGCCTTCTAAATGTGCAGACAATACGCACCAAGCATTGTACAATAAACTAGTAATAACAACATCACAACAGACTAGAGCAATCTTCTACTATGAATGAACTTAGCTGAGAAACTAAAATACTAATCTAAGTCCAACCTCCAGCTCAAGTGCCATAAGATTCAACATTTTCATTCTAGCACGTAACCAGAGACATTTATATGTAAAAAGAAAAGGCATCACCTCAAGCTCACTGGCAAGATTAGTGTGCTTGCTTCTAAGAGCCTCCATTATATCTTTTGCAGCATCAAATGCACTGGCAGCAGAAGCTACCAAACCCAAAGCATTATTACGCCTAAAAGCAGTCTGACTACCATCATTTATGTTTGAAGAACCTTGGTGCATAGGTTGGTCGTTTCCCATGTGAATGCTGCTTTCAGTTACTGCGGATCTTTCAGATTCTTGTGGATGATTTCCACCTTCATGAGGTCCAACTCCAGTAGATTGAGGACCTTGATGGGCTTGATTTTCTGAGGCTAAGGTACTCCCGCCATGGCTCTGAACCCGAGCATGTCCATCAACCAAGCCAAGAGAACCAGCACTAGCCACAGAGGCATTTTGCTGCATTCTTTGTTGAGCAATTGCCATTCGGCTCAGTTCAGATTTATTGGCCACATCGCGCCTCTCCAGTAAATATGTGCGAAGCCAGTAGTAAAGAGCCTGAGATTAAAAACAATGTTAATGATGACCTAAAACCATCCACACATTCATGATAAAAACAATATTAACCTGTGGATAGACTGTGGCAATCTTTAGCAGGACAAGTTTGCAATGAGGTGCTTCTGTCCTCTGCAAGGAGAGTAGCAGCTGTGGAATCCATGAAAGCCAAACCCAATGTGGAATTTGGTCCAAATACTTGTCAAATGCCCTACCGACAGGCTCATTGGGAGTGTCAAAACTAAGGAGATATAAAACACGAGCCAAGTGACTTCTAGAATTGGACACACCAAACCTGATACCCTGAAGAAAGCAACTGACTGCATACTCAAGCCAGATTTCATCATGAGTCTCTCTGTAAGCCTGTAAAAGTAGCTGCTAGGTCACCACTGTTCCAAGTTGTGAGCAAAATAAGGCATGAAAAGCAAACAGAAGGATTAATACCATGTCGCAATAATTTCCCCAGCTTATCCATCCTTTTGGCAGATTTTTGAAGAGGGTGATGGCATTGGAATATGCAACGTTAGCAGCTTCAGAATCATTTAGCTTTAACAGAAAATCTCCCTTGAGACGAAAGATTTCAGCTTTATGTTTTGGAGAAAAATACTCCAGATTGGTACTGCTTATCAAATTGAGACCACTAGTGAGCTCTCCCTTCATCTCCAGAAAAGCTTTTGCCTGTTCTCTTATCTTAACAAATGCCTCCTGCGAAGATAACATTTATCATATATACAACCTGTTAGCTTCCTTTCAACAGTGAGGACAGGAGCAGAAAAGGAGTATGATGCCCATTGAGACTGCAGAGAATCCAGCTCACAATAAACAATTTTATATGTGTTACTAATTATTCACTACAGAAACAGTCTATAAAATCATTGATTTAGCTTCCAGATAGAGATTACATGGATGTTTCAAGAGCCAACAGCTACAAAATTGTGGGATACAAGTTACCATCACTGAGAGGGGGTAAAAAGGTAATATGTTTGCTATTTTGTGAGACTGGTACATACCTGAACTTCCATGGTTGAATGGCCATACATCTTTTCAAGTACCGTGACGCAAACATCGTAAAGTCCTTGCTTACGAGCTATGTGAGCAAGTTTATTGACATTCCATGCTTTGTCACGATAGCCAAGGTGATGTAGTTGAGAATTCGTGGTGCCAAAATCCTTAAATGCATCTATTACGACATTATACATTTCATTCCTCCACTGAAGTAGATCATACCAAATAGACATGTTATCCCATTCATTCGGTGTTCGTAGTCTCCAGGTCTCCAAAATGTCTTTCAAATCTGCATAGACATTACCATGTGCTCCAACAACAGGATTGCCTGAATGCTTGTTTCCATTAGCAATGTCCACATAAATTCTGGCAGACTCCTGAACTTCAACTAGCTGCTGAAATTGCTGAAGAAGAGGAATCCTTGCATGAACAGACATTTCAGGCAACTGCCACCACTGTTCTAATGCAAGATCAACTCCCTTCGTCACAATGTTTTCAGCATCTTGCACACCATTTGTATTTCTCTCATGAAGAGCAAAAAATGCTTGGATTAGACGAAGTTTCGGAGATTCCTCAACTTGAGCTTTAGGAATTACATGATCCTTCAAGTATCCCCAATCAGGTAATTTCCAAAGACTGTCAAGAAGTATGTCGTAGTTCTCAACACTCTTGCCAAAGTCTACCAATGCATCCCACTGACTAAGCTGGGTAGCGCAGTAAAGCCATTGCTCTTCCCAGAGACACATCTCTGCCTTTGGTACCGTGTTATTATAGGTACCTTGAGTAGCCTTAACCATTGCTTGATAAAACAGGCTTTGAGCACGTTGCCAATATCCATGTTGAACCAGTGATAGCCCTGCCTTAGTCTCTCCGGTGACTGACTTCTTCTTCCACAAACCACACCTCATATCTTCCTCATTGAGCAAACGATAAAGCTCCGCCAAAGATTCAGAGCATTTTGTCTCATTCATGAACAACACAACATGACTTTCAAGCAGAGCCAATGCAATATGCCATGCATTATACGTTTTTCCAATATATTTGATTAGCTCACTAGGCATGCGAGGTTGAGGGTGGCTTAACTGAAGACCCTCCAAAAGTGCTTGCACAACATTTGGTCTGTTTGCTTGTTGCTTTTTATGATAATCCTTCGATAGTAGAGTAATCATTGGTTTAGCCAGCGCTATCTGTTCATCCTTGAGCAAGGTGACCCAGACAATTGGAAACACCAGCACCCACAAATGGTACGCAACATTGGCATCAGTGTGGGCTAGCTCTCTAAGAGGCACAAGCAGATCAGCCACCTGCGAAAGGGAAAAGGCTAACCTTAACATATAATTTTTAAAAAAATACTGAAAGTGTTGAGCTATGTATCATCATTCTTGTCCAATGGTGATTGAAAAAATACTACAGATGGAACAAAAGAATCACAAATATAGAAAAATTCCCACAGTGATGCTGCAAGAAATATTCTAACTGATATGTGTAAATACAAATAGATGTTTTGAGAGAACTTGCCAACACGGTACCTAGAACATATGACGTTATAAGTGCATAGAACCAACTCTCATGATGGTGATGATGCAGTAAATTAAACCACAAAAATTGAATCACCAGGCATAGTGGGGAGAAACACTACAAAGTGAACTCAACTGCTGAGGTACATTATACCCTCGCAATGTCTTAAGCAAGAATATATGATTTTATGAGCATTAAATCAAAGGAAAAGTAGCTCTATGGTAAGAACTTTTATTCATAAAGACCTGAAGTTTGCTCATATCATTGAGAAACTTTGCATGCTTGAGAACAAGGCCTTCAAATGTTAGAGGAGCTTCCTCAGGGCCCTCCGGCAGATCAATAGCCTGTGCCTGCGTAAGTGAACCATCAGAAGAACCTGAAGACACAAGTGCTGACACCCTGGCAGAATTTGAAGCCAGTGTAATAGGTTTATCTACTACTAATACTGCCAGAAGAAGATCAAGCCCTTGTTTGAGCCAGAAGACATCACCCAAAGCTTCCCAGTCCTGCAACTGGATAATGTATTGCAACCTTGCAAACAATGTTTTTGTGAGAGAGGCATTGTAAAGGGAAAAGAACTTATTCCTCATTTCAGGATCTGTTGCTCTTAGGCCAAGCATGTATTGTCTTTCTACCTTCTGAAACACCTCCTGCCGTAGGGCAAGTGGAAATCTGCAATGAATAAATATATGCCACGTTAGATGCCGACCAAAGAAGAGTCCAACTGAACGCCGAATATACAACTTACTTTGTCTCATCAGAACAAATTCCATAAAGAAGTTGAAGATATTTACTATCCCACTCTTCCAAGGCACTGGGGGGAAAGTTCTGCTTATCAACCTGAGAGAGCTTCTGAAGGAAATTAACTATTTCTTTTGGGGAGAGAAAAGCACATGATGAAGCAGTTGCGCCAGGCTTGGTGAAGTCATCCTCAATCCACCCCTTGATCACATCAAGTATACCGAGTAGCACACTAGGATCAGCACCTTTCTCTGACAGCAAGCCATTCAATGTCTGAATTATTAATCGTTTGCAGTCGGGAACAAGCATGACCCTTTCATTAATAAGTTTCAAAACAGACTTCAGATTTGTCACAACGGCCCCAATATCAGCACCTTGGCGTGAAGAAGTAACAGCAGAATCTGCATCGGTCCTCTGACCCTGGTAAAGGAAAAGATCTTAAGTGACATGACTCTGAAAAGATCAAAACAAAGCAAAAACCCAAACCAGCAAGGAAGGAATTTGCCTCGTGCAAAATCAGAGAATCTGACAAACAAATCCTAAATCAGGAACAATTGGGAGCCAATTTTTATACATTGCACAAGGATGAAGACAACTATAGTGATATCAGCAAAACAAGCCTCAAAATATGGTGCACTTTCATCTACACGAGGAATAGCTCTCTCAAACATTTAAAAAAGAAAACTCCAGATCTGATATAGGTAGGATGTAATTCCAGGACTCTGCAACCTCTTAAAGACTACCACCTAATTAATGAAGAACCTTCAAACAGTTGGTATTCCTAACAACAAGACAATGATCAGGCCCTGCAACAACCACTTGAAGACTTTCACACCTCAGCGCAATCTTCAAGTTAGGGTATTCATTCATTACATAATTAGAGCCAAATATTTCATCCCCATCAACTTATTTTAGGCTTCAGATTTTTAAGAGGAAGATAAGACTTAACCCCAATTTGATACCCAGTAAATATCTCAGCTCAACATCCGGAGCGACTCACAGAACTTTGATGAGAATCGTTAAAGATAAACTTCGATGAGAAATCATTAAAGATAACGAGAAGCCATGACACCACGACATGATTATCAGCAGGAAGGAAAAACAAGTTCTTCAACGCAGAACCTGAGATCGAGAAAATGTGTATAGAAACCTGTCAAAGTAAGCAGATGAAACTATGCGGGGCATACCTGTCTTAAATGAGACCCTACAGATGAACCCATGTCCCGCGCCAATTTTTGCAAAATACGAACTAAGATAAGGGAATCAACAAAGTTTTTGTGCACTTCGGTTAATGTTTTAATGACAAGCAACACAAAGCTGATAGTAATAGAGCCATCTTCAACAGATGCCTGGGTGGAGGTGACGGCACTAATATGCTTCTGTATCAGTTCATCGACCTTCTGGTATAACATCTTCACATCTGAAGGCGTCGTGGCTGCATCTAATGGAAATGCAATGGAGACCATCTTGAATAGATTGCATAATGACTTCCCCGCATCCAGCATTTTGTATTTGAAACATGGCTCAAGAATCTGAAATGTGGAATAAAGAAACAAGAAATGAAAAGAACATTAAGCATACATAAAGTTCGCTACACTCAACCTCTACAATTGATTTATAGGGAAATAGCATAGAAGAACAAAGGTTCATGACATACTTGTGAAATTTGGTTGATGTTATTTCTGATGAACAAATGGGGCTGCTTCTCCAAGACCTTGTTCATGACGTCCAAGCCTTGAGCCAGAGCAGTGGAAGGATCTTTCGATTGGGAAGGTTGAATACTACTCAAAAGTTTCTCTAAATAGTTAAATTTAACATTGGCATTTGGCCACACTTCCAAAGCTTGTGAAAGGAGATCTAAAGCTTGTTTGTACATACTGCTTGCTTCCTTGTCCTTGGGCTCTATGACTAAAGCAACCTACATTGAAGAAGTAAAGCGTCAGGATGCAGTCATATGCAACATGGATGTGCAATATACTTTGCAGTGACACAATTAGAATTAGATCTAACCAGTAGACAGGGACACTCTTAATATCAACTAGACAGCCACAAGAAGAGTGACAGCAACTCAAAGGCTTATGAGACACTGTTCAAATGGTCATTGTGGAGTACTTAACAGCATAATGAAGCAAACTGCAGCCAAACCTTATACCAGTGAAAAGGACACAAATTATAGTAATGATACGTCATGAAATCAGTAAAATGGATAGTTCAAATATTGAATGCCATATGGCAACATATCAAGGTCAACCAGTTAGAGTTGATTAAGTCGAAAACCCTCCACCGCACACCACCCCATCCACCCCCCCCCCCCCCCCCAAAAAAAAAAGAATAATAAAGCATCATAAAGAAATTCGATACACCACTTAATATCTGACAGCTGAAGAAAGTGACAAGCAAATTCTGTGTTTTAAGTAGAAAATCTCAACAAACAGTATGATGAAATTGCAAGCCAGATAGAACTTACCCTTATGAGAAAATTGATTATCATTTCTTCCATAGCAGCATTAGGCTTGAATTCTTCATCAGGCTGGCCACCAGACCCTGGAGTTTCAATATTAGAGATCGACGAGGCACCCCCTGGTGACATGACACAGAGCGACTGCAGACCTGGCTCGACTTTAACTCTCCTACTAGGGTCTTCAGAAAAAGTAGACCCATCTATGGAGCGCTTGGGATCAGCTCCAGCAGACAAAGTACCAAATCCATCAGAGTTTTGACCAGGGACATCAGCATCAGCAACTACTTTCATTTCATTTTGCCTTTGCCTTTCCCAACCAACCACCAATCCAGCAAGTTCAATGGCTAGACGCCTGTTTTCAGCCGTGGTATTGTATGGTAATCCAAGTCGACTGAGAGAGTTTACCATTTGAGGCACAAATTGCGCTCTGCAGCCGTAGAAGAGATCTGAATGGCGTACAATGAGTTGAAATATATGAATTAGATTAGGGACCGAGTGACCTTCCTCCACAAGAATCTTTTTTGTGTATCTTATCCAAATTGGCATACGCGAATCCCCAAGGGGTAACCTCCGAGGCAATGCAGGCATCAAAATGTCAAGTGCCTGCTTGACCAACAACTTGTTTTCTGGCTGGCATGTTCTAAGAAGTGCAACAAAAACCTGCAATTTACAACTGTACATATCAGAAACTTTACGCTAGTTGACAAATACACACTTGTTGATTTATTGACTGAGAATATGCTGCCTTCTCAACAAAACAACATTCCGAACATGTTTAGTGTTAGAAAGTCCAACCCAAAAGCTTAAGCTATTAGGTGGAGGGAGACTACATGAATATAAAGAGCATACAACACTCATCCACAAGCAATGTGGGACAACAACAACAACTTCAACGCCCCCTCTCACGTGCAAGCAATCTGCACGTGGAAATTAACTAATGGGGTGGGTTCACATTCGCGGAAAGAAATAACACTGGCTCTGATACCATGTTAGAAAGTCCAACCCAAAAGCTTAAGCTATTAGGTGGAGGGAGACTACATGAATATAAAGAGCATACAACACTCATCCACAAGCAATCTGGGACAACAACAACAACTTCAACATTTAGAAAAGACAGAGAGCTAAAACTTCAAAGTATTTAATATAAGATAGTCTTCTTTGATAGAGAATCAAGAAACCAAAGTACCTGGAGTATTATTTTTTCTGGGGCCTGGTACGCCTCCAAGAAATGGCAAACATTGACAAATGCCCACTGCTTACTGGCACTATCTTCACGTTTTAGATGATTCCAACCGAACTTTATAAGTTCTTTCCTGTGTTGGACAAGATCATTCTGGAGATATTTAAGAAGTAAAGTCGCAAGCTGCAGAAGCTCTATCCTTAACGGCTCATCGTATTCGGCAGAAACCTATAAGCAAAGTATTGGAAATACAACTCAAACACAACAGAAACTGCTGTGAAGATGGCATCACAAGATCAAAGTGAACGTAAAACCGAGAGGCACAAAATATCACCTCCTCTGGAGGATCAAGGAGCTTGTCGACAATGGTCTTCACGATGGATGGATCTACTACTTCCCAACTCTGATTATTTTGAAAAGCATGAGCAAGCATGGGCAGAATAAGCATTTGCATCACAATCACCAAATGATCATGATTAAGCTGCTTAGATTGAAAAAGGTTGAGAAAATGCAAGAGAATTGACTTTTTCATGCTGGGTTGGTAACCCTCTGCAACCTGGAAGAAGAGATGGAAATCACTTAATTTTGATCACTCGAAATGAGGCGAAAAATGAGGCGATGGACCTTAAGGAAACTTGGAAAAATTGAGATACCTCGATAATGTAAAATTCCTTCAAGAAAGTGTAGTCTATACGACTATGGTATAAGAAGATGGTGAGGATATCGAAGAGAACAGTTAATTCAGGTTTACCATGCCGTAAGTAATTTAGAAAGCACTTGACAAGCCATTTGCTTTCCTTCACCTGCATACACATCCTCATTAATTTAGAATATGCATGTTGTACCTTGATACATGAAGCAAAAGTAAAACAGCGAGCCATAGCTTCAAATGTAATAGCACACTCATTGAGAAACTTGGTGGGCTAAAGTTCAATTATCTAGAACTGACATGGAAACGTCAAAATTATCAGCTTCACCTGAAGCAAGTATATGGTTGTTTCTTTGATAGCAAGACCACTATGCATAGAGTATAATGCTAAGATAGTTCATACCGAAGGAACTAACAAGAAATATTATGCATAGAAATGTAAACTTCCATTATTTAGACGTTAAGATGGCACACAATCAGATATGATTCACATAAAAGTACCAGAGACAAAAGAACACAATCAATTTCAATCAAGAATGACTATTGTTAGAGTAGAAGGGTATAATGGTCCGAAAGCTTGATATGTATATATATCCTTCTGTTCATCAATAAAAAAAACACAAGTTATTCTCCTACATGGTATCAGAGCCACTCTAAACCTAAACAGCCACCTTCGTCCATCATCCACCGTCGACCGCCGTCGATCTTCCACCGGACCGCCGTCGGCCTCCCTCCGGCGACTCCAGTCTCTGTCGGAAACCCCAGATCCAAGGTCGCCCAGAGCCGGCGAAGCCAGATCCGGCGTCGTCCCGGGCCGGCGAAGTCAGATCTGAGGTCGCCCGGGCTCGACGACTCCATTCCGAGGTCGCCCAGGCCCGGCGACCCCTTCCCTGACGTCGCCGAGGCCCGGCTACCCATTTCTGGCGCCGGCCGAGGTCGCCTAGGCCCGGCGACCCCTTCCCTGACGTCGCCGAGGCCCGGCGACCTCCTGCCAGGCGTCGCCTGACGTCACCAGGCTTGGTAACTCCGTTACATGTTCTGTTGACCCTTGAAAGGCGACGTCCGAGCTCGGCGACATCTGTTCAAAGCCCGGCAACCTACTTGCAGTGTCCCCTAAAGCTGCTGGTTGAGGAGCGACCCTTCCTTGGTGTTTGCACAACTCTGTAGTTGTCTTATGGTCAGTGTTTAAAGTTCTCTGAAGTGAATCGGTATTATGGGAGTACGAATGAGTTTGGGGAACATAGAGTGAACCGTTGATGTGCTGATGCATTTGAGAAGGGTAGAGTAATATTATGTTGTCATTCATTTGTGGTTGAAATCTGGCAATTCATGGCTGCAGGTGTGAATTTTGTGGAATTCTAGCTATCGTAGGTGATCTTTTATTGATGGTTGTTGTGAGTATTGAACTGTGGGGGTGTTTGAGGAAGGCAGAGCAATACTGCATATGATGTGACGTGAGTTGGTGCTAATTTGTGGTTGATAATCCCGGTTTCTGTTGGTTCTCTTTTGTTGATGTGTGTTGCCGATATTGGTTTATGGGGTCTTAGTTGTTGATTTTGGAGTCCTCTTGTCCGTGTTGGCTATTTGATTTATGCGAAGTTGAAGGTGATTAAGTGTTGTGATAGTTTGTGGAGTTTTATTTGGTGGGAGTTCTTTGATTTTCAATTTGCTGGCCTTAAGATTGTTCTAAAAACTTTGGTTATGGCGGAGGGTAAAGGAACACTGAGCAGATATCTCACAAGTGATTGCTTTGACTTAGCAATTCAAGGGAACTACGGTGGTGGTCGAGGTCAAAATGGTGGTAGTGGATATGGCTTTGATAATTGTGGCAGTGATCGTGTGTTTGGTAGAGGCCGCCAACAATCATATAGTACTTTTGGTGGCATAGGAAGTAATCCCGGTTTTAGACGCACATGTCATTATTGTGGTATTCCTGGACACATTCAACGCTTCTGTTATAAGCTTCATGGAAGGCCCTCTCATTTGGTTGCGGCAAATGTGGTTAATGCAGTAGAGTCAGGTGTTTCCTTGCAATCTTCTAAAAAAGAAACACTGATTAGAATGTCGGACGAGGAACTTATTAAGTACAATCAATTTCAGATTTCTCAGCCAGTTTTCTCCTCCAGAGCTACTTTTGCTCAGACAGGTAATGCAACAGCGTGTCTTTCATCTACCTCTCGTCCTTGGGTCATTGATTCAGGTGCTACTGATCATATGACTGGATTTTCAGGTATCTTTTCTGCCTTTCATGAGTCTTCATCTAGTGTGACATTAGTTGATGGCTCTCTATCCACGGTAAAAGGGATAGGCACAGTTCAACTGACAGCCTCAATATCTTTATCTCCTGTCCTGTACATCCCAAATTTTCCGTTTAACCTTTTGTCTGTTGGTCGCCTTACCAAAGAGTATAATTGTTCTGTAACTTTCTATCATGATTCCTGTGTTTTTCAGGATTTGAAGACGAAGAAGACAATTGGTAAAGGACATATGTCAGGGGGGCTATATGTGTTTGACAATGCCACCAACGTTGCCTGTTCAACAGTTTCTCCACATCAAATTCATTGTCGTTTGGGACATCCCTCTCTAGGAAGTTTGAAAAAGTTAGATTCTCGCTTTCATTCTTTATCTCGTATTGAGTGCGAGTCGTGTCAGTTTGGAAAATTGCACCGTACTAGCTATAGTCCAAGAGTCAATAAACAGGCTTCTCGACCATTTGCTTTAGTTCATTCTGATGTTTGGGGTCCTTGTCCAACCACTTCAAAGTTGGGTTTTAAGTATTTCGTCACTTTTGTTGATGACTACTCAAGAGTCACTTGGCTATATCTAATGAGAAGCCGTTCTGAGTTATTCTCGATTTTTTGTGCATTTGTCAACGAAGTACATACTCAATTTTCTACTTCTGTATGTATTCTTCGAAGTGATAATGCCAAGGAGTATTTTTCTAAAACTTTCTCTGAATTCATGTCCCACCGAGGCATTCTTCATCAATCTTCTTCTTGTTCATATACACCACAACAAAATGGTGTTGCCGAAAGAAAGAACCGCCACTTGTTAGAAATCACTCGTTCTTTGATGTTTGAAATGAAGGTCGATAAATCATTTTGGGCTGATGCTGTTATGACTGCATGTTATCTTATCAATCGCATGCCGTCCTCTGTTCTTACGGGTGCAATTCCTCACTCTCTTCTTTTTCCTTCTGATCCCTTGTTTCATTTGCCACCTCACATATTTGGTTGTGTTTGTTATATTCGTGACCATCGTCCCGGGCTTTCCAAACTTGATCCTCGATCTCTTAAATGCATTTTTGTTGGGTATTCTCGTACACATAAGGGTTATCATTGCTATTGTCCTTCTTTGCACAAGTATTTCACTACCGCTGATGTTTCTTTCTTTGAGTCTACTGTTTATTCTGGTAATCCAGTGGAGACCTATGCAGTGGATGATGATTCTTTGAGATATGTTATTACGAAATCAATACCCACTTCGGACTCTTCAGCTATTCCTCCTCCCATCCAGTATGTTTATAGTAGACGTCCTCGTCAGCATGTGGAGCCCCCTGAAGATGTACCTCAGCCTACCTTGTCTTCTTCATCTTCTGAGCCTGAGGTAAGTCAGTCCCATACTGACCTTGATATTCCTATTGCACATCGCAAAGGCGTTCGTAGTTGTACCAAACACCCCATTGCACAATTTGTCTCATACTCTGGTTTATCTGCCTCTTATCGGGCTAGTCTAATGACCATTGATACACATCCCATTCCTAAATCTGTTGCTGAAGCATTATCTAGTCCAGGCTGGAGGACAGCTATGGAAGAGGAACTAATGGCATTGGAACAAAATCAGACCTGGGATCTTGTTTCTTTACCTGTAGGGAAGAAGGCCATTGGATGTAAATGGGTATTTACCGTCAAGGTTAACTCTGATGGCTCTCTTGCTCGTCTCAAGGCTAGACTGGTTGCTAAAGGGTATGCCCAAGTTTATGGGGTAGATTATGGTGATACTTTTTCTCCAGTGGCTAAGATGACATCCATTCGTCTTTTACTTTCTTTGGCTGCTTTTGCTTGTTGGCCTCTGTTTCAACTTGATGTTAAGAATGCCTTTCTTCATGGAGATTTACAAGAAGAGGTGTATATATAGCAACCACCAGGGTTTGTTGCTCAGGGGGAGTCTGGTCATGTTTGTCGCTTAAAAAAATCTTTATATGGCTTGAAACAGTCTCCCAGAGCTTGGTTCGGGAAGTTTACTGAGGCGGTACTTCAGTTTGGACTGTGTAGATGTACTGGAGATCATTCTATGTTTTATCGAGTTTCTAAAGCTGGTCGGATATTCCTTGTCGTTTATGTGGATGATATTGTCATAACTGGAGATGATTCTACAGGGATTGAAGAGTTGAAATTGTATTTGCAACAGCAGTTTCATACAAAGGATTTGGGACTTCTCAGATATTTCTTGGGTATTGAAGTGGCACGGTCTAAGAAAGGTATTTGTATCTCACAACGAAAATATGTTTTGGATTTGCTTACAAAGACAGGTATGCTAGGAGCTAAACCATTGGATACACCAATGGAAGTGGACTCGAAATTGATGGCAGAGGATGGTGAGCCATTAGATGATCCGGAAAGGTATCGGAGACTTGTTGGAAAATTAAATTATCTGACTATTACTCGACCTGATATTTCCTTTCCGGTGAGTGTTGTGAGTCAATTTATGTCCTCTCCCCGTACCTCACATTGGGATGCTGTAATCAGGATTTTGAGATACTTGAAGAAAACCCTAGGTGATGGTCTCGTTTATCAGGATCATGGTCACAAAAGGGTAGAAGCCTTCTCGGATGCTGATTGGGCAGGGTCTCCTATGGATAGGAGGTCTACATCAGGGTATTGTACTTTTGTCGAAGGAAACTTAGTATCTTGGAAGAGTAAGAAGCAAAGTGTTGTAGCTAGATCAAGTGCAGAGTCAGAATACAGAGCTATGGCTCAAGCTACTTGTGAGCTGGTCTGGATGCGTCAGATATTGGTTGAACTTGGATTCAAAGACCCTGCGCCAATGGAGTTGTGGTGTGATAATCGAGCAGCTGTCCATATTGCATCAAATCCAGTGTTTCATGAGCGTACCAAGCATATCGAAGTTGATTGTCACTTTGTCCGAGAGAAACTTCAGGATAGAGTTATTTCTACTAGTTATGTTAGGACCGGTGAACAACTAGCTGATATTTTCACCAAATCTCTAGGGAGTAGTAGGATCGAGTATATTTGTAACAAGCTGGGCATGCTTGATATCCATGCTCCAGCTTGAGGGGGAGTGTTAGAGTAGAAGGCTATAATGGTCCGAAAGCTTGATATGTATATATATCCTTTTGTTGATCAATAAAAAAAACACAAGTTATTCTCCTACAACTATAAAACAGGCATCACAAGCATCTTAGCAAAACCAGATCAATCAAGCAGCAAACATCATACAATCCATTATCGACGAAATATATAAAGCCAACAGGACATGGAATATCTTTAGAAGTCTAAAAGAAGCAAACAGTGTTGAGATTTGAACATCCATTTAGTAGCTGAATGCTCCATTTGTTTCACGGAAAATGAGCGATTTGGAAAATATTTTCCGAAAAGTAATCGTTTATATCTCTTAAAAAAATGAATTTTTTCTCATCGCCTATGAAAATAGTTAGGCATAGATTATTATCGATGATGAAAACATTTTTCGTTGATTAATTTTTCTAAACGATATAAGCGATTACTTTTTGGAAAATATTTTCCAAATCGCTCATTTTCCGTGAAACAAACGGAGCCGAAGAATGAGTCGAAAAAATATCATGAAAATGCATGATGGAATTAGGCGGTATAAAAATGCATAAGCCGCACGCGTCTGAAGTTCGAAGCACATAGACATTCAAAAATTGCTTCATACAAACAATCAAAGAAATCTATACACAAACTAAAAGAGAGAAATCTGAATAAAACTTACTTGCACCAAGTCCAGTTCCTGTTCATTGCGCAATCGAGTTATTCTTGCAGGTGATTTCCAAAGAAGTACAAGAGTCTCAAAGACAATACTATTACTCTGCAGCCAGCCAGGTATCAACTTAACCATTGTTTTTACAAGAGCAAGGCCCTGAAAGTACCCGTCTGAAGTCGCAGCAGAGTTCGATGAAGGCAAGCTAGAGCTATCAGGTGGAGGGACAGAAGAAAGGCCTTCATCACTCAAAGACACAGGAGTAGCGGTTGAAGATCCAGCAGTCACAGTAGCTTCAGGTTTGGGCATAAATTCAGGAAAAGCGCTGGTGAGTATTTTATGTGGTGACTTGGCAAGTTCATCTCTTAGTGACTGGCCAGCATCTGATCGAATGATGTACATAAACCTGGATGATAACCTTAATCAGTACTTATTCAGTATGCAATTGAAGTGTACCCTTTTATGCCCATATTCTTACCGCCTGAAGTATTTTGGTCGACTTAATCGAGCAAGAAAATAGTCTACAGCTTGCGTTGCATATTTATTCAGAAATTTCGTCAGTGGAAGTCGATATGGGCTATTGATTTCACTATAAACTTGTCCCAAAGGAAGAGCGCCTTCCAACTCAATTGTCAAGGTTACAAGTTCATCAAGGAACTTTGCAGCAGCATTGGGAAGCAGATGAAAAAGTTCAATTATGGCTGCAGATAAACAAAACCTGATATAAGATAACATCTAAAGTGTGCATATGCCGTGCAGATCTGCAGAATCAGAAACCTGTTCATTTAGATACATGCTTTACCTGAAGCAATTTTTGGTTCTTCACCAGCCTTCCATGATTTCTGGCTTTGTGCGAGTTTTTCAGGTTCCAGCCATTTCTTTAGGTGCTCTAACAACTTGCCACCCAAAGTTACATTGAACCAGTTGGATAGGAGCTCAAGAAGCCGGGCCAAACCTTGCAAAAGAGGCATGCTAAGATTCTTGGTGTGCGCCAAATTGACTAAAATAGGCCGGAGGCTGCTTTGAAGAAGTTCTTTGGGCATCCTTTGTTGATTTATAACCTGGAAGAGAATGGCCACAAGAGACATATCAACTCCCAATTCCGAAATGTCAAGAGCTTAATTTGACACAACAAAAACATGAGAATTAGAATCAGCAACATTTCTAGCAACTAACACACATGAAATTGTTTGCACATCCTCAACCCCATTCCGAAATTCACAATCGTTTAAGCGTGATTGAAAAATATCGCATCAAGTAGACAACACAGAAATGTCTTCCAGTTCTTTTGTGTTGGGATAATATGTTGTTTTCTAGCAGTATGTATCCCTATTAACAGTTGGAGTTGGTGACCACGTAGAAGTAGACAGGAGAATGAGGTTATGTATTCTCTCCAGATCACCATTTTTTTTATTTGCATAGAGTTGAATCTACAGATCATTTTACGGCTAAACAGGCCCCTACAGTAAAGCAAATGACTCCATAAGAGGCATTGTGTTAAAACCTGTCGAAGACCTTCCTTTGCAACTGCAACAATCTCAGGAGTTCTGCACGTCAAGGACTTGAAGAACATTGATATGATCTTAGCACGCAGCTCTGAATGATTTGGGGTTTTAAAATCTGCCCAGGCCATCGTAGTACAGAGTAACTCAATGCAAGCAGTCCGTAGTTTGTTCAATGATGTAGCAACTTTTGGGTTCATATATTTCACAACCCACACGTTTTCATCAGCCTCAGCAGTTTGCAGAGCTTCTTGAAGAAAATTGACTAGTTCTGGAGTCAACTTAAGGAGCGGAGGCCTCAAAGCTAGGCAGAAATTCAAAGCAGTGACCGTGCCAACCTATAAGGCAACACTGGAGTGAGTACTAACCATATATGATAACTCTAATCCATAAAACATTCCTAACCTGTTGATCAATGGTCTTGGATCGAAGTGGCCGCATTATGAGAGGCTGAAGCAAAGGTTGGTATAGTGGCTCAAGCAGCTCAGACACCTCACTACCTGTTCGACTAGCCAAAAGTGCTAAACACGTCTGCACATTTTTCCTCACGATAATGGATGCATTGGAATTGAACAACTCTGAAGCAAGAAATTCGACCGCCCCTTGAAAACTTTGCTTGCGTGTTTCACTGTTTGCTTCATCAACATTATTCACCACACGAAGAACCTGTGTAAGCACTTGACTTGTCTCTTCCTGCTCTTTGGTAGCATAAGCAGGAAGTCTTTTTAGAACATACACCAGGCCCCTCACAATTTTCACTTGGAAAAAGCATAATGTCTCAACGGTGACCTTACCAACTAGAGCACCAAGGCCCATCACACCACCCATTTGTGCTTGCCACGTATTTCCATAGCAACAGTGCAAAAGACGAGGCAGAAGTTGCTCGAACACAGGGACCCTAACACTTGGTGGCGGTGAATATACAGGATTCATGGAGGGACTCGAGACAATCATAGGTGTGCTGGGGCCTCCTCTTGACATAAATGCATCAGAATGTTTCGAACGAGCAAGGAAAAGAAGCATTTCAGCAAATACGTTTAAGGCGCTAAGGGCAGCCTTTGCGTGAAACCTATTCTCATCCGCAAGCACATCAACTAATGCATCCAAAAATATTAAAGGGTCCAATTCTTTCAAATTGGAACTTCTATTTTTTGACCTTCCGCTGACATTGGCACTTGAAGAAAGAATAGGGCCACCAACAGCAGGAGTTGCATTGGAGGTGCTGCCCGATGAATTCTCGATATGAAAGATCATTGCAAAATGACGACAAATATTAACAATGAAATCATCCTTTGGCTCTACAAGGTCTGGCTCCGCACTGGCCGCAATAACAGTCATTAACAGCACCTTGAAAACAGATTTTTCAGCCATGAGTTGAGTCTTTGTCTTCACACCCAAATCTGCCTGCACGAATCAGTTATATAGGTCAAGCAGCCATAGTTTTTCTCAATAGTAGGATATCAAATTTTAGCCATTCGACATCAGGTCCAAATTAATCTTTTTTCATGTCTCTTCGCCCCCAGCTCTGAAACTGACCCACAGCACATTAACAAACTATACGCCAAAGTACGAAAGTTTGCCAAACGTTCAATAGAATTAAAACATAGGAAAGGTGATAGGTTACATCAAGGATAAGAAGTAAATCACTTGAAAAACAAACACAACCAGCAAACTCGGAAGATGCAAACCAGTCAGCAGTAAAAAGAAATACAACTCAGTGCCTAGAGGAAAGTTTGGACACAGAGAAGTCCGGTTAAGCACATACTTAGCTGATTATGGGAAGTATTCCAGAAGTTATATCTAAAGAAACATCCCAGGACTGGATGATATAGCTGACTGGAGCACCTCTAAGAAAGTACACAAAAGAGTAATAATCATCAAATGGATTGGCCAGGGCAAGCCAGTACTTTCAGAGATAAATAACTCCCAATTAAAAGGCATATGACAAAAAAACTAATGATAAATCTCCCCATTCTCTCTCTCTCTCTCTCTCTCTCTCTCTCTCTCTCTCTTATATATATATATAACCTCTCAAACCCTCTTAAGAACATTGAAATGTTGGTAGAACTGTTTAATTCGAGCTGTCAACATTACCCGATCAATGAACATAAATCGGGGCAAATAATTGTTACAAACCCACTATCTGAGATGCCCAACCCAAACCAAGAAGAAACAAAAGAAAACAATGGGGGATGGTGCTAAGCTGAAGCTTCAGTGGCCAAAAAGAAATAACAGATATCGAACTCAAGAAATAACAGATATTGGACTGAAGGTTCACATAGAGGACAAGTTCTGTGATCATTTCTCTCTTGAAGAAGGATTAGTTCGAAGGAGATTCACAAATTGGGAGATGAGACAAGCTGGTGTAGGGGAGAGAGTAGGTGGAGGAGAGAAAAAATGGTGGACGGAGAAAAAGTATACTGATATTGATGGGTATCTTGGTTAATGTAAAAAAAGTGGTTAAACCAAAATGGGTGTGGAAAAAGCTCCACCTAACTAAATCATTAGTTATCATGTGTAACAGGAGTTTTTGCCACAATGGCATCTCCCTCTTCAGGAGGACAGAGATCATCAATGTGATGATGGAAGAGGCTGGAAAAGAATTATTTCCTAGAGGAGCAACTGGACCATAAACTTACATAGCAAAAAGATTTTTTTTTTTTTTTAAAGGTGATGGACTGTAAGCTCCATTATATAGTCAATGAACTTGTCTCTCCCACAGAAATTTCACAATGGACCAAATATTTTTAGCTCTTTTATGTGAGCTTCCTTAGACTCAATTTGCAGACTCAAAGACTGACAATGGGACATCTAACCTCCCTTAGGAGTATATCAATATCAGAGATGTGACACAACTTTCCTAGTATGCAGAATTTATGGCGAAGATATTTTTATCATCATGTCAATTTCTCAGTCTGTGTTTTAAACGATGGGACCTTCATCTATTAGAATATAGGAGTCAGCCTGTGTTTTGTAATGACTACGTGAAGCATTAAGCTACCCCATCCTAAACAGCAGGATTGCCTTAAGTCTTTGGCGCACATCGACATTTCACCTTTCTAACTTGTTTGCCTTCTATTTGATTTCTAAGGTCATTCTTTAAAATTATAAACAATTTTAAATTGCTGGGGAAACCTACTTGCTCCGTCACGGGTAAATACTATAGATGGAACAATTTTTCTCTAAGAGACCACGAGAATCAGTTCAGTGCACAGCTAGCAGTGTAACTGCATGTTGTGTGGCATGCAAGAATCTGTCTAATAATCAAATTATTCTAACTTCTGTTTCAACTATCCACAACCTTAAAAAATGCAAAAACCCTCACCATTAACATCGCTATGTCACGGGCAAATACTATAGATCGTGATTCTTGCAGCACTTAAGACCTCGACTTGCCTTGTTTGGCCTAAGCAAACCTTGCTTGCTCTCGCCGGCACTCTCACACTCAAGTAATGGAATCCTAGAGAGAGAAGCTCTCAAACATGTTTGTATTGCTAAAATACTTGCATGATTACAGATGAAGGAGAGGGCACTCCCATATATTCATGAGCCTCTCTTTACAATCGAAATTTTCAATCCGATCCAACTGGGAAGATCAATGGGAAGCCATAGATTATAGGTGTATAAGCACTCTTATTACTCACAAGAATTTTCTATAGCCCCCTAGAAAACCCTAGATACAATAAGGTTCATGGGTTCACTTGGCCAACTCATGGCCATCTTAGCCCATTTCCTTAGTTGGAGGAGCCCGGTCACCTTCGTCGGTGACAACCTTAGCTAGTAAATGATCACATAAAAAATTAGAGCAAGACAGGAACAACATTAACTCGACCTAGTGGTTATCCAATATATCCAACACTTGAGTTGACTTTCTACCTTCATACTCACTCAACAACTGAGAATACTGATTTTTTAAAATAAATACATTCAAATTGAACGGCACATCCAAAATATACAAACACAAATATATAAAAAATGGGTCAGAATCGATTATATCACTGTTTGTCCAGCTAGTTCGGAATGACGATAAAGACGGAGGACTTAGGAATCAAACATGTGAAGAAAATATTGCCACCATACTAACCTTTACATCTGAGGACTCAGACCGTCGCCAAGAAGCATCACTGTTTGAAACCAATATAGTGGACAACTGCTTGGGTGTATATCCTTCGTCCATAACATTTCCCGGCAAATTAAGTTGAGATAATAAGCAAACACGAAGGAACCTCAACGCCTGTTTCCGGTAGAAAGCATCAATGCCCCCATTTTTGTGCATTACAGCTGCTATAGCAAGATTTATGAATCGATCCAAAGGCACCAGAAATGGGGTTGAGGGCTCAAAGGTAAGTATCAAGCGAAGTCCATGTTCAGGGTTCTCCTTGCAGTCAAGTGCAAGGGGCTCTTTGAGAAAGCGTCTGTTGCGACCACCTAACTTGCCAAGAAGTTGCAAAGATTTTCCACCCCACGGATATGGTGAAGGTCTCAAGTGGCCCCATAAGGCTAAAATCACCTCCGACATGACATTAGCCATACTTGGTTCCAGGAAATCGGGATTTAAGCTATCAACCCAGAACTCAAGTGTTCTCAGACCTAAACTCACCAGTTCATCACTTCCCCTCAGACACAAGACAAGAGGCTTCATGAGACGGGGCAAGTGAGGCAATAATGAGCTTAATCGTGCAGGCAACGATAGGCACAACTCCAGCAATAGCTCCCTCATGTCTTCTCCAGTTGGACCCTCAAGCATGGTTAAAAGCATGTTTAGGCAGGGGAGCAACATAGGAATCAACTCCCTAAGTAGAAGCTCAAATTTGCACACAGAAAGTGCTCGAAACATCATTCGAAGAAGTTGCATGTAACCAAGAGGCTTTTCAACTTCAGTAGCATTTTTCATGCACATTTCCATAATAACAGGGACGTGAGGCTGCAAAATTCTTTCAAATTCTGAAGGAGATTTAGTAACAGCCCTAAATATAAACCCAAAGAGCTGCAACACCAACTTTGCTGCCGGAGATTCTGGAAGCTTCAAGACGTCAAGTTTGCTGCTCACAAGGAAACTAATGAGCACGTCCGCAAATGGTTTATATACTTTAGTGGCTTGCAAGAGGGTGGAGAAAATATGAACCAATTGAGTGTTTGAAATCATGCAGTCAAAAAGTTCTGGCATGCATAAAGAGAACATGTCCATAAGATCCCGTGGTTCCATGATTGCCAAAATCTGAGAGAATAGATTCATCATCTCTCTTTCCTCCTCCTTCTCTTTGAAAAGGGCTAAGCAATGAACACCACTCTTCAGAACACCCGCAGCTTTGCAAACCTATCAAAAAGTGTAGTTAAGCCAGAAGACCAAACCCATCATACCCAAAAGAGAGAACCTTTACAATCATCTTTCCTGTACCTCATCCTCACGCATCCCTTTAAATACTTGAGGTGCTGGTAAACTAGACGAAGCTGATCCAACAGTCTGTTCATGTGTTGCATGTATACAAGAAAAAACCTTACTATTATTGTGTTAAAAAAAACTAAATTGCATAACAGAAAAAGTGACAACGATGAATCCGATGGTCAAATCGACAATGAAAAACCTGCGAACGGGGGATGTGTGCATGTGTGATGCTCCAAATGATTGTCTTCATTCCTGTCAGTAGCACAAAAATTAGATTAAGCCACGGAAGGGGGGAAAAAGAAAAAACACCGGGGTTCACAACAAGCTAAGACAATATAACTGCTAAAAGAATGCAAGCCGTCAACATAAAAAGTATTATTACCCATAACCAATGTCTTGATCAGATGCTTACAATCATTGACTTCTTTAGCATGTTCCAGAGGGACCTGCATGTTCAATACTGCCTGCAAATGCGTAATAGGTCATTA
This sequence comes from Rhodomyrtus psidioides, assembly GCA_021437785.1. NCBI lineage: Eukaryota > Viridiplantae > Streptophyta > Magnoliopsida > Myrtales > Myrtaceae > Rhodomyrtus > Rhodomyrtus psidioides. The sequence goes on along the minus strand of JAILYB010000040.1, from coordinate 3,719,672 downwards.
CCAAGAAGAGACAAATAGAACCAATATGTTAATTTTGAGAATATATGTCCTACTAACTTGCTTACATCAAATGCAAAGTATAACAATTTGGAGAGGATGCCTTTGCAATCATCAAGATACATCTGTGCACATTTCAGAAGTCGTGGAATTCCAAACACCTGGTCCCACGATTCTCAAGTAAATGTGTTTCCACTTTGCTCAAACTTATTCTCTATGTGCAGTGCCTAAGGCCAAAACATCAGAACTTGAAGACAGTCAAAGACAACCTCCCCCCCCCCCCCCGAAAAAAAAAAGGTTCCACCACAAAAGACGAAATATCTAAAGTGAAATGACCAAAGCCTTGCAATCTTGCATAAGCATTTATTATAAGCTTATCCAGTAAGTTAAGTAGTCTATTCAAGAAAATGAACGGTCGCCTAGGATCAAAGTATATTTATGATCATGGTCACACTACCTGACCAGGATCCCTGACTTTCGGAGTAATTTCAACCCCATCCCCCCCCCCCCCTCTTTTCTCCTCCTTTAGAAGCAATTTACTCTCAAACAACAAGTTAACATAAGAACCCACCAACAACTAGGTTTGAGAGAGGGTATTTCATAAGCATTGCCCCGAGATTGTCAGCCCATGCACTCAGATTATCACTAATCCAGATTGTCTCCCTGATTAAAGAAGCTACTTTAATGTATCAAGATAGCAAACCCAGGGGATAAAAGAAAATGTACAGCAGTGAAACAACCTGCACTGGAAGTTCAAGTTTTGCCCTCAAAGTAGCTCGCTCCTTTCCATCTTCTCCTTCCTCCAACAGCTATTTAACACAAAGAAGGAAGAATCTAAAAAACTAAGAAAATTAGGTAATAGAACAGAATCTAAGAATTAACAAAGATGGCTTTTCCGTGTGTAATTGTTAACATATTCTATGGACAGGTGGAAAGAAAAAACGAATTGTTTGCAAGTGATTGAGAGCTATTTTCTAAAGAAAGTGTAATGGTAACTTATCAAAACAAAAGATGATTAAGTCAAAAATACGGGTTCAGCAGAGTGAAAAGGCCAATCCTGGGAAAAGGCAATTGACAGGAGACTGCTGTAAATTCTCAATCAAGCATGCTATAAATCGGTTAAACAAACTGACATTTCAAGATTTACAAAGATTTTACACCCCCACCACCCACCCAAAGAAAAAGTTGATCATCCGCCCCTCCACAGAATTTTGATTCTACTTCAACACTGGAGGGAGAAAGACAGTCAGCTGCAATACTACCATTACCCACGAGTCACCATCCTTGCAACCAATCCTCCCCCTCAGTACAAGCTCAACAATCAAAAATGAGACTACAAGTGCAACCATGGTTGAAAAAAAAAAATTACCTGTGGAATGGTACGCTTGAAAGTGCTAAACTTCCCAACAAAAGCATCCAAAATGCGACCCTGTAAAAAGTCGTTAATAAAACCATTTCCCCACACAAAACAGATAATTAAAGCAAATAAAGACGAAGTAAAGAAGTTCAGACCAGCAGATTCCGGGCTTCATCCATAGATGGCTGATCAACACCTTTCTCAAATATGGGCTCCACCTTGTTCCCATGAAACCAATTACGTAAAAAAGTCAACAAAGGATACATAATGTATCAAACCTGTGAACTATAGAGCAATATACACCACACGAGGACTGAGGATGTTAAAAATGCTAGAATTGGCAAGGAATAGCATAGGCACCAGATTCAACATCAAGCGAGCGCAAGTCGTGTGAATGTTAAGCGACAGAGAAGCATCGTGCATGTTGCTTGAAAATAAGTATATGATCCTTGATAACTGCATTGCAAAAGAAAAAACAATCATTAGTGAATATAGGTTAAAATATGAAATATAAAAAGAGCTATTAGGGAAATAAAACAGAATCGTAGCCTGAAGTCCTCGAGAAAGTAGTAATCCCTATCGCAAAGTGCTCAAACAGTAAAAAGAAATTACAAAGAAACAAACAAATTGAGTGAGGTATCGGACTACGTAGAAGCCTCAAAAGCATCTTCTAGAAATCGAGCAAATCCAAGGATCAGACTCCAGACGCTATAGTGGCATTCTTCAGTAAAGCCTCACTGAATAGATCCTTGTCAAAAGAATCAGGCGTTTTTTTTTTTTTTTCTTTGCAATAAGCAGGAACACCAAGATAGAAAATCAAGAACACAAAGATGCACAAGCTCAGGTCATAGTAACAGCATACACCTAATTATTAAACAACTCAAGGATACAATACATCCATATAACACTAAAAGCTCACCTGTGTCAAAGAAAGATCCGACCGAACATGATGTACTATCTCCGCTAACAGACTGTAAGCCAATGGCCTCAAGGTCTCAAAGCATGCCCGACCAGGTCCTACTAGCACACTGACCATTTACAAGAGAAAAAGGGTCAACCGAGTATTCAGCAAGAGGACTGGTAAGATTGTTCTTTTAGTTTACCAACAGAAAATATAGCTGAAAAACAACAAAGGTCCTTCCATATTCTTCATGAGGAATGCAGGGGAAAAAGCTCATTTCAAGTTACGCATACTATCATATAAGTTGAGACACCATTAAAACAACTAACAGTTGCACTAGTTCAGACACAAGGAGCTCCAGAAATGTACTCGTGGGATCTGAAGCAACCACTGGCATCTCTTTTCTTATTTCCAGAGTAAGTTACTTCAGAAAAATGAAAACAATAAAGCCAATTCACGTGCGCGAATCACTGAACTACAATACTTAAGAGCTGAATCTTAAAATAAACAGGGGGTATTAAAATGACATTTTGCATGTAAAAGAAAATATATAGAGCTGCCAATGAAATTCCTTGATGTGTAAACCCTTAACGATAAGTTAGGATTATACCAATAATCACAAGCATGAGGAGAAGCTGCCAATGTTTAAAATCATAGATGCACCATTACTCTTCCTCATCAAATATAATTATTTCGCTTAATCAACTAAAGATTTAAAAGTTTTTCCAATTCTAGCCCAAACTTAAAGAACTTCCAATTCTAGCTCGAATGCTAACAGTTGTTTTTAAATTGACCCTGTCGTGAGCACGCATACAAGCACTTGTTATTATATGCCATAAATTTGAACAGGTTGACTAGGATTTAATACCGACAAACAAATAGGATAGATTTTCATAGTTAGAGACCATACTATTAGCCACATGGCATACACTATGTAGTTATCCACTTCAAGACACCTGACCACATTAGCGTCACAATAAAATTAACAGCTACTCTAGTAGGAGCTTTTCTATGTGGTGCGTCATGATTGTTCCTTGTTATCAGTCAAATCATCATTTCAGAATTAACTAGAGAATTACTGCACCCAAGATTGAACGGAAACTGACATTGTAATTCATGGTAGAATTGAAAGTTCTCCAAGGTCAGGGTAGAATTGATAAGGCTCATAAAGTACATGAGTCATTTAGGTAATTACACCTAATAGTAATACTCTTGAATTTAGAGATTGACCAGTCTTTTTTTTTTTGCAGCATCTAATTTTCAATTCAAATCGGAAGAGAACTAACGTAAAACTCTATATACAACAACAGAAGAAAACTAAGTCTTATCTTTTTGCACATCATTTTAGGTCTTTCCCCTACCCCTTTAATTTGAGTTACCACCACAAAATAAACCACCTGAGCAGAGCAACTAGTAAGAATTACCCTACCTACTCCTTCAAGGCCGTACATGGTAAGCATTTTGTCCAAGGGATGCACTAAATCCAAGAGGTGCATCTATGTCCAAAATGCCTTTAATGAAATTTTGCATCTCATATGATGACTGACATTGTTTGTTTTCTACAACCAAATATGGCAGTAATTCAGTGAGAGAGCCCACTCCAAGTGACCATTATTGGACTATCATCATTGGTCCTGTAAATACATTTGAACAACACATAAAGGTCTTCAAGCACTCCCTCAGTTGCATTTCAGTGGAACTGCATTTTGCAATTACACTCCCACAACATACTGAAGAAGGAACTTCCCAATACTCTCTGAAATCTAGAAACTAAATTTGGAAAATATCCTTTGGCAGACTACATGATAAAAGTATCACCAGACAACTAAATGCCCTCATTGCCATCTGCAAAGGGAATAGACTTGACTGCAATTTTCTCGACCTATCATAACTATATTTAGCAGAAGCTAACAGATCCTTTTCCTGAATGATCATTCAAAAAATCTGTTGAAGTGTGTCCCACATTGCTTGACAAAGGGTTCTAAATGCACTTTATATTCATGTGGTCTCCCTCCACCTATTAGCTTAAGCTTTTGGGTTGGACTTTCCAACATGGTATCAGAACTAGTGCTATCCCTTTTGCGAATGTGCGAGGTAGAAAATTCCTCAAAAACTCCACGTGAATATTCGTAGTCAAAATTTCACGTGCCGCTCGTAATCCGGCTTGCACGTGAGAGGGGCTGTTGAAGTGTGTCCCACATTGCTTGACAAAGGATTCTAAATGCACTTTATATTCATGTGGTCTCCCTCCACCTAATAGTTTAAGCTTTGGGATTGGACTTTCCAACAAAATCTTTTTTCCTACACGAATCTCTAAGAATACATTTGACATATGGAAGCTTTACTATACACCACATCACCAAATGACACTCACATTATTCTTCTCCATTCCCCATTAGAATCTTTTTCCTATATCCTCTTGTTTGTCCGCAACAGGTAAGCAATGGGAAGATAGACATAGAACAAGCAGACTAGACAAAGTGCTCCAGACAAAAGTGAGCCTCACGCCTTGAAGCTGTTGATTCGTCCACCTTAATAGTCTTCTTTCAAATTTCTCCATTGGTGTCAAGCATATTCCTTCTTTGCCAACCTCTTGAGCTGACAAATTTTCAAAGGGGCTTTTTATGGGTTGGTTTATGCAATGAGTATAAGATTCATTGAGTTTATTGGAACATTGTCTACTATCCTCATTCTTCAAGAGGTCTTGGCTTTGGAGAGGAGACTCTTTTCAGTGAAGCTCCTCTTAGTAAATGGTTTTAAAAATTCTTGTTTGGTCAAGTGTGATTAGTGCCAAATATGGCTTGCTTCCTGATGGTTGGTGCTGAAAAAACGTTGATTCAATGCAGGTCGAACTTTAAAAACATCAGAATGAGATATTTTTAATCATTGGACTAGATTTGAGATTGGTGACAGATAAAATGTTCTTGTCTGACACGATTTTTGGTGTAGCGTTTTATCTTAAATCCAGATTCTCTTCTCACTTCTAGTGATCAAAACGATATAATTTCTGACTTTGGTAGGTCAATTCTATATCGAGATTCCTATTTGTAATTGACACTTTATTGGTTGGGAGCTTAAAGTATCCAATGCTCCCCTCATTATTTCCTTCTATCGTTGGGTAGCTTCTTAGAATCCTAACTTCTAAGACTCTTCGAGTTTGGAATTCTATTTTGTTTTATTGGTGTTACAGGTGTGAAGTGTTTGGACAATCCAGAGATCATTTCCTCCTTCACAATTATTTATTCAGCAATTCTGACATTTCATTGTCAACTCTTCTGGTATATGATGGATAGGAAGTTAGTTAATGCTAAAGCTTTTCTTCCTGCTCTCACCTGTCCAAAAGGCTTCAAGCGTAGCCCCACTTTGTCTCATGCATTGCAGTCCAAAGGAACCCAATCTTCAACTTATTCTGTTTTTATAGATTTAGGCGCTTATCAGCTGTTTTGTTGTTTTCCAATCTGTTCTTGTATATTCAAATGCAATGGACAGCTTCTTTATCAATGAAATCTTATCTTTGCCAAAAAGAAAATTTTGTATCCATCCATGCACTTCTGTCCATAAACATTGCTCATAAACAAGCACGTTTCCTTATTACCTAAACTGCAAATTACATAGTATTCCTTAATAATCAAATTATGACCCTACCAATTCAATGGTTATTAAAAGTACTTCCTCTACCTTTCATCCAGTAATGTGTCAATCAAAGGAAATAATCCCCGCTTGAAATCTGTTCCCAGTACATGCTTTAGCGCCACCAACAATTCCTGTATCCAAAAATTTAGATCAACTCTTTATTTGGACAGAAAATCAAGACATGTGAAGAAACAGAAGAGGGACAAACATGGAGTTCCTACCCTTCTTATCGTTACAGAATCAGAGCAGGTAACAAGCAGATTGACTATACTTCTACAAATGCTTTCTTCGTGGGGCCTGATGTAATCAGTGCAGCTCTTTAACAAATAAGTCAAGAAAGAGACTGTCTGCAATAATTTAAGGAAAGAAAGGGATTAGAATCCAAATATAAATCCAAAAAGAACAGCATAAAAGGTACCAACAAGTTTTGTTACTGAAGGTTATTTCATTTTATAAGCCTGAGTCTGTGACATTATACTTTTTCTAGAATCAGAATGACATGTCTCGTTTCCAAGATTTGGCGAAGAAGTGGCTTCAACAGTGGCATGAAGTCCAGCCTGATAGGTGTAGGGAGACTACATACATGATCATAGAGCCCTTAGAAATCCCACAGACAAGAATTTGAAATACTTTTAATACCTCCCCTATTGTGCAAGCCAGATTAGGAATAACACATAAAGTTGATGAATGGAGGAGAGCACACAAGAAATAAACTGGAGAAGAATCTAATCCTGATACAGTATCAGAAACTCCAACCCAAAAGTTTAATATATATATATAGCTTGAGAGTATGCACATGAATATAAGGCCCATTGAAACTACATAAACAAGTGATGTAAAAAACTTTAAAAAAAAAATCTGAGTCAAAGGTAAGCCGATAGCTCTACCTACAAAGTCGAAAAGGCGCTATGTACGATTTAGAAATTCTGAGTTGGCTTATTAAGTTCCACCAGTAACATGGATTACGACCGTTTAATAGAGACCAATGTATATTTGCACATCATGATCCCATCTTTATCGCTAATCATAGAATTTTTTTTATCATGTTATAGCAAATTCATACCATCAGCACGGTTAGTGACCTCAATAGAAGATACCTTTCATTGTCAGGAACTTATCCTAATATTAAGACTAGAGCATGATATAAAATCTTAATGCAATCAATTAGAGCTCCCAATATTTAACTTTGCACCATAAGCAAAAAGCAAAGTTCCAAATATCCATGATGAGACAAGCATTTCCATGCATACCCCAAAAGCAAAATAGAATGTATGAGTGTGTAACTAAATTTCACATGAACGAGGAAACTTGGTATATTGAATCGATCTTAAAACTTTACTCAGATCAGCTGAGTATGAATCCTCCCAAGCCCCCTCAAAATCCATAAGATATCAGATGCATCACACAATTCGTAAAATTTAAGATATAATATGAGAGGGAGGAAACACAAGTATGTATGACTCCTTTTCATTTTTGTTTGTCTCAGATTGTCGTTCACTATAAAGTAAACCATAATGCATGAAAGAAACTTGAATGAGAATAGTGGCCCAGCTAAGCAAGTGTGAAGCCAGAGAATTTAGTAAAGCTGATTGGTGCATTAGCCACATTCTTGAAAGAGAGAAAGCAGGTAGATTGATGCTTATTTTTCCCTATACTAATTGCAATTGCATAATCTGCCAAATAGTTACTCTTTCCCACTCAAAACAAAACTCGAGAAAGAGGCAGTCAGGGAGGACAACGCTATTTTAAATGATCTACAGAAGTAATTATCAGAACATCTATATTTCAGCTAAACCTCATGCCATAAATCAAAATTAGCGCACGAAATTTAAATAAAACAAGAGGCGATTCCATGTTCTAAAAAATGCTTCTCTTCCTCTCAGTTCAGAAAAGAATATTGCTCTAGCTGCTGTTTAAACGGTTCAGTGATCTTCTAAGAGATGCAACTATGAAAGATCAAGTATGTGATAGCAACCTCAGAAACTCACGCGTCTTATTATTCCCTCCATCCCCATAACTGTTATGTGAATTATGAGTGTCTCTACCGTAATTTAATTTTAAAAAAAAAAAGGAAAGAGACATGTACAGTATTATATTATAACTAACATCATTCACTTAAACTTACGACAAATCTTCATGGAGCATCGATTTGATTCTAGGCCTACATTGCTAATGTCTCTTTGGTATAGCTGTGACTACCACATCTCATAGCTAGATAAGAAGACGGCTTCCAAAAAGCTGTAGCAATTCTGGAGTTAGCCAAACCTCTCATACAACCAAAGCAACCCTTTTCACAATTGCAGCTGCTTGGAACTGTACCAAACAGATTCATAGTCTAGATGGCTTCCAACCATTCATTGGAACTCATTATTGAAAGAAAGAAAGGTTCAGAAAAATAATAAATGCTGCAAAATGAAGATATTACCAACCTTAACCTGAGCACCCTTCAGCTCAATGAACTGAGTTTTCAAATGGGAGAGAACCTTTTCCGGTCCAGGAACAGATATGGCAGCTACCATAAGAGGCAACAAGTGAGGAATGTTCGTTTGAACAAGCCGACTGTACAGCTGGAATAGAAACATGACCACAAGTGGACTTTCTGTGACTATCTTGAATGACCTAGTGCTCGGATTGAGCTGCCCAGTCCCCCCATATGCACCTGTAGAAATGCCATGATCTGAAGAGCTAGTCTCCATTGGCTTGACATCTTCACCACCTAATGCTCCACTTTCAAAAAAATGGCTGACAGTTGATCTGAAGTTCTGGTAAATCTTGCATACGAAGTCGAGAAATGGTTGCACCTCGTTCTCCAACGTTGGTCTGAAGTTTCTTAACAAGTCAAATATAATGCGTATACAAGTTAGGCCATTCTCTTCATTATCGGTAGTGAGAACTTGCATGGCGACCTTTAGTAGGTCCTGAACAAATGGGCGTAGGACTTCACTATGAGGTAGGCGGTTCAGGATTTCCACTATGATATTTCGAAGCTTGTGCTCCGGGTTGTCAGTAAACTGAGGCTTTGTGATTTGCAGTAAAATTACAGAGAATGCCCTGAAGTAGCATTTTAGGAAATTTAAATATTCTGCAGTATGGGCTATCTCCAGACTGTCGCGTACCTCCACAGCCATCACTAGCCTCGCCTGAATGGCTGTTTTCAAAGCAACGAAAACCTCATGTTCAGAGTGGCAGATACTTATTCCAAATCGTGGCATGTGAAATGCAATTTATAAAGCCACTTTTTGAAAATAAAGAGCAGAAACCCTCTATTGAAGAACAGATAACCCAGCAAACAATTAGATGTCTAAAGCTAAACCACAACATAAGTAACACACACATAATCCTCTGACCATATTATTACGACTGTAATGTATCAATTTGTCCTTTCCGACATAGAACAAGTTCTCGCACCTAAGCTTAAACCCCAACATTCTTTCCTAGCAAAGAACAGCCTTCCACGCTTACAACACTCTATGATCCTTCCCACATAATATGTGTGTGTGAATACCTGTGCTTATTTTCGACCAAAAAAATACATGTGCTTGTGTAATCATGCTCATGAGTGAGTGAGTGAGTTTAGAGAGAGAGAGAGAGAGAGAGAGAGAGAGAGGGGAGTACGTAGATCAGGGTCCACTAAATGGCGAGAATGCTGCTCGAAATTCTGGACTGGACTCATTTTCTACGCGAATTCGCCTAACAGCGTCGCTTCACGCAGCTCCTCCAAAGCGAACCAGCACCAGACAGCAACAACGGTTACGCTTCCTTGCGCAACAACCCAAAGTTCCGGTCCTGGAGATGGATCATCCTCGAAGCAGTGAGCTTCCCCCGAGCTGGGAGCGTACAAGTTAGCCTATATACAAGAGTAGTGGGTCCACCTCGTGCTTGGGAATGAGCTCGAATTCTTCAGTGAGGAAGGAGCTAGGGTTTATGAGAATCTTTCTGAAGGTTTTGGGCGTGTTCGGAAGCAGAGAAAATCTCAGCGATCTCCCTTTCTCGGGTCTGAAATCTTCCCTTCGAGTTTCTACCTCTCGGTGAATTCGATTCTCAGGTCCCCGAAGGACTTCGAGGATTCTTGGGTGGGTTTCATGTCTGGGAATTCGTAGGAAAATGTCGAGTTTTATATACTGTGGCTCGGGAGTCGCCATGGATTCCGGATCGGTTGGACCGGAATCGAAATGCGAGCGACCGGCATTGACCGGCCAAGGCATCGTCGTCGGCCCAACCGGCCCAAACAATTAACGTACGACCAAAACCTCGTTCTCCTTTGTTTCGTCCTTAAAAGAGTCAAAACCATGTTTATTAGCTTTGGACGGTTAGTTATCGCAGATAGGGGTAATCGATTTGGGATTTGGATCCCCTGCCTAGCCGCAATCTAGGCAGGGGTGTACATGTCAAATCTGGGCCGTCCGATCAATCACGGACGGCCCAGACTGAATAAAAAAAAAGAAAAAAAATTATTTTATTCTATCAAATTCGAGCCGTCCGTGATTGATCGGATGGCCCGGATTTGACATATACACCCCTGCCTAGATTGCGGCTAGGCAGGGGATCCGCTCGCATCGATTTGAGAGTTGATAAGACCTAAACTAAAAATCTAGAAGTTACCCTATCATAGTCGGTCCCAATTCTTTGCAATGGGAATCGAACTAGTCGACCTTAAAACTGGCCTAGAACCAAACTCGTCGATTTTAGAGTTGACCTAAGTAGAACAGTCAGTTCCGGATAAAGAGGGAACCAAAATGGTCAAGTCCGTTTCCCAAACATCATGCTTGACAACCAAATCGGTTCTAATGCGGATCGGCTTGAAACAGGCCATGTATGGCTAGTTTGGTTGGTTCCTGATTGAACCGGTATAGTTGTTCACCCCGTATTACCGTTAGGTGCGATCAATAAACAAGCCTCACTTGTGCTCATCTAGAAAAAAAAAAAAAAAAAAAAAAAAAAAAAAAAGAGAAAGCCTCCTCAATTGGCTTTCGGGTAAATAGAGCCCAGGTCTATTCATAATTAACTAGATGTGTCTGTTAGAATATATAAATATTAAACCACGCTTTCTTCTAACAGCTTAAGTTTTTTGGTTGGACTTTCTAACATGGTATCAGAGCCAGTGTTATTTCTTTCCGCGTATGTGGGTCCAACCCCCCATTAGTCAATTTCCACGTGCAGATTGCTTGCACGTGAGATGGGGTGCTAAATCCCACATCGCTTGTGAATATCTCCCTCCACCTAATAGCTTAAGATATTAGATGAAGGGAGACCACATAAATTGCTAATTTCCATGTATGTGGGCCCACCCCCCATTAGTTAATTTTCACATGCAGATTGCTTCTATGTGAGAGAAGGTGTTGAAGTTGTGTTGTTGTCCCACATCGCTTGTGAATGGATCTTGTATGCTTTGATACCATGTTAGATAATCCAATCCAAAAGCTTAAGTTTTTAGAGCAGTTGACAAGTGGTCCCACAAAATCTTTCATGGTACAGAGCAGGAGGTCCTGAGTTCAAATCTTTCCAAGCCCCTATTTGTCTACCCAGTGAATATGTTCACGCTTAGTACGACCAGACTAAGCGTGAGGGTCCTGAGTTCAAATCTTTCCAAGCCCTTATTTGCCTACCCAGTGAATATGTCCACGATTAGTACTAGAGACCATACTAAGCGTGAGGGGGAGTGTTAGAATATATAAATATTAAACCACGCCTTCTTCTAACAGCTTAAATTTTTAGGTTGGACTTTCTAAAAGTGTTAAAATAGATCCAAACATATTAAACCACGCCTTCTTCTAACAGCTTAAACTTTTGGATTGGACTTTCTAACAGTGTCAAAATAGATCCAAACCCATTATTTAACTAGTTCTTATGGGCCAGTTCAGAAAATGAGTTGATTAAAATGTTAAAAAAAGGGTTAAAATGGGTCTAAGGTATAAATGCCTATCTATGCATGTCATTTTTCCATTAAAAAAAAATCACTCTCGGCACATAAAGGCTATGTTTAGTCATTTAGATTTCTAATCATGATAAGATAGAATATGATAGAATGGGATAAGATTACTATATCATATTCATTGTTTGGTGAATCGAGTAATAAAGCTGAGTTTTTCACATCGTATCATATCACAGTGTAAATGAAACCTAAAAACTGCACAATAGAGATGGTAAGTGTAAAGACCCTCAAGGCTACCACTATGCAATATTGTTCGCTTTGGATTGAAGTCGCGTAGAGAATCCCAAGCCTTATCAACTAGCTTAGAACTTCTCCACATTCTCCACCACTTACAAGCACAGCGAGGGCACTGTGGCCCCACAAGTCGGCTCTGATACCACCTGTAAGAACCCTGGGAGGTTACCATTGTGTAATATTGTCCACTTTGAGCCGAAGCCTTCATGGCTTTTAAACGCGTTACATAGAGTACAGAACCTCAAACCTTATCAACTAGCCTAGGACTCCCCCTAAGCGATGTGAGATAGAAGACATGTGATCAGACTCGCCTGCGTACTCTAAGGCATTGCACTAGCCCATCCCTCTGTACTTACCATATTTGGGTGGTCGAAATAAGAATCTCTAAGGACATTCTTGCCTATTTCATTTTCATTTGCTTATTTTTTATTATTTTTTCCTCTCTCTTTTTAATTCTTCTATTTTTTATTTCATTTTTCTCTTTTCTTCATTCTCTAATATCAATGTACCTAAACTAATAATATACCTAAAATATGTAATAAATGCAAATAGTAATTTATATATGTATTTAAATTCAATAACATAGAAAGAAATTCATATATATATCAAAACATGAATAAATAGAAATGGAATTCTTGTTATTTGTTGTTATTTTGAAATTTTTATATTAGAATTACAGTATTATTTATATTTGAATGTATTAATTTAATTTTACTTATTTAAGAAGTTTGTTATTCGAGAAAAATAACTTTAATATTAAAAATATAAGAAATCATTTTCACCTTTATCCCACCTGCTGTAGGATCAGAGCTGCTCTCCTCCTCCCTCTTCCCTCCCAATTCGGCGGTTCTGAAGTGGCAAATCCCGGCGTTAAACGGTGTGGCTCCGCCGCGATGATGCTCGAGCTGTTGACGTTGTTGCGAACGAACTCGTGGGCCAAGCAGATGAATTTCCTAGAGATTAAGGAGCTAGCCCAGGAGCTTGATTATTCTGTTGGTGCTGGCTCTTGGTGATGGCAAGGATTCCGCGAAAGAGCTGGGGCAGGTCAAGGGGTCACATGAGGCAACGCTAGAAGACGACATCATCCTGGCTAATAGAATGGCATGGCACGGTGCGGGGAGGAGGAGAGGTGGCCGGAGACGAAGTTGCCGATGGTAAGGCAGAGGTCGAAGAGGTTGTATTTGAGGGGATCTCAGGCAAGAATTGCTTGAGCTTGGATGGGTTGGAGGAGGAGTTGAAGGATTTGGAAGTTCTTAAGGATTTGGATAAATGGTGTTGTTTTTGTGGATTGGCCGATTGCATCTGCAAATGCTTTTCATTTTCGCTTTTATTCTTTTGTTGCAGGCTTTTAGTTTTAAGGCAAGCAACAGGAGAATCACGATAAAACTTTTGTCGGTTCACTTAAGTGTCAAATAGGAGAAAAACGATCACTAAAAAAAAAAGTGCCCCACCCAAAAAAATTATGTGACTTTTATAATTAAAAGTTTTATCTGAAGTGACATTTAAAAAAAAATCAGTCCATGTGGACAAATAAAACAACCTCGCACAATCCCCTCTCTCTCGGATTTGGATCACCTGCCCCACCGTAATTGGGGCAGGTATGCCCTGATCAAATCAGGCCCTGCCCCCTTTGTGGCGGGGCAGGGGATCCGGTTCCCTCTCTCTCTCTCTTTCTCTCTGCTACCTCCTTCGACTTCTCCTCCTCTTCACCATCCTCTCCGGCGCCGCCCATGAAGCCACCACCCATCATGTCAAGCACTGCCACCTCCTCCTCTACCTGGATGAGTTTGGTGACTGCGGCAAGAGCATCATCATCGGCCCATCCACCTCCTTCGCGAAACCCCGCCTCCACCACGCCTACGTCACCCTACAAGCCCTAAAGCAAGCTGTCATCTCCGACCTCAACAACTTCATCACCGATTGGGTCGACCCCTCCGTCTGTGACTCCTCCTGCGTTTTTCTGCTCCCTCGCCCCCAACGACGCCAATGTACGCACCGTCGCCAGTGCTCGAGTGTCAGAGACGACAAATAGAACTTCAGAGTTGGAAATCAACATTGGTCCATCAAGTCGTCCCTCTACATTGAGGGCAAATCGAATAGGGTTTCCATAAAGAACGTGGCCCATTTAGCGTTTTCAATTTGGGAATTCCTTATAAGTTGCAATTTACCATTTATAGTTGCGATTTAAGGTTTACATTTCGGGGGGAAACACGTAGACGAAGTCATTTTGGGACTATATATGCTGATTGGGTACGCTGGTGAGTCACGTCGGATTGTTGGTGATTCAAATTGGCGTTGGCACATAAGTGATCATTTTTTTTTATATGCACTTAATTAATTCGGGAAAAAAAAATAACACTAGAGTTAGCGTGGAACTGTTATGTTCTTCTTAGGAGCGACAAGTTCCAGGGTGGGAATCGGCTCGAGAGTGAGCGTTTCCTACCTTGGAACCAGGGGCTGGTTTCACAAAATGGGAATCGAACCGGTTTGCAGGTGGATTCATGCAACCAGTACCATCAACACCATATTGTTTTTCACGAGTGTCATTGTGTATCTTTTCATGAGCATCGCGGATACTCACTTATACGAGACACGACTTGTTCTAATACCGACAAGCATCAGCCGGCGAACACGGAGAGGACAAGATTGCATGTTTTTTTTTTTTTTTAAATAAGCATTCGAGGCAATAGATGGACCAGAACTTAAGATTCAATACTCAATCGATCAAACGCGCGAAACGATCAGTTTATTGGACAACTCGGGCCATGTCGGATAGGAAGCACTTAGAGAAGGAGGGAGGTCCTAATCAAGACGGGTCCGATCGGAACTAACGAATCAAACCTCAAAGGATGGTCCAACCACCATTTCTTTTGTCATCTTCTTTTAACAAAACTCCAGTGTGTAGTGGACGCAAAGGAAAATTAACCCCTCTCTCTCTCTCTCTTTCTCTCTCTACCATGAAATTTTTTTCAACTGCAATTAAAGATCATCGACCAGCCGTAGCATCGCCATTAGTACCGACCCCATGATGAGCTCCTATGCATCCCGCACTGCATTTTATCCACACATGCCTCGGAAAACTTTCTACTTAAAGGTGGCTCGATGAGCCCCTGGCATTGATCGTTTCGCCTCTCTGTCTCTCCATTCGGTCGCTCGCTCTCTCGACGACGCCGCACTTCGGTGGAGAAGAAGGGTCAGAGGAGGATGGATAGAGAAGGAGGGGGAGGAGGAGGCGGCGGTGGGGTGGTGGTCGTCGGGCGGGCGGAGATCGACACGAGGCCGCCGTTCAAGTCGGTGAAAGAGGCGATCGCTCTGTTCGGGGAACGGGTTCTCGCTGGGGAGATCATCGCCAACAGGCTCAAAGAGGTTCCTCCATTACTTACTCTCCTTCTAAAGTATCTCGCCGGACCAAGCTAGTTCACACGTACCTAGATTCATGCATCCGATGCATAACATCCACTTTTCCGGACAATGACTCGAATTTTACATGACGTCCGGTGTACCTTGTATGTACCTTTGCTTGTGATTTTGTGTGCCAGATGCGGGCCAGAGGTAGCGAAACCGCCCGAGCGGCTCACTCCCGAATCGCAGCCCTGACGACGGAGCTCGAGGAAACGGAGCGAAACCTCACAAAAGCCGGAGAAGACAACAACCGGTTGGCCAAAACCATCGCAGCCCTCAAGGAGGAGCTCGAGAACGCCAGGAGAGAGGTGAGGCGACTGAAGGCCGCGACATCTCCGAAACGCGGTCTCAGCCCCGAGATCGAGGACGTCAAGTTCATCGAGAACGTCACCAAAGTCGGGAGAGCCAAGAAAAAGTCGGTGCTGACGAGCGAAGAAGAAGACGACAGGGATGGCAGCGAGGAAAGGGAGTTCGAGTTCCACAGGAGGACGAGGTACGTGAAGTTCGCGAGCCCTCCGTCGCTGACGCGAGTGATCTGTAGCGGAGAAGACCACGAGACTGCCCTGGAGAGGCCGCCGCCGCCGCCGCCCACCGTCGGTGAACAAGTCGAGGAACAAGAAGGCTCTCGTTCCCATCGTGGGGTGGCTATTCGCAAAGAAGAAGGGTGGACCTGATCATCCATAAGAGGATTACTAGTTCGTCCGCGTTTCCTGTTCAGAAGCCGAGCGTGCTCTCTAGCGTCCTTTAGCTTGACCGTGAAGTCTTCTCATCATGTACTTCTAAGCATGAGAAATTTACCACAAGGAGCATCTTTGATTTTTGTTCGATTAGTTTAATTTTCCCGTAGGCGGTGATGTACTTAGGTAGTGATGTTAGTTTTTGTACCTTGTAGTATCAATATGTGCAACCACTGCTCGGAAATAAATGGTGTTCCTCTCGATCCAAACGCCTTAAATAAATATCTTATTTCGTTCTCTTTTGTTAGAAAGTCCAACCCAAAAACTTAAACTATTAGGTGGAGGGAGATCGTATGAATATAAAGAGCATATAAAATTCGTTTATTAGGCAATGTGGGATAATAACTTCAACACCTCCTCTTACGTGCAAGCCGGATTATGAGCGGCACGTGAAATTTGGCTAACGAATGGTGGACGCGCGCACATTCGTGGAAAGGATAACACTAGCTCCGATACTATGTTAGAAAGTCCAATCCAAAAGCTTAAACTATTAGGTGGAGGGAGACCACATGAATATAAATGGCATATAAGACTCGCTATTAGGCGATCTAGGATAATAACTTCAACAGCTTTCACACATGAAGAAACACCAGCCGCCGCTGCCGCCGCCCCCGCCATCGCAATTGAACCGTACAGTAGCGCTCAATCTCTCTCGCTCTCTCTCTCTCTCTCACACACACACACACACAGAGGCCGTACTCGCCAACAACGGTGAAGCTTGACACTGCGTCGAGCTCACAATGGATGGAGACGCTTTTTTCTTTTTTTCATCCATTGATTTCGATAAGTCCATATAAGTCCTCCCGATTGGAGCCAATGCACCTTACTCGGCGCCGCCCTAAAAGCTCGTTCAAATATATGCCCAAAAACATTATAGATCGCTTTACATTTCCCCTCAAATTCTTCGATCTTTCAGCTCAGACATCGGAAGGTTCTCTTGAAGTAAAAAATCGGGAGGAGGGAAAAGTGTGAAAGAAGTCCTGGACATATTACAATGATGTCAGTTTCAGTCCCAAATATTTTGAAATCTATTTAATCTCAAACCTTTTGCATTTGTGTCAATTGAGTCCGTCCAATAAATTTTGGTCGGAAGTCACTAGCATGGACGCTGATCGTCCCATGTAGTACTTCTGGCACTAAAGTGGACATTTTTTTTATAATGTCGACCCCTGCAGGTGCAAAAAAAAATGTTGTACGTAAAAAAAAGAGCAAAAAAATATTAAAGTATTAAAAATGTCCACATCAGTGCCAACCATGTCACATAGGACAATCGGTATCTATGTCAGCGATTTCGGCCGAAAGTGGCTGGATGGACGCAATTGGTATAAATGCAAAAGTTTTAAGACTAAATTTACATCAATACGATACGTTTAGGGATTTTCTTTTTCTTCTCTTTGTGGTGCATGGATTCCGCCATGTCGTTCTCTTCTTGGGCCTGGTCCGATCAATTTTTTTTTTGTGAAGTTTAATGTTAATTATTAGTAAGGATTTTTAAGCTTAGTTCAAGGGCCAGCACAGCGGACAGCCCAGCTTTAAGCCCATTTGTTACATTTACGTAAAATCACTGCATGTGCAAGTACATTGCACTTGTGCTCGACGCCCGCACAGTAAAACATCATTTCATGACCTGAGCAGAAAAGAGTAACGCTAGCGACACTTCAACCGAAAATTTCCCGAAGGGAGTTCTAAACATATTATATTTGTATTAATTCAATCCTAAATTTTTTAGGGTGGATTTGATTCATCTTTGGAAATGAGTTTTGGAAAAATGCAAATTGCACTTGACAAAATAAAATTGAAAAGGGCTTTCTACCATATTTATTTAAATAAAAAATAAAATCCAAACCTAGGGTTACGGCTACCAGTGAGCCAAATTTGGCTCTTCGGCGGCTGTGGGCTGAGGCCGCTAGGGGTCAAGCGAATCCTGACTAGGGCCGCTAGGGTTGCATAACCATCGGCAATCGTCACCTGTGCTACCCCGACGAGGGCTGCACTAGGGTCGCACGACCCCCAAGGACCCTTGCCTGGGCTCGCACGACTCAGGCGACGGCGATGGGGGTCACCTAACCCCAAGCGACGGCCGTTGGTCGCAGATCTAGCAAGGCGACGGCTGTAACCTAGGTTTGGATTTTTTTTATTTAAAAATAATATAAGATAAAAATGAAGGGCAAAATTAGAATTTGAGAAAATACGTAAGGGTAGATTTGGAAGAAAAAAATCATAGCTCAGCATTTGGCCAAATGTTGCTTTCAGCATTCCCAAGGCTAATTTCATCCCAAAGCCCTTCAGGAATGATTGCCAAACGTCTTGCATTTTCCTTGAGGGGCTTTGGAGCTCCAATGGGCTTTGAAAATGTTGAACCAAACTCATTCTTAATTTGACCAATTTAATCCAAAACATTTTGACGATTATCCAATTTAGTCGTTCTAGTCTATTTTTGACGAGAAATTGCGAACGTGAAAGATGGCCGCGTGCATGGTCCTTGTCTGTTGCCGACGAGGGCTTTGCGGCCATTGCCAAGTCTAGGCAAGGATCGGGATCCTTGCCCACCCACAAGAGACCACCCTTTCTCAATGATCAAAGACCATCGTCGGACTTTGTAGAAAACAAAAAGAAAAAAATATAAGAAAAAAAATCATAAAAATGGTCAACATCAACGCCCACCGTCTTACATGGCACTATCGACATCTATGTTGGCAATTTTCAGCCAAAAAATCGATCAAAAAGACTATATTGGCCAAATTAAAAAAGTTATATGACTGAACTGACATAAATAAGTAATTGTTTCAATTAACGGGCCAATTTAACCACCCAATGAGAACCGGCAACACTTCTCGACAAAACAAAGTTCGGCAGACGAGTGACGAGTCTTTGCGCGTATAGCACCATTCGCCAAAAATTACCGCGAACGGGACACTCGATCTCCGTGCCGTGTTCATAAATCACCTAGACGTTACCCCGAGCTATGCGGATGCTCTTGAAGCACGTCGTTCCCGTCCATTCGAGCTCGAAAAAGATTCAAAATCATGCAAAATCGCGTTACCACCAACATACGGGCAATGTGAATTCCGGAGAAAAATTATACGCACGGGGCAATTATAAAATCGGATCCTGCGAATAGCGTTCATGCACGAGCGAAGGAGTTCGATCGTGGTCGGTAAGTCGGTTGAATTTAAAATTTCGTGTGGGGGGGGGGGGGGGGGGGCTGTGGTGGAGGCATGATGGAATAAAGGGGGGGGGAAAACTATGAAGCCGCGCACATGTTTCCATGTGAAACTCTGCCAAGTACAGACAAAAATGTTGTGCTGCTGGCTCCGCGCCGCTCTTCGCCTCGGCTACAGCCCCCAGCCGAGAGCCAGCCGACTGGGGACGGTCCTCCCTCCTCCCCTCCTTTCATGTAATTTTTCCGCCAGGGTGAAAATTGTTTGGGTGTTATTTCTATAAAGGCTGCGTTTGGTGACGCTCCCGAAATATGTTTCTGTTCCAAAAGCATTTTGGGAACATTTTTGGAACAGAAACGCGTTTGGCAAAAAATTGTTTCAAAAGAGAACACTTTTGGTCCTAAAAAAAGAAACAAAAAAAAAACATATTTTTTTGTTTCTAGAACACTTTTGGTCCTAACGCTCTCTGATCGTCGTCGGTCGCCGCCGGTCGCCCGCCACCGCCCGTCGCCGACCGCCGCCACCGTCGCCGCCGTCGATCCTTCCTTTTGACGAGAAAATTATTTTTTTAACTTACCAAATGCGTTTCTGTTCCCAAAAATCGTAGCCGGAAACAGAAACACAAAAAAATATTTCTGTTCCAAATATGTTCCCAAGAACAGAAACGTAACCAAACGCAGCCAAAGAGTATTAAAGTGTTTAAAGTGTCTAGCCTTGTCGGAGCAATTTTTGAATTGGACTTAAATTGTGAGGTCCTTTTTGAGAAAAAAAAAAACATCGACTTTAACTTTCACCCTAAATCTGCTTCCCTTAGCCGTTTCGTCCAAAAATCAGCATCACCCATCCCGATTTCCCTGATTTTCATATTGAGAAAATGATTTCGTCTTTGAGATTATTTTCCACGAGACCTTGCTAATACGGAGTTGTTATCGCCGTGAAACTGCCGCGTCAAGCAACTGACGGTGATTTTCGAATGGAGGATCGGGGGAGAGCAGATGTAGCATTAGATTGGAAGTTGGTGATTTTCTCATATGAAAAAATACGCGACAGAACTGCAGTTAAAATTGATGATTATTTTAAAAGATGAAAAATAGTCAGGGGCATATTCGAGACTGGATCTAACCTTTTTTTCTTTTTTTTTTAGAAAGTTCGGGATGAAATCGAGACAGGACCCAAAATTAAATTTTTTTTTGTACTTTAATTATGGAGAATTAGGCCTAGTTTGAGTACAAAAGACAAAACTTGAAAAGTTTGTTGCGAATAGTGACAAAGGATGCGGTACAACTGATGAGGGGGAGCAGATCGGGAAATGCTGCAGCATTTCTGGATGATCTGCGATCGAGAGAATGTTTCTTTCCCTAAATCTGCGGACGAAGATAGCGACATGTCTTCACTCTTCACCTCCAAGGGATGAGATGAAGTTTGCGGGCCATTAGCCATCAAAAGAAGTTTGACAAAGGGATCAAGAAATTTTGGGGGAGCCATATGATCCGAAATCGAACTAACTAGAGGAAAAAAACTTGATTCTCTCGTGAAAATGACTAAAATTCGTCCGGATAGATGAGCGCGCACGAATTTTTTGGCGTGAATTGTTATAAAAATTACCGTATCAGTTGGAAAGCTGATAGAAATGTAAACCGAGCAAAGTCCGGACGATAAATTCGCTACTCGAGCTCGAGCTTGACCCGACTCAACCCACCTAGACCAAACCAATTTCAATACAAAATATTTAGTTTATTTTACGACATTGAGGTCTTGGGCATGGTTTTTGAGGCCTGGTGCTTATCTCGTCAGCCTGTTGATCATGTCTACAATATTTTCTATCCATAAGTATCAAAATACATTAAAAAAAAGCAATTCAAAAGTAAGGCATAATTTGTATATTCATCTCAATTTTTGTATCGACCATTTCTTTCCTTTCATTTTTTTTTCGGGGGGGAGGGGGAGGGGAGCTCGCCCCACCAGAGAGTAAGAATCTAAAATTGGTACACCCGTCAATTACCACGTATTATAAACTTAGCACTTTAACAAAAACTAAAGAAAGTTAAATTTGTTATAAATGTATCAGTTTGGGGTAAAATTGTCACAAATGTATCAGTTTGAGGTTTTTCGTGGTTGAAATAATAGTATAGAATAAATTTGTCAAAAGCGTAGCAATTTGAGATTTTATGTGGTATTAACTATTTTTTTTTTTAGGGAGGGGGAGGGGAGCTGGCCCCACCAGCTAAGCTTGTAGCCGCCTAGCCGAGGTCTTACTCTCACGTTACGAACACAATATAGTCAATATCTACTCAATATTTATGAATTACCTTACCTGTCTCAAAAGATTCTTGCATAAATACCCTCAACACATCATTGAAATGATTCGCAGCACAGCACAGCACAGCACAGCACAGCACAGCGCCATCAAGAAGAAGTAAGGAAAGAAGGAAGCCAAAGAGACGAACAATGGAGAAACAGCTGAGAGAAGAAGAACAGTGCAGCCCGAGAAGAGCGAAGGCCCAGTGCATCCCCCGCCTCAGAGCCCCCGTGGCGAGCTCCTCCTCCTGCTCCGCCCGGACCCACCGGTTCGCACCCTCGTCCATGCTCGAGCGATTCCGCGAGGCCGTGTTCCGCCTCATGATGCTGTCCGCCCTCTCCAAGTCCCCGACGCCGCCGCCTCCCCAGCCCCAGGCGCGCCGCCCGTACTACCCAGTGGACGACCCGCACCACAGCGAGGCCGTCGCCGACTGCATCGAGTTCATCAACAGGAAGAAAGCGGCTTCGGACGACGACGCCCCCGACGACGTCTCCGGCGGGCCCTTGGACGCCCCGGCCGAGATGGCCATGCCGGTGCCGGTCATGTGATCCGGACACGACACTTTCTGCGGTGTACATCGATTTGTGTTCGGAGAAAACAAAATTTCTACAGCTCATCGTACGAGGGGGACTTAAAAACGAAATCTTGGACGTACCCTTTTTCATGTCTTTTCGTTTCCACGAGGATTCTGGACATGCTTACGTGGATTGTCCAAGGGGTGATCTGTCTGTCTGTACACTGTCCATGTTTGCAAATGATTGAAGGTGGGCACAGAGCTGCTCTGCCTCGGTGCCGAAGTTTGTTTACTGGGATTTCTCGTAAAAATCGTATTTTTTACCAGATGAGGTGACGGACTTCGATTCGGTGTTGATTCGATTCGAGCCCGATCATTTTGTTTGTTTGTTTGTTTTTTTTGTTTTAGTTGAAATACGCAATCATATCAGCAGCAATGATCCTGGCGAAAGCAAGTTGCTGCCGCTCAAAGCGACAATAGCTCGTAAATCTGTCTTTCTATTTCAACTCTTTCGTGCAATTGAATCCGTGGTGCGTTTTAGAGTTGATACTCGCGAAGCCTTTCGAACCTGTGAAGCCGTAGGACCATGTGCGCGGCTCGACGCCTCCCCAATATCGGAAGATCGAGGAACTGGGGGACCCAATGACGGTGGGGCCGGCGCCCGAAGGCCCGTTGAGCGGCGACCGCAATTATGATGGTTATGATCTGAAGTAGCGAAAGTAAGTTTCGATTCGCACGAAAAGCTTAATGATTTCGGACGAAATCGAATTTGGATGAAACTGAACAACAATCGAAATATGGTCGAAAGAAAGAAATCTCTACTCGATAGGCGTTCCTTTATGTAGGAATTTCATTAAATCCACAAACGATATATTTATAGGCATTTCGAGAAAAAAATGTTGGTGGACAATTTCCTTTTTTCCCCTCTATAAACCGGACTCCGGTGAATTTAGAAGAAAAAATTCGACCAGAAAAAGAAAAAAGAAATAGAAGAAATCAACCATAGTTGGATCCATAAATTGATTGGACCATCGGCTGTAGGCTCCACTGCACAAGCTCGTTGTTACTAGCGCCCGGCCCGGCCCGGCCCGTTCTGGACATGAACATGAATTTCGCTCCTCATGGACCGTTCTGGCGATTCTCCTCGCCCCTCACCGTCTCCAAACCTCTCGCCCTGTACAGCGAAACCGTCGGATCTCTCCATCGGAAATTCTCTGGCGATAATCGACCATGGGCGGTGCGTCGCAATCAGCGCTTACTCGAAGATTTTTGCTTCGCCTCTTCTTTTTTTATGTTTTTGTTTTCAGTGGCTGTTTCGATCGAATTTCTTTGCTTCTCCCTCTCGCTCTGGCTCAGTTCCGGTTCTTTTTTTTTCTCTTTTTTCGCAGGCGTGCAAGCCGAGAGAGAAGACAAGGACAAGGTCTCTCTGGAGCTCACCGAGGAGACCCTCCAGAGCATGGAAGTTGGCATGTCGTTTAGAGACTATGTGAGCTGCTCTTCTTTCAGTCCAGTCTAGCTTCGACTTTTATTAAGATCAAATTGTACCGCACTTCTTGTAATTAAGTTGGATTGCACAAACACCCAGTTCTTTATCGGCACCAAAGAAGCTCTTGTCACCTTGAAATGGGGCATTTTGTCGTGGGATTATCATTGGGTGGGGTTGCATAATTTTTGGAAACCAAGACAGGTTTTCTTTTTACATGCTTTTATGTGGCAATTGGGAATTTTGTGCCCTCCTTGGTGAATTTGGTCCGAGTTTGAAACCCAAGTTTGAACATTTGTCAGCATGGTCTTATGCTCGCGGATGTTGCTTTCTTGGATTACTGATGGTTTCACTCTTAATGTGATTGCTCTTTGCAGAGTGGTAGAATCAGTTCCATGGATTTTCACCGGGCGTCGAGCTATCTGGTGACAGCCAGCGATGATGAGTCTATTCGCCTTTATGATGTGGCAAGCGCAACGTAAGCTCTTTCTTAATGTGTTTTCTTTGTCAGAATCAAGTTTGATGTGTGAGTTGGTCCGTCTACAATGAATTTCAACATAAGAGCTTCTCAATGTTGCTGTTATCATGTTTTTTTATTGCATCTCGGTTGAGCAAGGTTGTTTTATCTGTCATTACAAACTTTGGATTACTTCTGTTGCTGCACAGCACTCAGCACAAGTACACGCAAGCTCAATAATTGTCCAAAGCATGAAATCTATGTCAGTGACTTTGAAGAGTAGGTTAGGAGTACTAAGTGTTGGAGAAGAATTTAAAAGATATGTAGTCGCATTTGCCTTCCATGTCTACTGTAATATTCATGTGCAAGTACCATTCGGCTTATTGACCGTTGTTGTATTGGGCATTTAGAAGCAGTGATGCCCTTTATTTTCTTGTCTGAGACTGATTCTCATGCATTTCGTTGTTGTAATATATCAAACTCTTCAATAGAGTAACTACTTAAACTTGAGGAATACTGTCATCTCCAGATGTCTGAAGACAATTAATAGCAAAAAGTATGGGGTTGATCTGGTCTCATTCACTTCTCATCCAACGACTGTTATATACTCCTCTAAGAATGGTTGGGATGGTAAGTCCTCAGAACACTGAGAATGTTATATTTGTTCCAAAATAGCATACTTACATTTCAATTTTCACAGAATCTCTGAGGCTATTATCCTTGCATGACAACAAATACCTGCGCTACTTTAAAGGTCACCATGACAGGTTTGAACATGAGACTGGTGGTTCTTATAGAAAAGTGACTGCTTCTGCATATCCTATGTGTAAGAGCAGTGTTGTTACCCCTTTTTTTTTTTCTTTTCAGGGTTGTCTCCCTTAGCTTGTGCCCACGCAATGAATGCTTTATCTCTGGTTCTCTGGATCGCACTGTTCTACTCTGGGATCAACGAGCTGAGAAGTGTCAGGTGGATTCATTGTGTCACTTCTAAATCTTTTCCGCTTTAAATGAACTCAATTGCTGAATTGCTATCCGCACCTATAGGGTCTCTTACGTGTACAAGGAAGGCCTGCCACTGCTTATGATGATCCGGGCCTGGTTTTTGCAATTGCTTTTGGAGGATGCATTAGAATGTTTGATGCTCGCAAATATGAAAAAGTAAGTATTATGTGTAGAATGATGCATGTTAATCTTTCACGACGCCTTAATCTTGGTGCTATCAAGCACTGCTGCGGAAACTGATTGTGGTGATATTTGAAAAAATAGGGTCCTTTCGACATCTTTTCTGTTGGGGGAGATGCATCCGACGCAAACGTTGTTAAGTTTAGCAATGATGGAAGGCTTATGCTTTTGACTACCACGGAGGGGCATATTCATCTTCTTGACTCATTCCGAGGCACAGTGGTTAGAGTTTTCTCAAATCACTTATAAGATAACTTATGTTCTTGCTCTTTAAAGTCTGTTTATATTTGTCCTCATTTGGTTAATTTCAACCAGTTATCCACTTTCAATGTCAAGCCTACATCAAGCAAGTCCACCTTGGAGGCATCTTTTACCCCTGAAGGAATGTTTGTCATTTCTGGTAAACCATCTATTGCTGGGGTCACCATTTGAATATCGTGTTGGTTAATTCCATGCCGAACTCTAATTGCTAGTTACTTTCTTATTACACTTGTTTTTTCCCAGGCTATACCCATATCATATTTGGTTTGGTCTGTAAAACAGTTGGGTTCGGATTTCTATTCCTTTTTGCGTACCCACATACGAATAATTTTACCTTTATTAGCATAGCAGTTGAATCCCAGATTAACTTTTGGGGAGTGTATATGGTATGCTGGTCTATGGACACATGGAATAAATAATTAAATGGAAAGAAGTGCATGAGGAGCCCCTTTTTCGCTTGTTCTTACTTAACTACTGTTTGCCATTTCTTTGGGTGACTTGACTTATATATTAATAGCAGCCTTGTTCTTTCTGTCCTGTTGTTTCCATAGAAATTTCATTTTGCCTTGCTTACATTGAAATGACTGCTCAATTGGCAGGTTCCGGAGATGGCAGTGTCTATGCATGGAGCGTAAGGAGCGGGAAAGAGGTATTTCTTGGTGTTGATTCTGTTGGATATTTCAATTGTATCTTTGCTTGGGATCATTACTTGCGGAGTTGAGGGGTTCCAATTCTAGTCTCTAGCCATTGGGCGCTTAATATGCATTGTTTCCTTGTGCCATATTCATGATGTTCAGTTACCTTGACATAATACATTTGCTTTATATCCTCTCTATGGTGTCATTTATTCCTTTGGCTAGCGACTCTTCGAGGGAAACACACAGCTGCTTAAAGTTTGAACTTACTTACTTCACTAAGATAGTACTACATGGCACGTCTTCATTGGTATTTATGTGAACAATATTTTGTTCAATTCTGTTGATAGCTGTGAACCGAGTTTCCCTTTGTTTAGGTTGCAAGCTGGGTAAGTACCGACACCGAGCCTCCCATCATAAAATGGGCCCCCGGAAGCCTCATGTTCGCAACAGGATCGTCGGAACTATCATTCTGGATTCCCGATCTCTCTAAATTGGGAGCTTATGTCGGAAGAAAGTAGAAGGGTGATTGTCAGGAATCGTCATTGCTCAGGCGCGATGCAGTTGCAAGCCTACTATTCCCACCGATTCGTATTTGGAGAGAGTTTAAGATGCTGACTTATCCAAGGAAAAGGTTGTTTATACACATGGACAACGGAGTGAAAACTGTACAGGGGTCGTAGACAATTCTCAATGTGAGGGTAATTTTGGAAGTTGCGCCTTCAATTCACTGCCCTGTAAATAGTTTAGATAGTGATAGGAAACTGGAATTTAATCTGCTCTTTTCCATCCAACAGGTCTGTTATGATAAGTTTCTATGGCCTTTTCAATGTAAACTTGTCAGAGTTGGAATCACATTCTTTGGAAGCTGTTCTCCTGATCTGCTGAACACCTTTGGAGCTGATATGATTCATGGCCTTATTTTGAAACTCCCCTCTTGCCGGCTTTCAAGTCAAAAGGTGCGAGTGTTCATATCCGGTGTTGTTATGTATCGGCAGAATTGTAACTATCCAATTGTGTTTATAGTTTTGTGTTAGTAACTTCCATTTTTTGTATTAGTAACTTTCCAAACTCCTTTAAAAAAAGCCGCAATTTTCCAAATGCACTTCTATTCCAAGCATGCTACAAAAAATACAAGAAAAGAAACGAAAAGAAAAATAGAATAGTTATTATTCGCGTCCTTAATCTTTTTATGGTATTTTGAAAATCATTGTATATATGGCTATTTGGTAATCGTATAATATTTTAAAGAAAAAGTTCTAAATAAAGGCTTGAAATTCTTTTATTTTATCAAATGAGTATTTGAAGTGGATTTTGTTTCAAATAAGAAACTGAAAAATGTTTTGTTTTAAACAAGGAATTAAAGTATTTTCATTGTTTTAAAGACGGGCTTGGTCAAGGGTATTTTCGTAATTTAGTTTTTGTACTTTTTTCCCCCTTCTTTTTCGTTGGTGGCCAGTCTCAAGAGATGACCGGCCACTGGGGAAGCTGTCCCTCACCTGTGGCTGTCGAGGTGAGGTCACCCTAGATGGCCACAAGGGATGGTCTTACCTGGCTCGATTGGGCAAGGCAAGGGTTAGCCCAGGTGAGGTCGTCCCTCGCCTGTAGCTGAGACAACTTCACCTAGGCGAGCCCTCGCTTGATCTGGAGAGGGTTGCCTCGCCGCGGTCGGCGAGGCGACCTTTGCCAATCGCCGGCCGCCACAAAGAAAAAAAGAAATAGGAAAAACGAAGAGAAAAAAAAATGGAAAAAAATTAAATAACAAAAATGGCCTTAGTTAGGCTATTTTTTACAGAACGAGAATATTTTAGGCATTTATTTAAAAAAATGAGCATATGAAATGCCATTATTTGAAATTTTACCTATTTAAAAGGATACTAAAAATTTTTATGCAACTATATATATAAGAAGGATAATTTAGAAGTGGGAAGTATCAAATCCATCCACTCATTTTCCCTCTCTCCCTCCCTCGAAAACACAAACCCAAACACCATGGAGGCTGGTATCCTCCGTTCCCTCTCTCCTAGTCCTAAATCACCGCCACCGTCAATCTTCGCCGTCACAACCTACTCAACGACCAACACCACCACCATATCTCCTCCCCTCCTCCTCCTTCCTCGACGTCGGCGTCCCATTGCCACCGTCAAGGCCAGCGCCACCGGAGGCTCCGGCGACGAGGAGCGGAGTAACCCCGCGCCGCCGATAACGCCGCCAGAGGCGGTGGAGATACGGTTCCGGAGGGGCTCGAGGAGGAGGAGGAGGCAGCAGGAGAGGGAGGACGGAGCGGGTGGGGGAGCGGCGAAGGCGGCGACGGAGAGAGCGACGGCGACGCCAAAGAGGTGGGAGGAGATGAGCGTGGCGGAGAAGGCGGTGGAGCTGTACGTGGGGGAGAAGGGGATGCTGTTCTGGCTCAACAAGTTCGCCTACGCTTCGATCTTCATCGTGATCGGAGCTTGGATCCTGTTCAGGTTCGTCGGGCCTTCGCTCAATCTGTACCAGCTGGACGCTCCTCCTCTGTCCCCGACGTCCATACTCAAGGGCTGAGATCGTATCCAAAATTCACAGCTGGGTTTCTGCTCCTCAAGAGAAACAGATTTGATTTCTCCCTCCCTCTCTCTTGCTCCCCCCCTTTTTTGGTGTTTCCAGTTCGGCACTAGTTGGTCTAGAGCAGAGATGTCTATAGCTACACAATGCCAAATTCTTGTGTGCTACTATGAATTTGGATGAAGGTCGTGAGTATAGATTGAGATCAGCTCATACTTGTCTAAGAAGGGTCGAGAGCTCAGATCAATCCCGACCGAATACCGTATTTTTTGGATCAAGTTAGTGCAAGTTTGACAGTATCAAGTAGATCAATCAACTGAATTTGTGAATCCCTGTCACCAAAAACCTTCACCGAGGACTCTAGCACTAGCTTTCATCAAAGGACTGGATCAGCATGAGCTTCAAGAACAATCTGCTAAGACCACATTCTGGAATTACTACTGTACTTCGCCACTTCCCAGGGTTGCTTATAGCTAGAACTTATCATTTGTGCGTCGCAAACAAAAGCGGCAATTACGATACTAGCACCGATGTACCGCTTTTCCTTGGCCCACATAAACTCGAGTTTTGTGGCAGCGTGTTCAGAGCTTGTGCCCGAAAACAACGTCAAAACCCTCCTGAAAGATTTTTTTGTAGCAGCTTATCATTGTTTCATAGAAGCATGGCCTTCAGCCACGTCGAATGCTTCTCTTCCCTTGACAAGACCAGCATCTTCCTCCATGTCGGGTTCTGAAACAAGCTTACGGTGCTGCCCGGAGAGACCGCCGCCCAAGTCGTAAGGCACCGATCCGCTGAGAAAGCATGATGTGCTCAGATAATGCATCTGCGTTCAACTTGGTTTTGTCAGCCTTGATTGAGATATCCTCTGTTTCGCCCAAATGGTTCAATTCTAAATCCACAAATCGAAGTAAAATTCCTAAAATCATAAATGAGTTTATATCCATTTCCTTTTAGAAACTTCTGCTCATGCCAATCTATGGCAACCTCGGGTTTCCATCGCCTGGAACCTGAAAAAATGTTAGTCCCCAACGGGGTGAGATATAAATCTCAGCAAGTGAAACCCAACCTTGACCAAACCACTAGTCCCACTAGACTACACAATCATGTAAGAATGTAGGAAATTCGTCAAGCAATGGCATATCGCATCTCGGCCTCATTTATCACAAAATGCTTGGCATAGCAAATCACCATCAAGTACACTACATGCTATAGGACCAAAGCTTCGCACATTAGCACAATTTAACTCACAATATCACAAATTACCAAGATGACATTTCATTGCTCATCGCCAGGGCTACAAGCCGCGATGTATTCCTCTGGCACTCTTGCCAACTGATATCACCGGGGCCACAGGCCAATCGATATCGTAATGACTTTTAGTCAAATGGTACCACTGGGGCCACATGCCAATCGATACTTCTAGGGCTCATTGCTACTTGATACCACCGGGGCCACAGGCCAATCGGTATCACTGGAATTCATAGTCAATTGATATCACTGGGGCCACAGGCCAATCGATATCATCAGGGCTCTAAGCCAAATCATCGTCAGGGCCCACGGCCGCGATGTAGTTCACAAAAGCATCTAGCCAAATCATCGCCAGGGCCCACGGCCGCGATGTAGTTCACAAAAGCATCTAGCCAAATCATCGCTAGGGCCCACGGCCGCGATGTAGTTCACAAGGGCATTTAGCCAATTCATCATCAGGGCCCACGGCCGATTCATTAACAATAACATGGCTCACAGCCAATTCAATAACACACTATCAATCACCATGCCTTTATCGTACAGTTACGCTACACACAAAACAACATCCAGTAGCGTCCTAGGGTTCAAGTAAGGGTTTATGAACCACTTACCTTAAGCAATTAGCAAAGGTCCTAACCGATCGGCCTTCCTCAACTCCACTAGCGTACGGCCAATCCAAGTTCACGCGCCGTCCTAGGAAATTCATCAATTTCGGATCAAAATCCAATCAATTCTCACTTCCAATATACCAATTCTCAATAACCAATCAAATGGCAACTCAAGATGCCTTATCAATTGATCGAATACACGACAATACCTCCACGAACTCTCTAAGTATTCGGTTCTTGCAGCAACATGCAGGGCAGAATGTAACTTGAAGTTTCATGCTCAAAATAGCCCTTAAATCACTTCTAAATCCCACTCCACTTCATATACTTCCAATTAACACCTCACACAACATCTTATAAGGTCTCATGAGTTATTTCGAAGCCAAAATATCACTTAAAGAATCCCCAACAGAATTGGCCAAAACAAAACAGAAACAGAACAGAACCGGTTTCAATCTAAACCGCACATACCAATCCATACTTCCACTCTAAGCTCCAATTCTCACGATTTAACTTAATAACATCTCAATATAGGTGTTTAGGACGCTCACCAAGAATTTTGGAGAGAAACAACAACCCAAAGCCCTCCAACAGTTCGGTTTCTTCTTGGTGCGCGACGATCAGTTTTTTGTTCAGTAGAGATCATCCAAAATCAGCCATGAAAACCTCTTAAACCTCCAATAAAATTGCCATTTATGCTCAGATAACTTGAGTACTAGATGTTATGAAGATCTCACCGAAAATTTGGAGCCATTTGGAGTCCAGAAGCCCCTAAAAATCGTCCCTCTCCAAAATCGGGTCAAATTCTAACCTTTGCCCACTCAAATGGACCTACGGGAAGAAATATTGGGCCAAATTGAGCTTATAATACATTGTTGGAACGGAAAGACGATAAGCTTTCAGATGACAGTGGTTTTACCTCAATCCAATGTCGGAAGATAAAGTTATGGCCAGAACAGTGAATCAGTTTTTCTTTGTCTGCGAGAAAACTGCTCGGCCGAAAGAAAAAGGGAGAAGAAGAAGAAGAAGATGGGGAGGAGGTGGCCAGCCAAAATGAAGAGATAGAGAGCTTTCCATTCAAATAATACACTTTGGTTAATTAGATAAGATGGGTAATTAATGGGCATTTAATGCATGAGGCCTTCTTTGGTTGACACTTGGCAAGCTTCCATTGGTTGATCCATTGACTTTGACTTCCTTTGACCATATCCACATCAAATTTTCGGCAGCCCTTAGGGGTTTAAAATGACCAAAATGACCTTATAAACTTCTTAAAGCAAGACCAAAGGTTGATGGGATAAAATGGTCATTTGGCACTTTTCGTCCAAAATTCTATTTTTTCAATATAAACCACCCTCGATGAGGCGACGTCCATTTCAATTCAAATGTTTGAATTCCTCCATGTCCAATACCCAAATCTCGAGATCCAATTTCATGTCGAACTCTCGTCGACTGTAACTCCAATTTATCTCAAACTGACGGGCGACTCTTACAGGCGCTACGCGTATCGACCTTGGGGTTTTTTTGATTGTCATGTAATTGCGAGGGTTTATCGTTCGTTCCTTCGATCCTGATCATTGAAATCTGATTTAGGAAATTCTCGCAAATTACATATTGGTTAAGCGGAATCACCCGCGTCCCAATGTATAACGCTAGCAATACATTCCATGACCGTTCCTAGATCGATCTCTGCTGGTCCAAAATATTCCCTCGGCAATCCTTATGGTCAAAGTGCCATTTCTCATTCAAATTCCCCAGGTCCACGTACCGGACTCCGCGTCAGTCTTTCCCTTGAGTGGCCAACTCCGAGCGAGTTACGGCTGAAACACATCGATCGATATCCTTCCATTCAACTGCCTCAGGCGGGCTTGATGCAGGCTCGATGCATTGCTTCGAATTGATCAATTTCTTGATTCGACACACTTTTACTGTAGTGTTCGAGCAGATATCTTGCTTTTGACTTGGCCGCTCCCTCTGTCATCTCAGCTCTCCTGTACATTTTGAGCTTTTCAATCGGATCCAACTCACGCACTCTTGTGGATGTGGCTTGTGCTGACAAACCCGGCTTACTCCCTGCCTTTCGACTTAGTCACGAGACACTGCTGGCGTACTCTCTATGCTGAAGCTCAGAATGCACCTGCAAGGCTGCAAGTTCTCGGGGAATCAGCTCAACTCGAACATCAATCATAAAGCAAAAGTCTCATTAATGTCTAGAACAAGCGAGTTTCACCTTTAACACATTCATTTACAGAATCGATCCGTACCACCTAACGACCAACCGCGCTTGTAAAGTGTCTTCACTATCCCGTATCTTTCCCTCGACAAGGCGAGATGTTTATCGAGCTCGAGCTTCTTGTGCTCCCCACCCGTCTATCAGGTCAATTCTTCGCGTGCATGATCCAACGAATTGTCATTAAGATCGAGGTGCGTCGAGATGATTCCCCATTTCCTCGATTAGCAGATTCAGAAATGTTCTCTCCGAACGGCATGCCAGTTCGGGTTTTGCCACACATCCTCTGGCCGATCCGACTTTTCACGGAGCTGGTCACCCTGATATTAGACATCAGGTAAACCAGGCATCGTCGGAACCGAACATAGTACTTAGTGTCTGAAATCCCTTTCATTGGGACTTACTGACCCAGAATTCAAGATGGAGCACTCAACAAACTGAAAATTCTCTATCTCTCTATTACATCAAGATTGCCTTTTTACCCTCTGCGCGAACCACGAAGCCACATATAGGCGGGAAGTCAGTCAGCACGTCGGGTTCGTCGAGTTTCGGAGGCGGTGTCGTTTTGCTGCTTTCATCTTCTTTTGTTGCTCCGACTACCAACTGAAACTTCATCCTATCACAGTTAAGGCTGCGCATGACAACACTTCTCTGCCTAGAAGTGACTTCTAATAAGAAGTTGATTTCTCGTATTCTACTTAAAAGTAGAAGTTGATTTTTTTACTTATACTCAAGATTGACTTTTGATCAGAGAAATTCGTTTGGCAACAGTTGAAAATTTCTATTTTTGAAACATTATTAACAAAATCTTCGACATTGGCGGGCGGTGGGGGTGGCGGTTGACAGCGTTGGCCTCGGCGGACGCCGATATGGCCGAAGAAGTGATTTCTCTGTCGAGAAATAAAAAAATTTTACTTTTCGAAGTTGGCCAAAAATCTTATCAGAAGTAGAAAATCTGACTAGAAGTAAAAAATCCAATCAGAAGTCACTTTTTTTACCGAACGCATTTCTACTTCGACAATAATTTTACTAAACGGATTTCTTTGTCAGATTGACTTCTGGCAGAAAAATAAAAAAGGAAAAGTGTTATCTAAACCCCTGCATGATAACACTTCTGGCCAACTTCTCAAATTCTGATTAGAAATTGATTTCTCTATTTCTCCTCAAAAGCATAAGTTAATTTTTCTACTTCTACTCCAGATTGACTTCTGATAAAATAAATTCGTTTGGTAACGGTTAAATTTTTTTATTTGTGAAACATTATTAACAAAATCTTTGGTGGCCGGGGACCGGCAGCGGCGACCGGTGTCCGGCCACAGGTGACGACAGTGGTCGGCAGAGACTTGTGTGATCGAAGAAGTGATTCTGGAGTTGAGAAATAAAATTTTTAACTTCTCAAAGTTGGCCAAAAATCCAAATAGAAGTAGAAAATCCTACTAGAAGTCAATTTTTTTACTAAACGCATTTCTGTTTCGGAAGTGATTTTAATCTGACAGGGAAATTGAAAATTTGAAGTGTTTTCATGAGCACCCTACCCTAAACTTCCCATTTCCCTCCCCAATTTGAGTGTACTTTAAGGACTTGTCCCTTTCGGACCAAAAAAAAAAATAAAAGGACTTTTCCCTACGAACATCAGCCTTCTGAAATTTAGAGGGCTGGGTTAGTGTGCACGATGAGCCGGTCTGTTCTGGTTGTGAAACCTGGGCCTTAATTTGACACACAGAGAAAGATTCAGGACGGAGAATCAGGCCCAGGTTAATTTAATAGAGCTGCGACCCGAGAACAAATCTGGTCATTATGAAACTTGGGCCTTTAGTTCACTTAACAACTGAGTTTTAAAAGTGAAAATGTTTCGGACTCTCAATTGATATAATTAGGACTTTTCAGACCATTTTCTTGAGTTAGAGTTGAGGCTGTTATGAGTTAAAATAACCATGTACATAGGACAGGGGCCAAATTAAGGTTGACAATACGTGTTCACATGTCGTAATTTAGTTTTACAGATATTTCAAGTCGCGTCGCCAAAAAGCCACCGTCTTTTTAATTATGCTACAAAACTAATGCACCATAAGTTAGCGTGGATTCGTGCCTAACACATGAAAGAGATCATGGCGAGAATGAACA
Source organism: Rhodomyrtus psidioides (assembly GCA_021437785.1). Taxonomy (NCBI): domain Eukaryota; kingdom Viridiplantae; phylum Streptophyta; class Magnoliopsida; order Myrtales; family Myrtaceae; genus Rhodomyrtus; species Rhodomyrtus psidioides. The sequence goes on along the minus strand of JAILYB010000040.1, from coordinate 3,684,733 downwards.
GAATGTCGGCGAATGGTAATAATGGTACGATGGTTCGTACTTTTGGAGAGGTTAAAAGTTTTGTGGTTACATTTGTAAGAAATGATTTAATGTTATTATTTGGGTTAATACAACGGAAAACCCTAAACCGGTACACCTGTAACAAATTTACCCAAAATTAATTCTTTGATCATAAAAAACTCCAAACTTGTACACTTGTGATAAATGTACCCCAAACTGATACACCTGTGACAAATTTGTCCCCCGTTAATTTTCGTTAAATTTAACTATCAAATTACTAAGTTGGTGACACGCGACAGTTGACGGATATACCAATTTGAGATTTTTACTCTCTATTTGTTACAGACTTATCATTTTGAGATTTTTCGTGATATTAAATTAATTTAATGGAAGATAAATTTGTCACAAGTATACCAGTTTGGGGTATTTCGTGGTAAAATGAATTAGTTTAGGGTAAATTTGTCACATATATACCAGTTTAAGGTTTTTGGTGGTCAAAAAAATAGTTTGAGGTAAATTTATCACAGATGTATCAGTTTGGAGTTTTATGTGGTAAAAAAAATAATTTAGAGTAAATTTGTCACAAGTGTATCAATTTATGATTTTTCATGATATTAACCCTTGTTATCTTTCAAGACATGAAACTAAGGCTGCGTTTGGTCGTCGAGATTATAGGATTGGATAGGATAGGATAAGAAATCCAGGGATTTGGTCATATCATATCCACTGTTTAGTGAACTACGGATTTAAAGTCGGATATTCTCATATCCTATCCCATCCTGCGTTTGGTAGAAACAATATATCAATATAAAGGACATATATGCCCCTACATGATGCTCATGAAATATTTCGATCTTATTACTATAAAAATAACGTTCTCATGCACAAATAAACTTGAAAATACGCACATTTTATTAGATTTTCAAACCTCTTTGCAAAAAACAATCTATACTGACTTTCACCGCTGAATATCTTGCCTAGGAAGGCAGTGACGAATGAGCATAAAGAAAAAGAACTGAGCAAAAAAAATAATATGAAAGCAAGGGTACGATGAGACTACAACAACTATGAATAAAGTTCCAAACTTCACAAGAAATAACACATTCCAAAAAACTAAAGCATTCCAATAAATAGTAAAATCAACATTGTTCTATGATGTTCATTGTCTAAAAACAGCAAAAAGAGACTACATACGACATTACTCTTCTATCATCTCTTGGAGAAGCATGTCTACAAATGCCTTCCTATCATCTCCTTGAAATCCAAAAAAAAGATGAACATTCTCAGGATCCTTCACAATTTTTCTGCACAATTTTATTCTGTCCATGGTATCTAGAGACATCTTAAGAAGCTCTTCATTGATTTTTCTCTTGTCGTCATCCAAATCTTTAGAATGTCTGATGCGTCTAGCAATCATCTCCATCCTCTCGTTAGCTTTTTCCATAAAAGAGCCAAAATCACTTGCAATTTCAACTAACCCAGCAGCCCACTTGTCACTTGCTTTAGCCCTTTTTCTTCTTGAAGAATCAACAACATTTTGCGTTTGAGAAGATGATAGTGGCGGTAAGTTTTGACTTGCACCAGTAGTAGGCACATCATAATGATTCTCACCTTCTTCATTATCTACAGCCACATGAGCTTCTGAAGGGTCTTTACTAAGGTTTCCTTGGCACGGTCTTTTCCAAATACAGTTGCTAGTCGATCATATTGAGGGAATGACTTTCCTCTCAAAGAAGTAGCTCCTGGGTAGGCCTACTGTTGGGTATTTCATACAAAATCACTAATCAAGATCTATAAACGAAGCGGAATAATATAGATCCACATACCCATAAGCACGAAGCGCGAATTCCAGCAATATGTCAATTAAACCGTTGTACTGGATCGTCAAGCCCTGAGATCAAACTTGAATCACTGATCGGTGAGGTATATCACGTAAAACGAACATACCTCGATAGCCACAGATTAAGAGCCCCTTCGCATGTGAGACACGATCCGGATCCGGCGATCGATCGTCGTCGAGAGATAGCATTTCAATGGAGTTTTTGGGGAGAGTTTCTTTCAATGATAGCCATGGAAGAACGACATACGTTCTGTTGGCTGAAGAGAGTAACTCATCTCTCTCTTCCCTTAGAATAGGAAATAAAACTAATTGATTCCAATCAATATTGGAATTATGGCAACTAGCCAATTTAGTCCTTAATGGGGGCGTCAATTTCCATTATCTCCCACTCGCCCGCAAAGGGCTAAATATATCTCTTTCTCTTCTTATTGCAAAGTTCATATGGGCAAATAATCCGTGCGACCAGCATACTATGAGAGCTCGTTGCTATACATCTGTTAGGAATGTATAGCAGCTCAAAATGGGCACATAACCTTTAGAGTAGATCCAGTATGCAGTACCCTAGATCAATCAGTCACATTTACATCACATCTCATTTGATCTCTTTGAGCGCTCAAATACAATACATTGTATTCACAATCATGATTAAACTCATATAATCATAATGGTCGACCTGTGAATACAAAGATTGAATGTGACATCAAAATAAAATTGATCTTCCCCTTCCCTTAAAACTCTCAATCTCAGTCCAGCTCGCTTTTCTAGAGATGTTCCATTAGATCGAATCAATCTCATGACCATTGGCAACATTCTAAGATAGCAAACACTGAATAGAAATCTCAAGAATAGTTTAGAGTCGTGAGAGTACTTAATTTGAGGAACTCATATCCTCAAGAATCTCACATGGCCATAGTGTTGAGATCAAAACTCTTGCCAACTCGTTTTGGTCGTCTCATGCATACGTAATATGAAATACGTATTACGGTATTTTCTCCTTTCCCATGGAGCGTATGTCTTTTCATTCAATACCGTACAGATGAAGCTCATACATACTCAACGTCTAGCTTGAGTTCACAAATCTACTCTTTTTAAAGAATCCAACAGAACTCACATCTGGCATCAAAGACAGATAAAGTAAAATGTGTGGGTTATTTCACTTTCGGGCATAACCTATTACGACCTCATCTTAACACTTTTGTTAAGGCGACATCAAAATTTCAAGCTTGAGCTCTCAATTATCACCCAGATAATAAGCTTGAAAACGTCTCATCTCTATTCATCACCCAACAAATAGAGGCGATTACCCTGTGAGTGGGCTAATCTCTAATCTGTCCGACATACTTTCTCGGTATAATGCACTAAGCATTATTATGCATAAATGTCATACAAGCTCATAAGCATCAATAATGATAACAAATATCATTAACTGTGAACTTTGAAAAAATTCAGTATTCCCACTTTTACGCACTTCTAGAGATTTCAATATAGGGAACTAATCCCTTTGTCAACACATAACTAAGGAAAATATCTCTAGAGATTCACTTCGTTAAAAGATCTACTATCATTCTCTGCGTATATATGCACTGTATGTTCACATCTTTTCATACAATCATGTCTTTCACAAAAGACATATTACATGTCTATTTGCTTGGTCTCGCAATGGATCCTTAGTGTAAACTCTTGTTGCTTGGCTGTCACAATAAGCTAATAATTGTACTTGCAGCATCCTTGGCAACATCTCACTGATCCAAACATCTCTTAAACCAAACATTCTCTTTGTACTGCTGCTGATAACACCACGAGATCAATTTCTATCGTGGATAAGGCTATACACTTTTGCTTCTTACTACTCCAAGATATTGTGCCATTGCACAGTAAGAATGCAAGCCCAGAGGTAGATTTTCTCTCATCTAAACCTCTTCCTCAGTCAATATCAGTATAGCCTTCAAGGCGCAGATCTCAACCTTGAACTCAGCATAAATTGGCAGTACTTTCTTGATACATCAGGATTCTCTTGATGGCAATCCAATATGCTTGACCTAGATTAGAGTGGTACGCATACCATTCCAACCACATAACAAATATTAGGTATCGTACACATCATAGTGTACTTCAAGTATTCAAGCATAACATATGGAAAACTTTCCATTTCTGCATTTGCTTGTGGAGTCTCAAGACATATTTTGCGGTTCAGACCTTCACCTCATGCAATAGGAGTATCTTTGGGTTTATAGTCTTGCATACAAAATCATTCAATGACTTTATCTGTATAAGTTTCTTATGAAAGAGATCACAATCTCTATGAACAATGTCTTGAAATCTTAATTTCAAGAATGTATGCAGATTTACCCATATCTTCTTATTCTAGAATTGGAACACAACTAATTCTTGATTGTATTCACAAACTCCATATTGCTTCAAGCAATCAGTATGTCATCAACATATAATGACAAGATCACATATTGATTTTAGGATCTTTTGATATATACGCAATGATCCTCATTAATCATTACAAAATCATATGCCACTAAGGTATTACGAAAAAGTATATATCATTATCTCAAAGACTGTTTAAGGCCATATATCGATCTCAAAAGTCGATATACTTTTTATTCTTGGCCAATAGAAACAAACCCAGCAGGTTGTTTCTCTGGAAATTTCTTCTTTTAATTCTCCATTGAGAATTGCAGTCTTTACATCCATCTGATGTAATTCAAGGTCCATACTAATCACTATTGCCGGAATAAGGTGAATTGAGGTAAATCTCACCACAGGAGAGCAAACATCTTTCCAATCAATTACTTCTAATTGATTATACCATTTCACCACAAGGCGAGCCTTGTATCTCTCAATCAAGCCATTAGCTTTACGCTTTAATTTTGAGAACACATTTGCTCCAATGGCTTTATGTCCATTCAGAAGATCAAACAGTTCCCAAACTTGGTATGATATCATTGACTCCATCTCTCTTTCTATTGCTTATATCCACTTTTCCTTATCAGGGCAAGTCGGAGCCTCATTTACATTGCTTGGCTCATCCTTTTCTTATGGAGCGACCATGAAAACTTTACCTTCAATGTCTAAAACGTCGACAAAACGACGGAGAACGCTTTTGCGACTTATTCGCTAAATTGATGATTGTACACTTAGTACATCAAGCTCCATTATGCTCCCACTTGGCAACTTATTCGCCGTATTGAAGATTATACACTTAGTATATCATTCTCAATTATGCTAATGACGGCATCTTCTTCACATCAAGTTATTGCAATTGAGATCCGCTTGAAATAAATTCCCCACTTCTCACATTGCTCCCACTTGGATGGATGCCCCAATAAATATCATCATCACTATCCAAGATCTTAAATGGAGAATAGTCTTCACTTGTCTCGCCCTTTTTCAGAAATTCATTCACTAAGAATGTGACATCTCGTGATTCAAATTTAGTTACAGTTATCACTTTATTGCTTACCTATAATACATACCCTTTAGAGTGCTTTCAGTATCCCATAAAGATACTCTTGTATGCCTCTAGGACCCAATTTCCCATACCAATGAGAGAAATCGTATGTATAGGAAGCACATCAAGATCTGAGAAAACTCAAATCTCATTTTCACCCTGTCCACAACTCATTTGAAGTGGTAGTAACTGATTTAGAAGGCACACGGTTAAATATCTAGACAGCAATCATCAAAACTTCACCCCAAAAGGTGATAAGTAAATTAGCATGTGCCATCATAGACCTAACCATTCTCATTGGGGTCTGTTTCTTCTCTCTACGACTTCATTCTGTTAAGAAATCGCTGGAATAGTCAACTGTCTTTCTATTCCCTTTTCATCACATAAATATCTGAACTAATCAGATAGATATTCTTGACCTCGATCGGATCTTTTTTTTAAATTATATATTTTTTTAAAGCTCAAAAATAGATTTTCTCGAAGCAACTTATGCCTCAAATTTATGAGAAATCATAAAATATTCGAATCGAGTATAATAATCTATATGTGATGAATTAAACAGCCCATGCCTTATTCTCACATTCATTGAACCACATATGTCTGAATGGATCAACTGCAAAGGAATCTCAGCTCTTGTTCCTTTTTCAAATGGTTTTCGATTTTTCTTTTTCACTAGGCAATTCTCACAATTAGGCAAATTGACCTTTTCAATATTGCCCAATAAGCCCTCATTAGCTTATCTAAATATTTGACATTGGGCCAATGTGACCCTACCTAGCATGCCACTTATTTACATTATCACAAAAGATGTAAATAGTAAATAACTAATATTCACATTATTGTACCCAACAATCAGTACAATGAAACCATCTAAAATCATAATAACTTGTTCTCAACGACAAGTCATGACCACCGTTATGAAAGTTCAAACTGAAATCAAGTTTAACCAAAGCTAACATGGAAACTATATTCCATTGAGTTTTTGGAGCATATAACACAATATGTAGAAATAGAGTACGTCCATCGCGCATTTTCAATTGGCATGTGCCAATCTCTTTAACTTCCACGCAGGAAATATTTTCCACATTTATCCACTTTGCTCCATGTCGCAGTCGTTGAAATTCCACCAAGGCATTTCTATATTTCATTACATGGTATGTGGCTCGTACGTCTATAATCCACAAAGGATAAGATTCAGTTACAAAAACTGAAACTAGAGACTTAAATAACACTCTCAAGTGCATTTTTTTTAACTTCTTCGGTTCACCACAGTCATGAGCAAAGTGACCATTATTGCCACATTAGAAAACATTTCACTCTTGAGATGTTTTTCTTGAAAGGACATTTTCCTTTCTTATAACGGTTAAACTTCGATTTCCATCCTGAAGGATTTACCCCTTTATCATGTCCACTTCTTGATCCCACATTGATGCTTATGCCTGGAGCACCAAGTTTCATTTGATCTAGAAAGAGTATTCTAGTTCAAGACGTCACATAGCGTCTCTAAAAGTCCTTACTTTTATTGTGGATCAAGTGAATTTTCATAAGCACACAGCTATGATGTAATGAACAAATTACTGCTTGCACTTGCTACTCATCAGTCAAAAGGTGGCTCACATCATACAATTCACTTATCATATGTGACCTATGCCACAAAAGTCATCTCATATTCTGCCCACGTGACATTATATAAGTGTCAAAACTTATAGTGACCTGTCTCAACCTGGTGACCGATGTCTAACCAAACTTAGTGTTTAATGCCTTCCACTTGACTTTGGCATTTTCATAAATGCTTGAACTCATGCATAAAACCATTTTTCATGCTACTCATCAATATATGTGAGTAATTGAGTTCATCCTTTTTTTTTTGTGCAGCAAATGTCGGCTGTGCAGTATTCTCATCCTCAGGTATTTCCATAACTAGATCAAGAGCTTCAAATGCTTCTTGCTTTTCATAGTACAAACTGGATTTTCATATTCCAGTTTTCATAATTTTCGCCATCCAATTTCTCCTTGGTTTCACAAAGCTGTAATATTCTAAAATACCGTAGCCATCGTATAAGAACACGAAGTTCTATCGACATGTATTCACGGATAATTGATGCCTAACATTTACACATCTATTTTACACTAACTAATTATATTAATGACTAATTTCACATAAGGCCTCAGATTCAAAAGCTCACTATGTTCCCAATCATCGTCCAAGAATCCTCGCTTGAAATTACCATTAACATAATCATTTATGTAAAATCGAGTTCTCTGAAGTTATTAAAACTTTCTAGAACTCCCTACTCGAATAAAGATCATAAATCGAACAATGATCTCCATATTTTGTAATTATTAACATGGCATAACATGATTTGAATTACACATATATGCTTTACACATCAAATCATACTCAAAAAACAGGATACATGCCATCAATAAATTCTCTACGCAAAATGGCTATCTACATGTAAGCCAATTTTTTTTTTTTAATACTTGAAAAAACGCTCCAAAATCCATATATCAAGGGCTTCAAAAGTATTTTCAGAATTTTTAAAGTCATCAAACATGTCCATATAATATATCAAATCGAAGAAAATTTCGATACGAACGCAACGGTATCTCGTACGCCCCAAACGGAGTTCATATGCATCCACACGAGCCGGTCAAAGTTTCAGTCCACAACGTCAACACGAAGTCAACGGGTCAAAATGTAATTTCTCAAAATATTGAGGACCGAATCGCAATTTCCAAAAAGTTCGGGGACTAAAGTGCAATTATTGAAAAATTCGAGGATCAAATTGCAATTTTCCAAAAGTTCGGGGACTAAATTGCAATTATTGAAAAATTCAGGGACCAAATTGTAATTTTCCAAAAGTTCGGGGACTAAATTGCAATTATTGAAAAAATTGGTCAAAAGTCAACGGTCAACGCATGACTGGGTCAACGGGTCGGACTTGGACCGGGTCGGAAATTTGGTCGGGTCAAATCCGGGTTGGAACTTATCCGAACCGGATCTGGGATAGCTTAATCCGGTTTAGGAATAGCATTAAACCGGGTTTGGGCGCGTTTGGGCACTAAGCACGCGCTCCGCACGTGCGCGTGTGGATCCCACGCGCACCGGACCTCTCCGGCGCGTGTGGCGCGTGCACCTCCGTCCGGCGGCCGTTGTCGGCGGTCGACCCCTCAAAATGCTCGTCTCGTCGATACGATTCTGATGGTATCTTCACATCTCATTTTCGTTGAACGAAATTTCACGAAAAACGCCTCGAAAACGCCGCTGCGTCGAGAACCCATTTCGTGGCGGCGCGTGGCACGCGTGTGGCCACTCCCAGCGTCGCCTCGTGACGGGCGACCACTCAAAATTCTCGTCTCGCCGACCCCGTTCTGACCATGTATTCAAAACATATTTTTGTCGCATAAAAATTGACGAACAGGTCATTAACAGTAACCTCGAAAAAATGGTTTCTCGTGTTTTCATCGTCGATAAAATAAATCACGATCAGGAAACAAGAACACTAAGCTCTGATACCACTGTTGTGTATTTCATACAAAATCACTAATCAAGATCTATAAACGAAGCGGAATAATATAGATCCACATACCCATAAGCATGAAGCGCGAATTCCAGCAATATGTCAATCAAACCGTTGTACTGGATCGTCAAGCCCTAAGATCAATCTTGAATCACTGATCGGTGAGGTATATCACGTAAAACGAACATACCTCGATAGCCACAGATTAAGAGCCCCTTCGCATGTGAGACACGATCCGGATCCGGCGATCGATCGTCGTCGAGAGATAGCATTTCAATGGAGTTTTTGGGGAGAGTTTCTTTCAATGATAGCCATGGAAGAACGATATACGTTCTGTTGGCTGAAGAGAGTAACTCATCTCTCTCTTCCCTTAGAATAGGAAATAAAACTAATTGATTCCAATCAATATTGGAATTATGGCAACTAGACAATTTAGTCCTTAATGGGGGCGTCAATTTCCATTACCTACAAAGAAAAAAAAATATTTTCTAAAGAAACAAGTTGTAAAGAAGAAAAATGAGAAGAAGTAGCACTAACTTTGCAATATTTTTGCCAACTATCTTCCGAATGAATATCCACATAATGTTTCTCGTGATCCCATCCAAAGCCACTTTGATCCTTCAAGTCATAAATATGATTATACAACTTTTTCAAGTTTATCATTTTTGACTCAATATGAGGATTACCCTTAATGCCAGAACCAGAAAACTTTTCTTCAAACCACTTCTCTAACATAATCATGTAACCATTCTTGAAGCCATTATCGGCTTTCATTCCTCGCGCAACTAGTTCTTCAAGACCATCCAGAAGTGCATTTTCTTCGTCTATTGTCCATACACGTCGGTCTCTCTTTGTTCCCCTTCCTTGAGTTGAACTAAAATTGCTACCTTCCATTCCTAAACATCTCATTGCAATTTTACAAAATTTAATGATAGGATAGCACGATAGAAAATTTAAAGATAAAGAAAGCATATTAATAAAAATTTAAAATGATATAGCCATAATTCAAACATTACAGAAGGAATATTTTTCTCCATGTCCTCGACTTGCAATAATTACAAACAAATGAGACAAGGAATGTCAAATCAGGTGACTCCTCCATGTCCTCGACTTGCATTCCACTCATTAAACATTTGTATTGCCAAATTTTGCCTCCATGTTGTCCAATGATCCGATGGCTCAAGAACATTAATTGTTTCCACGTCTTCAATGGTGTTAGCAACTTCATCTAATTGTGCCTCAATTGGATCAATAGCCATTTCTCTTCTTATCAAGTTGTGTATAAGGCAACAACCTATAATAATTCGACCTTGTGTTCTAATTGGATAAAAAGATGGACTCCTAAGAATAGCCCACCATAACTTTAGTAGACCGAAGCATCTTTCTATAACATTTCTAGCTTGAGAATGCTTCATGTTGAAGTACTCCTCAGGGGAATTTGGCATACGACCTTCTCTCTACTCGGATATGTGGTATCGAGTACTTCTATAAGGAGCAAGAAAGCCCTCCCCATTTGTGTATCCGACATCTACAAGATAATAATTATCTAATAAAAAATGATAACATTATTAATTGTCTTAGAATCGTCAAAACCTACACGTTAAATAATATAACATATTGATAAGGGCTTATCTTATCAACGAGAATCTTCAGACCGTTGGGTTTAACTAAAGCATCTCGTAGCACTCTAGAATCTGCTGCTGAGCCTTCCCATCCAGGTAAAATGTATATAAATCTCATGTCACGTGAGCAAACTCCTAACACATTGGTCGCTATCTCACCCTTTCTATTTCGGTACCTTGGTTTATCAACCTTTGGAACACGTACCCTAATGTATGTGCCATCTAATGCTCCTAAGCAACCCTAGAAACATGAAATTAATATAATAACCTTATGTTTAAAGTATTAAATTAATCCATGTAATAGCAAAGCAAACATACCTTAAACCATTTCCATCTCTCGTCGGTGCATTCCTCTGGAACTGGTTCAGGCGATACAAGAAGCACACCATGCATTCTTATCACAGCACTTAAAACTAAGTTAAAATACCTACTTATTGTCTCCCCGGACCTCATAAATCTGAACTTGATAACACGATTTTTCACATGATGGGCAAGTATATGTAGGAACATTGCCACTTGTTCTTCTATGGTCACAATTCCATCTTTTAATCCACCAATTGTACGTGCCAACTCGCATAGTAGAGTAAATGTACGTCTATCCATCCCGAGTTGTTCCACACAATTTAAGTCATTACTGTTGATGAGGCGATTAAGGTGATCTAAACGAGCTTGCCTTTTGAAAAACGTCCGATCCTTCAATATATGTTTATGGTAGTGCCTTTCAACAGCTGTGGATGCCACAATCATATACATCATACACAAAAGCAACATTTGCAAGTTCATCTCCTCTAATATCAAAATGCTAAAAATTTCATCTCTCTCATTGTGATCCATTTCTAATAAAGGAAAAAAAATAATATTAGACAAATACTAACTAGTAGGTTAGATAATAGCAAAATCATCCAAAACAATTAATATATGATTAATCTAGGATTTTCACTGTTGCCCACCCATGTCCACAAAGCACGAGCCTCACACATGATAGATTAACGCACTGATGTCTAATGATTAACTTCATTGCAAGAATACATCCACGGAGCACAAGACTCAAGCACATGCCACATGACCCTCAATCCTACTCCAACACACACACACACACACACACACAATTTCACTTTCACTGTACACCATAAATATGTTAGCGATGTTCCAATGTCGGTTTTATTGACAACTTACGGTGAGCAAAGATCAATGTTGGGTAGAACGCGGAAAGCTATAAATTCTCAGAGTTCTAATCAAATGAAATCGTGCGCACGCTGGCACATAAGAACGGCCAATCTGCAGAGCCAAAACACGACGAATTCTCCAAGCGTCCGTCGAAACCCAAGAAAAAAAAATCGAAATTTTACAGCAGTTGAGTTCGCGGAACGAACTCCAGCAGCGACACCGATGACACAAAAGCCAAACAACAGAGAAATAAAGGACGAACTCGTCGACGCTGCCTATCGAGCCCAACGAGAGAGAGCGTACTCGGCGAGAGGAAACCGGGGACCGGCGGCAGCTTTTTGGCCTTTGCGGTGGAGTAGATCAATGCACGGATAGCTCAGCGGTGGATTGGAAGTTGGCGATGAAAAAATTGCCGAAGCAAGCTGTAGCAGCGTGGGTGAATGTGCATGAAGGGGTAGGGTTTCTAAAAATTAACTTTTATGTGACGGATAAGAAAAATCCTATCCGACTTTATCCTACTCCCTCCATGAATTTTTTTATCTGGGCTATATCCCCTCTATATCCGACATTATACTATCCGGGACACTTACCAAATACGGGATATGATAAAATATATCCTATCTCGAGTTTTATACGGACGACCAAACGCAGCCTAAGTGTTGATTGTACAACGTAAAAAGGTCATGTATTTACTCTCTCTTTCTTTTTTTCTGTTTTGCTAATTGGCCACACAAAGTCCCATATTTAGTGAGGTCTTTCTAAAGACTAGTTACTCAAAAGTATAATCGATTCGAAATGACATCATCTCTACACGTGGCGGAGTTATGTTTTAAACGAAGACCAAAAAAAAAAAAATTGGGGTCCACGTGGCACTCGGGCAAATTGTGATTTTTTTCCCCGAGCAGGCAAATCACTTGCCTTCAGCTTCTTCCAACAAGAAAAACGAAGCGGACCCCTTGCCGTTTCGTCTGTCAGGATCTGCAGCCATGGTGGCACTTGTCTCCGATTCCATGGTGGCATCCCTCTTCGGCCAGATCTCGACCCTCCGTTCCACGTGGACCTCGATCCAACGGCCCAACACATTCCGGATACCGGGTAACGACGAATGGAGCGAATCTGTAACATCGACATTGGTATAGAAGAGGGAAGATACCGTTAACCCCGTTCCACATATTTAACTGACACAGTTGGTCTCTCCTCTGCCATTAAGCCCCCCGATTTCATCTGGTTCTTGGTTTATGTCTTGAGTTCACCAAGTTTAATCTTTCGAATTTCCCGGATCAGCTGCGACGTACCGCAGTGAGATAGAATATTCTGATCGGAAGGAACGAGGGACGATTCGAATTCGAGCGCCGAGCACCTGGAAGATGAAAAAATGGCTTTTCTCCCCCCCCACTTTTTGCTGTGTTCTTTGAAGCAAAATGAGTTCTGAGGATTGGAGATGGAGACTAAGATGGCTGGCGATGTGAAAAAGTCCGAGGGATGGTTCTGGCGGGTTTTGGTGACTGTCATCGGAGCTCTTGTGATTGCGGCGGCTGTGCTCACGATTCTGGGGGATTTCCGTTCCAAGGCGCCCAAGGCTCGCAGCGGCCACGGTCCGGTCGTGCGGAAATATGCAGACGCGCTCGAAGTCGCTATGCAGTTCTTCGACGTTCAAAAATGTCCGTGCACGTGCCCTTGTCAAAAAAAGAAACATAGCAGACGTGGTTCATTTTCAGTGTTGTCGAAGCGGATTGGGCAATAGGCTTGGCATGAATTCAAACATCCGGTTGTAGATGTTTAGGCAATCGCATCCCGCTTTTCGTATGCTGCTGATTAAAAAAAAAAATTGTGGTTAATAGTTAGCGAAATGTTGAAAAAGGAGATTAGCAATTCTTTCTCTGTGAATTTCTTCTTCATATTGGGATACTTTTCTGAGTGGAGACTGAAGAGATACTATGACTTATGTTCCTGCAGCTGGTAAGTTGGTGAACGACAGGATTTCTTGGAGGGGTGATTCGGGGCTTACAGATGGCAGCGAAGAAGGCTTAGATTTGTCGAAAGGAATGTACGACGCGGGGGACTCGATGAAGTTCAATTTCCCCATGGCGTTCACCGCGACGATGCTATCGTGGGCGATTCTCGAGTACGGAGATCAGATGAACGCGGTGAAGCAGTTGAGTCATGCCCAGGACTCGCTCAAATGGATCACGGATTATCTCATCAACTCCCATCCTTCACCAGATGTGCTCTACATTCAGGTAACCCTATTCCTTAACCCTATATTTTGGATGTTGTAACATCACAATATTATAACTTCCCTTGAATTTTGCTTCTAGGATAGTACTTGCGCTTCCATTTCACGACTTCTCAGATGATTTTTCTGAGAGGATCAAGCGGACGATGATATGGTCATTGGTATCTGTCATCGATCGCCTTCTATCAAACTACAAAGCCTATCTTGCTTCCTTTCCTTGCCTAATTCGGCTTTCTAGCCATTTTTGTGCTGCAACATGGACTTGTTGCCGGCTATCGCAAACACGACTGAGAAGCCAGTTTGGATTGTCATTAGGAACTGAGATTCTCATTTCAATATCCCTAGGACGATCATTCTCAACCACCAAATTGGCCAGTCTAGTATAAGCATTCGAAGTGCCTGCTTGTTTACGATTTCGATCCTTCCTTTTTCCGCTTTAAAATTTGTATCTTGTGTCGTTCTTGAAGGTGGGTGATCCCGACTTGGACCATGAGTGTTGGCAAAGGCCCGAATCCATGTCCTCGCAAAGACCCCTGACTCAAGTGAACACGTCGTTTCCCGGAACAGAGGCTGCGGCAGAAACTGCCGCTGCAATGGCGTCCGCTTCTCTGGTCTTCAAGAAGATCAACTCCACTTATTCGAGTTCGCTGCTGATGCATGCGCAGCAGCTGTTCGCTTTTGCTGATACGCACCGGGGTTCCTACAGCGTCACGGTCCCCAGCACGCAAATATTTTACAATTCTTCAGGCTATGGAGATGAACTGCTTTGGGCAGCTAGCTGGCTCTACCTTGCATCTGCCGACAGATCGTATCTAAGTTATGTAACAGTTGACCATGGTCAGGAGTTCGGTAATTGGGGAAGACCGAGCTGGATTAGTTGGGACGACAAGCTTCCAGGAGTCCAGGTAAATGTCATGATCCTCTTTGGTCGTTTACTTAATGGAAGTGGCTAATTGTGTTTGTAGTTTGCCCGGTTTGTCAAGCTAGAATTTCATAACTTAAAGAGAGATGGATCTTTGCCGCACGGAATGCAATACATGACTCTTTGTGATCTTCAAGCAGGTGTTACTGTCGCGCATAGATTTCTTCGGAGCAAGCGAAGTTCCGATCGCTGAGAATCTCGGGCTCCAGATGTACAGGGAAACCGCCGAGATGATGATGTGTAGCCTTCTGCCAGATTCACCGACCGCAACTTCTAGCAGAACGGAAAGTAAGCGCTTGAACTCGAATAAAAAAAAAAATTCCTAGTCACAATTTAGTAGTTTGGAGCTAATTCTTCTTGAAACATGACTTCAACAGGATCCCAATTGATCCTGTCTTTTGTATTTCTTTATATGAAGAATGAGGTTGTCCTGTGATCCAGGTGGGCTGATTTGGGTGACTGAATGGAACTCGCTGCTGCATCCTGTGGGTGCGGCATTCCTAGCCATCCTTTACAGCGATTACATGCTAACTGCCGGTACCGAGGCCTTGTGTTGCAGCGATAGATCCTATAGCCCAGGCGAACTTCGTGATTTTGCGACTTCACAGGTACACTTTGATGCTGGGAAATTGCATTCGTCGTGGTTGTGGCTAGGACTTGTGGAGTGTGAACATTGACATCCAGGATTAGTGATCCTGAATTCTTGATCCGGCTCACGGGTTGCGAAAATCAAAAAATCCAAGGCTCTCCATTTTGGGTCCAAAACCTTTTATCTTCAAATCAATGAAGGGGTCAATCTGATATCGTCATCCCGGTTTCTTTGCTTCTTTCCAGGATTTCTTCATGAACCTGGACAATGTCATTGGATAAGATACTTCTAGTCAACATTAACCATGATCATCACAGTAACTATTTCGATGTGAATCATGCTCATTTTTAACCACTCCTTGTTCTCATTTCAAATTCTCTCAGGTGGATTACGTATTGGGTGAAAACCCGATGAAGCTGAGCTATCTAGTCGGGTTTGGGGGAAACTACCCTCAGTATGTACACCACAGAGGGTCTTCCATCCCGGTCGATGCGACCACCGGGTGCAGAGACGGGTTTAAGTGGCTCAACTCCTCCGCTCCCAACCCGAACCTAGCGGTCGGAGCGCTCGTCGGCGGGCCCTTCCAGAACGAGACGTACAACGACTCTCGTAACAACTCGATGCAAGGCGAGCCGAGCACTTACAATAGCGGCCTCATAGTCGGCGTCCTCTCGGGTTTGGTCACGAGCTCTCCAGTGGCGAAATCCTTCCTATAGGGGTAGCGTATCCTCATATGAACTCGGGATGTTGTCTCCTCCGGCGAATCGCGACACGTCCGTGTACTACTTACTACTCGTTAGGAACTACCTTCCTGTTGTACATTTGAACTTCCGTGCCCATTTGAATAATGTGTAAATAGCCTCTTCTTGACTGAAATGGTCAGTTTCCGGAATGTTCAAGGTCTTTCAAAGTGTTGCCTGATGATAGCTTAGGGCAAAAAGACTGTATTTTTCTATTAAAAAATAATTTTTTAAACATAATCACTTTTAGTTGTATTGTCTTAAATAAATAGTCAATAAAAAATATTTTTATATGGACAATAATCTATGTTTAAACATTGTCGTGGAAAATATTTTTCTTTCTTTCATTCTTGTAAGTGATCCGACCGATCACTTTCACAAATGTGTTTTTTGAATTAGTTATTTTCAGCAAAATAAGCACACATTTTGTACTCAAATAATACCCACGAAGATCATAACTTGAAATTGTGATTATCAGATAGAAGCACTACTCGAAACGAAAATGGACATATGGTATTTTTATGACTGGATCGGAAGCTAACTTAGGAGATTACTTGACTTTTACCCAAAAAGAAGAAAAAGAAGAAATGAATATGCTAATAATGTAATGTTTTCGATGAGATTTGTTAATTTCCGAATGGGGGTATCAAATGAAAATTAATATGAAGACTTAGACCGTGTTTGGTCCTCAGGATATTAGTCAACATAAGATACTATTTTGACAACTATCTAGTACAGTATAAAGGGGATATAGTTGGGATCCCAGAGAAGGAAGTGTGATAGATTATAATAGAATTTCCCAAGAGAGGAAGAATCGGATTTTTTCCACAACCACCGTCTTTCCTCCGCATTGGGCCGCCTCTCCACCACGTGTTACGTTTAATTATTCGATTTTAAATTCGTAGTTCACCAAACAGTAGATATGATATGGTGAAATTCTTAAGTCAATCTTATTCTAATTAAAAATTCCAACGGTCAAATGCAGCTTTTAAGCATTAATTGTTCTTATGACCATTGCATTGGATTGGAGTTTTCTGCATTTCACTTGAGGAAAACAAACGTATCAACAAGCAATAAGAAATTTTGCCCAAAAAAAAAAGCAATAAGAAAGAAAAATCGCATTAATAAGGCAAAAAAAGAAAAAAGGAAAAACGAAAGCAAACGCTACCGCCAAAAATGGGAGAGCTGGATGGGATTAAACCCGTCAAAACCCTAATTCCCAATTCCCCGCTCGAGATAGAATTTCTCGTTCGTCGAATTCTTCAGCGCAAGCAACCCGAATTTCGGTTCAGAATCAGGGAGAACAATGTCCTCGAGGAAACAGGGCGACGTCCAGCCCGAGGACGGCGGCACTGGCGTTAAGCGCATCAAGATTACAAAATCTTCCGAAGATCCCGAGAAGAAGGTGCCATTTTCCGTCCCTCTCTCTTTCGCTGTCTAGATCATCTTCCTCTGTAGTTTAGTCTCCGATATCCCGAAGTTCAGGTCGCGACGTTCATGTGACCGTAGGTTTGTGTTCACGTGTGAGGAAGTGTTTTGCGTTCACCGGCGAATGAGTGAAGTGATGGGTCGGTTAGTTAAGGTGCTTTAATTTGTGAATTTGCTCTGAATGTTGTTGGTCCTGGGTTTTGTTACTAGGGCTTAAGCCGGAGGCTCAAGGATGCTGAAATTAGCTTGCCGATCGTGTACGGAACCATTGCGTTCTATCTCGGTAGAAAGGCCAGTGAGTAAGTATCGGTCTTTTCATCTCGTGTCTGTACTGTTGGTGGCTTGATGTTGGCGATATCATGTTGCCCTGATATGTTGGTAATAACTGTTTCTCTTGCGTTCCCATGATAAGGTCCCAATCGCATAAGTGGACGGTGTATGTCCGCGGTGCGACTAATGAAGATCTTGGTGTGGTGATCAAGCGAGTTGTGTTCCAATTGCATCCCAGTTTCAACAATCCTACAAGAGTCATCGAAGCTCCACCTTTCGAATTGACAGAATGTGGTTGGGGTGAATTTGAAATAGCTATTTCCCTTGTCTTTCATCCTGATGTTTGTGACAAGCAGTTGGATCTGTGAGTTCTTTGTGCTATTACTCCATCGATTTCTCCTTGTTGGAGGCAGTTTTATTTACCTGTTGTTTCACATGTAGTTATCACCATTTGAAGCTGTACCCGGAAGATGAGTCTGGTCCTCAATCAACCAAGAAACCAGTTGTTGTTGAATCTTACGATGAGATTGTCTTCCCTGATCCTTCAGAGGCTTTCTATGCCCGGGTTCAGAATCATCCAACTGTAATAGTGCCGCGCATGTCCGCCGGTTTTAACATTTCTGCTCCTGGTAAATCTTCATCCTTCCGCTTCTGATTATCTCTGCTTGCCCTTTGGATGTTTTGTTTATTCTAACGACCCTGCAGTACCCCCTGAAAACTCTAATGAACGGGAGAGAGGCGATACTAAAGATCATCCTCTTAGTCAGTGGTTCATGAATTTCTCAGAGGCAGATGAGCTACTGAAGCTTGCTGCAGCTCGCCAGCAGGTCAGATAGGCCTTATTTTATTCTTGTTTGTCGTTCGTTCTTAACTTTCTTATGCTTCTTCTGAAGTTGTTGGGCATGGGCATCCACATTCATTTTTATAAAGGAATTAGGATTGCACTTTGGAGCTTTTACGTGTTAGCTTACATCTGTGGTGTATCCAGGATATGAATTTTTGAACAAAAATCGAAGTGATGAGAAATGACACATTTCATCAGCATAATTTAACAAGCACCTGGCAAGAGGAGCAGCTGCTGCCACCAGCTCCGCTCTCCTCCCCTCTTTCTTTCTCCCCTTCCATCCACTTCCACACCCACACAATCTAAGTCTCAATTTTCTACCACCCACCATATGGATGATAACAGTTTTTGTTGAAGCTGGAATTTTGGGTAGTCTCTGGTGTCACATACAGTTGGAATTTGGAAATACTCATCTGTTCAGTTCTCGATAATGCCTTCTTACTTTATCTTTCTTTACTCTTTAGGAAAGATGTTTAAAGGCTGGGGAGTTGTGTTAAAAGTTGACATTGTTTAAACATGATTTGCATTTAGGTGCAAGCGCATATTGTCAAGCTGAGGAGACAACTTAGTGTGATGGATGGGATGCCTCAACTGTCAAAGCCAGCCTCTGCCTACGAGTAAATATGTCATGTGAGACTTCAGAAGTTTCTCGTTCAGCTTTCTCATGCAGGAACTGATAGATGACATGTCAGATAGTTGAGTGACATAATATTGTGAAACATTCTCCTTTTGTTGAGTATTTACTCCTGCAAGAGTTTTTGCAATTGTAGTTCAGAATTTGAGAATCTGAAGGAAAAGGGTCTAACCATATCTTAGTGAAGAATCTGACTGAATGAGGAACAAACAAATTAATTATCACTATGTTTATTCCTTTTTCTGCTTCTTCCAAGTGCATGTCGGTCAGGGATACACTGACCAGAGGAAAGTAACTGTGGAAGCTTGATGTCAATCTCCATTTACAGCTCTTTGATAACTGTCTGCGATGTGGAACTGAATGCAGAGTAGAGATGCCACTTTTGCCATGTCTGGTAATTCTTACGTTACTCATTCTTATAGAAAGTGAATATTATTTCACACGGTTACAAATGAATCACTTTTTTGGAGTCAATTGAATGTACCAAACAAAATTTAGAATGACCAAGTTAAATGCTTAGTGTTACCAACTTTAGCCATGGAAGCAGTGTACTCTCATCCTTGGTCTAGCGGGAATCCAATCTGGATTGTAATTTTTGGAACATTGTCTATGGTGCATCCGTCCTAATCGTGCGTCTTCCCTATGCCTAAGAATTTTCATATGCTATACTTCGTGGAATGATAGTTGTTAGCGGAATCATCTTTATTAATGAAATAAGGAGTATATATACATATCAATAAACCCGAGAGACAATTATACCCCTTAACACTCCCCCTCAAGCTGGAGCATGAATATCAAACATACCCAGCTTGTTACAAATGTATTCAATCCTTCTACTCCCTAGAGATTTGGTGAAAATATCAGCTAGTTGTTCACCGGTCCTAACATAACTAGTAGAAATAACTCTAGCCTGAAGTTTTTCACGGACAAAGTGGCAATCAACTTTGATATGCTTGGTACGCTCATGGAATACTGGATTTGAAGCAATATGGACAGCTGCTCGATTATCATACCACAACTCCATTGGCGCAGGGTCTTCAAATCCAAGTTCAACTAATAACTGACGCATCCAGACTAGCTCACATGTAGCTTGTGCCATAGCCCTATATTCTGATTCTGCACTTGATCTAGCCACCACAGTTTGCTTCTTACTCTTTCAAGATACTAGGTTTCCTCCTACGAGGGTACAATATCCTGACGTAGACCTCCTATCTATAGGAGATCCTGCCCAATCAGGATCAGAGAAGGCTTCCACTCTTTTGTGACCATGATCTCGATACATGAGACGACGACCTGGAGCTTTCTTCAAGTATCTCAAAATTCTGATTACAGCATCCCAATGTGAGGTACGAGGAGAAGACATAAACTGACTCACAACACTCACCGGAAAGGAAAAATCAGGTCGAGTGATAGTCAGATAATTCAATTTCCCAACAAGGCTTCGATACCTTTCAGGATTATCCAATAGCTCACCATCCTCTGCCATCAATTTCGAGTCCACTTCTATTGGTGTATCCAGTGGTTTAGCTCTTAGCATGCCTGTCTTTGTAAGCAAATCCATAACATATTTTCGCTGTGAGATATAAATATATTTCTTTGCACGTGCCACTTCAATATTTAGAAAATATCTAAGACGTCCCAAATCCTTTGTATGAAACTGTTGTTGCAAATACAGTTTCAATTCTTTAATTCCTGTAGAATCATCTCTAGTGATGACGATATCATCCACATAAACTACTAGGAATATCCGACCAGCTCCAGAAACCCGATAAAACATAGAATGATCTCTAGTACATCTTCACAGCCCAAACTGGAGTATCGCCTCAGTAAAACTTCCCAAACCAGGCTCTGGGGGACTGTTTCAAACCATATAAAGATTTTTTTAAGCGATAGACAAGGCCAGACTCCCCCTGAGCAACAAACCCAAGTGGTTGCTCTATATATACTTCTTATTGTAAATCTCCATGAAGAAATGCATTCTTAACATCTAGCTGAAATAGAGGCCAACAAGCAAAAGCAGCTAAAGAAATCAAAAGGCGAACTGAGGTCATCTTTGCCATCGGAGAAAAAGTATCACCATAATCGACCCCACAAACCTAGGCATACCCTTTGACAACCAGTCTAGCCTTGAGACGAGCAAGGGAACCATCGGGATTAACCTTGACAGTAAACACCCACTTACAACCAATGGCCTTCTTCCTTGCAGGTAAAGAAACAAGATCCCAAGTCTGATTTTGGTCCAGTGCCAGTAGTTCCTGAGTTTGTTTTTGGTGATTCTGATGGTTAAGTAGAAGATTGTGGAGGTCCTCAGTTGTTGATTTCTTTTGGAGTCCTGGCTATTGGTTTGCTGGTATTGATTTAAGTGGTAATTTGTGGTGTTGTGGTGGTCTCGGAAGTTTTGTTCTTGATTTGGAGGGGTGTTTGATTTCTAATTGATTGGTCAGTGTTTAAATATGGCGGACGGCAAAGGAGTAGTGACTGAGGTCGTGTCTACATCCTCTAGTCGTTTGACGGAGGAAAAGTTAGCTGGTGTCTCCAATTACCAACATTGGAGGAGAATTGTGACGGTGGTGTTGACCGGGAGAGAGCAACATTGTCATTTAACGGGTGAAAAGACTGATGCTGACACTAAATGGGCTACTATAGATGCCAGGATTCTTGGGCAAATGTGGAATTCTATGGAACCTCATGTAGTTGCCTTGGTTACACATGTGACTGCTGTTAAGGATCTATGGGATTACTTGAATGTACTTTATTCTGGACAGAATAACCTTTCAAGGATCTATGAAGTTTCCTAGGATTTCTTTAGAGCTGACAGGAAAGGCCTACCTTTTGCTCAATTTATTAATTTTCTATTGCCAATAACCTCTGATGTCAAGGCGATGCAGGAGCAGCGAGAACAGTTTGCCGTTATAGGATTTTTGGGAGCATTAGGACCAGAATTTGATGCAGTCCGTTCACAAATCCTTGGAGGAAATACTGTGGCCTCACTAACGGAGACATTTTCTCGTGTCTTGAGGGTTTCGCGTGAATCCTCTAAGGATAGAGTTCCCACAGGTGATAGCTCAGCTTTAGCAGTTCAAGGAAATCGTGGTGGTGGCCGAGGTCGTACTGGTGGTCGTAGTAGTGGTGGTCGGGGCTTTAGTGGTGGTACTGGTCGTGGGATTGGTAGAGGTCAGCCACATGAGAATAAGTGTTTTGAGATAAGGACAACTCCCTTTGCTTAGTTTCATGAATTTTCTGTTGAAGTTCATAGATTTGGGCATCATTCCCCACTTGAGAATAAGTGTTTTGAGCAGCCTCCCACATCTTTGCTGCTGTATCCAAGAATAAGTAGCCACGGGCAATAGAGTTAGTCATTGAATTGACAAGATAAGCCATAACCAAGGCATTCTCGGAGATCCACTTGCGGATAGCATCATCTCCAGTAGTAGATTTCACGCTCTCTCCAGTAAGATAGCCGGTAAGACCACGCGAAACAATGGTGAGATAACAAGAACGAGACCAAATCAGGTAATTGGAGCCATCTAACTTGATGGGATTTGTCGGAAAGAGGAATACATGCCAGGAGCACTACGGCTCAATTCCCCAAGGGAGTCTGAAGCTTTCTCCATCTCTGAAGTGGTCTCGGATAACAAATTGTATCAGACAGACACGATTTCGATCATATAAATTGTATCAAAAAACAACATCAATGCTGATCGACATCAAAGAAGCTCTCGGAAGGCAGTGGATAAAGTATGGATGTTGTTGACAGCATTGAGAAGAATAGAAAATCAGTCGCAGTGTCTTGATGAAGTTAGGCGACCACTGGAAACTACCAAACCAGGATTACCGAACCTGAGTTACTTCAAGTCATCACGGAAAAGAGGTCGCCGGACCTTGGGTATCGCAGGAGAGGGGTCGCCGAGTCTATTGATGTCAGGCGACCACCAGAGAGGAGTCGCCTGACCTGCGTGATGTCAGGCGACAACCAAGAGGAAGTCGCCTGGCCTGGGCGACTTCGGGTTCTGGGTTGCCTGGCCTGGGCGACTCAGATCTGATGTCGGTTCTGGGTCGCCTGGCCTGGGTGACTCAGATCTTGCTTCGCCTGGTCTGAAGAAGCTCGGCCGATGCTGGTGTTGAAGTTGGTTTGGTGGTTTGCGTTCATGGAGTGGTGGTTTGCGTTGATTTGGGGTTGAGAGGCTAATTACGGCTCTGATACCATGTTGTAAGAAAGAATTCTTTCATTCATTGAAAAGTAGGAAAAATACAATATATTTATAGTATAGAGATAGATCTCAACCCTAAGACATTTAAATAAAATAAACTAAACTAGGCCTAACTCACTAGGCCCACTAATATTAGCAATAAACATAAAGAGGTCTCAACAGATATTAATCATGCCCAGCTTGTTACAAATATATTCTATCCTCTTGCAATCCAAAGGTTTAGTAAAAATATCTGCAAGTTGTTCACCAGTTCTAACATGACTGGGAAGAATCATCCCACTTTGCAACTTCTCTCGAATAAAATGGCAATCAACCTCAATATGTTTTGTTCTCTCATGAAATACGAGGTTGGAAGTTATATGCACTGTAGCCTTATTATCACACCACAAAGACATAGGAACTGAAGCTCTCAAGCCTAACTCAGTCAATAACTGCTAAATCCACACTAATTCACATGTAGTTTGTGCCATGACTCTATATTCTGACTCAGCACTGGAACGGTTAACAATACTCTGTTTCTTACTCTTCCAAGACACCAGGTTTCTCCAACCAACGTGCAATAGCGTGGAATGGATCTCCTGTCGTCTGGAGACCCTGCCCAATCAGCATCAGAAAATCCTTCAACTCTGCTATGACCATGATTTCGATAAACAATTCCTTTTCCTGGAGTCTTCTTCAAGTATCTTAAAATTCGAATTACAGCATCCCAGTGAGAAGTACTCGGAGAAGACAGAAATTGGCTTACCACACTAACTGGAAATGCAATATCTGGTCGAGTAACGGTTAGATAATTCAATTTGCCTACCAATCTTCTATATCTCTTAGGATTATCGAAAAGCTCTCCTTCCTCAGCAACCAGCTTAACTCCTGATTCCATGGGTGAATCAAGAGGCTTCGAACCCAGCATACTAGTCTCAGTGAGTAAATCAAGGACATATCTTCGTTGTGATAGAACAATAACTTTCTGTGCCACTTCAATTCCTAAGAAGTACTTCAATTTTCCTAGGTCCTTGGTTTGAAACTGTTTCTGGAGATAGACCTTTAGCTCAGCTATACCAACTGAATCATCTCCCTTAATGATAATATCATCCACATATACAATTACGAATAATTTGCCTTCCTTTGACTGTCTATAAAAGAAAGAGTGATCATTGCTACACCTAGACAATCCAAAAGAAAGTACAACATCAGAAAATCTTCCAAACCACGCCCGTGGAGACTGCTTCAAACCATACAAAGATCTTTTCAGTTTGCAAATCATTTCTCCAGACTCCCCTTGAGCAACAAACCCTGGAGGTTGCTCCATATAAACCTCTTCATTTAGAGTACCATGCAAGAAGGCATTTTTGACATCAAGTTGAAGCAAGGGCCAATTATGGGTGGCAGCAAGAGATATCAAAATACGGACAGAAGTAAGTTTGGCAATATATCCTCTAATTTGTCCCTACAATATATCCTCACACTTAAGTCTTGGGCCAAATCCAAGCTGGCGGAGCATTTAATATTAAACTACGCCTTCATATAATAATGTCCACTTCTAAAATAGATGGCAGCTTAGTCCCACAAACTTTTTAACTATTTAATGGAAAATACTGCTCTTAAACTGAGATTCTGCATTGCTCACGAGATATATATGTCCAAGTGTGATAGATATTTCTGGGATTCTGCTGCTTCATTCCATACATTGCCTTAATATCGTTGTTATAAAGAGCAACAAATTGTGCAAATGCCTATAGTGGCAGGTTTGCTAGGACAGCTATTGATATTATAACTGGTGATTACTTTTAATTTATCTTCTCATTGTAATCTAACTTTCAAGCAGGTAATCACCATATATATAGTTATTGGGGAGTCTAATCTATGTCCGTTGTTATGTGGCCATAAGACAAGTTAGGAATCTAATGTTCGTGTTTTCTGCCATAATTCCAACCTGTGTTAGATGCTAAATGATACCGTGTCAAACTCTTAATTTGTCAATCCTTTTGAAAGTCTTTTGAGTCATTTGGGTGACTTATGGTTCTGTATTTGCAACCATTGACATGTCTATGTCGTTTTTTATTTATTTATTTTTGGTCGGACGTGTCTATGTCGTCGATGACGTCATGTTTGTTGATTATTTTTATTTGTTTGTCTGTGTCACGGGGATAAGTTGTTGGAAGCAAGATACACGAATTTAAAAATTCTTTCCGACGAATTTTAAGAAGATGTGGCCTAAGTTTTGTCTTATTAAAGTACTTAGAAGACAAGAGTAACATGGTCGTCACATGTTTCTATTCCATGGTCTCGCCGTCTCTTTGGAATTGTTGAATCGTTAATTAGCAGATAATTTTCATTCCCTAAATGCTAAGGATAGGCTATACTGTATATCTTGTCCTTATTTATGTTACCTATTTTTCCACCATAGGACATGGGTAGCTGCCTCTGCAGACAACAACCTGCTGGCTTCCAATATTCACATTATGTTTTGCTTAATTGACGACGTTCCTTACTCAGAAAGTTTGTATTAGCATCACAATTGTGTGCAAAGTTGATTTTTAAGTTGATTTGGCAGGTTATGCGAAGACTCGGTAGTTATGTCCAAAATTGGTATGTGTTTAGTGCTCACTCTTGATTTAATTTTTGTTGACTTTCTTTTTCATGAAAAGCAAAAACGAAAAGCTCTCTGGGCCTCTCACCTCTTGTCCAGTTAGTATAAGTGGTGCTTGATTTTATGAATTTTAGATGTCCTTGAAGTTCTGTACTGTGTGATTGTCGTGGCTCGGAATTTGGCAGGACCATGTGGGTGGGCAGTCTTTTATTGCAGAAACGATCGTCATAACTAACTGGAGAGCGTGAAAAACTCGTGCTGCATTGTATCTGAATACTCTGATGATTCAATCGAGCATCATGCCCTTTTGGACCTTATTGCCTGGGTGTCCTCCTGAGATGATGAGCTTCCTCCTTGTTGTTTTCTTTTTGTTTTTGACATCCTAGGGACTTGTATTCTCAGTCGGATGGAGACATTTTTACCTTTTCCATGCACGATTGGTGCACAAGGGTATTTTTTTTCCCTCCCTCCCTTTGACAAAAATTGCACCTCGAGATGAACTTAATAGTATCCGGGGATGTTATATACATCTGATGCTTGATCTTTCCTTTGCCATAAGTGGACATGCCCTTTATGAGGTAATTTCTTGCTTTTGTGAGATTTTGATGTGGGGGGCCTATACCCTAAAGCTCTTGCAAAGGACTCTTACGGTGGCTTTTGGTGGGGAACCTTGGAGGCAGCTTCCTTTAAGGTCTGGTGGAGCCTGAAAGAGAGCGCGAAAAATATATGGGTGGCAAAAGATCACCTTCGCAAGGAACAAGGTTGAAAAAGTTATTGAAGTCTTTGTTTCTTCATAGCACTCCCTCTTAACGTTTTGCCTTGTTCAGGCAAGTTATTTATTATTGGGCATTCGCAGAGAGTGGAATAATTCCACCTCTTTTATCTGGGACCGACCCAATTGTAGATTTCTCTGCAAGCCGACTATGAGGATTTTCCGACCAATATATATATAAAAGGAATTGGATGATTGGGACAGGTTAATTTCAAGAGCTGAGTTGCGTACCGATTTTGAGCACATCTGAGGCGATTTTGACTCCATCAACTAGATTGAAGTAGACTGCATTGACCTGGGGGCGTAGTAGGGAATTGCCGATGAGCCATATAGCTTCTCAGGTAAATTTACTCCAGGAGCTATGGCCAGACACCCGAAGATATGATCCACTGGCCGTATCCGTCCTAGTCTTCCTCTTATGTGTATAGATGAGCAAAAGCACAAACACAGGCATGGTCTCTCTGTAAAAGCATAAAGTATTTCATCGCTCGAGTCCCTCAGAGGGCAAAGTCAAACGGACATCTTCATTTACAATGCGCAAGCTCGAGGCATTCGGGTAGCATCAATGGACTATTTTGCAAGGAAAATGAAGAACACACCAGCGTGACTATTTTTCCAGAAAAGCATAAGCGAGTCTAAAGAGGGCGCAGAAAGAAAATGACAGACGACAGAAGTTGTACTCAAAACAACTCGAGTTTTGATGTTTTCATCGACATCAACATGCGGTAAAAACAAACTCATGTCAACTGTTGTTTTCCCAATCTCGGGTCTCAGTGTCTAATTTCATCTCTCGAGCACTGAATTACCAAGAGGGATTCATGCTGAAGAGCTCAGAGAACGAAGAGATCACCAGCTTTCAAGGTTACCGATAAACTGCCGTGAAGAAAGAAATTGTTTGGACTCTTTTTGTTAATCATGCAACGTCAAGGATGTTAATACGTATGGGGAAATGGGGGGAAGGGAAGGCAAAGTCTAGCATAGTGTACGTCTTTGGGAAAGATCAGACCAATGATCACTTTTGTTCCGCGACATACATGGTTCGCGCAACTGCAATGTAGCTCAAGCAATCGCTTTAATACTCGACCGAGTACACGATCAAGTGCTATATAAAGCTTAATATGGTTGAGGACGACACTTCTCTATCTTCAACCCTTCCCCCTAGGCCAGGAGAAGATGAAAACTTAGATCAATGGTTAGGGAATGTCGGAGTAAGAACAGAGAGAGAAGATAACAAAACAGTCTCCATCGTACTTCGGTGCCCAGTTCTTAGCATTGTTGAGACCATTTGCCAACTCATTTGGAGAAAGAAGATGATGATGATGATGACGACAACAACAACAGAAGGAAGAAACGAACAAAGAGAAAATGCAACTTCTGATCTCAGCTCTCCCTAGATGTTTCACTGAAGTGGCACGTCCAAATGAGTTGGCAAAAGGTCTGGTCTTTCTCTCTCTCTCTCTCTCTAGTACATGTTCGGATTGACGAAATGTGCTTCCCCCCATGTGGATGACGAGCCAGTTTCGTAAGAACCCAATTGCTTGTGGAAACACAATTCAGCTGGCCAACATGTCGAGCCAAGACCATCAAAACCTAACCAATCATATCCTCCATTGGTCGTGGTACACACTTGGCTAATCTGTGAACTGGTCATGTCCAATCTCTCTCTCTCTCTCTCTCTCTCCTACAGGTTCTAGTATTCATTGGATGTGAATTGTCCTGAGGCCTGAATGGGGATGGGGACACCAACCATTGCATGGAGACGAAATGTTAGACAAAGAGGTAAGGGTCCCCTGTTGCCCTATGAGAAAGCATACATTGAGAATTATCAAAAAAATGTCTTACACCTACTATAATTGTGTCAATCCAGTCCATCCAACCAGTTTTGATCAGCCGTCCGGCGACATAATATTTTGATATGTTTTAATTTTTTTTATGTTCTTTTCTTCCTTTTTTTTCTTCCATCTTCTTCCTTCTTAATTTTTATTTTATTTTATTTTCTTCTTTTTTTGTTCCGTCTTCCTCGAGCCTGTCATCGGTCAGAGCCACCAGTGGCTGGCCGTTGTCTCTCGCTGATGACTAGCTGGAGGAAGAAGAATGTTGAAAAAAGAAAGAAAGAAAAATAAAAGAAAAAAGGAAAAATAAAACAAAATAAAAATAATGAAAATTAATTTTTTTAAAAAATATTATGTCGTTAATGGACTGAATTGACACAATTACAATAAATTTAAATTTTTTTTTTGGATAATTTAGGGCACAACCCCACACCACATTGGCTTTGGCATTGAACAGTTTTCCATTGCCCTTGCTAATTACACTAAGCCTAGCAAAATACTAAATAGCATCTCCCCTTCTTTCCTTTTTTTTTTCTTCTTTTCTTTTTGTTTCCTTCTGACATGTCACATGACATTGACTATGTTCCAAAATGGCGCCCAACCAAAAAAAAAAAAAAAGAGAAAGAAAGAAGAAGAAGAAGAAGAAGAAGAGAGAACGCTCCCTATAAATAACTCTGCAGCTCTTCTCTCCTTCTCCCACCTCCATTTCCCCCCAAGAACTCCTCTCCAAAGCCTCTTTGGCTCTTCCCAAAGAATCCCCTAGAGAGAAACCCAGTAATCTCTCTCCGTCTCTCCAAGATCAAACAAGCACACAAGCGCACCTTGGAACATTGGACTGCCCATATGGCAATGAGGAAGTCAAACAAGCTGCCTCAAGCGGCAGCAATCAAACGGATCATCAAGAAATGCTCAAGCTTGGGCAAGAGATCCTCACATGGGTTCCACAACAATGAGGGAGCTGGGCTGCCTCAGGACGTGCCGAAGGGTCACTTTGCTGTGTACGTGGGAGAGAACAGGAGCAGATACATCGTGCCCATCTCCTGGTTGGCTCACCCCGAGTTCCAGAGCCTGCTTCGGAGAGCCGAAGAAGAGTACGGGTTCGGCCATGACATGGGAATCACCATCCCTTGTGAAGAAGTGGCGTTCCAGTCTCTAGCTTCCATGATCAGCTGATGAGAACAAGAAATAGAGACAGCGAGAGAGCGAGAGAGAGAGAGAGAGAGACTCTTTGGGGAAGATTTGATTTGCGATTATAGAGAGTTAGCTTCTGGATATATGACAGATAACTCATCTAGTCCTTCTAGGGGGGTCTTGGTTGGTTCTGACCAATTTGTTGTACGGATATCTGTAGAATCGGTGTTCATCGTTTGCATGTTACATGTATGAATGAAATTGATCAAGAAGAGCTTGACATTATCAGAGTAACTAAAGAGCATTATCCCTTGTGCTCTTCATCTTTATTCCTGTTGATCATAATCCTAATTCTATCCTTTTTGATGATCAGTATTGTCCAGACAGAAAGGAACACTGTAAGGACGTAGAGTGCTTTTCTCAGCAATTTAAGTCGGAGACGTCGTCGCCGAAAAGAGTGATGCTAGCTCGACTGAAACTGGTTTATACATATTAACATGCTCAGTTCGTGGCAGACTATATTTCTCCCTGCTCATCGCTGTCCAAGTGAAACAGAATAATATTCGGAAGTCAAAGGGATAGAGAGAGGTATGCGTTTTGCATTGTAAAGCCAACAAGTAAACCACGCATAAAACAGTTGGCAATAGCAATTGGCAATAGTAAAATTGTGGCGAGTTAGCTAGGAAAAGAACGATTGTGTAAGCTCGTGCAGAGACATTTGTTGTCTAAAATATCGGCCTTCCGCTGCGTCATAGAGAAAATGTTTCTCCCTCTTGGGGAAGTTTAATTCGAGACGTGAAAGGCATGTAAGAATCGCCGCATGGTTCGGATCCGGAGGTCTTAATGGCAAGGGATGGGTACCTGTATACCATTTAAGCTAAATGAATCTCGGCTGAGGGAACGAGGCGATAGAAACAGAGTTTGTTTCGAAGGGAATCACGTAACTCGAAGTGGACGAGTTCATGCCCGGCAATGACTCAGACATGCAAGGAGCAAGTCTATGGTCCCCCAGTTTCGTTGCCATCAGTATGTTATTGTTATTGGTTTGCTAATGAGTTGCGGAGGTACAATTCTTAGTCTTCAAAGAAGTGATTACAGCCGTTTCTGTCCGTTGCTCTCACGTAGTTTTCCCCTCTTTCCGGCATGCACGCGAGATGTGAATACATTGCTTGGTCGAGTTTAATGGTGCTTGTGCCGTAAACGAGTAACTTTCCATTTATAT
This sequence comes from Rhodomyrtus psidioides, assembly GCA_021437785.1. NCBI lineage: Eukaryota > Viridiplantae > Streptophyta > Magnoliopsida > Myrtales > Myrtaceae > Rhodomyrtus > Rhodomyrtus psidioides. The sequence goes on along the minus strand of JAILYB010000040.1, from coordinate 3,653,702 downwards.
AACCGAACCTTCATGTATCAGGCGACCAAAAAAAAGAAAAAGAAAAGAAGTTGACGCTCTCGATCCATTTTAGTACACTAAGACAAACGTCAAGATGACGTTTGTATTACTTCTGTAAACTTATTGACAATGGTGTCGTGCTTTGAGTATTGGTAGATTCTTTCCAGGAAAGTTTACACCTCAAGAACCCTAATTGTTCACAGAGAGGGAGAGAGGAGACGTGGGCTGATGCTTTGTTAATATTTCATATTCTTCGTGTGTCTGAATATGATTTGCGATCATCGGATTGCAGTAGCAAATGATAGTCATTAGGGAGTGATGATTCACTACAACTGTTCAATAAAGAATAAGGGTAGAACTTGAGTAGATCCTGAAACATTAGGGGGTGATGATTCACTACAACTGTTCAATAAAGAATAATGGTGGAACTTGGGTAGATCCTGAAACCGACTCTGAAACCTGTGAACAACAGATTTTTTAGGTTTCAGGGTATGCAAGATAGGTTTCGGATTCTAGAAATTAGAGAATCGGTTCCGATGGATAGGTTCCATGTTCTACACAAAAGCGTGCCGAAAGCTAAATCGGAGAACAACACAACCTTCGAAAACGGGTTGAAGACTTTTTATCTATTCTCGCTTTGAACTTGGAACTAGAAGAACGATAGAAGGTAATTCCGTCCCAGACTGGTGTTTGATTGTAGGATTAATTGAGTGGACTGAAGAGGAGGGAGGTTAGTACAAATTGAGGAGCTGAGCTTGGCTTTGCCTTGCCTGGTGAGGTTCCTAATTAACTTCTTCTTCAGATATGGGGAGACAAATCCCACATGGGCTAATCCGTGAATTAATGGATCAAAAGCCACGACCCCTTTCGGATCTCAAAGTCATCCTCCTTCCACTAAAATTGTGTCTATGCGTGCTTGGTCTGAATCAATTATCAAGGTCGTCTTACTAAATACGGCACAGGCACGCAAATTTTTTTTTTTTTTTTTGGGTGGCTAAATCTGCTGTTGCGTGATTCAATTTGCTTTCTCTTATTTGGGGGATTGTCGACAGGACAGGCATTAACGTGGGGATCGATCAGGTCTCAATAGTGCGCTCAGGTTTCATCCATGCATAGGCGTTTCATGGTTTTGGATTGTCTTTATGCTGGCAAAAGACTTTTTTTGTGCATTGGGCCGTTGGATTGCGTCACGGGGATGATTTCCTGAAAAAGTGATAAATCTATTATGCAACCGTCAATTTAGTCTTAAATCTTTTGATAATTTGTCTACTTTGGCCGGAAATAGATGACGCGGATGTCGGCCGTCTTACGTGGCATGGTCGACGCTGACGTGAATAATTTAATTACAAATTTTCTAATTTTTTTTTCTTACGATTCTTTATTATTATTATTTTTTGTTTTGTCCTGATATACGTTTCTTTTTTTTTTCTCGAGGGGTTGACGAGGGTTGTCCAGGCATCGGCGATTGTCGGTGGCCCTTGTCAGCCACAGGTGAGGGCCATGACGCCCCCGCCGATCGCAAGCGAGGGCCGTAAACTCCTCGCCAAGTCTGTGCCAGTCAAGGAGGGTTGCAACAACCTTCGCCTCAGTGCGAGATGAGGGCTATCGTGGTCCCCTGCCATGAGACCCTTGCCGGCCACATTTACGAGGCCTTCGGGAAACAAGAACCGTAAAAAAAAAAAAAATACAATAAATTTTGAGAAAGTTACTTGAAAAATTTGCATAAAATTATTCACGTCACATAAGACGGCATGCGTGCACTTCATTGATTCTGGGCCAAATTTGACTAGCAGGACTAAATTAACAAATTGTCAAAAGATTCATGATTAAATTGGCATAATTGAAAGGTTTATGATAGAGTATGCTTAAGTTTTTTTGGACAATTTTTTCTTGTATTATGTGTTAATGGTCGTAGTATTCTAGAACTTATCCTCTTTTGTTTCTTGACCTTTTGATAGATGAAAGCCTTTTTAGGTGATCATTTGCCAATTGAAATGCATAAATTTTCAATTTTTTATCAGGTATGTCGTAAATAAATGTTTTTAGAGTGCTCATTACGCAATCAAATAAGAACAACTTATACTTTAAAGCACTTACATTTTTGTTAATGCGTATAATCCGGTATTTAACATGCTTTATCTAACAAATATACTAAATCAGCAACTACGTCAGTGCTTAACACTTCCATCAATTGGATGGGTGTAAAGCTTGTGCAAAATTTCGTGCCTAATAATTGTTAATCGAGTGAGTTGATTTGCACATCATATTACCTGTTCGAGAACACCGCATGTCGCATTCTACACCTTCAAATAAAGTGCAATTATAGCATACAATGTCGGTCTTCAGTACAATCAAATCTTAGAACTTATCAGAAAATACAATTGAGTTCTAAAATTTCAAAAAAAGTGCATCAAGTCCTAAAACGTATCAAATTTGTGAAATAAAGTTCTTCCGTTGACGGTACTTTTTGAAAGTTTTAAGACTCGATTGCACTTTCGTGATAAGTTTTAGGACTCCATTACACTTTTTCGGCAAATTTTAGGACTCAATTGCACTGCTTTCGTGATAAATTTTAAGATTTCCAGTGCGCTTATCCCAATTAAATAAAATGATCAAGATATGCATGAGTTTCTAAAACAGAACACACACACACACAAAAGACCCGAAACATAAAGACACAAAGATTATATATGTAATGTAACGAAGAGGTCAGGCATGCGTTTTACAGAGACTACAGGAATCTTTCCCCAATCGATAATATTGATTTCTGTGAATCTTGAGATACTGGCGGCCTCAACATTTTTGGAATTTTTCTGTGAATCTGCAAAAGTCGGATTTCCCTCTTTTCTCACTCTTATGGCTGAAAATAATCATCATCAATTCACTTCATCTTCTTGATTTTTTTTTTCCTCAACATTTTTTTTCGACCAAAAAAAATTCACTTCATCTTCTTTACGTGGATTTATTCCTCTCTCGAAAAAAAAATGCCAAAAAAATTATAAATTTATTGCAATTATATCAATTCGGTCATAAACTTTTTTTTAGCCTAATTTAATCATAAATCTTTTACATTTATGCCAATTCAGTTGTTCCAGCCAATTTTGGCCTGGAAATCGTTGGTTTGGCATGACCGACACTTACATGGCAATTTTTTTTTATAATTTATTTATTTATTTATTTATTTCTTTTCTTTCTCTTTTTTGCAACCTTCTTCTGTCAGAATGGCGATCGGCCAGAGGCTAGGGCCAGTTAGGCCAAACCTTGCCAGCCCTCGCCTCTGGGCCTCTGGTCGATCGTCGAGGTAGGGCAATCGGCTGGAGGGAGAAGAGAAAAAAATCGAAAAACATTACAAATGAAAGATTATGACTGATAATTGTAATAGGTTTAGGAAATTTTTAGCAATTATAGTGTGTGTGTGTGTGTGTGTGTGTGTGTGTGTGTGTGTGTGTGTGTGTGTGGCAGTGTTTGGAGAAGTGTGAGTTGGGTAATTAGATGAGTTGGAGGGGACAGAAATGTTGGGGTTCAGAAACTGCGACAAGGGGGAGACCCTCTTCGTTTATGTCGAGGGTTTGCCGCCTTCGTCTCGTTCACTAAAAACTTCTCGGAGCTCTACTCGCCACACAATTCAAGGCCGAACTCCGGAAATCTTCGCAACTTGCCAAAGTCGGAACACGAACATGTCCCGAACACATTGTCTCCCAAAATTCATCAGCTGTGTCTCGTGAGTCTTCTCAGGCTTTTGTCCTTCACCGCGCTTGGTTGGGTACGTTATAGTGTCGGAAAAATGATTATTAAAAAAAGAGAGAGTCTAAAACCTATTGTAACGATTCCAAATTGAAAGACCTTTTGATTTGACCAATTCAATCCTAAACAGACAATTTTTTTTTAATTAAGTTCTTCCGGCTAATATGAGTTGGAAATCGCTAATGTAGACACCAATCGTTTTACATGACACAGTTGGTGCTGACATGGATTATTTTTGAATTTTTTTATTTTTATTTTTTCACTGTGGCTAGTGAGGGTGCAAAGGGCTGGAAGCCCTTGCTAGCCGTTGGCTCGTTGGTTGCATTCAAGGGCAAAGACCTTGTATAGATCTGCGCAAGGTCATTGTTGCCTTGCCGGCCGCAATGAGAAAAATAAAATAATAAAAAATTATAAAAATTATTCACATCAGCTTTAACCGTCATATGCGTCTACGTCATCAATTTCTGACCAAATTGACCGAAAAAAAATGAATTGGCAAATTTTCAGAAGGTTTAGAACTAAATTGACATCTGCACAATAGATTTGAGAAAAATACAAAAGAAGTCCTAAATCTATTGTGATCGTATCAATTCAGTCTTAAACCTTTTTTTGCATTGCCACCAATTGAGTCCATTCGATAAATTTTAAACAGAAATTGCTAACATGAACGCTAGCCGTCCTACGTGGCACGGTTGATGCTGACATAATATTTTTAATAACATATTAATAAAATTTAATAGATTTTATAATTTTTTGGATTCATTTTTCTTTTCTTTTTCTTTTATGTGCTTCTTTTCTTGCTCATTTTGTGGGCCGGCAAGGGCCGCCAACGGACTCTCCCAACCACAGGTGAGGGCCGGGATGCTCTCGCAGGCCCTAGGCGAGGGCGGCAAAACCCTTGCCCCCCGATATGGGAGTCATGGCCCTCGCCGGCGAGGGGCCGCAGAAACCCTCGCCCTAGTGGCCGACAAGGGCGTTGCGGCCCTCTCCCAGAGCTGGCGAGGGGCCACGATGCTTTCTCCCAAGGCGAGCGGGGGTTAGTTGGCAGCCCTTGCGGATCAACTGCCCAAAAAAGAAAGAAAGCAAAGCACATAAAAGTTCGCCCAAAAAAGGGGCAGAAAATTTAAAAAAACTATTTAAAAAAATGTTTTTAACTATAAAATAAAGTCTATATTAGCACCGGCCGTGCCACGGCGTCAACGTCAGCAATTTGTGATTAAAATTGGTCGGATAGACTCAATTGGTACAAAAGTTAAAAGGTTTAAAACTAAATTGGTTCCATTAAAAAGTTTAAAACTGGATTGGTAGTAATGCAATAGATTTAGAATTTTTTTTTTTTTTTTATAATTCTTCCTCAAAGTATCATATGCAGCCGCTGCACATCGTGATACGCAGGCCAAGGCCAAGGCCCGTCATAGATGTCGCATGCACCGACAAATGGCGATTTATTTGAATTCGGGAGAGTTAGTCGAGTCTCCTTCTTACCGGAGGCAGCCCCCGCCGGCCCCCTATCTTCCACTCTGCCACAAATTGCTCTTATGCTTCTAGTTTATCGATTACGCATGAGAGCCTGACACCATTGCATTGCCATATCGCCCGCAAACTTTCTGTACTATATATATATATATTTTTTCTATCCACCACATCACCCATAGATGATTAATATGTAATTCTCTCGAGGGTACCTTATCTTTTGCTAATTGGTTAAGTTTCATAGTGAGACGTTGAAGGGTGTCGGATGTGAGTCACCCCACGTGCCCCATAACCGGTACGACCGGCGCATTCTCGGTCCTCTCGTACTACGGAAAGGCCCTCTCAGAGCTGATACCTTTCGATTTATGCGAACTTTTACTTGTCGAGCGACAGCCCTTCCAATCGGTACCGTGAGATCACTGAGGCCGGATTTCAATGTCTATTATATATACACCCGAGAGAGAATCAGCCTAGTTCCATTTTTCCACCCTAAGCGCTAACTAGATGGGAAGATTCATGAGCAAAATAAGATGTAAAAACACCCATATAGCCTAGACTTATATTGTCTATGGACGTGATAAATCAGCAAGTACAGGGTTTCGGTAACCAAGCCATTACAGGACCCCAGTTACACGACTAAACTCATAAGAGGAGTGATTGTAGCTCATCCTCACCGATAATGTAACGTGAGATTGATCTACAAGGGTGTAAATATCTTGAACGTGTCGAGCAGAAATTGTAAATTGCCAGGCAAGACGCTACGGTTCTTCTTACAGTAGCTTGAGTCGGCGCAAGGCGCTATGAGAATGGACTACGATAAAAGTCCGTCAGAACTTTGTCGATGAGATGATGTGAATCAGCATGTTTATTTGGCCATCCCGGAAGAAGCATGTTGCCTAGCTTAGACTTGACTATTGGGAAAAGACAAATTACGTTGCGTTGTTTAACTAAGTATGGTAAACATCGGTCGAATACGCAGGATGGAATCAAACTCACCACATAAGAGTCTTGCATTTCCAGAGTGTGGAAACTAATCGAAACGGAAATCGGGAGGGCTCTTCCATTGATGGTCGCCACTCCCCGAAATCAACACTACAAAGTTCAGCTTTGATCATATTCATCTAAGCTGTGGAGGCGGCCTTTTTTCATTTTTGATCGAAATGATGTCGTCTCGGCTTAGCCTCTACAAGCTTTCCTCCTTTTACTTCTCATCAAATTTGAGAGGCCTTGCTTTCTGGGTGGGGCTGTAGAGCCGTCAGTTGCTTGCTTAGAAGATAAATGGTGTCTTGACACTCTGCAAGCTTCTTTGCTGCTGCGGCTATCTCCTCCTGCCAGAGTATTAGAGAAACTTTAAAGGATACAAAATTGCTGACAGACTAGAAAACATGCATTCACACCTTTTTCAACCACAAAAAACGATTGTTTACATTTCTGGATGTAGTCATTGAATAGTATTGAGACTGGACAGACAATTGTAGATCAAAACAAATATATCTTTCTCAATGCTTAGCAGTCTACACTTGAATATGAAGCTGATCTATTTTGTTATGAGGGTTGAAAAGGGCAACTGTTAATGTTGACTACAATCTAATGACACAGTGGAGTTTGTCCTATCAGTGGATTTTGAAATAAGATAGATCCATTTCACAGACATGTCTGTTGGTGAGGCATCTGATCGATAGTTCATAAACAAAAAGGTACAAGACAAGAAGAGCAAATTAACAGCCACTAGTTGACGATGACAAAATTGTGGTCATATTCCTCCCGATCCTCAATGTATGTGTATATCAAAGATGTATGGTGCTTCGTAAATTGCCTTTGTACCTTGCAATAATAGGTATTTGTCTACCATGACTCTTTCCAATTTAACTTCTTGAAGATAAGAAGCAAGTCTAAGGAAGACTGTTACTTAAGATTAGGTAAATCTACCGTACCTGTTTGCTCTTGAGGTCAAGATCTGCTGCAGATGATGAGCATGTTGTGCAGTTCTCCTTCCTTTGAAAAGAGATAGAGGACATGTAAGATATACTTTTGACATCAAGTTTTGAAAAAAAAAAAGTGCGTCACGATGAAAAACAAGTTATGCTGCTTAGTGCTTATGTATGAAGTTGGTAGCCTGAATAGCATGACTATTACTCAGAAGCGATGAAAGGCAGCTGACATTCAAGTACAACATTGGAAATTGCACAAGCATGACATTTATCTTAGGACATAGACATGATTTTTATCAGCTCTGATCTGAGGGCGAGAAATTGCAAGACATTCCTTTCAAGATTTGTTTAACCTTGAAGGAACTCCAATGACCTGGCTGATATACCTCTGGTCATAGGGGTACGAGCAAGAGAAAACAGCAATCTACAAGTCCTGGGTCTAAACGTGGGTTTTATCTGACCTCAAGCCCTAAGAAAACAGGGAACCACCTCCATTCAAAAAGCCTATTTTGGATATAAACGATGATTAATTTTTATTCTATAAGTTCAAACCCTGGGACAAGTTAATCTTAACGGACTGTAATATCTTTCATGTAAAGGTAAGGCAACAAATTTCGACCTTTTGATTTTCTGCTGAAGATCCTCACACCTAGCTTGAGTTTCCTGATGATGGTGCTTTTCTTCAGCAAGTTGCTCCTCTAACTTCTCAATCTTGCCAAGTAAAATCTTCACTTCAGCTTCCAAATCGTGCGCCCGCATTTCTAATGATTTGTAAGACTCTGTCATGCATTTTAGTTGAACCTCTGCTAAGCTGTGCGAGTTTTGACATGATTCTAATTGCAATTTCAGTCCTGTAAGAAGCTTCTCTTTTTCCAGCAGCCGAAGCTTTGTAGTCTCGAGATCAGTGCACCTAGATATGCCTGATACAACGTCCTCTTTCTCTGACTTGAACAGGTTCACACCCTCCTTTGAATATTGGCAAGATGAAACCCTTGACCCAATCTGGGAGCTCGTGTTTTCTTCTTGAAATCCCTCAGCATAATCCTCAATATAAGAAGTAGAAAAGATATTGCCACATTCATCTGTATATGTATTTCCTGACAGCTTTTCTTCAGCGACCTTACTCTCCAGCAAAGCAACCTTGACTATGCATTCTCCATCATTAGTATCTCCCTCACGACCTGGGTAGCTAATGATGCCAGATTTTAGTTCACTAGCTGTACCAACAATATCTGAAAGTTGAATAACAAAGTCAGCCAAGGTTAAGTTGTTGCATGCAAGGTTCTCGACAGAGGTGGAGAAAGATTGTATCATCTTTTCTAACCCTTTCCCATAACTGGAAAAATCCTGGCATAAGGCTGCTTCCTTGCCTAGAGAAAATACAAACTCGTGTATCTGAGAAACTGCCTTTTCAAGGTTTTGCTTTCTGATATTTATGTTGCTAGTCTTAGGGCAACCCGTGATGACAGATATCACACTCTCTGCAGTCTTCACTTTATCTTCAGCAATAGGATGCTGACCATATCTATCGCTTGGATGAGCTTCCTCTGAGATAGGACCGATTGAATGAAGTAATGGAGCATCTGGGATCTGTACAGCATTTTTTATATCTAGCAAAACTTTTCCTATGTCAACATCTGGAGCGTGAGACTCAATTACCATACCGATTTTGGAGAGCACATTGGGCAATTGCAGATCCTCTGTATGGGGCTTGCGCTGTCTGGTTGGAGGACAAGCGCATGGCACCTCCTGATTCACTGATGAATTTATGCTAGGATCCTGCTTAGGAAGGAGATTTGCATCCTTGGAATTTGTAATATCTGCTGGTGCTACACATTCTACATTTGCTTTGCCGGCAGAACCTGTACTTCTAACAGCGGAACTGTTTACACATGTATCATCAGATGAACAGGCCAATTTCTCCATTTCAAGAAAGTCATCCATTAATTGTCTGTCGCTCTCATGTGACCGCTCATCAGATTTGTCTATGCTCTTAGCACTCTTCAACTGAGGCATGCTGGAGATATGCGGACCCCAAGATCCAGAGGAGCTTCCTTCTTCTTCGATTCCATCTTCACAAGTAGAACTGGCACTTGGCAGAATGCTTGCAATTTGACTTGAGAAGTCTTCGATATCCAAACCCATGTTGGACTCAGGGGACCGTTTCAGTTCACCTGCCTGAATCTGAGCTTCTAAGCTCTTAAGCCTGCCAACAGTTTTGGCACACATGTTTCTCAAAGCCTGCAATTCTGAGTCACGAGCAGCCAAAGTTTCTTTCAACATCTTTGATTCTTCTTCCGTTGCCAGCAAATGCTTACTGAGAAAATCAAATTCTTTGTAACATAGCTGAGGACGGTCAAAGGAGGTTTCAGTCTCACAAGACGGCCTAGAACTAGGATTGCTAGCTGTATTCTTCCTTAGCCAATTGTCACTGGAAATTCGGCTTGAGCTCCCAACTTCCAGCTTCATTTGAGCTAATGCAGCTGGACCAGGCAATTTCTTGCGAATGAGGCCACGTAGTCTCTGGCATTCTGCTTCCAGTTTCGAGATTTTTTTGACATCCTCCAAATGCTTATGGTTTAAAGCTTCTGCTGACTTCATGCTTATATTCTTCTCCTGATTTCTAATATCAAGTTCTTTAGAAACCATGTGCAGCTCATATTTCAGTGAGTTCATGTCCTTCTCATATACCTTAATATCCTGTTTAAAAACTTCAATCTGCAAATTAGCATGAGATTTTTCTTCATTGACACTTAATAGTGTGTCGATATGATCCTGTAATGACCCGGAAAGTGCAGCATTTTCTGCAGATGCCTGAAGAAGTCGACGATCTAGTTCGGCTACCTGTGTCTCAAGACCAAGTTTCATTTCGTCCCATTGCTTGGCTTTGGTACGAATTACTTCTTGCAAGTTTCTCTCACTCTCCTCCTTTACATTTCTTATCTCCCTCGTGCACTCCTTCAGAGCACCATCCAAGTGGGATGCCCGGCCCTCAGCAGTGAGCTTCAACAGCATAGTAGATTCAAGTTGCTGTCTCAGTGCAAGGGTTTCTGCATCTGCCTTCTCCCATCCTGAGAAAAATGAGGTAATGTTGTTTAACCTATTTAGCGCCTCACAATTATAAACAATTCAAGCCCCCCGGGGCAAGACAACTGTAACACAAAGTTTGGTATTACGAACTCTATTGCTTAACGCACCTTCCGGTTCCCACACCAGTCTAGAATTTTGATCGCATTTTTGAAAAGTTTAAAGAGAGGTATGCACAACTATAACTTTATCAAACTCATATGTGCACTGAAGTAATCTAAGTGAACATTTCAAAAAGTCATTGATAAATCTGGTGGAGGAAGGGCTAACTATTGCTCTTATCTGCATGATTGGGTGGAGATAGAGAGATTATTTAAACTACTAAGAGAGCTAAGCTGACTACTACGGATTTGACCTGAAACAGCTTCTTCAGCAACTTTGGCATGTTGCTTGACCAGATTCTCCTTCGAACTAATCTCCAAATAAGCTGCAGACAGCTTTTCATTCAAGTTTTTAACTTGGGACTCCAAAGAAGTGACTTGAGATTCCAGTATAGTGACATGACCTTCCAATCCACTCAAATGCTTGTATGAATCCATGGCTATCTGAACATAGTTTACCTTCACACAGTCCTGACCAAGAAAATGGAGAAACTTAAGCAGGAGTTATTTGACCAAGAGCAAAAGATAATTCGCTAAAATGTTCTTTCTATAAAAAAAATGAAAAGACTACTCCCTTGATCCCTGGCATAAGTGAAATTGACGACAATGGATGCAGATGGGCATACCTCATGTCCCATTGATGCTGCTTTAGACAAGGTAATTGCAGGATCAGATGGGGCAACCGCTTTGTCAGACAGGTTCTTGCCCGACGATTTCTTCTTCCACGGCCAGCCACGACGGTCCATTTCAGGATATGCTTCCTAAGTTCATATTACATGATTGTTATTAATTACCTATCTCTTCTTCCGGGCAGGGGCATAGAGTGAACAACAAAATGAGGAAAAAAAAAACTACTAAATGGAGGGGCCCCAACAGATGACCTGTGATAAAATAGAAATGTAAACTTTACTAGGAACGACTTCGAATCTTGCGGATGCTGATCATCTCAAAATCACATTGATATTGAAATAGACATGAGAGCATGATCATCTGATGCCAAATTTTTCGGAACCTCTTGCAAATAGGTTAATTCTCTCCATTCTCAGGCATTAATCACACAAAAGGTCAGAACAATTTTCTCAATGGTTCGAAATTCTCACTCGTGTCTGGGACAAACATTCGCCAAGAACAGAGTGGTGTTGTCCCACGGTCGTAGAAAAAAAAATTCAGCAAGAACAGAATCAGCCATTTCATTTCGAAAAATGCTAAACGGCTCGCAAATTATTGCAGCTCTGAACCAACCACCGAAAAAACAAAAAACTAAAGAAATAGAGCTAAACTAACCGTGCGTTGTCTAGACAGAGGGAAAAGAAAACCTGAAACGAACAGAGCCAACGAGAGCGGGAAAGGGGGAAAAAAACCACGACTGTTGTTTAGTAAATTTCATCGGTCACAGTTCAATCCTTCACTGAAACCACTCAAAACGCAAAACGAAGCAGCAGGATCAATGGCCGAGTCTACTTCACTCGCTCCCACTTACAGAGAGAGAGAGAGAGCTTGCGCCTCGCAATAACATCCATGGCCAAAACTAGAGGAACAGAAAAGAAGCAAAAACCAGAACGAGCTCAGCTACACAAACGGTGACAACGCCAGGGACAAGAAATTTCATAAGCCACGTCTAGACGGCTCACACCCACGATGCAGCCCCGACGACCTCCTAGAAAACGGACAGGAAAAGCGATTTCTACTCGGCCAAACACTCGGAACGCAGCGGAATCTACGTAGCTTGATCGCGAGCAAAAACGTACGAGAGAGAGAGAGATGTGGAAAGCGAGGGAAAACCAGAAGCAGTACTTCTCTCGAGCCGAAACTCACCGGAAGAAGCGGCGACGAGTTTGAGCTCGACGAGGTCGATCGAGCTTCGACGAGTGTGCCGTCCCTGTGGGGGAGAAGCGAGCTTGGGATCAGCGCGAGGAAAGTGAAGAGGACGACGCGAGAGAAGAAATAGGAGGGAGCTTCAAAAAAAATGCGGGCGACGTCTCAATCGAGAGACGCTCCTCCGAGAGAGGAAGCCAGCGAAAAAGCGGCGACGCCACGTCAGCCGCATGCGGGGCCCGCGGCTCCCTAATTACCGTTTTGCCCTTGCAAAAGTACTCATGAAAGGGTAGATAATGGTCAACGCCCGGGGGCGCGGCCTGTGTTCGAGTTCGTTCCTTTTCGGGGCAAGTTTGTCTTATAACCCCAATAGCCTTAAAATTTGAATTGCAACTTTAATTTTTCCGTTACTTCCATGAAACAATCCTAAACTTAGTATCCTTATTAACACTGTCTCTGATGTCCAGACAGGATACCAAACTCATGATCGGATAGATTAAGGATGCCCACCAGGTCCGATTCATCCGAGAATTGGAGCGAATCAACTTGGACCAATTGATTGAAGGCCAGTTTTAGGGACGGATGGCGCGATTTCCGATTTCGTAGATCTAGCACCGGCACGAAACCCGTCTTCTTGGTTCCATTCGGTTCAGCTAGTCTGGTTTCTAGGCTGAACCAATTTTAAACCAATTTTGAGGTCTTTCACAAGAACAATAAATTTTGCACCCATGAGGAGTTCAAATTTAAACGCGAAGAAACAACGGCAATTTCACTTAATCCGGAAATGTTTTTGGAGTACTTCGGTTTTGTACCCATGACATAATACGGATCATTTCCCTAGTTGAACCGGGATTCGGACTGAAACCTGCCAGTCGAAGAACCGACGGTTCCAGAACCAATCAATTTGGTTCCCGATTTCGGTAATTTGAACCATACGAGATCTCATCTCTCATTCGAGCCGGTCTAAATATGGGGGGGGAACACCCCTCGAATAACAAATCACTCGATGACCCTAGCAAGGGCCCATTGGGCCCGAACCTCAACGAAGAAGACCCAAAGCCCAAAGACCAAAGCCCAAAGACAACATTCATATCAGAGAGAGATATATAAGCCTCTCACGAACCCTAGTAATCCTCCGCTTTCTTCTTCATCCCCGACACTTGCACACAGGCACACACGCCTCCGTTTCGCCGCCGCGAGAATGGGTCGGGTCATCCGGGCGCAGAGGAAGGGAGCGGGATCCGTCTTCAAGTCCCACACCCACCACCGCAAGGGCCCCGCCCGCTTCCGCAGCCTCGACTTCGGCGAGCGCAACGGCTACCTGAAGGGCGTCGTCACCGAGATCCTCCACGACCCGGGCCGCGGCGCGCCCCTCGCCCGCGTCGCCTTCCGCCACCCCTTCCGCTACAAGAAGCAGAAGGAGCTCTTCGTCGCCGCCGAGGGCATGTACACCGGTCAGTTCGTCTACTGCGGCAAGAAGGCCACCCTCGTCGTCGGCAACGTCCTGCCGCTGAGGTCGATCCCCGAGGGTGCCGTCGTCTGCAACGTCGAGCACCACGTCGGCGACCGCGGCGTCTTCGCCAGGGCATCTGGGGACTACGCCGTCGTGATCAGTCACAATCCGGATAACGACACGAGCAGGTGCGTGCGTCATGTTTCCTTTTTTTCCCCTTGGATCGAATAGGATTAGGTTGTCCTTTTAGCGTGCTTGAGCTGAGGGAATTAGTTGCTGGCGAACACAGCGTACAGCAGATGGGAGTTGTGATTGCCTGAGTCATGGTGGACTGTTGGGTTGCTCTTGCTTGCAGTTGATTTGATTTGAAATGGTTAAACTTTCAGTAAAATGTATTATTCGTAGACCCAATTTAAGCACGGTTGTGCGCACTAGAATCGAGCATTTGTTCGTAGGGTAAGAACTGAATAGTGGGGTGATTCGTTACTTAATAGAACATCTCGTGATTATCTTGATTGCATGATAATTATCGCTTTTTTATTGTGTTTGTCCATGTATTTCAGCAAGGCTCCTAAAGAAAAATGTCATTCTTGTCAAGTTATACACTTGTTTATGTTCGTTGTTTGGGTTTCTGCATAAAATGTTTAAACTCCTAATTTGAGGCTGTCGCATCCAATGGAGATATTTTAGTGTGTTTCACTTGTTTGTAACTTTGTTCGCTGTTAAAGTTATTACTCTGTAAGGCGGATTCGATTGGGACAATGTAATGTGGTGAGGCAAATGATTATATAATGCCCACATACATTAAGTTTTGGATCCCAGAGACAAGAAAAAAATTCTTGTAACTGTCGGGAGTTTCGCTCTTGTTCAATTTGTGGATAGTCTCCGAAACTTTGCTTGTCTGACTAAATTGTTGGAGTCGGTTGACTTTTAGCCCACTGCAGTGCTTAGGCACTACGCCATCTATTCGTTTTTTTTCCATCAAGTGAACTGTTCATTATTTTTGTGACCTGGGGTCACTCCTTGCATGTGTTCTTGGCTTTGTATGTCGAGCCATATTCTGCTAAGGAGATAGGAGCCAATTGGAGGGGGTAGGTATAGTAGAGTTGATAAGGGGAAGAGATTAGGTGAAGATTTACATACATAAATGCAGCAGTGATGCTCTTGAGAGGAAGGGAAATCCCTGACTATTTTCATGGGAACAAGGGAGATTTACATACATAAATGCAGCGGTGGTGCTCTTGAGAGGAAGGAAATCCCTGACTATTTTCATGGGAACAAGGGAAATTTTGTATTTTCACATGAAGTTTGACCTATCGAGTGTTCATATTGTGATGATATGGTGTGCACATTATGGGTAGAAAATGCATTATCAGATCTTGATTTGCTTGTGATGTCATATTAGTGCACCCATAGACGTTATATTTTATTATTTCCACGCTCGTAAATGAAGCTCACTAAATAACCTATGAGTTCACATTGTTTGCATTGGATGGCAGGATTAAGCTCCCCTCCGGTTCTAAGAAGATTGTTCCAAGTGGGTGCCGAGCAATGATCGGGCAGGTTGCTGGTGGAGGGAGGACTGAGAAGCCTCTCCTTAAGGCTGGCAATGCTTACCACAAATTCAGAGTCAAGAGGAACTGCTGGCCTAAGGTACGTGGTGTGGCAATGAACCCTGTCGAGCATCCCCACGGAGGAGGTAACCACCAACACATTGGGCATGCGAGCACAGTCAGGCGCGATGCTCCTCCTGGCCAGAAGGTTGGTCTCATTGCTGCGAGGAGGACCGGTAGGCTCAGAGGTCAAGCTGCGGCTACTGCTGCCAAAGCCGATAAGACAACTTAAGGAGCATTGCTATTTGATCTTTACTTTATTTTTCTTTCTTTAAGGATTGACTTGTTGGGGACCTTTTGTAGTCCACTTCCAAAGATTAGTTGGCGCCTTTTGTGGACGAAGTACCGACAACTGTGAGAGTTGTGTTTTATATATGATTTTTTGTGTTCCTTGGGAGCTTTTATTATGTGATAAGCTGAATAGCAATTGCTTTTATTTCCGACTCTTCCTTTGCCTCTGTTTGGGGAAGTATCTTCTAATGGCTTGACCTGACTCCCAGAGCTGCAACGGCTTGGGTGTGGTGGATTGGTGATGGTGGTACCTTTGACAGGCTTATTTCTTGGGTCAAAAGTGGGATAGGCTGTCGTCAGATGGTTTACACTTTTTATGAATCGGAACTTGGTTTGGTTGCTGTTGGCCCTATCAGGAGAGAGAGAGAGAGAGAGAGAGAGAGAGAGAGAGGTGGTGGTGGTGGTGGTGGTGGTGGTGGTTGGTGGTGGACGGGCGGAGCAGCACAACAGAGGGCTTTTGGGGTGCGGACGTGGAAGCTGCACCTCGACTGTAGTGCTTGGCATTGGATGGTGGAGGTTGCGTTGCCATTGCAGTGCTATAAATGACGGTGGATCTATGGTCGGTCTCCCTTAGCTGTGCCGTCAGGGAAGGATCTGTTGGGAGCGTCCTCTGTTCTTCAAATGGAGGCGCCGTTTCTGGGGCATTTGCATAGCTCCCATGTAATGTTTATAAAGTCAGTGCTTTATATGACGTCGTTTAGTTGATTGAGATACTTTAGTCCGGGTTAATGCTGATTGCTGAGTACATGTTCAAAATATGCGTTGTTTTAGTCATCCATGCTTCGTTTGGCAATCTGAATTTGAGTTTAGTGTATGATGACTTGTTTTCTTATCCTAAATCTGAGGATGTCATTTGAACCGGACAAACTTGGATATGGCCGAATAAAACCTGGAAAAGAAATCCGGAACAATGGGATGAGATTGAATCGAATTGGATAACATTAAATTTGTTTTAAAAAAAAAGGAGAAGTGCGCTGAAAGGTTTAAAATTTGTTAAAAAGTATAATCAAATCCTAAAACTTGTTACCAAAGTGTAACTGAGTCCTAAAATTTTCAAAATATGTAATCAAGTCATAAAACTTGTGCAATCAAGTCCTAAAACTTTCAGAAAAATGCATTCAATAGAAGAATTTGATTTGACCAATTTGACAAGTTTTGAAACTTGATTGTATTTTTTGAAATTTATATGCTTTAGTTGTACTTTTTGAAAGTTTTAAGATTTAATTATACTGTCGTGACAAATCTTGAGATTCTCAACATAACTTCGATGGTGGCAAGGCTTTGGTAAAAACCTTCACAAGACAGAAGAGGAAGACCTCACACCTCGACGAAGACCTTTGCGCTCCTTGATGAAGATCTCTACCCGATAAAGACGTATCGCTGCATAGTTGTACATAAATGACGCTTGTGGTCACCTGAAATTCCGTCGTCTCCTCTCTCTCTCTCTCTACGGTGCTCCCCGTCGGTGGATTTTTAGAACCACACTCCACCAGCGACGGTCGTGTAGAGAGACAAGGTTCCTCAATCTCATATCTATGGATCCGACAACCCATTTTCTCTATTATTCTCCCTCACGCTCGACCACTCTGATTTCGTTGCGGTGGACCACCGTGACGACGGCCGTGTAGAGGTCGCGCAAGATGATGATGATTTCCCTGCTCATGTCTTCCGTTTTTATCAACGACTACTACTCAGGAAAAACGACTCATTTGCAACCAGGGACGTGAATACTTTGCTTCCCATAGTTTTTTCTTATCTTGTTGCTTTTTCTTTTTTTTTCCTAATCGGAATCTTGGGGGGTTTTCAATCAGCTATGGTAACCATTGGGGGTTGCCCACTGCCCACTTGAGAAGGGGGAGGTCGGGAGTTTGATTCGCCACTTTCTCATGGGTTGGGGGTGAGGACGTGTGAGTAAGGAAGCAATACACTGCATATAGTGCACACACCGTTGGTGGCCATGTTTCTTCAATTCTCTATCAGCAATCAAAAGCTGTTTAGCTGAATTTGTGAGAGTTATTATTAAAAGAAACTGGTTTATTTACAATAGGCAGAGATTTTTTTTTTTTATCAATTGATAAAAAAAAGGATTTACGTTTTCATTTGAGATGAGCTGATTCTTTAAATCATAGAATGATCAATAATATCAAAGTATGTTGTCTCCTACTCAGACTGATAAATTCAAGAGAAATTGCTATATCCTCTATTCAAAGGGGAGAGATGAGTTTAAATATTCTGATGATTCAAAAGGATTCAAATTTTATAAAATTAATGAAAAATGGTATATTAATTATCGAACCAGTTCGTTTGTCTATAAAAAATGACGGACAATTTATTATATATCAAAGTCTAAATATTTCATTGGTTCATAAGAGTAAGCCCCAAATCAATCAAAGATACCCAAAAAAAAAAAAAAAGCTATGTAGCCAAGATTAATTTGGATAAATCCATTACAAGTGGCGTTCTGTCCAAGCACCAAAAAATTCTGTCATTTTCTAGAAAAAAAAAAAGAACTTCACGGAAAATATTTTCTTAATGTATCATATTTTTTACGAAAATAAATGAAACCTTAATTTCCTGGATTTTTTATCAGGGTCTCGATGCAGAATTAGCAAATACGGACCGGGGTATTGGAAGTCCAATTGTCTTTTACAGCCTCTTTATCTCGTCTTATCAGAATAGGAGATCGAGAATCTAATCGCAAAAGTGCAACTTCTTCTTCCCGGCCCGGTACTGGGACTGGGAATCCAATAGAGGTCTTCCAAATGTCGAACAGATGCGGTTATTCATGCGCGGTCTGAATTTTCAACAGGTGAGAAAGGTCCCGATGATGGTTGACCGATCCATTCATACGTCACCGTTAGAGATCTGCCAAATGCTTGCCGTTCAGCTTCGATGATCACAAGAAAATGACGACGATTCCAGGTGCAAATTAAATCCTTGACATATGACTTCCGACACCTTTCTGACAGAATTTACTAAGTTGTCGTCTTCGCAAGGCCGATCCATCAATGATAAAAATTCCAACCAGCTTAAAATGTAATCGTTGCAGACACGCTTAGTCGAAAATTGGGTTCCTATGATAAAAATCCAAATCCAACCAACGTTAAATGTAATTGCTGCAGATATGCTTACTCCGAAAACTAGTTTCCTTTAAATGAAATGCAAAAGGCAAGCAGGGATTCCAGTCTAACGCCCAAAGAATCAGAGTCAAATCTGCTCATGAAATAATTTAACTAGGTAGTAAAATTGGTCCTCCCTCCCGGTTCCCATTAATTAATCCTTTTCTGATCCGACAAAGAAAACACTTTTGCTCGGACGTCCTTAAAATTCTCATTTACTCATGACAGCCGTCAACTCCCAAGAATTTAACCACCAAATTTCATCCTCTTTGCACTTTGTTCCCCAACTGGATTGTCACTCCTCCGCTGAGAAGGCATTTCATGCATATACGAGCAATTGGACCCGTTTCGGCAACCCTTCGCAGTATTAAAGAACATGCAAATCTTCTTCTCATTCTTGAGCGTTGTCACTTCATTAGGTCCTAGATTTTGGTCCATTTTCAGATTTTGCAGTTGATACTGATTTACCCCATTTGGTGCAACGTGCACCGAGTTTTCTGGCTTTTCTCCTCCATGTTTTCTTACCAAGTTCTTATAGTAGTCAGCATCTTTCACAGGGTGTGATCCCACTGCCTCCACAGTTGGGACAGGAGCAGGACTCGGTGGCGCGCTCACCTTATAAGAGAAAGGTGGCCGAGCTGTAGTGCTGGAAGGTGGTATTGGCGGAGACAGTAAAGCACTCCCAGGAAGTGGTGTTGGTGCCCACATAATCGGGACGGGTGTAGGACCTGGTAGAATACTCACCTTATGAGCGAAAGTCGGCCGAACTGGCATGGTGCAGGGAGTTGGAATCGGCGCGTCCGGTAGATCACCCAGAGGACGTGCTCTTTCTGTTGCCATAATTGGGACTGGAACAGGAGTCGGTAGACCACTCGCTTTATAGGTGAAAGTTGGTCGATGTGGCACAGCGTATGGAGTTGCTAATGGAGGACCGGCAAAACGAATGGCGGGAGTAGAACTCTGAGCGTTCAATCCACCCAACGCAGGCAATGGAAAGACAACTGGCCGAGCTTGCGGTGCCCTAAATGGAGGTTGCATCTGGTTTTGTACAGAAAAGACTGCATTAGGAGGGGTCGGCGGCAGAAATTTCAGAGACAGATCAATTGAGGGAGTTATCCTCTTTGGTTCAACCGACAGCAGCTCATAGCTTGACACAGAACTTGGTAGACATGTTTGCTTGGGTTGATGTAGCGAAAGCTCAGGGCTTGATAGAGGAAGTGGAGTTTCTTGCTTTGATTCGGTTAGTAACTGTTTGGGGATTGAAAGGGGAATCGACGGACGTATTTGTTCGGTAACAGGTTGGGAAGCTTCAGGGCTTGACGGAGGAACTGGTGGAAGAATATGTTGTGACTCGGGTAGAACAACTTTGGGGCTTGCTGGGGGAGTCGGTGGTGGATTTTTCTTTGAATGGAGGAGCAACATATTGGGGCTTGACGGAGGAACTGGTGGAAGAATATGTTGTGACTCGGGTAGCACAACTTTGGGGCTTGCTGGGGGAGTCAGTGGTGGATTTTTCTTTGAATGGAGGAGCAACATATTGGGGCTTGATAGAGGAGCTGGTGAACTTTTTTCCTCTGATACAGTATTTGGGCTTGCCAGGATAATTGGTGGGTGAAATACCCTTGACTTGGTTACAGAAGTTTTTGAGTTCAACAGGAGATTTGGTGGACACATTTGTTTCAACTCGGACGACAAAATTTCGGGCCTAACAATTAGCTTTGATTTGGCTGGGGAAAGTTCCAGGCTTGACATGGGAAGTGAAAGAGTTGTATGCTTTGACTCTGGTAGAGAAAGTGGGGAGCTCGACTGAGAAATTTGGGGACTAGCTTGCTTTGACTCGGGTGATTGAGTTTCATTCTTCAAAAATTTCCCAAACAGTTGGGGGTCATTCAGGAATTTGATGAGCAGATCGGTGTCAACCTTATTTCCCTGCTCACTGTTCTTCACAAGGACAGTGAAAAACATCGCCGCTGCAGCAGCAGCTAACTCTGCATCTTCAACAGATATCTCTACATCTCCAACAGAGATAGTCTCAACTCCTGAACTTTTCATCTCCTTCTCTTCGATATAAGTTTTATTTTCCCATTTACCTACCAGTAGTTCCAAGGAAGTAGTTTCAGAATCTGACAGAAGTAGGAAAGAAAGTATCGAAGTTGAGATAGTAAAATTAATGCTGAG
Source organism: Rhodomyrtus psidioides (assembly GCA_021437785.1). NCBI lineage: Eukaryota > Viridiplantae > Streptophyta > Magnoliopsida > Myrtales > Myrtaceae > Rhodomyrtus > Rhodomyrtus psidioides. Next base: position 3,632,897 of record JAILYB010000040.1, on the reverse strand, counting down.
TGTTTCCAAGTCAGGTGGAGACTCACCGGTGTCCATATCTTCAACGCCAATGATGGGAACGACTGGTGTGAGGGTATCATCATAGTCTTCGTGTGCAACGTTAGATGATACAAACGGGCTACCAATAAAGAAAGAAAAAGAAGAGAAGAATGAAAATGCAGAATAATGTAATCCAGAAAAATGAGTGTTCAGAAGAAAAGAGTGACATTTACTTAGTTGGTATATATATTGATTGCGGGTAAAACTCCTCGAGCACTCTCAACGCTCTACCATCTTCAGCTCTTGCCTGTTCACTTTCTTCACCAGCGGCAACAAGCCAGTCGCTTCTCACAGCGAACTACAAAGTTTATTCAAAAGGAAACACCAGGACTGTAAATTTAATTCAACAACAAAGGGCAACGAATGCATTCAGATAAAACATTAACTAGCTACAGATCATATTTAATGCCTGAGAAAATATATAACGATAACACAAGCTGAATATATCTTAGAATGGAGAATCTTACTTTGGGAGGGCAGCTCCAATGAATGCAAGGGACGCGAATACGCTTTCTTGATTGCTTTGCCGGATAGCTGCCTCCATATCCTGGAGGCACGGCGTCAAATTTCGCACAATTCAAATCCGATATCTGCAGCGACTTGCCAGAAAATTATTGTTAGCTTTTAGTACAATTTGTGAAGGACAATCCCTCAACAGAGACAGCACAAAACTACATGGAAGCACAATCTTCTATGGTACACAAGTTTGACATAATAACAACCACTTACAAATAACATTGTCTCATATCATCCATAACAGCGGAAGAACATCAGCTCATTAACAGTATTACCTCATAACATAGTTAGCACAGTAAGAATGACCCATAATTTACCATTGTAAAAATATGAATGAGAAGCTAAAGTTAGATTAACACTTGCTAATTAGATGACCAATAATCTTAAGAAGATACTCCTCCAAACAAGGTTTAAATGCTATTGAAAAATGGGAAAACTTCTTTTAAGAGCTTTTTCACCAATCCTTAGTAACTGCATACTAAGAGGAAGCTTCTAACTAGTTTCTTTCTGCTATCCTTAATAAAATGCATGCTCAGCAATTCATAAACTTCTCATGGCTTTGAAGATCATGATCTTGTATACATCACGATTTGCAAATCTTATAAGTCCCTTTAGTATTCTTGCAATATCTTAGGACTTCGCCAACGAACTCTGAAGCGGGAAAAGCTTATGATTGTACCTGAAGAACCTTTTAAAAAGTACATCATTGAACATGCAAGGAACAGAGCAGAGAATCCTCAAGCCCTTTGCTTAATTGTTATTTACGGACCTACCTGTATTAGAGTTGTACACAAAAGAATATACATATACATTGTCATATTACTTTCATGTCCAAAAGTTGACTTGTAACCCCGTCATTGCTAGTCGTCAATAATATGGAAAAAAGCACTAGTGAGAGATTTATACGTGAAAGGCAGTTTTAAAGTCAAGGCCCCCAGACTAATAAAAGATCATGGAGAACACTATGACTTGATATTGACCATGGATTACAATGTGTGTCAATCATCCTAAAGTTTAGCTCATTAAGCTATTTATGTACTTCATTTAACCATTCAAGCAAGTGATTCCAGTTGACAATTTTACCGACTGCCATGCCAAGCAGTCAAAGCCACTTCAGAAGACACAGCAGTTTGATATGGGATGGTAAAGTTCTATTCCAGAATCCAGATCATCAAGAAAGCTTATTTTTGTCAACCAAAAATAATTGTTACTAGCAGAACAAGTTGACCTACTGGATTAAATTAGGCAATGTTATCCTTAAACAAGGCCCGGAGGAGAAAAATTCACAAGCCTCCTGCGTATTGGCTGTAACTACTGAATCTTTCAATAATAACACAGAAAATGCTCAGTCGGTGATATAAGGCACACCAAATCAGAGAAAATGATCAGTTCCCCCAAAATGTTAATCAAGATAATGAACATTGCATTAAATGACTAAGCATATGCAAGTCTTCGAGTAACACTGTTTAGAGAAGCTTAAGGTTTGTAACACAAAAATATGTCCTTAACATGAATTCACAATCTAAGGTCTTTGTCTAGACTAAGAAATTACACCACTGCAGCTTCATCTAAGTCAAGTAATTGCCTGGGGATAGCTGCAATCAACTTTCTTATGTGACACAATTCAGCAAGTAACTAACAAGATTGGGAGATCCTCTACCTGCACCTGAAGCTTATAAACGGGTTGTAAAACCTCTCCTACGCAGATTTCGGCACTTAATTTTGACATTCTGGCAGACTTTCCTTTTCACAGAGTGTTTAGTCTTTGTAATTGGTAATAACACAATCAGAACAAGGAATAAGTTTCCATATTTCATTATACTATATGGAGTAATCTCTCCCTGAATAACCCATGGTGCCCCAAAACAGCTGTAAACCTGGACCCCCTTTGCAAATATGTTAAATACGTCCCACATAAAAGGATAGCGATTGAATGCCAACTGGAGCTGTAAATACAGCTCAAGTTATTCTTTCCAAAATGTTGATTTTTTACGCATGAATAATATATAACCTCCATCTTCGGGAAATATAGCTCTTGCTCATAATAGGTCACTTTGGACACTTATTAGAATTCTCACATGTCTGTTCCTATGAGATTTAATTTGCGCATAACCACACTAAAGCTACAAAGCAGGCAAGCCGTTCCGGAATTAGTCTTTCATAAGTACCCTCCACTTAAGTCGAGATCCATATGGTATCGTATGTTGAACATGGAAAATTAACAATGCGATCATCGCACCGATGAAAATATCTGCTACTAAGCAGAACAATAGTTCAAAAGAGGACAGCAATGATCTGCCACAATTTACCCAAGCACAGGCAAGGTAATCTTTTCAAAGAGCTTGAAAATCAACAGAGTGGAAATCAAATCATCAATCAACTAACTAAAAACGAATGCCTTTTACCGTCCATCAAGCAGAGACTTCGGAATGGTGCCTTGGACGCACGCAGAAATTTACTGTCTCAGACTAACCAATCACTTTCGATACGCACTTCTCTAAAATGCCAAAAAAGAACTCTTCAAGCACAAGGAAATTAACATCTCAATTCTTTTTTTCTTTTTTTGTTCTCCTTCCTCAAAATCGAACTCAATTGATTCTCCGCCAACGGAAAATGTGTCAACGGTCAACCCCATCGCAGTACCTGACAAAGCTCACCACCCGAAGCCCACGACACGCGCTTCGAACTCTTGGTCCTGCTGCTCTTCATGTCTTCTCGACGACTCGCGAGTCACCGAGCGGACGATCTCCGGTGCTGCTAGTCACTCCGTTCCTCGTTCTCTGCCGGCGGCGATTCGGAATGAGAAGCAGATCGGACCGATTCATGAAGCTGACTTTATATACGAAACCGCCGCGGAACCCTAGCGAGAGGGGGGGAGAGCGAATGAGGACGGTGCTTGTTTTGGGAAGATGATGAAGCGACGCGTCCGCTGGCGAGAAGAAGAGGAAGGATAATCAAGAGCTTGCCTTCGCTGCGGTTGTCTGAGTGGGGATTTCCTACTACTGCTGATGAAGTAAAGGATTTGGATTACGCTGGCCCTTTTCTTTTCTTTTTTTGGAGGGAGGCGATGACATGACATTGACAGCTACTTTTCCTTCTTTTGACCTCCTCCCTCGGGCTATGGCTAGGGTTTGCTCCCGTGGCGACGTGATGAGGAAAATGTTTTGGCTTACAATTTTTTTATTTGTTAAAATTCGAGACGTAAATGTACGGCTGATGACGGAAACCCAAGTCGCTGGGAGAGCAAGACCCAACGTCGTGCCGCTCATTAAATACATTCGGAACCCATGCGAACCGCGCGTGGGATGGTCTTGAGCGGTGACCCGAGATAGCTACGATCGCAAACGGTAGCCCACGAGCGGCAAACAGCAACGGCAACGACCGGCCCCGGCTCTTCTTTTACCCAAGAAAGAGGTAAACTCGCAAGGAGAGCCGTACAAGCGTCTGTCTTGCTAGACATTGAATACTCGTAATCCATGCGAATGGCATTTGAGATGGTCGTAAGCGGGCGACCCGAGATAGGTACGATCGCAAACAGCAGCCCAAGAGCGGCGAACTGCGATGGCAACGACGGCCCGGCTATGTTTTTGCCAGGAAAAAAGAAAATCCGCGGAGAGAGCAATACGAGCGTCGTCCGGCTCGACATTGAATGTTCTTCATCCATGCGAACGGCCCATGGGATGGCCGTAATTGGTGACCTGAGATAGCTACGGCTGCAAACAGTAGTAGCCCACAAGCGGCGAAATGCAGTCGGCTCTGTTACTACCGCCGTCACGACGATTGCAGACCATTACGTCGAGATAGATTTTTTCTATTAGGGTTTAGATTCAGGATTTCAAGAAGAGGATAAGGACGAAAATAAAGCGACAGGAAATAAATAAGTGATTGGATCCAAGCACCTTTATATATATATGGGTCGAGAAAACATTCAATGGCTACAAAAGCGCCACGTCAATCGAAGACGTGGCGCACATTTTTTTTTTTTACCCCAACAATAATTAGACACTTGTCAATTGAGATGGGATAAAAAAAAATAACAACGTGATTTTTCTCTTTCCCTTCACCATCGACTTTCCCATATCGATTCGGTTGTCATCCATGACCCCCATTTCGAGTACTACTAGCAGAGTTGTGACGTTCAGGTCATCACATCGAACTATTCTTATTTGATAGAAAGTTATTCTCACGCAGCGGAAATCTTGACTTCATATTAAGTGATAGTAGCAAGTCAATACTCAAAGTTACTCATAAACATCGTACCACATTAGATTATAAGCAACCACAAGTTCAGTTGGTTACATTATCCGGTTAGGTTACTGTTGACACCTGATTTTTTACCAAGTCTTTTTGCAGTTATATTTCGAAAAATCACAAAAAATCCATAAAAAGTCAAAAAATTACAAAATCAACTTTGATGGCCTTGGCCAAGCCCAAGGAGTCATTCTTGGCCAAAAAAATAATTTTTCATATTTTTTACATTTTTTAATATTTTTAAGAAAATAGGAAAATACTTGAAAAATAAAAAAAATAGCATTTGAGGTCACAAAAATATAGAAAAAAATAGCCAATATTTTTATTTTTAATCTCTTGCATTTTTGACCTCACAAAAAATCCAAAATCAGATTCAATTATAGGTGTTCCTTTGTAACCCGTACTATTGAATTTGAGAAAAAAATATCAATTGAGTCTTTTAATTTGCAATTTTAGCATTTTCTAGGATCTTGACATTCAATCTAATTGTCCCATATTTCAATTTGACTTAATTGTTCAGACAAGTTGCTCAATTGCAAAATTAATTGCATTTTAGCCCTTGAAATTGGAGCATAATTGAAATTACTTTCAATTCAAAAGCTATCATTGCAAATTGAACATGCTTCCCAATGGATTTTACCATTCTGAATCGAGTGGGATGGGTAATTTGACCCAATTTGGTCATTTGAACCTTTAATTGCATAATTCCTAATTTTGCAATTAAATAGAAATTTGGGATTTTTATAGAAATTAAGGTGAAATTTTGGGCAAAACCACATTTTTAGATAAAATCCATGCCCTAAACTCAATTCTGAAATTTAATTGCAAAAATTCCCAACATATTTGGTTTAATTTTGAAAATCCCAAACTGGAACCGGTTCGGACCGGTCAGACCGCCGGTCCGACCGGTCGAACCGGTCTGCTACAGTGTCTTCTTCTTCCCCGAGAGTCTGCACAAATGAACAGTAAAATGCCGAGCTTTGATGGCCAAATTGACAGACCAATCGGCGATAATCGAAGACACACTTATGGGCGTTTGATTCCTTAGGACATTTCCCATCGATTGGGACCAAAATGAGGATCAATGGTCGCCGGAGGGGAGAGTAATCGGACGGTCAATCTCGCAAGCCTGCAAAAGTCAACATCTCCTAAACTCAGTGCAAATTCATGCTAAATTCGCACGAATTAAGAGCTGCTGAAGAAGTAAACGGACGTAGACAGGACACCCATTCCCTCCGTCGCCGTTTGGACCTAATGGCACGTGTAATCACGTGCCATTTTGAGTTCGTTGACCATCCCGATTGGCGGCAAAGGCTTCTTGAAATCCAAAGAGCTATATAAGCTTGCGATCGTTTTCTGTTGAGGGGATTGGTCAATTCAGTTAGTGGAGGACGAGGAGAATCGAGAGCGAGAGAGAGAGCGCAAAACAGAGCTCGTTCTCCGACCCCCGTCGTCGAGAACTTGAGCTCAAATTGCAGAGCGCCGGTTGGGCCTTCCCAGGCCAAACCAAAACTTCACGGTGCTGCTAGAAGGTCGCCCAGAGTCCCCGGAAGCGATCGCCGTCGCCCAAGCGCGAGGAATTCGCGAAAACAAGTAAGGCCGAGCTTCGATTCTTGAACTGAGCTTCAATGGCGGCTCTAGCATTTCTTACCCATTCTTTCAATTAATATGTACGTTTTACTCCTTGAACATTACTGACCATCTTCGCATATCTACTTTGCATTGATTTTGTCTGAAAACACCGAATCGAGTCTCCCAACTCAACCTCCATGGCCGTCTACTGTTCATCTTCGCCTAGCCAAATCTAGGCCGAGCGAGCTCAATCGGAGCTCGAGGTAAGCCTTTTGAACACTGAATGATGCTTCTGTGTTAGTGAATTAGCCTAATATGCTATGAATCGCCTGATTAGAATACATGGGTGCGTACTGGTTCATGTTCGATCGCGTTTGATTCTGTGAATGGATTCGTGTAATCTTGCGATATGTTACGAATGAAGACTAGACGAGTCGATTGCTGCCAACCTCGCTCAAATCCATTAAGGTCTCACCGTCGGATCATCGCCGGAGAGTCGTGGCCGTTCGTTCAGCAATGGTCGCGAGGTTGAAGACGAAGCTGACGTGGCACGGTCAACGAGTCAAAGGCTTAGATGGCAATCGGCCATTGGTCCACGTGTCAGTCCAGCCAGCTTGGCCGTTGGAGGTTGTTATTCGAATAGGTAGATCCAACGGCTGAGATTAATTGAGTCTAATAAGTGGTGGCCGTCGGATTAGAATTTAGGATAATTCGAAAATGATTTAATCTGAAAATAAAAATTGGTTGAAACGGCGCCGTATAGGTTATTTAGTGGACGGTGTCGTTTAGGTTAATATAAATAGATGGTCTAGATCGAGTCTTGGGATCTAATCGTGGTCGTAGGTTTAAACAGTCTGATCAGACGGTCCTGATCGAGTCTTCGCCAAATCTGAACCGTAGGTTCCTTGCCTTAGATCCGGTCGTCCGTGCGTCAACACGTGGCAAAATCATAGCCATCGGTCTCCTTCGCTAGATCAAGCCTTTCGTAGCGTGACATGTGGCACAATCTAGGCCGTAGGTTTGGATCGGGCGGGAATCGAAAATTCGAACGGGAAAGGGCCAAAGCGACGCCGTTTTGGTGCGGGCCGGATCCGGGCCGGTCGCCCGCGGGTCGTGGGCCGGGTCACCCGACCTGGCCCGGATAACATTTTTTAAATAAAAAAAAATCGGAAAATGATTTTTAAAAATAAAAAAAAATCAGAAAAATTCCAAAAAATGCTAGAAAATTCCAGAAAATTCCAAAAAATTGTGGAAAAATCCTAGACACTCCAGAAATCCCCAAAAATCAAGGATTGACCACAGACAACTGGTCAACCCTATTTTTGGGGTTTCTTATCTGCTCTTCCGAGACTTGACGACATTACCCTTTAGGGAAAAGTCGCCTCTGCTGTGTATGCAAGATAAGGCCGATAATGCCAAGGTAAGAATTAGGGTCAAGTAGGCGACCAATTCTTAGGCTTGGGTTTTCGAGTCCCGCCTCTTTTCTCAAAATGACAATTTAGCCCTTCAATGGGAAAATCGTCTTTCTTGTCTCAATCGAGTTCTGAAAATTGCTTAAAGTTAGGGTTTGGGTCAGGTGGACGACCAACCCCAATATTTGAGATTTTCAGTTCTCATCTTCGTTCAAAATGACGATTTTACCCCTCATAGGGTAAAATCACTTTTAAATTCCAGAAAAATCCTAGAAATTCCCAAAAAATAGGAAATGGGTTGGATTGATAGCAAATCCTATTTCCCCCGTCTTTTAACTTTACAATTCGTCTAAAATGATAAATTTTCCCTTTCGAGGCGAATTTTCCCGAATTATTCAAAATTACGATTCTGCCCCTCATGGGCGAATCATGTCCAAATCACTCTTAATCCTTGATTGACATTTCTCTAGGCTAATAGGGCTTCATTAGGGATGCCATGCTGCTTCCATGTGTTTTATCCGCATGTACTGGATCCTTGATTTGCGCACTTATTTCTATTGATTGTGATTGATAGAGTAGTAATTTCCATCCGCATGAACTCCTAGATTTAGGATCTGTACCCCACTCATCTGTATGAAATCCTAGGATATGATAAACCATTCAGTTTAGGTACCGAAAGGGCGTCAACTCTGACAGTTGGCGTAACTAAGTCCCCGAACCCATTTCTCTGGTTTCCGCAGAGTCGAATAGATCACTCCAACTATTTGATAGGGTTTCCGATCGTACCCTCCACGAAACGATTGGTGGCGACTCCTTAGCATGTACACTCGTCACATGTCACTAGACCACACTAAAGGTCGATCACGTATATCCAGCAGTTGTGATTTGGGTAATGGACCTTGGGAGATGCCCGTGTCCGATCATACAACATCGGACGGCCCATTAACCCTCGCCAGCCCGATGGCGCTCGAGAGGGTCGCGACAGTTACTAATCACACGGGGATAATCACTTGGGATCACCTACTCCCAACTATGTACACAATCCCATATCCCTTACCCGATCACAAGTCAAACGCCGCATCACCAGCTCCAAATGAGCGGTCTTCCAAAATCTATCGCTCAGCCCATCCGACCTCGCGTAGGTTGCCGCTGCGGCCGACCCTCCTCCAACTGCCTGGCCATCTGTGCCGTTGTGATATCCCGAAATTTGGATGTTTTTAACATAACTGGATTCGTTAGATTTTAACCACAAATTATAGCCCTACCTCATGTTTGCGCATGGCACATTCACCGCCCATCACCTCTTCCTTTCAATTTTACATTTTAATTATCCCTCGTGATTGGAGTCGCACTTCCCAAATCTGTTGCTCCTAGACGTTCGTTCTTATTCAAGCGAATTGATCGCGGGTCAACGAGTTATCAATTCAACCTGGTGCAATCTCAATGCTAGAATTCGAAGGAATAGTCCGTCCTTAGGTTTGAACAATTAGACACGCCACATTGCACGTGCCTTTTGAAATTTTGTACCGCAACCTTAGAATCAGGGTAGATGAAATTCCATAGTATAGAATTCTCAATGAATGGATCATCCAATAACTAGCGACTTCGAATATTTTCCAGGTCAACTACACCCTATACAACTTATTGTGTATATCTTTCGCAATATATCTAAAATGACCTTTATATGGGAATATGAACTTTTCGTCTCACTATATAAGATTTTCGTACTGCTATCTGGTAATATGTTTCAAAAGATTTTTTCTTTTATTGAGAAGGGTGTTTCTGTCTACGATTACAATTCACCTTGATAGTAATCGGGTATTCTAGTCAAAATAACTTTTAACTTGGGAAGCTGATTTCAGAATGCTACAACATCAATGATAGAGCACCATCTCGTCTGACCACCATTTCCACCCCTTCCGGCATTGCTTATAGTTATAGCTGAACCAAGCTACCCCCGTCATCACTCGCGTTTGGCTCGTTACTCATCCAAATCTGGCCTCGGCCACTAACGTAAGCTTTGCTCATCCATCCATGGATTGCAATAACAAGCCGTGACTAGAGTCTGCACCCATCGATGATAACGTGTGAGCAACAAAGTCCACATCTAGTCACCATGACTGTAATTGCGAGCAACAAAGGATAAAGTCCATATCTAGTCTCCATGGTAACGATTATGAGCAACAAAGTTCAAATCCGATCGCCATGACTCCAGACTGCGAGTGACATAGTACAAGCCGACACTGCTGCATCCAAGCCAAGGACCCTTCATCATTCTTGCTCGCCCATGGTAGGTGCTTCCCGATGATTTTACATGTGGAGCCATGGCCATGGGTGACAACGGTTCAGCCATGATTCTGAACGTAAGGATTGCGAGTAACACCGTCCAAGTGCAAGATACTATATCCAAGTCGAGCATCCTCTGTCGTCCTTGCTCGCCGTGTCTAGTTTTTTCCCGATCAGGCCCAATCGAATTTTTACATTTGGAGCAATGGCTGCGGGTGACAACCATTTGTTTGGCGTCAGTGGGCAATTAGATCAAAAGATCCAGCCAAAAGATGAATGCGGTGCTGATTGCTATGGATGACAAGAGGAAAGTGGGTGGTGGAGGTAGGGGTGGGCATGGTTCGGCCGGGCCGGTCTCCTGATAAACCGGACCGGTAGTCCCGAACAAGGACTGGCGTTCAGTCCCGATCCAATCCTAGTGGGACCACTAATATCAGTTGCTTATATAAATCTAACTCTTGGATCTAAACTAACAATTGCCAATCTCAACCATCCAACCTATTAAACACATACTTGACCATCGTACAAACATCACGTGAGTATAATCCTAAAGTAATGAGAAAAGGCTAAATTAGGATTAGGATTATGCTCATGCATCATTCTCCTCGAGTTGGAAAGAATCAAGTTGAAAGTGGGATTACACTTATACTTTACTGAATCCAAGTGCGAATAAAATAATGTGTTTGCATAATATAGTCAAGACGAAACACAGATTGAATCAAGACAAAACACGATCGGAGGCTGAGTTGCAAAGGCGAACATCGAGCGAGAGGAGAGGAGTGAGTGTGAAGCAAAAGATGTGAAAATAATTTAACTAGTTCTTCAAAAAAACTTAATTTTTATCTAATTGTGTGTGTGTGTGTGTGTGTGTGTGTATACACACGTATATTTTTGGTGGTTCGGTCTAATCCCATCCATCATAGAACAGGGGACCGGACTGCCCCTCCTAAAGGAACGGACCAATTGATCAACCCGACCGATCTGATCTAGGTCGGTCTGGTCTAGTTTGATCACCCCTAGGTGGAGGAAGAAAAGTAATATTTTTGGGTTAATACTATGAAAAACTCGAAACTGTTACATCTGTGACAAATTAATCCCGAATTATTTTTTTGAGCACGAAAAATCTAAATTTGATATACTTGTGATAAATTTAACCTAAATTGGTACAATTGCGAAAATTTTACCCTACATTTGATTTTTTATTTAAAATTTTTAGTCAAATTAGATGACATATGGTAGTTAAAGGGTGCACAAATTTGAGATTTTTACTGTCTATTTGTATCAAGTGTATCAGTTTGTGATTTTTTGTGATATTAATCTAATTTAATCGAAACTAACAGACGATAAATTTGTCACATGTGTACCAGTTTAAATTTTTTTGTGGTAAAAAGAAATAGTTTGGGTAAATTTATCACATGTATACAATTTGAGGATTTTTTATGGTCAAAATAATAGTTTAGGGTAAAATTATTACAAGTGTACCGATTTAGAGTTTTTCTTGATTAAAAAAATAGTCCGAGATAAATTTATCAATGGTGTACTAATTTCGAATTTTTTGTGGTATTAACCCTTTATTTTTTATACTACCTCAGCTCATACATGTCAATTTATTCTTGGATATGAGTGAAAAACGTGCGCTACATAATTGATTGACATAACGATTTGCAACAAATGAATTATTTGTTACATTTTGATATTTGCGCACGCGACAACTAGCGAGTAAAAGTCGATAAATTGCATGTGGCAAATAAAGAGCATCAAATTTTTGTTTTTTTTACTACCACCTTGTTTCATTTATGAAAGAATATTATTTATGAAATTTTGAGAATTAAAAAAATGCAAAAACAATTTCTAATTTAGAAATCATTATCCAGGGTAAGTGTTTTGAGGCATAGATTTTAAAGGTGGACACCATGATGTTGATGTATATGTTGCAAATCGATTTTCATGGGATGACATAGACACTGACGGATAAAATAGTAAGATTTCTCATATTTGCTCTATTTGTTTCACGAAAAATAATTTTTAGAAAAACATTTTTTTTATTTTTCGGCTTTGATTCGTGGAAAATAAACTAGTCTAGGAAAATATTTTTCACCCATAGAAAAAACCTTCAAAAGTCTGGAAAATATTTTCCTTTCATTTCTCCTCTTTTTCACATTTTCTTCATATATATATATATATATATATATATATATATATATATATATATATATATTACTTTATTTCCATTATTTTTTTTTAAAATTCAAAAATATTATTTTAAATTTATTTTTTCTCTTTTTCTTTTTTTAATTTGTTTTTGTCATTTTCTTTTCTTTTCTCTTTTGTCATCCTCCTTTCTCCACCAACCACGCTGCTTCCTTCTTCCTTTGTCCAATGCGAATCTTGACGACGACCGGCACCTCGCGATTGTCCATGACGCAGGTCAGCAAGCTCGAGATTCGATCGGTTTTGGCGAATCGCTAATCTGGCGAGCTTGAGATTGCCTAGACTGGCTAGCCTCGAGCTCGCCTACAGCTAGACATGGCCAAATTGGACCCGGACCCGGAACCGGCCCGTTGACCGGGTCCATGGTTCCTATTTTTTCGAAACCGGCCCGGAACCGCCGGTTCCGGGCCGGTTCCAACCTGTTTAAAAAAAAAAACAAACAAAACAAACAAACCCCACCCCCTTGTGGGCCCCGCCCCCCCTCCCGTGGGAAAGAGCCGTCAGTGACGGCCGTTTGGGGGAAGAGCCAACGGGCCGAAGGCCAAAAATAAAAAAAATTAAAAAATCTATAAATACCTCTCAATCCCTATTTATTTTTCTCACAATTTCTCTCAATTCTCTCTCAATCTGCTATTCTCTCTAAATTTCGTCTCAATTTTTCGATCAATTTTCTCAAAAAATGGCAAGTGGAAGCAGAAATACTATAAAGGGAAAGAACCCGATGCCGATCGAGATGAGAGAATTCGATTATCCCATTCATGAATATGATCCTTGTGAATATGCATATTGGGAAGACGACGATGCTTCCAATCTCAACGTCGAGCACGTCCCAACGCAAGAAAGTCTTCATCCTCGTGGTGTAGAAGAATCGTCGATAGCGAAGGAGCCGGGACGAAAGAGCCGAGAATCCGATTTATGGCTACACTTTAACAAAGTATGGAATGAAAATGAAGGCAAGTTTGATATAAGCTGTAAATATTGTCCGCAGACATACAAGCTTGGTAAAGGAGATGGCTATGGAACATTTCGTCGGCATGTGACGAAAAAACATTCAACGCAAGCGGGGATCGACACTAGCCAACAACAAATTCCCGGGTTCGCCAATCCTAACGCTCATCCTTTATTTCGTTCACTAATGCACTTTACAAAGAAACATTAGCTGAATATGTTGCCATTGAGCATGCTCCGTTTAATACTGGTGAAAATCTTAATTTTAGATATTTGATAAACACTGCGTTAGCTCCGCAAGCACCATCTGTTTCGAGAAATACTCTTAAATGCGAACTTGACAAGTTTATACAAAACAAAAAAAGAAATTGTTAATATTTTTTAAAGAATTCAATTGACGTGCACATATAGGTAGTGATATTTGGACTGATTCTTAGAATATTAATTCTTATATGGGTATCACGTGCCATTGGATAGGTGATGATTGGGTTATTCAAAAAAGACTTCTTGCATTTCGAATTTTTCCTGAAAGGCATACGGCCCATTGTTGACACCTGATTTTTAATCACCTTTTATTTTGATTTTACTTCTTAAAGTTAATTAAAAATAACAAAAAAAGTCATAAAATTACAAAATCAACTTTGGAAGCCTTCGCCCAGCCTTAGGAACCAATTTTGAACAAAAAATATTTTTCGAAATTTTTAATATTTTTTCGAATTTATTTAATTATAAAAATACCAAAAAAAAATCAGAAAAATACCATTCGTGGTCAGAAAAATACACAAAAATATTCAATAATTTTATTTTAATTCCCTCTTCACTTTGGTATTTATAAATCTCGAAAATTCGACTTGGGTCACTATGTTGCTTCACAAACATAAACCCGAATCGAGCCTAAAAATTACCTTTCGAGTCCCCTAATTTTTAATTTCCACTTTTAACAAGCCATGACATTATAATCTAGAGCCTTGATGTGATATTGGGTCAATTTGGCCTTCAATTTGATCAATTTTGACGAAAAGGACCTAATTGCGCAAATTTCTTTGCGATTTAGTCCCCGGTTTCGCGGATCCTAAAATTAAATTCTCTCTAGGGATACCCATGGAAATAAAACACCTCTACCCTATAGTTTTTGTCTTGCCGAATCCATTGGTGCCTTCCATTTGGACTGATTCGGTCGTTTGGGCCCTCGATTGGGCGAAAATCAATTTCGGATCCTAGGCATAATTTGGGGTTTTTGCCAAATTCCAATTCAATTGCTCGTAAAAACACTCATTTTAGATGGAAAACGTGCCGAGGAGTCCGATTTTGGGGTCAATTTCATGAAAAACGGTCAATTACGGGCTCAATTGGGCGAAAAATGACGGTCGGATCGGTCGGGTCGGACCCGACCCGACCCGACCGAACCGGGTCTGCAACCAAAGTTGCAGACCTGGTTTTCTCGCGTACGTTGCAGGGAAAAGAGGGACAGAATTTGCAGCAACGAGCGTCGGGCGACCAAAAATCAGAGGACAGACTTCTTTTTGCAGGGACGAGGGAGGCGTGATCGTCCTCGGTGGGTCGCTCTCGGATCAGTACTATAAGGGTCGGAGAGAGAGGGAGCCGACGGAGGAAGCTCACGGTTTGAAAAAAAATTTGAGAGAGAGATCCGGCCGAGAGAGAGCTGAGAGGGAGTGCGTGGCCGAGCGCTCGCCGAAGGTTTTCCAAGCCTCAGGAAGCCGAAGCACCGCCGCCGAAGCCCCGAGTCGCCGGCGAGCCAACCCCAAAGGTCGGTAGTTCCCCTGTTTTATTGCCCTGTTTTTTAGCTTACTGTGAGTTTCGGCCCGAGTCCGTTCTCGACCGAATCGGTCCAAACCAAATGCATACCGACGTCCTTTGGCACTCCTATGTTGATGTCTGAGTGTTGGCTTGCCTCGGTTTCGCGCGAAATGTCCATAGATCTAGCATAAACGTTAGTTTTCGCACGCCCGCCAACCGTTCGACAAAATGCCCGCTGTTGTTTTCTAGGCACAACGGCCACGGCCGAGTCTCGTTTGAGCGTGTTTCGACACATTCTTGCTCTTAAGGTGTTCTAGAATCATTGCTACGCCTTGTATGCTCTTTGTCTTGCATCGATTGGCGCCGAAAACGGCGGTTGGAGCTCCCCGAGCCCAAACCCGAGCCGGGGGCTCGGTCCGGCGAAACCGGTGGTCGCCGAGGTCCAAGCGACCTCAGGTAAGCCTCTAAACCTTTATTAGATGCTATCTCAATGGTTGAAACAAGCTTTGAACGACAAAAAATTTTCCAGAAATTTCATCGCCGGAACCGAATCTGTGGGTGGTCGGTTTGCCCGTTTCCGGCGTGTTTGCGACTGTGAATGTTGGTGTATGTCGATGCTTGGTGTTTAAGGAGTCTAATGGCGCAAGAATCGTCGAAAATACGACGATTTGGGGCCGGCCGCGACATTCCGGAGAGGATTCCGGCGGAATCGCCGGAATTTCCCTCCTCCGGTCATCTTCTCTGACGACCGGGTTGACTGGTTAACCGTGTTGACCAGTCAACGCCGACGTGGCAAGCCACGTAGGCTGCCGCGTCGGCCTAAAAAAAAAAAAACCCTAGATCGGACGGTGAGCAAGGTGCCACGTGTCGCGATCTAGGAATTTTCGAAAATAAATAAATGATTTTATAATAATAAATAATATTTTCGGAAATAAATAAAAAAACTAGATCGGACGGCCGTGGGTGTGCCACGTGTCGCGATCCGATGCTTTCGAAAAACCCTAGATCGGACGGTGAGCAAGGTGCCACGTGTCGCGATCTGGTGGCTTCAAGATCAAATAGATCGGACGGATGGGATTGTGCCACGTGTCGCGATCCGACATTTTCAAAATTAAATTAATCCGGCGGCTAGGGTAGTGCCACGTGGCACGGTAGGGAGCGTCCGATTGGTTTTAATTTTCAAAAATTCGGATAAATTAGAAAATGGTTTTAAAATAATATAAAAAAAATAGAGAAAAATTTTAAAAAAATCAAAAACGGCGTCGTTTAGACCGGCTCCGACCCGTAGGGTCGGGTCGGGCACCCGAGAGGCGCGGGCCGGGTTTGACCCGGTCCGGAAAATATTTTTTTAATATAATATAATAAAAAAGATTCAAAAAAATTATAAAAAATCTGAAAATTCATAAAAAATGGAAAATCATTAAAAAAATTCAAAAAAAAATATAAAAAAAATTCGGAAAAATTCTAAAAAAATTTCAGAAAATAGGAAATGGTCACAATCAACTGGCCATGTCCTATTTTGGGTCTGTCAGACCCCAATCTTTCCAAAAATGACGATTTTGCCCTTTAGGCGTGTCGTCTCCCAAAAATTCCAAGAAAAGTCCAAAAAATTTCAGAAAATAGGAAATTGTCACAATCAACTGGCCATGTCCTATTTTGGGTCTGTCAGACCCCAATCTTTCCAAAAATGACGATTTTGCCCTTTAGGCGTGTCGTCTCCCAAAAATTCCAAGAAAATTCCAAAAAAAACTCCAGAAAATAGAAAATAGCCACAATCAACTGGCCATGTCCTATTTTGGGTCTGTCAGACCCCAATCTTTCAAAATGACGATTTTGCCCTTTTGGCAAATCGTCTCCCAAAAATTCCAAGAAAATTCCAAAAAAATTCAGAAAATAGGAAATGGTCACAATCAACTAGCCATGTCCTATTTTGGGTCTGTCAGACCCCAATCTTTCCAAAAATGACGATTTTGCCTTTTAGGCGTGTCGTCTCCCAAAAATTCCAAGAAAATTCCAAGAAAACTCCAGAAAATAGAAAATGGCCACAATCAACTGGCCATGTCCTATTTTGGGTTTGTCAGACCCCAATATTTCAAAATGACGATTTTGCCCTTTTGGCAAATTGTCTCCCAAAAATTCCAAGAAAAGTCCAAAAATTTCAGAAAATAGAAAATGGCCACAATCAACTGGCCATGACTTATTTTGGGTACTTCAACTCACAATCTTTCCAAAATGACGATTTTGCCCTTTTGGCAAATCGTCCCCAAAAATTCCAGAAAATTTCAGAAAAATGCCAGAAAATAGGAAATGGCCACAATCAACTGGCCATGACCTATTTTGGGTCTTTGAAACCCAACCCCTTCCAAAATGACGATTTTTTCCTTTAGGCAAATCGTCTCCCTAAAAATTGAAGAATTCCAGAAAAAATTCCAGAAAATAGGAAATGGCCACAATCAACTGGCCATGACCTATTTTGGGTCTTCCAAACCCTAATCTTTCCAAAATGACGATTTTGCCCTTTTGGCAAATCATCTTTCCAAAAATTGAAGAAATTCATAAAATTTCAGAAAAATTTCAGAAAATAGGAAATGGCCACAATCAACCGGCCATGACCTATTTTTGGTCTTCTGAAACCCGACCCTTTTCAAAATGACGATTTTGCCCTTTTGGCAAATCGTCTCCCAAAAATTCCAAGAAAATTCCAAAAATCCCAGAAGATAGGAAATGGCCACAATCAACTGGCCATGATCTATTTCTGGTCTTTTGAGTCCTGATCCTTTCAAAAAATGACGATTCTGCCCTTTTGGCATATCGTTTCTCAAGAAACTCTGAAAATTCCAAAAAAAATCCAGAAAATGGGAAATGACCACAACCAACTGGTCAAGACCTATCTTTGGCCTTTCGAATCCCGATCTTTTCAAAAATGACGATTTTCCCCTTTAGGGAAATCGTTTCTCGAGAAATCCCGAAAAATTCAAGAAAAATCTCCAAAATAGGAAATGGCCATGATCAACTGGCCATGACCTATTTTGTTTATTTCAACTCCCAAACCTCCCTAAAATTGACGATTTCGCCCTTCGAGCAAATCGTCCCCAAATCTTCTCAATCTACCCCTGGTCCTAAATCACACATTCCCTAAGCCCTTAAGGCTATATTAGGAAGCCCTTGATTTGAATTGATGTGCATTGACGTGGCTCATTTATGCACTTGATTGCGCTTTCCTTATATTGATTATGATTTGATAGGACTAGTCTTCCAATCTGCTTGAAATCCCTGAATCAGACTTACCTCACCCAAAAATTGCGCCTGTATGAAATCTTAGTTAGGAAAATCACTCGCGTTAGGTACCGAAAGGGCGTTGGTAATGACACCAACGTAACTAAGTCCCCGAACCCTAAATCTCTGGTTCCGCAGAACTGATCGATCTCTCCCAATCGATTAGTGAGGTATCCGGTCCACCTTCCAAGAAGGACCGGTGGCGACTCCAAATGCATGCACACATAGCACATGCCACCACGACCACACCAAGGCCGAATGCGATTGACTCTTATCGTCGAAACCCCCACATAAAAATTTACTCCCGTCGCGATTTGGTATGGGCCTGGGAGGGTCCGCGTCGAGAAAGCCCGCGATCCACATTTCAGAGTGGTGGCCCGATTCGACAATCCATTAGCCCGCGGAAAGGAAATTTCGAGGTCGCGACACCCATAATATTTATAGACTAATTAGGCAAGTTTTAGAAGAATTTAATTTGATTGATAAAATTTTTTCAGTTGGTTTTGATAATTCCGCCGCAAATACTGCTTCAATTCCTGAGTTAGAAAAACTTTGTAAACCCTCTTTTGGCGGACAATTTTTCACATTAGATGTGCTTGCCATGTTTTGAATTTATGTGTTCAAGATGATTTACGAGTTCTTGCAACATCTCTTCAGCCAATAAATAATGCAATTAGATATTTGTGGAGCTGTCCTCAACTTATGAAAGAGTGGTGAAAATATTGTAAAAAAAATGGGAGAAGGGCAAGAAGGTTTCCAAAAGATATTTCGACTCGTTGAAATTCTACCTACGAGATGCTTCTACAAACTTTTGATTACAAAGATTTATTATGTTCCTTTATTTCGAATAATGTTCCCGATATTGCTTTGCTCCCGCAACATTGGGAAGTTTGCAAAAAAAATTTAGATTTTTTGAAAGTTTTTAATGATGCTACTAATATTTTATCTGGTGTTTATTATCCTACTACGCATTTATTTTTAATAGAGGGTGTTAACATTGTTGGTATTTTTAATGAATGTGAAAAAGATACTGAATTAGCTTCGAGTATTTTAGTAATGCGAGAAAAATGGTTGCATTATTACTTGAACATTCCTCTTGTCTATTTAGTTGGTATTGTTTTCGATCCACGTACTAAATTAGATGGTTTATTAGATTATTTGAATGCTTATTATTATGAATGTTTACATTTGAATGAAGTAATAGATATTCATAGTATACAAGTAGATGTTAAAAAAGTTATAATAGAATTATATAATGAATTTTGTAGTAAATATGGTTTAAGTGATAGTGGATGTGAATCTGTCCAGCATAGTGTCTCACGAAGCAATACATGTATTTCACTTGGTAGAGGGTATAAAATGCTCATGAGTAGGCAAAAAAAAAAGGGACAACATGTAGTATTTTCGAATTAAAAAACTATTTAACAGTTTATTTTGAGTTTAGTGATTCCGAACACAGCGCAGATTTCAAGATTATTGAGTGGTGGAAGAACCATTCAATTCAATATCCAGTTCTCTCCCTCATCGCAAGACAAATATTAGCGACATCTTCTTCGACAGTGGCAGTTGAGCAAACATTTAGTGTTGGAGGATTAATTTTAGACTCCCGCCGTTCAAGATTAAATCCGGAAAGTATGGAGTTTCAAGCTTGCGTCGATGATTGGACAAGGGCTAGTCTTCGACAACAAGAGCTGGATCGAGAACACGAATTCTTCAGTGACGATTGTGGAGATACCACCGCCACCACAACAACAGGTAACGACGATTGATGATGAGGTAAGTTGGGGTTACCAAAGGTAAGAGAACTACATGGGTTTTGATTCTTCTATCCCCAAGAAGATATGTAGGCTCTTAATGATAATTCATTAAGTTCAAGCCCATTCCTCATTTTTTTTTTCAAATTTTTTTACAATGTACAATTTGTTTATAAAATTTAATTAATAATTTATAAATTTATTTTATTATTTTAAAAATAAAATTAAAGGTTCCGAAACCGGCCTGGTTCCGAACCGGAACAGGAACCGGAACCGGCATTTCGACGGAACCGTGCATGTCTACCTACAGCTATTGCCATGGCCGCAACCGGTCGAAATCAGGATGGAAAAATAAAAAAAATGACAAGATAAAAAAGATAAATAATTAATTTTTTTTTCTAATTTCTTTAAAAAATAGAAAAATTGAAAAAAATTAGAAAAATAAAATATGATTAAAAAGAGCCCATGGACGAAAAATCAAATTCGATTTTCCATACCAAATGATGAGAAACATTTTCCTTATCTTTTTCATAATTTAGCCAAATATCGAAAAACACTGTCATTTTTTCTGAAAAAAATTTTGAATTTTTTTTCTCGATACCTTGCAATTTTCACTAAATAAAAGGAGCCTGAATTGGAAAAAGAATCATGGGTATAAGATTGATCTCTTTAGTAAATTAATTTCATGGGTAAGATTCATAAGATATTGATTTGATTACAACTTAAATTTTCACATAAGTTCTGTTTATTTCGCAAAAAATAAATGATTTGGCAAACATTTTCTTAAAATGATTATTTTTATAATTTAAACTAATTAGTCAGCTTTATTGTTAATAATTCATGTCTAAATATTTTTGTAAATAATACAAATATTTTTTATTTTATCTATTTTTGTAAAAGATATAAGTGATCATTTTTTAACAATATTTTACAAATCGTTCATTCTTTGCTAAATAAAGAGATTGGATTCTACGAGCTTACACTCATTTTGATATGCTATTTTCTTCATCAATCGAGACGACGGAAATCACGAGTCATAAAAAGGGCCCATAAAAAAACAAAATAAAATCATGCATGACCCCGAAAGGTGCTGCCTCGAACGGCGTCGTGGCCAACTTCTGCTCGTGGATGAACCGCCGGGCTCCCGAGCGACGTCGCCATTTTATCGCTCGCATCAACCAAATCGCCATAGCAGCACCTTCACCCCTTCACTCTCGACCTAATTTGGTTTCGTCTTCTCGCGTCCCTCGACATGAGGACGAGAAACGCCGACTCGCCCAAGCCGGCCGCCCCTAAAAGGACTCTGCGGGCGAGGAAATCGCCCGCCAAGGCCGGTCCGGGTCCGGGTCCGAGCTCTGACCCGACCGACGCAGCGGCGGGCTCGGCGCTGCCCCAGGTCGGCGAAACGAAGCGTGTCTCCGCCACGCGGGCGAGGCAAGCGAGGAAAACCGCCTCCACGCCGTCTAGGACTGAGAATGCGGATCCTACAGCCGAACCTTCGCAAGGTAAATTTTAGCCTTTGATGATGGTAATCGCTTGTGGCTTTTCCGATGATTAGGGATTAGTTTGGCTTAGCTGTTAGAGTTACTTGGACGATGTTGGAGACGGTTGTCGGGAACTATCTCAGCCGCTACTTGGATGAATTGTGCCGAAAGTTCATTTGTTTCGTTTCGTTGGCCTCTGGCTGTTTGCATATATCCTTGTGCTTGGCATGTGCTATCTCGCATCAAAGGTTCTGGACGTTTCAGTAAGGATAAGTTATCTGGTAATCTGTCTCTTATGCTTGCTAAGCTGCATGAAGTGTGCAATAGCAATGAAGCAAAGGTTGTCTTTGCGTATATATTTTTGGGTTTTCAAGCGAGAGTAAATCGTGTGTCGCTATTGCTGTGCATAACATATTTCTCTCTTTACGCATTTAATTGTTTGATTGCACATTGGCTCACGTGAATGTTATCATCTTTGGTTTTCAAAACTTCGTTACAGCTGAAGAAGTAGAAGCATCAGCCGATGCTGCTGCCGAAGTGACACCGGTGACAAAAGTTAGGACAACTCCGAAGTCAACAGGAAGGAAAACAGTAGGACGTACTAAGTCTCCTGCTTCAACAAAAGCTTTATCCTTGCAGATGCCGAAGTCGCTTGAATCTGTCGAAGTTCCTGTAGAGCAGACTTTTGAGGAGATGGTGGTATTGGCTGACACCCACGGGGAAGATGATAACTCAAAAGTTGAATGTGCGCCTAAGTGTGTTGAAGAGCCCTTAGGAGAGGAAAAATCTGATTTGGCAATGGTTGAACCCCTTGAAGATGTCATTAAACCAGTGGACAAGGAACAGGCTCTTATACAAGTGGAAAAAGCTGCTATTGAAGATGGTGGGCATCGGGTGGACAATGTGAAATCTCCAATTGCCAATGTTATACTATTTGATGAAAAAGAACAAATGCAAGTGGAAGTTGAAATAGCTCCTCCTCCAGGGGGTGAGGATTCTCTTAAGGAAGAGATAAATGCTGAAGCGACTTCAAACCTATCAGATGATCGTGAAGTCTGTGAAGTGAAGCGGGGGGAGGAAGTTATTGAAAAAGGAGATTTACTGATCGGAACTAATGCAGGGAGTGGAGAGAAATCCCAAAATATGAAAGAGAATGTCCAGGAGAAGTTTCAAGGAGATTGTTTTCAGACTAGAAATGATGATTACGGGGACGATGATGAGGGAATAGACGAGTATGGTGATCGATTGGACTTTGGAGAACCTGGAGAGGAAGGCATTGGTGAGGATGATGGAGATGAACCTGCTGAAGAAGCAGAGACTTTAGAAGAGGAGCATAAGGAACTATCAGCTATTGCAAAGGAACAAAAGATTAAGAAAGAGCATGAAATTTTTGTTGGTGGTCTCGACCGTGATGCTGTAGAAGAGGATGTGAGGAGGGTGTTTGCGAGGATTGGTGAGATAGTCGAGATTAGGTTGCATAAAGATTTTTCAACCAATAAGAACAAGGGATATGCCTTTGTTAAGTTTGCAAACAAGGAGCATGCAAAGCGGGCCCTGGTAGAGATGAAGAATCCTGTTGTAAGAGACTGTTAATACTATTTTATCTTGTTTTATTTACCAGTGCAAGTAGGCTTTCTACACATTATTGTCCAAGAACTATTTTGATCAGTTACAGGAGTGAAAGGAACTTAGGACGCCTTTCACTTGTTTTTACTTGTAGATTCGTGGAAAGAGATGCGGCACTGCACCTAGTGAGGACAATGACATATTGTTCCTGGGAAATATCTGCAACACATGGACAAAGGAAGCTGTAAGTGTTGAAATGTTCGCAATAGGTGTTACTCATGTTCAGCTTCTGGTTGTTCATTTGTTTTGTAATGGCAGATAAAACAAAAGTTGAAGGAATATGGTGTTGAAGGAGTAGAGAGCATGACTCTTGTTCCAGATGCTCAACGTGAAGGGTTGAGTCGTGGTTTTGCATTTCTCGAGTTTTCTTGCCACGCTGATGCAATGCTAGCATATAAGAGGCTTCAAAAGCCTGATGTTGTTTTTGGTCATTCAGAGAGAACAGCTAAAGTTGCTTTTGGCGAGCCGCTACGTGACCCTGACCCGGAAGTCATGGCTCAAGTGAAATCTGTTTTCATTGATGGGCTTCCTCCTTATTGGGATGAGGAGTGTGTAAGAGAGCAATTTAAAACTTTTGGAGAGATTGTACGTGTAGTCCTTGCTCGAAACATGTCGACTGCTAAGAGGAAAGATTTTGGGTTTGTTGATTTTTCTAGCCATGAGGCAGCTGTTGCTTGTGTTGATGGAATCAATACTTCAGAGTTAGGTCATGGTAACACAAAGGTACTCCCTCATGCTTATTATTTTCTGCCTTTTGGTATTTTTTTCTGATGTGGAAGAGATGTTTTTACATGAAATGAAGTGATTTTAACAAAATTGTGAGCCGTTTTTCCCCTTTGGACATTAAGCTAGGTGGTCTTCAAAATCTGTTGATTAATTTCCTTAAGTTCTGTCTCTTATTTGCTGCCTCTGTCCTCCATGTTGATTGTTTACAACAATAAAGATGCAGAGTGCACACAAATCAGCAGCTCTTTGAACAATTGGTTGAGTGGAATTGTGCTAATATTGTTTATATGGAGATTGTAGGTTAAAGTTAGAGCAAGGCTTTCCAATCCACTGCCTAAAACTCAGGCAGTGAAGGGTGGAATGTCTGGTGGATTTCGAATTAGTCGCGGTGGTGTTGGGACTGTTCCAAGACATGGTATTTTCTGAAATTTGCTGCTTCATATTTTCTTTTTTAGCCCATCTCCATCTTACTTGGGCTCTTTTATTAATAGGAAGGGGATTTGGGTGGGGAGGACATTCATACAACAGAGGGAATTCCCATAGCTGGGGTTTCCATCAACGTGGGCGTGGTCAAAGCAGCAGAATGCGTTTTAGCTATGACCATGAGTTTGATAATCCATACCCCGATTTTCACAGGAGGCAATCTTCTGGAGGAGGTTGTTGATTTGGCTTCTTCTCTTCGTAACTTCTATGCGGCTAGTGTTGTTGGTTTGATGTCCTGAGTTAATACAGGGGGAAGAAGGGGCACATCACGAGGTGGTCATTATATGTCTGGTCGTCATGTCCCTGTAGGCACATCTTCGCGACCACCTATCAATAGTTCATGGCGTGGTTATCCCGACAGAGGCCCTAGCATGTATCTGCCTTCTAGGCGGTTACCTTACGCTCCTGAAGAACAATACAACGCACATTTTGAGGGCAGGCAGTTTGATGACCACTACTATGATACTGGTGCCCATGGTTTGAAGCGCCCCTTTCCTATGACGGTAAGTATCTCCACTGTTGTTCCTCTTTTTTTTCTCTTTTATTAACTCTCTTCTTCTGTTATATCATCATGTTCATCTGATATCTTATACTGTAAGTATCAACTTTCTCCGAGTTCTTTTGTATCCAACCATTTTTCTTCTTCTTGTATTTTCAGGATCAAAATGCTGATTACATGGAGCCAAGTAGAGTACGTCCTCGATTTGATTATATGGATTCTTCATTACCCTTACATGGAAGTGTTTATCGTGGTATGTTTTCTGCTAGCAGCATCAGAATCTTTCTGATTCTCACTGATATACTGCTTTTTTTCTTCTCATCACTTACTGGCTTATCTGGTTTTCTGTTTCAGATGCTTTTGGAGTTGGAAGTGGGCCCTATCCACATGATTATTATGGTTCTGATGTAAGCAAAACCATAGCTTTCTGGCTTAATATTAGTCTGTCCATAATATGCCATTCTGACATCTAGGAAATGCTGCAGTATGGTCGAGGTCCGTATCCATCTTATTATGGGGATGATCGCTCTTATGGAGGTGGCTACTACTATTAGATTCAAGTTCCAAGGTAACCCATTTTGTTCATATGCCATTTTCTTGTATCTGAATGTGAATTATGCTAATTTGGTTATTGAAGCATTCGCTTTATTGTTTTCAGGTAAGTTTGGAAATGTAGGAAATGCTTCCACGGTAATGAAGAAAGGTTCCCTGTTGCAAGAACATTTAAGTTTGATTACCTTTCTCCCATAGGATATATTGCTTTAGTCTTTTACATCACATCTACATCTAACATCTTTTCATATCGATCCGCATTACGTCGGGGAATCCCTATAGTCGTTAGGTTATGTCAAGACTTTAGAGTCTTTAGATAAGGTGGTTTGAGGATGGGACCAAATAAATAAGTGATATCTTTTTCTGTGAGAGTAGAACATGCAGGATGCATTTGCACTACGTATGAGGAGCTCGAGGTTTTCTACCACTTGAACTGCAGATGTTGTACTATGCTTCATGGATATCATGTACAGCTGGTCATTTTTAATGCCTTGGTTTAATGAAATAAATCGAGTGAATTTATTGGCAGTCCGAAGTTTTGGGAGTTCAGTTTAATTGATGGAGAGCTGATTTTATAGTTAATGATTTTGGTGGAGACTCATCTAGAGATAGTATTGGCTGTTTTTAAGAGAGCTCAAGTAGGCTTTGAATTGCATGCAATCGTCAGAGGATTTCGGCTACTGTGAATGAATGCAGCAAAGATTTCTTGCTTGAGGTGACTTCCTCCATGAGCTTCAGGAGATCAAGTTGTTGCCTATATTAGAATAAAGATGGGCAGGTTACAAGAGAAACTTCGGTAATATACTCCATAGGCAATGGTGCTCCAAACATTAGCTGGTGAAGTTTTCAGTGTATAGCTCAGAATCATGTCAACTAATGTATCCAAACTTCTTATGGTTTCTGAATCCTTTGCCATTTGACATGGTTGATTGCATGAGCGTTTTAGGTCGATGCAGACTCCTGACCCCATTGATTTCGGATCATGGATGTTCTCTCTAAGCTGAATAGTAATCTGATTCAGTGGTCTGTTATTCCATTTGCATCTGTATGTTACGTATTTACTGTACTTAGTGTATCTTTCATGAGAAGATATTTTAGTAGGAATTAATTGTTCCTGTAGATGGAAAAGTCTGCTTGGGTGCCTCGGAGTTTAGGAGCTACGAAAGTCAGTCTTGTGTTATGGCTTATGCATTGGGATTTAGAGTAGTTGGATTTTGAGAAAACCTTGTCTCACCCGTTCAATGTGGGAATTGGGAAGAAACAAGGGCATAAAGAATTTGGAGAAACTTACTAAGCAGTGCGTTGACAGTGGGGTATCAAATGCCATGAATTTGCAAGTTTAAAGTGCCTTCATGTGTGATTGTTCATCAATAGGATAAAATATGATTCGGAGGTCACTTGTAATGACTCTGCAAACTTTGAAGTTGTCTGTCATTGGTTTATCAATGACAAAGTCCTTTACACAAGAGATTCCACATGCTTATTATGATGTGGATGGCGATAATGTGGAACTAGTTTGAGTTTGGGTTTTCCTATAGGATAGAAGTGTTTGTGCTGGCTTAAGAATGCTCGTCTTTGTGATCATCTTGATTTTGATGTGAATAATCTCTGTGGATAGTTAGGCGATCGGTGATGAAGTATTGAGTGTTGACTTGGTGGCTTTTGAGGACGACAGCACCTGTAGTTTCTCCCTTATTATTTAGTATGCTCTCACTAGACTTACCATATTTATTCCTTACGGGAATTGTAATAAGGCACATTACGGAGAATTAGAAAGAGTTGTCAGAGTACTTGGTGTAATGTGGGGTTTCATAATCTTTGGTACAACAACAGCACCTGTAGTTTCTCCTTTATTATTTAGTATGCTCTCACTAGACTTACCATATATATTCCCTACGGGCATTATAGTAGGGCACATTAGGGAGAATTAGAAAGAGTTCTCAGAGTACTTGGTGTAATGTGGGGTGTCATAATCTTTGGTACGTGGTGGAATATCTGTTGTAAGTGAGTTTGGGAAACTTAAATATTTAATGAACATCATTGAGGTGACTTTAGGCATTCACATCTTTCATTTACTGAGGCGATTTTGGGATCTTCAGTTAGCATTACAGTTTCATTGGTCTTCCCCATCTTTGCCGTTCCTTTTTCTTCATATGCTGTAGACAGAGTTTTTGTTCTTTCTGCATTGAAATTGCTAATATTTTGTTGGCCTCTTGTTCCTTTTAAATGGTTTGCTCATGTATCATTCGAGAGATCTGTTCAAGAATCTGTGCTTTTAACTGCCTTGATCATTTATTGAAAAAAAAGAAGTTTCTAAAGGAATAAGGCGCAGTTCGCTTATGGAACCGTAGTTGCATTGAGACTAGTGATTTTCATCTGTTTCTATTCTATGTGCATCGGCTATTATGTCTGGTCAACTGTAATATATTAAGGGTGCCTTATAGCTTTATGCTTCCAGATCTGCAATTTACTTTTCTGTGATCCATAAGTGGTAAAGTTGTAATTTCTTGGCAAGTTAACTGTAGTGATCGTTCGATTTAAAAAAAAAAAAAATGTAGTGAGACTGATATTCACAAGCTGATGAGTCGTGTTGAATTATTGGTTTTCCTACATTCTTTCTTTTAACTGTGTCCATACATGCTGTTGTCTCATTTTTAAGACAGTTACCTGGAAAGATGTTTTAGCTGCATCATCGGCATGCATCAACTGTTATTTTAATACTAGTTAGAGACTTTTAGTAGATTTCTTAGTGTGCCTAGTAATACGGGTTGTCACTCCCTCCGACCCATGGCTCGATGTGTGAGGGGGAGATTGTTGGGTTTGTCCCACATCGGTTGTGGAAGGGGCTGGTGGTCGGTTTATAAGTATGAGGGAAAGCCTCAACCTTTGAGCTAGCTTTTGGGTTGAGAGAGGCTCAAGACCACCCAACACTCCATTAACTATTGTGTGTATTAGTCGGAGTGAAACCTGATAACAATAATCGTAAAGTATATTAGGGTTTTGTTTGCAAGCTGACGTTGCAGATTTTTGGTTGGCATTGAAATGGCCACATGTAGTTCATCGCATTATTATGTGATTCAATTTTGTAAATCGGCACATAGCTCGTACAGGAATTCTCCTCTCTTTTTTCCTGAAGTTAATTTGTTTTATCTTATTTGGGGTTAGTGCTGGCTGACTACTTGTTGACCGTGAATAAATGTATTTGGTTAGCTGACTATTATCTAGTGAGGTCTTGTGGACACTCGACATGCATAGTTTATAGAGTGAGGGAGTTTTCCATTGAGCAGAATTTAATAGTGAAGAAAGAAGCCCACTATACGGAGCGGACTCTTGTTTTGGTGTTGCTTTCACTGCATGCATTTCAGACATGTCTGAGTCTGTCTGAGTCTGTGGGCGGTATACGTGAACTCCTGTTGGATAGATTAGGATAAGGATCATATTTTTAGTGTTCTTAAATGTTGATAAGAAGTTCAAATTCGCATGGATAAGGGTTTCCCCTATTTATATTTCAACTTAAACAGAAAACCCCCTTTATAAATGTCCAGAATCTGTCGTTTCCACTCTTCTAAGACTGTATACGTATGTCTTATTTGGCAACTGTCTCAGTTGCCCAAAATAAGGCAAATTCGTAATGCAACTTGTTGAGCGATGGAGTTTCGTGTTCTTGCCTTGATTCTTGCTTATGCATGGATCTAGTGCATATTTTCACGATGAATAGTTCATGCTGTTTCGTTCTTTTGAGATTACAAAATTGTCTTAACAAAAGTAAAATCTGGCCGGTCGAAGTATGTCTTAATTAAAGTGGTTCTTCCTAGATGCTTGGTTATTGCTTATTTCCTCGTGATCTAGTTTGGTTTGGTCGGTAAACTAGCGCTTAATTTGAGCATAATACCTTTAGTGTAAATATATATTTTTTGGATAACTTTAGTGTAAACATATATTTTTTGGATTACATAAGTGCCAAATCGGAGAAAAAATGATCACTTAAATGCCAATTTCAGCTAAAAACTACACATGATTTTTTTTTATCTTTTAATATTATGTGGATTTTTTTTTTAAAAAAAAGTCAGTTTACATGGCGTCCATGCAACATTTTCTTTTTTTCAAAAAAATCATTCCAGGTGGACGTCACGTGTAATATTTTTTTTAACAAAATAAGCTAAAGAACTTAATTTAAGTTAAAAAAAAGGTAAAAGTATAGAGTGTCAATATTTATGTACGGCGTTCACTTTAGTGTCAATATTTTGTTTGGATCACTTAAATGCCAAATCGGAAAAAAAAATGATCACTTAGGGCTTGTATGGATCGTAGTTAGGGAAAGTGTTTCTGTTCCAAAAGTGTTTCGGGAACATTTTTGAAACAGAAACGTGTATGGTTAAAAAATGTTACAAAAGTATTCCGTGGAACACTTTTGTGCCAGGGAATACTTTTGAAGAAATAAAAAAAACTTGCTTCTGAATTTTGGAATGCTTTTGGAACCACCATCCGCTGACCGTCGGCTGCCCCCGCCGCCGATGCGGCCACCACCCGTCGGCCGCCGCCGGTCACCGACAATTGATTTTTTTTTTTTTTTACTTACCAAACGCGTTTTTGTTCCTAAAAATCGTAGCCGGGAGCAGAAATAGAAAAAAAATGTTTCTGTTCAAAAAATACTCTCGGGAATAGAAACGTTAAGTGCCAACATCAAGAAATTCTGGCAACTTTATTGGAGTTAGTACTAAAATGGCACTTAAATGATTTAAAAAATGATCACTTTATTGCCAAATCGAAGAAAAAAATGATCACTTTAGTGCTAAATCGAAAAAAAAAAGATCACTTTAGTGCTAATTCCGGTGACCTCACCGCAGTTGGCACTTAACGTTTTCAAAAAAATTGCACTTAAGTGATTAAAAAATATATTGATACTAAAATGAGCGCCGTACACAAATATTGACACTCTTGCTGTATTTATGCCAAAAAAAAAAAGAACTTCATCCCTTGCAACAAGTGCTTGGAAGCCCTCGTTGCCGTTGGCAAGGGTGGAGGAAGGTCGTCAGGGGTCACCGCCACCTGTTGGCCACTCGGCGACCCTCGTTGGCCATCCCTCTCTCACAGCGGAAGCGGCGGTGAGGGCTTCCAAGCCCCTTTTGTTGCAACACAGTTTTTCTTATTTATTTATTTTTAGCTTATTTTTAAATTTTTTTTTTAACTTTTAATTTTTTTAATACTGACTTGGAAGCCCTGGTGAGCCACGTAGAGGTCACATCAGATTTTCAACGAAGCTCATCGGAATTGGCATTGAAATAATCGTCTTTTTTTAAAAAAAATCGTACTTAAAGTGATTTTAAAAAATATTAGTACTAAAATGAGCGACGTACACTAATATTAATACTCCTAGTGTCCTTTTGTCGATATAGTTGTATAGCAGAACTCCGTTTGAGTTTCACGTACAAGACAAGCCATGTGTAGTTTTGGGAAGAATAAAGATTAATTAAATATGTGGACTGTTTATGACATGACATGACACCGGCAACAAAGCAAAAAGGATTAGGTTTCATTGAGATTCATCGAATTTGAAGTGTAGGGTTCTCAAAACATTTATGCTAGTCCCTTTTGTTTTGGGGTAACAATAGCATTAAGTGCAGCAACTTTTGTACGGAAGTCACTTGAGTGCTGTAATTTTTTTCGATCACTTAAAT
The DNA here is from genome assembly GCA_021437785.1 of Rhodomyrtus psidioides. Classification (NCBI taxonomy): domain Eukaryota; kingdom Viridiplantae; phylum Streptophyta; class Magnoliopsida; order Myrtales; family Myrtaceae; genus Rhodomyrtus; species Rhodomyrtus psidioides. The sequence goes on along the minus strand of JAILYB010000040.1, from coordinate 3,601,826 downwards.
GCCACAATTTTTAAATATCGATCACTTGAGTGCCATCGGCGATTTGAGTAACCGAAAAATCTCGTGACATTAAAATAATGTAAAATCAGTCGACGTGGTCTGCTAGAAGCTGAATCCAAACGTCATACGCTTCTCTTATTAAAGAAGAATTCAATTGCTTCAAATTTGAGGCAAAATCACTTGTAGAACCCTAACCTTACCGAGCTCTATCAACAATTTGGGGGAAAATCAAATTCTCGAAAAATGGAATATGAAGACCCCTAACCCTATCGAGTCGAACTCAACGAATCTGAAATCTTCAAATTGCCCAAAATCAACTCACCAAATTCGCGATGGGAAGTAGAAGTAGGGCAAGTTGCTCCCAAGTGTACAAGCAAAGCCAAGATGCGTCTTGTTTTTTTTGGCTGTTGTGGGCTGCGAAGTCCAACAAAAACGGCTTGGACGAGAGATAATATTGAGAGAAGGTTCCCTGGATGCGCCAATTATAGAGAAGACTTCAATTGTGGATATTCTAGGTGCCCATTACTCTGCTTTGCTGATCTATCAATTTTTTGATGACTTTAGCCATGAGCATGCTTTGGATTCAGGGTTTCTTTGCTTGTTTTGTGGGGATATGTTACAGTGCTTTGCCTTGCAAATGCAACAAGCTTAAACAAAATTTTCTTGTTAACTCATCATATTGTTGTCAACTTTATTATAGGTGGGTCAACTAGAAATTCTCAAACTGAGCAATAGAGGTTATCTTGGAGTTACTTTAAGAACGAGATCAATGTTGATATGTATTGACAGATGAGTTAGATGATGGCGACTCAATGGAAGCAAAAATAAAGGGTTTGCAATATTTGCTGAACCACTAGAAAAAGGACTTTTTAAGGATGAAAAATCAAATTATTCCACTCGTCATGCTCATTCTATTACTACTCTCAATTTCCTCCAATCTTCTTTTCTTTTTAGGCATGCCAATTTACTTCCTCCATGGTAGAGGCTTTGAGGGTTGATGGTTTGTTTCATCCCAGAATTTGCTACTCCTCAGTGGCTGCATCATGAACTGATATGCAGCAAGATATTGATTTTTCTTATAACAGTCATCAACATAATCCTCTGCATAGAGGTTCCTCAGCTGGATGGCACATATGGCATGTGAACATGATATTCCAGTCAATTATCATGCTCGGCAAGAATATTTTTTCCTCTCCAAGTGGAAAACATAATTGCCACAATTATTCATAATCCTGAATCTATCGTCCCCATTCCAAATTGGCTCGCAAAACCTACTACCACGTACACTCTCCTCCAATTTCTTCACAATCCTAGGCTCACATTGTTTAGGCCACTTTGCACATTCATCTCTCTGATCATCACTCTGATGTCTTCAAGCATACTAATGATTGATTTGCACCTGGCTCCTATAATAGTGCCGTTGAATGCCTCACAAAGATTTTTATCAACGATGTCGCACTTGAATTCTTTACTAAAAAAGGCCTCGCACCAATGATTTGCTTCAGTGTAGAACAAGTCTTGAAAGGCTTCGATAGACAACTTATGTAGGGCTTGCTTGTGAACTCTAAAGTCTGTCATGTTGGTGCTCTTTGCAATTAAGCAAAATTGCTTATGTAGCTCATCGCCTCTGTGCTTCTTCGCCTAATTTGCATATATGTGTCGAGCACATATTCTATGCTTAGCATATTTCATCAATTCAACTATAGTTGGAACAAGTCCCTACAAAACCAGCAAACATTAGTAGCATGCACAAATGAGTTTCGTTAGAAAGACAATAGTTCAATCACAGCGTCTCACCTTTTGTTGATCGCTTATAAATTCCAAACCTCTTCCATTGGTTATGTCAAGATCGGCCATTAGATTTTTCAGAAACCACGATCAAGTGTCCTTGTTCTCCGACTTCACAACAACCCAGTCTATTGGAAACATTTGGTTGTTTCCATCTCTTCCAATTACTGCTAATATCTCTCATTCGCATAAATCCTTCAAGAAACAACCATCGAACCTTCTTTTCTGCAGCTAGCTAAAAACCACTGCTGCATGCCTCAAAACATATGTACATTCTATGAAACCGTGTCTCATGCTCATCCAATGACCGCTCCTCAACCTCGACATGAATTCTACTTGGTGGATTTTGAAACCTACACTCCCTTGCATAGTTCCAAATCTGTGCATACACTTGCTTGTACATACCCATCAATTCACTCATCACCTTGTGCTTAGCTCTCGCACTGATTTCGAGACATGTTCACACCTACTTCCTCCCTGACTAGTTGCTTGAATTGATTACTGTTTATTTCTGGCATAGCCTTAATGATGTTGAAAAAGTGTTTGGCCAACCACACACTTGTCACTCTATTATTAAGAAAATCAATACCACAGTTGTGCTCCTCCTGGAGTGATCGGATTTGAAATGAGTCAGTTCTTCTATCCAATGCAGCTTATATCATCCATGGACAATTATCTTATGCGCACTTCGCCTTAATATAATTCTTCGTATTTCTAGTGAACTTCAGATTCCTCTGCTGAGTGATTAAGTACTTTATGATAGCCTCTCTCAATTGTTTTGCTTTATCAAATCTCATCGATAAGCAAAACAAAGGGCTTGCAGAATTTGAGTAGTAAGAAGGATACTTACTTGGCCTTTTCCCACTTTGAAGTGCACCATCTTCATTGTCGTCTAAGCTGCCGTAAGTATTCTCACCGCTTTCCTCATTTTCTGTATCATCAGCATCATTGACAGCAGCTCCATCTTCCCTGTCTACAGAAGTGCCCTCATCAACTAACCCAACTTGTCATTCTTTCCTTTTCCAAAATGCTCTTACTTCTTCTCTTGCTTGTACAATGTCTTCATCATCAGCATCACTTGAGCAATGCGTATACATCAGTATTTCCTCATCTTCATCACTAGACAATGCAACTTCCCAAGAACTCACATTTATTCGAGTCGATTCTTCAGGCACTGTGTCTTCACCATCAAATATGTCACCAATTCTCTGAAGTTGCTCACACAGCTTTAACACACGAGCTGTATGGACAGTCTGATTATCCTCTACTCACATATTTTCTTCTACAATAGATGCATCACCACTCTGGGTTCTCACTCGAGCTTCCAAAGTTACTTCTTCACCTCCGTCCACATCAACATACACAGAAATCTCTTGACCATGTAGAAAATAGTAAACAACATCCATTGCATCACTTTCATCACACATGTATCTCAATCTATCCTTTATGCTCTTACTAGGTACTGACACTAATAAGGACAAATGTCACATCTCCACCAACGTATTCAGTCTCTTTATCTCTAATTACCAACTTTCCACCGTAGAAAACTTTGATTGACACAGTCGTATCGACCATAATAACATTGTTCGTCAGAAAATAGTTATTTTTATAATAGGGACCGTAATGCAAGCTATGTTGACACTGCATAAAAGATAAAATAATTTTTGGTATAATAAGGACTAGAACACAAACCATGTTAATAGTGCAGTTATAAAAGAAATGATTTTTCTAGTTTTCTCTATCATCTGCTAACAATTTTGCTAGCCTTCGCAGCGAATTGTAGATCACCTTTTCTTCATCATAGGGACCACAATAGCACAAGCATTTAGCAATGCAATTATATAAAAATAATTATTTTTGCTAACAAGGATCACCTTGACACTGCACCAAAGAAATAATATTGTGTTTTCACGACAAGGACCACAGTAAAGCAAAGGCATGACAACCTCAGCACTCGGTCACCATAATCCACCACATTCAGTAAACAACAATTTCATTGTCGGCCAGTGGACACAAAACGACAAATGGACATGAAGCTAATCTTTATACTTTGCCAGCGAGACCCCTTTCATTTTTCCTACAATAGATTGCCTTTATCGCCTTTTGTTTCGCTTTCATGTGCTGTCAATAACGCCAAAATGAATAAGCGTCTTGTTTATTAATTACTTCACACAAACAACAAATCACTTACCTTTGCTTGTGTCGACCACGACTTGTCACGCGATAAACGCTTCCTCTATCTTCAGAGACTTGGACATGAATAAGAGGAATAGAGTAAGGCCTTCGACGATTAGCTTGAGACACTAAATGTTGATGAAGACCGAAGCCTTAATTTGATTTGGCGAGTGTTGAATCTCGTCCGACAAAGAGTGATTTGAGATAGAGGAGGGTTTCGAGCCCTAATTTCTATCGTTCTCTCTCACTTATGGAATTGTGCGGCATCGTTTTGTCTTTAAGAATGACACGCTGGCCAACAATTTCCACGGTGGACTTCTCATTCTTTTTTTTTTTAAATTTTCACGTCATAATAAAACATTAAGTAGAAAGTCCACGTAGGATGTTTTGCCGAAAGTGGCACTCAAGTCATCCCTTTTGCTCCGATTTGGTACTCAGGTGATAGGAAAAAAGTTGTAGCACTCAAGTGATCTCCGTACAAAAGTTGTGATACTTACCCCAAAGAAACAAGTGCCAAAACTTTTGTACAGTGATCACTTGAGTGCCACAATTTTTTTTCTATCACTTGAGTACCAAATCGGAGCAAAAGGGATCACTTGAGTGCCACTTCCGGCAAAACATCCTACGTGGACTTTCTACTTAATGTTTTATTATGACGTGGAAATTGAAAAAAGGATGAGAAGTCCATCGTAAAAATTCTTGGCCAGCGTGTCGTTCTTAAAGATAAAACGACGCCGCACAATTTCATAAGTGAGAGAGAACGATAGAAATTAAGGCTCGAGCAAAATTAGGGCTTGAAACCTTCCACTTTCTCAAATCGCTCTCTATCGGACGAGATTCGACGCTCGCCAAATTAAATTAGGGCTTCGATCTTCATCAAATTAAATTAGGGCTTCGATCTTCATCAACCTTTAGTGTCTCAAGCTGATCGATCGAAGGCCCTACTCTATTCTTCTGATTCAAGTATGAGTTTCTGAAGGTAGAGGAAGTGTTTGTTGCGTGACGAGTCGGGGTCGACACAAGCAAAGGTAAGTGATTTGTTGTTTGGGACATGTTTGTTCATTTTGACGTTATTGACAGCACGTGAAAGCGAAACAAAAGACAAAAAAAGAGATCTGTTGTAGGAAAAATGAAAGAGGTCTCGCTGACAGAGTATAAAGGTCAGTTTCATAGTATGAGTTGTACCCTTATGTCGTTTTGTATCCAATGGCCGATAGCAAAATTGTGTTTACTGAATGTGGTGGGGTTATGGTGGACCGAGTGCTGAGGTTGTTGTGCCTTTGCTTTGTTGTGGTTCATGTCGTGAAAACACAATATTATTTCATTGGTGCAGTGTCAAGGTGATCCTTGTTAGCAAAAATAATTATTTTTATATAATTGCACTGCTAAATGCTTGTGCTGTTGTGGTCCCTATGATGAAGAAAAGGTGATCTACAATTCGCTGCGAAGGCTAGCAAAATTGTTAGCAGATGATAGAGAAAACTAGAAAAATCATTTCTTTTATAACTGCACTATTAACATGATTTGTGTTCTAGTCCTTATTATACAAAAAATTAGTTTATCTTTTATGCAGTGTCAACATAGCTTGCATTACGGTCCCCATTATAAAAATAACTATTTTCTGACGAACAATGTTATTATGGTCGATACGACTGTGTCAATCAAAGTTTTCTACGGTGGAAAGTTGGTAATTAGAGATAAAGAGATTGAATATGTTGGTGGAGATGTGACATTTGTCCTTATTAGTGTCAGTAGATCATAGAAAGAGTTTACGAAGGAATTAGTGCAACACTTGCGATACAAAGTTGGTAAACTATATTATCTAGTACTTGGTAAGAGTATGAAGGATGGATTGAGATATCTGCGTGATGATAGTGGTGTTAGGGATGATGTTTACTATTTTATTCATGGTCAAGAGATTTCTATGTATGTTGATGGAGCTGATGAAGTAACTTTGGAAGCTCGTGTGAAACCCGAGTGGTGATGCATTTGTTATAGAAGAAAATGTGCAAGTAGAAGATAATCAGGTTGTCCATACAGCTCGTGTGTTAGAGCTGTGTGAGCAACTTCAGAGAATTGGTGGCAGATCTGATGGTGAAGACACAGTGCCTGAAGTATCGACTCGAATAAATGTGAGCTCTTGGGAAGTTGAATGGTCTAATGATGAAGATGAGGAAATATTGTTGTATACGGATTGCCCAAGTGATGCTTATGATGAAGACATTGTACAAGCAAGAGAAGAAGTAAGAGCATTTCGGAAAAGGAAAGAAGGACAAGTTGGGTTAGTTGATGAGGGCACTTCTGTAAACAGGAAAGATGGAGCTGCTATCAATGATGTTGATGATACATAAAATAAGGAAAGTAGTGAGGATACTCGCGGCAGCTTAGACGACAATGAAAATGGTGCACTTCAAAGTGGGAAAAGGTCAAGTAAGTATCCTTCTTACGATTCAAATTCTGCAAGCCCTTTGTTTTGCGTATCGATGAGATTTGATAAAGCAAAAAAATTGAGAGAGGCTATCATAAAGTACTTAATCACTCAGCAGAGGATTCTGAAGTTCACTAGAAATACAAAAAATTATATTAGAGTGAAGTGTACACAAGATAATCGTCCATGGATGATATATGCTGCATTGGATAGAAGAACTGTTTCGTTTCAAATCCAATCACTCCAAGAGAAGCACAACTATGGTATCGATTTTCTTAATAATAGAGTGACAAGTGCGTGGTTGGCCAAGCACTTTTTCAACATCATTAAGACCATGCCAGAAATAAACAGTATTCAATTCAAGCAACTAGTCAGAGAGGAAGTAGGTGTGAACATGTCTCGAAATCAATGCGAGAGAGCTAAGCACAAGGTGTTGAGTGAATTGATGAGCATGTACAAGCAATTGTATGCACAGACTTGGAACTATGCTAGGGAGTGTAGGTTAATCCACCAAGTAGAATTCATGTTGAGGTTGAGGAGCCGTCATTGGATGAGCATGAGACACGGTTTCATAGAATGTACATATGTTTTGAGGCATGCGAAAGGGGTTTTTAGCTAGCTGCAGAAAAGTGATAGGGTTCGATGGTTGTTTCTTGAAGGATTTATGCGAATGAGAGATATTAGCAGTAATTGAAAGAGATGGAAAATACCAAATGTTTCCAATAGACTGGGCTGTTGTGAAGTTGGAGAACAATGACACTTGGTCCTGATTTCTGAAAAATCTAATGGCTGATCTTGACATAATCGACGGAAGAGGTTTGGCATTTATAAGCGATCAACAAAATGTGAGACACTGTGATTGAACTATTGTCTTTCTAACGAAACTCATTTGTGTATGTTACTAATGTTTGCTGGTTTTGTAGGGACTTGTTCCAGCTATAGTTGAATTGATGAAATATGCTAAGCACAGAATGTGTGCTCGACACATATATGCAAATTAGGCGAAGAAGCACAGAGGCGACGAGCTACAGAAGCAATTTTGCTTGATTGCAAAGAGCACCAACATGGCAGACTTTAGAGTTCACAAGCAAGCCCTACATAAGTTGTCTGCCGAAGCCTTTCAAGACTTGTTTCGCATTGAAGCAAATCATTGGTGTGATGCCTTTTTTAGTGAAGAATTCAAGTGCAACATTGTTGATAAAAATCTTTGTGAGGCATTCAACGGTATGATTATAGGAGCTAGGTGCAAATCAATCATTAGTATGCTTGAAAACATCAGAGTGATGATCATGACTAGGCTGCGCAGGCAGAGAGATGAATGTGCAAAGTGGCCTAGGCAATGTGGGCCTACGATTGTGAAGAAATTGGAGGAGAGTGTACGTGGTAGTAGGTTTTGCGACCCGATTTGGAATGGGGACGATGGATTCTGGATTATGAATAATGGTGACAACTATGATGTCTACTTGGAGAGGAAAAAAAATGTTCTTGCCGAGCATGGCAATTGACTGGAATACCATTCACATGTCATAAGAAAAATGTTGATGACTGTTATAAAAACTGAATATCAGTTCATGATGCAGCCACTGAGGAGTAGCAAATTTTGGGAAGAAACAAACCATCAACCCCCAAAGCCTTTACCATTGAGGAAAGAAATGGGCAGGCCTAAAAAGAAAAGGAGATTCAAGGAAATTGAGATCAGTAGTAACAGAATGAGCAGGGCTGGTGGAATAATTTGATGCTCAATCTGCCATGGAGAAGGGCACAATAAGGCTGGTTGTCAAGTTAAGAAACAACACCAACAAGAGCAACAATTGGAGAACAAGCTAATTATGCAGGGGCATCGCAAGGCAACACAAGCAGCCTTGAAGTTCCAACTCCAAACACGATTCAGTCCACAAGTGTACATCAGAGTAAGAAATATCCGGTAAGCTGTTTGTTATTTTCTTTGCTTTGGACAATAAATCCATGGCAGAGTAACTTCATTGCTTTCTATCTTTTTGCAGGCTAGAAGGAGACCAACTGAAGACGCTCATGAAACTCATGCAGAGGCACTGCAAGGCAACACAAATAGCCTTGCAGTTTCAATTGCAGACCCAATTTAGTCCACAAGTGTACACGAGAGGAAGAAATATATGGTAAGCTATTTGTTATTGTCTTTTCTTTTGACAATAAATCCTTGGTGCATTAATTTCGTTGCTTTTTATCTTTTTGCAGGTCAAAAGGAGACCAGTTGAAGACATTTCTCAAACTTGTGCACCGCAACGTATGTACAGCACAATCAGAAAAAGGATAAGAGAATATGGCTACTGCTTATTCACAAACATGAATACCGGGATGACGATTTTGAATGTTAGTTTTTTAAGGTGTTATGCGTTTAAGATATGTCATTTGATTGATATAATAACTGAAGGTTATATGATTGTAGCCTGGGAGAAATTCAGAGGTCTTGATATCCCAAGGAGGGCCAACTCAAGAATCAACTGCACCAACAAAAAGAAGCCAACACTAAGCGATGAACCAACCAATGGTTACTCAAGCACAAGAAAAAAAATAAGCAATCAATGCCACCTCCAAAGTAGAAGGTACAAAGGCCAGCTGAAAAATGAGTTGCTGCCCCAACCTCAGTTCCATCTCAGTCAAACGATCCTGCAAATGTCACTGCACAACCTGCTGCCACAGTGCCAACATATAGGACAGAGAGTTCAATAGGACACAACATCAAAGTACCTGAGCATCCAAGTAAGGAGGCTCCTCCAAAAGACAAGACAGTGCAAAAGGAGACAACAATATAAAGTGCGAATACAATTTCAATTTGGTAGAGTGCTAGGATCATCAATCAAGTGAAGCCTTTGAAGAGAAAAAAAAGGAAGTGACAAGGTTGTTCAGCTTGACTGATGGGAGGATCTGAAGGAGATAATGTTGTATGTTGTTGTGTCTTTTAGAATTTTGAAGTTTTTAGAGTTATGTTTGATGTTACTGCTGCAACTTAGTTTGATACATGTGATATTGCTGCATTTTTGCTTGATATACATCTGCAGCAAGTGATGATTAGGTGTTTATTGCTGTATTTTGGTTTGGTTGGTTATGCGTTCAACAATAATATTGTTAGGAGTTTTACTATTGCATTTTTTGTTGGTGTATTTAGTAGCAACATTTTCTTGATTTTTTGTAAGTGAACAGGTTTGACTATTTTTATTGTTGTTGATGAAGTAAGAACATGCAATAAGTAACAATGATTATGTGTTATTGGTACAATGATATTTGTAGCCAAAGACATAGCTTGTTGTATCTAGTATTGTATAGCCGAGCTGGTGAAGAATAACAGAAAGCAATGATGCTGAAATAGGTGAAGAAACATAATCACTCTAAAAAAGTGAACATAAATGATCACTTTTTAAAAATTGATTGATGCAAATAAAGATAGCGATCTTCGTAATATTGCGTAATATTTTATATTTTTTATTTTAGGCATTTTTTATAAATTTAATGGCATTTTAGTAATTTTGTGTTTCCTAGGTCAATTAGGTTTAGCATCTTATATAAAGATATTTAGGGTTCGTGGAAAAGGAGTTTATGACAGACATTGATATTTTTCGTTGATTTTGATAAAATTACACTTGAGTGAACAGTGGTTTCTCGTTTATCGTTTCGATTCTTCTGTTTAGCTTTGCTTTCTCGTTTATCTTTGACGAATATCCATAATTTGAAGAAGATCCGATTCTTGATCAAAATTACTCGTTCGCCACGTTCGTGGGTGAGCTGATGGCTAAGGTTGTGTTCGGAGGCGTGCCGAGCTATGAACGGTTTGTTGCGTTTGATGACGAGGTGTCGATTTTCGACCCAGATGTTGACAACGGAGGCAGAGGCGTGGAAGTGGTCAAATTGGAATCCCAAGATCAAGATTCGGGGAGTGCAGCGAGTCGGGCGGATGAGATTTCACAACCGCCTCTTGTGAGGACCTCTAGAGGAAGAGTACATGTATTGCCTTCTCGATTCAATGACTCTATTATTGATAACTGGATGAAAGAGAGTACTGCTAAGGATCAATTGTTAGACAGTAATGTAGACGAATATAAGATCGTCGAATGTAAAAGGCCGAAAGTTAATACTAAAGCGGCTAGAACATTGAGTACTTTGAAGCCTGAAAGTGATGATTTTGAGGGCGTTGGCTTTATTGTTATGGATGGGTCGGTTGTGGTTCTTAATGAATTCTCTGAGCTTCTGAGGAGGCTTCTGTGGAAGAACAATATCATTTCATGGGAGATTGCTTGGTTTAAAGCTAAACAGCCGCAAACTCTGGTTTCTGCAAATTGGTCCATTGAGGGAACATCAGCAGCAGCGCCTTACCTGAATAAGCAGCATCTTGGTGAATCATTCGTCAATGATGAGTGCAGACATGTTTTAGTATGTCAAAGTAATTGGAAATCTGAGTATATGATGGTTAAGCTACTTCATCCTCAACCTGTCCTCACGATTGAATGGAGGTCATTGGGAGGACGATGGCTTAAGAGGAATTTGAAAGTAAGACAAGTTCTTTTAACATGCTGCTTGGAAGGAGCTGCGAGGTTATGGAGTGAGATGGATTATAGACGACCAAGAAAAACGAAGAAGGACCTTGATGTGAATCGGTGCGGAAACGGACCGTTCTACGAAGATCCAGGAGTTGCGAATTGCTGACCTCGACCCCCAATCGAACCTGTGATTGGTAACCTCGGTATGAATGTGACCTGTTGACGAACCTGTGTCAACCAATCAACGCTATAGACGCCACGAACAAGAGAATTCGCGATCTTGCTCGATAAGTCAGATCGATCGCCATAAGGAAACCTTGATAAGATCTAGTCCTCAAGAGAACTCGAAAAAGAGAAAACCTCTCTGTATAAAATTCTCAATCAATGTTGTATATTTTACAAAGCTGGATATCCTTTATATAGATAGGACTCCTTTAGGAACTAGGATTATGTAAAGATATCCTAAAGATAACAATATTGAAATCAATCTAATCTAAGCAAACGGAATACAAATCAAATATTGTGACTATCCATATCCCTAAGTTTCCTATAATAGAGAAACACATATTCCACTAATCGGCAGTTCGGTAAATTTGCAATTCGGTTCCTTGGTAAGTCTGCAACTCGGCAACTCAGTTCCTCGGTAAGTCTGCAACTTACCGATCAGATTCGGTAAGTCGTCCGCTAAATTGAGGAAGTGGTTCGGTCGGTAAGTTTGGAAATCGGTAACTTTCCCGATCCATGAGTTTGGAAATCGGTAACTTTTCCCGATCCATGAAATCTCCCAAATTCGTTAAATGTTGTGTTGCACCAAGGAGCTTCAAAATCTTCAAGTTTCGAACCCAGGTTGTCTTTATTCCAAAGATCTTGAAGCATGATGCCGACAGCTTGTTTGAATTCCTTTGCTCTCGCTCGAGTGATCGGACCTAGCGGATAGAACAACGGGTCCCTAGCACCACCTCCTCAATAGGGTTCGATGTCCACATCATTCCCTCCACCGTGCAAAGGATTTGCCCTCAAATCATCACATGCATCGAAAAGAGTCAAGTCAATAATATTGAACGTAGCACTAATACCATACTCACCTGGAAGATCAAGCTTGTAGGCATTATCGTTGACCCTCTCCAACACCATAAATGGTCCATCTCCTCGGGGTAATAATTTAGAACGTCGCTGCTCGGGAAAATGCTCTGTGCGCATATGAACCCAAACCCAATCGCCTGGTTCAAACACTACTTTCTTACGCCCTTTGTTGGCTTGCTTTGCATATTGCTCTGTCTTGTGCTCAATATTCAACCGCGTCTTCTCATGCAATGTCTTTACAAATTCGGCCTTTTTAGCACCATCTAAATTCACACGCTCTTCAACAGGTAAATGGGTTAAATCTAACAGAGTTAAGGGATTAAAACCATAGACAACCTCAAACGGTGTGAATTTAGTAGCAGAATACACACTCCTATTATATACAAACTCAACATGCGGTAAACAATCTTCCCAAGACTTAATGTTCTTCTTAATGATAACACGTAACACTGTCCCTAAGGTCCTATTAACTACTTCAGTTTGACCATCAGTTTGTGGATGACGAGTAGTAGAGAATAAAAGCTTTGTACCTAATTTCATCCACAATGTCTTCCAAAAGTAGCTAAGAAATTTAGTATCTCGATCAGAAACAATAGATCTAGGCATGCCATGTAAACGCACAACCTCACGAAAGAACAAATCAGCAACATGGGATGCATCGTCGGATTTATGACATGGTATAAAATGAGCCATCTTTGAAAATCGATCTATAACCACATAAATAGAATCCTTACCATGCCTAGATCTAGGCAATCCTAACACAAAATCCATAGAAATATCAACCCAAGGATGTGTCGGGATAGGCAATGGTGTATACAAACCATGTGGTTTAGTTGTAGACTTAGCTTGCTTACATGCAATGCACCTTTCACAAACGCGTGTGATATCTCGCTTCATGTGAGGCCAATAAAAATGTTCATGCAGCACTTCATAAGTTTTGTTAATGCCAAAATGCCCCATTAAACCACCACTATGTGCCTCTCGCACTAACAATTCATGCAAAGAGCATTTAGGCAAACATAACTTATTTTCACGAAAGAGATAACCATCATGTCTATAGAATTTCTCAAACGCAGCATGTTCACAAGCTTCAAACACTCTTCCAAAGTCATCATCATCAGTGTATAACTCTTTGATATGCTCAAAACCTAAACACTTTGCCCCTAGAGTAGTTAGAATTGCGTACCTTCGAGAAAGTGCATCGGCTACCACATTTTCCTTACCTTTCTTGTACTTGATCACATATGGAAAAGTCTCGATGAACTCCATCCATTTGACATGTCTTTTGTTCAACTTTTGCTGCCCTCTCAAGTACTTTAAGGTCTCGTGGTCAGTATGGATCACGAACTCTTTTGGCCATAAATAATGTTGCCAAATCTCCAAAGCTCGCACCAAAGCATACATCTCCTTATCATAAGTTGGATAATTCAATGTCGCTCCACTTAATTTTTCGCTGAAATAAGCTATGTGACGTCCTCCTTGCCTCAACACAGCTCCAATTCCTGTACTAGAAGCGTCGCATTCTATTTCAAAAGTAGCATTGAAATCCGGTAAAGATAACAAAGGAGCATTAGTTAGCTTATCCTTCAACAGATTGAATGCTCTCTCTTGTTCTTCTCTCCATGTGAAACCCACGTATTTCTTGATAACCTCAGTTAAAGGTGCAGCAATGGTGCTAAAGTCTTTCACAAATCTGCGATAGAAACTTGCTAAGCCATGAAAGCTACGCACTTCTCCTACAGACTTAGGTGTTGGCCACTCACGAATTGCTTTCACCTTTTCTTCATCAACCTGTATTCCATCAGCACCAACAACAAATCCTAGAAATACTAATCTGTTAGTCACAAAAAAGCACTTTTTTAGGTTAGCATATAATTGCTCAGCCCTTAAAACCTGCAAAACAGCTCGCACATGTTCAACATGGTCATCAAGACTCTGACTATATATCAAAATATCATCAAAATAGACAACCACAAATCGATCAATAAAAGATCGCAGAACATGATTCATAAGTCTCATGAAAGTACTAGGTGCATTAGTTAAACCAAACGGCATGACTAACCACTCATACAATCCATACTTGGTCTTAAATGCAGTTTTCCATTCATCCCATTCTTTCATCCTAATCTGATGATAGCCACTTTTCAAATCAATTTTAGTAAATATACAAGCTCCATGTAATTCATCTAATCTAGGAATATGATGTCGATACTTTACCGTAATATTATTGATTGCTCGGCAATCAACACACATTCGCCAAGATCCATCCTGCTTCGGCACTAGCAAAACAGGAACAGCACACGGGCTAAGACTTTCTCGCACATATCCTCGTTCCAGCAGTTCACTAACTTGCCGCTGAAGTTCCTTTGTTTCCTCGGGATTGCTTCGATATGCGGGTCGGTTAGGCAATGACGCACCAGGTATCAAATCAATTTGATGCTCTATGCCCCGAATCGGTGGTAAACCTCCAGGAATCTCATCAGGAAAGACATCTTCAAATTCCTGCAATAAAGACACGATAGAACTAGGCAAACTCGGGTCAAGATCGTTAGAAGTAGACAATGCCTCCTTGTACAAAAGTACAAGCATCGGTCGGTCTAGAATCAAAGCTCTCCTCACTTCGCTCGATTTTGCATAGAAATTTTTTTCTCTCATTTCTTTTCTCTCTGCTTTTCCCTCGGCTTTTACCACTCTGTTTTTCTCAACCTCTCCTTTTTCTTGCGTCTCAGATTCTCCACGCAAGCCCTCAATTCTCTCATTTTTTCTTTCTCTCTTAGCCTCACGTTGCAGTTTTAGTTGGTCTTCATACACCTCAGTAGGTGTCATTGGCACCAAAGTGTAAGTCTTCTGATTCATTACCAATGAATATCAGTTAGTGTACCCATCATGACGTACTCTTCGATCATACTGCCATGGTCTACCAAGTAAAAGATGACCTGCTTGCATAGGTACAACATCACATACCACATCATCCTTATATCGCCCTATCTCAAATGGGACTAGGACTTGTTTCGACACCTTCACTTCACCACTGTCATTCAACCATTGAAGTTTATATGGTTTAGGGTGCCTTGTGGTCTTCAATCCTAGTTTCTCCACCATAGTACAACTTACCACATTTGTACAACTACCCCTATCAACAATTAAACTACAAATCTTACCATTCACCAGGCATCTTGTATGGAACAAGTTATCACGTTGTTGATGATGCTCCTCCTCCTTGACTTGCACGCTAAGAGAACGTCTAACCACCATCAATTCACCCTTGACTGGCATCTCAACATCGCTACAGTCCTCTAACGGCGGCATGACATCATCCTCTTCCTCCCTGTTACTTTCAGATTGAACATCTCCAGGTCCAGTCATTATCATCACCCTCCTATTAGGGCATTGATTCGCCATATGACCCCGGCCTAAACACTTGAAACATTTAATTTCACGAGTTCTAGTGTTAGGATTTTCAATTTTACCTGAAGCCGGATTAGAACCAACTCTGCCATCTTTCTCCTTCTCCTTTGAAGTTTCAGCTTTGGAGTTGTTCCCCTTCCAATTCGGCTTCTCATCTCTCTTCCAGTTCGGCTTCCAATTCGAGCTTGAACCTCCACCACTCTTGTAATTTCGGTCCAACTTCAGTTGCCTCTCTACTTTGATAACTTTGTTCACCAATTCCTTCAACTCAACATAATGTTGCAACTCTACCACTCTTGCTATATCTCGGTTCAAACCACATAAGAATCGTGACATAGTAACTTCACGGTCCTCTACCACATTAGCACGAATCATGGTAATTTCCATCTCTTTATGGTACTCTTCCACGCTCTTGTTACCTTGTGTGAGGTTTTGCAGTTTATGGAACAAGTCTCTGTGGTAATGACTTGGTATGAAGCGCATTCTCATCACCGCCTTCATCTCATCCCACGTTTCTACCGGTCTCTCACCATTGCGTCTCCTGCTAGTCGCAAGTTGATCCCACCAAATTATAGCATAATCAGTTAATTCAACAGCTGCAATTTTTACCTTTTTGAGCTCCGAATATCGCTGGAAGTCAAATACCATCTCCATTCGTTTCTCCCATTTTAGATACGCATCAGGATCATTCTTTCCTTGGAAAGATGGAATCTTCATCTTGATGTTGTTAAGCTCATCATCTTCCCGATGTCTAACCTCTCGGCGTCTGTTTCTCCTCCCGAACATGCCATCCCGATCATCTTCGACATCGGACACATAGTCATCATTAAATTGCCGCTGCCATCTAGGTTGTACCCTAGGCTCTTCTCGTTGATTTTGTGGCCTTCCTCATAGTGGTTCTCGATCACCATCAAGCCTCGTCTCGCACCTTACAACTCGGTTGCTAAGTGCTTCAAGTTGTAAGCTCAACTGCTGGATGCCTGCTAAAATCGCATCATCCCTTGGTTTGGTGTCATCCTCCATTTGATTTACGCTTCCCTGGCCTGACATGATCTTTTTTTTAAACCTGCAAGAAAATATTAGGAATAAAAGAAACCTCACCAAACTCTCCCTCACGTGTTTCGCTCAAGATGTTTGTCACTCCCCTCGTGTTTAACTCAATTCAGGCTTTTTCTTCCCTCAAATAAGCTCACACACTCTTGCCTTTTTCCTCTCGTTTCCTTCTCACAAGTTCTATATCAGACTAGAACCAGTTTCTCAAGCTCCTCATAACAGTCGACTAAACCACCAAGCAAGATCAATTCAACAATATGCTGCTCAATTCGGCAATTCTTGCTAGATTCGAATTTTGATTTGATTTCTGCTGCTGAATTTTTTTTATATATATATTCAGTCCAACTAACAACAAAAGAAACGAGTCGTCCTCTTAAATAGATATATAATTTTTTTTCGATTTTTTTTACCTTTTTTTTTTCTTTTTCTTTTTTTCTTTTTGCCGAAACCTTTTTTTTTTTTTTACGAACTCAATACAATCAGAATAACTAGGACCGAAAATTCCTAATTCTATAAACCCTAGATTGCTTAATGAAAAAGTAGTAAAAGTAAGATAACTAGACCTTGTAGAACCTTTGCTCTGATACCAGATGATGTGAATCGGTGCGGAAACGGACCGTTCTACGAAGATCCAGGAGTTGCGAATCGCTGACCTCGACCCCCAATCGAACCTGTGATTGGTAACCTCGGTATGAACGTGACCTGTTGACGAACCTGTGTCAACCAATCAACGCTATAGACGCCACGAACAAGAGAATTCGCGATCTTGCTCGATAAGTCAGATTGATCGCCACAAGGAAACCTTGATAAGATCTAGTCCTCAAGAGAACTCGAAGAAGAGAAAACCTCTCTGTATAAAATTCTCAATCAATGTTGTATATTTTACAAAGGTGGATATCCTTTATATAGATAGGACTCCTTTAGGAACTAGGATTACGTAAAGATATCCTAAAGATAACAATATTGAAATCAAATCAAATCTAAGCAAACGGAATACAAATCAAATATTGTGACTATCCATATCCTTAAGTTTCCTATAATAGAGAAATGCATATTCCACTAGTCGGTAGTTCGGTAAATCTGCAATTCGATTCCTCGGTAAGTCTGCAACTCGGCAACTCAGTTCCTCGGTAAGTCTACAACTTACCGATCAGATTCGGTAAGTCGTCCGCTAAATTGAGGAAGTCGTCCGGTCGGTAAGTTTGGGAATCGGTAACTTTCCCAATCCATGAGTTTGGAAATCGGTAACTTTTCCCGATCCGTGAAATCTCCCAAATTCGTTAAATGTTGTGTTGCACCAAGGAGCTTCAAAATCTTCAAGTCTCGAACCTAGGTTGTCTTTATTCCAAAGATCTTGAAGCATGATGCCAACAGCTTGTTTGAATTCCTTTGCTCTCGCTCGAGTGATCGGACCTAGCGGATAGAACAACGGGTCCCTAGCACCACCTCCTCGATAGGGTTCGATGTCCACATCAGGTCGTCCCTAGCGATGTTCCCTAGGAAAAAACTGATATGGTTCCTAAAGATATGCAGAAAATCGATGTTTCAGGGAGCACTGAGGATCAAGGTAATCCTATTCCTAAAAGTGATGATTTTGGGAATTGCAATACCACAAATTTTAGGATTCTTGGATTGGCTGAATTTGTTGATGATAGCCACTACACAAATTTGGAGTCAGCTTTAGTTGCCTTTGGTTGCAAAGCATGCTTACTGCCAATAGAGGGTAACAAAAGCGATGAAAATAGGGCTTTGCGTGATGCTATTGCCCTCCCTTTTGGTGTTGTTACCTGGTGGTACAAGCAGGATGACACGGTTCACTTCCTGGGTGATACAAAAACGGCTCACAAGACTGGGGAATTCACCGAATTCTTCCTAACCGGTTCTAATGGCATCTTCACCGGCTTCACCACTTAGTTTGTGAGCCGAACATGGGACTTGAAAGAAGACGTGGGCAGTACGAAAGAAAGTGTGACTGAATTAGATGATGGATTTTATGGAACTGACTCAGAAGATGATGTTGACCCATCCATTAAATCTATGGGCACTAATTTTCCTTATGATAAAAGGCGGAAGAAGTTGGCCGATCCTAACGAAAAGAGGTTGATGTCAATGAAGATGAAGCAGATTCGAGGGCAAATCTTTTTCCTAGCAGGGGAGAATGATGCAAATAAAGATAGCGATCTTCGTAATATTGCGTAATATTTTATATTTTATATTTTAGGCATTTTTATAAATTTAATGGCGTTTTAGTAATTTTGTGTTTCCTAGGTCAATTAGGTTTAGCATCTTATATAAAGATATTTAGGGTTTGTGGAAAAGGAGTTTATGACGGACATTGATATTTTTCGTTGATTTTGATAAAATCACACTTGAGTAAACGGTGGTTCCTCGTTTATCGTTTCGATTATTCTGTTTAATCTTACTTTCTATCGCGCTTCGGCATCATTGATGTTGACACCTAAATTTTGATTTTTAAAAAATCATTCATTTAAGCACAAAATGAGAGTTAATCATAATTCTTGTAAAAAAATAAATCCTCAATCATTGCATATTTATTTTCAGTCGAACACATCATAGCATTATGTGAGTCAATTATGCTTAATTTTGACAAGCGATCAGATCACAACTTAGTATGAGATTTTTACCTACAACTAGAAGTGATATCGAATTTGTTTAAGCCAATTGGACTTGTTCTTGGGTTCAATTTAGTTCATTTAAGCTTAATTTGATTGTTAAGGCTTTCAATTAAATGTCCATTATTTCAGAAGGGCCTTAATTGAGCTCGAGAACTTGATTCGAGTCCATAATTTAATTGCAAATTATGTTTAGGGCTGGTCCAAATGTGTGCCGAATTTCTTACTGGTCTTGACCTAATTTGAAGTTCAAATCAGCCCATTTTAGCTCTTATAATTGTAAAAGGGCTTTAATTGATTACTCAATTGATTCATGAAGGTCTAATTAGGTCCGGAATCACAAAAAGAGCCCACGAGACATTCAGAAGTCGGCCATTTCAGCCTCTCCATCCATTTGGACGAAAATTGATAGAGCCCTAGTGAGATGAGACTTTCGAAATTTTGAGATTGGATTCATAATTTTCATTCGGATAAAAAGTTCTATCTTAAGAGGTGATCTAAGATATCAAAACTCTATCGTTATGCAGCTAATAACAAAGAGTTTTTGATTGATTAGGACTCCTTTGAATCTAATGGCCATTATCGAATCTCGCTCTAGTTAGGACTCTCGATCCGTCGGTTGTCAAAGACTTCTATCCCCATTAGAACTCTAAGGATCAAGCTTTATATATACAAGCCTTCGGTTTAAGCTCAAGGGTCGACACTTTTGTGATCCATATTTAGAATTCTTTAATAATTTCTTGAGAAAAGGAGAGGGAGTCAAGGCCGAATTTCCATCCCGTTGGCAGCCTCGAGCAGTTTCACGCCGATTGACCGTGCGTCACTGTCTATGCTCCGATCAACTCATGCCAGGTACCGTGACATTCAGCATTCGACGATCTATCACCAGCCACTGACGATTTGTCAATCCGAAATCGGGAACTTCACGTCCAAGCCTACAAAATCATTGTTGAATTTGCCGCTCTGCTCTGCCGATTAGCCACTGCTTCACCTCTGTTCAGCCCCATTTGAGGTTGAATCGACCTTGTTTTTTTTATTCAAATTTAGTCATTAACTTCCTTGCTATGCGATCTTAAGGTCCCTTCAAAGTTTAGAGCTCCAATTCGCTCAAAGAGGGGACTGTTTTGGATGCAATATAAAAGCCGCGAGTGTGTAAGAAGTTGTGCTTGAAAAGGTAAAAATTTTCTTACTTTTGATTGCAACTTGCACTCATTTATTTGGTGATTTACATACATGTTTCAATACTTTGATAAACATATGTGAATTGCAATTAAGAGTGGAAAATTTGAGCACTTTTTCATCAACAATGTGTAAAGATCGAAAATTGGATTGATTGGGCAAAAAAACAAATATGATTTTTTTAGTAAGCTTAATTTGTTCATGAAATAATTGAATGTTGTGCTAATGTTGAGATCCGATTGAATTTACGTTGGAACTAGTTTTTTCTCAAAATGTCAGATGAATTAGAATCTTTAAGAGCAGATTGAGTTGAATGAAAAGACGAGGATTTTCGGATAAATCTTGAATTTTAGCTTTACAAGCACACTTGGCCGAATTTGACATATGGATGGATGGTCATTGTTTTGAATTTTATCCGTGGTTGTTGGTTGAATTGCTTTCTCAATGCTATCTTCATGTATTGGATAAAGTTTAATCAATTAAGATCTATCTAATTTTTTGGGAGCCTCTGGTTTGGATAACATTTGTATGGGATGCTTATCTTTAACATATGAGTTTGTTGGATTGATATCCTTATCTCTCATGATTTTTCCGAATATGTTTGTCTAGAGATAAGATTTGATCCGGATTGAATGTTTATCCAAAGTTTTGAGAATTATCCGAAACAATTTCTCTAATCTTAAAAAGTAATTTTCTCAAATTAAAATTGGATCGAATTTTGGATGAGGAAAGGTGGACCCCAATCTCATATCTTAGGCCCTCCCTCTAAACTTTCGAAAATCCAAATCAAATTGACTCATTTTCATTTTATTTTTGTCATGTTTGTTTGCTTTTGTTTGTTATAAAATTTGCACATTTTTAAACAAACATGCCCACAACATATGCACCCCTAGTGCCTAGACCCTTCGAAAAATTAAATTGCATTCGTTGGCCATGATCTCATGGAATGAGATGGCAATTTAGTATAAGACTCCGTGTTCTTTCCCTTTAGAAAAAGGAACGTTGTCGTCTTATACCTCTATCTACATACTGGCTCGAATCTTCGAGAATGTAGCGGATAAAATCTCACTCTAACCCAGATCTTTGGGAATGAATGAATTTTTTGGAAAATTCGGATATTAAGGTATTTTATGGGCGTTTTTGTTTAACTTTGTTCAAATTTTTGTTTGTTTTTTAATGTTTGTTTTTTCTTGCGTTTAATCCAAAAAATACCAAAATCAAATTAAATCATTTTTGCATATCACATTTGGTTCTCATGCCACATTTTCCAAAGAAAATCAATCATTTCACATCAATCAATTGAAAAGAGTTTTTCATGAAATTGGTATCGAAATTGCATTAATTTTTTAAGTTAACGTAACCAAGTCTCCGAACTCAATTTCTCTTGTTCGTAGAGATAAAATAGTTCTCCCGCTATTTTATATAGGTTTCTAATCAACCTACCGTAAATGATTAGTGGCGGCTCCAATTGAACATCTTTTTCATGAATTGAACCTAAGTTGCGATTTGGTAGGACTTGGGAGAGTTCAAGTTAGGTTAGTTAATTTAATTAACCTAATAATCCAATGGCTTGATTTTTTAGGTCACGACAGCGTGGCGACTTCGCTAGGGAAACTAAATACTTGAATTTTTTTCGAAAAAATGGGCTAAATGTGAACATTACAATTTTGGATATTTTCATTGTATTTCAAGAGGACTTAAGCCGTTGATTTTCATGATATATACCTGATTGGTTGATTGTGATTGATTATGATTGATGGCGTTTTTTAGACCGATTGATTGGGGTTTTCGTTCGATTATGTCATAAATAATCACACTCCATTGTGCTTCATTTTTATGACGATTTTCTACAGGTACACTTAATTTTTGGCATTTAATTTAATTGCTTTATTTTATTGTAAGATGCCACAATTGAGTGAATTTGACATTGCATTCGACCTAAAATGCTAGATGAACCTAGGATGGTGTCTGGGTAAGAATTTGCCTTGCCTCAGGATGGAGGAATGGATGATCTTTCCCTCGACCCCGACTACGTTAAGATTCCCTGTTCTGGCCTGAATTTGTAGGCACGTGGGGATTTCTTAACATCCCCTAAGCTCAGGAGGTGCTGAATACGACTTACATCTTTAAGTCAGATTTGCCCTCAAGAGCTCTAAAAAACTTGGTTAGTAAAACATGCATCAGTGTCATTTTGCTTGTCTCTGAACCCATGATCGTCCTTTTTGGTACATGTATTTTTCCTATATACTTTTTGAGTCTATCCATGGAAAATTAGGTTTTTCCTCATGCTCATGTCATTATAGTTATATTTTTACGTCCCTAGGTCTCTTCTATAGAAATTTCTTTATTGGATTTTATGGTTGTAGTATCTTTATTGCTTTTTTAGTCAATAAATATGTTCTAGTATTACCATAAGCTCATTTATTTTCTCAAATTTTTAGACCATTTTTTAGTCAGTTCTAACTCCATGCATCAAATGAAAAATGTTCGCAGGGTCTTAAATTTTCATGTCACAATTTTTTGGGGATGATCCAATACATTTTTTCATTTTCTACGGAATTAATAGACGGAGTGGAGCAGGTTGAAATTTCACATGTTTTCTAACTCTAAAATCACTTCACTATTTATCATTAGTAAATGGGCTCATTCGTTAAATCATAAATATGAAAGTTGTAGGATGGGTTTTGAACTAATAGGCTGCAAATTTTCGGACTTTGATTCGTCTTTTTAAGGGCCCATTCTCTCTCCAAACAAAAACCAGGTGAAGCAATTTTTTTGGACAAAATTCTTCTAAAGATGTATTAAATTGAATTGATCCACCCAGTTATAGTCCAGGGCCCAAACATGAAATTTGTTCATCATTCTTTTGTATATAAGCCCTCAAAATTTGAATTCATTTCAACCATCCTGTGATTTGTCACGATTTGTTTTCCGAAGTCCGACGAAGCTTGAGTTTCCAAGTCATGATCATCAGTCAAGTCAGGTCTTGTGTATGAATCCAATCTAGAGCTATGGATCGACTTGATATCTTTCACTTGTTGTGCTCATCACTCTGACATATTTTGAAGGTAATTTATCAAAGATACCTCACACACTTGTATCACCTGATCAAGAATGAGTGATATGGCTAACCGTGCTGAGATTGCAGCTCTTGTCAAGTGAGAGATGAAAGATCAGGTGAAAGAGTTGAACGAACGAATGAACGGTCGAACTGACCTTGTCGGCCGTATGGTTTATCCCCTGAAGCATTTGGTCAGAGCTATTCATCAACACCATCATTCAACGAACCCTCGAGCAAGCGGCAGTCCACATGAGTGACTGTTTACTTTTATGCAATCCCTTGCATGGGGCATTTCCTGTTTTCTAGGTGTTTAGGATGCTTTCTCAATTTCTAAAGTTTACTTTTGGAGTTCCTCTTTCTGGGGTAGCATTTGCGTTTTCCTTTTAGTCGGATGTAATTCATTTGATTCTATATCAATAAAATTACAGAAATTTTTCATTGTTTTGAAATCTTGTTGAAGCATCCCAAACTAACCCGATGACGATAACCAATGATCAAATAATCTATCATCCATGGTAAGCACTAAGGTTTGGGCTTCTCAAGAATTCTCGTCCCAAGATTTTCCAAAAAAAAAAAAAAACAAACAAAACAGTTTTTCAAAAAAAATCTTCAGAATTGGATGTCTTGTAGTCTGACCCTATTTGTCTTCTAATCTATCTGCTATATATTTCAGAATTAATCCAGGGGCGGGGGCAAGTTCATAACCTAGACAGTACATGAGGTCCAGCTGACTATCGGGCAATCTTAAGCATGAGTGTTGAGCCCCGAAGCGCGTGATCGAGTTCGAAATCCGTGGCCGATCCTAGTTCTTCGACCATTTGAGGCGGATCCATTCTTCGCCCACATCCATGGGCCACAATAGCTTCATAGTCGGACATTCATCGATAATCGTCCGGGCCGATCAAATGTTCAGCGATCTTGCGTCGATCAAAATTACTTCTAGTTATCATTTGATTAGCCTAATGATGATCCGTGGGCAATCCTTAGCCTTCCCTTCGATCAACTCATTAGTCATTTCACATTAACAGACGACACTATAAAGCCGATCTAATATGCTCGAAAGGCTTGGGCTAGCGGAAGATCATCATAAAATCTCAATTTCCTAGATGATACAAGACCAGGGCACGACCTAGCACTAGTGGGGGCTTATATGGCCGTGATGGTTGTCGCGACCCGTCCGGAAGCGGACGCGGCTAATGGATTACCGATCGCGGCCCCCACTCTGAAATGTGGATCGCGGGCCTTAGATCGGCGCGGGCCCTCCCAGGCCCATACCAAATCGCGGCGGGAGTGTCTTTTGAGGGATTCGACGATAAGAGTCGATCGCTTTCGACCTTAGTGTGGTCGTGGTGGCATGTGCAACTTGTGCATGCATTTGGAGTCGCCGTCGGTCTTTCTTGGAGGGTAGACCGGAAACCTCACTGACCGATTGGGAGAGATCGATCAGTTCTGCGGAACCAGAGATTTTGGGTTCGGGGACTTGGTTACGTCGGTGTCATTACCAACGCCCTTTCGGTACCTAAAACGAGTGATTTTCCTGACTAAGAGTTCATGCAGGCGCAGTTTTGGATGGGGTAAGTTTGATTCAAGGTTTCATGCAGATTGGAAGACTATTCCTATCAACCACAATCAATTTTAATGAAAGCGCAATCAAATGCATAAATAAACCTCATCGATGCACATCAATCCAAATCAATGGCTTCCTAATATAGCCATAAGGGCTTAGGGAAGGTGTGATTTCGGACCGGGGTAAGATGGCAGGATTTGGAGGCGATTTAGCCCGAAGGGCAAAATCGTCAATTTTTGGAAGATTTGGATACCGAATTACCCAAAATATTCTATGGCTAGTTGATTATAGCCATTTCCCATTCTTGAGAATTTTTTGGAATTTCTTGACTTTTCTTCAATTTTTGGGAGACGATTCGCCCAAAGGGTGAAATCGTCATTTTTAAGAAGGATCGGGTTCAAAGCACCCGGGATGAGCCTTGGCCAGTTGATTGTGGCCATTTCCTATTTTTTTTGGGATTTTTCTAGAATTTTTAGAATTTTTTTTGGAAGACGGTTTGCCGGAAGGGCAAAATCGTCATTTTTGAAAAGACCGAGGGCCGAAAGACCCGAAACAGGTTGTGGCCAGTTAAATATGGCCATTTCCTATTTTTTGGAATTTTTTAGAATTTTTCTGAATTTTTCCCGATTTTTTTGAGTTTTTTTATGATTTTCTATTTTTTTTTATTGATTTTTTTGATTTATTATTATTATTTTCTGAATTTTTTAATATTTAAAAACATTTTCCGGGCCGGGTCAGACCCGACCCGCGCCTCGCGGGCGCCCGGCCCGACCCTACGGGTCAGAACCGGCCTAAAACGACACCGTTTTGCATTTTTAAGTGTTTTTCTATTTTTTTTAACATTTTTATTAACATTTTTTATTTATTTCCGAAAACCCAGATCGGACGGTTGTCTTTGTGCCACGTGGGCACCTTCGGTGCGTCCGATCTTGGAAAAGATCGGACGATTCTCAGAGTGCCACTTGGCACAACATCGTCCGTTGGATCAAAATATTTTTATTATTTTCGAAAATCATTTATTAATTCTGAAAATCTTTTTTATTTTCCAAAAATCCCAGATCGCGACACGTGGCACATTGTCCACCGTCGGATCTGGGTCTTATTTAATCGGACGTGGCCCCCACCCGGCTGACGTGGCTGCTGACGTGGCACGCCACGTCAGCGTTGACCCGTTGACCGGCTCGGGCCTCGCCGGGGAAGACGACCGGCGCCGGCGATTCTTGCCGGCGCCTCGCCGGAGCGGCCAAACCGACGTGCAAAACCCCGTTTCATAGCCCGATTTTGGCACGAACGCGACCCCCATCAACTCCACATCTACTTGCAACAAAAACATGGCCAATGGGACGTCGGAAAAGCCTCGAACCGGCGGCCACCGAGCGGACTCCGGCGAGGTATTTGCAGAAATTTTTTTTTTGCTTTAAGCTCGATTCCAATCGTTCAGGGAACGTCCGGGAAGGGTCAGGAAGCTTACCTGAAGTCGCATAGTCCTCGGCGACAGCCCAGAATCCCCGTCGAGTCCTTGGTCCGAACCGCGACCGTCGAAGCTCCGAGCTCGGTTTTCCTCGCGGTTTTAATGCAAAATAGGCACATACAAAGGATCAGAGTCGGTTCCACAGAAGGTTCGAGGCTAAATTCGCACAAGATATGGCCCGGGGAGGCACGGCCGAGACTCGAAAACTATAAAGCTCATTCGGGCATTTTGTCAAACACATGGTGTGCGACGGTGGAATTGGAGTTTAGAGGAAATACCGACCTGGTTCGGGCCCGTCGACGGCGACCGAAACTCCGGTGATGATTGGTGTTTCGTTCTGAAGCTCCGGGAAGCTCCTGCGGCCTACGGTCTTGCTCCCAAACTCCCTCCCTCTCGGTCCGAGCTCTCTCTCTCTCTCGCGGCCCTTTTTTTTTTATCCTGTGGCCGACCGGTTTTGGTGGCCGCCGTCCGTTAATGGAGGACGACCCCTCCACTCTTTGTTGTCGTCCACCATCCGCTCGACCGGCCGGCCCCCTCCCCCTTTTCTCTCTTTCTTTTTCTTTGTTTTGCGTCTGTGTCGCGCGGGTCTACAACTGAGTTGCAGACCCGGTTCGGACCGGGTCGGGCGGGTCTAACCCGACCGGCCCGGTTCGATTCTCCTCCCCTAATTGAGCCCCAAATCGACATCTTTTCATGAAATTTATGGCAAAATCGGATTCCTTGACATGTTTTCTATCAAATATGGGTATTTTCGTGAATCAATTGATTGAAATTTAGTGAAAACCCCAAATTGCCCCTAGGATCCGAAAATGAATTTGGTCCAATCGAGGGCCCAAACGATCGAATTAGTCGAAATTGAGGCCATCAATGGATTCAGCATGATGAAAACTATAGGGTATAGGTGTTTAATTTTAATGGGTATGCCCGTATGAAATTTAATTTTGAAAATTGTGAATCCGGGGACTAAATTGAAAGCAATTTGTGCAATTAAGCCATTTTGTTCAAAATTGATCAAATTAGAGGGCAAATTGACCCAATTGCACTTCGAGACTTTAGAATTCAATGTCATAGCTTATGAAAAGTGAGAATTGAAAATTAAAAGACTCGAAAAGGAATTTTTTATGCCCGATTCGGGTTTATGTTTGTGAAGAAACATAGTGACCCGAGCCGAATTTTCAAGATTTAAGGTGACACACTTGAAGAGGAAATTAAAAAAAAAATTATTGAATATTTTTGTGTATTTTTCTGACCACGAATGGTATTTTTCTGATTTTTTGGGTATTTTTAATAATTAAATAAAATAAAAAAAATTATTAAAAATTACGAAAAATATTTTTTGTTCAAAATTGGTTCCTGGGACTAAGCCAAGGCTCCCAAAGTTTATTTTGTGATTTTATGACCTTTTTGATATTTTTAATTAATTTTAAAGAATAAAAATCACAATAATAAATGGTCAAAAATCAGGTGTCAACAGCTGCCCCTCTTTGAGAGGAATCTCGTTAGAGGTTTCTCTCAAAGATAACATGGCACCTGATTCCTAACCGATTCAATTGGGAAAATGAGAGAAGAAATGCTATGACATCGAATCCTTAAGGCTCTTTGATGAAAGCTCAAATTAATCCCCGGCTTGCTCTAACAATTTGAACATGGGCCGGAGTGAGAGAGGCTTACCTGAAGCTCACCTGTCAGATGCTGCCGGTTGCGACAACTTTCAAGCACATACCTAGGACTCGTCATTCAGAATATCCTAGGGAGATTAAGCTCTGACCTGTGTGGTAGGTCATACCATTATGGGATTCCTAACTGGTAGGAACCTAAGGAAGGCGCATCTCACGCTTGAGGATTCGCCAGGGATTTTAATCCGTATGGTGGATCGAACCTTTGTGTTGATCTTTTAAGGCGGTATCTACCTCATACTGACCCTTATGGCGGTTTCTACCATGAATTGATCCTTATGGCGGTTTCTACCATGAGTTGATCCTTCAGGCGGTTTCTACCTTGTGTTGACCCTTCAGGCGGTATCTACCATGGTTTAGTTTGATCCTTATGGCGGTTTCTACCAATGAGCTGACCCTTATGGCGGTTTCTACCATGAGTTGACCCTTCAGGCGGTTTCTACCTTGATTTGACCCTTCAGGCGGTTTCTACCTTGAATTGACTCTTTAGGCGGTTTCTACCATTGGTTTGACCCTTCAGGCGGTATCTACCATTGGTTTGACCCTTCAGACGATTTCTACCTTTGTTTTGACCCTTCAGGCGGTTTCTACCTTGAGTTGACCCTTCAGGCGGTATCTACCTTTGTTTTGACCCTTCAGGCGGTTTCTACCTTTGATTTGACCCTTCAGGCGGTTTCTACCTTTGGTTGACCCTTCAGGCGGTATCTACATTTGGTTTGCTTTGAAAAGGGGTCTCATGACGAGGGTTCTCCACGTCCGATGAGACTGCCTAAATTCTTGAAAAAGGATCCCAGGACGAGGGTTCTCCACGTCTGACAGGGCCGCTTGATTTTGAAAAAGGGGTCTCATGACGAGGGTTCTCCACGTCCGATGAGACTGCCTGAATTTTGAAAAGGGGTCTCATGACGAGGGTTCTCCACGTCCGATGAGACTGCCTAAATTTTGAAAATGGGTCTCATGACGAGAGTTCTCCACGTCCGATGAGACTGCCTAAATTTTGAAAAGGGGTCCCGAGACGAGGGTTCTCCACGTCTGCTGGGATTGCTTGATTTTTTGGAAAGGGGTCCTGGGACGAGGGTTCTCCACGTCTGCTGGGACTGTTTGATATTTTTTTTAAAAGGGGTCCTGGGACGAGGGTTCTCCACGTCTGATAGGACTTTTTCTTTTAAAAGGGTTTTTCTTCCCCTCTTTTTTTAGAGACCCTGAAGTTTGTCGGGAATTTAGTTTTTGAAGCAATGAAAGATTTTATTTTGACAAAGCTTCACTTGAGTCTGTTGAGGCGAGGTTCTGGGAGCTGGGTTCTCCAGGTATCCTGCAGAAGTTTGAGCCTGAAAGATTTTTCTTCACCAAGAAAACGTTAGTAATCTTTGGGAAGACCACGGCTGTCCATTTGACAAAAACCGTATGACTTAAGTTTTAATTGTGAAATGTGCATTTTGATGCTGGAGGTTATCCAAAGCATTCTTGCCATACACAGATGTGATCACAAATTCCTTGTGCGGCAAATTTGGATCAAACAATTTGAAATTTCCAAAAAGAGTTTGTTCAAAACATCTATTGGAATATTTCTCGACGAGGAGGTCTTTTCACCTGTTTTGAGATAGTGGTTTTTATAGGGGATGCACTCAATTCCCTACTAACCTGTGCCTAGGTTTTAGGCTCATTCGCAGCGCATACATTTTGATCGGTCGGGAGGTCTTCCACGGGACCGTAATGTTGGGCTTGGATATTGGTTTTCAAAGGGGGGGACTCACTTTTAAGTCGAGGCCATTGAATGAAAGTCTTCACCATCTGCTCCGGGTTTACAAGTCAAGAACCTTGCAAAATGAGAAAGAAATAGTCTTGCTCGTACTTCTTCGAGCTAAGCAATATGTTAACCCAAGTGTCTTAGTCAGAGAAGACTGTTTCAGGGTTGTAACATTGGTAGGATTGGGGACCGAAAAAGGCTTGTTTTTGGCCCAGAAATTACGAAGGGTTTGACATTGGTGATCATTGCAAATTTACCACCTGCCCTTTCCTCTCTGCACCTTCAGTTTTTGGGATGCGCAACCGATTTTGAGGTGTGCACCAGCTCTTCAGAGAGCGTTTCGTCGCATTAAGAGACTGATGACTCTGTCTGCGTCTCTGCTCCACGCTTGACACCATTTGGGGAGTAGTCTTTTTGATTTGACTCATTTAGGGATTTCCTCTTTTCCCATCCGGCTTCATTGTGGATCAATCAAACAACTTACACGAGCATCGGCCTTGCTTTTACCAGGCACTTTGCTTTTTCTCGATGTCGTGGATTTTTCTCATTCATTTTTGAAATCCCACTTTTTCGCATCTTCATGGGATCGTGTTAGACCTATGATCAAAGGTCTAACAAGGTTAAGCATTAACTTAGGAATTTTTTTTTGCAAACCCTAAGTCTTGAACTCCTTCGTTTCTGAAGTGATGCTGCATCCGTCTTGGAATGTGCAATGATCACCAACGGGTTTATGAAATGATTTTGCAGGCTCAACTTGGCTATGCAAAGGATTCGGTGTGTGGGATAGAGAAATGAATGCTTCTCATCATCCTATGGCACTTGAATTACCATATAAACAGCACACAAAGATTAATGTTAGTCCGAGCAAGAAAATTTCTAACCATTTTCTCCTGATGCTGCTGGACTCACCTCCATTTTGCCCCGATGTGGGGTGGTTCTTGACAGGGTTAAGAATGAAAACCGCCGTTCGAAGGGGTTATCAATGGTCACCTTTAGTATTTGGGGATATGAAACGAATGCCTCCGTCGTCCCAATCCATGTAATCGCTGCGAATGGTCCCTACTTCCGTAGGTCCAGATTTTGCTGTCTGATTCGCTCCACTTCTCTCTTAAGTGTGTATAGGACGTGTTTGGACTAGGCTTTGCCTCTCGTCTTTTGAGAAAACGTCCTTTTGAGAGTTTTGAACAACTTTTGATTGGAAAAATCTCTTTCGTTTTCCCAAAAATTTTTACCCGTCAAGGGGATTTTATGGTGCACAATGCATGTTCAGACAACCTCATGTTTCAAAACATGAATGCCAATGAAGTTAGAATTCTATGTCTTTTCTAGACATCAGATTCTGAAAGCTTTTTCTTTTTCTCTCTGTTTTTTTGTTTAACATCTTCAATGGATTGGGGAAAGGGATACCTACCTGTCCACCGTGGCTGGAGATCCCTGAAAATGTAAAAGAAATATGTTATTGTATGTTCACGAATTTTTCAAAAAATTGGAACGATACATCTTACCCTTGGTCATGTGTTCCAATGGGTAATACATGGGATGTGAAAACTTGTTCGTCTGCAAGGCGACTCCCCTGTCAAGGATAAACAATAAGTGTCAATTCATATTCCCAAATTCAAGACAAGTTGGGACGATACAACTTTACTCTTGATTTTCATCCCATTCTGATGTTGCGTATTGATATGAACAACATCTATCAAATCCGCCTGTTCATTCTTGGAGTGTTTGCAACATCAATGGTTCAGCTGCCCCCGGTTGGGCAACGTCTGTTCTGTTATTTGAACAAATGGCTCCTTGAGTGATTTATCCACGTTTATCACCTGAGAAGGGAAAGAAAGGAGACATTACTTCGGTATTCGATTGAAGATCGTTTAGGAACGATACATCGTTTTACCAAATAGGTGGCTTCGCGGCCAAACGTATTTCGTATTGAAGGGGTAGATCCCATTATGCTCCGCGGGTAATAGTCATTGTTCATGGAACTTGCTCTACGGATTAAGTGATTAATCCACGGCCCTCGGCTTGAAGATGCTCAAAGGGTGATGTTGACACTCACGCGCAATTAGTTCTAGATATTAATGAAAGATGTTCCCGTGGGAACCTTACAGTGCGATCAACAACATATTCAATAGGAGTATTCAACCCCTTTCCTCTAAGCATTTTTTCATCGAGTAGCCATGCCTTGCATCAGACATTTGATCACCGGCCTTGCGTCACCACTGCGATGGTCCTCCGGCACCAAATTGATCGAGCCAAAGATTGAACTCATTGTCAAGGAAATTGTTCGAGTCTTCGAGCCATTGATGTTCAAGTTGGGTATCAACGATTGCTGGCGGCAGGTTTCTTTCATTGCCTTCGTTGTGAGGGACTGGAGTCTTTGAGCTGGAACCTTCATCATTGCCCTGTTGGGGTTGTGACATACATTCCTGAAGCGTATTGATCCAAATGTCCAGTTCCTCATCAGGGAAATCGCCTGTTCTTTCTAGCCCTTGGTGTCCAGATTGGGTGTCGTTGACTGCAGGCGAGGGATTTCCCTCTTTGCTCTCGCCATGAGCAATTTGACCCCTCGAATTGGAACTTCCTTCGATGACTGGCAAGTTTATATGTGCACTCTCTACCAATGCCAGATCCGCTTCAGGGACAGCATTAATGACCGATTCGCCCTCAAACTGAGGAATCCCTATGTGTTGGAACTGTGGTATATACTCTTGAGGAGTATTGAGATAGCTCAGCGGAGCATTCTGATTTGGGTTAGAGGAGTCGCTGACACGACTGCCGGTCCCGTCATTGCTGAAACACGGTTGGGTGCTCTTGGCTTTCCAATCATCGTGGTTGTAACTCTGCCCAGCACTTGAGCTCCAACCGGCTTTATGATGGTTTAACGCTATCATCCCATCCTTTAGCAATCTCCTATAGTACTTAAGGTGAGACTCAACGTTAATTCTAGAGAGCCCCGGCACGTTCATAATCTCGAGTACACGTAGTGGGCTAGCCGAATCAACTCCCAGCTCTCGAATTGCATCAAAAAATTTGGTGTGAAGTTCATAGGTCCAGTAAAACCTTGTTCTCTTATCACCCAAAATATCGTCAATACTTCGGTAGCTATTCTCTACGGGATCTAGTCGTTTCGAAAGTTGTCCAGGGAGGGACTCACCGACTTTGGATTGGCTGGCTGCGACAGCGAGTTCGTCATTGAGAGAACTCCCCCTGTGATGATTCATATCCCATTTCTCAGAGGATGTTGGTGTTGATCCTATGGTGTTGACTTGCTCATGCAGATCTCCGGCGGTATCTGGCTGTGTCGGAAAATGCTGTGGAGAATACGGTAACAGCTGAGCGTTATTCGTCAACAGGGATGGTTTATCGAGGAACACCTCGCCGAGGACAACAGGATTACCACAATTAAGGCAGGTGGCCTTGGTCAGAGCTTCCTTATATCTCGCGCTTTCAGCTTGAAGCTTCTCATTCTCCTCCTTCAGGACCAGTAACTCATGGTCTGCGTGTTGCTGTTTCACCCGGGTTCGTTTGTTGGCGAACCAAAACTTGACCTTCGAAGGCTCCAATCCTAACTTTCGGCTCAACTCCATTTTCTGTTGTCTGCTTGGAGTGGAGCATTCATTGAAGAAAGCTTCGAGTTCTCGGATTTGGCCTGGAGTGTGGCGTTGCAGTTGCTTCCTTTTCCGACTCCGGTCATCATTGTATACTCCTTCTTCGTAGCTGAAACCTAGAATTTCATCGTTGGAGGAGTCAGTCTCCATGGCCTTCGGGCAGGATTCAGCTCCAGGATCTTCAAAGTCTCCCAGCAGTTCGTGCTCAGAAATGTCCAGGTCGGGCGTTTCTAGCAGATGGGAATAGCTTTTAAACATGATGGATCGGAGTATCTCGGGCTGATCTAGTTCACTCAGCTTTCTCTATTCGCTCTTATGTGTTTGCTCACTCTAGAAATTTTCTCGAGTGATTGTGCGTGTCCTAGAACCATCCTTCAGGCTGCATATGAAGACCAGCAAGCAAGCGCTCCTCCCGAGACCCTGCAATTACTCCTTGTCTGTCTTCCCCTTGCTTTTTCCTCGTGACAGGATCACAAACTCTCTTGCATTGATTCGGTTTCATCGAGTATTGCGCTCGTCCCTTAGTTCAGTCTTCAAAGTGGTGGGTCTATAATCTTTTGGCGCCTTTTATGATTTGCTAGGCCCGAGAACGTGGGGACCAACGGCGGACCCGCAATTAATGACTCCGTTTAATTCATTTAGCTCCATGGGAATTAACGCTATGACCTTCTCTCAACCCCTTTTCATCGTTCAAACGAAAGTGGCATTTTCCTTGTGCATGCTGTTACTCTTCATTTCAACATCCTGGGCGCTTGGTGAGGAATGAGTTTGTGGCCACTCAAAATTTAAAGACCGTCCCTGGTTTCAGACTTAATCTAACAAGGGATCATCGCAACTGAGCATGACGATGTTCGTCGATAGCGTTGGTTTTCATACATAATTAACTATAGCCATTAAAGAAAAATGTTCCCATAGGAACTTTACAATGGATAAAAAGAGTGATCCACTCGTGAACATGTTCTTCTTTCTATGGGTGATCGTAGCGACCAACCCATCGTGCCCCGAGTTAGGTGCTAGATCATGGCTGTCCAAGCATGCCAGCTTCCCATTGATTGAACAAGGCATCGAGCCTCTCATCGAAGAAATCGTCTGTTGTGGGTTGACTAGCGGCAGGCAGAGCACCAGCCGACTGCTGCTCGAATGGAGGAGTGCGCACTCACTGTACTTGTGACACGTGCTCTTGAAAAGTGTTGAAATGGCCCAGAAGGACATTCTGATCATCTTTCAGTTCGCCGGTGGTCGGGTTGCTAGCTTGATTGATGCTTAGATTTGGCCGGGTATCTCTTGATACCTGAGCATTACAATGGCGGTCGCCCCTAGTTTTTGAGCTCGAGACGGATTCCTCCCGGTTTAGCTCCGCTCGACCCTGTTTTAATAGCTTTCTATAGGCAGCAAGGTGATTCCTGACCAGTTCCTTACTAAGCCCCGGTACATTCATGGCCTTAAATATGCGCGTCGAATTTGCTGAATCGATCCCCATTTGGTGAACCACGTCTAGGAATTTGAAATGCAGTTCAGGGGGCCAAGCGAACCTCCTCTTATCGTGGCCCAAAATTGCATCGATGGCTTGACGACTGATTAACTTATCTCCAGCAGGACTCGACCCTATCGAAAATTGTTGTGCAGAAGGCTGATGTGCTTTGAGCTGGTCGGCGGTAACATACAGCTCCTTGAAACTGTAACTCCAATCAAAGCGATGCATATCCCATCCTCCAGGAGGCATTTGTATCGTCTTCGTAGGATCATCCTTCTCATGCGTGACTCCGGCAAAATCTGGTTGAGCAGGAGGTGCCCCGAGGGAGTAGGGTGGTAAATGAACGTCTTCAATCATCGCGTGAGGCTTATCGGGGAATATCTTACCGAGGGCGATGGGGTTATCGTAATGAGGGCAAACGTTAATATTGAGAGCTTCTTCATACCTCATGTTTTTTGTTCGCAGCTTTTGGTTTTCTTCCTTTAAATTCTCGACCACCTGACGTTTGCGTTGAGCCTTCGATTTGGATCTCCTATTTTGAAACCAAAACTGGATCCTCGATTGATTAATCCCCAACTCCCGGCTCAATTCAATTCTCCACTTCTTTTTCATGTAATGGCTTTTACTGAAGAGGGTTTCCAGCATTTGGGTTTCCTCCTGAGAGTATTGGTGAGGACGTCTTCTTTTCCCGAGTTGAGCATCGTGGATGTCGTTGTCGTCGTCGCCGTGATTTTGATTTCCGTTGCCAGAAGTGTTGGGCTCCATGGTTTTGGTGTTAGACTTGATCTTGGAATCTTTGAGATCCCTCAGTAGTTTAATTTCTGAGATTTTTGAGTCAGTCGCCTCTAGCAGCTGACAGTAACCTCTTAAATATGTTGGATTGAGAAATGTTTGATTGGTTCCTGCCCACTCAGAGTTCTCTACTCTCTCCCGTATGCTCGCTCCATATAAATATTTCTTCGAGTGACTTTGTATGTTTAGGAGACGCTCTTCAAGCATGAAAGAAAATCATTAGGCAAACGCTCCCCGTCAAGACCTTGAATTTCTCGCTTAGCTTTTCAACGTGATGTGAGTGCTAAATCCTGTTAGGGCTTTTTTTCGATAGTTGCGCTTACCTCCCACCTAACTCTAATAATTGTGATCCCGACAAATCTTTTACATCTTTTAATTGATAAGCCGGAAATCGCGGACCGAGACGAATCCAATGGTTCACGTGAGGGGACCTCCTGCTTTACCCCCTAACTGGGCTCTACCAGCATTATTACTGAGACACTTCATCATCCTCGAGTTGCTATAAAATGAGGAATTAATGTATGGAAGGTTAACGTTCTCGCATAATCAGCTTCTTCCTTCTAATCTCTCTGTTAGACTCGTCTTATTCTCAAGCCAACCCAACGCAAATGGCCTCCTCTCCCGTACGCACTTTTTCAACTGATGTCTTGGCCCAGTGGGAAAAGCTTTATAACCTATTGGGTCGCGGTTACGCGCACATAACCGATCATTCTGCAACCGAGGATGAAATATGTGTCCTGCTCGAGGACCTTGATACCACTTCTCTCGAAGGTACTACACTGGGGAGGGAATATATAATTTTCCCGACTCTCTTTGCACACTCCTTAGAGGCCTATCGTGTCGCTAATCGGGAGGTTCTCGTGGCTCGCGTCTTGCGAGCTCGTTATGAGGATCGATATGATCATTTGGTGCTGACCAACTATCTGGCCGATAGTTACAAAAAGGCCGTCGAGTTTGCTAATGAGCGGGTCGCGACGTTGCTTCGCGAGAGGAGAAATCTGGTGGATCAATTGGCCCTATCCCTGACCACCGGCGAGCACGACCGCCACAATGTCCTGTTGAGGCTTCAGAGCGACTGGCAGGAAGAACGGCTCGACAAAATAACCGCAGACATAGCTCGCGGGAATGGATTGGTTCGGGACCTGGAAATAATCACCGAAGAACACGAGGCCAAGGTCGCCGAGGTTAAGGGAGAATGTAGAAGCCTTCTCCTCAGGCTTGCCGACCATGACATGCGGAGTTGGGAGTATAGGCAGAGCATTAACAACATGGAGGGTCAGTTGGGCTCCTTCGTGTCGTTAATTAGGGCTCACTTCGGCTTTACTTTTCCACCCCGAATTGTATGACCTGCTTTTGAAAACCCTCCACTGAGCAAAATAAATGAAAGTTCTCGTGTGTGTGTTTTAACTTCTGCATGGTTCATTTCTTCGAGCATCCGAACATCTTCAACTTGGGTGAACCGAACCTTAATATCAATAAGTCGAGCAAATATGTCCTGATTTTATAACTCGCTCATGATCAGATGCAAGAATAGCCTCAGACTTATCCAGGAAAAGATTTATCTCTATTACCTATTTTTTTACCTGCAAGTTAAACGACAGAATCAGAAGGAATAATTTGAAAGAGAAAGCATAAACCCCTTTCAATCTTATGCTTGCTCGGGATCAATAAGGACAAAAACTTTTACAAGAGTCTTAATCTTGTGCGAAAAGTTTTTATCAGTATTCCTCGAAAGAAAGCATACTATTGAAAGGAATGTAATTCACAATAATCGCTTTTGATCAATTTCGAGAGGAACGAATTACCCAAAAGTGCAAGGCATAATAACGTGTTTTAAATTCAATTGAAGATATGACATCCAAATTAAGGTCGTTTTGCTAAGAACGACAGTAATTTGAATATCTATCTCGTCATTAAATTTGAAACAACGCCGATACTCTTGATCAATTATCGTGAATTACCAGTGGCGTACAACATGCACGAACCAATTCAAGTGTATAGTTCCTTCTAGCGAAATTGGGGTTGGATTACCTCATACGACCAAAAGGTCGTGCAAGACTTCCAATTTTAATTTCCTCTAAAGGAATTATAAACTTGACTTGGGAGTATTCGGATGATTAGAAAAAATGCCACTATCACATTCCAACGACCCGTCA
This sequence comes from Rhodomyrtus psidioides, assembly GCA_021437785.1. Taxonomy (NCBI): domain Eukaryota; kingdom Viridiplantae; phylum Streptophyta; class Magnoliopsida; order Myrtales; family Myrtaceae; genus Rhodomyrtus; species Rhodomyrtus psidioides. The sequence goes on along the minus strand of JAILYB010000040.1, from coordinate 3,564,016 downwards.
AAAGAAATACAACCAAGTTCCATCTGAATGTATACACCAATAGATCCCTAATACAATCACTCTAAGGGGGTGAGATAGAGAAAACCTCAGTAAAAATAAGCCCCTATACAAGAGGACTAGTAATGGAAAATGAAACAAAGGAATGTGATCCTAACGTTTAAGGATGCCCCAGTTTCGATCTGTGTCTTCAGGATCACTTGCCCCAACTCGTCATCTTCGTTGGATGATACCTCAATAATGTCCATAGTATGCTCCTTTATCGCACACTCGGTGTTCGTCGTGGGATATCACCCTCTTCGTCTTCTATCAAGGGCGTTGGGGAAAACGCACATATCTATCCTCGAGATGGCATTTAATCTAATCACCAGAATGCAATGAATGAAATGCCTATATTTATATGAACTGTGATATATTTGAGGGATAGAGAGTCTTACCAACCAAACTCGTCGACTTATGTGCGGTTTTAAGTGTACCAACCGCTTAAAGACATGCGCATGAGACAAGTGATGGTGAACTTCTAAAAATCAGAGGGTTTGGCACTTAAGGTTAAGGTTCCCACCTCGAGTTCTAGAAAGAGCCGATTCCATTGCACAGCTATCGTTGCATTGGGACTCGATCCATGGTTCGAAGCGAGCGGAATTGAAAAGTAGATTACCCCGTGTTTTTCCTCACGGAGATTCCATTTTTCAATTCCTTCTATTGTATTCCTAAAGGTGGCGCCCGGGGTTTTAGGCGCGGCTGTGTGTGTCCATGTGTCGTGATCATCACGATGCAAGTCATGCACAACAGTTTATCAATCAGCGCTTCAAATCATCCACATAACATACATTCCTACGCCAACCTGCATAAGACAATGTTAATCACGGACTACACCCCTTATTTCTCCAATCTGCAAAAACATATAACACCTATCATAAGCGGACTTACCTCACCTTCAAGAGCGCCTGCAGGGTTAGAAAAATCACTCAGCGTTTTAATTACGGCCTAAGTCCACTTGAGGTCTAGAACCATAGGTTCTAGAACAAGGTCCCCAGCGGAGTCGCCAGCTGTCGCGACCCGTTCGGAAGCAGACGCGGCTAATGGATTATCGATCACGGCCCCCACTCTGAAATGTGGATCGCGGGCCTTAGATCGGCTCGGGCCTTGCCAGGCCCATACCAAATCGCGGCGGGAGTGTCTTTTGAGGGATTCGACGATAAGAGTCGATCGCTTTCGACCTTAGTGTGGTCGTGGTGGCATGTGCAACTTGTGCATGCATTTGGAGTCGCCACCGGTCTTTATTGGAGGGTATACCGGAAACCTCACTGACCAATTGGGAGAGATCGATCAGTTCTGCGGAACTAGAGATTTTGGGTTCGGGGACTTGGTTACGTCGGTGTCATTACCAACGCCCTTTCGGTACCTAACACGAGTGATTTTCCTGACTAAGAGTTCATGCAGGCGCAATTTTGGATGGGGTAAGTTTGATTCAAGGTTTCATACAGATTGGAAGACTATTCCTATCAACCACAATCAATTTTAATGAAAGCGCAATCAAATGCATAAATAAACCTCATCGATGCACATCAATCCAAATCAATGGCTTCCTAATATAGCCATAAGGGCTTAGGGAATGTGTGATTTCGGACCGGGGTAAGATGGCAGGATTTGGAGGCGATTTAGCCCGAAGGGCAAAATCGTCAATTTTTGGAAGATTTGGATACCGAATTACCCAAAATATTCTATGGCTAGTTGATTATAGCCATTTCCCATTCTTGAGAATTTTTTGGAATTTCTTGACTTTTCTTCAATTTTTGGGAGACGATTCGCCCAAAGGGCGAAATCGTCATTTTTAAGAAGGATCGGGTTCAAAGCACCCGGGATGAGCCTTGGCCAGTTGATTGTGGCCATTTCCTATTTTTTTGGGATTTTTCTAGAATTTTTAGAATTTTTTTTGGAAGACGATTTGCCGGAAGGGCAAAACCGTCATTTTTGAAAAGACCGAGGGCCGAAAGACCCGAAACAGGTTGTGGCCAGTTAAATATGGCCATTTCCTATTTTTTTGGAATTTTTTATAATTTTTCTGAATTTTTCCCGATTTTTTTGAGTTTTTTATAATTTTCTATTTTTTATTGATTTTTTTGATTTATTATTATTATTTTCTGAATTTTTTAATATTTAAAAACATTTTCCGGGCCGGGTCAGACCCGACCCGCGCCTCGCGGGCGCCCGGCCCGACCCTACGGGTCAGAACCGGCCTAAAACGACACCGTTTTGCATTTTTAAGTGTTTTTCTATTTTTTTTTAACATTTTTATTAACATTTTTTATTTATTTCCGAAAACCCAAATCGGACGGTTGTCTTTGTGCCACGTGGGCACCTTCGGTGCGTCCGATCTTGGAAAAGATCGGACGATTCTCAGAGTGCCACTTGGCACAACATCGTCCGTTGGATCAAAATATTTTTATTATTTTCGAAAATCATTTATTAATTCTGAAAATCTTTTTTATTTTCCAAAAATCCCAGATCGCGACACGTGGCACATTGTCCACCGTCGGATCTGGGTCTTATTTAATCGGACGTGGCCCCCACCCGGCTGACGTGGCTGCTGACGTGGCACGACACGTCAGCGTTGACCCGTTGACCGGCTCGGGCCTCGCCAGGGAAGACGACCGGCGCCGGCGATTCTCGCCGGCGCCTCGCCGGAGCGGCCAAACCGACGTGCAAAACCCCGTTTCACAGCCCGATTTTGGCACGAACGCGACCCCCATCAACTCCACATCTACTTGCAACAAAAACATGGCCAATGGGACGTCGGAAAAGCCTCGAACCGGCGGCCACCGAGCGGACTCCGGCGAGGTATTTGCAGAATTTTTTTTTTTTGCTTTAAGCTCGATTCCAATCGTTCAGGGAACGTCCGGGAAGGGTCAGGAAGCTTACCTGAAGTCGCATAGTCCTCGGCGACAGCCCAGAATCCCCGTCGAGTCCTTGGTCCGAACCGCGACCGTCGAAGCTCCGAGCTCGGTTTTCCTCGCGGTTTTAATGCAAAATAGGCACATACAAAGGATCAGAGTCGGTTCCACAGAAGGTTCGGGGCTAAATTCGCACAAGATATGGCCCGGGGAGGCACGGCCGAGACTCGAAAACTATAAAGCTCATTCGGGCATTTTGTCAAACACATGGTGTGCGACGGTGGAATTGGAGTTTAGAGGAAATACCGACCTGGTTCGGGCCCGTCGACGGCGACCGAAACTCCGGTGATGATTGGTGTTTCGTTCTGAAGCTCCGGGAAGCTCCTGCGGCCTACGGTCTTGCTCCCAAACTCCCTCCCTCTCGGTCCGAGCTCTCTCTCTCTCTCTCGCGGCCCTTTTTTTTTTTATCCTGTGGCCGACCGGTTTTGGTGGCCGCCGTCCGTTAATGGAGGACGACCCCTCCACTCTTTGTTGTCGTCCACCATCCGCTCGACCGGCCGGCCCCCTCCCCCTTTTCTCTCTTTCATTTTCTTTGTTTTTGCGTCTGTGTCGCGCGGGTCTACAACTGAGTTGCAGACCCGGTTCGGACCGGGTCGGGCGGGTCTAACCCGACCGGCCCGGTTCGATTCTCCTCCCCTAATTGAGCCCCAAATCGACCTCTTTTCATGAAATTTATGGCAAAATCGGATTCATTGACATGTTTTCTATCAAATATGGGTATTTTCGTGAATCAATTGATTGAAATTTAGTGAAAACCCCAAATTGTCCCTAGGATCCGAAAATGAATTTGGTCCAATCGAGGGCCCAAACGACCGAATTAGTCGAAATTGAGGCCATCAATGGATTCAACATGATGAAAACTATAGGGTATAGGTGTTTAATTTTAATGGGTATGCCCGTATGAAATTTAATTTTGAAAATTGTGAATCCGGGGACTAAATTGAAAGCAATTTGTGCAATTAAGCCCTTTTGTTCAAAATTGATCAAATTAGAGGGCAAATTGACCCAATTGCACTTCGAGACTTTAGAATTCAATGTCATAGCTTATGAAAAGTGAGAATTGAAAATTAAAAGACTCGAAAAGGAATTTTTTATGCCCGATTCGGGTTTATGTTTGTGAAGAAACATAGTGACCCGAGCCGAATTTTCAAGATTTAAGGTGACATACTTGAAGAGGAAATTAAAACAAAATTATTGAATATTTTTGTGTATTTTTCTGACCACGAATGGTATTTTTCTGATTTTTTGGGTATTTTTAATAATTAAATAAAATAAAAAAATTATTAAAAATTACGAAAAATATTTTTTGTTCAAAATTGGTTCCTGGGACTAAGCCAAGGCTCCCAAAGTTGATTTTGTGATTTTATGACCTTTTTGATATTTTTAATTAATTTTAAAGAATAAAAATCACAATAATAAATGGTCAAAAATCAGGTGTCAACAATGGTCAGTCCCTTGATAGAATGACGTCCTCATGAGTGGTAATTCAGTTTGATGAAAGGATCGGGGTAGGTTCGACCGTATGAAATGCATCAGCTCATGCACCAGTTCATCGGCCAGTTGAGGCTGATCCATGCTTCTCCCTCGATCCATCATTCAATTATGCCATGACAGTCGATGAAAGATAGGAAAAACCAAAGCTGTCCAATCTCAAAGGGAGTATCTTTTGCCCTTAGCCCATCATTTCTGAGAGTGAACTTTTATTTTCCTTTTTACAAGTGCCAAGCTGGGCGACATGTTTTCGATTGCTACTACTGGAGCAAATCGACAATCATGAGCTTCCCAAATTTTTGCTCATTTCACTTTTTATGACCATGTTCATGCACATCTTTCCTATGCAGGATCAGGTGTGAAAACAAGTGGTTTGCCAAAGCTCAAAACCGAGTTCCCAACACTGGAAATGTTTACGGCAATCTCACATTTTAGCGAAAGTTATACCCATCCTGATTGAAAATGGGGCAAGCAGACCTCGACTTGGAAAAGGGAATATTTTTTTCTTTCTCATGTTATTTTCAAGGACAAAGACAAGAAGGAGCTACTCCTCAACTTGAGGAATATACTCCTTGACTTGTTTGATCCACTCACATGTTTTAGGACAGCTTAGATTCTCACATTTATGAATCTAGTTTCATGCTTGCATAGCCTGTTTCTTACTAAAATGCATACATTTTTTCATGAAGCATAACTGATGCTAAAAATTGCCATGTGTGCGTGATTGGAAAATAATCGCTCTTTGCATGGTTCATGCATGACCATTTCTACATGTTTTATTTATCAACTATGAGTAGGGAATTGATAACTCTATAAAAAATAGAGTTACTTTACCTATTTTGAGCAACAAATAATGTGTTATCTGTGAGAAAATATTTGGCTTCCCTTCTACTTATTCAAATTTTCCTTGTTTGTGCAGGATAATGATATATGGAGAAGATAAGGAAAAAAAGGAAGGAAATCAAGATGCCATCACAGAATCATTAGAAGATAGAGAACAAATTGTCAGAAGATTACCTTGTTTTTAGAATATCTTAATGTTATCCTTAGAGATTTAGTTATTTTAGGATATCTTCATGTTATCTTGAAGATTTCATTTGTTTTTTTACGAATCTTGAAAGTTATTCCAGAGGGAGGATAAGCTTAAGGAGACGTCTACGTTTTTATCTTTTCACTTTTTTCTTCCATCATCGTTTTGGGAGCTTTTCAAGTATTTTGAAGAGAAGACAAAGTGGTGAATTTTTGTTCTTTGATTCAAGATGTTTGATTTAATTTATATTATTGCTGCTTCTCCTTCTATTATGTTCTAATTTTCTTTCGTTAGGGCTACGATGTAGCCTGATCATGATGATATGAATTTCATGATGTTTATGTTTTGAAAGTGATTTCGTTCATGTGAGTTATATATTATTATGCTTAATAATTTTAAGTGACTGGCCATCACTTGAATGATCTAATGTACATGTTTGAGACTGAAAAGTGATAATATGCAATTGCTCCTTATAATATATAATCATGAATTACAACGTGGATAGAAATATACCATGTTATTTGTGTGGCTTTTAGTGATAAAATGATCCAAAAAACTCATTGTAAACCGGAAATATTCACAGATTTTAAAGTACTTATGTTTATTTAAATTCGCATAGAGATATAGTGGATTGATAAACTAACTAGGTTTATTATGCCTAGAGATAGGATAGTAAATAGGAGAGGAAATTGCGCTATCACATGTTTGATGTCGTTCTTGTATGCGTAAAGATAGGAAATTCATGTCTAGTGATTATGGTGAAATTGGATGCTCTAACGTATTTATTGGATTGATTTTATTATATCCAATTCTGAACTTTTATCTTTAAGATTGTCAATTTTATTTTATTCTCAATTCTATTTTTCTTTGTTAGATAAATTTTAGAATTAGTCCATTTTTAGTATTTAATTAGTTTAATAATCATCAATCTCTGTGGGACGATATCTTTTCTCATCATTATATTACTTGTTCGACACGCACACTTGCATTGAGAATTTTGCGAACTGGAATATATGCTATATCTGATGCATCGAATGTATAGAATGAGGCATGATAGGATGATGAAAGGAAACACATTTCCATACACGTCTTACATTACAATCCCTAGTGAGTTGCGTGGTAGCTAGGTCCCGCATTCCTCAAGGCAAAGGGTTTTCTCGCAAAAGGTACAATAGCCGAAATGAAAGAGGCATTCAATTCTGTATCTCAAACACTACATGTGATCCATTAATGAACTCTTTCGAGCGGCGGTTCCATTTCTTACTCCTGCCAAGAACCACCCCACATCACGGACCAAACGAGGTAATTCCAGTAGATAAATGATTAGAAACTCTCTTACTCGGACTAACATCAATCTTCGGGTATTCCTTTGCATTATACTCGAACTTCAATCCAAATGCCTTAGGATGATGAAAAGCATTCAATTTCTCTATCATATACACTTCATCATTTGCATAGCTCATTTGAGTCTGTAAATTTATTTCCTGAGCCCTAGTTGATGATCATTAGCTCATTCTAATGGGGAAGATAGCGTTTTCCTCAAGAAGCGAAACTGAAGAAGAATCGGGTCAACAGAGAACTCCTAAATGAACTCATTTTTTGTGTGATGTTTGGCATAATTTTATTTGTAAATGTTTATTCTTGTTGTAATTCTTGGTTCAAGATCATGGGATTGAAAATAAGAAGAAGCAAATTCAGCCTGAAAGAAAAAGGGCCCGCTAAAAGAAAAAAGAAAAAATATCGAGCCATCGAGAAAAAGAGATGGAAATCTCTTTGGAAAAAAAAAGTATTCTCTAAAAAAAGAAAATAAAATGGGAGTTGGGAGTAAGAAAAGTAAAGGCTGCTCTCACAGAGAGTCACGGGGATCATACCATCCCTCGAGCAATGATGGTATCTTTGGAAGACTATTCCAGAAGGCCAAGATCGGTGATAAATCAGCAATGATCACCAACATCAAGCCATTCTCATGTATTTTTTGAGCCAAAACGAGCATTTTCGTCCCTCAGTCCCTAACTCCAACCTACGTTACAACCCTTCAAAGTCTATTCTGATTAGAGTTAAATGATTTTAAGCATCGCTCGAAGAAGTTCAAGCAAGATTATTTCTTTCTCATTTTTGCAGGGTTCTTGACTTATAAACCCGAAGTAGATGACGAAGAAATTCATTTCAATAGCCTTGACTCGACTGGAATCCCTTTTGATAAACCTTTGACCCAGCCTACATTACGGTCCTAATCAAGACCTCCAGATTGGCATGATCGTACCAATTGCGAGATTATTCGGACCCTTGTCGAATGCGATGATGGTAAGATTGAGTGATTTCTCCCCAATCCTGCAGTCATGATAAATAGCTTTTCTCGAGAGTGAGAGAAGCCCTTTCAGACTAAAGTCCCCCATTCAGACTACATTCAAAGTTTTCATATTGTGGCAACCTCCCTAAGCAGAATTGGTAATGCAAACTTGATAGGATAGTTATGCATGAACGATTATAGCATGCGAGCAAAATGTGAGTTTTGTTTCTAACCATGCTTTTTAGGAATCAGAGAGAGTTAGTAGTGCAAACTCAGTTGAGTAGTTTTGCAAGAAGTTGATGATGAATTTAAGCATGTACGCTTGCATATGTTACCTTTGACATTGTCTCATAGGTACAATGCAGTTGGCTAGGCTATTCTTGACCAGCGGAGGAACTCGGGTACGTTTCCTGATTCCCTTTCAAAATCTTACATCGATACTTGATTAGCTCAAGTTGTCCCCAAGATATTATTTTGGTACTTGATTAGCTCAAGTTATCATCCCTTTGTGATCGTTCTGATTAGGTCAGGCGTCACACCCCTTTGTGTTCATTCTGATTAGCTCAGACATCACACCCCACAAAAGTAGCAAAGAAACCCGGCAAAAGTACACATTTAGTGCTAAAAGTTGTGTACGAAGATCATTTTAGTGCCAAAAATTTCAAACGGACAACTTTAGTGCCAATTTTTTTTAAAAACGATCACTTTTGGTGCCGACTTCTTTTAAAAGCGATCACTTTTAGTGCTAGAGCTGACGTGACTCACCGAAAATTCGACACGTGTTATTTTTATTATTTTTTAAGCTGACGTGGCACATCAGAGTTGGCACTAAAAGTGACCATTTTTAAAAGAAGTTGACACTAAAAGTGATCGTTTTTAAAAAAAAGTTGGCACCAAAGTGACCTGTTTGAAACTTTTGGCACTAAAGTGATCTCCGTACATAACTTTTGGCACTAAAAATGTACTTATGCCAAGAAACCTTAAATCCAAAGCATGTTCATGGCTAAAGTTATCAGAAAATTGATAGATAATGGGCACCTAAAATATCCACAATTGAAGTCTTCTCTCTAATTAGTGCATCCGTGGAACCTTATCCCAAGATTATCTCTCGTCCAAGCCGTTCTTGTTGGACTTCGTAGACCACAAAAGCAAAAAAGAAAACCTGCATCTTGGCTTTGCTCGTACAGCGAGGAGCCAATTGCCCTACTTTTGCTCCCCATCACGAATTTGGCGAGTTGATTTTGGGCAATTTGAAGATTTCGGATTCGTTGAGTTCGGCTTGGTAGGATTAAGGTTCTTCAGATTTCATTTTGCGGGAATTTGATTTTTCACAAAATTGTTGATAGAGCTCAGTAGGATTAAGGTTATTCAAGTGATTTTTCCCTAAATTTGAAGCAATTGAATTCTTCTTTAATAAGAGAAGCATACGACATCGTTTTCCATTTATTTGCTGATTCAGCTTTCCGGCAGACCATGTCAACTGGTTTTACATTATTATAATGCCATGTAGGATTTTTCGGTGACCCAAATCACCAATGGCACTCAAATGATAGATATTTAAAAGTTGTGGCACTCAATTGATAAAAAAAAGTTATGATACTTAAGTGATTGCCACACATAAATTGTGGCACTTGTATTGTTCTTATGCCGCATATATTTTATATATCAAACTAAGATATTATTCGGTCTCACTTGTTATTCCTTCCAAAACTACCTTTCACAAATTAATAAGAAAAAAGTAATAGTTAATTTCGAGGCACCATCTAAGCACTTGCACCATTCGAAATATATGTACAAGGTTTTCCTTTTTCAATGTGTCTTTCAATTTGTTAATGTTTCCTTTTATATAATAATTGAACTTTATACACATTTTCAACGGCCTAATACCCAAAAAAACTTCCAACTTTAACATTTGTATCAATTATATCCAAAACTTTTTTTTGTCTCATAAAAAACCCTCAACTTTTACTTTTGTCCCAATTCTACCCAATTTTTTTACTTTTATCTCAATTTTATCGACCTAGTACAAAAAAAACCCCAACTTTTACTTTTATCCCAATTTTATCTAGAATTTTTACTTTGTCCCAATTTTATCGGCCTAGTAAAAAAAACCAACAACTTTTATTTTTGTCCCAATTTTACCGACCCTTAACTTTTACTTTTGTCCCAATTTTACCACCGATAGCTTTTCGTCTATAACCATTGTTAGTTAATCTTACATGACATCATCACATAATTAATAAATTACACCTCGGCAAAACTGACATGAAAAAATTTCGAAATCCTATTCTATTTTTTGTTACCCTATTTATTGCTGAGAGATATATAGTCACTAAAGACGGCACATTTCGTATTCTTTTCGGCACTCAACAGCCCAAAGAACAACTAGACATGGAGATATTCTGACGAACTTTTTAAAATTTCGTCGTCTCTAAAACCTATTGTTTCTAAATTTTGAAATTTCATTGGTAAATTCGGCAAGAAAATTCGAGTCACGTAGGATTAACTAACAGTGATTATGAATAAAAGGTTGACGGTGATAGAATCGAGATAAAAGTAAAAGTTGATGATTTTTTTGTACTAGGCCGGTAAAATTGGGACAAAAGTAAAAATTTTGGGTAGAATTGGAATAAAAGTAAAAGTTGAGGGGTTTTTTGCTACTAGACTAGTAAAATTGGAACAAAAGTAAAAGTTTTGAGTAGAATTAGGATAAAAGTAAAAGTTGGAGTTTTTTATGAGACAAAAAAAAGTTTTGGATATAATTGTCACAAATGCTAAAGTTAGATGTTTTTTGGGTATTGGACCCATTTTCAACACCAATCATTGATTAAGGACCAAAATAATCATTCTCAATAAGCATTATCATGCCATTAATAGCGTGTCAATTCAGTCATCAGTTTTTTCTTTTTGTTAATTGAGTCCTAAAATTTTTGCATTGTGTTGATCAATTTTGGCTGAAATTGCTAACGTGATGTGGTCGGTGTTGACGTGGACAATTTAAATAATATTTCAATATTTGTGAATTTTTTTTCTTTCCTTCTTTCGCTAGTCGATCGTCGGACCTCAGCGATCAACAAGAAGCGAGGGTCGACAAGTTCGATCTCTGGCAAAGCTCGCCCCTACCGGCCATCGACAAGGGTGGGCCTTGTCGTTTTCGGGCGAGGTTGGCCTCCCCAACATGGTCTGGCGAGGCTCGTCCTCTCCAACGGCTGGTGGGGGAGAGCTTCGCTAGAGGCCGGCGAAGTCAACCTCGATGGCCCTTACCTCTAGTCGGTCGTCAGGGTGATTGGCTGGAGGAAGAAAGGACGAAAAAAAGAAAAAGAAAAGAAAGAGAAGAATCGTAAAAAGAAAGAAAAGAAAAAAATAATCAAAAAATATTAAACTACTATTAAAGAATGTCAATGTTAGAGCCGGTAGCGACACATCAGCATCGATTGCGCTACGTCAATAATTTTCAACCAGAATTTGACCGGATAGATTGAATTGATACATATGAAAAAGTGTTTAGGATTTAATTGGCAAAAATAAATGGTTGACGGCTGAATTGGTACAATTATAATAGATCTAGACTTTTTTGGTAATTTTCCAAGAAGTATCACTTCCTATAATTAATTGAATAAAATGTGTTGCTTTACCAGCAGTTGAGTTTACTTCTATTTTTGGGAATAATATAGTCATTATCAATTATAGAAAGATTGGACAGAAATATTTGGACTTTCGCAAATTAGATGAAAGCCCAGATGGGATAGGATTGTATCACGACTGACTCGTTAGTTATGAAGGTGTTCCATGTTGCAATTTGTTGATTTGGCTTCGAACCCGGTCAGTTCGGACGTTGGACAAACAATAAAGTCACACATGAATTATCTACTTATGATATTCAACTAAAACTAGGATACAATAATCAACCTCATCGAATAACATGGGCAATTATTTTTTTCAAATTGAACAAGATTAAAAGAAATTGCAACGATTATTTTATTCTAATTAGAGTTGAATATCGTACATGAATAATCTAATTCGAGTGTGATGTTTTTTCTCCATCATCCAAACGTTATCGGATTGGACGCCAAACCAGCAAAGAATAACATGAAACATTTTTATGTAGTTCAAAAATTTAAGGGAAAAATCCAAAAAAAGGGCCCAAAGTCCTCTTCTTTTCTCAAATAAGGGCCCTAAGTAGATTTTATTTCAAATAAGGATCTGAAGTGACATAATGTGTTACAATTAAGGGTCTGAAGTGGCCACAGTGTTTCAAAAAAGAGTTTGGCCTGAAAGGCATTTTCATCATTTTACATTTTAATTTTTTGTTCATTTTTTCTCTCTTTTTTTCCTTTTTCTGACTTTTAAAAATTAAAACTCTAAAAATCAGAAAAAAGAAACGCCTGACACCCTTTTTGTTCTTCTTCTTCGGGCTTCATCTGCAATCTTCGGCTTCACCTGCAATGTTCTTCGGGCTTCATCTGCAACTCCGACTCACTATATTACAAGGAGTTCGTCCCGGCCCTGGCCAGCGAGGACGAGCTCGTGCAAAACCAGATTACTTCGTGCTCCCCAAGTCAAAGCTCCAGCAACGCCTGACGCCCTCGGACATGGCGGCCCTCGCCGTGAAGGCGAGCATTGCGATGCAGAAGGCGTCATCACCAACCGGATCCAATCCGTCACTCGATGATTGATCCACCGGAATTTCAGTCGTACTTGCGCGACCCACGTGGAGGTCGCTCGTGAGGAGACACCACATAGCATCTCCCATGCTCAAATTCGGCCTCACCTTCTGCAACAAGCACACCATCCCCGCAAGCGAGTACTCCTCCCACTGCTTCGAATCCGAGAAGCCCAGCTCGATTTTGTTTGAACTAGCGCCATCCCTGACACTGGCATCGATATTCTCAGAGTCGTAGCTGTTCAGATCTGGCCGTCGAAGGCAGCCCTCGACTTGCCTGGGCAAGGCCGGAGAGGGCCGCCTTCGGCTCGCTTAGGCGAAGCCGCTACCGCGCCGGTGGCAGGCCACTGGTGAGCTTGGACAGAAATAAAAAGGAAAAATAAAAGGAAGGAAAAGAAGAGAAAAGAGAAGTTGTTTAAAAAAATGAAATGACTAAAATACCCATACTTAAGCTCTTCTTTGAAACAAAAGAGCACTTTAAGCTTTTATTTGAAACAATGTCCACTTCTAACCTTTATTTGAGAAATTGAAGACACTTCAGGCCCTTAAACGAAGTTTTCACAAAATTTAATTAAACATGTACCAAAAAGTTCAAAGGCAACACTGCATAGTAGGTAAAAGTTTGGGAACCGCAAGTTCAGGGGTGACATTCGATGGGTTTGGTTCAGCATTCCTAAAGCCCATTGGAGCCTCAAAGCCCCTTGGAGAAAATGCAAGGTGTTTGGTAACCATTCTCAAGAGGCTTTGGGATGAAAGTTGGCTTTGGAAATACTAAAGCTCAATGTTAGTAAAGAGCGACATTGAGCTTTAAATATTTGGCCAAATGCTAAGGTATGAATTTTTTTATTCCAAATCTACCATCACTTATTAAATCAAATTTCAATTATGCCCATCATTTTTTTTGTTATATTTTGTCTTAAATAAAAAAAAAATCCAAACCATCCGTTGGCCAAGGCCACTAAGGGTGGGGCGACCTAGGTGACGAGGCCTGAGGTCACGACCTCAATAGATTGTTGCTTGGGTGGATGGCCATCTCGCGACCCCAGGGCGGCCCTTGTCGGGGTTGCGCGACCCTTGGTCGGGAGCCTAAGCGTAGCCCGAGCGACGGCCGCTAGTGTTCGAGCGACCCTAGGCAGTCCTCGTCGGGCTGCCATAACCTAGGGTTTGTATTTTCTTTTATCTTTTATCTTTTATTTAAATAAATATGGGTGGAAAGTCCCTTTGCAAATTTATTTTGCCAAACATTAGTTAGTTCAAAGCTGTTTTTCAAATGATGTTTTTACCAAATGCCATTTGCATTTTCTCAAGACCTCTTAAGTTAAAGGTATTTGCATTTCATCAAAGCCAATTTCCAAAGCCGAACCAAATGTACCCAATTATACTTTGGGGCAAAGTTCAGAGATCGGTCATGTCATTTTTAACCTTAACGGGAAAGTACGACGAAGTTTCAATTATTATGGGAATGTATTTATCTTTCTTGGGTATTTGCATATTGGTATAACAACACTTAGGGCCTGTTTGGTTCAACATTTGGCAAAGAGACTTTAAGAAAATGCAAATATCTTTGTGCTAAAGGCCTTTTCCAAAATATAAGTATTTTTGACTTAAATGTTGTTTCGTGAAAAATACACTTTGTACAGTATTTGTACTTTTTGAAAAAAAAATGGCAGTTGACTGGCGGCAATGAGTGGCAGCGACGGTCGAAGGTAGTGGTGGCTGCAGCGGTGGCCAACAGATGGTGGTTGGTGGCTGTCGCGACCCGTTTTCGTTTTCGGGTAAAGGGCTAATGGATTGTCGAATCGGGCCCCCACTCTGAAATGTGGATCGCGGGCTTTCTCGACGCGGGCCCTCCTAGGCCCATACCAAATCGCGACGGGAGTAAAATTTACGCGGGTTTTTCGACGACAAGAGTCGATCGCATTCGACCTTGGTGTGATCGTGGTGGCATGTGCAATATGTGCATGCATTTGGAGTCACCACCGGTCCTTCTTGGAAGGTGGACCGAAAACCTCACTAATCGATTGGGAGAGATCGATCTGGTCTGCGAAATCAGAGATTCTAGGTTCGATCCCCAGTGGAGTCGCCAGTCGGTCGCGACCCATTTTCGTTTTCGGGTAACGGGCTAATGGATTGTCGAATTGGGCCCCTACTCTGAAATGTGGATCGCAGGCTTTCTCGACGCGGGCCCTCCCAGGCCCATATCAAATCGCCACGGGAGTTAAATTTACATGGGTTTTTCGACGATAAGAGTCGATCGCATTCGACCTTGGTGTGGTCGTGGTGGCATGTGCTATATGTGCATGCATTTGGAGTCGCCACCGGTCCTTCTTGGAAGGTGGACCGGAAACCTCACTAATCAATTGGGAGAGATCGATCAGTTCTGCGGAACTAGAGATTTTGAGTTCGGGGACTTGGTTACGTTGGTGTCATTACCAACGCCCTTTCGGTACCTAACGCAAGTGATTTTCCTAACTAAGATTTCATGCAGGCGCAATTTTGGGTGAGGTAAGTCTGATTGAGGGGTTTCATGCAGATTGGAAGACTAGTCCTATTAAATCATAATCAATATAAGGAAAACATAAATCAAGTGCATAAATGAACCACATCAATGCACATCAATTCAAATCAAGGGCCTCCTAGTATGGCCTTATGGGCTTAGGGAACGTGTGATTTAGGACCAGGGGTAGACTGGGAAGATTTGGGGACGATTTGCTCGAAGGGAGAAATAGTCAATTTTTGGGAGGTTTGGGTGTTGAATTAAACAAAATAGGTAACGGCCAGTTGATCGTGGCCATTTCCTATTTTTTGGAATTTTTCTGGAATTTCTAGAATTTCTTCAATTTTTTGGGGACGATTTGCCTAAAGGGAAAAATCGTCATTTTAAAAAAGATTGGGGTTTGAAAAAACCCAAAATAGGTCATGGCCAGTTAATTGTGGCCATTTCCTATTTTCTGGCATTTTTCTGGAATTTTATGAATTTCTTCAATTTTTGGAAGACGATATGCCTAAAGGGAAAAATCGTCATTTTTGAAAATATTGGGGTTTAAAAGACCCAAAAATAGGTCATGGCCAGTTGATTGTGGCCATTTCCTATTTTCTGGCATTTTTTTGAAATTTTCTGGAATTTTTGGGGGACGATTTGCCAAAAGGGCAAAATCGTCATTTTGGAAAGATTGGGGTTCGAAAGACCCAAAATAGGTTATGGCCAGTTGATTGTGTCATTTGCTATTTTTTGAAATTTTTCGAGAATTTTCTGAATTTCTTCAATTTTTGGGAGACGATTTGCCTAAAGGGCAAAATCGGCATTTTGAAAAGATTAGGGGTTCGAAAGACCCAAAATAGGTCATGGCCAGTTGATCGTGGCTATTTCCTATTTTCTGAAAAAAAAAAAATTTGGGATTTCTAGAATTTCTTCAATTTTTTGGGGACGATTTGCCTAAAGGGCAAAATCATCATTTTTGAAAAGATTGGGTTTTGAAAAAACTCAAAATAGGTCATGGCCAGTTGATTGTAGCCATTTCCTATTTTCTGGCATTTTTTTGGAATTTTATGAATTTCTTCAATTTTTTGTGACGATTTGCCTAAAGGGCAAAATCATCATTTTTGAAAAGGGTCGGGTTTCAGAAGACCAAAAATAGGTCATGGCCAGTTGGTTGTGGCCATTTCCCATTTTCTGGAATTTTTTGAAATTTTCTGAATTTTTTTCCAATTTTTTAATATTTTATGATTTTTCTATTTTTTGTTAATGATTTTCTATTTTTTATTGAATTTTCGAATTTTTTATAATTTTTTTTGAATTTTTTTTATTAAAAATATTTTTCGGAC
This sequence comes from Rhodomyrtus psidioides, assembly GCA_021437785.1. Lineage (NCBI taxonomy): Eukaryota > Viridiplantae > Streptophyta > Magnoliopsida > Myrtales > Myrtaceae > Rhodomyrtus > Rhodomyrtus psidioides. The sequence continues at coordinate 3,547,766 of JAILYB010000040.1, read as the reverse complement.
CTGGTCAAACCCGGCCCACGCCTCTCGGGTACCCGGTCCGACCCTTCGGGTCGGAACTGGTCTAAAACGACGCCGTTTTTGTTTTTTTTTAGAATTTTTCTATTTTTTAACATTTTTCTTTAATTTTCAGAAAATCGTTGAATCGGACGCTCCGGATTGTGCCACGTGGCTACTCCTGATGCGTCCGATCTTGGACTAGATCGGACACTCCACAGAGAGCCACTTGGCACAATTTCAGCCGTCCAATGGACTTTTAATTAATTATTCGAAAATCATTTAATAATTTTGAAAATACGAGATCTCGACACGTGGCATACCCACGGCCGTCCGATCTAGGGTTTTTGAATTATTTTTTATTATTTTTTTTTCAAGGAAGCGTCCCCGGCGGCTGACGTGGCGTGCCACGTGGCGCCACGTCAGCCTTGACCAGTCAACTTTCGTTGACTGGTCAAAGGCTCGCCGGGGAAGAAGACCGGCGCCGGCGTTACTCGCCGGCGTCTCGCCAGAAATGCGTTCCCGACGTCCGAACGACGCGGAACCGCCGCGATTTCGGCACCAAATCAAACCCCCAACATTCCACATTAACATACATCAAGAATATGGCAACGAACACGTCGAAAACGGCCGAACAAACCCCCCACTGAACCGGCACCGACAAGTATTTGCAGAAAATTTTTTTGGCGACCAAGCTCGGTTTCAGTCATTCAAAGAGCACCCAATGGTGGTTTAGGAGCTTACCTGAGGTCGCCTAGGCCTCGGCGACCGCCGGCCTCGCCGGTGTGAGCTCACGGTTTGGTCCGAGCATGGTGGGGCTCCGGTCATGGTTTCCGGCGCGGTTTCGATGCAAAATAAAGACCAAGCCGGGGTTAGGGATAGTTCTAATGGAGTTTAAATGTCATACTCGCAACGATAGAGCTCGGGGACGGCACGACCGAGAGCCAAAACTTTAAACGTTCATTCAGGAATTTCGTCGAACAGCTTGTAGGCACGCAAGAAATGGAGGTCGGGAGAAGAGACCGACCTGTCTATGGCTTGTCGACGACCACCGAGCCCTCGGTGATGATTGGTTTAAGTCGCTGGAGGTCCGGGGATGCTCCTTCGCGCTCTGGTTTCGCTCGAGCTCCCCCTATCTACGCGCATAAGATTTAAAGTCTTCGTCCTCCTCCTTTTTTGTGCGAATTAGGTCTTTACGACTAAAGATGAACGTTTGGTCGATATCGTACCTCTCTAGAAACTGGGCCATGAACTTATCCCAGGTGACTGACTAGCGGTGATCGAGCGTCCGAAACCAGGTCAGGGCTGGGCCATCCAAGCTGAGCCCAAAGTTCTGAATAAGCGCTTCTTCATCTTTGGAGAGGCCAAAAACCGCCTTCAGATAGAATAAGACATGCTTTCTCGGGCACCCCTTTCCGCTGTATGTTTGACGGAAAACGACATCACCGACTTGCTTTGCTGAGGGAGCCTTGACCCCTGGGGGAGAAGGGTCCATCGAGACTTTTACTTTGATCAGGCCGTTAGTTAGATCTCGACACCAGTTCTCTAAATCGGCAATCCTACGATTCTGTTCATCTAATACTCTTTGATGTTCCATTAGCAAGAGGTCATTCTTTTCAGGCCCATCGTCCATCATTCGTTCGGTCAAATCAGTCAACATATCTACTAGTCCGATCATACGGGCCTCCAGGCCGACTAGTCGTGTTAGCATCCACTGGTCGCCTTCTGTTCTCGGAGTTTGCGTAGGGCTTGCCTCAATGATTTGTTTAGCTTTTTTCGATCCTTGGGAGTCATCCATGCCTCCCCACCCATCGGGAACCACTTCTTTGGGCCGTCAAAGAAACCAGGAGGAGTAGAATACGACACCTTGAAGTTATAGCCTCCACTGTCTTGCCCCAAATTATCAATTATTTCCCCTCTCTAGAGAGCTTCCCGTACAAACCTCCTATCACCCTGGCGGGCCTTCTTTAAGTTTTGCTCATATTCACCCAGCTCTTCCATCTCTTTGACGCCATCTACGTTTAATAAGTACCCTGTAGGAACATCCCAAATTTTCTCTCTTGTGGCTTTCAGCGAGAATTGGTCTGAATCCAAGTTGATCCTTGCGTAATATCCTGAGAAGTGGTGACTGCCGATCTCGGCAATAACACCCATGTCGGCCAGCTTAGTCAAACAAGCCCTTTTTTGGTCTTTGTGACTTCGCCCTGTCCCGGATATTGCGAAGCCACAGCTAGCATTGCCTCCATCCGAGGCACATCAATCAGAAACTCCAAATCACCTCCCAAATTGACGTCGAATACGGCGTTGACGGTGTGTTCAGGTAGGGGATTCTGCTGAACATTGGGACCTGCCCCGTCAAACTCCAGCAGGTTATTGTTGATGAGAGCCTGTACGTCATACTGTAGGGCTCGACAATTATTTACGTTATGCCCCTTCTCACCCATGTGGTATACACACGCTTGGTTTTCATCGAACCCGGGGAACCTAGGTGGCCTCGCCCTTGGCGGTTTCTTGGCTAGTAATCTCGCCTCAAGAAGTTTGGGGAGTAATTTTGACATTAAAACTGTGAGGGGCGTAAATGAGGGAGTGTTGACACCTGATTTTTGATCAGTCTTTCATAGTTTATTTTTAAAAAATTCATAAAAAATCTATAAAAAGTTAAAAAAATAAAAAAATCATCTTTGGTAGCCTTGACCAAGCTAAATGAACCATTTTTGATAAAAAAAATAATTTTTCATATTTTTAAATATTTTTTAATATTTTCCAAAAATAGAAAAATACATGAAAAATGAAGAAAAATAGCGTTCGATGTCGTAAAAATATAGAAAAATAGTCAATATTTTTATTTTAATTTCTTTTACATTTTGAACTCATAAATAGTCAAAATTCAAGTTCAATTGCATGTGTTTCTTCACGACGCATAGAGTTGAATTTGGCAAAAAAATGTCATTCGAGTATTTTAATTTGTAAATTTCTACATCTTTTTTAGTCTTGACGTCCAATTAGATTGACCACCATCTACAATAAATGCCCCTTGCTGAATATTTTCGTTTTTGTTTCACATGATTTCATGGTGTAAAACGCCGAGTGGATCCCCAAATATAATCGGGTCGGCATGAGCTCGATAGCTCGTCCAAGACCAAACCAGGGCACGGCGAACCCCATGTGAGTACTCTCGAACTCCTTCGATGCTTCCTAATGCTTTTATTAGGTTAGATCGTGTGTAGAATGGCTAGGACAGCTAAATCATTCTTGAGCTGTGATTGATAAATAGGACCTTACTAGAAATGCCATGTGATTTATTTGCATATCTAGATTCCTTGAGTTGGGCATTTTATTACTGATTGTGATTGCTAGGATAATCACTCTTATCTACATGAATTTCTAGATTTAGGGTTCATACCTTACTCATCCGCATGAATCTCAGGCTAGAAAATTCAGTCAACTTAGGTACCGAAAGGGCGTCAACTCTGACAGTTGGTGTAACTAAGTCCCCGAAACCATTTCTCTGGTTCTCGCAGAATTGAATAGAAACTCCCAACTATTCGATTGGGTGGTCCAATCATACCCTAAAAAAATGATTGGTGGCGACTCCATGGCATGCACACTTAGCACATGTCACTAGACCACACTGAAAGTCGATCACGCATACCTCCGTTGCGATTTGGGTAATGGGTCTTGGGAGAGGCCCGCGTCCGACCAGACAGGACGGCCCATTAGCCCTCGAGAGCCCGACAACCTCAAGAGGGTCGCGACAGACTGGCGACTCTGCTGGGGACTGGTTCTTAACCATTTAGTGGACTTGAGCCGATTAAAAAGTTGATTGATTCTTCTAACCTAATTTTATGCAGATGCTCTCGAAAGTGAGGTGTATATGCTAACGAATGTGTTAGATGTTTTTGTAGACGGGAGAAATAAGGGGTGAAGTGCTTGTTAACTTTGTTTTATGCAGGCAGGAGTTTTGGATGTATGATTGTGTGGATGTTTATATTGAAGCGGTGATTGTTAAATAAAATGCATGTCTTTTACTTTAGCACGACACAATGAATACACACAATTGCGCCTAAAACCCCAGGCGCCCTCTTTAGGAACACAATAGAAGGAATTGAAAATGGAATCTCCGTGAGGAAAAACATGGGGTAATCCACTTTTCAATTCCGCTCACTTCGAACTATGGATTGAGTCCCAATGCAACGATAGTTGTGCAATGGAATCGGCTCTTCCCAGAATTCGAGGTGAGAACCTTGGCTTTAGGTACCAAGCCCTATCTTTTGATTTTTAGGAGTTTTCCCTCACTTGTCTCATGCGTTTGTCTATGGAAGGTTAGTATACCTAACACTGCTAAAAATACAGAGAAGCTTGATTTTCTCTTAAGTTTGGTTGGTAAGACTTTTCTATCCCTCGAACTTGTTACAGCTCTTAATCATTATATTCATTGCATAATTCCGGTGATTGGATTAAATGCCATTTTGAGGATAGATAGGTGTGTTTTCCTCCCAATGTTCTTGATGGAAGATGAAGATGGTGTCATCCCATTACGAGCGCCAAGTGGACAAGAAGAGCCTGCTATGGACATCATTGAGGTATCATCTAATGAAGATGACGATTTGGAATAGGTGATCCTGAAGTCACGTCTCAAAGATCGAAACTGGGGCATCTCTAAGTATTAAGATCACATTCCTTTGTTTTAATTTTCATTTCTAGCCTTCTTGTATAGGATTTATTTTGCTGAGATCCTCTCGATCTGATCCCTTAGATTGATTGTATTAGGGATCTATTTGTGTTTATATACATTCAGATTGAAATTTGTTGTATTTCTATTGACTTGACATTGGAATGTGATAGTGGCATTTCTTCTAATCACTCGAATACTCCAAAATCAATTTTATAATTCCTTTGGATGAAATTGAAATTGGAAGTCTTATACAACCTTTTGGCCGTATAGGGCAATACAATCCCAATTTCGCCAGAAGGAACTATAAACTTGAATTGGTTCATGCATATTTTGTATCATTGGTAATCCACAATAATTGATCAAGAGTATTCATGTTTTTCAAATTTAATGAAAAGATAGATATCCAAATTACTCTCGTTCTTAGCAAACGGCTTTAATTTGGATACCGTATCTTCAATTGAATTTAAAACACATCGTAATTGTGTACTTTTGAACATTCCATTGATTTTCTTGGAATTGATCAAAGGCGATTATCGTGAATTACATTCCTTTCAATGATATGCTTTCCTTTGAGGAATATTGATAAAAGCTTTTGCACAAGGTCAAAACCCTTGTAAAAGCTCTTATCCCTATTAATCACAAGTAAGCATAAAATTGAAAGGATTTATGTTTTATTTTTCAAATTCTTTCTTCTGATTCTGCCTTTTCATTTGAAACAGGTTAAAAACAAGTAGAGAAGAGAAGTCTTTTTGTGGATAATCGTGGTGGGAGGTTCCTTTATCCGATCATAAGCAAGATTAAAAAATCAAGATGTACACGCTCGAATCATAAATGTCAAAGCGCAGCTTGCCTAGGTTGAGAGTGGTCAGGTGTTCGAGAAAGTCAGCCATACAGAAGTTGAGACACACACATTAGAGCTTTCATTCATTTCGCTCAATCGAGGGACCTTAAAAGCAGATCATACAAATCATCGGGGTGGAAACATAAAACCGCAATGAGCCCTAATTAGCATCACAAAGGAACCAAGTTGGCCCTCCATATTATTGATGCTTTGCTTATACTCACCACCTCGAGACTCGAGATCTGCAAGCTTAAGAAGAAGGCGTTTACATTCCCCTTTAAGCTCGACAACCTTGGTCCCGTGATCTTCGGCGGCTATTTCCAGGTCCCGAACTAGTCCTCTCCCATGGGCTATATCCGCGGTAATGCTGTCAAGCCTTTCTTCCTGCCACTCACATTGAAACTTCAACACGACATTACGACGGTCGTGCTCATAGGTGGTCAGGGATAAGGCCAAGCGCTCCACCAAATTTCCCTTCTCGCGAAGCAACATCGAGACTCGCTTGTTGGCGAACTCAACAGCCTTTCTGTGACTATCGGCCACAATGTTGGCCAACACCAAGCAGTTGGACCGATCCTCATAGCGAGCTCGCAAAACGTGAGCCACGGTAGCTTTTCGATGAGCGACACAGTAAGTCTCTAAAAAGTTTATAAAGAGGGTTGGGAAGATTCTATATTCCCTCTCTAAATTAGTGCCCTCGATGGAGGTGGTGTCTATTTCCACGAGCAAAATGCAGATTTCATCTTCAGTTTCTGGGTGATCGGCTATATGAGCATAGCCTCGACCGAGGAGGTTATAGAGTTTTTCCCACTGGGCCAAATTTTCGGCCGAGAAAGCGCGAATAGGAGAGGAGGTCATTTTCGTTGGAGTGAGGGAGAAGAAGATGAGTGTGGTAGAGTGATTAAAATAAGAAAAGGCAATTATGTAAGAGTGTTAATCTTCTCTGCATTAACTCCTCCTTTTATAGCAACTCGAGAATGAAGAAAGGCATAGCAATAATGCTCGTGGAGCCAAGTTAATTGGGTAAAGCAGTGGTGGCTCTTTCGGTGAACCATCAGATCTGTCCCAGTCCGCGATTTCAGGCTTGATAAACCTAAAAAAGTTGTAAAAAGATATGTCGGTGTCACCATATTAAAATTGAGCGGGAGTTAAGCGCAACTATCGAAAAATGTTGCGAAAGGATTTGGCGGTCCCATCATATTAAAAAACTGAGCAGGAGGCGAGCGTAGTTCCACCTTTTTGAAAATAAGTGGGAGACAGACATGGATATCGAGAAAAGGAAATCGATTTGGTGTCCCTCCACGTTGAAAAGAAGAAAGAAGACGACAAAGCGGGAAATACGAAATCTTGGGAGCAACGCTTGCCTGATGATCTTCATCCATGTTTAAAGAACGTTTCATGGGCATACAGAACCACTCAAAAGAAAATTTAGAGAGACTGAGCATACATGAGAGAGTAGAGAACCCTGAGTGAGCAAAAATTGATCGAACATTTCTCGATCCAACATGTTTGAGGGTTACCATCAGTTGCTAGAGGCGACTGATCCAAAAATTTCAGAAAATGAACTACTGAGAGATCTCGAAGATTCCAGGATGGCGTCTGGTACCAGAACCACAGAACCCAACCCTTTCGGCAACGAAGTTCAGGAGCTCAGCAGCGACGACAACAGCAGCAGCGATGGTCAATCTCGGAAAAGGAAACGTCGCCAGTGCCACACTCAGAATGAAATCCAAGAGCTTGAAGCTTTCTTTAGTGAATGCCCTCTCCCGAACATGAAACAAAGAAATGAATTGGGCCAGAAGCTAGGTGTCGCGACCCGTCCGAAGGCGGACGCGGCTAATGGATTACTGATCGCGGGCCTTTTCCCCAGCACCGGAGTGCGGATCGCGGGCTTTGGATCGGCGCGGGCCCTCCCAGGCCCATACCAAATCGCGGCGGGAGTATTATTCAAATGATTCGACGATAAGAGTCGATCGCTTTCGACCTTCAGTGTGGTCGTGGTGGCATGTGCAACTTGTGCATGCATTTGGAGTCGCCACCGGTCTTTCTTGGAGGGTAGACCGGAAACCTTACTGACCGATTGGGAGAGATCGATCAATTCTGCGGAACCAGAGATTTTGGGTTCGGGGACTTGGTTACGTCGGTGTCATTACCAACGCCCTTTCGGTACCTAACGCGAGTGATTTTCCTATTTAAGATTTCATGCAGGCGCAATTTTGGGTGAGGTAAGTCTGACTTTGCACATTAACCAGTTTAACATGCTCACGTAATCATAATAAATAAATAGATGTCAATCACATAAACATCTATCCTACGTGGTGATCATGGAATTATGATTTAATGGGTCTCGAGCCAATGAGACCACATTTAATCATTTTAATATTTTAATAACGGAGAGCCGCTCTTCGCTTCTTCCTGGTTTCTTGAACTCTTCAAGAATCGGGCCCCAAAGAGCTCGCCGACTTAAAAGGCTCCTCCACGTAATCCTCGTAGCATTTACATCAACAATTGACTATGCTAAAAATAAAGATTACATGAAAAATAAAAGGAGTACGCAGCCTCCATTTAATAATTACAACCCCAAATATATAAATAATCACCATACATTCATACATACATCAATCACATTGATTAAGGATTTTTCCATGATCACCACCCTTCCACGTAAGTAATAATTTCACAATTTAAAACTTAGGAAGGCACAATAAAAATTCTACGTTGAATCGTATTCAGAATTTTTACGTAAAATAAGATAGCCATAAATTTTCGATTCAAAATTGATTTAGTCTCAATTTTTGCTACGTTGATTAATTTATCATATAAAATAATCAACCTCCATTAGCCATGTAAGACGAACAATTCGTTAATACATATTGGCCATAGTATTGCAAAAATTGCAAAAAATCAATTAAATGCACGAAAACACCTAAGGATCGGCTCTGATACCACTGTTGGGATCCACGTAACACGTAGCGGAAATAAATAACAACCCATACATGTATCTCCAGAGGCGTACTTCGTGCATTTCAATCGAAAAAAATCACAAAGCCTCAAAGGGAGTAAATAGATTACCTCTCGTAGCGTGCTTGAACGGAGGTGTCGGTTCGATGTTCTTCGATCTCAGCCTCCACAAGTGTTAGGCATCTAGTTCAAACGCACCACCAATTGACGAACGGGGAGACGACTAATAACTCCACAACAATTGTGCTAGCAATATGCGGAATCAATATTCCGAACTTAGTATATTTTGCTCACTCAAGATTATGAGAATATAGAGAGTGTTTGTGTTCTTCTCTCTAAGCTCTCAAAAATTTGCACACTCTACAAAATGTCTCCCTCTCCCAACCTCAAAACTCTTGCCATCCTTTTATAGCCAAAAATACCTTCTAATAAATTGTATTTAAAAATAGCACTAACAATTATAAATTCTATCTAAAAATAGCACTCACAAATAAATGACATTTAAAAATAGCACTAACAATAGCACTCACAATTTATGATAAATAAATGTCATTTAAAAATAGCACTAACAATAGCACTCACAATTTATAATACAAAAATGCTATTTAAAAATAACACTAACAATAGCACTCACAATACAAAAATGCTAAAAAAAGGCACTAACAGAGGTGTTAAAAATAATAACCATTATTATTATTACAAGAGTTAAAGAGGTTACCAAACAGTACAAATATGCATAACGTATAAATACGTATGACGTATAAATACGTAGAGCATACGTATACATCCGTGAAACCGGGGACTAATTGAAAGAAAAATGTGCAATTAAGCCCTTTTGGTAAAAATTGATTAAATTGGAGGGCAAATTGACCTAATTGCACTTTAAGACTTTAGAATCCAATGTCATAGCTTATAAAAAGTGAAAATTGAAAACTAAAATACTCGAAAATGATTTTTTTTAGGCTCGGTTCGGGTTTATGTTTGTGAAGGAACATAGTGACCCGAGCCGAATTTTTGAGATTTAAAGTGACACACTTGAAGAGGAAATTAAAACAAAATTATCGAATATTTTTGGGTATTTTTCTGACCACGAATGGTATTTTTTTGATTTTTTGGGTATTTTTATAATTAAATAAACTCGAAAAATATTAAAAATACCGAAAAATATTTTTTGTTCAAAATTGGTTCCTAAGGTTAAACCAAAGCTTCCAAAGTTGATTTTGTGATTTTATGACCTTTTTTTATATTTTTAATTAATTTTAAAGAATAAAAATCACAATAATAAATGGTAAAAACTCAGGTGTCAACAGCTGCCCCTCTTTGAGAGGAATCTCGTTAGAGGTTTCTCTCAAAGATAAGGTGGCACCTGATTCCTAACCGACTCAACTGGGAAAATGAGAGAAGAAATGTTATGACATCGGATCCTTAAGCCTATTGATAAAAGCTCAAATCAATCCCCGGTTTGCTCTAACAATTTGAACATGGGCCGGAGTGAGAGAGGCTTACCTGAAGCTCACCTGTCGGATGCTGCCGGTTGCGACGACTTTCAAGAAGATGCCTAGGACTCGTCATTCAGAATATCCTAGGGAGATTAAGCTCTGACCTGTATGGTAGGTCATACCATGATGGGATTCCTAACTTGTAGGAACCTAAGGAAGGCGCATCCCACGCTTTGGGATTTGCCAAGGATTTTGATCCGTATGGTGGATCAGACCTTTGTGTTGATCCTTACTGCGATATTTATCAATGAGTTGACCCTTATGGCGGTTTCTACCAATGAATTGACCCTTATGGCGGTTTCTACCATATGTGACCCTTCAGGCGGTTTCTACCATTAATGTGATCCCTCAGGCGGTTTCTACCTTGGTTTGACCCTTCAGGCGGTTTCTACCTTGAGTTGACCCTTCAGGCGGTTTCTACCTTTGATTTGACCCTTCAGGCGGTTTCTACCTTGTGTTGACCCTTCAGGCGGTATCTACCATGTGTTGACCCTTCAGGCGGTATCTACCTTGTGTTGACCATTCAAGCGGTATCTACCTTTGACTTTGACCCTTCAGGCGGTATCTACCTTTGATTTGACCCTTCAGGCGGTATCTACCATATTTTGACCATTCAGGCGGTATCTACCTTGATTTGACCCTTCAGGCGGTATCTACCTTCATTTGACCCTTCAGGCGGTATCTACCTTTGAGTTGACCCTTCAGGCGGTATCTACCTTCATTTGACCCTTCAGGCGGTATCTACCTTCATTTGACCCTTCAGGCGGTATCTACCTTCATTTGACCCTTCAGGCGGTATCTACCTTCATTTGACCCTTCAGGCGGTATCTACCTTTGTTTGACCCTTCAGGCGGTGTCTACCATCAGTTTTGACTTTGAAAAGGGGTCTCATGACGAGGGTTCTCCACGTCCGATGAGACTACCTAAATGAAAAGGGGTCTCATGACGAGGGTTCTCCACGTCCGATGAGACTGTTTGAATTTTGAAAAGGGGTCTCATGACGAGGGTTCTCCACGTCCGATGAGACTGCCTAAATTTTTGAAAAGGGGTCTCATGACGAGGGTTCTCCACGTCCGATGAGACTACCTAAGTTTTGAAAAGGGGTCTCATGACGAGGGTTCTCCACGCCCGATGAGACTGCCTAAATTTTGAAAAGGGGTCTCATGACGAGGGTTCTCCACGTCCGATGAGACTGCCTAAATTTTGAAAAGGGGTCTCATGACGAGGGTTCTCCACGTCCGATGAGACTGCCTAAGTTTTGAAAAAGGGGTCTCACGACGAGGGTTCTCCACGTCCGATGAGACTGTTTGATATTTTGAAAAGGGGTCTCATGACGAGGGTTCTCCACGCCCGATGAGACTGCCTAAATTTTGAAAAGGGGTCTCATGACGAGGGTTCTCCACGTCCGATGAGACTGCCTAAATTTTGAAAAGGGGTCTCATGACGAGGGTTCTCCACGTCCGATGAGACTGCCTAAGTTTTGAAAAAGGGGTCTCATGACGAGGGTTCTCCACATCCGATGAGACGGTTTGATATTTTGAAAATGGGTCATGGGACGAGGGTTCTCCACGTCTGATAGGACTTTTTCTTTTAAAAGGGTTTTTCTTCCCCCCTTTTTTTTTGGAGACCCCGAAGTTTGTCGGGAATTCAGTTTTTTTTGAAGTAGTGAAAGATTTTATTTTGACAAAACTTCACTTGAGTCTGTTGAAGCGACATTCTGGGAGCTGGGTTCTCCAGGTATCCTGCAGAAGTTTGAGCCTGAAAGATTTTTCTTCACCAAGAAAACGTTAGTAATCTTTGGGAAGACTACGGCTGTCCATTTTGACAAAACCGTATGATTTAAGTTTTAATCATGAAATGTGCATTTTGATGCTGGAGGTTATCCAAAGCATTCTTGCAACATGCAAATGTGATCACAAATCCCTTGCACGGAAAATCTGGATCAACAGTTTGAAAATTCCAAAAAGAGTTTGTTCAAAACATCAATTGGAATATTTCTCGACAAGAAGGTCTTCTCACCTGTTTTGCGATAGTGGTTTTTTATAGGGGAGACACTCAATTCCCTACTAACCTGTGCCTAGGTTTTAGGTTCATTCGCAACGCATACATTTTGATCGGTCGGGAGGTCTTCCACGGGACCGTAATGTTGGGCTTGAATATTGGTTTTCAAGGGGGACCCGCTTTGGAGTCGAGGCCATTGTATGAAAGTCTTCAACATCTGCTCCGGGTTTACAAGTCGAGAACCCTGCAAAATGAGAAAGAAATAGTCTTGCTCGTACCTCTTCGAGCTAAGCTATATGTTAACCCAAGTGTCTTAGTGAGAGAAGACTGTTTCAGGGTTATGATGTTGGTAAGATTGGGGACCGAAAAAGGCTTATTTTTGGCCCAGAATTTATGAGGGGATTGACATTGGTGATCATTGCAAATTTGTCACCTGTCTTTTTCATTCTGCATCTTTAGCCTTTGAGGCGCGCAACCTATCTTGCGGTGTGCACCAGCTCTTTAAAGAGCGTCTCTTGTTGCATTCAGAGACCGACTCTCTCTATGTCTTCGTTCTGTGCTTAATAGCATTCGGGGAGCAGCCTTTTGGATTTGGCTCCTTTAGAGATTTTTCTCTTTCCCCACGAGGCTTTATTGGAGGTCAATTTAACAATTTTCACGAGCATCGACCTTGCTTTTATCAGGCACTTTGCTTTTTCTTTTCTGATGCTGGGGATTTCTTTAATCCCTTGTCGCAAGTGAGATGCTTTGGCAATTGTGCTAGATATATGATTTGGCTCTTAGCACGCTTGAGTATTGACTTAGTAGCTTTTTCGTAAACCCTAGGTCTTGAACTCCATCGTTTCTGAAGTGATCTGCCTTTATCTTGGAATTTGCAATGATCACCAACGGGTTTATGAAATGAATTTGCAGGCTCAACTTGGCTGTGCAAATGATAAACGTGTGTGGGATAGAGAAATGAACGCTTCTCGTCATCCTATGGCACTTGGATTACCATATATACAACACACAAAGATTGATGTTAGTCCGAGCAAGAAAATTTCTAACCATTTCCTCCTGATGCTGCTGGACTTACTCTTGTTTTGTCCCGATGTGGGGTGGTTCTTGACAGGGTTGAGAATGAAAACCGCCGTTCAAAGGGGTTATCAACGGTCACCTGTAGTGTTTGGGAGATATGAAACGAATGCCTCCGTCGTCCCAATCTAAGTAATTGCTGCGAATAATCCCTACTTCTGGAGGTCCAGATTTTGCTATCTGATCCGCTCCACTCCTCTCTCAAGTGTGTAGAGGACGTGTTTGGATTTAGGCTTTGCCTCTCGCCTTTGAGGAAGCGCCCTTTTGATTGTTTTGAACAATTTTTTATTGGAAAAATCTCTTTCATTTTCTCCAGAAATTTTACCCGTCAAAGGGGATTTTATGATGCCCCATGCATGTTCTTATTCATGTTCAGACAACCTCCTGTTTCAAAACATGAATGCTAATGAAATTTGAATTCTATGTCTTTTCCAGACATTAGATTCTGAAAGCTTTTCTTTTCTTCTCAGTTTTTATTCAACATCTTCAATGGATTGGGGAAAGGGATACTTACCTGTCCCCCGCGGCTGGAGATCCCTGAAAATGCGGAAGAAACATGTGATTGTACGTTCACGAATTTTTCAAAAAATTAGAACAATACAATTTACCTTTGGTCATGTATTCCAACGGGTAATACATGGGATGTGAACACCTGTTTCGCCTTGATGGCGAGCCCCTGTCAAAGACGAGAATTAGGTGTCAGTTTGCGTTCCAAAATTCAAGGCGAATTGGAACGATACAGCCTTGTCCTTGCTTTGTGTTTCCATTCGAACACAAACGCGCGGCTTGCAGAAATTGGCCATCTATATTGCGGCCACGATCCCTCCGTTTGGTTGGCGATGAATCATTCTCGAGGATTTGCCCCAGAGGAGATCCATTTGTGTTTTTGGGCGTATTCCAGCGCCACTCATCATAGTTCCTTTTATTCAAGAAAAATGAAATTTTTATCAGAATGCATGTCAAAGCATGAAGTGTGGAAGCGATACTTTTTACCATCCACTAGGTCTTATGATCAAAGACCATCTCCTGGAATGCTGACTCCCAAGGTCAATAGCTTTATTCGCCTCCTCGTTGGCGAGTTCTTTTCTTTTGAGGCTTTCGGTGCCAACGACTCCCTGTTAAATGAGTAAAAACTCATGTTAGGCATGTGGTCTTCGAAGACCAAAATGGAACGATACAAGGTTACCGTTCACCCATATTCGTATCTTGGGTTTAATTCTGATGCGGACGACTCTACAGTTGCGTCCATTGATTTTGCCAGAGAATAAACGTTATTCTTTGTCCGGCGCACAAATGATTCGCTTGCCCCAATTGGGCGTGATTTGTCGTAGCTAGGTGACGCTTGCCCCAGCTAACTCCCTTTTGCATTTTGCTGCATTGACGCATTCAGGCTATTTGACATCCGCAAAAATGGGTTTACTCGTGATTGAGTACTTCAACAACCTGCGCGATGAAAGGAGTGAAAGAGTCAATCACCGCGTAAGGAGCTTTAATTGAAACGATTACGGATTTACTATCCCCGCTCTGGTCACTTCTGGCATCCAAGATGCTGGAAATTTTTCAGTGGTCCCATTCATTTTTGTCATCACCTGCAAGAATGGAAAACCATATCAACTCGTGAACCGGTCAATCCGATTTGGAACGGATACAACTTTTTCGACTTAGGGAGAGTCGATCCAAATTAGGTTGCCCCAGCTTCACGTTGTCTACTTAAGGCTCATCACAATAAATCCATCTTGTTTTTGCAAACCCAATGGGTGATGCCCGATGAAGGTGCACTCCTTTCCATTTTGTAGGGAAGGCAAGCTCCCTTTTGTTGGTCTTTAACCATCTTATCCTGAGAGGAAGAGATATGAAATATTATGTCATTATCTGATTGAAAATCAATTAGGAATGACACGTCCTTATCCTTGATTCGGTTGCCCGGTCAAGAGGCATTTGCCCTCGTCAGTTGACTCTCCAAGGTGGTCCAGCGCTTTTCCATGCCATCCTGGTTCGTTTCAACTCGCGATTGATTCTTCACACAAGTTTTTGGATTTTGATTCATAAGCGGCGCTGAATGACCTTTTGGTTTCGAGGTGTACCAATCATTCACATACATACGCATGAGACCAGTGAGGTTTGGCTCTAAGAATCAAGATAGGGTTTGGAACCTAAGGCCAAGGCTCCCACCTCGAGTTCTAGAAAGGGTAGATTCCATTGCACAATTATCGTTGCATTGGGACCCAATCCATAATTCGAAATGAGCGGAATTGAAAAGTGGATTACCCCGTGTTTTTCCTCACGGAGATTCCATTTTCAATCCCTTATATTGTTTTCCTATAGGCGGCGCCCGGGGTTTTAGGCGCGATTGTGTGTGTTCATGTGTTGTGAGTATCACAATGCAAGTCATGCACAACAGTTTATCAATCGGCGCTTCAAATCATCCATACAACATACATTCCTACGCCAACCTGCATAAGACAATGTTAATCACGGACTACACCCCTTATCTCTCCAATCTGCAAAAACATATAACACCTACCATGAGCGGACTTACCTCACCTTCAAGAGCTCCTGCAGGGTTAGAAAAATCACTCAGCGTTTTAATTACGGCCTAAGTCCACATGAGGTCTAGAACCATAGGTTCTAGAACAAGGTCCCCAGCGGAGTCGCCAGCTGTCGCGACCCGTCCGAAGGCGGACGCGGCTAATGGATTACTGATCGCGGGCCTTTTCCCCAGCACCGGAGTGCGGATCGCGGGCTTTGGATCGGCGCGGGCCCTCCCAGGCCCATACCAAATCGCGGCGGGAGTATTATTCAAATGATTCGACGATAAGAGTCGATCGCTTTCGACCTTCAGTGTGGTCGTGGTGGCATGTGCAACTTGTGCATGCATTTGGAGTCGCCACCGGTCTTTCTTGGAGGGTAGACCGGAAACCTTACTGACCGATTGGGAGAGATCGATCAATTCTGCGGAACCAGAGATTTTGGGTTCGGGGACTTGGTTACGTCGGTGTCATTACCAACGCCCTTTCGGTACCTAACGCGAGTGATTTTCCTATTTAAGATTTCATGCAGGCGCAATTTTGGGTGAGGTAAGTCTGACTTTGCACATTAACCAGTTTAACATGCTCACGTAATCATAATAAATAAATAGATGTCAATCACATAAACATCTATCCTACGTGGTGATCATGGAATTATGATTTAATGGGTCTCGAGCCAATGAGACCACATTTAATCATTTTAATATTTTAATAACGGAGAGCCGCTCTTCGCTTCTTCCTGGTTTCTTGAACTCTTCAAGAATCGGGCCCCAAAGAGCTCGCCGACTTAAAAGGCTCCTCCACGTAATCCTCGTAGCATTTACATCAACAATTGACTATGCTAAAAATAAAGATTACATGAAAAATAAAAGGAGTACGCAGCCTCCATTTAATAATTACAACCCCAAATATATAAATAATCACCATACATTCATACATACATCAATCACATTGATTAAGGATTTTTCCATGATCACCACCCTTCCACGTAAGTAATAATTTCACAATTTAAAACTTAGGAAGGCACAATAAAAATTCTACGTTGAATCGTATTCAGAATTTTTACGTAAAATAAGATAGCCATAAATTTTCGATTCAAAATTGATTTAGTCTCAATTTTTGCTACGTTGATTAATTTATCATATAAAATAATCAACCTCCATTAGCCATGTAAGACGAACAATTCGTTAATACATATTGGCCATAGTATTGCAAAAATTGCAAAAAATCAATTAAATGCACGAAAACACCTAAGGATCGGCTCTGATACCACTGTTGGGATCCACGTAACACGTAGCGGAAATAAATAACAACCCATACATGTATCTCCAGAGGCGTACTTCGTGCATTTCAATCGAAAAAAATCACAAAGCCTCAAAGGGAGTAAATAGATTACCTCTCGTAGCGTGCTTGAACGGAGGTGTCGGTTCGATGTTCTTCGATCTCAGCCTCCACAAGTGTTAGGCATCTAGTTCAAACGCACCACCAATTGACGAACGGGGAGACGACTAATAACTCCACAACAATTGTGCTAGCAATATGCGGAATCAATATTCCGAACTTAGTATATTTTGCTCACTCAAGATTATGAGAATATAGAGAGTGTTTGTGTTCTTCTCTCTAAGCTCTCAAAAATTTGCACACTCTACAAAATGTCTCCCTCTCCCAACCTCAAAACTCTTGCCATCCTTTTATAGCCAAAAATACCTTCTAATAAATTGTATTTAAAAATAGCACTAACAATTATAAATTCTATCTAAAAATAGCACTCACAAATAAATGACATTTAAAAATAGCACTAACAATAGCACTCACAATTTATGATAAATAAATGTCATTTAAAAATAGCACTAACAATAGCACTCACAATTTATAATACAAAAATGCTATTTAAAAATAACACTAACAATAGCACTCACAATACAAAAATGCTAAAAAAAGGCACTAACAGAGGTGTTAAAAATAATAACCATTATTATTATTACAAGAGTTAAAGAGGTTACCAAACAGTACAAATATGCATAACGTATAAATACGTATGACGTATAAATACGTAGAGCATACGTATACATCCGTGAAACCGGGGACTAATTGAAAGAAAAATGTGCAATTAAGCCCTTTTGGTAAAAATTGATTAAATTGGAGGGCAAATTGACCTAATTGCACTTTAAGACTTTAGAATCCAATGTCATAGCTTATAAAAAGTGAGAATTGAAAACTAAAAGACTCGAAAATGATTTTTTTTAGGCTCGGTTCGGGTTTATGTTTGTGAAGGAACATAGTGACCCGAGCCGAATTTTTGAGATTTAAAGTGACACACTTGAAGAGGAAATTAAAACAAAATTATCGAATATTTTTGGGTATTTTTCTGACCACGAATGGTATTTTTTTGATTTTTTGGGTATTTTTATAATTAAATAAACTCGAAAAATATTAAAAATACCGAAAAATATTTTTTGTTCAAAATTGGTTCCTAAGGTTAAACCAAAGCTTCCAAAGTTGATTTTGTGATTTTATGACCTTTTTTTATATTTTTAATTAATTTTAAAGAATAAAAATCACAATAATAAATGGTAAAAACTCAGGTGTCAACACTAGGGATGAAACCTTTGAGGGTCAAGTTTTGGTTTCAAAATAAGCGAGCCAAATTGAGGGCTCAACACAGACGTCAAGAACTTGCGATTCTAAAGGAGGAAAACGAAAAGCTTCGAGCGGAGAACATGAGGTATAAGAAAGCTCCCAGCACTATCGCTTGCCTTAATTGCGGTGGCCCTATCACTCTCGGCGAAATGTTCCTTGATAAGCCTTATATGAGGATTGAAAATGCTCATTCACCACCCCACTCCCTCGAACCATCTTCGATACAATCGGATTTTGTTGGAGATATGCATGAACAAATCAATTCTACGAAGTCAATATCGATGCCTTCTAAAGGATGTGATATGCGTCACCATGATTGGAGTTTCCTTAACGATGAGCTTACTATCACGACCGACCAATCCAAAGCTGATGAATTCCCTCCACAACAATTTCTGGCTCGATCAAATTCTACTGGAAATAGGCCAGAGAGCAATAGCCAAGTTGTCAACACTGTTCCGGGTCGCAAGAAGACGAGGGTCAATTGGTCCCCCGAGCTTCATCTCAAGTTCCTTAGTGCGGTTCAGCAACTAGGGATCAACTCAGCATATCCAACGCGCATACTTGAGATCATGAACATACCAGGACTCACTAAAGATGGAGTCGCGAGTCACCTCAAGAGCTACAGAAGGGCGCTAAGACAGCGCCACACAGCACTGAACCTGAAAGAACTCAACTTGTGCCTAAACACTAGGCATGGCTATAACTACAATGCCCCTGAAGTAAGAAATACCCTGCCGAATTTAGGCACCGACCAAGCTGGTAGCAGCACCATCGACTACTTGGGCGCTAATCAGAATATTCCCCCGAATCATCTCAGCACCCCTCAAGAGTATATGCCACAAGTGCAGCAGGTACGAACTCCTTGGTTTGAGCAGCAACTTTTCGCTAGTGCTCTTCCTATCCCCGATCAACATATTGCGCCTAGTGTTCAAAGATCTGCCCGGCTTGGGCATAAGATTTCGGAAGATCAAGCGGGCGGATGCTTTGAGGATTTTTGTTTCTCCCATTCCCAAATGGAAGGTGCTTTTGATAGTGAACCGATCAATCATCCTCTTATAATCTCGAGCAACGACGAAGGTTCTAGCTCGAAGAATCAGATCGCTCACAACAGAAACAGGAATCCTTCAACGCCAAGCGATGATGGTCAACCCGAATATCAGTTGCTCGAAGAATCAAAAGATTTCCTTGATGAGGAGCTCCATATCTGGATCGATCAGTTTAAAACTGATGGACTTATGAAGTTATGATCCAAAATGACGATTATATGTCTGATTCATGGTGTAGCTGGCTGATCACCGAGAATCCTCAAGGGAACTAGGCACATGTGAATGGATGTATCATTAATCTTTCTGTCATAAAGTCTTCCATGCAAGATAATCTTCCTTAATGCCTAGAGTTAATCTGGGGCAGCGATCAGTACTACCTGCGAGCATCATCATGCTTGAGTACAACAATCCCTTGTTAGATTAGAGTCGAGGCGAATCAATTGAACGCCACGAAGAAAAACATTTAAAGGCTTCACATAGGAAAATGCGAGCAAAAGCCCGAGCGAGCTCAAAGACGGTTAGCTCTGTATCGTTCTAAGGGACCTTTAGTCGTTATGAACTCTAAATTGAGCTTGTTTCATTCTCGATGGGGGTCGCTAACTGCTTCAAGAATTTTATAACAAAAAACGAACCAGTTAGGGACGCCAATAGTGCTTTGTCCTGGTAGTCAGTGAACTGGAAGTGGTACGAAACGTCAGGAGTTCGATCTCAGGATTGAAAAATCATTTTATCAGTTTGTCTATCACCCGATGAAGTTCAAAGAGATTCGACGCAGATGACTATAGAACTTGGGGCAATTCGAAAATCATCGATTCATTTTCATCAAGCGGCGAAGTTGGTATTGTAAAATGTGAAGCACGCAAATGACAAATCCGAAGCAGAAGGAGATGAATCATGATTCGCTTATCCAAGGTCGGGATTTCAACCTTCGACTAAAGCCAAATCTAGGATGAGTTTTTGATCTTGCCCACTCGATAAAACCCATCTCCACTGAAAATGGGGGCAAACCATTCCTACATCTGGAAAGCATGTCGAAGCCGAAGACATCAAATTCATCGTTTGATCCGTGGGGCAAGTCCCCGAAGCGATAGTTATCATCCGCAGAGCGTAATGGAATCCATCCTTTCAATGTAAAACACATTTGGCCGCGGAGCCACCCATTTGGTAAAAAGAACGTATCGTTCCTAAATGATTTTCAATCAGATGCGGGGATAATGTTCTCTCATTTTCCTCTCAGGTGATGAACAGAGATGAGGCACCCAAGAAGCCATGCATTCAAATAACAAAACAGTGCATGAAACACGCCCAAAAAGATGAATGAATCTCCTCCGACGTAAATCCTCGAGGTGGATTCGTTGCCCAACAAGACGAAGAAATCATGGCCACAAGCTTGAGGGCCGGCTTCTACAATCCGCACATTGGCATGCAGAAGGAATTCAAATCAAGAGTAAAGTAGTATCGTCCCAATTTGTTTTGAATTTGGAAACCCAAAATAATGCTTAATATTTATCCTTGGCAGGAGCTCGCCATCAAGGCAGACATGTAAGTTTCATTTTTCTCCAAAAACCAAGGAGTCGAAAGAACTTTAGAACACCCAACAATCTTGTGTTACTATGTGAAGTGCAGATTTTCACAACCCTTGTACACTCGTTGGAGCATATGACCAAGGGTAAGATGTATCGTTCCAATTTTTGTAAAGTTTTAGAATATACAATGACATATCCCTTTTATATCTCCAGGATCTCCAGCCTCGATGGGCAGGTAAGTATCCCTTTTCCCAATTCATTGGAGATTAAAAACTTTCAGAATTAATTTGATTCTCACATCTAAAAAGACATAGAATTCTTACTTCATTGACATTCATGTTTTAAAACATGAGATTGTCTGAACATGAATTACACATGTATGGTGCATCATAAAATCCCTTTGAAGGATAAATCTTGATGAAATGAAATGAATTTTTCCAATAAGAGTCGTTTGAACTGTTCAAAAGGGTATTTTCTCATAAGAGAAGCGAGCCTAATCCAAACACGTCCCATACACACTTGAGAGATGATGAGATTGGAAATGATAGCGAAACCTTAACCTATGGATATAAGGGTCATTCGCAACGATTACATGGATCGAGATGACAGAGGCATTTATTTCTTCATTCCAAACACTACAGATGCCCATTGAGAACCCCATTGAACGGCGATTTTCATTCTCAACCCTGTCAAGAACCACCCCACATTGGGGCAAATGAAGGTTAGTCCAACAGTATCAGAAAGTAAACGGTTAGAAATTTTCTTGCTCGGACTAACATAAATCTTTGTGTGTTGTTTATATGATAATCCAAGTGTCATAGGATGACGAGAATGATTCATTTCTCTATCCTACACACTGTTATCCTTTGCACAACCAAGTTGAGCCAGCAAATTCATTTCATCAACCTATTGGTGATCATTGCATATTCCAAAGCAAAGGCAACATCACTCTAGGAATGGAAGCGTGCCAAAGTTTAAGTTGCATATCTAGCATGATTGCCGAAAATCCTAGCTCCAAAAGAAAAGAAAAACACGGGATTAAAAAAAGGGGGAAAAGAAAAATCCCTAGACATCAAGAAAAAGCAAAGTGCCTGGTAAAAAGCAAGGCTGATGTCTATTCAAAATATCCCCAGTAAAGTCTAGAGAGACGATGAAAAGACCCTGCAAAGGAGTTAGATCAAGATGACTACTCTCCAAATGTTGTCGTGCTCAAATTGCAAACACACAAACAGACGGTCTCTTAATGTAACAAGAGACGCTTTTAAACATCCTTGTGCGCTCTAAAAGAGGAGTGTACACTTCAAGAAATGGAGATGTTCTTCGAAGGACATGTGGCAAATTTGCAATGATCACCAATG
The DNA here is from genome assembly GCA_021437785.1 of Rhodomyrtus psidioides. NCBI lineage: Eukaryota > Viridiplantae > Streptophyta > Magnoliopsida > Myrtales > Myrtaceae > Rhodomyrtus > Rhodomyrtus psidioides. The sequence goes on along the minus strand of JAILYB010000040.1, from coordinate 3,525,623 downwards.
TCAAACCCTTCACAATTTCTGGGCAAAAAATAAGCCTTTTTCGGTCCCCAATCCTTCCAATGTAACAACCCTGAAGTAGTCTTATCTGACTAAGACACTTGGGTTAATGTATAACTTAGCTCAAAGAAGTACGAGCAAGACTATTTCTTTCTCATTTTGCAGGGTTCTTGACTTGTAAACCCGGAGCAGATAGTGAAAAATTTCGTTCAACGGCCTTGACTCAAAAGTGAGCCCCCCTTGGAAACCGATATCCAAGCCTAACACTACGGTCCCGTGAAAGACCTCCTGATCGGTCGAAATGTATGCGTTGCGAATGATCCTGAAACCCAGGCACAGGTCGGTAGGAAATTGAGCACTTTCCCTATTAAAGATCATTATCACAGAGCAGTGAGGAGCCTTCTTGGGTGAGAAATACTCCAATGGATGTTTTGAGCAAACTCTTTTTGAAATTTTCAAATTGTTTGATCTAGAGTTTCCGTGCAAGGAATTTATGATCACATCTGTATATGGCAGGAATGTTTTGGATAACCTCCAACAATCAAAATGCACATTTCATGACTAAAACTTAAGTCGTAGAATTTTGTCAGTTAGACAATTATTTTCTTCCCAAAGATTACTAATATCTTCTTGGCGAGGAAAATTTTTTCAGGTCTAAGCTTTCTACAGGACTTTTGGCCACCCCAAAGACTGGGTGCGTCATCCTTAGGTGAAGCCTTTTAGTAGGCAAATCTTTTCTAAGACCGATCCACAGAATGATCGAGTCTCCGACTAGCCCCGAAGAGCGGGTACGTCATCCTTTGATTCATATCAATTTGGAATCTCATAAATGGTAGAAACCGCCTGAAGGGTCAACTCAATGGTAGAAACCGCCTGAAGGGTCAATCAATGGTAGAAACCGCCTGAAGGGTCAATGTATGGTAGAAACCGCCTGAAGGGTCAAAACAATGGTAGAAACCGCCTGAAGGGTCAATGTATGGTAGAAACCGCCTGAAGGGTCAACCAATGGTAGAAACCGCCTGAAGGGTCAACTCAATGGTAGAAACCGCATGAAGGGTCAATGAATGGTAGAAACCGCCTGAAGGGTCAAAGGACTGGTAGAGACCGCCTGAAGGATCAACCCAATGGTCCGATCCACCATACGGATCAAAACCTTGATGAATCCCGAACGCGGGAGGAGTCGTTTTCCCTAATAAGCCTTACATTAGGCAAGCCATTTCTAGTTTAGTCCACCACACGGATCAAAACCCTTGGCAAATTCCCAAATGTGGGATGCGTCTTCCTTAGGTTCCTATCAGTTAGGAATCCCATTATGGTTTGACCTACCATACAGGTCAGAGCTTAACATCCCCAGGACACTCCGATGACAAGTCCTTAGGAATCTACTTGAACCCATCGACACAGCAAATGCCGCAAGCATTCGGCAGGTAAGGGGCAGGGAAGTCTATCTACTCCTTAACTTTCTTACATCATATCAGGGAATTGAATGAGCACATCTCTTTTTAAGGAAAAGCACACATTGATGGGCATGAAAATTGGATGTCATGATTTCTTTTCTTTTCCTAGTCGAGTTGATCGGAACACAGGTGTCACCTTGTCTTTGAGAGAAATCTCTGACGAAATTCCTCTCAAAGAGGGGCAGCTGTTGACACCTGATTTTTTATCAGTCTTTCATAGTTTATTTTTAAAAAATTCATAAAAAATCTATAAAAAGTTAAAAAAATAAAAAAATCATCTTTGGTAGCCTTGACCAAGCTAAATGAACCATTTTTGATAAAAAAATAATTTTTCATATTTTTAAATATTTTTTAATATTTTCCAAAAATAGAAAAATACATGAAAAATGAAGAAAAATAGCGTTCGATGTCGTAAAAATATAGAAAAATAGTCAATATTTTTATTTTAATTTCTTTTACATTTTGAACTCATAAATAGTCAAAATTCAAGTTCAATTGCATGTGTTTCTTCACGACGCATAGAGTTGAATTTGGCAAAAAAATGTCATTCGAGTATTTTAATTTGTAAATTTCTACATCTTTTTTAGTCTTGACGTCCAATTAGATTGACCACCATCTACAATAAATGCCCCTTGCTGAATATTTTCGTTTTTGTTTCACATGATTTCATGGTGTAAAACGCCGAGTGGATCCCCAAATATAATCGGGTCGGCATGAGCTCGATAGCTCGTCCAAGACCAAACCAGGGCACGGCGAACCCCATGTGAGTACTCTCGAACTCCTTCGATGCTTCCTAATGCTTTTATTAGGTTAGATCGTGTGTAGAATGGCTAGGACAGCTAAATCATTCTTGAGCTGTGATTGATAAATAGGACCTTACTAGAAATGCCATGTGATTTATTTGCATATCTAGATTCCTTGAGTTGGGCATTTTATTACTGATTGTGATTGCTAGGATAATCACTCTTATCTACATGAATTTCTAGATTTAGGGTTCATACCTTACTCATCCGCATGAATCTCAGGCTAGAAAATTCAGTCAACTTAGGTACCGAAAGGGCGTCAACTCTGACAGTTGGTGTAACTAAGTCCCCGAAACCATTTCTCTGGTTCTCGCAGAATTGAATAGAAACTCCCAACTATTCGATTGGGTGGTCCAATCATACCCTAAAAAAATGATTGGTGGCGACTCCATGGCATGCACACTTAGCACATGTCACTAGACCACACTGAAAGTCGATCACGCATACCTCCGTTGCGATTTGGGTAATGGGTCTTGGGAGAGGCCCGCGTCCGACCAGACAGGACGGCCCATTAGCCCTCGAGAGCCCGACAACCTCAAGAGGGTCGCGACAGGGAGGCTTCCTCTTCTTAGGCTCAGGATTCCTTTGATTTGCCCAAGAAGCGTTTCCTTGGGTCGTGGTCGAGTTTTCGAACTTTCTTGGCTTCATAGGGTTGGAGATAAAGGCTACTTCAGAACTTAGTTCGCGCTCCTTCTTTTTCGAAAACTGTCGCTTATGGACTACTTCTGGTGCACGCCTTTCTCATATTGCCCATTCGTGCCTCTCCGCTACTTTGATCAAGTGCGCGAATGTCTAACATCCGGAGGTGTTCAGTTTCTCGAAGTAATCATAAGGTAAGGCCTTCAAAAAAATATCTACTAACTCTTCCTCGGGGATCGAGGGTTTGACTTGGGTGGCCAACTGTCGCGACCCGTCCGGAAGGCGGACGCGGCTAATGGATTACCGATCACGGGTCTTGGATCGGCGCGGGCCCTCCCAGGCCCACCCATGCCCATACCAAATCGCGGCGGGAGTATTTTTCAGGAGGATTCGACGATAAGAGTCGATCGCTTTCGACCTTAGTGTGGTCGTGGTGGCATGTGCAACTTGTGCATGCATTTGGAGTCGCCACCGGTCTTTCTTGGAGGGTAGACCGGAAACCTTACTGACCGATTGGGAGAGATCGATCAGTTCTGCGGAACCAGAGATTCTGGGTTCGGGGACTTGGTTACGCTGGTGTCATTACCAACGCCCTTTCGGTACCTAACGCGAGTGATGTTCCTAGCTAAGAGTTCATGCATGCGCAAGTTCGGGTGAGGTAGGTTTAATTCAGGGTTTCATGCAAATTGGAAGACTATTCCTATCAATCACAATCAATTTAAATGAAAGCGCAATCAAGTGTCTAAATAAATCACATCAATGCACGTCAATTCACATCACATGGCCTCCAAGTATAGCCATAAGGGCTTAGGGAAGGCGTGATTTAGGACCGAGGTAAAATGGGAAGATTTGGAGGCGATTTAGCCCGGAGGGTAAAATCGTCAATTTTTGGAAGACGATTCGCCCAAAGGGCGAAATCGTCATTTTTAAGAATGATCGGGTTCAAAACACCCGGGATGAACCTTGGCCAATTGACTGTGGCCATTTCCTAATTTTTGGGATTTTCCTGGATTTTTTTAGAATTGTTTTGGAAGACGGTTTGCCGGAAGGGCAAAACCGTCATTTTTGGAAAGATCGGGGGGTCAAATGACCCGAAACAGGTCGTGGCCAGTTGAATGTGGCCATTTCCTATTTTCTGGAATTTTTTAGAATTTTTCTGAATTTTCTGAATTTTTTTGAATTTTTTTATGATTTTCTATTTTTTTTATTGATTTTTGAATTTTTTAATATTTTTTATTATTTTCTGATTTTTTTTTTATTTGAAATTATTTTTCGGGCCGGGTCAGACCCGGTCCGTGCCTCGCGGGCGCCCGGCCCAAACCCACGGCCAAAACCGGCCCTAGCAAAAACGACGCCGTTTCTGGTTTTTATTTTATTTTATTTAATATTCTTCGAAGGCCGGGATCGCGACACGTGGCATAACCACGACTGTCCGATCCCGGTTTTAATAAAACCGAGCGGCCCCCGCATGCTGACGTGGCGGCCTACGTGGCACGCCACGTCAGCTGCTTTGACCGCTAACCGGCCAGGGGACGCCGGAGAAGACGCCGGAATAGTAACTATTCCGGCCTCCTCGCCGGAAATGTCGCCGGAGGCCCAAACCGGGGCCAAAACTCCCAAATTTTCACTCTTTATTTAGCACTCGACCCCCCCTGCAAACCCAGAATCAACGAAAGACGGCCAGAAAAGTCAAGAACACGTCGGAAACCGACGAATTGAGCCTTCCCGAACCCGACTCCGGCGAGGTGACTTGTTGAAATTTTTTTGTTCGACCTCAATTCCAGACCTTCACGAAGCACCTAAGTAATATGAAGAACCTTACCTGAGTTCCTTCGGGGACCGATGACCACCATTAAAGCCGGACGAAGCTCCGTGGCCGGGCACACTTCGGGGAGCTCCGGCCGTGATTCCAACTCGGTTTTGATACAAAATAAAAGGGTAGCCAGGCGGAAGGAACAATTATGGTGCGATTTTAAGTATGAAAACACGAAATAGACGTGTCCACAGTTCGCAACTCGGATCGACCTAACAAGTTCACTGTAGAAAATTCCTCGAACAGGTGGCGTGCATACTCAGAATCATGATAAAACAATCTCGTCGAAGCTCAACAAGGGATTCCGAGCTAAACCAATTATTCGATCATCGTTTACGCATCATCAGGATCAACGGGTACTATCGAGTGTGGTCCGAATCGATCGGAATCGAGCCGGACCAACATACTCTGTCCGCGAGAGCAAAAACAGAGGCAAAACAGGGGTGGGCTACTGACCTGGCTTCGCCGGCGACGACGGCGGCTCGAGGTGGTCCAATCGTCTTCAGCCCAGCTTCCTCGAGTTTTTGCCTCCCTCACCAACTATCCCGCTCCCGGATTCTCTCTGCCCTCTTTTTGGCCGAGCTCCCTCTTTTCCCTCCGGCCGACTTCCTCTTCCTCTTCTCTCTTTTTTTTTCTTTCATGGCCGACCGGTCTGCCCTCTCGCCGCCCTCGTCGCGAGAATCATTCTCCCTTTTGTCCCCCACTCTCGACTTTCTTTTTGTAAAACAAATCAACCGGCGGGCCTCCTCCTTTTCTGCCCTTCTGTCCGCAGCGCCTGGGTCTGCAATTGAGTTGCAGACCCGGTCGGACCGGGTCGGGTCGGGGCTGACCCGACCGGCCCGGTTCGACCAAATCTCCCAAATTGGGCCCCAATGTGACCTATTTTCACGAAATTGATGGCAAAATCGGACTCCTTGACACGTTTTCTATCAAATATGGGTATTTTCGTGAATCAATTGATTGAAATTTAGTGAAAACCCCAAATTGTCCCTATGATCCGAAAATGATTATCGCCAAATTGAAGGCCCAAACGATCGAATTAGTCCAAATTAAGGCCACCAATGGATTCAGCATGATGAAAACTATAGGGTAGGGATGTTTAATTTGAATGGGTATGCCCACATGAAATTTAATTTCAAAAATTGAGAAACCGGGGACTAAATTGAAAGATTTTTATGCAATTAAGCTATTTTGGTTAAAATTGATCAAATTGGAGGGCCAACTGACCTAATTGCACTTCAAGACTTTAGAATCCAGTGTCATAGCTTATAAAAAGTGGAAATTGAAAATTAAAAAACTCGAAAAGGATTTTTTGGGCTCGGTTCGGGTTTATGTTTGTTAAGGAACACAGTGACCCGAGCCGAATTTTTGAGATTTAAAGTGACACACTTGAAGAGGAAATTAAAACAAAATTATTGAATATTTTTGAGTATTTTTCTGACCACGAATGTTATTTTTCTGATTTTTTTGGGTATTTTTATAATTAAATAAATTCGAAAAATATTATAAAATACCGAAAAATATTTTTTGTTCAAAATTGGTCCCCGAGGCAAGGCCAAGGCTTCCAAAGTTGATTTTGTAATTTTACGACCTTTTTTTGATATTTTTAATTAATTTTAAAGAATAAAAATCACAATAATAGATGGTCAAAAATCAGGTGTCAACAGCTGCCCCTCTTTGAGAGGAATCTCGTTAGAGGTTTCTCTCAAAGACAAGGTGGCACCTGAATCTTAACCGACTCGACTGGGGAAAAGAAATGCTATGACATCGGACCCTTAAGTCTTTTGATGAATGCTCAAATTAATCACCAGTTTACTCTTGCAATTCGTACTTGGGCTGGAGGGGGGGAGGTTTACCTGAAGCTCACCTGTCGGATGCTGCCGGTTGCGACAACTTTCAAGCAGATACCTAGGACTCATCATTCAGGATATCCTAGGGAGATTAAGCTCTGACCTGTATGGTAGGCCATACCATTATGGAATTCCTAACTGGTAGGAACCTAAGGAAGACGCATCCCACACTTTGGGATTTTGCCAAGGATTTTGATCCGTATGGTAGATTAGACCATAAGCGGTTCGCCTACAGTAAGGCTTACCTAGGAAAAGAACTTCTTCGACATTTGGAATTAGTCAAAGTTTTGATCCGTATGGTGGATCGGGCCATTGGATTGATCCTTATGGCGGTATCTACCATGAGTTGACCCTTCAGGCGGTTTCTACCTTTAGTTGATCCTTCAGGCGGTTTCTACCTTGGTTTGACCCTTCAGGCGGTTTCTACCATTGTTTTAATTTGAAAAGGGGTCTCATGACGAGGGTTCTCCACGTCCGTTGAGATTTCCTTGATATTTTTGAAAAGGGTGTCCTAGGACGAGGGTTCTCCACGTCTGTTGGGACAGTTTGTTGACTTCTTTTGAAAAAGGGTTCTATCCTCACACCTTTTTTTGAAAGATCCCGAAATTTGCCGGGAATTCAGTTTTGAAGCAGAGAAAGATTTTATTTTGACAAAGCTTCATTTGATTCTGTTGAGGCGACATTCTGGGAGCTGGGTTCTCCAGGTATCCCGCAGAAAGTTCAAACCTGAAAGATTTTTCTTCACCCAGAAAACGTTAGTAATCTTTGGGAAGACCACGGCTGTCCATTTGACAAAAACCGTATGACTTAAGTTTTAATCGTGAAATGTGCATTTTGATGCTGGAGGTTATCCAAAGCATTCTTGCAACATGCAAATGTGATCACAAATCCCTTGCACGGAAAATCTGGACCAACAGTTTGAAAATTCCAAAAAGAGTTTGTTCAAAACACCAACTGGAATATTTCTCGACAATGAGGTCTTCTCACCTATTTTGAGATAGTGGTTTTTATAGGGGATGCACTCAATTCCCTACTAACCTGTGCCTAGGTTTTAGGCTCATTCGCAGCGCATACATTTTGATCGGTCGGGAGGTCTTCCACGGGACCGTAATGTTGGGCTTGGATATTGGTCTTCAATGGGGACTCACTTTTGAGTCAAGGTCACTGAATGAAAGTTTTCACCATCTGCTCCGGGTTTACAAGTCAAGAACCCTGCAAAATGAGAAAGAAATAGTCTTGCTCGTACTTCTTCGAGCTAAGCTATATGTTAACCCAAGTGTCTTAGTCAGAGAAGACTGTTTCAGGGTTATGATGTTGGTAGGATTGGGGACCGAAAAAAAAAAGCTTGTTTTTGGCCCAGAATTTATGAGGGGATTGACATTGGTGATCATTGCAAACTTGTCACATGTCTTTTCCATTCTGCATCTTCATTTTTGAGGTGTGCAACCGCTTTTGAGGTGTGCACAAGTCCTTTAGAGAACGTCTCTTGTGGTATTAAGAGATTGACAATTCTGTCCGTGTTTTTGCACCACGGCTGACATCATTTGGGGAGCAGTCTTCTTGATCTGACTTCTTTATGGGTTTTTCTCTCTTCCCAACTAGGCTTTATTGGGGATCAATCAACCAGTTTTCACGAGCATCGGCCTTGCTTTTACCAGGCACTTTGCTTTTTCTTGATGCTGGGGATTTTTTCTTTGTTGAAATCCCGCCTTTTCTTTTCCTTTGGAACTACGATGTTCAGAAAATTGTGCTAGATATACAACTTGAATCATAGCACATTTAAACGCCGATATGAGATTTTTCTATAAATCCCATCTCTTGATTTTCTTCCGTTCTTGGAGTGATGCAGTTTCCATCTTGAAACATCCCATGATCACCAACAGGGGTTTATGAAATGAATTTGCAGGCTCAACTTGGCTGTGCAAAGGATATGGTGTGTGGGATAGAGAAATGAATGCTTCTCGTCATCCTATGGCACTTGGATTACCATATAAACAACACACAAAGATTGATGTTAGTCCGAGCAAGAAAATTTCTAACCATTTTCTCCTGATACCGCTGGACTCACCTCCATTTTACCCCGATGTGGGGTGGTTCTTGACAGGGTTAAGAATGAAAACCGTCGTTCAAAGGGTTTATCAACGGTCACCTGTAGTGTTTGAGGGATATGAAACGAATGCCTCCGTCATCCCAACCCATGTAATCGTTGCGAATAATCCCTACTCCCGTAGGTCCAGATTTTGCTATCTGATCCGCTCTACTTCTCTCCAGTGTGTGTAGGACGTGTTTGGACTAGGCTTTGCCTCTTTTCTTTTGAGAAAACGTCCTTTTAAAAGTTTTGAACTTTTGATTGGAAAAAATCTCTTTCATTTTCTCCAAAAATTTTACCCGTCAAGGGGATTTTATGATGCACCATGCATGTTCTTATTCATGTTCAGATAACCTCCTGTTTTAAGACATGAATGCCAATGAAGTTTGAATTCTATGTCTTTTCTAGACATTAGATTCTGAAAGCTTTTCTTTTTATTTAACACCTTCAATGGATTGGGGAAAAGGATACTTACCTGTCCCCCGTGGCCGAAAATCCTTGAAAATGCAGAAGAAACATGTTATTGTATGTTCGCGAATTTTTCAAAAAATTAGAACGATACATCTTACCCTTGGTCGTGTGCCCCTGCGAGTGCACACAGGTTGTGACAATCTGTCCTCCTTGATGGTGAGTCCCTATCAAGGATAAATAACAAGTGTTAACTCATATTCCCAAATTGAAGACAAATTGGGACGATACAACTTTACTCTTGGTTCTCATCCCGTTCTGACGTCGCGTATTGATATGAACCACGTCTATCAAATCCGCTTATCCATGCTTGGAATATTTGCAATATCAATGGTTCAGCTGCCCCCGGTTGGGCAACGTCTGTTTTGTTATTTGAACAGATGGCTCCTTGAGTGATTTATCCACGTTTATCACCTGAGAAGGGAAAGAAATGAGACATTACTTTGGTATGCGATAGAAGATCGTTTAGGAACGATACATCGTTTTACCAAATAGGTGGCTTCGCGGCCAAACGTATTTCGTGTTGAAGGGGTAGATCTCATTATACTCCGCGGGTGATAGTCATTGTTCGGGGAACTTGTTCCACGGATTAAGCGATTAATCCACGGCCCTCGGCTTGAAGATGCTCAAAGGGTGATGTTGACACTCACGCGCAATTAGTTCTAGACATTAATGAAAGATGTTCCCGTGAGAACCTTACAGTGCGATCAACAACATATGCAATAGGAGTATTCAACCCCTTTTTTCGAAGCATTTTTCATCGAGTAGCCATGCCTTGCATCAGACGTTTGATCACCGGCCTCGAGTCACCACTGCGATGGTCCTCCGGCTCCAAATTGATCGAGCCAAAGATTGAACTCATCGCCAAGGAAATTGCTCGGGTCTTCGAGCCATTGATGTTCAAGTTGGGTATCAACAATTGTTGGGAGCAGATTTCTTTCATCGCCTTCATTGTGAGGGACTGGAGTCTTTGAGCTGGAACCTTCATCATTGCCATGTTGGGGTCGAGACATACATTCCTGAAGAGTATTGATCCAAGTGTCCAGCTCCTTATCAAGGAAATCGCCTGTTCTTTCTAGCCCTTGGTGCCCATATTGGGTGTCGTCGACTGCAGGTGAGGGATTCCTCTCTTTGCTCTCGCCGTGAGCAATTTGATCCCTCGAATTGGGACTTCCTCCGATGACCGGCAGGTTTATATGTGCACTCTCTACCAATGCCAGATCTGCTTCAGGGACAGCATTAATGACTGATTCGCGCTCAAACTGAGGAATCTTTATGTGCTGGAACTGTGGCATATACTCTTGAGGAGTATTGAGATAGCTCGGCGGAGCATTCTGATTTGAGTTAGAGGAGTCGCTGACACGACTGCTAGTCCCGTCATTGCTGAAACACGGTTGGGTGCTCTTGGCTCTCCAATCATCATGGTTGTAACTCTGCCCAGCGCTTGAGCTCCAACTGGCTTTATGATGGTTTAACGCTATCCTTCCATCCCTTAGCAATCTCCTATAGTACTTGAGGTGAGACTCGACGTTAATTCTAGAGAGCCCCGGCACATTCATAATCTCGAGTATGCGTAGTGGGCTAGCCGAATCAACTCCCAGCTCTCGAATTGCATCAACAAATTTGGTGTGAAGTTCATAGGTCCAGTAAAACCTTGTTCTCTTATCACCCAAAATATCGTCAATACTTCGGTAGCTATTCTCTACGGGATCTAGTCGTTTCAAAAGTTGTCCAGGGAGGGACTCACCGACTTTGGATTGGCTGGCTGCGACAGCGAGTTCGTCATTGAGAGAACTTCCCCTGTGATGATTCATATCCCATTTCTCAGAGGATGTTGGTGTTGATCCTATGGTGTTGACTTGCTCATGCAGATCTCCGGCGATATCTGGCTGTGTCGGAAAATGCTGTGGAGAATACGGTAACAGCTGAGCGTTATTCGTCAACAGGGACAGTTCATCGAGGAACACCTCGCCGAGGACAACAGGATTATCACAATTAAGGCAGGTGGCCTTGGTCAGAGCTTCCTTATATCTCGCGCTTTCAGCTTGAAGCTTCTCATTCTCCTCCTTCAGGACCAGTAACTCATGGTCTGCGTATTGCTGTTTCACCCGGGTTCGTTTGTTGGCGAACCAAAACTTGACCTTCGAAAGCTCCAATCCTATCTTTCGGCTCAACTCCATTTTCTGTTGTCTGCTTGGAGTGGGGCATTCATTGAAGAAAGCTTCGAGCTCTCGGATTTGGCCTGGAGTGTGGCGTTGTAGTTGCTTCCTTTTCCGACTCCGGTCATCATTGTATACTCCTTCTTCGTAGCTGAAACCTAGAATTTCATCGCTGGAGGAGTCAGTCTCTATGGCCTTCGGGCAGGATTCAGCTCCAGGATCTTCAAAGTCTCCCAGCAGTTCGTGCTCAGAAATGTCCAGGTCGGGCGTTTCTAGCAGATGGGAATAACTTTTAAACATGATGGATCGGGGTATCTCGGGCTGATCTAGTTCACTCAGCTTTCTCAATTCGCTCTTACGTGTTTGCTCACTCTAGAAATTTTCTCAAGTGATTGTGCGTGTCCTGGAACCATCCTTCAGGCTGCATATGAAGACCAGCAAGCAAGCGCTCCTCCCGAGATCCTGCAATTACTCATCGTCTGTATTCCCCTTTCTTTTTCCTCGTGATAGGATCACAAACTCACTTGCATTGATTCGATTTCATCGAGTAATGCGCTCGTCCCCTAGTTCAGTCTTCAAAGTGGTGGGTCTACAATCTTTCGGCGCCTTTTATGATTTGCTAGGCCCGAGAACGTGGGGAGCAGCGGTGGACCCGCAATTAATGACTCTGTTTAATTCATTTAGCTCCATGGGAATTAACGCCATGATCTTCTCTCAACCCCTTTTCATCGTTCAAACGAAAGTGGCATTTTCCCTGTGCATGCTGTTACTCTTCATTTCAGCATCCCGGGCGCTTGGTGAGGAATGAGTTCGTAGCCATTCAAAATTTTAAAGACCGTCTCTGGTTTCAGACTTAATCTAACAAGGGATCATCACGACTGAGCATGACGATGTTCGTCGATAGCGTTGGTTTTCATACATAATTAACTATAGCCATTAAAGAAAAATGTTCCCATAGGAACTTTACAATGGATAAAAAGAGTGATCTACTCGTGAACATGCTCTTCTTCCTATGGGTGTTCGTAGTGACCGACCCATCGTGCCCCGAGCTAGGTGCTAGATCATGGCTGTCCAAGCATGCCAGCTTCCCACTGATTGAACAAGGCATCGAGCCCCTCATCGAAGAAATCGTCTGTCGTGGGTTGACCAGCGGCAGGCAGAGCACCAGCCGACTGTTGCTCGAATGGAGGAGTGCGCACTCGCTGTACTTGTGACACGCGCTCTTGAGAAGTGTTGAAATGGCCTGGGAGGACATTCTGATCAGCTTTCAGTTTGCCGGTGGTCGGGTTGCTAGCTTGATTGATGCTTAGATTTGGCCGGGTATCTCTTGATGCCTGAGCATTACAATGGCGGTCGCCTCTAGCTTTTGGGCTCGAGACGGATTCCTCCCGGTTTAGCTCCGCTCGACGTTGTTTTAATAGCTTTCTGTAGGCGGCAAGGTGATTCCTGACCAGCTCCTTACTAAGCCCCGGTACATTCATGGCCTTAAATATGCGCGTCGGAGTTGCTGAGTCGATCCCCATTTGGTGAACCACGTCTAGGAATCTGGAATGCAGTTCAGGGGGCCAAGCGAACCTCCTCTTATCGTGGCCCAAAATCGCATCGATGGCTTGACGACTGATTAACTCATCTCCAGCAGGACCCGACCCTATCGAAAATTGTTGTGCGTGAGGCTGATATGCTTTGAGCTGGTCGGCGGTAACATCTAGCTCCTTGAAACTATAACTCCAATCAAAGCGATGCAAATCCCATCCCCAGGAGGCATTTGTATCATCTTCGTAGGATCATCCTGCTCATGCGTGACTCCGGCAAAATCTGGTTGAGCAGGAGATGCCCCGAGGGAGTAAGGTGGTAAATGAACGTCTTCAATCATTGCGTGAGGCTTATCGGGGAACATCTTACCGAGGGCGACGAGGTTATCGCAATGAGGGCAAACGGTAATATTGAGAGCATTTTCATACCTCATGTTTTCTGTTCGCAGCTTTTGGTTTTCTTCCTTTAAAATCTCGACCACCTGACGTTTGCGTTGAGCCCTCGATTTAGATCTCCTATTTTGAAACCAAAACTGGATCCTCGACTGATTAATCCCCAACTCCCGGCTCAATTCAATTCTCCACTTCTTTTTCATGTAATGGCTTTTACTGAAAAGGGTTTCCAGCATTTGGGTTTCCTCCTGAGAGTATTGGTGAGGACGTCTTCTTTTCCCGAGTTGAGCATTGTGGATGTCGTTGTCGTCGTCGCCGTGATCTTGATTTCCGTTGCCAGAAGTGTTGGGCTCCATGGTTTTGGCGTTAGACTTGATCTTGGAATCTTCGAGATCCCTCTGTGGTTCAATTTCTGAGATTTTTGAGTCAGTCGCCTCTAGCAGCTGACAGTAACCTCTTAAATATGTTGGATTGAGAAATGTTTGATTGGTTCTTGCCCACTCAGAGTTCTCCACTCTCTCCTGTATGCTCACTCCCTATAAAGTTTTCTTCGAGTGACTTTGCATGTTCAGGAGACGCTCTTCAAGCATCATTAGGCAAACGTTCCCCCTCAAGACCTTGAATTTCTCGCTTAGCTTTTCAACGTGATGGGACTGCCAAACCCTGTTAGGGCTCTCTTCGATAGTTGCGCTTTCCTCCCACCTAACTCTAATAATGGTGATCCCGACAAATCTTTTACGTCTTTTAATTGATGAGCCGGAAATCGCGGACCGAAACGAATCCAATGGTTCTCGTGAGGGGACCTCCTGCTTTACCCCCTAACTGGGCTCCACCAACATTATTACTGAGACCCTTCATCATCCTCGAGTTGCTATAAAATGAGGAATTAATGTATGGAAGGCTAACGTTCTCGCATAATCAGCTTCTTCCTTCTAATCTCTCTGTTAAACTCGTCTTATTCTCAAGCCAACCCAACGCAAATGGCCTCCTCTCCCGTACGCACTTTTTCAAATGATGTCTTGGCCCAGTGGGAAAAGCTTTATAACCTACTGGGTCGCGGTTACGCGCACATAACCGATCATTCTGCCACCGAGGATGCAATCTGTGTCCTGCTCGAGGACCTTGATACCACTTCTCTCGAAGGTACTACACTGGGGAGGGAATATAGAACTTTCCCGACTCTCTTTGCACACTCCTTAGAGGCCTATCGTGTTGCTAATCGGGAGGTTCTGGTGGCTCGCGTCTTGCGGGCTCGTTATGAGGATTGATCTGATCATTTGGTGCTGACCAACTATCTGGTTGATAGTTACAAAAAGGCCGTCGAGTTTGCTAATGAGCGGGTCGCGACGTTGCTTCGTGAGAGGAGAAATCTGGTGGATCAATTGGCCATATCCCTGACCACCAGCGAGCATGACCGCCGCAACGTCCTGTTGAGGCTTCAGAGCGACTGGCAGGAAGAACGGCTCGACAAGATAACCGAGGACATAGCTCGCGGGAATGGACTGGTTCGGGACCTGGAAGTAGTCACCGAAGAACACGAGGCCAAGGTCGCCGAAGTTAAGGGAGAATGCAGAAGTCTTCTCCTCAGGCTTGCCGACCACAACATGCGGAGCTGGGAGTATGAGCAGAGCATTAACAACATGGAGGGTCAGTTGGGCTCCTTTGTGTCGTTAATTAGGGCTCACTTTGGCTTTACTTTTCCACCCCGAATTGTATGACCTGCTTCTGAAAACCCTCCGCTGAGCAAAATAAATGAAAGTTCTCGTGTGTGTTTTAACTTCTGCATGGTTCCTTTCTTCGAGTGTTCGAACATCTTCAACTTAGGTGAGCCGAACCATAATATCAATAAGTCGAGCAAATATGGATTTTATAACTCGCTCATGATCAGATGAAAGAATAGCCTCAGACTTATCCAGGAAAAGATTTCTCTCTATTACTTATTTTTTACCTGCAAATAGAAAGACAGAATCAGAAGGAATAATCTGAAAAAGAAAGCATAGACCCCTTTCAATCTTATGCTTGCTCGTGATTAATAAGGACAAGAACTTTTACAAGGGTTTTAATCTTGCGCGAAAAGTTTTTATCAATATTCCTCGAAAGAAAGCATACTATTGAAAGGAATGTAATTCACAATAATCGCTTTTGATCAATTTCGAGAGGAACGAATTACTCAAAAGTGCGAGGCATAATAACGTGTTTTAAATTTAATTGAAGATACGGCATCCAAATCAAGGCCGTTTTGTTAAGAACGAGAGTAATTTGGACATCTATCTCGTCATTAAATTCAAAACAACATCGATATTCTCGATCAATTATCGTGGATTACCAGCGACGTAAAACATGCACGAAACAATTCAAGTGTATAATTCCTTCTAGAGAAATTGAGATTGGACTACTCTATACGACCAAAAGGTCGTGTAAGACTTCCAATTTTAATTTCCTCTAAAGGAATTATAAACTTGACTTGGGAGTATTCGGATGATTAGAGAAAATGCCACTATCATATTCCCATGACCCGTCAAAAGAAATACAACCAAGTTCCATCTGAATGTATACACCAATAGATCCCTAATACAATCACTCTAAGGGGTGGGATAGAAAAAGCCTCGATAAAAATAAACCCTATACAAGAGGACTAGTAATGGAAAATGAAACAAAGGAATGTGATCCTAACGTTTAAGGATGCCCCAAGTTCGATCTGTGGCTTCCGGATCACTTGCCCCAACTCGTCATCTTCATTGGACGATATCTCAATAAGGTCCATAGTAGGCTCTTTTGTTGCTCACTCGGTGTTCGCCATGGGATATCATCCTCCTCGTCTTCTATCAAGGACGTTTGGGAAAAACACACACATCTATCCTTGAAATGGCATTTAATCTAATCACCAGAATGCAATGAATGAAATGCCTATATTTATATGAACTGTAATAGATTTGAGGGATAGAGAGTCTTACCAACCAAACTCGTCGACTTATGTGCGGTTTTAGGTGTACCAACCGCCCAAAGACATGCACATGAGACAAGTGATGGTGAACTTCTAAAAATCAGAGGGTTTGGCACCTAAGGTTAAGGTTCCCACTTCGAGTTCTAGAAAGAGTCGATTCCATTGCACAGCTATCGTTGCATTGGGACTCGATCCATAGTTCGAAGCGAGCGGAATTGAAAAGTGGATTACCCCGCGTTTTTCCTCACGGAGATTCCATTCTCAATTCCTTCTATTGTGTTCCTAAAGGCGGCGCCCAGGGTTTTAGGCGCGGTTGTGTGTGTCCACGTGTTGTGATCATCATAATGCAATTCATGCACAGCAGTTTATCAATCAGCACTTCAAATCATCCACACAACATACATTCCTACGCCCAACCTGCATAAGACAATGTTAATCACGGACTACACCCCTTATTTCTCCAATCTGCCAAAAACATATAACACCTACCATAAGCGGACTTACCTCACCTTCGAGAGCGCCTGCAAAGTTAGAAAAATCACTCAGCGTTTTAATTACGGCCTAAGTCCACTTGAGGTCTAGAATCATATGTTCTAGAGCAAGACTCCCCAGCGGAGTCGCCAGCTGTCGCGACCCGTCCGGAAGGCGGACGCGGCTAATGGATTACCGATCACGGGTCTTGGATCGGCGCGGGCCCTCCCAGGCCCATACCAAATCGCGGCGGGAGTATTTTTCAGGAGGATTCGACGATAAGAGTCGATCGCTTTCGACCTTAGTGTGGTCGTGGTGGCATGTGCAACTTGTGCATGCATTTGGAGTCGCCACCGGTCTTTCTTGGAGGGTAGACCGGAAACCTTACTGACCGATTGGGAGAGATCGATCAGTTCTGCGGAACCAGAGATTCTGGGTTCGGGGACTTGGTTACGCTGGTGTCATTACCAACGCCCTTTCGGTACCTAACGCGAGTGATGTTCCTAGCTAAGAGTTCATGCATGCGCAAGTTCGGGTGAGGTAGGTTTAATTCAGGGTTTCATGCAAATTGGAAGACTATTCCTATCAATCACAATCAATTTAAATGAAAGCGCAATCAAGTGTCTAAATAAATCACATCAATGCACGTCAATTCACATCACATGGCCTCCTAGTATAGCCATAAGGGCTTAGGGAAGGCGTGATTTAGGACCGAGGTAAAATGGGAAGATTTGGAGGCGATTTAGCCCGGAGGGCAAAATCGTCAATTTTTGGAAGACGATTCGCCCAAAAGGCGAAATCGTCATTTTTAAGAATGATCGGGTTCAAAACACCCGGGATGAACCTTGGCCAATTGACTGTGGCCATTTCCTAATTTTTGGGATTTTCCTGGATTTTTTTAGAATTTTTTTGGAAGACGGTTTGCCGGAAGGGCAAAACCGTCATTTTTGGAAAGATCGGGGGGTCAAATGACCCGAAACAGGTCATGGCCAGTTGAATGTGGCCATTTCCTATTTTCTGGAATTTTTTAGAATTTTTCTGAATTTTCTGAATTTTTTTGAATTTTTTTATGATTTTCTATTTTTTTTATTGATTTTTGAATTTTTTAATATTTTTTATTATTTTCTGATTTTTTTTTATTTGAAATTATTTTTCGGGCCGGGTCAGACCCGGTCCGTGCCTCGCGGGCGCCCGGCCCAAACCCACGGCCAAAACCGGCCCTAGCAAAAACGACGCCGTTTCTGGTTTTTATTTTATTTTATTTAATATTCTTCGAAGGCCGGGATCGCGACACGTGGCATAACCACGACTGTCCGATCCCGGTTTTAATAAAACCGAGCGGCCCCCGCATGCTGACGTGGCGGCCTACGTGGCACGCCACGTCAGCTGCTTTGACCGCTGACCGGCCAGGGGACGCCGGAGAAGACGCCGGAATAGTAACTATTCCGGCCTCCTCGCCGGAAATGTCGCCGGAGGCCCAAACCGGGGCCAAAACTCCCAAATTTTCACTCTTTATTTAGCACTCGACCCCCCCTGCAAACCCAGAATCAACGAAAGACGGCCAGAAAAGTCAAGAACACGTCGGAAACCGACGAATTGAGCCTTCCCGAACCCGACTCCGGCGAGGTGACTTGTTGAAATTTTTTTGTTCGACCTCAATTCCAGACCTTCACGAAGCACCTAAGTAATATGAAGAACCTTACCTGAGTTCCTTCGGGGACCGATGACCACCATTAAAGCCGGACGAAGCTCCGTGGCCGGGCACACTTCGGGGAGCTCCGGCCGTGATTCCAACTCGGTTTTGATACAAAATAAAAGGGTAGCCAGGCGGAAGGAACAATTATGGTGCGATTTTAAGTATGAAAACACGAAATAGACGTGTCCACAGTTCGCAACTCGGATCGACCTAACAAGTTCACTGTAGAAAATTCCTCGAACAGGTGGCGTGCATACTCAGAATCATGATAAAACAATCTCGTCGAAGCTCAACAGGGGATTCCGAGCTAAACCAATTATTCGATCATCGTTTACGCATCATCAGGATCAACGGGTACTATCGAGTGTGGTCCGAATCGATCGGAATCGAGCCGGACCAACATACTCTGTCCGCGAGAGCAAAAACAGAGGCAAAACAGGGGTGGGCTACTGACCTGGCTTCGCCGGCGACGACGGCGGCTCGAGGTGGTCCAATCGTCTTCAGCCCAGCTTCCTCGAGTTTTTGCCTCCCTCGCCAACTATCCCGCTCCCGGATTCTCTCTGCCCTCTTTTTGGCCGAGCTCCCTCTTTTCCCTCCGGCCGACTTCCTCTTCCTCTTCTCTCTTTTTTTTTCTTTCATGGCCGACCGGTCTGCCCTCTCGCCGCCCTCGTCGCGAGAATCATTCTCCCTTTTGTCCCCCACTCTCGACTTTCTTTTTGTAAAACAAATCAACCGGCGGGCCTCCTCCTTTTCTGCCCTTCTGTCCGCAGCGCCTGGGTCTGCAACTGAGTTGCAGACCCGGTCGGACCGGGTCGGGTCGGGGCTGACCCGACCGGCCCGGTTCGACCAAATCTCCCAAATTGGGCCCCAATGTGACCTATTTTCACGAAATTGATGGCAAAATCGGACTCCTTGACACGTTTTCTATCAAATATGGGTATTTTCGTGAATCAATTGATTGAAATTTAGTGAAAACCCCAAATTGTCCCTATGATCCGAAAATGATTATCGCCAAATTGAAGGCCCAAACGATCGAATTAGTCCAAATTAAGGCCACCAATGGATTCAGCATGATGAAAACTATAGGGTAGGGATGTTTAATTTGAATGGGTATGCCCACATGAAATTTAATTTCAAAAATTGAGAAACCGGGGACTAAATTGAAAGATTTTTATGCAATTAAGCCATTTTGGTTAAAATTGATCAAATTGGAGGGCCAACTGACCTAATTGCACTTCAAGACTTTAGAATCCAGTGTCATAGCTTATAAAAAGTGGAAATTGAAAATTAAAAAACTCGAAAAGGATTTTTTGGGCTCGGTTCGGGTTTATGTTTGTTAAGGAACACAGTGACCCGAGCCGAATTTTTGAGATTTAAAGTGACACACTTGAAGAGGAAATTAAAACAAAATTATTGAATATTTTTGAGTATTTTTCTGACCACGAATGTTATTTTTCTGATTTTTTTGGGTATTTTTATAATTAAATAAATTCGAAAAATATTATAAAATACCAAAAAATATTTTTTGTTCAAAATTGGTCCCCGAGGCAAGGCCAAGGCTTCCAAAGTTGATTTTGTAATTTTACGACCTTTTTTTGATATTTTTAATTAATTTTAAAGAATAAAAATCACAATAATAGATGGTCAAAAATCATGTGTCAACACCAACGCTCTCCATCTTTGCGCGTACAAGCGAACGCTTTCGTTTCTCCCCTTGGCGGTCCGAAGCAGGTCCTCCCTCGTGGGAGCGGTCATCGTGTTAAACTTATATTGACGCAAGAATTCCCCCGCGAACTCATCCCAATCATCGTATTTATGAATATCCAAATCCACATACCAAGACAGAGCAGCGCCGACCAGGCTCTCTTGGAAAGTGTTTATCAGCAGTGGTATGTGGTCTGAGTATTTAGCCATCTTATACAAATAATACTTGAGGTGAGTTTTGGGACAACCTGTTCCGTTATATTTTCTTGAAAAATCTGGTTCCTTGTAATCTGTCGGGACCTCAATCTTTGCAAAGGGTGTGATCTTGTCATACTTGGACAATTCAAATCCCTGACTGGTTAAACACTCCTCTATTTTAGCTATCCTTTTGACCCCTTCGTCAACTTTGACGGGCTTCTCCCTTTGCCTCTCCTCCAGATCGATCACAACGGGGGATGTTCTCGGTGGAACTTCGGGATTAACTGTTGGATTTGCCCCAGTGGCAGCCCCGCCAACGTCAGAAGTAGTGGGGGTTTGAGGGTTAGTAGCTTGGTTGAGATCAAGGGGCGGAGCGGGCCTATCATTAGCCGTGACCCGCGCAGCCTTCATTTCGGCCATCATCTTCGTCATCAATTCAGTCATTCGGTCCATTCGTGTTTTCATATTTTCCAGACGCGAACCAACTTGCTCCTGCTTCATGTGAGCCTGTAGGCGAGCCTGAGCTCTAGTCCTCGTGATTGAGAATCCCCTTCTTCAGCGGAATCGATAGCGATGAAGACTACGGAAACGATGGGTCGAATGCTCAGAAGGTCGTGGATGCTCGTTCAGACCTGGGTTTCCCACCGGACTCACTCTCTCCTCTCCCTCCTTCGCGGATCCGAACTGCTTTGTTTCGTGAGCCGCCGAACTCCGGCAACCTCTTCCTTGCTCTCAACTCTCTCGTTCACTCCCTTTTTCTCTCTGGGTCTCTGTCTGTCCCTCTGTGTGGCTCTCTCTGTTCTTCTTTTCTCTTTTTCCAATCGCCCCTAATCTCACCGCTTCCTCTCTCGTCTTTTTTTTTGCGCGATACCATCCCCCACGTACTGTACCTCCTCAACGGAATCGTCCTTTCTTTGGCCAGCTCACTCACGCATGTGTCGTCTCGTGCAGTAGAGGACAAAAGAGGAGATCCCGCCAACGTCTCGCAAGAGGAGGGGAGAGAACGTGCGTAAAAAAAAAAAACTCCTGCTGGTCTTTTGGTGCAGACCCGGATCCGTCGGGTCGGGTCAGGTCCGATCTGATGGATCCGGTTTCGACTATTTCACCAAATCAGGCCCCAATTCGACCCTTTCTCATGAAATTAAAGTTAAAATTGGGCTCATTGGCATGTTTTTAATCTAAAATGAGTATTTTCGTGAACGATTGAGTTGGAATTTAATGAAAACCCCAAATCATGCCTAGGATCCGAAAACGATTTTCGCCAAATCGAAGGCTCAAATGACCAAATCAATCCAGATAGAGGCCACCAATGAGTTCGGGACGATGAAAACTATAGGGTAGTGATATTTAATTTTCATGGGTGTCGCTAGAGAGGATTTAATTTTAAAATTTGTGAAACCGGGGACTAAATCGCAAAGAAATTTATGCAATTAGGTCCTTTTTGTCAAAATTGATCAAATTGAAGGCCTAATTGACCTAATAGCACCTCAAGGCTCTAGATCAAAATATAATGGCTTATTGGGAGTGGAAATTGAAAATTAAAAGACTCAAAGAGAAATTTTTATGCTCGATTCGGGTTTATGTTTGTGAAAGAACATAGTGACCTAAGTCGAATTTTTAAGATTTAATAAAACTAAGTTGAAGAGGGAATTAAAATGAAATTATTGACTATTTTTGTGCATTTTTCTGACCACGAATGGTATTTTTTCTAATTTTTTGGGTATTTTCATAATTAAATAAATTCGAAAAAATATTAAAAATTTCGAAAAATATTTTTTTGTTCAAAATCTATTCCTAAGGCTAGGCCAAGGCTTCCAAAGTTGATTTTTCAATTTTATGACTTTTTTATTTTTAATTAATCTTGGAAATAAAATCGACATAAATGATGATTAAAAATCAGGTGTCAACAGTGGCGACGGCGGTTGATGGGTGGTGATCAGTGGTGGCGGTCGGCGTGCGGTGGTCGTCGGTGGCGGCGGCAGTCGATAGAAATGGTCGTCAACGGTGGTTGGCAGCAGGTCAATGGCGGTCGGTGGGCGGCCACAGGTGGCAGCAAGTGGATGTGACAAAGTTAAAATAAAAAAATTAATTGCATTTTGAAAATACAACTTTCCAAAGTACCTCGAGAGGTACTTTGGGCTTAACGCCTTTAGGAGCCTTTGGAAATGTTTTTTTTTTTCAAAGTTAAGCAAAAAATAAACTAAACGTTATTTGCATTTGGCCAAAGGACTTTAAGGCTGCGCTTAGTAACATTTCTGTTCTTGGTAACATATTTGGAACATAAATATTTTTTGTGTTTCTGTTCCCGACTACGACAGAAACGCATTTGGTAAGTTAAAAAAATACTTTTTTTTCGCCAAAAGGAAGGATCAGTGGAGACTGGCGATCGGCGATGGTGGTGGCTTGTACGAGCTTGCCCTCGAGTTATTTTTAAAAAGTGTTCCGAAATCCGGAAATAATTTTTTTTTTGGTTTCGGAATACTTTTGGAACATTTTTTATCATACGCATTTATGTTCCGAAAGTGTTCCGGGAACACTTTCGGAACATAAATACTTTCCTGAAAGTGTTACTAAATGCAGCCTAAAGTCCCAAAGTCCTTTGCAAATGTTGAATCAAACAGGCCCTTAGAGTCTGACGTAACTTTTGCGACGCACACAGAGAGGAGCGGAAAAGAAAATGCGGCCGAAGTAACCTTTCACTTTTCACACCTTCGCGCAGGACCCAAACCCCAACCATTTTCGATCATTCAAATCACATTGAAACCTACACTTTCTCGGCTTCAATCCCATGTTAATTTCATCCCTAGAACCGAAGCAGAAGCAATCGAATTTGGCCCCAAAGCCAGCAAGAAAACACAACATCCCTCTCTTCTCAACAAAAGACCAATCTCCATGTCCACGGAAAGAAAAAAACCCTGTCCACATCTTTTTCCGCAATCCCTATCCCACCCCGAACGCTCGAAAATTCTCCGTCAGGGCGAGAACCCGAAACGACGGTCCGATCCTTCCCCACGTGTTCCGCTCAGATATCTCCTCCCCCCACCTGGCGATCCTCGGGCAGCCGAGACGGACCAATCAGACTCCACGTTCCATTTCGTCAGAGATCCTTCCTTCGGTATAAATAGCGTGGAAGGCCAGTCGAGTGTCGTCATCGTGTTCCTTTGCACAAACAAAACCTTTTCGAAGTTTCTAGCGTTTGCTGTTGCTGCTATTACTACTTGCGAGTCCATGTCGACCACCGCAGAAGGCGAGGCGCCGGCCGTCGAGCAGCCGCCGGTGAAGGCTCCGGCGCCGGCGACGGAGGAGGAGAAGCCGAAGGAGGCTGTGCAGGAGGAGGAAGCGAAGAAGCCGGTGAAGGAGAAGAAGCCTCGGGCTCAGAGAGAGAAGAAGCCGAGGCAGCCGAAGACCGCCTCGCATCCTCCCTACTTCCAGGTATTAATTTTTCATCGATCTTAGATTAGCACGATTTATCGACTGGTATGTGCAGAACGTTCGATTAACGAACTGTTTTCTATTTGAACAGATGATCAAGGAGGCGATCCTGGCGCTGGACGAGAAGAGCGGGTCGAGCCCGTACGCGATCGCCAAGTACATGGAGGACAAGCACAAGGCCGTGCTTCCCTCCAACTTCAGGAAGATTCTAGCGCTCCAGCTGAAGAACTCTGCCTCCAAGGGGAAGCTGATCAAGGTGAAGGCCTCGTACAAGCTCTCCGAGGCGGGCAAGAAGGAGAGCGCCAAGCCCTCGTCCAAGCCTCCGAAGAAGACGGAGGCGGCCGCCAAGAAGCCGAAGGAGGCGGCTCCTGTTCCGAGGGCCAAGCGGACGAGGAGGCCGGAGGCGACCAAGCCGGCGAAGAAGGCTGCGAAGAAGCCGGTGAAGAAGGCGGCGGCTGCGAAGCCGAAGCAGCCCAAGTCCATCAAGTCTCCTGCTGCGAAGAGGGCTAAGAAGGTAGCTGCTGCTTGAGTGTAATGTAATTTGGAGCCTTTTGATCTTTTTGATGGGGGGAGGGAGAGATGCGAATGTGAATATGGGATGGAACGTCTCTACTGCGTCTGGTTAAGTTTCTTCGTCTGTCAATAAAAATGGGTTGATGAAGAAGATGGGCGGTGGTAAATTAGGGTTTTTATAAAGAGTGTTTGATGCTTAGCAAATGGGTGTGATAGCTAAAGTTCAATCCCTCGCTCTGATCTCTCGTCTCTTCCCCGTCGCTCCGTCGGACTCAGCTTAGACTTGGATCGGTTATTACAAAGGCTAAGGTTTCGACCCCAAGTACAGAAAGTGGTGGTGGTGTTTACTCAAGGCATTGAGACAAAATGAGTTAATTTTACCGAATTGGACTGCGCTTGCTGTGAATCACTGGAAAGGGGGTCGGAAGTTTCCTTTTTTCAATCCAACGGTTGGAATTTAATGAAAGATGTCACGGCCCATTTCATCGAACGAGTCATCCCACTCGAACTCGGCCCGTTTTATTAATCGCGTGAAGGGGCTTGACACGACGAGCCGGTTAACTCCATGTCGTATTCAACTCGTGCCCCGTGTCTTGTCGGGAAATTGCATTTATAATCCCCCGATCCACGTGATCAATCGAAATTCTATTCATCCAAGAAAAGAAAAGAAGAGAAAAAGGAGCTACTTCATCTCCAGCTGAGACGCCATCTATTTAATAATTGGTTTGAGTGGGGAAAGATGTTATTCCATCACCACCCGAGGCCTTGGACCATTATCAGTTTGCAGTGCCATACTAATCCAACGTGTCCGAAGATTAATCTAAGAAAAACTCGCTCAACGAGCCTAATAAAATATTACGTTGCGTATGTGATCGTTGACGGATCCCGTGTGGATCTCATCGCGGCTCTAACGATCTGAGATCCATCTGAGATCCACTGTAGTGCGCGTTCGGTCCCCGTCTTTGGACCTTTGCCGTGGAAGGTAAAAAAGAATGATTTAAGGTTTGAGGAAGCTGGGACCAGGGGCTTTCCTTTAGAGTCATTAAAGTACAATCACCGGCCCTCTTTAGAGCTCAATTTTCATTTTTCATGGCAGGATTTGGACTTGGACTTGGGCATGGGCATGATCCATTGAAGCCTAATAACGTTGGGCCATCCCAGGCCCGACTGCTTGTTAAGCATTTGAAATTTCGCAAAGGCCCACAAACCTTAAGCTTAGCCCATTCATATGGTCTACCCGACAGGTGTGTACGATGGCACAATTCCGCAAATGGTTTTTGGACTCTTGCCAAATATATAACGTAGTTCGTGAACTTGTAGGCTGCGCATGGTAACCATTTTGATCTAGAAAACTGATTCTGGTTAAAATGATTTTTTTGTTCTGTTACTAGATGAGTTTTAGAGAATCAGAACGTGTTTAATAACTGCACAAAATTTCTGTTTAAAAAAAAAATACTTCTTTTCCTTTTTTTAAAAAAATTTAAGTCAAATAACTATGTAGTTAATTTTATAATTGAAGACTATTTTTCAATGTACACTAAAATAATTTAAAATATATTATTTTTTAGCATGTCATGAATGAAATACAAATTTTAATATATGATGTTTAAAGTTCGATGAAGCATGAGAGAGGTTCCCATATTAAGGACTCATTTTTTTTAAAATGTTGCGTTGTCTAAATACATAAGAACATCTTGTGACGCACGGCTACGAGTATGCACATTGGATGCCCTCATCTTTTACAATATTCTTTGTAGGAGAGTGAAATCTATGAAATTTAGGCCCAATTCTATGAAAATAAGGTCAAACTAGCCTAATCTAAGCATTTTCTATTTTTTGAGATTTTCTAAATTTTTTGTTATGTTTTTAATTTTTATTTTATTTTATTTTTATTATGTAGAGGGAGAAATGACGAGAAAACTACAAGGAAAAAGTGAAAGATATGAGACTTCATTCTGTTTTGTTATTTTCAAAAGTGATTCTTTTTCCAGAACCAATTTTGTTTTGTTTTGGATTTTACTCTAAAATTGATTCTGGTTCTCCAAAACTGATTCTGGAAACAGAATCAGAATTATTTACGTTACCAAACATTATTATCATTTTTTTTTATTCTTGGGATGAGAATTAGAGAATCAGAATGGTTACCATACAGGCCTTTAGTTTCTTCAACATAGTCCTTAAACTTGAGCATAATATGCAATGTGGTCACTAGACTTTTAATTTATATATTATGGTCCATTAACTTTTGGTAAATACTTAATTGAGTCTTTGAGAACTTTCAATTTTGCCCTTCCATTAATTCAAATTCATGATCAAAATTGATTTTACTCATACAATCAATGGACTAACTTTAGCATATACCAAAAATCTAGGGACCGTATTGAACAAATCAAAATTTTATGGACTACATTGCACATTGGGCTGAAGTTCAGGAACGATATCGAACAAATTAAAATTTTATGGAGTACATTGTACACTAAGCTAAAGTTCAGAAACCTCATTGAACATATCAAAAAAAGTTCGGGAACCACAATGTATATTGGGCCAAAATTCATATACAATTTATGTCATTTTCTCTTATGAGCCACAGGGTGTTTGTTAGGCCAAAAGAAGAGCAATCATGGCGAACATCTGTCTAGACTCGTCTATTTAGGTCTAGCACATACCATTAGCCGCGGATGTGTATTAGGTGTTAGACATACTTGTATAGCCTTGTAGTCTTATAGCTTTCTCTTACACTTCTTCTTTCTCTTTAGTCCCACATAGGAAGATCACTAAGCTCTTTACCTCTTCTAAGCCTATATAAGGGCTTCTCATGTACATTGTTTGACACACCATTATTAGAGAACAATACCATTCTCTCTTAATCATTCTTTCTTATCATGGTATCAGAGCCAAGATCATTGTCTTGAAAAGTATGCTCTGCGATTGCCACAAATTGGATCTTTCGCATCAGAAATTAAGATAATGAGCTCATTATTTTTAAAAGTATGCTCTGCGGTTGCCATAAATTGAATCTTCCGCATCAGAAATTAAGATAATGAGTTTTGGGCTATTGAGCCGTCACCCTTGATTATTCATATATTCATTTATTTTGCTTCTCCTTTTCTAGAAGCTTTGCTCGCATCTCTAATTTGTGCCTCTCGAACCTTTTGATCAGCTTTTGCACTCCAACCCACTTTTCTAGCTTCGCTAGTGATTTTTCTGTTGTCATGGGCGATTCTAGTGACCGCATAGATGTCAAGCTTGATGGTTCAAACTATTCACTTTGGAAACCATCGGCAATGGCGGCTCTTGTTTACCGCGATTTATTTGAGCATGTTGAAGGTTTCCGTCTATGTCCTGAGGCTCTTAAGGGAAGTGACTCATCTGAGGCGGTTGTAAAGCGTACCGCTGAAATTCGAGCATGGACAGTTGCTGATCGGAAGGCATGGGCTATTCTTTTTGGCTCTATTGATCCTGCTCTTCGCCCACAATTTTTTCTTATTGTTGGAGCGAAATGTTTATGGGATCAGCTCGCCGAGATGTTTACTCAGACTAGGGACATTCGGGTCTATCAGTTGGAGCAAGAAATTTACTGTGCTACGCAAGGGTCTCGCTCTATTCGAGACTTTTACAATTATATGCATTCCCTTTGGAGTCAATTAGATATTCTTGCTCCTGTTCTCTGCTCGACATGCTTGAATTGTACTAGGTGTCCATCTACTCGGCTTCAAACTCAAGATAGACACCGTCTACATACTTTCCTTATAAAGCTTGGCTCTCCTTATGAAGGTGTTCGCAGCCAGCTTCTCCATCGCTCTCCTAGACCGTCCCTCCTTGACGCTATCAAAGAATTGCAGTCTGAGGAAACTCGTCTGGGTCTACTTTCCTCCTCTGCAGTTTCTGATTCCACTGCTGTTTTAGCTGCTCCACCACGTGCTCCGCCTGCTGTTTTGGCTGCTTCACCACGACCTCCCCCTGCACGTGGCTCTCGCCGCCTTTTATGTACTTATTGTCACCGTCTTGGACATGAGGAGCCACACTGTTGGCAAAAGAAGAAGGAAGCTTCACGCCCTTCAGCAACACCGCGTTCTATTTAGTATTCTGTGACATCTCCACACTCTCGACCTATTACTCTGGTTTCTTCTTCTACGGATAATCGGATTGCTGCCCTTGAAGCACAGCTTGCTCGATTGAACCCTTCTTTGCTTGGGTCTTTTCCCGATTCCGGCACTCCTACAACTTCTTCATCTACAGGAAGCACTGCTGCAGCCACTCCATCTTCAGGTGACACTTCTATTACCTGGATACTTGACTCAGGAGCTGCTAGACATATGTCTAGTTCCGCTGCTTGTCTCACTCAGCTCTCTGAGCTCAAGCATCCAGCACATTTCTTTACTGCTGATGGCTCTCCTCTCCTAGCTACCCGGCGGGGTACTCTCACCATCGCTCAAGATTTCAATGTCCCTAATGTATTACATGTTCCTTCTCTAGCTCTCAATTTATTATCCGTTGGACAACTTACTGATGCTGGATGTACTGTAAGCTTTACAGATAGCTCTTGCTTTGTACAGGATCGTTTGAGTGGTCGGATGATTGGGAGAGGTAGTAGACGGGACGGACTCTATATTATGCAGCATCTCCACCTTCCAACTTCTTCCCTTCCTTCTCCTGTGTTGGCTACCATTGATCTTGCCCGATGGCATCAGCGTCTCGGACATATTCCTTCTTCTCGTCTCACCGTCCTTCATCAACGAGGCGCTTTAGGTCCTGTTTCTTCTGGTAATCTTCCTCCATGTTCTGTATGTCCCTTGGCCAAACAATCTGCTAAGCCTTTTCCTATTAGTAACTCTAGATCTAGTGCAATTTTCGATCTTATTCATTCTGATGTATGGGGTCCTGCCCCACTTTGTTCGAAGAGTGGTTTCAAATATTATGTTTCTTTTATTGATGATTACTCTCGTTATACATGGGTCTATCTTATGCGTCAACGCAGTGATTTCTTTTCCATCTATCAGTCTTTTACTACCATGATTTCCACCCAATTTAATACAAAAATCAAAGTTTTTCGTTCAGACTTGGGAGGAGAATATCTTTCTACTGTTTTTCGTTCCCTCTTGGCCAGCGATGGTACACTTCCTCAACTATCTTGTCCTGGGATTCCAGCTCAGAATGGGGTTGCTGAACGCAAGCATCGTCATATTTTAGAAACCACTCGCGCTCTCTTGCTTGGGACATCTGTTCCTACTGAGTTCTGGGCTGAGGCACTTCTCACAGCTGTTCATCTAATTAACCGCCTACCCTCGTCTGTTCTTCATCAAGACACCCCTTTCCAGCATCTCTATTCTCGATCTCCCAGCTATAATCATCTTCGAGTTTTTGGGTGTACTTGTTTTGTCATTCTTCTACCCACCGAACGTACGAAGCTCACCGCTCGCTCTATCTCGTGTGCATTCTTGGGTTACAGCACCGAGCACAAGGGTTATTGCTGTTACGACCCAAATGCGCGACGTATACGTATTTCTCGCAATGTTACCTTTCATGAACACGTTCCCTTCTTTCCTACAAATGTAACACCTCCTGTCTCGACTCATGTTCCATTTATGGATTTCCCTGTTGATCCTTTTCCTGATCCTCCTTATTCTGCTTTCACCTCGGAACCAGATATATCACCACCGTCCCCATCTTCTCCTACCCGTTCTGCTGTACCTCCTACTCTACCTGCCCTCGACGATTCTGCAGCTCTAGAGCCACGCCGTAATCCTCCTCGAGATCGACGTCTGCCTACTCGGTATGTTGCTTCTACTTCTTATTCTACTGAGTTTAGCTCCTTTTTGGCTGCTGTTCATGCTGTACAAGAACCCACTAGTTATCGTGAGGCAGTTCAGCATACTGAGTGGCGTCAAGCTATGTCTGAGGAACTCAGGGCATTGGAAAGTACTGGTACTTGGGAGCTCGTGTCTCTCCCTCCAGGCCGCTCCTTGGTATCATGCCGATGGATATATAAGATTAAAACCCGTTCTGATGGCAGTATTGAACGCTACAAAGCACGTCTGGTTGCCAGAGGTTTCTCACAGGAGTATGGCATTGATTATGAGGAGACCTTTGCTCCCGTAGCAAAGATGACATCTGTCCGAGCTTTACTAGCTATTGCTTCAATTCGTAATTGGCCTCTCTTTCAGCTTGATGTCAAGAATGCTTTTCTTCATGGGGATCTTCAAGAGGATATCTTCATGCAACCTCCACCTGGTCTTGGTCATATTTCTGGACAGGTTTGCCGCTTGTGACGGGCTATTTATGGTCTTAAACAGGCTCCTCGTGCTTGGTTTGAGAAGTTCAGTGATGCTATTCGATCTGCTGGTTTTACTCAAAGCGAGGCTGATCATGCTATGTTTGTTCATACCTCTTCTACTGGTTGCACTATTCTTCTGCTTTACGTTGATGATATGGTTATCACTGGAGATGATCGCGACCATATTGAAAATACTAAGCGGCACCTTCAGCAACATTTTGCCATGAAGGATCTTGGACCACTGCGCTACTTTCTTGGGCTTGAAATTGCTCGCAGTTCACGTGGTATCTTTATTTCTCAACAAAAATATACTGCTGATATTCTCTCTAGGGCTGCTCTCTCGGATGCACGCACTGCTGCTACTCCTATTGAGCTGAATCAGAAGCTCTGCTCGGATGACGGGGAGCCTCTTTTTGATGTGACCCGCTATCGAACTTTGGTTGGCAGCCTTGTATATCTCACTATCTCCCGACCCGACATCGCTTATGCTGTTCATGTTGTCAGTCAGTTTGTTGCTGCTCCTCGCACAGTTTATTATGCTGCTGTTCTGAGGATCTTGCGATATCTCGGAGGCACTTTATCGCGTTCCTTATTTCTGCCATCTTCTTCTGCTCTCAAGTTGCGTGCCAATTCTGATGCTGATTGGGCTTCCAATGTGTCTGGTCGCAAATCTATCACTGGCTATTGCATTTTTCTTGGCGATTCTCTCATTTCTTGGCGTGCCAAGAACCAACAAATTGTCTCACGCTCCTCTACAGAGTTCGAGTATCGTGCTATGGCTGACACAACCGTTGAGATTGTTTGGCTTCGCCGCTTACTTGCTGACATGGGTGTTTCACTTTCGGAACCCACTCCTCTACACTGTGACAACAAGAGTGCCATCCATATTGGTGCAAATCCAGTCTTTCATGAGCGTACAAAACAAATTGAGATCGATTGTCATCTGACTCGTCATCATCTTCAAGCTCGCACTATTACTCTTCCTTTTGTTGGAACTGAGAATCAGCTTGCAGATTGTTTTACGAAGGCTCTTACATCACAACGCTTTAAATTTCTTCTTTCCAAACTCTCGTTGTTTGATCCACCTTGAGTTTGAGTGGGGGTGTTAGACATACTTGTATAGCCTTGTAGTCTTATAGCTTTCTCTTACACTTCTTCTTTCTCTTTAGTCCCACATAGGAAGAGCACTAAGCTCTTTACCTCTTCTAAGCCTATATAAGGGCTTCTCATGTACATTGTTTGACACACCATTATTAGAGAACAATACCATTCTCTCTTAATCATTCTTTCTTATCATTAGGGACATGAGACATTGTGGTCTAAATGTCATGTGGCATAAGTATCTTATGCAATGGTGCTCCAAAGACTACGATAACGCATGATGGGTCCATGGCTTTCTAAATTATTTTCCTGTCATGATCTTAAAAGAACCTACCGCTTACCCAAAGTAGTCTCGGTCGGATATGTACAAACAGTCATCTGGAATTCGAGACCACTCAAGGGTTCTAATTCCTCCTTATCCACTCGATTTCGAATTGGAACTGCTCCGGTCATCTGATGGCCGAGCTTGCCGCGATTCGTCAGGGCGAGGAGAGGAGGGGGGCGGGCACGGGACGCAACCATCTCCAGTTCTTATGGCCGTTCAACTCGTCTGTTGAAGCGCTTCGAGCGCATCCGGCAGACGTGGATTCGGCTCAGGAAGGGCTCGCCATCTGCAGCTCTCTAATGACCTCCCCGCCGAGCAGAGCAGCCCATAACGGCAGTTGCTGCTAAGTTACCATCGATGAGGAAGCCACGTAATTGTCTCTGTTAAGGGTCGTAGGTCCAAAGTGGAGTGACGGGAGCGACAGCATGCATGCCCGTGGAACTTTTTCTCAGTAGTGGTCTGTGCATGGCTCCGAGGGGACATGTGGAACAAGGACACGCGACACGAGCAAGCATGCCCGGCCAGCGCAACCAATTGGTTCCGCATGCCGGACAACCCTCGGCCCCACCCTTCCCTACTTCATTCCCGTTCCTTTTTTGTGCTCCGTTTCCGTATTCGGGCAGAGCATTCTACGGGAAAAGAACCCGTATGCTTGTTAAACGATGTACGGACATTCCATAACTCTGTTCAGTGCTGGGATTAGAAATAAGCTCCCGTTCTTTTAATCAAAGACAAACTATGTGAACTAATTGAATGTTCAGATAACGCCTCGCTAACTCCATGGGATGGAGAAGAATTTTAGACAGTTGATCTCCATCCTACTTGCTTGATTTTTTTCCCCTTCCTTCCTTCCTTTTGACCAAGTGTTTGGAGATTACTGCGTTCGTATGTTTTTATGTATGTGGTACCTATATCGGTTGCTGACGCTATAGTTAGCGTTAAACTTGTCGAAAGATGTTGATTTCGGTACGCTTTAATAAGGCTAACTCAAATGGTCTGTACCGAACACTCCGTAGTGGATGTGAGACCCTTTTAGCAAATTTCAAAATGACACAACTTGATAACCTTTTATTTGTTTTACAAGAATCTAACTTGCCATCGAAATGAGTCAAAACCCGAGTTATTATTATTATTTTTAAAGTGCTTCCGCTGCGCCACCACTTGCAAGATATTGAGGCTCGCCAACTCCGCACGGTTTTGTTTCCTCACGGAATGCAGCGCAACGGCTGGCCCCTCCATGGCAAAACGCATCTTGCAAGTTACAAGAGGGCCCAAGGCATTGATGTTAGCCCAAGGTCTTCTTCCCAAGCAATGTGGAACTAAGGTTAGGGGTGTTACAACCCACTCCATCAAACTTCACAAATTACAAGAAGATAATTTTCTTAAGAATTTGTTTGGGTATGTCGTGCAGAAGGAATTGGTAGAAAAGAACCTCAACTCTCTGTTTCGCCGAATATAACTTTCAAGAAGATTTTTTTTGGATTTTTCAGTATTTTTTTTCGCAAAAAATAAGTTAGTCAAGGAAAACATTATCTAACCATGGAAAAAACTCCTTCAAAAGTGAGAAAAATGTTTCCCTCTGTTTGAGAAGAGGAAAATATTTTCCCTCATCTTTTCTTAACTCCTCTATGTTCATTTTTTTAATTTAAAAATAATTCCAAAATTTTAATTTTTCTCTTTTATTTTTCTTCTTTCTTCTTTAATTTCTTCATTAGCCAGTTGCTGGCAAGTGACCGGCAATAGGCCTCGCTCGAGGCTGGAGAGCTCAGCCCCAGCCTCGCCGACCTCAAGCGAGCTGGCGACCGACTGATGTAGAAAATAAAGAAGAAAGAAGAAAAAAATAGAATAGAAATACAAAATAAGATTAATAAAAAATGATCAAAAATTTGATTTTTTTAAACATAAAATTATCCACATTAGTGATGGTCGTACCACATAGGATTGTAGAGTCCATGTCAGCAATTTTCAACCAAAGACGATGCAAAAAAGCAAATTATATTTCCCTACGATTTTTTTTCCAATTCATTTTTATGCTTCAACCAAATGCCGGAAAATATAATCATTTTCCTGAAAATTGACTTCACGAAAAAAAAATAGAAACAACTCATTTTTCGCAAAACAAACTTAGCCTAAGGAAAATCATATTATCTCCTGCAAAAGAATACACTCTTTTTTTCTTCTGGTAAATTTCTATGCCTATTGATAAGTTTTTGTAAAAAAAAAAAAAATATGACTAGTGATTTTCTTCTGGATAACTTCTTAAATTTCCAACATTTTTTTGAAACTACCAACTCTTTTTGTTTTATAGTTTGCAAATTATAAGTATTTAGATTAACTTACCAACTTATATTGACATAACTCGCTAAAAATTTGAATTTGCTAACTTTTATTTGAAATTATCAACTTCTTTTTTAGATTACTAACCTAAATTTTAGTGCAACTCGCCAACTTTTGTGTCACTAAATTACCACCAAATATTGGGTTACAGACTCTTCTCTTAAGCTATTATATTATTTTTTAATTTTCCAACTTC
Organism: Rhodomyrtus psidioides; assembly: GCA_021437785.1. Classification (NCBI taxonomy): domain Eukaryota; kingdom Viridiplantae; phylum Streptophyta; class Magnoliopsida; order Myrtales; family Myrtaceae; genus Rhodomyrtus; species Rhodomyrtus psidioides. The sequence continues at coordinate 3,491,232 of JAILYB010000040.1, read as the reverse complement.
TCTTCTTGTTTGCAATTTGTTATTTGAATTGTTATGCCATTAATTTACAAAGCTTATTTTTCCAAATTGCCAACATTAATCAGACTTATCAGCTTTTGGGGGTTATCACGTTTTACTCCGACTTAGGGTGTGTATGGCAACACAAAAAAAAAAAAACACTCCAGGGAGAATGTTTCTGCTCCCAAAGTGTTCCCTGGAACACTTTGGGAACAGAAACGCGTATGGTTAAAAAATGTTCCAAAAGTGTTCCGCGGAATACTTTTGCGTCAGGGAACACTTTTGAAGAAACAAAAAAACACTTGCTTCTGGGTTTTGGAACACTTTTGGAATCATCACCTACCACCGCCAACGCGGCCACCACTCATCGGCCACCGTCGCCGTCGGTAGCCGGTCGTCGTCGCCGCCGGTCGCCAGTCGTTGCCGCCTCCGACCGCCGTCGCCGCCCGCCGCTGGTCGCCCGCCGTCGATCGCCAGCCGCCCGTCGGTCGCCGCCCGCCACCGGTCGCCAGTTGCCCGCCGCCGGCTGTCGCCCGCCGCCAATTTTTTTTTAACTTCCCAAACGCGTTTCTATTCCCAAAAAACGTAGCCGGGAGCAGAAACACAAAAAAATATTTTTGTTAAAAAATAATGCTCAGAAATAGAAACGTTCCCATACGCACCCTTAGTTACCAATTAGTTTGCAGTTACTAACTCTCCTTTGAGTTACTTATTAAGTTTATTTGATTTTAGTTTCATTTTTTTTTGTCTTCACCAACTTTTATTTATATTTCTTTATTATTCCTCAAATGCTTAGTTGGCGATGTTTATTTGCTTTTTCCATTTATCAACTTTTCTAGTAGGCTAATTACATTGGTGGGAGGTAAAAGACAAAAAAAATTAGAAAAGAAAAGAAAATGGAAATTAAAAAAGAAAGATAAATTACAAAAATTATCCACGTTAGCGCTGGCCACGACCTATGTTCAAATCAGCGATTTTTAGTCAATTTTATTTCGTGTCATTTAATGAACAAAAAATTATCATTTTTTTTTTGTTGAAAGAAAGATGCCATTCGTATTTCAGAATATTCGAGAAAGACGAGTCTAGCAAATCCCAAATATCTACGGAGCAAAGCAAAAACTTAAAAGTACATAACAAAGCACGACATGCAGTTGGTAGCACCCTCTCATCCCTCAAGAGTAGTTCTGTCAACTCAATTTCTCCACTTCCCACCTCATTTCTCTTGTGCGGCTCCTGCTTAACTCATAACAATTATTGTTTTAAACATGACATGTTGCTTATCATGTAAGCTTATAATCCATTCCTAGGCAACTCAATTTCTCCACTTCCCATCTCATTTCTTAATCCTAAGATTCATATTCAAAAGTAAAAGCGCATCCAAGTTATCGGCCGGCTCTTTTCTCTTGACAACTGGATGTGTTTGTATCAAAATTCGCGAAATAGATGCCAATTCGGACTTTTTTTCAAAATAATTTTTTTTTAAAAATATTTACCAAAATAATTGTAAAAATAATAATAATTACCCAATTGGGTGCCAATCGGCAATGGGCCTGCCGATTGGGGCCCAAGTGCAATTTTTTTTTAAATAATAAGTATTTACTTTTAATTTATATTTTTTATAAAAGTTTTAATTAAATAATAAATGATATTGGAATTACGTAAACTTTGAGAAAAAAAAAAGATAAACACTACATAATTCATATTCCACCATTCAAATTTACTTTTAATTTATATTTTTTTTTTATAAAAGTTGTAATTAAATAAAAAATGATATTGGAATTACGTAAACTTTGAGGAAAAAAAAAAGACAAGCACTACATAATTCATATTCCACCATTCAAACTTACTTTTAATTTATATATTTTTTTTATAAAAGTTGTAATTAAATAATAAATAATATTGAAATTACGTAAAATTTGAGAAAAAAAAAGACAAGCACTACATAATTCATATTCCACCATTAAAATTTACTTTTAATTTATATTTTTTATAAAATTTTAATTAAATAATAAATTATATTGAATGGTGTAATTCCAAAGTTTACGTAATTCCAATATAATTTATTATTTAATTAAAAATTTTATTAAAAATATAAATTAAAAGTAAATTTTAATGGTGGAATATGAATTATGTAGTGCTTGTCTTTTTTTTCCCTCAAATTTTACGTAATTCCAATATCATTTATTATTTAATTACAACTTTTATAAAAAAAATATAAATTAAAAGTAAATTTGAATGGTGGAATATGAATTATGTAGTGCTTGTCTTTTTTTTTCCTCAAAGTTTACGTAATTCCAATATCATTTATTATTTAATTAAAAATTTTATAAAAAATATAAATTAAAAGTAAATACTTATTATTTTTTAAAAAAATTGTACTTGGGCCCCAATCGGCAGGCCCATTGCCGATTGGGGCTTCAAATCAAAATTGGGGGTCCCAATCGGCAATGGGCCTGCCGATTGGGACCCAGGGAGCCCCAATCGGCAATGGGCCTGCCGATTGGGGCCCAGATTCTGATTTGGGTGCCAATCGGCAGGCCCATTGCCGATTGGCACCCAGTTGAGTAATTATTATTTTTTTACTATTATTTTGGTAAATAATTTTTTTAAAAAAATTATTTTGGAAAAAAGCCCTGCCAATTCCTCATGGAAGACTCCCTGATGAAAAATACGGAAAAAAAAAATTCTGTCCTCGTATTATTGACCAAAACGATTTACAACTTAGAAAGGAAGGCAAACTAAGGAACGAGGAATCGCAACAAAACAAGTAAAATCTTGTGATTTGCTTTTATACTTTTTTCGTTCCTTGCCTGCCACGCCACGAGTGATTTCTAGGCGACCTTTTAGGATTTTCAATCGAGTTTGGTCCCTTTCCTTGTTTCTAAATCTTCGTACTTGGCGTACATGTCGTGAAGTTTTGGCACTTTTTTTTTTATATATATACCGTATTTGACATTTTTAGGATTTGTTTGGCGCTGCCAACGTCAATTTTCTCGAATTGGCACACACCCCTAAAGGTCTCGAACCATTAGATAGTGAATTTTTAGATTTTAGGGTTGTTATTCCGGATCCGGATGGTCTGCCCTTCCCTTAGAAGGACAGGCGCCTGCCCTTGTGATCCGGACCATCCGTTTTTAGACGGACGGCCCAGATCTCTTATTTTTATGGGGCAAGTTTTTGATTTTTTGATTTTTTTAGTAATAATATGGACCGTCCATTCATAACACGAACTGCCCAGATTTCAAGGGCAGGGTCTGCCCTTTTGAGAAAAGGGCAGGGTCTGCCCTTTTGAGAAAAGGGCAGACGATCCCTTTTGTGTTATTCATGTATGATTCCCTCAGGTTCGCATCATCGCTATTTGGTATCATCTACCTACTTTCCCGAGATTAGGGACTTATCATTAATAAACTCTCTCATTTTGAACTTTCATCTTTTAAAATTTGAAATCACTCAGTCGCCCATCCTTAGTTTTCCTCATTTATTAAAACAGTTATAAAAAAAAAATTCTAAACTTACTGTGATTATGCGTCAATTCAAAATCATTGATATGCATAATGATCGTCCTACGTGGTGCAGCTGGTGCGGACGTAGATCTTTTTAAATATTTTTTGAACTTTTTACTTTATTTTCTTTCTCTTTCTATTTTTCCCCCTTCTCTTCTACCGCTAGTCCGTCACTAGACCTCGATGACCGGGGAAAAGGCGAGGGCCGGCAAGGGTGACGCTCGCCATCATTAGATCTGGCGAGATTGACCTTCCCCGGCTATGGTCAGCCTTGCCAGTAGCTGGGCAAGGCTTGGCCTCCCCAGATTCACAGTGGGCGTGGCTTGTCCAGTGATGGCGAGGCTGATTCCTCGCCTCTAGCTGGTCGCCGAGGTTTGGCAATGGGTGAGCCTTGTCCAGTGACAGCGAGGTCGAACCCTCGCCTCTAGCTGGTTGCTAAAGTCTGACAATCAGCAAGAGAGAGAGAGAGAGAGAGAGAGAGAGAGAGAGAGAGAGAGAGAGAGAGAGAGAGAGAGAGAGAGAGAGAGAGAGAGAGAGAAGAAACAAAAGGAAAAACAAAAATATAATTGAGAAATAGTAAAATAAGAATTGTCCACTTCAACGCCGACCGCGCCATGCAGGACCGCTGGTGTCCATATCAGCGAATCCGGGTGAATGGGCTGAATTGATACAAATACAAAAGGTTTATTAGTCAATTGACAAAAAAAGAAAGATTTAGAAGTGAATTGACACAATCACAATCTGTTTAAGACTCTCTATTTTGATGATTTTCCCACTTTGATGCCAGAGGTCTTTCTTGGGCCAGCCATGCCAAATCTTGGTGCCCAGTATGAGCGATGAATAGTTGATTATGAATTCTAGGACTAGCTTCTATAGCAAAAATCGACTGTATAATTCCACAATTGCCGCCATAGAATGTCTAACAACCGTTTAGGCATGGAGTGGGGTGGCCATCACCTCGATTTTGAACAGATACCTTTTTTCGTAGCTTTGGTTAATGTAAATATCTAGTATGACTCAAACTTTTATCGTAGCTTTGACCGTAATTATTTTATCTTAGGATTGATTTAAATGCTTCCTACTCAAAGAGAGAGAGAGAGAGAGAGAGAGAGAGACAAACTTTCGCAACCCATTTGGTTGGACAGAAATAATATCCACGCTTCATCATTCAACGTCAGAGGTTCATATATGCTCTTATCATATATAAAGACCTTTCTCTTGCTTACAGATTCATAGTTTCTCAAATAAACATATGCCCGCGTCGCATTCGGCGCCGGAAGTCAAGAAACCGTTCGGCTGGGTCGCTTCGCATTCTCGAGCGCTCTCCAGCAACATCAAAGCCATGTCTGAGCTATCATGCTGGTCGAAGCTTGCGGTTATTCCATCGCCCTCGTACCTCTCCTCTTGACTCAACTGAGAAGCAACGAACTTGTCAAGGGCCCTCCAATCGGTCACTCTCCTATTGGAATCATCTTCGTTGTGTTCCTCTAAGCGATCGTTATTGTTACTGTTGTTGTCGTTGTTATTGAACTCCGACATTAGCGAGACCGAGCTCATCGGCCTCTTCATGAAGGGAAGGGACGGGCTTTCTAGCTGGGGAAGCTGTAGGAAGTAGCTGTCGTCCGGGTTGAAGAGCTTCAGGTTCTCCGCCACTTCTCTCTCTTGCTTGCACACAAAGCTCGAGTTGGGCATGTAGCCGAGGACCGGCCTCGAGATGCACTCAACGGGGTCGATGACCGAGCTCGTGCCGCTTTGCTCGTCGTAGAAGTAGCTCGTGTCCCAGCCTTCGAGGGCACTCTTGGTCAGCCCGGTGGTCCGTTTCTTGAACGCTCGACAGACCACCCATCCTTCTTCCTGAGAAAAATTCAGCCCTAATATATCAGATAAGCAAATTCAGTACTCAAGAAACTTGTGCATCACACTAGATATCTCGAACCGGCCGCCTTATTGGGAATGAAACATTACCAGAGTGCACGCTATTTGCGAGGATGTAAGTTTAGATGTGGACCAACTTAAAAGCAAATGAAGGATTTGTATAACAGAGAGAGAGAGAGAGAGAGAGAGGAGAAGTGCAAGAAGAGATCAATTCAGCTTGTGCAATATAAATCGTTTGGTGATAAACTTGATGGTTGAATCAACTATCGAACATCACGGGTAACTTTGATGTGTAACCAGTGGATTTGTGCATACCGTGTGTAAATACATTGAAATGCACAAAAAACGTCTAAGAGTCTCATGAGGTAGCAAGTCGTTTCTGTCTAGTAATTTATCCATCCCTGTGGTCGAAAGTGCAATCAATTCGCACGTCATGAGTCAACAAAGACTCGTACAAAACACCGACTCGCGAGGAATCCGCGAATCATGCCTAACTTATAAAAGGTGAAAGAAGGACCAAGAAACCTTAGCTCTACTTCCTTTCTCTCCCTTGTCCCATTTAGAACACCATATTCTTCTTGATTCACACACTTTATTGAGCTTCCTTTTTGCTTGATAAAGTGGAGGAGGAGATAGTCAATGGAGAGAGAGAGAGAGAGAGAGAGAGAGAGAGTCTCTGGTAAGAGGGGAAACGGAATATTTCTTTTTCGACAAACACATTGAGTGCAAAGTGCATACCGAGAAAGGGAATCGAAAGACAAAGTCGTGCATGCATTTTGCTTTTTAACACAGTACCTTTTGACTTTGTTACGGTGGTGGAGGCCGATTTGCACTCAAAACAAACCCAAAACTTGACCAGATTGAAGCTAGCTACTGTTCTACTCAATTAGATTGATGTGTTTAAGTGATACACGGATCTAATGTATCAAGTTAGTAAACCGGTCTTGAATTGTATGTCTAATTTTGTTGTATTTTCTTCGAGGATAAAAGCCATAAAAAATCATAAATTATGCCCACCGTGACACATTTATTCTAAACTTTTTTTGGTGACACGAAACCCCGAACTTGTATTGGTACGGCAGATTTACCCAAAACTTATACTATTGTGATATATTTAACTCAAAATTTTTATTGTAACACCAAAAATCCTAAAGTTGTACTTGTGCGAACACATTTAACTCAAAATTTGGGGGTGAATGTGTCACATGGGTAAATGTTTTGGGCTGTTTAGAATTTTTTAGGTTTTTGAGGTCACAAAAAAAGTTAGGAGTAAACTTACCCAAAAAAAAAGTTAGGAGTAAATATGTAACACGAGTACAAATTTGAGGTTTTTGAAGAAAAAAAAGCATAGTTTAGAATTTTTTGGTGGCTTCTTCTCTCTCTTAAAACAAAAAATGGGGCATTATTTGGAGCTTGGAAACACTAACATAAGCTGGTTTATTGTGAGGAGCTGTCATCTTCTGGGGAGAGAGAGAGAGAGAGAGAGAGAGTAATTTTCTCAACCCATGCTAGGTCAAAGGCACTGTTTAAAAGCTCATGCTGTACATAATGATGACTGTTCTCTCTTATCCACTCGAATTCGCATGCTCAATGGAAGCGTGTTTTATGTGTTCATGAGAGAGAAGAGAAAGAAAAAGCTTGTGCGGAACAATGCACAATTTATTGACGTGATATCACTGACTCGATCATATTTCCGTCTTCGAACGATGTCATTTGTCGGTATCTCCCATAGAGATTAAGAATGCAAACCCTTTATATTGATGGAATAATGTCAAATTAGCATTCCCTCTCTCGGGGCATAGATGTTACTGGAGAGAGAGAGAGGGAGAGGGAGAGAGAGAGAAGCAGATGTATACAGTACTTGCCTGAGGAGGTCCATTCTCATCGGATTCGAGCCGATACTCATGCATGATCCAGTCGGACTTCTGACCATTTGGAGCCCTTCCTCGGTAGAAAACCAGGGTCTTCCTCATGCCGATCAACTTGGCCTTATCGTAAACGGCCTTGTCTCTCCCAGTTGCTTTCCAAAACCCAGCAATGGTGGCTCTGTTGGTCCTCGTTCCTGTTGGGTATTTCTTGTCTTTATGGCTAAAGAAGTACCACTCGTTTTGTTCTTCATACCCAATCCTGCATCTTTCTGCCGATCCATAACCAGAGAGAGAGAGAGTTAAAACAAGTCTTGGGAAAAAAAAAATGCCAAGTAGGGTTACCAGTCAAGAGGTTAAGAATGTGTGGTTTTTATTGGTGATCATGGTAAGATCTAGCCATTCTGCTGCCAGGTTTTATTGAAGGACCTCCTTTTGCATTCAAATAAGGAACCGACATGTTTATACATATGATCAGTATGCACTTGAGGGTTCTTGAATTGGATCGGTCCCGATTTAGAGATCCACATGCTCATGTAGTTAGCGATCTACCTCAAGAAGATGCGGACTGATGTTTGTACACACCGGACCATGAGCTTGCTCGATTTAGATCATGTATGTATACTAGGAAAGCATTAAGATGCTATTACCTTGCAGATCCCATGGCTCGATTCTGTACAGATCGATGTCTCTAATAACGTCGAGGTCGATCTTCTGCGAGGCGACCTTCTTCCTCAGGTAGTAGCCGACAAGCTCCTCATCGGTCGGATGGAACCGAAAACCCGGTGGCACGCACGACTCCATCGACTCCATAGTGACTCAAATTATCTTGCTAAACACACTGCATCAAATCCACCACCACGACATAAAGCACCCGTTATCCTTTCGCAACCCTTAAATGGCGATCGATTCGATCTAACTTGAAGAGAGGAGGAGAGAAACAGATAAAAAAAAAAACTAGACAAGATAGTTAGGACATAGAAGGAGAAGAAAAGAGGAGAAACAATTGAAAAAGGAAATGATGGGCCCTTTCAGAGGAAGGTGGCAATTGCTATAGGAGCATATATGGAATCATAGCTCATTTGGTGGTGAGCAATGTTCACCCATTTGTTACCAACACAGCAAGAAAAATGATAAGAGCCTAGCAATTAGCAAGTTGTTGGAAAAATAGAACCACACCCATCATTTTTATTCAGCAATGATATGTGTCTTAGCTAGGGATAAAAAGAAGAAGGAAAAAGGCGTGGGGAAAAGGTAGAGAGAGTATGCAATCATCATTCGCGAAAGTTTGGTTTTTTCCCTGATGAAAACTCAAGAGGCTAAGTGGGGAGGTTAACAAGGGTTTTTGTGCAGGTGTTACAAGCCAGTGGTTTGTGCTAATGATGTTGTCTTGTGTTGGTGAATGGTGGGAATGATTCATCAAGAACGGAGACTCCACTAGAATAATGCAAGAAAATTAAGAATCAACGGCAATGGAATGAATGCGTCTAGGAAACTTTAATGAACATCAGATGTAGTGATAAACATTCCAAGAATGCTAGCTAACAAAACAAACAGTTACTTTTTCTGGAAGGAGCTTTTTTCTATTGTATATCGACAAACAGTGAAAGGAGGAGATAACCTAAGCTCTCCTCCCCATAAAAGAAAAAGCTTTATCAAGCTTCGAACGGGACCGGGACCAGAGGGAGGAAGACGAGGATGACGTCATCACTGGTTAAGCACGCGTTGTTCCTTCTGCTCGAATTTCGAAAGAATGAAGAGAGAGAGAGAGAGAACATAAAGGGGGCTTTCTGAGAAAAAATCATGCAAAGAGCTTCTGAGGGTTCTGTCTGTTTGTCGATAGTTTGGGTTGCACACCATCTGACCTATCTCTATCTCTGTGTTTACACTGCAAGAGAGAGCGAAAGTTTAGGGGGGGGGGGGGGGGGGGGGTGTGTGTGTGTTGAGGGATTCGTCAGCAGAAGTAACGCATCACGACTGAATTCTTTCTGATACTCATCTGTCACTGGCCAGCTCAGACAGAGAGAGAACTGTTACCCTACATCTTTTCATGACAAAGTTTGCCATTTTGAGGTAATCTAACATTCTGGGTGTGAGCTTTCAACAGTTGAATGTTCATGCAGATCAGACCAATGGCCTTGTGCTGATGTGTGAGAGAGAGAGAGAGAGAGAGAAGAGAAGAGATCAAAGAGCAGCAATCCTGAGAAACTGGAAGCTCTATCAAAAGCGCAGCCGAGACTGAGGATGTCAGAAAACCGTAATCCTCACAAGGAAGAATTCAGCTGCGACCAAGTGAGTTGAAGCTAGGATTGGAATCGGATGAAGAGCCGGGCAGACTCGGACTCAAGAAGAAAATGACAACCATACAAAAAGGGCAGAAACGCTGAGAAAATTAAGGCCAAATTAATCCCACGGAAACCAAACCCATCCCTCACCTTGGACGAACTTCACAAGAAGAGAGATCAACTTGCAGAGTCGGCTGCAATTACTAGTTGGAGACAGAAGCTCTTAAAGAAGAAGAAGACAAAGGAGAGAGAGAGAGAGAGAGATGGAAGAGGAAGGAGAGTGGATGGAGAGAATATAAAAAGGGAAGAGGAAGAGAGGACCGCTCGATTGCGCATGGGGGTCTATTATGGTTGCTTGTCCCCCAGCTGCTTACGTCATCCCTCCTCTTACCTTTGTTCTTCTTCATGGCTCGTCAAGACATTTTGTTCTGTCATAGTTAAATGACTTTGGGACAAAACTTTCTTATACTTTCCATTCCTTTGGACTCAATTATTCTCGGAAGGGAAAATTGCAAACGAGCTGTGATACTTTCCTTTTTTTTTTTCCTCCCAAAATGATTTCATTTATCGAAACTTTTCTCAACTTGTCTCAGAAGATGAATTGTCATTTTTCAGTTGACCTCTTTATCTTATCGTCAGTGCCCAAAAAATAACTATCAGGCAACGACGTGATCGTCAACTGTCCGTTTGCAGCCGTTGCGCAGGGAGATTTTTGTCCCGGAAGATTAATGCCCCCCACTTAAAATCGTTCCTAAAGTGGGGAAAATTGAGAAAAAGATTGTGAGAAAGAAGGAAAGAAGTTTAGGGATTTGCATTGAAGTCCCTCCGCTTACGGGAACCAGATTATAGATACGAATTACTTTTAATAAACTAAACTTGTTGTTGGGAATCGCAAGAGTCACGACTCTTCGTAATCCAAGCTCATCGTAAAGTGGAGTCTTGGAAGATATTAAGTTGTTGCAATTATTATCTAGAGAATAGGAAGAGTCCTAGACGTTGTTATCTAGGAGATTATGTTCATTTATTAGCTTTAAATGTCATGTATCTGGACGTGTCTGTTCGTTTGTCTAGAGAAGTCGTAGAGTCATGCCTACAGCCTATAAATAGGCGTGTTTTGTAATCGTTTAGTAGAACATGAGAGTGAATAACATTTCCAGAATTTCCTTCTTCAAACACTTAGGTATCAGAGTGCTGCGCCTCTGAGATCCAACATTTGGTATCAGAGCCAGTGAGAGCCAGTTTGGCTAAGTTTTTTCTCTCGAGTCAGATGGCTTCTGTGAGTGGTACTGGGATGGTCCAACCTCAACTCCCGAGGTTCGATGGGAAGAATTTTGAGCATTGGAAGATCCATATGGAGGTGCTATTCGGGTTTCAGGAGCTGACCGAGATTGTGGAAGAAGGATTCGAAGAGCCAGAAGCGGCAGCAAATTTGACAACGGAGGAGCAGAAGACGCTAAAAGAGAATCGTAAGAAAGATCGTAAGGCTCTCTTTTACATCTTTCAAGCGATAGATTCGTCAATCTTTGAGAAAGTGGCGAATTCGAAGACGGCGAAAGAAGCTTGGGGCACTCTCATCAACATTTACAAAGGCGTTGAGAAGGTCCAGAAGGTTCGGCTTCAGACTCTTCGACGACAGTTCGAGCTCCTTCAGATGGAAAAGTCGGAGTCCATTTCCGATTATTTCTCACGGACGTTGGCTCTTGTCAATCAAATGAAGGCCAATGGTGAGACTATTCGGGATCAACATATTGTTGAGAAGATTCTTCGAACTCTAACTTTGCAGTTCGAATATATTGTGACTTCCATCGAAGAGTCACGAGATCTCTCTGTCTTGTCCGTCGATGAGTTGGTGGGCTCTCTACAAATGCACGAGCAACGAATCAAGGAGAAATCCAAGACGGTGGAGGAAGCTTTGCAAAGCCAGTTGGTGTTGCCTGATGAAAAGAAGAATCTTTCTAATCAAAGGAAAGATCCAAAGCGGCAAGAGAAGTATGCCGAACAACGAAAAGATAAGTCCTTTATTCAGTGTTTTAATTGTAAAAAGTATGGGCACTATAAATCTGAATGTCGGAGCAAGAAGACTGGTGGTCAAAAGTTCCATGCTAAGGTAGCAAGATCCGTCGATAGACATGTCGATGGAGATGGTGAGCAAGGTAATGCTCTTTTATTCACATGTAATTCTGCGGTGGAGAACCAGAAGAATGTTTGGTACTTAGACACCGGGTGTAGCAATCACATGTGTGGCGAGAAGGAGTTATTCTCAAACTTCGATGACACCTTTCGTTCAGAGGTGAGATTTGGGAACAATACCAAAGTTCCTATCATGGGAAAGGGAACTATTAAAATCAAGGCGAAGGATGGGTCGGTTCAAAGCATTTCCGACGTCCATTATGTTCCCGGTCTTCGAGAAAATCTTCTAAGTATGGGACAGTTGTCCGAGCGAGGCTATCTCATGACCATTAAGGATGAGATTTGCACGGTTCATGATGGCAAAGGAGGATTGATTGCAAAGGTAAAAATGGCTCGAAATCGACTTTTTCCTTTGTATATTAACTATGCTACGTCATGTTTTAGTGCCTCGGTGCAAGATTTGACATGGCTTTGGCACAAGCGGTTCGGGCATGTGAATTTCGACAGCTTAAAGCTGTTGTCTCAGAAGAAGATGGTACGTGGACTACCTGAAATTTCTTCTTCGAAGGAGATTTGTGAACCATGTGTTGTTGGGAAGAAGTGCAGAGAAAGCTTCCCTTCGGGAAAATCATGGAGAGCGTCAAGACCGTTGGAGTTGGTGCACTCCGACCTCTGTGGACCGCTCGGTGAGTCGTCGAATCGGGGGTACAGGTATTTTGTTACCTTCATCGATGATTTTAGCAGGAAAACATGGGTTTATTTCTTGAAGCAAAAGTCAGATGCCATCGACGCTTTTAAGGAGTTCAAAGCCTATGTAGAGAAGCAAAGTGGGCATGGAATTCGGATTCTCCGAACTGATCGTGGCACGGAATATTTGGTTGGAGATGTTTTCTTCAAGCAGTGCGGCATCAAACATCAGTTGACAGCACGATATACTCCTCAACAGAACGGAGTAGCGGAGAGAAAAAATCGCACTATTGTTGATATGGTACGTACTATGCTCCATTCCAAACATTTGCCTAAGCATTTCTGGGCAGAAGCGGTTGCTTGTACTATTTACTTGTTGAATCGCTGTCCAACTAAAGGTCTTGAGTTCAAGACACCGACGGAGGTGTGGAGTGGTCAAATCCCTTCAGTTCAGCATCTTCGTGTGTTTGGGTGTATTGCTTACGCCCATGTGCCTAATGAACTTCGCAAAAAGCTTAATGAGAAGAGTGAGAAATGCATCTTTCTTGGTTACAGCAATGAGACGAAGGGTTATCGGTTGTATAATCCTATATCGAAGAAGGTGGTTATCAGTCGAGATGTCACCTTTGACGAGGAAGCTGAGTGGATGTGGAACAGGGAAGAGAAGAAGCAGTTTCATTTTGTCTTCGATGAGGAGGAGTCAGTTCAATCTGAACCAGCAACGAGTTCGATGCAGCCTACTTCGACAGCAGATCCTGTCGAAAATCCTGTTGAAAATCTTGTCGAAGATCGTGTCGAAAGTTCCTCCCGTCCACGGCGAGAACGAGTTTTACCTGCTCGTTTGAGGGATTATTCTTTGTCGAATAATGATGACCCATCTGATGAAGAAATTGTCAATTATGCTCTTTTTGCAGATTGTGATCCGACACACTTTAAGGAGGCTTCCCAAGATAGTGGTTGGATTCATGCCATGGATGATGAGATATATGCGATCGAGAAGAATGATACGTGGGAACTCACGTCTCTTCCAGAAGGCAAGAAGTCCATCGGTGTAAAATGGGTCTACAAAACCAAGCGTAAGCCTAATGGTGATGTTGATCGGTTGAAGGCTCGTCTTGTAGTCAAGGGTTACAAACAGAAACCCGGGATTGACTATTTTGAGGTATTTGCTCCGGTTGCAAGAATGGATACTATTCGTATGATTTTTGCTTTAGCAGCTCAAAGGCGCTGGAAAATACACCAAATGGATGTCAAGTCCGCATTTCTCAATGGCGTACTTGAGGAGGAGGTGTATGTGGATCAACCGGAGGGCTATGTCAAAACAGGACAAGAGGGCTTAGTCTACAGATTGAAGAAAGCTCTTTATGGCCTCAAACAAGCACCACGAGCCTGGTATACCAGAATTGATTCTTATTTCTTGACTCATGGTTTTATCCGCTGTCCTTATGAGCATACTTTATATGTCAAGGTTGGCTTGAATGGTGAAATACTCATTGTTTGCTTATATGTCGATGATCTCATATTTACTGGAGATTGTCAAGAAATGATTTGTGACTTCAGGGAGGCCATGACCCGTGAGTTCGAGATGACAGATATGGGTCTCATGTATTATTTTCTTGGCCTAGAAGTTACTCAATCAGAGGATGGTATTTTTGTTTGTCAACAGAAGTATGTCAAGGATATTCTTGAGCGTTTCAAGATGGCTACTTGTAAACCAATTAGCACTCCCATGGAGGAAAGATTGAAGTTGACAAAAGACGGAAGTGGTTCTGAAGTCGATCCCACTTATTTCAAGAGGTTAGTTGGGAGTCTACGATATTTGACTTCTACTCGGCCAGATCTTGTTTATAGTGTTGGGATGATAAGCAGATTTATGGAAGCTCCTAGACAATCACACTTGCAGGCGGCAAAAAGGATTCTTCGGTACATTAAAGGTACTGTGGATGATGGTATATTCTACACTTTTTCTAATGATTTTCAGCTTGTGGGATATACAGACAGTGATTGGGGAGGTGATATTGGAGAAAGAAAGAGTACTTCCGGTTATGTTTTCTCTTTAGGAAATGGGATTTTCTCCTGGTCTTCGAAGAAGCAGCAGGTGGTTGCTTTGTCCAGTGCAGAAGCAGAATATATAGCAGCGGCTTATTGTGCTACTCAAGCAGTTTGGCTACGTTCGATGCTCGCTGAACTTCGTCATAAGCAAGAGCATTCGACGGTGATTTATTGTGATAATAAGTCAGCCATAGCACTTGCAAAGAATCCAGTCTTTCATGGAAGAAGCAAGCACATCGATATAAAGTATCACTTCATTCGAGATCTAGTGAAGTCCAAGGAGATTGTGCTGCAGTATTGCAAGTCGGAAGACCAAGTGGCTGATATGTTTACGAAGCCGTTGAAGACAGACTCCTTCCTTAAATTCAAGAGAATGATCGGCATGGTCAAGATGAGCTCGGTTTAAGGGAGGCTGTTGGGAATCGCAAGAGTCACGACTCTTCGTAATCCAAGCTCATCGTAAAGTGGAGTCTTGGAAGATATTAAGTTGTTGCAATTATTATCTAGAGAATAGGAAGAGTCCTAGACGTTGTTATCTAGGAGATTATGTTCATTTATTAGCTTTAAATGTCATGTATCTGGACGTGTCTGTTCGTTTGTCTAGAGAAGTCGTAGAGTCATGCCTACAGCCTATAAATAGGCGTGTTTTGTAATCGTTTAGTAGAACATGAGAGTGAATAACATTTCCAGAATTTCCTTCTTCAAACACTTAGGTATCAGAGTGCTGCGCCTCTGAGATCCAACACTTGTATATGGAGTCTGAAAAACATGGTTATGATGAATTTTCTCGAAAAGTGAAGGAAGAAGCCAGCTCGTTTTTTGTCACGCACATTACCGCGCTGCTCCAATTTATCGTCTAACCGATCGCGAGATTCCAAGATATTAACTATGTATCACCCGCCACCCTGGCACAACATGAAAAAACATAACAAAAACAAAAACAAAAACCCCACCAATGCCACGTGTCGCCGCCAAAAGGAACCGCCCGACCAACGCGCGAGGAGTGCCAGTGCTCAGAGCTCACGTGGCCGATGGCTCATCCCATCCACCTGGCGGCTTCGCCTCCGGCTCTCTCCACAATTTACCACGTTGCCCTCAACGACGCCTTTAAGCCTTTTTGGGTAATTTTTTTCATTTTAAACCCCGGTTCATGATTTAGATATTCAAAGGTTTAGAGAATTAAATCCGTCGAGGCCGAGCCGAAAAGGAGTACTCAATTTAGGATATACAGCAACATTTTGATTTTCATGTAGAATTTGTTTTGTTTCGTTCAAGCTTAAAGATGTATTGTTGATTCTACTAATTGGGCTAGAGAACTTAAATCCAACATAACCCGCATATTACATTAGGTAATTCTGACACTACTGGCGTAACTTATTTCATCAAATAGGTTAGATCGAATCAAACCAACTTGATTTTTTTTTTTTAAGACGATGTTTTCGTATGTATGATTTTCTTTCGTGAAAATAATGTGCTTAACATGAGCGGATAATTTTAAAAGGCAAAAAGATCTAGCTTTCGGGCAAGTAGGATCAACAAAGGTGGCTCTTGCGGATTACGAGGACTTTCTCTTGGTACTATGCAAGTCGGAAGTCAAATTACGAGTGGCACGTGAAATTTGATTAATGAGGTGTGGACGCATATCAAGAAAGAGCCTAGCACTAGCTCTGATATCATGTTAGAATGTCCAACTCAAAAGTTTAAACTGATAGATGAAGGGACCCACATGAATATAAGGAGCACATAGGATCCGTTGTCAAACGATGTGGGATTGTACTTCAATGGCAACACAACTACGATGCCACCGTAATTGTACGGAACCCGAACTATATGCGTTCGCATCCTTTCGACCCGGCGAGATGCTCCGCTGCACAAGATGTTATGCTGCTTCTTTCCACAGATCGCTTCAGTAAACGTCAGTCTCGAGCTGAATTCCCAAGGTATAAGGCACGCGTTGGAAGGAGCACCGAGACTGATATCGCTTTCAAAAGAGGTTGGTTTGGTCCAAAAAAAAAAAGGGGGAAAGATCTAATCTAACCATATCAAACGCGCGTTCTGCCGGAATCGATCTCACGCCTGACAAGTATCCGCTAGAAGGAACTTGGTACAAAATAGAAAAGAAAGAAGACAGATGAGGAAAAGGCGTGTCGACGTGTAAGGCGGAGATTGGCCGGCGGATCACAGAACTTTACGTAGAAGATAAACAAAGCAAAGGACAGGGAACGATGTATTCTGGTGTTCTGTAAGGCCGACATTGATCATGAGGAAACCCGCACTTCCTCCTCCCCCTTTGATGTATTTTATTTTCCTTTGGACATATATTTTGATACTTGCTCAAGATTACTCCTCAAAGATATGGTTCAAGTGCATATTTTATGAGGGTAGTATGCTGCATCATTAAGAGGATGCCATCTGAATGTTCGCAGAATTGCAGAAGAAAGTATAGGTGTCGCTTGTTCGGTTCGGTTCCATTTTAGAAAATCGAATTAAACTGAACCATTAGGGTGTAAACTTGAACTGAATCAAATTTCACCTTGAACTGAATGTGTACCGAATCAAAAATCTAGTTCAGCTCAATTTTTTGTTTTCCTTTTTCTTTTTCTTTTTGTTTTTCGATTTTTTTTTTCAAAGCAGGCGAAATCGATGAACTCTGGCTGAGGGCCGATGAGCCTCGGTGGTGGCCCTTGGGTGAGGGCTGCCACACCCTCGCCTCCCTAGATTTGGCCCTGTCAAGGGCTTATGATGCCAGATCTAGCTAGTGAGGGGTCGGAGACCCCTGCCGGCCATTTTTCACAAAAAAGGAAAAAAAAAAATGATTATTTTGGAGATTTTTGGTTCATTTTTATTAACTGAATGGAACAAAAATAATTGAACTAGAAAAAAAATGGTTATTTTTCAATTACCAAATCCAAAATGGAATCGAACAAAAATTCGTGAAATTTTCGATTTGGTTCAGTTCAATTAGCAGTTCAATTTTGTTTTTCAATTCAAATTTGATAGCCCTAGAAGGAAGTACTCCATAACTTTGAATCAGGAGGCCAATAGGCATGCAACCATGATGATAAACGAAGTTGGGGGGTGGAGATGCTAGTATCATAGGTATGAGATTCTCCTTCCACACTCTGCAAAGATGCAAAGTAGACTTCAGAGAGAGTTAGAGATACGTGGTGGTGTATTGAATTGGTTAGAACCCTATTGTTTACCACACCCAAAAATACGATTTTTTTTTTGTGCTGATAAATTTTAAGGCAGAAGTCATGAAAACCCCAGAGCAAATCGTGTTCACATGGGGTCTATGTGGCTTAAGTGAAATAAAAAATGGTGCTATTTTGGCTGAAAAAAATCATCGGACGGAACCTTGACGAAGGGTAAATGTGTCATATCGGTACAAGTTTGTGATTGTAATATCACAAGAAAAAGCTTATGGCAAATGTGTCATAATGGGCATTTTTTTTTTGGGTTTGTTATATTACAAAAAGTAAGTTCATAGTAAATGTGTCACAGCTGAGGTAGTTTGAGGTTTTTGGCGGCTTTTTTCCTCAATTTTAGTAAGTATCTATAAGTATAGAAAATGTATTGGTGACTTTTTTTTTATGCAGCTTATTAACGACTTATTATTTTTGTACGATTGCCATTTTTTTTTTCACAGTGTGCGCATTAACAATTTTTAAATCAACTTACCAACTTTTCTTTACATAGCTTTGTAATGTTTCAAGTTTACTGAATCTTTCGCGAGATTACCTACCGGAAGTAGATTGGCCTAAGAACTTTCGTATATTTGATTTGCCAACTATTTCAAATTACCAACTTTCATTTGATTTACTTGCCAATTTCAATTGTTAATTTTTATTTTACCAATTTTTTCTCTTTAGTTTCCAAGTTTTATTTGCCTTAGTTAGCAACCTCTTATATCAACAAATTAGCTTATATATTAGTGAACTAAATTAGTGTGGCTCGCTGATTTTCTTCCAAGTTATCGACAAGTGTTGGATTTGAATAACGTTCATTCTATTATTCTATTTGGCCAAATAGTCCTATTGTAAGCTATTGTCTACACTTCTTTAGGGCGTCTTGAAATTATTAAATTTTCTTAGAAATTAGCAACCAAAATTAAAGTGACTCGAAAAATCTTCTCCCATCAAGTTACCGTCTCATTCTACTTAACAAGTTTAATTTTGTTTTAATTACAAACTTTTCTTAACTTTTATTCAACTTTTGTTTACATTTCTTAAGTACACCTTATTCTTATACCAACTCTCCTATGAAGCTACCAATCTTAATTTAACTGAATTATCAAAAAAATTTCAATTATTTATCAACAAGTTTTGTTTTATCAACTCTTATTTGAGTTAGGTATCAATGTTCATCCGCTTTTCTTTTTAATTTACCAACGTTTCATATAATTTCATATAAATAGGTAAACATTAGCAAAATGGTTAAAGATGAGATGAGTTTTTTTGTCAGAAATAAGAGAAGTTGTCGATTCAAATAAACATGGGTAACTAAATTAGATAAAAGCTAATAATGCAAAACTAGTTAATAATTCGATGGTATAAAGGGTTTGTAAGTAAGGCAACCATACGCAATAACTTCATAGAACAGTTGTTAAGCAACTCAAATGAGAATTGATAACAAAAAAACAAAAACAAAAGAATTGCTATCTGGTGCAAATTAATGCATCTTTCATCACGTATATCAAAATTTGCTAATGAGGTAGGCGTACCTGAATTAGACACCGAATCAAGTATGGTGGCAGCGAGCACATGCTTAGCGTGTGTCATATATTTTCCGAAGTGATTTTGCAAAATTTCAAATGGATAGCGAGACATGCACACTGAATAGGCGAAGCGCAAATTGATGATCTGAGCACCGCAAGCAACATCATGATCTTCAGATGCCGCCTAGGTCCATAAGGTTCTGGTACATAATTTTATTTTTGACTTTAGTGTGCAAATTATTACTAATCATGGAAACAAGGCACGCACGTGTCTTCCACGTTTTTCGTTCTAGATGGGAAGAAGCTAAAGCTCTCTATTCCATGTCTTGGATGTAAAATTTAGCAATGTGGACATTTCATGACAATAAATAAGTTCAACTTAGTATTCGACCTTCTATGTTATAACATATCCGGTCTGGAAGGGCCTTGTTTTGCCATTAGCAAAAACAAGTCGGATTTCGTATGGATCATACATGAATCGTACTCAGAGCCGGCGGCCCTCTTAGGGTTCCCTCGCCTGAGATCCTCGAGAAAGAGGATCTAGTTGGCCCCTGGCTACGAGCAGCTTAAAATGCCATGTGAGTGACGAATGTTACTAACCAATAGAATGACCGGAAGTTCAAGCATAAGTGTGATGCGAACGATTTGTAACGAGCGATACAGCATCAAAAATATTCTAAAAAAAATGCTTACTACGTTCCCTGTTATGATGAAACGGGCATATAGAGGCCAATTTATTACAAGCCAGCCATCATGGATGCAGCTCCATGGTGACAATGCCAAGGATTTCTTCCTCCAACATATGATATGGGCAATGATAATGCGATAGCCAATTTGGTAGAATCTCGACATAGTGAAAAAGGATCCGTGTTCACTACGGTGACCCGAGATCATTGTTTGGATCTTAAAAGATCAAATAGCAATGATGAAGAGTCATAAGTTGAAGACAGAGATAGGAGATGAAAATTTTCTTTTCTTCTTCTTCTTTTTTGCGCAATTTTCTATTTAGACATGAGAACCAAATGAGACAAATTAACTAATTACCCTGTCAATCACGCATAAAAGTTCATGCGTACATATTCGCAAATCATCTGGAGTAAACCCAAGATTAATTCTAGGGTTCTAATGTAGTTGTAGTGTCATAACATGTATAAATCTGATTGAATTCTAATAATGAAGCTGGTCGAAAACCTTGGCCTCCCCAAACAAAGAGACATATCTTTCCTTTAGAAGAGTACCGAAGAAAGACTGCTTGTCATTTAGTGCTACTGTGCTACCTCTGTGATTGTGAGGTTTTTAGGTTTTCGAAGTTGAACTGTGAACACGACTTTGAGGGGCAGAGCTGGTGGGTGACATTTTGTTATTTTCCCTCGCGGACAACCAAAATTCCTAGTGATTAGGGTGATGATACTATGTTTAAGCGTACTGGCATGAGGTCAACCTTGGCACACTATATCGAACACATTTTGCATTTTGTGTTGATGGCCAAACCAAACATTCCATGCATTCTGATAATGCGAGCTTCCGTGACAAATAAGTTTCCCTATTATCCGATTGTAATAAGAGCTTACGCTGAGAAAGCATCGATGCCGAGCCCGAGCCTTGGCTTGAGACCGCACGATCAGTGGGGTTATATAAGTATCGATTAGTAATATTAAGATTAGAAAGGTCGCCTTCTTTCAAGCTTTAATGGGGTGAAATTTATCGAGATCAAATGGCGTAAGGTAGGGTTGCGAGGATAAGGCAATTAATTAGGCCTAGTGTCATATAATACAGGCTACACAAAGGGATGTGGACGGTGAGTCCACGTAGGCGGTGGTTGTCGGCCGTGGACACACCAATCATGCGGCGGACCGCATCATTGAAGTCATGAGACTCTCTGCGGTCCCCACCCACCATTTCCACACACCTCTCATTTTTAAGCTGGGGCGGTGAGAGCTCAACTTCAAGACTCTCTCTCTCTCTCTCTAAACCCTAAAAGGTGGTGTTTCAAATTTCAAACATGTCAATAAAGAAACCATCGTTCCTTACAAAGCTAATAAGCATGCCGAGGGAAAGTATACTCCGAGAGATTGGTAGAGTGGTCAAATGATTCTCTGTGTTAAAATCACAGCATACCTATTTCGAATAGTTCTGAAGGATGCGGCGTTACCCGATACATGTGAACGAAGGCTGTTTCTATTACAGCCATGTTAATCAATCGAGTCGAGAAGATTCGAAATAACAAGAATTTCAACGCCTTTTTTTTTTTTACGGAGCGGTTCGCCTTATTTTGTCCTCGTTCACATAATTTATGCTTAATGGGTCTCTTTTATCACATTTTTCATTCTTGGGCGAGGGAGATAGAAGAGTTAGCGTAGACAGCAAAAGGAGATCCTTGGCGGGTCCAATTGGGATCTTTAAACCTTTTTGACATCGACCCTCCTCCAAACCCTCTCTTTCTCTCTCTCAATACAAGAAGAGCACCTTACCCTTCATTATTCCTATCAGTTAGCTGCGCGCAATTCTTGATTTTATGGTTGATCTAGGTGGGGGAAGACAAATGGCCCTGAAAATTTTCTCTTTTTTTTTTTTCGCTTAAGATAACAAATCACTAGCTTTAACCAATCTCTTCAACATCACTCCTCTCTCTCTCTCTCTCTCTCTCTCTCTCTCTCTCTCTCTCTCTACACACACACCAAGAGTTGTGAAACACAAGCTTCTTTCAGGGGGACATGAACCATGATAGCGCCCCACTGATGAGTACCTTCTCCCTTTGAAAGTAACCGTGCAATGTCCATCTCCTATTCATCTTCTTTAGTGTGACTTTGGGGACGGAAGGTAAGAGATGGAAAAAGAGAGAGATGCCGAAATGATTCGGGTGGATACGTGATACCCTTCAACAGAAACTCTCTAGCAGTACACAGTAGGCGCAAGAGAGGAGAAAAAGAAGCAAAAAGATATGACCCCCAACTTTGATTGAGAAAGAATGTTGAAAACTATGCAAGCCCCCGATGGCGATCCGCATCGAATGGTGGGACGGCGAATGATGACGACGGAGACGGTGGTTGGTCTCGGCTCTTCCTCGTGTTCGTTCGCGCCGTGGCCGAAGCTTTTCGCTTTGGGGAGGGGGGGGGGGGGGGTCCAATTGCGAAATCATGTTTGCGACATTGGGAAATTGACAAGTTAATTATATGCGTTTGCTTGTGCTACTCGACAAGCCGCTTTAGGTTCTACAGACTCCTCTCTTTTGCGTTTGATGAGGAATGATGTCCGTGTTAATTTGACAAAAAAAAAGGGGGTTGCGCTCTTCTTGATGCCCTAAGCTTTATCTATCCTTCCTTTCCGCATTCATTTCGTCAAGATTCTTCATTATTTGCTTGGTTACTAACGCGTTCGTAGTCACGTCGAAAGTACAGATGGGAGATAATGTCATTTTTCAACTTGAATTGAAGACATATTGAAGTCACAAAGTGTTCTGTCTAGCATTAAGTATCACTCTCTCTCTCTCTCTCTCTCCCCCCGTATTAGCATCATGTTAGAGTCGCATATGCTAGAAAGTATTTAACAAGTATTAGTTTGGATTTCGACATGTCGTGTTAGCAAAATTGGCTCAGCGATCGCCGGAAGAACTAGATTGCTGGGGATCAGAATCACTGGGGACTTGATTGCATATTTTCACACATTTAGGGCTTAAATTGCACATTAGGCAAAACGTTTGGGAATTTCCCATTGTTTTTCAATTCTAATTAATCGAACTAATATATTAGCCCTCATTCGTGGGCAAGCTAGCTTATAATAGTGGTAGATTTCTTGTTTTTATGGGACGAACTTTTTCGTGAGATGCCAAATCTGAACTCAATGTCATATCCAGTTGAACTCACCTTCATTTAAAATTTTAACTTGAGAGGTATGGACAAACTAACATACATTGGTTGATTCACACCATATTTCACGGGAGAATTCTTTTCTCTAACACAGTTACACGTGCATCTCGACAAAAGTAAAAGTGGATTTCATTCACGGTCTGTCGAAGAAGCCAAGTAAAATGATTATAAATACACCAAGTTGCCATGTCCACATACACTTACATACTCATTTAACCTTGTCTTGCTTCCATCTGTCCCGGTCCCATCTTTCTGTTCAAGCCTCGAGTGATCGACCATCATTTTGGACTTGTGTCCCAGTCTCAATACCTCCTTTTGGCAAAAGTTTAGTGCCCTTCCACGAAAAAATCTGGAATTTTCTCATGGTTTTGAATGATCGAATGCACTTAATGCGAAGACGACTTGTCATTTCAATTAAATCAAAGGTTCTTTGCCATCGGAAGAGGGAAATGATGATGCCGAAACGCGATAGAAAGCAAGGCTAAACGGAAGAATCGAAACGATAAACGAGGAACAATCACTGTTCACTCAACGAAATCAAATCGTAATATTCTCAATATTCAATAATCTGCTCTCAAAACCCTAAAGACGACCTTATAAAGGTGACAACCATAATGACAAAAGATAACGCAAAAATTACAAAAATAACATTAAATTATAAAATTGCCTAAAAATAGAAAAATGCCCGGAAATCCATCTAAACGACCCTGAATTGCCAAAATCCAATGCCAACGGCACCGAGTATTGATCAGACGACTGTTTCGCTTCAATCGACTAAATTTGAGCCCAATCCGATGTCGTTGACTGATTCTGTCTGCCGGTCCTAGGTGCATCATCCTCCCCTGCTAGAAAAAAGATTCATCCTCGAATCTATTTTTTTTTTTTGGGCAACCTCGAATTTGGTTCATCTTCATTGATTGCAATCTCGTCTTCAATATTGTGAAATCTACTTCGTCCAGGACGGCCTCTCCAACGAATCAAGTAATACATCAGCTTGAGATCCAAGAAATTCTCTGAATACATATCTTCAAGCTTATATTCCAAGTAAGTCGAATCCGCAAGTGTCTACACCACTTGATATAGTTATCCAGCACATTCAAGAACACCTCATTGACTGCCTCAAGAACTTCGCCATCATGATATTCTATTCCTTCAAAATAAAGAAATTGACCAATGTTTTCTTCTCCTTCTTGAAGCAAATTTGTGCCGAAAGCAGAATTAGATGCTACATGAGTATGTACTTGCACAAAAACTGAGATCATTCTTTCTAATATATCAACAGCAGTCTCAAGTCGAGAAGTGACATCAATTGATTGCTCCAAATGGGATCTAAACTTGTCAAGGGAGAACTTTCTTTCTTCAAGGCTAACCAAACTACAAATTGGAGGTGATCCATCTGTCCAAACTGTTCCCCCAGAATTAAGATAATATAGTTCATTGAAAAGAGTGATAAGGTACCATTCAGGAAGCCTCTTGTCCTCAAGAACAGGTCTCTGCCAGGTTTCTATCTGGGACTCCCATTGTCCATGTTCAAGGATTGCATCATGCGCAATGTTTGCCGCAGCGTCTCCATGTGTACCATAGAATTTGGTATACCTCCTGTGATATGTCTTCCCCCGCATAAAGCTTACTTCTGGACAATCCCATGCCCAAGAAAAGTTTACTGTACGCACTGTACCTGGTGAAATTGTCACAGAAGATGCAATAGCAGCCCCAATGGATGATCTTGGTTCTGATGGAACCGACACATCCACAGAATTAAGATTGTCAAAGGATCCATGCTGATGCTCTCCCGATACACCTTTGGCTTCGTCATTGTGATCTTCATCATAAACAAACGCAGTAGCACGTTTTTCATCTGTTGGAAGTGTAGCCACAGCAAAATCATCAATCAACGAACCCTCGTACTCGGCAACATCATCCGCTCCTAGCCCCAGATTTGCATCCTCTTGTTCTCTGTCTGATTCACCATTAGATTCATCGTAGACTGGGTCAGCATCATAAACTGGATTTTCATAACAAGTCGGATCCGCATCCACTTGTTCTCCATCAGATTCGTCATAGATTGGAAGTCTATCTTCATGATAGGCTAGATCATCATCAAAGATTGGATCTTCATCAAAGATTAGATCTTTATCAAAGATGGAATTTTCATCGACGATCGGATATTCATCGACGATCGACGATCGGATTTTCATCAACGATCGGACATTTATCGACGATCGGATATTCATCGACGATCGGATATTTTTCGGATTGAAAGTTCAACCCCGCTCGCGCAAGTCGTCACTCCAATCGCTGGATTTGCCTTCTCAGCGCCCGCGCAAGTTGTCTCTTCAAATCCAGCTTTCGTCTCCGTAGCTCTTCGTTTTCTATATCTCGCAGGTCTCTCAGACGCGACTGTTCATCTGCATCAGGAACGACTCCACGCTCCCAGCCTCCACGAGCACGTTATCTTCAACCACCTCGATTTCGTTCAGCCATTGATTTCAAGCAACCTGTGCTCTGATACCAAATGATGCCGAAGCGCGATAGAAAGCAAGGCTAAACGGAAGAATCGAATTCGATAAACGAGGAACAATCACTGTTCACTCAAAACGATATCAAATCGTGATATTCTCAATATTCAATAATCTGCTCATAAAAACCTAAAGACGACCTTAATGACAAAAGATAACGCAAAAATTACAAAAATACCATTAAATTATAAAATTGCCTAAAAATAGAAAAATGCCCGAAAATCCATCTAAACGACCCCAAATTGCCAAAATCCAATGCCAACGGCACCGAGTATTGATCAGACGACCGTTTCGCTTCAATCGACCGAATTTGAGCCCAATCCGATGTCGTTGTCTAATTCTGTTTGCCAGTCCTATGTGCATCATCCTCCCCTGCTAAAAAAAAGATTCGCCCTCGAATCTGCTTCATCTCCACTAGCATCAATCTCTTCAGGTTCTTCCTCATCAGTGTGGTAAGGAGATAAATCTGCTACATTAAAAGTTCCTGATACATTATACTTACCCGGCAGCTCAACCTTATAGGAATTATCACTAATTCGCTCCAGAACTATAAAGGGTCCGTCAGCTCTAAGCTGCAACTTGCTAAACTTGCCAGCCGGAAATCGCTCTTTTCGGAGATGAATCCATACTAGATCACCTTCTTTGAAGACGACCCTTTTTCTACGTCTGTCCACCCGTTGCTTATACTTCATATTCTGCTTGTTCTCTTGGACTTCGCCTTCCTTAGGAACCTCTTGATATGCCATAGTAAGATGAGATTTCTGTATCTCGAATAAAAAGACATCCTCACACCATTCTCTTAAAACAGACACAACATAGCGTGCAACATTAAGAGAATTGGTTGCTTTGAGAAGGATACTGACACTGTCAATGCAGTCAATCCTTCGGCTTCTTGGCACATGACTAGCAAGCAATCTGAAAACTTGTGTATTATAGGTGCACCAACTAACTTGAGAAACTTAGACCTGAAATCTTCTGGACAAGACATAAGATCAACTCCCCAAACTTTCTTTGTCGAATTTCTCTCATCATCAACATCAGCTTTCAACTTATCCAGCGTGTCACTGAATTCAACTTTTGCCCATAACTCAAGCCAATCGGGTCGATCACAGCAGACAGATAAAGAGGAAAGCTTTTGCAATTTGCTTTCATCCATAAAAGAGAATGAGATCCCAAAATTAACTGTGAGGGATTTTAATTGGTTATCGAAAGAAATCATCAAATAGCCAACACATCTAATATTCTCCAAGAAAACTAGTTTCGTCTCATCCTTATACAAACCAACCTGGCCACGAGTATTAAACGCTGGACGAAGCTCTTCGGCCTCGGTCCCATAAATTTCTCCCGATTCCACAATCGGCAAATCTTGCGAACACCAAGAAAAATCGCGATTTTACCTTAAACCCGTCACTTCGGGTTGAAGTTCTTGTCCTGGGGTTTCCACTGACAAGAGACTGACCTCCGAAATTAGTTGCATATCACCGATCACCGGGCCAACGGCATATGGGTCGAAAATCGATGTTTTGTTATCGACTGCTGCGAAATCCCGGCCGTCCATCTTGCATGCCGACATCAATGCCTCCGCTTGGGAGAGGTCGCTGGGAGCAACCTCGCCGCCCTTCGCCGACAGGAAGGATTCTACCATCTCACTTGAATCCGCATCCTCTTGTTCTCCGTCAGATTCATCATAGACTGCATCTTCATAGACCGGATTAGTATCCAAAATTGGATTTTCATAACAAAACGAATATTTATCAAAATTCAAATCTTGATCAAAGATCGGTTCTTGATCAACGATCGGATTTTCATCAACGATCGGATCTTGATCAACGATCGGATATTCATTGACGATTGGATATTCATCAACGATCGGATAATTTTCGGATTGAAAGTCCAACCCCGCTCGCGCAAGTCGTCGCTCCAATCGCTGGATTCGCCTTCTCAGCGCCCGCGCAAGTTGTCTCTTCAAATCCTGCTTTCGTCTCCGTAGCTCTTCGTTTTCTATGTCTCGTAGGTCTCTCAGACGCGGCTGTTCATCTGCATCAAGAACGATTCCACGCTCCCGGCCTCCACGAGCACGCTGTCTTCGACCACCTCGATTCCGTTCAGCCATTGATTTCAAGCAACCTGTGCTCTGATACCAAATGATGCCGAAGCGCGATAGAAACCAAGGCTAAACGAAAGAATCGAATTCGATAAACGAGGAACAATCACTGTTCACTCAAAACGATATCAAATCGTGATATTCTCAATATTCAATAATCTGCTCTCAAAACCCTAAAGACGACCTTATAAAGGTGATAACCCTAATGACAAAAGATAACGCAAAAATTACAAAAATAACATTAAATTATAAAATTGCCTAAAAATAGAAAAATGCCCGGAAATCCATCTAAAAGACCCTGAATTGCCAAAATCCAATGCCAACGGCACCGAGTATTGATCAAACGATCGTTTCGCTTCAATCGACCGAATTTGAACCCAATCCGATGTCGTTGACTGATTCTGTATGCCGGTCCTAGGTGCATCAAATGATAAAAAAAAAGCCAACCTTTATTTTTGCCATTGACATGATGAATTTATGCACGCAATACAAGTTCTTTCTAAGTACATTCGAGAAAGGCAAGAACTAACGTGGGTGAAGGATCATATCTCCCATCGGAAACGACACATTTGCATCGTTTTCGACCTTGAAGCTTTGACACGTCTCACATGAAAGCAATCCACCACAGGAATTATTGTGGCCAGCCAGGGTTTCTTTCTTCCTTTTTCTCCCCTTTTCCTTTTGTCTTTTTTATGACATGACAAAGCAAAAAGGGAGGAAAAAACCGGGTTGTAAATGTTCGATTGGAAGGTATTATGCCAGGCCAACCCAAGCTTGGGTCCTGTAAGTTAAATTGATTTGACTCTGGAAAAAGCCTCTCCACTTTAGTGAAACATATAGCTTTTTTTTGTCGTGAAATGGACTTTCATTACTTTGAACCACCAAGTAAACCAGAGTTTTCAACATCAACGCATATTATAAGCAAAAGGGGTTTCACTCCGGCTCCCCTCCAGTGAAACATATAGCTTGACGGGTCAATTCTAAGCAAAAATCGACGAGTTTCGAATGGATTTGGTGAGAAGAGAATCAACTAATCTCTATACTATGAACTAGAAAACGAGTTAGCTCAAGTGGTTCCTCATGCATCTATGAACTTCTCTCCACCCAGATGAGTTCAAGAGCTCTCTCCTGGAACCCAGGCATGGAACTTTCGAAGTTGGTAGAGAGATACATTCGTGTGCTAAATTAAACAGCAACAAAACCTTGAAAAGTTGACTTTGAAAAACAACATACATAACAAGGTGTGCTATGGAAACGTAGTTTTCATATGTATGAGCCAAATTATCTTCTTCAGGTTATGTTGGGTGACGGGTTTGTCCCGAATCCTCTTTATCATTTTCGTATGCAAAGTTGTTGTGACGATTGATGAATCCCGCCCAGCCTTAGAAAGGTCGCATTTTCAAGCCATGCCTGTGTCGGGGAGCCTCGACAAGACATGTCGTGAAGGCCCGAGCTGGGGCAGCCGATATAGGCACATCACCCGATATACATGGCGTTGCACTCGTAGATATATAAGTCTGGGGTGCCTTCAAAATGAAGCATTTTAAAAGCAATGTGAGCATCGGGTGGCGTGGCCCATAAGAGACGTGATCCCTTTCTTTTTTTGTCATTTTTAAGGAGTCCCTAAAATGGGCGTATTCGTCCATCCAAATCAATAATAAAATACGTTAGGTGGTCTGATTACCCAATATCTTTCCAAAAAGTGATATCACTATATGAATAGTAATTGATTAGATAGATAGAAATGATGTTTTAATAAAACAAGATGAAAAGAATGAGAAGAGAAACACCAAATAGTTAACGTGATTCAGACGATCAAGAGAAAAAGAAATCTCTTGGAAGTTTACATCCACGGTGATAAATTCACAATTCATCTTATTTTCTTTGGGGAGAATTTATTGTCCTTTAATAGAGAACAATGCGATGCGTTACAATAATGAATTTGGTAACTATGGATATCGCATAACTCAATCATATTTCCTACTATATTGGAATTAGGAAGATCTTCAATATTTATCTTTCCAACAAATGTTATACTATAAGAGCAATCTAAAAATCTCTCTTAAATTTCTAATGTTGTTGCTCGTTTTTAATCTCATAAATGCAGCAAGCGCTTGGACTATATCTTATTAGATATGGGACATTTAAATTGCTAGTCTAGAAAGTTGTAAACTTCCTTGCATTTTAGTCATATAACTCGTGCATTTAATTCCTGAAATTTGCCAACTCCTTGCGCTTGAATCCTTTTGTTACCTTTCGACCCCACAAAGAAAAAAAAAAAAAACCTTTTGTTACCTCCATTTGTTTTTAAGCTAGTGTACGGAGAATACTAAGTAGTTTTTTTTTTAATTATTTTTTGATAATACGTGGCTTTTCCAATAATTTTCTCAATCCTTGCACACGAAACGACATGCCGCATCAGAAAATTAAAAAGCTAAACTAAGCTTAATAAACATAGAAAATAATTTAAAAAAAAAACGGATGACAAATTGGGGTAATGGCTAGGGAGGGAAGAGGGGCGTTCCGCAATCAACCGGCCCTCACAAGCAACCCTTATCGGGGTTGCGACGGCCCTCACTGATGGTTAGGCAATGGTCATCGGCCCTCATCGTGACCTCGGCGAGGGAAAAAGGGGCCTCGCTGGTTGCTCCTTCCCGCCTCTATGATCCTCCTCTTTTTTTTTCTTGTTTTTTAATCTTCCCTTTTTCTTAGATAATCTTTTACTTTCTATTTTTTTTTAGAATTTACGTTTAAGAAGGAAAAATGACATTAGGAGTGCTAATATTTATGTACAGCGCGCACTTTAGTGTCAATATTTTCTTTCGGAACATTTAAGTGCCAATTTTTTTTAAACGATTATTTTAGTACCAACTCCAATGAGGTCGTCGAAATTGGCACTAAAGTGATCGTTTTTTCTCCGATTTAGCACTTAAGTGATCTAAAAAAAAATATTTGTACCAAAGTGAGCGCCATATACAAATATTAACACTTGGGGTGTCTTTATACCGAATATTTTCTAAATTTTATTTTATATTTCTTGATGTGCCGCAAAAAAAAATGTGATTTTTGTATTGAAAGCGCTCCATCACCACATACATGGGCGCATAAGATTGCAATAGGATGAGTCACATGGCATATTCCATCAACGAAATGCATGAAATTGACAAGTTTTCAGACTTAAATTTCCAAACTTAAATGTGTTTAACAAAGTTCTGGAAATTCTTCTTTTATCTGATTCTATCCTATTCTATTTTATTATACAAATCACGTTGTATACGTTATGTGCCGTGTGCATGTTGCAAAATCTTGCTCCCTCTTAACGCGTCCCCACCCCACTCCCCCTCAAAGGAAGGGATTCGAACCCGTCACCTCCCTCTTCCTAAATGGGAAGAGTAGCCACTAGGGGATTGGCAATCGCCTAGTGGTTAATTTCTAGAATTAAAATGCCCAAAACTGGCAAGTTTTTGGGCTTATCTGTAATTTTCACAGGCGAATATAGCCCCGAGCATGTACAATGTTTTCTTGGCTCACTCGAGACGGCCCGCTCAATCTTTTCTTTTCCCCCACAAAACGCGGCAAGTGAGAATTACCGGTTCATCTAAAACAAGTCATATCTTATTTAAGCCTGTTGAAATTGAGTCAATTGGTGTAATACGTGATTATTTCATATGCTTTAAGTATCACATAGAACGATGCCTATGTAATCAAGCTATGCTCAAGAGCTTGAGTTTAGCTTGATTGCGAACGCGGCATATGTCTTATAGATAATTTGGTGACCCATTCACTCATATCTTTTATCCATAACTCACTATCTCGTAATGGATTTATTTATCATTAGTTTTCTACTGGATAATATGGTGAGCACTTCTCACTTACAGCTTTCTTAATTTGCATTGATCTTTTTTTTAAATTCACCTCTCGTGATTTTGATGGATACATTGTATGGAATTAAAACAATTTGGTGAAAAAATTACGACTTTCGCCGACTTTGGTTCCGTTTATTTCACGAAAAAAACGAAAGAATTGAAAAATATTTTCCTTAAGATGATCGTGTATATCACTTACGAAAATGAATGAATGAAAATTATTTTCATCGCCCACAAAAAATGTTTAGATATAGAATATTGTCGATAATGAAAATATTTTTTCATTGACGAATTATTTCACGTTTCCGTGGAACAAACGAATAAAGTAAATTAGTCCACTGATAACCATTGGACTAAGACGTCTCGAAACGTATAAACCTGCATTAGTGCTGCATAGCCAGGAGTCTATTTTTGGAGCTGATGGTCATTCTTTGCACAATTGAAATTTTGTAGAAACATCACCAATTAGTAAAAATGGAAATGAAAAAGGGTTCAACTCAAGGTCTAAATTTTCATATATCACACTAAAGTCTAGTAAGTATCACAAAAATGATGAAAATTATGCCAAGTTAGGAGAGATTCAAGCTTAATGACACTTAGGTGGCATCTTGGACTAATGGGGATAATGGAAATTATCCAATAACTGCTAGACCTATTGTACGGATGCATATGCAGTCCTAAATTTTATCAATTCTGTCCTAAACTTTTGCGCAGAATTTTAATATAGTCTTTTCGATCAATTTTCGCCGGAAATCGCTAATGTGACAATGTGCTGCGTAGGATAGCTGACAATGAATAAACCACCATGTGAGCGTTTTGTGGTAAAAATTGACTCGAAGAACTCCATTGAATTTTCGAGCAAAGATTTATGACTAATTTGACAAAATCAAAAAGTTAATGACTGAATTGCACCCGTAGAATAAGTTAGGACTTATTGGGTAATTCTTCCGAGGGGTATCCAACTTAACATTCATTTTGTCAATGCTTTGGTGATGTGATTTACTCAGAATCTGGATTGGAATCTAAACAGCATGAAACCCTTCGAGAGAAATGTATCAATGATCCAAAACTTGCCATCCTAAAGCTAATTAAGCATTCATCACTTGTTCAAAATTGGATAATTTGACATAGTGGCTAACCATAATGTTTGATTCATTTAGTATTCTTGATTAATAAGATTCATTTGATTTAATCCTTCCATTTAATTTCAAGGCAATGGATTTACCAAATGTCCTGAATCTTCATCCTATAATAAGAAAATTGCAAAAAGAAGAACTTAAACATTTCCACTTATTGAAAAGTAAACCTCGTGTTCTCATGGATACACTTAAAAAGCTTCTTTTGGCCCTTTAGGGTGGGAATGATAACCGTTCTATTCCTCAAAATAATTTATGATCAAAAATAGATTTTTTTTTATTTTAATTTCCTGACCGAGTTTCAAAACAGAGAAACGCGTTTGATAATGACATAAAATTTCTATTCCTCGAACAGAATTTCGTTTCATAACAACATAAAATTTCTACTAAGGGTGTGCATGGTCCGGGTCGGTCCGGTCCCGGCATGGAACCGAGGACCGGACCAGTAGTCCTGATCCCTATATTTTCAAGACCAGGGACAAGACAGGACTGAGACCGGCTTGTCCCGGCCCAATAGAACCGCTAACACCAATCAACTGATTATAAAAATCTAGCCCTTAGAATAAAATATGCTTCGATTACATATTAATTTATAATTTATAACCTCGATTGAATGAAAAGGTAGGTAAGTTTTTTTTAATCATTGTTCTATTTTATTTTCAAATATTTCTATTTCTTTTTTCTAATTTTATATATATATAACTATATAGCCGGGCCGGTCTGGTCCTAACACATGGAACCGGGGACTAGACCAACCAGGCCGGTCCGGTCCGGTCCGGTCTCAGTATGGTCCCGGCCAGTCCGGTCCAGTTTGTACACCCCTAATTTCTACGGCTTCAACAACCCATGAACGGCGGACAGCGGTCGAAAATTCATGACGAGAAATTTATGTATATGTTCCAAACCTATTTCTGAGCTACAAATTTGTCTCGGGAATAGAACTATGAAATTGCATTGCCAAGCGAATTTATATTCTAAATTTGTTCTTGGGAACAAAAAAAAAAACATAATGGTTATCATGTGCGCCCTTAGCCATGCATTTGGCTACTGATTAGGCTCGAGATCACTAATTTAAAAAACCAAGTAGATGTTGTCAAGTTAAATACATTCATCACATTGGTAAGGGAATTTATGTAACAAACGTTCACAATATTATTTTAAAACAACATTAATAACAAAAAAAATCCAAATTTATGACCTATAATGATTTAATAATACATGGTTAATGGCCAAAACTTACATGTGTCTATATATGTGCATATGTATTTGGGTGTGTATTTTAAGTTAAGATTGTAGATTTAAAATTTAGTTGGGTTGGTTAGACTAAACTATTTTGGACTGAATTTTTGTGGCATAAGTACATGAAGTAATCAAATTTAATCTGACATTATGTATTTATAGATCATCGGCCCATGTCTCTCTTTCATTAAGCATCTGGCCTAGATGCTTCTGGGCCCAAGGTCGGCCCAATACACAAATGCCCCGTGAAGCCCAGCCATTTTTCCTCCAAGTGCAAATAACTAAATCAGGTTTCTCCAGTAAAAACCGTTAAAGAAGATAATTATGATTGATTTTATCCAATACAAAAAAAAAAAACTCCTTTTTTGAGATTTCCTTTATCGGATTCCGGTGTATGAGCTTATCACCCAGTTGTAGACCTGTCAAAATAAGTTATAAACCCATTTCTTTAGTTGTTATATTGATTAGTTATATTTAAAAAAATGAGCCATAAATAATTTCAAACATAATATGAGTGGTAAAGGAATCATAAATCGATCGTAAATGGGTCAAAACTCAGATATGAGTTTTCCTAAATTGGATTAAATATGAAAGAATTTCTAGAATATAAATATGGATCGGATCGGATCGGATATGATATAAGTTGTGTATGGGTCGGGTAGAGATGATTCACTAAATTTGCATTGCAATAAATGGGTTAGATGTGTCTATTTGAATTGGAACATTCATGACTTGATCTGATTCATCTATTTGATGGGTCCACTTCGTTGGTAGCCGAGTTTACTGAGCGTTCTTACTCAAACGGGACCAATCGACGAGCGGACCTCGATCAGATGAGAGCTAAGGGGAACGGGTTCGAATCGCGACGAGACGAGATGTGCGAAATGTCAAGGGTGACAACGCAATAAAACCAACCGTTTGAGGTAGAAGCGAGATTGGAATTGCAAGTCATTAACGTTTTTGTTTTTTTTTTTGGTAAGGGAAAGTCATTAACGTTGGTGATCACTCAAACACCAAATTTAAATCCCTTATATTCTCCTGGATAAACCTATTTGATTTTATGGAACCAAAAAAAAAAAAACAAACAAACAAACAAACAAATTCTGGTTCAAAAGTCTCTGCTTGCGGGTCCACGTGCGCACGCATGCATGGCAAGGATGCTGTGGGTGGGTGGATGCTGGTGTCAGGTTATGGCTGATTTCGTGATTCCCCCCCCCCCCCCCCCCCCCGTCTTCTTTCGATGGTCTTTCAAGCGATTCTATTTTGCCAAAAATTAAGATGCATACATACATACATACATGTACTTGTCGCTAATTCAAGGGAAATTCATGTACGTGTGATTGTATTTTTTTTTATGTGCTGGATTTTGATGTTTACGTTATGTTTTTGGATCCTTTTACACCCTCATTCCGCCTTGACCCAGCTTCGCTTTCGGAGGCAAAATATCGATCTTCTTACGATCTGACCAACTGCTTTCGGGTAATGAATGCATTTGCGGCGCGTGTGATGCGGGATTGCTTGAGCCTCTTAGATTGATCTGTCGAATCAAAGCCACGAGATGGCTTCGAAAGAGCATAATTTGGCATTGAGTCTTACCCAATTAGATTAGTTCCCAGGAGTTTAAAGGTTAAACTCGGGTTGTCGATTGATTGATTCTTCCACGTTTTCCTTATTCGATGGTAAACGACAAGCATACTTTGTAATAATTTTGTTTGGGCCCTTTTGGTTAGCAAGGATGACCCAATCTCAAAGAGAAACAGTCACAGAGAGTGATTCTTTTCATGAAGTTAGGTAGCTAAGGACAAGTCATGAGATAAAAGAACAACGTGGAACCTACAATCAATAATGTCCCATTGAAAATGCTCGGCACTGTGGAAGTTGTTCTTTTTTAGGACAAGATAACGAAATGGGCGTTTAGAAACGAACATTTGGGGCGCAAGCAATGTGGATAGTTCCACTTGGACAAAAACACAAATAGAGTTTGGCATAATCACACTGAACATCTTTTGCTTTGCCGCGAAGCGTCAATATCCTAAACTTTCTTTCGTGCCACCAATACCCCCAAACTTGCACCAGTCCTCAGCGGACTCTCTTTCGCAATGGCCGTTAGCAATTCGACGTGGCAGCATTCGTGGACAATACGGGCGCACGGATCTAACTTGGCGATGGACAAAGTAGAGAGTCCCACTTGGACAAAACACAGATAGAGCTGCCACGCTTGCTGTCGCGGTTGGATTTTTAATGGCCTTATGGACGGGAGAGTACTATCGGTCATCGGTACAAGCTTGGAGGCTCTGGCGAGACGACAAAAAGTTTAGGGTATTTGTGTTCAATTGGAAAAAGGAAAAAAAAATCGAGACTTTCTTTTAGACTATCCTTCTAAGGAAAGATTAGGTGATCTCTTTCCAAAAGTTTAGGGTATTTGTGTTCAACTGGAAAAAGGAAAAAAAAAATCGGGACTTTCTTTTAGACTATCCGATTGAAATTTAGCGCACACATGAATTCAAAGTTGAGGAGAAACTTACGGGTAGAGTGGTAGGTAAGAGTTAGTCCTAAAAATTTATGTTGCTAGAGTCACTGCATTTACTATTCACACCTATTGCATAATGCATACATTTATGATGGAAACTTTAGGCAAAAAAAAAAATGATTTGATTTATTAGTCAAAGCGAGAGGAGGGTGAAGACAAAGCATTTTTCCAACCACCCCGCTTTTAACTTTTCACCATTCGCGCCCTTTGGTCATCATATCAGTTTTTGTCGCGTTGGTCCCCGACTCAATTCATGGTACAACAATCTCATCTGTTGCTGTTAACAGCTCTAAGAACTTTGGAAGCGAAACATTAAAATCGCCCCATCCCGCATGAATCGAGAAATCGGAGGTCTTGCGTTCAAATTCCCTTCTGGCTCCTTAGACCACGCCTTTTTCAAATTAGGTCTCGTTAAGCCGGTGCGAAAACGTTTGGAATATCGGATACGCGTGTTCGTCCGAGGGTCCAACATCTTAGATTTGACTCAGAAGTAGCCCTTACACCGTACCGTATCCATCTTGAGATTCCCAAGACGATGAAACCACGCGATGATGGGTCATGATCATGGCGATCGGTGGCACGAATCGATCGTGAAAGTGGGAAGAAGAAGAAGAAGAAGACGGAGACGGGGACTTGCGAGTTATACTTTCGTATGGAGTTGAAAGAGGGGGAAGTTTTCTTTTTTTTTTTAGGGTTAGTGCAATGGATTTCCATTTTCATCAATGGCTGATGTGAAGGCAGGGCGCGTTTACGAGGGAAAGAAAGAGATCTAGTTATGAAAAAGGGAAGTGGGGTAAAAAGATAGTGACGTTTCGACGTGGGTAGAAATGGACGTTTTTTTTTTGCTCTGCGCACTTTGGCTGCTACTTCAGCGAGAAGTGAAACCGAGTTCAGCAATAAAGTGTCGCATTTTGTGTTCCTTTGATCGGAAACTGCTGTGTTTAATGAATCGGTTGCTCGAGAAGTCAGAGACAGGTTCTTTGGTTCAAGGTCCTAAGCAGAATCGCGTGAAGGGGATAAGCCCAAGACATCCAATAAATGTTTTGCGCCTCGAGAATCCCCTGCAACGGAGTTAATCTTATTATTCGGCGAGCAACAGCAATAAACTACTACAGGATTCAAACAAGTGATACAGACAACTCAACGGTCACTTCATCGGATACGACATCGCTTGTCCTGCCCCCGATTACAGTAATACAATCACAGCACGGAGGGAATATCTTGGTTTTTGTGACGTATATGTTAATAAATCGTGCATGCATCGCGGGAGAAGCAAGAAACGAACCTTTAACCTCATTGGATCAATGGGAGGTCTACCGGTAATTTGCTAACGACCGGAGGATACTTCGGGAATAAGAGATTATCAAAGGGTTAAAAAAAAAAAATTGCAATTTTCAACCAAACAAC
Organism: Rhodomyrtus psidioides; assembly: GCA_021437785.1. Classification (NCBI taxonomy): domain Eukaryota; kingdom Viridiplantae; phylum Streptophyta; class Magnoliopsida; order Myrtales; family Myrtaceae; genus Rhodomyrtus; species Rhodomyrtus psidioides. The sequence goes on along the minus strand of JAILYB010000040.1, from coordinate 3,453,454 downwards.
CCAATTCCGTAAAGTCAGGAATAAATAAGGAAAAAAAAAAAGAAAAAAGAGGGGAGAGGAGATTGTGGGCCCCACAAAAAAAGGGGTCCAAAAATGAATTGTGGTGGTGGGAGCGCACCATCTACCGTCTCCTGCTTAACATTAGCTCTCCCCTCTGCTCCGACTTCACACCGCCTTTGGGGCCCAGTGGGGCCCGAAAAAGTTCTGGGCCCCCATTGCCTTCGGAAAAACATCAGGGCGAACAGAGGCTCCACGTGGCGAACACAGGTTCCATCGAGCTGTGCCCCCACGCCGATGCCGAGCCCCAAGGACTGACTCCCAGTGGCTCTCTTTCCGGGAAAGAGACAGTTCTTTTTAATTCCACGCTGGGGCCCACCGACAGCAACGGCTACATTTTCTCTGAAGCTCGGAGCTCGAGCCACGTGACAGAGCCCCTCTCCTCTCTTAGCTAGCATTTGGCGGGAAGCCTGGTTGCTGCCACCTGGGGGGGCCCACCCTCGCCAGTCCAGAATAGTTGACTAGCAAATGCTGACTTTTTTTTTTTTTTAACTTCCCCCCACCCTTCCATGGTCCCACAAACGGAGCTCCAAGGCCGGCAGGCACCAAAATCGCCCAATGGAGTGAACGAGCGCGCGAGAGGGCAAAAGCGTCAAATAGTAAAAGGCAACAGATAACCCGGGGACAATTTTGGCAAATGAAAAAAAAAAAGAGAGAAAAAAATCAGCTACCGTTACTGTTACATTCTAAGAATTGAGCTGGAAAATGTGATGTTAATAGATGATTTTGTCTTTCGAGCAGTCATGCCGGCGAGTGCTGGGACGTGGGGTCGGCCGATGACGGGATGTCAGGTCCGACTCGACATCCTTCGAGCATGAAAACGACGTCGGACATGGTGGGCCGGCCGAGCGGGTCAGGCGTCGTGCAGAGTAGCCCGACCTTCACTCCTAGCAAGAACTCCTCCCACTCGGATGATTCTGGGTCGAGCTCGAGTAGGCCCGGCTCAAGCAGCTCCGTGATTTGACCCTTCTGGAGCTGTTTCTTGACCCACTTCACAATATCTTCATCTTGTGTGAACATCACTGGCCTCTTCCCGGTCAGCAGCTCGAGCAGCACTATGCCGAAGCTGTAGACATCGGATTCCTTGGTAATTTCCCCAGTCAGTACGGCTTCTGGCGATACATAACCCAGCGTGCCGACCGCAGTAGAAGTGGAGGTTTCGGCGGCGGTCGCGATAGTTAGCCGATCAAGGCCGAAATCTGAGAGATGGGCTTCGAAATCGGCATCGAAGAGCACATTCTGGGGCTTCACATCCCCGTGAACCATCGAGCAAGAGTGGAGAAACGCTAATCCACGGGCAATCCCCAGGGCGATCAGATGGCGCATTGGCCAATTGAGGACGTGGCCGTCTTGGTGGGATGCTTCTTGGAGGAGTGTGGCCAGGTTTCCGTTGGGCATATAGTCGTAGACCAGAAGCCTCAAGTCGGGTGCCCCTGCATAGTAGCCGCGAAGAACTGTCAAATTTCTGTGCTTCACTTTGCCGAGCGCTTCAGATTCTTTTCTGAACATGTTGTCATCAAGTGATCCATCGGGTAGTCTTCGGATTGACAGCACCATCCCGTCATTGAAGCAGGCCTTGAAAACCAATCCATACCGTGTCCTGGCTAATACATTCTCTTCGTCAAATTGCCTAGTAGCTTCAACTGTTTCCGCGAGGGTGATTTTGTTGTTGAACATGACGAGCTTTGGAGCTCCATTATCAGTGCTTCCACGTCCTCCGCTTGATCTAGAACTTGCTCTGCCAGGGCTAGTTTTCTTCTCACCGGCTGCCTTGGCTTTCAGCCTCTTGCGCCATTTCAAGAGGCTGTAGATGTAGAAGCAGCAGAATAAGGTTAGAAGGCAAGCTCCAGATGCGATCACAACAATTAGCAGAATCAACCTTTTCCTCCTCTTCCTCTCAGTTGAATCCTGGCACTTCTTTTGGAGCGGTTTACCACACAAGTTTTGATTATTGGCAAATGCTGAAGAGCTGTTGAAGCGAGAACCAAGCACAGCAGGAATCTCGCCTTCAAGATTATTTCCTGATACGTTGAAACTCGCCAAGCTGGAAATCTGCGTAAAATTGGCAGGGATTTTCCCATCCAAGTTGTTGGTGGAGAGATCCAATGTTTTCAGGTTAGATAGCTCTGTCAATGAGTCAGGAATGCTGCCGGAAAGATGGTTCGAGTCGAGAGACAAAGAAGTCAATGACGAGCACTTTGAGATCTCTTTTGGGATTTCTCCAGACAAATTGTTTCTCCCTAAATCAAGTATCTTCAGACGTGACATTCGAGAGAGATCAGAGGGAATATGACCAGAAAAAGAATTTGATCTGAGGTCAAGAACTTCAAGGTCAGAGCAGTTTCCTAGCTCTGGGTGGATCAACCCAGAAATCCGGTTCCCCGACAATGAGAGAACCACTAGTGACCGAAGGAACCCGAACGTCGGAGGAAGCTGACCAGAAAAGAAATTGGAACTGAGGTTCAAGTAACGCAAACCCACCAAACTACTAAACCCTTCAGGAACATCACCAGATAACTTGTTCTCCTGCAGAGCAACGACTTGCAAACTGGGCAAACCTGCAAGCTCAAGTGGCAACTCGCCAGACAAATTCTGCTTGCTCAAATCAAGGGTAGTTAGCTTAAAAAGATTGCCCAAACCAGCTGGTATAGACCCCGAAAGATCATTGTCGCTCATGTTCAAGACCACTAATCTGCTCAAGTTCCCAATATTCGCAGGCACCTGACCTGAGAATTTATTTCCACTCAGGTCCAATGTAGTCAAGTTGCTCATCCCCATCATCTGCTCCGGCAATGTACCGATGAAGCTGTTGCGCCTTAAATTCAAAGTTTCAAGGCCCGCGAGATTACTGATACTTGCAGGAACCAAACCAGAGAACAGATTACCCCCGAGGGACAAAATCCTCAAACCTCTAAATTCACCTAAAAATCCAGGAACCTCCCCAGTAAGTCTATTCCCTTCGAGATCAAGCACCTGCAAAGAACTGCAGTTTCGGATCTCGACAGGAATGGCTCCACTGAAAGAGTTGTTCCCCATCCTCAGGTCCTCCAATCTAAACAAATTTCCCATCGCACCCGGAAGTGAACCAGAAAGCAAGTTCCTCGAAAAATCTAATGCAGTCAAAGTGGATACATTGGTTAACCACGAAGGAAACGTGCCTGTTATTAAATTCTCCTGGAGATCCAAAACTTGCAAGACGCCGAAACACGCCATGTTCTTCGGACCAACAATGTCCGTGAGCCCATTAAAGCCGAGTTGAACGATTCTAAGAGACGGCGAATTACCTGACACGTTGCAGAACAGTGAAGCCGGCACTGAACCGGAGAAGTTATTCCGTGACAGCGCGACCACCTGGAGCTTCTGGAGGGCGCCAATGGCCGAAGGTATCACTCCACTAAGCGCATTACCCTCGGCGCTCAAATGCACGAGCGAAGAACAATTAGCGACCGCAGAGGGCAAAGTTCCATCTAATAGATTGTAATCGAGCCAGAGATACTCTAACTCCTGAAGCTCGCCGAACAGTGCAGGAATCTCACCGGTGAAGTTGTTATACGAGAGATTGATGAGCTTTAACAGAGACAAGTTGGATAGGCTTCGCGGAATGGTACCGGAGAAGGAGTTGGAGGAGAGATCGAGATACCGGAGGTTGATAGGGAGGCCGCCGGCTATCTCGCCGGAGAGGCGATTCTGCGCCAGGTTCAGGACGTGAAGATCCGTGAGGTTCGCTATCTCCGGGGGGATGTCGCCGGAGAACGAGTTGTATTGCAGGAAGACGGCGGTCAGGCGACTGCATTTGGCGAGGGAGGCGGGAATGGTCCCGTTGAAGGAGTTTGACCTGAGGCTGAGCTTGCTCAGCATCGCGAGGCCGGAAATACGGTCGGTGAGCGGGCCGGCGAGCTGTAGCCGGGGGAGACGGAGCTCGGTGACCCGGCCGCTGGTGCAGGTGACGCCGCGCCAGTCGCAGGGAGCCGACGGGGTGGACGGATCCCAGCCGTCCAGCGCGCCGAGCGGGTCGTGGAGGCCGAGCTTGAAGGAGGTGAGAGACCCGATTTCGGCGGCCGCCTGGGAGCGAGCCAGAGGCGGCGCGGAAAGCGCCACCGCGACGAGGAGGAGGAGGACGAGGCGGAGGAAGAGTGGAGAAGCGGCCATCGCGAGACGACGCTTGGAGAAAGGCAGAGAGCGAAACGGGAGGAGGAGGAGGAGGAGGGAGGCTAAAGGACGCGTCGCGGAGAGGGAGGCTTCGTCGTCGCCATCGCCATTTCTGAAGCTCGAGTAGAGCGAGCGCAAATGCTGCGGAGACAAGAGGAGAAGAGGAGAGAGAGAGAGGTGTTTCACTGCCGTGGGGGGGGTTTTTGTTTTGTTTCTTTCCCCGCATTTCAAAAAGCCCCGAAAAGGTTTTCCCGGTGGTGGGGCCGGGTCGGGTCAAGCCTTATATTTGTATAAAAAGGAGAAAAGCCTCCATATGACCAGATGCGGGCCGAATCATTGAGCCCGGGGTTGTCATCTTATCTTTTGCCCTTAATAAGTCATGATTAGCGAATTTTAACCGATAATTAACTGGCGCTACTCATTAATTTTGTGGACGGGTGTCTCCGCAAGCAAATGGGAGTTAATTTAGCGTTTCATGGACCTCTTCTTGACACGGTTTTTATACTTTTTTGCTCGAAATTATACTGCTTTGTCTTGACATCGTGATGTCGCCGTCCTTTTGTTTTTTTCTATTTTTTCTTTGCTCAAGACTCGAAATTTAGATAAAATGACGTGTTTGTGAATTTCTATTTTGCGTGAGACCCCCTCCTTCTTCTTCTTTCTTTCTAATTAAATTAGGATGCTGACGTCTACAAAAAGAAATGCGCCGGTACCGAAGTCGTTTTATGAGGAGTAACGATGAGAGATCCGTCTCTGTCTTTCCTAAAAAAGGCCGCGAGTTCGATTCACAACGCGAGCGACTTTCCAAATGACTCATACGGCGTCGTCTGGCTGCGGCATGACCTCCTGCGAACAGACAATCAAACTCGGTATTTCATGCGATGCGGGGTGACGCGAGTGATGCAAGGTAGCTACACCCTCAAACCCTACATTCTATGGCGGGGTCATGACGCCCTTACACAGCAACGTCCAAAAAAGGGTCGCTAGCATTAATCGCCATTTCCCGCCCTTTCACTGATGGGAAAGGAAAAAAAAAAAACGCCCTCCCCCAAAAATGGAAAGTCAAAGCAATCACTTTGTTGATCAAAATTCAGGAGTGTTTCCGAGCTATTATGAATCCTTTAACTCTCGCTTCAATTTTGTTGTTTCAATTTCAAATTATTATCTAAAAATCATTTTGTTGGTCTTAAAGAAAGAAAGAAAGAAAAAGGAACCGTGGGTGCTCGAGCGTTGTTCTAACCATTCGTCTCGTTGCATTCAATTGGAGATGGGGGGAATTACACCAAGCGATAAAAGAGTTACCCTCCTCATTTCAACCCCAAATTGTACTAAACCCCCTAATGTCAGTCGTGTGAGAATCAATATAATTTCGTGTTCCCAAAATCCTTAGCCGATACATAATTTTAGCTCTTTAGCTCCCCCGCCTTAAGTTAGTTCATGCGCATCGAACCAGGCGGTCGATAAAAAGCCAAAGCCTCCCCCGGCAATAATGATTGACAAAGAGAAGAGGGGGAATTGTCCTTTCTTCCTTTCCCATCGAACCTCTGTTGCTGTTGCTGTCGCTGTCCCTCCCCTCCTTTTGACTTTTGCTGCGGGGTGATGTTCCGGCTCTGTTTCTTTTCCATTGGTGCTTTTACGCTGTCGTTTGACCGGACGTCGCACCCACCCCCGCAGATTTGCAATTCGCTGCATCTCTTTTCTTTTTTTACTTGGAGTGATTTGGGTCAAAGATTACTATAAAAGAGTGCCATCATTCCAAATCCCCCCCCTCCCTTTTTTCGAAAGGCGATCGACACTTGAGCCGTGGAGGGAAGCCGGAAGCCCATGGAAACAGTAAAAGGGAATTTTGAGTTAGTTTTCATCCCTTGGTGGGAAGGCAAATTCCAGAGACGCGAAATCGCGGGCCAACTCGAGTTGCATTCGAACCCTCGTTCTCGACAAAAGAGCAATAACGGAAGAGGTGAGGGGTTCTAAGTTCATTTTAGGTTCCACATGAAAACCTGCATCTCTGAATCGTTAAAAAAAAAAATTGGAACTTTCCATGTCACAGGTTACGAGAACTATTCAAGTTCCACGGTATTCTCGGTTGGACTATTGCAATGATTTATCACCTCTGATGAGCATTTCGTGCTGTTACAATTCACTGATCACAACTTATATTTAAATACACAAAAAATAAAAATAAAAATAAGTAAAGTATGATTCCAATTTGCACACTAAACACCGGACGTTATAGAATACCGCAGGATCGCGCGAATATACAGAACAAGAAAAACACAAAGACTTATTCTAAGTTCCACACTCCTAGAACATGTAACTCACCCATTGGAACCGGTTCCTTAATTGTTGTACTCTGGAACCCGTGACTTACCATGTTTTCATCGGTCCGATTCCACCCTGAAACCACGGTCGTCCCTAAATAACAGTCACAAAAGGGAGAATGTACTTGTAGCGTGCTGTTCCATTCCAACCCAGTGGTCGCACACTGCTTAGGGAGGAGTAACTGACGGAAAGGGTAGTCAATTGAACTAATGAGTTGGATAACTGTCCCAAGATACCTTTGAGAGAGAGAGAGAGAAAGAGTCATAAAAGGAGAAGCCAGTGAGAACGTGCTGGATCTTTAAAGGCCATGGAAAAAAAAAAAAGGGTAAAGGGCGTCACTCCATTAGTGAGGTCATGCGGGTGAATTGATGCGCCCTTTTCGGCATGCCCTGACAGCTATAGGAATTATTGCTCAGGCACAGCTGATATGACTCCACACTGATCCTTCCCTCCCTCTGCATATTTTCATATTAACCTCATCTGTGCATAGTTTCTTTCTGCATGTCTAGAGAGCTCCGGCCCGGATTGGCAGAGTCGAAATCCGACTTCTCGCCCCCCCCCCCCCCCCCCCCGTGTGTCCTCGGTTGGAGCACCGTTGTCACGATGCACCGGGCTGAGCATTGCCCCCCCCCCCCATGTCAATGCAGAAGAATCAACTGGAGTCAAGCTGGAGAGCAGCAAACTACCACCGGGTTAAATGACACGAAAAGCAACGGGGAAACATAAACTTAAGCAGCACGACCCCAGGAATTTAGGGCAGGGTGGGGGAGAGGACAAAAACCAAAGCAAAAGACGAAAGTAGTATCTATCAATATCATGAGCCAAGTTAGTGGGCGTTTCTGGTTAGATCCAAAGCAAGGCCCACGTAGACAGACCAGAAATGGGGCGTTGAACTTAAAAGAAATCAACAGATCCCCTTTTTTTGGGGGGTGGGGTGGGGGGAGCATTGACCCAATTGAAGCACAGAAAGTTCCCAAGCTTGAATCTTGAATGCTTGCAGTTGCAGATGTAGTTCCCTTCCGGTGATATATGAGTTTTTATTGTCCTCAATTATCACTAGTGTCTGAAGCTGTTCGAGCTCTTATCTATCGCGACCTTCTAACTCGTTACCTTCCGAGCATTGAATATCAACAAGGTCGGAAGTGGGGCGGGAGGACCTGGGCATCTTCATAAACCTATCATGGTCAACCGAATAAATGCCAGGTTGTTCCGGGTTTCACCCACTCTCTGCAATGTTTGGCTTTCGGAATTATCCTTGTTGGGACCATATTCAGAATATTCCAAACCTTCTAATTTGATTAAGCCTTCTAAACTGTGCCTAATGAGATGTGACAGAGCCGATATTCCAAGCTTTTATCGGACACTCCAATTCGGTACCGATACGACAAATATACCCTTCTTCACATTTACATCCGAAAATCCTATGTGAGTCGGCTTACGTGGTCAGCGACAAGCAAATGGAGCTGACATGGATCCGGCGTCGGCTTTAGCGAAGCCGGACGCAAGAATTTGCAGACGGAAGATGAAAGGACTTCCATGGGGGTCGATGAATTGCTCATGGCAAGGATGAATCAAATGATCTGTATGGAAGCTTTGTGCTTCCGCGCGGCGACGCCTCAGAGAAACGAATCCACGGTGCCCATTGACCGATTCCATTCGATTCGGGCGTACTTGAGGTGGTTGACTTGATTTTTTTTTTTTTTTTTTTTTTTTTGGCCCATTTAGGATTCGGTTCGTGCTGAAACTTTCCTGGGTATCATCCGTCTGGTTACAAATTGAAGTTCTGGATTTGGTTCGACGGGTTTGATCCCGTCGGTCCTCGCCGAGACAGCTCAATAGCTTCAAACAAACCAATTCTGGATTTGGAAGCGGGTCGGGTTGATAAAGGGGAACCCGGATTTTCAGGTATCCCTCTTGCGAGCGAGAGCGTGTGGCGTTCGGAAAATGTTCGGCCCATTGGGCCTATCGCGGGCCAATTTGTTGCGTTACAAATGGGTCCAATGATAGTGCATAAGTGGCCCTTATATCACACGAATTGTGTGGGTATTCTTGAGATTACAAGTTCATTCTAGGAAAATAGAAAGAAGTTTTTCCTTTCCAAATGATGGCAAATAGTTTCCCGCTCATTTTCAGATTTCAGCAAACATCGGAACATATTGTCACCTTCCTGGGAAATGTTTAACCGTTTTCTACAAATGCCAAATTTTTCGAGTAACAAACGGAACCTATATATATGTTTTTTTTTCTTCTAACCGAGAATGTATTTGTTTCATGAAAAACTTTATTTTAAAGGAGACGGTTTCTTCGCAAATTCATGTTTAAGAAAAGTGATTGATTTTCCCTTATTTGGTTGTAAGTATGAAAAAAAGAGGGAAGTAGTTTTCCAGTGTTTCGATTTCCTTTCGAGACATGATTTCCTTAAGGATAGATTATGTAATGTCATTGAATGAAATATCAAGCTACGAATTCACAATTGTTGGCATAGAAAATATCGAGTGAAATACTTTTAAAAGGAAACTATGGGAAAAAGAAAAGGAAGTTGTAAAGGTCTAGTAACTACAAACATTAACATACATGAAATCATTCAATTTTTCTTCACTTTTCTCTCTGATGTTGAAGTCTGTGTTGGAAATAAGTGAAGTGGTAAATACAATCTACTTTGGCACTTTAGCGTATAGTTTCTATGCTCTTCACCTCAATGCCCGGCGATGATTAAAAGGTAAAACCAGTAATTGAAAGTATTGGTTTTTTCTTGTTATCTTTCCTTTCTTTATAATTTTTTTTTCTATTTACTTTTGCTGACCTAGGGCCTTGGCCATGGCCGACGGAGGTTGCCAGCCACAGACAAGAGCATTGCAGCCCTCGTCGAACCCGGCAAGGGCATCACGGCTCTCCATGCAGTCGAGACCTCGCACCGGTAGAGTGAAATAGAAAAATGAAAAAGAAAAAAAAAAAAGAAAAAAATTGCAAAAATCGTCCATGTCAATGTTGATCGTGCCATGTAAGATGGTTGCATCTATATCGGTATTTCCATCCAAAATTGGCAGGAAGAAGTCCATTTGCTAAATCCTTGAAAGGTTTCTGACTAAATTAGCCACATTAAAAAAATTATATTTGAACTATTTGATTTATGAATTTTTGGATCATTATTCCTCTATTTCCGTTAGGGTCCCCCCCCTTTTTTTTTTTTAAAGTCCTCTACTTGCCCAAATTTTTAATATGCTTTCAATAGAAATATTGAATACCTAATCAAAGAAAATCCACATCTTCATCACCAAATTAGATAATGAATTTGTTTGGAAGTCGATCTAGAGGTTTGAGATGAACTAACTTCTTTAGATGTCTTTTTTTTCTTTTCGTTCTTTGAATATCTCTGGTTACGAGCAGTTTGTTAATAGTGCAATAACTTTCCTAACGATGTTCACTTTGGTATCAAAATTTTTCGTCAAGTCACTTTAAGTGTCAAACTGGAGAAAAAACGATTGCTTGATTGCCTCCGACGTCAAATTCTAGCAAAAAAAAAAAAATCTTACATGGCTTTTCAAATTATTTTTGGGCTCACACGTTGACTTTTCAAAAAATTGACCTTGCTATGAAGATGAGACCATGAAGTGGAGGATTGAGCACGAAACTTATGCGATGAAGATGAAGACAAGGCCAGCGATAGACATTGGCTGAATCCACGTCCTTGCGAAATCTCGACAAGATCCTGAAGACCAGCCAATGAACGTTGTACGCGACTAACGACCCCATCTTCGGCAACCACGGGAAGCTTTACATAATTTAACCCCAATTTATCAATTTTGGAGGAAAATGGACAAACAACGTTGTTTTTTTTTTTTTTCTGATTGAAATTCTCCAAAGTCAATGAAATAATCCGTTGAAAAGTTTTGGCATTAAAGTAAGCTCTGTACGAAAATTATAATACCTGTAAAAAAAAAAATTGTGCGTGCATCTATGCTATAGGATATGTAGGTTGGCACTATCATGGACCAAATTCCCCCGTACTTACGTTAGGGATGATCGGTTTCCGGTCCGGTGGTCCCGATTCCCATTTTTCGTAATCGAGGACCAGACCGGACCGGACCCGGGCAGTTCCAAGGAACCAATAAGATTGCCGCCGCTTCCCCTTCCGTGATCTCCTTCGACTTTTGCTCACTCGATCTTCAGTTACTCTCTCCTTCTCCCCACCCGTGCTTGTGCGTTTCCGCAGATCTTGTTGCATGCATTACGGGGGCCTTATACGGTCTTGTTGGTTTATATCGCCTCGCTTTTTTTTCCCAACTTAAAAAATCACAAAAAAGGAAAATGTAGAGCACTAGTCACAAAAACACCTCATTTTCACGCTCAACCAATGAAAGTATCTTTTTTTTTTTTTGGTCGAATCAATGAAAGTATCTAATACACATAAAATTGATCAATTTCTGTTGACCTCATTTCCAAGGAACTATTAAGATTGCCACAGCTTCTCTTTCCGTCATCTCCTCCGACTTTTGGTCTGTTGATCTTCAGTTACTCTCCTTCGATCGAAATGTGTAGGTTTCCTTACCGATTTTGAGATGCTCTTTGGTTGTTACACTCACACACACACACACACACACACACACACACACACACACACTCTCTCTCTCTCTCTCTCTCTCTCTCTCTCTATATATATATATATATATATATCTCTAAAAAATTAACCGGTCCGATATGATTTTATACCCCTAGAATCAAGAATCGGATCGCCTGGCCACCGATTCAAATTTTAAGAACAACAAACTGGACCGTGGCTCTGTAGAATCGAGAACTGGACCACCGGTCCAGGCAATTCCGATTCAGGCGGTCCGATTTACTCACCCCTAACTCATGCACCCATGTAAATGAAGCTTTGTCGCATTGGGGTGATGAGTGAGCGATGCATAAGGGATGATACAACTGGTCAGTGGGAGTGTGGTCAAGTGGTTTGTGCTAGCAGTTCTAGAATAAAAAAGATTATACTCTTAGGAGCTCCGAAGGCGTGTGACTTCCTGGAATTTTGACGTCTGTAAGGAAAATTATAAATTCCAGCGTAGAAAATAAAGTTGGATTTTGAGGATTTAAGAGACGATGATTGGTCGTGCCGAAAAGTCTATCAGAAAAAGTCAAGTTTGAATAGTCAAACGTCGACTCGTAGAACCGAGACCCTCGCATTTGAATCTAGCCTTGACCGAACCTTAGTCGCGGGATTTCTAGATTCGCCCTAAGTTTTAGAACCGGTAGTTTAATTTACCAAGTTAGCTAAATTACTCTTTTGCCATATATTTTATTGATGTAAAATGAAATATTTTATGTGTGATTTGAATTTCATGTGGGCCCTATTTTCTTTTTATTTCATGCTATTACTCGGTCGAACCTTTATATGGGATTTGAACAAAAGAGATAGGTCCCACTTCCATTAGTTTTCAATCGAATTTCCCCCGTATGGTTTCTATTCTCCAAAGACGTCACCATAATATAACGCCGGCCTTTGAAAAACTCTCCTCCAAGTTTCCTTCATGTGGCCCACGTGACTTCCCTCTCTCTCCTCTCACGCGACCAGACCTCTCCCTCTTCCTTTTCATCTTCTTCATTTTTATTCTGGAACATGTTCAACATCCCGCAGAGATCCTCTGTCACGCCCCAACCCCGGCGGGCACGCCAACATCCCAAAAAGCCGTCAATACAATTTAGAAAACTCAGGATCCAGCGGCTTAACTCGTTGAGCGCGATATGAAAAGCACATGCAGAAACGAAAACAAACCCCGAACATAAAAACAAACATGGTAACATAGGATTAAAAACAAACCCACATCGTCTTACAAATAAAAGGGTCTAGTACAACAAAAGACATAAGGGTTCAGAGGAAAGTACTATAGGACTACAAAAGAAACTCCCAAAAAAGAAATTCATAAACTAGACGGACTCGTCTTCGTCTTCCTCATTTTCCTTCTTCATCATCTTCGAAGTATTTTTCAAGGCTTTGGGTCTGAAAATGTTGGTCTCACGACTGGGTGAGATAATAATATCAGTAAGATAACCCTAACCCTAAGCTAGACTATTGGTACCTCTAAGCATGTTTGAAAATATGTAAGTTTTGGAAAATCACTTTTCACACATGACATTCAAGCAATTGGCATAACAAAGCAACTCAGGCATGTCAGGTTCATGTCTTTCACACTTTCACTTTTTCATCTGAATTTTTCAAGCCATACAGGCATAATAGACATTCCAGGCATTCTAGCTAATTCAAGCATACAGACTCAAAAACACCTCAAGGTCATGTTTCAGTCTTTTATCTTCTTTACGCCCATCAAGGGCCGCCCTACTTAGGCCGCGAGATGATTCGGTCAATCACATGACTCTCGACGTCTTATCGAGATGATTCGGTCATCATGACTCTCACTGCGAGATGATTCGGTCTCTATAGCGACACTCGACACTCCGCGCCATCGAGATGATTCGGTCAACTATATGACTCTCGCATCTGGACCTAGAGATGATTCGATCACTACCTGACTCTCGATTCTTACAACCTTCGAGATGATTTGGTCAAGGTAGGACTCTCTAGCCGCAAGACCTCGTTAGGTTAATGGGAGTAACTCCCTCCCCAACTCAATGCATTGGCCATAAACATAATTGTGAACCTTTTCATTAATCCCAATTTCACAATCACAAGCAAATTCATGCCATCACCATTTAAGGCACGCATTCAAGCACATCTGGTTCATCAATTAAAACAAGCCATTCGGCCATCATACACATGCACATCGTCACACTATGCATCACTTGACACCAATTGCGAAACCGAGCATTAAAGCCCTCGATTGAATCCCAATTAATCAACACATGCCCATTTTCTCACATAGCATTTCATCATCAAACAACCACATCATCAACTTGACACTCCCTAGGCATGTTAAAGGGACATTCAATCAAAAACGTCATCAATGACCCCAATCCACAGAACTGCCCACCCACGACCAGGTTCGTTCTCAAGAAAACTGACATTTTTCATTGACAATTTGAGAAAACAAATTCTAGGATCTTGTTCTTCAAGACCTTACGGACATGTGGACGAAAAAGGTACTCAATTTAGATATCGGATGAATTAAAATGGGCCATTTAAAAATTGGTGCGCGCTGAAAACAGATTTGGGCAGTTTCGGGTCTCTCACGTGTTTCTCACCAAAACAGCCTTTAAAACCTCTTTCAATTTCACCAAAGATCTACCCTTTAGTAACTCATCATCCTAGGGAAAGATTATAATCAACTTACCAAGCTAATTTAAGCAACAAACTCCTCCAAGAACCGCAACAATATTTGGATCCTAATCTGTCCGGTGCAGGGTATGTTCTGTTCCTAGGGAATTCCATGCAAACCGGCCATCAAAACTTCAATCCAACTCACATATCCCTTGCTAACATGTAGTATCATGTCTTAGGATGTCTTACCAACAGCTCATGGTAAGGAATGAGCTTGGAATCCCTCGTTTTCCATTCTCCTTGAGTTTGGAGAATGATGAGCATGGAATTTCCATAGACTTGTAATCTTCGCACCCTCATGGAGATGGCTAACTGTAAGCCGAGAATACATGCCTCATATTCTGATATATTATTGGTGCATGGGAATGCCAATTTTGCAGCGACTGGATAATGTTGGCCTTCCCGGGATATCAGAACTGCCCCAGTGCCAGCTCCTGACAGGTTGACTGCGCCATCGAAATATATGATCCATTTATCTTCTGATAATGCCAGGATTTGATCTTCAGTTTGAGCTTCCTTTGGAGCCACTCTCGCATGGGAGTTTTCTGCTAGCGTATCTGCTATAGCTCGTCCCTTAACAGACTTTCGGGGCGAACTTCTTATGTCAAACTCAGATAGCATAACTTGCCATTTAGCCAGTTTTCCAATTAGAGCCGGTTTCTCCAGTAGATATTTGATCGGATCGTTCTCCGTCACTAAAAGTATGTGATGGTGCAGGGTGTATTGCCTCAATCTGTGAAGCACCCAAACTACTGCCACACATGTTCTTTCAATAGGGGAGTAATTCATCTCGGACATAGTAAACTTTTTACTCAAATAATATATAGCCCTTTCTTTGCCATCTTCTGGACTAGTCTGAGCAAGCAAAGCTCCTAGTGACTCTTGATGAACGGTCAAGTACAGGGTCAATGGATGCCCTGGAGTTAGGGGTACAAGAACCGGTGGAGAGGTCAAGTATTCCTTAATCTTCTGAAACACTCGATGACATTCTGCATCCCAAGCTATTTTTGCACCCTTCTTTAAGAGTTTGAAGAATGGTTTAGCTATGTCAGTCAGTTGGCATATATACCTAGCGATATAATTCAGTCGCCCCAAAAGGCTTCTTATTTCTTTCACCGTTGACGGGGTTGCTATGTCATTTATAGCTTTGATCTTAGAAGGGTCGATCTCAATGCCCATGTGGCTAACTACGAATCCCAGCAGCTTCCCAGACTTTGCCCCAAATATGCACTTATTGGAGTTCAACCTCAGCTTGTACTTCCGCAAACGCTCAAATAACTTTCTCAATTCCTGAGCATGATCTTGTCCTAGTTTGGACTTAGCGATCATGTCATCAACATATACTTCGATCTCCTTGTGGATCATATCATGGAATAAGGTTACCATAGCCTTTTGATATGTTGCCCCAGCGTTCCTCAACCCGAAAGGCATGACTTTGTAACAGAAGTTCCCCCACGGGGTTGTGAACGAGGTCTTAGCCCGATCCTCCTCCTTTATGAGTATCTGGTTGTATCCGGAGAACCCGTCCATGAATGAGAACAGCTCATATCTAGCTGTACTATCCACTAATACATCAGTATGAGGAAGTGGGAAGTCGTCTTTCGGGCTCGCCTTGTTCAAATCTCGATAGTGTACGCAAATACGGATTCTTCCGTCCTTTTTCATCACTGGGACAATATTGGCAATCCAATTAGAATATGGAATTGCCTCAATAAAACCCACCTTTAAAAGCTTTATCACTTCTTCTTTGATTTTATTAGACAACTTCGGTTTCATCCTTCTACTCCCCTGTTTTACGGGTTTGGAACCTGGATTGATGGGCAATGCATACTCTACGATACTAGGATCCTGACCCGACATATCTGCGTACGACCATGCAAAGATATCTTGATATTCTCTGAGCAACTCGGTGATTCTAGATGCTTCCGTTTGAGATAGGTGTCCCCCGATTCTTACTTCTCTGACATTTTCCGAGTTTCCCAAGTTAACGGCAATTGGTTCTTCAGTGGTGGGAGGTCTAGATTCTTCAAAGGCAATGCACTCTCTCTGAATGGCCATCTGACCCTCATCCTCATCCTCTTCGATATCACAAGAATAATCGCCCTGACAATCCGAGTCGCCTAATAATCTAGTATGCATGTTTGGAATGATATGCATGAAATGTCATGAAAATGGTCAGTTTAGTCTATTCATATAAGTGAAACGCATGATTTTATGAAAAATCTTTTCGAAAGAGATTTCAAAATAAGGAATAATGAAAAATGGAACCAGTCCTCATATCCTCAGACACTATTGGTCCTTTAAAATCATTTGAAAATCAGGGAACATAGGGCAAATCAGGCCTCAAGCCTCAAATCAAGAAGGCAATTATCATCATCGGGCCGATCTGTTATCCCATATGTCCTTAATAAAACTGGAAATGTTTTGCAAAATGGACCGCATTACAAAGTGTGCTATTTGGACCAACGATCGGATATCCAAAGGCATTTTCCGCTTACATTCGAAATAGAAAGGAAAATGACAGAATTGAATTGAAATGCAATAGCAGAGTCAACGACACAAGCAATAAAACGAAATACTGAAAGCGAAAGAGAGGCCTCTTTACTCCTGGATATCGTTGTCCGCACTGAGCCACTCAATAACGACATTCACAATATCTTCGAGGAAGGGATTTCCCAAATCAGGATCAACCGCATCGAGCACAACTTCGTCCGCCAGCCACTTGGAACCCTTGGAGAAAAACTGGTCCAGCTCATTGTCAAACATCTAGCTTTGCCTCTCCAGGCACTTGAACCAATAAAGGAACCACCTCGACCTCCTTTGCGTCCACTGCGTTCATGATTCTTATCCCTGCCTCGGCCTAAGCCTCGGCCTCCATGGCGATTTTCCATAACATGGTGCAAATTTCGCTCACCAGAATATCCTAGGCCAATTCTGCGTTCGTTCGAGCTCAGTTGCAAAGGTGCGCGAATCCCCTGGTTATGCTTACCTAGACCACCTCCTGGAATAAATCCATAGGATAACAGCATCTTTCCTGGCAAAAGGGCGTACTAGGAGAGTGTAGGAACTCTTAGCTTGGTCCCCACAGGCGTATAAACGACTGCCACCAGGTCAAGGGAATGGTAACTCGCCTCCTCTTTCCCCTCAGGCTCCACATGTGGAACGACACTATTCTGGTATGACATGAGATCCACTTCACCATGCACAGTGATTACTTTGTTGTCAATTACAAAGCGGACCTTCTGGTGTAAACTGGACGGTACAGCTCCAGCTATGTGGATCCATGGTCTCCCAAGAAGGAATCCGAAGACACTCGGCAAATCCATCACTTGAAACTCGATGGAAAACTTGGTTGGGCCTATGAAAACATCTAGCTCGATCTCTCCGACCACAGCTTTCCTCATTCCATCAAAAGCTCTAATACTAGCTTTGGAGGTTCTGACTAGTTCCTCATTTATGCCTAGATTCCTTAAAGTGGCCAGAGGACAAATGTTAAAAGCGGAGCCATTATCGATCAATACATGAGACACATGCTTGCCATGGCATTTCACCGCGATGTATAATGCCTTATTATGCGCCCGCCCTTCCATTGGGAAATGCTCATCCGAGAAACTTATCTGATCTTTCAGCAAAATAGCGCCAACGAAGTCTTCCAAATGAACCTCGTTAATAGATTCGGGTACGTGCACTTCGTTCAGAATCTTCATAAGAGCCTCCTTGTGCTTTTCAGAATTTATGAACAGATCTAGTAGAGAGATCTGGGCCGGCATCTTCCGCAATCGCTCTATCACCTCGAACTCGCTTGTCTTAACAATAGACAATAACTTTTCGGCATCTTCTTTAGATACTTCTCTTTTCTCAGGCTCACCTTCTCGTGGTGCATAGAATCTCCCCGATCGCACGACGGCGCTGATCTCGCCCGTCCCACAATCCCAATGAACTTCCTTAGGATTATAATCATCTACATGGGGAATCTTTATCACCACAGGTGAGGCCCTCTTAATTCCTACATTCGACTTGTTATCCGCTTCGTCGTCAGCAAGACGGATTACAACCGGCTTAATCAGGCAATCACCATCTCCCTTCCAATTGTCGATCCTATTTAATTTGATGATAAAAAGCTTCGTATTTCCCACCATTCCAACCAGATCGCCGAGCTCTTCAGAATCAGACCCGCATATAGGTTCTTCATAGTGTACGCCACGCGACCATCTCACTAGTGAAATTCCTTCATTATGGAGAGCTTCGTCATTTCTTCTATTCCAGGACTTGGCACCCGTGCCTCGAATCCTTCCATTTCGTAGACCCCATTCGATTCCTTCTCTAACTAGCCCCAAGTAGGAAAAAAAACTGATAAGTCGAAGTAAACATTTGCTCAAAAAATTCGTGCGGAAGGGACTTCAAGAAATATCCCTCTAACTCTTCCTCGGTCATAAGGGGAAGAACCCGTGATGCTTGCATCCTCCACCTATGTTCATAGGGTCTAAATTCTTCGTCTAGTCTACAATCTGGTTCTACGGACTCGATGTCTCCCATTAAACCCTCCTGTGGGACCCTCCACAGCTCGCCTTGTTTGATCTCGATGACGAGTTGATTCCAAGACAAACGGGTAGAAGCATGAATCCCCCCAAACACGTCATCGTCAGACCTGCCGATCACCTCAGACTCATCAACTTCGTTAGACACAGCATTTTTCTCTCCTTCGAGATATCCTTCCTGCTCGGGTAAGATGAAGCAACTGCCAAAATATCGCGAAACTTATCCATATCCACTCTGAATTCTAAACGATTCTCCTCTTCATCGTCAAAGATCACCCCCACAGCTTGATGATCAGGAAGTGGATTTTGTTGCACATTTGGCTCCATTTTGTCGAATTCAAGGATACGACTATCGATAATGGCTTGCACCTTATGCTTCAAAATAATACAATTGTCTACAATATGGCCCTTCTCTCCCATGTGATAGACACATGAATGACTCTCATCGTACCCATTATACTTCACCGGATTCGGCCTTGAGGGCTCTTTAGCAACTAAGTGCTCCTCTAGCAGCATAGGAAGTTACTTCGATAATGGCCTAGGCAGGGGCGTGAATTGCTTGGGAGGCAACTTCTTCTTTGGCTCATATTGTCTCTGTGCCGACCATGACGAGTTTCCTTGCACAGAACTTGAATTAGAGAACTGTTTAGGCCTAGGCGGATTTGGTACAAAGGCCACATCAACTCTAGCCTCCATCTCCTTCCGGATTGGGTATTGACGTCTCGCTGCTATTTCTGGTGTTTTCCTTTCTCTCATCGCCCACTCCAATCTTTCTGCAACTTTTATGAGGTGTACAAATGTTTGACAACCAAATGTGTTCAGTCTATCGAAGTACTCGTAGGGCAATGCCTTTAAGAATAGATCGACCAACTCGTCCTCCGGAATGGACGGTTTGACTTGTGTTGCTAAGGCCCGCCACCTTTGAGCATATGTGCGAATTGCCTCATTCTTCCCTTTTACAGTCCTCAGCAAGTCTTCTCTAGAAGGTGTTGTAGCAGTATTAAACTTATATTGATGTAAAAAATCTTCCGCCAAGTCCTCCCAACCATCATAGTCCTCCAAATCTAATTCAATAAACCAAGCTAGAGCGGCTCCTGCCAGACTCTCTTAAAATGTGTTCATTAGCAAGGGAATGTAGTCAAAAAAGTGCGCCATTTTGCGTAAATAATACTTTAGATGAGCTCGGGGACAGCCTGTTGTCGCGACCCTCTCGAATTTCGCCATGGGCTCTCGAGGGCTAATGGGCCGTCCAGTCTGGTCGGACGCGGGCCTCTCCCAAGGCCCGTTACCCAAATCGCAACGGAGGTATGCGTAGTCGACCTTCAGTGTGGTCTAGTGATATGTGCTAAGTGTGCATGTCATGGAGTCGCCACCAATCATTTTTTGGAGGGTATGATTGGACCACCCTATTGAATAGTCGGGAGTTTCTATTCAATTCTGCGATAACCAGGGAAATGGGTTCGGGGACTTAGTTACGTCAACTATCAGAGTTGACGCCCTTTCGGTACCTAAGTTGACTGAGTTTTCTGACTTAAGATTTCATACAGATGAGTGGGGTACGAGTCCTAAATCTAGGAGTTCATGCAGATAGGAATGACTATCCTGGCAATCACAATCAATAATAAAGTGCACAAATCAATGAATTCAAATGTACAAATAAATCACATGGCATTCCTAATAAGGCCATATTGGCCTAGAGAAGCATCAATCAGGCTTAGGAATGATTTAGACATGATTTTGCCCATTAGGGGCAAAATCGTAATTTTGAGACAAAGGGGACAATTTGCCCAAAAAGGACAAAATCATCATTTCGGAATGAATCCGGAGTCAAAACAGGTTTGGTCACTCAATTGACCCATTTCCTATTTTTTTGGCAATTTTCGTGATTTTCGGGAATTTTAGAAACCGATTTACCATTCGAAGGGTAAAATCGTATTTTCTAAAATGGAAATGAAATGTGGAAATCTTAGACATAAGGTTTAACCACCCATCTGGCCCATCACCAAATTCTAAGCAATTTCCACAATTCATTAGAATATCAAAGACGATTTACCCTTTGAGGGGTGAAATCGCCATTTTGGATTAAATGGGAGAAAATCCCAAAAATGAAAACAAATCAATTTTTTGTCATTTTCAGCCTTGGACAATTTTTAGAATTTTTCTGCAATTTTTCTCAATTTTTTTGTTTTTCTTTAATTTTTCCATTTTTTTGGCATTTTTGATTCATTAATATTTTTTTATATTTTCAGAAAATATTTTAACAAAAAGCATGTCTTTGACAATAGATAACACTCAACCAGATAAATAAGCTAACCACTAGACTGAAACAAATACATACAAATCAAGTCTATAAATGCAATATTTTAGAAAAATAATCCTGATATACGGATCGGGTACGTAAAACATACCGGATTGGACACCAGCTTTCAATCGCCCAGCCCCAGCCTGCGACCATCCCCATGCCCGTTACCTGTCGATCGCCATTAGAATGTCGATAGTCAATTTCACAAATTAAGACTAAAAAATAAAAAAAATAAAAAAATTTAAAAATTGGACACTGTTCATGTACTGTTCCGACACTGTTCATGCACTGTTCCGACACTGTTCATGCACGGTTCCGACACTGTTCATGCACTGTTCCGACACTGTTCATGCACTGTTCCGACACGGCTCCGACACGTCCGGACACGCTCCGACACGTCCGGACACGTTCCGACACGCCCGACACGTCCGGACACGCTCCGACACGTCCGGACACGTTCCGACACGTCCGGATACGCTCCGACGACGGGGTGGTGACCCGAGGCTATTTCTGGGCTCCACCAGCGGCGCATAGGCTCCATAAGCTCCGAGGGAGGAGGTAGGACTCCGGGGCTGTCGCCGGAGGCGATAGCGCGCTTTGGCGATGACGGATTTGGCCCGATCCGAAACAATCCCGAACCAAACTCCGAAACGGGTGGAGGCCGCGGGTCTTGGGTTATTCACGGCGGCTTTGAGGTACGACGGCTAGCGACGACGGCGGAAGGGTCGAAGGCGAAGGAAAATAGTGCACGAAGGTGAGGATTCCATTTTATTTTTAAGAAGAAGAAGAAGAAGCTACGGGAGAGGAAGAAGAGGAAGGAAGAGAAGAAGATGAAGTCGCGGGGGGAGAAGAAGCCAGCGACGGATGAGGGAAAAGGTGAGTGAATAATAATAAAAAATAAAATAATAATAAAATAATAATAAAATAAAATATTAAAAAGTAAGAATAATAATAAAATAATCAAAAGAAAAGACAAAATGATTAATTACCTTTTCCTTTTGAATGATGATGTTTTCACTCCTTTTCCTTTTAATCATTACTAATATTTTTGCCAGATTCAATTTTATGGTGATCAGAAAACACCTAAAATCAAACCTGAATTTTACTATTTATGAGGTTAGAAAATAGATAAAATAAAAATAAAAATACCGACTATTTTTATATATCTTTGTGACCTCAAATATTATTTTTCTTGATTTTCTTGATTTTCTTTTTCTTTTTTTCTTTTTTTTTTGTATTTTTCGAAAATATATATAAAAAAATGAAAATTATGAAAATTATTTTTTTGGTCAAAATGGTTCATTTAGCTTGGCTAAGGTCACCAAAATTGATTTTTCAATTTTTTCAACTTTTTATGTATTTTCTATGAATTTTCAAAATAAAAATAAAAAAAAATAATAATAATAAAAATAAAATAAAAAAAAAAGTTGATCAAAATTTAGGTGTCAACAGCTGCCCCTCTTTGAGAGGAATCTCGTTAGAGGTTTCTCTCAAAGATAAGGTGACACCTGAGTCCTGATCGACTCGACTCGGGAAACTAAAGGAAAAGGAGTCATGACATCCAATTTTCATGCTTGTCCATGTATGCTCTTTCTTGAAGGGGGAAACATTTTGACATGAGAGAGTGAGATAATAGAGAGACATACCTGCCACTTACCTGTTCGATGTTTGTGCGATTTTCGCGGTGTTTGATGGATTCAAGAGAATTTCTAGGAACTCGTTACTAGAGTATCCTAGAGAGGTTAAGCTCTGACCCGTATGGTAGGTCAAACCATAATGGGATTCCTAACTGATAGGAATCTAAGGAAGACGCGTCCCATTTGAGATTTGCCAATGATTTTGATCCGTATGGTGGATTGGACCATTGAGTTGACCATTTAAGTGATTTTCACTATTGGATTGACCCTTCAGGCGGTTTCTACCTTTGATTGACCCTTCAGGCGGTTTCTACCATTGGTTGACCCTTCAGGCGGTTTCTACCTTGAGTTGACCCTTCAGGCGGTATCTACCTCGAGTTGACCCTTCAGGCGGTTTCTACCATGAGTTGACCCTTCAGGCGGTTTCTACCTTGAGTTGACCCTTCAGGCGGTATCTACCTTCATTTGACCCTTCAGGCGGTATCTACCTTTATTTGACCCTTCAGGCGGTTTCTACCTTGTGTTGACCCTTCAGGCGGTATCTACCTTTGATTTGACCCTTCAGGCGGTATCTACCTTCATTTGACCCTTCAGGCGGTATCTACCTTTGTTTTGGTTTGAAAAGGGGTCTCATGACGAGGGTTCTCCACGTCCGATGAGACTGTTTGATATTTGAAAAGAGGTCCTAGGACGAGGGTTCTCCACGTCATGCCAGGACTGTTTGATATTTTTGAAAAAGGGATCCTAGGACGAGGGTTCTCCACGTCAAGCTAGGACTGCTTGATTTTTGAAAAGGGGTCTCATGACGAGGGTTCTCCACATCCGATGAGACCGCCTAAATTTTGAAATGGGATCACATCCTCACCCCTTCTTTTGAAAGATCCCGAAATTTGTCGGGAATTCAGTTTTGAAGCAGTGAAAGATTTTATTTTGACAAAACTTCAGTTGAGTCTGTTGAGACGACATTCTGGAAGCTGTGTTCTCCAGGTATCCTGTAGAAAGTTCAAACCTGCGTGCTCCACTCCACGGAGCAAATGTTTTTCTGGGATTTGGGGTTTCCAAGAATCCTGCAGAAGTTCGAGCCTGGGAGATTTTTCTTCACCAAGAAAACGTTAGTAATCTTTGGGAAGGCCACGGCTGTCCATTTGACAAAACCGTATGTTTTAAGTTTTAATCATGAAATGTGCATTTTGATGCTGGAGGTTATCCAAAGCATTCTTGCAATATGCAAATGTGATCACAAATCCCTTGGACGGAAAATCTGGATCAACAGTTTGAAAATTCCAAAAAGAGTTTGTTCAAAACATCAATTGGAATATTTCTCGACAATGAGGTCTTCTCACCTGTTTTGCGATAGTGGTTTTTTTTTTTTTTTTGTAGGGGATGCACTCAATTCCCTACTAACCGGTGCCTAGGTTTTAGGCTCATTCGCAGCGCATACATTTTGATCGGTCGGGAGGTCTTCCACGGGACCGTAATGTTAGGCTTGGTTCTTGATCTTCAAGGGGGACTCACTTTTGAGTCAAGGCCATTGAACAAAAATTTTCACCATCTGCTCCGGGTTTACAAGTTAAGAACCCTGCAAAATGAGAAAGAAATAATCTTGCTCGTACTTCTTCGAGCTAAGCTATATGTTAACCCAAGTGTCTTAGTCAGAGAAGACTGTTTCGGGGTTGTAACATTGGTAGGATTGGGGACCGAAACAGGCTTATTTTTGGCCCAGAATTCGTGACGGGTTTGACATTGGTGATCATTGCTGATTTGCCACCTGTCCTTTCTTTTTTGCATCTTTAGCCTTTGAGGCGCGCAACCTATCTCGCGATGTGCACCAGCTCTTTAAAGAGCGTCTCTTGTTGCATTCAGAGACTGACTCTTTCTATGTCTTTGTTCTGCGCTTGATAGCATTTGGGGAGCAGTCCTTTTGGATTTGGCTCCTTCAGGGATTTCCCCTTTTCCCATCCAGCTTCATTGCGGACCAATTAAACAACTAGCACGAGCATCGGCCTTGCTTTTACTAGGCACTTTGCTTTTTCTTGATGCCGGGGATTTTTCACATTTTCATTTTTGAAATCCCCATTTTTCTCATCTTCATGGGATCATGTTAGACATATAGTCTAAACATGCTTTAAATATCAGTCCGGGAATTCTCTTTGTAATCCCTGAGTCTTGAACTCTTCCATTTTTGAAGTGGTGCGACATCCGTCTTGGAATGATCACCAATGGGTTCATGAAATGAATTTGCAGGCTCAACTTGGCTGTGCAAATGATACAGTGTATGGGATAAAGAATGAATGCTTCTCGTCATCCTATGGCACTTGGATTACCATATAAACAACACACAAAGATTAATTAGTCCGAGCAAGAAAATTTCTAACCATTTTCTCCTGATGCCGCTGGACTTACTTCCATTTTGCCCCGGTGTGGGATGGTTCTTGACAGGGTTGAGAATGAAAACCGCCGTTCGAAGGGGTTGTCAATGGTCACCTGTAGTGTTTGGGGATAAGAAACGAATGCCTCCGTCGTCCCAACCCATGTAATCGCTGCGAATGGTCCATACTTCCGTAGGTCCAGATTTTACTATTTGATCCGCTCCACTTCTCTCTCAAGTGTGTATAGGACGTGTTTGGATTAGGCTTTGCCTCTCGTCTTTTGAGAAAACGTCCTTCTGGAAGTTTTGAACAATTTTTTATTGGAAAAATCTCTTTCTTTTTCTCCAAAAATTTACCCCTCAAGGGAATCTTACGATGCCCCATGCATGTTTTATTCATGTTCAAACAACCTCCTGTTTTAAATCATGAATATCGATGCATTGAAAAATCTCTATCCTTTTTAGGCATGATTATTGAAAGGATTCTGACATTTTTTTCTTTTATCTCCAGCTAACTGGGAAAAGGGATACTTACCTTCCCGTCACTGCTGGAGATCCATGAAAATGCGGAAGAAACATGTTATTGTACGTTCATGAATTTTTCAATAAATTAGAACGATACATCTTACCCTTGGTCATGTGTTCCGTTGGGTAATACACGGGATGTGAAAACCTGTTTCGCCTTGATGGCGAGCCCCTGTCAAAGAAGGGAATTAGGTGTCAGTTTGCGTTCCAAAATTCAAGACAAATTGGAACGATACCGCCTTGTTCTTGTTTTGTGTTTCCGTTTGAACACACACGCGCGGCTTGCATAATTTGGCCCTCTATCTTGTGTCCTTGATCTCCCATCTGGTTGGGCGACGAATCCTTCTCAAGAATTTGCCCCAGAGAAGATCCATTTGTGTTTTTGGGCGCACTTCAGCGCCATTCTTCAAGGTTCCTTTTATTCAAGGAAAAAAAGAAGATTTTATCAAAATGCATGTCAAAGCATGTGACGTAGGAGCGATACTTTTTACCATCCACTAGGTCTTATAATCAAAGACCATCTCCTGGAATCCTGACTTCTAAGGCCAATGATTCTATTCGCCTCCCTATTAGCGTGCTATTTTCATTTGAGGCTTTCAGCGCCAACAACTTCCTGTAAAATGAGTAAAAACTCACGTTAGGCATGTGGTCTTGGAAGACCAAATTGGAACGATACAAGGTTACCGTTCACCCAAATTCGTATCTTGGGGTTTGATTCTGATGCGGACGACTCTGTTATTGCGTCTATTGACTTTGTCAGAGGAGAGACGTCCTGAGATAAAAAGAATGGAGAAAAACTTATCCCCAGATCTGATTAAAAATCAATTAGGAACGATACGTCCTTTCACCAAACGAGTGGCTCTGCGGCCCAATGTGTTTTGCACTGAAGGGACGAATTCCACTATGCTCCACGGGTTTGGGGAATTTGCCCCCATTTTCGATAGAAATGAGCCTTATCAAGATGTATACAATACAAATAGATCCCTAATACAATCAATCTACGGGACGAGATATAGAGGATCTCAGCAAAATTAATTTTATACAAGAGGACTAAGAATGTCAAATCAATCAAAGGAATGTGGCCCGAACACTTGGAGATGCCCCAGTTCCAATCTTCGAGATGTAACTCCAGGATCACCGATTTTTTTTTTTAGGTGGTTTTAGATATACCAACCATCTAAAGACATGCACATGAGACAAGGGAGGATAAAACTTCTAAAAATCAAAGGATTTGGCACCTAAGGTCAAGGTTCCCACCTCGAGTTCTAGAAAGAGCCGATTCCATTGCACAGCTATCGTTGCATTGGGACTCGATCCATAGTTCGAAGTGAGCGGAATTGAAAAGTGGATTACCCCGTGTTTTTCCTCACGGAGATTCCATTTTCAATCCATTCTATTGTTTTCCTATAGGCGGCGCCCGGAGTTTTAGGCGCGGTTGTGTGTATTTTCGGTGTCGTGCTAAAGCGATAAACATGCATCTTATTTAACAATCACCGCTTCAATATAAAACATATACACAATCATTCATTCCTACGCCCAACCTGCATAAAACAGAGTTAACAAGTACTCCACCCCTTATTTCTCCAATCTACAAAAACATTTAACACCTCAAGGGTTAAAGTACGTACCTCACCTTGAAGAGCATCTGCATAAAACATGTTAGAAAAATCAATCACCTTTTTAATCGGCTCAAGTTCTCTAAAGTCCCCAGCGGAGTCGCCAGTCTGTCGCGACCCTCTCGAATTTCGCCATGGGCTCTCGAGGGCTAATGGGCCGTCCAGTCTGGTCGGACGCGGGCCTCTCCCAAGGCCCGTTACCCAAATCGCAACGGAGGTATGCGTAGTCGACCTTCAGTGTGGTCTAGTGATATGTGCTAAGTGTGCATGTCATGGAGTCGCCACCAATCATTTTTTGGAGGGTATGATTGGACCACCCTATTGAATAGTCGGGAGTTTCTATTCAATTCTGCGATAACCAGGGAAATGGGTTCGGGGACTTAGTTACGTCAACTATCAGAGTTGACGCCCTTTCGGTACCTAAGTTGACTGAGTTTTCTGACTTAAGATTTCATACAGATGAGTGGGGTACGAGTCCTAAATCTAGGAGTTCATGCAGATAGGAATGACTATCCTGGCAATCACAATCAATAATAAAGTGCACAAATCAATGAATTCAAATGTACAAATAAATCACATGGCATTCCTAATAAGGCCATATTGGCCTAGAGAAGCATCAATCAGGCTTAGGAATGATTTAGACATGATTTTGCCCATTAGGGGCAAAATCGTAATTTTGAGACAAAGGGGACAATTTTCCCAAAAAGGACAAAATCATCATTTCGGAATGAATCCGGAGTCAAAACAGGTTTGGTCACTCAATTGACCCATTTCCTATTTTTTTGGCAATTTTCGTGATTTTCGGGAATTTTAGAAACCGATTTACCATTCGAAGGGTAAAATCGTATTTTCTAAAATGGAAATGAAATGTGGAAATCTTAGACATAAGGTTTAACCACCCATCTGGCCCATCACCAAATTCTAAGCAATTTCCACAATTCATTAGAATATCAAAGACGATTTACCCTTTGAGGGGTGAAATCGCCATTTTGGATTAAATGGGAGAAAATCCCAAAAATGAAAACAAATCAATTTTTTGTCATTTTCAGCCTTGGACAATTTTTAGAATTTTTCTGCAATTTTTCTCAATTTTTTTGTTTTTCTTTAATTTTTCCATTTTTTTGGCATTTTTGATTCATTAATATTTTTTTATATTTTCAGAAAATATTTTAACAAAAAGCATGTCTTTGACAATAGATAACACTCAACCAGATAAATAAGCTAACCACTAGACTGAAACAAATACATACAAATCAAGTCTATAAATGCAATATTTTAGAAAAATAATCCTGATATACGGATCGGGTACGTAAAACATACCGGATTGGACACCAGCTTTCAATCGCCCAGCCCCAGCCTGCGACCATCCCCATGCCCGTTACCTGTCGATCGCCATTAGAATGTCGATAGTCAATTTCACAAATTAAGACTAAAAAATAAAAAAAATAAAAAAATTTAAAAATTGGACACTGTTCATGTACTGTTCCGACACTGTTCATGCACTGTTCCGACACTGTTCATGCACGGTTCCGACACTGTTCATGCACTGTTCCGACACTGTTCATGCACTGTTCCGACACGGCTCCGACACGTCCGGACACGCTCCGACACGTCCGGACACGTTCCGACGCGCCCGACACGCCCGACACGTCCGGACACGCTCCGACACGTCCGGACACGTTCCGACACGTCCGGATACGCTCCGACGACGGGGTGGTGACCCGAGGCTATTTCTGGGCTCCACCAGCGGCGCATAGGCTCCATAAGCTCCGAGGGAGGAGGTAGGACTCCGGGGCTGTCGCCGGAGGCGATAGCGCGCTTTGGCGATGACGGATTTGGCCCGATCCGAAACAATCCCGAACCAAACTCCGAAACGGGTGGAGGCCGCGGGTCTTGGGTTATTCACGGCGGCTTTGAGGTACGACGGCTAGCGACGACGGCGGAAGGGTCGAAGGCGAAGGAAAATAGTGCACGAAGGTGAGGATTCCATTTTATTTTTAAGAAGAAGAAGAAGAAGCTACGGGAGAGGAAGAAGAGGAAGGAAGAGAAGAAGATGAAGTCGCGGGGGGAGAAGAAGCCAGCGACGGATGAGGGAAAAGGTGAGTGAATAATAATAAAAAATAAAATAATAATAAAATAATAATAAAATAAAATATTAAAAAGTAAGAATAATAATAAAATAATCAAAAGAAAAGACAAAATGATTAATTACCTTTTCCTTTTGAATGATGATGTTTTCACTCCTTTTCCTTTTAATCATTACTAATATTTTTGCCAGATTCAATTTTATGGTGATCAGAAAACACCTAAAATCAAACCTGAATTTTACTATTTATGAGGTTAGAAAATAGATAAAATAAAAATAAAAATACCGACTATTTTTATATATCTTTGTGACCTCAAATATTATTTTTCTTGATTTTCTTGATTTTCT
Source organism: Rhodomyrtus psidioides (assembly GCA_021437785.1). Classification (NCBI taxonomy): domain Eukaryota; kingdom Viridiplantae; phylum Streptophyta; class Magnoliopsida; order Myrtales; family Myrtaceae; genus Rhodomyrtus; species Rhodomyrtus psidioides. The sequence goes on along the minus strand of JAILYB010000040.1, from coordinate 3,424,239 downwards.
TTTTCTTTTTTTCTTTTTTTTTTGTATTTTTCGAAAATATATATAAAAAAATGAAAATTATGAAAATTATTTTTTTGGTCAAAATGGTTCATTTAGCTTGGCTAAGGTCACCAAAATTGATTTTTCAATTTTTTCAACTTTTTATGTATTTTCTATGAATTTTCAAAATAAAAATAAAAAAAAATAATAATAATAAAAATAAAATAAAAAAAAAAAGTTGATCAAAATTTAGGTGTCAACACCTGTCCCATTATATTTTCTGACGAAATCGGGCTCTTTATAATCTGGTGGAACTTCAATCTTTGTAAATGGCGATATCTTATCAAATCGGGCCAACTCATACCCCTGCTGCTTAGGCACTCTTCTATCTTTGCTATCCTATTTGCGCCCTCTTCGATTTTGCCAATGGGTTTCTCTTTTTTATCTCTTTCTAGGTCGATAACTACATGTGCGATCTTCGGTAGTACATCAGCCATCGGCACTTGATTAAATTTCTCGGTCACATTCTCCTCCGGAGTTCGTGTCGCGTCCAAAGCATTGGACGACGACGGACGCGCAGCCTGGTTAAGATCTGGTACAGGGTTCTTCTCTTGTGCAGCCACCATCATGGCTTTCATTTCTGCTAGCATGGCGGCCATTGACGTCATTTGACCTTCCAAATTAACCACACGAGATCCTAACTCTTCTTGTTCCATTCTAGCTCGGAGACGAGTTCTAATATGGGTTCTTCTAGATCCCGTGATTAGAAGCTACCTGTTTAGGCAGGTGGAAAGACGAGTTAACATATGGTGGAAATATTCCAGGATAGAAAATATAAAACCCTCTTTAATTTTATATTTTCTTTGATGAAATAGCAGCGGGAGACATCCGTTTGATTCGAGAAATCGCACGAGAAATGCCTTCCGCGAGATTTCTTCATAAGAGAATATACAATTAAAGGGCAGTAAATGGTGATTATTCAAAATGCCCCTTGTATATTCCATTAGAACCTCCATAAAACTCAATAAAGCTCAATGATTACATGAGAGAAATAGATCCCTATACACCACTCTAGAGAGATAGAAGAAGGGGAAACCCCTATTACATAACAAGTAAAAGCTTATACAACAAAGGGGAGGTCTAATGGAATATAATGCCTAATCCTCAATAGGTACGATCTCACGACGAAGGCGCTTGTTCTGACGGGCTAAGGACTCGGCTCGACGGATTGCTTCATCTCTTTCTTGAGCGGCCTTCTCGGCTAATACCTCTTGGAGAGTCAACTTGGTAGGCAAAGTGGGGATGACCACCTTAGGTAAGACTCTCAAGGCGCAGCTTATGTAATCCTCGGATGCGTGGTGTTCCCTCATATTTCCTTCGAGCTCGGATCTATCCACCATGGTAATGGACGTCGTGCGATAGTCACGCCAAGTGTGAATTATGTCGGCAACTGTCTTGTCTAGTTGTGCTTTTCGTCCTTCAGTGACCTCTTCCTGATAGTCCAATGCGAGAGGATTGGGTTCGAAAGGGGGAGGGATTTCTTGAATAGCGCGAAATTGACGAATCACCCTAAGAGGATAATATGATGTAACTCCTGTCAATCCCAGCAAAGGAATGACGTTGTCGAATCTATCGGCTAAGCAAGGATTGGGGGATACAAGCCACTTGGCATACCATTGGATACGAATGGGAACAAAAGCCTTGAGATAGTTGAGCCATCTAGAGAATGCCCAACAAGGAAAAAGTTTGTCCTTTTTGAAGAAACAGAGTAAGGGGTGGGAAAATGGCTAATTTGTAAGATTTGCATGTCAGTAGCGAATTCCTTAATGTGAGATATCAACCAAACTTGAAGAAGACCTATAGGCGCTCTAAAAGTACTTTTACCCAACTTCTTGAATTTTGAAAGAGAGATGAAAGTTTCCCCAAGGATTAAGTGGGAGAATTTCTTATCGCTAATTACTTGGAGTACAATGTGAATGATAGGAGGGTGTTGACACCTGATTTTTGACCATCTGTTATTACGATTTTTATTTTTATTTTTTGTTTTTTTTTTAAATTAATTAAAAATATCAAAAAAAGGTCATAAAATCACAAAATCAACTTTGGAAGCCTTGGCATAGCCTCGGGGACCAATTTTGAACAAAAAATATTTTTTGGTATTTTATAATATTTTTCGAATTTATTTAATTATAAAAATACCCAAAAAATCAGAAAAATACCATTCGTGGTCAAAAAAATACACAAAAATATTCAATAATTTTTTTTTAATTTCCTCTTCAAGTGTGTCACTTTAAATCTCAAAAATTCGGCTCGGGTCACTATGTTCCTTAACAAACATAATCCCGAACCGAGCCTAAAAAATCCTTTTCGAGTCTTTTAATTTTCAATTCTTGGTTTTTATAAGCTATGACATTGTATTATCAAGTCTTGAAGTGCAATTAGGTCAATTGGCCCTCCAATTTGATCAATTTTAACCAAAATGGCTTAATTGCATAAAAATCTTTCAATTTAGTCCCCGGTTTCACGACTTTTGAAATTAAATTTCATGCGGGCATACCCATTCAAATTAAGCACCTCTACCCTATGTTTTTCATCATGATGAATCCATTGGTGGCCTCAATTTGAACTAATTCGGCCGTTTAGGCCCTCGATTAAGCAAAAATCAATTTCGGATCCTAAGGGTAATTTGGGGTTTTCATTAAATTTCGACCAATTGATTCACGAAAATACCCCTATTTGATGGAAAACATGTCAAGGAGTCCGATTTCGCCATCAATTTCATGAAAATGGGTCGATTTGGGACCCAATTGGGCGAAATTGGTCGAACCGGGCCGGTCGGGTCAAGCCCGACCCGACCCGGTCCGACCGGGTCTGCAACTAAGTTGCAGACCCGCGTGGCCAGCGAAGCAGGGGAAGGTGGAGGAGGCCCGCCGCGGCGTTTTGTTTACAAAAAGAAACGTCGTGGTGGAGCGTTGGTGGATGGTGGGTGTTCCACGACCAAAAGCGGTCGGTCACAGTGAAAGAAAAGCAAAAAAAAAAAGAGAAGAAAAGGAGAGGAACTCGGTTTGGAGAGGGGGGCGAGACCGGGAGGAAGAGAGAGGATTCACAGGCGAAAGAGGGGGGAATAGAGAGTGAAACATAGAGAGGAAGGAGCGGGGAACGGAGCCGAACCGCCGCCACATCAACAAGCCGCCGTCATAGCCTCCGGCGAACCAGGTCAGTCTCCCTCCCCTGTTTTTGCTCTGTTTCTGTGCTGCTGAACAGGGCCCGTCGGTCCGGCTCGATTTCGATCGAGTCGGACCAAAACCGATAACACCCATTACTCATGAAGATGTATAGGGTAGTCTTGTATGACTGGTATAGCTCGGCATCCCTCGCTGGGCTTCGACGAAATCATTTGATCATGTTTCGGTATGTGCATACCACGTGTTCGGTAAAATGACCAGGGGAGTTGTCTCGATCCATCGCTCTCGGCCGCGCCTGTTTGTCTTCTTTTGTGCGATTCCAGCTCTGAGAAACTCACTAGAATTATACCTACGTCCGCTTCGATCTTTATTTTGCATAAAATCGTTGCGGGGGCACGGCCCGGGATTCCGCCGGTCATCGGCTCAGACCGGGAGCTCGATGGGGTGTTTCGCTCTGTCATCGACCTTTAAAAAGGTCCAGGTAGGTGTCTATACCTTACTTAGAGGCTGTGTGAAGGTTGGGTACCCGGTCAGAACATTAAAAAAATTTTCTGCAAATTTTGGTCCGCCGGCGCCAACTCGGGGAAGCTCCGGCCGGTCGTTTCCAACGTGTTCATCACCTTGTTTTCATTATAATGTTAACGTGGGTTGCTTAGGGAGTCTAATGTCGAAGAAAAGGGTAAAAATTTCGAAGATCTGGACCGGTTCGCGTTTTTCCGGCGAGGCGCCGGTCGTCTTCCCCGGCGAGGGGGACGGCGGTCAACGGTCAACGCTGACGTGGCATGCCACGTCGGCAGCCACGTCAGCGTGTGGGACCGGTTCAAATTAATAAACGCCCAGATCGGACGGCCGTGGTGTCGCCACGTGTCGCGATCTGGGATTTTTGGAGAATAAATTTTTTTTTCAGAATTAATAAACGATTTTCGGAAAATAAAAATAAAATTAATCGGATGGCTAAAATTCGGCCAAGTGGCACTTCGTGGAGCGTCCGATCTTGTCCGAAGATCAGACGCATCAAAAGAGGCCACGTGGCGCGCTGAGAGCCGTCCGATCCGTGGATTTTCTGATAAATAAAAAAAATGAATAAAAAATCAAAAAATTGATTAAAAATTAAAAAATGGCGAAACGGCGTCGTTTTGGCCGTGGGCACGTGGGTTTGGGCCGGGCACCCGGGAAGTGTGGGCCGGGTCATCCGACCCGGTCCGGAAAATATATTTTATTAATAATAAAAAAAAAAATTCAAAAAAATCAATAAAAAAATAGAAAATCATAAAAAATTCAGAAAAATTCGAAAAATTCAGAAAAATTCTAAAAAATTCTAGAAAATAGGAAATGGCCACATTCAACGGCCACGACCTGTTTCGGGTCATTTGACCCCCGATCTTTCCAGAAATGACGGTTTTGCCCTTCCGGCAAACCGTCTTCCAAAACAATTCTAAAAAAATCCAGGAAAATCCCAAAAAATAGGAAATGGCCACAGTCAATTGGCCAAGGCTCACCCCGGGTGTTTTGAACCCGATCATTCTTAAAAATGTCGATTTCGTCCTTTGGGCGAATCGTCTTCCAAAAATTGACGATTTTGCCCTCCGGGCTAAATCGCCTCCAAATCTTCCCATTTTACCTCGGTCCTAAATCACGCCTTCCCTAAGCTCTTATGGCTATACTAGGAGGCCATGTGATGTGAATTGACGTGCATTGATGTGATTTATTTATGCACTTGATTGCGCTTTCATTTAAATTGATTGTGATTGATAGGAATAGTCTTCCAATCTGCATGAAACCCTGAATTAAACCTACCTGACCCGAACTTGCGCATGCATGAACTCTTAGCTAGGAGCATCACTCGCGTTGGGTACCGAAAGGGCGTTGGTAATGACACCAGTGTAACCAAGTCCCCGAACCCAAAATCTCTGGTTCTGCAGAACTGATCGATCTCTCCCAATCGATCAGTAAGGTTTCCGGTCTACCCTCCAAGAAAGACCGGTGGCGACTCCAAATGCATGCACAAGTTGCACATGCCACTACGACCACACTGAAGGTCGAAAGCGATCGACTGTTATCGTCGAATCCCTTTGAAAAATACTCCCGCCGCGATTTGGTATGGGCCTGGGAGGGCCCGCGCCGATCCAAGGCCCGCGATCGGTAATCCATTAGCCGCGTCCGCTTTCGGACGGGTCGCGACAGCTGGCGACTCCACTGGGGAATGGTTCTTAACCATTTAGTGGACTTAGGCCGTAATTAAAACGCTGAGTGATTTTTCTAACCATGCAGGCGCTCTTGAAGGTGAGGTAAGTCCGCTTATGATAGGTGTTATATGTTTTTGGCAGATTGGAGTGATAAGGGGTGTAGTCCGTGATTAACATTGTCTTATGCAGGTTGGCGTAGGAATGTATGTTGTGTGGATGATTTGAAGCGCTGATTGATAAACTGTTGTGCATGACTTGCATCGCGATGATCACGACACATGGACACACACAACCGTGCCTAAAAACCCGGGCGCCGCCTTTAGGAGCACAATAGAAGGAATTGAAAATGGAATCTCCGTGAGGAAAAACACGGGGTAATCCATTTTTCAATTCCGCTCACTTCGAACTATGGATCGAGTCCCAATGCAACGATAGCTGTGCAATGGAATCGGCTCTTCCCAGAACTCGAGGTGGGAACCTTAACCTTAGGTGCCAAACCCTCTGATTTTTAGAAGTTTACCATCACTTGTTTCATGCGCATGTCTTTGGGCGGTTGGTACACCTAAAACCGCACATAAGTCGACGAGTTTGGTTGGTAAGACTCTCTATACCTCGAATCTATTACAGTTCATATAAATATAGGCATTTCATTCATTGCATTCTGGTGATTAGATTAAACGCCATTTCAAGGATAGATGTGTGTGTTTTTCCCAAACGTCCTTGATAGAAGACGAAGAGGATGATATCCCATGACAAGCACCGAGTGAGCAACAAAGGAGCCTACTATGGACATTATTGAGATATCGTCCAATGAAGATGACGAGTTGGGGCAAGTGATCCGGAAGTCACAGATCGAACTTGGGGCATCCTTAAACGTTAGGATCACATTCCTTTGTTTAATTTTCCATTACTAGTCCTCTTGTATAGGGTTTATTTTTATCGATGCTTTCTCTATCTCACCCCTTAGAGTGATTGTATTAGGGATTTATTGGTGTATACATTTAGATGGAACTTGGTTGCTTTTCTTTTGACAGGTCATGGGAATGTGATAGTGGCATTTTCTCTAATCATCCGAATACTCCCAAGTCAAGTTTATAATTCCTTTAGAGGAAATTAAAATTGGAAATCTTGCACGACCTTTTTGGTCGTATAGGGTAATCCAACCCCAATTTCGCTAGAAGGAATTATACACTTGAATTGGTCCATGCATGTTTTACGTCGCTGGTAATCCACGATAATTGATCGAGAACATCGGCGTTGTTTTGAATTTAATGACGAGATAGATGTCCAAATTACTCTCGTTCTTAACAAAACGGCCTTGATTTGGATGACGTATCTTCAATTAAATTTAAAACACGTTATTATGCCTCGCACTTTTGAGTAATTCGTTCCTCTCGAAATTGATCAAAAGCGATTATTGTGAATTACATTCCTTTCAATAGTATGCTTTCTTTCGAGGAATATTGATAAAAACTTTTCGCGCAAGATTAAAACCCTCGTAAAAGTTCTTGTCCTTATTAATCATGGGCAAGCATAGGATTGAAAGGGGGTTTTGATTTCTTTTTCAAATTATCCCTTCTGATTCTGTCTTTTTATTTGCAGGTAAAAAAATAGGTAATAGAGAGAAATCTTTTCCTGGACAAGTCTAAGGCTATTATCTCATCTGATCATGAGCGAGTCATAAAATCAGGACATATTTGCTCGGCTTATTGATATTATGGTTCGGCTCACCCAAGTCGAAGATGTTCGGATGCTCGAAGAAATGAACCATGCAGAAGTTAAAACACACACGAGAACTTTCATTTATTTTGCTCAGCGGAGGGTTTTCAGAAGCAGGTCATACAATTCGGGGTGGAAAAGTAAAGCCAAAGTGAGCCCTAATTAACGACACAAAGGAGCCCAACTGACCCTCCATGTTGTTAATGCTCTGCTCATACTCCCAGCTCCGCATGTTGTGGTCGGCAAGCCTGAGGAGAAGACTTCTGCATTCTCCCTTAACTTCGGCGACCTTGGCCTCGTGTTCTTCGGTGACTACTTCCAGGTCCCGAACCAGTCCATTCCCGCGAGCTATGTCCTCGGTTATCTTGTCAAGCCGTTCTTCCTGCCAGTCGCTCTGAAGCCTCAACAGGACGTTGCGGCGGTCATGCTCGCCGGTGGTCAGGGATATGGCCAATTGATCCACCAGATTTCTCCTCTCGCGAAGCAACGTCGCGACCCGCTCATTAGCAAACTCGACGGCCTTTTTGTAACTATCAACCAGATAGTTGGTCAGCACCAAATGATCAGATCGATCCTCATAACGAGCCCGCAAGACGCGAGCCACCAGAACCTCCCGACTAGCAACACGATAGGCCTCTAAGGAGTGTGCAAAGAGGGTCGGGAAAGTTCTATACTCCCTCCCCAGCGTAGTACCTTCGAGGGAAGTGGTATCTAAGTCCTCGAGCAGGACACAGATTTCATCCGCGGTTGCAGAATGATCGGTTATGTGCGCGTAACCGCGACCCAGTAGGTTATAAAGCTTTTCCCACTGGGCCAAGACATCAGTTGAAAAAGTGCGTACGGGAGAGGAGGCCATTTGCGTTGGGTTGGCTTGAGAATAAGACGAGTTTAACAGAGAGATTAGAAGGAAGAAGCTGATTATGCGAAAACGTTAACCTTCCATACATTAATTCCTCATTTTATAGCAACTCGAGGATGATGAAGGGTCTCAGTAATAATGCTGGTGGAGCCCAGTTAGGGGGTAAAGCAGGGGGTCCCCTCACGAGAACCATTGGATTCGTTTCGGTCCGCGATTTTCGGCTCATCAATTAAAAGATGTAAAAGATTTGTCGGGATCACCATTATTAGAGTTAGGTGGGAGGAAAGCGCAACTATCGAAGAGAGCCCTAACAGGGTTTGGCAGTCCCATCACGTTGAAAAGCTAAGCGAGAAATTCAAGGTCTTGAGGGGGAACGTTTGCCTAATGATGCTTGAGGAGCGTCTCCTGAACATGCAAAGTCACTCGAAGAAAACTTTATAGGGAGTGAGCATACAGGAAAGAGTAGAGATCTGAGTGGGCAAGAACCAATCAAACATTTCTCAATCCAACATATTTAAGAGGTTACTATCAGCTGCTAGAGGCGACTGACTCAAAAATCTCAGAAATTGAACCACAGAGGGATCTCGAAGATTCCAAGATCGAGTCTAACGCCAAAACCATGGAGCCCAACACTTCTGGCAACGGAAATCAAGATCACGGCGACGACGACAACGACATCCACGATGTTCAACTCGGGAAAAGAAGACGTCCTCACCAATACTCTCAGGAGGAAACCCAAATGCTGGAAACCCTTTTCAGTAAAAGCCATTACATGAAAAAGAAGTGGAGAATTGAATTGAGCCGGGAGTTGGGGATTAATCAGTCGAGGATCCAGTTTTGGTTTCAAAATAGGAGATCCAAATCGAAGGCTCAACGCAAACGTCAGGTGGTCGAGATTTTAAAGGAAGAAAACCAAAAGCTGCGAACAGAAAACATGAGGTATGAAAAAGCTCTCAATATTACCGTTTGCCCTCATTGCGATAACCTCGTCGCCCTCGGTAAGATATTCCCCGATAAGCCTCACGCGATGATTGAAGACGTTCATTTACCACCTTACTCCCTCGGGGCATCTCCTGCTCAACCAGATTTTGCCGGAGTCACGCATGAGCAGGATGATCCTACGAAGATGATACAAATGCCTCCTGGGGGATGGGATTTGCATCGCTTTGATTGGAGTTATAGTTTCAAGGAGCTGGATGTTACTGCCGACCAGCTCAAAGCATATCAGCCTCATGCACAACAATTTTCGATAGGGTCGGGTCCTGCTGGAGATGAGTTAATCAGTCGTCAAGCCATCGATGCAATTTTGGGCCACGATAAGAGGAGGTTCGCTTGGCCCCCTGAACTGCATTCCAGATTCCTAGACGTGGTTCACCAAATGGGGATCGACTCAGCAACTCCGACGCGCATATTTAAGGCCATGAAAGTACCGGGGCTTAGTAAGGAGCTGGTCAGGAATCACCTTGCTGCCTACAGAAAGCTATTAAAACAACGTCGAGCGGAGCTAAACCGGGAGGAATCCGTCTCGAGCTCAAAAGCTAGGGGGGACCGCCATTGTAATGCTCAGGCATCAAGAGATACCCGGCCAAATCTAAGCATCAATCAAGCTAGCAACCCGACCACCGGCAAACTGAAAGCTGATCAGAATGTCCCCCCAGGCCATTTCAACACTTCTCAAGAGCGCGTGTCACAAGTACACCGAGTGCGCACTCCTCCATTCGAGCAACAGTCGGCTGGTGCTCTGCCTGCCGCTGGTCAACCCACGACAGACGATTTCTTCGATGAGGGGCTCGATGCCTTGTTCAATCAGTGGGAAGCTGGCATGCTTGGACAGCCATGATCTAGCACCTGGCTCGGGGCACGATGTGTCGGTCACTACGAACACCCATAGGAAGAAGAACATGTTCACGAGTAGATCACTCATTTTATCCGTTGTAAAGTTCCTACGGGAGCATTTTTCTTTAATGACTATAGTTAATTCTATATTAAAACCAACGCTATCGACGAACATCGTCACGCTCAGTTGTGATGATCCCTTGTTAGATTAAGTCTGAAACCAGAGACGGTCTTTAAAATTTTGAGTGGCCACGAACTCATTCCTCACCAAGCGCCCGGGATGCTGAAATGAAGAGTAACAGCATGCACAGGGAAAATGCCACTTTCGTTTGAACGATGAAAAGGGGTTGAGAGAAGATCATAGCGTTAATGGAGCTAAATGAATTAAACGGAGTCATTAATTGCGGGTCCACCGCTGCTCCCCACGTTCTCGGGCCTAGCAAATCATAAAAGGCGCCGAAAGATTGTAGACCCACCACTTTGAAGACTGAACTAGGGGACGAGCGCAATACTCGATGAAACCAAATCAATGCAAAAGAGTTTGTGATCCTATCACGAGGAAAAAGAAAGGGGAATACAGACGATGAGTAATTACAGGGTCTCGGGAGGAGCGCTTGCTTGCTGGCCTTCATATGCGGCCTGAAGGATGGTTCTAGGACACGCACAATCACTTGAGAAAATTTCTAGAGTGAGCAAGCTGAGTGAACTAGATCAGCCCGAGATACTCAGATCCATCATGTTTAAAAGCTATTCCCATCTGCTAGAAACGCCCGACCTGGACATTTCTGAGCACGAACTGCTGGGAGACTTTGAAGATCCTGAAGCTGAATACTGCCCGAAAGCCATGGAGACTGACTCCTCTAGCGATGAAATTCTAGGTTTCAGCTACGAAGAAGGAGTATACAATGATGACCGGAGTCGGAAAAGGAAGCAACTACAACGCCACACTCCAGGCCAAATCCGAGAGCTCGAAGCTTTCTTCAATGAATGCCCCACTCCAAGCAAACAACAGAAAATGGAGCTGAGCCGAAAGATAGGATTGCAGCTTTCGAAGGTCAAGTTTTGGTTCGCCAACAAACGAACCCGGGTGAAACAGCAATACGCAGACCAGGAGTTACTGGTCCTGAAGGAGGAGAATGAGAAGCTTCAAGCTGAAAGCGCGAGATATAAGGAAGCTCTGACCAAGGCCACCTGCCTTAATTGTGGAAATCCTGTTGTCCTCGGCGAGGTGTTCCTCGATGAACCATCCCTGTTGACGAATAACGCTCAGCTGTTACCGTATTCTCCACAGCATTTTCCGACACAGCCAGATACCGCCGGAGATCTGCATGAGCAAGTCAACACCATAGGATCAACACCAACATCCTCTGAGAAACGGGATATGAATCATCACAAGGGGAGTTCTCTCAATGACGAACTCGCTGTCGCAGCCAGCCAATCCAAAGTCGGTGAGTCCCTCCCTAGACAACTTTTGAAACGACTAGATCCCGCAGAGAATAGCTACCGAAGTATTGACGATATTTTGGGTGATAAGAGAACAAGGTTTTACTGGACCTATGAACTTCACACCAAATTTGTTGATGCAATTCGAGAGCTGGGAGTTGATTCGGCTAGCCCACTACGCTTACTCGAGATTATGAATGTGCCGGGGCTCTCTAGAATTAACGTTGAGTCTCACCTCAAGTACTATAGGAGATTGCTAAGGGATGGAAGGATAGCGTTAAACCATCATAAAGCCGGTTGGAGCTCAAGTGCTGGGCAGAATTACAACCACGATGATTGGAAAGCCGAGAGCACCCAACTGTGTTTCAGCAATGACGGGACTGGCAGTCGTGTCAGCGACTCTTTTAACCCAAATCAGAATGCTCCGCCGAGCTATCTCAATACTCCTCAAGAGTATATGCCACAGTTCCAGCACATAGGGATTCCTCAGTTTGAGCGCGAATCAGTCATTAATGCTATCCCTGAAGCGGATCTGGCATTGGTAGAGAGTGCACATATGAACCTGCCGGTCATCGGAGGAAGTTCCAGTTCGAGGGGTCAAATTGCTCACGGCGAGAGCAAAGAGAGAAATCCCTCGCCTGCAGTCGACGACACCCAATCTGGGCACCAAGGGCTAAAAAGAACAGGTGATTTCCTTGATGAGGAGCTGGACACTTGGATCAATACTCTTCGGGAATGTATGTCTCAACCCCAACAGGGCAATGATGAAGGTTCCAGCTCAAAGACTCCAATCCCTCACAACGAAGGCAATGAAAGAAATCTGCCCCCAACAATCGTTGATACCCAACTTGAGCATCAATGGCTCGAAGACCCGAACAATTTCCTTGGCGATGAGTTCAATCTTTGGCTCGATCAATTTGGAGCCGAAGGACCACCGCAGTGGTGACGCAAGGCCGGTGATCAAACGTCTGATGCAAGGCATGGCTACTCGATGAAAAATGCTTAGAGGAAAGGGGTTGAATACTCCTATTGAATATGTTGTTGATCGTACTGTAAGGTTCCCACGGAAACATCTTTCATTAATATCTAGAACTAATTGCGCGTGAGTGTCAACATCACCCTTTGAGCATCTTCAAGCCGAGGGCCGTGGATTAATCACTTAATCCGTGGAGCAAGTTCCATGAACAATGACTATCACCCGCGGAGCATAATGGGATCTACCCCTTCAATACGAAATACGTTTGGCCGCGAAGCCACCTATTTGGTAAAACGATGTATCGTTCCTAAACGATCTTCAATCGAATACCGAAAACAGACGTTGCCCAACTGGGGGCAGATGAACCATTGATGTTGCAAACACTCCAAGAATGGATAGGCGGATTTGATAGATGTTGTTCATATCAATACGCAACATCAGAACGGGATGAGAACCAAGAGTAAAGTTGTATCGTTCCAATTTGTCTTGAATTTGAGAATGTGAATTGATACTCGTTATTTATCCTTGACAGGGGAATCGCCTTACAGACGAACAGGTTTTTACATCCAATGTACTACTCGTTAGAGTACATGACCAAGGGTAGGATGTATCGTTTCGATTTTTGAAAAATTCGTGAACCTACAATGATATGCTTCTTTTACATTTGCAGGGATCCGCAGCTGCGACGGACAGGTAAGTATCCCTTTTCCCAGTTAGCGGGAGAAAAAAAAATGTCAGAATCCTTTCAACCGGCATAAAGATTTCCCAATGCATCGATATTCACGATTTAAATCAGGAGGTTACCTGAAGCATGAATAAGAACATACATGGTGCATCATAAAATCCCCTTGATGGGTAAAATCTTTGGAGAAAACAAAAAGACTTTTTCCAATAAAAGTTGTTCAAACCATTTAAAAGAGTGTTTTCTCAGACGAGAGGCGAAGCCTAATCCAAACATGTCCCACACACACTTGAGAGATGAATGGAGTGGGCAGATAACAAAATCTGGACCTACGGAAGTAGGGACCATTCGCAGCGATTACAGGGGTCGGGACGACGGAGGCATTCGTTTCATATCCCCCAAACACTACAGGTGACCGTTGATAACCCCTTTGAACAGCGGTTTTCATTCTTAACCCTGTCAAGAACCACCCCACATCGGGGCAAAATGGAGGTGAGTCCAGCAGCGTCAGGAGAAAATGGTTAGAAATTTTCTTGCTCGGACTAACATTAATCTTTGTGTGTTGTTTATATGGTAATCCAAGTGCCATAGGATGACGAGAAGCATTCATTCTTTATCCCACACACTGTATCATTTGCACAGCCAAGTTGAGCCTGCAAATTCATTTCATGAACCCATTGGTGATCATTCCAAGACGGATGCCGCACCACTTCAAAAATGGAAGAGTTCAAGACTCAGGGATTACGAAGAGAATTCCCGGACTGATATTTAAAACATGTTTAGACTATATGTCTAACATGATCCCATGAAGACGAGAAAAAGTGGGATTTCAAAAATGAAAATGAAAAAAAATCCCCGGCATCAAGAAAAAGCAAAGTGCCTAGTAAAAGCAAGGCCGATGCTCGTGCAGGTTGTTTAATTGATCCGCAATGAAGCTGGATGGGAAAAGGGGAAATCCCTGAAGGAGCCAAATCCAAAAGGACTGCTCCCCAAATGCTATCAAGCGCAGAACAAAGACATAGAGAGAGTCAGTCTCTGAATGCAACAAGAGACGCTCTCTAAAGAGCTGGTGCACACCGCAAGATAGGTTGCGCGCCTCAAAGGCTAAAGATACAAAAAAAAAAAAAAAAAAAAAAGACAGGTGGCAAATCAGCAATGATCACCAATGTCAAACCCCTCATAAATTCTGGGCCAAAAACAAGCCTTTTTCGGTCCCCAATCCTACCAACATCATAACCCCGAAACAGTCTTCTCTGACTAAGACACTTGGGTTAACATATAGCTTAGCTCGAAGAGGTACGAGCAAGACTATTTCTTTCTCATTTTGCAAGGTTCTCGACTTGTAAACCCGGAGCAGAGGATGAAGATTTTCATTCAATGGCCTTGACTCCAAAGCGGGTCCCCCTTGAAAACCAATATCCAAGCCCAACATTACGGTCCCGTGGAAGACCTCCCAACCGATCAAAATGTATGCGCTGCGAATGAGCCTAAAACCTAGGCACAGGTTAGTAGGGAATTGAGTGCATCCCCTATAAAAACCACTATCTCAAAACAGGTGAGAAGACCTCCTTGTCGAGAAATATTCCAATTGATGTTTTGAACAAACTCTTTTTGGAATTTTCAAACTGTTGATCCAAATTTTCCATGCAAGGAATTTGTGATCACATTTGCATGTTGTAAGAATGCTTTGGATAACCTCCAGCATCAAAATGCACATTTCATGACTAAAACTTAAGTCATAAAATTTTGTCAATTGGACAATTATTGTCTTCCCAGAGATTATTAACATTTTCTTTGTGAAGAAAAATCTTTCAGGTTTGAACTTTCTGCAGGATACCTGGAGAACCCAGCTCCCAGAATGTCGCCTCAACAGACCCAAGTCCTAGCATGACGTGGAGAACCCTCGTCCTAGGACCCCTTTTCAAAAATATCAAACAGTCCTAACATGACGTGGAGAACCTTCGTCCCAGGACCCCTTTTTTTTTTAAAAAAAATCAAGCAATCCCAATAGAGGTGGAGAACCCTCATCTCGGGGCCCCTTTTAAAAATCAGGCAGTCTCATCGGACGTGGAGAACCCTCGTCATGAGACCCCTTTTCAAAGCAAAACAATGGTAGAAACCGCCTGAAGGGTCAACAACATGGTAGATACCGCCTGAAGGGTCAACACAAGGTAGAAACCGCCTAAAGGGTCAAATCAAAAGGTAGAAACCGCCTAAAGGGTCAAATCAAGGTAGAAACCGCCTGAAGGGTCAAGCAAAGGTAGAAACCGCCTGAAGGGTCAAACCATGGTAGAAATCGCCATAAGGGTCAGCACGAGGTAGATACCGCCTTAAGGATCAACACGAAGGTCCGATCCACCATACGGATTAAAATCTCTGGCAAATCCCAAGGCGTGGGATGCGCATTCCTTAGGTTCCTACCAGTTAGGAATCCCATAATGGTATGACCTACCATACAGGTCAGAGCTTAATCTCCCTAGGATATTCAAAATGACGAGTCCTAGGCATCTTCTTGAAAGTCGTCGCAACCGGCAGCATCCAACAGGTGAGCTTCAGGTAAGCCTCTCTCGCTCCGGTCCATGTTCAAATTGTTAGAGCAAACCGAGGATCAATTTGAGCTTTCATCAAAGGGCCTTAAGGACCCGATGTCATAGCATTTCTTCTTTCATTTTCCATGTTGAGTCGGTTAGTAATCAGGTGCCCTCTTGTCTTTGAAAGCAACCTATGCGAGCTCACTCTCAAAGAGGGGCAACTGTTGACACCTGATTTTTGACCATCTGTTATTACGATTTTTATTTTTATTTTTTGTTTTTTTTTTAAATTAATTAAAAATATCAAAAAAAGGTCATAAAATCACAAAATCAACTTTGGAAGCCTTGGCATAGCCTCGGGGACCAATTTTGAACAAAAAATATTTTTTGGTATTTTATAATATTTTTCGAATTTATTTAATTATAAAAATACCCAAAAAATCAGAAAAATACCATTCGTGGTCAAAAAAATACACAAAAATATTCAATAATTTTTTTTTAATTTCCTCTTCAAGTGTGTCACTTTAAATCTCAAAAATTCGGCTCGGGTCACTATGTTCCTTAACAAACATAATCCCGAACCGAGCCTAAAAAATCCTTTTCGAGTCTTTTAATTTTCAATTCTTGGTTTTTATAAGCTATGACATTGTATTATCAAGTCTTGAAGTGCAATTAGGTCAATTGGCCCTCCAATTTGATCAATTTTAACCAAAATGGCTTAATTGCATAAAAATCTTTCAATTTAGTCCCCGGTTTCACGACTTTTGAAATTAAATTTCATGCGGGCATACCCATTCAAATTAAGCACCTCTACCCTATGTTTTTCATCATGATGAATCCATTGGTGGCCTCAATTTGAACTAATTCGGCCGTTTAGGCCCTCGATTAAGCAAAAATCAATTTCGGATCCTAAGGGTAATTTGGGGTTTTCATTAAATTTCGACCAATTGATTCACGAAAATACCCCTATTTGATGGAAAACATGTCAAGGAGTCCGATTTCGCCATCAATTTCATGAAAATGGGTCGATTTGGGACCCAATTGGGCGAAATTGGTCGAACCGGGCCGGTCGGGTCAAGCCCGACCCGACCCGGTCCGACCGGGTCTGCAACTAAGTTGCAGACCCGCGTGGCCAGCGAAGCAGGGGAAGGTGGAGGAGGCCCGCCGCGGCGTTTTGTTTACAAAAAGAAACGTCGTGGTGGAGCGTTGGTGGATGGTGGGTGTTCCACGACCAAAAGCGGTCGGTCACAGTGAAAGAAAAGCAAAAAAAAAAAGAGAAGAAAAGGAGAGGAACTCGGTTTGGAGAGGGGGGCGAGACCGGGAGGAAGAGAGAGGATTCACAGGCGAAAGAGGGGGGAATAGAGAGTGAAACATAGAGAGGAAGGAGCGGGGAACGGAGCCGAACCGCCGCCACATCAACAAGCCGCCGTCATAGCCTCCGGCGAACCAGGTCAGTCTCCCTCCCCTGTTTTTGCTCTGTTTCTGTGCTGCTGAACAGGGCCCGTCGGTCCGGCTCGATTTCGATCGAGTCGGACCAAAACCGATAACACCCATTACTCATGAAGATGTATAGGGTAGTCTTGTATGACTGGTATAGCTCGGCATCCCTCGCTGGGCTTCGACGAAATCATTTGATCATGTTTCGGTATGTGCATACCACGTGTTCGGTAAAATGACCAGGGGAGTTGTCTCGATCCATCGCTCTCGGCCGCGCCTGTTTGTCTTCTTTTGTGCGATTCCAGCTCTGAGAAACTCACTAGAATTATACCTACGTCCGCTTCGATCTTTATTTTGCATAAAATCGTTGCGGGGGCACGGCCCGGGATTCCGCCGGTCATCGGCTCAGACCGGGAGCTCGATGGGGTGTTTCGCTCTGTCATCGACCTTTAAAAAGGTCCAGGTAGGTGTCTATACCTTACTTAGAGGCTGTGTGAAGGTTGGGTACCCGGTCAGAACATTAAAAAAATTTTCTGCAAATTTTGGTCCGCCGGCGCCAACTCGGGGAAGCTCCGGCCGGTCGTTTCCAACGTGTTCATCACCTTGTTTTCATTATAATGTTAACGTGGGTTGCTTAGGGAGTCTAATGTCGAAGAAAAGGGTAAAAATTTCGAAGATCTGGACCGGTTCGCGTTTTTCCGGCGAGGCGCCGGTCGTCTTCCCCGGCGAGGGGGACGGCGGTCAACGGTCAACGCTGACGTGGCATGCCACGTCGGCAGCCACGTCAGCGTGTGGGACCGGTTCAAATTAATAAACGCCCAGATCGGACGGCCGTGGTGTCGCCACGTGTCGCGATCTGGGATTTTTGGAGAATAAATTTTTTTTTCAGAATTAATAAACGATTTTCGGAAAATAAAAATAAAATTAATCGGATGGCTAAAATTCGGCCAAGTGGCACTTCGTGGAGCGTCCGATCTTGTCCGAAGATCAGACGCATCAAAAGAGGCCACGTGGCGCGCTGAGAGCCGTCCGATCCGTGGATTTTCTGATAAATAAAAAAAATGAATAAAAAATCAAAAAATTGATTAAAAATTAAAAAATGGCGAAACGGCGTCGTTTTGGCCGTGGGCACGTGGGTTTGGGCCGGGCACCCGGGAAGTGTGGGCCGGGTCATCCGACCCGGTCCGGAAAATATATTTTATTAATAATAATAATAAAAATTCAAAAAAATCAATAAAAAAATAGAAAATCATAAAAAATTCAGAAAAATTCGAAAAATTCAGAAAAATTCTAAAAAATTCTAGAAAATAGGAAATGGCCACATTCAACGGCCACGACCTGTTTCGGGTCATTTGACCCCCGATCTTTCCAGAAATGACGGTTTTGCCCTTCCGGCAAACCGTCTTCCAAAACAATTCTAAAAAAATCCAGGAAAATCCCAAAAAATAGGAAATGGCCACAGTCAATTGGCCAAGGCTCACCCCGGGTGTTTTGAACCCGATCATTCTTAAAAATGTCGATTTCGTCCTTTGGGCGAATCGTCTTCCAAAAATTGACGATTTTGCCCTCCGGGCTAAATCGCCTCCAAATCTTCCCATTTTACCTCGGTCCTAAATCACGCCTTCCCTAAGCTCTTATGGCTATACTAGGAGGCCATGTGATGTGAATTGACGTGCATTGATGTGATTTATTTATGCACTTGATTGCGCTTTCATTTAAATTGATTGTGATTGATAGGAATAGTCTTCCAATCTGCATGAAACCCTGAATTAAACCTACCTGACCCGAACTTGCGCATGCATGAACTCTTAGCTAGGAGCATCACTCGCGTTGGGTACCGAAAGGGCGTTGGTAATGACACCAGTGTAACCAAGTCCCCGAACCCAAAATCTCTGGTTCTGCAGAACTGATCGATCTCTCCCAATCGATCAGTAAGGTTTCCGGTCTACCCTCCAAGAAAGACCGGTGGCGACTCCAAATGCATGCACAAGTTGCACATGCCACCACGACCACACTGAAGGTCGAAAGCGATCGACTGTTATCGTCGAATCCCTTTGAAAAATACTCCCGCCGCGATTTGGTATGGGCCTGGGAGGGCCCGCGCCGATCCAAGGCCCGCGATCGGTAATCCATTAGCCGCGTCCGCTTTCGGACGGGTCGCGACAGAGGGGTCATGCTTTTGTTCGTGTACGGAAAGATAACGAATCCAAAGAAAGCTAGGATGAAGACCTAAGGAATTTGTGTTCCAGACTCTATGGACAAACCTGAAGAAAGTTCATCGAGGAATGTTATAGGAATAGCATTGGCGTTTCCCTTGAAGATGTTTTTGATGAGAGTGGAATTGACTTTTAGGAATTGGCTAAGAAGCGATACTGAATCGACATCGATTGGGGGGTGGCTAGACCGAAGGTTCCAACGGGGCCTATCATGGCATCGTACTCTTCGAGGGTTGGAGTAAACTCGCATTGGCCTATCTCAAAGGAAGAGGACGTGGGACTCCAAAAATGCGACAATGCCTTGACCATGGCAATCCTCGCCTCCAGATGTATCAAGGATGTGAGATAGCCTATCCTCTTCTCCACGTAGCTCTTGTGGATGGGTAGAAGTCGTTCCCACGTATTGATTATAGCTCGTGGAAAGTGTGCGATCTTGATCTTGGGTGGACCCATTTTCTAAATCCTATTGAGAGTCATTTATGTTAATCACAATTTTCTTTTGAAAGAAGTCGCATTTGATTGAAATAATGAAAATTTCGAGGAGGAACGCAACTTACAAACCGTTCGAAAGGGATAGGAAATGCCAAACACATTGATCATGCGCATGTAAACTCGTGAAGTTTTTGACACCTAAAGGGTGAGATACCTAAGGCTTAAAGGCTCCCACCTTGAGTTCTAGAAAGGGTTGATTCCATTGCACAACTATCGTTGCATTGGGACCCAATCCATAGTTCAAAGTGAGCGGAATTATAAAGTGGATTACCCCATGCTTTTCCTCATGGAGATTCCACATTCAATTCCTTCTATTGGTTTCCTAAAGAGGGCGCCCGGGGTTTTAGGCGCGGTTGTGTGTGTCCACGGTGTCGTGCTAAAGCGATAGACATGCATCTTATCTAACAACCACCGCTTCAATATAAAACATCCAACAATCATACATTCCAAACTCCAATCTACAGAAAAGGGTTAACATTCACTTCACCCCTTATCACTCCCACCTACAAAACCATTTAACACTAGTTAGCGACTAACCTCATTTTCCTCGCGACTTTGACACGCGCTACAAAATGTGGACCAAGTTAGGTAGTAATCAACCAGTTCATTACGGCTTAAATCCTCCTAGTCCCCAGCGGAGTCGCCAATCTGTCACGACCCACCCTCGATTTTCGATAAATAAATCGAGAAAGGCGAGCTAATGGATTGCCAATGGAGGGCCTCGAGTACGGGCCCCTCCTTTGGCTCGGGCTCTCCCAAGCCCATACCAAGTCGCAACGTCGGAAAAATCGTATTCGACCTTAGTGTGGTCGTGGCATGTGCGAGTGTGCACACAAAAGGGAGTCGCCACCGATCTTTCGAGGAGGGTAGATCGGAAACCCTATTGAGCGGTTAGGAGGGGCCGCTCAATTCTACGCAACCAGAGATTTTTGGGTTCGGGGATTAATTTATCCTAGTACATCTACTAGAGCCCTTGCGGTTACCTCGAGATTGATTGTTGCCTAAGGTGATCATGCGAAGTTTAATTGCTTTTTAGTTCATAATCATGTTTTTGCAACCATGCTAGGCGTTCATGCAAAATGGTATTGTAGGGGTTTATTTTATGACATTCTTCTAATTTTTGAATTTTATCTCAAAAAGAAAAATCAACCAAAGCATTCAAAGGGCAAAAAGAAGAAGCATAAAAAGCTATTCTAAAGCGATAAATAAGCACCCGCGGCCCTCGGGTATTTGGATACAAAGCTGTAAATAAAATGAATTAAAGCTAAACAATAAAGTCAGGTATACAAAAGAAACGAGCCGGAATGGACATCGGCCATCCACCATCGCGGGAAGAGGGTCCTGAGATATTAATTAGGCTAAATATCCAAGAAAACCATTTTTTAATTTTCGAGAATTTTCTCTAATTTTTGAAATGATTTTTTATGATATTTTTTTTATTTCTCGATTTTTATTCGAAACCCCTTTTTTTTATTATTGTTATTTTAATATACATTAATTCCTTTTTAAAGAAGACGAAGATATAGTCAAACCCAAAAGATCAGGCGCGTGTTAGATTAAGATTCTTGATAAAATAACTAACAGATCCTATCTTCTTTTTTTTGAAACTGTTTCCCTTTTTTTATTATTTTATTACTACTTTCTTTTGCTTTCGGGTCTTCTTCTTCGCACATCGTCTTCCCCCAAAATGCCTCCACCCACAGAGCTCGTCAAGACCTTCGACTACGCCACTCCCGACCAACACCGCATCGCCGACTACCGCCCTAGCCATTCTCAATGCCGGTGACCAAGTCACATGAACCAACAACAGTTTTCGGTCAATGATCTACGGGTAAAATTAAATCTCTATATCTATACATACATACACGGAACAGTGGATAGAAAACCAACGTAGACATCCTTTAAACATGAGCGAACATCGGCAAGGGAGGAGCGGCAAGCCAAAAGGTCGGCATCGGACACCGGGTGGAATATCGACTGGGCGTTACAAGCCGAAGAGGTGGCTGTTCCGGTGGGGTGGAATCCTTCAGAATCTGTCTGCTACACTACATCGCGATCACTGCTCTTCTTCGCTCACTCCCTCTTAGTTTCTCATGGTTCCCTCATTTTTCGTCTTTTTGGGATACAAGAACTGGGCATCTATTCATCTCCATTCTCTCCCGTCTTCTCTACTTTGTGCATTTTTTTTTTTACTGAAAATCCTCTCCTTCACTCTGTTTTCTCTCTTTTGGTCGCCTCCCTTTTTTGTAACTCTCTTTTCTCCTCGAGAGAATCCTCTTTTCGAACCCCCTTCTTCTGGACCTTCTCTCTTCTTTTATCAATGAGGAGCCTTCAGGTCGGAGAGCGGTTCATGCGTTTCCCCTTCTTGCAAAAGAGACAGGGCTCCTCAGTTTTGGTCTCACTTCCCAGCTGTAATTTTGTTGTTTTCTTTGGTTGCAGGTTGCACAGGGAGGGACAAGGTAAGAGTTGGCGCAGGTTTTTGGGGACGTTTTTCTGAGTTTTTGCCAACTGGTGTGGAACTCTTGCCATTTCTGCTCTGGGGGACCTGTCCGCGCGAAGGTGCAAGACACAGGGACCTCTTTCTTGCTTCTGTCGCTCTGCCGCATCTGTCACTGAGCATTTCTTTTTGTTGGAGGGATTGACCGGGTCAATCGGGCCAGCTTCGACCCGCCCGATTGATCCGGTTGGCCAGCCCAAATTTTTGAATTTTCCACTTTTTAAATTCTCCAGATAAAAATAGGATTAAAACAAAAACATTGACCATTTTTATGTATTTTTATGACTGCGAATACTATTTTTTCCTTTTTTTTGGATATTTTTATAATAAAAATAAAATTCAAAAATTTCGAGAAATATTTTTGTTCCAAGATGAAACCTTAAGCTTAGCCAAAGCTTCCAAAGCTGATTTGTCAATTTTATGAATTTTTATAGATTTTTTTAAAGATTTGTTCAAAGAAAAACTGATTAAAAATCAGGTGTCAACATTTGTAGAACCGAGACTCTTCGCGTTTGAATCTAGCCTTGACCGAACCTTAGATGCAGGATTTCTAAATTCGCCCTCACCCTTAGTTTTAGAACCAGTAGTTTAATTTATCCCGATAGCGAAATTACTCTTTTGCCTTAGATTTTATTTATGTAAAATGAAAAATTTTATGTGTGATTTGAATTTCGTGTGGGCCTTATTTTCTTTTAATTTCATGCTATTACTCGGTCAAACCTTTATATGGGATTTGAACAGAAGAGATGGGTCCCACTTCCATTAACTTTTAACCGAATTTCCCCATCTGGTTTCTCTTCTCCATAACGTCACCCTAGTGTGACGCCAGCTTTTAAAAAACTCGCCTCTATGTTTACTTCTTGTGGCCCACGTGACTTCCTTCTCTCTCCTCTCACGTGACCAGACCTCTCTCTCCTCCTGTTCATCTTCTTCCTTTTTATTATGCAACTCGCTCGACATAACGCACGGATCCTCCGGACGCCACCCAGCCCTTCATTGCCACTCCGTCGCCTCGAAGCCATTCATCGTTCCCTCGTTAGTTCACTGGTCACTGTTTGAGCGCGTCTCGAGACCAGCCACCGTGGCTAGCTCCTGCACCAAGCGGACCCGAGGGCCAACACGGATCATGCCGCTGCTCCCTCCCGACGGCACCACCATTGCTTACACCACCCAGACGCCATTTCGTCTCCTGCCACCAATCAAACTCCCTCGCCTCTGCATTAAGCTCGGCCAAGTCGCAAGGTCTCGCGACTCCCGCAAGACCGAAATCTACGACCTTCACTAGTGTCTCGCCAGGATGCCGCTCGAACTCCCCACACCACTACGCCACTACACGGCTGAGATTCCCGTTGACTGAGGAACCTGGGACAGCTAACGTTTCCTCTCGACCCACCACCACCAAGCTCGGCCAGCTGCAACCTGCACCCCCAACGATTCTCTGCTGAACCCGACACTACCAGCCTCCACCAGCTCCACCAACTATTGTCCCTCGAGGCTAGCTGACGAGGACTTGAGCCGTTGCGACCCCAACCAAGAGATCCATAGATCCCCACCCTCTGCTCAAGTCTGACGGCTTCCCAGCCTCCACCAGAGCTTAAGTTCGATCAATTCGGTCCTTGGATTCACTTACCCGACGACCCCATGTCGTGAATAGGAACCTCGAAGCTACTGCTCCGAGCCACCAACGCCATTGTTCAGACCTCCCCAGCCGGCCCTCGACCACCTTATGTCAAGCCTCAAGCCGTCGCCAACCCAAGCTTGAACCACCGTGACCCTAGCTCCTCACCGAAGCCCCAATGCCCTGCTTTGAGCTCCCCCATTCTGCTCGATGTGTGCTGCGCCTTGCCCGTGATCTAGCCTGATCGGGCCGTGTGCTACTCTGCCCCAGGCCGTGCCCCAACCAACCCCGACCATGCTCCAGCCAACCCCGACCGTGACCCAGGACTGACGACCAAACCGTGCCTAAGCCGTGATCCAGTCAAGTTCGTGCCACGCATGAAGGTTCCATTGGACCGTTGCCGTTCTCGTTTTGCGTAATTGATTGTGAGTTTAACCCCTAAACTCTGAATATGGAGTTAACTGCATTTAAACATAGATTTAATATTATTAGCTGTTAATTGTAATATTTAGCTGGGGCCAGATGAATTAATTACCTGCTATCGAAATATTTTGATAATAATAGCTAGAATTTGAATTAATTAATCGAGTCGAATTAATTAATAAATGTGATCGGGATAATTAATTGTTAATTGATTATTATTGGGTGAATATTATACCATTACTATTGGGTGATTGCTTGATAACTGTTGAGTTACATGACTGATGTGAATTTGATAACTGATCTCCCTATTTATTGATGCAAAATTTGATGGACATGTGTGAACCTGGTTTTGAGCATGAAAAATGGGCTTGAGCCAAGTTTTGAGCACGACTATTTGTGAGTGCATTGAACTAAATGCCAAGATAAAAATCAATTGGTTGTACAATGTGCTTGTATGGTCATATGATTAGATATTACTATGCCAGACGTACAATAAACCATACTAGTTGTACGATTTTTCTCGGTAGTTTTGTGTCGTGCCAATCGTACAGATCACACGGACTATTGGACGCCGGTCGCAACTTGTGAAGGACCGAATCTCTTACATGGATTCCTAGTAGTTCCATGTCGTGCCAGTCGTACGAATCTTACGGATTATGGACGCCGTTGCCGGAAGTAAGTGACGAAGCCTGGTCATGCCAGTAAACACTGCTGGTCGTAGTGTTAAACACTGTCAATTGTAGTGCTAAGCCACACCAGTCGTGTGCGCTGGGCCCAATGGCCTATAATAACCATAACACACGTGATACATTATGTATGAAACTGTGATGAGTGTTCTGGTTGAGTGCCTTAGTTTGTACGTTGTTGGCTGGTATGATATGAACTGTTCATCGTATGGACCAAGGCGGGGTAAGTTTGCATGTGATTGATGATTCATTTTGATATTGTACTTGATCATGTAGTAGCTAGAGCGTGGCGTGAGTTGCACGCTATTAATCTACCATCGTTATTTCCTAAATGTTAAGATTGCCTTGAGCGAGTCAGTGTCCTACTCAGACTTAGGCGTTGACACACGGAGGTTTTATATCTCGTCCGTTGTTGTTAACCATTTTTCAGGCCCTTAGTTGTTAAGAGCTAAAAATGGGCGTAGATCCCTTTTGAGTTGTACGTAGTAGTGTTAACTCCTAAACCTGATTTGGTCTGTTTAAAGATCGTATGAAGAAGCCTTGAGGTAGGGCTTTTATATACGTATCTCACAGGATTAACAATAAATAATTAAAAATGATCTTTGCTAATGTTGAATAGAGTAACTATTTGTTTGATGTCTTGTTTTTCTATCTCTGTAAATTTTAGAACTATTTAGGAATAGCACATTCCGCATGGGCTAGTTAAAAGATAAAAATAATGGGTCGATGACTGTTGACACCTGATTTTTGATCAGTCTTTCATAGTTTATTTTTAAAAAATTCATAAAAAATCTATAAAAAGTTAAAAAAATTAAAAAATCATCTTTGGTAGCCTTGACCAAGCTAAAGGAACCATTTTTGATAAAAAAAAAATAATTTTTCATATTTTTAAATATTTTTTAATATTTTCCAAAAATAGAAAAATACATGAAAAATGAAGAAAAATAGCGTTCGATGTCGTAAAAATATAGAAAAATAGTCAATATTTTTATTTTAATTTCTTTTACATTTTGAACTCATAAATAGTCAAAATTCAAGTTCAATTGCATGTGTTTCTTCACGACGCATAGAGTTGAATTTGACAAAAAAATGTCATTCGAGTATTTTAATTTGTAAATTTCTACATCTTTTTTAGTCTTGACGTCCAATTAGATCGACCACCATCTACAATAAATGCCCCTTGCTGAATATTTTCGTTTTTGTTTCACATGATTTCATGGTGTAAAACGCCGAGTGGATCCCCAAATATAATCGGGCCGGCATGAGCTCGATAGCTCGTCCAAGACCAAACCAGGGCACGGCGAACCCCATGTGAGTACTCTCGAACTCCTTCGATGCTTCCTAATGCTTTTCTTAGGTTAGATCGTGTGTAGAATGCCTAGGACAGCTAAATCATTCTTGAGCTGTGATTGATAAATATGACCTTACTAGGAATGCCATGTGATTTATTTGCATATCTAGATTCCTTGAGTTGGGCATTTTATTACTGATTGTGATTGCTAGGATAATCACTCCTATCTGCATGAATTTCTAGATTTAGGGTTCATACCTTACTCATCCGCATGAATCTCAGGCTAGAAAATTCAGTCAATTTAGGTACCGAAAGGGCGTCAACTCTAACAGTTGGTGTAACTAAGTCCCCGAAACCATTTCTCTGGTTCTCGCAGAATTGAATAGAAACTCCCAACTATTCAATTGGGTTGTCCAATCATACCCTAAAAAAATGATTGGTGGCGACTCCATGGCATGCACACTTAGCACATGTCACTAGACCACACTGAAAGTCGATCACGCATACCTCCGTTGCGATTTGGGTAATGAGCCTTGGGAGAGGCCCGCGTCCGACCAGACAGGACGGCCCATTAGCCCTCGAGAGCCCGACAACCTCAAGAGGGTCGCGACAATGACGTCCAGGGACGTCGTCCTTTTATGACCTGAGAAGACTTGGTAGGGTTGTTGCGGGCTCGGGGATCAGGGCGTGACAACCCCGCCCAATGTGGTATCAGAGCAAGGTTATCCCGAAGCATTTGGTCATGGCTTAGAGTGATAAAGCGCGTTGGGAATTGGGATAGTTAGTGTTGAGAAAAATCCCTAAATGATTTTGAAGTTGACAAAACAATCCAAGTACTCATAAGTTTCGAGATAATGCCGTGGAATACTTATTTTGCAGATTATCTTTTGGTGCGGGGATGCACATGATTGAATCTGTCAAAAATATTTTGCTCAGATGGGATTTCTGAGGGACTCAAAGGCTGGTTCGAGCTCAGACGTTGAGCGTGGATAGCTCAGACGTTGGAATGATGCTCAAGCTCCGAGTAAAGTATTCACGCGTAGTAATCAGAACTTGAAGAGAACTTTGAAATGCACTTAATTGATACATTACAGTGGATACAATGGAGCTGGATCATTCTTGAGGATTCTCGAGGATCGAGATCAATTAATGATGCGAAATCAAGGAGACACACACGACTTTCCAAATTAGTGAAATCATCTATGGAAACACATGATCGTAATTGTATGGGTGATTTGATCAGAACGGGGAAGACTTTCCTTTAGCGATCCCCAATGGCTACGAGATCTTCTTTTGGAATCTGTCTTGTCCAAACGGGGAAGTTTTGGAGAGACCACTTCTGGAAGCATTGCAGCAGTTAGATTGGAGGCGAAGGAGTATAAAAGACATCTCTAGGTCGAAGAGAGACAGATCGGCGTTAAGAGGGAAAAGTCTTTATAATTCTTAGATCGAGAGTACTTCGTTTCATACACACTTATTGATTCATTCATTGCAATTGTAAGGAGGTATACACAAGAGTGTTGAGCGCTAGGTGGGGTATTCTGTGTGTCAAGGAGATCACTAAGATGTAACCTCTCGAGCAGTTTACTAGTGGAATCTAGCCGATTGGCTTATAGCCGAAGAAGTGGACGTAGGCTTAACCAAAGCCGAACTACTATAAACCCTCTGTGCAGTTCTCTCCATCCCTACTCTGATCATATCATATATACTGTGATAGTAGAATTGCATACGAATCGTTCATTGTGATATACTGTGTTGCCATTATCTGAGACGTCATATAAACGCATGTGCAATTTGTATTTCGCGATAAACTTTAAAATTACACTATAATTACCTATTCACCCCCTCGAGGTGATAACGCTAGCCACAACAGTTAGTAGGATTAAAAATCGTGCTTGTAATTGTTGAGTTACCTTTGTGTTACCATCCTTGAGTTTTCTTGGCATGTCGACTTCGGTCGAGTAGGATTCCATAAGATTTCTGCGAGGTGAGTGACCGTCATCAGAGAGTGCCTGCAAAATCCTAGGCGTTTAAAGCCTTAAGCGATACAGTAGGGTAGCGAGTGAGGAACCAAACTACACTCTGCGAAATTTTTTAGGTATGCACTAATTATGGTTGAGGACCTTGTGAATTGGGTGAGGAAATTTCGAGATAGGCTGAAACCCGAGATTAAGGATCGGGAAGTACTACTAAATCTCGAGAATTTTAGGCTTGAACTTTTGTTGTATTCTAATGGTTTTAGTATCGACTTTAATTGATGATCTTGAGTGGTGATATGATTGAGATTTGCAAGGAAGGGAACGAGAATTAAGAAGTTTTAAGTGTGGATTTGAGCTAGTAAATGTGTTTGAGTTTTAATGAACTGCTTATGAACAGAGGGGCAGTTGGACTATATGTTGTGATCCTAGATTGTCAACGATCGGACATGAAGTTATAGATGAATCTTAGGTAATTGATCTTTGATATGTGATAATTGCTTATGGAATTAGAAAGTCTTTATTGATAAGGATTGATCTAGAAATGAGTATTGTGTCATGAGTAGTGAGGACGATCATGCATTACATTTGTTTATTGCATTAAAGAGAAACTTGAGAAACGTGCACGCATATGCATATCATTATTTTGTCGGATTTGATAAGCCGTCGTTTGGTATGGTACAAGCTGTATGAGATGCCTATAAATCGTAATAAGAAGTGGTATGGGACATGTCGAATGGGATGGGGAGGTTTTGTAACGACCCAATCCGATGAGAGCGGGGAGTGATCGTCAGGCCAAGAAGGCTCGGACAAAGAGTGACTCCTGGCAGGCGTCTAGGATGAGGTTGTAAGCAGGAATGAACCAAGTTACGCATTGAAAGGTAGGTCTAGGCATTGTGCTAAGTCTAGCCTTTATTAAAAGATACATTGCAAAAAAAATTGTTTCTCAAAGTGAAAATATTTTCGAATTTACATGGCTTAGCATTGGTTTCGATGAGGGAAATGATGAATGGATGAGGTACTATGGAAGTGGAAATGTCTGAACTGCCAGGTGGGAAGCTGGTGAAAGTCTGTTGTGATATTTTCGAGGTTGTTATTGAAAAAGATCATGTATATGTGAGGGATGTGTTATTTGTATGCGCCTGCAGTGATGTGTCCTGCAGAGGTCTGGATTACGTCAGACTTGTTTGAAATTGTGTTTTGTGCGAAGTCCTTAACCAATAGAACCACAGGCAGGCTTGTGGAACAGAAAGTTGTGGAAACGAACAAGAAATATTTGTAATGACAAGTTATGAGTGGATGGCATATTGTGGTTTGCTAGTTGGATCTATAAGTTACTAAGATCAGTGATAATCCATATTAAGGTTAAGATTGCAAGATGTGAAAATTAAGGAAAATAAGTATTCAAAATGCGTAGTGGAAGCGTAGTAAGGCCACATAATTTAGTGGAATGATAACCATGAGAGTTTTACTTTCGATAAAAAGGGAGCATAGAGGCTAAGTTTCAAGGACGAAATTTTCTAAAGAGGGGAGAATTGTGATGTCCTGGAATTTCGATGACTTTAAAGAACATTATAAATTTCAGCGTTGAAAATAAAATTGGATTTTGAGGATTTAAAAGATGGTGATTGGTCATTCCCAAACGTTTGTCAGAAAAAGTCAAGTTTGAATAGTCAAACATCGACTCGTAGAACCGAGACCCTTCGCATTTGAGTCTAGCCTTGACCGAATCTTAGTCACGAGATTTCTAAATTCGCCCTCAGTTTTAGAACCGGTAGTTTAATTTATCCAGTTAGTGAAATTACTCTTTTGCCCTAGATTTTTTTTTTTGTAAAACGAAATATTTTATGCGTGATTTAAATTTTGTATGGGCCCTATTTTCTTTTTTATTTCATGCTATTACTCGGCCGAACCTTTATATGGGATTTGGACAAAAGAGATGGGTCCTACTTCCATTATTTTTCAACCGAATTTCCTTCAGCTAATTTCTCTTCTCCATGATGTCACCGTAGTGTGACACTAGTCTTTAAAAAACTCTCCTCCAAGTTTTCTTCTTGTGGCTTGTGGGACTTCCCTCTCTCTTCTCTCATGCGACCAGACATTATCCTCCTCCTGTTCATCTTCTTCCTTTTTATTCTGCAACTCACTCGACATCCCGCATAGATCCTCCACCTGACCTACACCACCGGATGCCACCCAGCCCTTCGTTACCACTCCGCCGCATCGTAGCCGTCTATCGTTCCCTCGTCAGTTCACTGGTCACTGTTTGAGCACGTCACGAGATATGTTACGCGGACATAGGGCACGATACGTGACACGAAATGACACGCTAACACGTGAATTCTCAAAAAATAGAGAATTTCGACAAGCTGGGATACGTTGTATATTTTATGTGTATTTTTATATATACACGATTTCAGAACCATAATACTTTAATTATTACCAACCATATTATTCATAGAGTCGAGGAAAATGGAAAAACAAAGGTCGCGACTTGCGAGCGGGGGCGAATCACAAGTAGAGCCGGCCAAGGGCATGTCGCGATGGGAATCGGTGAGTCGGGAATTGGGAGAGGGAGAGACGAGTATGAGAGTCGAGCAAGTTGCTAGAGGGAAGAATTATAAATCAAGTCAAAAATTGGGCTTTTTCATTATGGGCACGGCAAAAAATTTTGAAAAGTCGTGTTCGTGTAACAGAGGTCTCGAGACCAACCACCGCCAGATCCTGCACCAGGCGGAACCGAGGACCAATGAGGCTCGCACCGCCTCTCCCTCATGACGGCACCACCGTTGCTCACACCGCCCAAACGCCATTCTATTGCCCACCACCAGCCGAACTCCCTCGCCTTCGTGTTGAGCTCGGCCATGCCGTGAGGTCTCGCGATGCCTGCAGGTCCGAAATCTGCGACCTCCACCAACCTCTTGCCGAGACGCCGCTTGGACTCGTCCGCATCGCGATGCCACTGTTACGGTTGAAGGCCCCCAATCGGCTGAGGAACCTAGGACAACCACCTCGTCCTCTCGGCCCTCCATCACCAAGCTCGGCCAGCTGCAATACATACCCCCAACGCCTTTATTTTATTTCTCTGCTGAACCTGACACCACCAGCCTCTACCAACTCCACCAGCTGTCGTCCCTCGAGCCTAGCTAGCCGGGACTTGAGTTGTCGCAACCCTAACCAAGAGATCCACATATCCCCACTCTATGCTCATGTCCGATGACTTCCCAGCCTCCACCCGTGCTTCCGTTCAATCTGTTCGGTCCCTGGATTTACTAACCTGACGCCCCCATGTCGTGAACAGGACCCGCGAAGCTACTGCTTCGATCCCTCGACACCGCTATTCTGACCTCCCCAGCCGACCTTCGACCACCTTTTGTCCAGCCTCAAGCCGTCGCCAACTCGAGCTTGAACCACCGTGATCCCAGCCCCTCACCGAAGCCCTGATGCCTTCTACGAGCTCCTCTATTCTGCTCGGTGTGTGTTGCGCCATGCCCGTGATCCAGCCTGATCGGGCCATGCCCTGTCCAAGACCCAGGCCATGTGCTCGTCTTCCCTGGGCCATGCCCAGCCAGCCCCAACCATGACCCAAGCGTTATCCGATCGTAACCCAGGCGCGAGCAGGCCGTGACCAGGTCATGATCGAGCCGCAACCAAGCCATGCCTAAGCCGTGATCCAGTTGAGTCCGTGCCATGCCTGAAGGTTCTCATAGATCGTTGCCGTTCCCATTTCGCGTAATTGATTGTGAGTTTAACTCCTAAACTCTGAATAGGATGTTAACTACGTTTAAGGATAGATTTAATATTATTAACTGTTAATTATAATATTAAGTTGGGGTCAAATAAATTAATTACCTGCTATCGAAATATTTATCTGAAATCGAGTTCGCTACATATTTTGATAATATTAGCTATACTTTGGATTAATTAATCGAGTCGGATTAATTAATAAATGTGGTCGGGATACTTAATTGTTAATTGATTATTATTGGGTGAATATTGTATCATTACTATTGGATGATTGCTTGATGACTGTTGAGTTACATGACTGATGTGAATTTGATAATTGATCACCCTATTTATAGATATAAAATCTAGTGGATTATATATATAACCATGTGTGAACCTGGTTTTGAGCATGAAAATGTCTTGAGCCAAGTTTTAAGCACGATTGTTTGTGAGTGCATTGAACTAAATGCCAAGATAAGAACCGATTGGTTGTACGATGTGCTTGTATGGTCATATAATGAGATATTATTGTGCCAGTCGTACAGTAAGCCGTGCCAATCGTACGATTTTTCCTAGTAGTTCCGTGTCGTGCTAGTCGTACGGATCACATGGACTATCGGACGCCGGTCGCAGCTTGTGAAGGATCGAAGCTCTTAGAGGGATTCTTAGTTCCGTGTCATGCCAGTCGCACGAATCTTACGGACTATCGGACGCCGTCGCCGGAAATGAGGGGCGAAGCCTGGTCATGCAGTAGACACTGCCAGTCGTGGTGTTAAACACTGCCAGTAGTGTTAAGCCACACCAGTCGCGCGCGCTGGGCCTAGTGGCCTCTAATGACCAGAACACATGTGATACATTATGTATGAGAATGTGACGAGTGTTCTGGTTGAGTGCCTTGGTTTGTGTGTTGTTGGCTGTTATGATATGAATTGTTCGTCGTGTGGACCAAGGCGGAGTAAGTTTGCATGTGATTGACTATTGTCGCGACCCTCTTGAGGTTGTCGGGCTCTCGAGGGCTAATGGGCCGTCCTGTCTGGTCGGACGCGGGCCTCTCCCAAGGCCCATTACCCAAATCGCAACGGAGGTATGCGTGATCGACTTTCAGTGTGGTCTAGTGACATGTGCTAAGTGTGCATGCCATGGAGTCGCCACCAATCATTTTTTTAGAGTGTGATTGGACCACCCAATCGAATAGTTGGGAGTTTCTATTCAATTCTGCGAGAACCAGAGAAATGGTTTCGGGGACTTAGTTACACCAACTGACAGAGTTGACGCCCTTTCGGTACCTAAGTTGACTGAATTTTCTAGCCTGAGATTCATGCGGATGAGTAAGGTATGAACCCTAAATCTAGAAATTCATGCAGATAGGAGTGATTATCCTAGCAATCACAATCAGTAATAAAATGCCCAACTCAAGGAATCTAGATATGCAAATAAATCACATGGCATTCCTAGTAAGGTCATATTTATCAATCACAGCTCAAGAATGATTTAGCTGTCCTAGGCATTCTACACACGATCTAACCTAAGAAAAGCATTAAGAAGCATCGAAGGAGTTCGAGAGTACTCACATGGGGTTCGCCGTGCCTTGGTTTGGTCTTGGACGAGCTATCGAGCTCATGCCGACCCGATTATATTTGGGGATCCACTCGGCGTTTTACACCATAAAATCATGTGAAACAAAAACGAAAATATTCAGCAAGGGGAATTTATTGTAGATGGTGGTCGATCTAATTGGACGTCAAGACTAAAAAATATGTAGAAATTTACAAATTAAAATACTCGAATGACATGTTTTTGCCAAATTCATCTCTATGCGTCGTGAAGAAACACATGCAATTGAACTTGAATTTTGACTATTTATGATTTCAAAATGAAAAGGAAATTAAAATAAAAATATTGACTATTTTTCTATATTTTTACGACATCGAACACTATTTTTCTTCATTTTTCATGTATTTTTCTATTTTTGGAAAATATTAAAAAATATGACAAATTATTTTTTATCTAAAATGGTTCCCTTAGCTTGGTCAAGGCTACCAAAGATGATTTTTTAATTTTTTTAACTTTTTATAGATTTTTTATGAATTTTTTAAAAATAAACTATGAAAGACTGATCAAAAATCAGGTGTCAACAACTATTCATTGTGATATTGTACTTGATCATATGGTAGCTAGAGCGTGGCGTGAGTCACATGCTATTAATCTGCCATCATTATTTCCTGCATGTTTTGGTCGTCTAGAGCGAGTCAGTGTCCTACTCGGACTTAGACATTGACTCATGAAGATTTTATATCTCACCTGTTGTTGTTAACCATTCTTCAGGCCCTTAGTTGTGAACAGCTGGAAGTGGGCGTGGATCCCTTTTGAGTTGTACGGCGTAGTGTTAACCCCTAAATTTGATTTGGTCTTTTTAAGGATCGTAGGAAGTGGCCTTGAGGTAGGGTTTGTATATACGTACTTCCCAAGGTTAACAATAAATAATTAAAAATGATCTTTGTTGATGTTGAATGGAGCAACTGTTTGTTTGACGTCCTTCTTTTTTTTCCCTGTAAATTTTAGGACTGTTTGGGAGTAGCACGTTCCGCATGCGTTAATTAAAAGATAAAAATAACAAGTCGATGAAGTGCCTGGGACGTCGACTTTTTATAACTTGAGACGATTTGATAGGGTTGTTGTGGGCCCGATGATCAAGGTTTGATAAGGCGAAATTGGCCTGCTGTGCATAAACTGGTCAGGAGCTGATGTCACTCTTGATGAGGCCATGGTAGGTCGAAACCAGTTGTTGTATTAAGGATTATGTGCGTTTCACTCGCTCGAAGGACTGGGCGTAGTATGATCAGGAATGTGGATTCGATTCACCGTTTTGTTTATGGGAACAACCAAAAAAGGAAGGTTGGCTTGGCATTCTCGACTTGCCAGACACCGTACAGACTATTCTACATCTAAGAATCCGATGGCCCATGAAATATGTATATACATGGATATATATTGTGATGGATCTCTCCATCTTCCCATGATATTTAAAGAGTTTTTTTTTAGCTTAATGAGATTTGGAACGAGAATCATCGAGAAATACACCGCTTGAGCTACCCTTGACTTAACGTCGATCGATATCATTATCATTATGTGTGCGTTTGGCACCAGCTTTCCCAAGGGGGTTTGGATACTCAAAGCTCCTTGGGCCAAATTTTGAGCGTTCGGGAATTTTTTTTCAAGTATCGTTAGTTAAAAGTCAGCCTTCCAAAGGCTGAAAGCCCAAGGCAGCGTTCAAGCTACCTTGGGCATTCAGCATTCCAGAAGTCTCTTGCCCCCGTCCCTCCTCTGCAAGTGACCTCCTCCTCACCGAAGATGCTCGAGGCCTACAGAGCGAGTTCAGTCAACTGGAAGCCGATGCCGATCGTGGCCCTAGCCACCAGCGCCGAAGACTCCCAGGTCGCGGCGAGGTAAGGCGAGCACGACAATGCTCGACCTCGACAAATCTAGCAAGGAATGACGTCGCCCGGCCATGGCGAGGCTACGCCTCATCGTCCCTCACCCGGCCATGGTCACGCCTCGCTGTCCTCGCCCGCTTTGCCGTCACTCGCCCCGCCTCGCTGCGCCTTGCCATCCGTCGCCCAGCCTCAGCGAGGTCACGCCTTACCTAGATCTGGCGAGGCACGGCCTCGCCCGGCCATGGCGAGGTCTTGCCGTCATCGCCCCGCCTCGCCGTCCCTCGCCCAGCCTCGGCGAGGTCGCGCCTCACCTAGATCTGGCGAGGCACGACCTCGCCCGACCATGGCAAGGTCTCGCCGTCGCTTGCCATGGCCGAGCGAGGAAGGATGAAGGGTTGGCAGCAGCTGGGACGAAGCCCAAAATGTAACGCCCCGAGTCCTTTCTTCCAGGCGTAACGTCGCGTCACTTGCTATCCCACAAATTCATACCCAGGATTCTTAGCTTAGCGCGGCAGGCGATGAAACTTAGATGAACATGCAATAGTAGCACGCATAGTTCCCAAAAAGAAAATTTAAATGACGAGATGGCTTGAAGAGACAAAGCATAAGTCAAGTAATAGCATAGCACACGGTTCGTTTTACAACATGAGCATAAACTGGAATACATCACTTGGGATCAAGGGAAGGTGGTCAGCCTAATCAAAAAGGGACAACGTGCTAAGGGTCAGACACTACTCAAAAGTAACCTCCAAAAGCTAAGGGTGCCTAGGCGGTCTAAGGATCGGGTTCACGATCGTCATCTGGATCATCGCGGTGCACTAGGTCGTACTCCTCGAGGTCTTCCTCCTCTTCCTCTTCGTCCTCAACTGCTTGTTCTGGATCTTCACCTTCCTCAGGCTCAGGCAAGGGATGGAAGATGGCCTCTCCGTCGGGGTTGTGCTCCTCCTCCGCGGGTTCGTCTTCAGGCTCGTCTAGTGCTTCCTCATCCTCTTCGGGCTCGGACTCGTCGGTCTCCATGGTGTCCTCGGCATCGGAGGGACCTACCACGTCGCCATCAACCTCGGGATTCTGAGATGGCACCGGCGGAAGATCTGGATCAGGAGCGGACTCGGAATCAGTGAGCTCCCCATCAGCAGGGTGCACGATCGAAGGGTCCTGCTTGCCAATGACGTCCCACGGCACATCAAAAGTCCTCAGTGGCCCGACCGTAAGGTCGGAGTCTCGGTAGAACCAAGATGCGAACCTATCTGGCCTCCAATCTGCTAAGCCCACATCCATCCATATAGCACCATACTTCCTAATGTAAACCTTCCCTTCTCCCACTGGGTACTCCGTGGAATACTGCTCCACCCAGACGGGTACCCCAAAAATCGGTGGCGGCGGCATACTCAGGGTTTGGGGTCTGAAAAGGTGGGCCCCACGACGGGGTGAGATAAACTCAATAAGCTAACCTTAACCCTAAGCTAGGCACTTGGGACTTCCAGACACTCTCAAACACATGCAATGACAAGACGTACGAATAACAGACAATGGCATATAATGGTTCAATTGAAGCATGTTTAGTCATGTAATTCACGTAATTAGGCTAGACAAGACTTGTACTTTGGCACTTGACCTTCCACCACATAAAGGATAATTCATTAACACGATGCGATTGAAGCTCCCATAGTTTGGCCCGCGTTATAACGCATCAGACCTAAGGATCAAGGAACCCGCGTTTAACGCCTCAGGTTATCTTTTGCCATTCTCATGACCCGCGTAATAACGCCTCAGGTCCATCCTGCGTTTAACGCCTCAGGATGTAAACAAACCCCGCGTTTAACGCATCAGGGTACAATATACACATAGGCTCATAATATAACAATCATGGCATAAATCAATCATATGTGCATAATTCCACCATGAGCACCAATTGGCCAATTGAACTAGCAGCCGTAGCATAGCAATTCATCATATCATAAACAAGCAAGGCCATGGTCGTATATCCTAATTGCTCGCATTTAAAAAAAATCACAATGCTTCATTTCAAGCATTAAGGCCATTTTAAGCACCAATCCATTACAAGACAATTATGTCATAATCTCACTCAATTGAGGCCAATACAACATTCTACAATAAGTCTCATTTTCAATTAAATGAACCACTTTCCACTACTATGGCGTTCGGCCATCATAATTTCATAGAGCCAATCAAGCCATGACACCACAAAATGCATCAATCCACCACATAAGGCCTAATGCACAATCATCGTCCCAATTCAACCATTAAATCACACCTTAATGCTCATGACCAGAATACTACAAGGGCCACTTGGCCATTTTTCAACGACGTGTCATGCAATTCCTTATAAGGCCGAACACACCTAGGCACTAATTAGGATTTCACTAGTTCCAACAAGCTAGATTCAAGCTCTAACACTTCCAAGGGTATCACAGGACATTAGGTCAGCACGTAAGGGCATCCACCAACTCATTTAAACTATGATTTTAACATTCCAAGCATTAATGTCCAACAAACACAATCAGCCCTCCCCCTAATGCTCAGATTCGGATTTTGTGAAGTCCAAGCCAAATCAGCCCCTTAAACACATCAAAAACAACCCTCACTTGGTCCTTCCATCACCATGGTCCTAGTATAAGGTTAGGGGAAGCTTACCACACCCAAAAGCTTGAGAAAACCGGTTTGGAAGAGGCGATGAAGGGCGCGAACAGATCTGGTCTTAAAAGGGCAGAATGCGCTCCTAGAGGTTCCACCATCAAAATAGCCAAGACACACATCAACACTCATCTTAATACAAGTATCTAACATCCTTGTAAGTCTATTTAAGATTCTAAAGTCACCTACCTCAAGAACTCATCACGATCAGCTTGGTTTCCCCCCCCGGCTTCCATTCTGATCGGCGGCGACTTGGATGGTCTCGGGCTTCAAATGGCGGTCCAACAAGGTTCAAGGGAGAGAGGAGGACGTCCAAGTGAGGCCTCAAGGTGATTGAGTGGTGGTGCTCGACGGTTTCCCTTGAAACCGAGAGTGAGAGGCGAGAGAGAGATGAGAACGTGAGAAGAGGGGGGGAGAGAAAACGTGAGAAAAGAAATGGGGGAGGGTGATCTGCTGATGAAGAACCAAATGGAGAGAGAGAGAGAGAGAGTGAATGGGAAGTGTTATCCAACACTAAGAGGGAGTTTTGGAGGGAAAAAGATAGTGGGGTAGGTGTAGGATATGAATAGTTGCTTGAATGACTAGTTTAGTGGGAGTAGGTTTTAGGGAATTTGTCAAATCCATTGTCTCTTAAAATTTCCAATAATTCAACATCCAAATGACCATAGTACCCCTCTATTTTCGGCTGGTGGCTTGGGGAGGGCAAATGACCACTTTGCCCTTGCTTGGTTTAAGAGAAAAGTGCACTAAACTAAGGGTAAAATGGTCCTATTTCACTTGGCGATCCGAATTTCGCTTTTCTAACTTATACGAGACTATTTCTAACCTTAATAACCCCTCGATGAAGCGACGTCCAAATTTACTCCATTGTGATCTTCGAATGTCCGGCCTCCTATCTCGAAATCCAAACCATGGCTAAATTCAGTCAATTGTCATTCCGACGTGTCTCAGATTAACGGGCGGCTCTCAGGAGTTACGCGTATCGACCCGCGACTTATGTCACGTTTAAGAGTTAATCAAGCCACGGCGGCTTTGGTTGTCATGTAATCGCGAGGGTCAATCGCTAGTCCCGCAGGTTACGATCGTTAGAAATCGATTTAGGTCAATTCGCAAATCACGCCATGGTCATACGGATTCACCCGAGAACCAATCGCATGACACTAGCAAATTGTTCTAAAACCACTCTTAGATCGACCTATAGCGGTTCAGAATATTCCCTTGACGATCCTTATGGTCAAAGC
Source organism: Rhodomyrtus psidioides (assembly GCA_021437785.1). Lineage (NCBI taxonomy): Eukaryota > Viridiplantae > Streptophyta > Magnoliopsida > Myrtales > Myrtaceae > Rhodomyrtus > Rhodomyrtus psidioides. The sequence goes on along the minus strand of JAILYB010000040.1, from coordinate 3,385,151 downwards.
ATCGACTCGTGGTTAAGTTCTTTGGTCCACGTACTTTAAACCCTATATGGCCATTCCCCTTTGGTTAGTCGACTCGAGAGTGATCAATTCTGAGTGAGATTTACTGGAATGCATCGATAGACATTCACTCATTAATAAGCTTCGAGATAGGGTCGGAATTTAGAATGTCACACACAAGGTCTTGTTGAAGTAGCGGAGGGAAAAGCTGAGGGGCATCAGACATGGATGGACCACCCGATACTGGCGATGGTTGCTCCCCAACTCTCTGCGAAGCTCCTTCTTAACTTTACTGCTCTTCGGGGAGGACCAGGACTGGCTGAGGTTGGAGGCGTAGAGGGTCGAGCCAGGGGAGATTTGAGAAGAGGCCGACGAATAGAGGAAGAGGAGCAGGAGGAAGAGGAGGAGGGAACGGGTTCCGATGGTGGAGGAGATCATTTGCTGCAATTCGTTCATCAGTGGGGATGATGGAGAAGCACGCAAGTTGTCTTTTTGGCGGAGCATTTGACGGAGGAGTGAGCGAGAATTCGTGTTGGACGGTGGTGGGTGGTCGTCTCCGTTCTCCTTCGGTGCTGCAATTTGAGGGAGGAGTGAACCAAATCTGGGTCGCTGGCGGCCGCGGCGGACGAAAGGTTTCAACTTTTATGTTGTATAAACATGAAAAAAGTGCATTGCAAGTATAATTTTTCCAAACGCTATTTTATCCAAAGTTACCTTGAAATGGATTTTTAAGTTACAATTTACCAAACAGCTTTTGCATTTCACCAAATCCCTTCAGACTAAAGGTATTTGCATTTTCCCAATGACTTTCCCTAAAAGTCTTTCCAAACGCACCCTATGAGCAAAAGCTTAAATAGCTTTCCGTTGAGGATCCGATGTGATGTGCTATCATACTATTCATCATTTTTTTCTCTAAAGATTCTTACATTGTAAGATCTCGTCTATCTCATACTATTGTCGAGAAAAATTATTTAAAAAGTTTTAAATTTATTATATTGATGTCAATTCTTTTTTTTTTAAGGATATATTGATGTCAATTCAGTCCTAAGCCTTTTGCATTTATATCAATTAAGTAAATCCAACTAATTTTAATAGAAATTCGTTGGCGTAAACGTCGAGGGTCCTATGTGGCGTTGCTGGCAATTTGACGTGGATATTTTTTAATTTTATTTTAATATTCTCAATATTACTTCAACAAATTATCCACGAATGGAGTACCGAGTACAATGGTCAGATGGGAAGGGAACTAGGATGAAAGCTTCTGGAAATTTGAGAGGACTCGCGCGACGACACGAGGCACGACGCGTGGCTAGCTGTATGAGATCGTGGTCTTTCTGGTCGTCACCTATGTTGCATGGACACACGACACGACACGTGATTTCCTAAAAGTAGAAAATTTCGACACGCTATGACACGTTATATATTATACATAAAATAACTTTTATGATTTCAATAATAATAAAAAATAATAAATGCAAGGCTAAAGAGCAACATCATGCTGTTGCCAACATTTAGTTTTTTTTGCCCGTGCAACATAGGCTGGTGCTTCCGGTAATCATGCTTCTGCTTACGATTTTGCCCTCAATTTTTTTTTCATTTTTCGAGATTGCCCTTGGGACATGCGAGTTCCAGCGTGTCCGAGCGAGTCGGATATGTGTACGACACGCAAAAAAAACTTGTGTCCGACACGTAAAAACGTGTCCGTGCAACATAGGTCTTCACCCTTGGTATCCTCCTCCTCCTCCTCCGTCATGAGCAAAATGCAGAATGATCGAGAGAGACACAGAAAAATGACAATGTTGGAGGGGGAAGGGGAGAGAGGGGGAGGGGGTGGGACCTGACCACCTGGGTCAGATATGAAACTGGTGGGCGAGAATGCTCCGGAGGCCATTGTCAAACCCCACTGTTGCCTGACGCTTTGTGGCTCAAAACTGCCCCCCCGACGCCACTCTTTCCACTTAACCAAAGTTTTGATTTTGACGAGTCTCTTTGACGAAAGGAGGAAGAGAAGACTATCACGCCCTGTGGCTGTGACCAACCAAATCGTTATAATAATCACGGCGAACGTTCTCGTTCTGGAATCTGCCTTTTTGTTGGCCAAACCGCCTCTATCTCCCCCTTCTCCCCTCCAACTCCATCCAAGGTTGGCTTTCGTCTCTCTCTGTTCCTAGTTCCCCACACCCATCTACCATATAATCATCATCCCCCTTTCAGTCAGTCCATCAAAGAGAGTTGAAGTTCTCTCCCTTTCTTGGGTTTTCCCCCTTTGGGTTGGGTGGGAGCTTTCTTCGTTTTCTTGGGTTAGTGTTGTTAATTGGTTTCCTTTTTTTTTTTTCCTGGAGAAATGAGAGTGGAGGGTGGTGGTGATAACAGTAGGCATGCGGACCCTTTGTGACGCTTGCGAGAGCGCCGCCGCCGTCGTCTTCTGCGCAGCCGACGAAGCGGCTCTTTGCAGCGCCTGCGACGACAAGGTCTCTCACCCTTTTGTGCTGAATTCTTCTTCTTCTTCTTCTTCTTATGGGTTCCTGAATTGAGCTGATGTATTTAGATGTCCTTGCCGTCTCTAGGACTGGTGTGGTTTTGCATGTGGAATAGATTTGCAGGCGTTGACTGTTGATAGTTTAAGAGCTTGGAGATGGTTATGGTGGTGGTGGTTCATTAAATCCACCATCCCTCAGACATTGCTGTAATCTATCTCCAGAAATGAATTTCTCAGTGGTTTATACTTGAAGAGTTAATAAGCCCGATTGAGTGTAAATTCGTTTGTTAATGTGCTTGACCGGGATGATTGAGAATCTCGTCTGTCGGGTACATGGATGATGGTTAGGAAATTTCTTCCAGCATATTCCTTCGCCAAGCCAACCCCCCAGATAGCATCAGTACCCAAGCAAGGATTCACATAAACTGTCTCGTCCACTTGCTTGCTGTAATGCTCCATCGACATGGTGATGGGCGTGGCCCTAGGGTTACATCGGGGCCAGTCTGGCCCAACTGGCTAGGCTGTGACTTGGATAAGGGATCTGTTGCGTTCGGACCGAACGCTTCACCGCTAAGCACTCTTCGTGGTTGGAGGTCGAAATAAGCTCATGATTTGTAGGATCCTTGTTTTTTTCCTTCTCCTTATTTTCGGATGTGTTTCTTTGCACATCCTTTTACCATTATCAGTGCAAGAATCATTGTTGGAATCAACGTGTGAGCTTAAATAGTCTGACTCTGATCTGGCATCGATCTCTCAAAGTTTGATGGAAGAAAGCTTCTTGCTTTTTCCATGCTTTGTACAACTTCTGATTTATGAATTAATAACTGGTAATGGACCGCAGGTGCACATGTGTAATAAGCTAGCTAGTCGGCATGTCCGGGTTGGCCTTGCGACTCCCAGCGATGTTCCTCGCTGTGACATATGCGAAAATGCACCTGGTACCCTTTCCTTCTAGTTTTGCCGTGTATATGCCCCATTGTTTTCTGCTCAAGACCTTCGATCCTATGACATTCTTATTGAACTGTTTGTATAGCTTTCTTTTATTGCGAGGTAGATGGAACCTCGCTTTGTTTACAATGCGATATGATTGTTCATGTTGGAGGCAAAAGAACACATGGAAGATACCTTCTACTAAGGCAGAGAGTTGAGGTTGGTCACACATTTTATTGCAAGCATCAGCATCAATCTCTTGTCCGTCTATTCAAGTTCAGAGAATCATTTCAATCTCTTGTCTGTCTATTCAAGTTCAGAGTATCATCTTTTCTTGTAGTTTCCGGGGTATAAATCTGCACACAGTGACGACCAGGCTTTGCCATCAGCGGATCAAAACGAGAAAAGAGCGCAAAATCAGGGCCCTATAGTAATTTCAGGGGAGAATCATCAAAATCATAGACTGCCTAGTGTTCAGGTGCCTGATGCTGATGCTGATGGGCATGCGAAGATGGATTCAAAAATGATTGATCTGAATATGAAGCCCAATAGAATGCATGACCAAGCTTCCTATAATGAGGTTAGTGAGCCAAATCTGTGATATGTTGTCTCATGGAGAGTCCAATCATATTGGTTTTGGTAAGAGTTGCAAGATTACTCGTGATACCTATAGTTGGAGCTTTGACGGCATTTCTTGCCCATTCGTGTGATGTTTGGTCTGTGATTTGTTGGTTATGTGTAGTTAAATAAATGTGTTTGCAAGAGGACAGTCACAACCATTGACGCAAGTCACACAACAGAGGTCTTATGTAAAACAAGAGGGGGTTGCAGAAGCAATCAATGGCTCTAACTTGATCTCTCTTAAAATCTAGTTGAAGTCGAAACACTAACCTAGGTGTTTGTTTCGGGTATGAACTGACCAGTGAAAGACTTCACTAGTCTGACTTCACTGATCCGACTTAACCGGCACCTTCATTTTACTTCTCATCTGTGCATTGGACTCACTTTAGGAGAATATCTGGGGCTTGTCCCTGATAATGTTACCCATGGAGAGAAGAACCTATGATTATCTTTTCAGGAAATTTCCAAATGAACAATTTCAACCAATTGGAAAAGGATAATTACTATCTTACATTACACAAAAAGTAAGGCTTGAAAAAAAAATCCTCAGTCAAGGACATGTGTTTTTGAGGAAAATATCCATGGCACTCTAGTTTTTCATGGACTTGTATTCTGAAGATCTGAAAATGGCGACAGTAGTGAGAAGGGCGAATGCTTAATTGGTCTTAGTTCTCACTCAAAGGGTACTAGTTAAATTACTTGGGCCATTTCAATATATCAAGACTTCACTCTTTCTAGTTCAGACTGAAAAGCTGGCAGTGTGACTCAAGTTTCCTGTTTTGGAAGCACAAGTTGATAGTAACGACTTTAGTCAAATCTTCACTTAGTTTTGCCAGCCCTCCCGAATAGTGCTATTTTTCCTCCACGCCGATAAGGGGCATATAAAAAAAAATTCTTGGAATTCCTTGGGGATCCTTGATTGGGCCTAAGCTAACTAATCAATTTTCTTTGAACCTCATTTTTAGGTTAAAAAAAAAGATATTTCCTTGTTCCAAAATTTATTTATTCGAATAATAAATCCAGAATTTAATTGAATAGATGTATCTAGGGAAAATTCACTTTGAAGTGACTGAATTCCTACTCAAACAAGGTTTTGAACCGATCCAGTTATAATAAAGTATTTTCAGAATTCCTCGATTTGGTACCGCTCTCGCAGCCCTCACCGAAACAGTGCTTTACCCCTAGATGTCCAGTCAAGGAGGAGGTTTGCTACAGAAAAAAGCTGAACATGAAAGCATCGAGCAGTCAGCATGATTGCTTGTTTCGGTATTGTTATCAAGAACTTTTATTTGACTAACATTGTTTTTGGTTGTTGTGCTTCTTCATTGTTTGCTTTATTGTCATACCAGCTGCGACTTGAAAATATCTCATTATGAAATGATGTAGCGTGGACGCGACAATTAGATTCATACTGTTCTCTCTGCCAAATATCATAGCATTGTCACTGTTCTTGGCCTTTGAGAATCGGTATACATGATCCCCACGCCCTGCTTGCAATACCAGAAAAAGAAAGTCTTGAAGACTAGAATTTTCCATTCTTCCGAGATTCACCCCGCTTCCCATGGTTCTGAGTGTCGATTTCATGGTGCTTGGCCTTTCTGGTTGTGACTCTCACATACGATTCTCGACATTCCTAAGCCACCAAGGATTTTGTTTTGGCAGCAATGACAATAATCATAGCCCTGGCAAAGCGGGTTTCGGTGGAAGCTCAAACTACGACACGGGAAGTGCGATTGATGGCCGGGTCTTATTTACTTGGCTCCTCTCTGTGCCTGGTTTTCATCTTCTCCTCCACCTTTCCCTTGGTGAAAGTTCTTGGGGACAGGTGAATCATGTGTTTTTGGACTCAAGTCATAGTCTCAGTCTGTCTTTTGTCCAGACCAGGAGGTCAATTGTTTCCTCTATTTGGGCAAACCAAGGGACATTACATGTCACTGCGGGTAATTGCTTGTAACTAGAAGATTACCCGTGCCATGCACGGTTGCAACAATCTAATATAAGTGAAGTCATATTTACTATTTTTTATCTATGAAGATTCAACGTTTATTACATTAATCACATAATAGAATCTTGGCAGATATTATATTTCAGAATGATTTAATTATGCGGCGCTTCTATGGCTTACTAAGCTTGTGTGATTCTTGTGATTCATATCAATTCAATCGGTTGTGGGCAACGTGTAACATTCGATTTGTTCCACTGTTAAGTACGCTCTGTTTTTTTTTTTTTTTTCGGCCAGAAGTACACTTAGTCAATTGACCGAAAAAAGTACACAGTTATAATTTCAAGGCAAATCTCCGTCTTTATTTTTCGATCAGTAGGTTCAAGGGCATGGTAACGTGTCCAAATGGGGTATTGACATTGAAGAGAATATCTAGAAAATATTGTTAGATTAGGTAGGTTGGATGTCAAGTTTTGTCATATGGAAAACAAATTTATCATCTAAACCACAAAATTAGAGAGAGAGTTCATCATCATCTCTATAATTAAGGTAATAACATTGGCCAACTGTCGCACGATCCGTTTTTTTCAGACGGACGGGCTAATTGATTGCGGATCGAGCCCTCACTCTGAAATGTGGAACGTAGGACTTCTCGACGCGGGCCCTTCTAGACCCATACCAAATCACGGCGGGAATAAATTTAAGGATTTTTCGATGATAAAAGTCAATCACCTTCGACCTTAGTGCGATCGTGGTGGCATGTACTATGTGTGCATGCATTTGGAATCGCCACCAGTCCTTCTTAAGGTGGACCGGAAACCTCATTGACCGATTGGGAAAGATCTATCAATTCTACGAAACCAGAGATTTTGGGTTCGAGAACTTGGTTACGTTGATGCCATTACCAACGCCCTTTCGGTACCTAACGTGAGTGATTTTCCTAACTAAGATTTCATGCAGACGCAATTTTAGGCGAGGTAAATCTGATTGAGGGTTTCATGCAGATTGGAAAACTAGTCCTATCAATCACAATCAATATAATGAAAACACAACCAAGTGCATAAATGAATCACGTCAATGCATATCAATTCAAGTCAAGAGTATCATATTATAGCCTTAAGGGCTTAGAGAAGATGCGATCTAAGGCCAAGGGTAAAATGAGAAGATTTGGGGACGATTCACTCGAAGGACAAAATCGTTATTTTGGAGGTTCGAGAATCAAATTGCCCCAATATAGTCCACGACCAATTGATCATGGTCATTTTCTATTTTTGCGAATTTTTTTTTAGATTTTTCAAGATTTTTTTAGGAACGGTTTGCCAAAAGGGCAAAATCGTCATTTTTTTGGAAAAGATCAGTGGTCAAAACACCCAAAACTAGTAATGACCAGTTGATTGTGGTCATTTCCTATTTCTTGTATTTTTTTTTTTGAAAATTTTAGAATTTTTCTTGATTTTTTTTTTCCATTTTTTCGATTTTTTTAAATTTGTTTTAAAGTAATTCCGAAGTAGTGATCTGGGCCGGGCTCCTAAGCCCAACCCCTCTAAGGCCACGAGCCGTGTAGGAATGAGAAAGCCCAAATGAAATCTAAGACAAAAAGGTCCAGTCTTGACAAAACCCGAATTGACTAAAAACCAGACCTGGCCCAAGTTCTATTTATCCTCTCCTCCATTGGCCCAAATATGATCAGATTTTTAAGTAAGCCCACGCGCCAGCCCATACGCAAACCCAAACCGGACCCACAGAAACTCTAATGCTCATCCACGTTTTTTACTTTCTTCTTTCCCTTTTTTATTTTAATTTCCTTTAATTTTTTTTATTTCTTTTTCATTTTTTTCCCTTATTATTATTTTTGTGCCTGCATTGTCTTCTTCACTGGGACTTCTTCACGACGCCAACTCCCTTAGAATAACACCGGTCACTAACCTTAGTTGTAGTCGGTTTGCCTCCGACGCCGACTTTCGTCACCGACCATACCGCCGACCAGTCACCAGGCCGACAATCCCGACGCCGACTTGATCCGGTCTTCTCCACCGCGGCGTCATTTTTGCAACAAAGCTCTTCACAGGGCAGTCTCCAATCGAGCGTTCACCGAGAATACTCCCTCAACGACGCTTTGCCGAAATTTATTCCTCCACCCAACGACATCACCTCCACCGACTGTCACTTTCGGTTCTCAACAGCCAACGCGCCGTCCACCATGAAACTCGCCGTCGACCAGCCATCATCAAGTCGGGATTCCGCAGTTCAGACTCAGGGATCCGCCAGCCCAAAAACAACTCAAAACAAGTTCATTTTTTTTTTTTAATCGAAACCACGTATACGGACCAAAAGACCATTCAAAGCCTAGCTCTATCTCAAAAACAAGTCGGGGATCCTTAAGCACCGGCTGTAACTCTGGCAAACCAAACGACCCCGCACTCATGGGTTCGAACAAGAAGCACGCTGGGACAGTCGAGAACAAAAAAGGCGAAACGAGCTCGTCGACATGTTCTTGACGGGATTCGTGCATAGACTAACGAAAGACACACTGAGATCCGCAATGAACGCACATCAAATAAACCTGGTGTTCCGCAAGCCGGTAATAACGAGCTACAGCCCATCAATAAAAGAAAACAGGCAGCTGGAGGGGTCAGGTCTTACCTGCTCAGAGGCGAGGCGTACTGGCTCAACGATCGTCAAGCGGGCTGAGGCGACTCTTCGAATGCAATCGATGCAAGGACGCGCAAAGAAGTAGCGGAGCGGAGCGGTGCCTCGCGAAGGAACGGCGGAGAGAGGTCGTTTTTTTTTTTTTTTTGACTTCGCCTCCTCTGTCACTCAGAAGCGCTCACGTTCTCTCTACGTCCCTTTTTTTTTATTTTTTATTTTGAAACCTGTTATTTTATGTCTCGAATTTGAATTTCTAAGGAGACGAAAAATCTTGAAATACGCAAGATTTTATAAGGTTGCCTTCGTGAACTTCCGCTGCTACAGTACGAGAACTTCTTTGGCAGAATAAAAGAAGAAACGAAGGGCTCCCACATATTATATATTTATATTGGATCGTGGGGCCCATGAAGCAAAAGAAGACAAAATAAAGGGTTTTCTTGGCTTTTTAGTTTTTGATCCTCCGGAAGCGAGCCGTATAAAACAAAAGGGGAAGACTTTTGTGGCCTCTGTTCTTTAGCCGAGACACAGCCGCACAAAGGGAAAAGCTGAGGCCGTACAGTATCCTCCACGAAGAGGATGACGCGAACGAAAAGGGAAATTGCGCGTGGAGGATTTCCTCGACACGATGATTTGTGCTCGTGAGTTTTACATCTGATTTGTATTTATTGTTTATAAATACTTGAGCTTGGGTGTAATCTAGGTTTGTGAAACACGAGAGTATTGAGCGATTGTAAATCCAATTCTCCGATTATAGTGGATTGTTCTTCTTAACTCTCCCCGTGGATGTAGATACCGACATTCGAATCGAACCACGTTATATCTGGTGTCCTTTATCGTTTCTCGTTATTTTCTCTGAGCTTCGTATTGATATTTTTGCAAGATCCTGATAGTTTTTCACGTTAATATTACAACAATTGGTATTAGAGCTTGGATCAGATTTTTGGATTGTGATTTGAGGCTTTTGCTTATCTGAATATTATTTTGATATTTGTGATTGCAATTATGTCTGGGGTAAAAGCTGAAATTGAGAAGTTTAACGAGAGGAACAACTTTGGGTTATGGAGCCTCAAGATGGAGGCATTATTGACAACTCAGAGTTTGGCAGAAGCGTTGGAGGGCAAGGCTAAGTTGCCCGAATCAATGAAAGATGCTGATAAGGATGTGTTGATGAGGAAAGCTAGGAGTCAAATCCTGTTGAATTTATCGGATGAAGTGCTAATAGAGGTAGGCGAGGAGAAAGATACCGCAACATTGTGGGCAAATGTTCAGTCACTTTATGTAAAGAAGGGTTTGAACAATCGCTTGTACATGTTGAAGATGATGTTCCGATTTAGATATACTGAAAGTACGTCCATCAGAACCCACCTAAATGAATTTAATAAACTCATGATGGATTTGAAGAATGTCGGTAAGACTCTTGAAGATGAAGAACATGACATGATATTGTTAGCTTCTTTACCAGAATCATGGGAACACTTTACTGATTCACTGTTACAGGGGCGTACTATGATTACCTCAGAATAGGTAAAGTCCGCTTTGTCTTCTAAGGAGTGGCAGAGAAAGTTGCGTGATGACAGTCTAGCGCAGGATGTAGCGCGGAGACTAGTGATTCGGGGTAGAAAGCAACAACGGGGGTCTAGTAGCAGCAGAGATAAAAGCAGGTCTAAGTCAAGCCATAGAAAGTCCAAGGGATGCGTGAAGTGCTTTGAATATCACGAGCAGGGGCACATTAGGAGAGATTGTCCTACGTTGAGAAATAGAGGTGATAAGTAGAAGGCCACAGCCAGTGTGACGAATATTGCTGAGGAGAGCACTAGTGATGCAGAGGCTGTTTTATGTGTGTCTACAGGTACGTCAGGAGACTAATGGGTGCAAGATTCGGGGTGTTCTTATCATATGACGCCTCATAGGAACTGATTTACTACTTACCAGACTGCAGATGGTGGTAGAGTTATGTTGGGGAATAACACAGCTTGCAAAGTTGTGGGGATAGGGACAATTCGTATTCAGATGCATGATGGCGTAATTCGCACATTGACAGACGTAAGGCATGTACCGGAGCTCAAGAAGAATCTTATTTCTCTGGGGACACTCGATGATATCGGGTGTAAGTACACCGCTGAAGGTGGAGTGCTAAAGATCTCTCGAGGTGCCATGACAGTGATGAAAGGGAAGAAAGCGAATTCTCTCTATCATCTACTGGGAGAGCCGTGACAGCAGCTGTTGCAGTTTCATCAGGTGAGTCAGATTCTGACTTGACTCGATTATGGCATATGCATTTAAGGCACATGAGTGAGGCATGTATGACAATACTGAGTAATAATAGGTTGTTAAAGGGTCAGAAGACAAGTAAGTTAGACTTATGTGAACACTGTATCTTTGGGAAGCAGAGTAGGATTAAGTTTACTATAGGTATTCATTCGACCAAGCAACCGGTTGGGTATATTCATTCAGATGTTTGGGGCTCGTCTCCAGTTCTTTCGAAAGGATGTGCCCGTTATATGCTGACATTTATCGATGACTATTCTAGGAAGGTATGGGTATACTTTATGAAACACAAATCTGATGTGTTTGATCGGTTCAAGAAATTTAATGCATTGATTAAGAAGCAGTCAGATAAACATATTAAGTGCCTGAGAACCGATACCGGCATGGAGTTCTGTGGAAAGGATTTTACCGTGTTCTGCGAGAGAGAATGTATTGTTAGACATCGCACAGTACCTGGGACTCCACAGCAGAATGGCGTGGCAGAACGGAAGAACGGAACTTTACTTGAGCGGGCTCGGAGCATGTTATCGCATGCTGGTAATGGCAAGGAATTTTAGGCCGAAGCAGTGAACATGGCATGTTACCTGATTAATAGATCTCCATCATCTATTATTGAGTGGAAGACTCCAGAGGAAATGTGGTCTGGGAAAACTGTTGATTACTCCGGATTACAAGTATTCGGATGTCTTGCGTATGCTCATGCTAGTGATGGTAAGCTTGAGCCGAGGTCGCAGAAGTGCATATTTCTGGATTATGCACATGGGGTGAAAGGCTACCGGCTGTGGTGCACCGATCCCAGATCACTCGATTTTCTAATCAGTAGAGACGTGATCTTCGACGAGACTGCAATGCTTCGACAGAGGAGTCCTGAGACACTACAAGCAGAGCAGACATATCATGATGTCAGTAGTGAGGTGGAGCTTTCGGTGGAGACTCCATAGACCTCGGAGGTAACAGATATAGAGACTGCAGATGAGGCCGTAGTTCCTGAAGTCGGTAATAGTCAACAACTAGTACAGCCGCAACATACTCTAGTTGACGGTAGACAGCGAAGGCAAATAAAATCACCGGTACGTTATGGTTATACAGATATTGCTTATATTTTGACTATAGGTGACGAGGTTGTCGCGACCCGTCCGAAATCGGACGCGGCTAATGGATTACCGATCGCGGGCTTTGGATCGGCGCGGGCCCTCCCAGGCCCATACCAAATCGCGGCGGGAGTGTCTTTTGAGGGATTCGACGATAAAAGTCGATCGCTTTCGACCTTAGTGTGGTCGTGGTGGCATGTGCAACTTGTGCATGCTTTTGGAGTCGCCACCGGTCTTTCTTGGAGGGTAGACCGGAAACCTTACTGGCCGATTGGGAGAGATCGATCAGTTCTGCGGAACCAGAGATTTTGGGTTCGGGGACTTGGTTACGTCGGTGTCATTACCAACGCCCTTTCGGTACCTAACGCGAGTGATTTTCTTAACTAAGAGTTCATGCAGGCGCGATTTCGGGTGAGATAGGTATGAGTCAGGGTTTCATGCAGATTGGAAGACTAGTCCTATCAAATCACAGTCAATATAATGAAAGCGCAAGTCAAGTGCATAAATAAATCATGTCAATGCATATCAATTGCAATCATGGGCCTCCTAGTATAGCCACGAGGGCTTAGCGAAGATGCGATTTAGGACTAGGGGTAAAATGGGAAGATTCGAGGACAATTAGCCCGAAGGGAAAAATTGTCATTTTTTGAAAGGTTTGGATATCGAATTACCCAAAATATTCCATGGCCAGTTGATTGTGGCCATTTCCCATTTTTGAGAATTTTTTGGAATTTCTTGATTTTTTCTTCAATTTTTGGAAGACGATTCGCCCGAAGGGCGAGATCGTCATTTTAAGAAGGGTCGGGGTTCAAAACACCCGGGATGAGCCTTGGCCAGTTGTTTGTGGCCATTTCCTATTTTTTGGGATTTTCCTGGATTTTTTAGAATTTTTTGGAAGACAGTTTGCCGGAAGGGCAAAACCGTCATTTTTGGAAAGACCGGGGGTCGAAAGACCCGGAAAGGGTTGTGGCTAGTTGAATGTAGCCATTTCCTATTTTCTGGAATTTTTTAGAAATTTTCTGAATTTTTCGAATTTTTTTGAAATTTTTTATGATTTTTCATTTTTTATTGATTTTTTGATTATTATATTATTTTTTTATTATTTTTTTGAATTTTTTAAAATATTTAAAAAGATTTTCCGGGCCGGGTCAAACCCGGCCCGCGCCTCTCGGGCGCCCGGCCCGACCCTAGGGGTCGACACCGGCCTAAAACGACACCGTTTTATTTTTTTAAACATTTTTCTATTTTTTACAATTTTTTGATTTTTTTATGTATTTTATTTAATCATCCGAAAATTCCCCGGATCGGACGGTCCACGTTGTGCCACGTGGCTTCATCTCGTGCGTCCGATCTTCCACTAGATCGAGCGACCCACAGAGAGCCACGTGGCTCAATAATAGCCGTCGGATCAAAAATTAATTATTTTCATTTTTTAGAAAACCTACAAATCGGACGCTCTAGAACGTGCCACGTGGCCTCCTCTGGTGCGTCCGATCTTGTACAAGATCGGACGTCCCTCAGTGAGCCACGTGGCACATCCTCGTCCGCCGGATCGATTATTCAAAATTCATTTATTTAATTTTCCAAAAAAACGAGATCGCGACACGTGTCACGATCGGGGCCGTTGATTTTATTTTATTTGAAAATACTCGGACCGGACCCACCCGGCTGACGTGGCTGCCTACGTGGCACGCCACGTCGGCCGTTGACCGCTGACCGCCGGCGAAGTCGCCGGAGAAGACGATGAACAGTAAAAATTCCGGCGACTTCGCCGGAATTCTCGCCGGAAAATGCAAAACGGCTCCGGATCTTCGAAATTTTTTTTACCCAAATTGCATCATTCGAATCCTCAAACATTCAGCATCAAAATATAAGCATTTCAACGGCCGGGGACGCATCGGAAATCGGCAAAAAGAACCCCCACAGGTTCGGCTCCGGCGAGGGATTTTCCAAAAAATTTCAACGTTCAAAGCCTACCCCGACCGTTCAGAAAACGTCTAAAAGAGGTTTAAAGACTTACCTCAGCTCGTTTAGAGCTGGAAATCCTCGGGTTCGCGCCGGCACGAGCTCACGGCCGAGACCAAGGCCGGTGGTGGTCGGGCCTCCTCGGCGAACACGGTTTGATGCAACAAAAGGGCACAGCGAGCTTAGAGTCGGTTTTAATGTATGCTTGAGGTTAGACACGCACAAATGGTGCTCGGGAATGCACCGACCGCGGGTTAAAAGAAAAACGTGCAGGCAGACATTTCGTCGAGCACCCGATATGCATTATGGAAACAGGGGTAAAGACGGCGTACCGACCTGTCCGAGGATCGTCGGCGACGGTGGATGCTTCGGCGGTGATCAGTGAGGTATGATGAAGGTCCCCGAACTCTCCTCTCGCTGCCTTTCGCTCAAAAAATCCCCCCGGCACTCTCGGCCCTGTTTCCCCTTTAAACCCGAGCCTCCCTCTCCGCCGTGGCCGACCGGCCCGTTTTTTGATGCCCTCGCGCTTGCAGCAACGAATATTCGTCTGGCAACCTGCTTCCCACGCTCGGCCGCCCGCTTTTTCTTTGAAAAATCGCCGCCCCATCTCGCCCCTGTCCTCCCCTGCCTCACTGTCGGCCACGGTCTGCAACAATGTTGCAGACCCAGTCGGACCGGGTCGGGTCGGGTCTGACCCGACCGGCCCGGTTCGATCAATTCGCTCAAATTGAGCCCCGATTCGACCTATTTTCATGAAATTGATGGCATAATCGGACTCCTTGGCACATTTTCTATTCAATAAGGGTATTTTCACGGATCAATTGATTGAAATTTTATGAAAACCCCAAATTGTCCCTAGGATCCGAAAACGAATTTCCCCAAATCGAAGGTCCAAACGATCGAATTATTCAAAATTGAGCCCACCAATGGATTCAGCATGATGAAAACTATAGGGTAGAGGTGTTTAATTTTAATGGGTGTGCCCGTGTGAAATTTAATTTCACAAATTGTAAAACCGGGGACTAAATCGAAAGATTTTTATGCAATTAAGCCCTTTTGGTTAAAATTGATCAAATTGGAGGGCAAATTGACCCAATTGCATTTCAATACTCTAGAATACAATGTCATAGCTTATAAAAACCGAGAATTGAAAATTAAAAGACTCGAAAAGGATTTTTTAGGCCCGGTTCGGGATTAGGTTTGTGAAGGAACCCCATGAACCAGGCCAAATATTTTTGTGTAATTTTCTGACCACGAATGGTATTTTTCCTGATTTTTGGGTTATTTTAATAATTAAATAAATTCCAAAAAATATTAAAAAATTCAAAAAATATTTTTTGTTCAAAATTGGTTCCTAAGGCTAGGCTAAGGCTTCCAAAGTTGATTTTGCAATTTTTTGACCTTTTTTGCTATTTTTAATTAATTTTAGAAGTAAAAACTAAAATAAAAGGTGGTCAAAAATCAGGTGTCAACGACGAGGTGGAGACATATGTGTCTTCGTCTTACGCTGAGACGATGGCTAGTTCTGAGTCGTCGCAATGGCTAGGGGCTATGAGTGAAGAGATGGAATCATTGCATCGGAATCAGACATGGGAGCTAGTTAAAGTACCCAAGAGCCAGAAGATTATTGTAAGTAAATGGGTCTACAAACGAAAAGAGGACATTCCTAGTGTCGAGGCAGCGGGGTATAAGGCGAGACTTGTGGCGAAGGGGTTTACACAGCGAGAGGGCATTGACTACAACGAGGTGTTTTCTCATATGGTAAGGCATACTTCTATTCGTTTTTTACTTGCCTTAGTTGCTGCACAGGATCTCGAGTTGGAGCGGCTTGATATGAAAACGGTGTTTCTTCATGGTGAGTTAGAGGAACAGATTTACATGAGGCAACCAGAAGGATTTGCTATTCCGGGTAAGGAAGACCATGTTTGCTTATTACAGAAATCTTTATATGGGCTGAAACAGTCTCCTAGGCAATGGTATAAGCGCTTTGATGCTTTCATGGCTAGTCAGGACTATTCTAAGAGTCAAATTGATAGCTGTGTTTATTTTAGGAGACTAGATGATGAGTCTTTGATATATCTGCTGTTATATGTTAATGATATGTTGATAGCAATGAAAAATGTCTCTGATATTGATGTGCTGAAGAAATAGTTGAGTGCTGAGTTTGAGATGAAAGATTTAGGTGTTGCAAAGAAAATATTGGGTATGGAGATTTTGCGTGACATGAATGCATGATTATTACGTCTATCTCAAAAGAAATATATTAAGAAGATTGTTGCACGTTTTAATATGCAGTCAGCGAAGAGTACACCTTTAGCAAACCACTTTAAACTTTCAGTGAAGTTATCACCGCAGACTGAGGAGGAGGATGAGCATATGTCCCGTGTTCCATATTCTAGTACCGTGGGTAGTATTATGTATGCTATGGTATGCACTAGGCATGATATTTCACAAGCTGTCAGTCTAGTTAGTCGTTTTATGAAGCGTCTTGGTAAAACTCATTGGGAAGCTGTGAAATGGATCCTTAGATATCTGAAGGGGACAACAGACGTTGGCAGTAATAGCGGTGAAACCATAGGTTATGTGGATTCTGATCATGCATGTGACTTGGATGAGTGCAGGTCTTTAGCATGGTACTTGTTTAAGCTTGCAGGTGGTGCAGTTTGGAAGGCGTCCTTACAGGACCACGTGGCCTTGTCGTTGACTGAGACGGAGTACATGGCACTGACCTTTGTAGTGAAAGAGGCGATATGATTACAGGGTTTGCTCTTGGACTTTGGGTTGGGTCAGAAAAGTGTTGTTATACATTGTGACAACCAATGTGCGATATTTCTGGCGCATAATCCGGTTTAACACGAGCGGACGAAACATATCAATACCGGGGTACCACTTCATCTGAGATGTCTTAGCGAAGTGTACGGTTGTTGTGAAGAAGATAGCGACAGTAGAGAACCCGACAGATATGATGACTAAGCCTGTTCCTTTAGTAAAGCTCAAGCTATGCTTGAGCACTATTAGCTTCTGTAGAGAGTGATCGCCTTTTGGGGCGATGGGAGAGCAACATGGATAATGAGGACTATCAGTTGGCTTCAAACTTCGAGTCAAGGTGGAGAATTGTTATTTTATGTCTCGAATTTGAATTTCTACGGAGACGAAAAATCTTGAAACACGCAAGAATTTATAAGGTTGCCTTCGTGAAATTCCGCTGCTACTGTATGGGAACTTCTCCGGCAGAATAAAAGAAGAAATAAAGGGCCCTCACATATTATATATTTATATTGGATCGTCGGGCCCATGAAGCAAAAGAAGACAAAATAAAGGGTTTTCTTGGCCTTTTATTTTTTGATCCTCCAGTCGTGAGTTTTACATCTGATTTGTATTTATTGTTTATAGATGCTTGGGCTTGGGTGTAATCTAGGTTTGGGAAACACGAGAGTATTAAGTGATTACAAATCCAATTCTTCAATTATAGTGGATCGTTCTTGTTGGCTCTCCCCGTAGATGTAAGTACCGACATTCAGACCGAATCACGTTATATTTGGTGTCCTTTATCGTTCATCGTTATTTTCACTGAGCTTCGCATTGATATATTTGCAAGATCCTGATAGTTTTTTGCGTTAATATTACAACAAAACCAAACCCTGCTTGAGGAACCCTCGCTCAGTTCACGCCTCTTCTCTCACGCTTGAACGCTCACAGTGAGCTCTCTCTCGCTCGCCCTCTTTCTGTCTCTCTTTATTTTTTCACTCTCAGGAAGCTCACCCCCACCAACACTCTTCCGTGAACTAGCTCCCCCCTCCTTGCACTCTGCTCTCGTATTTCTTTTCTGTGGAACCCCCCATTTGAAGAACCCCTCTCTTCCTTTGTAGTCTGAGCCTCCTCGGCTCCCCTGAACACCGAGAGCCCTTCACGCTCTCCACCCCCCCTCCCCGCCCTGAAAAGGGATTGCCTCTCCAGTTTTTATCGCGGGCGCCATTTGTGTTTTCCTGCTGTCCTGTCCTTTTTTGTCTTCTTTACTCTTCCTCTTATTCAGAAGCCACTGGAGATTCAAGAGGAGCGAGGTTCTGCTGGTTTGTTTTTTTGGGCGTGATCTCACTGGAGGACAAGAAAGAAGAGGCGACCAAGTTCCATTCTCGGCTACTGTTGCTCTGTTTTGGTACGTGAGGGAGCAGATAATGTCTCTTAGGTGCAGACCTGGTTTGTCCGGGTCGGGTGGGGTACGATTAGGGCTGCCAATTTGGCCCACGCCAGACGGGCCGACCCGGTCCGGCCCGAAAATTTTCTTGCATTTTCGGGCCTTTTCGGGTCGGGTCTGGTACTCAGGCCTGGCTGGCCCGGTGCCAAACTTTTTTTAATACCCATTTTTTCTTTTAAATTTAATTTATTTTTATATTTTTTCATTTGATGGTTTGTTAATTGATTTTGATTCAAAAATATTTTTAAAAAAGGAAAGGAAAAAATAATTCAGCCTGAATCCGGCCCGGCCCGGCCCGGTTTGGGCTGGCCCGAGCATGGTACTGCTCATTTTGGGCCGGCTCGGGCCGAGCCTAGACCCGGCCCATTGACACCCCTAGGTACGACCTGTTCAATCCGGTTCCTATTTTTTTTTTCCCAAATTGAGCCTCTAATTGGTCATTTTTTGTGAAATTGATGTTAAAATTAAACTCCTCGGCACGAATTTCATGTAAATTGGGTGTTTCCACGAGTTTTTAACTTAGAATTGAATGAAAACCCCAAAATCGAATTAGGATGCAAAAATGATTTCTGCCTAATTGAAAGCTCAAACGATCGAATCAGTCCAGATTGAGGCCACCATTGGATCCGAGATGATGAAAAATATAGGGTAGAAGTGTTTAATTTTCAGAGGTGTCCCTAGAGAGAGTTTAATTTCAAGATTAGTGAAACTGGGGACTAAATTGAAAAAAAATTATGCAATTAAACTCTTTTATGTTAAAATTGAAGAAATTGGAGGGAGAATTGATCCAACCGAACTTCAAGGCCCTAGATATCGATTCCATAGTTTATGAAAAATGAGAATTGAAAATTAAAAGACTCGAAAAGAAATTTTTATGCTTGATTCGGGTTTATGTTCATGAAATAACATAGTGACCCAAGTCGAATTTTCAAGATTTGAAGTTACCAAATTGAAGAGGGAATTAAAAGTAAAAATATGGACTATTTTTATGTATTTTTCAGATCACGAACGGTATTTTTATGATTTTTTTGGTATTTTTATAATTAAATAATTTTGAAAAAATATTAAAAATTACGAAAAATATATTTTGTTCAAAATTGATTCCTAAAGCTAGGTCAAGGCTTCTAAAGTTGATTTTGAAATTTTATGATTTCTTGGATATTTTTAATTAATTTTGAAAATAAAATAAAAAATAAAATATGATTAAAAATCAGATGTCAATGCCAACAAATGATGTCCACATTGATTTAGACTGAATATTTAAAAAAATTTATTAGAACAATATGCTTATGACAAAATAAAATAAAAAAGACCCATGAGGCGTTCGCATATTGATGTTCACTAATGAGACATTAGACAAGTTTAGACCAAAGGCCTATTTTTGCGTGAACAGACATATTGTCAATCCTACTGCTGAGAGACAGGTATCACAACCCAAGTGTTTGTGCAACCAAGATGGATCGTGACATGATGCACGAGTTGATCCATGAGTTGAATAGAATGATATTGCGAAGCCCAAGGGCATGATGTTCGTAGACGTGACGATTGGTGGTACGACGATGAGTGCCCTTGTTGATACTGATCTGTTCATGTCGGAGGAAGCCACTAAGAAGCTCGACTTGCAAGTCGAGAGGCGAGGTAGCTGGCTGAAGACGGTAAACTTGGAGAAGGTTCCTACTCTCGGCTTAACTTGTGATGTGGAGATCACTGTGGGACCATGGAGAGGTAAGCAGAATATCGATGTTATCCCTCTCAATGACTATGATTTTATCATTGATCTAGAGTTTATAGAGGGGGTAAACGGCATGGTGGTGCCGTCCATGAACTTCCTATGCATCATGGATCCCGAATCACAGTGTGATCCCGTTAGCTCGCAAACCTGGGCTTAGCCAGAAGATAATATCGGCTATCCAACTCTCCCGAGGAACTCAGAAAGGGGAGGAGATATACTTGGCGGTCCTCAAGGCCGAAGATCCAGAAGTTGTCGAGGTCGAGACCCCGACGGAGGTGACGCAAGCCCTCGGTGCATTCAAGGACGTCATGCCTACTGAATTGCCCAAGAAATTGCCGATGAAGAGAGGGGTAGACCAATGGATCGAGCTAATCCCCGATGCTCGGCCACCCGCCATGGTGCCGTATCGCATGGCACCTCCGGAGCTGGAGGAAATAAGGAAGCAGCTTAAGGAGCTTCTTGATGCAAGTTACATACGACTTTCGAAGGCCCCGTTTGGTTTGCCGATGCTATTCCAAAAGAAATACAACGGGTCCCTTCAGATGTGCACTGACTATGGAGCTTTGAACAAGCTCACGATCAAGAACAAATACCCAATTTCGCTCATTGCGGACCTGTTCGATCAACTCGGGAGTGCGCGGTGGTTCACAATGATTGATCTACGTTCGGGGTACTATCAGGTTCGGATCGTAGAAAGTGACGAACCCAAGACGGCGTGTGTCACTCGGTATGGTTCGTATTAATTCATGTGATGTCTTTTGGGCTGACCAATGCCCCGACGACATTCTACACCCTTATGAAGAAGGTACTTCAATCGTTTCTTGATCGATTTGTCGTTGTGTACTTAGATAACATTGTTATCTATAGTCGGACGCTCGAGGAGCATACCGAGCACCTTAGACAGGTGTTTCAAGTCCTAAGGGACAACAAACGGTACGCGAAGAAGGAGAAGTGTGCCTTCGCTCAGCTTGAGGTGCCATTCCTCGACCATATCATTAGAGGTGGACGAGTGAAGATGGACCCGGCAAAGATCCAAGCTATCACGGAGTGGGAGCCACCGTTGAAACTCACGGAGCTGAAATCCTTCCTCGGATTGGCGAAATACTACCATCGATTCCTTCGAGACTACTCGGATATTACAACCCTTCTCACGGATATGCTCAAGAAGGGGAGGACGTGGGAGTGGACGAGTCATAACCAAGAGACGTTTGATCATCTCAAGCGACTGATGACCAAGGAGCCGGTGCTGGTGCTGCCCGACTTCAACAAGCCCTATGAGGTGGAAACCGATGCCTAAGATTTTGCCATATGGGGCGTGTTGATGCAAGAGGGACATCCGGTGGCTTTCGAGTCCCGAAAGTTGAACGAGATGGAGCGATGGTACACAGTCCAAGAAAAGGATACGACTACTGTCGTGCATTGCCTTCGTACTTGGATACACTATCTCGTGGGTTCCCAGTTCGTCGTACGGATGGACAACATTGCCACGAGCTACTTTCAAACTCAAAAGAAGTGGAACCTGAAGCAAGCTCAATGACAAGATTTCCTGGCCGAATTTGACTTCGTGTTAGCGTACAAGCCGAGAAAGACAAACTCGGTGGCCAACGCTCCGAGTTGAAAAGCAAGCTGGCCGCAATAAGTCGGCCAGAATGTTCCTTGATTGAGAGGATTAAGGAAGGGCTACAACACGACCCTACAACGAAAATGCTTCTTGAGTATGTGCGAGAAGGTAAGACCCAGACATTCTGGTGTGAGAATGATCTTCTCTATACTAAAGGGAGGAGACTCTATGTTCCATCTTTCGGGAAGCTACGAAGGGAGATCCTATGAGAATGCTACGATTTGGGCCATCTTGGGATTCGTTGCACTATGGCGCTCATGGAGGATCAATATTACTGGCTACATTTACGTGACGATCCTATGTGGAGACTTATCTCGTGTGCCAACAAGACAAGCTCTAGCAAAAGAGTCCGATGAGGCTCCTTGAACTGTTGCAGATCCCAGAAAGATCATGGGAAAGTGTCTCAATGGATTTCATTGTGGGATTGCCTAAGTCCGAAGGGTGTCGGACCTTGATGGTGATCGTTGATCGATTCTCCAAGTATGCAACGTTCGTGCCGGCCTCGGATGATTGCCCGATTGAGGAGGCAGCCAAGTTGTTCCTAAAGCACATCGTCATGCTTTAGGGTGTGCCACGAACGATTGTGAGTGATCGGGACCTTCGGTTCACGGGTAAATTTTGGACTAAGCTCTTCAAATTGCTCAGCTCTGAGCTGAACTTTTCCACCAGTCTTCACCCGCAAACTGACGGGCAAATCAAACGGGTGAATGCGCTGCTTGAAGTGTACTTGCGACGCTATGTAAGTGCGACCTAAAGAGACTGGGTCAAGATGATCGATGTGGCTCAATTCTCGTACAACATGTAGCCGATCGAGTCAACGTGAAAAAGTCCCTTTGAGATTGTGACGGGACAACAGCCTCTTACTTCGAATGCGGTTGCAACGGGTTATCGAGGGAGTGTTCGGCGTCACTTCAAAGTGCTGTGGATTGGCAAGAGGAGGCCAACTTGGCTCGGACTTGTCTCCACAAGGCTTCAAAGAGAATGAAAAAGTGGACCGATAAGAAGCGTCGGCATGTAGAGTTCCAGATCGGGGACCAAGTCCTTTGCAAGCTGCCTCTACGATACAAAGGAATGCACAAAGCCTTGCTGCATCGATATGAAGGGCCGTTTCGTGTGGTGCAACGGATCGAGAAAGTGGCATACAAGCTGGAACTCCCAGCGAAGTTCGATACATCTGGTGTTCTACGTGAGCATGCTCAAGTCGTTTCACATGGATGAGGAGGAACCGGAGCAGGGGGAATCACAACGGGGGCCCATGGTAGCAAAGACGGCCTATGATCGAGAAGTTGAGCATATTCTGGCCGATTAAGTCATAAGAAAGTGCTATTGGGCACCCAAATGAGAATACTTGAAATAGTGGTGAGGTCTACCTGAAAACGAGGATAGTTGGGAATCAGAGGAAGCATTGTGGCAATTCCGAAAACACATAGAGGCTTTTCAAGCAGAGAACGACGACGAGGGCGTCGCCCTATTTAAGTAGGGGAGAATATCACGGCCCAAGTGTTTGTGCAACCAAGATGGATCGTGACATGATGCACGAGCTGATCCATGAGCTGAACAGAATGATGTTGGGCAGCTCGAATCGGCCCAACGGCAAGTCGACCCTACAGCCCACTCCAGCATGATCCAAGCGAATGGGGCAAACGAACGGACGTGACTCTTGGGTAGGGGTGTCCAAATTCATCCGCGAGCCAAACAAGTGTGAGTCAAAGTCGAGTAGGCCATGAGTCACCCGCGAGCTATGCCTTTAGTGTATAAATATGGCTTCGCCCCTCACTTGTAAATCAACTAAGAACCAATATAAACTCAGTATTCCCTCCACTCTCTAAGTCGTGTGTGATCCCTGTGCGAGTGTTCTTGTGCTTTTCGAATCGGTTCGGATTGCTCGACCCTCGAGTGAGTTTGAGCGAATGTGTTGGCTAACTTAGGATCGTTCCTAAGGCCGCACAGACCGTGGGGAATGCTAGGTAGACTCTCAGTTTGTGACACAGGCATGTTCATAAGTTTCTATTGCATTTAGGAGCTTTTTATGTCTAACATTTTCCAGCTTGCCCACCTAATAACCCTTCACCTTGACTTCAGTTGGAAGGAATTCCAATCAAAACCACACAGCACGAACAGGCAATGTTTGGTTTGGTGAAAATTTATCACTCCAACCTGGTCTGATCCCCATTGCGAAGCTTCTTTAACACAGATTTCATTCTCATGTTCTAAATTCTCAAAACAAAACTTAAACAAGTCAACACAATAGAATGAGAAACGGAATGGGAATCAGGATTTGCGAAAATGTCAAAAGATGTCAACGATGATAGATTATGATTACATTAGATGCAAAAGCAGAGAGATAATAGAATGAATAACTATGTACATTGATACAGAGCTGTACAATTTTTCCCCCAACCGTCCAGCTGTCCTGCCAATTATTGGCCAAATCGGCAATCAACCGAAGTCTAACTGTACATATTTACCCCAGTTAGAGCGGAGTGCCTGCACAACTGGAACCACAAAATATTGTGAGATTTTTAATAAGCAAAGACATTTAAAAGGAAGAGCAGGACTTACAGTCATCATGACTGGAAGAGAGTCACAGTTGCTATATAGCCATTCTTCATCACCTGCGTATTCAGAGGAAATCTTTAGCACTCTCTTTTTTTTCTTGAGATAAAACTCTCTCTTTCTCTCTCTCTCTCTCTCATGTCAAAGAAGCATGCTCACAAAGTCCCCAAGTAAATGATGCTATAAAGAGCTCTTCCTCTCATAGTTGAAAAAATGAGGTATCCTTGCAGCTCATACTCACCTCAAAAGCAACATTCTGATAACCATACACAAAAGTAGATCCAAATGGATTGCTGGTAGAACCTTGTGTTTGTATAGCAGCTCGACCACAGTCTCCAAGGATCTCCTACAGATGGGTTTACATTGTTTAGTTAGGTGTTACTGCATGATGACAAAATGAGCAATAGAGAAATACAGAAAACAAACAAGGCAGAAGCCAACTGAAGCAGCATGCGGGGATAGCAGTATATGACAAACTTCCAAGTTCAAATGTTCTATTGAACACATAAAGACATAAAAACACTTGACAGAAAATGAAAAACCATGAAGCTAAGAAGGAACCAAAAATTGGTCAAGAGAGAAACTAAACTAATTTTTTCCAGATAGAAAAACTTCATAAAACTTTTTTTTTCACTCTTAAGAGTACTGAGCCCTTGTGCAATTGACTATCTTAATGCTGCAATGGCCGCAGAACAAGAGACGAAAAAGATATGATTTCCTCAATCTATTTCTAACAGGATTTTTCTTCAAGTTTGTGTTCTGACAAGAATTAAACCTTCACTTGCTCCCATTTTGTGCCTGGAGTAATCCTGTTTTTAGAACCATTCACTTCCTGAAAGGAACCGCCAACTGCAAGCAGAGAGAAGAATGTCAGTCCATCGAAAATTATTCTATGTCTAAAGTACAAGGAAAACTGCTTGTCAGCCCATCAAAAAGTATCCTCAGTTTTCTTCTCTCACCAATAGAAGAAAAAAGTGTTCCTCTCACTTCCCCTTGATTCTTTTAACTTAACTAGACCTTCAGCAGATGCAGCATATCCAATACAAATGGCAAATTTAAACAATACAAACGACATGTTATTTAACTCGAAATTTATTTTATTGGTACTAGACACCATATGGATTAAATCAGTGTGCAAAGATTATGGATCGCAAAATTTCTTACCAAAGAAATAGGCAACATAAGAAGCATATAGAGCTTAGATGAAGCAAGGGACATTGGTTGAAGAAAGAAAAACTTTAAGGTCCCTAATGTGCTGGTCTGACTACCAAGAGAACGAAAACAGAAGTGACCATGCAAAAATCCACAGAGAATTGGAGCTTTGACGAGATAATGTATTTATCTAAAAAAAATTAGCAATCAATGTTGTGTTTTAAAATGAGAGGAGAAGGTGCGATTCATATTTGCAGTTTTTCAAATTTCAAAGGTCTGATCACCTCTTATAAAATGTGAGCAGAAGCACACATGGGCAATTTAAAATTTGGCAGTGAAACTGAGTAGAAATTTACTTCAATGCACTTGGTTGCGACTCTTAAGGAAGTTTTGCTAAGTGGCAAAACTGGAACTAACTAAAAGAGGGACCTAATCTTGCTTTCTAGTTATAGGAGTAGAGATAGCTCTGTTTCAACAGCTGAAGAGAGTCTGACCCAAAAAAAAAAAAACAGCTGAGGAGAGCAAAAGAACTTACGATCGGAACCATAGACAATGAAGTTGCATTTTATATATGAATTGAAATCCGCATGCCCTGGATAGTTTGTATGCAATACAAACTTTTTGATTTTGTGAGTCTGCAAATTTATAAGATTTAAATGAGAAAGGAGCATAAAAAGTTAAAGGTTAGGATCAAGACACTAGGAATGTATATATGGACCTGGCCATCAAATAAGACATCTAAGCCTCGAGTGAAATAATTGTAGAAATAATCCCCGCAGAGAGTTGTCCTTGGACGTGGGTCGGAGGCAGAGTGTATTACCATTTGATCAACCTGTTAAGACAACAGAATATCCAACAAAAGTACTGAGTTCCTATTGAGCATTTCACCCAACTTTCCAAATAAAAAAAGCTCAGTAATACTCCTAAAAGGAGAGCAGAGCGACAATGATGACCATCACCATAACCAACAAAAACCTGGAGAAGCAAATTATCTGATCTGCATGTAAATAAACAATTCCTAGTCACCTATCCCTCATGGTTCATATCTCACAGCTATGCGAGACTCAAACATCTGACACCCCAGCCAAGCCCCATTGCACAGCTAATTCCTATTGTAACTTACAAGCAAATCCTGAAAATGTTGCTTCGACTGCTAACACCGTCGCTGCAATCTAACTTAGACCCACCCTGCAGGCCTCCCGCGAAACAGACACAAACAAGTATGCAGTGATGTGTACAGAAGTCTTTCTGGTAGATATGTAGCTTTGTTTTCGGCTTAATTTAATACTAACAAATGATATAAAACGAAGGACTGATTCTTGCCAGCAACTGAAATTTCTGAAACAAAAAAGATGGACAATCTTTTGACCTGTTTTTGATAAATTCCACATGGACGACCTAATTCAGTCCACACATCCTGCATAAAAATCATGAAATCTTAGAACACATACCAGAGTAAAAACATATTAAAAAATAATATTCGTAGGCTCCACACCGTAACTTATCTATGTTATTCATCAGCAGTTCACCACCTCAATGTCACACAACAGTCATGCAATCACAACTTCTTAAACCACCGCAATGGGTTCTCTAATCCAATGTATTAGTGGAAGCATAAACTACATAATTTGAAACAGAGTGGATGTATTGCATTGACCAGCAGGTGAACATACACCTCAGCAGAAAATCCCAAATTCTAGGTGGAACACCGTAATTTACCTGAGGCGATGCACCAAAAGGAATACTCTGTCCACCAACGGTGAAATGCAATTCCTCTCCAAGCTGATAAACCCAAACACAACAGCTTAAAGTCACGTTTCCCCATAAAAAAGACATCATAAATAGAAGCAAACCAGACAACCAAACAGACTTATTTATACAGGAGGACCTTCCAGATCAACGATTCTTGTATATACACCATGTGTGCTCGACCAAGGTTAGTAATAAGGATGACATACACAACCTAATTCCTTTAGTAGTCACGAAGAGCCATAAACATTAAAAACACAACACCACACATAGGCACGCTTGCACAACCTAATTCCTTTAGTAGTCATGATGAGATCCAAATCAAATTACAGTTGAATGAGAGTGATATCAAACCTTAACATGAACTTCCTCCATGTAGAGACTACCGGGAGGTAAGGGAGGAACAGAAGCTTTATCCATTAAAGATCCTACACCAACTTTCTTGTCTGTGGAGCTATCATATATAGACACGCGGCATGTTACTGGAGTGGTGCCATCGGGGAACTCTAAGGGCAGTTCCGCTTTTTCAAAGGACAAGGATGAAATCAAACATCAACAGTGAAATATCTCATGAAACTCAGTATATATCAACTGAACCACAAAATACCTTCTCTGTCATGGCAGCAATCTGTATATTGGCCGGGAATAGGAAAAGCAAAAGATAACCCCTGACAAAAAATAATAGGCTTCAAATATAACGTTGCATGGACACAGAACATTCTTGAAAGAGTAAGACAGTGAATTCTGAGTTTCCATACACTTACTGGGTAGAAAAGAGTGTAGACACCTCTATCTTTATCGTAGATTCCAGGAAAAGTTGGTCCAAAAAGTGCGTACACAGCTACAAATGTGGCAAGAGTCGATGGTCCTCTACAGTTGAAGTAGTAAATGGATTAAGCAACTGTCATTGCCATGAAAAGCAATATAACTATTAAAAAAAAAAAAAAAAGATCATAACCAACCCAATGAGAGAATTGGAGTAGCGCATCTGAAGCCTCTTGACATCAAAAATCTCAATCAGGCGTAACCTCTGAAAGCAAGTTCAAGGAAAGCTATGAGAAACTTGATCGAACCATTTTATGATGACCAATATCCCAGAAAGCATTTGTTAATTAAAACATTACCAAATACGATGATTCCTAGGATGCACAAGCGAGTTCATTTAGGTTGAGATAAAAAGATGCACATTGCACAAGGTCTGTTTGAGTTTAAATAGAAAACTGTGATAGTATGCATTATGAGAGGTCAATCAAAATATATGGGTACATATAACAACGGTCTTTCAGATAAGTAGACTCCTTGTGAAAAGGAAGCCCTCTACAGCCTAAAGTAAACAGTAAGGCTTCTGCACAAAGTTTACCATAAGAGTTTTGCCTCATCTGAAAATGCAGTAGGTTGTTCGCATAGCAGAGTTCCGCATAACAAGCACGAGATAAAAACATCAACCCCATTATCATGTCGCAACAAAGAGGACCATGGTTCAGGAGCATATATCCTTTGTTTCCAAATTCACTACGGGATTCCAAATCAGCTACGTAAAAGCCCTATACAGAGGATAGGCTGGTTTGTTTGAAGAGAAAAGATTCCATGATCTATGATCAGACCCGATCATATCGTATATGAAAATCACACAAACATTCTGCAGAATAAACGACTAAAAATGGTTGCCATCTCATTAGTACCAACCAAGTCGACCATTGGTTGACTTAGAAATGCACAATAAAGATACGGAAAAAAAAATCCAAAGTCGGAACAAACCTGCGACCAAGGATCGAAACGAAGATGAAAACCATGATCTGGAAAACTGATGACAATATCCAGCTTTAGTGGATCCTGCACATGATTGTGCTTTCTAGTTGATAATTACTCTAAAAAAACACAGCCCATTGTTACAAGCAATATTTTCTAAACAGTCCACTAGCTCAAACCCCAAACTCCTGTGGAATTGGAAAAATTTTAAGACACACCAAAGTACTGCACAATGAGCTTTCAATTTGATCATGATGAAGCGCGCCATAACATTGCACAGTTGTATTGTACATCGAGTGTAACGTAGAAGTGGCCCATTGAGTCACGGGCACTTGAAATGAAAGGCAAAGAAAGAGAAACAACAGCAAGTTTAGAACATTGACCTCGTCATAATACTTGACATGGACGACATCATAGATGTTCGGTTCCTGCTCAATCTGCGCAAACGCTTCGCATATTGGCATCCCTACATCGATAAAAAAATGTACCCCACTATCAGACAAAGTTTATAACAAGTCCAGGAAACAATCCATTCACCTAAATAGTAGTCCCACGAACAAGCTGAAAAATATATCAACTGGGTTTCGCTAGCGAACGTACTTAAGCATCGGGCAAGCCTACTATCATCAGACATAGAACATGAACTAAGTACAGTGATTTTCAGCGTCGAAGAAATATAAGCATAGGCCAAAAATCACGATTACTGCCGACGATTAGCTAAAATTTCCCGCAATCAAAATAGACATAGAACGAGACGAGGAAATGATCAGCTCAGCAAACCGCAATCGCGATGATCAGACCAAGTCATGCCAAGCAAAGAAGCAACAGAATTCGACTATCCAATTCGAGCTTTGAGCCAGGAAATTACCGAGAGAGAAAGGTCCGATTCCGAGGCCGGGGCGGAGGTCGAAGGCGATGGCGCCCATGGCAGTGCCCTCGCAGCGACGTCTCGGTCTCTGCAACATCGATCGGGTCGGATCGGCTCCTCAATCGCGTCGATTTTGCAGCGGAAGGAAGAAAAGCGAAATCGAGAGGCGTTTCGGAGTTGAGTCGAATGAATGCGTGCAGCCGGTGGAATTTCTGGCGATCACTTTCGGTGCACGGAATCAATTTGGGGTGTGCGCGAGCGTTAACTAACGGGTCGGGCCCCGTGCCGTACAAGAAGCTGGGTTATATTTACTATATAATAATCCTTATTGGTTATATTTAATGGATAATAATTAAATATCCAGATAGAAAATTTCAAATAAAGGCTTAAATGCATTCATTTTTTAAAATAAAGGTCTGAATTAAATTTTATTTCAAATAACAGATCCAAACCCATTTTTTTTTATCACAAAAATGTTGTGAAGACGGGATTTGAACCCATGACCTCAAGGTCATGAGCCTTGCGAGCATTGCTTCTTTTTTTTTTTTCTTCTCGAAATTATTATAGGGCTCAATTGATTCAACAATTAAATCAGTGGTGTTATCGTATTATTAGTCTCGGGGTTTATCTTTTTAACCATAGGTATTCTTTCGTTGTTGTGGAATAAGAAGCCTTCGTATCTTAATGCATGTATTTAATTTATTCGGAGCTATTAGAGCGGGATCCAATTTTTCATAAGGATATTGAATAGTTACAGGTAAATGATTTGCGTGGGATAAGGTAAAGCTTGAAATGCCCTCATTGTGTTAAAAAAAAAAGGGCCTGAAGTGCACATTGTTTCAAATAACTGCCTGAAGTGACTATATTAATTTTAAAAAAAGCCTGAGTCAATTAATTAGGGGGCATTTTGGTCATTATTATTTTATTTTATTTTTTCCTTTTTCTATTTTTAAGAGATTTTAAAAGAAAAAACAAAAAGTAAAAAAATAAAATAAAGAAACACAGGTGAAGGACGGAAGGCTCTCGCTTGAACTAGGAGAGTTCCACGATCCTCTCCCAGGCAGCTATCGGTCGGGACCGGGATCCGCCCCTCGCCCAGATTTTGGAGAAGGTCGCGGCCCTCGCCTCTGGTCAGCAAGACCACGACGGCCATCGTTCCAGCCCCACCGACTTTGGGGTGGCGGCCAAAGGCAGGAGGTCTTTTTTTTTTTTTTTTATAACCTTTTGTTTTTGTTATTTTAATTTAATTTAACAAAAAATTAGATTAGATTTATATTTTGACAAAAATGCCCATGATCTGTTGAAAAATTTGACCAATCGGTGAGGATAAGCCTTTATTTGAAGCCATAGCCACTTCAAAGCTCTTATTTGAGACAATTATGACACTTCATGCCCTTATTTGAAATAAAATCCACTTTAGGCCCTTATTCGAGAAAATAATGCTATTTGGAGCCCTTTTTTTTTTGAAATTTTTCCCGAGCTAGTTCTCCAATATAAAAACTAGAAGAAGAAAAAGAATGCATCTGATATCAATTTCATTTCTTGCAATTGATGGTGATTTGTGGCAAGCTTGAATCCACAACTTCCGCCTTCGAAGGCTTGGAAAGTATTTTGGTACTTATTTGTTGATTTCCACTCAATTTCCTTAAAAGGCACCAATTTTATGTTGAAACCCAATTCTGACCCCCGCGAGCGCGCGCGCGCGCACACACACTCTCTCTCGTTAAAAGCACCAGCATTTAGTTGGTACCTAAATTCAGCTCCCGTCAATATTTTTGTCCAATGATATAATTAAGGGCGCGCATGGGAACATTTCTATTCCAGAATGAATTTCTGGAACAAAAATAAATTTTTTATTTTTGTTCCTGGATGAGTTTTTGAGCAAAAAAATGCATTTGATAATGAAATGAAATTTCTGATTCTAGAATAGAAATTTGTTTGACCGAGGCGATGGCCGGCGACCGGCGATGGCGGGCGGTGACGGGGGGCGGGGTGCGACTGGCGGGATTGGTCGTCGACGAAAATTTCTATTTCTTGGAGAAGTATTTCTTTTTTGTTTCCCATTTCTGCTTCAAATCTATTTCTGGAATAACCTTTTTTGTTCCAGAAATAGTTTATTAGAATTGCGTTACAAATGAGTTTTTGTTCCAAATCTATTCTAGAAATAGATTTTTGTTCCAGATCAATTTTTGGTTAGTTGTCATGCACCCCTAAAAGTCCGTGTGTCATTTCATGGCGAATGAGGATGTGTGGCCGAAAAAGTAAACAAAGGAGTGGAGGAGACTGGATGAGTTTTGACTGAAGGGCACGGGTTCCAAGCCAAAAAGAAACATGTCATAAATGACCCTTAAACTTTGGCCAATGTTTAATGTGTTTCCTAAACTATTGATTTATTCAACGTGGTTCCTCAACTTTATCCCAATGTGGATTCTTGAATTTTTAATTTGTTTAATGTGGTGATCTTTGAACTTTACCACAGTGCAATACGAGTCCTGAACGTTTAATTTGTTTAATATAACCTCTAAATTTTTCGAACATATTCAATTTAATCCCTGAATAATATGAAAATATTCAATATTTATGATCATAAATTAATAGAAGGGCTACAGTGAACATCTTCATATTGTTCATGAACTATCTTCATATTGTTCATGAACTACATTAAACGTTCATGTACCAAAATCCTAGTATGCGTGATTGGTTTCCATTCCGATCAGGCTCTTGGGCGGTCTAGTGAAAGCAGTAAACTGAAACCTCCACTCTTCTCCTTCATAAGTCAATGGTGCCACCCATTTTTCCATTACTAAAACGTGGACTTTCATCCTTCCCAAATCCACGAAAAATGATTTCTTGTTTCGCTATTTAAGCCCTTGAACCTGACTCCCAAATTCGTCCATCGTGACTAAGCCATTCCCTCTTGATCACCACCATGTCCCCGTCAGAAACCCTGACCTAGAATGGGAAGAGGAGACGAGAGACCCCCGACATCTTCGACCCCGTGTTTGTAACAAGGAGGATTGAGAGAATATTTTTCAGGATGATTTACAATACTATATTTCAGTGGTATTTATGATACATATACATGAATGGCAACAACTAAGAATAATAAGAATATCTTGACTAATTGACAACTATGGGAAAATCTCGATTAATTGACAACTATTAACAACAATGAGGAAGGCTGAGATTACGGAGAACAATTCAAAATCTAAACTGATTCTCTGATACGCCCCTTCAAAATGAAGTTTCCATCACAAACACCAATCTTGGCTCGAAGTGTTTGCACATGTTGCTTTGATAATGGCTTGGTAAGGATATCCGCTAGCTGATCATGTGTGGAAATATGAGAGACTCTCAATTGCTCCTTTGTTACGAGCTCACGAACAAAGTGATAATCAATGGCAATGTGCTTCATGCGAGAGTGGAAGATCGGATTAGCACACACATATGTGGCCCCAATATTGTCACAGTATATTGTGGGTGTTGCAAGTGAGCGTATACCGAGTTCTATGAGCAAGTTTTGAACCCAAAGTAACTCTGATGAAGTAGTAGCAACTGCTCTATATTCTGCTTCTGTTGATGAACGGGCAACAGACCGCTGTTTGCGAGAGCTCCAAGAAATAGGATTGGCACCAAGATAAACAATGAATCCGGATGAGGAAGTCCTGTCATTTGAATCACCGGCCCAATCTGCATTTGAATATGCATGTAAACTATGCTTTGTATCTCGTCGCAAGTGAAGCCCATGGAATATGGTACCTTTAAGATATCGAAGAAGACGTTTGACGACAGACTAATGATTCAATGTTGGCTTGTGCATGAATTGAGATAATTTATTGATAGCGAAAGAAATGTCCGGTCGCATGATTTGGAGATATTGAAGGGCACCAACGAGACTTCGAAATCCTGTCGCCGATGTGTTCCCGGAATTATCATAAAGAAAAAGTGAAGTGTAGGTTGCCATTGGGGACCCAACATCCTTTGCTTTGGCCATTTTATGCCTTTCAAGTAGATCTCGTATGTACTTATCTTGCGAGAGCAAAAGACCTTTTTTGGTGGGAAGTACTTCGATTCCAAGGAAGTAGCTTAAGTTCCCCAAATCTTTGATAGAAAAACGCTTAGATAGTCGTGCAATGAAATCATCGAGAAACCGAGTGTCGTTGCCCGTAATAATAAGATCATCAACATACACCAAGAAATATGCCTCTATGCCATTGTAAGAGTAGATAAAAAGAGACCTATTGTCGTTCGAATTAGTAAATGAATTGACTATAAGAAAAGCATTCAACTCATTATACCAGGTGCAAGGAGCTTGTTTGAACCCATAGATAGCCTTCCTGAGTTTGCAAACATGGTCGGGTTTTGCGGGGTCTTTGAAACCAGGAGGTTGTTCCATGAACACTTCTTCTTGTAGCGTTCCTTGTAAAAATGCTTTGTTGACATCCATTTGGCGTAGTGTCCAATTTCGAGTGATCGCCAGAGTTAGGATAATGCAGATTGTTGTAGGTTTGACAACCGGGCTGAAGGTTTCTTTGAAGTCAAGTCTTGGTCTTTGGTGAAATCCTTTGGCGACAAGACGGGCCTTGTATCTCTCAATGCTCCCGTCGAATCGAAGCTTGATCTAGTAGATCCACCTACAACCAACAATATTCATGGAAGAATTCTTTGGGGTTAGTTCCCAAGTTTCATTTCGAATTAAGGCATTGATTTCGTCAGACATTGCGAAGCGCCACTGGGGATCACTCAAAGCTTGAGTAAGTCCACTTGGTTCGTAGGTTTGAGGTAGGGGATGTTTTGTGGTAAGTGTATGGACTTGTTTAGGCTTTAAAATGTTATTTTGAGAGTGTGTGATCATTGTATGAGTGCGGGTGGGGTGATTTGGATTTGGTGGGTTTGGCGTTGGTTCGATTAAGAGTGATGAGTTGATGGATGGAACATTATTGTCGGTAAAGGCACTGTTGGCTAATTGGTGGTCAGCACTCGGAAGTGTGATACTGGTGTTAGATGCATCGGATAACAACGTAGGTAAGACGTTAGAGGAGAGATCACTTACTGAGTTGCCGGGAGAATTAGCCGGCATGACTTGCACGTTAGCTGAGCTACCAAGAGGAGTGCTTATTACAATTGATGGCGTAGTCGGAGCAGGAGCAATGCATGGCACAGTAGATGACTGAAGAGTAGGAGTTTTAGCCAAGAATGAGGGGGAGGACTCGGGTAGGTTCAAAGTGAGGTATGGAAATACGATTTCATCAAAAGACAACATGACGTGAAAGAAATATTTTTTGAGTAGTGGGATCAAAACATTTGTATACACTTTGGCTTAAAGAATAACCAAGAAAAATACATGGGCGAGAGCGTGGTAAAAGCTTATTTTTTGTGTATGTACGAAGTCATGGGTAGTAGAGACATTCGAAAATTCGAAGTCTAAGGTAGTTTGGGGGTTTGTTGAAAAGGCACTGATATGGAGACCTAAGATTAAAAATGTCTGTGGGTAGGCGATTTATGAGATATGTGGCGATTTGGAAGGCATGGGTCCAAAAAGCGAGAGGTAGGCCGGCTTTATGTAGTAGGGTTAATCCAGTTTCGACGATGTGCCTGTGACGCCGTTCAGCTATACCATTGTGCTGCGGGGTATATGGAGGTGTAGTTAGGTGTGAAATTCCGTGTTTTGCTAAAAATGATTTGAGTTGAATGAATTCCCCACCCCCATCAAAATAAAGAATTCGTATTTTTTCTTAAAATTATTTTTCGACCAACACTTTAAACTGTTCAAAAATAGGAGCAACATCGGATTTATTGCGAATAGGATAAAACTAAATATAACGAGTGAATTAATCAACAAAAATAACATAATTGTTGAGAAAAATCCCAAGGTGATTTTGAAGTTGACAAAACAATCCAAGTACTCTTAAGTTTTCGAGCTAATGCCGTGGAATACTTATTTTGCAGATTATCCTTTGGTGCAGGGATACACGGGATTGAATCTATCAAAAAGGTTTTGCTCAGATGGGATTTCTGAGGGACTCAGATGCTGTTTGGAGCTCAGACGTTGAGTAGGGATAACTCAGACGTTGAACGTTGAGCAGGAATAACTCATACGTTGGACTGATGCTCAAGCTCTGAGTGGAGTATTCACGTACAGTAATCAGAACTTGAAGAGAAGTTTCAAATGCGCTTATTTGAAATACTACAACGGATACAATCGAGCTGGATCATTCTTGAAGATTCTCGGGGATAGAGATCAATCAAGGATGCGCAATCAATGAGACAAACATACAACTTTCCAAATGAGTTAAATCATCTATGGAAACCCAAGATCATAATTGTATGGACGATTTGATCCGAACGGGGAAGACTTTCCTTTGGCGACTCCCAACGGCTACGAGATCTTCTTTTGGTATGTCTTGTCCAAACGGGAAGTTTTGGAGAGACCTCTTCTGGAAGCCTTGCAACGGGTAGATTGGAGGCGGATGAGTATAAAATACATCTCAATGTTAAAGGGATAAAAAGATCGGCATTAAGAGGGAAAAGTCTTTATAATTCTTAGATCGAGAGTACTTCATTTTATACACACTTATTGATTCATCCATTGTAATTGTGAGGAGGTGTACACAAGAGTGTTGAGTGCTAGGTGAGGTATCCTGTGTGTCAAGAAGATCACTAAGCTGTAACCTCTTGCGCAGTATACTAGTGGAATCCAGCAGTTGGCTGATAGCCGAAGAAGTGGACGTAGGCTTAACCAAAGCCGAACCACAATAAACCCTCTATGCAATCTTCTCTATCTCTACTCTGATCATATTACATAAACTGTGATAGTAGAACTGAACACGAATTGTTTATATTGTCATACTGTGTTGCCATCATTTGAGACGATATAAAAAAGTCTGTGCAATTGATATTCCGTGAAGAAATTTTTAAATTGTACTGTAATTACCTATTCACCCTCCTCTAGGTGATAACGCTAGCCACAACAATAATAACAAAAACCATCAATGGACAAAGTAGACTCCATACCCCAAACGTCCATGTATTGTAAGTCAAGTGGATGCCTACCTTCTAAAGTTGATGAGTGAAAAGGTAGTTTATGACTTTTATTGCAATGACAAGAGTCACATGGTAACTTATTTCCTAGACTCGACGAAAGTGAAAAATGCTTAATGGTATGACGTAAAATATCGATGGATGGATGACCTAAACGATTGTGCCATGTAGTTGCTCGCGTCCGCTCACCAACCAAGGCCGTGCGTGAGACATGTGGCTGCAAAGATGTCACGCCCCACTTATCATCGGTAGCCTATGACATCCTACTAAGCTGGCCATTAATGAAATCCCAGGAACCACGCGGCCTATGTGAAATGAAATGCACAAGCGGAAGGAAACAACACCATGACAATTACACATAACAGGAATTTAGGACACAAGAAAGCACGCACGTTCATATACATAAGATACATGGAAGTTGTACAACGACAATGGGAATGTCCTAGCCAAAAATCGCAAACCAGGCTGGGTAGGCACTCAGGCTAACATTAAAAGGCTAGTCAACAACCCTAGCTTAGCCTCACACCAAAATTGGTTCCTACCCCCAACTTGACCATAGCATCTCTCTATCCAGAAGAGCCGCTCGAACTGTCGCTACCTTCAGCTTCGTCTTCTTCTTCTTCTGGGTTATAATCTGAAAAGGTCTCTGATGGAACCTCCAAAGAAAAGTCATATGTATCTTCTTCAGTCTCCTCCCCATGGTCTTCTGTTTCATCGGCTGAAATCTCTATATAGTTCTTGTACTCCTCAGAAGGGGGTGACTTCAACTCATCAGGCATATTCTTCGACCCCTTCACTGATGTCGGATTCTCCACCTCAATCTCCGAGCGGGAAGGGTAACACCAACTCGGCACGACCTCCATGGGGACTTCCTCAGGTAGCAAAGGACCCATCAAATTGCTATTACCCAGTCATCGGTACCAAGCTTCGAAGCAGTGAGGTTGCAGTTTGGCCTTCCCTTCATCAACCCACACCGTCGTCTTCTTCCAAACGTACACAATTCCCTTTCTGGCAGGCGATCCCCTAGCCTTATCGGTTGCATGCTTAGAGTTTTGGGTCTAGAAAAATATGTCCCACTACGGGGTGAGATTTACATCCCAGTGAATGAAACCCAACCTAAACCAAACCAGTAGTCCCACCAGATCACACAACGATGCAATGATGCAGGAAACTCATCAAGCAATGGCATATGGCAAGTCGGCATCATTTATCACAAAATAATTGGCATATTAAATCATCACTAAACACACCACAAGCTATATGACCCAAGCTTTACACTTTAGCATAAACTAAACATACACTTTCATCAGTCATTAAAATGACAATTCTTTTATTCATTGCCAGGGCTCCCGGGCCGCGATGTAATTCACAGAGCACTTTGGCCATTCATCAATATCAGGGCTCTCTGGCCATTTATCTAT
Source organism: Rhodomyrtus psidioides (assembly GCA_021437785.1). Taxonomy (NCBI): domain Eukaryota; kingdom Viridiplantae; phylum Streptophyta; class Magnoliopsida; order Myrtales; family Myrtaceae; genus Rhodomyrtus; species Rhodomyrtus psidioides. The sequence continues at coordinate 3,347,125 of JAILYB010000040.1, read as the reverse complement.
ATTAGGGCTCTTTGGCCATTTATTTGCATCGGGGCTCCCGGGCCATGCAATCTCAAGGGCTCTCTGGCCATTTAATAAAGCATCGGGTCTCTCTGGCCAATTATGATGTATCGGGGCTCTCTGGCCATTAAAATTTCAAGGGCATTCTAGCCAAACAATTTCATATAGACATTCTCGTCATTAAAAACCACACATTCATTGCTATCTTGCTATTGTCACACCACCACGCTACACAAAGCAATCATCCAGTTGCGTCCTAGGGTTCAAGTAAGGGTTTAGGAAACACTTACCTTAAGCAACCAGTAAAATTTCCCACCAACCAGTCTTTCCCAATTCCACAAGGGCACTGCCAACCACAGTTCTCACGCCGTCCTAGGAATTCATCAATTTAAATCGAAATCCGATCAATTCTCATTACCATCATACCAATCCTTCAATAATCAATCAAATGGCAACTCAGGATATCTTTATTAATCGATCAAATACACGTCGACATCTCTATGAACCATTTATTTATTCGGTTCAAATAGCAACCTATAGGGCATAATATAGCTCGAATGTTTCGCGCCCATAATAGTCCTTAAATCACCTCTAAACCTCAATCCACCTCACATGCCTTCCCCTAACACCTCAATCGACATTATAGGTAGTCCCTTGCATCAATTTGAAGTCAGAACACCCTTCTAACAGCCCCCAACAGATTCAGTACAAAATGAGTATTATCCAAAACAGAACCGGTTCGAGCCTATCCCACATAATCAGTCCATATTTCGATCCTAGGTCCCAATTTCTTATGATATAAACTTGCTAGAACCTCAATACAATTGTTAGGGAGGGTCATCGAAAATTTCGAAGAGAAACAACACTCCGAAGACCTCCAATCACTTCGGTTTCTCCTTGGTGCACGGCGGTCAGTTTTCTGCTCGATGAAAGTCACTCAAAATCAGCCATGAAAATACCTTAAACCTCTAATAAAAGTACTATTTCTGCTCTGTGGACTCAAGTACTAGATGTTATAGAGTTCCCACAAAAAGTATGAGGTCATTTGAAATTTCTAAGGGCTAGAACCAACACTTTTCCTCAGCTAGCTTAGAATCTGTCCACTTTTCTTCCAAAAATTCTCATAAATTAACTAGACCTCCAATGGATACAAAACCAATTGGAACTTGTTAAGGACATCTTGAACTAACCTTTGGGGGTCGGAGGAGGTGAGACGACGACGGGAGGGGATGGTCGTGGAGGCCGAACATGAGGCTCAGAAGTTGTCTTTCTAGGCGATTTTCGGTAAGAAGAAGAAGAGAGAAAAATAAAAGGGAAATGGAGGGGGAGTGCTACCCACGGCTGAAGGGGCTGCAAATGGAGGTGTTTCACACAAATAATTGAGGTTAAAATTGACAGGATGTGATTAGGTGGGTAATAAATGTCAAGTTAACCCTAGGTTGACACTTGTCCTCTTGCCAATTATTGATCCAATGGCCATTGACCCTCATTGACTTCCCTCAAACAAATTTTTTATAGCCTCATGGTGTGGGAGAAATGACTATTTTGTCCTTCCAAGTTTCTTAAGGTAAAGGTATGAGGTTGAGGGGCAAAACGGTCATTTGGCATTTTTTCGTCCGAGAACTTGTTTTTCTCATTCTGAATGGCCATTGGCAAGAAGACGTCAAATCCTTTTCCAATTCAAAATTCTTCATTTTCAATTGCCAATTTTGAGCTTCCATTTCGTGATCAATCGTCCGTCGATCGTAACTTCAGTTATTTTCGAACTAACGGGCGGCTTTTGCAGACGTTACGCTTATTGACTTTGTGACTCTCGTCACACTTAGGACAACTCAGGATAAGACAACTTTGGTTGTCATGTAACCGCGAGGATTCATTGCTAATTCCGACGATCTCGATCATCATGGCTCGATTTAGGAAAACGTCGCAAATTATACATTGGTTGTACGGCATCACCCGTGTTCCAATCGTATAACGCTAGCAATGGATTCCTTAATCATTATTAGATTGGCCCTTATTGGTTCTAAATGTCCCTCAGCAATCCTTATGGTCAAAGCGTCATTTTCATTTTGAGTTTCCTAGGTCCACGTACCTTGTCGTGCGTTAGCCTTTCCCTTCTGGTTAGTCTACTCAGGATTGATCAGATCCGAGTGAAATAAAACTGAAATACATCGATAGATTCTTCTCATTCCATAGTCTCAAAATGACAGGAAATTCAGAATGTTACAAAAGAGGTTGGCGGCAATCGATAAAGACCATCTCTAAGTTCTCCTCGAAGTAGCGCCGCCCCCGTGCGAAGTTCCTTCGCCAAACAATGAGAGGCAAAAAATTCAATCGAGGCTCGATTAGTACGACGAAATTGTGAAAGTGAAATTAAATTTTTTGTTATGTAAGGAGTGCGTAGAGCAGTGGACAATTGGAAGGAAGTGTGTGGGTAATGTAATTTAGTAGAACCAATGTGAGTGATGCTCAAACCTGAGCCATCGCCAATAACTATATCGTCCGGGCCTTCATACTCGCTATGAATGGATAAATTAGTGAGATCATTCGTAACATGATGTGAGGCTCCCGAATCAATCAACCAACCATCTTCTTGGGTTGAACTTGGGCCTAATGTAGCTTTGACAACCGGAGAACGGATTGCATCTCGAATTCAGAAATAATTTTTGGCAGAGTATCCCACGCAATCACAGTATTGACAAACGGGCCGAGAGCTATTATGCTGTGAAGACCGTGAGTCATTGCTTCTATTATCTCTCCGCCGGTTTGAATTACGGGTGCCAAGTGGATTTCTGGAGTCTCCAGCAAGTTGTCCAGAATGACCAGAATTATTCCACCGAGGTGGAGTTCTTGGAACTCGAGTGTTTCGAGTGCTAAAGTTGGCTGTTACCGACAGGACTTCAGTTGTCGTTTCTTCATGTTGAAGAAACATTTCATGAGCAACAAGCTTGTCATAAAGTTCCTCAAACGTGATTGTGTTTTCACGAGCACGAATCGCCACTGCGATTTCACAATATTCTGGTCCTAATCCGTGGAGAGCATGGATGACAAATCATCATCATGGAGAGAGGAATTAATAATTGCTAACTCATCTGCAATAGATTTTAGTTGCTGCAAAAAAATCAGAAATGGAACGAGAGTTGCATTTAACCGTTGATAATTGATCCTTGAGATGCATGACGCGAGATCAAGATTTGCTTGCATAAAGCGTTGCAAGTTTGTTCCATGCACTTTGAGATGTTGCACAAGAGGCAATAAGGGGAATGATGGCTTCGGAAGTGGAAGCAAAAATTCCATTGATCAAGAGTTGGTCTTGCCTAATCCAATGAAAGTGGGCGACATTCGAGATTGTCTGATTGCTGCAAGTGATCTCTTCCGGTGGACAAGGACGCGTTCAATCAATGAACCCTTTAAGATCATATTCGACCAGTACGGACATGAACTGAGCCCACCAAGAAGCATAGCTTCGTGGGAAGTTAGCTTCGTGGGAAGTTGTGCACCAATAGAAATTGCAATAAGTCCCGTTGAAATGGCTGCAGGAACTTCAGTTGAATTTGCTATAGGAATTTCAGGGAGATTTGTTTCGAAAGAAGAGTTTGTGGTAGACATGGCTAAGGTAAAAAAAAAAAAAAGAGAGGCAGAGAAACAAAAAACGGATGAAAGAGGCTCTTAGGAGCAAAGTTGCTCTGATACCATGTAACAAGGAGGATTGAGAGAATATTTTCCAAGATGATTTATATTACTGTATTTCAGTGGTATTTATAATACATATACATGAATGGCAACAACTAAGAATAAGAAGAATATCTATATTAATTGACAACTATGAGAAAATCTTGACTAATTGACAACCATAGAGAATCTCGACTAATTGACAACTATTAACAATAATGAGGAAGGCTGAGATTATGGAGTACAATGCAAAATCTAAACTGATTCTCTGATAGTGTTCAGCTTCCTCATGGACTTCGCGAACGAGGCCGAGCTGAGACCATCGCTCCTTAGCCTAAGCGCAGAGCCGCTGTTGATGAAGAAACCATTGATGGAGTTGATGTCGACGAGGAGGAAAGGTAATGCACAAACAGTCACTTTTTGTACGAGAGGGATGGATGAGAGGGATGGTGGGCTTTTTCCTCTCCTACGAGAGGGATGGGTGGAGAGCCGGTGGCTACCTATTTTAAAATAGATTTACTTTTATATAATTGGATGGCCCGAATGCCAGTTCGATTTTTAGGAACCAGAAATCGGATTGGAGCTCTCCAGAATTGGACAGGCTAGTCCGAGATCCAGTCGATCTATTATCATCAGCCCTCAATCCTAGGTATCATATTGAATATTAGATTAAAATTCAGGGATCACATTGGACAAATTAAAAATTTACGCACTACATTACACATTGAGTTAATGTTCATGGACTAGTTGTGTCTATCATCCAATGCCAAAATAAAGTTGCCACCTCATCTAAACGGGGAGTGTTTGAGATTAGGCCCCAAAATCCTTAAAAATCGGCTGGGCCCAAGAAAACCTGATAAGAAGGAAACTCCGTCCGATCATCGTCCCAATTTGTTTGTGTCACACGCGTTGTTGTTAAACAGACACGAATGTTGTCAGTAGTTGAAACCTATGTTATACGGACACGAGACACGACTCGCGACACGACATGACACGACATACCGACACGGCGGTTCTAAAAAAATAGAGAATTTCGACACGCTGGGACACGGTTGTATATTATATGTATATTTTTATATATACAAAATAAATTGAGGTATGTCCGACATCCATGGCTTCAACAACACTCCACAAAACGGGTAGAAAGAAGAGGAGTGAAACTCATCTCTATGTGTGCCAATGCTACAAAGAAAAGCTTGATATCATTCCATTCCACCCTGCTCTCTCTCTCTCTCTATATATATATCCCAGCTTTTGCCTTCTTCCCTTGGGAAGGTTTATGCTGGTCTCCCTTTTAAGTCCTTCAGGTGCAAGTCTTGCGTTGTTCGGCTTTCTGTTTCTTCAAGCGGGTGCTTCTAAGTTGCGCTTCTTTGTGGCTCTCAAAGTTCAATCAAGTCCACGTCTTTGTCCCACATCGGGCAACAAATAAAGAAGGAGAAGGGGAGCTGCTTATAAAAGCAGGCTAAGTCCAGCAATTTAAGGTGGATTAAGTGGCTGGGCTATCAGTAAGTAGAGGTGGCAAATGGGTGGGTTGGGTCGGGTCGAATATGGTTCGACCCATATTAACCCATATTTAATGACCCAAACCCGCGACAGACCCATACCCAACCCGACCCGTTTTGACCCATATTATCAAAACATAACAATATTTTAAGAAAATAATATTACTAAAATACTTCCCGACCCCGATCCCGGCATCGGCCCCGACCTTGGCCCTTGCCCTTGCCCCGTCCTTGATCCCCCGCCCCCGACCCCGGCACCGACCCCGATCCCGACCCCCGACCCTAGCCTCGGGACCTTGCCACGGTCCCGGCCTAGGCCCTGTGACCCGGCCCCGGGACCCAGCCCTAGGACCTAGGCCCCGGGACCCGGCCCCAGGACCCGGGACCCGACTTCGGGACCAGGCCCCGACCCCAGGTCACAGCCCCGACCCCGGCCCCGGGACTCGGCCCCGAGACCTGGCTTTTGGACCAGGCCCCGGCCCCAGCCCCGGGCCCCGGCTTCGGGACCAAGCTCGGCCCCCGATCGGTCCCGGCCCCAGCCCCGAGCCCCGGGCCCCGGCTTCGGGACCAGGCCCCGGTCCCGGCTTCGGGACCAGGCCCAAGCCTTGGCCCTTGTCCCGGCCCAGGCCCCCGGTCCCTAGGACCCGGCTCCGGCCTCGGCCCTGACCCCCGGCCTTGGTCTCGGCCTCGGCCCTTGTACCCGGCCCTGGCCCCGACCCAGGCCTCGGGACTCGGCCCCCGGTCACGGCCCCGGCCTCCGATCACGATCCCGGGCTTGGCCCCGGAACCCGGCCCCGGTCACTGCCCCGGGACCCGGCCCCGGCCCCTGGCCTCGGTCTCGGCCCCCGCCCCAGGCCACGACCCCGGTCCCGGCCTCGGTCTCGGCCCCTGCCTAGGGACACGGCCCGGCCCCGACCCCGGGACTAGGCCCCGGTCACGGCCCCCGACCCAGGCCCCGGTCACGGTCACAGTCACGGTCCCTGGAGCCGGCCCCGGCCTCAGCCCCGGCACCCGGTCCCGGGACCCGCCCTGGCCCCTGCCCCAACCTTGGGACCCGACCTCGGGACTAGGCCCCGGTCACAGCCCTGGGACCCGGTCCCCGGCCTCGCACCCGGCCTCGGTCCCGGTCCCAGTCCCAAGACCATTTGTAACTTATGGGTCGAAAATTGATTTAAGTGTGACCCATTTTTTGACCCATTTTTAGTGAACCCTTTAAAAGTTAATGACCCATATTTGACCCATTTTATACAAATATGAGTCAAATATGGGTTTGTGACCCATATTGCCACCTCTATCAGTAAGTAAAGAGATGGCTGGGCTATCAGTAAAGATAGAAGGCCCATCGGGCTAATCTGAGGTCATTATTTCAAAGTGCAAAATTTGCGTGAGTACAAAAAGTTGGGAGGTCAGACGCGTCTTGACCATATCAGCCCGTGTCCCCACGTATCGGTGCGTGTCTGAGTCGGGTGCGTGTCGAATACGCAAAAAAATTCTAAGAAGGCATGTCCGTGTAACATAGGTTGAAACCCACCAATCAATGATTAGGGGAAAAATAGAGCAGGATAATTATCTAAAAAGCCTTAAATACATGTTACAACTTACAACAGCCAATTCAATCCTAATTTTATATATATATATATATATATATATATATATATATATATATATATATATATATATATAAAATCATAAATATTTTGGAGATTTATCGATTTAGTCCATAATCTTTTGATGATTTGATAATATGGTCTTTTGAGCCAATTTTGGCTAAGGATAGCCAGACCTGAAGTCCAATCAATGTCATCATTATTATATGGCATCACCAGTGTTGATATCAATTTTTCACAATCATTTTCCTGAATTTTTCCTCCCCCCTCTTTTTTTCCCCCTTCATTGGAATTCCAGCTACTGCTAGCATGGTTACCATTATTGACAAATTATCAAAAGGTTCATGACTAAATTGGCCATTGTAGTAAAATAAGTTTAGGATTTCTTGGACAAATTTTTCAAAATAAGGCCCTTTGGTAGAGTTATAACTAGGCACTTTTTTTTTTTTTTGGTCGAAAAACTAGGCACTTTCAATATCTCCGGGCTATCACTCTTCTATTCTTAGCTGTCCGATAATTTAGAAACTAATGTAGGCTACAAACAAATGTTTCCTGCACTTTTTACTTTTCTTGAAAAACGAACGAGTGAAGCCACATTTGCTTCGTAGTAAATTGCGGATCGACAAACATCGAGATCGAGAGAGAGAGGTGTATCGGGTCTGCGTCTAATGGTCATCTTTTAGGACAATTACTGTGGACAACGTTTTTTGATAACCAATACTGTGGACAACGTTATTTTCCATCATCAGGAACAAAGACAAAGCTTTGTCTCGGTTTTGCCTCGTCTCGATCTAGCTAGCCGATGAGCTTCTTCGATTGATTGGGCAGACTTACGACGTGAACGTGATCACCTTTCGAGCCTAACAGCCATAGGACAGCTTCACAAAGGTACATCTCACATTGAACGATAATCGGGCCTTCTAGTTGTCGAGAAAATACACATTTTGAGAGAATTGTGCCACCAAATGAAGTTCGTTGTCATTTCCAAATGTTCAGGTCAGGCTTTTTGGACCTCTGGATTCGGCATTGTTGAGGAGGAGTTCGAATGGCCGCTTTCGCAGCTTGCAAGCTTGCAAGGCGGTTCGGGGGCATTCCCCGCACCTGTTTCTCGAGATTGGGCGGGCTTGGTTCGTCGCCCAGATCGGGGGCTCGATTGTCGTGTCACTCGGGTCCGGTTTCACGATGCAGACAGTTTTCTCAACTCGTTAACGGAAAGCGGTTGCTTCTCGTGGACACATTGGCCTTAGTAATTTCGCTTCTATCTCGATCTTGTTAAGATTAACAAATATTTGCTAATGTTCAACCTATTTTCTGCTGTAAGCATAGAGAACGCTCAGCAGTCACTGAGTTTGCGCGACTTGACAGCGTTAATTTTATTCCATACAAACGGTTGGCGAATAGGTTCGGAGGCTGGAGGAAGAAGGCATACCGACCAAACAAGCCGAGGTGATAACGTCGGCAATAACCGAGGTGTCGTACGACAGCATGCATAACGTGTCTTGCTACTTCGTTTCGAGAGAGGAGATGCAGAAGGTAAAGGTCCTTTCTTGGACAATCCGGCTTAAGTTACAGTTTTTCTTCCCACTAGTCTGCTGCACTGATCCGGATGCGTGCCTTAAACCACCACAGGTTGAAATGGCTCAAGAAACCAACATGTCCAAATTCAAGTCTGAGGTCCAGAGTTCACAGGTATGGACGTATCGAAAATCTTTCACGCGAGAACATTTCGATCGCTTGGCAAAGTTTAGCCGCCGGCTTCTGTTTCCCTGTACTTCAATGTGGTGAACTTGGCATCCTTTAAGCCTTTTTTGAATTCAACGCTGGTTTCGTTGCGGTTGCGACGGTCGGATCTTTTACCGTTCTCGGTTCTGCGTGTATAATGGTCTCAGATTCTCAGTAATTGAGTATGCAGGGACGCCACTTCTCCTCGCTGCAACACGAGGACGAGAAACTTCGCAGCGATATAGATAAATTGCGAAGCGAGTTGAGGTACGACCGAAATCTCTTTTGAACGTATGTTCATCATCAACCCTATGCTTTTCCTAAAGGATGGAATGTCTGCCGCATAGGTACGAAATCGACAAGATCATGGCTGGGCAGCAGTTGGATTTGAATCACGAAAAGGGGTAAGGCGCACATTCTTCCATCCTCGCTAGTTTTTTGGTAGACTTCGAAATGCTTTGCGCACACACCGTCCGTTGCGTACTCACTTCGGTTCGATACGCCGCAGACGGATGAAGGAGGATCTAGCGAGTCAGAACGCCGAAACTACTAACCTCACCAACAAGCTTGATCGGGTTAGTACGACGGCGTAAATTTGTCCCTCCTTGTTCCGTTTAATCTGCTGCTGCGCTAATCACTTGATTGTAATGTGATTGGAACCCTCAGGAAATTCACGCCTTGAGGGCACAGTTGGAAGCTGCAAAGTACGATCTGGTCAAATACTGCATCGGCACCCTCGTGTCTATTTCTGCTGCTGGCCTCGCCATCATCCGGATCTTGATGTAGCAATTACATTTGAATACTGGATGGATGAGAAGAGTGTGGCTTGTGTTCTCTTTTTTTAGCTGGACTTCAAACTTGTAATTCTACAGGAAAAGCGAGAACTATCCAAGCTTCTCTTAGTTAAGTATTATCTTCCAATCTTCATTTTCTTTGAGTTGTGATAAACCAAATTATCAAATTTTATCTTCGTCTCTTTAATATTCTAAAAGTTTAAACCTATTACCAAAAAAAAAAAAAAAAACGATCCACTCGAAGAACATGAAAATTTGAGGGAGGATCCAAGAGATACCATCTTTGGGAATAAGAACAACAAGAGTGTCCAACTTTCGGACAACGTTCCTTGAATGCTATAATTTATTTCGCTCACATAGGTGTCACATGGAAGTAAAATCGATCATTTGAGTGACCTTTCTATCAAATCGTACTAAATGAATTTTTACTTAATTTTTCAATCCGATGTGGAATTTAAAAACAAGAATTTTTTATAAAAAAAAATTAAAAAATTATCCATGTCAGTGCATGCCATGTAGAAGGATTGGCGTCCATATCGAATTTTTGGGCTAGGCAAATCTCCGATGGCAATTAAGTGGTCAATTTTACAAATATGTGAGCAACAAAAAAAAAAGTTATAGCACTAAGATGAGCCCCCATCCGAAAGTGCCCTTGCGAATGAGCCCAACCTTGTTTTCCAAGCTTGAATAATTTGGACAAAATAAAAGGGTTCGAATGCAAGAGATGGAGCACAGTTCTGTTCAAAGCTTGGATCAATTGGACTTGATTGATCTAAAATCTGCAAGAAATAGAACTAGACCCAGGACATGTTGGCAACTCCAAAGCTAGGAAGATCACACATATATCATTCAGGAATCATATTAACAAAAAGGTTAAGGGACAATGACCACATCTTGGAATAAAAATTAAGATCTAAACCATGATGTATGAAACAAATTGATATTTACTATAACATTTGTAGGCTTGGCCGAGAAATTTTACTCAATGTCAAATTGCAAGTAGGATTATCAAGAATTGTAGATTTGTTTTATAATCATAGAGGTAGACTGATCCAAGTTGTTCTCTACCATATTATAGCATAATCACATTTGGATATGCATGTTTTGGCTCGTCACAAATTCCTTAGCCTCTTCGTGGTGATGGCATCAGCACTTAAATGGTTCAATATATCACTATCGCATCTTGCCACAAAATCATATATATGAAGCTGTTATGCGATATACAGAAAAAAAAAATGAACTTATTTTCACCACGGATAGGAAAGTCTAAATTAAAAGTATAAAGTGATAGTTTCTGCATATTCCTTTTTGCGATCACATGTATTGACATGGACAGGCTCTCCATTCGTATATTAAGATACAATTCACTTCAATTCAATTCGAAGTCCAAACGATATGTATCTATTAGGTGAATTTTAGAAGCGCTCAATCGAAAACAGAAACGTTGGTCCATCACTGAATTTACCACTTAAAAAAGAAAAACTCTTTTTTTTTTTCACATGGCATTGGGTAATCATCAATAGCATTTTCTATTATCCTATGGAAAAATTACCAAAAAAGTCATAAACCTATTGCGATTGTGCCAATTCAGTCCTAATTTTTTTTTACCTGATTCAGTCCTAAACCTTTTGCAATTGTGTCAGTTCAGTCCATCTGGCGAGTTTTGACCGGCTGGTGCTGACATGGACGCCGGCCAGCCAGAGACTTAATATTTTAAAAATGTTTTGGATTTCTTTGATTTTTTTATTTTTTTATTTTTTTTTCCTTTTTTCTTTTCCTTTCTTATTTTTTCCCCTTTCCCTTCCTTTTCTTCCCTGTTCCTCGGCTTCACTTCTTCTTTGCCTGCACACAGAGTTTCATTCTTCGCAAATTCTGGGTTTCAACTTCACCGAAGAAGAAGAATTCCAACCAGTTGAACTAGAACCCATGCTCAACAAGACGAGCTCGAACCTAAACCCCGTTGTCTCCGACTTCGCCTCGCCCCCGTACCTTCTCGCAGCAGCCGTCGTCACGCTCCAGGCGTGGGTCTACGTGTCGAGGGCCACCGTGCCAATCCACATCACCCACGGCTGCGTGTTCGCCGGACCTCGGCAGGGCTCTCGCCGGCCTCGCCATGGCAGGGTGAAGTGAGGCCGAGCCTCCCCAGACTAGATTTGGCAAGGCTTGACCTCTCCAGATCTGGCCTTGAGAGGTCCATCTTTGCCCAGCCATGGCGAGGCTCGGCCTCGCGAGCTTGCCCTGTCCGTCCATGGCAAGGTTGGCGAGAGGCTCGCCGGTCGTTCTTTGGCCGGTCGCCGGCGGCTGCAAGTGGAACGGGAAAGGGGAAGGGGAAGGGAAAAATGAAAAAAAATGAAAAAAAAATCATAAAAAATTGCTTAGAAATAAAAAAATAAAAAAATATTAGGTCGTTGGCTGGCCAAAATTCTCCGGATGGACTGAATTGGTATAATTACAAAAGGTTTAGTACTAAATCGAGCAAAAAAAAAAGATTTAGGACTGAATTGACACAATTGCAATAAATTTAGGACTTTTTTGGTAATTTTCCCATTATCTTGTGCATGTCTTTTGATTTTTAAGCCATAAGAAAGTCTGGTTTCTTGATTAATATTTTAAATCCATCGTTTTTATCTCGCTATTATGCACATAGAACATGCAAATGTGGAAGTTAACCCCTTGATTAATCATTCTTGGAAAAATTGCTTATCTAATGTTACGAGCAAAACCTTTCAACCGAAAATATTAGATAACCGAAGTTAAGGCACAATTGCTCGCATGCGTTGGAAAATCTAGCTTTTAGAGAAATGAGTATTTCGAATGCAAAATCCCAAAATGCTTGAGGGTTTTTTTTTTTTGTAATAACTTTGAAATTGTTCTTAATGAAGCCTCTATTGATGAATCTACAGTCACTTGTATATATGATGTAATCTTAAACATATTCAGCCTACTATCTTGTTGAATTCCATAACTCACACGGTGCATTTTCTTAAAACTCGAGTAGTAATTACCATGTTATATACGGAAAAATGACCTTATTTCATCTACGGATAGGGATATTCAAATTTACATTGTAAAAATGATATTTTTCACTGTATAGCTTTGAGGTCATAGCTATAATATTGACCATCTTTCAATTTGTATATTACGACACGATTTGATTTAGTTCAATTAAAAGAGTAAAAAATATGTATTCGTTAGGTGAATCTTGAAAATTAATCAATCAAAATCCATTACTGAATTTAAGCATTTTTTTAATAGAAGAACTCGTTTTTTTCATGAAATTGATGGTTAGATTTTTCTATTCTATGCCTTTTAATTTCAAGCCATATGAAGTTTGCTTTCTCGATTAATATTTTAAATCCATAATTTCCTTATCATTGACGCAAATGTGAAAATCTCTTAAAACCTTTCATCGAAAAGATTAGAGAATCGAAATGAACAACTACTTTCTTGACTCGGCAAATCTAACTTCTACAGAAATGAAGATTTGAATGAAAAATCCCAAAATGCTCGAGTTTTTTTTTTAAGCTCGAGTATTTTGGGAACTCATTTTTTCATGACATTGTGTCAGTTCATCGATAGATTTTTCTATTCTATGCATGTGTTAGGGGTCGATCAATTCAAGACTCGTTTGTCGATCGCTCACGCGGCGTTAGGAACTTCTTCCCAAGTCAGCCTTTGTTGACACCTAAATTTTGATTATTGAATAAAATGAGAGTTAGTTTTAATTCTCACAACTCCGACGGCCCGACGAGTCATCTACTTAAAAGGACCCTCCTTGTTGTGCGCCCCTCCTTGAATTATTTGCTCATGCAATACTTATTGAATACAAAGAACAAAATGCATTTCGACCCCCTTGTAGTTCTCAATCATTTTGCGGCACCGGGCGTGGCTGAACCATCTACGCCCGGGGGGGGGGGGGGGTAGCGAATGCACATGGAAGAAGCTTAGATAAGAATATATATATATATATATATGTCAATCGTGAGTGAGTCAATTGAGATTAATTCGACAGACAATTGGATTAGGATCCATTATGATTTTTTGACCAAGGACTAGTGTGTGCTGTTTTTTTTTTTTTTGGTTTGGACTCAATTGGAATGTGTGAGGTTTTTAATTAATTTAGTTAATTAAAACCCGATTAGGCCCTAAACTCGCACGAATGAGCCCCACAAGAATATAATTTTTGAATGGCCTATGTCACAATTTCTCATTACCGAAACTTTCATCATAAAATAGGAAAGCTATGTGGAATTCGGCTACCCCATGTACACATCCATTGTGGCTAAAAATTGCATTCTGAAAAAAGAAAGATTCGGCAAAGATATACATGTGATATTCAGACAACCTTTTGCATATATCTAGTGGCCGAAAATTACATTTTAAGAGCAGGATATATTTATCAAATATTCAGATACAGAATACGAATATTGAATATTGCGTTCTTATCCAAGTTAGATGATGCATCTATGAATACAACAAGGCTTTAGAGGGGACTCATTGAGAATTCACGTAAAAAAAGAGAGAGCTAAATCGAGAATTCTTTCCCGCGAAGTCCTGCATTCTACTTGGTTCGGCTGCTGCTTGGGTCCCCTATTGCTGCGGTTCTGGTGCTTTTTTCATTGCGGTTTTTATCCGTTTTGTTGTGGTTTATTCATCTGTAGCTGCGGATTTACCACTTTTCCCTGCGGTTTTTCGTTGATTGCTGCGGTTCAGCGTTGTTTTGCTTGCTGTTCGGTTTGAAATACTCCACTGCTCAACCCGTCTAGCCCTTGCGCCGCCGATTCTAGTTGCTGCCCAGACCGATTGGTGCTACTTGTGCTAGACCTTTTGGGGTGTTTTGTCAATACGCTGAGCCGAAAAGTGAGTTTTGGGGTGCAAAACTCAGAGCACGCGTGCTGGAACTTTGCTTGAATTAAGGTAAATTTCTCATCCTTTTGAGTTGCAATTTATGCTTGTCTACTTTGAAACTTGCGTATATGTTCTAACACTTTGATGAACATACTTGAATTGCAATTAAAAGATGAAAAATAGAAGCCTTTTCTATTTAGTGTTGCTTTAAAAAAAAACTGCTAATGGTGAGATAAAAATCTGATTTTTTGTGAGAATAATCCATGAGATTGGCTGAATTTTTGTGACGTTCTTGAGAATTGAATTATTTTGATCGGAAAGTAAGGTAACAAATTTTTGGTTATTTTTCAAGGTCAATTAGATTGGGATAAAAATCAGAATATTCGATGAATTGGATATAGAATTTTCGGCTTATGCTCTCTTACTACATTGGTCGAAATTGCTAAAATGTGGTGGTAGACAATCCTTGCTTCGATTTTGTCTTGAATTGGTTGAAATTGCCTTATCTTTTTATGGATATTCATATTAGAGATATGATTTGCGTTTTGAATTGAATAATATCCAATATTTTTTTAGAATTATTTGAAATAATTTTCCCATATCCGAAAAGATATTTGTCTCAAATTGGAATAAACTTTGGTTGAGCAAAGGTGGACTCCAATCTCACAATTCCGGTCATCTCTCTCTAATTTTCGAAATTCCAAGCTCAATTGACTCATTTTTGTTTTATTTTTGTGTTGATTGTTTGTTATAAAATTTGCACATTTTTAAACAAACATGCCCATAATATATGCTTGCCTTGTGCCTAGACCATTCGAAAAATTACTGCACGCCTTGGCCATGATCTCATGGAATGGGATGTCAATTTAGTACAAGACTTCGTGTTATTTCCCTTTGGCAAAAGGAACATTGTCGTCTTATATCACTGTCCGCATACTAGCTCAAATCCTCGAGCATGTAGCGGATAAAATTTCGTTTTAGCCCAGATCTTTGGGAATGAGAGGATTTATCAGAAATTCAGAATTAAAGGTATGTTATGGGCATTTTTGTTTAATCTGGTTCAAATTTTTGTTTGCTTTTGAATGTTTCCTTTTTCTTGAGTTTAATCCGAAAATACAAAAAATCAAATCATTTTTTTATCATATGGTCTCATGTCACATTCTCCTAAAATCAATCAATTCATTAATCAATTGAAAAAGGTTTTTTTTTTTCATGAAATTGATACCGAAAAGGCATTAATTTTTTCAAATTAATGTAACCAAGTCGTCGAACTCAATTTCTCTAGTTCGTAGAGATAAAATAGTTCTCCCACTATTTTGTATAGATTTCTAATCAACCTACAGTAAATGATTAGTGGCAGCTCCAATTGAACATTTTTTCATGGAATAAACCTAAGTATTGATTTGGTAGGACTTGGGAGGGTCCGCATTAGGTTAGTTAATTAACCTGATAATCCATTAGCTTGATTTTTTAGGTCGCGATAGCCTTCCTTGCTCAACTCACAAACTCTTAGAGAGAGAAAATCTAGAGAGAGAAGCTCTATAACTCATATTACTCGTGAGATAAGATGATACAAATAAGAAGAATGGGTTCCTTATATACAAGTTCTCGTACAATATTATCCGTAGATCCCTCCTTGATCTAACGGTGGGGATCGCATCTCCCCAACTCTTATCTACCCACATTAATTACAGAGATGAGAAATTCCCATATTGCCCGCCCTTGGATCGTTCTAGAATTCTCTAGGGTATTCTTCCTTGAAAGACCACAGTCCGTCATGCCAGAAAACCTCGAGGATGGTCTAATCCACCTGGACCGTGTCAAATACCTATTGATTTTCAAGCCACATGAAGTATACTTTGTTGATTAATATCTTAAATCCATCATTTTCTTATGCGCAAATGGGAAAGTTTATTGATGTGAATCGTTACGGAAACTGATTATTCTACGAAGATCCAAGAGTTGCGAATTGTGAACCTCGACCCCAATCGAACATGTGATTGGTAACCTCGGTATAAACGTGACCTGTTGATGAACCTGTGTCAACCAATCTACGCTATAGATGCCACGAACATGAGAATTTGCGATCTTGCTCGACAAGTTGAATCGATCGCCATAAGGAAGCCTTGATAAGATCTAGTCTTCAAAAGAACTCGAAAAGGAGAAAAACTCTCTATATAAAATTCTGAATGAATGTTGTGTTCTCAGAAATCCATAAGCACACTTATATATGGTGCTAACCCTAAAAGGCAAAAAGATGAAAATATCATTAATTAATAAAATTCGCCTAAAAATAGAAAAATGCCTAAAAACCCATCTAAACGATGCTGAATGGCCGAAATCCATCGCAGTTCACAGATTCGCCAGGCCAAATGTGATCGTGTTGCTCCAAAGAGCTTCAGAATCTTTAATTCTCGAATCAAGATCGTCACCACTCCAAAGATCTTGAATCATGATGCCTACAGCTAGAGGCGTCAAATGGGTGGGTCGGGTCGGGTATGGGTCGGGTCGAATATGGTCCGACCCATATTGACCCATTTAACCCGTTTTGACCTATATTCATCCAATGCAAATTTAGTGACCCATACCCGACCCAACCCATACCCGACCCATACCCGACCCGACCCGTATTACTTAAATACTTATATATTTAGCTAAATTATGAAATATTTATTTCTTATAATTTATTAAGAAAAATTATAAATTTTTTCAGAAAAATTCAATTGCATGTTTTAGCAATATAATTTTTCTTAATAAATTATAAGAAATAAATATTTCATAATTTAGCTATCTTTATAAAATAATTTTTTTATTATAATCGGCCACCTGCGACATCTGCTCGCCACTATTGACCGTTGCCTACTTCCTGCCATCGTCGTCCCCTCAAACTGCTGCTCGCCACCTCCGTCGCCGAAGCTGTAGCTCTCCCCGCACGGGCTGCCGCTTCTGAAGGCGTAGGGGGCGTAATCGGAGCTCGGGAAGGGAGATGCTTCGGCAGGTTTCGACGCTGACTCGTACTCGATTCTGGTTTATCTTGCCGAGTTAAGTTAAAAGACTTCAATACAAATTGATTCGTACACGCACTGTGGCGGCGGTCGACGGCCAGCGGCGGCGGAGGGTGGTGGTTGGTGATGGTGGCCGGAGGTGGGCAGCGGTGACCATTGGCGCCCAAAGTAGAGCGACGGCCAAGGCAGGAGAAAAAAGAAAAAAGAAAAGAAAAAAAAATTATATAAAAAACAAATTATTAAAATATTAAAAAATTAGATTTTTAAAAAATATTCACAAAACTTATTTATGATTGCCTTAAGATAGTTTTCTTAGCTAACTCATTTATGGCCCATTTGAAACCCATTTATGACCCATAAAGTTTTTAAGCAACCAATTTATGACCCATTTAAGTACTTAAGCTAACCCATTTTTGACCCACCACCATCAAATATGGGCCAAATGTGGGTTCTAGACCCATTTTGCCACCTCTACCTACAGCTTGCTTGAGTTCCTTCACTCTCGCTCGAGTAATTGGACCAAGCAGATAGGACAATGGATCCCTAGCACATCCTCCTGGATATGGTTCGATGCCTCTATTTAAGGAATAGAGAGAGCATATTCAGTCCTCTCTATTTATTTCTTTCACTCTTATTTCCCATATATGAGGAAAAACACGAGATGTGCTAAGACCTCAAAAAATTCCAACTCATAACTTCCTACTGCGATACTGTGAGATTATGTAAGCATCACTACCAACTATCCTAAAAATTATTAAATAAAGAGGTGGTATAATATTTTAGTATTTTAACACGACCATTCGGCGAGGACGGCAGGATCCAAGCCTGGCCAGAGTTGGAGGCAAGCGCATCGCACTGATTGGAGCTTTAGGAGGATTTGTGGAGGGGTGGGTTGGCAGCAAGTAGCGTAGGTGCAACGGGCGAACACAAGCTGAGGACATGATTTCTCGCGAGAAAAAAATAAATAAGAAATACAATTTCTTGTTTCTAAGTTCTTCTTTCATTTCGTGTCAGAGAAAGGTCATAATTAAGGATGCTCAACCCATAAAAATAGGAAGAGATCGCCTAACCTTTCCTTAGAAGGTTAGGCCCTAACCTTGTAATTTGGGCCGTTCGTGTTATGAATGGATGACCCAGATTATCACTAATAAAAAAGTATATAAAAAATTCTAAAAATTACCCCCTAAAAAAAAGAGATATGGGCTGTCCGTCCAAAAATAGACGGCCCAGATTGCAAGGTTAGGCGCCTAACCTTCTGAGCAAAGGTTAGGCGATCCGGATCCATAAAAATATGGATCCGGATCCCATGACATACTACTTGTATGTCAGTAGTATGTCATGGGTGACTGACTTTTAATCTCATCCCTTCATTTCAAGCCGACGGATGTGATGACGCCACGTCATCGGCAAGGCTTCGGCTAAAAAAAATGGGATCGGGATTCCATGACATACTTAGGTGACATACTTTTCATCCGAGCCGTTCATTCTAAATGAACGGCTCGGATAGAGACACGTCATCATGCTGGGTTGGGAGCGAAATTTGAGCGCGAATTGTTGGCGAGAATTTCAAAAACACAGCCGTACCTATTCCTCTGTTTTCTCTCTCGGCTCAAAGAAGGAACCGAGAACAGTCCTCCCGTCTCACCTCCTTCTCGTTTCGCTCCCTCCTCCATCGTGTCTGCAGATCCGCCGCCGACGCTAGCCTTGGCGGATCCGCCGCCGACGAGTGGGGAGCCTCCACGGATCCGCCGACGAGTGGGAAGCCTCCACGGATCCGCCGACGGTGGTAAGCCTTCACGAATCCGCCGACGAGTCTGCAGATCCGCCGCCGACGAGTGGGGAGCCTCCACGGATCCGCCGACGAGTGGGAAGCCTTCACGAATCCGCCGGACGAGTGGGGAGCCTCCGCGGATCCATACGTTCTGCGTGTACGACTCCGCATCCACGATTTATGGCCTGTCGGCGTTCGGGCTTTTGCTAGTTAGCCAGGTGGTAGTCAATGGCGTCACCAAGTGCCTTTGCTTCAGTAGGGGCCTTCTCACTGGGACCTCCGTGAGCGCTTACGCCATCTTCTGCTTCATCTTTTCCTGGTAACCTCGACTTGCTCGAAAATGCTGCTTGCTTCCTACTGAGTTGTCTGATCCAAATTGGTTGGCTGGATGAGTAGTATGTTTCTTGGATTGGCTGTTCAATTTCGGATGCTCCCTTCTATAGCTAGTAGATCCAAATTGTTCTAGGCAACGTTCTTTGTTGAGAGTGTCCTACTGAGTTGTCTGATCCAAATTGCTTCGCTGGATGAGTAGTATGTTTCTTGAATTGGCTGTTCAATTTTGGATGCTACCTGCTATAGCTAGTAGATTCAAATTGTTCTGGGCAACGTTCTTTCTTGAGAGTCATGGTCTGTATTGGAATGTGATAAAATCAATTTCGAGGCTCTTAGATGTTGTTTGTATGTTCTATTGTATGATAACATCCTCCATTTGAGTAAGCAGCTGGTAAAGGTCTTTCTAGCTCTTTTCATGGCCTTCGTTGAACATGAAGAAGATATTTGCTTTCCCAATTGAGAGAGTTCATATGATCACATTCACTTCATTTCTCCTCGCACTCACCCTGTTCAATGTAATATACATTTTAACATGGAAGGTCTGCGTAGCGTTGAGAGAACAATATCCAATATCTGTTCAAATTTCCCAGAAGATTATGAACTAAATTAGTGTATACCAAATTTTTTTTGGATCTCCAGTGAGGTCAAAGTCTAAGGTCAATCAACAAAATGACTCGCACAAGCAATGCTAAAATTTTCAAGTTGCTTTATTCACACCATTCCATCATTCCCAATTATGATTTTCATTTGTTCCGCACCTTAATCTTCACTCTGTGTCAGCGATTTCCATGAAAAGCATGGAACTTTCAGAGGAATGTGTACTGTAAAGAAGGAACCAGAGAAACCATTGCTTCAATATTTTTTCCCAAAGAGTAAGAATTAAACTACATTATTGCATAAATGATTACTGCAAAGCTTTCTGCAAAATAACTCTCTCAATTGCCTTCTGGTTCGACTGAGCTTCCATTTTCTTCTAATTGTCTATGAAAACTGGAGAACACAAGGAAACAGAGAAACCAACAATAGCTTCACTGATAATTTCATGTTCAATTGAGCTTCCATGTTCTTCTAGTTGCCTTTTGGTGTTTGTATGTTTTATTGAATGTTTTAAACCTTTCCTGTTATCAGTTTCATTTCTAATAATGACTAACTTTGAGAGTATAGGGTGACCTTTTTGGGAGCTGAAGCTTGCTCATTTCGTACCACACAAAGTACTGACTGTCAAATTACCCCTCAAATGGAGACTCCCTCTCAAATGGTTGATGATCACATGAGGTAAGTAATGTCTAAGAATGTTAGTTTTTATTCTGTGTCATTGCTCGTTGTTCAAGTTTATCATTTAAATGACGCCACTTTGTCCACTTTTTTGTGTGATGTTATCAACAGTAATGACTGGACTCCACAAATAGGTATGGAATTTGATGATGTAGATGAGGCATGGGAGTTTTGGAAGAGTTATGCATTAAAAGTTGGTTTTGGTGTACGTAGGAGAGTAACCAACAAAGGGAAGGATGGTTCCATAACTTCTACACGCTTTTGTTGTTCAAAAGAGGGACATCGAGAAAACAAAAGGGCAGGAATTAGTAACAAAGCCTAGGCCTGAAACGAGGATGGACTGCCATGCCCGAATGGGAATCAAATTAGTTCGAGGGAGCAGTAAATATTTTGTGAATGATTTTGAGCCAAATCATTCCCATCCGCTCCACTTTGCAGAGTGTGTTCATTTGATACGGTCACATAGGCAAATAAGCGATGTCCAAGCTGAACAATTTGTCTTGGCTGACAATGCAAGCTTTACACAAAAACAACAGCATGACTTGTCTAGTGTACAGTCTGGGGGAAGAGAAAATGTTGGTTATACGAGGGTTGATGTGAAAAACTATCTTCGCACTAAACGAGGGAGAGACATGGAGTTTGGAGACGCAGGATGTTTATTGAAGTACTTCGAAAAACGACAGATTTTAGACACATCTTTCTTCTATGCTGTTCAACTTGATAGTAATGAGCAAATCACAAACATATTTTGGGCAGATTCTAGGATGGTTATTGATTATACCCTTTTTGGTGATGTTATCACTTTTGACACCACGTTTTCCACTAACAAAGAGTACAGGCCACTTGGTGTATTTATTGGACTGAATCACCATAGAGAGCTTGTGATTTTTGGGGCTGGACTTTTATATGATGAAACCACAGATTCCTTTAGATGGCTTTTTGAAACTTTCTTGGGGGCACACAAAAATAGGAGGCCTGCAACAATTTTTACTGATCAAGATGCAGCAATGTCAAAGGCATTAGAGGAGGTAATTCCCGAGACAAGACATGGATTGTGTACATGGCATCTAATGCAAAATGCCATAAAAAATGTTGGTCATTTAATGAAGAATGGATCAAATTTTTTGACTGATTTGAAGAAGCTTGTGTATGAATATGTAGAGGTGAAAAAATTTGAAGAGGCTTGGGATTCATTGCTTTCATCTTATGAAGCCACCGACAACTCTTGGCTTCAAAATCTGTATAAGTTGAAAGAGAAGTGGGCTAGATGTTATATGAAATCTACAATGACCTTGGGAATACGTAGTACACAATTGAGTGAGAGTTTGAATGGAGATTTGAAAGATTATCTTGCATGTACTCTAAATCTAAATGGATTTTTCAAGAGATTTGATAAGGTGGTGAATGATAAGCGATATAAAGAATTACAAGCTGAGTTTAATGCTAGAGAGAAATTGCCAAAGATTTTATGTCAGACATCACCTATATTGCAGCAGGCAAGTAAGGTCTATACACCTTCGATGTTTGAAAATTTTCAGGCAGAATGGATGAAAACTTTAGGCCTGGTAATCAAGGAATATAATGAGATGGGTCTCTTGCGGGAATATGTTGTTGGCTCATTTGGTACAAATAATCTAGAGTACAAGGTCATGGTTGTCCCAAGCAATGAAGTGGTGAATTGTGTTTGTAATCATTTTGAGACTGTTGGGATCTTATGTTGCCATGCCTTGAAGGTGCTTGATATGGTGAATATAAAGTTAATTCCTACTGCTTACATTTTGAGGAGATGGACACGTGAAGCAAGAAATGGAATACTAGAGAAGCATGGATTAGATACTCAGGTATAAATTGTTGTTATACTCTATTTTATTCAATTTAATGTTCTCATTTATTGCTAACTTTTAACATATTCTATATATTCGTTCAGGGGAATGGTGACATGGATGCTACCGATAGATATAGAGAGGTGTGTCCCGAATTTGTGAAGATAGCAGTCAAGAGCTCACAAACTATTCAGAGATATGAATTTATCAAGAAGATGATCTTAACCATAAACAAATCTCTGGATGAAATGCCACTTGGAGGTGAATGTCTTGATGAAATCCCACTTGAAGGTGAGTCTGAAAGAATTTTGACAAGCTTAAGTGAAGATACGAGTCTCATTGCAAAATGTAAGGGCCTCAAGAAGAAAGATACACGCAAAGGAGGAAAGCGACATAAGAGCTGTATAGAGAAGAATAAAAGAAAAAGAAAGAAGCAAGAAGATGCACCTCAACAATCTTCACAAGCGTCTTGTGCACCGCAAGTTCTTGGAAGTTACAATAATCCTCCGGGTTTTTACAGTAATTACTCAATAGGCTTGAGGCACCACAAGACTTCAATATGCCTTCCATGATAGCACCGCTTGGTGACGGGTAATGCACAATTCTTCTTTTCCACTAAGTTATGTTCATTGTATTATGAGGAGCAGAGTTTTTCATATTTATTGACACTCAAGACATTTCATTGTGGCTTTTAGGCTCACGAGCCTGGCTATGCAGCCCCACCAGCTCCCCCTGAACTTAGAAAATGTTACGGCTTCAGGTATTGTTGTTTGTCCTTTAGGTGATTATATGCTATGTAGGGCTTCTTTGGTGTTCCATATTTTAGTGATTCAACTTGTGCTTTCTCATGTTTGCTTATGTGCTATGACTAAAGTTTCTTTTAGAAGAAGTCCAATTTGTTCCATGAGAATAATTTTGAAAGAACATCATAGATGTTATGTACATTTGCGCCGCACTTTCAGATGGAAGCATCGCGATGTTCACAGTGATACAGGCACTTTTTGAACTCATTTATATAGTTTTGCTGCTCACTGTGTTCATTTGCAAATCTATCTGAATTCTTTTGTTACCCTTGCCACTTGAGAATTTAAGTAATTATTAGCACCATTTAAATTTCATGACTGTTCTAACTCGATGCTTTTCATCTTACAGGAGCTTGGCCTTTGCAAGGCTCAAACAATGCTTCCATTTAATGCATTTGGGACAATGGCCATGGCCAGAGATGTAAGATTTACTAGCTTTCACATGGATGTGCTCTATTGTTTGGTCATTTTGATAAAGTCAGATGGATTTCATTTTGATAATGTTTTCGATCTGCAAGTTTGTGTGGTCAACAATGGCCATATAGAGAACATATGCTGCAGCAGAGGATAAGTATATCAGCAAGTGGGGAAGTAGTAGCTGAAGTGGACAATTCTTCTTATGTTAAAAGAGGAGCCAAAGTAAGACTATAAAAGGACGAGGAGGCAGAACGTGAAGTGGGCTCTCTCTCGCTGACTCCAAGCAAAGAAAAGGAAAGAAAGAAAAGCAAAGAAAATGGTTATAGTTTCCTCTGTTATCGGTTTTAGACTTGGAATGAAACAGAACATTTTTGGTATGGAACTGGCGCACCACAGTGGCTTTATTCCCACATGCACACTACCAGAAATTTTGATCGTTGTCTTGTTTTGGGGAGCCTTTACCCGTGTCTTGCGAGTCACCGAATCCATGAGGTTAGTGTTGCTTTCAACGAATTCGAATTTATCAAACTGAGACGAATTAAACAGGTTGATTTCGGGAAATTTTAGTTGAATTTGGGTGTGTGGTGAGACTTTTGTAACCTGTATGTTTGGTAATACGCATCTGGGTCTGGTTTTTGCAGCACTTGAAAACTAGGAATTGTAATAAGCTACTACAGTTTGTAAATGTGAAGTCAATTAGCACACATACACAAATAGCAAACGCCATCGATCACGGCAATGATGATGCATTCGCCGCTTCCATGCTCGTTCAATTGATGGGAGCACGCTCGATAATCACAGTAGAGAGCGATCACGAAAGCTTCGAGAGGGAGATTTGAGTTGATTTGTTTTTTGTGTTGTTGTAGGTTTTGGTGGAGGAGAGGTCTTTTGTGAGAACACTGATACTAAACTGACCAAGCAACTGAATGCTGCTTCGCATTATATGGTATGTCTCTTATTTGGCTGCTGGAGACTCTGCAGTTGGGTCGTCAAAAAGCATAAGCATCTGTAGCTCAATGTTCTAAGGACATAAATGCACGTTGTTGTGAGCATCAGTTTGATGAATTCATTCATCGAGTTTAGGCTGTCATGTTATTTGATGGCATTTTTCAGAGTTCAACCTATGTTTTGTCCTCATTCTGCTTGGCCTTTTTGGAAAGAACTAGTTTAATTTATTTAATAGGTTCTACCAAGTGCTGGTGCATCTAAATGAATTTTTGACCAGGAAGATTAAGCTGGGAGTGAGTAAATCCCTATACTCATTAGATAAATTCTTAGGTTTCTAATCAATATTATTTCACCCTTAGCTTTGCCTAATCCTCAACCACTGGGAGGATACGCTGGATCAATTGTGGTTTTATTTTATTGAGAATTGCCTTTCTTTAATTTGATTTTGACTTTTCAGGTTCACCAGGGAAGGCTTCCTGAAAATGAATCAAGACGGTTTTTTCAGCAGTTAATAGATGCAGTTGCCCATTGTCCCAGTAAGGGCGTCTATCATAAGGACCTGAAGGTGCTTAGCTTTGTGACTGAGGAGCAATTCTGAACCAAATCTCTTGTTGATTTTTTTTTTCCTCCTCTCTCTTGACAAAATCTTCTTCTTGATAGTCATGGAAACTTAAAAGTCTCTGACTTTGGATTGAGTGCATTGCCCCTTCTGGTAAGTATGATGGCATGTGCACTTTTATGTTCAAAAGTTATTATTGAAAATGAAGTGGCCAATTTCGTCATTATTGAAAATGAAAGCCTCATTTAGTGAGCGTCTGCACTGCGTGTTTGCCATGCTTGAGTGGCATTGTAAGACTCTGTGTCTATACAGCTGGTGATGGTATGTTCCTAGTTTCTTGATGCCCTATTTTAAGCAACAACATTTGCTTTCTGTTTGCTGAGTGACTTACTTTTAGCAGCGTCTTTCTTTTTTACTCAATTGTCAATTTTCCATGAATGAGTGAGATGATGTTTAATTCTTTGGGAATGGAATGTGGAAGCTACTTGCTGAGTGGAAATGCGACAGATAGTTTACTTGTGGGGATATATCAATCACTTGCACATATGATCTTCTCTTTGTGCACTGATGCATTTCTTCAGGATGTTCTTAATTCTGATGGTACCTTACTGTAAGGTCACATGGAAGATGCTAGTTGGAAAAAGTATTTTTCGATGGTACCTTACTGTGGTCGCATGGCTGCTTTTCCCTTTAATATCAGTGTACCTTGTTATAAATCTGTAGTTTATTACTTTTGATGTTTAACGATGAAATTATTGTTCGATTCAATGCATATGCACCTCTTCTGAGATTCATTAACAATCCCTATCAACCCAAACTGATTAACATCCGTCTATCCTGCACTCATCTAATCCACAGAAGCAATCACGGTTCCTTCTGCTTAGGTTTTCTCTTCTCTCTGGCTAGACATATTCTCGCCATATCTTATTTCAGCATCATGAGATGCAGATCGCCATGTCCTTACTAGTGCAATCACTGTTTATCACCCATTGAATTGCTTCTCTTATAAATCTTCTATTTTCCTTTACATGGACTTAGTATATAATGGTTTTCTGCAGGAAGACAAGAAACAGGGACAATGGTAGCTGAATTTTGTGCACACGCTCTTTTAGCTTTGGAAGTACTTATTCATCCTCGGGCACTTCATCTGGAGGATTACTTGCCTGCCACCACCGATTCTTTCATTTTATTTCCTTTGCTTGCAAACTGTTAAGTGTCAAGTGTTAATTGAGAGAATTGCAATTGTGCTCATTTCATTTCCTTTACCTTCGATAATCTATCTCCAACCATACGTGCAGTCATGTTAATTGAGAGAATTGCAATTGATTTCATTTCCTTTACCTTCGAGAATCTGTCTCCAAGCATACGTGCAGTCATGTTAATTGACAGAATTGCATATGGTCGGCATTTCAAAGTAACATCTGGCCTCGACACTATTACATCATATTGATCAAGAGGCAACAAGCCAAAAAGAGCGACCTTAGAGAACAATCCATGCGATAAAACCTTAAACTTAGATAAAATTGAGCCCCGATGCTTTGTCTTGCTTATTATTGATATCACACGAGACGATGTGGAGGAAGACAAATGACTAATTAGTTGCTCATTTCATGTAACCCCTCGATTGCATAATGTAACTCGACTTATTTCAAGCCACAATTGGATTAGTTGCTCATTTCCACGATTCACATTAGGAAAATGAATGATCCGTATCCCCTGGATTAGCTGCTCATTTCCTGAATCTTTACGCTCGAGTCACATAGGTACAGTACATGCACAATGTACTTATTTCAAGCCACAACTAATGTTTTCATAAAATATAAATGTTATACATAAACGTCAAATGAAACATCAAATTACACAACGAATCCACCTGCTTTGCCCTAATAGTTTCTAATCGATATTAACATTTCTGAAACCACTAATCAAATCTCGAAATTCGTCATTCACCTGCCTTGCATTATGTAGCTCCAGTTCAGTCAATTTGCTGGAAACTTCCACTCTTGGTCCTTCTCTGTGTGTCTCTCCCCCACGATTAGAGGGATGCAGGGGTGCGAACGATGCAAATTTCCTTCCGACCTCCTAAAATCGATTCTTCGAAGCTCATGAACAGATCATACCTATAACAAAATAATATAAAGAAATGAGAACTCAAGTATTTATGAGGAAATCTTTTGTACAAGGTGATATTTTCTAGTTACCGTATATCAGGCACATGTCTTCCTGCAATTTAAGTTCAGACTATGGAGCATCATAAAAGAAAACAACAACAAAAATCTGTAGGAAGATTTCAGAGTCAAGAGTAGAGAGAGCAATTCAAGCTCTCCAGCTTCAGCATAACTCGATAAAACATAACCACTAAGCAATAAGGAATTTTGTTCCACACAAGTCATTGATATATTTTTCAAAAACTTACAAACTTCTTTCTGTGATTTCAGTCAAAGATAGAAGGACACAAGATACTAAGCAACACACAGCAACTTATGAAAATTCCCACTTCGAGAACAATATCAAACATGTTCACTTTTATCATGGACATGAACACGAAAAACAATTGCGTCCTGCTTTGGCTCGTTCAAGCAGTCAAAACACTAAGTAACACACAACAACTTATGAAAATATCCACTTCGAGACTGGAAATTTCCAGCGACAGGGAAACACATTAACTCAAAGCAGGCAAACGCTTCCATCAGCAAAACATTATTCTCACTACCATTGCTAGTTAATTCAGCTTTAGCAAGGACGAATAACGACCCACCTAATTGTAACTGTAACTGAAATCATACAAACGCCCTCTCTTGGTCCTTCTCTGTGTGTCTCTCCCCCACGATCAGAGGGATGCAGAGGTGCAAACGATGCAAATTTCCTTCCGACCTCCTAAAATCGGTTCTTCGAAGCTCATGAACAGATCATACCTATAACAAAATAATATAAAGAAATGAGAACTCAAGTATTTATGAGGAAATCTTTTGTACAAGGTGATACTTTCTAGTTACCGTATATCAGGCACATGTCTTCCTGCAATTTAAGTTCAGACTATGGAGCATCATAAAAGAAAACAACAACAAAAATTTGTAGGAAGATTTCAGAGTCAAGAGTAGAGAGAGCAATTCAAGCTCTCCAGCTTCAGCATAACTCGATAAAACATAACCACTAAGCAATAAGGAATTTTGTTCCACAGCAGTCATTGATATATTTTTCAAAAACTTACAAACTTCTTTCTGTGATTTCAGTCAAAGATAGAAGGACACAAGATACTAAGCAACACACAGCAACTTATGAAAATTCCCACTTCGAGAACAATATCAAACATGTTCACTTTTATCATGGACATGAACACGAAAAACAATTGCGTCCTGCTTTGGCTCGTTCAAGCAGTCAAAACACTAAGTAACACACAACAACTTATGAAAATACCCACTTCGAGACTGGAAATTTCCAGCGACAGGGCAACACATTAACTCAAAGCAGGCAAACGCTTCCATCAGCAAAACATTATTCTCACTACCATTGCTAGTTAATTCAGCTTTAGCAAGGACGAATAACGACCCACCTAATTGTAACTGTAACTGAAATCATACAAACGCCCTCTCTTGGTCCTTCTCTGTGTGTCTCTCCCCCACGATCAGAGGGATGCAGAGGTGCAAACGATGCAAATTTCCTTCCGACCTCCTAAAATCGGTTCTTCGAAGCTCATGAACAGATCATACCTATAACAAAATAATATAAAGAAATGAGAACTCAAGTATTCATGAGGAAATCTTTTGTACAAGGTGATACTTTCTAGTTACCGTATATCAGGCACATGTCTTCCTGCAATTTAAGTTCAGACTATGGAGCATCATAAAAGAAAACAACAAAAAAAATCTGTAAGAAGATTTCAGAGTCAAGAGTAGAGAGAGCAGTTCAAGCTCTCCAGCTTCAGCATAACTCGATAAAGCATAACCACTAAGCAATAAGGAATTTTGTTCCACACAAGTCTTTGATATCTTTTTCAAAATCTTACAAACTTCTTTCTGTGATTTCAGTCAAAGATAGTAGGACACAAGATACTAAGCAACACACAGCAACTTATGAAAATTCCCACTTCGAGAACAATATCAAACATGTTCACTTTTATCATGGACATGAACATGAAAAATAATTGCGTCCTGCTTTGGCTCGTTCAAGCAGTCAAAATACTAAGTAACACACAACAACTTATGAAAATACCCACTTCGAGACTGGAAATTTCCAGCGACAGGGCAACACATTAACTCAAAGCAGGCAAATGCTTCCATCAGCAAAACATTATTCTCACTACCATTGCTGGTTAATTCAGCTTTAGCAAGGACGAATAACTGACCCACCTAATTGTAACTGTAACTGAAATCATACAAACGCTCCCATCTATGAAAGTGATTACATATCAGAAATTTCTCGAGAGAGGGCAAGCTGGGACGAGTGGAGGAAGTTAACCCACAAATCAGAAATTTCTTGAAAAATCAGAAATTTTACCACATAAATCGAGGCGAGCGGACGCCACGCGAGTAAGAGGGGAAGCTGAGAGGAAGCCGGCGGAGTCGAAGTGGAGAGCCGCGATGCGTCGAGGGGAGGCGACGGACGATGCGAGGGAGGTGAGGCCGAGAGTCGCAAGGCAGGTCCGGGGAAGACAGAGGAGCGTCGAGCGGTTCCGAGAGATGACGCCGAGAGGTTTTGGACGCAGAGAGGAAGCCAGCGAGCGAGGAGGGGAAGCTGAGAGGAAGCCGGCGTCAAGGGAAGGCGACGGACGATGCGAGCCTCCGGATAGAGGAGCGTCAAGCGATTCCGAGAGATGACGCCGAGAGTGACGGCTTGATGAAAGAGAGCCCGACACAGCTCCGGCGAAGAATCGAAGTACAGACGGCAATTCAGGCGACCCGCTTGCGGGAGAGAGCAAGCAGAGATCCAGATCGTTCTATCTGATAGGAGAGGAATCGAGACGACGGAGGAGAGAGAGAGAGAGAAAGCAAATGGGTATTTGAAAATGAAAAAAGCAAATCCCTTCCCCTTTTTTTTAAATTAAAAAAAATTCAAATCTCCATCCGAGATGACGTGTCTCCATCCGAACCGTTCATTTAGAATGAACGGCTCGGATGAAAAGTATGTCACCCATGACATACTTTTAGTATGTCATGGAATCCGGATCCAAAAAAATGAGCAGGAAAGCGGGTCCCACTTGTGAAAATTTGTTTGAAACGTGCGCGGTCACACACACTCTCTCTCTTCCCAATCTCTCTCTCCTCTCCCCTATCTTGACCATCTTTCTCTTTTTCTTTCTTTCTCTCTCGTATCTCACGTTCTCGCTCTCTCTTCAGCCGTCGTCTCCCCTAGAACTCCGCCAGTTCCTGAGCTCTCTCCGTCAAGAGCTCCGCCGATCTCAGCTGTTGGGTCCCGATCCCCTGCGCCTCCGCCTCACCCAAAAGCCTTGTTGGTCTTCGTTGCTGGTCCGAGGCTCAAATTTGCCTCCGCCGTCACCTTCCCCAAAACTCATTGAGATACTGATGGTGATGGCGCTTGTGGCAATGAGGATGAAGCTCTTCGTGACCCTGATGGTGGTGGCGCTCATGGCTCTCGCCGCCGCCCAGACTGCCTTCGCCGCCGAAGCCTCGGCGCCGAGCTCGACCTCGGATGCCTCCTTCTTTGTCCCCACCTTCTTCGCTCGTGGCTCGGGACCCGGCAGGAGTTTTTAATCTCTCGTTCGATTTGCTATTTGTTTGGATTTAGGCAATTCTGATGTCTAGCTTGTTATGCTGCAATGCAAGGGTTGAGCCGAAATTTTGACATTTATGATTCGAGTTTTGTGGAGTTGTTTTCTTGGATGTTGGACAAGTTCGTGCTTTCGAAAAATGTATGCTTTTCTTAGGTGGTGGTTTATCATGAGTTTATATTGTAGGCTGGCCATTACTTGCTCGTGTTATGACTCTGAATCCAAGTCCCATGCCAATTCTTGGTGTACTTGGTGGTGCCGTGACGTCCATTCATGATTGTAACTCATCTCTTTGCTCGGGCGACTATCTTAGTGTGTGTTTTGGTGGATGAAAACCATGTAATAGCTAAATCTAAATTACTGATTTTTTTAGATAAAAAAAAGTTAGAAGAAGAATTGAGATTGGAACTAAGATTGAGAATTTTTGAAGGAACTAATCGTTCTTCGTTAACGTTGTAACTAGCTTAGGACTATATGTCGTCTGTTGAGCTCTCTCACCAGAGATGAAAGATAAGGTGGTGGTACCATCTTTGTAACACCAACAATGGTGTGTTTATGTTCTCACATTTCCTCACATTTCTACTGAAAAAATAAAACGTACTTTCGGATGGTTTCTTGGATGGAGTTTGATGATGAACCATAGCAACATTGTCCCAACAGCCGAAGACGAGAGTTCGAATTCATGGAAGCTCGAGGGAATTTTATTTCTTCAAAGCAGGGGTATTCATAGATAAAAGTCACAACAGCCCGAAAAGCATATCATGCCCAATGAATATGAATCAGATTAAAAGTGAAAAAGGAAAAAAACCCATAAACAAGTCATCTTTCCCTTCATCAACAACAGACCCAACCACAATCTCGCTAAAGATCCTAACTCTCTCTGCCTTCCAATCCTCTTCTCCCGCCACAAACTCATCAGGCAAGAGCTAAATAGAGAGAGAGCGAAAGCAAGAGGAAATGAGCGATATCGCCGTCTACGTTGCTCCTCATCGTGCGAGCCTCAGAACAAGAAACCCAAAGCAAGAGTTGCCACGGAGGCGAAGAAGGTGGGGACGAAGATGGAGGCGTCCAAGGTTGAGCTCGGCGTCGGGGCTTCAACGGCGAAGGTGGTCTGGGCGGCGGACGCCGGGGCGAGTGCCATCACCATCAGTATCTCAATAAGTTTTGGGGAAGGTGACGGCGGAGGCAGATCTGAGCCTCG
Source organism: Rhodomyrtus psidioides (assembly GCA_021437785.1). Lineage (NCBI taxonomy): Eukaryota > Viridiplantae > Streptophyta > Magnoliopsida > Myrtales > Myrtaceae > Rhodomyrtus > Rhodomyrtus psidioides. The sequence continues at coordinate 3,315,117 of JAILYB010000040.1, read as the reverse complement.
AACCCAGCAACGGAGACCGACGAGGCTTTTGGGTGAGGCGGATGCAGAGGGGGTCGGGACCCAAAAGCTAAGATCGGCGGCGCTCTCGGCGGAGGGAGCTCAGGAACTGGCGGAGTTTTGGGGGAGGCGACGGCTGAAGAGAGAGTGATAATGTGAGATACGAGAGAGAGAAAGATGGTCAAGATAGGGGAAAGGAGAGGGGAGAGAGAGAGAGAAGATCTTGCTTTTGCTCTCGTGAGATAGGAGAGAGAGGATAGATATTGGGAAGAAAGAGAGTAACCGCGCGCGTTCCAAACAAATTTTCGCAAGTGGGGCTCGCTTTTTCTGCATTCCCAGCTCATTTTTTTTTAGCCGATGACGTGGCGTCATCGCATCCGTCGGCTTGAAATGAAGGGCTGAGATTAAAAGTCAGTCACCCATGACATACAAGTAGTATGTCATGGGATAAAAATATATATTCAATCAATCTCAAAAGCAAACAATTGGTCTTCCAAAAAGAAACGAAGAAGACAACAACTCAGGAAATGCCATGCCTCTTCAGTGATCATTTCAATTTGAAAAAGTTATTACAACAACATTACTCATCAATCATTGCACTCAAATCCTCTATCTCTACATAAATCCAAAAACACAAGCATTTCTTGTTTCTTCTTGTTCTCGCATGTCCAACAAACACGAGTATCCTGAATCCCATATGACCAGATCTTCTTCTTCTTCTTCTTCTTATATGTTCTCCTTTTGTTGTTGAAGGGCATCTTTTAATTTCCTGCACATCCTTCCTAATAGAAAGAAACACTTGACTATCCCGCAGGATGTCGGTGGATCATCAAACCTGGCAAGTGTGCAAATCAAACCAAACAAAAACAACCTTAAACCATACAAGGTCATCAGGAGGAGAAACGTTCAACAATAATTTCTGACAGCTCTCAAGTCACAAACAACCGGTGAAACATTCAGCATAAGAAAGCTCAATCAAGAGAATTTCAGATGAGGTCCATATAAATATTTTGGCATAGAACAATAAACAAATGGTGATGCCGAAAATCTACATAGCCAATTGATCGAAACTCCAAGTGGAGTAGAGTTGCGTGCAGCAGAGAAATTGTATTATCGAACATATGCTCTCTTAACAGTCTAAGCTCCAAATATCTCATATTGCCCAAGCTCAAACCTCAATGGTGGGCAATTATTTCAACACAAGTCAGATAAAACCAGCAATCATTCAAACTTTGAACTCCTCTACTTTGTGCCGGTACAAACTGATGCCGAAGCGTGATAGAAAGCAAGGTTAAACAGAAGAATCGAAACGATAAACGATAAACCACCTTCACTCAAGTGTGATTTTATCAAAATCAACGAAAATATCAATGTTTGTCATAAAACTGCTCTTCCATGAACCCTAAACATCTTTATATAAGATGCTAAACCTAATTGACCTAGGAAACCCTAAATTACAAAAAACGCCACTAGAATTAATTTACATACCTAAAAACATTAAAATTGCAAAAATGCCTAAAACAGAAAATACGCAATATTACGCAATCTTCGCAATATTACGGAGATCGCGAGATTTATTTGCATCATTCTCCCCTGCTAGGAAAAAGATTCGTCCTCGAATCTACTTCATCTTCATCGGCATGAATCTCTTTTCGTTAGGATCGGGCAACTTCTTCCGCCTTTTATCATAAGGAAAATTAGTTCCCACAGATTTAATGGATGGGTCAACATCATCTTCTGAGTCAGTTCCATAAAATCCATCATCTAATTCAGTCACACTTGCTTCCGCACTGCCCTTGTCTTCTTTCAAGTCCTATGTTCGGCTCACAAACTCAGTGGTGAAGCAGGTGAAGATGCCATTAGAACCGGTTGTGAAGACTTCGGTGAATTCCCCAGCCTTGTGAGCCGTTTTTGTATCACCCAGGAAGTGAACAACTAAATCCGTGTCATCCTCCTTGTACCACCAGGTAACAACACCAAAAGGGAGGGCAATAGCATCACGCAAAGCCCTATTTTCATCGCTTTTCTTACCCTCCATAGGCAGTAATTATGCTTTGCAACCAAAGGCAACTAAAGCTGACACCAAATTTGTGTAGTGGCTATCATCAATAAATTCAGCCAATCCAAGAATCATGTTGATCAAATTAACATAACCTAGTCCGACAGTATACCAGCACCACGAAAGATTAGAACTATTGCCACCACAACTGGGGCCTCTTGCATGTCACAATTGGCGAACAAAACATCTCATGTTGAATTATGTGAAGTTTCTTCCACATACCTAAAATTTGTGGTATTGCAATTCCCAAAATCATCACTTTCAGGAATAGGATTAGCTTGATCCTCAGTGCTCCTTGAAACATCAGCTTTCTGCACATCTTTAGGAACCATATCAGTTTTTTTCTGGGGACCATCGCTAGGGGCCACCTCGCTGCCTCTTCGCCGACACGATGGCTTCTATCGTCGTGACAAGATCCGCATCCTCCTGCTCTTCATCAGATTCATCGTAAACTGGAAGTCTATCTTCATCATAGACTGAATCTTCATAGACCGAATCTGTATCAAAATTTGGATTTTTATAACAAATCGGATATTTATCAAAAATCAAATCTTGATCAAAGATTGGATTTTCATCAACGATCGGATATTCATCGACGATCGGATATTTTTTGGATTGAAAGTCCAACCCCGCTTGCGTAAGTCGTCGTTTCAATCACTGGATTCACCTTCTCAGTGCTCGTGCAAGTTGTCTCTTCAAATCCTGCTTTCGTCTCCGTAGCTCTTCGTTTTTTTATGTCTCGCAGGTCTCTCAGACGCGGCTCTTCATCCGCATCAGAAACGATTCCATGCTCCCGGCCTCCACGAGCACGCTGTCTTCGACCACCTCGATTTCGTTCAGTCATTGATTTCAAGTAACCTATGCTCTGATACCAAATGATGCTGAAGCGTGATAGAAAAGCAAGGCTAAACAGAAGAATCGAAACGATAAACAAGGAACCACCGTTCACTCAAGTGTGATTTTATCAAAATCAACGAAAATATTAATGTCTGTCATAAAACTGCTCTTCCACGAACCCTAAACATCTTTATATAAGATGCTAAACCTAATTGACCTAGGAAACTCTAAATTACAAAAAACGCCACTAGAATTACCTGAAAATATTAAAATTGCAAACATGCCTAAAATAGAAAATACGCAATATTACGCAATCTTCGCAATATTACGGAGATCGCGAGATTTATTTGCATCACAAACTATTACCCTTTAATACATTTAACTATTAGAATTGGCCATACTCCGTAGATATTAAACAGCACATCCCTCCAGGACTCATTTTCTTTGGAATCAGCCATTATTGCATGCACAGAGTTTGTGAAAGACCATAATACCTCGAGAGATAAAAACAGATGCTGCAATACATTTAAAAGAAGAAGCAGAAGAAGCAGCCATTATTGCATGCACAGAGTTTGTAAAAGACCATAATACCTCGAGAGATAAAAACAGATGCTGCAATATATTTAAAAGAAGAAGCAGCAGAAGAAGCAGCCATTATTGCATGCACAGAGTTTGTGAAAGACCATAATACCTCCAGAGATAAAAACAGATGCTGCAATACATTTAAAAGAAGAAGAAGAAGAAGAAGAAGCCATTATTGCATGCACAGAATTTGTGAAAGACCATATTACCTCGAGAGATAAAAACAGATGCTGCAATACATTTAAAAGAAGAAGAAGAAGAAGAAGAAGAAGAAGAAGAAGGAGAAGAAAGAGAAGAAGAAGGAGCAGGGGGAGAAGAAGAAGAAGAAGAAGAAGAACCAATAATAAATCCTAATAATAGTCATCATTAGAAAATCCAGAGCAGTAAATGTGAAACTCCATATCACCTCGGCTCAAATTGCTTCGGCTTTCTTCAACAGCTAGAGAACTCTTTGATATGGAATCAAAAACACTGAATGGCATGTCTAGCGAACGAAACCTACCATGGAAAATGCTAACGTAGTGAGATCAACAAAGACTATCTTCATCCCAAAAAGCGTGGAACTGCGGTGGTTTGAGATCTGTTCACCGTGCTTGCCTTTTGTCCTCTTTTTTCTTTTGATCAAAGTCTTTTGTCCTCTTTGATTTACATTTATATGGGAAAATGCCAAAAAAGGGCCCCAACTCCACTTCTTTTCTTTTCTCAATTAAGGGCCCAAAATGCAACTTGTATCAAAGAAGGGCCCGAAGTGCCTTTTTTGGTTCAAACAAGGGCCTGAACGAGGGACACTTTCGTCTTTTTACATTTTCTCATTTTTTTCCTTTTCTCCTTCTTTTTATCCTTTTTTTCTTTGCTCTTTCCTTCAGGGCTCCTGTAGGCGATGGTCCCACCGAGGAATTGCAGTCCATGGTCTAGGAGAGCAATCGACTTACCCCGCAAACGGCGATCTTGACCTGGTTCTTCCAATTGATCAACAAATTGGAGGGCTTTATGTCTTGATGCACAATCTTGCGGGCGTGGAGGTAATGGAGGTCCGTGAGGATTTGGTGGACGATGCAGGAGAGGCGCTGCTTGTCGCCTATGTGGACGCCGTGGAGGGAGCCGCCATCCATGTACTCAAGGAGGAGATGGATCTCACCGGCGGCAATGCCGTAGCGGTTGGACATGTCTAAAGCCGGCAATATGGGTTGTGGACCCATTTTCTAACTCAGATTTAATATGCTCAACTTTAAATGGGCAACTCGTTTTCTATAGAAATGGGCTAAAATGAGTTGAGAAAAGTTATGGCCCACGTAACAGGTTAAAATATGGGTCACTCCATATTTTCGGAATAGAAAAACCCATGAGTCCAACTCAATGAACGCGGCCCCAACCCTCTTGACTTTCCTTCGTTTCTTTTTTCTTCGTCTCCATTTGCATCTTCTTCACCGCGACTGAGAGCAACGAACATAGAGAGGAAGAATTGGTTCTCTGAGTCGTGACTTCAATAAGAGGCTTCACTTCGTCTCCGTTCCTCTTAACTGCTATCGAGGTTTAATTCGGGTTTTTTTTTTCCAAACTATGCCAAAAAACACAAATATTTACCAAGACAGGTTTTAAAAAAATTACCAAACCAGGTCTGTCGATTTGGCTGCCGGAGGGCACGAACCGTGCCGCTCAGCAGTTATACGCTATGTAGCACTGACACCTCTATTAGGCATGCGTATCGGTGTCGGACGGGTGTCGGATACCGATACGCATCCGACACGGCCGGATACGCGTCCGATACGTGGTCAACACGTATCGAAATTCAGACATCGGTCAGCGCTTCCGATACGCGCCTGATTCGCGTGTCGGATGTGTTGCACAAAGCCCAACCGCAAAAGCCCAACTGCGAATGACCAAGCCCATTAAGTGTGAAACCCTAGATATCGCTAATCAACATCCGAGAGGCAGAACCGCGATGGGACTCGGACTCCCCTCCTTCCTTTTCCCCCTCCTCCTCTCTGACTTTCTCTTCATCGCTCGAATCATCTCCTTCACGAAACCTAATACGTCGCTCGCTGAAGCCTGAAAGTCAGAGAAGTCGATGCTCGCTGTCTCGAACTTGAAGGTGGTCAGGGTCGATTTTAGCTTCCACTCTCGTTCGCCTACCTCGAACCCTAATCTCCCTCAGCTTGGCGATGCGGTACGTACTCTCTTTCTCTCCCCCCTCCCCCCCGGCAAGATGTTGTCAAGTCTGAATCGCATGCATAAGATGGCGTTGTTTTCTTCGTGAGTGGGCGCTCGTGATTCGCTTTGCGATTCATGGATCAGAAAAATGCAACTCGGCGGTGGGAAAAAAACTGAAGTTGATTTCGCCCGTGAGTCGGAGTATTGGGGATTTTTCTGTGCAGATTTGTTGGCAATTTGGCATCATGCTTGGCCCTAACTGTTAGGTCTTGGAAGGGGATCGTTTTGCGGTGGGAAAACTCGTTTCCCTTGACAGTGACGTTTGGTAGGGTTTAATTTGAGGTTTTATCATCAGGGAAATGGGAGGTCGTTTTTTTGTTTTGCTTTTTGTTTCGGTGAATCCTGCGCATCTTTGCCCAAACAAGGAAACCAAATGCTTGACGTTTGATGACAATAAACGTTGCAATCTAGAGATGTTTACCCTTTTCGTTCTGCTTTGATGCACTTGGTTTTTGTTGTGTAAATCTCTATTTCAAGCATTCTGGAAGCTCAATCTTTGTTGTTTTGATGCGCTTGGTTTTTTGTTCTGCTTTGTTGCGCATATTTTCATCTTTGTTACTCTCATGAATCATGGGCCGTGAGTCCGTGACTAGTTTTCTGAGTTCATGTTGTGCCAACTTCTTTTTATGCCTGTTGAGGCTAAAAATGTCTCTAGTTTTACAGTGGTTTGAGAAACATCAGTATTTACCTTGGATGATTATAGATGTTATATTCATATTTCTTGACATATTGTAATTGTATTTTTGTAGAATGACTTCAAGCATGGATAGTAGCATTCCACTACCTACATCTAGCGATGAAGATCCAAATAACCCACTGTAGAGGTATGTTACTAAGTTAACTAATACTGAAGGGGCTGGGGAAAATTTGTCTTGGAAATGCAAATACTGTGCAAAAGATGGTAGGAGTTCATACACGAAAATCAAGGCTCATTTGATGAGGATAAGTGGAAAAGGAATTATAATATGCAAAAAAGTAGAAAAAAAGGATCTTTTAGAGATGGAAAGATTAGAGGAAGAGGTCAAATCTAGAATGAGGAGTAAGGTAGCTAAAAATGTACCTTTGCCTTCCTCTAGTTTTTCAATTAGTGGTGAGGGTGGGACGGATTCATCATTTGACCCCAAAAAAAGGAAGATTGGAAGTGAGAGCGGTGGATGATCAATTGAGAAGGCATTCAATATGACTCTAAGGGAACGTTTAGATTGTGAGATTGCTAGGATGTTCTATTCGGCGGGCTTGCCGTTTAACCTTGCAAGAAATCCTTATTTTCAATCTGCTTTCACTTTTGCCGCTAATCATCATATTGCGGGTTATGTACCTCCAAAATATAACTTATTGAGGACCACTTTATTACGAAAAGAGAAGGAAAATATTGATAGGTTGTGTGCACCTATTATAAATATGTGTGCCGAGAAGGGTGTAAGTGTTGTGAGTGATGGATGGAGTGACTCGCAAAAGAGGCCACTTATCAATTTTATGGCAGTGTCGGATGGAGAAGCTATGTTTATAAAATCGGTTGATTGTTCAGGAGAAATAAAGGATATGCATTTCATTTTTAACTTATTGAAAGAAGTTATCAATGAAATTGAGCATGTGAATGTGGTCCAAGTTATTACAGATAATGCTTCAAATTGCAAGGCCGCGGGACAACTCATTGAGCAAGAATTTCCATCCATTGTTTGGACGCCTTGTGTGGTGCATACCCTGAATCTTGCTTTGAAAAATATTTGTGCAGCAAAGAATGTGGAGAATAACCACTTAGTTTATGAGGAATGTGGCTGGATTTCAGATATTGTTGCGGATGTTATACGTATCAAGCATTTCATCATGAACCATTCAATGAGATTGTCAATCTACAATGAGTTTATTAGCTTGAAGTTACTTTCTGTGGCGGATACACGATTTGCTTCGATGATTGTGATGCTTAAGAGGTTCAAGTTAATCAAATGTGGTCTTCAAAGAATGGTTATCAATGAAAAATGGAATATTTATAGAGATGATAATCAAGGAAGAGCAAAGTTTGTGAAGGACAAGGTGTTAGATGATTTTTGGTGGGATTCAATTGATTATATACTTTCCTTCGCGGCTCCTATTTATGATATGCTTAGAATTTGTGACACGGACAAGCCTTGTCTTCACTTAGTTTATGACATGTGGGAGTCAATGATTGTTCAAGTGAAGAGAGCCATATATTTGCGAGAAGTGAAAAGATTAGATGAGGAGTCTACATTTTACGAGGTGGTTCATACAATTCTTGTGGATTGTTGGAGTAGGAACAACACTCCGCTTCCTTTCTTGGCACATGCCTTGAATCCTAAGTAAGTTCTAAAATTGTATGAGATCATTAGATTATTAATTGGTATCTTTTCTTCGACTATAATACTCATCTTATTTATTATGGTTCTCTACTTGTATTTTGTAGGTACTATAGTGATCAATGGCTTAATGAAGAGCCTACTAGAGTTTCTCCTCACAAGAATAAAGAGATCAACCAAGAAAGACTAAAGTGCCTTAGGAAATACTTTCCTAACTTGGATGAGCGCAACAAGGTGAATTTGGAATTTGTAGATTTTGCATGCAAAAATGGAGATTTTAGAGAATTTGATTCCATTCATAATCGATATGCTATGGATCCTAAGGCTTGGTGGGTTACACATGGTGCAAGTGTACCTATGCTTCAAAGCATAGCCTTGAAACTTCTTGCACAACCTTCTTCTTCGTCATGTGCCGAGAGAAATTGGAGTACTTACTCCTTTGTGAATTCGGTCAAAAGAAATAGAATGACCCCAAAACGTGCAGAAGATTTAGTTTACATTCACAGCAATCTTCGTCTTCTATCAAGAAAAAGCCCACAATATGCTGAAGGAGAGACCAAAATGTGGGATATTGGCGGGGATGCATTTGACACATTTGAAGATGTTGGGGTGCTTGAAGTTGCGAGTCTTTCACTTGATGAGCCGGAGATCGAGTCTGCTGTTTGTTCAGAAGAAGTAGAGAATAGAGATGTATAGGAATGACTTCTTGAGAGCATTTCTTCACAAAATGCAGCAGAAAATGCCTCTTAAAAGAACTGGTGAGTCACCCATTGGCTTCTTGATTTTTATGTTGTTTTTGTGAAAGCTAATATTGTCAACTAGAAGAGATGTCTTTAGGATTGTTGGAGGATTTCATGTCATCTCCCTTTGTAATGCTTGCTATTTTTCTTTTTTGGTGATCTTGTTCATCAAAAGACATAATGAAATAAATGCTTCAAATATTATTTTCTGGACTTAAGGCCCAGTGTGCTGAAGTTAATGTTTTAGAGTGTTTCTAGTCAAGTCACAATGCCTGTTTTTTGGCTTTTAGATCAAAATATTGCTTTTCTGATGCTTTTTGAAGAGGTTGTCTTATCTGTGTGATAAATTTGGTCTTCTTTTTCATGCAGGCTCATCCCTTTTTTTGGACAGTAAGACCTACGGAAGTAGCAGAAGCCTGAAGATTTAAAACCTTGTGAAACTTTGATTCATATGGCTCTTTTGATGTTGGTAGACTTTGGAGGATTTCATGTTATCTCCTTTTGTAATGCTTGATGTCTCTCTTTTTTGGTGATCTTGTTGACCAAAGGACAAAATGAAAGAAATGCTTGAAATATTATTTTCCAGACTTAAGGCTCAGTGTACTAAAAGTCTGAAATTAATGTTTTAAAGCATTTCTAGTCAAGTCAGAAACAATGAGCTAAAAGAAATTGGGTAGCGTATGAGATAATAGAAACTGGGCAGTGTGTTTGGTTGAGGTATTGCATCTTTTTCATTGCCTGCACTTTTTTTTTTCTAAAATAACAGAATCACAGTCATAGGTATGACAATCTTTTTTTTTTTGCTATTATATCAAAAATATTATTTTTCCAGACTTGCTTTTCTGAGCTTAATGCATATAATCTGTTTCGGCTCTTATTTATTTTTTATATTTAAAATATATATAATTAATACGACGTGTCCCCGACGTATCGGATTTTTCTATTTTTGAGAAATGACGTGTCGACGTATCGTGTCGGTGTCAGTGTCCGTATCGGTGCAACCTAGATTATACTGCCGAGCGGCACTGTTCATTCAGTTTTTTTTTTTTTTTTTTTTTGTGAATCATGAAACATGGGCATCCAAAGACAAAGGTTATTCTAATGAGGACTATATAACCGTCGCTCATTTGCGACAAAACTAGCGACGAACAAATTTTATCACTAATTTCCGACGAAATAAATAATATTGGCCGCGACGAATTTTTTCATTGCAAAATTCATCATTGTAAAACTCGTCTCGTGCCCGGTCGCAAAATCCATCGACAATATTTTAAAATTAACAAAATTCGTCGCTTAAAAAAATGCTTCGTCGCGACGAATTTTGTCACGAAAACTCTGGCAATGCGACGAATTTTGTGACGAAAAAACCCTCATGGCTAAAAAGGTGTCGTAATTTTTTTTTCCTTCTTGCCTGTAATGTCACGGCTATTAAAGGCATGAGTAGTGATAGTGGTGAATTTGACTGTTCATGTTTATCCAATGCAGTGACTCTCTGTGTTGCAGTGAACAGTTTTTTCCTGCTTAAAAAAAAATGCTTGGTCACGACGAATTTTGTCACGAAAACTCTGGCAATGCGACGAATTTTGTGACGAAAAAACCCTCGTGGCTAAAAAGGCGTCGTAAATATAACGACGACAAATATTAAATTTTGTCGCAGATTTGCGACGAATGTAAATTCATCGCAGATTTGCGACGAAAAGAGATTCGTTACATGTCGTCGCAGATTTGTGCCTCGTCGTACATTTGCAATGAGGGTTTTTTCGTCACAAAATTCGTCGCATTGTCAGAGTTTTCGTGATAAAATTCGTCGCGACCAAGCATTTTTTTAAGCAACGAAATTTGTTAATTTTAAAATATTGTCAATGGATTTTGCGACCGGGCACGAGACGAGTTTTACAATGACGAATTTTGCAATGAAAGAATTCGTCGCGACCAAGCATTATTTATTTCGTCGGAAATTAGCGATAAAATTTGTTCACCGCTAGTTTTGTCGCAAATAAGCGACGGTTGTATAGTCCTCGTTAGAATAACCTTTGTCTTTGGATGCCCCTGTTTCATGATTAAAAAAAAATGAATACTGCTGAGTGGCACTGTTTGTGCCCGCCGGTAGCCGGCTCGGCAGTGTGACTGCCGAGCCGGACCTGGTTTGGTAATTTTTTTTAAACCTGTTTTGGTAAATATTTGTGTTTTTTGGCATAGTTTGGAAAAAAGCCCGTTTAATTCCAAGGTGCGTGTGTTTGATTCTAAGGGTTTCTGATAAGGGCGTGGGCTTGAGTGGCCGTGAGTTTGATACTAAGCAGATTAGGAATGGTGTGTGGCCGTGAGTTTTCTTATGGATACTTTATGTTCTGCTAATCAGATCTTGATCTGTGTGTACAAAAATGTCTTCCCTTTTTGGCTGAAAACAATCCTTGTGACTCGATCTGCCCCCTCCTTGCTCTGTTTCGTATTGATCTATCTATTTATTTTATGGTTTCCATAGTTTTATTTGCAACATGTTCATCCATTGGTTCTGCAATTTCTCCCTCTTTACTTTCTACATACGTATCACTAGATGTACATTGAGACACCAGGATGACTGAAACTTGAATTGTTTTCAATTCATGAACCAGGCTAATGAATTTCATTGCTTTTGCTTCAATGAATATATAGCATGGATTTTGCTCTCAGAATTGGCAGCTTTCATGTGAAATGTACCTATCAGCCTTGAATAACATGTCTAAGAGCTTATATCTTGCCATTTGAATTTGAAGCTTTTCGTGTGAAAAATACACATCAGCCTTGCTTGTAGTTTAGAAGTGTTTCCCACCATCAGTATTGTTCTAATTCACGTCTTCTCTAACTAATTAGTTGACATGTCAAGATCTAACGAGGATCAAGAAGAATATTCAACTACAGAACAATCAAAGAGATGTAGAACTGCATCCTTAGCTCATGGGGACGAGGAAAATAACTCTGCTCGTTCTAAACGATCAAAAAGATGCACTTTTGTTGTATGGTCTGAATTTGAAAGATTCATAGATGAGGATGGCAAGGAAAAGGCCAAGTGTAAGTGGTGCGAACAAACTTACATGGCTAGCCATGGGACAAAAAATTTGCTGCGTCATTTAAGTACTTGTCCCAATCGAGTGGCCAATGTTGATATTCTAAGGAACGATTTGATCAAGCGGTGTTTAGAGGCAAGCTAGCAAAGGCTATAATCAAACGCAATTATACTTACCCTTTTGTAGAGCATGATGCTACTAGAGAGTTGCTTAGTTATCTCAACCCGAATGTGAAGCACATATCAAGAAATACATCAAGAAGTGATGTGGTAAAAGTTTATGAGAAAGAGAAGAGAAATTTGAAATCAACTGTAGTGTCACTTTCAAGCAGAATATGTTTGACTTTTGATTTGTGGGCTTCTGTTACAACCGATCATTATATGACTGTCACTGCCCATTGTATTGATGAGAATTGGGAATTACATGCAAAGGTTTTGTGCTTCTCCTATGTGCCGCCACCATATAGTGGTGCCATTCCACAGGAAAAATTGCTGAATTTGTTGAGAGAGTGGGGCATTGAGAGGAAGATTTTCGGTATTACACTAGATAACGCCTCATACAATGACAGTGTGGTTGATATTTGGAAACATACACCTTCTTTGCGACCCTCTTTGTTGTGTGATGGACAGTTTTTTCATGTGCGTTATGGTGCACATATTTTAAATCTCATTGTACAATAAGGTCTTAAGGTGATTGATAGATCATTAAAAAATATTAGAGAATCTGTGAAATATGTGAGAGCTACATAAGGGAGGAGAGAAAAATATGTTGAATGTGTATCATAAACATGCTTGAAGATGGGTAAAAAGGTACGTCAAGATGTGGCTATTAGATGTAACTCTACTTACCTAATGCTTGAAGGTGGTTTGGTCTTCGAGCATGCATTTTCCCATTTGAAGTTGAGTGATTCTAATTTTGTCACATGTCCATCACCTGAGAGGTCAGAGCTAGGAAAGTTGCATCTTGTTGCAACCTTTTTTTATGAAATTTCTACTCTCTTCTCTGGAGTTAGATATCCTACGAAGAATTTATATTTTTATGGAATATGACAAATCTAGTTTCGTTTGATAAAGGCAAGGACACCAGGGAGTGGTGAGGATGTAGCTATTAGTTCCATGGCTAAGGCAAATGCTAAAGAAGTTTGAAAAATATTGGCAGTGTTATAGTGTTGTCTTATCTTTTGTTGTTATATTAGATCCTCGCTATAAGCTACACTTTATGGAGTTTTGCTATTCGAAGTTGGAAATGGATGATCATGTCGCATACGTACGAAGCATTCGGGAGAGAATGTATACGCTTTTTGATGAATATATGGCCTCAACATCGAGAGATGATCGCTTGACATCTTCAACAAGGCGAGTTGAAAACATTGGGGACCAGCTTGATGAGTATGACGCATTCGAGAGTGAATACTTTGGCTCGCAGTCTACTAAGTCACAATTGCATTTATATTTGGAAGAGAATAGGCTTGATAGAAAAAAAAAATACCCAGATCTTAATTCCCTTGATTATTGGAAAGCTCATTCACATCAGTATCCGGAGTTTTCTCTCATGGCACGTGATATATTGAGCATTCCTATCACTACCGCTGCCTCAAAGTTAGCATTTAGCATTGGAGGACGCATTTTAAATAAATACTGGAGTTCTTTTTCGCCTGAAAATGTAGAGGTCGAGCTGTACACCAGAGATTGTTTATTTGGAGTTCCGCCTGAAGAAGATTTTGATGACGAGTCTCTCATTGTCGACTTGCAAGACTATTTGCATTAGGTACCCTCTTTTATCTAATTCTTTTGGTTTACTCACATGATTTAATGCACCAGATTGGTTAGAAGATGTATGTGTGTACTAGTTTCTATAATGCAACCTCAGCTATAATGTGCTTCTTAATTTGTATAACCTCTGCTACAATGTGCTTGTTAATTTGATATAACCTCTGCTACAATGTGCTTGTATTAGAGACAATTTTGTTGTTCAGGAGTGCTGCAGGCTAATATTAATCCTCTCCCTCACCATGCCTAGAACCGATGACAGCATCATCATCACTGCAGTTTGTTGATTAAAGCGTTGGTTCATCCGCTACATACATTGATGGTAGTTCATGGGAGTTGTTCAAGCCACGCACAAGTCTACGCAATCTAGGCTTTAGGAGACTCCTTGAATGTCTCAATTCATTTATTGCAGTTGTATTTGCACTTAATATATCGATGCATGTTGATGTAAGAATTTCCTTATTTTCTATCAATCACACATTCTGTATCAGGGGTTTATTCGGTGAATTGTTCCAAATTGTCTTCCAAATACTTAAGGATTGTATTGTGTATATTCGATTTTAGAACTTTTAGTGCACAATTTGTCTGATCGTGAGCTATTACTTTCGATATTACAGTAATCATAATGTCCCAAAATTTTGATATAATAACATTTAACACTTTAGATCACATGACTTGCTTGAGTGAGGCGTGGGTGTTGGAAAACGGATTAAAATATTTGTGATCTTTTTTTTTTGGCTTTGTTTTTCTCAACTCATTTATAATTCATTAAGAAAAATGAGCTATCCGTGAAAAATTGGGCTTATTATTAGGTTCGTTATCAGTATTTTAATTTATTGACTTCTACATTTCTTATTTCATTTGCTAATTTTTTCTACTATTTAATTTTTTTAATATGATGTGAAGGTTTTATCGGAATAATATATAAGTTTAAAGTGGGTTAAATGGGTGGGTATTAGTTTTCCTAGAATGTTAAAAATGTTTTGGTAATATGGGTCGGATATGGGTCGGGTTCGATATGAGTCATTGATTTTGCATTAGATGAATATGGGGCAATATGGGTCGGACCATATTTGACCCGACACAACCCACCCATTTGACACTTCTAGACATGTCGTGGCAGCGGACGACGTTGGCGTCGTCGACGTCGACGTCGCGGAGGATCTAGACCTTGCGGCGGATCTGGCAGAGATGTCCTCCTCGTGGTGGTTGTCATGGATGACCTTGAGGCGTAGAGGCGGCCGGTGGACGACCTTGTAAATGGTGCTGCTGTTACCGTTGCCGATCCGGCTGAGGCGGTCGAGGTCGAAGAAGTCAAGTAGGGGGGGAACGGCGAGGTTGGCGTTGCGATGGGGGAGAGGGAGGGTGAGGTCGGATTGCTAGAGAGAACAGTGGTTAGTGAGGCTGGAGGCGCCAGGTGGGGGTTGGACCAGTCTCATGACTCAGTAACAGTGATAAAAAAAGGAAAAAAGAAAAAATCACAAAATATAAAAAAGACGAAAGTGTCCCTCGTTCAGGCTCTTGTTTGAACTTAAAAATGCACTTCAAGCCCTTTTTTGAAATAAGTTGCACTGCGGGCCTTTAGTTGAGGAAAGAAGTGGAGTTGGGGTCCTTTTTGGCATTTTCCCCATTTATATTGATAGGTGTCCACTTTATTTTTCTGAAGATAGTGGGACATATGCATATCTCATTTACAAGTACGACAAACATTTGGGGAAGATTTTGTAGAAAAACGCAAAGAAATGCTTAAAGAGGCAACGCAATGAATGAGGACCATAGTTTTGGCAACAGCTTTTTCTGTTGCGCGGAACAAGCGATCGATCGATAAATATGGACAGAACGAGCAAAGTAAATTGAACACAAGATGTACGTGGTTCGGTCTTAGGGACCTACGTCCATGGGGAGAGCAGTAACGAATTCCACTATAGAACGAGCGATACACGGATATTACAATCCACTCGAATTACACAAACACACTCTTGGTGTT
Source organism: Rhodomyrtus psidioides (assembly GCA_021437785.1). NCBI lineage: Eukaryota > Viridiplantae > Streptophyta > Magnoliopsida > Myrtales > Myrtaceae > Rhodomyrtus > Rhodomyrtus psidioides. Next base: position 3,299,576 of record JAILYB010000040.1, on the reverse strand, counting down.
TCACAACTCCAATTACATCCAAGAACGCACACAGTGTTTAGCCCGCAATTCCTAGCGAAATAATCTCTCAATCCCGTAAAGGATTTAAAACACAAATCTAATAACAAGATTTACCCGGCTTCGACACTTGAATTCTTGATGTAATTCCACGAGAATATCGACCGCCAAGCGCTCGTAAAATAACGGTGCTTCAATGATCGTGAAGATCTCCTCTGGTTGTCTACTCCTTCGGCGCTTCCACGATCTACACGTATTCAACGTGTTCAAATGCTCACGAAAGGCGCTTCCCAGACTTAAGCTTTCCTCTGCGATTACCTCTTCCAAACTCATCCAAGCATATATATATCCTTCTGACATATTGGGTAACGTGAGAAAGAAGAAGCTACATATATCATGTTTTATTCGGTCAACAAGTTGGACTTTCCCTTTCTTGATTTGATATCAACGGGAACAGGAAAGTGAATATTTGAGTTCTACTTTCCTCTTTATCTTTGACCTAAACTTTTCAAATCTTCACAGCTTGGTCATCTCCAAGATAGAATTACGTGTCCATCTTTCTTTCTTTTTTTCTTCTTCTTATCATCGCGGGCTCAAATTCGAGACATCATTTAACAATCTCCAACTTGACTCGACATTTGAGTCAAGTCGCAATCGCTCCTGCTAGAATTGTCAAACTTCGTATGTTACTCTCCCAACAGCTCAAATGGGCTCAACCGCCACAGACATCATCCAAGCTCAAGCCGCGCTTGAACTTAACCATAACCGAGGACCTCATCAGAACACCAACTGCACATGCACCTTTAACTACTCCATAAGGACTATCTAACACAAGCTCCTTAACCACAGATAAAGCAAAACCACCGTTGCATCCATATTTGTCAGGAGACTGAATACATATCTTGTCAATTTTAGCAGTTACATCAACTGTTGGCTCTATAGGCTCCACCTCGCTATAAGCACCATCTGTGTTGATTATTTCGCTAGTACTTGCTACCTTAGGAGTTTCTGGTTGCAACTCCACCTCAAGCTGAACACCGTCCAGATCCGTATAAACACTGCCATAATTACTCCTAGCCAAAAGTACTGGAGACTTGTCAAAGGTAATTTCTCTACTGCAAACAGGTGAATTTATAATCGGGCACTACAACTGATCGCCACACTCACCTTGTGCATAGCCATAGAATATGCACATTGCTCTTACATCGAGCTTACCATCACTAACTCGATAATAATATTGGTAACTAAATATTCTAAAAATAGAATCATCAGCAACATTACCTGACCACACTTCTTCGGGAGTCCGATATCCAATCGCAGTCGATGAGGATCTATTCACCAGGTAACTCGTCATACTAAGCGCATTCGTTGGAATTCTCCCAGCCATACCAGCACTAGAGACCTTTTCACGGGTCGTCTTTAGTAATGCTCTGCTCATCAATTCTGCAAACTGTTATGGTTTACTAGCACTAGTGCGGTGTTTCACTATGCTATTTTTCATGCAGAATTCATTTACCGGCTTCGAGCAGGACTCCATGCTACTGTCAGTTAGCACATGCTTGATCAACTTACCAGTCTCCGTTCCGATCAAAGCTCTCGACTGCGTATTCTTGACAACAGCATCAAAATTGTGCTTTCGCATAAACACCCAGGCCTTCCTCGAGTAGCCATTAGACTCTCGAACATATGTCAACGTCTCATGAGCGAAACTTATCAATGTCTCACCTTGAAGTTCATACAGGCCGCCATGGTTGATTCCTTTCATTATCACCAAGGCACCTTGAACAATCTTCAGGACTCCACCTCGTGAAGAATACCTGCATCCAGCTGAATCTAGAGCACCCAAGGAAATTAAATTCTTTTTCAATTCTGGAACATGTCTTACCCCAGTCAATGTCCTCACAATACCATTATGCATTCTGATTTTAACTTCACCAATACCCACAACATCGCATTCAGCGTTGTTTCACAACTTCACTTTACTACTATCTATGCATTGATAAGAAGTTAACCAGTTCCTGTTTGGTGTAACATGAAAAGAACAACCAGAATCCATAATCCATCCGTCAAACGACAAATTCTCAATGACAGATAAGACACAATCGATACCATCAGAATTTTCAGCTACAGCTCCAACATCATCCGCAGATTCAACTCCAATTCCCTTAGCCCTTTCATTTTTCAGCTTAAAACAATTTCTTCTAAGATATCCTCTCTTGCCACAGTTCCAACAGACATCACCGCCAGTCCTAGACTGACTGCATCTATTCATGTTCATACTACTTCTGCTAACACGAGTACTAGCTCTTCCTCTTTCACCTACTAAAGCAGCAGATACAGATTCGCCATATTCTCTTCTACGGATATCATCACTCAGAATTAAATCTCGAATCCCATCAAACGTCTCACTAGTTGACACAGAAGAATTGCTAACAGCAGTAACAGTAGTATTCCAACTATCAGGCAATGAGGGTAATAGAATCAAAGCACGTACCTCATCTTCAAAGTTAATCTCAACTGAACTCAATTGACTAACGATCACATTGAATTCATTGATATGATTAGTAACTGACACACCTTCTCTCATCTTCAAATTAAACAGACATTGCATCAAATAGACCTTGTTGATCGCAAAGGGCTTCTCGTACATGTCCGACAAGGCTTTCATCAAACCCGCAGTGGTCTTCTCCTTGACGATATTAAATGCGACGTTACGAGCCAACGTCAGACAAATAACACCTATCGCTCGTCTATCCAGCAATTCCCAATCGGGTTGCTTCATCGTTTCTGGTTTCTTCCCAGATAGGGGCTCGTGCAGCTTCATCTGATATAAATAATCTTCCATCTGCATCTTCCAGAAACCAAAGTCCTTCCCCTCAAATCTGTCGATTTTCCCTTTAACTTCTTCCGTCGCCATCGATTCGCTTCAACTTAAGCAAACCTGGCTCTGATACCAATTGTTGTGCGGAACAAGCGATCGGTCAATAAATATGGACAGAATGAGTAAAGTAAATTGGACACCAGATGTACGTAGTTCGGTCTTAGAGACCTACGTCCACGGGGAGAGCAGTAACGAATTCCACTATAGAACGAGCGATATACGGAGATTAAAATCCACTCAAATTATACAAACACACTTTTGGTGTTTCCCATCTCCAATTACATCCAGGAACGCACACAGTGTTTAGCCCGCAATTCCTAGGGAAATAATCTCTCAATCTCGCAAAGAATTTAAAACACAAATCTAATAACAAGATTTACCCGACTTCGACACTTGAATTCTTGATGTAATTCCACGAGAATATCGACCGCCAAGCGCTCGTAAAATAACGGCGCTTCAATGATCGTGAAGATCTCCTCTGGTTGTCTACTCCTTCGGCGCTTCCACGATCACACGTATTCAACGTGTTCAAGCGCTCACGAAAGGCGCTTCCCAGACTTAAGCTTTCCTCTGCGATTACCTCTTCCAAACTCATCCAAGCATATATATATATATATATATATATATATATATATATATATATATATATATATATATATATATATATCCTTCTGACATATTGGGTAACGTGAGAAAGAAAAGAAGCTACATATATCATGTTTTATTCGGTCAACAAGTTGGACTTTCCCTTTCTTGATTTGATATGGAACAGGAAAGTGAATATTTGAGTTCTACTTTCCTCTTTATCTTTGACCTAAACTTTTCAAATCTTCACAGCTTGGTCATCTCCAAGACAGAATTACGTGTCCATCTTTCTTTCTTTTTTTCTTCTTCTTATCATCGCGGGCTCAAATTCGAGACATCATTTAATATTTTCTATGCCCAGAGGCAATAGGAACATCTGTATATGGATTCCGCTCGATTTGCTTTCTCTCACGCTTATTTTTCGTATATAAGGCAAAACACGAGACGCGTTAGGGGTTGAAAAAAATTCAAATTCAGAACTTCCTACTCCGATACCGTGAGGTTTTGTTGGTATCACCACCAACAGTTCTAAAAAATTGAAAATTGTTAAATAAAGACATGATATAATGTTTTAATATTTTAAACACAACCATTTGGGGAGCACCTCAAGATCTAAGCTTGGCCAGACGGCAAACGGTTGGAGGTATTCAATTGCGGGAGGTTGGGGGCGGGCGCATCGCACCGACTAGAGCTTTGTGAGGAGATGTGGAGGGCAATCCGCGACGAGCAGCGGAGGAGCGACGGGCGTAAACAGGTCGAGGACGTGATTTCTCGTGAGAGTTAGTTGTCACATGCTCTTTTAAAATCATATTTCAACCTCTGTATTTTTCATTCCAATATTCTCTCTCTACTAGCCGCCAGTAATATTTTCTTAGGGAGAGAGCTCTCCCTCTCCCTCCTCCTCTCCCTTTTCTCAAGTTGTTTTCATTTTTTATTTTTTTTCTTACATTCCTACCGTTTGGAAGCTTTTCTCTTCCGATTTAGTCTAGATCTCTCTCTCTCTCTCTTTCTCTCTCTCTCCTTTGAGAGATTTATATCCCGGTCTAATTTAGATTTGAGGTCTTCTACGTATATGTTTTCAGATTTCGCTCTTCTCGAGATTCGTTGATGAACAAGTCTAATTTCGAAAGAAATCAGAGGAGTTTCATGAAGGTTCACTCTCACAAATGTCAAATTTATGCTTTTTCAACTTTTATACTTTGCTCGATGATAGTGGTGTTAGGGATGCCAAACCTAGGCGAGCACTGTCAAAAGGCAAAGTCGTAGCAACGGATAGAGTTCTCGGTGTGTGCTTCTTACTGAAGACGAATTCGGTGATTGGTCGACGATTATGTTGCAAAGAAGTCATAGATGTGCTCATTGAGCATGTAACATGTATTCTTGTTCTGATGATGTTTCTTGTTATCATGAGTTTGTTTTGTTTTGAAGTCATCTGAGATGTATTTTGATTTGTAATTGAACTGCGATATTGTTCGCCTGTGTCCTAAGAAAAAAGTGAATGAAATGAAATGTTCTATAAAGAAGAAAAAAAAAATTAGAACAAAAACCTCCGTCTTGTATCTTAGCCCTACTCAAATGTCCATCAAATTCAATTGTAACGGCCACGTCAAATCAGAGTCAGCGTTCCTTGAAAATTCATGGTGGTCCACTCCCGACTTTCGACTAACATCGAAACGTCACTTCCCTTGCACTCGCTCCAGCTTCAATTATTGTTCCCTCACTTGGCGGTTCGACCAGGGCTTGTATCTACCTGCCTTAATTTTTTCCACGAAAATCTCCAAATGTTAAAATCTCTCCTCTTTATTTTTTTTGGTCGAAAAAAATCTCCCCTCTTCACATGGGGCCATGTGAAGAGTGTGGTCGAGAGCTATTTTAGCCTATTTGTTAGGAAGTTTTATTGTATATATTTCTTCCTAGTATAGAATCCTTCCTATTGTGTATCTCCTAATTAGGGTTATCTGTTGTCCTATATATATGACAGGATTGTGTATTGTAAATGTACAGAAAAATATTCATTGAATAAAGAAAGGAGAGTTTTCTTTCTCTTCATGGTATCAGAGCCATAGGGTTTGATCCTTAGGATACTGTACGTCAACCATCGACTACGGCGGTCCCGCTTTCAGATGCTAGTGCCGTCATCTCGCGCCGGTCGACTTCGTCCTATCGAGCGATTCATTCTGCGGACCTGATCTCATGGCCGACGATCAGCCAATTGTTACAACTGACCAAGCGGATGCTAGTGCCTCTGTTACTGCCATTCTGGCAGACTTGACCGCTGCGATGAAGCAGCTCTTGACCCAGCAGGCCGCGCTGCCGCGCATTGAACCTCCTGCTGCACCGATTGCTGTCAAGCTTGATGGCAAAAATTATGGCGTATGGTCCCAGGTTGTTGAGATGTATATCTCGGGCAAAGACAAACTGGGCTATTTGAACGGTGGTTCTCCTGAACCCCTTCCGACTGATCCATTTTTTCGACAATGGAAGACCGACGACTCAACGGTGAAAGGTTGGCTTATCAATTCTATGGACCCAGCCTTGGTACCAAACTTTATTCGGTTTCCTACTGCCAAAGCCGTATGGGATGCTGTGGCAACGACTTTTTTTGATGGATCTGACACCTCCCAAATCTATGATCTTAAGAGGCAGGTTTCCCGATTGAAGCAAGGCGGTGGACCCATCGAGAAATATTACAACGATCTTCAAGGGCTCTGGCGTGAGATTGATTTTCGCCGTCCTAATCCTATGCAATTTTCGGTTGATATTCAGAGGTACAATGCTATTGTCCATGAAGATCGAGTTTATACCTTTTTGGACGGTCTCGATGACCGCCTAGATAATGTTCGTGCTGATGTTCTAAAGATGGATCCATTCCCCACTATTGAGCAAGCTTATGCAAGGGTTAGGCGAGAGGATATGCGCCAATCTGTCATGCTCTCTACTCCCGTCGGGGTCACCTCTGGTTCCGCCATGATGTCACAGCGAGGCAAGGGTGATTCGCATCTCCAGTTAGTGCCTTCTGCCTCAGGAGCTCGCCCTAGACCTGGTATGCAAATTCAATCTGAGGGGTGCTCTCACTGTGGGAATCCTAAACATACGGCAGCATCTTGTTTTAAACTACATGGTTATCCGGATTGGTGGGATGATTTTCAGACCAAGAAGAAGAAACCGGGCTCACAGAAGGGGCGGAATGGAGGGCAAGCCTCCTTAGTGACTAGCGGCTTGTCATTAATTCCTATGGAGCCTGAACTGCTAATGCCGAATCTCCTGAAGGTAATTATGGGTTTGTCTTTGCTAATGGACATGGTGATGGTTATCATGGGTGGATAATCGATTCTGGCGCTACTGATCATATGACTCCGAAATCTGGTGACCTTCTTACATCTACTACACCACGTCGAGATCATTTTACAATGCCAACGGGCATAGCTTTCCTGTGACGGCTGCGGGGCGTGTGTCTATTACGCCTTCTCTCTCTCTATCTCATACTTTACTAGTTCCTACATTATCTAATCGTTTGTTATCGGTTGGACAACTTACCAGCGAGTTAAACTGTGTTGTACTTATGTACCCTGATTTTTGCTTGTTTCAGGACATTCTCACAAAGGAGATTATTGGGCGTGGTACTAAGAGGGATGTGCTGTATTTCGTGGATGACATTACTTCTGGACGGACCTATTATTCTCGTGGACAGTTAGCTCAAGAGAAGGAACTTTGGTTATGGCACCGTCGTTTAGGTCACCCATCCTTTGGGTATTTACGGCATTTGTTTCCCAAGTTATTTCATGGTCTATCGAACTCTAGTTTTCAGTGTGATACTTGTATTTTGGCAAAGAGCCATCGCACCAGTTTTCCTCCCAGTTTGAATATCAGTTCTACTCCTTTTTCCTTAATTCATTCTGATGTATGAGGTGCATCTCCTATTATTACTGTATCTGGATTTCGATGGTTTATCGTCTTTGTTGACGATTGCACACGTATGACTTGGCTATATTTGATGAAACATAAGAATGAGGCTCAAGCTATCATTCGGACTTTCCACCGTATGATTCAAACTCAGTTTGGGGCCAAACTTCAGGTTCTCCGGTCTGATAATGGTGGCGAATACTTAAGTAAACCTCTTGCAGCTTATTTTCAGGAACATGGTTTGATACATGAAACTTCTTGCCCTCAAACTCCTCAGCAAAATGGTGTTGCTGAGCGCAAGAATCGCCATCTACTTGAAACCACTCGAGCACTGTTGGAGGGTGGCCATGTTCCCCATCGTTTTTGGGATTCTGCCGTAGTTACAGCTGCTTATTTGTTGAATCGCATGCCTTCTCGCATTCTGCGCTATCAGACGCCAATGCAAGCACTTGCCGCTCATGTGTCTCTTCCTTCGGTTCTTACATTACCTCCTAAGGTGTTTGGGTGTGTCGCTTATGTTCATCTTCACAAAAATCAACGGACCAAACTTGACCCTTGTGCAGTCAAATGTGTGTTTCTTGGCTATGGCCCTTCTCAAAAAGGGTATCGGTGCTATGATCTTGCCGGAAAGCGCACATATGTCACCATGGATGTAACATTTACCGAGACGGAATCCTATTTTCCTTCCTCACAGTGTCCTGTTCAGGGGGAGACTAAATGTAGAACTAGACATTGGTGGGAGGTTGGGACTGCAGGAGCGATGGATGGGTGTGCATGGGAGGTTGAGACTACAGGAGCGACGGATGGGTGTGCACGGCCGTGCGATTCTGAGGCTGAAGATTCTGAGCTACTGCCTTACGACCGTGAGATAAGCGCATGGCCGGGCGATATAGAAGCAGTAGCAACCGAACAGGTGCCAACAGATACACAACAGCAACAGCCCTCCTTGTCGTCGCCCTCTTCCCCCTCTTCAGTACCACTCCAAGCTCCTGAGAATGAACCTGAGGTAAGTACTTCTACTGTACTTGATTCGTTTGAAGATACTGATGTGCTTACTGGTTATAAGTTGCCTGATAGGCATAATAGGGGTAAACCATCGAATCGATATTCTCCAGATGTAGAGGACCACCGATCTCGATATCCTATTGCAGATTATGTGTCTGCCAAGAGGTTGTCCACACCACTACAAGCCTTCGTGTCCATGGTTTCCTCAATTCAAGTTCCAAACAGGGTTGAAAAAGCTATGAAGGATCCAAAATGGCTTCAAGCGATGGAGGCAAAGATGGAGGCATTGAAGAAAAATCAAACCTGGAAACTTGTGGAACTACCAGAGGATAAGAATCCGGTTGGATGTAGGTGGGTGTTTACAGTCAAACATAAAGCAGACGGCACTATTGAGAGGTATAAGGTACGACTAGTAGCTAAAGGGTATACACAGACTTATGGGGTGGATTATCAGGAAACATTCTCTCCAGTTGCAAAGTTAGACACGATAAGAGTATTGTTATCTCTGGCTGCAAACTTGGACTGGCCTTTACATCAATTTGATGTGAAGAATGCATTTCTTCATGGAGATTTAGAGGAGGAGATCTATATGGAGCTTCCACCTGGATACAGATGCGCAGATCAGCCGAACATGGTTTGTAAGCTGGAAAGATCATTGTATGGGTTGAAGCAGTCCCCCCGTGCATGGTTTGGTCGCTTTAGCTCAGCTATGAAAAGGTATGAATACTCCCAAAGTAATTCAGATCATACTTTGTTCTTAAAAGGTACTCAAGGAAGAATAACAGCTCTTATCATATATGGTGACGACATGATTATTACAGGCAATGATAGTGCCGAGATTATGAGACTGCAGGAATTATTATCTAGGGAGTTTGAGATGAAGAACTTGGGAGGTTTGAAATATTTCTTAGGAATCGAGGTTGCTAGGTCGAAGGAAGGGATTTACTTGTCTCAGCGAAAATATGTTCTTGATCTTTTGACCGAAGTTGGCATGCTAGATTGCAAGCCTGCGGACACCCCTATGATACAAAACTGTAAACTTGGAGAGTACCCTGATCAGACGCCTACTAATAAAGAAAAATACCAAAAGTTAATAGGCCAATTGATTTACTTATCACATACACGTCCTGATATTGCTCATGCAGTAAGTGTGGTGAGTCAGTTCATGTATGCACCTAGTGAGGATCATATGAGTGCTGTGTTGCGCATCATTCGATATTGAAGTCAGCCCCAGGAAAGGGACTGTTATTTGCAAAAAATGGCCACCTTGAAGTGGAGGGTTACACAGATGCAGATTGGGCTGGAAGTGTGACAGACAGGAGGTCTACATCAGGGTATCTTACATTTGTGGGAGGCAACCTTGTTACATGGAGAAGTAAGAAACAAAAGGTTGTAGTTAGGTCTAGTGTAGAAGTTGAATTTAGAGGTGTAGCAAATGGGTTATGCGAACTTCTATGGCTTCGAAAGCTGCTAACCGAGCTCGGGTATCCACAAGGTTTAGAAATTAAATGTGATAATCAAGCAGCCATAAACATTGCTCATAATCCAGTTCAGCATGATAAAACCAAACATGTGGAGATTGACAGACATTTCATCAAAGAGAATTTGGATGCAAAAGTGATCCATATACCATTTGTGAAGTCTGAAGACCAGTTAGCTGATATATTGACAAAGGCTGTGTCAAGTAGAGAGTTTCATAGCTCACTTATCAAGTTGGGTATCAAAGACATCTTTGCACCCACTTGAGGGGGAGTGTGGTCGTGAGCTATTTTAGCCTATTTGTTAGGAAATTTTATTGTATATATTTCTTCCTAGTATAGAATCCTTCCTATTGTGTATCTCCTAATTAGGGTTATCTGTTGTCTTATATATATGACAGGATTGTGTATTGTAAATGTACAAAAAAATATTCATTGAATAAAGAAAGGAGAGTTTTCTTTCTCTTCAAAGAGGAGGGATTTCAATGATCCCCTATCATTATAGTAGGGGATCCGAATCCCCTTGATAGTGCTCTCCCCCTGTATCAAGGGTGAAGATCCCCTGCCTTAAAAAAACTAAGACAGGGGATCCAAGTCTGTTGGACCATGCCAACTACGATTTTCTTAAGCGTTTCTTGTTGTGGTTAAGAAAGCAAGCATGTCTTGTCTTTTTGTCCCTTTCTCGTGCCGCACGAGTGTTGACACCTAAATTTTGACTATCATTTTTAATTTTTCATAAAAATTAAGAATTGATTTTAGTTCCTACAAAAAATAATTAAATCATTTTTTCACGTTTATTTTAGCATGCATTACATATTTTCAGACCAACGGCGGGTGGACGTAATGAATGCTCTAAGCTTAATTTAGCTAGTTTGAACTAAACGCGTGATGAGGAAATTTCGGTGAAGCCGCCAAAAATTCGTTGCACGAGTGTGGATTATGGACATTGGGGCTAATAAAACTCAATGACATTGACAAAAATCTTCAGTGGATATGTCAACGTTCAAGCCACAATAATGGTTTCTTTTGGACAGAATGATGGGTGTCTTTTTCTATGTGGACTGTTTGGATGCTTAAAGGGTGGATAGCTTTGGAAAAGAAATTAGGCACGTAGCTTGACTGTTCTTACACGTGCCCAACCCCCTTCACTAGATGATTTAGAATATAATTTATTTTTCTAAAAAAATCAAAGGCTCTTTAAAGATCACTGAGTTGGGCACACAGATTAAGACACATGGAATTGCAACATATACAAATTGGAAAGGAAAGATATCCCCTCGAAGAAGGGAATCAGTTCATAGAGCAAAGAAAGAATAATATATTCTCAAAGAAATAAAATCTGTTTTCTTTCCTTGGGAGCTCTGACCCTCGTGCCTATAAGAAGCAATCCTTCGCAGTGCAAAAGGGGGGGACGTCCAGAATTTTGAGAGAACTAAAAAAACAAATACGTGAGAGAGAGTTCGGGTCCCCGACGTTGTCTCGTTGTCGTTGCTATATCTTCTGTCCCGTAGCAGTTCGTGATCGTCCACGTCCACTGAGCCGAAGACACTAGAGTGAAATCAGTGAAGTCTTCGGTGGAGGAGCTGCACTTCACGTGAAGTTGTGATTTTTTTTTGGCTGCTAGTGGAACTTGATTTTGACTCATCAATTTGTTGTCCCTGCCAGATAACACAAAAGACGTCATAAGGATTAGCATTTTCAGCTAGTTTTGTCCCCGATATTTGCGGACCACCAACGACGAGCTGCTGTACATCGAGAAGCACTTGGAAAATTTCTCTGATTTTTGCAGGTTGTCGACCATAAGCCCTAGAGGTGTGAAGGTTTGCTCGGCAATACAAGAACTTTCGCATCAAACCCGCCCCGATTTTTATCCTACGCATTAAGGTAACGTCGAACACACTTGTGGGTTAATTCGAGCATGCTTTTTGGGCGATTTCCATAATGTTTTGCTGCTGATCACTCGTTGTTTCTGCAATATATGCATGCTGTTTTTGTTTGAAAATACTTCGTTTTTGCATGTTTTATGTCATCGGTCCTTGCAGAAATTTTCGAGAGATTAAAAGACGAATTTTTGATTGATCTAGCTGTTGTTTTGGTGCTATACTTGAAGTAAAAGATCGAACTTTTTCGGAAATTCAAGACATCACTTTTTTAATCTACACTGTCAAAACCTAATTTTTGTATTATGGATTTAGCCGATCTGACTTATCGCCATTTAAGTCCAATTCGCTATCTTCAGAAAATCGACCCAAATTGGCAATGCCAACTTTTTTTCCGAAAATTAAAAGGGAGATATGGTCTCGATTGTTTTTCCTTATCTTTGTTGATGGATTGCTATTTTGACTTGAACTGTCATATTCTGAAAATTCCTAAAACAACTTTAGTAAGATATGGTTTCTTAGAAATTCTATCTAATTAAAATTTTTAGAAAGATGAGGTTTCCTAGAAGCCTTATCTCATAAAACTTTAGGCAGTTAAGTCAAGATAACAAAATCTTCAAAAATATCCGAAAATTTCAAAAGGGAAAGGAGCAAAAATTACATCCAATGCATATCTTGTTATTTTTGCATATCTCATGTAATTTAGGATTGCATATCTTAAAAATCATACATTATCTTGCATATCATATTTTCAAATATCACCTCATACATTCCATATTTCCAAATCTCATGCATATTTCATTGCCGAAAATAAAGATAAAAGATAAAAAAAAATTGCTCATGACCTCGTCCTTTTTTTTTTTAAAATTACATGCATTGCATTATCATATTTGCATGCACATTATCACATTCGCATGTTTCATAATATGCATGTCTATGTCGCTTTTTATTTTTGTCATGTCATTTTGCATTTCTTTAGTACTATGTTTAGGATATTCATACTAGGCTAGTTTGATTACATGATTAAAATTGCCTAAGCTAAAAAAAAATCACATTCTGCATGAGTTTTCGCGTGCATGTAGTTTGCACATTTAATTTGTCCAATCGCATGATAGTTTGCATGTTAATTAACCAATTGCATGATTGATTGTGTCTTCACCTAAGATCTTCGCATGCTTAGACTAATGGCCTTGTGTTATGCCCTGTTGTCATATAATTTTGCATGTCTTAATTAAGTAGTTAATTTTGCATATAGGATGAGATGACCTTAATTTTGCATGCGTTGCATTGCATCTTTTGTTGCTTATTCATTGCATTCATGCATTGCATTTAAAAAGTGAAAAATCCAAAAGAAACACTTCATTTGAACTTTAAATTGATTCAATTCGAGTCACCAATTTAGGACATCTTATATAGAATTAAGGTACCGAAAGGACATTAGTTTTAATTAACTAGTGTAACTAAGTCCCCGAATCAATAATCTCTGGTTCGTGGGAGTAAAATTGTTCTCATGCTGTTTTACTTAGGTTTCTAATCAACCTACCCAAAATTATTATTGGCGACTCCGAACTCTAAATCATTTCTAATTAATTTAAGTTGCGATTTGGTAGGGCTTGGGAGAGTCCGTATTAGGTTAGTCCTTAAATTAACCTGATAATCCATTAGCCTAGAATTCACTTAATTTTAGGTCGTGACAACGAGTTTAGCCAACATCGCACATTACAGCTGCCTTTGGGAAAGAGAAACATTTCGTGATCACATTACAAATTTGCTTAGATTGAATCCCACATCAAAGGGTTTCCATTGGCCCAGGTTTATGCTGATCATTGTAACGAGTTGAGTGGCTGTAAACCGAATATCATAGTGAAAGCTCTTTGCAGGACGTAACCCTATTCTGGGGTGAACCTGGGTAAACTATGCGTCGTCTAATTTTTCTTGATTCTCTGTTTGATCGTTCTGATTCGGTTGCGATAAATCTCATCACTAAATAATAAGCAAGCATATAATATAAAACCAAGTTAATCTCTACAATTTTTTTTTAAAAAAAAAATTGCACAAGCAATACAGAATTTTTCCTTTACCCAAATTTTAAAAGCTTTCCCTTTAGTTTGTATGATGAATATGACGCGACGATTATTTGAATGGACATGTGAAGGAAAAGCGAAGCAAAATTTCACCTAGGATAATAATAATAATAATAAAGCGTAAAAATAAGAAGAAAAGATTGTGTCAAAAGAAAAGAAACTCCATGCAAGGAGCAGCAAAGCACATGCAAAGTCAGCCATTTCAACACAATTTCACACACGCCCTCGGTTGGATCGACGCCTTCGTCTCAGTACAAGGGGCACAACAATCTCGGGCTCGGGATGGCCACGAGGCGGTGAGCCCTCGGCGTGGTGAGCCCGAACACATCGCTCATGTCCATCTCGTCGGGCATCATCCCGTCGGGCAACTCCCACGTGAAGCAGTGGAGGAGGTTGGCCACGGCGTACTCCAGCCCGTAGAGCCCGAGCTGCATGCCCGGGCAAGACCTGCGGCCCGACCCGAATGGGATGAACTCGAAGTTGTTCCCCTTGAAGTCCGGCGCGCCCTCGCCCAAGAACCTGGAGGGGTTGAAGGTGTCCGGGTCCTCCCACGAGCTCGGGTCCCGCCCGATGGCCCATGTGTTGATCATGACGCGGGTCTTGGCGGGGATGAAGTAGCCAGAGACTTCCACGTCGTCCGTCGTCTCGTGAAGGAGGAGGGGAATCGGCGGGTGGAGGCGGAGTGTTTCCTTGATCGCGCATCTTAGGAAGGTCAGGTTCTCGAAGTCGGACTCTTCGACCCGGCGGTGAAGGCCCACAACATCGGCGAGCTCCTTCTGGACCTTCTTGAGGTCCTCGGGGCTCCGCATCAGCTCTGCCATCACCCATTCGATCACGGACGCGACCGTCTCGGTCCCACCAAACATAACATCCTACAAGATTTATAAACATTAATCAGGTCATGCACACACATCTATAGTCTACGTACTTATCGTAATCTTAATTTGTTACTAGACTTTTCTTCTTACCAAATGCTATCCTAAGATCCTCTTTCTGTTTGTCTCAAATGATTGTCGGAAACTCGAAATCCATGAAGGAAAATTTTTGTCAAGACAATTTGCTGTCGATCTTACCATGATTATCGCTTTGATGTTGTCCTTGGTGAGCTTGATGGAGTTCTGGAGGTCCGCTGATTCATCGACTCCCGCCTCTTCGCTGTAGAAGGTGAGCAAGTCATCCACCATGTCCATCTCGGCCTCCTCGCCGACGAGGGTCTTGTTCTCCTTCTTCTCCATGTGGTCATCCATGACCTTGTCGATGAACCTGTCGAGCGACCGGCGAGCCTTGACGAGCCTCTCGTTGATCCCCTGCGGGTCTATCCAGCCGAGGTACGGGATGAAATCCGCAAGGTTAAATGCCCCAAACAGCTTCGAAAACTCCAGCAATATCCCGATGAACTCGTCTTGCCCTTCGGTCGCGCTCGCTCCTAATGCAGACCTGTAGGTTTAAGGACAGTTTCATGTTTAGTAGTACTCAGCAATTTTCATGGAAGCCGAAGTGGACAACAGAACTCCCACGAGCAATTTACTCTCCTTCTTTATTTCAATTTCCTCTTATATGATACTTAGCGGAATAAGAGAAAGTCGCCAGCTTAATAATCTGATAGTATTATTATTATTTCTGACCCACGATTTTTAAATTAATGAGTGTTTTATGCAAAACACGCGGTAATGATGTATGGATCTACCGTCAGAATACTGATAGACTATCAAAAAAGCATTTTTCATAAAATGAATTTTTCTATGATTGTTGATAAAATAACATGGTAGTGCACAAGCAGTCTCCGTTCTTATTTTGGTTCGGAATTTACTAGAAAACAGTTCGAACCTTAGTATGACCTAAAAGTGCTACATCTAAAGCTCGTTCGGACTTCAAAATCCTTTAGATATAAAACACGTAGAGGGTATTCCCCGCCTATAGGGAAGAAAAAGAAATTATGGCAATTAGGGTGGGCGATGGAGAAGGTAGTCTTCACGTCAATTTCGATTGGCTATTGCACGGTAGGGTTGTATAGTAGCATCCGCGCTCGAAGAGAGTAATCGAAGCTTTGACTTATCCATTGTCAGCATGTGCTTCCTACCATGCTTATTAATTAGCTTGCTAGCAACGTACCCCTAATTCTTATTTTGGTTCAGTATATAATAATAATAATAATAAAAACAGTTTTTGTCAAACTTTTATTACGCACTCAGTCAATCCATTTGAAAGCCTACCTGTACGTGATGTCCCGGGTGAGCGCGAACACCAGCTTACCCACGTTCACGGCAATGCCGATGCTCCCAGCGATGGCCCGCACCGTCACGTCCACCTCCTCACGCACCGACCTCCACGACTCGGCCCGCTTGCGGCTGAACACCCGCATGACGCAGATCTTCCGCATCTGCCGCCAGAACGGGCCATAGTGGGCGAAAGCCATGTCAGCCCGGTCGTACGTGAGGTAGCTGATGGCGATGGTGGCCGGCCGGTTCGAGAAGGTGTGGTCCTGGACCTGGAGGACCTGGCGGGCGTGCTCGGGGGACGACACGGCAACCATGTGGAGGAACCCCATCCGGAGGTGGAAGAGGCCGCCGTACTTGCGGGCGAGCCCCGCGAGGCCGCGGTGGGTCATCTGGTCGAGCATCAGCATGTTGCCAATGACTGGGAGGCCCCTGGGGCCGGGAGGGTAAGGGAGGCGGCGGCAGAAGCGGAGGGTGAGGCCAAGGAATAGGAGGAGGAGGGTTGCGGCGGCAGAGACGAGGGTGGCCGCGGGGAGAGGCTGGTTTTTCAATGCTTGTAGCAGAGAGTCCATGGCTTCTCTCTTCTGTTTCCCTTCTTTGTGTGAGCGGTGCATTGAGAGAGGAAGAGTTGCCGGTCGTTGAGGTGATGTTTTGGTTTTTCCTTGGCATGGGCTCCCACCCTCCACATGGGGGGCAACCCCAATGCAGGGTGACCAAGGATTTTTCCCTGACAGGGGATTCACGCCCCCCGTTTTGGGGTAATATACCCGATTTTCTTTTTTTTTAGGGATACACGCCCCCTTTCAGGGGATCCAAGCCAAGTTGATTTTTTTTTTGTCCTCTTTGGCTGTTTGTTTTTGGGGAATCTCATAATTGATAAAGAATTGGATGCGGGGTTGGTGAATGTTTCATTCCACGTTTTATTTATTTATTTTGTAACCTTTGGTGATTTCTTGCTCAAAGGATAAAATTTTCTCTCACACTTATAAATCAATCACTAGCTCATTCCGCAATCGATGTGAGATAATCCCCCAAAATTTCCCCTAAACCAACCACCAGCAATCGATGTGGAATAACACCCACAACCTCCCCCTCGCTAGAGCTGATAATATGGATCATAAACTCATATTTGATCCATATTTTGCATAAAATAGGTCATATATGGATCATTAACTTTTAAAGTGCTCACTAAAAATGGGTCTATAAGGTTGAAGTAAAATTGGTCAAAAATGGGTTCCAGTATTGTCGCGACCTAAAAATATTTGGCTAATGGATTATTAGGTCAATTAAACTAACTAACCTAATTCGGACTCTCCCAAGCCCTACCAATTCGCAACTTAGGTTTTACTGAAATGATTTTTAATTTAGGAGTCGCCACTAATCGTTTATTGGTAAGTCGATTAGAAACCTAAATAAAATAGTGGGAGAACTACTTTATTTCTACGAACCAGAGTTAATGAATTCGGGGACTTGATTACGTTAATTAAAAAATTAACTCCCTTTCGGTACCAGTTTCATGACAATGCCTTTTTGATTGGTTTATGTGACTTAAAATGTTTTTTGGTCTTTTTGGCTTTTTTTGTTTTATTATTTTTTTTATCTTCGAATTTCTTAAAAAAGGATTTGAACAAAATTAAACAAGAATGCTCATAATATACCTTGATATCCGAATTTCCAATAATTCACTCATTTCCGAAGATTCAGATTAGAGTAGAATTTTTAATGCTACATCCTCGAAGATTCGAGTTAGTATGCGAGTACGTATATAAGACGACAACGTCCCTCTTGCCAAAGGGAAAGAATACGAAGTCCTATACTAAATTGCCGTCCACCCCATAAGATCATGGGTAAGACATGCAATTTAATTTTTCGAAGGGACTAGGCACAAGGGGAGCATATATTATGGGCATTTTTGTTTAAAAATGTGCAAATATTTTAAAATGGAAAGATGAGTCGGACAAGCTTTGAAATTTTCGAGATCCACATAGGGTGGCAGAAATTATCAAGAGGTTAAGCCCCTATCCACAAAGGATCCATATCTTTTAAATTAGGAAAATGATCTCTTAAGGTTTTCAGAGAATTTTAGATAATTTCCAGAATTTTAAAAGACATCTTATCTTAACTGAAAGCTTATCCTATATTCTGAAAAAGTTATCTTTAAGGTTTGGAAAGATTGACTTAGATAATTTCCCAAATTTCGGATATAGCTAATGAATTCAGATCCTATCTCTATACAAAAATATCCAAAAAAAATCCATGGAAAGCGAAACATGATAGCGATTAAGAATTCAGTCCAACCAACTTGCATGACAACGATCACATGAAGATATCCAACTCGTATGCTAAAGCTAACAATCAAGATCGAAAGTTTATCCATGACATCATCTAACTAAGATGTTCTCGAAAATCATATAAAGTCCAATTTGACTTGATCATTATCTTTAACAAGAAAAGGTCATGAAATCATCAGCCATGGGCAAAAGACAACAATCAAAGATCACCAATAATGTGCAATTTGGTCAAGGGAGCGAGGGCGAGCAAGGAAGAAATCAATATGCAATCCACTAGAAATTCTATTCTCTCCAATTAATTCAATTTGATCTTGCATGATGACGAACAAGTTAATTTTCGAGAAAAGAGTTTTCCAGTCAAATCAATTCTCAAGAGCATTCAAGCAATTTCATGGTCGGATCGAATTTAAAAAGAGTTCAGAATTTTTATGCTACAATTCTCAATTTTCAGTTTACGATGGCGATGGATTAAACTTTCAGCTTTAATTGCAAGCCGACATGTGATCCTCAAACACATATGCAAGTTACCAAATTAACAAGCATGGATCGCAATAAAAAAGTTGATAGTGTTAGCACCTAAATTTTAATTTTAGGAAAATGCATAGATAAATAAAAAAAAGAGAAAGAGAAAATACAAGATTCGTCTGTCGTCTCGAGCTCGGGCGAGCAATGGCTGTCGCGACCTAAAAACAAAATTAGGCTAATGGATTATTAGGTTAATTAGATGAATTAACTAACCTAATACGGACTCTCCAAAGCCCTACCAATTCGCAACTTAGGTTTCATTGAAATGATTTTTAATTTAGGAGCCGCCACTAATCGTTTCTTGGTAGGTCGATTAGAAACCTAAATAAAATAGCGGGAGAACTATTTTATTTCTACGAACCAGAGATAGTGAGTTCGGGAACTTGGTTACATTAATTAAAAATTAATTAATGCCCTTTCGGTACCAATTTCATGACAATGCCTTTTTCTGATTGGTTTATGATTTTTTTTTTGAATTTTTGAATTAATGAACAAAATTAAACAAAAATGCCCATAATATACCTTAATTTCCGAATTTTCGATAATTCACTCATTTTCGAAGATTCGGATTAGAGCAAAATTTTTAACGCGACATCCTCGAAAATTCGAGTCAGCCTACGAGTAGGGGTATAAGACGACAACGTCCCTCTTGCCAGAGAGAAAGAATACGATATCTTATACTTAAATCATATCCACCCCAGCAGATTCTAGGTAGGCTAATGATTTAAATTTCCGAAAGGACTAGGCACGAGGGGAGCATATATTATGGGCATGTTTGTTTAAAATGGGCAAACTTCATACCATAATAAAAATAAGCAATCGAGATAAAGATATGGTGCAATTCAAATAAAATAACCACAAATAATATTCCAAATTTAACAATTAGGATAATGTCTAATGCAATATTACCCTTTCATTAAGGATTTACATCCTTTCAAAAATGGGCAACAATATCTGCAAGAAATCGTTAGAAATTTGCAAATATTAGACAATAAAATATTTCGAATCAATTAAGATAAGAAATATTACCTTATCCAATGAATTTTCTCTTTCCGAATTGCAAAACGAAATGAAATCGGCTTACAGATCACGATCGCCTCGTGGATTGCGGATCGGCTAGGGATCTTGAGTGTACGGACTGGTGATCAGACTTGAGCATGGCCTCGATGGCGCCCGACCATGGAAAGTTCTCTTTCAACGGTGGCGTAGGAAACGAATGCTTCTTCATGCGTTGCTTGCATCACTAGAGAACAAACCAAAGGACTTCTCTCAAGGGACTCATCGAGATGACTCTGACTCAGTGGTGGTTGGCAAAGTGTTCACAATGGAGTCCGACCAGTAATGAAGTAGTTGGCACCGAGAAGAATACAAACACCGTAAGGGTTCACAAGAACCCATGAACCTGCGCAAAATTCATGATAAGTGCTGCCATGCGGTTAAATAGGCAAAACTGACGCCAAGGACAACTCCAAGAAGCTGTAACAAAACAAATTTGTAAAGATTTGACTGAAAAAATAACGTGTTCAATGCGAGGTTCGTAGTGCAGGTTCATGGCGTGGACCGGAGCGAAGCTGATCGTGATTGGTGGCCTCGATGCACAAGATTCTCATTCCGTCGTTCACCCAAGATAGCTCCCAGCAGACTCCTGCGACGTTGTGCTCTTGAGGCGTTTGACCGAGTCTACTTCTTACTCAGATAGATTTCTCAACACCATATCTTCCTTGGATGAGGTGCGACGATGTTGACAGTAGTCGTGTGAAAAGCGTTCTCGGTGGTCTCTTGCAGATGTACTTGATATTCCGCCGAGGGCTTACCGGATTGGTAAAGCACGAGACACTAAGAAAGACTTGTGTTCCCTCATCCTCTGGCGTTTTCTGCAAAAATAATTCATGAACCAATCTATAAAAGGAGAAAAAAGAACAATAGAGAGGTTACAGAATGTGATGAAAGATCGACACTCCCTCTTCGTCCCTTTCTCCTCCCTCTTCTTGGATAGTGGTTGAACATCAACGACTTCACAGGAACTCCACGCCAAATCTTCTTGATTAGATGAGGGAGACATGGCTGTCAGGAAACGTCGTCGGTCCAGTGGAGAGGGGTCGCCTGCCATGAGGACTTCCGGCAAATAGAGAGTTTAACCACCGAGTCTTCTCTTGCCTACTCTCAGCCGTATATTTCAATGTCTTCCCCCTCGATTATCAAAATCCCCTCCACTGCAACTCGTTAGACGGAATTTGCACTGGACGTAGCAACCCCCAAGCTCTCTTTTTCTCTCTCAATATGGCCGTATGAAACAATTGTCGTGGCCTCTTATTTTTTCACGTATTCTCCATTCCTTTTGAAGTGAACGTTTCCTCATGTTCATTTGGCAAGTGCGGATTGATGCAGTCATTTGCTGAATTAAGGGACCGGATTGTCATCCAGAATTGATCGCGAGGTGTATGAAAACTTCCTTCTTTGCCTCGCACAATCTGCAGATTCCATCTAATATCTTTCTTCTCCATGTTGCCTACCTGTCCATCCATTATGCACCCCCTTCCGAAGCTCTTTCCTTTTCTTTAAAAGAAAAAATTTCAAATTGAGGGAGGTCGTCTCTTGATTTGTGGAATTACACTGATTCTTTCTCTCCATGACTCTATCCAATGGTGTTATTGATTGGATGTTTTCGGCACAAGTCTAGGACATGATTCTTTTCCATTTTTATTAACTTTTCTGATCAAAATTGCCATTGAATCAAACCATTTTTTTTAGATTCGTCCTAATTAGCTGAGCATGTGTATGAATTCTCTGGCAATCCCCTCTTGTGATCGAAATTCCAAATTGATATTATGCAAATGACATGACTGACATAAAAAATAAATATGCAATGTATGATGATTTATTATATATTTGAGAATTATGACTAACTCTCATTTTATAAAATAAAATGCATGACTTTTCTGAAAATCAAAATTTAGGTGTCAACAGCTGCCCATCTTTGAGTGGAAGCTCATAGAGGTTTCGCTCAAAGACCAAAAGTGGCACCTAAATTTTCATCTAAATCGATTTTTTTTTTGAAATGATGCAATGCAAGACTGAAAATAACATACGTCTAACTTCTTTTTTCAAAGGACTCGCGCATGGATCGCGTAAGGGGTATCTATTTCTGCAAATACCTTATACGCTGAGGACTCCCTTAATCACCAGCGCTGTGAGGATCTTAAGGTACTGGGCCCACCCGTCCTCAGGAATTTCTTTCTTCCTGACTCGGGATGACGCAAGATGTCTGTAGGTTGAATTTGCGAGTTTCGGATCGCAAATCGGTAATGTTTCTGCACCACGATCATCCGCTCATCACGTGAAACAGCAACTGAGGTTGAAGCTTCTGAGTAGCAATCATCTTCTCGTCATGCGAAACATCGGCTAAGAATAAAGCTTTCAAACCACAATCATCTTCTCGTCCTGTGGAATGTCAGCTGAGAAATGCTTCTGCATCACGATCATCCGCTCATCACGTGAAGCATTAGCTGCGAGTAAAGCTTTTGAACCACGATCATCCGCTCATCACGTGGAACGTCGGTTAAGAATAAAGCTTCCAAACCACAATCATCTTCTCGTCCTGTGGAATGTCCGCTGAGAAATGTTTCTGCATCACGATCATCCACTCATCACGTGAAGCATTAGCTGCGAGTAAAGCTTTCGAACCACGATCATCCGCTCATCATGTGGAACGTCAGCTAAGAATAAAGCTTCCAAACCACAATCATCTTCTCGTCCTGTGGAATGTCAGCTGAGAATAAAGCTTCTGCATCACGATCATCCGCTCATCACGTGAAGCATTAGCTGCCGGCCGAATTTGCGAAATGTTGGTATCGCAATCAGGTAAAAACTGAATCACATTCATCCTTTATGTGAAACAGTGGACAGAATTACGAAATGCTGGTATCGTAATCTGAGAAAATCTGAATCATGTTCATCCTTTACATGAAACAACGAACAGAATTGCGAAATGCTGGTATCGCAATCTGAGAAAATATGAATTATGTTTATCCTTTACATGAAATAGCGAACATAATTGCGAAATGATGGTATCGCAATCTGGAATGGCTTCCGATTCATGATCATCTTCACGCCACATGAAACCTCGGCCGAAAGATCAAATCTGAATGGGGTGCTCGAGTTATGGATCGAGCGGGCCTGATTGTCTTTTGGGATCTTCTGTCTAGATCACCGTGCTTAGCTTGATACCTACAACATTGAAGATGCGGTCATCCAAGTCTGAAAAAGAATTAGAAAAATTACCTGAGTTGACTGAAACCCGACTTTTAGGATTTGCTGAATTGGCGTGCTCAACCATCGTCATGCTTGGCAAAGGTCTGAGTATTCTCACAATCAGTGTGATCAGACCAATCTGTGAGGTCTTTAGCAGGGACCGTAATTCAGGCTTGGTCAATGGCTTTCTCAAAAGGGAAACTCAAGCAAGTCATTTTGGCCATGAAAGAAAAATCTTCATCTGAAGCATTTAGGTTTACAAGTCGGGAATCCTGTTTTACCAAATACTTCATAAGCTGATGATTCCCTTAACCTCCAGACTTCTTGTGGATGCCAAGATGCTAAGGTACTAGCCCATCTGTTGCCAGAAGTTTCCTTCTGACGCGAAACGACGCAAGATCTATGTAGAATTTGAAAATGTGCTCGAGTTATGGTTCGAGCTGGCCATTTGTCTCTTGGGGGACCTTCTCAACGGGTCACCATGAGTCGGTAAAAAGTCTCTCAGCGAGTCACCATGTGGACTATAAACTATGAGCGAGTAGAGATGTGACGTCCGAGCTAATCGGTATAAATACTGTGTCTCTTGGCAAGTCGCCATGTGGACTATAAACCATGAGTCGGTAAAGATGTGACACCCAAGCTAATCGGTGTGGGCACTGTGTCTCTTGGCAAGTCGCCATGTGGACTATAAACCTTGAGTCGGTAAAGATGTGACACCAGAGCTAATTGGTGTGATCACTGAGGGCTGTGATGCCTGAGTTTCCGAGCAATGGGTAAGAGATGGCTAGGTCAACTGCGACATACCTGTCCATTTTCTTGAACAAATGATGAATGCATAAAATCAATGTAAATGCAATATCATATGCTAGAAAGATTTGTGAGCTTTTGCTTGCATTACAAAGCTTCACTGTAGATTTTGTCAATAAGGAAAACTGTCTGATCCTTTCGACAAAATTTGACCAAATAAAATGAGGAACCTTCAGTCAGAAAGGACTTTCTCCCATTCTCTTAAAGTGGTTCAGGTTAAAGATATGCTTACCTGAGGGATTACCTGGTAAGTTCGCTCATGTAATGGTCCTTGGATGAATTTCGAGATCTTGAGAGATAACTCGATCATTAGGATTTACTACCTGTCAGACAATATAAGAGGTGACATGTGCAAAAATAGTTGTTGAGATTCATCAATTACTCTGTCAATCTTGCATTGTGCATTTTTCTTTTGACTTATCATGCGGCTCATGCATAACTATTCTGTCAAGTTTGCATCCCCAATTCTGTTCATGGAGGTTATCACATTGTGAATACTTCGAATGTAATCTGAATGGGGACTCCAGTCCGAAAGGGCTTTCTCTCATTCTCGAGAAAAGCTGTATATCCTGACTGCAGGATTCAAAAGAAATCACTCAACCTTACCATCATCGCATTTGACAAGGGTCCGAGTAATCTCGCAATTGGTACGACCGAGCTGATCTGGAGGTCTTGATAAGGATCGTAATGAGGGATAGATCAAAGGTTTTCAAATGGGACTCCAGTTGAGTCAAGGCTATTGAAATGAAGTTCTTTTTCATCTGCTTCGGGTTTACAAGTCAAGAACCTGCAAAAATGAGAGAGAAGTAATCTTGCTCGAACTTCTTCGAGCGATGCTTAAAATCATTCAACTCTACGTTAATTCAAGTGCCCTAGTCAGAAGAGACTTTTGAAGGGTTGTAACGTAGGTTAGAATTGGGGGCTGAGGAACGAGAATGTTAGTTTTGGCTCAGAAAATATATGAGAAGGGTTTGATGTTAGTGATCATTGCAGATTTGTCACCGATTTTGGCCTTCAAAGAATATTGCTTGAGGAACGGTACGAACTTTCTGTCGAGGACTTGCATTTTGACATTTTCATAAGTTTTTCTCTCAACCCCTTTCGCGTTTACAAGAGAATTATGGAATGACCTTCAGCAGTATTTTGCAAATGAGCAAGAATTTGGATGGGCATTGGCCTTGCTTTTACCAGGCGTTTTGCTTTTTATATGCCCCAATTTTTTTTTTTAGATCAGCATTTTCTTTGCTCTTTCTCTTCTCTTTCTTTTTTTTTTTATCTCCCTTGGCTGCTGCATTTTCAGCCTTTTGACGAGTTCTTTCAGGGATTTTCTATTGACTCGATTTTTCAACTTTTTCTGCTCAGAGATCAGCCACATTTGCTTTGATTTGAGCATATGATCACCAACATGGGTTTGAGAAATGAATTTGCAAGTTCAAGTGGGCTATGCAATGGATGAAGTGTATAGGATATAGAAATGAATGCTCTTCATCATCCTAAGGCACTTGAATTAATGTTCGAGCATAAATGCAAAAGAACACCCGAAGATTGATGTTAGTTCGAGCAAGAAAATTTCCACTCATTTACCTCATGATGCTGCTAGAATTACCTCATTTTGCCCCAATGTGGGGTGGTTCTTGACAGGGGTAACAGAAGTGAAACCTCCGCTCAAAAGGGGTAACAATGGATAACCTGTAGTATTTGGGGTAGAGAAAAAAATGCCTCTGTCACCTCGGCTATCGTACCTTTCGCGAGAAAACCCTTCGCCTCGGGGAATGCGGAGTATAGTTTTCGCTCAGATCGCTTGGCAAAATGTACATGGGACGTGTTTAGAAAGAGGATTGCCTTTCATCATCCTGTCGTGCCCCATTCTTGTACATTTCATATATCTTGTGCGGTTCACGCTTTTTATTCAGAATTGATAATTTGAACATGAAGAATATTCATGAATAAACCATGCAATGTGTGAGCATTGGCCAAGGATGTATAGAATTTTCAAATAGCTTGTAATGTATTTGCTTGAAGAACGGAATATAAAAGCATGAGAAAATTCTCCATGAATGGGGATTGCCCTAGTTTTGAGGGAAAGAGATACTTCCCTATCTGGCATGGTAACAACCCCTGTAAAAATCAAAAGGGAATGTGTCAATTCATGTTCTCATATTCCAGTGGAGATAGAACGATACTGCTTTACCCTTAGTCATGCATTCCAACAGATTATAAAAAAATCTGCATTATACTTAACAACATATGATGGTTAAGTATTCATTGAAGTTCTTGGCCTCCTGAGAGCCTTATCTATCCACATGCTGGCAAGTCCCTGTCAAAATCAAACATTAAGTGTCAGTTTTGTGTTCCCAAATTCAAGACAAATTGGAACGATACGGCTTCACTCTTGATTTGCATTTCAATTTGGATGCCAATGTTGTGCATTATAGAAATCGACCAAGTTATTTATGGCGATGATCCCTCCGTCTTGTTGCGCAACGAATCATTCTTAAGGATTTGCATTGGAGGATATCCATTCATGCTTTTGGGCGTATTCCACGCCACTCTTCAGAGTTCCTTATTTAAGGAAAAAGGTAATTTTTTTATCAAAATGCATGTCAAAGCATGTAAAGTGGAAGCGATACTTTTTACCCTCCGCTCAGTCTTATAATCAAAGACCATTTCTTGGATGCTTGACTTCCAAAGTCAATATTTTTTTTTTGCCTTCATGTCAGCGAATTCTTTCCTTTTGAGGCTTTTCAATGCCAATATTTTCCTGTTAAGAAAACAAACTCATGTTAAGCATGGGATCTTCGAAGATCAAATTAGAACGATACAAAGTTACCGTTCACCCGAAGTTCGTATCTTGGGGTTTGATTTTGATGCGGACGACTTTGCTATTGTGTCCATTAACTTTGCTAGAGACGAAACATCCCTTTTTTGTCCAGCGCATAAATGATTCACTTGCCCCAGTTAGTTGTGATTTGTCATAGCTAAGTGATGCAAGTTGATTGCAAAAATTTGCCCTATCCGGCATGGCGATGAGCCTTGTAAAAATCAAGAGGGAACATGACAATGTATGTTCTCAAATTCCAAAATAATTAGAACGATACAATTTCACCCCTTTTATGTATTCCTTGAATCGAAGAGGTTCTTTGATTTGGATAGGTTCTTTCATTTTGGAATAGATTGTATGCCCTTCTTTTTCCAAGTCGATTTCAAGTCAGTTTGCCCCATTTTTAATTAGGAGGTGTATGTGAGATGATCATAGTTTTGCCAAGATGCATGATTGCCCCAAATACGGCCAGTGTTGGGAACATGGTTTCGAGTTTTGGCGTATGACTCGTTTCCAGCCTGATCCTACATAAGAAAGATGTGCATGAATTAAAAAATGGAATGAGCAAAAATTTGAGAAGCTCATAATTGTCGATTTGCTCTAGCGGTAGCAATCGAAAATGTCTCTTAGTTTGGCATCTGTAAGAAGGAAAATAGAAAGGTCATTCTCAGAAATGATTGGTTGAGGGCAAGAGTTACTCCCTTTGAGATTGAGCGGCCTCGATTTTCTTTTGTCGATATGGCTGTCGAGGGAGAGGCATGGGTCTGCTTCGACTGATCGATGGACTGGTGTTTGAGCTGGCCGATATGATGTGACTGATAAGTCGATCGAAGGATCGGCTAAGGATTGTCTCCCAGGGGTCATCATTTGGGCTGATTAGGTGATAGCCGACAAGCAGCACCGATCGAAGCGGGAACTGTCGACGGCTGATTGTTATGACTTGATCATCAGGGGTCGTTGAACATCTATTGTATTTTCAAAAGTGATCGATGACGGATCATGGGTCATCTCAAATGATTGACGAATCAGGATTGGCCAAAGACTTCAAACATGCTTCAATTATTTGATCATCGCGTGCGGGACCATCTAAGGGTTGATCGGGCTGATGCATGATCAAGGTTAAGGATCCTGCCCCCTGCCCCTAAATTAACTCATCGTCTGAGCTTGATGAGAGCGCTGACAAGTGACCCTGACCAAGCAACACATGCGTGGGTATCTGTGTTGAATTACCTGCAAAAGATAATTACTGGCTGATGAATGAAAATGACGTGTCAATCCATGGTTCTAAACTTGGCTAAAAAACACAACCTGACATGACCTATGACCACCACCTAGGAAATTTCAGTTTTGTCAGATTTCGGAAAACAATTCGCGGAAAATCACCGGGATATAAAAATGGTGTAAAAATTTTCGAGCTTGTAGCCAAGAGGGAAATGAACAACTTTCATGTTCGGTGATTGAGCTGAAAATGAACCGATTATCCCAGTTTAATGCATTTCCTCGAAAAATGATGCCCAGAAAACTGCTTCATCTGCCCGTGATTGAATAAATGAAAGACCCCTTTAAAGAGTGAATTAAAATCTGGAATTTTGCAGGTTATTATTTGAAACATTAACCTACAACTTTCAAGTTTCGGGATTTGGCAAATGAGGTCATTTATTAGGGGCATTTTGCAAAATGATCTGGAGCCTGAAAAAAGTGAGAAATTCAAGCCTACTCCATTACGACCATTAATTCCGTATTAAATAGAAAAAATGTTGGATTTCTACCAAAATTTTCCACGCAATAGATGAGGATCTCGTGGACATTTCTTATTTGAAGTTCAAGAGCTAAATCCAACACGAAAGAGGTACGAAAATTCGTTAGCGCTGAGGGGTCAGAATGAAAACAGAATTGAATTACTGACTGAAAATGTAACAAGTTCTCAAATCCGATGAAAATTCCCTAAAAAGAGGCCCAATAAAGCAAAATAGAGCAATGACAAAGAATGGACGACTAAAGCCTATCACTTCGAGGGCCCAGCTCCGTTCTTCGACCTCTTGGGTTGTGGGCTGGCTTGGTCTTTCAACCACTTGACGGTCTTCTTCGCCACGTCAATTTCTTTATGGGCTTCAGCCCATGATCATCTGAGCTCATTATTCGCATAACGGGCTGGATGTTGCGGTGCCCCATGAAGTGATAGGTTAACCTAATGACACACCTAATAGCCATGGACTGACTCAAGGAAAAGTATAAGAAAATGACGAGGATGATTACAGAGACAGGTAAAATGACGTATGCATGCTTGATTAACCTGATTTTTTAAAGCTCGCAAGGGCAAATTTGAATTGACGATTAAAGCCGTATCTAGCCCTTTTAAAGATTTGGGGACGTTAAGAAACCCCTCGTGCCCGCGGATTCAGGCCTGAGCGGGGAGTCTTAACGTAGTCGGGATCGAGGATAAGAACGTCCATTCCTCCATCCTGAGGCTAGGCATATTCTTACCCAGACACCATCCTAGGTTCATCTAGCATTTTAGGTCGAATGCAATGTCATGAGTCATACACAACAATTTAATTTACTCAATCACGGCATCTTAGAAAAACAATGAGATAAACTAACGACCCCTGCAAAACAAAGGTTAGGAAAACGACATTTACATGACTTGCAAAAACATTTAACACCTAAGAGAAGTTAGGGGCAAATCATAATCCATGAATTCAAGGATCGGGAAGAAATTCACAATCAATCAATCGAGGCATAGATCATGAAAATCAACGGCTTAAGTCCACAAAAATTTTAATCTTCCGAAGGTTACAGGTGACTTAAATTTTTTTCGAAAATTAATGTAAATTTCCGAGAAATTCGCGAGGAGTTCGGTTCACCTTTTATTTTTTTTTTTGAAAATTAAAATTAAGTCCCCAGTGGAGTCGCCAAGCTGTCGCGACCTAAAAATAAAATTAGGCTAATGGATTATTAGGTTAATTAGATGAATTAACTAACCTAATACGGACTCTCCCAAGCTCTACCAATTCGCAACTTAGGTTTAATTGAAATGATTTTTAATTTAGGAGCCGCCACTAATCGTTTCTTGGTAGGTCGATTAGAAACCTAAATAAAATAGCGGGAGAACTATTTTATTTCTACGAACCAGAGATAGTGAGTTCGGGGACTTGGTTACATTAATAAAAAATTAATTAATGCCCTTTCGGTACCAATTTCATGACAATGCCTTTTTCTGATTGGTTTATGATTTTTTTTTTGAATTTTTGAATTAATGAACAAAATTAAACAAAAATGCCCATAATATACCTTAATTTCCGAATTTCCGATAATTCACTCATTTTCGAAGATTCGGATTAGAGCAAAATTTTTAACGCGACATCCTCGAAAATTCGAGTCAGCCTACGAGTAGAGGTATAAGAAGACAACGTCCCTCTCGCCAGAGAGAAAGAATACGATATCTTATACTTAAATCATATCCACCCCAGCAGATTCTAGGTAGGCTAATGATTTAAATTTCTGAAAGGACTAGGCACGAGGGGAGCATATATTATGGGCATGTTTGTTTAAAATGGGCAAACTTCATACCATAATAAAAATAAGCAATCGAGATAAAAATATGGTGCAATTCAAATAAAATAACCACAAATAATATTCCAAATTTAACAATTAGGATAATGTCTAATGCAATATTACCCTTTCATTAAGGATTTACATCCTTTCAAAAATGGGCAACAATATCTGCAAGAAATCGTTAGAAATTTGCAAATATTAGACAATAAAATATTTCGAATCAATTAAGATAAGAAATATTACCTTATCCAATGAATTTTCTCTTTCCGAATTGCAAAACGAAATCAAATCGGCTTACAAATCACGATCGCCTCGTGGATTGCGGATCGGCTAGGGATCTTGAGTGTACGGACTGGTGATCAGACTTGAGCATGGCCTCGATGGCGCCAGACCATGGAAAGTTCTCTTTCAACGGTGGCGTAGGAAACGAATGCTTCTTCATGCGTTGCTTGCATCACTAGAGAACAAACCAAAGGACTTCTCTCAAGGGACTCATCGAGATGACTCTGCCTCAGTGGTGGTTGGCAAAGTGTTCACAATGGAGTCCGACCAGTAATGAAGTAGTTGGCACCGAGAAGAATACAAACACCGTAAGGGTTCACAAGAACCCATGAACCTGCGCAAAATTCATGATAAGTGCTGCCATGCGGTTAAATAGGCAAAACTGACGCCAAGGACAACTCCAAGAAGCTGTAACAAAACAAATTTGTAAAGATTTGACTGAAAAAATAACGTGTTCAATGCGAGGTTCGTAGTGCAGGTTCATGGCGTGGACCGGAGCGAAGCTGATCGTGATTGGTGGCCTCGATGCACAAGATTCTCATTCCGTCGTTCACCCAAGATAGCTCCCTGCAGACTCTGCGACGTTGTGCTCTTGAGGCGTTTGACCAAGTCTACTTCTTACTCAGATAGATTTCTCAACACCATATCTTCCTTGGATGAGGTGCGACGATGTTGATAGTAGTCGTGTGAAAAGCGTTCTCGGTGGTCTCTTGCAGATGTACTTGATATTCCGCCGAGGGCTTACCGGATTGGTAAAGCACGAGACACTAAGAAAGACTTGTGTTCCCTCATCCTTTGGCGTTTTCTGCAAAAATAATTCATGAACCAATCTATAAAAGGAGAAAAAAGAACAATAGAGAGGTTACAGAATGTGATGAAAGATCGACACTCCCTCTTCGTCCCTTTCTCCTCCCTCTTCTTGGATAGTGGTTGAACATCAACGACTTCACAGGAACTCCACGCCAAATCTTCTTGATTAGATGAGGGAGACATGGCTGTCAGGAAACGTCGTCGGTCCAGTGGAGAGGGGTCGCCTGCCATGAGGACTTCCGGCAAATAGAGAGTTTGACCACCGAGTCTTCTCTTGCCTACTCTCAGCCGTATATTTCAATGTCTTCCCCCTCGATTATCAAAATCCCCTCCACTGCAACTCGTTAGACGGAATTTCCACTGGACGTAGCAACCCCCAAGCTCTCTTTTTCTCTCTCAATATGGCCGTATGAAACAATTGTCGTGGCCTCTTATTTTTTCACGTATTCTCCATTCCTTTTGAAGTGAACGTTTCCTCACGTTCATTTGGCAAGTGCGGATTGATGTAGTCATTTGCTGAATTAAGGGACCGGATTGTCATCCAGAATTGATTGCGAGGTGTATGAAAACTTCCTTCTTTGCCTCGCACAATCTGCAGATTCCATCTAATATCTTTCTTCTCCATGTTGCCTACCTGTCCATCCATTATGCACCCCCTTCCGAAGCTCTTTCCTTTTCTTTAAAAGAAAAAATTTCAAATTGAGGGAGGTCGTCTCTTGATTTGTGGAATTACACTGATTCTTTCTCTCCATGACTCTATCCGATGGTGTTATTGATTGGATGTTTTCGGCACAAGTCGAGGACATGATTCTTTTCCATTTTTATTGACTTTTCTGATCAAAATTGCCGTTGAATCAAACCATTTTTTTTAGATTCGTCCTAATTAGCTGAGCATGTGTATGAATTCTCTGGCAATCCCCTCTTGTGATCGAAATTCCAAATTGATATTATGCAAATGACATGACTGACATAAAAAATAAATATGCAATGTATGATGATTTATTATATTATAATATATATATATATATATATATATATATTTAGAATTATGACTAACTCTCATTTTATAAAATAAAATGCATGACTTTTCTAAAAATCAAAATTTAGGTGTCAACAATGGCATTTTAATTTCAAGCTGGCAAGTGGCCGTAGCTGATTTAAGTTTTCAAATTCAGATAGTGTGGTGTCGTTTTAATAATGGGCTTTAATTAATCTAATTTTTGAAATTAATTAATTTAATTAGTTAATTAATTGATTAAGCCTGATTTTCAGTCCAGAATTACGTAGATAAGCCCACCAATTGTGAATTTTAGGCCAAGCCCTATATCTCTCCATGGTGGTTGAATTTTTGGATCCTACGGTTGGTACCTTGTCAGAAATCTCAACGGCTAAGATTAAATCTCAAAGCACTACCCTAATATTCACTATATATACCTTGTTATAGCTTAGGGTTAGGGAGGTCGGCAAAATTTTTCCTGCTGGTACTTGATGTTCACGTGAATTGGAGAAAAGAAAAAGGAGAGAAGAAGGTCGAAGGTTTCCCTGGGAGGTTGAGACTTTCCCTTTCTCTTTTCTTTTGATTGTTGTCGTCGCTGCTACTCATTCAGGCCGTCGCCAACCACCACCGTTGTTGGTGTTCGCCTCTTACTGTGCGACTTCCGGCCACCGCTGCTGCCTCAGCTCGATTCTGCCGTGATGTCCAGCCACCGCTGCTGCCGCCACTAGATTCAGCCGTGACGCCTGGCCACCACTACTGCAGCCACTCGCTTCCATCGCGACATTCCACCGCTGCTGCAGCCACTCGCTTCCATCGCAAGCATCCCACCTCCGCCGTTACCTTTGATTATCTCCAGGAACCAACGGCCATTGCTTAAAGATCTATATGAAACATACATGCGAAAGCGAGGACAACTCCAAAAAAAATAAAACACAAGATGACTTAGGACAAAAGGGTATTCTTCTAATTAATATCAAAGTCAGGTACAATTCTAACTCCAAAGAATATATTCAATCCCTAAGGTTTTAATCAGATTAATCTCCATTGCCTCCAATGACTTCCTCAATTGTCAATCCATAGCAAGCTCGGGTTTCCTTCGTTTGGGACCTGAAAATGTTGTCCCACGACGGGGTGAGATATATAATCTCAGTAAGTCGAACCTAACCCTAAACTAGGTTGCCAGTACCTCCAGACACTTTTGAAAAATGTGAGTATTTTGGTATTAAAAACTTTGGCATGGAAAAACGGGGTACTTTCCAAAACATGGCATTTAGTACTTTCAAAACAGCTTGATCCAATCAAGAAGAATCGTGATAACTCTAAGCTTCGTACAAAGGTAGGGTTTTTAATCACACGCAAGCACTAGACTCCATCTCAAAAACATGAGGCGGCTTTCATTTCTTTCTCAAAAGAATCATTCCTTGAAATATTCAGAAAATACTTTCTTTTCTTTCACGCCCCTCTCTAGGTCAATTTCCTTTCACGCCCCTCTCTGGGCCAATTTCAAATCATGAGGCAAATTTTCAAACATGAGGCATTTTCGATTTCTCAAAGCCCATTCTTTGAATTTCTCATAAAATAAGTCTTTCCATTTCCGCCCATCTTGGGCCGCCCACTTTAGGGCTGCGAGATGATTCGGTCTCCATATGACCCGTCGGTACATATGAGACTCTCGCGTCCGGACCTAGAGATGATTCGGTCACCATACGACTCTCGACGCCCATTATTAATCGAGATGAATCGTGTCAGTATGGGACTCTCTAGCCGCACGACCTCGTCAGGTCCAATGGGAGTAACTGCCTCCCAACACATTGGCCAAATTATAAATTCTCGGCGATCCCACACGCCCGTGCACTTATAATTTTTCCCGGCGATCCCACACGCCAGTGCACACATAATTTCCTCGGCGATCCCACACGCCATTTTATTCATAAAAATTTTAGTCATAGAAAGCCTCAGCTTTTTCATTTCAAGAAAACAATTCATGCCTCAAAATTCATCATTCAAAAACAACACAGGAGATTCATTGCCAAAACCAGGCATTCGTTTCAAATGTCCCTCAACTGGACAAAACATATTCCCCATCATAAAATTCTCAGTCAAGCACATCACACGAATTAATTCAAACAAGGCCTCGGACAATTTAATGAACACGGCCATTTCACGAAACTCAAGGCTTGACACAAAATCATGGTTTCATAAATCATCTCGAAACTCAATTGGTGATTCAATTCACTAAAAATACTCAAACGAAATGGAAATCTCCACAAAGCATGTCAAAATCTCAACCACATTCCATGATCAAGTTAAGACTCCTCAATTCAACCTTGATTTCAACATTTCCATGCCATAACTCACTCAAGCTCAATTTGTCAAAATAGGACAGATTTGGGTTTTCTCGCATCTCTCACAAAATCACTTCATAAAACCTTTCATTCCAACCCAAAGCTTCGTCCTTTAGTAACGTAACATCCTAATAAATGTTTAGGAATAACTTACCTCTTTAATTGAGCTAGCAATTCCAATCCAATTGAGTCACCAAGCTCAATCCACTCACAGCCAGAGCAAGGCATGGCACGATCCTAAGAGAAATTTCACGATTCCATCAATAAAACTCTACCAATCTCCATTCCATCGATTACACACTTCGTCAACACATCAATTAACGTCCCAAGGTGCCTTAACGATGAATTTATAACAAGGCAACACCTTCCTCATCCCTCAAGAGGTTCGGTTTGCATAGTCACAACTTAGGGCAGAATCGGTTCTGCTCTTAATCACACTAATCAGCCCATAAATCAATCCTAAACTTCAATTCTCTACCAAACCATCTTGTTAAAACATCAATCAACAAGTCTAGAAGGCTCACCAACAATTTCGAAGCAAGAAAATCCTTCTAGGCCTTCCAATCGGGCCGATTCCCTTCGGTGTGCAAGTGGTCAGTTTCGCCTCAAGAAAACCATCTTAAATTAGACATGGAAACCCATCTTAATGCATCTAAAATTACAACCACATCTCATCCAACTCTAATACTAAGAGTCAAGAGAGTCTCACCGAATATTTGGAGCCATTTGAAACCTTGAAGCCCTCAAAAACGGACTCTCTCCAAAACCGGTCAGAATCTGCCTCGTCCAGACCGTTTTCCATTCAAATCGACCTAAGGAAGGATTTACTGGGCCAAATTGAGCTTATAATATATCCCTAGAAAGGTAAGACGATAATCTTTCAGATGGAGGTGGTTTTACCTCAAACCGATGTCGGACGACAAAGTTATGATCAAAACAGTGGGGTGATCGGACCTGGGCAGCGAGCTGAGCGACGGGTTCTGCCGGCCATTGGAGGAAGAAGAAGAAGAAGATGATGATGGAGAAGAGAGAGAGTGGCCATCCGAAAATGAAGAGAGAGAGAGAGAGAGAGAGAGAGAGAGAGAGAGAGGAGAGAGATTAACTTGAGTCCACCTTGGTCAACTCCTTTGAATGGTAGGTTAAAAGTTGGTCCATCAATGTCATCCACTCCCATCTTGACACTTGTCTTCTTGTATTAAAAAATCTTGGCATCAAATGACCATTATATCCTCCAATTTTCAGCAGCCATGGGGAACTCCAAATGACTAAAATGCCCTTATTCTAATCTTAAGGTAAGATTAATCTTCGAGGGGCAAAATGTAAATTTCCATTTCTAATCCAACGCCTCACTTCTCTAGCTTTATGAGGTGAATTTCAATCCTAATTATCCTCGATGAGGCGGCGTCCAAACTTTTAAATTGTTGGAATTCCTCAATGTCCAATACCCAAATTCGAGGCCAAAGATCATGTTGAATTATCGTCGACTGTAATTCCAATATCTCAAACTGACGGGCGACTCTTGCAGGCGCTACGCGTATCGACCTTGGGATTTTTCTCAAGCCGTGGCGACTTTGGTTGTCATGTAATTGCGAGGGTTTATCACTAGTTCCTGCGGTCCTGATCATCGGAATCCGATTTAGGAAATTCTCGCAAATTACACATTGGTTAAGCGGAATCACCCGCGTCCCAACGTATTATGCTAGCAAGGCATTCCATGATCTTTCCTAGATCTATCTCTGCTGGCCCAAAATATTCCCTCGACAATCCTTATGGTCAAAGCGCCATTTCTTATTTAAAATCCTCAGGTCCACGTACCCGACCTTGCATTAGTCTTTCCCTTTCGATCAGTTAACTCGAGAGTGGCCTGCTCCGAGCGAGATACCATTGAAACACACCGATCGATATCCTTCCATTCCATAGTCTTGAGAGGGGTCAGAATTCGGAATGTCACAACTCTTCCCCCTTAAAGAAATTTCGTCCTCGAAATTTACAACCTTTGAAATCATCCAATCTTATGGGGGTATCAACGCCTCACCGTTTCTTATATGGCCAAAGTGACTCGTATCGTCCAGGACATATAAGCTCCATCTGTTTAACCTCTTGTCGCGACCCTGTCCCGAGCGCGGAGGCGGGGAGCGGGCTAATGGGCCGCCCGATCGCTGGCTTGATCGGACGTGGGCCTCTCCCAAGGCCCATTACCCAAATCGCAACTGCTGGATATACGTGGTCGACCTTCAGTGTGGTCTAGTGACATGTGATGAGTGTACATGCCAAGGAGTCGCCACCAATCGTTTCGTGGAGGGTACGATCGGAAACCCTATGGAATAGTTGGGAGTGGTCTATTCGATTCTGCGGAAACCAGAGAAGTGGGTTCGGGGACTTAGTTACGCCAACTGTCAAAGTTGACGCCCTTTCGGTACCTAAGCTGAATGGTTTATCTGATCTTAGGATTTCATACAGATGAGTGAGGTACAGATCCTAAACCTAGGAGTTCATGCAGATGGGAATTACTACCCTATCACTCATAATCAATAGAAATAAGTGCGCAAATCGAGGATCCAGTACATGCGGATAAAACACATGAAATCAGCATGGCATCCCTAATGAGGCCCTATTAGCCAAGAGAAATATCAATCAAGGCTTAGGAGTGATTTGGACATGATTCACCCATGAGGGGCAGAATCGTAATTTTGAACAATTCGGGGAAAATTTACCTGTAAAAGGGTAAACCTGTCATTTTAGACAAATTGGGAAGTCAAAAGACAGTGGAAATAGGATTGGCCATCAATCCAATCCATTTCCTATTTTTCGGGAATTTCTAGGATTTTTCTGGAATTTTCAAGTGATTTTACCCTTGGAGGGGTAAAGTCGTCATTTGGACAAAGATGAGAACTGAAAACCTCAAATATTAGGGTTGGTCGTCCACCTGACCTAAACCCTAACTTCAAGCAATTTTCAGAACTCGATTGAGACAAGAAAGATGATTTTCCCATTAAAGGGCAAAATCGTCATTTTGAGAAAAGAGGTGGGACTCGAAAACCCAAGCCAAATAATTGATCGCCTACTTGACCCTAATTCTTACCTTGGTATTATCGGTCTTATCTCGCATACACAGCAGAGGCGACTTACCCCTAAAGGATAATGTCGTCAAGTCCTGGAAGAACGGATAAGAAACCCCAAAAATAGGGTTGACCAGTTGTCTGTGGTCAACCCTCGATTTTTGGGGGGTTTCTGGAATGTCTAAGATTTTCCCACAATTTTTCCATATTTTTTTGTAATTTTCTGGCATTTTCTAGCATTTTTTTTGGATTTTCTGAAATTTTTCCGATTTTTTTTTTAAATCATTTTCTGATTTAAAAAAAGTGATTCGGACCGGGTCGACCCGACCCAATCGGGTCGGAACCCGGCCCAGACTCGGACCCGCGCGTGCCCCAGCTCCAAAACGACGCCGTCCCCTCCTTTGAATTGTCGGACTTGATCTGACGGCCTTCATTGCGCCGCGTGGCTATTCCACGTCCACTGGATAACCTGACTGGAATCTACGGTTCAGATTAGGCGAAGACTCGATCAGGGCCGTCTGATCAGATTACTTAAACCTACGGCCATGATTAGATTCTAAGATTCGATCTAGACCGTTGATTCACACTTACCTAAACGACGCCGCACGGCCACTAACCTACACGACACCGTTTCAGCTCGTTTTAATTTTCCAATTTTAAAACGTTTTCGAATAATCCTAATTTCTAATCGGGCGGTCACCATTTATTGGACTCGATTATTCTCGGCCGTTGGATTCTTTTTATTTGAATAACAGACTCAACGGCCATGCTGACTCGACATCCACGTGGACCAATCACGTGTTGCCACCTAGACCTTTGACCTATTGACCGCGCCACGTCAGCTTCGTCTTCAACCTCGCGACTCCGGCAGAATGGACGACTGCAGTTCTCCGGCGATGATCGTGCGGTGAAATCTTAATTGAATCACTCGAGACCAACGGCGATCGACTCGTAATCATCTCTAGTTTAACATATCTGAGAATTATAGCGCATCGTTCACAAAATTGTAAGCATCGAGCAAGGTGCTGAGTACGGCCATGGAGGTTCGATCACACAGACTTACTCGAAATCAGATCGATTGACTCATATATCGACACGACAGGAAGTATATAGAACTTACCTCGAGCTCTGATTGAGCTCGCTCGGCCCAGATTTGGCTGGGCAAGAATCGGCTATGGAGGCTAAATCGGAAGACTCGATTCGGGGTATGTGAGCAAAATCAATGCAAAATGAAGATGCGAACATGGTCAGTGACGTTCAAGGAATGAAAGGCACACACTAATTGCAAGAAGGATCATGGAATGTGTGAATCGCCATGAATGCCCAAGGAAGAACTTGAGACTGCGACTCACCTGTTCTTCGATTTCGCGGGGCGCGGCCGGCGGCGATCGCTTCCTGGCGCTCTGGGCGGTCTCCTGGAGGTCTCCCCGAGCTTTGGTCTAGCCTGAAAAGGCCTGACCGATGCTCTGTGGATTCGAGCTCTGTCCTCGACAATGGCGGTTGGAGGACGAGCTCACTCTCTCTCCTTCTCCTTCTCTCTCGATTTGGTTTCGCCCTTTACAACTGAATCTGTTCCTCCTTTTAACTGAAAGCCGATGTAGGCTTATATAGCCTGTTGGATTTTTGGCGCCGAACGGTGGAGCTTCAACCAACTCCATTTGGCACGTGTAGTCACGTGCAAATAGGTCAGAACGACGTCGGGGAGGATGGGCATTCCGTTTAGTCCCTTTTGGTTCCGCGGTGAGCTTCATTTCGCACGAATTTGGCAAGGATTTGAGCTGTTTTTGCCTTTGTTGACTTTTGTAGGTCCGAAGGTTTGACTGGCCGATTGCTCCTTGCCCCGGCGGCCATTGATCGTCGTTCTAGCTCCAATCGACGGTAAGTGATCTAAGGAACTAAACGCCCACCATTGCGTCTTCAATTGAGGTCGATTGGCCCGTCAATTTCCCCGTCAAAGTTTGTCCTTCTACTGTTCACTCGCCAGGAACCTGAGGAAGACGATGACACTGTAGCAGACCGGTTCGACCGGTCTGACCGGCGGTCTGACCGGTCTGAACCTGTCCCGAATAAGACTTTTCAAATTAAGCCCAAATTAATGGGAAAATTTTGCAATTGAGCCTCATAATCGAATCTAGGGCATGAATTCTATCTAGAAATGTGGTTTTGCCCAAAAGTTTTCAACAATTTCTACAAAATCCCCAAATTCTCATTTGATTGGAAATTGAGGATAGTGTAATTGAGGGTGCAAATGATCAAATTGAGTTAAACCACCTATGCCAATTGATTTAAAATGGTGAAATCCATTGGGTAGCATGTTCAATTTGTAATGATAGTTCTTGAATTGAAAGTAATTTCGATTATGCTCAATTTCAAGGACTAAAATGCAATTATGTTTGCAATTGAACAGTTTGTCCGAGCAATTAGGTCAAATTGAAATAGGGGACAATTAGATTGAATGTCAAGATCCTAGAAAATGCCTAAATTGCAAATTAAAAGACTCAATTGTTATTTTTTCTTCAAATTCAATAGTACGGGTTACAAAGGAACACCTAAAATTGAATCTGATTTTGGATTTTTTGTGAGGTCAAAAATACAAGGGATAAAAAGGAAAAATATTGGATATTTTTCCATATTTTTGTGACCTCAAATGCTATTTTTCTTGATTTTTTAAGTGTTTTTCTATTTTCCAAAAATACTAAAAAATATGAAAAATGTGAAAAATTATTTTTTGGTCAATAATGGTTCCTTGGGCTTGGCCAAGGCCACCAAAGTTGATTTTGTAATTTTTTGACTTTTTATGAATTTTTTGTGATTTTTCAAAAATAAAACTGAAAAAGACTTGGTCAAAAATCAGGTGTCAACAACTGCCCCTCTTTGAGAGAAATCTCGTGAGAGGTTTCGCTCAAAGACATGTGACACCTGAGTCTAGACCGACTTGACTGGGGAAAAGAAAAACCAACCTTGACACTCAATCTTTCTTGTCCCGCTAATGAATGCTCTGCTTCTCATTCTTTTGCTTACTTGAGAGAGAAAGTAGAAAGACCCACCTGTTACTTACCTGTTGATCACCTGCCTGATGCTCGTACGGCATGCGCGGTGTATAGCGGGTTCAAGTGAATACCTAGGTGTCGCGACCCGTCCGAAAGCGGACGCGGCTAATGGATTACCGATCACGGGTCTTGGATCGGCGCGAGCCCTCCCAAGCCCATACCAAATCGCGGCGGGAGTATTTTTCAGGAGGATTCGACGATAAGAGTCGATCGCTTTCGACCTTAGTGTGGTCGTGATGGCATGTGCAACTTGTGCATGCATTTGGAGTCGCCACCGGTCTTTCTTGGAGGGTAGACCGGAAACCTTACTGATCGATTGGGAGAGATCGATCAGTTCTACGGAACCAGAGATTTTGGGTTCGGGGACTTGGTTACGCTGGTGTCGTTACCAATGCCCTTTCGGTACCTAACGTGAGTGATTTTCCTAGCTAGGATTTCATGCAGGCGCAATTTTGGGTGAGGTAAGTCTGACTTTGCACATTAACCAGTTTAACATGCTCACGTAATCATAATAAATAAATAGACGTCAATCACATAAACATCTATCCTACGTGGTGATCATGGAATTATGATTTAATGGGTCTCGAGCCAATGAGACCACATTTAATCATTTTAATATTTTAATAACGAAGAGCCGCTCTTCGCTTCTTCTTGGTTTCTTGAACTCTTCAAGAATTGGGCCCCAAAGAGCTCGCCGACTTAAAAGGCTCCTCCACGTAATCCTCGTAGCATTTACATCAACAATTGACTATGCTAAAAATAAAGATTACATGAAAAATAAAAGGAGTACGCAGCCTCCATTTAATAATTACAACCCCAATATATAAATAATCATCATACATTCATATATACATCAATCACATTGATTAGGGATTTTTCCATGATCACCACCCTTTCACGTAAGTAATAAATTCACAATTTAAAACTTAGGAAGGCACAATAAAAATTCTACGTTGAATC
Source organism: Rhodomyrtus psidioides (assembly GCA_021437785.1). Lineage (NCBI taxonomy): Eukaryota > Viridiplantae > Streptophyta > Magnoliopsida > Myrtales > Myrtaceae > Rhodomyrtus > Rhodomyrtus psidioides. Next base: position 3,257,794 of record JAILYB010000040.1, on the reverse strand, counting down.
ATATTCAGAATTTTTACGTAAAATAAGATAGCCATAAATTTTCGATTCAAAATTGATTTAGTCTCAATTTTTGCTACGTTGATTAATTTATCATATAAAATAATCAATCTCCATTAGCCATGTAAGACGAACAATTCGTTAATACATATTGGCCATAGTATTGCAAAAATTGCAAAAAATCAATTAAATGCACGAAAACACCTAAGGATTGGCTCTGATACCACTGTTGGGATCCACGTAACACGTAGCGGAAATAAATAACAACCCATACATGTATCTCCAGAGGCGTACTTCGTGCATTTCAATCGAAAAAAATCACAAAGTCTCAAAGGGAGTAAATAGATTACCTCTCGTAGCGTGCTTGAACGGAGGTGTCGGTTCGATGTTCTTCGATCTCAGCCTCCACAAGTGTTAGGCATCTAGTTCGGACGCACCACCAATTGACGAACGGGGAGACGACTAATAACTCCACAACAATTATGCTAGCAATATGCGGAATCAATATTCCGAACTTAATATATTTTGCTCACTCAAGATTATGAGAATATAGAGAGTGTTTGTGTTCTTCTCTCTAAGCTCTCAAAAATTTGCACACTCTACAAAATGTCTCTCCCCTTCAACCTCAAAACTCTTGCCATCCTTTTATAGCCAAAAATACCTTCCAATAAATTGTATTTAAAAATAGCACTAACAATTATAAATTCTATCTAAAAATAGCACTCACAAATAAATGACATTTAAAAATAGCACTAACAATAGCACTAACAATTTATAATACAAAAATGCTATTTAAAAATAGCACTAACAATAGCACTCACAATTTATAATACAAAAATGCTATTTAAAAATAGCACTAACAATTATAAATTCTATCTAATAATAGCACTCACAATTTATGATAAATAAATGTCATTTAAAAATAGCACTAACAATAGCACTCACAATTTATGATAAATAAATGTCATTTAAAAATAGCACTAACAATAGCACTCACAATTTATAATACAAAAAATGCTATTTAAAAATAGCACTAGCAATAGCACTCACAATACAAAAATGCTAAAAAAAAGGCACTAACAAAGGTGTTAAAAATAATAACCATTATTATTATTACAAGAGTTAAAGAGGTTACCAAACAGTACAAATATGCATAACGTATAAATACGTATGACGTATAAATATGTAGAGCATACGTATACATCCGTGAAACCGGGGACTAATTGAAAGAAAAATGTGCAATTAAGCCCTTTTGGTAAAAATTGATTAAATTGGAGGGCAAATTGACCTAATTGCACTTTAAGACTTTAGAATCCAATGTCATAGCTTATAAAAAGTGAGAATTGAAAACTAAAAGACTCCAAAATGATTTTTTTTTGTGGCTCGGTTCGGGTTTATGTTTGTGAAGGAACATAGTGACCCGAGCCGAATTTTTGAGATTTAAAGTGACACACTTGAAGAGGAAATTAAAACAAAATTATCAAATATTTTTGGGTATTTTTCTGACCACGAATGGTATTTTTCTGATTTTTTGGGTATTTTTATAATTAAATAAACTCGAAAAATATTAAAAATACCGAAAAATATTTTTTGTTCAAAATTGGTTCCTAAGGCTAAACCAAGGCTTCCAAAGTTGATTTTGTGATTTTATGACCTTTTTTGATATTTTTAATTAATTTTAAAGAATAAAAATCATAATAATAAATGGTAAAAAAATCAGGTGTCAACACTAGGGACTCGTCTTTTGAGTATCCTAGGGCGGTTAAACTCTAGCCTGTATGGTAGGCCGTACCAGAATGGGATTCCTATACTTGACAGGAACCTGTGAATGACGCACCCAGTCTCTTAGGGATTGTCGGGGTTTTGATCCGTACGGTGGATCAGACCATGAATAGGACTCCTTTCTGCTAGGAACCTATGGATGACGCACCCAGTCTCTTAGGGATTGTCAGAAGTTTTGATCCGTATGGTGGATCAGACCATGAATAGGACTCCTCTCTGCTAGGAACCTATGGATGACGCACCCAGTCTCTTAGGGATTGTCAAGGATTTTGATCCGTATGGTAGATCAGACCATGAATAGGACTCCTTTCTGCTAGGAACCTATGGATGACGCACCCAGTCTCTTAGGGATTGTCAGGATTTTGATCCGTATGGTGGATCAGACCATGAATAGGACTCCTTTCTGCTAGGAACCTATGGATGACGCACCTAGTCTCTTAGGGATTGTCAGGGATTTTGATCCGTATGGTGGATCAGACCATGAATAGGACTCCTTTCTGCTAGGAACCTATGGATGACGCACCCAGTCTCTTAGGGATTGTCAGGGATTTTGATCCGTATGGTGGATCAGACCATGAATAGGACTCCTTTCTGCTAGGAACCTATGGATGACGCACCCAGTCTCTTAGGGATTGTCGAACATTTTGATCCGTCAGGGGGATCAGGCCGAGAATAGGATTCCTTTCTGCTAGGAACCTATGGATGACGCACCCAGTCTCTTAGGGATTGTCGAACATTTTGATCCGTCAGGGGGATCAAGCCGAGAATAGGATTCCTTTCTGCTAGGAACCTATGGATGACGCACCCAGTCTCTTAGGGATTGTCGAACATTTTGATCCGTCAGGGGGATCAGGCCGAGAATAGGATTCCTTTCTGCTAGGAACCTATGGATGACGCACCTAGTCTCTTAGGGATTGTCGAACATTTTGATCCTATATTCTAAGGAATTAACTAGGATTTATACAAATGAGGTGTGCCTGACCTTGAGGCTTTACCAAATGGGCTATTCTGGGTTTAGGGGTTACCTAGAACCTCATAGAAAGCTGATTCTGAAAATTGTCCTTTCGACACGCAAGGCGTTATTCTGGGATTTGGGGATTCCAAGTATCCTGCAGAGAACTTAAACTTGCAAAAATTTTGATAAGATTCTTCTAGGATCTAGGGGCTACCTGAGATCTCGCAGAAAGACTATCTTGAATGTTGTCCTTTTGACATTGAAGGTGACATTTTGGGACCTGGGAGCTCCATGTATCCAAGAGAGGTTGTGTTCTTCTGAGATCTGGACTCGCCAGGAATTCAAAGGCACATCAATGGTCTTTGAGCACTTTATGACTTATACTATGGTCATGAAAAATTTCAATGAATGCATTATGATGCTGGAGGTTATCCAAAACACCTTGCAACATACGAGAGTGATCAAAAATCCCTTGTGAGGAAAGTTTGAATCAAACAATCTGAATTTAGCCAAAAGAATTTGGTTAAAATGTCCATTGGAGTATTCTCATCAAAGAGGACTTCTCACTGTTTTGAGATAATGGCCTTTTACCAAGAATGCACTCGAATTTCCTATCAAACCTGCGCCTAGGGTTCAGGATCATTCGCAGTGAATACACCTCGATCGATCAGGAGGACTTCCAAGGGACCGTAATGTTGGGCTTGGTCAACGGTTTTCAAAGGGGACTTGCGTGCAAGTCAAGGCTTTTAAAGAGAAGTCTTCAATGTCTGCTCCAGGTTTACAAGTCAAGAAACCTGCAAAATGAGAAAGAAATAATCTTGCTCGAACTTCTTCGAGCTAAGCTTAGACATTAAACCCTATGTCAATCCATGTGCCTTAATCAGAAAAAGGCTTTTCAGGGTTGTAACGTAGGTAGGATTGGGGACCCAAAAAGGGCTTGTTTTTGGCTCAGAATACGCGAAGGGTTTAAACATTGGTGATCACTGCAAGTTTACTGCCATCTTGCCCCTTCTGGTTCAAAGAGCGTCTTCAGTCTTTGAAGTGCATATTTGTCTTTAGAGAACATCTCTCTCATGTCAAGACGGCGTCAATACCTTGTCTATGCTTTTGTCATCTGAATGTGACATAATCTGGGAGTATCCCTTGCTGTCCAGCTCTCTTGGGATTTTCTTTTATAATCAGATCTCACTAGTGACCTATACAAAGGTATCATGCCATCTTTTGGCATTTACAAGATCAACCACATGATTCACAAATGTACAAATATTTGGACGGGCATTGGCCTTGCTTTTACCAGGCACTTTGCTTTTTCTTGATGCCCAAGATTGAATTTTTCTCTCTTTTTTCTTTTTCTCATCTTTTGTCGAGATCCCACCTTTTCTTTTCTTTTGGGGATCAGAATTTTCAAATGAGTGTGCTAGATGTACAACTTGAATCTCAGCACTCAAACATTAATCTAGGAATTTTTCACAAATCCTGTGTTTTGAACTTTTCCGCTCTTGAAGTGACGTCGCTTCCATCTTGGAATATGCAATGATCATCAACGGGTTTGTGAAACGAACGTATAGGCACAACTGGGCCGTGCAAAAGGTAAAAGTGTATAGGATAGAGAAACGAATGCTTTTCGTCATCTTAAAGCACTTGAACTACCATAGAAGTTAAAATGACAAGCAACACACGAAGATTGATGCAAGTCTGAGCAAGAGAACTTCTAACCATTTACCTCTTGATACTGCTGGACTTACCTCCAGTTTGCCCCACTGTGGGGTGGTTCTTGACAGGGGTATAGAATGAAACCGTCGTTCAAAGGGTCATCAATGGTCACCTGTAGTGTTTTTGATAGAGAAGCGAATGCCTCCGTCGTCTCGATCCATGTAATCACTGCGAATAACCCCTACTTCCGTAGGTCAAGGTCTCGCTGTCCTTACCACTCCACTCATCTCTCAAGTGTGTATAGGACGTGTTTAGATTCAGGTTGCCTCTTATCTGAGGAAATATCCTTTTGAACGGTTTAAACAACTTTTGCTGGAAAAGTTCATTTTGCTTTCTCCAAAACTTGCCCTCAAAAGGGATTTGTGATGCACAATGTATATTTCAACCATGTTTAGATAACCTCCAAATCTAAACATGAATGCTAATGTCACAACTGTGAGAATTCTGCATCTTTCTAGACATGAGATTTGAATGCATGCTAGATTCCAAGTAGCCTTCGAATTCTAGAAATAAGGATTCTGACAGTCTTAAAAACCTAAAAGGTTTGGAAAGGAATACTTACCTGCCCCACGCGGCTAGGGATCCCTGAAAAACATAAAAGGAATATATCGGTGTATGCTTTCGAATTTCAGAAAATTAGAACGATACATCTTACCCTTGATCATGCACTCCAATGAAAGTGGATAGATTCGTGAAAATCTGCATTTTTCTTAACAATACAAGATGATTAAGTGTTCTAAAATTTCTTGAAATTTTCAGTTTTTGAAAAGAAAGGACGTGCACCTGACCATCATAACAGTAAGTCTTCTTGATCATGCATTCCAATCTATCGCGACCCTGCTCCCTTGGTCCTGCAATATTGAACACATGCTAATGTATGCATGGATGCATGACATGGTTATGCAAAGACTATCATGAAGAGTAGGCTCAATTCGAGGCAGGGCATATGACCGGAATCTGATTTTATTTCAAGGGTAATATTTCTTCACAGCATCTGAATTCACAGGGTGCCCCAGTTCTTCTCCCTCGGAGTTTACAAGAATTAATGCTCCTCCCGTGAGGATTTTCTTAACAATGTAGGGGCCTTCGTAATTCGGAGTGAATTTTCCCCCGGGATGGGTAGTACTCGGCAAAACTTTTCTAATTACCAAGTCATTTACTTCGAAGTTTCTGGTCTTGACCTTTCGATTGAACGCCCTGGCTACTCTCTTAACGCCCTGGCTACTCTCTTCTGGTAAGTTTGTCCATGGCAAATGGCTTTAAGACGTTTCTCGTCTATTAAATTCAGCTGTTCATATCTGTGTTTGAAATACTCTGACTCAGAGAGTTTATCTTCGGATAAGATTCTCAAAGAGGGAATCTTAACTTCTACTGGTAGAACTGCTTCTGTCCCATACACCAGACTATAGGGAGTTGCCCCTGTAGAAGTCCTGATCGACGTTCGGTAAGCCATCAAGGCGAAGGGCAGCCTTTCGTGCCAGTCCCTGTAGTTTTCTGCTGTTTTAGCCAAGATTCTCTTGATGTTTTTGTTGGCTGCTTCCACTGCCCCATTCATTTGTGGACGGTAAGGAGATGAGTTCAGATGTCGAATGCTAAAGTGATCCAGCAGATCATCGACAATCTTGTTGTTCAGGTTGGACCCATTATCTGTGATGATCGCTTGAGGGGTACCATACCGGGATATGATATCTCTTTTGACGAATCTTGCCACATTTCTTGCAGTGACATTCTTGTAAGAGCTGGCTTCTACCCACTTTGTGAAGTAATCAATCGCTACCAAGATGAAGCGATGACCATTCGAAGCCACAGGATTAATAGGCCCTATCATGTCTATGCCCCACATAGGGAAAGGCCAAACTTCAGACATTTGGTGCAGTTCGCTTGGGGGTGCATTGAAATTATCCCCGTATATTTGGCATTGGTGGCATGACCGGACGTGCTGACAACAGTCTGATTCGATGGTCATCCAATAATAGCCAAGCCGCATGATCTTCCGGGCGAGGAGGTGGCCGTTCATGTGAGGCCCACACACACCTTCATGGATCTCTTTCATGAGGACATTTGCTTCTCTGGCATCTACACATCTTAACAGAGTAGAATCAAACGATCTCTTATACAGGATTTGTCCATTGAGGAAGAACTTGCTGGCCATCTTGGTTATGTATTTTCGGTCTCCTGACTGGCATCCTTCAGGGAATTCCCCTTTCAAGAGGTAATTCCTGATGTCATAGTACCATGGCTCTCCATTAGATTCTTCTTCGATTAGCATACAATAAGCCGGCTTTTCAACAATGCCGATCCTCAGAGGTTCTACATCCAACCCTTCAGTCGTTTGTAACATCGAGGCTAGGGTGGCTAACGCATCGGCAAATTGATTGTGAGACCTTGACAGGTATTCGAATGACACTTCTTCGAACTTGAGTATCAATTCTTCAAGGTATTCGTGATAAGGGATGAGCTTTGCATCCTTCGTCTTCCACTCCCCATGTGTTTGTAGAATAATGAGCATGGAGTCTCCAAAGACTTGTAACCTAGGTATCTCCATAGAAAGGGCCAGTCGTAGGCCCAGAATGCATGCCTCATATTCTGAAATGTTGTTGGTACAAGGAAAAGTTATCTTTGCCGCGACAGGGTAATGTTGACCATCCGGGGATATCAGTACTGCCCCAGTACCTGCCCCTGATAGATTGACAGCACCATCGAAATACATGATCCACTTGTCTTCTGCTAAGTTCAGAATTTGACCTCGAGTGTTTATTACTTCAGGGGATTCAACGCTTGACGGGTTTTCTGCCAGCATGTCTGCTATAGCTCTTCCTTTTACCGACTTCTGTGGAGAACACTTGATGTCAAATTCAGACAACATCACTTGCCATTTTGCCAATTTCCCAATTAAAGCGGGCTTCTCCAGGAGGTATTTGACAGGATCGTTCTCTGTTATGTGCTGGATATGGTGGTGTAGGGTATACTGCCTCAGTCTGCGAAGTACCCATACCGTTGCTACGCAGGCCCTTTCAACTGGTATATATTTTGCTTCAGATGGCGTGAATTTCTTACTCAGGTAATAAATGGCCCTCTCTTTTCCATCTATCGGGCTTGTTTGGGCAAATAAGGCTCCCAAGGACTCTTGTCGTATGGTCAGGTATAAGGTCAATGGGTGACCAGGAATTGGTGGTACAAGCACCGGTGGTGTGATCAAATAGTTTTTGATCATTTGGAATGCCTTGCTGCACTCGGCGTCCCATGTTATTTTCGCGCCTTTCTTAAGCAATTTGAAGATTGGCTTAGCCACATCAGACACCTGATTGATGAACCTGGCAATATAGTTCAATCTCCCTAGAAGGCTTCTCACTTCTTTTACTGTGGATGGAGTTGATAAATCGTGGATGGCCTGGATTTTTGAGGGATCAATTTCAATGCCTCTGTTGCTGACTATGAACCCAAGGAGTTTCCCGGATCTTGCCCCAAACACGCATTTGTTAGGGTTCAGCTTTAACTTGTATTTGCGCAGGCGCTCAAATAGTTTTCTTAATACCTGTATGTGATCTTGTCCTTTCTTGGATTTAGCGATCATGTCGTCAACATATATTTCAATCTCTTTGTGGATCATATCATGGAATAACGTGACCATAGCCTTCTAGTAGGTAGCCCCGGCGTTTTTCAATCCAAAGGGCATGACTTTGTAGCAAAAATTTCCCCATGGTGTGGTAAATGCAGTCTTGGGTTTGTCTTCTTGTTTCATGAAGATTTGGTTGTATCCCGAGAATCCATCCATGAATGAGAATAATTCATAACCCGCCGTACTATCCACCAATACATCAATGTGGGGGAGTGGAAAATCGTCTTTTGGGCTTGCTCTATTCAGATCTCGGTAATCTACGCAGATCCGAACTTTTCCGTCTTTCTTCATGACGGGTACTATATTTGCAATCCAATCCGAGTATGGGATAGCTTCAATGAAGCCTACCCTAAGAAGTTTCATGACTTCTTCCTTAATCTTGTCTTCTAACTCGGCTTTCATCCGCTTGCTGCCTTGTTTGACTGGTTTGATGCCGGGATCTGTGGGCAATGCATGTTCCACGATTTTAGGATCAAGTCCTGGCATATCCGCGTAAGACCATGCGAAGATGTCTTGATATTCTTTTAGTAGCTTAGTGAATTCGAGCCTTTCATCTCGGGATAGGTGTCCGCCGATCTTGACCTCTTTGACGTTCGCGGTGTCTCCCAAATTAATAACGACTGGTTCTTCTGAGATAGGAGGCTTTGATTCTTCAAAGGTGTTCCAATCTCTTCGGATAGATGCATAATCACCGTCTTCCTCTTCCTCGATGTTATAGGAGTGGTTAATGGAGGGATCTGAATTTTGTAACAACCCGGTATGCATGTTTGAGATGATATGCCTGAAATGTCATGAGTATGGTTAGTTCGTGTTCAGTAAAAATGACATGCATGATCATGTAAAGTCTTTTCGAAAAAGTTTTCGAAACAGGTATAGGTACCAATGGGACTAGTCCTCATGTCATTGGACATCCCGGCTCCATGGAAATCTTTTGAAAATTAGGAAACATATGGCAAATCAGACCTCAAGCTTCTATATGGAAGACTATTATCATCATTGGGCTGATTCGTGGTTCCATATGTCCTTAACAAAACATGCGTGGTTTTATTAAATGCGAAATGGGCCGCGTTACAAGATGTGCTATTTGGACCAACGGCCGGAGATCCAAAGGCGTTTTCCTATGCGCACAATAAGGAAAGAAAATACAATGAAATGCAGAAAGTTTTAAACGCAGTATTTAAAGATAAAGGAAGAGTTTCTTTACTCAGAGGAAGTGGCTTCATTGTCCAACCACTCCATGATGACATTCACAGAGTCATCTTCAAGAAAAGGATTTGTCAGATCTGGTTCCATCGGCGAAGTGATATCCTCTTCAGATAGCCATTTTGAGTTCTGGTTGAAGTAGGCATTTAAGGGATTCCTGAACATCCGAAACCTGCCCTTCCAGGTGGGAGAACCGATGAATGAGTTATTCGGGCTGTTTTTGCCTCCCCGGCGTCCCAGGCTTTTGCCTCGGCCTCGGCCAGTTGCTTTTGGGATAGATTCATTCGTGGGATATTTCTGGTACCCCAAGCCCATTCTATGTGGATTAGTCTTTAACTGTAACGGGGTATTTATACCCTGATTATGTTTGCCTAGGCCTTTTTTGGGATTGAACCCGTATGCCTGCAGCATCTTAGCTGGTAGAAGACTGGCTTCTGAGATGTGGGGGGTTCTCAACTTCGTCCCGGCTGGGGTATGAACTGTTGCCACCAATTCTAGGGAATGATAGCTTGCTTCTGCTTTCTCTTCAGGCTCAACATAGGGAATGACACTATTCTGGTATGCCTGGAGGTCGACTTCCCCATGTACGGTAATTACCTTCCCCTCTACAACGAAACGTACTTTTTGGTGCAAGCTCGAAGGGACAGCTCCCGCTGTATGGATCCAAGGTCTTCCTAGTAAAAACCCAAATGCACTGGGCAGATCCATTACTTGAAAGTTTATAGAGAACTTTGTTGGGCCGATAAATACGTCAAGCTCGATCTCACCCTCTACCGTCTTCTTCATGCCATCGAATGCTCTTACAGCTGTCTTGGATGCCTTGATCATCTCTTCATTGATTCCTAGCCTCCTTATGGTAGCCAAAGGGCAGATGTTAAAGGCTGATCCGTTATCGATCAATACGTGTGCCACTCTTTTGCCGTTACATTGGGCGGAGATGTATAAGGCCTTATTGTGCCCTCTTCCTTCCATAGGGAAGTCCTCGTCAGAGAAGCTTAATTGGTCTTTCAAAAGAATTGCTCCTACAAAGTCCCCTAGTTGTACCTCATTAATTGTTTCAGGGACATGTACTTCGTTGAGCACCTTCAACAGCGCGTTCTTGTGCTTCTCTGAATTGATGAATAGGTTTAATAGGGATATCTGAGCGGGCATCTTCCTTAGCTGCTTTATTACTTCAAACTCGCTGGTTTTGATGATCGATATGAGCTTTTCGGCATCTTCCTTGGAGACCTCCCTTTTTTCAGATTCATCCTCTCTGGGGGCATAAAATCTTTCGGACCTCATTACTGCATCTACTTGTGTGGTCCCGTAGTCCCAATGAACAGCTTTGGGATCATACTCTTCTATTGGGGGGACTTTTATCGTTACAGTTGTCTGATGAGGTATCTCTGGTCCTGACGTGTTGCTTTCTTCCTCCTGAGGCAATTGAATTACGACAGGCCTAACTGGGCAATCTTCCACCTTGTTCAGGTTATCCAGTTCATCCAATCTAATCACCACGGTCGTGGCTACTTCGACCATTGATATAGTGTTGTCGAGTTCTTCTATGCCCTTCGAGGACTCTGGTTGAGAGAGATCATCCATATCTCCCCAACCGTCTGGTATGATGTCTTCAATCTTTTGATAAAAGCTGGGAGGAGCTGAATATTTCACTTTGAAATTGTACCCTCCAGAATCTTGACCCAGATTGTCTATAATTTCGCCTTTCTCCAGCGCATCGGCCATAAACTTGAGGTCTGCTAGACTTCGCCTCTTGGCTTCTAGTTCTTCCTCTTTGAATTCTTCCTCTGATTGAGTGACTGGCCCAAAACTGTTTGCCAGATTCTCATGTGAGGTACCACAGGCGCTATTCTGCTCAGTTGTGATCAAGAAGTGGTTCCCTTCTAAAGATAGAGAAGCTTCAATCCCTTCGAATTCTTTATCAGTGATATCGGACATTATCCCCAAGCTCATCATCTTGGCGATACATAACTTCTTTTGGTTAGTTGAGATCTCCCCTGCTTTCGGGCATGATGAAGCGGTTGTTAGCAGGTCGGTCAGCTTGGGCACGTCTACCTTCAACTTCAGGTAGTCTTCTTCCACTTCAGAGAATATTGCCCCTACTGCTTGATGATCTGGAAGTGGGTTTTCTTGTACATTTGGGGCCGCGTGGTCAAATTTTAGAATCTGACTATCAATCAGGGCTTGCACTTTCAGCTTAAGGGTATAGCAGTTATCCACATTATGCCCTCTTTCTCCCATATGATAGGTACAGGTCTGGCTCTCATCAAAGCCAGGATACTTTGCAGGGTTTGCCCTAGGTGGTTCTTTCGCCACCAGGTGTTGCTCCAGCAGCATCGAAAGTAGCTTGGATAAAGGTCTCGGGAGCTGGGAGAATTGCTTCTGGGGTTGCTTTCTTCTAGGCTCTTGTACCTTCGGTGCCGACCAGGATGACCCTCCTTTGATCTGGTTAGAGTTGCTGAACGACTTAAGCTTATGGGGATCTGGTATGAATGCTATGTTGAGCCCGGCTTCCCTCTCTTTTTTAAAGGGATATTGTTTCCTAGTAGGTGCTTCGTGAGGCCTTGTTTCTCTCAAGGCCCACTCCAGCCTTTCAGCAACCTTTATCAGGTGTGCAAATGTTTGACATCCAGAAGTGTTCAGCTTGTCAAAGTACTCATAGGGGAATGCTTTCAGGAATAAGTCGATCAGCTCCTCTTCTGGGATTGAAGGCTTTACTTGGGTAGCCAAGGCTCGCCATCTCTGAGCATATGTCCTGATCGATTCGCCCCTTGTTTTTGAAGTTCGTAGAAGGTCTTCTCTTGTTGGGGCTGTAGTCGTGTTAAATTTGTACTGCCTGAGGAAGTCTTCTGCGAGATCTTCCCATCCGTCGTAATCTTCCAAATCTAGTTCAATGAACCAGGCCAGAGCGGCGCCAGCCAAGCTCTCTTGGAATGTGTTCATTAACAATGGAATGTAATCTGAATAGTGCGCCATCTTGCGCAGGTAGTACTTGAGGTGGAAACGGGGACAATCTGTCACATTGTATTTCCTTATGAACTCTGGTTCTTTATAGTCAGGAGGAGTCTCCACTTTAGCAAAAGGAGATATCTTGTCGAAGCGGGCTAACTCGTAACCTTGGCTGCTCAGGCATTCTTCGATCTTAGCCAATCTCTTAGCCTCTACCTCTGTTTTCACGGTCTGTTTTCCCTTCTCCTCTTTTTCAAGGTTGATAACAACAGGCGAGGCTTTTTGTTGTGACCGGCTATTCGGTTCATGAACATCCTCCTCTGTACGCTGTTGTTGACACCTAAATTTTGATCAACTTTTTATTTCATTTCATTTTATGCTATTTTTATTTATTTTTATTTTTATTTTATTTTATTAAAGGTTTTTCCAAAAAAAAAAATGTTCTCTGGTTCATGATCTCTCAAGAAGATCCGCACGATGGAGCAGGAGAGAGCCCCGAGAAAAGATACATGTTAGGTTTGTGCAAGAAGGAGCCACTCCTTTTCTTTTGTTTTTTTTTTTATTAATTCCACTCTCCATTGTCCCCTCTCAATGCTCTCTCCTTTATCGGCAACGGCGCCTCTCCCTTCTTTTGTGATATATTATGCTTCCCTTTTTTTTTAAAAATTCCTCGGAGGACCTCAGTTGGCAATAATGCAGCAGGATGGCTATCGAACCCAGAGCCTACATCAACAGCGCCATAAGCGACAGTTACAGGGATGCTTGATCCATCTCTAGCTGGTTTTGACCACAACTTTCCCAGAGACAAGATCCAATTGGTTTTTTTCTAAAACCACTTTGCAAGTTCAGCTTCGTTGGCATCCAATCCCTGCACAAGGAAGCTGGGTATCGTAACAAAACCATGTTTGCACATCTCCAATGATGCATGATATTTATCAAATGCTTGGCAACATTCACTTGATCCAGACCAATGCGACTTGCGCCTGCGTGCTCCATTTCCCCCCTGATCATTTTGGTCACACCACATTCAAGCTCGACGAACCTGCGACCCATTCGTTCTTTGCTCGTTACCTCACAAAACCCCCATGATCAGGCCCGAGACTCCTCTATCTATGGACCCGGTATCATCTGATGGTTTCGAGCTTTTGTTCAGCCCCGACTCGAGCCTCCCTTCAGTCCATCTACAGCCCTGACGAGTCCGGAGTATTGTTGCCCGCGAAACCGAAGCTTCTGCTCAGCCTTCCCAGCCGCCGCTCGGCCATTGTTCTGGGGTTTCCCTGACGTCCATCTGGTCAGTCACAGCTCCCCCCCCCAACATCATCTCTCTCTCTCTCTAAAGCTACGAAAGAGACTTCGCCGCCCATCTCCGCGTTCTTGAAGATGCCTTTGGCTAATGGCCGCCTCTCCTCCTACTAACGGTCGGTGGTTCGAAGAAACAAAACGGAGGAGAAGGCAGGTAGTGATGGGGGGAAGAAAAGAGACGAAGAGGTTTGCAATTCTGCTAATATTCTATCCTTCAACCAGGTAAGCACACTTCTTTTTTTTATACTCGTTTCCCTTTCCTCAGCCCAGTTTGCCAGGTTCTCCGCCTGCGTATGCAGCTTGCCATGCTTCGATGGTTTGTGATTTTTACGTATGATCTCACCTGTATGATGCTCTCCATTTAGTCATAATATGTCTGAACCACCAGGATCTTTTATTTGCTCGAGCGTGCCTTCGCCTGTGTTGTCGGCCGAGGTTTGGTCTAGCGACCATCGCTATTTCTTTTACGTTGATGGTGTTCGCACCAGCTTTGAGGTGTCGTTAGTGGTCATTCGAGAGCGAAGCTCGAACGGTGTTGTCCCGCAGTCTGTGTCGAGTGTGAGGATCGCCAACTCGGCCTTGGCCTGTTATTCGGAGGGCCTTTGAGCCTTTCTTTTAGTTGCTCCGTGGACAGGGCGGGAGCGTGGGGTCGAGATGAGACCGACGCAAGTGTTAGGATGTGCGAGTAGGAGCGCGATGGGAAGCCAGTAGCGTCGCGGATAGAGCCCACTATCGGCAGTTCAACGATGAATGAGCAGACCCGGCGTTTTGACGAGGAAAGTCTACTGAGCGTTGGTCTGGTCGTGAGGCCGAGCAAGTCCTAGCAGCGTGAGGTTGGAGACGACCAACACTGGTGGTGAATGAGAGCTCGACAGATGATGACGTCGGTTTGAGTACGATGAAGGAGATGGTTCCGAATGGTGGCGCTTCGACCAGGCGAAAGAGAGATCGAACCTTGTAATGGCAGGGCGGTCGGCAGACCCCAATGTCGATCAGCCGGCGGGGATGAGCAGAATCCATCAGTTCTCAAAGGATAGAGCGGACTGGCATTGGAAACCCGACGGCCGACGAAGTCGGCATCGGTGCCCGCTCTTGAACCAGGCGATGTCCGGTTCTTGTCGCAGCGCCGCGAGCATGGAGAAGACGTCGCACGAGGAAGAAGACGATTGAACAGTAGCATGTTGGGCTGTTCTACGTCGTTTTGGGCTAGGCGTGTTGGAGGCTGAGTTTCGTCAGCTGGGCCCTGTTCTATTTCTAACAAAAACTGGGCCCGCATCAGGTTGGAAGAGGAGCTGCCGGGCTTATTGTATTTTGGGCGTGAAGTGGTTGGGCCAGGACATTTGAAGCCCAACTCGGATGAGGAAAGGAGGTTCGGGCCTGAGGCATATGTCGTGCCGACCGGGCTCGATTCGGGCCCTCTTCTTTGGGCCCGATCAGGCCCGACGACCTAATCGAGGTCCGGGTCCGAGAACCTGACCCGGGCCCAGTTTTAATAATAAAAAAAATAATAAAAAATTCAAAAATCAATAAAAAAAAAATAGAAAATCATAAAAAACTCAAAAAAAATTCGGAATATCCTAAAAAATTCTAAAAAATTCCAGAAAATAGGAAATGGCCACATTCAACTGGCCACGACCTGTTTCGGGTCATTTGACCCCCGATCTTTCCAAAAATGACGGTTTTGCCCTTCCGGCAAACCGTCTTCAAAAAAATAAATTCTAAAAAAAATCCAGGAAAATCCCAAAAAATAGGAAATGGCCACAGTCAATTGGCCAAGGCTCATCCCGGGTGTTTTGAACCCGATCATTCTTAAAAATGACGATTTCGCCCTTTGGGCGAATCGTCTTCCAAAAATTGACGATTTTGCCCTTCGGGCTAAATCGCCTCCAAATCTTCCCATTTTACATCGGTCCTAAATCACGCCTTCCCTAAGCCCTTATGGCTATACTAGGAGGCCATGTGATGTGAATTGACGTGCATTGATGTGATTTATTTATGCACTTGATTGCGCTTTTATTTAAATTGATTGTGATTGATAGGAATAGTCTTCCAATCTGCATGAAACCCTGAATTAAACCTACCTCACCCGAACTTGCGCATGCATGAACTCTTAGCTAGGAACATCACTTGCGTTAGGTACCGAAAGGGCGTTGGTAATGACACCAGCGTAACCAAGTCCTCGAACCCAAAATCTCTAGTTCCGCAGAACTGATCGATCTCTCCCAATCGGTCAGTAAGGTTTCCGGTCTACCCTCCAAGAAAGACCAGTGGCGACTCCAAATGCATGCACAATTTGCACATGCCACCACGACCACACTAAAGGTCGAAAGCGATCGACTCTTATCGTCGAAGAATACTCCCGCCGCGATTTGGTATGGGTCTGGGAGGGCCCGCGCCGATCCAAGACCCGCGATCGGTAATCCATTAGCCGCGTCCGCTTCCGGACGGGTCGCGACAGCTGTGTATCTCTCGTCAACTCTTTATCTGTCGTATCAGGTATGAAAGAAGTACCAGCGTTGTTCTGGTTGTGAGTCGTCGTCTGTTTAGCTTGGGATGTCTCTAGCATGGCCTTAATGTCAACCATCATAGTTGCTAGGGCAGTCATCTGAGATTCCAGCATGCCTACGCGCGGAGTCAACTCTTGCTGCTCCATTCTTGTCTTAAGGCGAGTTCGGAAGCGATGTGTGGGAAATTCCGTGATGAGAGCGTACCTGTTCCGAAGAGATTTTGAGTGAGTACTTCTTTCATTTTAGCAAAAAGGAGCAGCTAATTCTTTCAGCTGCATGCTTCTTGTCAGTAGATGAGAAAAAGGGCTACTTCGTGAGCCTTAGCCTCATGCAAGTAGTTCTTTTAATCATTCCTCGACAAGAATTCATGGAATTAAAAGAAGCGTAATTTCTGACGATAGTTTTTATGCATTTGCAAAACATGTTCACATTCATGCTCATGTGTCCAAGATAGTATTCCACAGAAATAAGAATGTATGAGAAGGCATCACAATGTTTGCTTATTTTACACTTGACAGAATAGCCTATTCAAGTCTAGGACGTTTGAGGCCTAAGGTATCCTCATCATCTCAGTATGGATTCCCCTCTTCAGCCTGGGGCTCCTCATCTTCTGAACACGACAGTGGTCCCATTTCTTCAGGTATGTAGGGCTCTATTCCTGGTACGTACGGCACGATGTATTCAGGTATGTAGGGCTCGACAAGGCTTCGTCGTATCGCCTTGAAATGTTGAATGTATTCTGTGGTGGCTCTATGAGTGTTTTCTTCTCGAGTCATGTTTTCTGGCCAACTTATTTCTTCAGCCCGGGAATTCTTCAAGGAGTGTATGATGGATGCCACCTTGGTTTCAAATTGTCTCTTCTCCTCCTTCGTGAGGGTCTGGCTTGGTAAGTCAAAGGAAAAGATACCAGGTTGCGGTGGAGAAGAGATCTCCTGAAGTGCTCCAAACTGCCGAATCATCCTTCTTGGATAGTATGCGGTTGCGCCCGTGAATCCTAGCAAGGGGACTGGACCCCCGTCATCGCAGGTCAATCTGACCTTGCTCAGCGTCGGTAACCTTAGCCGCCATCGGAATTGTTCGGGTTTTAGGACTTTGAGGAAGTTCCTCCACTCTATGAAGTTGAACTTGGGAACACGTGTATAGGTTCTAGCAAATGTTTTAAGAGGGTGTGCATTGGGGCTGATTTCAGTGAAACCCATGCGGATGTGGAATTGTTTGATGTGGGATGTGAACCATAGATATAGAAGATCACTAGAAGCTCTAAAGATTCCCTTTTTGTTTTTCTTGAAACGATTTAGGGAGAGGAAGGTTTCGGCAAGGAGGATGCTTGAGTAATCCCACCCGCAACAGACTTGTCTAGCTACTACAGCCATGATAGGGTCGAAGGTGACAGTTGAGATCGGGAATAGCACAAAGCTAAAGAATGCCAAGATAAAGGCTCTACCAGATTTGGTTCCTTTAGTAGCAGGAAGGCGGGAAAATCGGTCTATAAGGAAGGATAGGGAGATCCGTCCAGAATTGTTCTTTGTATCCGCTTTGACTTCATTTAGGTTTGTGTCAAGGAATTCAGCCACCTGACTTAGGGGTTCAGGTCCTATAGGGGGTCGGACGAGCGTAGGGGTGAATTCAACTCCGATGACGGCGCTGTATTCCTCGATAATAGGAGTGATCTCTAGTCCTTCCATACAAAATGTAGCGGTGGTAGGATCCCAGTAGAGCGCCATGGCTTGAATAAAGGTAGGTGGGCACTCAATCTTTAATAGGTCAAGTAGGTACCCTAGTCGTGATTCGGCATACTTCTGGCTGGCTTCACCCATGCCATCCCACCATGACTGGAGTTCAGCTCGGGGGATTTTGAACACTTGAATATCATTCTTTCCCATCAAGTCTAAAATATGCAAATGATTTTTTAAAAAGTCAATCGTCAGAAATTACTGTAAATGTATGAATATGCAGATGTCATGAAGCATGCATGAGCTAACTTGATTGAATAATTCAATTTGAAGAAATGGAGATTATGACCCTTTTTTCAGGTCTTGAAAGCCTGACTCAAAGCCTAATTTCCATTTCAGGGAAGTGAATTATGCAATTTAGTCTGGTTTACTCAGTGACTAAGGGAAATAGCAACGTCACATTCCATTGGTCAATACATCAAAAGAGCAAAGTGGAATGAACTTTTATTACAATCAAGATGCCTAATGGAAGAAGGGTAAAGAGAGGTTTTTCAAACAAGAAAGCCATAAAATCCAATGGAACGTGAGGATCTAAATCACTCTTTTTCAGAAGTCTACCCAAATGACAGTCGGTTAGGAACTCTCCCTTAATCTAGGGTAGGGGGTTATCTTCAGTGGTTTGATCGAGAGGTTGTAGTTCCTCTGGCCACTCTCTAGTCCAGGGTATGATGACTTCGGGAGTCTTCTCGGGTTCTACTTTCTTAAGTGTGATACGCCTTGGCTTGGTCTTGATCGCAGGGCGTCTCTTCCTACTCCAAGAAGTGATCATGGGTATGTTCTCTCTGGCCAGCAATTCAGCCTTTCGACGGGTATACGCTTCCCTAGCCAGCTGGTTGCGACGCTGTTTCTTCATCTCTAGGTAATTCTTCATCCCTTCGTCTGCTTGTCGCTTGAACCTGAGGTTATCGACGTAGTAGCGGGTTTGACAGTCCTCAGCATATCCTAGCTTACGTCCAGTCAGTTCCCGCCCATGCACGAATCTAGTGAAGTGTAGCCTTGTGTTCGGTCCAGGGCGAGTGACTTTTCTCAAGTACTCGAAAGTTACCAACTCTGTTGAACTCTTAGGAAACAGCGACATCCTATCCTATAATCATTGTTGTTCCTATTAGTCACTTTGAGTAATCTTCATGATGCTAATGCATATGGGTGTATGCAATGTATGAGTCATGTCATGGAGCAGGAAATAAAGTACATTTAGAAATAAATGTCTTACCAACCACACTTTGGGGGATGTTGAATGCCCCCTGTATCAATGGGTGGTTTTAGGTATACCAACCATCCATAGACATACGCATGCGACAAGTGGGTATACTCTAAAAAAGAATCGAAAGTCAGGTGAGGAACCTACGGCTCAGGCTCCCACGATCCACACGAGGCAGATTCTTCCCCAAGGGTACCTACCCAAGAGGGCTAGATATCGCCAATGCAGATGGTAGGCTGGAACGAATACGAAAGTCTCAAGTGCCATCAAACACAATATCCTTTTCGCATCCTTTCCCTATCTAAGGTAACCTAGGTGTGGTTGCAGTCGGGGTTTGACCGCCAGTGTGTGCGATGTGTCGTGATCATCACAATGCAAAGTCATGCATAGCAGTTTGTATCAAACACCGCTTCAGCAAATACATAAAGTAAACATACATTCCCAACTCCAACCTGCAGGAAAAATGTCAACAATCACTCCACCCCTTATTTCTCCAATCTGCAAAAACATCTAACACAATGGTCAGCATACGTACCTCACCTTCGAGAGCATCTGCAGAAAATAATGTCAGATAAACCAAACAACTTTTTAATCGGCTCAAGTCCTCTGGAATTCATAACTAGAGATTCTGATTTTAGAATAAGTCCCCAGTGGAGTCGCCAGTCTGTCGCAACCCTGTCCCGAGCGCGGAGGCGGGGAGCAGGCTAATGGGCCGCCCGATCGCTGGCCTGATCGGACGCGGGCCTCTCCCAAGGCCCATTACCCAAATCGCAACTGCTGGATATACGTGGTCGACCTTCAGTGTGGTCTAGTGACATGTGATGAGTGTACATGCCAAGGAGTCGCCACCAATCGTTTCGTGGAGGGTACGATCAGAAACCCTATCGAATAGCTGTGAGTGGTCTATTCGATTCTGCGGAAACTAGAGAAGTGGGTTCGGGGACTTAGTTACGCCAACTGTCAGAGTTGACGCCCTTTCGGTACCTAAGCTGAATGGTTTATCTGATCTTAGGATTTCATACAGATGAGTGAGGTACAGATCCTAAACCTAGGAGTTCATGCAGATGGGAATTACTACCCTATCACTCATAATCAATAGAAATAAGTGCGCAAATTGAGGATCCAGTACATGCGGATAAAACACATGAAATCAGCATGGCATCCCTAATGAGGCCCTATTAGCCAAGAGAAATATCAATCAAGGCTTAGGAGTGATTTGGACATGATTCACCCATGAGGGGCAGAATCGTAATTTTGAACAATTCGGGGAAAATTTACCTGTAAAAGGGTAAACCTGTCATTTTAGACAAATTGGGAAGTCAAAAGACAGTGGAAATAGGATTGGCCATCAATCCAATCAATTTCCTATTTTTCGGGAATTTCCAGGATTTTTCTGGAATTTTCAAGTGATTTTACCCTTGGAGGGGTAAAGTCGTCATTTGGACAAAGATGAGAACTGAAAACCTCAAATATAAGGGTTGGTCGTCCACCTGACCCAAACCCTAACTTCAAGCAATTTTCAGAACTCGATTGAGACAAGAAAGACGATTTTCCCATTAAAGGGCAAAATCGTCATTTTGAGAAAAGAGGTGGGACACGAAAACCCAAGCCTAAGAATTGATCGCCTACTTGACCCTAATTCTTACCTTGGTATTATCGGTCTTATCTCGCATACACAGCAGAGGCGACTTACCCCTAAAGGATAATGTCGTCAAGTCTTGGAAGAACGGATAAGAAACCCCAAAAATAGGGTTGACCAGTTGTCTGTGGTCAACCCTCGATTTTTGGGGGGTTTCTGGAATGTCTAAGATTTTCCCACAATTTTTTCATATTTTTTTGGAATTTTCTGGCATTTTCTAGCATTTTTTTTGGATTTTCTGAAATTTTTCCGATTTTTTTTTAAAAATCATTTTCTGATTTAAAAAAAGTGATTCGGACCGGGTCGACCCGACCCAATCGGGTCGGAACCCGGCCCAGACCCGGACCCGCGCGTGCCCCAGCTCCAAAACGACGCCGTCCCCTCCTTTGAATTGTCGGACTTGATCTGACGGCCTTCATTGCGCCGCGTGGCTATTCCACGTCCACTGGATAACCTGACTGGAATCTACGGTTCAGATTAGGCGAAGACTCGATCAGGGCCGTCTGATCAGATTACTTAAACCTACGGCCATGATTAGATTCTAAGATTCGATCTAGACCGTTGATTCACACTTACCTAAACGACGCCGCACGGCCACTAACCTACACGACACCGTTTCAGCTCGTTTTAATTTTCCAATTTTAAAACGTTTTCGAATAATCCTAATTTCTAATCGGGCGGTCACCATTTATTGGACTCGATTATTCTCGGCCGTTGGATTCTTTTTATTTGAATAACAGACTCAACGGCCATGCTGACTCGACATCCACGTGGACCAATCACGTGTTGCCACCTAGACCTTTGACCTATTGACTGCGCCACGTGAGCTTCGTCTTCAACCTCGCGACTCCGGCAGAATGGACGGCTGCAGTTCTCCGGCGATGATCGTGCGGTGAAATCTTAATTGAATCACTCGAGACCAACGGAGATCGACTCGTAATCATCTCTAGTTTAACATATCTGAGAATTATAGCGCATCGTTCACAAAATTGTAAGCATCGAGCAAGGTGCCGAGTACGGCCATGGAGGTTCGATCACACAGACTTACTCGAAATCAGATCGATTGACTCATATATCGACACGACAGGAAGTATATAGAACTTACCTCGAGCTCCGATTGAGCTCGCTCGGCCCAGATTTGGCTGGGCAAGAATCGGCTATGGAGGCTAAATCGGAAGACTCGATTCGGGGTATGTGAGCAAAATCAATGCAAAATGAAGATGCGAACATGGTCAGTGACGTTCAAGGAATGAAAGGCACACACTAATTGCAAGAAGGATCATGGAATGTGTGAATCGCCATGAATGCCCAAGGAAGAACTTGAGACTGCGACTCACTTGTTCTTGCGATTTCGCGGGGCGCGGCCGGCGGCGATCGCTTCCTGGCGCTCTGGGCGGTCTCCTGGAGGTCTCCCCGAGCTTTGGTCTAGCCTGAAAAGGCCTGACCGATGCTCTGTGGATTCGAGCTCTGTCCTCGACAATGGCGGTTGGAGGACGAGCTCACTCTCTCTCCTTCTCCTTCTCTCTCGATTTGGTTTCGCCCTTTACAACTGAATCTGTTCCTCCTTTTAACTGAAAGCCAACGTAGGCTTATATAGCCTGTTGGATTTTTGGCGCCGAACGGTGGAGCTTCAACCAACTCCATTTGGCACGTGTAGTCACGTGCAAATAGGTCAGAACGACGTCGGGGAGGATGGGCATTCCGTTTAGTCCCTTTTGGTTCCGCGGTGAGCTTCATTTCGCACGAATTTGGCAAGGATTTGAGCAGTTTTTGCCTTTGTTGACTTTTGCAGGTCCGAAGGTTTGACTGGCCGATTGCTCCTTGCCCCGGCGGCCATTGATCGTCGTTCTAGCTCCAATCGACGGTAAGTGATCTAAGGAACTAAACGCCCACCATTGCGTCTTCAATTGAGGTCGATTGGCCCGTCAATTTCCCCGTCAAAGTTCGTCCTTCCACTGTTCACTCGCCAGGAACCTGAGGAAGACGATGACACTGTAGCAGACCGGTTCGACCGGTCTGACCGGCGGTCTGACCGGTCTGAACCGGTCCCGAATAGGACTTTTCAAATTAAGCCCAAATTAATGGGAAAATTTTGCAATTGAGCCTCATAATCGAATCTAGGGCATGAATTCTATCTAGAAATGTGGTTTTGCCCAAAAGTTTTCATCAATTTCTACAAAATCCCCAAATTCTCATTTGATTGGAAATTGGGGATAGTGTAATTGAGGGTGCAAATGATCAAATTGAGTTAAACCACCTATGCCAATTGATTTAAAATGGTGAAATCCATTGGGTAGCATGTTCAATTTGTAATGATAGTTCTTAAATTGAAAGTAATTTCGATTATGCTCAATTTCAAGGACTAAAATGCAATTATGTTTGTAATTGAACAGTTTGTCCGAGCATTTAGGTCAAACTGAAATAGGGGACAATTAGATTGAATGTCAAGATCCTAGAAAATGCCTAAATTGCAAGTTAAAAGACTCAATTGTTATTTTTTCTTCAAATTCAATAGTACGGGTTACAAAGGAACACCTAAAATTGAATCTGATTTTGGATTTTTTGTGAGGTCAAAAATACAAGGGATAAAAAGGAAAAATATTGGATATTTTTCCATATTTTTGTGACCTCAAATGCTATTTTTCTTGATTTTTTAAGTGTTTTTCTATTTTCCAAAAATACTAAAAAATATGAAAAATGTGAAAAATTATTTTTTGGTCAAGAATGGTTCCTTGGGCTTGGCCAAGGCCACCAAAGTTGATTTTGTAATTTTTTGACTTTTTATGAATTTTTTTGTGATTTTTCAAAAATAAAACTAAAAAAGACTTGGTCAAAAATCAGGTGTCAACACCTCTGTTGTCCACATCGAACCATAGCCTTCTCGACTTCTGAGGCAAATTCATGATTGAGTCCTTAGTAGTTCATCCTCGATTCCATTCAAGATTCTCCAATGACTATTTATTCCATCAATCTTACAACGGTTACGCTCTTCCTCGTTGGCACGTTTCCTCGTCCTTGAACTTTAAAATTCCCACTCTCAATTTCAATGTTCTTTCCCCAGGTATTCAGAAGTCTGGATTTTTCTCCCTGTCACTTTTATTCACACTATCTCTTTGTCATTAATGTCCGTGGATTAACATACCTTAGTCTCTTCCTGACCCTCAGGTCCAATGCTTGAGGTAGTTGTTATGCCCGTCAATCGGCAAACTTCCGATTTAGAAGTTGAATCTCTCACTTCATGAGGTAAGGTCTGCCCTCCAATTGCCAAGCTCACGATGCTCAATTTCCTACTATACACATCCGCTACCGTATTCGCCTTTCCATAGCGATATGAAATATCTTCCTTCGTCCTTAAGCAATTTCATTCATCCACATTGCTCCTCGTTCATTTCTCTTAGGCAACCAAATACTTTAAGTCCTCACGGTCTATGTGAACTCACATCTTTTCTTCACGCAAGTAATGTTTCTCAAGCTTTATCACAAGGACGTTTGTGAGCCAACTCCAATCATGCATTCGGCACTCCAACTCGTAGGGTCTTACTATCGCGACATACACCCAATGTCCACTTCAGATCTCCTTGTTACGCTTCATATCTCTTTTCTACGACATGTCATTACGTTATCAGGATTTTTCCAATTCCAAACGGAAATGCCGTTGTCGACGTGATCACCAACTTGACTTAAGTCCTTAAACTCCTTCGTGTTCACCTATCCATTCACGATACATTTCATTCTTAGTCAGTCCTATCACCAGATTAACTATTGCGGGGATTCCTCTCACGCATCATCCACAATAATCCAGCAGGTTTAGAAAAACCTCAAGCCTTAGTAGCTCACATCGACCTTACTCAATCCACTATCATTTCCCACCCTTGAAGGTTCCACATGGATTCTATTTTCCACAGACTTTACGTCTTAAGAAACGCCATCTTATTAAGCCGAAACTCGCATTTATTACTCTTCGCATACAGCGAGTGTTCATGTCCTTCTTGACTCTTCGAATAATTTGATCATCGTCTCTAAAGACGGTAACAATCGATCCAATTACTCCTTGAATACTCAATTCGATTGTTATCAGTTCTTCTACTTCCAAGTGTCGAATCATTTCAACTGTCCATGGTACCATTCACTTGAGAGCTCATATCTTTGCTCTCTATTCTCAAGGGTCCTCACTAGGGCCATACAATATTTCATTCAATTTTGTCACTCATTCCTCAGGAAGCATTAGTGCCTCAGCTTCTGGGTTTCACAACCAGCTAATGCAACCATGTCTCAATTTCATCAATTTAACCGAACGTCGACATTATCCTGGAATTCAATGCTATCTACAGGACAGTTTCTCAGACTTCACTTCCAGGGATCATTCAAATTCTGCATCTTCTTCCTCAATCCAGACGATCAATCTTAATATCAAGACAATTCGGATGTTCTCTACCTTTCACACTAGGGCCTCTTACCCTATGAAGGAAACTATACACTTCAATGGCATTCCCTTGCCTCGAGTCCACCTTGTCCTTCTCGTTCCATAGGACGTCTATACCACAACAATGCCTTTACTTTAGAATTCAGATGCCACCGTACTTAGCCTTCCTCTTTCATTAACTCAATCACCTCAAGTGACAAGGTTTCAAGGATCGAGGTCCCTTTTTGGTTTCCACATATCCACACCTTGGAAATTCAATTCGAATAAATCAAGTCACCATGCGGCTATAATCCAAGCACCCTTTTCGCTTATTCAGCCATTCATTAGAACCGCGCGTAGTCAGGACTATCAAGTCCATTCACTTTTCTTTCCATCAGCAACCATCTCATGGCCCAATCATTCTTAAGGACAACGCCTTATCCTTTAGGGAATAACAGCTTATAATTCCATCTCTAATGGTTTAAGTTCATTCTCAACCAATCTCATAGAATTATTAAACCCAGGCAACTAATATGGCAATTTTTCCCTTAACACTTCCCATGACAAAAGAGACGGACTATCAATTCAATTTTTTCCACTATGGGCCTTACGCCCAGGTAAACAGCCTATCAGCCATTCCTTATAGGCAGTTTCTATGATCCGTAAGCGTTAACTTTCTCACTAATACCTCTTCCGATCATTTGACCTTTTCATTTATGCTTATTACAGCTTCTCAAATTCATAAGCATTGTCGCGACCCTCTCGAGGTTGTCGGGCTCTCGAGGGCTAATGGGCCGTCCAGTCTGGTCGGACGCGGGCCTCTCCCAAGGCCCATTACCCAAATCGCAACGGAGGTATGCGTAGTCGACCTTCAGTGTGGTCTAGTGACATGTGCTAAGTGTGCATGCCGAGGAGTCGCCACCAATCATTTTTTGGAGGGTATGATTGGACCACCCTATTGAATAGTCGGGAGTTTCTATTCAATTCTGCGATAACCAGAGAACTGGGTTCGGGGACTTAGTTACGTCAACTGTCAGAGTTGACGCCCTTTCGGTACCTAAGTTGACTGAATTTTCTGACCAAAGATTTCATGCAGATGAGTGGGGTACGAGTTCTAAATCTAGGAGTTCATGCAGATAGGAATGACTATCATAGCAATCACAATCAATAATAAAGTGCACAAATCGATGAATTCAAGTGTACAAATAAATCACATGGCATTCCTAATAAGGCCATATTGGCCTAGAGAAGCATCAATCAGGCTTAGGAATGATTTAGACATGATTTTGCCCATCAGGGGCAAAATCGTAATTTTGAGACAAAGGGGACAATTTGCCCAAAAAGGACAAAATCATCATTTCGGAATGAATCCGGAGTCAAAACAGGTTTGGTCACTCAATTGACCCGTTTCCTATTTTTTGGCAATTTTCGTGATTTTCGGGAATTTTAGAAACCGATTTACCATTCGAAGGGTAAAATCGTCATTTTCTAAAAATGGAAATGAAATGTGGAAATCTTAGACATAAGTTTAGCCACCCATCTGGCCCATCACCAAATTCTAAGCAATTTCCACAATTCATCAGAATATCAAAGACGATTCACCCTTTGAGGGGTGAAATCGCCATTTTGGATTAAATGGGAGAAAATCCCAAAAATGAAAACAAATCAATTTTTTGTCATTTTCAGCCTTGGACAATTTTTAGAATATTTCTGCAATTTTTCTCAATTTTTTTGTTTTTCTTTAATTTTTCCATTTTTTTGGCATTTTTGATTTATTAATATTTTTTTTATATTTTCAGAAAATATTTTAACAAAAAGCATGTCTTTGACAATAGATAACACTCAACCAGATAAATAAGCTAACCACTAGACTGAAACAAATACATACAAATCAAGTCTATAAATGCAATATTTTAGAAAAATAATCATGATATACGGATCGGGTACGTAAAACATACCGGATTAGACACCGGCCTTCAATCGCCCAGCCCCAGCCTGCGACCATCCCCATGCCCGTTACCTGTCGATCGCCATTAGAATGTCGATAGTCAATTTCACAAATTAAGACTAAAAAATAAAAAAAATTTAAAAAATTAAAAAATTGGACACTGTTCATGCACTGTTCCGACACTGTTCATGCACTGTTCGGATTGGGCACTGTTCATGCACACGTCCGACACGCTCGACACGCTCCGACACGTTCGACACTCTCCGACACGTCCGGACACGCTATGACACGGCTCGACACTCTCCGACACGCCCGGACACTCTCCGACACGTTCGACACTCTCCGACACGCTCCGACACGTTCGACACTCTCCGACACGCTCCGACACGTTCGACACTCTCCGACACGCTCCGACACGTTCGACACGCTCCGACACGGCTCGACACTCTCCGACACGCTCCGACACGCCGACACGCTCCGACACGTTCGACACGCTCCGACACGGCTCGACACTCTCCGACACGGCTCGACACACTCCGACACGCTCCGACACGCCGACACGTTCCGACACGCCGACACGCTCCGACACGCCGACACGCTCCGACGACGGGGTGGTGACCCGAGGCCGTTTCTGAGCTCCACCAGCGGCGCGTAGGCTCCACAAGCTCCGAGGGAGGAGGTAGGACTCCGGGGCAGTCACCGGAGGCGATGGCGGTGACGGATTTGGCCCGATCCGAAACAAACCCGAACCAAACTCCGAAACGGGTGGAGGTCGCGGGTCTTGAGTTGTTCACGGCGGCTTTGAGGTACGACGGCTAGCGACGACGGCGGAAGGATCGAAGGCGAAGGCAAATAATGCACGAAGGTGAGGAATCCTTTTTTTTTTTTTTTTAAGAAGAAGAAGAAGACAAGAAGAAGAAGAAGAGCTCCTGAAGAAGAGGAAGGAGAGGAAGAAGATGAAGTCGCGGGAGGAGAAGAAGCCAGCGACGGATGAGGGGAAAGGTGAGTAAATAATAATAAAAAATAAAATAATAATAAAATAAAATACTAAAAAGTAAGAATAATAATAAAATAATCAAAAGCAAAGACAAAATGATTAGTTCCCTTTTCCTTTTGAATGATTATGTTTTCACTCCTTTTCCTTTTAATCATTACTAATATTTTTGCCAATTTCAATTTTATGGTGATCAGAAAACGCCCAAAATCGAACCTGAATTTTACTATTTTATGAGGTTCAAAAGTAAAGAAAATTAAAAATAAAAATACTGACTATTTTTCTATATTTTTGTGACCTCAAATACTACTTTTCTTGATTTTCATTTTATTTTTATATTTTTCGAAAATAATAATAATAAAAAATACGAAAAATATGAAAAAATATTTTTTTATCCAAAATGGTTCCTTTAGCTTGGCCAATGTTACCAAAGTTGATTTTGTAATTTTTCAGCTTTTTATGGATTTTCTATGAATTTTTGAAAAATAAAGGAAACAAAAAGGTTGATCAAAATTTAGGTGTCAACAGCTGCCCCTCTTTGAGAGGAATCTCGTTAGAGGAATCTCTCAAAGATAAGGTGACACCTGAGTCCTGATCGACTCGACTTGGGAAACTAAAGGAAAAGGAGTCATGACATCCAATCTTCATGCTTGTCCATGTATGCTCTTTCTTGAAGGGGGAAACGTTCATTTGACATGAGAGAGTGAGATAGTAGAGAGACATACCTGCCACTTACCTGTTCGATGCTGCCGGTTGCGACGACTTTCAAGAGGATGCCTAGGACTCGTCATTCAGAATATCCTAGGGAGGTTAAGCTTTGACCTGTATGGTAGGTCATACCATTATGGGATTCCTAACGGCTAGGAATCTAAGGAAGGCGCATCCCACGCCCTGAGATTTGCCAAGGATTTTGATCCGTATGGTGGATCGGACATTTGTGTCGATGCTTATGGCGGTACTTACCAATGAGTTGACCCTTATGGCGGTTTCTACCATTGTTTGACCCTTCAGGCGGTATCTACCTTTGTTTTGACCCTTCAGGCGGTTTCTACCTTTGTTTGACCCTTCAGGCGGTATCTACCTTTGTTTTGACCCTTCAGGCGGTTTCTACCTTTGTTTGACCCTTCAGGCGGTATCTACCTTTGATTGACCCTTTAGGCGGTTTCTACCTTTGAGTTGACCCTTCAGGCGGTTTCTACCTTGATTTGACCCTTCAGGCGGTATCTACCTTGAGTTGACCCTTCAGGCGGTATCTACCTTTGTGTTGACCCTTCAGGCGGTTTCTACCTTGGTTTGACCCTTCAGGCGGTATCTACCTTGTGTTGATCCTTCAGGCGGTATCTACCTTTGTTTGCTTTGAAAAGGGGTCTCATGACGAGGGTTCTCCACGTCCGATGAGACTGCCTAAATTTTGAAAAGGGGTCTCATGACGAGGGTTCTCCACGTCCGATGAGACTGTTTGATATTTTTGAAAAGGGGGTCTCATGACAAGGGTTCTCCACGTCCGATGAGACTGTTTGATATTTTGAAAGGATTTTTTTTAAGGGTTTCTCTTCCCCAAGAAAATATTGGTAATCTTTGAGAGGACAGCAATTGTCCAATTGACAAAATTTTATGACTTAAGCTTTAGTCATGAGATGTGCATTTTGATGCTGGAGGTTATCCAAAACATTTTTGCAACGTGCAAATGTGATCACGAATCCCTTGCATGGAAAATCTGGATCCACAGTTTGAAAATTCCCAAAAAGAGTTTGCTCAAAACGTCAATTGGAATATTTCTCGACAAGGAGGCCATCTCACCTGTTTTGAGGTGATGATTTTTAGGGGATGCACTCAATTCCCTACTGACCTGTGCCTAGGTTTTAGGCTCATTCGCAGCGCATACATTTTGATCGGTCGGGAGGTCTTCCACGGGACCGTAATGTTGGGCTTGGATATTGGTTTTCAAGGGGGACCCGCTTTGGAGTCGGGGCCATCGAATGAAAATCTTCACCATCTGCTCCGGGTTTACAAGTCAAGAACCCTGCAAAATGAGAAAGAAAGAGTCTTGCTCGTACTTCTTCGAGCTAAGCTATATGTTAACCCAAGTGTCTTAGTCAGAGAAGACTGTTTCAGGGTTGTAACATTGGTAGGATTGGGGACCGAAAAAGGCTTGTTTTTGGCCCAGAAATCACGAAGGATTCGACATTGGTGATCATTGCAAATTTGTCACATGTCTTTTCCATTCTGCATCTTCCATTTTTGAGGTGTGCAACCGCTTTTGAGGTGTGCACAAATCCTTTAGAGAACGTCTCTTGTGGTATTAAGAGATTGACAATTCTGTCCGTGTTTTTGCACCACGGCTGACATCGTTTGGGGAGCAGTCTTCTTGATCTGACTCCTTTATGGGTTTTTCTCTCTTCCCAACTAGGCTTTATTGGGGCTCAATCAAACAGTTTTCACGAGCATCGGCCTTGCTTTTACCAGGCACTTTGCTTTTTCTTGATGCTGGGGATTTTTTGTTGAAATCCCGCCTTTTCTTTTCCTTTGGAACTACGATGTTCAGAAAATTGTGCTAGATATACAACTTGAATCATAGCACACTTAAACGCCGATATGAGATTTTTCTATAAATCCCATCTCTTGATTTCTTCCGTTCTTGGAGTGATACAGTTTCTATCTTGAAACATCCCATGATCACCAACAGGGGTTTATGAAATGAATTCGCAGGCTCAACTTGGCTGTGCAAAGGATATGGTGTGTGGGATAGAGAATGAATGCTTCTCGTCATCCTATGGCACTTGGATTACCATATAAACAACACACAAAGATTAATGTTAGTCCGAGCAAGAAAATTTCTAACCATTTTCTCCTGATGCTGCTGGACTTACTTCCTTTTTGCCCCGGTGTGGGGTGGTTCTTGACAGGGTTAAGAATGAAAACCGTCGTTCAAGTGGGTTGTCAACGGTCACCTGTAGTGTTTATGATATGAAACGAACGCCTCCGTCGTCCCAATCCATGTAATCGCTGCGAATGGTCCCTACCTCCGTAGGTCCAGATTTTACTATTTGATTCGCTCCACTCATCTCTCAAGTGTATGTAGGATGTGTTTGGATTTGAGCTTGCCTCTCTTTTGAGGAAACATCCTTTTGAGAGTTTTGAACAACTTTTGATTGGAAAAATCTCTTTCGTTTTCCCAAAAATTTTACCCGTCAAGGGGATTTTATGGTGCACAATGCGTGTTCAGACAACCTCATGTTTCAAAACATGAATGCCAATGAAGTTAGAATTCCATGTCTTTTCTAGACATCAGATTTTGAAAGCTTTTTCTTTTTCTCTCTGTGTTTTTTTTTTGTTTAACATCTTCAATGGATTGGGGGAAAGGGATACCTACCTGTCCACCGTGGCTGGAGATCCCTGAAAATGTAAAAGAAGCATATCATTGTATGTTCACGAATTTTTCGAAAATCGAAACGATACATCCTACCCTCATGTACCCTAACAGGTAGTATGTGGGATGTAAAAACTTATTCGTCTCCAAGGCGATTCCCCTGTCAAGGATAAAAAATAAGTGTTAATTCATATTCCCAAATTCAAGACAAATTGGGACGATACAACTTTACTCTTGATTTTCATCCCATTCTGATGTTGCGTATTGATATGAACAATCTCTATCAAATCCACCTATCCATGCTTGGAGTGTTTGTAACATCAATGGTTCATCTGCCCCCCAGCTGGGCAACGTTTGTTTAGCCATTTGAATGCATGGCCTTTTAGGGCCTTGTCTCTTTTTATCACCTGAGAGGAAGAAGAGAGGAAACATTATCCCATGATCTGATTGAAGATCAACTAGGAACGATACGTCCTTTTACCAAACGGGTGGCTCCGCGGCCGAATGTATCTTGTATTGAAGGAATGGATTCCATTATGCTCTGCGGGTGATAATTATGGTTCATGGAACTTGCTCTACGGATTAAGTGATTAATCCACGGCCTTCGGCTTGAAGATGCTCAAAGGGTGATGTTGACACTCACGCGCAATTAGTTCTAGATATTAATGAAAGATGTTCCCGTGGGAACCTTACAGTGCGATCAACAACATATGCAATAGGAGTATTCAACCCCTTTTCTCGAAGCATTTTTCATCGAGTAGCCATGCCTTGCATCAGACGTTTGATCACCGGCCTCGCGTCACCACTGCGATGGTCCTTCGGCTCCAAATTGATCGAGCCAAAGATTGAACTCATCGCCAAGGAAATTGCTCGGGTCTTCGAGCCATTGATGTTCAAGTTGGGTATCAACGATTGTTGGGGGCAGATTTCTTTCATTGCCTTCGTTGTGAGGGATTTGAGTCTTTGAGCTGGAACCTTCATCATTGCCCTGTTGGGGTTGAGACATACATTCCCGAAGAGTATTGATCCAAGTGTCCAGCTCCTCATCAAAGAAATCACCTATTCTTTCTAGCCCTTGGTGCCCAGATTGGGTGTCGTCGACTGCAGGCGAGGGATTCCTCTCTTTGCTCTCGCCGTGAGCAATTTGACCCCTCGAATTGGAACTTCCTCCGATGACCGGCAGGTTCATATGTGCACTCTCTACCAATGCCAGATCCGCTTCAGGGACAGCATTAATGACTGATTCGCGCTCAAACTGAGGAATTTCTATGTGCTGGAACTGTGGCATATACTCCTGAGGAGTATTGAGATAGCTCGGCGGAGCATTCTGATTTGGGTTAGAGGAGTCGCTGACACGACTGCTAGTCCCGTCATTGCTGAAACACGGTTGGGTGCTCTTGGCTCTCCAATCATCATGGTTGTAACTCTGCCCAGCACTTGAGCTCCAACTGGCTTTATGATGGTTTAACGCTATCCTTCCATCCCTTAGCAATCTCCTATAGTACTTGAGGTGAGACTCAACGTTAATTCTAGAGAGCCCCGGCACATTTATAATCTCGAGTATGCGCAGTGGGCTAGCCGAATCAACTCCCAGTTCTCGAATTGCATCAACAAATTTGGTGTGAAGCTCATAGGTCCAGTAAAACCTTGTTCTCTTATCACCCAAAATATCGTCAATACTTCGGTAGCTATTCTCTACGGGATCTAGTCGTTTCAAAAGTTGTCCAGGGAGGGACTCACCGACTTTGGATTGGCTGGCTGCGACAGCGAGTTCGTCATTGAGAGAATTCCCCCTGTGATGATTCATATCCCATTTCTCAGAGGATGTTGGTGTTGATTCTATGGTGTTGACTTGCTCATGCAGATCTCAGGCGGTATCTGGCTGTGTCGAAAAATGCTGTGGAGAATACGGTAACAGCTGAGCGTTATTCGTCAACAGGGATGGTTCATCGAGGAACACCTCGCCGAGGACAACAGGATTACCACAATTAAGGCATGTGGCCTTGGTCAGAGCTTCCTTATATCTCGCGCTTTCAGCTTGAAGCTTCTCATTCTCCTCCTTCAGGACCAGTAACTCATGGTCTGCGTATTGCTGTTTCACCCGGGTTCGTTTGTTGGCGAACCAAAACTTGACCTTCGAAAGCTCCAATCCTATTTTTCGGCTCAACTCCATTTTCTGTCGTTTGCTTGGAGTGGGGCATTCATTGAAGAAAGCTTCGAGCTCTCGGATTTGGCCTGGAATGTGGCGTTGTAGTTGCTTCCTTTTCCGACTCCGGTCATCATTGTATACTCCTTCTTCGTAGCTGAAACCTAGAATTTCATCGCTGGAGGAGTCAGTCTCTATGGCCTTCGAGCAGGATTCAGCTCCAGGATCTTCAAAGTATCCCAGCAGTTCGTGCTCAAAAATGTCCAGGTCGGGCGTTTCTAGCAGATGGGAATAACT
This sequence comes from Rhodomyrtus psidioides, assembly GCA_021437785.1. Lineage (NCBI taxonomy): Eukaryota > Viridiplantae > Streptophyta > Magnoliopsida > Myrtales > Myrtaceae > Rhodomyrtus > Rhodomyrtus psidioides. The sequence continues at coordinate 3,224,037 of JAILYB010000040.1, read as the reverse complement.
TTTAAACATGATGGATCGGGGTATCTCGGGCTGATCTAGTTCACTCAGCTTTCTCAATTCGCTCTTACGTGTTTGCTCACTCTAGAAATTTTCTCAAGTGATTGTGCGTGTCCTGGAACCATCCTTCAGGCTGCATATGAAGACCAGCAAGCAAGCGCTCCTCCCGAGATCCTGCAATTACTCATCGTCTGTATTCCCCTTTCTTTTTCCTCGTGATAGGATCACAAACTCTCTTGCATTGATTCGGTTTCATCGAGTATTGCGCTCGTCCCCTAGTTCAGTCTTCAAAGTGGTGGGTCTACAATCTTTCGGCGCCTTTTATGATTTGCTAGGCCCGAGAACGTGGGGAGCAGCGGTGGACCCGCAATTAATGACTCCGTTTAATTCATTTAGCTCTATAGGAATTAGCGCTATGATCTTCTCTCAACCCCTTTTCATCGTTCAAACGAAAGTGGCATTTTCCCTGTGCATGCTGTTACTCTTCATTTCAGCATCCCGGGCGCTTGGTGAGGAATGAGTTCGTGGCCACTCAAAATTTTAAAGACTGTCTCTGGTTTCAGACTTAATCTAACAATGGATCATCACAACTGAGCATGACGATGTTCGTCGATAGCGTTGGTTTTAATATAGAATTAACTATAGTCATTAAAGAAAAATGTTCCCGTAGGAACTTTACAACGGATAAAATGAGTGATCTACTCGTGAACATGTTCTTCTTTCTATGGGTGTTCGTAGTGACCGACCCATCGTGCCCCGAGTCAGGTGCTAGATCATGGCTGTCCAAGCATGCCAGCTTCCCACTGATTGAACAAGGCATCGAGCCCCTCATCGAAGAAATCGTCTGTCGTGGGTTGACCAGCGGCAGGCAGAGCACCAGCCGACTGCTGCTCGAATGGAGGAGTGCGCACTCGCTGTACTTGTGACACGCGCTCTTGAGAAGTGTTGAAATGGCCTGGGAGGACATTCTGATCAGCTTTCAGTTTGCCGGTGGTCGGGTTGCTAGCTTGATTGATGCTTAGATTTGGCCGGGTATCTCTTGATGCCTGAGCATTACAATGGCGGTCGCCTCTAGCTTTTGAGCTCGAGACTGATTCCTCCCGGTTTAGCTCCGCTCGACGTTGTCTTAATAGCTTTCTGTAGGCAGCAAGGTGATTCCTGACCAGCTCCTTACTAAGCCCCGGTACATTCATGGCCTTAAATATGCGCGTCGGAGTTGCTGAGTCGATCCCCATTTGGTGAACCACATCTAGGAATTTGGAATGCAGTTCAGGGGGTGTTGACACCTGATTTTTTTACCATTTATTATTGTGATTTTTATTCTTTAAAATTAATTAAAAATATCAAAAAAGGTCATAAAATCACAAAATCGATTTTAGAAGCCTTGGTTTAGCCTTAGGAACCAATTTTGAACAAAAAATATTTTTCGGTATTTTTAATATTTTTCGAGTTTATTTAATTATAAAAATACCCAAAAAATCAGAAAAGTACCATTCGTGGTCAGAAAAATACCCAAAAATATTCGATAATTTTGTTTTAATTTCCTCTTCAAGTGTGTCACTTTAAATCTCAAAAATTCGGCTCGGGTCACTATGTTCCTTCACAAACATAAACCCGAACCGAGCCTAAAAAAAAAAAAAAAAAATCCTTTTCGAGGCTTTTAGTTTTCAATTCTCCCTTTTTATAAGCTATGACATTGGATTCTAAAGTCTTAAAGTGCAATTAGGTCAATTTGCCCTCCAATTTAATCAATTTTTACCAAAAGGGCTTAATTGCACATTTTTCTTTCAATTAGTCCCCGGTTTCACGGATGTATACATATGCTCTACGTATTTATACATCATACATATTTATACGTTATGCATATTTGTACTGTTTGGTAACCTCTTTAACTCTTGTAATAATAATAATGGTTATTATTTTTAACACCTTTGTTAGTGCCTTTTTTTTTAGCATTTTTGTATTGTGAGTGCTATTACTAGTGCTATTTTTAAATAGCATTTTTGTATTATAAATTGTGAGTGCTATTGTTAGTGCTGTTTTTAAATGACATTTATTTATCATAAATTGTGAGTGCTATTGTTAGTGCTATTTTTAAATGGCATTTATTTATCATAAATTGTGAGTGCTATTATTAGATAGAATTTATAATTGTTAGTGCTATTTTTAAATAGCATTTTTGTATTATAAATTGTGAGTGCTATTGTTAGTGCTATTTTTAAATAGAATTTTTGTATTATAAATTGTGAGTGCTATTGTTAGTGCTATTTTTAAATGTCATTTATTTGTGAGTGCTATTTTTAGATAGAATTTATAATTGTTAGTGCTATTTTTAAATACAATTTATTGGAAGGTATTTTTGGCTATAAAAGGATGGCAAGAGTTTTGAGGTTGAAGAGAGAGACATTTTGTAGAGTGTGCAAATTTTTGAAAGCTTAGAGAGAAGAACACAAACACTCTCTATATTCTCATCATCTTGAGTGAGCAAAATATACTAAGTTCGGAATATTGATTCCGCATATTGCTAGCACAATTGTTGTGGAGTTATTAGTCGTCTCCCCGTTCGTCAATTGGTGGTGCGTTCGAACTAGATGCATAACACTTGTGGAGGCTGAGATCGAAGAACATCGAACCGACACCTCCGTTCAAGCACGCTACGAGAGGTAATCTATTTACTCCCTTTGAGGCTTTGTGATTTTTTTCGATTGAAATGCACGAAGTACGCCTCTGGAGATACATGTATGGGTTGTTATTTATTTCCGCTACGTGTTACGTGGATCCCAACAGTGGTATCAGAGCCGATCCTTAGGTGTTTTCGTGCATTTAATTGATTTTTTGCAATTTTTGCAATACTATGGCCAATATGTATTAACGAATTGTTCGTCTTACATGGCTAATGGAGGTTGATTATTTTATATGATAAATTAATCAACGTAGCAAAAATTGAGACTAAATCAATTTTGAATCGAAAATTTATGGCTATCTTATTTTACATAAAAATTCTGAATATGATTCAACGTAGAATTTTTATTGTGCCTTCCTAAGTTTTAAATTGTGAATTTATTACTTACGTGGAAGGGTGGTGATCATGGAAAAATCCCTAATCAATGTGATTGATGTATATATGAATGTATGATGATTATTTATATATTTGGGGTTGTAGTTATTAAATGGAGGCTGCGTACTCCTTTTATTTTTCATGTAATCTTTATTTTTAGCATAGTCAATTGTTGATGTAAATGCTACGAGGATTACGTGGGGGAGCCTTTTAAGTCGGCGAGCTCTTTGGGGCCCAATTCTTGAAGAGTTCAAGAAACCAAGAAGAAGCGAAGAGCGGCTCTCCGTTATTAAAATATTAAAATGATTAAATGTGGTCTCATTGGCTCGAGACCCATTAAATCATAATTCCATTATCACCACGTAGGATAGATGTTTATGTGATTGACATCTATTTATTTATTATGATTACGTGAGCATGTTAAACCGGTTAATGTGCAATGTCAGACTTACCTCACCCAAAATTGCGCCTGCATGAAATCCTAGTTAGGAAAATCACTAGCGTTAGGTACCGAAAGGGCGTTGGTAACGACACCAGCGTAACCAAGTCCCCGAACCCAAAAACTCTGGTTCCGTAGAACTGATCGATCTCTCCCAATCGATCAGTAAGGTTTCCGGTCTACCCTCCAAGAAAGACCGGTGGCGACTCCAAATGCATGCACAAGTTGCACATGCCACCACGACCACACTAAGGTCGAAAGCGATCGACTCTTATCGTCGAATCCTTCTGAAAAATACTCCCGCCGCGATTTGGTATGGGCCTGGGAGGGCTCGCGCCGATCCAAGACCCGCGATCGGTAATCCATTAGCCGCGTCCGCTTTCGGACGGGTCGCGACAGCTGGCGACTCCGCTGGGGACCTTTGCTCTAGAACATGTGATTCTAGACCTCAAGTGGACTTAGGCCGTAATTAAAACGCTGAGTGATTTCTTCTAACCTTACAGGCACTCTTGAAGGTGAGGTAAGTTCGCTCATGATAGGTGTTATATGTTTTTGCAGATTGGAGTGATAAGGGGGGTAGTCTGTGATTGACGTTGTCTTATGCAGGTTGGCGTAGGAATGAATGATTGTGTGTATGTTTTATATTGAAGCGGTGATTGTTAAATAAGATGCATGTTTATCGCTTTAGCACGACACCGAAAACACACACAACCGCGCCTAAAACCCCGGGCGCCGTCTATAGGAAAACAATAGAAGGGATTGAAAATGGAATCTCCGTGAGGAAAAGCACGGGGTAATCCACTTTTCAATTCCGCTCATTTTGAGCTATGGATTGAGCCCCAATGCAACGATAGTTGTGCAATGGAATCTGCTCTTTCTAGAACTCGAGGTGGGAACCTTGACCTTAGGTGCCAAATCCTTTGATTTTTAGAAGTTTTATCCTCACTTGTCTCATGTGCATGTCTTTGGATGGCTGATATATCTAAAACCACCTTAAAAAAAAACCGGTGATCTTGGAGTCACATCTCGAAGATTGGAACTGGGGCATCTCCAAGTGTTCGGACCACATTCCTTTGATTGACTTGACATTCCTAGTTCTCTTGTATAAGATTAATTTTGCTGAGATCCTCTATATCTCGTCCCTTAGATTGATTGTATTAGGGATCTATTTGTATTGTATACATCTCGATAAGGCTCATTTCTATCGAAAATGGGGGCAAATTCCCCAAACTCGTGGAGCATAGTGGAATTCGTCTCTTCAGTGTAAAATACATTTGGCCGCAGAGCCACTCGTTTGGTAAAAGGACGTATCGTTCCTAATTGATTTTCAATCAGATCTGGGGATAAATTTTTCTCCATTTTCTTTTATCTCAGGTGATAAAAGAGACAATGCACCCAAAAGCTCATGCGTTCAAATGACAAACCAGACGTCGCCCAGCTAGGGCAAATGGACCGTAGGCGTTTCAAATACCTTCAAGCACGGATAGAGGAATTTGATAGATGTTGTTCATATCAATACGCAACATCATAACGGAATGCAAATCAAGAGTAAAGTCGTATCGTCCCAATTTATCTTGGATTTGGGAATATGAGTTAACACTTGTTATGTATCCTTGATAGGGACTCGCCATCAAGGAGGACAGATTTTCACAACCTGTGTGCACTCGTAGGGGCACACGGCCAAGGGTAAGATGTATCGTTCTAATTTTTTGAAAAATTCGTGAACGTACAATAACATGTTTTTTCCGCATTTTCAGGGATCTCCAGCCGCGTGGGACAGGTAAGTATCCCTTTCCCCAATCCATTGAAGATGTTGAATAAAAAAAAAAACTGAGAAGAAAAGAAAAGCTTTCAGATTCTAATGTCTAGAAAAGACATAGAATTCAAATTTCATTGGCATTCATGTTTTGAAACAGGAGGTTGTCTGAACATGAATAAGAACATGCATGGGGCATCATAAAATCCCCTTTGACGGGTAAAATTTCTGGAGAAAATGAATTCAAAACTCTCAAAAGGACGTTTTCTCAAAAGACGAGAGGCAAAGCCTAGTCCAAACACGTCCTATACACACTTAAGAGAGAAGTGGAGCGAATCAGACAGTAAAATCTGGACCTACGGAAGTAGGGACCATTCGCAGCGATTACATGGGTTGGGACAACGGAGGCATTCGTTTCATATCCCCCAAACACTACAGGTGACCGTTGATAACCCCTTTGAACGGCGGTTTTCATTCTTAACCCTGTCAAGAACCACCCCACATCGGGGCAAAATGGAGGTGAGTCCAGCAGCATCAGGAGAAAATGGTTAGAAATTTTCTTGCTCGGACTAACATTAATCTTTGTGTGTTGTTTATATGGTAATCCAAGTGCCATAGGATGATGAGAAGCATTCATTTCTCTATCCCACACACCGAATCCTTTGCATAGCCAAGTTGAGCCTGCAGAATCATTTCATAAACCCGTTGGTGATAATTGCACATTCCAAGACGGATGCAGCATCACTTCAGAAACGAAGGAGTTCAAGACTTAGGGTTTGCAAAAAAATTCCTAAGTTAATGTTTAACCTTGTTAGACCTTTGATCATAGGTCTAACGCGATCCCATGAAGATGAGAAAAAGTGTGATTTCAAAAATGAATGAGAAAAATCCACGGCATCGAGAAAAAAGCAAAATGCCTGGTAAAAGCAAGGCCGATGCTCGTGTAAGTTGTTTGATTGATCCGCAATGAAGCCGGATGGGAAAAGAGGAAATCCCTAAAGGAGTCAGATCAAAAAGACTACTCCCCAAATGGTGTCAAGCGTGGAGCCGAGACGCAGACAGAGTCATCAGTCTCTTAATGCGACGAAACGCTCTCTGAAGAGCTGGTGCACACCTCAAAATCGGTTGCGCATCCCAAAAACTGAAGGTGCAGAGAGGAAAAGGGCAGGTGGTAAATTTGCAATGATCACCAATGTCAAACCCTTCGTAATTTCTGGGCCAAAAATAAGCCTTTTTCGGTCCCCAATCCTACCAATGTTACAACCCTGAAACAGTCTTCTCTGACTAAGACACTTGGGTTAACATATTGCTTAGCTCGAAGAAGTACGAGCAAGACTATTTCTTTCTCGTTTTGCAGGGTTCTTGACTTGTAAACCCGGAGCAGATGGTGAAGACTTTCATACAATGGTCTCGACTCCGAAGCGGGTCCCCCTTGAAAACCAATATCCAAGCCCAACATTACGGTCCCGTGGAAGACCTCCCGACCGATCAAAATGTATGCGCTGCGAATGAGCCTAAAACCTAGGCACAGGTTAGTAGGGAATTGAGTGCATCCCCTATAAAAAACCACTATCGCAAAACAGGTGAGAAGACCTTCTTGTCGAGAAATATTCCAATTGATGTTTTGAACAGACTCGTTTTGGAATTTTCAAACTTTTGATCCAGATTTTCCATGCAAGTAATTTGTGATCACATTTGCTTGTTGCAAGAATGCTTTGGATAACCTCCAGCGTCAAAATGCACATTTCATGATTAAAACTTAAATCATACGGTTTTGTCAAATGGACAGCCGTGGTCTTCCCAAAGATTACTAACGTTTTCTTGGTGAAGAAGAATCTTTCAGGCTCAAACTTCTGCAGGATACCTGGAGAACCCAGCTCCCAGAATGTCGCCTCAACAGACTCAAGTGAAGCTTTGTCAAGATAAAATCTTTCACTACTTCAAAAACTGAATTCCCGACAAACTTCGGGATCTCTGAAAAAAAGAAAAAAAACCCCTTTTAAAAGAAAAAGTCCTATCAGACGTGGAGAACCCTCGTCCCAGGACCTATTTTCAAAAATCAAGCAGTCTCATCAGACGTGGAGAACCCTCGTCATGAGACCCCCTTTTCAAAATTTAGGCAGTCTCATCGGACGTGGAGAACCCTCGTCATGAGAACCCTTTTCAAAATTCAAATAGTCTCATTGGACGTGGAGAACCCTCGTCATGAGACCCCTTTTTAAAAATTAGGCAGTCTCATCGGACGTGGAGAACCCTCGTCATGAGACCCCTTTTCAAAGCAAACTGAAGGTAGAAACCGCCTGAAGGGTCAAAACAAAGGTAGAAACCGCCTGAAGGGTCAAACCAAGGTAGATACCGCCTGAAGGGTCAAACCATGGTAGAAACCGCCTGAAGGGTCAACTCAAGGTAGATACCGCCTGAAGGGTCAAAATGATGGTAGAAACCGCCTGAAGGGTCAAAATGATGGTAGAAACCGCCTGAAGGGTCAAATCAAGGTAGATACCGCCTAAAGGGTCAACACAAGGTAGATACCGCCTGAAGGGTCAACACATGGTAGAAACCGCCTGAAGGGTCAACTCATGGTAGAAACCGCCTGAAGGGTCAATCAAAGGTAGAAACCGCCTGAAGGGTCAAATCAAAGGTAGAAACCGCCTAAAGGGTCAAAACAAAGGTAGAAACCGCCTGAAGGGTCAACCAAAGGTAGAAACCGCCTGAAGGGTCAACTTATGGTAGAAACCGCCTGAAGGGTCAAACCAAGGTAGAAACCGCCTGAAGGGTCAAACCATGGTAGAAACCGCCTGAAGGGTCAACTCATGGTAGAAACCGCCTGAAGGGTCAAACCAAGGTAGAAACCGCCTGAAGGGTCAAACCATGGTAGAAACCGCCTGAAGGGTCACATATGGTAGAAACCGCCATAAGGGTCAATTCATTGGTAGAAACCGCCATAAGGGTCAACTCATTGATAAATATCGCAGTAAGGATCAACACAAAGGTTTGATCCACCATACGGATCAAAATCCTTGGCAAATCCCAAAGAGTGGGATGCGCCTTCCTTAGGTTCCTACCAGTTAGGAATCCCATCATGGTATAACCTACCATACAGGTCAGAGCTTAATCTCCCTAGGATATTCTGAATGACGAGTCCTAGGCATCTTCTTGAAAGTCGTCGCAACCGGCAGCATCCGACAGGTGAGCTTCAGGTAAGCTTCTCTCACTCCGGCCCATATTCAAATTGTTAGAGCAAACCGGGGATTGATTTGAGCTTTTATCAATAGGCTTAAGGATCCGATGTCATAACATTTCTTCTCTCATTTTCCCAGTTGAGTCGGTTAGGAATCAGGTGCCACCTTATCTTTGAGAGAAACCTCTAACGAGATTCCTCTCAAAGAGGGGCAGCTGTTGACACCTGATTTTTTTACCATTTATTATTGTGATTTTTATTCTTTAAAATTAATTAAAAATATCAAAAAAGGTCATAAAATCACAAAATCAATTTTAGAAGCCTTGGTTTAGCCTTAGGAACCAATTTTGAACAAAAAATATTTTTCGGTATTTTTAATATTTTTCGAGTTTATTTAATTATAAAAATACCCAAAAAATCAGAAAAGTACCATTCGTGGTCAGAAAAATACCCAAAAATATTCGATAATTTTGTTTTAATTTCCTCTTCAAGTGTGTCACTTTAAATCTCAAAAATTCGGCTCGGGTCACTATGTTCCTTCACAAACATAAACCCGAACCGAGCCTAAAAAAAAAAAAAAAAATCCTTTTCGAGGCTTTTAGTTTTCAATTCTCCCTTTTTATAAGCTATGACATTGGATTCTAAAGTCTTAAAGTGCAATTAGGTCAATTTGCCCTCCAATTTAATCAATTTTTACCAAAAGGGCTTAATTGCACATTTTTCTTTCAATTAGTCCCCGGTTTCACGGATGTATACGTATGCTCTACGTATTTATACATTATACATATTTATACGTTATGCATATTTGTACTGTTTGGTAACCTCTTTAACTCTTGTAATAATAATAATGGTTATTATTTTTAACACCTTTGTTAGTGCCTTTTTTTTTAGCATTTTTGTATTGTGAGTGCTATTACTAGTGCTATTTTTAAATAGCATTTTTGTATTATAAATTGTGAGTGCTATTGTTAGTGCTGTTTTTAAATGACATTTATTTATCATAAATTGTGAGTGCTATTGTTAGTGCTATTTTTAAATGGCATTTATTTATCATAAATTGTGAGTGCTATTATTAGATAGAATTTATAATTGTTAGTGCTATTTTTAAATAGCATTTTTGTATTATAAATTGTGAGTGCTATTGTTAGTGCTATTTTTAAATAGAATTTTTGTATTATAAATTGTGAGTGCTATTGTTAGTGCTATTTTTAAATGTCATTTATTTGTGAGTGCTATTTTTAGATAGAATTTATAATTGTTAGTGCTATTTTTAAATACAATTTATTGGAAGGTATTTTTGGCTATAAAAGGATGGCAAGAGTTTTGAGGTTGAAGAGAGAGACATTTTGTAGAGTGTGCAAATTTTTGAGAGCTTAGAGAGAAGAACACAAACACTCTCTATATTCTCATCATCTTGAGTGAGCAAAATATACTAAGTTCGGAATATTGATTCCGCATATTGCTAGCACAATTGTTGTGGAGTTATTAGTCGTCTCCCCGTTCGTCAATTGGTGGTGCGTCCGAACTAGATGCCTAACACTTGTGGAGGCTGAGATCGAAGAACATCGAACCGACACCTCCGTTCAAGCACGCTACGAGAGGTAATCTATTTACTCCCTTTGAGGCTTTGTGATTTTTTTCGATTGAAATGCACGAAGTACGCCTCTGGAGATACATGTATGGGTTGTTATTTATTTCCGCTACGTGTTACGTGGATCCCAACAGTGGTATCAGAGCCGATCCTTAGGTGTTTTCGTGCATTTAATTGATTTTTTGCAATTTTTGCAATACTATGGCCAATATGTATTAACGAATTGTTCGTCTTACATGGCTAATGGAGGTTGATTATTTTATATGATAAATTAATCAACGTAGCAAAAATTGAGACTAAATCAATTTTGAATCGAAAATTTATGGCTATCTTATTTTACATAAAAATTCTGAATATGATTCAACGTAGAATTTTTATTGTGCCTTCCTAAGTTTTAAATTGTGAATTTATTACTTACGTGGAAGGGTGGTGATCATGGAAAAATCCCTAATCAATGTGATTGATGTATATATGAATGTATGATGATTATTTATATATTTGGGGTTGTAGTTATTAAATGGAGGCTGCGTACTCCTTTTATTTTTCATGTAATCTTTATTTTTAGCATAGTCAATTGTTGATGTAAATGCTACGAGGATTACGTGGGGGAGCCTTTTAAGTCGGCGAGCTCTTTGGGGCCCAATTCTTGAAGAGTTCAAGAAACCAAGAAGAAGCGAAGAGCGGCTCTCCGTTATTAAAATATTAAAATGATTAAATGTGGTCTCATTGGCTCGAGACCCATTAAATCATAATTCCATTATCACCACGTAGGATAGATGTTTATGTGATTGACATCTATTTATTTATTATGATTACGTGAGCATGTTAAACCGGTTAATGTGCAATGTCAGACTTACCTCACCCAAAATTGCGCCTGCATGAAATCCTAGTTAGGAAAATCACTAGCGTTAGGTACCGAAAGGGCGTTGGTAACGACACCAGCGTAACCAAGTCCCCGAACCCAAAAACTCTGGTTCCGTAGAACTGATCGATCTCTCCCAATCGATCAGTAAGGTTTCCGGTCTACCCTCCAAGAAAGACCGGTGGCGACTCCAAATGCATGCACAAGTTGCACATGCCACCACGACCACACTAAGGTCGAAAGCGATCGACTCTTATCGTCGAATCCTTCTGAAAAATACTCCCGCCGCGATTTGGTATGGGCCTGGGAGGGCTCGCGCCGATCCAAGACCCGCGATCGGTAATCCATTAGCCGCGTCCGCTTTCGGACGGGTCGCGACAGGGGGCCAAGCGAACCTCCTCTTATCGTGGCCCAAAATTGCATCGATGGCTTGACGACTGATTAACTCATCTCCAGCAGGACCCGACCCTATCGAAAATTGTTGTGCATGAGGCTGATATGCTTTTAGCTGGTCGGCGGTAACATCCAGCTCCTTGAAACTATAACTCCAATCAAAGCGATGCAAATCCCATCCCCCAAGAGGCATTTGTATCATCTTCGTAGGATCATCCTGCTCATGCGTGACTCCGGCAAAATCTGGTTGAGCAGGAGATGCCCCGAGGGAGTAGGGTGGTAAATGAACGTCTTCAATCATCGCGTGAGGCTTATCGGGGAATATCTTACCGAGGGCGACGAGGTTATCGCAATGAGGGCAAACGGTGATATTGAGAGCTTTTTCATACCTCATGTTTTCTGTTCGCAGCTTTTGGTTTTCTTCCTTTAAAATATCGACCACCTAACGTTTGCGTTGAGCCCTCGATTTGGATCTCCTATTTTGAAACCAAAACTGGATCCTCGACTGATTAATCCCCAACTCCCGGCTCAATTCAATTCTCCACTTCTTTTTCATGTAATGGCTTTTACTGAAAAGGGTTTCCAGCATTTGGGTTTCCTCCTGAGAGTATTGGTGAGGACGTCTTCTTTTCCCGAGTTGAGCATTGTGGATGTCGTTGTCGTCGTCGCCGTGATCTTGATTTCCATTGCCAGAAGTGTTGGGCTCCATGGTTTTGGCGTTAGACTTGATCTTGGAATCTTCGAGATCCCTCTGTGGTTCAATTTCTGAGATTTTTGAGTCAGTCGCCTCTAGCAGCTGACAGTAACCTCTTAAATATGTTGGATTGAGAAATGTTTGATTGGTTCTTGCCCACTCAGAGTTCTCCACTCTCTCCTGTATGCTCACTCCCTATAAAGTTTTCTTCGAGTGACTTTGCATGTTCAGGAGACGCTCTTCAAGCATCATTAGGCAAACGTTCCCCCTCAAGACCTTGAATTTCTCGCTTAGCTTTTCAACGTGATGGGACTGCCAAATCCTGTTAGGGCTCTCTTCGATAGTTGCGCTTACCTCCCACCTAACTCTAATAATGGTGATCCCGACAAATCTTTTACATCTTTTAATTGATGAGCCGGAAATCGCGGATCGAAACGAATCCATTGGTTCTCGTGAGGGGACCTCCTGCTTTACCCCCTAACTGGGCTCCACCAGCATTATTACTGAGACCCTTCATCATCCTCGAGTTGCTATAAAATGAGGAATTAATGTATGGAAGGTTAACGTTCTCGCATAATCAGCCTCTTCCTTCTAATCTCTCTGTTAAACTCGTCTTATTCTCAAGCCAACCCAACGCAAATGGCCTCCTCTCCCGTACGCACTTTTTCAACTGATGTCTTGGCCTAGTGGGAAAAGCTTTATAACCTACTGGGTCGCGGTTACGCGCACATAACCGATCATTCTGCAACCGAGGATGCAATCTGTGTCCTGCTCGAGGACCTTGATACCACTTCTCTCGAAGGTACTACACTGGGGAGGGAATATAGAACTTTCCCGACTCTCTTTGCACACTCCTTAGAGGCCTATCGTGTTGCTAATCGGGAGATTCTGGTGGCTCGCGTCTTGCGGGCTCGTTATGAGGATCGATCTGATCATTTGGTGCTGACCAACTATCTGGTTGATAGTTACAAATAGGCCGTCGAGTTTGCTAATGAGCGGGTCGCGACGTTGCTTCGCGAGAGGAGAAATCTGGTGGATCAATTGGCCATATCCCTGACCACCGGCGAGCATGACCGCCGCAACGTCCTGTTGAGGCTTCAGAGCGACTGGCAGGAAGAACGGCTCGACAAGATAACCGAGGACATAGCTCGCGGGAATGGACTGGTTCGGGACCTGGAAGTAGTCACCAAAGAACACGAGGCCAAGGTCGCCGAAGTTAAGGGAGAATGCAGAAGTCTTCTCCTCAGGCTTGCCGACCACAACATGCGGAGCTGGGAGTATGAGCAGAGCATTAATAACATGGAGGGTCAGTTGGGATCCTTTGTGTCGTTAATTAGGGCTCACTTTGGCTTTACTTTTCCACCCCGACTTGTATGACCTGCTTCTGAAAACCCTCCGCCGAGCAAAATAAATGAAAGTTCTCGTGTGTGTGTTTTAACTTCTGTATGGTTCATTTCTTCGAGCATCCAAACATCTTCAACTTGGGTGAGCCGAACCATAATATCAATAAGCCGAGCAAATACGTCCTGATTTTATAACTCGCTCATGATCAGATGGAAGAATAGTTGCAGATTTGTCCAAGAGAAGATTTCTATATACTACTTGTTTTTCACCTGCAAATGAAAAGACCGAGTCAGAAGGAATAATATGAAAAAGAAAGCATAGACCCCTTTCAATCTTATGCTTGCTCGTGATTAATAAGGACAAGAACTTTTACAAGGGTTTTAATCTTGCGCGAAAAGTTTTTATCAATATTCCTCGAAAGAAAGCATATTATTGAAAGGAATGTAATTCACAATAATCGCTTTTGATCAATTTCGAGAGGAACGAATTACTCAAAAGTGCGAGGCATAATAACGTGTTTTAAATTTAATTGAAGATACGGCATCCAAATCAAGGCCGTTTTGTTAAGAACGAGAGTAATTTGGACATCTATCTCATCATTAAATTCAAAACAACGTCGATATTATCGATCAATTATCGTGGATTACCAGCAACGTAAAACATGCACGAAACAATTCAAGTGTATAATTCCTTCTAGAGAAATTGAGATTGGACTACTCTATACGACCAAAAGGTCGTGTAAGACTTCCAATTTTAATTTCCTCTAAAGGAATTATAAACTTGACTTGGGAGTATTCGGATGATTAGAGAAAATGCCACTATCACATTCCCATGACCCGTCAAAAGAAATACAACCAAGTTCCATCTGAATGTATACACCAATAGATCCCTAATACAATCACTCTAAGGGGTGGGATAGAAAAAGCCTTGATAAAAATAAACCCTATACAAGAGGACTAGTAATGGAAAATGAAACAAAGGAATGTGATCCTAACGTTTAAGGATGCCCCAAGTTCGATCTGTGGCTTCCGGATCACTTGCCCCAACTCGTCATCTTCATTGGACGATATCTCAATAAGGTCCATAGTAGGCTCTTTTGTTGCTCACTCGGTGTTCGCCATGGGATATCATCCTCCTCGTCTTCTATCAAGGACGTTTGGGAAAAACACACACATATATCCTTGAAATGGCATTTAATCTAATCACCAGAATGCAATGAATGAAATGCCTATATTTATATGAACTGTAATAGATTTGAGGGATAGAGAGTCTTACCAACCAAACTCGTCGACTTATGTGCGGTTTTAGGTGTACCAACCGCCCAAATACATGCGCATGAAACAAGTGATGGTAAACTTCTAAAAATCAGAGGATTTGGCACCTAAGGTTAAGGTTCCCACCTCGAGTTCTGGAAAGAGCAGATTCCATTGCACAACTATCATTGCATTGGGGCTCGATCCATATTTCGAAATGAGCGGAATTGAAAAGTGGATTACCCCGTGTTTTTCCTCACGGAGATTCCATTTTCAATCCCTTCTATTGTTTTCCTATAGGCGGCGCCCGGGGTTTTAGGCGCGGTTGTGTGTATTTTCGGTGTCGTGCTAAAGCGATAAACATGCATCTCATTTAGCAAACACCGCTTCAATATAAACATCCACACAATCATACATCCTAAACTCCTACCTGCATAAGACAGAGTTAACAAACACTTCACCCCTTATTTCTCCAATCTGCAAAAACATTTAACACCTCAAGGGTTAAAGTACGTACCTCACCTTGAAGAGTATCTGCATAAAACATGTTACAAAAATCAATCAACTTTTTAATCGGCTCAAGTTCTCTAAGTCCCCAGCGGAGTCGCCAGTCTGTCGCGACCCTCTCGAGGTTGTCGGGCTCTCGAGGGCTAATGGGCCGTCCAGTCTGGTCGGACGCGGGCCTCTCCCAAGGCCCATTACCCAAATCGCAACGGAGGTATGCGTAGTCGACCTTCAGTGTGGTCTAGTGACATGTGCTAAGTGTGCATGCCGAGGAGTCGCCACCAATCATTTTTTGGAGGGTATGATTGGACCACCCTATTGAATAGTCGGGAGTTTCTATTCAATTCTGCGATAACCAGAGAACTGGGTTCAGGGACTTAGTTACGTCAACTGTCAGAGTTGACGCCCTTTCGGTACCTAAGTTGACTGAATTTTCTGACCAAAGATTTCATGCAGATGAGTGGGGTACGAGTTCTAAATCTAGGAGTTCATGCAGATAGGAATGACTATCATAGCAATCACAATCAATAATAAAGTGCACAAATCGATGAATTCAAGTGTACAAATAAATCACATGGCATTCCTAATAAGGCCATATTGGCCTAGAGAAGCATCAATCAGGCTTAGGAATGATTTAGACATGATTTTGCCCATCAGGGGCAAAATCGTAATTTTGAGACAAAGGGGACAATTTGCCCAAAAAGGACAAAATCATCATTTCGGAATGAATCCGGAGTCAAAACAGGTTTGGTCACTCAATTGACCCATTTCCTATTTTTTGGCAATTTTCGTGATTTTCGGGAATTTTAGAAACCGATTTACCATTCGAAGGGTAAAATCGTCATTTTCTAAAAATGGAAATGAAATGTGGAAATCTTAGACATAAGGTTTAGCCACCCATCTGGCCCATCACCAAATTCTAAGCAATTTCCACAATTCATCAGAATATCAAAGACGATTCACCCTTTGAGGGGTGAAATCGCCATTTTGGATTAAATGGGAGAAAATCCCAAAAATGAAAACAAATCAATTTTTTGTCATTTTCAGCCTTGGACAATTTTTAGAATTTTTCTGCAATTTTTCTCAATTTTTTTTGTTTTTCTTTAATTTTTCCATTTTTTTGGCATTTTTGATTTATTAATATTTTTTTATATTTTCAGAAAATATTTTAACAAAAAGCATGTCTTTGACAATAGATAACACTCAACCAGATAAATAAGCTAACCACTACACTGAAACAAATACATACAAATCAAGTCTATAAATGCAATATTTTAGAAAAATAATCATGATATACGGATCGGGTACGTAAAACATACCGGATTGGACACCGGCCTTCAATCGCCCAGCCCCAGCCTGCGACCATCCCCATGCCCGTTACCTGTCGATCGCCATTAGAATGTCGATAGTCAATTTCACAAATTAAGACTAAAAAATAAAAAAAATTAAAAAAATTAAAAAATTGGACACTGTTCATGCACTGTTCCGACACTGTTCATGCACTGTTCGGATTGGACACTGTTCATGCACACGTCCGACACGCTCCGACACGTTCGACACGCTCCGACACGTTCGACACTCTCCGACACGTCCGGACACGCTATGACACGGCTCGACACTCTCCGACACGTCCGGACACGCTATGACACGGCTCGACACTCTCCGACACGCCCGGACACTCTCCGACACGTTCGACACTCTCCGACACGCTCCGACACGTTCGACACTCTCCGACACGGCTCGACACTCTCTGACACGTTCGACACTCTCCGACACGCTCCGACACGTTCGACACTCTCCGACACGCTCCGACACGCCCGGACACTCTCCGACACGTTCGACACTCTCCGACACGCTCCGACACGTTCGACACTCTCCGACACGCTCCGACACGTTCGACACTCTCCGACACGCTCCGACACGTTCGACACGCTCCGACACGTTCGACACTCTCCAACACGGCTCGACACTCTCCGACACGACTCGACACTCTCCGACACGTTCGACACTCTCCGACACGCTCCGACACGTTCGACACTCTCCGACACGCTCCGACACGCCCGGACACTCTCCGACACGTTCGACACTCTCCGACACGCTCCGACACGTTCGACACTCTCCGACACGCTCCGACACGTTCGACACGCTCCGACACGGCTCGACACTCTCCGACACGCTCCGACACGCCAACACGCTCCGACACGTTCGACACGCTCCGACACGGCTCGACACTCTCCGACACGGCGCGACACACTCCGACACGCTCCGACACGCCGACACGTTCCGACACGCCGACACGCCGACACGCTCCGACACGCCGACACGCTCCGACGACGGGGTGGTGACCCGAGGCCGTTTCTGAGCTCCACCAGCGGCGCGTAGGCTCCACAAGCTCCGAGGGAGGAGGTAGGACTCCGGGGCAGTCACCGGAGGCGATGGCGGTGACGGATTTGGCCCGATCCGAAACAAACCCGAACCAAACTCCGAAACGGGTGGAGGTCGCGGGTCTTGAGTTGTTCACGGCGGCTTTGAGGTACGACGGCTAGCGACGACGGCGGAAGGATCGAAGGCGAAGGCAAATAATGCACGAAGGTGAGGATTCCTTTTTTTTTTTTTTAAGAAGAAGAAGAAGACAAGAAGAAGAAGAAGAGCTCCTGAAGAAGAGGAAGGAGAGGAAGAAGATGAAGTCGCGGGAGGAGAAGAAGCCAGCGACGGATGAGGGGAAAGGTGAGTAAATAATAATAAAAAATAAAATAATAATAAAATAAAATACTAAAAAGTAAGAATAATAATAAAATAATCAAAAGCAAAGACAAAATGATTAGTTCCCTTTTCCTTTTGAATGATTATGTTTTCACTCCTTTTCCTTTTAATCATTACTAATATTTTTGCCAATTTCAATTTTATGGTGATCAGAAAACGCCCAAAATCGAACCTGAATTTTACTATTTTATGAGGTTCAAAAGTAAAGAAAATTAAAAATAAAAATACTGACTATTTTTCTATATTTTTGTGACCTCAAATACTACTTTTCTTGATTTTCATTTTATTTTTATATTTTTCGAAAATAATAATAATAAAAAATACGAAAAATATGAAAAAATATTTTTTATCCAAAATGGTTCCTTTAGCTTGGCCAATGTTACCAAAGTTGATTTTGTAATTTTTCAGCTTTTTATGGATTTTCTATGAATTTTTGAAAAATAAAGGAAACAAAAAGGTTGATCAAAATTTAGGTGTCAACAAGCATCAACTAGCTACGGGGCTTCGAATTCAATCCATTCCTGGACCTTTTGTCCTACCCAACGGGTCTTGGACCACCTTTGGTATATGCCTAAACGACCTTGAGAACTCTGTCTCACATTGGTCGATCGTCTTCAAATCCTTGCAAGGCTATTAAAATCCAAACAACTTTTGCTCTCGAGCAATCGCAGAATGTCACATTTCATTGCACAATTTGACGAAGGCAATCCAGTTAAATACCGCGCCTTCAAGGAAAAAAAATCTTCCTTTGGTGACCTTTTACCAATCATCAACAGCCTCTTAAGGCTAGAAACTATCCGGATCACTTTCTTTCTTCAGTGTACCCAAAACCTCTAAGGTTTCTTTTCCAAGTTCTCAATCCAGAGAAAGGCAGTTTCGGGATCATCTTTCCATCAAACCTCAGTCGATCTCAACCTCATGATCCACTTCACAAGTTATTCAAAGCTCTCATGGTTCATTTCCACATTTCTCATTTTCCATCGTCCTTCCCACGATCTCTACCATTTACCTTGCCAACAATAGCAACAACAGTCTCAACAACATGGGTAACAATGGCAACTCCTTCTTGAGTCTGTCTACCCTTCCACTTTTCCCATTTCCATTCAAAGTTCTCGTGATCCCTTCAATTATTGGGTCCGGCGCACTTTTCCAACTTGAGCCAAATGTTCTTTCAGCACTCATACTTCAGTTGTTCATCTTTACTCAATTCTCACAACTCCTTTCAGTTCTAGAGTCCTTTCATATCTTACATGCTCGAGCTAACAATCCTCTTGTAACATACTCTGGTCATTCAACCTTATTAGATTCTCATAACATTCGAGCTATTACAATTCCCTTCAGGAATTAAAGGATTAACTCATATCCTTGAGGCTAGCAGTCTCAAGCTGCTCAACATCATAGCCATCACAAGCAATCAACCGCCTAGTGGTTCTAAGCAAATCCTCAATCAATCGCCAATTATTCAGGGATTTCAAATCATCCTTCATCAGTAACTACTCATCAAGCCAGCCTCAACTAGGCAATTTCTCAGCTATTCGCCAATTACTAGGCAAAGGCCAAAACTCAACTGGGTCAATATCAAATAAACTCTCGAACCACAAATTAATGCATCAAACGTATACACCTTAAGTCCAGACGTATCTGCGACTTAACAATAACTCAACAGGCTTTCTCACATTCAAAAGACATTACCCAACAACATTCAATGCCAAAACTCGCCATACAGGCCAAACACAAGCGTAAATTTCCTTTTTCAAACAACACCCACTGCCATGTACGAAGCTCCTAACCATGCCAATCACATACGCCATGACAAATACCATACAAATTTAAAAATTCACTGTGAGGATCACTTTGGTGCAATACATCTCTTAACCAAAATTAGACTCAATCCGATACCTAGACTCTCTCTTTCAATTTATTACTTGGGTCATTCCTGCCTCCTTGCTATCTTAGGAGCCTGCCAGGAGCCGCTCCTTGTCCGAACCTCTCTGTCCCGACGTACACTCCCTGCCCTCGTCAGACTTGGTCGTTGCAGGTTGTCCCAAGACATACATCTACGAAGAGAGTCCCGTTCCACATGTCCCATAACATGCTTCATTACAGTTTGTAGGTATCCCATCAACTCGTCCCATACCAAGCGACAGTTTTTCAAGTCTAATAATGATAAGCTCATGCATTCACCTTCCTCAACTGTCATTTTAATGCCATAAACGTATGCAATGAATGATCGTCCTCAACACTCCCCATATCACATTCGTTCTCAGATCAATACCCTATCCATGGAAGGTTTCTAATTCCACAAACGACCATCCTCAATACTCACCACATCACATTCGCTCTCGGATCAACTCTTAGTAGTAGAAGATTTCTATTGCCGCAAAGGACCATTCATCTCACAGATCCAGTGCCTAGGATCAACCATATACCTCAAAGTCACAATCACGATCATAAAATCAAATCGACCCTTTACTCATAAGCAATCATCTATTAACCTTAAACACACTTACACTTCAAATCCATGCTTAATGCTCGTTGACTTCTATTTGCTTCCTCGTGAACCTCAATCATATCACCACTCAAATTCATCAATCGAGATCGATACTATAACCATTAAAGTGCAACACAAGTTCAAGCCTATAATCCTCTAATCCTCGAGATTCAATAATCAATACTTAATTCTAAGGGCCTCACTATCTAATCGTCCTCAAGTCATCATTCCTTATCACTCCAAACCTCAATCACTTTGGATCGAGCTGACCTTGCTCTGATACCACTTAAACGGGGATGTCACGCCCCGAACCCGGCGAGCACGCGAGCATCCCACCTCCGCCGTTACCTTTGATTATCTCCCAGGAACCAACGGCCATTGCTTAAAGATCTATATGAAACATACATGCGAAAGCGAAGACAACTCCAAAAAAAAATAAAACACAAGATGACTTAGGACAAAAGGGTATTCTTCTAATTAATATCAAAGTCAGGTACAATTCTAACTCCAAAGAATATATTCAATCCCTAAGGTTTTAATCAGATTAATCTCCATTGCCTCCAATGACTTCCTCAAATGTCAATCCATAGCAAGCTCGGGTTTCCTTCGTTTGGGACCTGAAAATGTTGTCCCACGACAGGGTGAGATATATAATCCCAGTAAGTCGAACCTAACCCTGAACTAGGTTGCCAGTACCTCCAGACACTTTTGAAAAATGTGGGTATTTTGGTAATAAAAACTTTGGCATGGAAAAACGGGGTACTTTCCAAAACATGGCATTTAGTACTTTCAAAACAGCTTGATCCAATCAAGAAGAATCGTGATAACTCTAAGTTTCGTACAAAGGCAGGGTTTTTAATCACACGCAAGCACTAGACTCCATCTCAAAAACATGAGGCGGCTTTCATTTCTTTCTCAAAGGAATCATTCCTTGAAATATCCAGAAAATACTTTCTTTTCTTTCACGCCCCTCTCTAGGCCAATTTCCTTTCACGCCCCTCTCTGGGCCAATTTCAAATCATGAGGCAAATTTTCAAACATAAGGCATTTTCGATTTCTCAAAACCCATTCTTTGAATTTCTCATAAAACAAGTCTTTCCATTTCCGCCCATCTTGGGCCGCCCACTTTAGGGCTGCGAGATGATTCGGTCTCCATATGACCCGTCGGTACATATGAGACTCTCGCGTCCGGACCTAGAGATGATTCGGTCACCATACGACTCTCGACGCCCATTATCAATCGAGATGAATCGTGTCAGTATGGGACTCTCTAGCCGCACGACCTCGTCAGGTCCAATGGGAGTAACTGCCTCCCAACACATTGGCCAAATTATAAATTCTCGGCGATCCCACACGCCCGTGCACTTATAATTTTTCCCGGCGATCCCACACGCCAGTGCACACATAATTTCCTCGGCGATCCCACACGTCATTTTATTCATAAAAATTTTAATCATAGAAAGTCTCAGCTTTTTCATTTCAAGAAAACAATTCATGCCTCAAAATTCATCATTCAAAAACAACACAGGAGATTCATCACCAAAACCAGACATTCGTTTCAAATGTCCCTCAACTGGACAAAACATATTCCCTATCATAAAATTCTCAGTCAAGCACATGCATCACACGAATTAATTCAAACAAGGCCTCGGACAATTTAATGAACACGGCCATTTCACGAAACTCAAGGCTTGACACAAAATCATGGTTTCATAAATCATCTCGAAACTCAATTGGTGATTCAATTCACTCAAAATACTCAAACGAAACGGAAATCTCCACAAAGCATGTCAAAAGCCCAACCACATTCCATGATCAAGTTAAGACTCCTCAATTCAACCTTGATTTCAACATTTCCATGCCATAACCCACTCAAGCTCAATTTGTCAAAATAGGACAGATTTGGGTTTTCTCGCATCTCTCACAAAATCACTTCATAAAACCTTTCATTCCAACCCAAAGCTTCGTCCTTTAGTAACCTAACATCCTAATAAAGGTTTAGGAATAACTTACCTCTTTAATTGAGCTAGCAATTCCAATCCAATTGAGTCACCAAGCTCAATCCACTCACAGCCAGAGCAAGGCATGGCACGATCCTAAGAGAAATTTCACGATTCCATCAATAAAACTCTACCAATCTCCATTCCATCGAGTAAACACTTCGTCAACACATCAATTAACATCCCAAGGTGCCTTAACGATGAATTTATAACAAGGCAACACCTTCCTCATCCCTCAAGAGGTTCGGTTTGCATAGTCACAACTTAGGGCAGAATCGGTTCTGCTCTTAATCACACTAATCAGCCCATAAATCAATCCTAAACTTCAATTCTCTACCCAACCATCTTGTTAAAACATCAATCAACATTCGAAGCAAGAAAATCCTTCTAGGCCTTCCAATCGGGCCGATTCCCTTCGGTGTGCAAGTGGTCAGTTTCGCCTCAAGAAAACCATCTTAAATTAGACATGGAAACCCATCTTAATGCATCTAAAATTACAACCACATCTCATCCAACTCTAATACTAAGAGTCAAGAGAGTCTCACCGAATATTTGGAGCCATTTGAAACCTTGAAGCCCTCAAAAACGGACTCTCTCCAAAACCGGTCAGAATCTGCCTCGTCCAGACCTTTTTCCATTCAAATCGACCTAAGGAAGGATTTACTGGGCCAAATTGAGCTTATAATATATCCCTAGAAAGGTAAGATGATAAGATTTCAGATGGCGGTGGTTTTACCTCAAACCGATGTCGGACGACAAAGTTATGATCAAAACAGTGGGGTGATCGGACCTGGGCAGCGAGCTGAGCGACGGGTTCTGCCGGCCATTGGAGGAAGAAGAAGAAGAAGATGATGATGATGGAGAAGAGAGAGAGAGTGGCCATCTGAAAATGAAGAGAGAGAGAGAGAGAGGAGAGAGATTAACTTTAGTCCACCTTGGTCAACTCCTTTGAATGGTAGGTTAAAAGTTGGTCCATCAATGTCATCCACTCCCATCTTGACACTTGTCTTCTTGTATTAAAAAATCTTGGCATCAAATGACCATTATATCCTCCAATTTTCAGCAGCCATGGGGAACTCCAAATGACTAAAATGCCCTTATTCTAATCTTAAGGTAAGATTAATCTTCGAGGGGCAAAAGGTAAATTTCCATTTCTAATCCAACGCCTCACTTCTCTAGCCTTATGAGGTGAATTTCAATCCTAATTATCCTCGATGAGGCGGCGTCCAAACGTTTAAATTGTTGGAATTCCTCAATGTCCAATACCCAAATTCGAGGCCAAAGATCATGTTGAATTATCGTCGACTGTAATTCCAATATCTCAAACTGACGGGCGACTCTTGCAGGCGCTACGCGTATCGACTTTGGGATTTTTCTCAAGCCGTGGCAACTTTGGTTGTCATGTAATTACGAGGGTTTATCACTAGTTCCTGCGGTCCTGATCATCGGAATCCGATTTAGGAAATTCTCGCAAATTACACATTGGTTAAGCGGAATCACCCGCGTCCCAACGTATTATGCTAGCAAGGCATTCCATGATCGTTCCTAGATCGATCTCTGCTGGCCCAAAATATTCCCTCGACAATCCTTATGGTCAAAGCGCCATTTCTTATTTAAAATCCTCAGGTCCACGTACCCGACCTTGCGTTAGTCTTTCCCTTTCGGTCAGTTAACTCGAGAGTGGCCTGCTCCAAGCGAGATACCACTGAAACACACCGATCGATATCCTTCCATTCCATAGTCTTGAGAGGGGTCGGAATTCGGAATGTCACAATTGCTATTTGCTGCGTGACGATCGCCGCGCCCACTCGTCGACCGTCGTCCCTGCTGTTGCTCGACGCCCGATCCCGCTGCACGCACATCGTGGCTGTTTTGATTCGTGTGCAGGATTTCTTCGGTCCGAAAAGGTAGGGCTCTTTAACCTCGTGTTTGCAAGTAGTGATTGGTTTCGTCCAAAGCTTTGTATCTGTGTTAACTTGCAAGTTGGAATCTGAAAAAAATCGAGTCTCTTATATCAAGTTTGTGCCAGAACAGTGAATTGACTAATAGCATGCAAAAATTCTGGTGTTGATTCCGATTCATTGTTGAGAACCAATTTTTTTTATGGCATGAGTTTCTTGTCACACTTGCATGAACTTACGAGGGTGGAATTTGCACGTTAGATAATCTTTTCACGTTGAATCCTATCTTGGCCAAATTATGCATGGGTGATTGAACAATTTGAAAATTTTCGGCATGTCATCCTCTTGACCATATCTCATGTGTTAGCATATGAATATTGCCTGCCTCCTAGGGATTCAGATGGATTTCGTTTTGAATGAGTACGATCTTTTGTTCATTTTGGTCATTGGGAAGATTTTCTTGAATAAAATCTAAGCATATCTGAATTATCTATAATTAATTTCATCATCTTAAGGATAACTCCTCAAAATCAAAATTTGATTGCACCTTGTTGTAGATATCTCTAAAATTTGGTAAGATTATCTGAATCTTTGAGGAGGCCAGAATTTTTTTTTATGAGATTTAACCCGATTGAAAATCCTCAAAAGATATCTTTAAAATTTGGAAAGATTGTCTGAAAATTCATTTCAAATCTTGAGAGATAGTTTTCCTAATTTAAAAGATATAAGGTCCTTTGCGGATAGGACCTTATGTCCTTTAAAATTTTCGGCACCTATCCCTAGTTGGCCGAAGATCATCATTTTTAACTTAAATCAAATAATTTCATAATCTACCTTGAGTATAATACATGCTCCCATGTGCATTGTCCCTCCAAATTATGTGCATTTGTGATGACTATCTGGCCCAACCCCTAGGGTACGACGTCATCCGCACACCAATTTGTCTAATCTATCCCATAACTTTGGGACGGAATCGACAAATTTTGAAATTCACTATCTAACCCGACCCCCTTGATACGACGTGAATAAAATTACCTTCTCACCCGACCCCCAGGGTACGAAACGAATTCATCAGAAAATTCAGTTTTAAGGTGTATTATGCTCAAGGTCTATTATAATTTTATTTGATTTATTTATCATAAAAAACAAAAAAATCATGTCGTGGCTTTAAGTGAAATTTTTGGAAGTTTTATCATAAATAAGCCCTTAATATAAATTGGATTTTAACTAATCAATTTGTGTTAATGGTTGAGCCAATTCTTTATAAGAATCGAAAATTCATGAAGAGTAATGACATCTCAATGTGCATTTCATACAGTTTGGTCATCATTCATTTCTCATATGCCATGCATGCAATTTTCAAGTCATTTCATAATTCATACGTATGTCTCATAATATTCATGCCGTTATCGTCCATTTTCGTGCTACTAGAATAGGTCACATTCTTGCTTGTCATTCATATTGCCATCCTACGTCATATCATCTAAATCATGTTTATTTGCATTAAATTCAATTTTTTTCTCTAAGCTCACTCATGCATTTTTAATCATGCACGTCATTTAGGGTAGTCACAATTTTTGCATTTCATGCATTATGGCTCGTCATTCATGCATTACAGTGCCCATGTCATTGCCACTCATGCATATTGTTTCTTACGTCGTTAGCTAGTCCATTTCCCCTATTCATGCAATGTGGTATTCATCTTTGCATGTCTTTACGCCATGTCACATTACGCCATGCTCACGCATTTTTCATGTCATCCAGGCTAAAATAGTCTATTAGATTTTCGCATGTTCATGATACATCTTTGCCCGTCATTCATGCTACGTCATAAGTTAGCCCCCATTTTGCATGACATGTGAATTAGACTTATATTTCTCATGCATCAAAATTTAATTTTCAGAATTTATCATGCATTATTCCATGTCATTTAGAGTAGTCATGATTTTCACATTTCATGCATTATTATACCATGTCATTTAGGTTCATGCATTATCGTGGCACACGTCATTTAAATTAGAATTCACATTTTTCTCGCATTAAAATTTTGATTTTCCTAAAGTCACAAGCATGATCAACTTTCATATCACATCTGCATTTTCGCATGTCATATAGTCGCATTTGCATGACATTCATTTAATCAAGAAAATCCCAAAAAAAAATAATTGCACCTTGGTCCTCAAGAAAATCAATGGAATTTGCCAATCAAGAAAATCATTCACAAGAATGGTACCGAAAGGGTGTTAATTGCAAGATTAACATAATCAAGTCCCCGAACATAAATCTCTGGTTAGCAGAAAATAAAGTATTCTCCCGTACTTTATTTAGGTATCTAATCTATCTACCAAAAAAAGATTAGTGGCGGCTCCTGAATTAAAAATCATTTCAATAAAACTTAAGTTGCGAATTGGTAGGGCTTGGGAGAATCCGTATTAGGTTAGTTAATTCATCTAATTAACCTGCTAATCCATTAACTTGAAATTCCAAACCGAATTTTAGGTCACGACAGATAGTTTTTACCTTTTTCAAGCAAAATTTCCAGCACGTGCGCGATCTGTAATTTCGTCCAAAATCGTGCCCTTTTGGCTTGATTTGCTAGAGACATGTCCCCAACGATCTAGCACACGCAACCACAATGTTAGACTTCAAATAATGAAAAAAATAATCACTGATTAACCTCAATACGAAGTTGGACAGCAGCGAAGAGTAGCTTCAAACAGCAGAGGAAAAGTCCTGACTAAAGACTCCAAACAAGAATGTTAGTTGCGCTGGTATTCTCTGAAAATCTGCTGGTTTTATATAAAGATTTACTGAACCGTTTGACCATTGTGCGCTGGCCAGGAGACACCATGAACGTGTGGGTGAGGTTACAAGGAACCTGCAAGGGAGAAAAAAAATTAGAGAGAAGGATGGAAAAGAAAACAATTGGGATCCTACCGTAACATGATGAAGAGTCATTTTCGTCTTTTTTTTTTCTCTCTCACTTCCAAGACCAAACATCAATGTCTTCACAGGTTTTCTTCACAGGGCCATGAGGTTTGGCGGATACCAAGAGCTCGACCACCAATTCTTCTCCCTTAGACTTCTTTTCGTTTTCTTCTTGGCTTGCGCACAACATCTTCCTCTGCCTTTGTTTTTTGTTCATGCCCTCACGAGTTGGTCTCTGTCTCTTTTTTCTCTCACAACTTTGCCGTGTATTGAATTATGTGTGGCCCTTGTCGCGACCCGTCCGGAAGCGGACGCGGCTAATGGATTGCCGATCGCGGGTCTTGGATCGGCGCGAGCCCTCCCAGGCCCATACCAAATTGCGGCGGGAGTATTTTTCAAAGGATTCGACGATAAGAGTCGAACACTTTCGACCTTCAGTGTGGTCGTGGTGGCATGTGCAACTTGTGCATGCATTTGGAGTCGCCACCGGTCTTTCTTGGAGGGTAGACCGGAAACCTTACTGACCGATTGGGAGAGGTCGATCAGTTCTGCGGAACCAGAGATTTTGGGTTCGGGGACTTGGTTACGTCGGTGTCATTACCAACGCCCTTTCGGTACCTAACGCGAGTGATTTTCCTAATTAAGATTTTATGCAGGCGCAAGTTTGGGTGAGGTAGGTTTGATTCAGGGTTTCAGGCAGATTGGAATACTATTCCTATCAATCACAATCAATTTAAATGAAAGCGCAAACAAGTGCATAAATAAATATCATCGATGCACATCAATTCAAATCAATGACTTCCTAGTATAGCCACTCGGATTTAGTGAAGGTGTGATTTTGACCGGGGGTAAAATGGGAAGAATTGGGAACGATTAGCCCGAAGGGCAAAATCGTCAATTTTTGGAAGATTTGGATATCGAATTACCCAAAGTATTCCATGGCCAGTTGATTGTGGCAATTTCCCATTCTTGAGAAGTTTTTGGAATTTCTTGATTTCTCTTCAATTTTTGGAAGACGATTCGCCCAAATGGCGAAATCGTCATTTTAAGAAGGGTCGGGGGTTCAAAACACCCGGAATGAGTCTTGGCCAGTTGATTGTGGCCATTTCCTATTTTTGGGATTTTCCTGAATTGTTTAGAATTTTTTTGGAAGACGGTTTGCCGGAAGGGCAAAACCGTCATTTCGGAAAAGATTGGGGGTCGAAAGACCCGGAACAGGTCATGGCCAGTTGAATGTGGCCATTTCCTATTTTCTGGAATTTTTTAGAATTTTTCTGAATTTTCCGAATTTTTTTGAATTTTTTATGATTTTCTATTTTTTTTTATTGATTTTTGAATTTTTTATTATTTTTTTTATTATTTTCTGAATTTTTTAATAATTAAAATTATTTTCCGGGCCGGGTCTGACCCGGCCCGCGCCTCTCGGGCGCCCGGCCCGACCCTACGGGTCAGAACCGGCCTAAACGACGCCGTTTGGATTTTTTAAAGATTTTTCTAATTTTTTTACATTTTTTTATTATTATCCGAAAAACCCTGGATCGGAGGTCCACCAAGTGCCACGTGGCTGCGTCTCGGGCGCCCGATCTTCCGCTAGATCGGAAGACCCACAGAGAACCATGTGGCCAAATCGTAACCGTTGGATCAAAATCAATTTATTCTCTTTTTCAGAAAAACCCTCAGAACGGACGTCCCAGATTGTGCCACGTGGTCATTCCTGGTGCGTCCGATCTCATACAAGATCGGGCGCTTCACAGGGAGCCACATGGCCCAATCTAAACCGTCAGATTTGATTTTTTTAATTATTTTTTTTTCGAAAATCATTTATTAATTCTGAAAATCATTTTTATTTTCCAAAATTCCCAGATCGCGACACGTGGCGAAGCCACGACCGTCCGATCTGGGCTTTGATTTATTCGGCCCGGGCCCGCCAACGCTGACATGGCTGCCAACGTGGCATGCCACGTCATCTTTGACCGCTGACCTCTGACCACCGGCGACTTCGCCGGAGAAGACGATGAATAGTGATTTTTCCGGCGAAAGTCGCCGGAAATCCCGTCGGAGGGCCCAAATCAACGTAAAAACCACTGTTTCAAGTCACAATTTTGATACCTATCGATTCCCTTCAAATCCCCCATCAATATCTAATGAAGACATGGCAAAAACAACGTCGGGAACCGACCAAACGGACGTCGTCCGAACCGGCGTCGGCGAGGGATTTGCAGAAATTTATTTTTGGTCGAAGCTCGGTTTCAGTCCTTCAGAAAGCATCCAAGGGTGGTTTAGGAGCTTACCTGAGCCATTGAGGGAGCTCGTCGTTGCTCAAGGGGTGCTCCCGAGCTCGTGACAGGTCCGGCGGTCCGGGGGCCGACTCAACGAATTATATGCAACGAAAACGAAAAACAAACATAGGAATGGAATCAGAAATGCATCAGGAGCAATCCAAACCAAAAATCTTGAAGAACCGTGGTCTAGATGAAGATACACCATTAAAGGCCGAGCAAGAGCTCGTTTCCGGTAATACACGTTTCTTGTGATGAAACGAAGCGCCATTCGGTTCTAAAGATCCGTCATGATGTCATGAAGCTCACAGGATTCGTCCGAAGCTTTGGTTTTGCGTCATCGTTGGGGTCGAATTTCCGAAGCTCTCGGCTTCTCTCATTCCTTCCTCTCTTAGGCGTGTCTCTTCTCCCCAATGGCTGACTATCGTCGCGCCACTTGCCTTTTCTTCATCTTCATCTTCTTCTTTTCCTCTTTTTTTCTTTTTTTCGACGAGCTCCTCTAAATAGCCACCGAGAAAGGGCTTCTTCATCCGTGGACCTTCTTCTCCGAGGAGGGATCTTGGATTATTGCGAAGAAGGAACCTCTCTCCACTCACAAATCCTCTTGCTTTTTCTTTTTCTCAGCCCGTCCAAATCATGAATAAAATATGGGACATGAATAAAAAAATGACCATCAACAAAAGAGCCCACGTTCTAATCTAACGCAAGATTCGCTTCTCCCTTCATGGTGTCTCTTCCTTTTCTTCTTTTTTTAATCCCCCATTCATAGTTGTCTCCCATCATTTCAATGGCCGACCACCATCTCTCGTTGCCATGAATTCTTTTTCTTTTGATGATGGAGGAAGCCCCCATCCATGTCAGAAAAACACTCATATGTATTAGAAAATTTGAACGCAGGCATTCACACACGCAGGGTACCGCACATCTACGTGAAGCATCATGGTTTACAGGTACCGGTCATTGCGAAAATGAGACAAATGCGGGAAGTGGCAGTAGAATTCGCTATCAAATGGGAAGAGTGGTTGCTAATTTTTCTAGATATAGCTTGGTCAAGGTATACTAAATGCTCAGCCCAATTAAATGCAAATACAATGTATGCTAAAAATAAGTATGAGAGATGATTTTTGTTTAGAACTAAAATTAGTTCTATTTTTATTGTGAAAATGACTGAAAAAAGAATAATTAAAATTTAGGTGTCAACAGCCCTCCTCTTTGATCAGGACTGGAGCCGGGGCCGAGACTGGTGATCGGGGCCTAGGACTGGATACCGGGATCGGGGTTGGGGCTGGGACCAGGTCAAGGGTCGGGACCGGCGACCGGAGCTGGGGCCGGGGATCAGATACAGGGATTGAGACCGGGACCGGGACCGGGACCGAGATCGAGATCAGGGCCGGGGTCGGGGACTTGACTGGTGCCGGGGCCGGGACCGAGGCCCAGGCTGGGACCGGATATAAGGATCGAGGCTGGGGCTGGGACCGATGCCGAGGCCGAGGCCAGGGCAGGGACCGGTGATGGTTCCGGCGACAGGTGCCGAGGGCCGGGGATCGGGGCCGGTGCCGGTGCCGACGACCGGGGCTAATGTCGACGACCAGGGTCGGTGCTGGCAACCGGGGCCGCGGACCGGGACCGGGGCCAGGGAGCGGGGCCGGGGACCATGAACGGGACTAGAATCGGGGCCAGGTCCCGTCCAGAACCGTTGCTGGGACCCGTCCGAGTCCGAGGCCGGGACCATCCCCAGGACTAGGATCGAGGTCGGGATCGAGACTAGGATCTGGGCCAATTCCCGTCCAGGACCTGGTCTGGGGCCGGGGAGCGGGACCTAGTCAGGGGGCTAGAACCAGGACCGGGACTAGGATCGGGGACCGAGATCGGGATCGAGATTGGGGACTGGGGCCGAGGACCGGGACCAGAGCCGAGGATCGTGACCGGGGCCGAGGCTAGGGCCAATGACTGTGCCAAGGCCAAGAATGGGGTCGGGGACCGAATACCAAGACGGGGGTTGATGCCAGTGATTGTGATCGGGGTCGGGTCATGTCAGGGACCGTGGCCGGGACCCGTCCTGGACCGGCTATCGGGGCCTAGACCGGGACCTGCAACTGGTACCTAGACCTGCGGCTGGCGGCGGGGACTGCTACCGGGACCGGGGCTGGGGCTGGGACCTGTCACCTGTCCTGGTCACCGGCCCCGGCCTCGCTCCCGTTCCCAATCGCCTCCGCTAGTCTCGATCGTTTAAAAAATTTCACTATATTTTTTTATTGTATGGAAGTATTTTAATAATATTATTTTCTCAAAATATTATTGTATGTTGATAATATTGGTCAAAACAGGTCGTATTGGATATGAGTCAATTACGGGTCGGGTATGGGTCGTTAAATATGGGTCAGATGTGTCAATATGGGTCGGACCATATTCGACCCGACCCGAATCCTATCATACCCACCCAGTTGACGCCTCTACCCCTCACACATCGGAACCACAATAACCCGTTACATAGGCTTTGTGACGCAGGGAAACAATATCTTGGAAAGCAATTCCAAAGGAAAACCCAAATTTGATTGAATGATAATCTGAATAATACAAAGAGAGGTCGTCCATATATATAGATAGGACTCCTAAAGAAAAGCAGATAATTAAAGAAAACATTAATCGACTCAAATCTAATCTAATCTAAAAGGAATTATAGAGAAATCTCAAAAATTACGCAAAAAGTCAAAATTACGAAATAGAAAACTGCCTAAAAAGTGGTCAACGACTTCGGAATACCAAAATCCATCGTATGTCACGGCAAAGCCGTGACTTTGAATTAGACAGCCGTTTCGCTTCAACCGACCAATTTTGAGCGCGATCCGAGATCGTTTGTACCATGGATCATTGAAGCCGCGCGAGCTTCGATGATCCATGGTATGACGACTTCAGGAGCTTTCTCGGGTTTCACCTTCTTGAGTGTGATACGTTTTGGCTTTGTCTTGGTAGCAGGACGTCTTCTTTTTCCCCAAAAAGTGATCATGGGTACACTTTCTTTGGTCAGTACTTCAGCCTTCCGACAGGCATATGCCTCCATGGCCAACTGGTTGCGATGCTGTCTCTTCATCTCCAGATAATTCATAAACATCTCGTCTACTTGTCGCTTGAATCTGAGGTTATCGACGTAGTAGCGGGTTTGACAATCTTCCGTATATCCTAGCTTACGTCCAGTCAGTTCCCGACCATGCACGAATCTGGTGAAGTGTAGCCTTGTGTTTGGTCCAGGACGAGTGACTTTCCTCAGGTACTCGAAGGTTACCAATTCTGTCGAACTCTTAGGGAACAGCAACATCCTACCCTATTACCATTGTTGTTTCAATTAGTCACTTGAGTGATTCTCATGATGCGAATGCATATGAATGTATGTAATGTATGGGTCATTTTATGGAGCAGGGAATAATAAAGTGCATTGAAAATAAATGTCTTACCAACCGTACCTGGGGGAATATGGAACGTCCCTCTGTATCAATGGATGGTTTTAGGTATACCAACCATTCATAGACACGCGCATGAGACAAGTGGGTATACTCTAAAAATCGAAAATCAGGTGAGGAACCTACGGCTCAGGCTCCCACGATCCACATGAGGCAGATTCATCCCCAAGGGTACCTACCCAAGAGGGATAGATATCGCCAATGCATATGCTAGGCAGGAACGAATACGAAAGTCTCAAGTGCCATCAAACACAAGATCCTTTTCGCACCCCTTCCCTATCTAAGGTAACCTAGAGGTGGTTGCAGTCGGGGTTTGACCGCCAGTGTGTGTAATGTGTCGTGATCATCACAATGCAAAGTCATGCACAGCAGTTTGTATTAAAACATCGCTTCAGTATGTGCATAAAAATAAACATACATTCCCAACTCCAACCTGCAAGAAAAAATGTCAACAATCACTACACCCCTTATTTCTCCAATCTGCAAAAACATCTAACACAATGGTTAGTGTACGCACCTCACCTTCGAGAGCATCTGCAGAAAACAAGGTCAGATAAACCAAACAACTTTTTTAATCGGCTCAACTCCTCTGGAATTCGTAACCAGAGATTCTGGTTTAGAATAAGTCCCCAGCGGAGTCGCCAGTCTGTCGCGACCCTCTCGAGCGCCATCTAGGCTAGCGAGGGTTAATGGGTCGTCCGATGTTGCATGATTGGACGCGGGCCTCTCCTAAGGTCCATTACCCAAATCACAACTGCTGGATATACGTGGTCGACCTTCAGTGTGGTCTAGTGACATGTGATAAGTGTACATACCCAGGAGTCGCCACCAATCGTTTCGTGGAGGGTAATATCGGAAACCTCATCGAATAGTTGGGAGTGGTCTATTCGATCCTGCGGAAATCAGAGAATTGGGTTCGGGGACTTAGTTACGCCAACTGTCAGAATTGACACCCTTTCAGTACCTAAGCTAAATGGTTTATCTGATCCTTGGATTTCATACACCGAGTGGGGTATAGATCCTAAACCTAGGAGTTCATGCAGATGGGAATAGCTACCCTATCACTCACAATCATTAAAAATAAGTGCACAAATCAAGGATCCAATACATGCGGATAAAACACATGAAAGCAGCATGGCATCCCTAATGAGGCCCTATTAGCCTAGAGAAATGTCAATCAAGGATTAAGAGTGATTTGGACATGATTCGCCCATGAGGGGCAGAATCGTAATTTTGAACTATTCAGGGGCAATTCGCCTTGAAAAGGGAAAATTTGTCATTTTAGATGAATTGGGAAGTCAAAAGATGGGGGAAATAGGATGGGCTATCAATCCAATCCATTTTCTATTTTTTTTTGAGAATTTTCAGGATTTTTCTGGAATTTAAAAGTGATTTTACCCTCGGAGGGGTAAAATCGTCATTTTGGACAAAGATGGTGACTGAAAATCTCAAATATTAGGGTGGATCGCCCACTTGACCCAAACCCTAATTTTAAGAAATTTTCAGGACTTGATTGGGGGCAAGAAAGACGATTTTCCCATTTAAAGGGCAAAATCGTCATTTTGAGAATAGAGGCGGGACTCGAAAACCCAAGCCTAAGAATTGGTCGCCTATCTGACCCTAGTTCTTATCTTGGTATCATCGGTCTTATCTCACATATAGAGCAGAGGCGACTTATCCCTAAAGGGTAATATCGTCAAGTCTTGGAAGAACGGATAAGAAACCCCAAAAATAGGGTTGACCAGTTGTCTGTGGTCAATCCTCGATTTTTGGGGATTTCTAGAGTGTCTAGGATTTTCCCACAATTTTTCCACATTTTTTTCGAATTTTCTGGAATTTTCTAGCATTTTTTTTATTTTCTAGGATTTTTCTGATTTTTTTTATTTTTAAATATCATTTTTTGATTTTTTATTAAAAAAATGTTATTCGGGCTGGGTCGACCCGACCCACTCGGGTCGGAACCCGGCCCAGACCCGGACCCGCGCAGACCACGGCTCCAAAACGACGCCGTATCTTCTTTTTATTTTTTTTGAATTATCCAACTCAGATCCGACGGTTCCTATTGAACCGCGTGGCTAATCCACACCCGTCAGATCTGATTACTAAAACCTATGGTTCAGATTGAACTGTAGACTCGATCAGGGCCGTCTGATCAAACTACTTAAACCTACGGCCACGATTAAAACCCACGACTCGATCTAGACCGTCCATTCTCATTAACCCAAAACGACGTCGCCTAGTCCTTTATCAAAACGGCACTGTTTGTTGTTCTGATTGATTTTTTGATTAAAATCATTTTCAGTTAATCCTATTTACTAATCGGGCGGCTATTATTTATTAGACTCGATTAACCTAGACCGTCCGATCTAACGCTGACTCATCTTAACAAACTAACGGTCGAGCTGACTCGACATTCACGTAGACCAATGGCCTACTGCCACCTAAGACCTTGACCGGTTGACCACGCCACGTCAGCTTCGTCTTCAACCTCGCGACTCCGGCAGAATGGACGGCTGAGCTTCTCCGGTGCTGATCTAACGGTGGAATCTTGACGGATTGGAGCGAGACCGGCGGCAATCGACTCGCGATAACCTCTATTTTAACATATCTAAGAATCGCGACATCTAATTCACAGAATCGCAAGAATCATGCAAAGTGCCGAGTACGGCCATGGGAGTTCGATCGCGTAATTTATCTAAAATCGTGACAATTCAATCACAGAACAACGCCAGTGGAGGTTCAGAAAACTCACCTCGAGCTCCGTTATAGCTCGCTCGGCCCAGATTTGGCTGGGGAAGGATGAACAGCGGTCGGCTATGAAGGCTAAGTTCGAAGACTCGATTCGGGTTGTTCGGAAAAAATCGATGCAAAATCAAAGTGCAGATATGGTCAGTGATGTCTAAGGGATGAAACGCACACGGGAATCGCAAAGATTGAAACCGAAATCAGGGTTCGCCATTGGAGACCAGAGCTTGAGCTCGAAGTTCGGGATTACCTGTTCTGGCAGTTTTGGGCTACGCGGTCGATGGCGATAGCTTCCCCTCAGCACGGGCGGCCTCCTGATGATCTTCGCGAGCTCTGGTCTAGCCTGTAAAGGCCTGACCGCCGCTCTGTGAATTCGAGCTCAGTCTTCGACAATGGTGGTTGGAGGACGAGCCCTTTCTCTCTCCCTTTCGCTTTCTTTCGATTCCGTTTCTTCTTTTTCAACTGAATTTGCTCTCCTTCTAACTGAAAGGCTCTCCGAAGCTTATATAGCTTCCAAGAATTTTGCGCCGCATCGAGGAGTTTCAACCGACCCCCAATGGCACGTGGCAGCACGTGTTTTTTAGGTCCAATCGGCGTCGGGGAGGATGGGTAATTTGCCAAGGTTCATTTGGTTTCCCGGCGAGCCTCATTTCTCACGAATTTGGCACACATTCAACCTGTTTTTTCTAAATGTTGACTTTCGCAGGTCTGTCGCTTCACTCGCCGATTGTTCCTTCCTCCGGCGACGTTGGATGGTGCTGTTGGTGTCGATCGACGGGGGAAGCTGAGAGGAACAAAATGCCCACCATTCCCCTTTCAATTAGTCGCGAATTGACCTTCAATTTGATCTTCAAAACTCGGTCTGTCACTGTTCATCTGCACGAGCGTTTTGGGGAAGAAGAAGACACTGTTCTGGACCGGTTCGACCGGTCCAACCGGCGGTCAGACCGGTCCGAACCGGTCCCGACTTGCAATTTTCCAAATTAAATTCAAATTAACAGGAAATTTTTGCAATTGAACCTCATAATCGAATCTAGGGCATGAATTCTATCAAAAAATGTGATTTTGCCCAAAAGTTCATATCAATTTCAACAAAAACCTCAAATTTCCTTTTAATTACAAATTGGGGAATTATGCAATTGATGGTTCAAATGATCAAATTGGGTCAAATTACCTGTGCCAATCGATTCAAAATGGTGAAACCCATTGGGCAGTATGTTTAATTTGCAATGATAGCCCTTGAATTGAAAGTAATTTCAATTATGCTCAATTTCAAGGACTAAAAATGCAATTTTAGTATGCAATTTTGTCAAATTCGTGCAATTGAGCAATTTGTACAATCAATTGGGCTAAATTGCAATAAGGGACAATTAGAATGGATGTCAAGATCCTAGAAAATGCCAAAATTGCAAATTAAAATACTCGATTGACATTTATTTCTCAAATTCAATCATATGTATAACAAAGGAACATATACAATTGAATTTTATTTTGGACTTTTTGTGAGGTCAAAAAGACAATGGATTTAAAAGAAAAATATTGGCTATTTTTCCATATTTTTGTGACCTCAAACGCTATTTTTCTTGATTTTTTGAGTATTTTTCTATTTTCTAAAAAATACTAAAAAATGTGAAAATTTATTTTTTGGTCAAGAATGGTTCCTTGGGTTT
Organism: Rhodomyrtus psidioides; assembly: GCA_021437785.1. Lineage (NCBI taxonomy): Eukaryota > Viridiplantae > Streptophyta > Magnoliopsida > Myrtales > Myrtaceae > Rhodomyrtus > Rhodomyrtus psidioides. The sequence goes on along the minus strand of JAILYB010000040.1, from coordinate 3,186,730 downwards.
GGCCAAGGCCACCAAAGTTGATTTTGTAATTTTTTGACTTTTTATGGATTTTTTGTGATTTTTCAAAATAAAGCTAAAAAAAGACTTGGTTAAAAATCAGGTATCAACAGCTGCCCCTCTTTGAGAGGAATCTCGTGAGAGGTTTCTCTCAAAGATAGGTGACACCTGAGTCTAGACCGACTCAACTGGGGAAAAAAATGAATCTTGACACTCAATCTTTCTTGTCCCGCTGGTGAACGCTATGTTCCTTATTCTTTTGCTGACGGGAGAGAGAAAATAGATAGACCCACCTGCTTTTTACCTGTTTGATCACCTGCCTGATGCTCGTGCGGCATGCGCGGTGTATAGCGGGTTCAAGTGAATATCTAGGGACTCGTCTTTTGAGTATCCTAGGGCGGTTAAACTCTAGCCGGTATGGTAGGCCGTACCAGAATGGGATTCCTTATACTTGACGGGAACCTGTGGATGACGCACCCAGTCTCTTAGGGATTGTCGGGGTTTTGATCCGTATGGTGGATCAGACCATGAATAGGACTCCTTTCTATTATGAACCTATGGATGACGCACTCAGTCTCTTGGGGATTGTCGAACATTTTGATCCTTATGGTGGATCAGGCCGAGAATAGGACTCCTCTCTGCTAGGAACCTTTGGATGACGTACCCAGTCTCTTGGGGATTGTCGAACATTTTGATCCTTCAGGGGGATCGGGCCGAGAATAGGACTCCTCTCTACTAGGAACCTATGGATGACGCACCTAGTCTCTTAGGGATTGTCGAACATTTTGATCCTATATTCTAAGGAATTAACTAGGATTTATACAAGTGAGGTGTGCCTAACCTTTAGGCTTTACCAAATGGGCTATTCTGGGTTTAGGGGTTACCTAGAACCTCACAGAAAGCTGATTTTGTCAGAAATTTTCGATCCTATATTCTAAGGAATTAACTAGGATTCATACAAGTGAGGTGTGCCTAACCTTTAGGCTTCACCATATGAGCCATTCTGGGTTTAGGGGTTACCTAGAACCTCACTGAAAGCTGATTTTGAAAATTGTCCTTTCGACATACGAGGCGTTATTCTGGGATTTGGGGATTCCAAGTATCTTGCAGAAAACTTAAACCTGCAAAAACTTTGATAAGATTCTTCTGGGATCTAGGGGCTACCTGAGATCTCGCGGAAAGACTATCTTGAATATTGTCCTTTCGACATTGAAGGTGACATTCTGGGATCTGGGAGCTCCAGGTATCCTGCAGAAAGTTCCAACCTGTAACATTGGGATCTCACGGAGAGATGATTTCTAAAGATTGTCCTCTTTGACATGGGAGGTGACATTCTGGGATCTGGGTACTCCAATCATCCTGCAGAAAGATCAAACCTGTAATATTGGAATCTCACGTAGGGAGATAATTTCAAACATTGTCCTTCTGACATGGGATGTGACATTCTAGGATCTGGATACTCCAGGCATCCTGCAGAAAGCTCAAACCTACAAACCTTTCCTCAAAAGATATTTTTCTGGGATACGGGATTACCAAGGATCCTACAGAAAAGTAAGCTTGAAAGCTCTTCTTCATAGAGCAAGGCATCCTTTTGGGATCTGGGGTTACCACAAGTCCAAGGGAGGTTGTGTTCTTCTGAGATCTGGGCTTGCCAAGAATTCTGCAGAAGTTTAGATATGTGAATCGTTTCTCACCAAGAGTGATACAAGTCATTTTAGGAGCCGAAGTCATCAAGAATCTTGCAGAAGCTCCATTCTGAAAATTTTCTTACCAAAGGCACATCAATGGTCTTTAAGTGATATCTGATGTTAAACTGACAGCACTTTATGACTTATATCATAGTCATAAAAAGTTTCAATGAATGCATTACGATGCTGGAGGTTATCCAAAACACCTTGCAATATACGGAAGTGATCAAAAATTCCTTGTGAGGAAAGTTTGAATCAAACAATCTGAAATTACCCAAAAGAGTTTGGTTAAAATGTCCGACGGAGTATTCTCATCAAAGAGGACTTCTCACCGTTTTGAGATAATGGTCTTTTACCAAGAATGCACTCGAATTTCCTATCAAACCTGCGCCTAGGGTTTAGGATCATTCGCAGTGAATACACCTCGATCGATCAGGAGGACTTCCAAGGGACCGCAATGTTGGGTTTGGTCAACAGTTTTCAAAAGGGGACTTGCAAGCAAGTCAAGGCTTTCGAAGAGAAGTCTTCAATGTCTGCTCCAGGTTTACAAGTCAAGAAACCTGCAAAATGAGAAAGAAATAATCTTGCTCGAACTTCTTCGAGTTAAGCTTAGACATTAAACCATATGTCAATCCAAGTGCCTTAATCATAAAAGGCTTTTCAAGGTTGTAACGTAGGTAGGTTTGGGGACCAAAAAAGGCTTGTTTTTGGCTCAGAATACGCGAAGGGTTTAATATTGGTGGTCACTGCAAGTTTGCCGCCATCTTGCCCCTTCTGGTTCAAAGAGCGTCTTCAGTCTTTGAAGTGCATTGATAGTCTATGAAGAGCATTGTCAGTCTTCGAAGTGCACATTTGTCTTTAGAGAATATCTCTTTCATGTTGAGACGGCGTCAACATCTTGTCTATGCTTTCATCATCTGAGTGTGACATGATTTGGGGGTATCCTTTGCTGTCCAGTTCCCTTGGGATTTTCTTTTACAATCAGATCTCACTAGTGACCTATACAAAGGTATCATGCCATCTTTTGGCAGTTACAAGATCAAACACATGGTTCACAAGTGTACAAGTATTTGGACGGGCATTGGCCTTGCTTTTACCAGGCACTTTGCTTTTTCTTAATGCCCGGAATCGGATTTTTCTCTCTTTTTTCTTTTCCTTGAAATCCCATCTTTTCCCTTCTTTTGGGAATCAGAATTTTCAAATGAGTGTGCTAGATGTACAGCTTGAATCTCAACATTCCATCATTAATTTAGGAATTTTCCACAAATCCAATATTTTGAACTCTTCTGCTCGGGAAGCGATGTCGCTTCCATCTTGGAATATGCAATGACCACCAACGGGTTCGTGAAACGAACGTATAGGCTCAACTGGGCTATACAAAGGGTAAAAGTGTATAAGATAGAGAAACGAATGCTTTTCGTCATCCTAAAGCACTTGAACTACCATAGAAGTTAAAATGACAAGCAATACGCGAAGATTGATGCAAGTCTGAGCAAGAGAACTTCTAACCATTTACCTCCTGATACCGCTAGACGTACCTCCAGTTTGCCCCACTGTGAGGTGGTTCTTGACAGGGGTAAAGAATGAAACCGTCGTTCAAAGGGTAATCAATGGTTACCTGTAGTGTTTATGATAGAGAAACGAATGCCTCCGTCGTCTCAATCCATATAATCACTGCGAATAATCCTTATGTCCGTAGGTCAAGGTCTCGCTATCCTTACCATTCCACTCATCTCTCAAGTGTGTATAGGACATGTTTAGATCAGGCTGGCCTCTTGTCTGAGGAAATATCCTTTTGAACAATTTAAACAACTCTTGTTGGAAAAGTTCATTTTGCTTATTCCAAAACTTACCCTCTAAGGGGATTTATGATGCACAATGCATATTTCAATCATGTTCAGATAACCTCCAAGTTTAAACATGAATGCCAATGACATGGCTGTGAGAATTTTGCGTCTTTCTAGACATGAGATTTGAATGTATGCTAAATTCCAAGAAGCCTTCAAATTCTAGCAAAAAGGGTTCTGACAGTCTTAAAACCTGAGAGATAGGGAAATGAATACTTACCTGTCCAACGTGGCCAGGGATCCCTGAAAAAATATGAAAGGAATATGTCAGTGTATGCTCTCGAATTTCAGAAAATTAGAACGATACACCTTACCCTTGATCTTGCGCTCCAATGGGAATTCATAAATTCATGAAAGTCTGACCACCACGCCGTTAGGTCTCCTTGATCATGCATTCCCATCTAAATGCCAATGTGTAGATTACATAAATCAGCCATTTTGACCTATGGCGATGATGCCTTCGTCTGATTGGGGCGATGAATCCTGCTCAATGGCTTCATTCATTTTGGAGCGTGCCCTTGTGCCATTCTTTGCAATTTTTCTGCTCTTCGATTTGCTGTCTGTTGTCTTCATCAGACATTCCTGGTATTTGCCATTGAGGGATTTGCTTCCTTGGGTCCTGCAATATTGAACGCATGCTAATGTATGCATGGATGCATGATATGCTTATGCAATGACTATTATGATGACTTGGCTCGGTCCGGGATGAGTCATATAATCGAAATCTGATTTTATTTCAAGGGTAATACTTCTTCACAGCATCTGAGTTTACAGGGTGCCACAGTTCTTCTCCTTCGGAGTTTACAAGAATCAATGCTCCTCCCGTGAGAATCTTCTTGATGATGTAGGGGCCTTCGTAATTCGGGGTGAATTTACCTCCCGGATGGATATTACTCGGCAAAGTCTTCCTAATTACCAAGTCATTTACTGCGAAATTTCTGGTCTTGACCTTTCGGTTAAACGTCATGGCTACCCTCTTTTGATATGTTTGTCCATGACAAATAGCTTTAAGACGCTTCTCGTCTATTAAATTCAACTGTTCGTATCTATGCTTGGAATACTCTGGCTCGGAGAGTTCACCCTCTGACAAGATTCTCAAAGAAGGAATCTTAACTTCCACGGGTAGGACTGCTTCCGTCCCATACACCAGACTGTAGGGAGTTGCCCCTGTAGAAGTCCTGATTGCCATTCGGTAAACCATTAAGGCGAAGGACAGCCTTTCATGCCAATCCCTGTAGTTTTCTGCTGTTTTAGCCAAGATTCTTTTGATATTTTTGTTGGCTGCTTCCACTGCACCATTCATCTGTGGGCGGTAGGGGGATGAATTCAGATTTTGAATACCGAAGTGATCCAGTAGACCATTGACAATCTTGTTGTTCAGGTTAGACCCATTGTCTGTGATGATTGCTTGAGGGGTACCATACCGGGAGATGATGTCTCTTTTGACGAATCTTGCCACATTTCTTGCAGTGACATTCTTGTAAGAACTGGCCTCTACCCATTTCGTGAAATAATCAATCGCTACCAGGATGAAGCGATGACCATTTAAAGCCACAGGATTAATAGGCCCTATCATGTCTATCCCCCACATAGAGAAAGGCCAAACTTCAGACATTTGGTGTAGTTCGTTTGGGGGTGCATTGATTTTATCACCATATATTTGGCATTGGTGGCATGACCGGACATGCTGGCAGCAATCTGATTCGATGGTCATCCAAAAATAGCCAAGCCGCATGATCTTCCTCGCGAGGAGGTGGCCGTTCATGTGAGGCCCACATATACCTTCATGGATCTCTTTCATGAGAATATTTGCTTCCTTGGCATCTACGCATCTTAACATAGTAGAGTCAAACGACCTTTTTGTCGCGACCCGTCCGAAAGAGGACGCGGCTAATGGATTACCGATCGCGGGCCTTCCCCCGCACAAGGGTGCGGATCGCGGGCTTTGGATCGGCGCGGGCCCTCCCAGGCCCATACCAAATCGCGGCGGGAGTATTTTTCAAAGGGATTCGACGATAACAGTCGATCGCTTTCGACCTTAGTGTGGTCGTGGTGGCATGTGCAACTTGTGCATGCATTTGGAGTCGCCACCGGTCTTTCTTGGAGGGTAGACCGGAAACCTTATTGACCGATTGGGAGAGATCGATCAATTCTGCGGAACCAGAGATTTTGGGTTCGGGGACTTGGTTACGTTGATGTCATTACCAACGCCCTTTCGGTACCTAACGCGAGTGATTTTCCTAACTAGGATTTCATGCAGGCGCAATTTTGGGTGAGGTAAGTCTGACTTTGCATATTAATCAGTTTAACATGCTCACGTAATCATAACAAATAAATAGATGTCAATCACATAAACATCTATCCTACGTGGTGATCATGGAATTATGATTTAATGGGTCTCGAGCCAATGAGACCACATTTAATCATTTTAATATTTTAATAACGGAGAGCCGCTCTTCGCTTCTTCTTGGTTTCTTGAACTCTTCAATAATTGGGCCCCTAAGAGCTCGCCGACTTAAAAGGCTCATCCACGTAATTCTCGTAGCATTTACATTAACAATTGACTATGCTAAAAATAAAGATTACATGAAAAATAAAAGGAGTACGCAGCCTCCATTTAATAATTACAACCCCAAATATATAAATAATCATCATACATTCATATATACATCAATCACATTGATTAGGGATTTTTCCATGATCACCACCCTTCCACGTAAGTAATAAATTCACAATTTAAAACTTAGGAAGGCACAATAAAAATTCTACGTTGAATCATATTCAGAATTTTTACGTAAAATAAGATAGCCATAAATTTTCGATTCAAAATTGATTTAGTCTCAATTTTTGCTACGTTGATTAATTTATCATATAAAATAATCAACCTCCATTAGCCATGTAAGACGAACAATTCGTTAATACATATTGGCCATAGTATAGCAAAAATTGCAAAAAATCAATTAAATGCACGAAAACACCTAAGGATTGGCTCTGATACCACTGTTGGGATCCACATAACACGTAGCGGAAATAAATAACAACCCATACATATATCTCCAGAGGCGTACTTCGTGCATTTCAATCGAAAAAAATCACAAAGTCTCAAAGGGAGTAAATAGATTACCTCTCGTAGCGTGCTTGAACGGAGGTGTCGGTTCGATGTTCTTCGATCTCAGCCTCCACAAGTGTTAGGCATCTAGTTCGGACGCACCACCAATTGACGAACGGGGAGACGACTAATAACTCCACAACAATTGTGCTAGCAATATGCGGAATCAATATTTCGAACTTAGTATATTTTTCTCACTCAAGATTATGAGAATATAGAGAGTGTTTGTGTTCTTCTCTCTAAGCTCTCAAAAATTTGCACACTCTACAAAATGTCTCTCCCCTTCAACCTCAAAACTCTTGCCATCCTTTTATAGCCAAAAATACCTTCCAATAAATTGTATTTAAAAATAACACTAACAATTATAAATTCTATCTAAAAATAGCACTCACAAATAAATGACATTTAAAAATAGCACTAACAATAGCACTCACAATTTATAATACAAAAATGCTATTTAAAAATAGCACTAACAATAGCACTCACAATTTATAATACAAAAATGCTATTTAAAAATAGCACTAACAATTATAAATTCTATCTAATAATAGCACTCACAATTTATGATAAATAAATGCCATTTAAAAATAGCACTAACAATAGCACTCACAATTTATGATAAATAAATGTCATTTAAAAATAGCACTAACAATACCACTCACAATTTATAATACAAAAAATGCTATTTAAAAATAGCACTAGCAATAGCACTCACAATACAAAAATGCTAAAAAAAAAGGCACTAACAAAGGTGTTAAAAATAATAACCATTATTATTATTACAAGAGTTAAAGAGGTTACCAAACAGTACAAATATGCATAACGTATAAATACGTATGACGTATAAATACGTAGAGCATACGTATACATCCGTGAAACCGGGGACTAATTGAAAGAAAAATGTGCAATTAAGCCCTTTTGGTAAAAATTGATTAAATTGGAGGGCAAATTGACCTAATTGCACTTTAAGACTTTAGAATCCAACGTCATAGCTTATAAAAAGTGAGAATTGAAAACTAAAAGACTCGAAAATGATTTTTTTTAGACTCGGTTCGGGTTTATGTTTGTGAAGGAACATATTGACCCGAGCCGAATTTTTGAGATTTAAAGTGACACACTTGAAGAGGAAATTAAAACAAAATTATCGAATATTTTTGGGTATTTTTCTGACCACGAATGGTATTTTTCTGATTTTTTGGGTATTTTTATAATTAAATAGACTCGAAAAATATTAAAAATACCGAAAAATATTTTTTGTTCAAAATTGGTTCCTAAGGTTAAACCAAGGCTTCCAAAGTTGATTTTGTGATTTTATGACCTTTTTTGATATTTTTAATTAATTTTAAAGAATAAAAATCACAATAATAAATGGTAAAAAAAATCAGGTGTCAACAGCTGCCCCTCTTTGAGAGGAATCTCGTTAGAGGTTTCTCTCAAAGATAAGGTGGCACCTGATTCCTAACCGACTCAACTGGGAAAATAAGAGAAGAAATGTTATGACATCGGATCCTTAAGCCTATTGATAAAAGCTCAAATCAATCCCCGGTTTGCTCTAACAATTTGAACATGGGCCGGAGTGAGAGAGGCTTACCCGAAGCTCACCTGTCGGATGCTGCCGGTTGCGACGACTTTCAAGAAGATGCCTAGGACTCGTCATTCAGAATATCCTAGGGAGATTAAGCTCTGACCTGTATGGTAGGTCATACCATGATGGGATTCCTAACTTGTAGGAACCTAAGGAAGGCGCATCCCACGCTTTGGGATTTGCCAAGGATTTTGATCCGTATGGTGGATCAGACCTTTGTGTTGATCCTTACTGCGATATTTATTAATGAGTTGACCCTTATGGCGGTTTCTACCAATGAATTGACCCTTATGGCGGTTTCTACCATATGTGACCCTTCAGGCGGTTTCTACCATTAATGTGATCCCTCAGGCGGTTTCTACCTTGGTTTGACCCTTCAGGCGGTTTCTACCTTGAGTTGACCCTTCAGGCGGTTTCTACCTTTGATTTGACCCTTCAGGCGGTTTCTACCTTGTGTTGACCCTTCAGGCGGTATCTACCTTGTGTTGACCTTTCAGGCGGTATCTACCTTGTGTTGACCCTTCAAGCGGTATCTACCTTTGATTTTGACCCTTCAGGCGGTATCTACCTTTGATTTGACCCTTCAGGCGGTATCTACCATATTTTGACCCTTCAGGCGGTATCTACCCTGATTTGACCCTTCAGGCGGTATCTACCTTTGAGTTGACCCTTTAGGCGGTATCTATCTTTGTTTGACCCTTCAGGCGGTGTCTACCATCAGTTTTGACTTTGAAAAGGGGTCTCATGACGAGGGTTCTCCACGTCCGATGAGATTTCCTGAATTTTGAAAAGGGGGTCTCATGACGAGGGTTCTCCACGTCCGATGAGACTACCTGAATTTTGAAAAGGGGTCTCATGACGAGGGTTCTCCACGTCCGATGAGACTGCTTGATTTTTGAAAAGGGGTCTCATGACGAGGGTTCTCCACGTCCGATGAGACTGTTGATATTTGAAAAGGGGTCTCATGACGAGGGTTCTCCACGTCCGATGAGACTACCTGAATTTTGAAAAGGGGTCTCATGACGAAGGTTCTCCACGTCCGATGAGACTGCTTGATTTTTGAAAAGGGGTCTCATGACGTGGGTTCTCCACGTCCGATGAGACTACCTAAATTTTGAAAAGGGGTCTCATGACGAGGGTTCTCCACGTCCGATGAGACTACCTAAATTTTGAAAAGGGGTCTCATGACGAGGGTTCTCCACGTCCAATGAGACTGTCTGATTTTGAAAAGGATTTTTTTTTTAAGGGTTTCTCTTCCCCAAGAAAATATTGGTAATCTTTGAGAAGACAGCAATTGTCCAATTGACAAAATTTTATGACTTAAGCTTTAGTCATGAGATGTGCATTTTGATGCTGGAGGTTATCCAAAACATTCTTGCAACATGCAAATGTGATCACAAATCCCTTGCATGGAAAATCTGGATCAACAGTTTGAAAATTTCCAAAAAGAGTTTGCTCAAAACATCAATTGGAATATTTCTCGACAAGGAAGCCATCTCACCTGTTTTGAGGTGATGATTTTTAGGGGATGCACTCAATTCCCTACTGACCTGTGCCTAGGTTTTAGGCTCATTCGCAGCGCATACATTTTGATCGGTCGGGAGGTCTTCCACGGGACCGTAATGTTGGGCTTGGATATTGGTTTTCAAGGGGGATCCGCTTTGGAGTCGAGGCCATCGAATGAAAATCTTCACCATCTGCTCCGGGTTTACAAGTCAAGAACCCTGCAAAATGAGAAAGAAAGAGTCTTGCTCGTACTTCTTCGAGCTAAGCTATATGTTAACCCAAGTGTCTTAGTCAGAGAAGACTGTTTCAGGGTTGTAACATTGGTAGGATTGGGGACTGAAAAAAGGCTTGTTTTTGGCCCAGAAATCACGAAGGATTTGACATTGGTGATCATTGCAATTTGTCACATGTCTTTTCCATTCTGCATCTTCCATTTTTGAGGTGTGCAACCGCTTTTGAGGTGTGCACAAGTCCTTTAGAGAACGTCTCTTGTGGTATTAAGAGATTGACAATTCTGTCCGTGTTTTTGCACCACGGCTGACATCATTTGGGGAGCAGTCTTCTTGATCTGACTCCTTTATGGGTTTTTCTCTCTTCCCAACTAGGCTTTATTGGGGATCAATCAAACAGTTTTCACGAGCATCGGCCTTGCTTTTACCAGGCACTTTGCTTTTTCTTGAAGCTGGGGATTTTTTTCTTTGTTGAAATCCTGCCTTTTCTTTTCCTTTGGAACTACGATGTTCAGAAAATTGTGCTATATATACAACTTGAATCATAGCACATTTAAACGCCGATATGAGATTTTTCTATAAATCCCATCTCTTGATTTCTTCCGTTCTTGGAGTGATGCAGTTTCCATCTCGAAACATCCCATGATCACCAACAGGGGTTTATGAAATGAATTTGCAGGCTCAACTTGGCTGTGCAAAGGATATGGTGTGTGGGATAGAGAAATGAATGCTTCTCGTCATCCTATGGCACTTGGATTACCATATAAACAACACACAAAGATTGATGTTAGTCCGAGCAAGAAAATTTCTAACCATTTTCTCCTGATACCGCTGGACTCACCTCCATTTTGCCCCGATGTGGGGTGGTTCTTGACAGGGTTAAGAATGAAAACCGTCGTTCAAAGGGTTTATCAACGGTCACCTGTAGTGTTTGAGGGATATGAAACGAATGCCTCCGTCATCCCAACCCATGTAATCGTTGCGAATAATCCCTACTTCCGTAGGTCCAGATTTTGCTATCTGATCCGCTCCACTTCTCTCCAGTGTGTGTAGGACGTGTTTGGACTAGGCTTTGCCTCTTTTCTTTTGAGAAAACGTCCTTTTAAAAGTTTTGAACTTTTGATTGGAAAAAATCTCTTTCATTTTCTCCAAAAATTTTACCCGTCAAGGGGATTTTATGATGCACCATGCATGTTCTTATTCATGTTCAGATAACCTCCTGTTTTAAGACATGAATGCCAATGAAGTTTGAATTCTATGTCTTTTCTAGACATTAGATTCTGAAAGCTTTTCTTTTTCTCTCTGTTTTTTATTTAACATCTTCAATGGATTGGGGAAAGGGATACTTACCTGTCCCCCGCGGCTGGAGATCCTGAAAATGCGGAAGAAACATGTTATTGTACGTTCACGAATTTTTCAAAAAATTAGAACGATACAATTTACCCTTGGTCATGTATTCTAACGGGTAATACATGGGATGTGAAAACCTGTTCGTCTGTAAGGCGATTCCCCTGTCAAGGATAAATAACGAGTATCAATTCATATTCTCAAATTCAAGACAAATTGGAACGATACAACTTTACTCTTGGTTCTCATCCCGTTCTGATATTACGTATTGATATGAACAACATCTATCAAATCCGCCTATCCATTCTTGGAGTGTTTGCAACATCAATGGTTCATCTGCCCCCAGTTAGGCAACGTCTGTTCTGTTATTCGAACAAATGGCTCCTTGAGTGATTTATCCACGTTTATCACCTGAGAAGGGAAAGAAATGAGACATTACTTCGGTATTCGATTGAAGATCGTTTAGGAACGATACATCGTTTTACCAAATAGGTGGCTTCGCGGCCAAACGTATTTCGTATTGAAGGGGTAGATCCCATTATACTCCGCGGGTGATAGTCATTGTTCTGGGAACTTGCTCCACGGATTAAGCGATTAATCCACGGCCCTCGGCTTGAAGATGCTCAAAGGGTGATGTTGACACTCACGTGCAATTAGTTCTAGACATTAATGAAAGATGTTCCCGTGGGAACCTTACAGTGCGATCAACAACATATTCAATAGGGGTGTTCCACCCCTTTCGTCTAAGCATTTTTCATCGAGTAACCATGTCTTGCATCAGACGTTTGGTCACCTGCCTTGCGTCACCACTGCGATGGCCCTCCGGCTCCAAATTGATCGAGCCAAAGATTGAACTCATCGCCAAGGAAATTGCTCGGGTCTTCGAGCCATTGATGTTCAAGTTGGGTATCAACAATTGTTGGGGGCAGATTTCCTTCATCGCCTTCATTGTGAGGAACTGGAGTCTTTGAGCTGGAACCTTCATCATTGCCCTGTTGGGGTCGAGACATACATTCCTGAAGAGTATTGATCCAAGTGTCCAGCTCCTCCTCAAGGAAATCGCCTGTTCTTTCTAGCCCTTGGTGCCCAGATTGGCTGTCGTCGACTGCAGGCGAGGGATTCCTCTCTTTGCTCTCGCCGTGAGCAACTTGACCCCTCGAATTGGAACTTCCTCCAATGACCGGCAGGTTTATATGTGCACTCTCTACCAATGCCAGATCCGCTTCAGGGACAGCATTAATGACCGATTCGCGCTCAAACTGAGGAATCCCTATGTGCTGGAACTGCGGTATATACTCTTGAGGAGTATTGAGATAGCTCGGCGGAGCATTCTGATTTGGGTTAGAGGAGTCACTGACACGACTGCTGGTCCCGTCATTGCTGAAACACGGTTGGGTGCTCTCGGCTCTCCAATCATCGTGGTTGTAACTCTGCCCGGCACTTGAGCTCCAACTGGCTTTATGATGGTTTAACGCTATCCTTCCATCCCTTAGCAATCTCCTATAGTACTTGAGGTGAGACTCGACGTTAATTCTAGAGAGCCCCGGCACATTCATAATCTCGAGTATGCGTAGTGGGCTAGCCGAATCAACTCCCAACTCTCGAATTGCATCAACAAATTTGGTGTGAAGTTCATAGGTCCAGTAAAACCTTGTTCTCTTATCACCCAAAATATCGTCAATACTTCGGTAGCTATTCTCTACGGGATCTAGTCGTTTCAAAAGTTGTCCAGGGAGGGACTCACCGACTTTGGATTGGCTGGCTGCGACAGCGAGTTCGTCATTGAGAGAACTCCCCCTGTGATGATTCATATCCCATTTCTCAGAGGATGTTGGTGTTGATCCTATGGTGTTGACTTGCTCATGCAGATCTCCGGCGATATCTGGCTGTGTCGGAAAATGCTGTGGAGAATACGGTAACAGCTGAGCGTTATTCGTCAACAGGGATGGTTCATCGAGGAACACCTCGCCGAGGACAACAGGATTACCACAATTAAGGCAGGTGGTCTTGGTCAGAGCTTCCTTATATCTCGCGCTTTCAGCTTGAAGCTTCTCATTCTCCTCCTTCAGGACCAGTAACTCATGGTCTGCGTATTGCTGTTTCACCCAGGTTCGTTTGTTGGCGAACCAAAACTTGACCTTCGAAAGCTCCAATCCTATTTTTCGGCTCAACTCCATTTTCTGTTGTCTGCTTGGAGTGGGGCATTCATTGAAGAAAGCTTCGAGCTCTCGGATTTGGCCTGGAGTGTGGCGTTGTAGTTGCTTCCTTTTCCGACTCCGGTCATCATTGTATATTCCTTCTTCGTAGCTGAAACCTAGAATTTCATCGCTGGAGGAGTCAGTCTCCACGGCCTTCGGGCAGGATTCAGCTCCAGGATCTTCAAAGTCTCCCAGCAGTTCGTGCTCAGAAATGTCCAGGTCGGGCGTTTCTAGCAGATGGGAATAGCTTTTAAACATGATGGATCGAAGTATCTCGGGTGATCTAGTTCACTCAGCTTTCTCTATTCGCTCTTACGTGTTTGCTCACTCTAGAAATTTTCTCAAGTGATTGTGCGTGTCCTAGAACCATCCTTCAGGCTGCATATGAAGACCAGCAAGCAAGCGCTCCTCCCGAGACCCTGTAATTACTCATCGTCTGTATTCCCCTTTCTTTTTCCTCGTGATAGGATCACAAACTCTCTTGCATTGATTCGGTTTCATCGAGTATTGCGCTCGTCCCCTAGTTCAGTCTTCAAAGTGGTGGGTCTACAATCTTTCGGCGCCTTTTATGATTTGCTAGGCCCGAGAACGTGGGGAGCAGCGGTGGGCCCGCAATTAATGACTCCGTTTAATTCATTTAGCTCCATGGGAATTAACGCTATGATCTTCTCTCAACCCCTTTTCATCGTTCAAACGAAAGTGGCATTTTCCCTGTGCATGCTGTTACTCTTCATTTCAGCATCTCGGGCGCTTGGTGAGGAATGAGTTCGTGGCCACTCAAAATTTTAAAGACCGTCTCTGGTTTCAGACTTAATCTAACAAGGGATCATCACAACTGAGCATGACGATGTTCGTCGATAGCGTTGGTTTTAATATAGAATTAACTATAGTCATTAAAGAAAAATGTTCCCGTAGGAACTTTACAATGGATAAAATGAGTGATCTACTCGTGAACATGTTCTTCTTTCTATGGGTGTTCGTGGTGACCGACCCATCGTGCCCTGAGTCAAGTGCTAGATCATGGCTGTCCAAGCATGCCAGCTTCCCACTGATTGAACAAGGCATCGAGCCCCTCATCAAAGAAATCGTCTATCGTGGGTTGACCAGCGGCAGGCAGAGCACCAGCCGACTGCTGCTCGAATGGAGGAGTGCGCACTCGCTGTACTTGTGACACGCGCTCTTGAGAAGTGTTGAAATGGCCCGGGAGGACATTCTGATCAGCTTTCAGTTTGCCGGTGGTCGGGCTGCTAGTTTGATTGATGCTTAGATTTGGCCGGGTATCTCTTGATGCCTGAGCATTACAATGGCGGTCGCCCCTAGCTTTTGAGCTCGAGACGGATTCCTCCCGGTTTAGCTCCGCTCGACGTTGTTTTAATAGCTTTCTGTAGGCAGCAAGGTGATTCCTGACCAGTTCCTTACTAAGCCCCGGTACATTCATGGCCTTAAATATGCGCGTCGGAGTTGCTGAATCGATCCCCATTTGGTGAACCACGTCTAGGAATCTGGAATGCAGTTCAGGGGGCCAAGCGAACCTCCTCTTATCGTGGCCCAAAATTGCATCGATGGCTTGACGACTGATTAACTCATCTCCAGCGGGACCCGACCCTATCGAAAATTGTTGTGCATGAGGCTGATATGCTTTGAGCTGGTCGGCGGTAACATCCAGCTCCTTGAAACTGTAACTCCAATCAAAGCGATGCAAATCCCATCCCCCAGGAGGCATTTGTATCGTCTTCGTAGGATCATCCTGCCCATGCATGACTCCGGCAAAATCTGGGTGAGCAGGAGATGCCCCGAGGGAGTAGGGTGGTAAATGAACGTCTTCAATCATCGCGTGAGGCTTATCGGGGAATATCTTACCGAGGGCGATGGGGTTATCGCAATGAGGGCAAACGGTAATATTGAGAGCTTCTTCATACCTCATGTTTTTTGTTCGCAGCTTTTGGTTTTCTTCCTTTAAAATCTCGACCACCTGACGTTTGCGTTGGGCCTTCGATTTGGATCTCCTATTTTGAAACCAAAACTGGATCTTCGACTGATTAATCCCCAACTCCCGGCTCAATTCAATTCTCCACTTCTTTTTCATGTAATGGCTTTTACTGAAGAGGGTTTCCAACATTTGGGTTTTGTTGACACCTGATTTTTTACCATTTATTATTGTGATTTGTATTCTTTAAAATTAATTAAAAATATCAAAAAATGTCATAAAATCACAAAATCAACTTTGGAAGCCTTGGTTTAGCCTTAGGAACCAATTTTGAACAAAAACTATTTTTCGGTATTTTTAATATTTTTCGAGTTTATTTAATTATAAAAATGCCCAAAAAATCAGAAAAATACCATTCGTGGTCAGAAAAATACCCAAAAATATTCGATAATTTTGTTTTAATTTCCTCTTCAAGTGTGTCACTTTAAATCTCAAAAATTCGGCTCGGGTCACTATGTTCCTTCACAAACATAAACCCGAACAGAGCCTAAAATATATATATATATATTCCTTTTCGAGTCTTTTAGTTTTCAATTCTCACTTTTTATAAGCTATGACATTGGATTCTAAAGTCTTAAAGTGCAATTAGGTCAATTTGCCCTCCAATTTAATCAATTTTTACCAAAAGGGCTTAATTGCACATTTTTCTTTCAATTAGTCCCCGGTTTCACGGATGTATACGTATGCTCTACGTATTTATACGTCATACGTATTTATACGTTATGCATATTTGTACTGTTTGGTAACCTCTTTAACTCTTGTAATAATAATAATGGTTATTATTTTTAACACCTTTGTTAGTGCCTTTTTTTTTAGCATTTTTGTATTGTGAGTGCTATTGCTAGTGCTATTTTTAAATAGCATTTTTGTATTATAAATTGTGAGTGCTATTGTTAGTGCTATTTTTAAATGACATTTATTTATCATAAATTGTGAGTGCTATTGTTAGTGCTATTTTTAAATGGCATTTATTTATCATAAATTGTGAGTGCTATTATTAGATAGAATTTATAATTGTTAGTGCTATTTTTAAATAGCATTTTTGTATTATAAATTGTGAGTGCTATTGTTAGTGCTATTTTTAAATAGAATTTTTGTATTATAAATTGTGAGTGCTATTGTTAGTGCTATTTTTAAATGTCATTTATTTGTGAGTGCTATTTTTAGATAGAATTTATAATTGTTAGTGCTATTTTTAAATACAATTTATTGGAAGGTATTTTTGGCTATAAAAGGATGGCAAGAGTTTTGAGGTTGGAAGAGAGAGACATTTTGTAGAGTGTGCAAATTTTTGAGAGCTTAGAGAGAAGAACACAAACACTCTCTATATTCTCACAATCTTGAGTGAGCAAAATATACTAAGTTCGGAATATTGATTCCGCATATTGCTAGCACAATTGTTGTGGAGTTATTAGTCGTCTCCCCGTTCGTCAATTGGTGGTGCGTCCGAACTAGATGCCTAACACTTGTGGAGGCTAAGATCGAAGAACATCGAACCGACATCTCCGTTCAAGCACGCTACGAGAGGTAATCTATTTACTCCCTTTGAGACTTTGTGATTTTTTTCGATTGAAATGCACGAAGTACACCTCTGGAGATACATGTATGGGTTGTTATTTATTTCTGCTACGTGTTACGTGGATCCTAACAGTGGTATCAGAGCCAATCCTTAGGTGTTTTCGTGCATTTAATTGATTTTTTGTAATTTTTGCAATACTATGGCCAATATGTATTAACGAATTGTTCGTCTTACATGGCTAATGGAATTTGATTATTTTATATGATAAATTAATCAACGTAGCAAAAATTGAGACTAAATCAATTTTGAATCGAAAATTTATGGCTATCTTATTTTACGTAAAAATTCTGAATATGATTCAACGTAGAATTTTTATTGTGCCTTCCTAAGTTTTAAATTGTGAATTTATTACTTACGTGAAAGGGTGGTGATCATGGAAAAATCCCTAATCAATATGATTGATGTATATATGAATGTATGATGATTATTTATATATTTGAGGTTGTAATTATTAAATGGAGGCTGCGTACTCCTTTTATTTTTCATGTAATCTTTATTTTTAGCATAGTCAATTGTTGATGTAAATGCTACGAGGATTACGTGGAGGAGCCTTTTAAGTCGGCGAGCTCTTTGGGGCCCAATTCTTGAAGAGTTCAAGAAACCAAGAAGAAGCGAAGAGCGGCTCTCCGTTATTAAAATATTAAAATGATTAAATGTGGTCTCATTGGCTCGAGACCCATTAAGTCATAATTCCATGATCACCACGTAGGATAGATGTTTATGTGATTGACATCTATTTATTTATTATGATTACGTGAGCATGTTAAACTGGTTAATGTGCAAAGTCAGACTTACCTCACCCAAACTTGCGCCTGCATGAACTCTTAGTCAGGAAAATCACTCGCGTTAGGTACCGAAAGGGCGTTGGTAATGACACCAGCGTAACCAAGTCCCCGAACCCAAAATCTCTGGTTCCGCAGAACTGATCGATCTCTCCCAATCGGTTAGTAAGGTTTCCGGTCTACCCTCCAAGAAAGACCGGTGGCGACTCCAAATGCATGCACAATTTGCACATGCCACCACGACCACACTGAAGGTCGAAAGCGATCGACTCTTATCGTCGAAGAATACTCCCGCCGCGATTTGGTATGGGCCTGGGAGGGCTCGCGCCGATCCAAGACCCGTGATCGGTAATCCATTAGCCGCGTCCGCTTCCGGACGGGTCGCGACAGCTGGCGACTCCACTGGGGAATTTGTTCTAGAACCTATGGTTCTAGACCTCAAGTGGACTTAGGCCGTAATTAAAACGCTGAGTGATTTTTCTAACCATGCAGGCGCTCTTGAAGGTGAGGTAAGTCCGCTTATGATAGGTGTTATATGTTTTTGCAGATTGGAGTGATAAGGGGGGTAGTCTGTGATTAACATTGTCTTATGCAGGTTGGCGTAGGAATGAATGATTGTGTGTATGTTTTATATTGAAGCGGTGATTGTTAAATAAGATGCATGTTTATCGCTTTAGCACGACACCGAAAATACACACAACCGCGCCTAAAACCCCGGGCGCCGTCTATAGGAAAACAATAGAAGGGATTGAAAATGGAATCTCCGTGAGGAAAGACACGGTGTAATCCACTTTTCAATTCCGCTCATTTCGAACTATGGATCGAGCCCCAATGCAACGATAGTTGTGCAATGGAATCTGCTCTTTCTAGAACTCGAGGTGGGAACCTTGACCTTAGGTGCCAAATCCTTTGATTTTTGGTAGTTTTATCCTCACTTGTCTCATGTGCATGTCTTTAGATGGTTGGTATATCTAAAACCACCTAAAAAAAAAATTAATCGGTGATCCTGGAGTCACATCTCGAAGACTGGAACTGGGGCATCTCCAAGTGTTTGGACCACATTCCTTTGATTGATTTGACATTCTTAGTTCTATTGTATAAGATTAATTTTGCTGAGATCCTCTCTATCTCGTCCCTTAGATTGATTGTATTAGGGATCTATTTGTATTGTATACATCTTGATAAGGCTCATTTCTATCGAAAATGGGGGCAAATTCCCCAAACCCGTGGAGCATAGTGGAATTCGTCCCTTCAGTGCAAAATACATTTGGCCGCAGAGCTACTCGTTTGGTGAAAGGACGTATCGTTCCTAATTGATTTTTAATCAGATCTGGGGATAAGTTTTTCTCCATTTTTTTTTATCTCAGGTGATAAAAGAGACAATGCACCCAAAAGCTCGTGCATTCAAATGACAAAACAAACGTCGCCCAGCTGGGGCAAATGAACCGTAGGCGTTGCAAATACCTTCAAGCACGGATGGAGGAATTTGATAGATGTTGTGCATATTAATATGCAACAGCAAAACGGAATGCAAAAGGACGTATCGTTCCAAAATGATTGTTTTCTTGATATGGGAATAATGCTTCCTTTCTTTTCCTCTCAGGTGATGATCAAGAGCAGAGGACGCAGGATGTAATGCTTTCAAATAACAAACAGGGAACATCAAATACCTCAAATGGCGATTGTGATCGAGAGAATCACCAAACCGCCACATGACGAATCCCAAGAATATCAAGCTGTTTTGAGACAGATAAAATTGATCAAGGACTCTGACAATCGAGATGGATGATCAGAATCTGCAAAAATCAATGGGAGCAGGTTCCCCCCATTTGCTTTGAGGAGCCAAACCGGGGGCAAACTCTCATGATCCCCCATGAAAGCGCATCAGACCATGGTCATCGAATCCAGAGATGACAAACAGCAAAACCATGCCTAACTGGGGCAAGTGAATCATTTGTACGCCGGACGTTTCTCCTCTGGCAAAGTTAATGGACGCAATAACAGAGTCGTCCGCATCAGAATCAAACCCCAAGATACGAATTTGGGTGAACGGTAACCTTGTATCGTTCCAATTTGGTCTTCGAAGACCACATGCCTAACATGAGTTTTTACTCATTTTGCAGGAAGTCGTTGGCGCTGAAAGCCTCAAATGAAAAAAGCGCGCTAACATGGAGGTGAATAGAATCATTGGCCTTAGAAGTCAGGATTCCAGGAGATGCTCTTTGTTTATA
Source organism: Rhodomyrtus psidioides (assembly GCA_021437785.1). Lineage (NCBI taxonomy): Eukaryota > Viridiplantae > Streptophyta > Magnoliopsida > Myrtales > Myrtaceae > Rhodomyrtus > Rhodomyrtus psidioides. The sequence goes on along the minus strand of JAILYB010000040.1, from coordinate 3,166,644 downwards.
AGACCTAGTGGATGGTAAAAAGTATCGCTCCTACGTCACATGCTTTGACATGCATTTTGATAAAATTTTCTTTTTCCCTTGAATAAAAGGAACTCTGAAGAGCGGCGCTGGAACGCGTCCAAAAACACAAATGGATCTCCTCCATGGCAAATCCTTGAGAAGGATTTACCGCCAACCAAACGGAGGAATCATGGCCACAATATAGATGGCCAATTTCTGCAAGCCGCGCGTTTGTGCTCAAATGGAAACACAAAGCAAGAATAAGGCTGTATCGTTCCAATTTGCCTGGAATTTTGGAACGCAAACTGACACCTAATTCCCGTCTTTGACAGGGGCTCGCCATCAAGGCGAAACGGGTTTTCACATCCCATGTATTACCCATTGGAACACATGACCAAGGGTAAAATGTATCGTTCTAATTTTTTGAAAATTTCTGAACGGACAATAACATGTTTCTTCCGCATTTTCAGGGATCTCCAGCCGCGGGGGACAGGTAAGTATCCCTCTCCCCAATCCATTGAAGTTGTTGAATAAAAAAAAAAGAAAAGAAAAGCTTTAAGAATCTAATGTCTAGAGAAGGCATAGAATTCAAATTTCATTGGCATTCATGTTTTGAAACAGGAGGTTGTCTGAACATGAATAAGAACGTGCATGGTGCACCATAAAATCCCCTTGATGGGTAAAATTTTTTGGAAAACGAAAGAGATTTTTCCAATCAAAAGTTGTTCAAAACTCTCAAAAGGACGTTTTCTCAAAAGACGAGAGGCAAAGCCTAGTCCAAACACGTCCTATACACACTTAAGAGAGAAGCGGAGCGAATCAGACAGCAAAATCTGGACCTACGGAAGTAGGGACCATTCGCAGCCATTACATGGGTTGGGACGACGGAGGCATTCGTTTCATATCCCCCAAACACTACAGGTGACCGTTGATAACCCCTTTGAACGGCGGTTTTCATTCTTAACCCTGTCAAGAACCACCCTACATCGGGGCAAAATGGAGGTGAGTCCAGCAGCATCAGGAGAAAATGGTTAGAAATTTTCTTGCTCGGACTAACATCGATCTTTGTGTGTTGTTTATATGGTAATCCAAGTGCCATAGGATGACGAGAAGCATTCATTTCTCTATCCCACACACCATATCCTTTGCACAGCCAAGTTGAGCCTGCAAATCCATTTCATGAACCCGTTGGTGATCATTGCACATTCCAAGATAAAGGCATCATCACCTCATAAACGGAGGAATTCAAGACTCAGGGATTACGAAGAGAATTCCCGGACTGATATTTAAAGCATGTTTAGACTATATGTCTAACATGATCCCATGAAGATGAGAAAAAGTGGGATTTCAAAAATGAATGAGAAAAATCCACGGCATCAAGAAAAAGCAAAGTGCCTGGTAAAAGCAAGGCTGATGCTCGTGAAAATTATTTGATTGATCCCCAATAAAGCCTAGTTGGGAAGAGAAAAAAAAACCACTAAAGGAGTCAGGTCAGAAAGACTGCCCCCTAAATGATGTCAGCCGCGGAGCGAAGACACAGACAGAGTTGTCAATCTCTTAATGCAGCCAGAGACGCTCTCTAAAAAAATTTTGCACACCTCAAAAGCGGTTGCACGCCTCAAAAATTGAAGATGCATAATGGAAAAGACAGGTGACAAATTTGCAATGATCACCAATGTCAATCCCCTCATGAATTCTGGGCCAAAAACAAGCCTTTTTCGGTCCCCAATCCTACCAACATCATAACCCTGAAACAGTCTTCTTTGACTAAGACACTTGGGTTAACATATAGCTTAGCTCGAAGAAGTACGAGCAAGACTATTTCTTTCTCATTTTGCAGGGTTCTTGACTTGTAAACCCGAAGCAGATGATGAAAATTTTTATTCAATGGCCTCGACTCCAAGGCGGGTCCCCCTTGAAGATCAATAACCAAGCCCAACATTACGGTCCCGTGGAAGACCTCCCGACCGATCAAAATGTATGCGCTGCGAATGAGCCTAAAACCTAGGCACATATTAATAGGGAATTGAGTGCATCCCCTATAAAAACCACTATCTCAAAACAGGTGAGAAGACCTCCTTGTCGAGAAATATTCCAATTGATGTTTTGAACAAACTCTTTTTGGAATTTTCAAACTGTTGATCCAAATTTTCCATGCAAGGAATTTGTGATCACATTTGCATGTTGTAAGAATGCTTTGGATAACCTCCAGCATCAAAATGCACATTTCATGACTAAAACTTAAGTCATAAAATTTTGTCAATTGGACAATTATTGTCTTCCCAAAGATTATTAACATTTTCTTGGTGAAGAAAAATCTTTCAGGTTTGAACTTTCTGCAGGATACCTGGAGAACCCAGCTCCCAGAATGTCGCCTCAACAGACCCAAGTCCTAGCATGACGTGGAGAACCCTCGTCCTAGGACCCCTTTTCAAAAATATCAAACAGTCCTAACATGACGTGGAGAACCTTCGTCCCAGGACCCCTTTTTTTAAAAAAATCAAACAATCCCAATAGACGTGGAGAACCCTCGTCTCGGGACCCTTTTTCAAAATCAAGCAGCCCTATCAGACGTGGAGAACCCTCGTCTCGGGACCCCTTTTCAAAAATCAGGCAGTCTCATCGGACGTGGAGAACCCTCGTCAAGAGACCCCTTTTAAAATATCAAACAGTCTCATCGGACGTGGAGAACCCTCGTCATGAGACCCCTTTTCAAAGCAAAACAACGGTAGATACCGCCTGAAGGGTCAAATGATGGTAGATACCGCCTGAAGGGTCAAATCAAAGGTAGATACCGCCTGAAGGGTCAAAACAAAGGTAGAAACCGCCTGAAGGGTCAAATCAAAGGTAGAAACCGCCTGAAGGGTCAACCAAAGGTAGAAACCGCCTGAAGGGTCTGTTGACACCTGATTTTTTTTACCATTTATTATTGTGATTTTTATTCTTTAAAATTAATTAAAAATATCAAAAAAGGTCATAAAATCACAAAATCAACTTTGGAAGCCTTGGTTTAACCTTAGGAACCAATTTTGAACAAAAAATATTTTTCGGTATTTTTAATATTTTTCGAGTTTATTTAATTATAAAAATACCCAAAAAATCAGAAAAATACCATTCGTGGTCAGAAAAATACCCAAAAATATTCGATAATTTTGTTTTAATTTCCTCTTCAAGTGTGTCACTTTAAATCTCAAAAATTCGGCTCGGGTCACTATGTTCCTTCACAAACATAAACCCGAACCGAGCCTAAAAAAAAAAAAAATTATTTTCGAGTCTTTTAGTTTTCAATTCTCACTTTTTATAAGCTATGACATTGGATTCTAAAGTCTTAAAGTGCAATTAGGTCAATTTGCCCTCCAATTTAATCAATTTTTACCAAAAGAGCTTAATTGCACATTTTTCTTTCAATTAGTCCCCGGTTTCACGGATGTATACGTATGCTCTACGTATTTATACGTCATACGTATTTATACGTTATGCATATTTGTATTGTTTGGTAACCTCTTTAACTCTTGTAATAATAATAATGGTTATTATTTTTAACACCTTTGTTAGTGCCTTTTTTAGCATTTTTGTATTGTGAGTGCTATTGTTAGTGCTATTTTTAAATGTCATTTATTTGTGAGTGCTATTATTAGATAGAATTTATAATTGTTAGTGCTATTTTTAAATAGAATTTTTGTATTATAAATTGTGAGTGCTATTGTTAGTGCTATTTTTAAATAGCATTTTTGTATTATAAATTGTGAGTGCTATTGTTAGTGCTATTTTTAAATGTCATTTATTTGTGAGTGCTATTTTTAGATAGAATTTATAATTGTTAGTGCTATTTTTAAATACAATTTATTGGAAGGTATTTTTGGCTATAAAAGGATGGCAAGAGTTTTGAGGTTGAAGGGGAGAGACATTTTGTAGAGTGTGAAAATTTTTGAGAGCTTAGAGAGAAGAACACAAACACTCTCTATATTCTCATAATCTTGAGTGAGCAAAATATACTAAGTTCGGAATATTGATTCCGCATATTGCTAGCACAATTGTTGTGGAGTTATTAGTCGTCTCCCCGTTCGTCAATTGGTGGTGCGTCCGAACTAGATGCCTAACACTTGTGGAGGCTGAGATCGAAGAACATCGAACCGACACCTCCGTTCAAGCACGCTACGAGAGGTAATCTATTTACTCCCTTTGAGGCTTTGTGATTTTTTTCGATTGAAATGCACGAAGTACGCCTCTGGAGATACATGTATGGGTTGTTATTTATTTCCGCTACGTGTTACGTGGATCCCAACAGTGGTATCAGAGCCGATCCTTAGGTGTTTTCGTGCATTTAATTGATTTTTTGCAATTTTTGCAATACTATGGCCAATATGTATTAACGAATTGTTCGTCTTACATGGCTAATGGAGGTTGATTATTTTATATGATAAATTAATCAACGTAGCAAAAATTGAGACTAAATCAATTTTGAATCGAAAATTTATGGCTATCTTATTTTACGTAAAAATTCTGAATATGATTCAACGTAGAATTTTTATTGTGCCTTCCTAAGTTTTAAATTGTGAATTTATTACTTACGTGGAAGGGTGGTGATCATGGAAAAATCCCTAATCAATGTGATTGATGTATGTATGAATGTATGGTGATTATTTATATATTTGGGGTTGTAATTATTAAATGGAGGCTGCGTACTCCTTTTATTTTTCATGTAATCTTTATTTTTAGCATAGTCAATTGTTGATGTAAATGCTACGAGGATTACGTGGAGGAGCCTTTTAAGTCGGCGAGCTCTTTGGGGCCCGATTCTTGAAGAGTTCAAGAAACCAAGAAGAAGCGAAGAGCAGCTCTCCGTTATTAAAATATTAAAATGATTAAATGTGGTCTCATTGGCTCGAGACCCATTAAATCATAATTCCATGATCACCACGTAGGATAGATGTTTATGTGATTGGCATCTATTTATTTATTATGATTACGTGAGCATGTTAAACTGGTTAATGTGCAAAGTTAGACTTACCTCACCCAAAATTGCGCCTGCATGAAATCCTAGTTAGGGAAAATCACTCGCGTTAGGTACCGAAAGGGCGTTGGTAATGACATCAACGTAACCAAGTCCCCGAACTCAAAATCTCTGGTTCCGCAGAATTGATCGATCTCTCCCAATCGGTCAATAAGGTTTCCGGTCTACCCTCCAAGAAAGACCGGTGGCGACTCCAAATGCATGCACAAGTTGCACATGCCACCACGACCACACTAAGGTCGAAAGCGATCGACTCTTATCGTCGAATCCTTCTGAAGAATACTCCCGCCGCGATTTGGTATGGGCCTGGGAGGGCTCGCGCCGATCCAAGACCCGTGATCGGTAATCCATTAGCCGCGTCCGCTTTCGGACGGGTCGCGACAGCTGGCGACTCCGCTGGGGACCTTTGTTCTAGAACCAATGGTTCTAGACCTCAAGTGGACTTAGGCCGTAATTAAAACGCTGAGTGATTTTTCTAACCATGCAGGCGCTCTTGAAGGTGAGGTAAGTCCGCTTATGATAGGTGTTATATGTTTTTGCAGATTGGAGCGATAAGGGGGGTAGTCTGTGATTAACATTGTCTTATGCAGGTTGGCGTAGGAATGAATGATTGTGTGTATGTTTTATATTGAAGCGGTGATTGTTAAATAAGATGCATGTTTATCGCTTTAGCACGACACCGAAAACACACACAACCGCGCCTAAAACCTCGGGCGCCGTCTATAGGAAAACAATAGAAGGGATTGAAAATGGAATCTCCGTGAGGAAAAACACGGGGTAATCCACTTTTCAATTCCGCTCATTTTGAGCTAGGGATCGAGCCCCAATGCAACGATAGTTGTGCAATGGAATCTGCTCTTTCTAGAACTCGAGGTGGGAACCTTGACCTTAGGTGCCAAATCCTTTGATTTTTAGAAGTTTTATCCTCACTTGTCTCATGTGCATGTCTTTAGATGGCTGATATATCTAAAACCCCCTAAAAAAAAAAAAAAAATCGGTGATCCTGGAGTCACATCTCGAAGACTGGAACTGGGGCATCTCCAAGTGTCCGGACCACATTCCTTTGATTGGTTTGGCATTTTTAATTCTCTTATATAAGACTAATTTTGCTGAGGTCTTCTCTATCTCGTCCCTTAGATTGATTGTATTAGGGATCTATTTGTATTGTATACATCTCGATAAGGCTCATTTCTATCGAAAATAGGGGCAAATTCCCCAAACCTGTGGAGCATAGTGGAATTCGTCCCTTCAGTGCAAAATGCATTTGGCCGCAGAGCCACCCGTTTGGTGAAAGGACGTATCGTTCCTAATTGATTTTTAATCAGATCTGAGGATAAGTTCTTCTCCATTTTTTTTTTATCTCAGGTGATAAAAGAGACAATGCACCCAAAAGCTCATACATTCAAATGACAAAACAGACGTCGCCCAGCTGGGGCAAATGAACCGTAGGCATTGCAAATACCTTCAAGCACGGATGGAGGAATTCGATAGATGTTGTTCATATCAATATGCAACGTCAAAACGGAATGCAAATCAAGTGTAAAAGGACGTATCGTTCCAAAATGATTATTTCCTTGATATGGGAATAATGCTTCCTTTCCTTTTCCTCTCAGATGATGATCAAGAGCAGAAGACGTAGGATGTAATGCTTTCAAATAACAAACAGGGAACGTCAAATACCTCAAACGGCGACTGTGATCAAGAGAATCACCAAACCGCCACATGACGAATCCCAAGAATATCAAGCTGTCTTGAGACAGATTAAATTGATCAAGGACTCTGACAATCGAGATGGATAATCAGAATCTGCAAAAATCAATGGGAGCAGGTTCCCCCCATTTGCTTTGAGAAGCCAAACCGGGGGCAAACTCTCATGATCCCCCATGAAAGCGCATCAGACCAGGGTCATCGAATCCAGAGATGACAAACAGCAAGACAAGCGTCACCTAGCTGTGATAAATCAGGCCTAACTGGGGCAAGTGAATTAATTTTGCGCTGGACAAAGAAAGATGTGTCTTCTCCGGCAAAGTCAAATAGCAGAGTCGTCCGCATCAGAATCAAACCCCAAGATACGAATTTGGGGCGAACGGTAACTTTGTATCGTTCCAATTTGATCTTCGAAGATCACGGGCTTAACATGAGTTTTTCTCATTTAACAGGAAGTCGTTGGCGCCGAAAGCCTCAAAAGAAAAGAGCTCGCTGATAGGGAGGCGAATAGAATCATTGGCCTTGGAAGTCAGGATTCCAGAAAATGGTCTTTGATTATAAGATCGAGTGGAGGGTAAAAAGTATCGCTTCCACACTTCATGCTTTGACATGCATTCCGATAACAATTTCCTTTTTCCTTGAATAAAAGGAACTCTGAAGAGTGGCGCTGGAATGCGTCCAAAAACACAAATGGATCTCCTCTGGGGCAAATCCTGGAAAATGATTCATCGCCAACCAAACGGAGGGATCAAGGCCACAAGATGGATGGCCAACTTCTGCAAGCCGCACGTTTGTGTTCAAATGAAAACACAAAACAAGAACAAGGCTGTATCGTTCCAATTTGCCTGGAATTTTAGAACGCAAACTGACGCCTAATTCCCGTCTTTGACAATGGATCACCATCAAGGCGAAACAGGTTTTCACATCCCATGTATTACCCGTTGGAATACATGACCAAGGGTAAGATGTATCGTTCTAATTTTTTTGAAAAATTCATGAACGAACAATAACATGTTTCTTCTACATTTTCAGGGATCTCCAGCCGCGAGGGACAGGTAAGTATCCCTCTCCCAAATCCCTTGAAGATGTTGAGTAAAAAATAGAGAAGAAAAGAAAAACTCTCAGAGTCTAATGTCTAGAAAAGACATAGAACTCAAATTTCATTGGCATTCATGTTTTGAAACAGGAGGTTATCTGAACATGAATAAGAACGTGCATGGGGCATCATAAAATCCCCTTTGACGGGTAAAATTTTTGGAGAAAATGAAAGAGATTTTTCCAATAAAAAAATTGTTCAAAACTTTCAAAAGGACGTTTTATCAAAAGACAAGAGGCAAAGCCTAGTCCAAACACGTCCCACACACACTGGAGAGATGAGTGGAGCAGATCAGATAGCAAAATCTGGACCTACGGAAGTAGGGACCATTCGCAGCGATTACATGGATTGGGACGACGGAGGCATTCGTTTTTTATCCCCAAACACTACAGGTGACCGTTGATAACCCCTTCGAACGGCAGTTTTCATTCTTAACCCTGTCAAGAACCACCCCACATCGGGGCAAAATGGAGGTGAGTCCAGCGGCATCAGGAGAAAATGGTCAGAAATTTTCTTGCTCGGACTAACATTAATCTTTGTGTGTTGTTTATATGGTAATCCAAGTGCCATAGGATGACGAGAAGCATTCATTTCTCTATCACACACACTGAATCCTTTGCACAGCCAACTTGAGCCTGCAAATTCATTTCATGAACCCATTGGTGATCATTCCAAAACGGATGCAGCACCCCTTCAAAAATGGAAGAGTTCAAGACTCAGGGATTACGAAGAAGATTCCCGGGCTGATATTTAAAGCATGTTTAGACTTTCAGACATATGTATGACATGATCCCATCGAGGATGAGAAGAACCGGGATTTCAAAAAAAATAATAGTAATAATAAATCCCTAGCATCGAGAAAAAGCAAAGTGCCTGGTAAAAGCAAGGCCGATGCTCGTCTAAATTGTTTGATTGATCCGCAATGAAGCCGGATGGGAAAAGAGGAAATCCCTAATGAAGTCAGATCAAAAAGACTACTCACCAAATGGTGTCAAGCGTGGAGGAAAGGCGCGGACAGAGTTGTCAATCTCTTAATGCAGCCAGAGATTCTCCCTAAAGAATTTGTGCACATCTCAAAAGCGGTTGCACACCTCAAAAAAATTGAAGATGCAGAATGGAAAAGACAGGTGACAAGTTTGCAATGATCACCAACGTCAATCCCCTCATGAATTCTGGGCCAAAAACAAGCCTGTTTCGGTCCCCAATCCTACCAACATCATAACCCTGAAACAGTCTTCTCTGACTAAGACACTTGGGTTAACATATAGCTTAGCTCGAAGAAGTACGAGCAAGACTATTTCTTTCTCATTTTGCAGGGTTCTTGACTTGTAAACCCAGAGCAGATGGTGAAAATTTTCGTTCAATGGCCTTGACTCAAAAGTGAGTCCCCCTTGAGGATCAAGAACAAAGCCCAACATTACGGTCCCGTGGAAGACCTCCCGACCGATCAAAATGTATGCGCTGCGAATGAGCCTAAAACCTAGGCACAGGTTAGTAGGGAATTGAGTGCATCCCCTACAAAAAAACCACTATCGTAAAACAGGTGAGAAGACCTCATTGTCGAGAAATATTCCAATTGATGTTTTGAACAAACTCTTTTTGGAATTTTCAAATTGTTGATCCAGATTTTCCGTCCAAGGGATTTGTGATCACATTTGCATGTTGCAAGAATGCTTTGGATAACCTCCAGCATCAAAATGCACATTTCATGATTAAAACTTAAATCATACGGTTTTGTCAAATGGACAGCCGTGGCCTTCCCAAAGATTACTAACGTTTTCTTGGTGAAGAAAAATCTTTCAGGCTCGAACTTCTGCAGGATTCTTGGAAACCCCAAATCCCAGAAAAACATTTGCTCCGTGGAGTGGAGCACACAGGTTTGAACTTTCTGCAGGATACCTGGAGAACCCAGCCCCCCAGAATGTCGCCTCAACAGACCCAAGTGAAACTTTGTCAAAATAAAATCTTTCACTGCTTCAAAACTGAATTCCCGACAAATTTTGGGATCTTTCAAAAGAAGGGGTGAGGATGTGACCCCTTTTCAAAAATATCAAACAGTCTCATCGGACGTGGAGAACCCTCGTCATGAGACCCATTTTCAAAATTCAGGCAGTCTCATCGGACATGGAGAACCCTCGTCATGAGACCTCTTTCCAAAAAATCAAGCAATCCCAGCAGACGTGGAGAACCCTCGTCCCGGGACCCTTTTTCAAAAATCAAGCAGTCTCATCGGACGTGGAGAACCCTCGTCATGAGACCCCTTTTCAAAATTCAGGCAGTCTCATCGGACGTGGAGAACCCTCGTCATGAGACCCTTCTCAAAATTTAGGCAGTCTCATCGGACGTGGAGAACCCTCGTCATGAGACCCCTTTTCAAAGCAACACAAGGTAGAAACCGCCTGAAGGGTCAAAACAATGGTAGAAACCGCCTGAAGGGTCAATATATGGTAGATACCGCCTGAAGGGTCAAACCCATGGTAGAAACCGCCTGAAGGGTCAACACAAGGTAGATACCGCCTGAAGGGTCAAAATGATGGTAGATACCGCCTGAAGGGTCAACACAAGGTAGATACCGCCTGAAGGGTCAAACCAAGGTAGAAACCGCCTGAAGGGTCAATTCATGGTAGATACCGCCTGAAGGGTCAACACAAGGTAGATACCGCCTGAAGGGTCAAACCAAGGTAGAAACCGCCTGAAGGGTCAATTCATGGTAGAAACCGCCTGAAGGGTCAACTCAAGGTAGATACCGCCTGAAGGGTCAATCAAAGGTAGAAACCGCCTGAAGGGTCAAAACTAAGGTAGATACCGCCTGAAGGGTCAATCCAAGGTAGAAACCGCCTGAAGGGTCAAAACTATGGTAGATACCGCCTGAAGGGTCAACTCAAGGTAGAAACCGCCTGAAGGGTCAACCAATGGTAGAAACCGCCTGAAGGGTCAACTCAAGGTAGAAACCGCCTGAAGGGTCAACCAAAGGTAGAAACCGCCTGAAGGGTCAACTCAAGGTAGAAACCGCCTGAAGGGTCAGCCAAAAGTAGAAGCCGCCATAAGGGTCAAACTAAACTTGACGGTAGATACCGCCATAAGGGTCAAATAAGGTAGAAACCGCCATAAGGGTCAACTCATTGGTAAATACCGCCGTAAGGATCAACACAAATGTCCGATCCACCATACAGATCAAACTTCTTGGCAAATCCCAAAGAGTGGGATACGCCTTCCTTAGGTTCCTACCAGTTAGGAATCCCATCATGGTATGACCTACCATACAGGTCAGAGCTTAATCTCCCTAGGATATTCTGAATGACGAGTCCTAGGCATCTTCTTGAAAGTCTTCGCAACCGGCAGCATCCGACAGGTGAGCTTCAGGTAAGCCTCTCTCACTCCAGCCCATGTTCAAATTGTTAAAGCAAACCGGGGATTAATTTGAGCTTTTATCAATAGGCTTAAGGATCCGATGTCATAACATTTCTTCTCTTATTTTTCCAGTTGAGTCGGTTAGGAATCAGGTGCCACCTTATCTTTGAGAGAAACCTCTAACGAGATTCCTCTCAAAGAGGGGCAGCTGTTGACACCTGATTTTTTTTACCATTTATTATTGTGATTTTTATTCTTTAAAATTAATTAAAAATATCAAAAAAGGTCATAAAATCACAAAATCAACTTTGGAAGCCTTGGTTTAACCTTAGGAACCAATTTTGAACAAAAAATATTTTTCGGTATTTTTAATATTTTTCGAGTTTATTTAATTATAAAAATACCCAAAAAATCAGAAAAATACCATTCGTGGTCAGAAAAATACCCAAAAATATTCGATAATTTTGTTTTAATTTCCTCTTCAAGTGTGTCACTTTAAATCTCAAAAATTCGGCTCGGGTCACTATGTTCCTTCACAAACATAAACCCGAACCGAGCCTAAAAAAAAAAAAAATTATTTTCGAGTCTTTTAGTTTTCAATTCTCACTTTTTATAAGCTATGACATTGGATTCTAAAGTCTTAAAGTGCAATTAGGTCAATTTGCCCTCCAATTTAATCAATTTTTACCAAAAGAGCTTAATTGCACATTTTTCTTTCAATTAGTCCCCGGTTTCACGGATGTATACGTATGCTCTACGTATTTATACGTCATACGTATTTATACGTTATGCATATTTGTATTGTTTGGTAACCTCTTTAACTCTTGTAATAATAATAATGGTTATTATTTTTAACACCTTTGTTAGTGCCTTTTTTAGCATTTTTGTATTGTGAGTGCTATTGTTAGTGCTATTTTTAAATGTCATTTATTTGTGAGTGCTATTATTAGATAGAATTTATAATTGTTAGTGCTATTTTTAAATAGAATTTTTGTATTATAAATTGTGAGTGCTATTGTTAGTGCTATTTTTAAATAGCATTTTTGTATTATAAATTGTGAGTGCTATTGTTAGTGCTATTTTTAAATGTCATTTATTTGTGAGTGCTATTTTTAGATAGAATTTATAATTGTTAGTGCTATTTTTAAATACAATTTATTGGAAGGTATTTTTGGCTATAAAAGGATGGCAAGAGTTTTGAGGTTGAAGGGGAGAGACATTTTGTAGAGTGTGAAAATTTTTGAGAGCTTAGAGAGAAGAACACAAACACTCTCTATATTCTCATAATCTTGAGTGAGCAAAATATACTAAGTTCGGAATATTGATTCCGCATATTGCTAGCACAATTGTTGTGGAGTTATTAGTCGTCTCCCCGTTCGTCAATTGGTGGTGCGTCCGAACTAGATGCCTAACACTTGTGGAGGCTGAGATCGAAGAACATCGAACCGACACCTCCGTTCAAGCACGCTACGAGAGGTAATCTATTTACTCCCTTTGAGGCTTTGTGATTTTTTTCGATTGAAATGCACGAAGTACGCCTCTGGAGATACATGTATGGGTTGTTATTTATTTCCGCTACGTGTTACGTGGATCCCAACAGTGGTATCAGAGCCGATCCTTAGGTGTTTTCGTGCATTTAATTGATTTTTTGCAATTTTTGCAATACTATGGCCAATATGTATTAACGAATTGTTCGTCTTACATGGCTAATGGAGGTTGATTATTTTATATGATAAATTAATCAACGTAGCAAAAATTGAGACTAAATCAATTTTGAATCGAAAATTTATGGCTATCTTATTTTACGTAAAAATTCTGAATATGATTCAACGTAGAATTTTTATTGTGCCTTCCTAAGTTTTAAATTGTGAATTTATTACTTACGTGGAAGGGTGGTGATCATGGAAAAATCCCTAATCAATGTGATTGATGTATGTATGAATGTATGGTGATTATTTATATATTTGGGGTTGTAATTATTAAATGGAGGCTGCGTACTCCTTTTATTTTTCATGTAATCTTTATTTTTAGCATAGTCAATTGTTGATGTAAATGCTACGAGGATTACGTGGAGGAGCCTTTTAAGTCGGCGAGCTCTTTGGGGCCCGATTCTTGAAGAGTTCAAGAAACCAAGAAGAAGCGAAGAGCAGCTCTCCGTTATTAAAATATTAAAATGATTAAATGTGGTCTCATTGGCTCGAGACCCATTAAATCATAATTCCATGATCACCACGTAGGATAGATGTTTATGTGATTGGCATCTATTTATTTATTATGATTACGTGAGCATGTTAAACTGGTTAATGTGCAAAGTTAGACTTACCTCACCCAAAATTGCGCCTGCATGAAATCCTAGTTAGGGAAAATCACTCGCGTTAGGTACCGAAAGGGCGTTGGTAATGACATCAACGTAACCAAGTCCCCGAACTCAAAATCTCTGGTTCCGCAGAATTGATCGATCTCTCCCAATCGGTCAATAAGGTTTCCGGTCTACCCTCCAAGAAAGACCGGTGGCGACTCCAAATGCATGCACAAGTTGCACATGCCACCACGACCACACTAAGGTCGAAAGCGATCGACTCTTATCGTCGAATCCTTCTGAAGAATACTCCCGCCGCGATTTGGTATGGGCCTGGGAGGGCTCGCGCCGATCCAAGACCCGTGATCGGTAATCCATTAGCCGCGTCCGCTTTCGGACGGGTCGCGACAGCTGGCGACTCCGCTGGGGACCTTTGTTCTAGAACCAATGGTTCTAGACCTCAAGTGGACTTAGGCCGTAATTAAAACGCTGAGTGATTTTTCTAACCATGCAGGCGCTCTTGAAGGTGAGGTAAGTCCGCTTATGATAGGTGTTATATGTTTTTGCAGATTGGAGCGATAAGGGGGGTAGTCTGTGATTAACATTGTCTTATGCAGGTTGGCGTAGGAATGAATGATTGTGTGTATGTTTTATATTGAAGCGGTGATTGTTAAATAAGATGCATGTTTATCGCTTTAGCACGACACCGAAAACACACACAACCGCGCCTAAAACCTCGGGCGCCGTCTATAGGAAAACAATAGAAGGGATTGAAAATGGAATCTCCGTGAGGAAAAACACGGGGTAATCCACTTTTCAATTCCGCTCATTTTGAGCTAGGGATCGAGCCCCAATGCAACGATAGTTGTGCAATGGAATCTGCTCTTTCTAGAACTCGAGGTGGGAACCTTGACCTTAGGTGCCAAATCCTTTGATTTTTAGAAGTTTTATCCTCACTTGTCTCATGTGCATGTCTTTAGATGGCTGATATATCTAAAACCCCCTAAAAAAAAAAAAAAATCGGTGATCCTGGAGTCACATCTCGAAGACTGGAACTGGGGCATCTCCAAGTGTCCGGACCACATTCCTTTGATTGGTTTGGCATTTTTAATTCTCTTATATAAGACTAATTTTGCTGAGGTCTTCTCTATCTCGTCCCTTAGATTGATTGTATTAGGGATCTATTTGTATTGTATACATCTCGATAAGGCTCATTTCTATCGAAAATAGGGGCAAATTCCCCAAACCTGTGGAGCATAGTGGAATTCGTCCCTTCAGTGCAAAATGCATTTGGCCGCAGAGCCACCCGTTTGGTGAAAGGACGTATCGTTCCTAATTGATTTTTAATCAGATCTGAGGATAAGTTCTTCTCCATTTTTTTTTTATCTCAGGTGATAAAAGAGACAATGCACCCAAAAGCTCATACATTCAAATGACAAAACAGACGTCGCCCAGCTGGGGCAAATGAACCGTAGGCATTGCAAATACCTTCAAGCACGGATGGAGGAATTCGATAGATGTTGTTCATATCAATATGCAACGTCAAAACGGAATGCAAATCAAGTGTAAAAGGACGTATCGTTCCAAAATGATTATTTCCTTGATATGGGAATAATGCTTCCTTTCCTTTTCCTCTCAGATGATGATCAAGAGCAGAAGACGTAGGATGTAATGCTTTCAAATAACAAACAGGGAACGTCAAATACCTCAAACGGCGACTGTGATCAAGAGAATCACCAAACCGCCACATGACGAATCCCAAGAATATCAAGCTGTCTTGAGACAGATTAAATTGATCAAGGACTCTGACAATCGAGATGGATAATCAGAATCTGCAAAAATCAATGGGAGCAGGTTCCCCCCATTTGCTTTGAGAAGCCAAACCGGGGGCAAACTCTCATGATCCCCCATGAAAGCGCATCAGACCAGGGTCATCGAATCCAGAGATGACAAACAGCAAGACAAGCGTCACCTAGCTGTGATAAATCAGGCCTAACTGGGGCAAGTGAATTAATTTTGCGCTGGACAAAGAAAGATGTGTCTTCTCCGGCAAAGTCAAATAGCAGAGTCGTCCGCATCAGAATCAAACCCCAAGATACGAATTTGGGCGAACGGTAACTTTGTATCGTTCCAATTTGATCTTCGAAGATCACGGGCTTAACATGAGTTTTTCTCATTTAACAGGAAGTCGTTGGCGCCGAAAGCCTCAAAAGAAAAGAGCTCGCTGATAGGGAGGCGAATAGAATCATTGGCCTTGGAAGTCAGGATTCCAGAAAATGGTCTTTGATTATAAGATCGAGTGGAGGGTAAAAAGTATCGCTTCCACACTTCATGCTTTGACATGCATTCCGATAACAATTTCCTTTTTCCTTGAATAAAAGGAACTCTGAAGAGTGGCGCTGGAATGCGTCCAAAAACACAAATGGATCTCCTCTGGGGCAAATCCTGGAAAATGATTCATCGCCAACCAAACGGAGGGATCAAGGCCACAAGATGGATGGCCAACTTCTGCAAGCCGCACGTTTGTGTTCAAATGGAAACACAAAACAAGAACAAGGCTGTATCGTTCCAATTTGCCTGGAATTTTAGAACGCAAACTGACGCCTAATTCCCGTCTTTGACAATGGATCACCATCAAGGCGAAACAGGTTTTCACATCCCATGTATTACCCGTTGGAATACATGACCAAGGGTAAGATGTATCGTTCTAATTTTTTTGAAAAATTCATGAACGAACAATAACATGTTTCTTCTACATTTTCAGGGATCTCCAGCCGCGAGGGACAGGTAAGTATCCCTCTCCCAAATCCCTTGAAGATGTTGAGTAAAAAATAGAGAAGAAAAGAAAAACTCTCAGAGTCTAATGTCTAGAAAAGACATAGAACTCAAATTTCATTGGCATTCATGTTTTGAAACAGGAGGTTATCTGAACATGAATAAGAACGTGCATGGGGCATCATAAAATCCCCTTTGACGGGTAAAATTTTTGGAGAAAATGAAAGAGATTTTTCCAATAAAAAAATTGTTCAAAACTTTCAAAAGGACGTTTTATCAAAAGACAAGAGGCAAAGCCTAGTCCAAACACGTCCCACACACACTGGAGAGATGAGTGGAGCAGATCAGATAGCAAAATCTGGACCTACGGAAGTAGGGACCATTCGCAGCGATTACATGGATTGGGACGACGGAGGCATTCGTTTTTTATCCCCAAACACTACAGGTGACCGTTGATAACCCCTTCGAACGGCAGTTTTCATTCTTAACCCTGTCAAGAACCACCCCACATCGGGGCAAAATGGAGGTGAGTCCAGCGGCATCAGGAGAAAATGGTCAGAAATTTTCTTGCTCGGACTAACATTAATCTTTGTGTGTTGTTTATATGGTAATCCAAGTGCCATAGGATGACGAGAAGCATTCATTTCTCTATCACACACACTGAATCCTTTGCACAGCCAACTTGAGCCTGCAAATTCATTTCATGAACCCATTGGTGATCATTCCAAAACGGATGCAGCACCCCTTCAAAAATGGAAGAGTTCAAGACTCAGGGATTACGAAGAAGATTCCCGGGCTGATATTTAAAGCATGTTTAGACTTTCAGACATATGTATGACATGATCCCATCGAGGATGAGAAGAACCGGGATTTCAAAAAAAATAATAGTAATAATAAATCCCTAGCATCGAGAAAAAGCAAAGTGCCTGGTAAAAGCAAGGCCGATGCTCGTCTAAATTGTTTGATTGATCCGCAATGAAGCCGGATGGGAAAAGAGGAAATCCCTAATGAAGTCAGATCAAAAAGACTACTCACCAAATGGTGTCAAGCGTGGAGGAAAGGCGCGGACAGAGTTGTCAATCTCTTAATGCAGCCAGAGATTCTCCCTAAAGAATTTGTGCACATCTCAAAAGCGGTTGCACACCTCAAAAAAATTGAAGATGCAGAATGGAAAAGACAGGTGACAAGTTTGCAATGATCACCAACGTCAATCCCCTCATGAATTCTGGGCCAAAAACAAGCCTGTTTCGGTCCCCAATCCTACCAACATCATAACCCTGAAACAGTCTTCTCTGACTAAGACACTTGGGTTAACATATAGCTTAGCTCGAAGAAGTACGAGCAAGACTATTTCTTTCTCATTTTGCAGGGTTCTTGACTTGTAAACCCAGAGCAGATGGTGAAAATTTTCGTTCAATGGCCTTGACTCAAAAGTGAGTCCCCCTTGAGGATCAAGAACAAAGCCCAACATTACGGTCCCGTGGAAGACCTCCCGACCGATCAAAATGTATGCGCTGCGAATGAGCCTAAAACCTAGGCACAGGTTAGTAGGGAATTGAGTGCATCCCCTACAAAAAAACCACTATCGTAAAACCACTATCAGAAAAATACCCAAAAATATTCGATAATTTTGTTTTAATTTCCTCTTCAAGTGTGTCACTTTAAATCTCAAAAATTCGGCTCGGGTCACTATGTTCCTTCACAAACATAAACCCGAACAGAGCCTAAAATATATATATATATATATTCCTTTTCGAGTCTTTTAGTTTTCAATTCTCACTTTTTATAAGCTATGACATTGGATTCTAAAGTCTTAAAGTGCAATTAGGTCAATTTGCCCTCCAATTTAATCAATTTTTACCAAAAGGGCTTAATTGCACATTTTTCTTTCAATTAGTCCCCGGTTTCACGGATGTATACGTATGCTCTACGTATTTATACGTCATACGTATTTATACGTTATGCATATTTGTACTGTTTGGTAACCTCTTTAACTCTTGTAATAATAATAATGGTTATTATTTTTAACACCTTTGTTAGTGCCTTTTTTTTAGCATTTTTGTATTGTGAGTGCTATTGCTAGTGCTATTTTTAAATAGCATTTTTGTATTATAAATTGTGAGTGCTATTGTTAGTGCTATTTTTAAATGACATTTATTTATCATAAATTGTGAGTGCTATTGTTAGTGCTATTTTTAAATGGCATTTATTTATCATAAATTGTGAGTGCTATTATTAGATAGAATTTATAATTGTTAGTGCTATTTTTAAATAGCATTTTTGTATTATAAATTGTGAGTGCTATTGTTAGTGCTATTTCTAAATAGCATTTTTGTATTATAAATTGTGAGTGCTATTGTTAGTGCTATTTTTAAATGTCATTTATTTGTGAGTGCTATTTTTAGATAGAATTTATAATTGTTAGTGCTATTTTTAAATACAATTTATTGGAAGGTATTTTTGGCTATAAAAGGATGGCAAGAGTTTTGAGGTTGGAAGAGAGAGACATTTTGTAGAGTGTGCAAATTTTTTAGAGCTTAGAGAGAAGAACACAAACACTCTCTATATTCTCACAATCTTGAGTGAGCAAAATATACTAAGTTCGGAATATTGATTCCGCATATTGCTAGCACAATTGTTGTGGAGTTATTAGTCGTCTCCCCGTTCGTCAATTGGTGGTGCGTCCGAACTAGATGCCTAACACTTGTGGAGGCTAAGATCGAAGAACATCTAACCGACATCTCCGTTCAAGCACGCTACGAGAGGTAATCTATTTACTCCCTTTGAGACTTTGTGATTTTTTTCGATTGAAATGCACGAAGTACACCTCTGGAGATACATGTATGGGTTGTTATTTATTTCTGCTACGTGTTACGTGGATCCTAACAGTGGTATCAGAGCCAATCCTTAGGTGTTTTCGTGCATTTAATTGATTTTTTGTAATTTTTGCAATACTATGGCCAATATGTATTAACGAATTGTTCGTCTTACATGGCTAATGGAATTTGATTATTTTATATGATAAATTAATCAACGTAGCAAAAATTGAGACTAAATCAATTTTGAATCGAAAATTTATGGCTATCTTATTTTACGTAAAAATTCTGAATATGATTCAACGTAGAATTTTTATTGTGCCTTCCTAAGTTTTAAATTGTGAATTTATTACTTACGTGAAAGGGTGGTGATCATGGAAAAATCCCTAATCAATGTGATTGATGTATATATGAATGTATGATGATTATTTATATATTTGGGGTTGTAATTATTAAATGGAGGCTGCGTACTCCTTTTATTTTTCATGTAATCTTTATTTTTAGCATAGTCAATTGTTGATGTAAATGCTACGAGGATTACGTGGAGGAGCCTTTTAAGTCGGCGAGCTCTTTGGGGCCCAATTCTTGAAGAGTTCAAGAAACCAAGAAGAAGCGAAGAGCGGCTCTCCGTTATTAAAATATTAAAATGATTAAATGTGGTCCCATTGGCTCGAGACCCATTAAGTCATAATTCCATTATCACCACGTAGGATAGATGTTTATGTGATTGACATCTATTTATTTATTATGATTACGTGAGCATGTTAAACTGGTTAATGTGCAAAGTCAGACTTACCTCACCCAAACTTGCGCCTGCATGAACTCTTAGTCAGGAAAATCACTCGCGTTAGGTACCGAAAGGGCGTTGGTAATGACACCAGCGTAACCAAGTCCCCGAACCCAAAATCTCTGGTTCCGCAGAACTGATCGATCTCTCCCAATCGGTCAGTAAGGTTTCCGGTCTACCCTCCAAGAAAGACCGGTGGCGACTCCAAATGCATGCACAATTTGCACATGCCACCACGACCACACTGAAGGTCGAAAGCGATCGACTCTTATCGTCGAAGAATACTCCCGCCGCGATTTGGTATGGGCCTGGGAGGGCTCGCGCCGATCCAAGACCCGTGATCGGTAATCCATTAGCCGCGTCCGCTTCCGGACGGGTCGCGACAGGTTTCCTCCTGAGAGTATTGGTGAGGACGTCTTCTTTTCCCGAGTTGAGCATCGTGGATGTCGTTGTCGTCGTCGCCGTGATTTTGATTTCCGTTGCCGGAAGTGTTGGGCTCCATGGTTTTGGCGTTAGACTTGATCTTGGAATCTTCGAGATCCCTCTGTGGTTCAATTTCTGAGATTTTTGAGTCAGTCGCCTCTAGCAGCTGACAGTAACCTCTTAAATATGTTGGATTGAGAAATGTTTGATTGGTTCTTGCCCACTCAGAGTTCTCCACTCTCTCATGTATGCTCACTCCCTATAAAGTTTTCTTCGAGTGACTTTGCATGTTCAGGAGACGCTCTTCAAGCATCATTAGGCAAACGTTCTCCCTCAAGACTTTGAATTTCTCGCTTAGCTTTTCAACGTGATGGGACTGCCAAATCCTGTTAGGGCTCTCTTCGATAGTTGCGCTTACCTCCCACCTAACTCTAATAATGGTGATCCCGACAAATCTTTTACATCTTTTAATCGATGAGCCGGAAATCGCGGACCGAAGCGAATCCAATGGTTCTTGTGAGGGGACCTCCTGCTTTACCCCCTTAACTGGGCTCCACCAGCATTATTACTGAGACCCTTCATCATCCTCGAGTTGCTATAAAATGAGGAATTAATGTATGGAAGGTTAACGTTCTCGCATAATCAGCTTCTTCATTCTAATCTCTCTGTTAAACTCGTCTTATTCTCAAGCCAACCCAACGCAAATGGCCTCCTCTCCCGTACGCACTTTTTCAACTGATGTCTTGGCCCAGTGGGAAAAGCTTTATAACCTACTGGGTCGCGGTTACGCGCACATAACCGATCATTCTGCAACCGAGGATGCAATCTGTGTCCTGCTCGAGGACCTTGATACCACTTCTCTCGAAGGTACTACACTGGGGAGGGAATATAGAACTTTCCCGACTCTCTTTGCACACTCCTTAGAGGCTTATCGTGTTGCTAATCGGGAGGTTCTCGTGGCTCGCGTCTTGCGAGCTCGTTATGAGGATCGATCTGATCATTTGGTGCTGACCAACTATCTGGTTGATAGTTACAAAAAGGCCGTCGAGTTTGCTAATGAGCGGGTCGCGACGTTGCTTCGCGAGAGGAGAAATCTGGTGGATCAATTGGCCATATCCCTGACCACCGGCGAGCATGACCGCCGCAATGTCCTGTTGAGGCTTCAGAGCGACTGGCAGGAAGAACGGCTCGACAAGATAACCGCGGACATAGCTCGCGGGAATGGACTGGTTCGGGACCTGGAAATAGTCACCGAAGAACACGAGGCCAAGGTCGCCGAAGTTAAGGGAGAATGCAGAAGTCTTCTCCTCAGGCTTGCCGACCATGACATGCGGAGTTGGGAGTATGAGCAGAGCATTAATAACATGGAGGGTCAGTTGGGATCCTTTGTGTCGTTAATTAGGGCCCACTTTGGCTTTACTTTTCCCCCCCGAATTGTATGACTTGCTTCTGAAAACCCTCCGCCGAGCAAAATAAATGAAAGTTCTCGTGTGTGTGTGTGTTTTTAACTTCTGTATGGTTCATTTCTTCGAGCATCCAAACATCTTCAACTTGGGTGAGCCGAACCATAATATCAATAAGCCGAACAAATACGTCCTGATTTTATAACTCGCTCATGATCAGATGGAAGAATAGTTGCAGATTTGTCCAAGAAAAGATTTCTCTATACTACTTGTTTTTCACCTGCAAATGAAAAGACCGAGTCAGAAGGAATAATCTGAAAAAGAAAGCATAGACCCCTTTCAATCTTATGTTTGCTCGTGATTAATAAGGACAAGAACTTTTACAAGGGTTTTAATCTTGTGCGAAAAGTTTTTATCAATATTCCTCGAAAGAAAGCATACTATTGAAAGGAATGTAATTCACGATAATCGCTTTTGATTAATTTCGAGAGGAACGAATTGCTCAAAAGTGCGAGGCATAATAACGTGTTTTAAATTTAATTGAAGATACGGCATCCAAATCAAGGCTGTTTTGTTAAGAACGAGAGTAATTTGGACATCTATCTCGTCGTTAAATTCAAAACAACGCCGATATTCTCGGTCAATTATCGTGGATTACCAGCGACGTAAAACATGTACGAAACAATTCAAGTGTATAATTCCTTCTAGAGAAATTGAGATTGGACTACTCTATACGACCAAAAGGTCGTGTAAGACTTCCAATTTTAATTTCCTCTAAAGGAATTATAAACTTGACTTGGGAGTATTCGGATGATTAGAGAAAATGCCATTATCACATTCCCATGACCCGTCAAAAGAAATACACCCAAGTTCCATCTGAATGTATACACCAATAGATCCCTAATACAATTACTCTAAGGGGTGAGATAGAGAAAACCTCGGTAAAAATAAACCCTATACAAGAGGACTAGTAATGAAAAATGAAACAAAGGAATGTGCTCCTAACGTTTAAGGATGCCCCAGTTTCGATCTGTGTCTTCAGGATCACTTGCCCCAACTCGTCATCTTCATTGGATGATACCTCGATAATGTCCATAGTATGCTCCTTTATCGCACACTCTGTGTCCGTCGTGGGGTATCACCCTCCTCGTCTTCTATCAAGGACGTTGGGGATAAACGCACATATCTATCCTCGAAATGGCATTTAATCTAATCACCAGAATGCAATGAATGAAATGCCTATATTTATATGAACAGTGATAGATTTGGGGGGGATAGAGAGTCTTACCAACCCAACTCGTCGACTTATGTGCGGTTTTAGGTGTACCAACCGCCCAAAGACATGCGCATGAGACAAGTGATGGTAAATTTCTAAAATCAGAGGGTTTGGCACCTAAGGTTAAGGTTCTCACCTCGAGTTCTAGAAAGAGCTGATTCCATTGCACAGCTATCGTTGCATTGGGACTCGATCCATAGTTCGAAGCGAGCGGAATTGAAAAGTGGATTACCCCGTGTTTTTCCTCACGGAGATTCCATTTTCAATTCCTTCTATTGTGTTCCTAAAGGCGGCGCCCGGGGTTTTAGGCGCGGTTGTGTGTGTCCACGTGTTGTGATCATCACAATGCAATTCATGCACAACAGTTTATCAATCAGCACTTTAAATCATCCACACAACATACATTCCTACGCCCAACCTGCATAAGACAATGTTAATCACGGACTACACCCCTTATTTCTCCAATCTGCAAAAACATATAACACATACCATAAGCGGACTTACCTCACCTTCAAGAGCGCCTGCATGGTTAGAAAAATCACTCAGCGTTTTAATTACGGCCTAAGTCCACTTGAGGTCTAGAAGAATAGGTTCTAGAACAAAGTCCCCAGCGGAGTCGCCAGCTGTCGCGACCCGTCCGGAAGCGGACGCGGCTAATGGATTACCGATCGCGGGCCTTCCCCCGCACAAGGGTGCGGATCGCGGGCTTTGGATCGGCGCGGGCCCTCCCAGGCCCATACCAAATCGCGGCGGGAGTATTTTTCAAAGGGATTCGACGATAACAGTCGATCGCTTTCGACCTTAGTGTGGTCGTGGTGGCATGTGCAACTTGTGCATGCATTTGGAGTCGCCACCGGTCTTTCTTGGAGGGTAGACCGGAAACCTTATTGACCGATTGGGAGAGATCGATCAATTCTGCGGAACCAGAGATTTTGGGTTCGGGGACTTGGTTACGTTGATGTCATTACCAACGCCCTTTCGGTACCTAACGCGAGTGATTTTCCTAACTAGGATTTCATGCAGGCGCAATTTTGGGTGAGGTAAGTCTGACTTTGCATATTAACCAGTTTAACATTCTCACGTAATCATAACAAATAAATAGATGTCAATCACATAAACATCTATCCTATGTGGTGATCATGGAATTATGATTTAATGGGTCTCGAGCCAATGAGACCACATTTAATCATTTTAATATTTTAATAACGGAGAGCCGCTCTTCGCTTCTTCTTGGTTTCTTGAACTCTTCAATAATTGGGCCCCTAAGAGCTCGCCGACTTAAAAGGCTCATCCACGTAATCCTCGTAGCATTTACATTAACAATTGACTATGCTAAAAATAAAGATTACATGAAAAATAAAAGGAGTACGCAGCCTCCATTTAATAATTACAACCCCAAATATATAAATAATCACCATACATTCATATATACATCAATCACATTGATTAGGGATTTTTCCATGATCACCACCCTTCCACGTAAGTAATAAATTCACAATTTAAAACTTAGGAAGGCACAATAAAAATTCTACGTTGAATCATATTCAGAATTTTTACGTAAAATAAGATAGCCATAAATTTTCGATTCAAAATTGATTTAGTCTCAATTTTTGCTACGTTGATTAATTTATCATATAAAATAATCAACCTCCATTAGCCATGTAAGACGAACAATTCGTTAATACATATTGGCCATAGTATAGCAAAAATTGCAAAAAATCAATTAAATGCACGAAAACACCTAAGGATTGGCTCTGATACCACTGTTGGGATCCACGTAACACGTAGCGGAAATAAATAACAACCCATACATGTATCTCCAGAGGCGTACTTCGTGCATTTCAATCGAAAAAAATCACAAAGTCTCAAAGGGAGTAAATAGATTACCTCTCGTAGCGTGCTTGAACGGAGGTGTCGGTTCGATGTTCTTCGATCTCAGCCTCCACAAGTGTTAGGCATCTAGTTCGGACGCACCACCAATTGACGAACGGGGAGACGACTAATAACTCCACAACAATTGTGCTAGCAATATGCGGAATCAATATTTCGAACTTAGTATATTTTTCTCACTCAAGATTATGAGAATATAGAGAGTGTTTGTGTTCTTCTCTCTAAGCTCTCAAAAATTTGCACACTCTACAAAATGTCTCTCCCCTTCAACCTCAAAACTCTTGCCATCCTTTTATAGCCAAAAATACCTTCCAATAAATTGTATTTAAAAATAACACTAACAATTATAAATTCTATCTAAAAATAGCACTCACAAATAAATGACATTTAAAAATAGCACTAACAATAGCACTCACAATTTATAATACAAAAATGCTATTTAAAAATAGCACTAACAATAGCACTCACAATTTATAATACAAAAATGCTATTTAAAAATAGCACTAACAATTATAAATTCTATCTAATAATAGCACTCACAATTTATGATAAATAAATGCCATTTAAAAATAGCACTAACAATAGCACTCACAATTTATGATAAATAAATGTCATTTAAAAATAGCACTAACAATACCACTCACAATTTATAATACAAAAAATGCTATTTAAAAATAGCACTAGCAATAGCACTCACAATACAAAAATGCTAAAAAAAAGGCACTAACAAAGGTGTTAAAAATAATAACCATTATTATTATTACAAGAGTTAAAGAGGTTACCAAACAGTACAAATATGCATAATGTATAAATACGTATGACGTATAAATACGTAGAGCATACGTATACATCCGTGAAACCGGGGACTAATTGAAAGAAAAATGTGCAATTAAGCCCTTTTGGTAAAAATTGATTAAATTGGAGGGCAAATTGACCTAATTGCACTTTAAGACTTTAGAATCCAACGTCATAGCTTATAAAAAGTGAGAATTGAAAACTAAAAGACTCGAAAATGATTTTTTTTAGGCTCGGTTCGGGTTTATGTTTGTGAAGGAACATATTGACCCGAGCCGAATTTTTGAGATTTAAAGTGACACACTTGAAGAGGAAATTAAAACAAAATTATCGAATATTTTTGGGTATTTTTCTGACCACGAATGGTATTTTTCTGATTTTTTGGGTATTTTTATAATTAAATAGACTCGAAAAATATTAAAAATACCGAAAAATATTTTTTGTTCAAAATTGGTTCCTAAGGTTAAACCAAGGCTTCCAAAGTTGATTTTGTGATTTTATGACCTTTTTTGATATTTTTAATTAATTTTAAAGAATAAAAATCACAATAATAAATGGTAAAAAAAATCAGGTGTCAACACTTTTGTATAGAATTTGTCCGCTGAGGAAGAACTTGCTGGCCATCTTGGTTATGTATCTCTGGTCTCCTGGGTGGCATCCTTCAAGAAGCTCCTCTTTTGAAAGATAATTATTGATGTCGTAATACCATGGTTCCCCGTCAAATTCTTCTTCGATTAGCATACAATAAGCTGGCCTTTCAACTATATTGATCCTTAGGGGTTCTCTATCCAACCTTCTAGTCGTTTGCAACATTGAAGCAAGGGTGGCTAACGCATCTGCAAATTGATTGTGGGATCTCGATAGGTACTCGAATGACACTTCTTCAAATTCGAGTGTTAATTCCTCAAGGTATTCATGATAAAGGATGAGCTTTGCATCTTTCGTCTTCCACTCTCCCTGTGTCTGTAGAATGATGAGCATGGAATATCCAAAAACTTGCAACATAAGTGTCTTCATAGAAATGGCCAATCGTAGGCCTAGAATGCACGCTTCATATTCTGAGATGTTGTTGGTGCAAGGAAAAGTTATTTTTACCGCCACAGGGTAATGTTGATCATCAAGGGATATCAGTACTGCCCCAGTGCTTGCCCCTGATAGATTAACAGCACCATCGAAATGCATGACCCACTTGTCTTCTGCTAAGTTGAGAATTTGGCCTTCTGTGTTTGTTACTTCAGGAGACTCATCGCTTGACGGGTTTTCTGCTAGCATGTCAGCTACAGCTCTTCCTTTTACTGACTTCTGTAGATAGCACTTGATGTCAAATTCAGACAGCATCACTTGCCATTTTGCTAATTTCCCAATTAAAGCGGGTTTCTCCAGGAGGTACTTGACAGGATCGTTCTCTGTTATGAGCTGAATGTGGTGGTGTAGGGTATACTGCCTCAGTCTACGAAGTACCCATACCGCTGCTACACAGGCCCTTTCAACTGGTACATATTTTGCTTCAGATGGTGTGAATTTCTTACTCAGGTAATAGATGGCCCTTTCTTTACCATCTATCGGGCTTGTTTGGGCAAGTAAGGCTCCCAAGGATTCCTGCTGTATAGTCAGATATAAGGTTAATGGGTGACCAGGAATTTGTGGCACAAGTACAGGCGGTGTGATCAGATAGTTCTTGATCATTTGGAATGCCCTGTTGCATTCAGCATCCCATGTTACTTTCGCACCTTTCTTAAGCAATTTGAAGATCGGCTTAGCTACATCAGACAGCTGATTGATAAATCTGGCAATATAGTTCAGTCTCCCCAGAAGGCTTCTCACTTCTTTTACTGTGGAAGGAGTTGACAGATTGTGGATAGCTTGAATCTTTGAAGGATCAATCTCAATGCCCCTGTTACTGACTATGAACCCAAGAAATTTCCCAGATCTCGCCCCAAACACACATTTGTTAGGGTTCAACTTCAACTTATACTTGCGCAGGCGCTCAAATAATTTTCTTAACACCTGTACGTGACCCTGCCCTTTCTTGGATTTGGCGATCATGTCATCGACGTACACTTCAATTTCTTTGTGGATCATATCATGGAATAATGTGACCATGGCCTTCTGATAGGTAGCCCCGGCGTTTTTTAATCCAAATGGCATGACTTTGTAGCAAAAGTTCCCCCAAGGTATGATAAAAGCAGTCTTTGATTTGTCTTCTTGCTTCATGAAGATTTGGTTGTATCCCGAGAATCCATCCATAAACGAGAACAATTCATAACTTGCTGTGCTATCCACCAACACATCAATGTGAGGAAGTGGAAAATCATCTTTTGGGCTTGCTCTATTCAGATCTCGGTTATCCACGCAGATTCGAACTCTACCATCCTTCTTCATGACGGGGACTATATTTGCAATCCAGTCTGAGTATGGGATAGCTTCAATAAAGCATACCCTAAGAAGTTTCATGACTTCTTCCTTAATTTTGTCTTCCAACTCGGCCTTCATCCGTCTGCTGCCTTGCTTGACAGGTTTGATACTAGGATCTGTGGGTAAGGCATGCTCCACGATCTTAGGATCTAGGCCTGGCATATCAGCGTAAGACCATGCAAAAATGTCTTGATATTCTTTCAATAACTCTGTGAACTCGAGCCTTTCATTTCGGCATAAATGCCCGCCGATCTTGACCTCTTTGATATTCACGGCGTCTCCCAAATTAATAATGATTGGCTCTTCTGAAATAGGAGGCGTCGATTCCTCAAAGGCATTCCAATCTCTGCGGATAGACGCATAACTCTCGTCTTCATCTTCCTCAATGCTATAAGAATGGTTACTGGAGAAATCCGAATCTCGTAACAACCTGGTATGCATGTTTGAGATGATATGCCTGAAATGTCATGAGTATGGTTAGTTCGTACTCCATAAGAATGATATGCATGATCATGGAAAGTCTTTTCGAAAGAGTTTTCGAAATAGGTACAGGTATAAACGGGACTAATCCTCATGTCATTGGATATCCTAGCCCCAAGGAAATCTCTTTGGAAATCAAGAATCATACGGCAAATCAGGCCTCAAGCTTCTGTGCAGAAGACTAGTATCATCATTGGGCTGATTCGTGGTTCCATATGTCCTTAACAAAATATGTATGGTTTTATTGAATGCAAAATGGGCCGCATTACAAGATGTGCTATTTGGACCAACGGCCGGAGATCCAAAGGCGTTTCCCTATACGTACAATAAGGAAAGAAAAATGCGACAAAATGCAGAAAGTTCTAAATGCAGTATTTAAAGACAAGGGAAGAGTTTCTTTACTCAGAGGAAGTGGCTTCATCACTTAGCCACTCTATGATGGCATTCACAGAGTCATCTTCAAGAAAACGATTTGTCAGATCTGGTTCTATCGGTGAAGTGACATCTTCTTCAGACAACCATTTAGGGTTCTGGTTGAAGTAGGCGTTTAAAGAATTATTGAACATTCGAAACCTGCCTTTCCAAGTTGGAGAACCGATGAACGAGTTATTCGGGCTGTTTCGGCCTCCCAGACGTCCTAGGATTTTGCCTCGGCCTCGGCCTATTGCCTCTGGGACAGATTCATCCACGTGATATTTCTGATACCCCAAGCTCATTCTATGCGGGTTAGTTTTTAACTGCATGGAGGCATTTATCCCTTGACTATTTTTACCTAGACTTTTTCCAGGGTTAAACCCATATGCCAGTAATATCTTAACTGGTAAGAGATTGGCTTCTGAGATATAGGGGGTTCTCAATCTTGTTCCTGCCGGGGTATGAACTGTTGCTACCAGTTCTAGGGAATGATAGCTTGCTTCTGTCTTCACTTCGGGTTCAACATAGGGAATGGCACTGTTTTGGTATGTCTGGAGGTCGACTTCTCCATGTATGGTAATCACCTTCCCATCCACTACAAAGCGTACTTTTTGATGCAAGTTTGAAGGGACGGCTCCTACTGTATGGATCCAAGGCCTTCCCAGCAGAAGGCAACCCCAGAAGCGAGACTCCTCCATCTGGTGCCGTACTCCTTAATAGACTCACCCTTTTTCATTTCGGCCCGCTCCAGATCTTGTGTTGTGATGGCCACATCGATATTGAAGCTGAAATGTTGCACGAAATCATTAGCCACCTCGTCCCAATCATCTTTGGTGTAGACCTCATAAGCAATGTACCACCTCATGGCGGCTCCTTTCAAGCTGGCCTGAAACGTCTGTACGATGAGGGCGTCATTTGCAGCATACTTACCCATTCTAGCCTGGTAAGTCTGGATGTGTTGCACAGGATCTGACGTGCCGTCATACTTTTCAAAATCCGGGACTTTGAACTTGTCCGGATAGATTGTTCTTGAAAAGGCCGAACGGTCAATCTTGGGGACATGTCGTGCACCCTCAACCTTTTTGAGTCTCTGGTCCATCTTGGCCAGCATCTTCGCATTATCATCATTTTGTGGAATAATGGCTTCGGGCAGAGAATAGTTCACCAGCGAGACAGACGTAACTTGGGTCGATGATTGGCCAACATGCCCTGAGGCTTTGGCAACCCCTTTAGCTTTTGTTTTGGCCGCGGCAGGTGAGGCTATAACTCCAGGCATGTCCTCCTCATCTTCTTCTTCCTCCTCCTGTCGTAGGTCTACGTATAACCCCTTCGACTGAAACAAAGGGTTGGAACGCACGGGCGTAGCAGAAGGTAATTGTTGAGCCAGAGACAGCTGGGATATCATAGTTTTCAGCTCGGCCAGTTGATCATTGAAGACTTTGGCTTGCTCCTCCCTTTCTCTTCTCATTTCCTGCCTCATTCTCTCCTCCATTTGGGCAACTGATTCAGTTGAATTGGCCATTTGCCTGGCTTTGGAGCGGGTGTTATATGGATGCTGAGGAGGATCCGTGATATATTACCTTGAAAAGAGAGACCACACGAAGATTAGTAAAGTAAGCGAGAATAGTGGGTCAGTCCATGACAACTCTCTAGACTCAATGAACAAGACAAAAATCTGAAACATGCAGTCTTTTGGTTCCAACGACCTTCACGATGATATTCGCCATATTCGTACGTTGATCAAAAGATTCCCGAATTTTATGGGCTGATTCAGCACTTTACGAGGAACAACTTTGATATTCGGACTTAAGGCTAAAAGTGGACCGATCAGTACAGTTTAATATTTATTTTGAAAAATTCTTCCTAGAAAAACTGTTCTGTTCGGTTTTTGTCGAATGAGCGAAAGACTCCCTTAAAGTGTGAATTAAGGTCTGAAATTTTGCAGATTACTAGTTCAGACATCAACCTACAACTTTCAAGTTTGGAGATTTAACAAAGGAAGTCGTTTATTATGGGTATTCTGCAAAATATTCTGGAGTCTGGAAACGTGAGAAATTTCAGCCCGCTCTACTATGATCAGTGACTCCGCATTAAATAGAAAACGCATCGGATTGCCACCCAACTTTTTCCATGGTAATTTTGAACCTCACGAACATTTTTCATTCGAAGTGCTGACACTAGATCCAATTCGAATAAAGTGTAAAAAATCGAGCAAGCCAACAAGGCCGGAAAGAAAACAGAACTGAAATACCTACTGAAGGTGTAAATAACACACCTAAAATCTGATGAATAATTCAAAGTGCAAACTTAAAAATGCGAGAATGAGACTTCTTAAATAAAAACAATAAATCAAACAGTCTTTCTTTTCTTAGGGGCGACATGTTCTATAGACGAACGGGTCCTCAAGGCATGCCGCAATCGTGCATTCTCTTCAGCCAAAGCATCTGCCATCTTCTGGGCCTTTACTGCCTTCTCTTCGCCGACTCTGATCTGGGCTTTGAGAGTATGTTGCTTTGTTACCTCCGGAATTTTTGGGAGTATTTTAGCAGGAATGGTATGACACTGAATGTACCGGGCCGTGGCAAAGTGGCTCTTCATCTTTCCAGTGGGCTCATCTATAGGCCAAATCAGCTTTTGATTGGAACATTTCTGCCAAGCTTCAGTATGACGCCTGAGTTCGGCTCTGTAGTTCTCGCCTTTCTCGAACTAAACTTGGAATTCATTAGGTCCAAGTGGAGGCGGGATATCTTGCAGGACTCGAAATTGTCGTGCAACTCGAAGAGGCTGATAGCTGTTTCCCCCATAAATGCCCATCAATGGTATGGGTTTCTGATCACCGTGGCATAGTCGAGCCTCAACCACTCGGAACCATACAGCTTGCCAAAGGAAAATCTTAGAGTTTGGATCTTCGAATAGCTTGACCCATTGCGAGTAGTGCAATATCTTAGTTTGATTTTGTATTTGTTTAAATCTTGAAATAGGATTATCAGTCATACCCACTTCAAATACAGTCATGCCTTCACCAAATTGAGAAAGGTGTGAGAAAAACCAGATTTGTAAAAGCTCAATTGGAGCGCGAAAAGTCTTATCCTTTTCTTTCTTGCTTTGTTCTTTATTTAAAGATTTGAAACGTGTCAAGGAAATGAAAGTTTCAGCAAGAATAGCATTTATAAAATTAACTCCACCACAAATCTGTTTTATTGTCCAAGCTATTACCGGATCAATAGTGTTTTGACGGAATGGAAAAATGATAAGTCCGAAAAAGGCTAAGATAAAAATCCTAGACCTCATGAGGTCAGCACTATTTTCAAAACATTCGATGAGGAAAGACAGTGGGCATGCCTGACAATGACCCTTCAGCACCTTTTCAATTGTCTTTTTAGTCAAACCTAAAAATTCAGTAAATGCTACCACAGGGTCTACTCGAATGGGAGGTTCAACTATATCTAACTCAATTGATTTTCCAATGGCAACGCTGTATTCCTCTAGAGTGGGTGTGAGCTCAAACTTACCTCATAGCACAAATGTGGTCGTCTCAGGGCACCAAAAGTGAGCAAGTGCATGCATGATTCTTGAGCTCTGAACATCAATGTCAAGTATTGGCAACATGAATCCAATACGCTCGAGCACATATCGCTGACCATCTGGCTTCAATTGCCTCCATAGATTCTTGAGCTCTAGCTTCGGAGTAGGCACGAAACGGATGTCGTCACGACCCATTCGTATATAGATCACACACCCAGATAAACCAACCTAGATCATGGACCGACCCCAAAATGAAATGAGATGACAAGGATACAAAGTACAAGAAGTTACCGCCATTAAAAAAAATGTCAATCACAGAGACATGCACATGAGTCGTGGATTCAATTTTAATTCTTAGCAAAATGAAATGAAGAACGGAACGACATGTCACAGCCTCGCGCACGTTCATCATGACTAGTTGCTGCCTCGCATACATAGTCATGACTAGTCGGGTCCAGTCATTTCGACTTGGTTCGGTCGACAAGGGTAACGTCCATGCAGTATAGCCTCCCGTGCATGAGAAGACCCTTGAGCCATTTTTTGGAAGAATTTCGGGACCCAAGCAGGATAACCTTTAGCGAAGCCTTACCGCCAAGGTTAAAGAACCACTTAAATACCATCCTAAAACTATTGGGTGACCCGGGTTTGGTCACAAGTGGATGAGGTGTAGTGCAATTACTCTAAAGACATGCACAACATTTTAAATCAAACAACGCTCCAATAGTTCAAAAATTAAAGATCAATCACCAAGCCTGCAAAACAAAGGGTTAGCCACAGACTCCTCCCCTTATAACTCTCATTCTGCAAAACCATTTAACACCTAAAGATTAGAATTCAACCATGATCGCCAAACCAAGTAACTTATTCATGAAATCATCTGGCCTAAGTCCTCCCTAAAAAAAAAATTTCAAGTAATTCCCCAGTGGAGTCGCCAAGCTGTCGCGACCTAAAAATCGAAAATTTTGATTTTAGGTTAATGGATTACCAAATTAATTAATTGGATTAATTAACTTAGCTCGAACTCTCCCAAGTTCTACCAAATCGTGACTTATGGTTCAAATGATTATCTAGAAAAAGATTTTAACTTTTGGAGTCGCCACTAATCATTTCTTGGTAGGTTGATTAGAAACCTAAATAAAATAGTGGGAGGAAACTATTTTATTTCTACGAACCAGAGAATTTAAGTTCGGGACTTGGTTACATTAATTTTTCAATTAATGCCCTTTCGGTACCAATTTCATGGAAAATATTCAATTTGGCAATTGTGATGAATTCTGAATTGAAGTTCAATGGTGCAATTTTTTTGTGTTTTCCTTTTATGATTTTTTTTGTATTTTTGAAATTAAAAATTAATGAAAAATGAGAATGAATTGGTTCAAGATTAAATTAAAATTTTTGGATTTAAATTGCATTAATTCCCAAATTTTTAAGAAAATCTTTTCACCCTAAGTCTACAACTTTTAAAATCTATCCTAATGGACACAATTAGATTTTATTTATTGAATATAATCCATGAGATAGGATTTCTAGAAAATCCTATCTTTCTAAAAATGATAAGACGTGGTTTAGAAGAAACCATATCTTCCTAATTTTTTATTTTTATTTTTTTGGGATTTTCTGACATGAAAATTAAACATGAGACATGAATGATTTTTATTTTATTTTTTGTGATTTTATGTTTTATGAATGAATTTAAATTAAGGTTGCAAATCTTTTAATGGAAAGACGATTATCGCCATTTATTTCGAATCAAGGTTCAATCTGAAGCCTGACAGATCGACCCTCAAATTCGAAACACCCGCTATGGAAATAGCGGTTGCGGATTAGGAAATTTCCCTAATCAATCACATTTTGAAAGATTTTGATGCTTTCAGTATCTTGGATAAATTCGGAGAATTTTTTTTAGATTGACTAAATTATCGCAAAGATTCCAAAAATATTTCAATCAAATCACAATTTTCAAATTTGCCAACTGTACCGCAAGATTTATTTAGAATTTTCAGTTTCCAACTTTTACGTGTAAATCTTCCAATCAAGGCACAAATACATAAAATAAACAAATCATCCACCGGTTGCAAAACTATTGGATTTATTCAATCATCCATAAAATACATAAAATGAAATAAACAAATCATTTATTCAAAGCACAAATACATAAAATAAACAAATCATCCACCGATTGCAAAACTCTCGGCACAAATACACCAAATTTGCCAACTGTACCGCAAGATTCATTCAATCTCACAAAGCAATTTCCCCTTTTTTTAAAAAAAACAAAATGCTAAAGTGGCTGAGCATTAAAGCAAATAGCAGCGTTCTAAGCAAGCTGCAACTTCTAGCATGAATATAGACAGATTAGGATCAAATGGCTGCGTCTTCTTCCTTCCACTCTACTTGGTGTCTCTACAGAACTTCTTGTCATCAGATTTTCATTTATTCATCACGTTCAGGCCCAACAAACATCAGGATTTCATGAACAAGTCATCCACCGATTGCAAAACCTTTTTTTT
Organism: Rhodomyrtus psidioides; assembly: GCA_021437785.1. Classification (NCBI taxonomy): domain Eukaryota; kingdom Viridiplantae; phylum Streptophyta; class Magnoliopsida; order Myrtales; family Myrtaceae; genus Rhodomyrtus; species Rhodomyrtus psidioides. The sequence goes on along the minus strand of JAILYB010000040.1, from coordinate 3,131,668 downwards.
TGGAATATTACCTCATAAAAATTTTGGAATGAATATACGATTCACTTGTAAATATCGGAAACATGCAAAACATTCCACCAATTGGATCTTGTCTAGCCCAAACGCAAGGTTATCAGTAGACTTTGAAACATTAGAAACAATCCAGAAAGCAAGCCAATGCAAGACGAGCAAACCCACATTCTCAACGAAACATATTCTTAATTTCGAAAAAATTGCAAGGCAATTCATGCTCTCCGATTTCAATCCTCCTAAGCAATGACCAAAACCAAGGATTTTTAATCAAACTCAGACCATTCATTCTCAACGAGGATTAACAATATATCTAAAGTATGCAAGGCATTCAACGGAACATAAAGAAAACTCAACGATAAAAGGATTTTACCTTGAGTCCAACGCCGACTTTGCCAATCGAATTTGCACGACGCTTGAATATCGAGCTCGAACTTTTGGACCGATCGGTTACGTATTCGTGACTTTTGAACAAGACCGATCTTCGGTAGACTCCACAGGTTTGTACGAAAGCTAATCGGCGTGGTCTTCCTTGGTGCTAGCAACTCTTTATTGGAGCTACCAACAATGTAGAAATCAACAACTGCAAATGAACGAGACGAGATAAAAGCAACACGTCTTGAAGGCTGACAAAAATATGTTGAATTTCTTCAACAAATGTGGACAAAGTCCAATGAAGGTCAGTCAACGATCCAGGCTCTTCTCCTCTTGTCGTGATATGCCTTTTAGAAAGGCTTGCGGCAAAAAAAAAATGCAGATTTCACTCGGGCGATCTCCGATCAATGACAATTGATTTACGATGCGGAACGAAGGGACGCCAAATTGTCGCTTTGATGGTTCGCCGGGAGACTCTATGAAAGGATGGGGGCGTCAGACTTTGGATAAACTGCTGGGACCGCGGCCAAATGTGGTGTGAGATCGTGGACAAGCAATGGAGGAAGATTCGACAGAGAGTCGACGAAATCGTATTTCTCGATCGTGGACAAGCAACCGTGTATGCTCTCTATTGTTTTTTCAAGAAATTCTCCCCCCCTCTAAAAAAAAACCGTTTCCTCTCTCCTTTTTAGTGAGCGACATCTTCTATTCATAGCAGGTATTACTAGTGCTCCTTTGGAAAGCCCGAACCATGGAATGAATTGCTGAAACTTTGCTCTGAATGGCCATCGTGAATTAGCTGCAAATTAGCGCATGAAGGAATCATTCCTTGTGGATGTCCATGAATATTTCTCTTTTTATGGCCAGATTCATTCCAGCGCTTCTATTTTCTCTTTTTTTTTCTATTCATTTCCTTCCCTTTTCACGTGATTGTGCCAACAAAATGATCCCATAAATCTCTCAATCTCCTTGATTTTTCTGCTTTGTCCCCCCAACTAAATAATCATGCGCGGATGTCATGGGGCTGTGTTGATTCCCTCATGTCTTGGTCAATCGACTAAAGGTTTCAAACAGATTGAAAATCAACTTCTTTATTTGAGTGCCCATGTTAGGAAAGATGTGGGACCAAGCGATGGAGAATAGGCGTCCATCCCCATGTCCTTCATGAGCTGAATATCTTTATTGAATCGGTGGTATTGATCCACGACGATATCCGCGTTGCTACCATCAATTATTTCACCAAATTGATGCGAGAATGTATCCCAAACCAATGGTCCTTCGTATTGGAAAGCAGCGGAGGCAATGCCAAAGATAAGTATGATTCGAGGAGGAGTCCTATAAGCAAATCCTGCCATCGTTACTGAAGCTGCCACTCGAGGACAATTCATAAGTGTGATTGTTAGTCCACTTAAGTGTAATGCATGCTCAAATAAACTAACCTAAGTGATAACCATACGAAAATGATTTTAACACATTTTTTTTTTTTTGCTAGAGACTAACATTAGTCCCCAATTTTATGCAATGAATAATAAATAAATAAATAGGTCAAAATTTAGGTGTCAACAACAGTCAGCCAGGAACTCTCCTTTAATCAAGCGTAGGGGAGTTATCTTCAATGTTCTGGTCGAAAAGTCGTAGTTCCTCTGGTCATTCTCTGGTCCATGGTATGACGACTTCAGGAGCTTTCTCGAGTTTCACCTTCTTGAGTGTGATACGTTTTCGCTTTGTCTTGGTAGCAGGACATCTTCTTTTTCCCCAAAAAGTGATCATGGGTACACTTTCTTTGGTCAGTAGTTCAGCCTTCCGACAGGCATATGCCTCCCTGGCCAACTGGTTGCAATGCTGTCTCTTCATCTCCAGATAATTCTTAAACATCTCGTCTACTTGTCGCTTGAATCTGAGGTTATCGACGTAGTAGCGGGTTTGACAATCTTCCGCATATCCTAGCTTACGTCCAGTCAGTTCCCGACCATGCACGAATCTGGTGAAGTGTAGCCTTGTGTTTGGTCCAGGACGAGTGACTTTCCTCAGGTACTCGAAGGTTACCAATTCTGTCGAACTCTTAGGGAACAGCGACATCATACCCTATTATCATTGCTGTTTCAATTAGTCACTTGAGTGATTCTCATGATGCGAATGCATATGAATGTATGTAATGTATGAGTCATTTTATGGAGCAGGGAATAATAAAGTGCATTGAAAATAAATGTCTTACCAACCATACCTAGGGGAATATGGAACGTCCCTCTGTATCAATGGATGGTTTTAGGTATACCAACCATTCATAGACGCGCGCATGAGACAAGTGGGAATACTCTAAAAATCGAAAATCAAGTGAGGAACCTACGGCTCAGGCTCCCACGATCCACATGAGGCAGATTCCTCCCCAAGGGTACCTACCCAAGAGGGCTAGATATCGCCAATGCAGATGGTAGGCGGGAACAAATACGAAAGTCTCAAGTGCCATCAAACACAAGATCCTTTTCGCACCCCTTCCCTATCTAAGGTAACCTAGAGGTGGTTGCAGTCGGGGTTTGACCGCCAGTGTGTGTAATGTGTCGTGATCATCACAATGCAAAGTCATGCACAGCAGTTTGTATTAAAACATCGCTTCAGTATGTGCATAAAAATAAACATACATTCCCAACTCCAACCTGCAGGAAAAAATGTCAACAATCACTTCACCACTTATTTCTCCAATCTGCAAAAACATCTAACACAATGGTTAGTGTACGCACCTCACCTTCGAGAGCATCTGCAGAAAATAAGGTCAGATAAACCAAACAACTTTTTTAATCGGCTCAAGTCCTCTGGAATTCGTAACCAGATATTCTGGTTTAGAATAAGTCCCCAGCGGAGTCGCCAATCTGTCGCGACCCTCTCGAGCGCCATCTGGGCTAGCGAGGGTTAATGGGTCGTCCGATGTTGCATGATCGGACGCGGGCCTCTCCCAAGGTCCATTACCCAAATCGCAACTGCTGGATATACGTGGTCGACCTTCAGTGTGATCTAGTGACATGTGATAAATGTACATGCCCAGGAGTCGCCACCAATCGTTTCGTGGAGGGTACGATCGGAAACCCCATCGAATAGTTGGGAGTGGTCTATTCGATCCTGCGGAAACCAGAGAATTGGGTTCGGGGACTTAGTTACGCCAACTGTTAGAATTGACGCCCTTTCGGTACCTAAGCTGAATGGTTTATCTGATCCTTGGATTTCATACAGACGAGTGGGGTATAGATCCTAAACCTAGGAGTTCATGCAGATGGGAATAGCTACCCTATCACTCACAATCATTAAAAATAAGTGCACAAATCAATGATCCAATACATGCGGATAAAACACATGAAAGCAACATGGCATCCCTAATGAGGCCCTATTAGCCTAGAGAAATGTCAATCAAGGATTAAGAGTGATTTGGACATGATTCGCCCATGAGGGGCATAATCGTAATTTTGAACTATTCAGGGGCAATTCGCCTTGAAAAGGGCAAATTTATCATTTTAGATGAATTGGAAAGTCAAAAGATGGGGGAAATAGGATGGGCTATCAATCCAATCCATTTTTCATTTTTTTTTTGAGAATTTTCAGGATTTTTCTTGAATTTAAAAGTGATTTTACCCTCGGAGGGGTAAAATCGTCATTTTGGACAAAGATGGTGACTGAAAATCTCAAATATTAGGGTGGATCGCCCACTTGACCCAAACCCTAATTTTAAGAAATTTTCAGGACTTGATTGGGGGCAAGAAAGACGATTTTCCCATTTAAAGGGCAAAATCGTCATTTTGAGAATAGAGGCGGGACTCGAAAACCCAAGCCTAAGAATTGGTCGCCTATCCGACCCTAGTTCTTACCTTGGTATCATCGGTCTTATCTCACATATACAGCAGAGGCGACTTACCCCTAAAGGGTAATATCGTCAAGTCTTGGAAGAACGGATAAGAAACCCCAAAAATAGGGTTGACCAGTTGTCTATGGTCAATCCTCGATTTTTGGGGATTTCTAGAGTGTCTAGGATTTTTCCACATTTTTTTGGAATTTTCTGGAATTTTCTAGCATTTTTTTTATTTTCTAGGATTTTTCTGATTTGTTTTTATTTTTAAAAATTATTTTTTTGATTTTTTTATTAAAAAAAATGTTATTCGGGCTGGGTCGACCCGACCCACTTGGGTCGGAACCCGGCCCAGACCCGGACCTGCGCAGACCACGGCTCCAAAAAGACGCCGTATCTTCTTTTTATTTTTTTTAATTATCCGACTCAGATCCGACGGTTCCTATTGAACCGCGTGGCTAATCCACGCCCGTCAGATCTGATTACTAAAACCTATGGTTCAGATTGAACTGTAGATGCGATCAGGGCCGTCTGATCAGACTACTTAAACCTACGGCCACGATTAAAACCCACGACTCGATCTAGACCGTCCATTCTCATTAACCCAAAACGACGTCGTCTGGTCCTTTATCAAAACGGCACCGTTTGTGGTTCTGATTGATTTTTTGATTAAAATCATTTTCAGTTAATCCTATTTACTAATCGGACGGCTATTATTTATTAGACTCGATTAACCTAGACCGTCCGATCTAACGCTTACTCATCTTAACAAACTAACGGTCGAGCTGACTCGACATCCGCGTGGACCAATGGCCTACTGCCACCTAAGACCTTGACCGGTTGACCACGCCACGTCAGCTTCGTCTTCAACCTCGCGACTCCGGCAGAATGGACGGTTGAGCTTCTCCGGTGCTGATCTAACGGTGGAATCTTGACGGATTGGAGCGAGACCGGCGGCAATCGACTCGCGATAACCTCTATTTTAACATATCTAAGAATCGCGACATCTAATTCACAGAATCGCAAGAATCATGCAAAGTGCCGAGTACGGCCATGGGAGTTCGATCGCGTAATTTATCTAAAATCGTGACAATTCAATCACAGAACAACGCCAGTGGAGGTTCAGAAAACTCACCTCGAGCTCCGATATAGCTCGCTCGGCCCAGATTTGGCTGGGGAAGGATGAACAGCGGTCGGCTATGAAGGCTAAGTTCGAAGACTCGATTCGGGTTGTTCGGACAAAATCGATGCAAAATCAAAGTGCAGATATGGTCAGTGATGTCTAAGGGATGAAACGCACACGGGAATCGCAAAGATTGAAACCGAAATCAGGGTTCGCCATTGGAGACCAGAGCTTGAGCTCGAAGTTCGGGATTACCTGTTCTGGCAGTTTTGGGCTGCGCGGTCGATGGCGATAGCTTCCCCTCAGCACGGGCGGCCTCCTGATGATCTTCGCGAGCTCTGGTCTAGCCTGTAAAGGCCTAACCGCCGCTCTGTGAATTCGAGCTCAGTCCTCGACAATGGTGGTTGGAGGACGAGCCCTTTCTCTCTCCCTTTCGCTTTCTTTCGATTCCATTTCTTCTTTTTCAACTGAATTCGCTCTCCTTCTAACTGAAAGGCTCTCCGAAGCTTATATAGCTTCCAAGAATTTTGCGCCGCATCGAGGAGTTTCAACCGACCCCCAATGGCACGTGGCAGCACGTGTTTTTTAGGTCCAATCGGCGTCGGGGAGGATGGGTAATTTGCCAAGGTTCATTTGGTTTCCCGGCGAGCCTCATTTCTCACGAATTTGGCACACATTCAACCTGTTTTTGCTAAATGTTGACTTTCGCAGGTCTGTCGCTTCACTCGCCGATTGTTCCTTCCTCCGGCGACGTTGGATGGTGCCGTTGGTGTCGATCGACGGGGGAAGCTGAGAGGAACAAAATGCCCACCATTCCCCTTTCAATTAGTCGCGAATTGACCTTCAATTTGATCTTCAAAACTCGGTCTGTCACTGTTCATCTGCACGAGCGTTTTGGGGAAGAAGAAGACACTGTTCTGGACCGGTTCGATCGGTCCAACCGGCGGTCAGACCGGTCCGAACCGGTCCCAACTTGCAATTTTCCAAATTAAATTCAAATTAACAGGAAATTTTTGCAATTGAACCTCATAATCGAATCTAGGGCATGAATTCTATCAAAAAAATGTGATTTTGCCCAAAAGTTCATATCAATTTCAACAAAAACCTCAAATTTCCTTTTAATTGCAAATTGGGGAATTATGCAATTGAAGGTTCAAATGATCAAATTGGGTCAAATTACATGTGCCAATCGATTCAAAATGGTGAAACCCATTGGGCAGTATGTTTAATTTGCAATGATAGCCCTTGAATTGAAAGTAATTTCAATTATGCTCAATTTCAAGGACTAAAACTGCAATTTTAGTATGCAATTTTGTCAAATTCGTGTAATTGAGCAATTTGTACGATCAATTGGGCTAAATTGCAATAAGGGAAAATTAGAATGGATGTCAAGATCCTAGAAAATACCAAAATTGCAAATTAAAAGACTCGATTGACATTTATTTCTCAAATTCAATCATATGTATAACAAAGGAACATATACAATTGAATTTTATTTTGGACTTTTTGTGAGTTCAAAAAGACAAGGGATTTAAAATAAAAATATTGGCTATTTTTCCATATTTTTTTGACCTCAAACGCTATTTTTCTTGATTTTTTAAGTATTTTTCTATTTTCTCAAAAATACTAAAAAATGTGAAAAATATGAAAAATTATTTTTTGGTCAAGAATGGTTCCTTGGGTTTGGCCAAGGCCACCAAAGTTGATTTTGTAATTTTTTGACTTTTTATGGATTTTTTGTGATTTTTCAAAATAAAGCTAAAAAAAGACTTGGTTAAAAATCAAGTGTCAACAATCCCTCAATAAAGGCTGCAGAGCTTATGGAATTTCGATGGCTTCCTGTTTGGCTCCACTATCCACGATCAAGTACATACCATTCCTTTTTCAAACATTAAGCAAAACACCAGTTTTATCATTGTCCTGCTTTCGAGTAGTTCGCGGCACTCATACAGTTTCATCCAAGGGACGAAGGGTAATTTTCGTCCTATTCCACACAAATGAGTAGACATTCTCACACGCTCGGTGAGTAACGTCAACATTATATTGCCATGGCCGTCCCATCAAGACGTGGCAAGTATCCATTTCTACAACATCACAGACTATTGTATCATTGTATGTTTTCCCAATTGAAATAGGCAAACGACAAACCTGTGTTACCTTTAATTCTAGTCCCTTATGAATCCATCCGATCGTATAGGGCGAGGGGTGAGCTTCAGTCTTCAGTTTGAGATGATCGACCAGTGCCTGTGACATAATGTTTTCGCAACTTCCACTGTCAATAATAACGTTGCAGACCTTACCGCTTATAGTGCATCGGGTATGGAAAAGGTTGTTCCGCTGCGAATCCTCCCTCCTTGGTGTTAACAGCAGCCGCCTAACCACGCAATTAACATGTTCGCCTTCTTCATCGACTATCTCTTCTTCGTCTCCCTAATCCTCTTCATAAGGCTCATCGTCAGGTTCGACCAAATTTGCCATCTTCCACCGCGGACAATCACTAGAACGGTGCCCAGGTTCATTACACTTGAAGCACTTTCCTGGATAGGGTTTGGCATAGGGATTCGGGGCGACATCACGAGCCTTAGTCGCAGGAGCTGAAGTAGGCTTGGGCACATCAACATTGCTTCCCGAATTTCGGTTTGCATTGATGAATTGCCGGTTTGAGGATTCAGCACCTTCCTGCGATTTTTCCCGACCGAATTGTCCCCGAGGAGTATAGTTTCCTGATCTGTTAGAATAGTTATTCCGCTCCAACTGTAACTCGACCTTCCTAGCCATCTCTTGCGCATCCTCAACAGAATACAAGCGATGCAACGAAACGCGATCCTGAATATTTAAGTTGAGACCGCTGACATACCTAGCAGTTTGCTGCCCCTTAGATTCAGTCAGTTTATTTCGAGCCGAAAGTCTAAGGAACTCCTCCGTGTAGGCTTGGACAGTCTGACCCTCTTGTTTGCAAGCCTGAAATTGCTGGAACAAAACTTGCTCAAAATCAGGAGGAATGAACCGATCCTTCAGCAACTCTTTCATGCTAGCCCAAGTTCGGATAGGGGCTTTCCCTTGTCGGCGCCGGGAGAGTTGTGTCTGTTCCCACCAGGCTAAGGCGCCAGCCTTCAATCTGTACGCCACAAGTTTAACTTGACGATCCTCTTCTATTTCCATGGCATCGAAGAATTTCTCGACCTCCCAAAGTCAATCCAGAAAATCTTCAATATTTAGGCTACCATTGAAGGTAGGAAGATCGACCTTTAGTTGATACGACTCGGGCTCTTGTCGATATCTTCCATGCTGACGACCCCCACGAACAGATTCGTCTAGGACCCCTCTGAATAGAGGGTTTCCACGAACAGGAGCATATTGGAATTCAACTTCATCTTCTGCTTCAAAATCCTCGACATAGCCTTGTCGCCCTTGTCGGGGATTCGCCCTTTGCTCCATAGCTATCTCGGGATCACGAGCGACAGGAATTCGCTCTGCTGGAAGAGCGCCAGGAATTCGCTCTGCTGGAAGAACGCCAGGGTTTGGGTTTGTGTTGGCAGACGACCGTTGGATGGCGGCAAGTAATTCTTGCATCGTCCGTTGGTGGTCATGCAGAGCTCGTCGAGTCTCCTCAGCAAACTGTTGATTCTCCTCAACGAACTGGGTAAATTCCTCACGCGAAACAGGCTCATCACCCTCAACTGCAGAGGTTTGTCTATTCACGTTTTTTTGTCATCGTCACAAGGAAAAACCTCGCTCTGATACCAAATGACGCAGGGAAACAATATCTTGGAAAGCAATTCCAAAAGAAAACTCAAATTTGATTGAATGATAATCTGAATAATACAAAGAAAGGTCGTCCATATATATAGATAGGACTCCTAAATGAAAGCAGATAATTAAAGATAACATTAATCGACTCAAATCTAATCTTATCTAAAAGGAATTAAAGTGAAATCTCGAAAATTACGTAAAAAGTCAAAACTACGAAATATAAAATTGCCTAAAAAGTGGTCTAAACGACTTCGGAATGGTTTAACATTTGCGTGTGGAGGAGCACCACAGCCTGTTGGTTTTAGCTTATATATCGAAATGGTTACCACAGCCTGATTTAAAAAAATATATATTATTTACACCCCGTTATTTTGTTCTTACTTTATTCGGACATGAAGCCGTGGGTCATGTTTTTATTTCACAGGGCATAGATGAATCTGTACATATAGATAGATTCGCACCTAATACCTTTCTCTATAAGTTGATGGTTCGCAAATAACCAATATGTTGTATTAGCTTACGAATTTTTAGTGCATAACTTACACTTCAAATTTACTAAATATTACATTAAATTGCCGACTTAATTAGAGCAACTTGCTAATTTTTGTTAGACTAACTTACTAAGCAGTTTTGGAGTGCCAAAATCTAATATTTTCTTCAATATACCAATTTTTCAAGCGACTTATCAACTTTGTTTGTGTTGATTAGTAACCACTAAATAACAATATGGGGGCCATAAGTTTCATAATGCGTTCACCTGAGTATCATAATTTTTTTTTTCTCTCTTTAGTGCTACATTGAAGTAAAATCAATTATTTGAGTGTCATTTTCGGCAAATCATCCTACGAGGATTTTTCACTTAATTAATCTTCTATTGCGACGTGGAATTTTTAGAAAATTACAAAAATATATATATTAAAAATATCCACGTTAATGCCAGCGTGCCACGTAGGAGGACTGGCAACCACATTGACTTTTTTGGTGAGACAAATCGCCGATGGCACTTAAGTGATCAAATTTTCAAATTTATGATATTTAAGTGAGCGAAAAAAAAAATTATGTCTATCAAGTGAGCGCCGTACGAAAGTTACGACACTCATGCTGTTTTTATACCCTTCTTTGAGAAGATTAAAAAATTCAAGGGAAAGAGCGATTATATTCAGTCCCCTCTATTTGCTTTCTCTCACGCTTATTCCCCTTATACAAGGCAAAACACGAGATGCGCTAGGGGCCAAAAAAATTCGAATTCAGGACTTCCTGCTCCGATATCGTGAGATTACGGGGGGACACTTTTGGATATTCTAAAAACTTAAAAATTGTTAAATGAAGACATGACATAATGTTTTAGTATTTTAACACGACCATCCCGCGAGGACGTTAGGGTCCAAGCCTGGCCAGATACCAGATGGTTGGAGGTATTCAACTGCGAGAGGTTGGAGGCGGGCGCATCGCACCGAGTGGAGCTTTAGGGGGAGATGTGGTGGGCGGTCCGTCGCGAGCAGCGGAGGGGCGAACACAGGCTGAGGACGTATTTCTCGCGAGACTTCATGGTCACGTGCTCCTTTAGAATCACATTTCAACCTCTTGACTTCTTATCTTAGCCCGACCGACTCAAATGTCCATCAAATTGGTACGTCACGGCCACGTCAAGTCAGAGTCAGCGTTACTCGAGAAGTCATGGCGGTCAACGCCTGGACTTTCGTCCAATATCGAAGCGTCTTCGCTTCACCCGCTCCAGCTTCAATTATTGCTCCCTCACTTGAATGTTCGACCATACCAACTTCGATTTTCTTAAACGTTTCCTCGGGGTGAAGAAAGCGAACATGTCTTGTCTTTTTGTCCCTTTCTCGTGTCGCACGAGTTTAGCCAACGTCGCACATTACAGCTGCCTTTGGGAAAGAGAAACATTTCGTCATCACATTACAAATTTGCTTAGATTGAATCCCACAGCAAAGGATTTCCATTGGCCCAACATATCTTAATTGATTGACAAAACGCTAAATAATAAGCAAGTACATAATATAAAACCAATATAATGTCCACAATTTTTTATTTTATTTTGCACAAGCAATACAGAATTTTTCCTTTACACAAATTTCAAAAGCTTTCCCTTTAGTTTGTATGACACTTCATTTTTTGAATGTGACGCTACGATTATTTGAATGGACATGTGAAGGAAAAGCGAAGCAAATGTTCATCAGGGATAATAAAAAAAAAAAGGCGTAAAAACAAACTCCATCCAAGGAGCAAAGCACATGCAAAGTCAGCCATTTCAACACATTTCATCCCCGCCCTCGGTTGGATCGACGCCTTCGTCTCAGTACAAGGGGCACAACAATCTCGGGCTCGGGATCGCCACGAGGCGGTGAGCCCTCGGCGCGGTAAGCCCGAACACGTCGCTCATGTCCATCTCGCTGGGCTTCATCCCGTCGGGCAACTCCCACGTGAAGCAGTGGAGGAGGTTGGCCACCGCGTACTCGAGCCCGTAGAGCCCGAGCTGCATGCCTGGGCAAGACCTACGGCCGGACCCGAACGGGATGAACTCGAAGTTGCTCCCCTTGAAGTCGGGAGCGCCCTCGCCCAAGAACCTGGAGGGCTTGAAGGTGTCCGGATCCTCCCACGAGCTCGGGTCCCGCCCGATGGCCCACGTGTTGATCATGACGCGGGTCTTGGCGGGGATGAAGTAGCCGGAGACCTCCACGTCCTCTGCCGTCTCGTGGAGGAGGAGGGGAATCGGCGGGTGGAGGCGGAGTGTTTCCTTGATTGCACATCTTAGGTAGGTCAAGTTCTCAAAGTCGGACTCTTCGACGCGGCGGTGAAGGCCCACCACATTGGCGAGCTCCTTCTGGACCTTCTTGAGGTCCTCGGGGCTCCGCATCAGCTCTGCCATCGTCCATTCGATCGCGGACGCGACCGTCTCGGTCCCGCCAAACATAACATCCTACAAGATTTGTAAACATTAATCAGGTCGTGCACACACATCTATAGTCGAAATACTTATCCAAATCTTAATTTGGTAGTAGACTTTTCTTCTTACCAAATGCTATCCTAAGACCATCTTTCGGTTTGTCTCAAATGATCGTCGGAAACTCGAAATCCATGAAGGAAAAAATTGTCAAGACAATATGCTGTCGATCTTACCATGATTATGGCTTTGATGTTGTCCTTGGTGAGCTTGATGGAGTTCTGGAGATCCGCCGTTTCATTGACTCCCGCCTCTTCTTCGCTGTGGAAGGCGAGCAAGTCATCCACCATGTCCGTCTCGTCCTCCTCCCCGACGAGGGTCTTGTTCGCCTTCTTCTCCATGTGGTCGTCCATGACCTTGTCGATGAACCTGTCGAGCGACCTGCGAGCCTTGACGAGCCTCTCGTTGATCCCCTGCGGGTCGATCCGGCCGAGGTACGGGATGAAATCCGCAAGGTTAAATGCCCCAAACAGCTTCGAAAACTCCTGTAATATGCCGGTGAACTCGTCTTGCCCTTCGGTCGCACTCGCTCCTAAAGCAGCCCTGTAGATTTAAAGACAGTTTCATGTTAGTAGTACTCAGCAATTTTCATGGAAGGGGGAAGTGGACAACACTAACTCCCACGAGGCATTTACTCTCTTTCTTTATTTGAATTTCCTCTTATCTGACTCTTGAGAGGAATAAAATGAATTTTTTCTATGATCGTTGATAAATTAACGACAGTGCATAAGCAGTCTCAGTTCTTATTTTGGTTCCGTGTATACTAGAAAACAGTTCGGACCTTAGTATGTCCTAAAACTGCTACATCTAAAGCTCATTCGGAGATCGGAATCATTTAGATGTAAAGCACATAGAGGGTAACAATGGTAATTGGGTAGAGAAGGTAGACTCCATGTTAACTCCGATTGGTTACTACTAGATAAGGTTGTATGGTAGCGCCTCGTGCCGAAAGAGAGTCATCGGAGGTTTGGCTCCTGTGTTTATTAACCAGCTTACTAGTGATGTGCTCCTAATTCTTATTTTGGTTCGGTATATAATAGGAAACAGTTTTCGTCAACGTTTATTACGCACTCAGTCAATCCATTTGAAAGCCTACCTGTATGTGATGTCCCGGGTGAGCGCGAACACCAGCTCGCCTATGTTCACGGCGGTGCCGATACTCCCGGCGATGGCCCGCACCGTCACGTCCACCTCCTCGCGCACCGACCTCCACGACTCGGCCCGCTTGCGGCTGAACACCCGCATGACGCAGATCTTCCGCATCTGCCGCCAGAACGGGCCGTAGTGGGCGAAGGCCATGTCGGCCCGGTCGTACGTGAGGTAGCTGATGGCAATAGTGGCCGGCCGGTTGGAGAAGGTGTGGTCCTGGACCTGGAGGACCTGGCGGGCGTGCTCGGGGGATGACACGGCGACCATGTGGAGGAACCCCATCCGGAGGTGGAAGAGGCCGCCGTACTTGTGGGCGAGCCCCGCCAGGCCGCGGTGGGTCATCTGGTCGAGCATCAGCATGTTGCCGATGACTGGGAGGCCCCTGGGGCCGGGAGGGTAAGGGAGGCGGCTGCGGGAGCGGAGGGCGACGCCAAGGAGGAAGAGGAGGAGAATGGTGGCAACGGTGGAGACGAGGATGGCGGCGGGGAGAGGCTGGTTTTGCAGAGCTTGTAACAGAGAGTCCATGGCTTCTCTTATATGTTTCCCTCCTTTGTTTGAGCGGTGCAACTGAGAGGAAGAGTTGCTGCTCCTCGAAGTGGTGTTATGGGGCTTATATACTGGATCTTTTTTTTTCTTGGGGGAGGGAATAAGCCATTTTTTTTTTTTTTACTCTCTTTTGGGTGTATATCTTCTGGGGAATTTTATAATGAATACACTGTTGGAAGCGGGGTTGGTGAAGTTGTTTTTTTGTCTCTTTTTTTGTAACTTTTGGTGATTTTCACGATACTCATTCGAGCCAGCATGCGTCGTTTGATTAAGGGTGCGTTTGGAAAGACTTTTGGGAAAAGTCATTGAGAAAATAGAAATGCCTTTAGTCTGAAGGGATTTGGTGAAATGCAAAAAATATTTGCTAACTTGTAACTTAAAAACCCATTGCAAAGCAACTTTGGTAAAATAGCGTTTAGAAATATTATACTTGTAAGGCATTTTTTGGACAAAAAAACCGAAACCCTTTGCCAGCCGGCGAACGGCACGTGGCCACCGGCGACCCAGATTTGGCGCCGGCAACCATCGTCTGAGGTCGGGGCGAGGCGGGACCTCACCATGGCCGGGCAAGGTCGAGCCTCGCCAGATCTGTGCGAGGTGCGAACTCGTCGAGGAGATCGTTGGCCAGAGGCGACCACCCGCCAGAGGAGACCGCCGGCCAAGCGAGGCGACAGAACTTGTCGCAACTCCCGTCAGAGCTCATCGAAGCCCAGGCGACTAAGGTCAACGAAGTTTCGCGAAATATAGGCAAGGCCCATCGCCGACATCACGACCCCAGGTCAAGGCCATCGGGGTAGATCGACCTTAAGGGATGAGTTGCCGGAGTCACGCGACCTCAGGTGATGCGACGCTAAGGATGCGCAACGCAAAGTGAGGCGAAGCCGAGGTTGCAGATCTGTAGTCCAAGAACTAGATCTGGGTCGCTCGATGCTCGATCTCAACCTCGACTCGCAGCAAATCAAACCACTAGATCTGGGTCGCTCGATGCTCAATCTCAACGTCGACTCGTAGCAAATCAAACCAAGGCAATAGCTCCGGCGAAGACAGCGCGGCTTGACGACCATCGTGACCCTCGATCTCAACCTCGGCAACCAGTGACCTCGCGTTGAACGAGAACCAATGAGCACAGGAACGTTTGGGCATTTGGGACAAAGATGAATAGTTTTTTAGGGCAAAAGTGGAACAAAAAGTTATCTGTGGGGGCAATTTAGGAAGAAAAAATAAATTGCTTACCTTGTTTCCAACTTGCCGAAAATGCTCAAAGCTCAAGGCGGGTACCCACCTGCTTTGGGCTTTCGGCTGTGGCAAGGATTGGCCTTTTTCCAAAGTGGCCAAAAAAAATTTGCCAAACACTCCAACTATTTATCAAGGGACTTTAGAGGTCTGAAGTGCCTTGGGAAAGCTGTTCCCAAACGCACCCTAAGCTTTTTTAAGGCTACTTTCGAACTTTCAAAGATTTGAAGTAGACGCTGTCAATAGAAAATTAGCTCAGTCGGTCCTAACCTTACTTTAACGATTTTAATTCATTGTTAAATTTTTTATTTTGTCAATTTAATCATATACCTTTGCACGAATTTCAATGTAATACTTTCGCCCAATTCTCGCCGGTCTAGTAAATTAACAAAATTAAACAGTCTGTGGCTGAATTGACATTAGTATAATAAGTTTGAGACTAACTAGATTATTTTCCCCTAAGGAAGTCCGCGTGTACTCCATTTTTGCCTCCGTTATCTTTGGAGCTATCACTTTGCATTTTGATACAGATTTGCATGAGCCAAAAGACCACATTATACACCATTCGAGGCTGAGAGTATGACGGTGCGAATGTCGAACACAAAAAAATGTAACTTGTTTCCTCCATTCTCCCCTGGCCATCCCCACCCCAACCCCCCACCACCCCCCCCCCCTCCTCTCCGTTCAAGGCGGTGCGAGTAATGGAGGCGGCGGTGGCGGCTCGATGGGGATGTGGCCACGACGCCTCGAATCTGAGGCTTGCATGGATCATAGGCTGCCCCGCCACCTCCGTTCGAGGCTGAGGATTTGGCTCTGCGGCTAGTGGGATGGCTAGAAAGAGAGGCGTGATGGACGGCGCAAGGCGGCAGCATCGAGGGTGGCGGTGAAGGACGGGTTCCGCAGCAAAGCAGAATGAGGCACAAATGGGAAAGAGAAAAAGATGGGAGATTAAGTTAAAAGTCAAAAAAAACTACATTTCGAGAACGTCTATCTAATCCCGACGTGGCCGATTACGTCATTTTTTCCCTCTCTATTACAAATATGGACTAACACGTTGGAAAAACCTTGCGTGGACGGTATCAAAATTTTTCACCAGCTCACTTAAGTATGACTTAAGTGCCAATATCAAGAAATTCCGGCAAAACAATAGACGTGACATTTATAATTAAAATATTTTAGTGACATGTCATTTATAATTAAGAAATAAGTCTATGTGGCCAAA
This sequence comes from Rhodomyrtus psidioides, assembly GCA_021437785.1. Classification (NCBI taxonomy): domain Eukaryota; kingdom Viridiplantae; phylum Streptophyta; class Magnoliopsida; order Myrtales; family Myrtaceae; genus Rhodomyrtus; species Rhodomyrtus psidioides. The sequence goes on along the minus strand of JAILYB010000040.1, from coordinate 3,115,461 downwards.
AAAAAAAAGTGCCAACAAACGAGAAATTTCGGCCAAAAAAATGTACGTGGCATTTATAATTAAAATACTTTAGCAACATGTCATTTATAATTAAGAAATAAGTCTATGTGGCATTTTTTTTCAGAAAAATCAGTCCATGTGGCAATTTACTTAAAAAAATCAATCCACTTGGAAATTTCTTTAAAGAATTCAATCTTAACCTTAAAAATAAGAAAAAAAATAAATTAAAAGTCAAAATATCAAAAAAAAAGGGGGGGTTGCTAGCAGCGGCGAGGGTTGTGCCGCCCATCGTCGACGGCAATGCCTCGCCAACAGTTGGTGGGGGATGCCGATCACTTGGGCGGGGGTTGGCCTCGCTAGGCCTCACCCTGGCCCAAGCGATGCTTGTTGTTGTTGTCTTGTCGTTGCATTGGTCGATCAAAGCCAATGCCGATAGGTGAGGCCGACCCTCGCTCATGTGGCCAACCCTCCCCCGAGCAATGCCGGGCGAGGGCGACCCTCGCAGGCCATGGAGGTGCTAGCCACCAAAGGAAAGCGAAGGAAAAAAAAAAGACAAAGAAAAAGAAAAAAAATAAAAATATTATTAAAAAAAGTTCAGGTCAATGCCAATCGGCGTTCACGTTACTAATATCTGGCTAAAATTAGCTAGAATGATTAAATTGATTTTAGATTAAAATGTTTAGGACTAAATTGACACAACTAAAAGGTTTAGAATTAAATTAGCATCAATGCAATATGTTTAGAATTTTTTTGACTCTTTTCCCTGACGAAAGGGCGGCACCGAAAAGTTTGGGTGTTATATCAAATAAAATAAAATGAAAAAAAAAATCAAGGATCTATGATATCATTCTTATTATAGATAATTAGGGATCTCATTTGATAATTATGTTGATCTATGTATATCTTAAGAAAGCACATATATTTCCATGTAATTGTGCATATCTTGATTAATATATCTTGCCTAATACTTATTGTCGGGAAATTTCTTTGGAAATGGGATGAACAATGGAATCAAACTTTGAGGCGTGATAACACTCTCTTTAAGGATTTATTTGCCTCACAATGTTGCCAATGATTTCCAGCAAATATCCTCCATGATACAATAAAGTCTGGGTGAGAATAGCATATAGCAATTCTGATATTTCTCCAGAATCTCTCTAAGAAACAATTGGAAGAATAGCTGTATTTCTCTTATTTTGAAAGAAATACAGCTAAGATCAAATTCCATCCTTCAAAGGATGAGTACTTTTTAGAATGCCAAACACCCCCACACTTTAAGGTAAGATAGCTTTGGTTTTCTACATTTTCAATATATAGAGAAAATGCTATTTAAATAATACGTTAGCAAGTATGAGAGCACATATAATTATGCGTAATAGCCACTGACTCAGTCTACATCTTACGCATATCTTTAATATATAAGCAAACTAAGACAACATAACTCTTAGCGAACTTATAATTAATACACTTATATGAGATTTCGTATGCATTTTTTCATCCATAATAGGCTCAAACATGTAATATTAATATAACACATTGTAGAGCAGAATCATACGAACAAGAATTCGCAACCTACCCTCCAGACGGAGCTACTACGCACCGCTTAAAGCGTCAGTGCGTGAGAACTGGTCCAAAAAATCGGTCCGACGACAATCTAGTCCGATCGGATACCGGTCGAACCCACATCGGTCCAACCGGTTCAATCGATCAATGGTCAAACAGGTCAGTCAACTGTCGGGTCGAGCTGGTCAACGGTCAACGATCGGGTCAAGATGACATTGTCATTGCCACTTATCGATGACATCATCATTGACTGTTGATGGTCAACAAACGCGTGAAGTACACACGCATTCCCGTCATTGGCGCGTGTATGCGCGTGTGCCGCCGTCCGGCTGCCTCCGGCGATCGTCGACCATTCAAAATGCTCGTCTCGATGAGTCCTATCAGACTATATGATTATTTTAAAATTTCACAGAATGAAAACTCACAAAATTGGCATGAATAGTAACGTTCGCCGGTGATCGTCGCTCACTGCCACCGCCGTGGCACGTGTTTGCGCGTGCGGAGGTTTCCGGCGTTCCTTGGAGTCGTGTGACTACTCATATTTCTCGCATCGTCGAGGCGAATCCAAATATGAAATAAAATACAATTTTTATTGGACGAAATCAACAATAACATGCCAGAACAAAATGTGTGTCAGTTCTCGGTTAGGCGGCTCTGATACCAAATGTAAGGCCACGAATATGGTATGTCTAATAATCGTCTAACCAGAATCGAAAATGCTACATGTATAGGAGAGAAGAACGCGTACACTTTTATGAGAATCCGTCGAAAAACTGATGCAGAACATTAAAGAATCCAGGCTCGAGTACTTTTATTTTTGATAAACTTTGCATGAAGTGCTGCCATGATATCCTCTCGCATAATAGTGTATTCTCATATGCCTCCAATGTTAACTCTAACTCCATTGTTACACAAAATAAATCCTTAAAATTGTTGGGAAATTTCTTCGGAAATGGGATAAACAATGGAATCAAACTTTGAGACGTGATAACACTCTCTTTAAGGATTTATTTGCCCACAACCTTGCTAATGGTTTCCAACAAATATCTTCCAGGATATAACAAAGTCTCGGTGAGAATAGTAAATAGCAATTTTGATATTTATTCAGAATCTCTCTAGGAAACAATTATAAAAGTGGCTGTATTTTTCTTGTTTTGAAAGAACGAAAATTGGAAAAATGAAGTTGAAGAATCTGAAAATGAAAAAAAACACTTAATATATAACAAGAAATGAACACACATTTTCGCTTTTCGAAAAGTAGTTAATTCTCATGCAACTTTTCGTGTCCAAACAGTTTATTCATTCACACCTTTTCATGTATGAATCGGTAGTTATTTTCGAATAGACACAAACACGCTAAAGGTTGTAAGAGTGCCTTAGAAAATAACTGATAATTGAATAGACACGACCTTTCAAATGTTGTCAGAATCATTCGTGAACAGTTGCATTGTTTCACTAGAAAATAATGGTAATTATTTATTTATGTCAAATCTAATCTACGTGCGCACTCACATCTTTTCGATGTGGGATAAGGTACCTCTTAGTTTGTTTTTACGAACAAACCACTAACACTTATCTCATAAAATCTGTAAATAGGCTGATGAACTCTTCATTGTGTGTGTGTATACATATATATTGAAGTATCCAGAAAATTTCACAATACTCTCTATTCCTCCTAAAATGGACCTAAGATAAAATCCATTTTATTCACTTTCATCTTCATTACACGTCGCAGGCACGCTCGCACGCACGCACGCACGCAATCACACCTTTATAATGTTTGGGCAAGCTATATATGTGCTTTTCCACATCATAAGATGAGTGTAGACATTACTAAGATGTGCCCAGTTGGCATACAAAATCGAGCCTTGTCAACGCGCCATGTGCAGCGGTTCCTTTGGGCACGCTTCTTCCTTCTTCCGGCAATTTGTTGTGCCTATACTTGGATGGACTTAAAGACATTAACACTCTTAACGGTTAATTAGATCTAGACTAAACGAAACCATTAAGAAAACGGAACCGGATCTCCTGATTGATTCGGGCCGTCCAAATTAAAATGGACGGTCCGGATCAATCCACAACACTTTTTTTAGGGGAGGGAAAGTTTTTGGCGGAAAATGTCAAAAATTTAAAAAAAAAAGTGATATGGATTGATCCGGACCGTCCATTTTTTATTTGGACGACTCGGATCAATCATGTTACCCCTAACATGGACAAGCAATGTTAGGGGATCCAACGAGGGCACTTGATTGGGGCGTATTAGAGAGTTTCTTAGGAATTAGAGGTCGCATATTCAAATGTTAATAGCTGAGTACGAATTGCTTCGGAAAATCTGTGGAGGCAAAAGAGCTAGACTTAATTAATTCAAGAGACTTGCGTAGCTTTTCACGAGTCTCCAAAATGAGTATCGGATGCCTAATTAATTTCATACTTATAGGCTACATTTGGCAGTCAGGATAAAAGTCGGGATATGATAAATTTTATCATATCCTTTGTTTGTTTCTTACTCAAGATAAGATACAGTGGGATATAAAAGGGGTATAACATGGATATAATTATCTCATAGGGGAGATGGGAAAAAGGAGGATAGGATTTCTTTTGTTCATGGTATAAAAATTATTTTTCTAAATAACAATAATTCTAATGTTAAAAAGGAATCTCAATTTTAAAAAAAAATTATTTTTATTTATTATAAATATTATTTATAATTAAATTTCTTGTTTATAATACATAGTTTGTATGTGTGTGTGCGCGCAATGATGGAAGGTAAAAAAAATAATGATAAAAATATATTTATAATTAAAAATAAGTAAGAAGTAGAAGAGCAGATTTTAAGTGGATATATTCAAACTTGAAAATGATTTTTCTAATTCTCGAAGAATGAGGGGCAATGAAATTTCTAAAAAAAAAAAACTAGCATCTCCATTTCCTTCTCATCTATATCTTCGGTTCATATGGAAGTTTCATGACTACTTTGTAATTTTGAAGTTCACGATCAAAGTCTACAAAAACAGTGAGAGAGTTGAAACTTCTCCTTCTTCTTAGCTTTCCAATTCACATTAAAAGTCTAAGAAAAGTAGAAAAAGAGTCAAACCTCCTTCTCCTCCGTAACTTTGTGTTTCATACTGAAGTTTATCGAATATAGCGAGAGAGGCAAAACTTTTTATAATCACAAAAATGAATGGTTATATTTTCTTTCTTTTACTAGATTTGGCAATGAATTATGAGATATTGTTACATTTTTTGTTTGTATATTTTTTTTTATGACCGAGGAGTCCGGGCCAGCTTGCGCGCACCTCGACTATTCCCCGGGAGGACTAGCACGACAACCACCAGCCGCGACCCCCACTTAAGTCACGGAGCGCGAGATGAGAGATTATTTTGTTTGTATATTTTCATATTTATTTACATTGATATGTTGTAAATATCAAGCAATAAACATGATATGATATGAACATATTCGGCTATATTATTGTGATTCATCAAACACTAGGTATAGGATATGGTAAAATTCCTAAATTTCATATTCGCTCTACCAAACACAGTCTAAGTGGTACGAAAGACGGGATATGAATTTTGGGTATCTAATACCTCTGTGGTCCCATATTGCATGGGTATGGTCATTGGTTACACAATATTAAACTAGCACGATGCGTTTTAAAGTCGTGCAGCCACGGATGAACCGCTCATAGAGTGAACATCGAGACAGTCTTGATCAACTCTGCTGGCCTTCACTCCTCGATTTGTTAAATTCGACGATAACAAATAGTGTGGGAATTTTTCTTTCCGCAGCTTATAATCAAGTCAATCCACTGTGATATAGACCCAGGATTTCTAATGATGAAATATTTTAATAATCTTCTCGAGCAAAGCCATTTGGTCCTTCATTTTTTCGTACTATATGATCAGAAAGTAAACATTAAATTGACGGGTGATCATTTACTTTGTCTGGGTCGCTATCGCATTTAGACAATAAAGCTCAATTTGTCCGTTGACCTGTTCTTTTCGTTCTCAGAAAACCAATTAATAACCAATTATTGTCTCTGTTTATCGTTGTCTGAAAAAGAATCATCGAACGAGGCGAGGTGGCGTATATTAGTGGTCAACTGGTCACCATTACGGATCCGGATTTCCTACCATTGGAAATCCCTACCATTCCCTACCATTGATCGATCTGAACCGTCCAATTTAAAATGAACAGTCCAGATCAGTCCACATCATTTCCCACTAAAAAAACTGTGGATTGATCTGGACCGTTCATTTTGAATTGAACGGCCCAGATTTAATGTCACACCTACATTTATGGCACCAAATCCTTTTCCCATCATTACGCCATGCCAAATTGGCATCTTTCGTGATTAATTCTTGCTAACACACACAATGTTATACAAGTAGAATTTAGAAAATGACATATTAGCGATTTATGCTTTTGGCAAAACGGATTTATTCCATAATTAAATTGATGTGTTTTCATTTTAAGATCGTTTGTATAGAAAAATTGGAATCTGCATTGGTAGTCAATGTAATTAATTTAATCATTTGTTAATTGGACATTCGCCTCTTCACTAATGAAAATAGCTTGGGATCTTTTGGACCACAAAGTGGATTGGCACTAGAACGATAATGCCGTGTGTAGATCGAGCAGAAGAAAATCTTCCGTGTTCATTACCCTCAATGATTTGTCAATTTGTAGTTTTGAGAAGTCTTTCTAATTATTTATTAAAGAAAAAGGACTCCTGCTCATTTGACTTTCTACAACTTTTTACTACGAATGGACAAGTTAACCTTTGAATTTGAGCACCGTTTGGTTAACAAGAATCCCACAATCTTGAAAAGAAAGAGGAGAACCCTTGTTTTACACCTTTGCAAGTAACAACCTAATCTTTTTGGCATTATAAAAGTGACTTCACTTCGATCAGAGGCCGTATAAGGTTAAGCTAGGTGAAACAGATGGAAACTTCATCGAATCGAATTCTGCGATCCCATTTTTTTTTCTTCTTTTTTAATAGATGAGAGGGCGAGAAAGGATGATCGGCACAACAAGTTAGTCGCACCTTCTACCTATTTAATAGCAATTGAAGGGAGATTCTTTGGTTAGAGCGAAGAAATGACACAGATGGATGAACAAGATTTGTAAGAAAAGAAGAAGAAAGAAAAGGACAGAAAAACAAGAACGTTATCTACATTTTAGGGGAGTTCAAAACCTTTGACCAATTAAAAAGAAGCCCATGTTGCTATGCTGACGGCGGACGCAATGAGAAGTAGGTAAGTCCAAAGGTGAAAGCGAACCTGATGATGGCAATGGCATCTTAATTGTTTCTTCTTGAAATATTTTGTAACATCACTACTAATCATTTTAGAAAGTTAACGTGTTAGAAAAAAGAGCGATTTACTATGTAAATATATTAACACTCCTCCCCACATGCGTAAGTTCGACTTTAACCTAAGACTAGGCGTGAAAATATGTAATAATGTGGACAATTAAAGAGTCTGGAAAAATTTGAACTCAAGTAAAAAAAAAAAAACAGTGAGAATGCTGCTAATTGTTCAGAAAGCTTTAACTATTAGATAAAAGGATGGTTTAATATTTAAATATTTTATCACTTTTCTTGTATGAAGCTCACGAACCTTTGATTGTTCCATTTACGAGAAATGACATATTTACCTTCTCGAGTTAGGTGTATCTAATCCCTTGTCTTTTGCCCTTTTGGTAATATCGATGAGATCATATGGGAAAACAGATAAGCCTTACGCCTTTAAAAAAAGGGAAAAAGGAGAGCAGTCAGACTGAAAATTGCCGACAATATTAACTTATTATCTTTCTCAAATGACAAATTTCAACACCACTTGCGGGCATTAACTAGCAAAAATGGAAAAACAAGAAGAGCACGAATGATTTGTGATCCAAAAACTTAAATTAATAGATGTAAAGAGTGTTAGAATATGTCTCGAGTTTAAGTCAGAAGCGAAAAGATATCTTGAAAGTAAAAGTTATCTTGAAGATAATGAATGTTATTTTTGAAGGTGTGATCAAGAATTGAAAAGAGATATCGATTTGGACTTTGTATAGGACGATATATGTTTTTGAATTCTATGGATTAGTTACTGGAAATCGTCAACAAACAAAAAGAGGGAAAGAAAGTTTTGCTATTTTGTATCTTAATTCTAGTAGACGTGGACTTCTTTGACCGGTCTAACTTGAGACCTCCTTTGGCGGTGGCATATATATTAATATACCTGAGGGTTTCTTTTGGGCGTGGCTTTCTTGTATGAGTATTGCAATTGGCGCCGTAGTTGACGTGAGGACTTCTTTGAAGCACCGGTTATCTGAGTGCTTGCTCGTGGAGTTTATTTCGTGAGAATTACATTAATTATTCAAGTGTCGGAGCCGATTAAATCTTGATATTAAATTTGTGTAATTTCTTTTGCGAGATTGAGAGATTATTTCGTTAGGAATTGATGGATAAACATTATGTGCGTTCTTGGATATAATTGGGATTGGGAAACACTGAGAGTGTTTGACTAACTCGAGTGTGGTTTGTAATCTCTATATATCCGTTGATGTATAGTGGAATTCGTTGCTGCTCTCCCCGTGGATGTAGGTCATTACGATCGAATCACGTACATCTGGTGTCCGATTTATTTTCTTGTTGTGTCTATTTATTATTCGATCGTTTGTTTCGCGAAACCATGAGCATACAATTACATTTCTTTTCCAATTGATGCACTTTGAACCGAACTCCAATCAATCTATACACGAAGTGCCGACAAAGGGACAATAGGGAAATGACGTGGTGTACAAAAATTTGGTCACGCGTTCGCCATGCCAGTTGATTATTCGAAAATTGGTTGAAACGTAATCATTCAAAGAAGCCTTTGGGGGTCGTTGTTTAAGGCTCCGTTTGTTTCACGGAAAATGAAGTATTTTTGGAAAATATTTTTTTAGAAGTCGTTTTCTAAGAAAATAGCAATATTTTTCGGTGTTTGTTTGAAACTTGAAAATAAAATTGAAAAATATTTTCCACCATCTGGTGAGGAAAATTAATTTCTATAGCACATAATTTTTTTAAATAATTTTTTAGTTATACTTTACTTTTTTCTATTTTTTGTTAATTTTTTAAATTTTTTTTTCTCTTTCTTCCTCCTCCTTCGTTCCTAAGTTCCTACGCTGCTGCTTCATCCTCCACTGCTGCTCCTTCCTCCTTCCTTCGTCGCTCTTTCCTCCTTCGTCAGCCCGCGCATCGGCCACGACACAGGCAGGCGAGCTCGAGGCTCGGCCGGTCCCGGCGAGTCCCAGCTCAAACGAGCGGCCACGGCTGGCGGGTGAGGAAGTTGAAGGCGGAGGTAGCCTAGGCGATGGACTCCACGGCGCCGAGGGACGGCTCCATTGGCACTCGCGCATGGCGGCGGGCGAGCCCGCGAGGGTCGGTCGAGCTCGGAAACGGTGAGGCGAGATCTGGCGAGATCGTGACTCGCCCCGCCCTGGAGGCGAAGATTCTAGATTGGGAAAAAAAAATCTGGACTGTGATATAATGGTTCAGCTCCGTCGGGGATGGAGGATAGAGAACGTGGAATGAGGAAAGAGAATAGGGATGTGGAGAGAAAGGAAATTTTTTTCAATCTCCTGAAACTTACGTGCTAAAGAGAAGGTGCGGGAAAATGATTTTCACTTATAAAAAAAGAAAAGAAATCATTTTCCTTAATTTGAGAAGGTTTTTTCTGTTGACCAGAAAATATTTTTTGTTAACCATTTATTTTATGCCTCCCAAACATCGAAAACTGAGGAAAATGATTTCTGGAAAAATATTTTCCATGAAACAAATGAAAGCATAAGAGCGTCGTTTCTGTAGAGAAAACATTTAAAGAGAAGGAGAGAAAAACGAGACATCTCTTATACTCTTGTCCTTTTATTAGAAGATTTATTTGAAAACCTACGACGGAGTAAAAAATTAAGGAAAAAAAAAAGGACACATGAGACGAATTGTCGGAATATGCACTCAAGTGAACGAATTTACTCCGATGTAATACCCAAATGAGCGAATAAAAAGAAATAAAACTCAAGTGAGTGTCGATAATTGTTAGTGTTCGTTTCCCATCTATTTTGGTGTAAGGGGGCAACAAGTGGCAGTGTTCGCACTTTGGTGCCTTTGCTTCTTGCATTCATCACTCTTTTTTTTTCCCCTTTCTTTTGATGAATTTTCAAGCGTCCACATTATTCAGATACATTGTTTGCAAACTCAACATTCCCTTCACATTGAATTTCCACAGACTTACAGATCATTAAATATTAAATCTATGGTCATTGTTTCGTTATTTTCCTTGTTAGATTAGGATAGCTAATTTCTTTATGGAAGTTGCTAAGCTGAGAGTTTGACAGTACTGTCAGTTATTTCTAACCACACGATCTCCCAATTAATTAATGTTTTATGCAAAACACATGGCGACGATGTGTGAATCTACGATTGAAATTATATCATTCCTGATAGTACTGTTAGGGAAGTATTTTTCATTTTTTTTTTATTATAGTTAGATACCTTTCCCGCGCGCGCGCGCGCGTGTGTAATATATATATATATATATAATCACCAACCATTGATTCCTCCTCCATTGGCGCCTTTACAAGGTCTGCTCGTGCTTGTGCCCGATTGATTTATTCTTTCCATTTTCACGTGATTATATAAAACTCTTTTCCCTCAAAAGTCGTGTCATCATTTGCACTCACGGGGTGAAACTTAGGAGCAAGGCCATCATTTTTGTTTTGTTTTACGTTGTCTGTAGCTAAACATCAACAATATGTGTGAAGTCGAAGCACGTTTCTAGCCTAAGCTTTCGAGGCAGGAGCTTCAGACGACAACATGCTTCTGAGCTATCTTTATTCGTCTCCAAATTTCATTCCCTGCCTTCCACATGATATGCAGCCATAAAAAATTTTGAGCTTCGAATGGTAACATGTCTTTGACCTATCTATCTTATCCATCGACAAGCTTCATTGCCCTGCCTTCCACATTCTTTACACTGTTTACAGCTATGACAATTTGGCCGCTTTCTGATTTTATATGCAAGAGCAACTATGGAAATCCAACCCCGTGTTGTTTCTTTGGAAAGGTGTGGTTTCTCGTTTCATGCTTTTTTACTCGGGAAAACTTACCAAAAAATTCCTAAACCCGCTGCAATTGTGCAAACTAAGTCTTAAACCTGTGTTTGCGTCAATTCAATCCATCCGGTCAATTTTGTCCACAAATCACTGACGTGGCAACTTTTATTGGCCGAAGGAAGAAGAAAGATAATAATAAATAAAAAAAGACAAAAGAGAAGTATGAATAAATAAATTAAAAATATTATGAAAAATATTTTTAAAATAGTATTAAAAATGCCAGGTCAACGATTTGTGGTCAAAATTGGCGAATGGACTGAATTGGCATAAATACAAAATGTTTAGAATTAAATTGACATAATTACAACAGATTTAGGAATTTTTTAGTAAATCTTCACTTATATCTGATGAGAAAAGTAATAATATAAATTGAAATGAAAATGAAACCCATCATCGATCGCTCCCTCTCACGTCTGAATCGATCGATTCATCGTCGGTCGTTGCCATTTGTCGCTCAAGTCTGGTCTCAAGGGGCTTAAAAGCTGCCGCTGCGACCTCAATGGCAATTGATCTGAAGATGCTACCTCGCCTGAAACTCGCAAGGCCATTACAAAGGTTGCGACCTCCTTGCGAGTTGCATAGGGCGAGGGACGATTGCGGGGACTTGCTGCCTCCACAATAGAGACTCACGTTCCCACCAATCAAGGGGATATTTTTCCAAAAAGTTATAAATCTACTGTACTGCGATCAATTCAGTTCTAAATATTTTAATTATGCCAATTTATTAATAACCCTTTTGACAATTTACTAATTTTAGCACTAAACCTTTTAATTGTGCGAATTTAGTGCTAAACTTTCGACAATTTGTAAATTTAGTCCGGCCTTTTGACAGTTTGTCAATATAATCATTTTTTGCCCAATAATAAGTTTAAGACTGAATTGGCGACTGAAAAAGTTTAGGACCGAATTGACCGCCATATAATAGGTTTGGGATTTTTTTGAATAATTATCCCCCATCAATAGGAAGTCCAGATTGAATAAATATGTGACCCGCATTCATAAGCCGCTCCAAATGAGGAGCCCTTTGTGTTTATCATGAGTCTCGAGAGATGTATGTGTTTAGGATGAAACCCCTTGACAATTGTCAAACACCCTCATGGAACAACATTTTTCATTTTCAAAACGATGTTTTTCTCATATAACACATAAAACTTATACTAAAAAATGAAAATACTTCTTTATTAAGCATGACCAGCAAGTGCTCTGGAAGCACTCGTTAACTCACTGTTTTTCTTTTTTCTTTTTCCGAAAGTGATTACTTAACAAATGGAAGATGAAGCGAAAAATCCGCTTTTGTGGTTGATTTATCTTTTACTTGCTTTGTTTGATTTTCATTTCTATCTTAAGTTACGTACATCTCTTTCAAGTGAAATGAAAATATTACTTTCAATCCCAACAAAAACAACAACAACAACAACAAAATTCACGCAAGGACTTTGGAAAAGATTCATCTTATTTTTATTGCTATCCCGCGCTGCGTGGTTTGCCGTCTAGCAAAATACACACGCGAACTACAAATCCATATCTGTGCTCGTGTATGATCTTTTAACTATTGGTGGTGATTATTTTGCTATGGAATAACACAAGAACCCTCGAAAGTCCAAGTTTACAAGATCTTTAAAAAAACACACACACACACATTAATTTTCCAATATATCTGACCTTGATTGGTGATGATTTTTTTAAAAAAAAAAATTGATCCCATTTTAAGCCAACCAAATTGGCAAAGTGAAAGCAACGTGGTTTACGACTTTTCTTAATAGATTTGGTGATCCGTCCACCTCAAAAAAAATATATCTTAATTAGCGCCTTAAGGTTCACTTTGTTTCGATTGAGGGCGACCCCCTTCGGCCGACATTATCTTCATCTCGTCGAAAACGACAGGGTCCAATAGGATCATCCTTCAAGTGATAATGCTTACTCATTCCCTTAGGAAACCCAAAAAGGACGGCCGTCTCAACGTTCTTGCCTTTGAGACCGGCAATCTCACGATATTGTCCGCTCTGATCTCTGCTCACTCGTGCCTGCACGACTTTAATGTGAGCCGTGCTGGTTTGAAGTCGGGCGAGACTTGTCTGCGGGCAAAATAGCCCGAAAATTGGAGACTCGGCCTACTGGCACAGCGGTCCAAAACCCGAGCGATCGAAATCCCCAACCTGGCTTAGACATCACAGCTGGCAACCCGGACATGGGTCCTCCTTTAGCACGATATCATCCATTCGGATTGTGATGAGAAGGCGTGGAAGCGATTAATTTCTCAGACCAAGTTGGTGTTTGGAAATCTGTATTTCGAGATTGATGTTAATACTAACTTATTTGGACGTGCAACGTATCATTAAAGGTTGTTTAAAAGATCTTTTGACGTGACGGTTTACATCTTAAAGCCGGATCATTACAAGTTAATTTTTTGCGGGACAATGTCATACTTTTTTAGTAGCCAACCAATCCGCTTTCGTTGTTCTCCTAAGTTTTCCCTTTCACGGATGACTTAAACAAAAATTATAAGCTCGATTAAGATCTCTCAACAAAAATTCGTCCTCATATTCATAATTCTATACGAGCTTTCTATGATTTGAATATTCCTCGTGTTCTTCTCCGTTCAGGAAATATATACATAAAAAAATAAATTCTCTTGCCGACTTGGGGTGAAGCACGCAATCTCTAAACAAAAAAGCCAAATTTAAGATTCCATGTACATTTTTTTTTTTTTGTGTATCGTTAACCTTATTAGCCTGGCGATAAGCGAGTTATAAATACAATGAGCAGAGCACCCGTGATATTCTTAGAGTTTAGTACAATATGAAATCAAATACGCATTTTGCGCATAATTCATAGTTATAAGTTAGTTCCTTGATAAAGGATTCCATGGGATTAACCAAAGCATATTCTAAACTTAGGCCAACCATTATTCAATTGGTAGATTACAAGCATCGGCATGTATTTATATCCAGTTAAATTTACATAGAGGCGATGTCCATAACTTACAATCCATCTATTAGTAGGGGTGGACCAGCTTTTGACCTATCTTTAACCTTATTCTTTAAAAAAAAAAAAAAAATACATAGAAGTTGTAGTGAAGGAGGTTCAATCCTCGGTGACTTCGAATGTCTTGAAGTGCTTCTACCATTTTGCCAAGGGAAGCTAATGTAACAACTGTTCTAAAAGTAAATTTTAAACAATCTTGGAGATGGCAAAGAAGAAACTTGCAACTCGGTCGCTAGGACTGCAGTGTAACCAGCCGATTCAGCTCCAGGCCGGTCCAAAGGGTTCCCCATCTGATTCATGGTCCCAACAACCTGAAACAGCCGTGATCGGGGTAGATTGAAGGTTCTTGGTTTGGCACCGACCTACCCTAAAATCGAAACCATCCCTACCAGTTAGAGGCATGGCCATGGTTGGAAGAAATTTCCTCTGCTCAAGAATGGAGCAAAATATCCGGCTGTACCGTTTTGGAAGACAGCCTTTCATCGTTTCACTAATATATATCATTTTCTATATGCTTCCTTATCGATACTATCCTATGTGCCTAAACCATGGAATAACAATTTTGTGTACTCTACACTAAACTCATGAGTCGTTCCAATAATATTGGAATGTCCTTATGATAATGGAAAGATTGAGTAAACTGCTGCATCTTTCCTTGAACCAAATCGACCGGATGCCACATCAATGTGAGTCCACTTCTTCCACCTAACAAGGAAAGCACGGCAAGCAAAGACCTACACAATCCTCATCCTCCACGAACGCATGAATCATAAGTCGCATTTAAAATTCGGCGATACATCCCTGTGGAACTCAAATTTACGATTAAAAAAAAAAAAAGATCACGACGACAATGCGACGGCAAACTTTGTCCTTTCCTGGAAGGGAGCGGGATTGATCAAAGAACCAGCAATCGACGTTGGACGTTATCTTGTCATCCCTTGATTTGGTCAAACCAGTGACCCTCGGGTTTTAAACAACAGTTGCAGCAAGCATCGGGAGTTTGGTGAAGATAATGACCGGAGGACTATTGAGTTCTCTCCATTTGGGTTTTACCAATCCGTTGACTTCGAGAGGATTCATTCACTAAAGGATAAGCTACAGCTTGTTCATTAATTTCGTCGAGGGTCATGATCTGCAATGAGGGTAAAAGAAACAACCCCAGAAGAGGATGAGGGCAGAGTTGACTCCGAAGATTGAAAAGCTGTTGGGAGTACGTAAGACTAGCTTCATTATTGCGAAGGCGAGAAAATATTACGATTAGGGTTTGAAAGAGGATAAGAAAAAGGATATGTTTTCGATTGTTATGCTATCGACACATATTGCGAAGTCATTTTTAGCGAACGCTAGCGATTTACAAGTGGAGTTTGTTAATGTTGGGAGCTTTGAGCACCTAACTTATCAATCTTCACCGGCTGTACCAGTCATTTTCAATGGATATGCGTGCTTCTAGGGTGTCCTCCAAAAGATGCGCAAGCGCCGTGATTCAAACAAAAAAACACTGACCGAGAAAAGTGAGTATGCTAGCCGCTCGAGCAGTCTTAGGGTAAATAACTACAAAATTTTGTTGGATCACGACCAGATGTTGCATAAAAGCTTCAACTATTGGAGTTAAGGTGGATTTTGGCCTTTGCCCTTGATTAAAATGTGGAAGTATATAACTGGCGAGGCGAATAGTGGCGGGGAAAGAATGTTAATCTCGGGATCTCCTACTTTGATGATATCATGCAAGATTTTATGGGGACCTCAGACAATTACTTTTAAAAGTTTGAGCCGTCCTCGTGATAGTGGATCTACTGATACTTTCAACTCGGTTAAATATGAATTTCAATGAATCGAAATTAAAAAGTTTCACACTTGTTTGAGCGTGCTCATACGAATTCGGTTCGTATCTTCACCCGTTTGCAATCCATTACGAAATTTGGAACAAAGCAAGGCCGAGAGAAGTTAACAAGAAAGAACAATCCGAACTAGCGGCATGAAAAATCTAGCTTGTCTTTGTGTACAAAAGAAAGGAGATTTGCTTGGGTGCTCTTTGGGTGGTTCGGAGCTCCGAAACCAACAAGTTCGAAGCCCGGAATCCCAAGATGGTGTAGGGAAGGAATAGTGGTGGGTCGGAAGCGAAGTTTTGGGTCTGCGCAAACCGAAAGGTCCAAATGGGTAGCCAGAGAAATTGGTGATTTGTACTTGTAATTCGTTTTTGTAAACAATGTATGGAGTTTTTCCTCCCCCCTACAATACAAATCGTTTAAGGTTCCTACATACACTCTTTATGTCTAATCACGTATCGTGTAAATAGATCATGTGAAAGATTGCCAACCCTAGGTTCACTAGTTCCAATCAAATGACATAACTCGACAGTTCGCGTGTCCCCAAGTAAAATTGATTTACGGGCGCTGTGGCATTGTGATGGCGGATGGATGCACGAGTAATTCTCGGGTGAACCTAGTGCATGAGAGCCCGTTAAATTTGGCGGCCAGTTTATACACACCCTTTATATCCGTAGACCGTGTATTCGATGCACCGTTTTGCTGTAGAAAGATCCACGTGACATTCGAATAAACACATATGCAATACGCTATTCGTTATTTTCCTATTTCCTTCGCAAATTTTACAAACCACCTACAGGGCGGTTCACTAGTACAGATTCACCAACAACAGAAGGTTGGGATTATTTATTTATTTATTTGTATTTTTTTGGGCTTGCCCAATGGAGATATTGACCAGAGAAAAAGAATGAGATTCAGTGATTCGCAAGAGGAAAGATATAGATGAGAACTTAATTTGATTTCTGGGAACGTGACCCAATGGTCACATATGGATCTCTCCTCTTGTAGCATTTCTCCTCCTTGAAGTGAAAGGCACGCCACCGCAGAGATTTACTTAGAACATTTCCCAGGTTTTTTTTTAAGACTGTATCTAGCTCTAGTGTTGTAATCTTCTGTTCTACTAAAAATAAGATATGAGAGAGAGAATGTTGATATGTGGTTCATATTCTCCCATCGGGGAAACTCCCATCGCCCCGATGGGAGTCTCAAGGGAGCAACACCTCCTAGACGTCAAAGGGCCTTCTATAGATTGAGCCCGTGGATAATTTGGGGTTGGGACCATGAATATTTATTATTATATGAAATTTCTTTCTCTTGTAGTTGAGATATATAATAAAGAGATGGAATGTGCTAATTATAGTTGAATCATCTGCTATATGTAGCCCTAGTTTAAAGGTGATATATATAGGATAAATCTTTGTGTCTCGATTTCTATTTCTCGTCTTTATTTGTTATTTCGTTATGATTGTGTGCTTAATCCTAGCAGATAATAGACTTTGAATTGGCTCGAAACGTGCATGTTAACCGGATAACAATGGGGCTAATTCAGAGAATGCATCCGAAACATTTGAACTCTAAATTTGATCCCTCAAAAAGGGTGGTCACGCATTCGTGTGCTCGTGCGAAATGAATCTTCCTTCCCATTCCGTTCAAGGGAAGAATAATGGAAAAGAAGCTTCAATCGAATGAGTTGAACGTAGCTGGGAGTAGAAGGGATTATTCAGTGTGGTCATGGCTTGGTGCTCATTCCTTTCCTCGCACTATCCACCTTTTCTTGAGTCTGAAGATATATGTGCATATGTGGGGACGGAGTCTATGTACTGATACAGCGACGGTAGGCATATTAATTAGAGCTGAGCAAAATGGACCGATCGAATCAAAAATCCTTCGGAATGGACCGAACCGGCAGATTGGGTTCGGTTCTCGGGGGCTTCGGTAAGGTTCCGATTCCATAAAATTGGAATCTGATGTTCAAAGGCCAAATTAGGGTATTTGTGCATATCCAGTGTTACTTTGTCATCCAATTGGAGAAACTAGATCCAATAATGCAAACCCTTGTGAATGCCTGTGCAGAGAGTCTCATTCTGAGTGCACCCAAAAATGTCCAAATCCTCTATGGACCGATTAATATTTTTATTTTAAAAAAATTCTAAACGTAAAACTAAACCTGAATCTAAGATGCTTGGTATGACTTTCTTGTCCAACGAAAACATGATGCAATTAACGAGAGGTGGTCCAGTGAATATATCGTTAACGAGAAAAATTTAACAACAAATCTCAAGAACAAAAATGCGACCAGCCCAATAATTGGACCGCTCGGGAACTCTACCAGTTCTCGTTTTCAGCGTGGGACTGGACTAGAACCGATCATCCTTAATAGTAACACGAGAAAATTTAGGTGCACTTGATTCACAAGAGCCCAAATTATATGCGCCGGATGGGGAGAGATTCAGGTCGGACTCATCTAATCTATATATTTAAGTACAGTTGCAAGTTGGGATCACGTGATCCGGGGCTACAACAAGCTACAAGCCAAGCACTCCATCATCATCACTCACTCTGCCTGTTCTTTTGGCAGCTTTTTTTTTTGTGAGTGGAGAAATTATTAGGGTTTGGTGGTACTGTTCTCTGCAAAATAGCTGTCGGCGTCGGCGTCCATTATGGGGGTTGGCTCGGCCCGGAATGAGAAAGTGTATAAAAGAGGAAGGTGGGGATTGATTTTTGGCAGTGACAAGTTCAACTTGTGCGTTTTGATATGGAGATCTCCAGATTCGTCGGAGCTCTGTTTACGGTGTTACTAGCCGCGGGGTCGCTGATCTTCCCAGGTGTGACCGAGGGGTTCCATGTCGCCGAGGTGAGAGAGGGCGAAGCGGAAGTCAACGCAACTTTTATCCACGAGACTCCACGTGGAAGTCATGGTGCTTTCGTTGACAATGTGGAGGCAAAGGACAAGAGTCCGGCTTGGCAGGATGCAGTGGCAACCGTGTCTAGTGGTGGCGGCGGTGGAGGAGGAGGAGGTGGCGGCGGCGGTGGTGGCAGTGGACAGGGGGGTGCAGGAGGTGCCAGGAAACGAAGTATGCTGCATAAAAGGAAAAAGAGAAGAGGCGGCAGTGGTGGAACCGGAGGTGGTTCGGGCACGGGCGGTGGTGGAGGCGGCGGCGGAGGCGGAAGTGGTAAAGGCTCCGGATGGGGCAAAGGCAGTGGTGGGGGAGGTGGAGGAGGAGGGGGAGGCGGTGGGAGTGGAGGCGGCGGGGGTGGTGGGGGCGGCGGCAGTGGAGGGGGAGGTAGAGGTGGAGGAGGCGGACAGGGAGGAGGATGGGGTTGGGGTGGTGGAGGAGGAGGCGGCGGGAAGGGCGGCGGGTGCTGGATGTGGCCGGGCTGCGGAGGGCATGGATAACCTGGTGAAGGAAGAGCAAGAACTAGGACTGCGAGGGGAACATGGCCATCAATGAGAGAAGGCAAAATGGATACGAACTTCGAGATTTATTTGGTCTCGTTTAGCTTCATACGTACGGTCATTACATTAAATAATATTGCATCCTAAAGCTTTCTTATTACCATATAACCAAGTTTGGGTTTTCGTTGGTGTGGAGGGACAATAAACAGACTTTAAAAGAGTATTGTAAGTCATTTTATTTTTTGGTACCGCGTGCAAATCATTCAATCGGTTACGATGGATCTTTCATTAATTGCTCCTATAGTTTTACTCTTCTATTGATCAAAGTCATGGTTATGAATCTTCATTTCCCGTCAAAATTGCTCATATTTTCATAATTCAGCGTTCCATCTCTCTGTTTGATAGACGAACGAAGAAAATCCATCTTCTTTTCCTTGTTTATTTCTTTATTTTTCTATCTTTTAGGTTTCTCCGTCGATTTTGTGGACGGCGCGATCGACATTTTCCTCATAAGTTGAGTTCTAAAGATCGAAGCGTGAGTGTTTCGAAAAAAAAAAATGTATATGCTCTATCCGAATCTGCTCGCTCCGGCTTCGTCCGCGCTTGCTCCAAATAGTCGAGCGCTCCATAAATCTTCGAGGTTTGTTTGCTTGCTGTCTTCAACCGTCGGCTTATCTGAAAGTGATGTTGCGATCAACTGCTGCCTATTTGATAGCGCCCATCTCTTCCCGATCTAGAGTTAGACTTAGACATAGATTTGGGTGCTCTTGTATCCAAATCTAGATATAGATCTGGGATTTAGAATATGTTTTTTGTGTTCTCTCAACCTTTAGGTGTTGTTATAGTCTTTATACGGTGATGGCGCTGGGACACCGAGCCTTGACGTGCATCGCCTTTTTGGCAATATTGTAGCTACTGAAGAGAAATTTCTCGGAATGTGCTCGATGATGGATGCGAGATTCGATGATCGGCCGTCATATGAGCTTTGATGTTACAACATATCTGTCTTTGGGAAATGGGCCA
Organism: Rhodomyrtus psidioides; assembly: GCA_021437785.1. Classification (NCBI taxonomy): domain Eukaryota; kingdom Viridiplantae; phylum Streptophyta; class Magnoliopsida; order Myrtales; family Myrtaceae; genus Rhodomyrtus; species Rhodomyrtus psidioides. The sequence goes on along the minus strand of JAILYB010000040.1, from coordinate 3,095,513 downwards.
TGACCAGTCTTTGTAAGTAGTACCAAGTTGATCCACCTTTTAGATTTTCTTGTCTAACTTGCTTTGTCAAATTATCTTGAGGTTGTGTACTACTTTTGTCAAGTGATAATTGAAAGATGTTATGTATTTTTGAGGGACAGTTAGAGTAATAGGTCTGTTTTGGGTCACAAATTTTTGAAAGGAGTAGACCTCATGCTAATTTTTTATTTATTTTCAAAACGGGCCGATAAAGTCACAATGAATCGGGACATTTACATAATCACTTCTCTGATTGAAAAAGGCTCTACGCATGCCGTCTCAAGAAGCGCCAAAAGCAATCATCATGTATCTCCATCTGTCTTCCAATTTTTCTCCTCTTGATTTTTGTCTTCTTTGACATTTTGTTGGCTATTTTCCGATGCGGCGTGCACCTGGTGTCACATAGGTACCAGGAATGAGCATGATGGATCGCCCGAAATCGGGAACCGCTCGGGCTGGACCGAATCGGCCAGTTCCCGACTCCTAAAAGTAGAACCGATGTCTGGGCGGTCCATTTCTCAGTTTCAATGGAGGAATCGAACTGATGGACTGCCCGATCGGACTGATAACCTTTTTTTTTCATTTATAAGATATAATACTAAAATTCTGAGGCAGCTGAAATATAAACCGACAACTTCTCTAGCATAAAGAGAGAAAGTTAAGGATAACGAGCGCTCCGTGACTTAAGTGGGGGTCGCAGCTGGTGGTTGTCGTGCTAGTCCCCCCGGAGGAATAGTCGAGGTGTACGCAAGATGGCCCGGACACCTCGGTCATCAAAAAAAAAAAGTTAAGGATAACGATATTCTTCACAGGTGAATAATCCTTTTACTCGTAGAGCTTCAGTAATGAAAAATTCTGCAGAAGGTGGAGAGTAATTTATGAATAATTCTTTGCATGGTCTTTAATCTGTTGTGTATCTTATGAAGTCCATCACTCATGACATACAAATTAGACTTAGATAAGGCTCAAATTGCTGCCAAAGTACCATGCGTGGCCTCGAAGTGATGTGATGCTAAAACGCAACGAAAATTGACTAAACAGGAATTAAGAATCGAAAAGAGGAATAATTCGTTCTCTCTTATCTACGATTATCAAATCGATAGAATATCAAAAGTCTGTAAAAAAAAAAAGTCTGCTTCACGAGAACCCTAAACACCCTTTTATGTAGTGTTAAACCTAATTACAATAGAAAACGCAATATTACGAAAATACCACTAAAATTACGAAAATTGCCTAAGAACTTAAGGCTGCGTTTGGCAACACTCCAAGGAATGTGTTTCTGTTCCAAAAGTGTTCTGGGAACACTTTTGGAACAGAAACGTGTTTGGCAAAAAAATGTTCCAAAAGTGTTCCGAAGAACACTTTTAAAAAAAGAACACTTTTGGTAAAAAAAAAAAAAAAGAAACAAAAAAAAACATGCTTTTTTGTTTCTGGAACACTTTTGGTCCAACGCCCCCTGGTTGCCGCCGGTCGTCACCGGACACCCTCGCCACCTGCGGTTGCCGGCCGGCCGCCGGTCCCCGGCCTGCCGCCTGTAGACGGGCCGCCGCCGCCTGTCGCCCACCCGCCGCTGCCATCGGCCCGTCGCCGGCCAACAGCCGCCGCCGCCGCCGCTAGTCGCAAGCCCGCCGTCGCCGATCGCCGTCACTGGCCGCCGCCGGCCCCCCTCCGCCGCCGGTCGCCGGCCCCCCCGCAGCCGTAACCGCCCCCCGCCACCGCCGTCACCGCCGCAGTTCGTCGCCGGCCCGCCGCCGCCGTCGATCCTTCCTTTTGGCGAGAAAAGTGTTTTTTTTTAACTTACCAAACGCTTTTCTGTTCCCAAAAATCGTAGCTGGAAACAGAAACACAAAAAAATGTTTATGTTCCAAATATGTTCCCAGGAACAGAAACATTACCAAACGCAGCCTAAAATGCCTAAAAACCCATCTAAACGACTACGAAACGTGAAAAACGGCGCCGATCGCCGCAAAATGGTGAGTATTGATCAGCGGCTCATTTCCATGCAGTCAATCAAATTTGAGCCCAATCGGAGTTCGTTAACCCTAAGTGCATCCGTCAACCCTAAGCGCTTCATAATGTGCGACATGACCTTTCCATTTGAGTTGGCCACTTACAACGCTGCCCAAACACGTGTGTGACGTTTGTTGAGTTTGGGGGCTGTGTTTGGTTTTTCGTTTCTAACCACCGTGTAATGTTTAAGTAGTTCATAGGCTTAATTCCTGTGATGTAGAGGGGTTTTGGAACTGAGAAAATAGGAAAATAGTAGGAATTATTCGCTCTGTATCGGTTCTCGAGACTTCCGGTCCGACCCCCCATTTCAAGAAAATTGTAACGGGGACCACTGATCTGATTCTCGAATTCTGGGATAATCGGACCGGATCGGGAACCGATCACCCCTAATCAGCATCATATATCCTCAATGGTAATATGGTATTAGCAAGTGCAAACCAACATTCTTCATAGCATAAATTGGACATAGCTAATAGAAATCCTTGCTAATACTAGTTGAACAAATTTCAAAACTGGATTGCACTATTTGAAATTTTAAGGATTTGGCTATTCTTCCATAACGGATGTTAGAACTTACGATTCATTTTCCAGTTAATCTACGAACCTTTTTGGTTAGGCCAAAGTCTGATCAGAATCGCCGTCCATCTTCGTGGCTCTCTTGAAATGTCACAAGTGATAAGAACCATGTCTTTTCGAACTACAAGAATGATAGTACATGTGAACTAAGCTCAAGTGGAATGGATTCATCAAAAGGGTCCAATTTGGAGAAAATATTGGTTGGGCCAGCCCCTCCACATCACCATGGGCCAGATCATTCGGCAACCGACACGTGGCACCATGTGGCGGTGGCGGACGAAGCCTCCCTCCCTTCTTTTCTCTCTCTATATCCACTGTTCATCTTCCCCTAAATGCATCCCTTCTTTCTCGTCCGAGATCTGCGGCTACTAGGAGGCAGAACTGCTTATGTCCGATGTCGTCCTCCTCGTCGTGGTCGATCAAAGAACGTGAACGAGAGAGAAGAAAAATGGAGGTCGCTCCAAGTTGCATGAGAGAGAGAGAGAGAGAGAGAGAGAGAGAGAGATAGGCTTCATCAGTGAGACCCATGCCCGCGCCACGTGTCGATTGCTGAATGGTCGGGCCCCATGGCGACGGGGAGGGGCCGGCCCGGCCACTATTTTCTATCTAAATTAGGGGGCAGTGTCCCATAAAGCAAAATCAAACCCAAAAGGCAGTGCTCTTATCTTACCCTACATCAATGTCCTAGCCCAAAGACCAAAACAGGAAGGCAGGCCCACAAAATCGGTGGCATGCCGAAAAAGAAACGTAAAGGCAAAGGCACATTATGATTCAGCATCCCCAAGTCAAAAAAAATGGTTACCTTACCTCATCATTTGAAAAATATACCTAAAAAATTGTTTTTTTTTTTTTTAGGTAATGGCCAATGAAAATAAAAAGTTTAATTTAGTTGGAGTTTGGTACAATCACCACCGCTCAATCGTCGATGATCCCCGTGTGCAACACTTGATCGAGACGGAGAGAGCGAAAATCGAGAGCCGACACATGCATATTCGTCTTTCCCACGCGAAACACGATTAAGAGTGGCGCAATCCGGATTCCAACGAGTATCACCGGATAGAATAATGCGTCTCTGTAATTGCACTCCATAAGTAGTATGGAGAGCCATCGCGTCCAGTCCGGTCCGGAGACCGGCCGCTCAAAAATGTCTAGCTTTACGCGAGAGATAACATCGCATCGTCGTTACGGGGCGGCTTTAGCAATTTAAGGAAATTACGGGGGTCAAAACACTAAAACATAAGAAATGGCATCTTGATTCCTCGCGGAATTATGGAAAATAGATTTTCATATTTGCATTGTTTTATATGCTTCGAAAGATTTTTAGATATTTGGTATTAAATAAAGTCAAATCTCAAAAGCTATAAGGAGAGATAAGAAAGTAGTGATCTAATCGAGGGTAAAAAGTCATAAATCTATTGTACGGTAGCTAATTTAGTCTTAAGTCTTTCAATTATGCACATTTAATCCTAATCATTTCAATTGCGCCATTTAGTCATAAACCTTTTGAGTATTTTTCAATTTTGTCCTAAACATTTTGATTATTTGCCAATTTAGTATTAAACCTTCTTACAATTTATCAATGTCGTCCTTTCAATCAGTTACCCAAATATTAGATCTAGGACTAAATTGGAAAAACTTCAAAAGGACTAGGAGTAAATTGACACAATTAAAAGGTTTATAATTAAATTGATAAATCGTTAAAATGATCATAACTGAATTGGCCGATGTACAATAAGTTAGAACTTTTTGGACAATTATCATTAAGAGTAGCAATGGCGAATCACATGATCATGTCCGATAACAAGTAGATCATGTCGCTTGGCTTATTTTTGACACCCAAAAATGACTTTTTTGTTTTGTTTTGTTATAATCAACAAGTGATAGATTTAGTCCACAATAGCAAAGTTTGGTTAACAGCAAAAGTCATGGACACCGATATCGACGTATAACTGATGAGTAGCAATATTTTCGAGTAACCTTTGTTTATAACCGTCGTTTGAAAGTTTTAAATAACCACATAGTACTCTTTGTAAACTCTCGCTGGTCAACCAAAGAACTCAATGTACTCGCAAATTTATCTTTATCTTTACCTTTTAGCAATTTCAATATACTTCAATTCTCGTGTTGCAAAGCGTCCAATGTATTTTACTTGACAGAGTATATTGTGCTAGGAACGATATTTATCACAGTTACGTTGCTGCCTAAGACGATATCAAAGTCCAGATTACGAGTTCGATCCCATTTGACATCTTCCAAATTACTATTCACACACGCATATATTTAGCTTAATGACGACTTAAGTTTCTGACCAAATTGGCTTCACAAGATGCAAAATTTATCGAAGAAGCCACAAAGGATCGAGAGTTGTTGGGACGGATCCGATACAGCCGTCACGTGAAAGCTAAGAAACGAGATTTTTTTTTTTTTTAAATTAGGGATTTTAGCATTGGAATTTTACTTGCCAAAGGAATTTTTTATTTTTATTTTTTAATATATTTTTTGGGTAGCTCGAAGTTGGTTGAGACCTGATGTGTCCAATAAAGCCATGCGAAAGCATATCTTGTGAACAACCGCTCGTCCATTTTCCCGCATCATCCATCGATTTGGACGGTAACTGTTGGTACGGTCATAAGTGGAGGAAGATCACATGTATATAGATCAATTAAATGAGTGGGTTCTTTTTTTCCCCCTCGATTTGGACGAGCGGGTTGAGTCGGTTCAGTCCGACCTTAATTGACTTATTTAACCCATTTTAACCTATTTTCACGCAGTACAAATCTAGGGACTCGTAACCATACTCACATCGATCCATATTACTAAAGCATTTCTATACTTAACCCAGTCTAGAAAAAATCATTACCAAGTGTGATGGCGAGATCGAATGAGGGCGACAGAGAGTGACAAGAGACTCATAGAGATGAGTTGGGCTGGTTAGAATTTGGCGCACAATCATAACGATGTAAAGCGTAAAAAAGAAAAAGAGAAATCGAGACACAAAGTTTAATCATGGTTCACCCTTAAACTAGGGTTATATCCAGCGAAGGATTCCATTATAATTAGCACAACGCATCTCTCGTTACACACACACACACACACACACACACACACACACATATATATATATGGGTCTAAGCCTAAACTACTCAAATTATAAAAGTCTTATGGTGTCTAGGGAACGTTGCCCCCCTTGAAACCCTTATCGGGATGGCTCTCTTGGATTCCTACCCATTTATCGGGACTCTCATCCTTTCTTGTCGACGGGAAGTATGAACCACACCCCAAGAGGGTCTAAATAAATCATGATCTCATTTAGCACCCATGCTATTTTGGAATTCTCCAACTTAAACACATTTGTGACTCATTGACTTACTATTATTAACCCATATAGCAATCCAACCCATGAAATGTGAGTTTAGAAATGGACATGGCCTAATTACGACAGGTCTACATATAATGCAATTTTCAAGCGATATGAGAAATTTCTAACATCCCTTCTCACGTGTAAGTAGGATTAGTAATTGCATGTGAAAAATTCATTATCGGGTTACACACACATGTGAAAGGAATAGAAATTTGCTCTAATATCACATCAGAATGTCTAAACCAATATCTTAAATTGATAGACGAAAGAAGACCGCATTATATAAAAGGACATATAATACCCACCCCCCCCCCCCTTGGATATTCAAATCAAATCTTTCCAAGTTAACCGAAAATCAGATTCCGAACTTGCTCGGTGCTCATCCTGAAAATAAATAAATAAATAAATAAATAAATACCGACTAGGTAGACCTACTTCTTCCATTGTCGTTGCCGGGCTTCAGCACGGTTTAAGTCGGGGATCGGGGTTTGATCCGACAGGTTCGAACTCGAGATTTGACCGCCACACGTATTTTTAGTAGCATCTGGGGTCAAGACGGATCTGAGTCTCTCCTTTTCGTCCTGAAAATCAGGACAAGACAACTATTTGGCGTGGAGGATTGAGCATACCCATTGAGGCCGACATAAGGAAATGCCGCAAAGCTCGAGTGGCTCGGGGCAGTTTGACTGCAGCATGGTGATTCAATGTATGTGCTGTGCCGACTGCCGAGACAGGCAATGAGCAGTGAACTGATGGCTGACGTTAGTGGTCGCCTTCGCGATGGATAAAGGGAGCAAGGTAATTCCTCGAATTCAGTTTCCTTCGCGAAAAATAAATAATTTTAAAAAATATTATTTTTTAAAACCGATTGTCTGTATTTATTATAAAAAAAATTCCTAATCCACAAACACAGTTAGACATAAATTGTTGTGAAAAAATATATATAATTTTCATTGATTAATTATTTTAAACGATATAAATAATTATTTTAAAAAAAGTATTTTTTAAATATCATTCTCTTTTTTTTTTTCGTGAGAGCATTAAGATTTTTTTTTAAGAGACTATCATCGCTGGTCGACATCTCACGGTTCGACATCTCTCGTGATTTCCGTCAGTTTATATCCACCGCCAGATTTTAAATTACCTCATCAATCAAAGTTGTCATATGGGCTTCTTTCTAGTATACGAGTGTGTGTGGACGATGATTAGGATGTGTTGATGCGGTTTAAAGTGTAAATCTACCGTAGTTTATTGTCTTCAAACTTTTATTTATGTAATCAATATTCGTTTCTCCTTTTCTTCTGAATTTTGAAAAGTTGTTAATCCTCAAAATAGGGAAATCGGATTATCAGTGATAAACGTTTATCTCAATATGCAATCAAATTTTATAATTCTTAAATTGATACAATCAAATCCTAAACTTTTTTTATAGGGTGCAAAATAATCCTCTCGATGAGCTCACTGACAAAATTGTTTGACATGACACTCATATTCCGATGTGACTTTATCGGTGCCAATGTGGCGTCACGTCTGAAAGAATCAAAAGCTAAAAATAAAAGCCCGCAAAAACAGAAGAGAATAAGAACACAAAATTGCACAAAAACCAAAAGGCCAAGAATTAGCAGTTTAGGGCTTGTATGGATCGTAGCCAGGGAAAGTGTTTCTGTTGCGCAAATTCAAATGTTTAGAACTTTATTACATATTGTGCTACACTTTTAAAATTGTCATACACCTTTCCAGATCGTCATTCTCATCGTAAAAACACGTTTTTTTTAAAAAAAAAATCTCTAAGCATAATTTATCGTTTATCGATTTATAAAGTGCATGAATTTTTATAATTTGTTTCAAGGATATTTCGACAATGCTCAACCCTCGGTAATTTAAAATGAATTGAGGAGTAATGCATCAAAAAATGCATGCATGCATCTTGATTATCAAACATTGATAACGAATTTTCAAATCGCACCGGATCCAAAACAATCTCAAAATCATCACGAACCGGTCTACCCATGCCAACATACGATAAGAATCCGTCTCGTCTTAATGCACGATGCGTTTTTCATTGAAGACATGCGTAAAGATCTTCCTCCATAGAAATCGAAATGCAGTGCATCTTTTCTATGGAACGGAATAGAAAAGAAGTAAGTAACACTTTGGGATGATTGATAGTCTTGACTACCGCAAATTGAATACTACTAATTTTCCCGCTATCTTGATTAACAAGCACCATGATTTCCCACCATACTAGCATATATCCAATAAGGGTGATTCACTTTCCAAAGTTTGACAACCCAACGCCCAAATTAGGACAAGAGAGAGGGGTGGTCCACCTTCCTTCACACGAGCAAGTAGCAACCAAGATCAACACATTGTCCACATCGAGATATTTCACAAACCACCAAGATATCTGCCCTCCATCGCCATTCCTTTCCCTCAAAGCATTCGAACCTCAGACACTCCGTCGGCGCCGATGGTTCACGTTCTCTGAAAACCTAATGTCGAACCCCGCCGATAAGATGTTCATATGCTTTGACCCAAATAGAATATGATCCAAGCCGAAAATCCAGTTCCACTGTCAATTTCTTACTCAGCCTAATGTGCCCATTAGTAGTAATGGATATTGAGGGACTAAAACGAGTTGTGATCGCATCCAATCCACGCCGCTACTTATTTTATAAGTACGACGAATGGGGCATGTTGTTTATTCGCAGTTTTATTGATCAATGGGCACGTTGTTTATTCGCAGTTTCATTGATCAATCGACCGGTTGGCAATGCTGAAATTAAGTATTCACTACCATTATTGGAAACAAGAAGTCGGATTATGTCACCTGTAGTTAAAGATAGACATGCAAAAATAAAATTGAAAAAGGACAAATCAAATTAAAAAAGCGTCTTAATCTGAAAATTTGTGAAAGAAAGAAGGTACACCAATGAGTCACTCTCCCTTCATGGCCTAGACCTAATCTAACGCACTCGTCCACGGAAATTAATGTATTCTAGTGAGTACCGACGGACCTAACTCTCTCCGGTGGGGGACCTAGCGGACCGGACTGAACCGGTCCATTCTTCTCAACTATTGACTCGAGCGGTGCAAGGGGAAAATTTCAAAAGCTGGGGACAGCCTGAGCGGACCCGGTTGGACCCAGCACCTCCTTCTTCCGCCTCATCTCCAGCACTTTCCGGTGGTGGTTTGAGTGCATCTCGCTCGAGAAGGTCGGGCTACAAGCAGGCCTATACTCGGGAAACAGCCGGCCCGACTTGAACCGGACTCCGCAGGCGTTGCAGAGGGTTTTCGCGCCGAGCGGGCCGGCTCTCCACTGCGGGGTCTTTTGCACGCCGCAGTGGCTGCACCGCCGCGTCGGCTGGGCGGGGCCAGACGCCTGCTGGGCCGGCCTCTTCTGCTTCTTCGCCGGCAGTTTCGACTCCAAGTAGGTCACATTCTCGAGCGGTTCCAAGCTCTGGACCGGATGGGTCGTGCAAACGAGCCAGTTACTCGCCGGCGAATTGGAGCTCGTCGACGACGAAGAGCAGCTGCTCGAGGAAGCGTCGGTCAGGGACGGCGACCCGAGAGACCAGACCCGACCGCCTGTCCTCGCGCGCTTGCTCCTCCTGGATTTGGCCTGAGCGGGAGTCGCGAAATGAGGCTTCCCCAGACCCGGAGCTTCCGGTCCGGACAGATTCTGGTGATTTTGCGGATTCCGAGGCTTCTCCGCCGGGAACCCTATGGGAAACGGAGAGGAGAATTCCGTGAAGGAATCGTCTACGAAATGGGACAGCCATTCAAGGTCGGCCAAATCATCATCCTGCAAAAAAATTACAACTTTAGCTCATCAACCATTGACCACTTCAGAGAAAAACCCAAGCATAAGAAAAAGGAAAAAATGAAGAACCCATTTCCGGACAACGACAGAGGATTGTGATTGTTACCGGGACGCTGAGTTCACTGGCGGGCAAAGGCCCAAGTTCGTCTTTTTCGGCTGAAAACCGCTCTTCAGCTGAGTAAGAAGCAGAGGAAACTAATTTCGCCGCTTCTCCTCCTCCTCCTCCTCCTTCTTTTAAGTTTCGCTCCTCCCCTTCTTGCTCTTGCGCTTGGACTAAGCCTTCGTCGTTCGAGAAGTCTAGGAGGTCATCCACGAGGAAGTCGTCGGACGACGAGGCGTTCTGCGAATTATTCGGGGCGGACAACACAACCTCATCCGAAACGAACGGTCTCGCGGCCATTTCCCTCCTGAAACTCGTCTTCAGAGCGGCCTCAACGCACTCCATTTCCCTCTCGACCTGGGCGCACACGAAAACCCAGAACACCCACAATTCAAAACCGGCCAGAAGACAAAAACTTTTCTCTCCGGTTTCCGCACACTCGCATGCAATTTAACAGATTCAGGAAACAGAGGAGTCAAAAATCGTTTCTTTTTCCCTTTGGGTTACCTTGAATGGAGAAGACGACGAGGATAAGAGAGAGCAAGGAGGACACACACAGAGAGAGAGACAGAGAGGGAAGGAATGGGGGAGAGAGATGGGTGGTGGGTTGGGTGAAGCATTGATTGGAAGGGGATGGAAAAGAATCCGCCCCCGGGCTCAAAATAATTTCCTTCGATTTTTTTTTTCAACTTTTTTCAACCTCTGTCTCTGCTGTTTCCATTTTGTAATTGGTATTGTGGTTTTGGATTCGCACATTCCTACGACGGATCATGGATAACGGGTCTTCCTATTAAATACTTGCAGATCTTCTTTTCCTTCTGAAATTACGAGGTTTGCCCTTTTCCTCTTCTTTTTTTTTTTTGCTGTCCGTTTTCTTTGTTTGAATTTGAAAGTGTTTGAATATTTGAAAAGAGGTGTTGGGTTGCTTTCGTTTAGCGAATTCGTTGCGGAAGGATTCTTAGAAATGACTCTGCTTTTGCAGAACGAAAGATCAAATTTTGGTTAAATTTTCCATAGGTGGCAAAAACCGATTGTCCTCACTCCTCGTCTAATCGATTCGTACATGGAAAAAAAAAATCAAATGCTTATTTTTTATGTCTCTTTATTATTTATGTTAATGAGTTCGATCGGGTTCGCCTTTTACTACGTGATAATTTATTAAAATTCGTACATACGAACTTTAATGAATGAACGATTGCTTGGGCGGGTTTTTATTCCTATTTATGTCTGACTCTCCGAAATCTGAATAAAATTCAGTAATTTACTTTGAAGTTTGAAGTCTTCAACATTTTTACACAGTTTATTTGAAAGGTTGTCGAGTGTTTTTAATTAACTGAAAATTAGAAAGAAAAGTCAACCAAAACACAACTTGTAATGCCTTCACCTGTCGTCTATTGACTTTCCTATAAAAATTTAAACTCAACCCTTCGCATGCATGACATCTATTAAGAAGAAGAAAAAAAATGTTGGCCGTGTCTTTATGAAGCCTCTGGTTCTTGACCTTGTCTACATAATTATTTGATTCTCTAATTCCCTTTCATTTCGCGAGGACCGAATGGTTTTTCAAAAAATGGTGGACTCAAAAACACAAATGAATGGAATTTTTATCATCCGCAAAAAATATTTCGATTTAAATTGTTATCAATATGTAACGAAAGTATTTTTATTCGATTAATTATTTCAAAATGATATAAATAATTTTTTTTTTTACATAATATTTTTCATAGCATTCAATTTTGTAGGGAAATTTTCAATTAAGGGGCCGAAGTGGCTTCATTTTTTTAAATAAGGGCCCGAAATGGTCTTTGTTTCAAATAAGGGCATGAAGTGCCCTTTTTTATTTCAAACAATGGCCTGAAGTGATTATGCATGTTTCAAATAAGGGCCTCTCATTACCGGCAGGCCGGCCGGCCGGCTAAATATTCCGACTGATCAGGAATATTTTGGTCAAAATACGATTTTCATTTAGTTTTTAGTTAAATTAAATAAAATTTTAAATTTTAAAATACAAAAAAAAAAAAAAAAAAATTGGGCACAGGCGGGAGCTCTCCCACCGCCGGTGGAGCGGCGTCCACAGGCGGGAGGAAGCCCCTCCAGCCTGATGTTGTTGTTGAGACAAACCGATGCGCCATTCTTTTCAAGAGTTTCGTGATTTCGAAGTTAGACAAGGAGGCGCATCTCGCGACAACAAAATCATGCGGTGAATATCCCAAGGGAAACAGTGAGTGAGCAGCCGCCCTTTATCGATTTTTTCTCGATAGCTCTTTTTACTTTTTCTTCTTTCTTTCCGGTGCCATCGCTTTTGACTCCTTTAAGGTAATTTTCCCCCCCACGTAGATAACGCATCCTTCGCCGCTGATTTGCTAAGTTGCATTACGTATCCTTCCCGCTAAGTCTGTTCAGTTTATGAAAGTCCGTGATTAGCCCTTATATAAATATTCATTAATCAAACACTTAAACCGAACCTTTTATCATCAATCGGTTTCTTTTTCTTTTCCCTCGTACTAAACTCTAAATCGTCCTCAATCGGGTGATGGGACATCCTCAAGAAATGTACGAAATCTGCCAAGCCAAACAGATGAATCCTAACACCATCTCTTCTTGTCCTTTATTTTGTTTATCCGTACTATGATTATTATTATTATCATCGTATCTTCCGGTGCTTGTTCGATGTATCCATGTTCACATGCAAGGCTTAGGGCCTATCACGCAAAAGACTATCCACCGAATTATGTTTTTATGTACTGTTAACTCGTTTATTAACGATATAAATTTTGAATACAAAAATGTTGTTTCGACAATTATAATTATGATCTGAACCAGAGAGACCGGCCCCCACAAACATTATCATTTTTCACAAGAATTGTCAAGCAGAGTCATTTCCAATATAATTATATGCTTCGAGCTAACAATAGATTTCGCGCACGCGGTCCAAGTAGCCTATGACTCGTGTGAAAATGTAGCTGCCTACTCACTCGATAAGGCTTCGTGTGAAAAAAAGTTGAAATTCGGAGAAAATATATTATGAGAAGTAATTTTTTCGGGAAAATGAAAATTATTTTCCATCGTCCGGGAATGAAAATGCGCTTTTTATTTCCCTGGATGGACACGCACCATTTGACCGCTAGTAACTTGGGTACGGATAGTTGGGGAATCACGAGACCTAGGTATGCTCGGGCCCAAATCCATAGAGGCAAGGACTAGATCCATGAAAGCCAAGCAAGGACCTTGATGCCCATGCTTGGATACTTGGCACTCGATCTCAGGTCCATGGAGGTCGACTTGAAGTATACAAAGACCGAACCGAGGATCTCTGATCTAGTGCTTGGATCCTTAACACTCGGCCTCGAGTCAAAGTCTCAGGTCTATCAAGGCTCGGACTAGAACCCCGAGAGTGTTCCACACTCGGGTCCGATCTCTGTGGAACCGGGCCTAGATACCGGGGACTCGGGCATGGACATCAGGGTCCTGGGCTCGCTGCCAAGGACCCGAGAGTAGGTTTTGAGTTTTCCTCATGCCCAAGCATAGAGTTTTTTTTATTTATTTATCTGAGTGTCAAATATTTAGTACTGATTTCTGAATTGTTAAGTATGGATTATTTTCAGTACCAATTTTCAATTGGCTCAATTATTTAAGCGATCTAGGCGCCGAAATACGAGGAAATTATTTGTCTAGGAAACAAATTTCGCGAAACATGGAGCCCAAATATATAATCAATGGACCGCCGATTCAATTATGATCGTCACGTTTTCTCTTTTGGATGCTACTATTTGCTCATAATATGCTATTTTACATTTCTTTGCCGTCTTAATTTAATTAGTGCTACATTAAAAAAAATCGGCTCATATTAATTGTTATTAATTGTGGCCCCAACTAGTGGGGAAGACCGCCGTAGTTCATGCTTTTAATATATCACGCCTATTCTTCAATCTTTGAGAAAGTACTCTCTTGCATTCGTAAACTTTTAATTCTGAGCTCGTGCTAGCCTGCTGGCAAAATAAATGTCTACATTATAAATGCCCTTCACTGAATTATTTGGCTCCATCATAACAAGACAAGACAACACAAGACAATTTTTTTTTTTTTAGGAAAATCTAAGTGCGGTGGACAGAGTTCGAAAAGAATAGTAGCCGGAGTTACTAAAACGCTCATGTTAACAAGCGCTCCGGAGACACTGCTCGAGTTATCTACAAGCTCAAAAAAAAAAAAAAAACCCCGCTCTTTCAAGGCACATCGAGAATGGATGGATCGTACATTTTTAACAAAGTCATCTAGTTAAAATTAGTAAATTAAACTTCCAAAACATGTTTAGTAAGATTTAAGAACTTCGAGTCTCTCTTCCTCCTCCAAACGTTTTCCATGCTCAAAACTTTGCAGGCGCTTGTCAAAAGTAGGCCACACAAAAAAAAAGGGGGGGGGGAGGGGCAGTGAAAAAGCAATGCAGGCCGAGGTTAAAAGCCAGCTTTTTTTTGTCGCCAAATGTCCGGACTCCCATGATTCTCCCTCCCTCCCTCCACCGAAAAGAGACATCATTCGAGCTCATACGATAAAATTCTGGATTTGCCCCCCCAACTCATTCTAAGATTCACTCGCTCGTTTCGTGCGTTATTTGCTCATGCATGCCCGACAGAAAAAAGAGATAGTCTGCTGCGTTCCGTCGCTCGATCAAAAGATGCTTTAGGAGGTTTTTAAAAGCATCTGATTTGACTTTGGTGCTCAGAGTTGTGCGCGCACTTTGCAAGTCGCAACCTGTTCGTGGAGCTACTCGTCGACCTCTCGAATCGTATGAACATACACGGAAGTCTGATGTTCGCTATTGTGAATCCCGGTCGCTTCATGGTTGATGCGTGTTTTGACGCGGGGTCGTCGTTTTCCGTTTGTGCAAACCTGATTCTATAGGTTCCTCTTTTATATTTCTGCTTATTAGGAATTCAGGAGAGAACAAAAACAAAACTACATAATCTTAGAGGAGGCGACCGACCATCTAGGGGTTCTCACGAAGCCGAGTTTTCCGAAGAGCCGGCTCCGGGAAGTCGACAACGGCCGCCCACGAGCCGTTTGTTCACGTGTCACGTCGTGGTTGGAGGTCACTCTCCGGATGCTACGTGGGTCTTTTCGAACCTTCTTATTCTCGAGGAATACTTTGTTCGAAGTTTACCAATAATAACGGATTAGTAAGAGTCAACGAGCCACGTTAAGAGCTTCGGTCCCGTCCATGGAGGGAAATAATAATAATAATAAAAATGAAAATGCCCCTAATTATCTTAATTGATCTGCCAACGATTTCAACAAGAGTGGCCCCATGCCCCATGAAGCATTTGTCTGAAGTTTTGTTGAGAAAATAAAGACAATTAACTATCCTTACTCCTCACTATCGACGTGTAATATTGTAATATCATTTTTCCAACTTTTAATTCATATGATTAAACTCGCGAATATTTACCCCACTCCTCATGTCTTCCATGATTTTTTTTTTATTTGTTCAATTGGATCCCTGAATTATATTCAAATGTTGAGCGCCCATTCTCTCATTAATAGTAAGGCTAGCGTGAACGAGGAATGATTTTACGCCCGGATTAGACAATGTGACATTTCATTTGAAAATGCAAAAAAGTAACACGTGTTCGCGTCTGCTCCACACGATAAACTTCAACAAAATAATTGAACTTTTGGGTTTTTTATGCTTTAGGCAAAAAAATAAAAATAAACACGTGTAAAAAAGACAGGAGAAAAATAGGATGCACCAGCCGGGAATCGAACCCGGGTCTGTACCGTGGCAGGGTACTATTCTACCACTAGACCACTGGTGCTGTTGTTGATAAGGGGCAATTTAAATTTTATTTATTATATATAAACAACATCTCATGAAGAGACTTTTTCGGACCAAGGAAAGGGGGGAGAGAAGCACATTCAAGGTCGGCCAAATCATCATCCTGCAAAAAAATTACAACTTTAGCTCATCAACCATTGACCACTTCAGAGAAAAACCCAAGCATAAGAAAAAGGAAAAAATGAAGAACCCATTTCCGGACAACGACAGAGGATTGTGATTGTTACCGGGACGCTGAGTTCACTGGCGGGCAAAGGCCCAAGTTCGTCTTTTTCGGCTGAAAACCGCTCTTCAGCTGAGTAAGAAGCAGAGGAAACTAATTTCGCCGCTTCTCCTCCTCCTCCTCCTCCTTCTTTTAAGTTTCGCTCCTCCCCTTCTTGCTCTTGCGCTTGGACTAAGCCTTCGTCGTTCGAGAAGTCTAGGAGGTCATCCACGAGGAAGTCGTCGGACGACGAGGCGTTCTGCGAATTATTCGGGGCGGACAACACAA
This sequence comes from Rhodomyrtus psidioides, assembly GCA_021437785.1. Taxonomy (NCBI): domain Eukaryota; kingdom Viridiplantae; phylum Streptophyta; class Magnoliopsida; order Myrtales; family Myrtaceae; genus Rhodomyrtus; species Rhodomyrtus psidioides. The sequence continues at coordinate 3,079,305 of JAILYB010000040.1, read as the reverse complement.
CCTCATCCGAAACGAACGGTCTCGCGGCCATTTCCCTCCTGAAACTCGTCTTCAGAGCGGCCTCAACGCACTCCATTTCCCTCTCGACCTGGGCGCACACGAAAACCCAGAACACCCACAATTCAAAACCGGCCAGAAGACAAAAACTTTTCTCTCCGGTTTCCGCACACTCGCATGCAATTTAACAGATTCAGGAAACAGAGGAGTCAAAAATCGTTTCTTTTTCCCTTTGGGTTACCTTGAATGGAGAAGACGACGAGGATAAGAGAGAGCAAGGAGGACACACAGAGAGAGAGAGACAGAGAGGGAAGGAATGGGGGAGAGAGATGGGTGGTGGGTTGGGTGAAGCATTGATTGGAAGGGGATGGAAAAGAATCCGCCCCCGGGCTCAAAATAATTTCCTTCGATTTTTTTTTTCAACTTTTTTCAACCTCTGTCTCTGCTGTTTCCATTTTGTAATTGGTATTGTGGTTTTGGATTCGCACATTCCTACGACGGATCATGGATAACGGGTCTTCCTATTAAATACTTGCAGATCTTCTTTTCCTTCTGAAATTACGAGGTTTGCCCTTTTCCTCTTCTTTTTTTTTTTTGCTGTCCGTTTTCTTTGTTTGAATTTGAAAGTGTTTGAATATTTGAAAAGAGGTGTTGGGTTGCTTTCGTTTAGCGAATTCGTTGCGGAAGGATTCTTAGAAATGACTCTGCTTTTGCAGAACGAAAGATCAAATTTTGGTTAAATTTTCCATAGGTGGCAAAAACCGATTGTCCTCACTCCTCGTCTAATCGATTCGTACATGGAAAAAAAAAATCAAATGCTTATTTTTTATGTCTCTTTATTATTTATGTTAATGAGTTCGATCGGGTTCGCCTTTTACTACGTGATAATTTATTAAAATTCGTACATACGAACTTTAATGAATGAACGATTGCTTGGGCGGGTTTTTATTCCTATTTATGTCTGACTCTCCGAAATCTGAATAAAATTCAGTAATTTACTTTGAAGTTTGAAGTCTTCAACATTTTTACACAGTTTATTTGAAAGGTTGTCGAGTGTTTTTAATTAACTGAAAATTAGAAAGAAAAGTCAACCAAAACACAACTTGTAATGCCTTCACCTGTCGTCTATTGACTTTCCTATAAAAATTTAAACTCAACCCTTCGCATGCATGACATCTATTAAGAAGAAGAAAAAAAATGTTGGCCGTGTCTTTATGAAGCCTCTGGTTCTTGACCTTGTCTACATAATTATTTGATTCTCTAATTCCCTTTCATTTCGCGAGGACCGAATGGTTTTTCAAAAAATGGTGGACTCAAAAACACAAATGAATGGAATTTTTATCATCCGCAAAAAATATTTCGATTTAAATTGTTATCAATATGTAACGAAAGTATTTTTATTCGATTAATTATTTCAAAATGATATAAATAATTTTTTTTTTTACATAATATTTTTCATAGCATTCAATTTTGTAGGGAAATTTTCAATTAAGGGGCCGAAGTGGCTTCATTTTTTTAAATAAGGGCCCGAAATGGTCTTTGTTTCAAATAAGGGCATGAAGTGCCCTTTTTTATTTCAAACAATGGCCTGAAGTGATTATGCATGTTTCAAATAAGGGCCTCTCATTACCGGTAGGCCGGCCGGCCGGCTAAATATTCCGACTGATCAGGAATATTTTGGTCAAAATACGATTTTCATTTAGTTTTTAGTTAAATTAAATAAAATTTTAAATTTTAAAATACAAAAAAAAAAAAAAAAAAATTGGGCACAGGCGGGAGCTCTCCCACCGCCGGTGGAGCGGCGTCCACAGGCGGGAGGAAGCCCCTCCAGCCTGATGTTGTTGTTGAGACAAACCGATGCGCCATTCTTTTCAAGAGTTTCGTGATTTCGAAGTTAGACAAGGAGGCGCATCTCGCGACAACAAAATCATGCGGTGAATATCCCAAGGGAAACAGTGAGTGAGCAGCCGCCCTTTATCGATTTTTTCTCGATAGCTCTTTTTACTTTTTCTTCTTTCTTTCCGGTGCCATCGCTTTTGACTCCTTTAAGGTAATTTTCCCCCCCACGTAGATAACGCATCCTTCGCCGCTGATTTGCTAAGTTGCATTACGTATCCTTCCCGCTAAGTCTGTTCAGTTTATGAAAGTCCGTGATTAGCCCTTATATAAATATTCATTAATCAAACACTTAAACCGAACCTTTTATCATCAATCGGTTTCTTTTTCTTTTCCCTCGTACTAAACTCTAAATCGTCCTCAATCGGGTGATGGGACATCCTCAAGAAATGTACGAAATCTGCCAAGCCAAACAGATGAATCCTAACACCATCTCTTCTTGTCCTTTATTTTGTTTATCCGTACTATGATTATTATTATTATCATCGTATCTTCCGGTGCTTGTTCGATGTATCCATGTTCACATGCAAGGCTTAGGGCCTATCACGCAAAAGACTATCCACCGAATTATGTTTTTATGTACTGTTAACTCGTTTATTAACGATATAAATTTTGAATACAAAAATGTTGTTTCGACAATTATAATTATGATCTGAACCAGAGAGACCGGCCCCCACAAACATTATCATTTTTCACAAGAATTGTCAAGCAGAGTCATTTCCAATATAATTATATGCTTCGAGCTAACAATAGATTTCGCGCACGCGGTCCAAGTAGCCTATGACTCGTGTGAAAATGTAGCTGCCTACTCACTCGATAAGGCTTCGTGTGAAAAAAAGTTGAAATTCGGAGAAAATATATTATGAGAAGTAATTTTTTCGGGAAAATGAAAATTATTTTCCATCGTCCGGGAATGAAAATGCGCTTTTTATTTCCCTGGATGGACACGCACCATTTGACCGCTAGTAACTTGGGTACGGATAGTTGGGGAATCACGAGACCTAGGTATGCTCGGGCCCAAATCCATAGAGGCAAGGACTAGATCCATGAAAGCCAAGCAAGGACCTTGATGCCCATGCTTGGATACTTGGCACTCGATCTCAGGTCCATGGAGGTCGACTTGAAGTATACAAAGACCGAACCGAGGATCTCTGATCTAGTGCTTGGATCCTTAACACTCGGCCTCGAGTCAAAGTCTCAGGTCTATCAAGGCTCGGACTAGAACCCCGAGAGTGTTCCACACTCGGGTCCGATCTCTGTGGAACCGGGCCTAGATACCGGGGACTCGGGCATGGACATCAGGGTCCTGGGCTCGCTGCCAAGGACCCGAGAGTAGGTTTTGAGTTTTCCTCATGCCCAAGCATAGAGTTTTATTTATTTATTTATCTGAGTGTCAAATATTTAGTACTGATTTCTGAATTGTTAAGTATGGATTATTTTCAGTACCAATTTTCAATTGGCTCAATTATTTAAGCGATCTAGGCGCCGAAATACGAGGAAATTATTTGTCTAGGAAACAAATTTCGCGAAACATGGAGCCCAAATATATAATCAATGGACCGCCGATTCAATTATGATCGTCACGTTTTCTCTTTTGGATGCTACTATTTGCTCATAATATGCTATTTTACATTTCTTTGCCGTCTTAATTTAATTAGTGCTACATTAAAAAAAATCGGCTCATATTAATTGTTATTAATTGTGGCCCCAACTAGTGGGGAAGACCGCCGTAGTTCATGCTTTTAATATATCACGCCTATTCTTCAATCTTTGAGAAAGTACTCTCTTGCATTCGTAAACTTTTAATTCTGAGCTCGTGCTAGCCTGCTGGCAAAATAAATGTCTACATTATAAATGCCCTTCACTGAATTATTTGGCTCCATCATAACAAGACAAGACAACACAAGACAATTTTTTTTTTTTTAGGAAAATCTAAGTGCGGTGGACAGAGTTCGAAAAGAATAGTAGCCGGAGTTACTAAAACGCTCATGTTAACAAGCGCTCCGGAGACACTGCTCGAGTTATCTACAAGCTCAAAAAAAAAAAAAAAAACCCGCTCTTTCAAGGCACATCGAGAATGGATGGATCGTACATTTTTAACAAAGTCATCTAGTTAAAATTAGTAAATTAAACTTCCAAAACATGTTTAGTAAGATTTAAGAACTTCGAGTCTCTCTTCCTCCTCCAAACGTTTTCCATGCTCAAAACTTTGCAGGCGCTTGTCAAAAGTAGGCCACACAAAAAAAAAGGGGGGGGGGAGGGGCAGTGAAAAAGCAATGCAGGCCGAGGTTAAAAGCCAGCTTTTTTTTGTCGCCAAATGTCCGGACTCCCATGATTCTCCCTCCCTCCCTCCACCGAAAAGAGACATCATTCGAGCTCATACGATAAAATTCTGGATTTGCCCCCCCAACTCATTCTAAGATTCACTCGCTCGTTTCGTGCGTTATTTGCTCATGCATGCCCGACAGAAAAAAGAGATAGTCTGCTGCGTTCCGTCGCTCGATCAAAAGATGCTTTAGGAGGTTTTTAAAAGCATCTGATTTGACTTTGGTGCTCAGAGTTGTGCGCGCACTTTGCAAGTCGCAACCTGTTCGTGGAGCTACTCGTCGACCTCTCGAATCGTATGAACATACACGGAAGTCTGATGTTCGCTATTGTGAATCCCGGTCGCTTCATGGTTGATGCGTGTTTTGACGCGGGGTCGTCGTTTTCCGTTTGTGCAAACCTGATTCTATAGGTTCCTCTTTTATATTTCTGCTTATTAGGAATTCAGGAGAGAACAAAAACAAAACTACATAATCTTAGAGGAGGCGACCGACCATCTAGGGGTTCTCACGAAGCCGAGTTTTCCGAAGAGCCGGCTCCGGGAAGTCGACAACGGCCGCCCACGAGCCGTTTGTTCACGTGTCACGTCGTGGTTGGAGGTCACTCTCCGGATGCTACGTGGGTCTTTTCGAACCTTCTTATTCTCGAGGAATACTTTGTTCGAAGTTTACCAATAATAACGGATTAGTAAGAGTCAACGAGCCACGTTAAGAGCTTCGGTCCCGTCCATGGAGGGAAATAATAATAATAATAAAAATGAAAATGCCCCTAATTATCTTAATTGATCTGCCAACGATTTCAACAAGAGTGGCCCCATGCCCCATGAAGCATTTGTCTGAAGTTTTGTTGAGAAAATAAAGACAATTAACTATCCTTACTCCTCACTATCGACGTGTAATATTGTAATATCATTTTTCCAACTTTTAATTCATATGATTAAACTCGCGAATATTTACCCCACTCCTCATGTCTTCCATGATTTTTTTTTTATTTGTTCAATTGGATCCCTGAATTATATTCAAATGTTGAGCGCCCATTCTCTCATTAATAGTAAGGCTAGCGTGAACGAGGAATGATTTTACGCCCGGATTAGACAATGTGACATTTCATTTGAAAATGCAAAAAAGTAACACGTGTTCGCGTCTGCTCCACACGATAAACTTCAACAAAATAATTGAACTTTTGGGTTTTTTATGCTTTAGGCAAAAAAATAAAAATAAACACGTGTAAAAAAGACAGGAGAAAAATAGGATGCACCAGCCGGGAATCGAACCCGGGTCTGTACCGTGGCAGGGTACTATTCTACCACTAGACCACTGGTGCTGTTGTTGATAAGGGGCAATTTAAATTTTATTTATTATATATAAACAACATCTCATGAAGAGACTTTTTCGGACCAAGGAAAGGGGGGAGAGAAGCACATTCAAGGTCGGCCAAATCATCATCCTGCAAAAAAATTACAACTTTAGCTCATCAACCATTGACCACTTCAGAGAAAAACCCAAGCATAAGAAAAAGGAAAAAATGAAGAACCCATTTCCGGACAACGACAGAGGATTGTGATTGTTACCGGGACGCTGAGTTCACTGGCGGGCAAAGGCCCAAGTTCGTCTTTTTCGGCTGAAAACCGCTCTTCAGCTGAGTAAGAAGCAGAGGAAACTAATTTCGCCGCTTCTCCTCCTCCTCCTCCTCCTTCTTTTAAGTTTCGCTCCTCCCCTTCTTGCTCTTGCGCTTGGACTAAGCCTTCGTCGTTCGAGAAGTCTAGGAGGTCATCCACGAGGAAGTCGTCGGACGACGAGGCGTTCTGCGAATTATTCGGGGCGGACAACACAACCTCATCCGAAACGAACGGTCTCGCGGCCATTTCCCTCCTGAAACTCGTCTTCAGAGCGGCCTCAACGCACTCCATTTCCCTCTCGACCTGGGCGCACACGAAAACCCAGAACACCCACAATTCAAAACCGGCCAGAAGACAAAAACTTTTCTCTCCGGTTTCCGCACACTCGCATGCAATTTAACAGATTCAGGAAACAGAGGAGTCAAAAATCGTTTCTTTTTCCCTTTGGGTTACCTTGAATGGAGAAGACGACGAGGATAAGAGAGAGCAAGGAGGACACACACAGAGAGAGAGACAGAGAGGGAAGGAATGGGGGAGAGAGATGGGTGGTGGGTTGGGTGAAGCATTGATTGGAAGGGGATGGAAAAGAATCCGCCCCCGGGCTCAAAATAATTTCCTTCGATTTTTTTTTTCAACTTTTTTCAACCTCTGTCTCTGCTGTTTCCATTTTGTAATTGGTATTGTGGTTTTGGATTCGCACATTCCTACGACGGATCATGGATAACGGGTCTTCCTATTAAATACTTGCAGATCTTCTTTTCCTTCTGAAATTACGAGGTTTGCCCTTTTCCTCTTCTTTTTTTTTTTTGCTGTCCGTTTTCTTTGTTTGAATTTGAAAGTGTTTGAATATTTGAAAAGAGGTGTTGGGTTGCTTTCGTTTAGCGAATTCGTTGCGGAAGGATTCTTAGAAATGACTCTGCTTTTGCAGAACGAAAGATCAAATTTTGGTTAAATTTTCCATAGGTGGCAAAAACCGATTGTCCTCACTCCTCGTCTAATCGATTCGTACATGGAAAAAAAAAATCAAATGCTTATTTTTTATGTCTCTTTATTATTTATGTTAATGAGTTCGATCGGGTTCGCCTTTTACTACGTGATAATTTATTAAAATTCGTACATACGAACTTTAATGAATGAACGATTGCTTGGGCGGGTTTTTATTCCTATTTATGTCTGACTCTCCGAAATCTGAATAAAATTCAGTAATTTACTTTGAAGTTTGAAGTCTTCAACATTTTTACACAGTTTATTTGAAAGGTTGTCGAGTGTTTTTAATTAACTGAAAATTAGAAAGAAAAGTCAACCAAAACACAACTTGTAATGCCTTCACCTGTCGTCTATTGACTTTCCTATAAAAATTTAAACTCAACCCTTCGCATGCATGACATCTATTAAGAAGAAGAAAAAAAATGTTGGCCGTGTCTTTATGAAGCCTCTGGTTCTTGACCTTGTCTACATAATTATTTGATTCTCTAATTCCCTTTCATTTCGCGAGGACCGAATGGTTTTTCAAAAAATGGTGGACTCAAAAACACAAATGAATGGAATTTTTATCATCCGCAAAAAATATTTCGATTTAAATTGTTATCAATATGTAACGAAAGTATTTTTATTCGATTAATTATTTCAAAATGATATAAATAATTTTTTTTTTTACATAATATTTTTCATAGCATTCAATTTTGTAGGGAAATTTTCAATTAAGGGGCCGAAGTGGCTTCATTTTTTTAAATAAGGGCCCGAAATGGTCTTTGTTTCAAATAAGGGCATGAAGTGCCCTTTTTTATTTCAAACAATGGCCTGAAGTGATTATGCATGTTTCAAATAAGGGCCTCTCATTACCGGTAGGCCGGCCGGCCGGCTAAATATTCCGACTGATCAGGAATATTTTGGTCAAAATACGATTTTCATTTAGTTTTTAGTTAAATTAAATAAAATTTTAAATTTTAAAATACAAAAAAAAAAAAAAAAAAATTGGGCACAGGCGGGAGCTCTCCCACCGCCGGTGGAGCGGCGTCCACAGGCGGGAGGAAGCCCCTCCAGCCTGATGTTGTTGTTGAGACAAACCGATGCGCCATTCTTTTCAAGAGTTTCGTGATTTCGAAGTTAGACAAGGAGGCGCATCTCGCGACAACAAAATCATGCGGTGAATATCCCAAGGGAAACAGTGAGTGAGCAGCCGCCCTTTATCGATTTTTTCTCGATAGCTCTTTTTACTTTTTCTTCTTTCTTTCCGGTGCCATCGCTTTTGACTCCTTTAAGGTAATTTTCCCCCCCACGTAGATAACGCATCCTTCGCCGCTGATTTGCTAAGTTGCATTACGTATCCTTCCCGCTAAGTCTGTTCAGTTTATGAAAGTCCGTGATTAGCCCTTATATAAATATTCATTAATCAAACACTTAAACCGAACCTTTTATCATCAATCGGTTTCTTTTTCTTTTCCCTCGTACTAAACTCTAAATCGTCCTCAATCGGGTGATGGGACATCCTCAAGAAATGTACGAAATCTGCCAAGCCAAACAGATGAATCCTAACACCATCTCTTCTTGTCCTTTATTTTGTTTATCCGTACTATGATTATTATTATTATCATCGTATCTTCCGGTGCTTGTTCGATGTATCCATGTTCACATGCAAGGCTTAGGGCCTATCACGCAAAAGACTATCCACCGAATTATGTTTTTATGTACTGTTAACTCGTTTATTAACGATATAAATTTTGAATACAAAAATGTTGTTTCGACAATTATAATTATGATCTGAACCAGAGAGACCGGCCCCCACAAACATTATCATTTTTCACAAGAATTGTCAAGCAGAGTCATTTCCAATATAATTATATGCTTCGAGCTAACAATAGATTTCGCGCACGCGGTCCAAGTAGCCTATGACTCGTGTGAAAATGTAGCTGCCTACTCACTCGATAAGGCTTCGTGTGAAAAAAAGTTGAAATTCGGAGAAAATATATTATGAGAAGTAATTTTTTCGGGAAAATGAAAATTATTTTCCATCGTCCGGGAATGAAAATGCGCTTTTTATTTCCCTGGATGGACACGCACCATTTGACCGCTAGTAACTTGGGTACGGATAGTTGGGGAATCACGAGACCTAGGTATGCTCGGGCCCAAATCCATAGAGGCAAGGACTAGATCCATGAAAGCCAAGCAAGGACCTTGATGCCCATGCTTGGATACTTGGCACTCGATCTCAGGTCCATGGAGGTCGACTTGAAGTATACAAAGACCGAACCGAGGATCTCTGATCTAGTGCTTGGATCCTTAACACTCGGCCTCGAGTCAAAGTCTCAGGTCTATCAAGGCTCGGACTAGAACCCCGAGAGTGTTCCACACTCGGGTCCGATCTCTGTGGAACCGGGCCTAGATACCGGGGACTCGGGCATGGACATCAGGGTCCTGGGCTCGCTGCCAAGGACCCGAGAGTAGGTTTTGAGTTTTCCTCATGCCCAAGCATAGAGTTTTTTTTATTTATTTATCTGAGTGTCAAATATTTAGTACTGATTTCTGAATTGTTAAGTATGGATTATTTTCAGTACCAATTTTCAATTGGCTCAATTATTTAAGCGATCTAGGCGCCGAAATACGAGGAAATTATTTGTCTAGGAAACAAATTTCGCGAAACATGGAGCCCAAATATATAATCAATGGACCGCCGATTCAATTATGATCGTCACGTTTTCTCTTTTGGATGCTACTATTTGCTCATAATATGCTATTTTACATTTCTTTGCCGTCTTAATTTAATTAGTGCTACATTAAAAAAAATCGGCTCATATTAATTGTTATTAATTGTGGCCCCAACTAGTGGGGAAGACCGCCGTAGTTCATGCTTTTAATATATCACGCCTATTCTTCAATCTTTGAGAAAGTACTCTCTTGCATTCGTAAACTTTTAATTCTGAGCTCGTGCTAGCCTGCTGGCAAAATAAATGTCTACATTATAAATGCCCTTCACTGAATTATTTGGCTCCATCATAACAAGACAAGACAACACAAGACAATTTTTTTTTTTTTAGGAAAATCTAAGTGCGGTGGACAGAGTTCGAAAAGAATAGTAGCCGGAGTTACTAAAACGCTCATGTTAACAAGCGCTCCGGAGACACTGCTCGAGTTATCTACAAGCTCAAAAAAAAAAAAAAAAACCCGCTCTTTCAAGGCACATCGAGAATGGATGGATCGTACATTTTTAACAAAGTCATCTAGTTAAAATTAGTAAATTAAACTTCCAAAACATGTTTAGTAAGATTTAAGAACTTCGAGTCTCTCTTCCTCCTCCAAACGTTTTCCATGCTCAAAACTTTGCAGGCGCTTGTCAAAAGTAGGCCACACAAAAAAAAAGGGGGGGGGGAGGGGCAGTGAAAAAGCAATGCAGGCCGAGGTTAAAAGCCAGCTTTTTTTTGTCGCCAAATGTCCGGACTCCCATGATTCTCCCTCCCTCCCTCCACCGAAAAGAGACATCATTCGAGCTCATACGATAAAATTCTGGATTTGCCCCCCCAACTCATTCTAAGATTCACTCGCTCGTTTCGTGCGTTATTTGCTCATGCATGCCCGACAGAAAAAAGAGATAGTCTGCTGCGTTCCGTCGCTCGATCAAAAGATGCTTTAGGAGGTTTTTAAAAGCATCTGATTTGACTTTGGTGCTCAGAGTTGTGCGCGCACTTTGCAAGTCGCAACCTGTTCGTGGAGCTACTCGTCGACCTCTCGAATCGTATGAACATACACGGAAGTCTGATGTTCGCTATTGTGAATCCCGGTCGCTTCATGGTTGATGCGTGTTTTGACGCGGGGTCGTCGTTTTCCGTTTGTGCAAACCTGATTCTATAGGTTCCTCTTTTATATTTCTGCTTATTAGGAATTCAGGAGAGAACAAAAACAAAACTACATAATCTTAGAGGAGGCGACCGACCATCTAGGGGTTCTCACGAAGCCGAGTTTTCCGAAGAGCCGGCTCCGGGAAGTCGACAACGGCCGCCCACGAGCCGTTTGTTCACGTGTCACGTCGTGGTTGGAGGTCACTCTCCGGATGCTACGTGGGTCTTTTCGAACCTTCTTATTCTCGAGGAATACTTTGTTCGAAGTTTACCAATAATAACGGATTAGTAAGAGTCAACGAGCCACGTTAAGAGCTTCGGTCCCGTCCATGGAGGGAAATAATAATAATAATAAAAATGAAAATGCCCCTAATTATCTTAATTGATCTGCCAACGATTTCAACAAGAGTGGCCCCATGCCCCATGAAGCATTTGTCTGAAGTTTTGTTGAGAAAATAAAGACAATTAACTATCCTTACTCCTCACTATCGACGTGTAATATTGTAATATCATTTTTCCAACTTTTAATTCATATGATTAAACTCGCGAATATTTACCCCACTCCTCATGTCTTCCATGATTTTTTTTTTATTTGTTCAATTGGATCCCTGAATTATATTCAAATGTTGAGCGCCCATTCTCTCATTAATAGTAAGGCTAGCGTGAACGAGGAATGATTTTACGCCCGGATTAGACAATGTGACATTTCATTTGAAAATGCAAAAAAGTAACACGTGTTCGCGTCTGCTCCACACGATAAACTTCAACAAAATAATTGAACTTTTGGGTTTTTTATGCTTTAGGCAAAAAAATAAAAATAAACACGTGTAAAAAAGACAGGAGAAAAATAGGATGCACCAGCCGGGAATCGAACCCGGGTCTGTACCGTGGCAGGGTACTATTCTACCACTAGACCACTGGTGCTGTTGTTGATAAGGGGCAATTTAAATTTTATTTATTATATATAAACAACATCTCATGAAGAGACTTTTTCGGACCAAGGAAAGGGGGGAGAGAAGCACATTTTGACTTTTGACAGTTCTCTTTCCAGTTACAAATATCATTTGCGCAACCCCAGATCATGTTTTCGCTCCGTTGCGAGGTGCAGATCATGCTTCGGCATGTCGAAAATCAGCCTCTTTTTCAGTTAATTTTTGTTTTTTAATTAAGGCTCCTCAGAGGAATAATCTATGGGATGGCATTTAAGAACTTCTTGGTGGGAAAGAGTTTGCTCTTGTGGAAGGATGTGCTTTTGGATTCAACACACAAAAGCATCCTGAGAAATTTGGAAAAAAAAAATAAAATCTCTGGTGCAGCATTTTTACTTTGTTTAGAATTTACCACAAGTGGACTGTGGAGTGACTCAAACTGGCAGTTTGTAGATTCAAGGCCTTTTGATTCTATTCTATTCTCTTTTGTTCTGCCTCAGCAGGAAAGCAAGCAGCTAAATGGCATTCTGCCTCACTTGAAGAACAGTACAGGAAGCTGAAAGCATTTTGGACTGGTTACATGCGATTTAAGTCTGATACGAGCTGCGCGAGCAGGCACGTTTCCTGAGCTGTTGACGCTAGAATGCGAACGAAATCGAGAGAGAAAAATGCGTCGGAGACGTCGCTTATGGCAAATGTAGAGCGGGTTATGTATGTCGATGCTTTGCCCCCGTGTATCAATTCTGGTTTAGTCGAATGCCCTGAATTGGGATGGGTATGAATTTATTCGCATCAAAAGCATCATCTGCGAGTTCTGGTATTATGCAAAATGAATGAAACTGATACATTCTTTAGGACACCAAAGGAAGAAGGAAAAACTACAGTTCTTTTCATCGGTTAATACATACTCGGTGTATTTCACTATGCTCTTCCAAAAGCAGTTGATGTGGAACCTTTCCGATGAGCTACCCTTGGACCGTCGTTATTGAAAGAGCGAGAAAAAGAAGGCGTTCGTAACGGACGAACTATTGATGACTACAAGGAGGAAGAGGGGCGCCGCAGAGTCCTGGATTTCCCGAAAAGGCGGATGTGGGAATATTGGCCTTATGAGGAGGTATTCTGCCACCTAACAAATTGTCCGAAACGTCGAACTCCTGGAGTCCCTTCAAGTTCAGCACCTCTTTTGGTATCCTGCCCCTCAACTTATTCCGCGAAAGCCGAACTGTCCTCAGTGCTGTGGCATTGCCTAGTTCCACTGGTATTTTGCCCGATATCCCGTCATTCACAAGCTCCAATGTCATTATCTGGTTCAACTTCCCCAAGGACTTCGGTATGGATCCTCCTAACACGTTGTCGGACAAAATCAACAATGTGATTGAGGTCATCGCCTCCATCTCTCCGACATTCTCATCGATCGTGCCCCGGAACATGTTGTTGGAGAGATTGATGGAGTTGAAATGCCCGAGAGGATTCTGGACTCGTTTCAGGAACACGGAGTTAAGGCGGCCGGTGAACCTGTTTGAATGGAGATCGAGGTCCATTAGAAGGGTCAGATTCTTGAACTCACTTGGAATCGGCGAGTGGAAGCCGTTGTTTGAGAAGTTGAGAAAAGAAAGGTTGCTCATGTTTCCGACCCATCGCGGCAGCTTTCCAGTCAATGCGTTGCTCGATAAATCCAGCGTGGACAGAGACGAGGACGATAACCACCTCGGAAGTGGGCCCTCGATCCCAGTCTTTGCCAGAAGCAGACTGAAGAGCCTCATCTCTTGAAACCATCTCGGTATGGTCACTAATCTTAGTGGATTGCTAGAAAGGTCCAAGCTCTGCAGGTTCTTCAATTTCGATAGCTCGGTCGGGATCGGGCCGGAGATTTGATTTCTCGATAGATCAAGGCTCTGGAGGCTCTGTAGGTTCCCGAAGCTCGATGGTATTCGTCCCACGAAATGGTTGTTCGAGAAGAAAATGTCAGTGAGGGTCGTGAGGTGGCCGATAGTGTAAGGCAAGTTGCCACCGAGCATGTTGTTCTCCAGGATCAGCCGTTGAATCTTGGTAAGGTTGCCAATGGAAGCCGGTATTCTTCCTGTCAACTGGTTTTCCGATAACTGGCAGAACACTAAGGATCCGAGTCCTGAAATGGAGGACGGGATGCTTCCGTGTATCTTGTTGCGGTTAAGGTAAAACAACACCAGCGATGAAAGCTCGCCGATAGAATAAGGAATTCGTCCGGTTAGTTGGTTTTCAGACACGTCCAGATACTTGAGATTCTTGAGGTTGCCAATCTCAGAAGGAATGCCACCAGAGAATCTGTTCTGATGAAGATCAAGCTTGATCAGCATTCCCAATTTCCCGATGGAAGATGGGATTTTCCCAGACAATCTGTTTCCCGACAGGCCTAATTCGACGAGTGACCTCAACGTCCCGAAAACAGCCGGAGGAACGGATCCTGAAACATGGTTATCGCTCAAATACAGCTTGTTCAGCCTATGAAGGTACCGGAAAGTCGCGGGGATCGGCCCTGCGAGCTTGTTCGAGTCGAGGAAGAGATGGGCGAGGCGCGAGAGCCTCCCGAGCTCTGGTGGGATCGGGCCTTGTAACTCCTTGAGATTGCTGAGATCGAGAAGCTGGAGTGAGGTCAAGTTCCCCAAGTACGGGGAAAGCGAACCGGACATGTACGTGTCCACCGGGAAGCCGTCGTCGCCCGTGGCCAGGCCCGGGCGCGAGAGGTTCACCACCCGGCCGGAGGAAGTGTCGCACGCGACGCCGGCCCAGGAGGCGCAGCAGTCGGACGACGGAGTCCACGACAGGAGGAGATTGGAAGGGTCCGACGTGATCCCGGACTTGAAGTGGAGCAACGCATCTCGGTCCGCAGGGTGACACGACTCGACGATGATCAGGGCGCGGAACAAGGTCGCGGAAACCGCGAAAAGGAACGGAACCGGCAACTTCTTGGGGCGGCGATTGCTCGAAGCACGCATCTTGGAGGGAGATGTGGAAGTGTTTTGGAACAGAGAGCGAAAAAGGGTGCGAAGATATGTGTGTGTGTCTGTGTGTCTGTGTGTCATGTGAGATTGGTTAGTGCGCTAAGCAAGTGTGGCCATTTTTTGTCTGCTCTGGCCAAGAATCACGAGCTCACTTCCGGGATTGTAGTAAAATAACTTATCTTTCGCCTAAAGCGTGAGTGTTAGCTGTTAGGTACGACTGGAGAAGAAGAAGAAGAAGAAGAAGAAGAGTTCACTCGCAAAAGACGGAGAATGGAGGAGGAGGACCAGGACCAGAACCTTTTTTAACAGCAGAGGACAGTAGTTTCTGTCTGAATTGGAAGTGGGTCTTCCTCTCGAGGAACTGGGCTTGACTTGGTGAATGAACATATTAGTTGGCGACATTACTATTTGCCCGAGCATCCTCACGAGGATCTTGAGTTTCCATGACAGAGACTTCTGTATTTTTTGCTGGGCCAAGAAGGAGCAGAACCTCAGCCTACATTGTCCAGTGTAATTTCCTTTGCTGTTTGCAAAGAAAGCCGGGTTTCCCTCGTCATCCTCTTGCGTGGTTGCGGGGAGAGCGGGAGAGAAAAGGGTTCGGGTTCGGATCCGGGTCCTGGTCCTGGTCGCGTGGATGGATGAAGATGGACCATCAAGCAAAATATTTTTTTTTCCTTGACTTAGTAAGATAAAGCTTAGTTTTTATTTATTTATTTATTTTATGTGGTGTTGTTGCTGTTGCTTAATCCGCACAACAGGGGTTGGGTTCCCAATTATTGCGAAACAGAGAGGTCGTGAATTTGGGGAATGAATCTCGGCGGTACATACTCCCGTGCTCAATCGTCAACACAGGCTGCTGCTCTTCTTAAATTTTGGTCTCGTGTGATTTGATTTGCATAGTCTGTTCAGCTGTTGACAAATGATTTTTTTTTTTTGGGTCGAAAATTGACCAATGATGTTAATTAGGATACTTTATGGTCGAGTAAGGTAATGAGATGTTTTATTGATTCGGTGTTTGAAGAATGATCATGTGATGCTTCTTAATTATTGGAGAGACTAACCATAAGTTTTGGATCATAAAGAAAAGGGATAAGTTCATTAGAAGTCCTAAAACTTGTCACGATAGTGCAATTGAGTCCTAAAACTTTCAAAAAGTGCAATCCAGTCCAAAAGCTTGTAAATTAGTGCAATCAAGTTTTTCCTCTAACACCGTCAATTTATCTAACGAAAAATGCTGAGATGGCATTTTTAAAACTATTATCTCTCCTAGGTGGCTTTTTTTAAAATTATTTTCTTCTTTAAGTTTTTATTAGATGAGATTTAAAAACTTTTAAAAAAATCTAAAATATTATTAGAAAAGAAAAACTAGAAAAACAAAAAGAGAATGGTGGGGGCGGTGGGTGTCGCCGGCCCCGAGCGAGGGTGACCGGCTCGCTAGCCCAACGGAGGCCTCGCCGCCCTCGCCTGGAGCCGGTGACGTTTTACAATTGTACTTTTTAAAAGTTCTATAACTCAATTATACTTTCGTTACAAGTTTTTGGACTTTTAATGAATTTATCCCTAAAGAAATTTAAAAATAATTAAAGATTATTAAGAATTTATGGGCCGGAATATGTTTCGAAACATGATACACGATAAAAACATAACACGGTCAGCTTTTTCATTGTCCAATGACAAAGAAATCCAAGAAAATTGCACTCTTATTCCCAATATTATGGCGTGAAGTCCAATAAAAATGATTTTTTTTTGTCCTCTAAGTATGTTCCTAGTTCTGGGAAAAGAAAAGAGAGGGGAGGGGGAGTGGTGTTGGGCCGTTGGCGGGGGTTGGGGGAACAAGACTGAACCGCCCTTACTTGACCGCTGACCGGTTCGAGGAAGAAACGGTCCAATAGACTAGTTTGACTTTATTTTCATAATTTTGGGCATAAATTTTCTAGATTTCATAGATTTTGTTCTTTTTTTAGAAAAATCGTAAGCACCTTTGAAATTAAACCCGAATCATATTTTTCTAGTTAGAGTTTTATGATGCGATTCATCAATGTCATGATTTCTTCATTGTACACTTGATTTCATTAATTGTGATTTGCATAGGTTTATATACTTTAGACTTGGTCTAATTTCAGAAAATTCTGGAAAAATATAAAATAACCAGCGTGGATACTTAGCAAGCTTTCGTTCTTAAGTTTTGGATGAACTAAGACTAATATTTGATTTCTTGAACAAAAAACGCATACCAATGCAGGATAATGCAGTGCATTTTCCTTGTAGAATTTGCTCGCTCAAAAAAGTTGGATGAAACCTCACAGTAAAGAGCGAAAATGACTTGTGATTATTATTGATATTCATTTTTACATTTCGATATGCAATGTATTATATAAGAGAATCATTACGAATTAATCTTCGATAAATTTCAAATGTAGTATGAAATTCCACAATGGCAAAAATTAGGAAGAATAATTGTTCCCGATAACATAAATTATGTGCATTTACTAAACACATTTCGGTTTCAGGAACAAAAATTTTGTGCAGTTACCAAGCGCGTTCTGATTCTCTATTCATTCAGAGAACATAATTAAAAAAAGTTATTTTAATAAGAGTCACTTTTCCGGATCGGAATGATTGCCATGCGGGCCCTAAGTCGTATTCATGAAGCAAAAAGGGTCTCTCGAAGCATATGGGTGCTTGGATTCACCCTGGGCCAACTATCGGGATGATTGGGCCCACACGTTATTGGGCTCTTACCATCGTGGGCCTTTGATCGATCCCGAGGACGAGAGGGACGGGACAGACAGTCCGTACCGGCGCGTGCTCCGACGCGCCTCGAGTTGCGTCAGACGCGACAGAAAGTGACGAAAAGAAAGGCGTCTCTCCTTTTCATGATTACACCCGCATTACCGCACAAGATCTTCGTAAAGCCCTTTAAATTAATTAATTTCATCCGCGATTAGCGTAATTCTCGCTTAATTTTTCTCTCCCCATTTCCAATTTGGCCCCAGAGTTTTTTTGCTTATTCTTCTTTTTCGCCCACAAAGGGAGATGAACCAAAAAACCGAAGAGATTAATTTATACATAATCGCCAGTCGCCACCACGTAGACGTACACGTATACACAGAATTCAAGGAATTACAGGGCCGAAGCTCTTGCACTCCGCCTCCGACCTCTGATCACCGCCCTGACAGAAGAAGAACCGGGCCGGGCATCTGTACAGGCAATTCCCCGCCAAGCTCACCCTCACCTCCTCCTCGCCGCCCCCGCTCAGCCCCAGCAGCGGCCCCGGTATCGGCCCCATCAGGTAGTTCCCGCCCAGCAGAAGCCTCTCCAGTCGCGCCGTCCCCTGCGCCGGCGCCGCCGCCCTCAGGGCGTACTCCGTCGGTATCAACCCCGAGAACTCGTTGTTCTCCAGCGCCAGCGCCGACAGCCTCGGCATGCCCGCCATGAACGTGGGGAGGAACCCCCTGATCTGGTTATTGCTCAGGTCGACTGCGATGAGCTCGCTCTGGGGGAACAGAGAGATCGGGGATTGTATGGAGTCGAAGCCGTTGGAGGAGAGCGTGACCTGCTGGAGCGACGGGTGTGTGAAGAGAGCGGAGGGGACCGGGCCGGCGAGCTTGTTGTGGCTCAGGTCGAGGACTTGGAGCGAGCTCGCGAGCTGGATGGTCTCGGGGGCTAGTTGTCCCTCCAGGGCGTTGTTCCTCATTGTGAATTGGACGAGGGATGGTGGGAGCGATCGTGGGATTTCACCGGAGATTGCGTTGTCGCTCGCGTCCAGGTAGAGCAGGCTGCCGAGCGAGCTCAGCGCCGCCGGCAACTCGCCGGCAAGCTTGTTGGACTGGACCTCGAGCCGGGTCAGACTCGAGAGGGCGCCGAGGCTCACGGGGATCGAGCCCTCGAGCGCGTTGCTGTCCAAGTAGAGCTCCCCGAGCTCGGGGAGGGAGGAGACCGAGTCGAGGATCGGGCCGGAGAGCGAGTTGCGGGACAGGGCGAGTCGGCTCAGCCGTGTCAGGTTGGAGAGAGAGCCGGGGATGGGTCCGGTGAAGTAGTTGCCCGAGAGGTCGAGGGTCTGGAGGTAAGGGAGGTCCCAGGAGACGGAGGCGAGGGGGCCCGAGTAGCCGGCCTGGTCGAGGGCGAGCTCGGTGAGTCGGCTGGCGCCCGAGTCGTCGGTGGCGTCGCAGCGGAAGCCGCAGGTGAACTTGTCGCTGAAGAGGGCGTCGCAGGGGTCGGAGGCGGCGGCGAAGTCCCACGAGGCGACGCACGAGCCGGGACTCACGGAGCTGGGGTCCAGCGCGCTCTTGAGCTGCCTCAGGACCTCCGTGTCTCCCCAGTAAGTCTCTGCCCGTGCTCCGAGCAAGAGCGACAGCTGGGTCGATAGAAAGAGCAATATCACGGAAGCTCGAGAGAAATGCGGAGTACCCATTTCCTTCGAATAATTTTTGGCAAATCGAGGGGCGATCAGCTGCGAAGCTCCACAAGGAAGAAGATAAAGAGAAAAGGCAAAGAGTGCTCTGCTTTTGCAGCAGAGAGAGAGAGAGACAGAGAGAGAGAGAGAGAGAGAGAGAGGGGAGGGAGGGGACAGGAGAGGGAATTGATCGGCTCTTGACCGTCCGATCGAAGAGGATGGAGTGGGGAGTGAGAATTTAATGGGTGGCGAGCAAAACAGTACAAACTACAAAGTGGGGAACCAGCATTGGCAATGGCGATGGCAAAGGCAGGGGAAGAGAGAGAGAGAGAGAGAGAGATGTCCTGAACCCAGTGATCTTTTTATGTGAGTGTGAGTGGACTCACGGGAAAAAGTCTGTCAGAGCCCTCCCCTCCCCCTCTCTCTCTCTCTCTCTCTCTCTCTCTGCAGTCCTCAAAGCTCAAATTGCCATGGAGGATTTGAACTTATATGCGTGTCTTGTAGCGAGAAGAAGAGGAAATGAGAGAATAATAAAAACAGAGGGTGGTGGTCAATGTCATAGAGGGGACACTGGTCTAAGTGGTGGTTCAATTCAAAGTTGCGAATTGGGGAAAAAAAAAAGGGTTCTGTCCCGAGGGTAGTAACCACCTTAAATTTCTCATTCATAATGACACGAGATTATGCTACCTACTGGGCCCATGACGGGTCATGCCCTGGAACATCAAGCAATAATTTCAAGCAATGGCGCGCTTCGAGAGAAAGTTTGCTCTCGAGGCAGCTTTAGCCACATAAGAAAATGTCATCATTTTTTCAACCGGAAGGTAATGTTGCGTTTCGTTTACCCCGCTCTCCCTTGTCTGGTGGCTGAGACAATGGAAAAGGAGAAGGGCCGAATCACTGAGCGGCGGTTGTCATGTGTCATCGAACCACTTCTCAAAGATCCTCCAAGCTGTATTGAGTCCTGATTACGGTACCTAACCCCAACCCTTCGGAAACTGCATGGACACTCAAAGCAAATCTCATCATTGGGACTTTTCAATAATTGGAATTAGAACCAAATCAAACGTGTCTTACTTTGTATTCGTAACGCATAGGGCTCCGGTGCCAAACACCTTGTGGCCCCATCTACAGCTATTCTTGGCTGTAGGTCTATTGGACATCATGCGTGGCATTGCTATCTAGACAACTTCCATTAGTACAACTACGCCCCCCGAAATACCGATTTCTTGTTTCTTCGTTTTGTAGGAATACCCTGTTTCCAGCTTTTACAATTATTATCCCTACTTTTAAGTTGCATCTCCCATTCAAATTTGCCCAAATTGCCCCCACCCACAAAATATCACACACGCGCACTCTCTCTCTCTCTCTCTCTCTCTCTCTCTCTCTCTCTCTCTCTCTCTCTCTCTCTCTCTCTCTCTCTCTCTCTCTCTCTCTCTCTCTCTCTCTCTCGCGCGCGCAACAAAAAGCTCCCACCCATAGGTCCAACACCGCATGTCCAAGTAAAGTTGAGAAATGCGTGAGGGCAAATTGGTCTTTTTAGGTTGAGAAATGCCAAAAAACCTAGTGGAACCATAATTTTTTACATGGGAAGTAAAGTTGAGTCCCTTCACAAGTTGAGATAAACATTTTGCTGCTTTCTCTGTACCTGAGCATTGTGTAAAGTTTATCATGAAGTAGCAAGATTGCGTTCAACAAGCGTGGCTCGACGCTCTGGATATGTTGTGTTTCAACTAGGGTGTCATTTTGAAACTCCCCCCCCCCCCCCCAAAACAAAAAAAACAGAAAAAAAGGCCTAGGGTGTCATAGCGAAAGCGTCCTCTAAACCGAGGGCATCCATATCCAACTCAAAAAAGAAAAAAAGAAATAAGAAAAAAAAAAGGGCAAACCTTAATGCACTGCTAACATCATAGCACAACAAATTTCATGCATCCTATCCTATTCTCGGTCTTCATATGAGCGGTGGAAGTAGGCAAAATCTAGATAACAAAGAAACTCCCATTAATCTTTAAGAATGAACTCAATGATTGACCATATGTATAAGAAGAGAGAGACATAACCTGAGTATCGTTCACTATCACAAAAAGGTGGCAATACCCATCAAATAAGAAATGTTCCTGGACCATTTCTCTTTGCTTTTGTCTTTTTGGCTTGGAAATATCTGCACATTCAAAGGCAAGGGATCTAGATACATCTGTCATCTTGGCATCTTGTCCATGGAGGAATCGAATAAAGAGTAAATATTCTGCTCTCATCAAAGAAAATTACAAGCAGATGAAATTACCATCAAACCAGATTGCTCGGGGCCCCCTCTGGTGACCACTCGAAGATGCGATTTACTCCGCGGCTTTCTTTGGCAAGCTTCGCCAAGTGGTGCCTCACAGATCTCTCGTTTATTCCAAATGATAGTTTCACACCTTTCACCTGTTAATTATTATTATAAGCACATCTTTCAGTGAAACTCGCAAAAGCCGGCGCTTTGATACATGAGCAGAGCGTCCTTTGCAACAGCGGAGCTACAAATATGAGGTCAAGCAGCCCAAAACATAATTCAAGGATGATGGTACCTCGATCAAGCAGTTTGTAGTTAGACGTATGTGATTTCCTCCAGAAACTGCTGTCCCATTCACAAATATTGAACACCTTCCGAGATTCTTTAAAAAGAAAGTTCCATCTCTCTCCAGCTTGATAAGTGCCTGAGTAAAGTGAAAATTGTAGTCATCCAAATTTCCAGATACGACGTGAGGAGCAAAGAGACGTTTAACAGCTACATGGACCAATAAAATAGAAGAAGATAGGAAATCGAATTTTTCACTCTGTAGACCATCAAGCATCCGTTGAAGAGCACGAAGGGCAAACAATTGGAACAAGCGGATTGTCATTAAAGAGAGAGTTTGCGAGAAAAATATTACTGCAAAGACAATAACAGATAAGCCAATAGGGTATTATCACACCAAGCAACCGCATACAAATGATCAAAAAATAATGTCTATCCCATGCTTACAAAGTTACAAGTGCCAATGGTATATTAAAGCTAGAAAAATAGTGAAAAATTGCGTGCGTCAAAGGCATGAGATAGAGCAACCGGATTGTCATTAAAGAGAGAGTTTGCGACAAAATATTCAGAAAAGTGAACTGCAAAGGCAATAACCGATAAGGCAATAGGGTATTATCACACCAAGCAACCACATACAAGTGATAAAAAAATAATGTCTATCCCGTGCTCACAAGTGCCAAGAGCATATTAAACCTAGAAAAATAGTGAAAAAGGTCGTGTCAAAAGCATGAGATAGACCAACTACTCAACCTGCCGTCTAGATATTTTGTTAGTTCCTCCTCCTCTTCCCAAGTCGATATCAACTTGAAAATCCTCTGTTTCCCTGCCAAGTACGACCTGACAAGCAGAAGCATTTTTCAATTCCAAACAAAGAAAGGTGACGATCATCAGGCCAATGAGGAATTGTATTAAGCATACCAACCAGGCGAACACTGCTTTACAGCAAATAGGAATGTTTCACAACTAGAGCAGCCTAGGACTTTTTAAACCTTAGAACACAACAGTTAACATCCCACCATTTATATAGTTTCTAAGCTGACACTGTCACAAGGAATAAGTTCAAATAAGGCCACGTGGCACCTATGCATAAGAAACTTAATCACCAGAAATGTGTCCTTCGACATGTCATAACCTGTTGAATCTGGTTTGTTCCGACACTTACAGCTAGGTCTGGTACCATGAGGAAGGTCTGCCTTGCAGTAAATATTGCATTATCAGCTGTACTATGAACATTTGACTGCTTTGAACATACAACAACTTCATCGAAAAGCTTATAGTTCCAATGTCATGCATTGGTACAATAAAGAATAACCGCAGGTGGAACAGGGATAATGGAACAAGCAACACAATTCATTGCTAGATAAAGTTCCCTGTACAATGTGCAAGGGGATTGTTTCTTTGCCTACCGACCCTAGACTACACTATGCTTTCCTGGGGTTTCTTCAAATCACAGCGCATATGAAGATTAAATGAAATTCCCTACTAAATAGACTCATTAAGATCAGATTGAAGAAATGCTCCACTTGTCATATTCGCAAGTGCTTTATGCTGCTCGAAGCAATAAATGTAGAGGATATTCCAGGTAGCAAATAGCAAAACCCATAACTCAAATCAAAGGTTCTAAGTTTGAATGTGCAAAACAATCTTAACTATTCATAAAAAAGCAGATCATCTTAGTCCTGATATTTTAATGGACGTGATATAACAGCGTAGATTCCAGTTGGATATGTAATTTGACGTTACAGGACAAATCGTTTTAAGAAAAGGAAGTAGCTCCATATAATTCTCACAAGCCCTTGAGTTAGACTATCTGCAAATAATGATCACCTCATCCTTCCTGATATAATGTTTTGAATTCTGGCCATATAAAATTGCAAGTGGACTTCCCGAAGCAATCGCTTTTTGTATGGAAGATCGAGCACGTCGTTCCAACCTAATGATGGACTCCTCTTTATCCTCATGTTGATACCTGAAGACTAAAGATTCAAACAAAAATAAAGAACTGAGTTTATGTTGTATAGCATGGTTTCCTTTTCCTATGAAAGGCAAAAGAAAGCTTTAATCATCAGTCACTTTTGTGATAAAATCTGATCAAACTCCTATTAGTAACTTGTGCAGTTGCGAAATTAGAATGTGTGCTGTGTGACAATGGAATGAATGTCTACACATGGAAGTCCCATGCAAAGCCAAAAGCAACAATGAACTTTGTTATAACCAAATCCAGCTGTGTTACCTTCTCCATTAACATAAGAATCTTGATAATCTGGATACAAATCCAAGCTATGTATCTGAAATTAAATATCAAACATTTAAAAGAGGTGGAACATATATATGCAAGTATGCAGGAATGAGAGAAGGCAATAATGCACCGAGGCAGATTGCAGCGCCACATGGAGCATGTACTCTGTCCGCCCGCTTGCACTCTTTTTGTTTGTGTGTGTGTGTGTCTATGTGAGAGAGAGAGAGAGAGAGAGAGAGAGAGAGAGAGAGAGAGAGAGATTCAAAAGTACAATAATCGAAAAATACCATTTTCCAAATGTCGGTTAGCTTAGAATCATCATAATCACTTTCACACTCTTTGTCGTCGAGTCTTGACAGGCTACTGTCTAATCCATGAAAAACAGATAAACCGGAACATTCACCACTTGAGAAATCGTCCACCGGATTACATTCTTTGAGGGACTCGCCCGTAAGTGATTGCTCTGTAATATTTTGATCTTCAGGTTCTCTATTTAAGGGACTTGTCTCTGCAGGAACATCAATGTCCACTGTGGTAACCACAATAGCAGTTTCCATATCGGGAAACACAGTTTTCACTCCACAACTAGCAGCGAGCTTGCTTGAACCTTCATCTGGCAGTTTGTGTTGTTCCACTACTCGAAAATATATGGAAGTATCGGGTGGATTTTCTTCTGTCTTGAGGAGGCTTATTTCTTCCTTGATTTCATTGATACCAGGTGACGAAGCATCACCCTCGGAATCTTTGTGGCTTTGACATATTACAGACGAAAAAGGTACTGTGGATGAGGCTAAATCATCATTCCATGGAATGTGTGGATCCTCGCAGTTCAGTGAGCATACCCTCATTTTGTAAGATATTTCTCCAAGAACATGAATAGATGATTCATCACCTTCTAGAGAATTCAAACTGTACTCTCTGTATTGAGCAGGCTTTGACATGTCAGAGACAACAGCAGTTGCTGAAAATATGAAAT
Organism: Rhodomyrtus psidioides; assembly: GCA_021437785.1. Lineage (NCBI taxonomy): Eukaryota > Viridiplantae > Streptophyta > Magnoliopsida > Myrtales > Myrtaceae > Rhodomyrtus > Rhodomyrtus psidioides. The sequence continues at coordinate 3,054,562 of JAILYB010000040.1, read as the reverse complement.
CCTGACTTCCAAGACACATCTCTCTATCCAGTTTTGGATCTTGAGAAACAAAAACATCTCCCTCTTGTCCATCACCATCATGGTTCATCTCATGCCTGTACAATATATCAGAACAACCTTCATCTTCATCTAAATCCATTTCACTCGCCATATTTAATACACAGTTTGAGAGATCAACATGGTCATTTTCTGAAGTAGCAACAGATACATGAACTTGACCATGGGTAAGCTTGTCTGGCAGTACCTGTCCTGAAATTGCAGTTTTATCATGGTTTGATGAACTTGCGTTCAGACTATCCAACTCATCATGAAGTGCATTTCTTTTATCACCTGCACTCATACTCAACAGCTCTTGATCTAAAATTTCCTCAGTTTCTCTCGACAAGTTAGGGGAGGAGTTACTCTTTGGGTGTGTAGTTGTAGCACCTGATTTACCAGGAATACAGCACTTCCTGAAGTCAGCACAATCTTCACATATAGAACCACAGTTATGAGCATCGTCTTGTTCAAAAGCGTGATAATGGTCACTTTTTCCTGATTGCTTGACTGAGAGGAGTGGAAACTCTCCAGGATGACCAATGTAGTAATCCTTTCTGACAGAATCATTTTGCTCACTTGCTTTAGTTGGATCAGGATTCAGACCATTTATGTTGTGCTGGATGCCCATCTTTATATCCTTAAGTAAATTATGGCTCCTAATGAGGTGTTCATAAACAAAATCTTCGAAACCCTCGAGAGACTTAGCTTTGAGAAAATGAGTAAAATGAGGAGCACTATTTTGACTTTGCATTCGCTTACTCCTGACATAATAAAATCGACAGGCATTTTGAGATTTTCCTTTTGCATGAGTGTCCATTTTTTCTTTGCATCCCCCAGATCTCACACCGGAGAGTTCAAACTCAGTCCCTCTCATTGAAGCTTCAGCTGAATCAGGACTTGCATGTCTGTGATGCTGGACATCCGTCTTGATATTCCTAACTACGTGATCCCTGCTGATAGGGTGTTGATAAACAGAATCTTCAGAACCCATACCATTAGCTTCGGATGAACGAGAAATATGAGGACCGCTATTTTGGTTGCGCGCTCTCTTCCTCCTTGCATAACAAAATCTCCAGGCATTTTCAGATTTTCGTTTTACTCTAATATCCACAGTTTCGTTGCATCCTCCGGATCTCAAACCAGACGATTCAAAGTCGATGCCTGTAGAAGTTAAAGTTTCAGCTGACATTACGCGGCCAAGGAGGAGCGATTGTGGACTGGCGTGAATGTTCTAACACTGAAGTTCCAGGGTAGAAGTGGAGTGCTTCTCTAGAGCTCACGGTGCGTCGGGCAAAGCACCGCTAGCTACAACATGGACACAACTAAACACTTCCATATTTGATTGCACAGTGTGCACGACATAGCATTTCCACACACATAAACCCACCGTCATTCTTCCACAAACTTACTGATCCACAAATGCGTATACATTTTCCATCGTGCCAAGCCAACTCGAAGCATAATCCTACATATGCAATTCGGGGAAGGTTTGATTTCTCAATAACAATTGGCCGAAAGGTGCATTGTGCACACTCCTCTGGGAACTTCAACACGAGCGGAATCAACTATCAAACACAATTTCCGGCTACCCAATCAGCGACCAACCGCGACGCGACATAGCCGTTCAGCCGTTCCTGACAACTGATTTGACGGATTTAGACATCCTATCCAATCTCCGTCGTATCTGACCCGGCAAAGCTAGCGAAGATCGTCAAAGATCAACCAAACGCAACTTCCATTTCAATCAGCAGAAGGCGACCGCGGAGGGCATGTTACTCCGCCCATCGGAGACGAGAGTCAAGCAGCTTACCTGAAAATCTCGAGAGAGGAGGTTCTGAAGCAAGCGCCGCCATCTCTAGCAGAATTCTCAACCTCAAAATTCGAAATGAGGGGAGCGAGAGCGAGAGAGAGAGGGAGAGAGAACGTTGTTGCAATGGAAGCAGCGCGTGACCAATTGGAGCGTTTTCAGTTTTACCGGGAACTGCAAAGCGGGAAGATTGGGAACGACGACGTTTTTAAGAATGACTTCTGGCAAGGAAGTCATTTTTTTCAGCTTTTGCTTTGAAGTGGAAGTTGAATTTTCAGTTTCTGCTTCAGAAGTTGATTTATGGTAGAAAAATGCGTTTGATAACAATTAAAAAAGACGATGTTCGAAACATTATGAAAAAAATGTTTTGACCGTTGGCAAGCCGCGGCCGGCGACCGGTGGCGGTGACCGGGCGGCGGCGGCCGGCGGTGGCGGCGACCGGCGGCGGGCGACCGGCGGCGGCAGCGGGCGACCGGCGGCGGCGGCGGCGACCGGCGGCGGCGGTAGCGACCGGTGGCGGAGACCGGCGGCGGCCGACGACCGGCGGCGGCCGACGACCGGCGGCGGCGACGGCCGACGACCGGCTGGTCCCGAGAGAATGACTTCTCAAGGGGAGAAGTGAAAATTTTTTACTTCTCAAAATCACTCAAAAATCTTGCCAGAAGTTAGAAATCTTGCCAGAAGTAGAAAATCTTGCCAGAAGTCAATTTTTTTACCAAACGAATTTCTACTTCGGCAGTATTTTTATCAAACGAATTTCCCTGCCAGATCGGCTTCTGGCAGGGAAATTGAGAAGTTGGCAAGATTTCATGCGCACAAAAAGCCAAAATAGAAATAGATTTTATTGGTTTTTAATTATACTGATTTTTCTCGTGCTCTCTATAATTAACCGAAACAAATCTTACCATTTGAATGTCATATTTATTATTTACTTCTCTATTTCTCTTTTTGTTCTTTTCTAAGAATCCATTTATTTAGTAAAAAATAAATAATTTCACAAATAATTTCCTATAAATGATCGTTTGAAAAAAATTAACAATTAAGAAATATTTTCATTACTAACAACAATTTATATCTAAACATTTTTTTGGGCAATGAGTTTTTTTGTTATTATTTTCATTCATTCCCTTTTATAAGCAATATAAGCGTTCATTGTTAGAAACAAACGCAACCTAAGTATGTCTTAAGAACTATGGCGCAAATTTCAGGTGCTTACAATTGAATAAAGTCAAAATGAGTCCAAATCGTCAAATTCAAATTAAGCAAAGAATTCAAAGTTATGGTTAATCTAGGCAACACAATGTATTTAAGGCAAATCCCAAAAAAATAAACCACTTGTTCATAAAACCAATTGGTTCCCACCCTTCTCACTTGCAAAGAGGGAGGTGGCGAGTTCGATTCTCCACCTTCTTGGGGGGTTAGGGATGGGGAGTCAGAGATACGTAAATGAGAGCAGAGTTTCGCAACCTATACATAGCGCATACAGTGTGGCTTGTAAAATAGAATATGACAGGATAGAATAAGACAAAAAAAAATCGCTTGTATCACTTAAAATGATTAGGAAACGAAAAATGTCTTTGTTATTGACAATAATTTATCTCTAAAAATTTTCTTAGACAATGAAAATATCTTTTGTTCATTCATTTTTGTAAGCAATATAAGCGATCATTTTTAAAAAAATACTTTCAAATCATTCACTTTCCGCGAAACAAAAGGAGCCTAAAAATTTCTCTTCTAACTTTTGATGGGGTCTTACTTTGCTATCGCTAAAAGACGGTTAATGACAGGTGCAAATTAAATAATCCTCCCATGAGATCGCTCTATCAAATGAAACAAATCCCTGTGAACAAAAACCATACCTCGTCGAAAGGACGGCGTTGTTTTAAAGATCAGAAGGACAGGGACTCAGCAAAATACCAAAAGAACAACTTGTTGGAAAATATGAAAAATGGAGTAACAATGTAGTCGGACTTTGAGGCGTGTAATCACTCTCTTTTAGGGCTCCACTAAGTTGCTATAGGCTTCTGGCAAATTCCCTTCAGGATACGACAAAATCACGACGGGAATACTGGATAGCAATTCCAGTAAATCTTAGGAGTGAGCATGGTTCCAGGGTAGAACTGAGAACCTGAAATCGGAACCTGTAGGAACCAATCTGGTTCTAGGTTCCAAGGTATATATAGTAGGTTTCATGTTCCAAAAATCAAGGAACATGTTCCAATAGGTAGGTTCCAGGTTCCACTACATGGAACCTGAACCCTAGATCTTGATTGTGTTTTTTTAGTATATATTTCCGTACGATCCTATAATGTTCTATGGCGTTCGATGATGAATATATAATCTAGAGCCAAATAAATTTTTATGTTCTAAATTCTAAAAAATGAAGAACCTATTCCAACGAGTTAGTTTCAAGTTCTAAATGTGGAACCTAAAACCACTCACATCTATTTTTCCTTAACTTTTGTAGTATTTACTCTCATGTTGCTTAACTAAAAATGAAAAAAATAAAAAATAAATAAAAGAAATTGATAGGTTTTCGGGTACCCTGGAACCGACCCTAGAACCTGTGATATGGTAGGTTCTAAGTTTCAGGATATGACGGGTAGGCTCTAGGTTCCAAAAAATGAGGAACTTGTTCTGACGGGTAGGTTCCAAGTTCCAAGTGGAACCTGTAAAGAACCTAGAACCGCTCACCCCTAGTAAATCTCCTAAAATTCTCTGCGAAATAATGAAAAGATGGTTATATCTCTTTTGAAGGAAAAACGTAAAATGAAAAGTTGATTTTGAAACTGAACGAAATTGTCTATATATAAAGCTAATAAACACACCTCTTGGTTCGACAAAAAAAAAAAACACATCTTGGTGTCTAAACTGTCCATGTACAAATGCAACTATTCGTGTTCGAAACATCGCACCAATTCATGTTGAAAAATTACAATTATGACATGACCGTTCATGGTGATAACAGTCATTCGGACACAATTGTTTGTAAGTAACAACCGCCGTTCGGACGCAACTGTTCATGTCCGAACAGTCACAATTTAAAAAATATATAATATAATTTATTTAGAAATAAATAAAAAATAATTGAGAATTATTTACGTCCGTGGCGCGCAAAGTGCGAAGCGCGACAAAATCGCTCAATCACATGCGAGTATACTGGGGTCTAGCCCACTTGCCCATTTCTTTATCTGAAAGGCGATAGAGCATTCTAATTAATAAAGATGCTTTCTCTCTCCCTTCTATCCTATATGGGATACAAAAAAGGCATTATTTCGTTTTGTTTTTCAGACAAACAACAACAATACTCAGGAGTTTTGGATAGTCTAAGGTTGGCTTTCGCCTTCAGACCAGAAAGAGGCCGTTTGTTCCGTTTACCGAGTTGCCGACCGCCGATGCGAAAGGGACGACGGCACCCCAAACCAAGTAAAGAGAACGCTTGCTGTCACAAACCCTATTGCAATTGTGCCAATTCAGTCCTAAACTTTTTTTTTGGCCGATTCAATCCTAAACCTTTTGCAATTATGCCAATTCAGTCCATCCGGCGAATTTTGGCCGACGACGCTGACGTGGACGTCGACCGGCCAGCGACTTAATATTTTAATTTTTTTTTGAATTTTATAATAATTTATTATATATTTTTTGATATTTTTAATTTCTTTATTTTGTTCTTTTCTTTTTTTCTCCTCCCCTGTTCGTCCTCCCTCCGATCTTCTTCCTCCCTTCGATCTTCTTCCTCCGCTCCGGCGATCGGCCAGAGTACGGCTGGCGAGATCCTTGCCGGCTTCGCCATGGCCGGGCGAGGCCCGACCTCGCCGTGGCTGGGCGAGGTCGAGCCTCGCAGTGGCCGGGCGAGGCTCGCCTTGCCAGCCCAGAGCTGGGCAAAGACATCGGAGATCTAATCCGTAAAAGTGATGAAACACACACAGACACATACATAGACATAGAGAGAAACAAAGAGATAGCGAGTCCGTCCCTTGTCATTTGTCCGAAAATATATTCGGTCGGAGCTGAGCTTGAATCAGGAGCGAACTGGAGCTTGTATGAATGGGAGGTCCTGAAGGCAGAGTAAAATTGTCAAGATCGCAAGGATTACAGAAGTGCAATTAGTTGGATTAGTGGGTAAAAGACTCCACAGGGGTCAGCAAACGAATGCCAATTTCCATATCAACTCTGATTAGGACAGATAACTTCGACTGGTGGGAGGGGATTGGAGAAGTGCAACAGAGCTGTCCAATTTTGAAGCTCATGGAGCTTCTTCCTCCCTTGCTGTTGTTAATGTCCTCTCATGATTGGCCCCACTCTCATCCAAAGCGTCGCAACAAGAGGAGCTGGTAAATCTTGACCCTCTCATGGCTGGCCTCACTCTCGCCCAAATCTGGGCTGGCGAGGCACCCAGCCACCGCGAGGCTCGACCTCGCCCATCCACGGCTAGGTCGGGTCTCGCTCGGCCATGGCGAAGCCGGCAAGGCTCTCGCCAGTCGTACTTTGGCCGGTTGTCGGAGCGGAGGAAGAAGATGAGAGGGAGGAAGAAGATCGAAGGGAGGACGAACAGGGGAGGAGAAAAAAAGAAAAGAACAAAATAAAGAAATTAAAAATATCAAAAATATATATTAAATTATTAGGAAATTAAAAAAAATAAAATATTAAGTCGTCGATCGATCGGTGTCCACGTCAGCGTCGGCTGGCCAAAATTTGCCGGATGGTCTGAATTGGCACAATTACAAAAGGTTTAGGACTGAATCGGCAAAAAAAAAAATTTATAACCGAATTAGCATAATTATAATAGGTTTAATACTTTTTTGGTAATTTTCCCGGAACCCTCCGAATGTTCTTCGAAAGCCTGTTTCATCTTTTCGATTTTCTTCTTCAAATTTATATTGAAATGTGATGTTCTAAACCCTTCACCCCGTAACACGTAGCATCAAATTCCGTCATTGGGGGCGAAAACACAAAGAGGACGGCACTTTCGTGCGGCAGCTGTGCCTCTAGAGGAGCTAAGTAATTTGCCAGAGCCAGGCGAACTTTCAAAGGATAACATATTTCTTTTGAGACGGGACGTAATATCGTGCAAGTTCTTGCACGATATTGTCCGCTTTGGGCTGTCGCCCGCCGGGACAGCCTCTCCTGCCATCCCAACCCACCCTCAAGGTTTGGCCCCACACGCAGTCGGGGGTCGGCTCTGATACCACTTAGGGTTTGGCCCCACACGCTGTCGGGGGGTCGGCTCTGATATCACTTATAAGTGCCGAGGTCCCACTTACACGATATTATCCGCTTTGGGCTTTGCAACCCGCACGATTTTGCTTTCAGAGCACTTAGCACGGAAAATACCTCACGCAAGTTAAGGGCCTCCCAAGCCTTATAAATCTACCCAAGACCTCCCCTAAGTAACGTGGGACTAAGGGGGAGGGATGTTACACGGGAAGGAAGAGGCAACTTGCTTGCAATGTTCAAAGTTAGGTAGAAGGCGTAAAAATAGGACGGGGATCCTCTATCCTGTATGATGCTTTCCTCGGTGTCACGACAGGTCTAAATCTTTTACGACAACCTCATTTATGTAAAAATCAATGGTTGAGATTTATCGAGACAGGGGCAGAAGATCGCCTTCCCTAAAAGTGTATTAATCTTAGCTGTTATGAGTGATAATAATGTACCAGCAGCTGCAAAGTAAAGTTCTTGTGCCGCCCTATGTTTGTTCCTCGACCGCTCCTGATAGATCGATCACGTCTGGTAGAGGTTGTATCTTTTTCGCAGCCGATTAGTTAGATGTAAAAATCTAGAGAATCCGTGAGACCAAGCTCGCAGTGAAGGGACGGAGGTGGAGAAGTTTACAAAATCGGTGAATACATCGTCCTCTAGGTAGGGAGGAAGTCGGACATCGCCCGGAGTGCGCACATGTCAAGTTGTGTATAAATCCGGTACCGCGGTCCGATCGGAGTACTTGTTTGGAATCGCCCTGCTGAGTTGATTTAAAGGCAAGCATCCTTTGACCTCTCCAAACTATGAACTCCTGCTTCAGTGATTATTTTGCTGAAGATCTCTTGCGAAACCCTAGGAATACTTCCATAGATCTTCTCGGATAACGTTTCTGTTCTTGGGAACAATTTCTTAGCAGAAATAGTTTTTTTTTTCTTTTTGATTCTGTCCGTTGAGAACGGTTTTTGAGCAGGAAAAATATAAATGGTGATTGCACAAAATTTCTATTATCCGGAATAGAAAAAGAGCAGAAATGCGTTTGGTACGACTCTAAAAAAATTTATGTTCCCAAATTTTTTATTTAATTATAAAAAATCAATGGAGGCAATTGTGGCGGCTGCTGGCCTAGCGGCAGGGACGGTGGGCTTTTGACGGTAAAGACGAGTACTAAGCTGCATTGAGCCTTTTTTTTTTTTTTAAGATGACATTGTCTTTCTTTTTTGTTCCAATTAGAAATTATTAACCGCGCACAAACAAGGATTTCTATTCTTTTTTTGTATCGGAGAACAAAAGAAGAGGAAAAAATAGAGAATCCTATACGTTACCAAACAAACCCTTTGGACACTGATAATATCCATCAGGAACAGCCCCAGGCAAAGCGAGACGTGATTCAGCAGCAAGAAAAGGTGGCTCGAAATGAGGTTAGAAAAAGCCCAAAAAAATAAAAAATAAAAAAAATAAAAAAGGAAAAGGAAAAAGAAATGAGGTTAAAAAAAGCAGCAGACATCGAACCCTACTCTACTCCACTCACGAGAGCCTCTCTTCTTCCCACCGATGCTGCAAACAGTTTTAGCTACCGAACAACTCCTCTTTTCTCGTCCCTCTGCTTCTATGGCAAAATTTTTCTCTTTGATCTCCTTTCTCCCACCTTCTGAGAAAGTATTCAAGCCAAGGTCGGAACAGAGCGAGAGATAGAGAGAGAGAGAGAGAGAGAGAGAGAGAGAAGAAAAAAAAAGGCAAAGGAAAAGAAAGATTGCGAACCGATTTCGGGACATCTTTTGATCTTGGGACGAACTTTGTGTTAAGATTCGACGCACAATAACAAAGTAAAGTGTAAAATGAGAAAGAGAAATTGAGATAAGCATCGCTTAATAGGACTTTAGAAGTTCAACCCAAAAGTTTGAATCTAATATCTTAGTGATGTGCACTTGTGTTCACCCTGTGTCCACGCGGTGGTTTCCGTGTTATTTCTCGATATGTGATTTAGCGTAATTCATTGGATGAAACCTTGGATCGTGTCTGGAATTCTCGTGTCATGTTGGACACCTTCTTAAGGGAACCAAAGTCAGCATCACCTAGTGATTGGTCCTTCTCCTCCTGCTTTTCTTGATTATTTACCTTAATAGCCCTATTCGCGCATGACTCCGGTTCTTGAAAAAGATGAGAAACCATCTTCCTTTATAGCTTGAGAGAGAGAGAGAGAGAGAGAGCAGGAGGAGGAGGAGATGGGTAGAGGGAAGATAGAGATACAGAAGATAGAGAACGACACGAACAGGCAAGTGACCTACTCGAAGCGAAGGAATGGCATCTTCAAGAAAGCCCACGAGCTCACCGTCCTCTGCGACGCTAGGGTTTCCATCCTCATGCTCTCCGGCAACAAGAAGCTTCACGAGTACATCAGCCCCACCATCACGTAATGAATTTTCTTTCGCACTTTCCCCTCGTTCATATCCTCGTCTCTCTTCCTTCTTTTCTCGATCGCCACAACGTGCATGGGGGTGTGTGTGAATTCAAGATCGATGGGACTGATTTCTTCTCTCTTTCTTCTTCTTTGCTTATTCTAAGCTCTCGCTAAAGTTTTCGCTGCTTGTTCAGGACTAAGAAGATGATTGATGATTACCAGAAGGCTCTTGGGATCGATCTGTGGACTAAACACTACGATGTTCACTCTCTCTCTCTCTCTCTCGCTCATTCTGTTCCACACAGTCTTGTTGATGTTTCTTCAAGAATCGTGGTTTTATGTATACAGAGAATGCAAGAGGAGTTGAGGAAGCTAAAGGAGGTCAACAACAATCTCCGGAAGGAGATGAGGCAAGTTTATAGTTAAGCTTGGATCAGCAATCGGCTAATAGAAAATGAAAAGGCCCCCTAAGGGCTCAAACTTCTTGTGATTCTTTCACAAAATCTACACTTAGATTGTCAATATTTGAGGGGAAAATATCTGTTATTCTGTTCGCAGGCAGATATTGGGCCATGATTTGAACGACCTGAGTTTCGCGGAGCTGCACAATCTCGAGCAAACGATCGAGTCTTCCGTTCATTCGGTGCGACAAAGAAAGGTTACATCTTCGATGCACCAACCACCCTTACCATTAATTTGCTGTATTGCTCGCTAGGAAGGTCAGTCGGACAAAGCGATGGAGGTTGGGTTGAAGAATTGCTAAACTAGACAGCACTAATTATGGGATTATGCCCTAGCTTGGTGTCTCAAGGTGCAATGCTATCTGGAGGTGGATCGGTAACAAAGACCGAGGATACACCAAAAAAAAAAAAAAAAAAAAAAGAACTTATCATTTCCAATTTCTTCTTTCTCCGTTTAAAATGCAGTAAAGTGAATTGTCTTGAAACTTGTTGTCCAGTTTCAACTTCTGAGGTTCTGGAAAACCTAGCTGTGTGAAGCCAGTCTAGATAGTCAACTACTTGCATGCCCCCAAGAAACTTTTAAGCGTTTGAGCAAGTTTGTATCTGACATGCATAAAGCTTCTGTTTGAATTAGCCCCTTTCGGTTCACCCCCCACCTTCTCCATCGGATCAACATCTGTGCACTCTCTTTTTCTAATGTCTCTATCCAAACATGGTTTATATTTTATCTGAGACTTGATCGTCAACAGAAATTATCATAGATGTAGACGCGACCACCGGCTATAACCTCAAACAGATGTCCGGTCCCGGACCTGTCTTTGTTGGTAGTAGCGTTTGGACCTCACTTTTGTTTGTAAGATTATGATTCTAGAGCAGTCTATTAGCATGATTAAAGGCAGCAGTTACTATTAGGGGCTTCCATTATTTTTAGACCAGTTACATCGTGTTGCTGCCAATGATGCATCGCACGGCGAAAAATCCGTCGCTACTTGCTGTGCCTCTAGGAAGTTTGACGGATCAATAAGTAGATATGCGTGTGTTTAACATGGACATATCTGTGTGCGCTACCATATAGGAAATAAATGCCCCGTATAAATTGATTGTTTAATTGATCAACCAAACTAGAAATTCACAGCTTATTTAAGCTAACTATTCCATTCTCAACCTTCCTTTTTCAGTACCATGTCCTCAAGACTCAAACTGATACTCACAAGAAAAAGGTGGGCAAGCTGAAGTTCAGCATATTCATTGTTTCTTCTTTCTATAATGTTGTTAGCTAGCTAGGCTAATTGTCTTTCTTGTCACCCTCGTGCCGATTATATGTTCTTTTTGTTCATTTTCAGGTGAAGGCCTTGGAGCACAGATATTCAGATCTCCTTCTGGAATCTGTAAGCTTGTTTTTAATCGGACCGTTTTTCGTGTGCCATTTCCTTCGAAAGATCTTTTCAATATTGGACTGTCCATCAATAATGCCAACAACTGATCTGTGGTTTTACGTGTTTTCGCCGATGGTAAAAAAAAAAAAAAAAACTAAGGGAGCGACCTACGAGGATCTACAATATGGACTAGGGGAAGACATTGAGGGAGATTATGAATCTGCCATCACCAACTTGTCCAACCACAATGGAGCACCGGCCATGTATGCTCTTGGGCTTAATCCGAGCGACCATGATCTCTGCAGCGAAGGACATTTTCTGCCCGACTTGAGCCTTAATTGAAGTCGCGGTTTCATGGTACCGCTTTGGGTGTTTTATGTTTCTCTCTCTTGCGAACACTTTGGATCTTCCATTTGATCTCGTGTTGGCATCTTCTTCTGGGGGTGTTGAGAGGCTAGACAAGAAAAGAGACTAAGGACTAGGAGTCCGAGATTAATTGAAGTGTGTTCCTGCTTGCAATTACCGTTAGTATGTCGATTTGAGATCAGAATAATGGACAAGCTGTTGTCTAGTCTCTTGCTTGCAATAAGTAAACTTCATCAGAACGTGCGAAACCAATGCTATCAGCTCAGTCATGCACGAAACAGCGCGAGTGGCCAGCGTTTTGGTCTTTCGCGACGGTATTACATCGAATTCCCCTGTCTCTATCATCTTCTGATTTACGGTTGTTTTCGCATGGGAAGAATGTCTTAAGGCATCCAACGTTATTTTTATATGCAGATTAGAGTGTTCTGTTCTTTTCACTTCCAGGAAAAGTTTGTGGTGTACGAGAGTATGGAACCCTTGTCGTTTGGATGGCCGATTGTTTTTCCTCGTGGAAATTGCTTACTTCTTGTTCACTACTTATAACCCGAACATTTGGTATGTAATTAGTCTATGTTTCATTTTTATGTTCCTCTTAATTATGAGAGCATGGTGCTGGTCCAAAGGAAAATTTAAATAACGAGACCACAATCAAATTAGATAAATTGGGGATGGGATTAACTATTTAAAAAATACATTTTCTCGAAAAATATTATTTATATCGGTTATAAAAAAGAATAAATGAAGAAATGTTTTCGTCGTCCTGGACATAAATTATTGTCGATAATGCAATTTTTTTTATTGAATAATTTCAAGTAATATAAGCTAGCAGTTTTTGGAAAATATTTTTTTAAATTATTTATTTTTCACGATTCAAACGGATCTTAAGTGGACCCTTTTTCAGTTCTCCACATAAACATAAGATTGGATTGTCTATCCTCACAAGTCAGAATGGGGTTTATTAGTTCTGAAATATGTTTTTATGATTTCTTAACTTTTGCGTTAACGAAATAAAGGAAAATCATTTCCGAAAAAGAGAGAGAGAATAAACATTGCATTGATATATCCTATCAGACCAATGATCTTGGCAATTATTATCTGTACAAGATGAGGTTTACTCCGTCCCCACCCTCCATAAAATCATAAAAAATTTCCCTCATGTGAAAGGGATGGAGGGTGGGAATTAGACGTGGCCGGTTCCGCGGAACTGCCGGTTCTGGTTCCTAAAAAAGCTGGAACCGGAATCGGCCCTTGAAGAGGCGGTTTCGGTTTGGGTTCCAGTTCGGAATCGGCGCGGGCCCGGTTCAAGGAACCGCGGTTCAATTTGTCCATACTTTTTTTTATAATTTATTTGCAATATGAATAATTAAATTGAAGGTAGTTGAGTGATTTAAGGCGCTTACTTCAACCAAAAGACCAAGGGTTCGAATTTCATTTCAAGCAATTATCATTTTCTCTATTTTTTTCTTTTATTTTTTTTAAATGGCCGTTAGGAACCGTCCCGGAACCGCCGATTCCGGGCCGGTTCCGAAAAATGTGGAACCGAAACCGCCCTTTGAAGGCCGGTTCCGGTTCTGGCCCGCGGGCCCGGTCAACGGGCCCAAAATGGCCATGGCTAGTGGGGATCCTTTAAGTCACCTGCCTTTTAAGTTTCTTCTTGTTAGAGAAGTTATTTTACCCTTTAAGTTTGGGAGAAAATATTAGGTACTCTCGTGGTGCCACTTAAATGCGCTCCTTTACCATTTAAATTATAACACCTGGAAGTCAGAATTAAAAGTGGGTCCCATACTATTCCGTTACTTCTCTCACCGGTCACCGCTGCCGTTACTTTTTCTCTCTCTCTCTCTCTCTCTCTCCCCCATCATGCGCCCACCCCGCTTCTTTCCCATCTCTCCGCACCGATGGTGTCGCAGCCCTCCTCCGCGATAGCTCGGTCGCTGGTACCCTCACCACCGGCCCCACTTTCCCGGGACTTGCGCCGGTGTTCTCACACTTCTCATCCTTGGACTTCTCTGTTTGGGTCGCGGAGACGGGAGCGACGCGCTCCCGACCCCGGAGTGGCATGAGAAGCATTAAGGACAAAGGCGTGGATCAGCATGAACAGGCTTTCCACTGTGTGCGGCGAGAACAATGTGTTTTGTTGTGCGGCCACTCGCGCTTGATTTTTCGCATCAAGGTCGATGGCGCGGTCGGTTTGCTCAGTTTGGGTTACGTCACCATCAAAATTCTCGCAATTCCCAGTGATTTTTTGGTCAGTGGAGCGTGGTTTCTGAAGATGGATATATCTATTTGGGGTTGAAGTTGCTGTTGAGGTACGGTCTTGTGGGTGTGGATGGAAATCGTTGCAATCGGTAATTTGGGAAATGGATGTATGCTGCATTTGCATGTAATATAGGTGAATTAAGACGACAGATCCATAAATTGTTTAGTCTGACTCTGTACTGTTTCCTCCAGGTTGAGCCAGCCTCTCCCCCATGACCATGAGAGCTTCGCCAGCGAAGAGGACGAAGAAGAATGAAAGCGAGAGGAGAGAGAGAGAGAGAGAGAGAGAGAGAGAGTAAAGGCAGCGGTGAGAGAAGTAAGTGTGGGACCCACTTTTAATTCTAACTTCCTTTTCAGTTTTTTTTTTTTTGGTTACTTTTTCGGTCCAAGTGTCATAAATGGTAAAAGAGCACATTTATGTGGCATGTACCTAATATTTTCGGATTTGGATAGCCTAATATTGGGGTTTTCATTATATGCGTGACATTACTCAAATCAAGCCGTCCAAACGAAAATAGACGATCTGATTTGAGACAGAGTTGAGATTTAAAATTTTTCAAACCCCAAGAAAATTCCCGCCCAATTTTTTTTTCCCTCCCTCTCAACACACGACGTGGCTCAAATCAGGCCGCCCATTGATTTGAGTAATGTCATGCACGTCACATAAATATTTTCTCTTACGTTTGGTCCCCGCACAAACATTTAAGGTCTCCTAAAGAAATTCCTTCGACTCACAAGAAATTTCATTTGAAAAAACTTCGAATGTGTTATAGCAAAATCTTGACCAAAATGGAAAATCTGAACATGGGGATATAGAAAAGTAACAAAAAAAAAATCATAAAATCTGTTGTATTGGTAATAATTCAATTTTATCGATTTAGTCCTAAATCTTTTCACATTTTGTCAATTGAGTCTATTTCGCTAATCTAGACCGAAGAAAATTACTGAGGAGGAGGTTGACAATCTTACGTGGCATTGGCTGGCGTCAACATTCTTTATTTATAGTTTACTTTATAGTTTCTTTAATTCCGACACAGGCCATGGAAGAAAAAAGGAAAGAAAAAAATATTACAAACGTCCAAGTCAATGCTAGCCCTGCATGTAAAGACGCGCGTGCGTCCACATCAGTAATTTTCGGCTAAAATTGATTGGATGGACACAATTGGCAAAACGTGAAAAGATTTAGAATTGAAGTGCTATCAATGCAATTGGTTTAAGATTTTTTTGGTACTTTTTCCTAACGACACTACTTACATGCATGTCCCCGCGATATTACAATACACTTTCTTTATTCAAAGGAGTCGAGAATCGAGATTGCAACTCGGGTTGTTTTGTGTTTCTCAAGTCATCACGTAACTCGATTTAAAATGAGAATCCTTTTCCCCTTGAATTAGAAATCACTTCGGGGAAATGGCGCATGACAAGCACGCGAGAATCGAATGAGGAGTACCAAAAGTCATATCGTAGATTTACTCTCTTGGAACTCTGAACCAGCACTATCAAGGGTGGGGATTTGCTGCCTTAGGAAAAACTAAGGCAGCAGATCCAAGCCCTTCTACTTAACCCCTATCAAGTTCCATCGTACGGCCTGGATCACCTAAGTCGTCTTGGCATAGGGATCCTCTGCCTGGAGGAGATGGATGGTGGGGATCTGTCATGTCCCCAGCCTTTAAGGTAGGGGATCTGGATCCGTCGTCTAGACTTCGGTATCAATCTCTCTCTCTCTTTCAACTCAAACTAGGAAGTTTGAGAGAACATTTGTGCAATTTTAGACATAATTTATAGCTTTATGAAAACTTCTAGTTGTTCTCGAAGGAAAAAAAAATTTCTTGGTGTTTGTATTAATCAGTAATTTGAAGATCGAAACATCTCTTATTAAATATTCTCGGTTCATTACGTGTCGAGCATGTACTCATTAAGTTTATAAAACACAACTATTGGAGGGATTGCCCCAGTGGCTACTCTTTACATTTGGTAAGGAGGAGGTTGGGGGGTTTGAATCCTCACCTTCCTTTCCACATCGAAGGATTGACGTGGTATTTTTTTTTAAAAATTTTAATTGAAGGTGAGTCCAATGGAATATATTGACGGGTTTTTTTTTTTTTTAAATTTTAATTGAATGTGAATCCAACAGAATATATTGATGAATTTAGACTTGAGCTCTCTCTGACGACGTCTCTTTCCGAGTCAAGATATCGAACGTTCAGTTTGTGCTGTGCACTGTCTACGATATAGACATAGACGTACAAAGACGTGATAGACACCGATAGGAGTTTGTGCTGGGCAGCGGAGGTGGTTGAAAAGGCATTTATTTCTGCCAGCAAACCGCAAACTAGCAAGTCGCTCCCTATATCATTATAAGGGACCTCCAAAGTCCTCGCTCGTCAGCGGCGGAGTATATCAAGATCACCATCAAAACGCTCACCAAAGATCGAGAATTCAAGCCGGAAAGAATGAGTGGAGTGGAAGAGAGCTTGGCGGAGCTGAGGCAAGCGTTCAAGAGCGGCCGGACAAGGAGCGTCTCGTGGAGGAAAAGCCAGCTCAGGGCCATCATCAAGCTCGTTCAGGACAACGAGGAGAGCATATTCAGAGCCCTTTACCAGGATCTTGGGAAGCACCCGGTCGAATGTTACCGCGACGAGGTGCGTGGACGGGCGTGCCCCCGAGCACCTCGCGATTTCATTTGATAATTCTGCTGCTAACGAATCGATATGTGATTATCGCTTAGCTGATGTATATATTTCAGTGTGTGTCAGCTGGTTTTAATAAGCATATGGTATGAGTATCGGCAGGATCAAGCAGGTAAAGGTGATAGGACGGCTTCGATACCGTGCCTTACGACCGGTTCTTTTACGTAACTTGACCTGTCAAGAAACGTGCCGACGACGGTATACATTAAGCATGTGTCTTAGCAGTGGTTATTGCTGTCTTGTAGGTAGGGGTGGTACTGAAATCAGCCAGGTATTCTTTAAGCTGCGTCGAGAAATGGATGGCTCCTAAGAAGGTGAGGGTCCAATTGTCTGTTTCTAGGACGAAACATAGCTGTTATAAATGTGAAATAAGTTCCGAAGAGTCTATGGGCCGAGCTCGGTCGACTTCATAGAGTAGGTACTACCATGCTTCTATGTAATCGTTAACCATCGCTGATCCTCATGTCTCTTAATGTTTTCCAAGAACCACGTTTGCGGCTTCCTCGTTGATTGACTTCGATGAGGCAAAATGCCTGAGAAGTTGTCGATCTCCGATGCTTAATTCCAGACAGCTAGTCTTGTTGTACTGGGTAAATTTAGAATCATATGCTTGATGACAGAGAAATCTATATAGGAAACAGTTCATCAGGATTATGGAAATCGTATCGATTCGCTTGAAGGACAGAATATGGCAGCAGAGGGTGTGCTGAAGCCGAATGCAAAACGTTAATCAATAATCATCTCCAGAATAATGCTGCTATATATTAACTCGTCGGCGTGTGCCTTGGCAGGGTCATTTACCGTTGCTTTTTTTCCGGACGAGCGGAGAAGTAATGCCTGAGCCGCTCGGTGTAGCACTGATATTTGCATCATGGAACTTCCCTCTTTGTAAGTTCTAGCCATGGCTGAGCAACCTTACTGTCGCAACAAAATGAAGAAGGAACTTGTGAATTTCTCGGCTATTACAGTCTTAATTCGACGCTGCTTGATGAACTCATGATCCTTTGGCCCAATTTCCTAGTTCTACTGGTTGCTATAGGGGACTTGACCTAAGAGACACCTTTCTCGCTTCATGGAAAATAGATTTCGTTGCCTGAATGACATATCAAGTCGGTAACTTATGCAGGTGTGTGGAAATAATTGTTTTATCCGTGGATGTAGGCCTCGCGTTGGACCCGTTAATTGGGGCTATATCCGCCGGAAACACGGCGGTTCTGAAACCCTCGGAGCTAGCCCCAGCTTGCTCCTCGTTTCTTGCCAACACCATTCCTCGCTACTTAGATTGCGGGACCGTCAAGGTCATCAGCGGCGGTGCAGATGTCAGTGACCGATTGCTTCAGCAGAAGTGGGACAAGATATTCTTCACAGGTATTCCTTTGTCTTCTCGCTAATTCAAGCACGACATAACACGCGGTATGACAATCAATGGTGGTGCATCATCCACAGGGAGTCCTAGAGTGGGACGCATTGTCATGTCGGCCGCCGCGAGGCATCTAACACCGGTTACTCTCGAGCTCGGCGGAAAATGCCCCGCCATTCTGGATACGCTTTCCAGTCCCTCGGACATAAAGGTAGGCCATTATAAAATGTTCAAATTTATCACGTCCTAGTCTTAACACACATTGACAGGGCTCTGAAACTTCTTGTATTGTTGTTTCTGGTGGCTTCTCAAGATAGCTGTCAAGAGAATAGTCGGGGCAAAGTGGGGGCCGTGCAGCGGACAAGCATGTATAGGCGTAGATTACGTGCTAGTCGAAAGAAAGTTCGCTTCGACTCTGGTAATGCAGGCATAGCCTGCCCACATAGAGATCAATTTCTGCGATTGATGCACATTCTACGGCACTGACTTGGTAAATGGTGATTCAGATTGACTTGCTGAAGCTGACAATCAAGAAGTTCTATGGCGAAGAACCTCAGAACTCGAAGAACATGAGCAAAATCATCAATAAGCCCCACTTCGAGAGATTGCGCAATCTGCTTGAAGACCCTGCAGTTGCGGCTTCCATTGTACATGGCGGTTCGCTGCATGAAAAAGAGCTGTAAGTCTGCGACGGCTCGACTCTCGCGGGCTTAAATTTTCGGCTCTCAAAGATATTTGCCGTTTGGTACAAGTAGTTTAATGAAACAATGGTTTTTCTGATGCCAGAGAGATAAACTCACACTGAGTCTCCAAGTTTCCCTTAACTTTGGTATTGTTCCGATTCCGGTATCTGCAGGTTCATCGAGCCATCAATTCTTCTGGATCCTCCTCTTGATGCTGAGATAATGACTGAAGAAATCTTCGGCCCGCTGCTTCCGATAATCACGGTTAGAAAGTTCCATCTGTTTTATTCTGCCGAAATTCTCAAAATCCACTGACCTGAATGCATGCAACCTCTCTCATTTCGCAGTTAAACGACATTCAAGAAAGCATCGAATTCATAAACTCCAGGCCCAAGCCTCTTGCCATATACGCCTTCACGAAGGTCGAGTCGTTCAAAAGGCAGATAGTGTCGGAAACATCCTCCGGAAGCGTCACGTTCAATGACGCCATGGTTCAGGTATAGGACTTACATGCTCACTTTGTTGATGCCACTGCAGAATCCTTGAAAGTGTAAGTGTTGTCTGCGGGTGCAGTGTCCGTGAAAATGCAGTTTCATCTTACATTCCACTGTGAAATGCAGTTCCTGTCCGATGATCTGCCCTTCGGCGGCGTTGGTCAGAGCGGCTTCGGGAGGTACCACGGGAGGTACTCTTTCGACGCTTTCAGCCACGAAAAAGCGGTCATGAACAGAGCGTTCTTCCCCGAGCTCGAGTCGAGGTATCCTCCGTGGAACCGCTTCAAGCTGCGGTTTATCAGGCTCGCCTACGATTACGACTACCTCGGCCTGCTGCTTCTGCTGCTAGGATTGAAAAGGTAGAGAAACGGAATGCCAATGCTTGACTATGCAAAATGTACTCGTATTATTATCAACCCCGTGAATGGTTTTGCGTCGACTCTTTTTTATGTTTGTAACGAAACCTATCATGAATGAAAGTATTATCATGCAGCAGTTGGTGCCCGAAATTTAAGTGTCATAAACTTTCCAAGTTCAATTATGCGAAATCACACAAATCGATCTTTAAACTTTGGCTCAATACACAATGGGATCTATGAACTTTTAATTTGATCAATATAGGCTGCGTATGGTAGCGTTTCTGTTTTTGGGAGCATTTTTTGAACAAAAACATTTTTTTGTGTTTCTGTTCAAAACTACGATTTTTTGGGAAAAAACGCGTTTGGTAAGTAAAAAAAAATACTTTTTTCGGTCACCGGCCGGCGGCGGCGACCGTGGCCGACGACCGGCTGCAGCGGCCAACGACCGGCTGCGTCGACCGTGAACGCCGGCGATCGCGGCCGACTACCGGCTACAGCGGCCAACAACTGGCTGCAGTGACCGTGATCGCCGACGACAGCGGCTGACGACCGGCGGCGGCGACAGCGGCCGGCGACCGGAGGGGGAGGCCGCGGCGGCGGCGGCGGCGACCGTGGCCGATGACCGGCGGTGGAGGCCGTGGCTGCGGCGACTGCGACCGATGACTGGCGGCGGTGGCGGCCGACGACCGGCAACCGCGGCCGATGACCGGCGACGGGCGTCTGGCGACCGCAACTGGCGACAGTTGTCCGGCGGTGGTCGCCGGCCGACTTTTAGCGAGGTAGCAGGTGGTAGCCGTGTCGGCGACGATGGATGGTTGTTTCAAAAGTGTTCCAAAAATTCAGAAGTAATTTTTTTTTGTTCCTTCAAAAGTGTTCCCTTGCACAAAAGTGTTCTGCGGAACATTTTCGGAACATTTTTGAATCATACGCGTTTCTGTTCCAAAAGTGTTCTCGGAACACTTTTGGAACAGAAACACTTTCCCTGGTCACCATCCATACGCAACCATACTCACCGAACTGCAGCTTAATGTGCAACGTGGTCTCGATACTTTCAATTTATTCAATGCGATCCTTGAATTTTTGGAACATGTTCAACTCAATTCATGAAATATAAGAAAATATTCAAAGTAGTTCCTAAACTTGAATTAATGGGAAGGACTATATTGAACTTCTTCTTATAATTCAATGACTAAGTTGAACATGTTTTATAAGTTCCGAGATTAATATATTGGTCAAATTAAAAGTCCAAGATTATCCCTCTTCTCAAAAGCTTCGCAGGACTACTTGACGATGACGGACGACTGCCGTAGATGATCACATTGCACCATTTTTTTGGGGCGAGTTGGATGGGGCTTTTGAGACCAACTTTCCACACTTCCCTTACGCTAGGTATGATTCGGAAGTCTATTTGAAAGAATGGGGGGCACTCTCGTGTTTCAACCCCACTATACTATGAATAGTTGTGGGAGACTGTATACTTACAGCTACAACCGCCACGATAAAGTTCTTATTAGTAAAGCTTCGGCCCTGCCTTTCGAATCGGCATCTTTCATGACTTTCTTGTTGATTGAGGCCCTCTCTTGACTGTTGACTTCCCTCTCTTTAGAGTTGTGAAAGAAAAATCTCCGGTCGCGTTCTATCTAGAGTATTAAGAATAGAATCGGTAGCAAAAATCAGTAAGCATAGCAAGACCTAAGGTATTTGGTAAGGTATATCCTGCAGGTCAAGCATGACAACGACATCAGTCGCGATGTGTTTTTTAGCCTCGCCAACAATCCATACCCTTCGACCAAAAAAATAAAAAAAACAATCCATACCCCGTTGGGATCAAATTAAAAGTCAATCCAAAATGAAATTTTCTAACAAAAAAATAATTTTCTCTTTTGACAAATACGACCACGACGCATGCCGGCATAAGAGGCGAACCTAAGCCCCGCCGATAACCGCCTCAAATTGTTGAAACAGCATGATCCTTCAAAGAAGCTTGTAAGAAGAAGAAGAGTCGTCCCGACAATCGCGAGCGAGATTCGAAGAATCACCGCCTCCTTCTGTCAACCGAAGGCCTTGCATCCTTATGTCAACCGAAGGCCTTGCATCATTCCAACCGTCCACCGCAGCCGCCGGGAAGGACGGCGATCGTGACGATCAACCGAAGCGATCGCCGCCACCTCCGCCGCCGGAGAAGCCGCTGCCCGACGATTGCTGCGGGAGCGGATGCGTCCGATGCGTGTGGGACATCTACTACGACGAGCTGGAGGCTTACAACAAGCTGCACAAGATCGACGGCTCCGACTCCGATCCCTCAAAGTCCTCGTGACCCGCGAGGCTGCCTGCTCATTTTCAGGTTCTTTCGGGAGGAACTCGCGGATTCTTTTAATCTTCAACCCGACGTGATATTCGATTGGCGTGGTGCTTTGGACTGTGCATGCCCGCGTCGTCGATTGCCTGAGATGTTGCTGTCTCGAGACGTCTAGATTGAAACGTTTTTAACTTCTTTGATTGACTTTGATGTTAAAGTTTGTAGCTCTGTGCAGTTTGATTTTCAGGTGAATGAATCTGTGTATGGAGAAATTCATGATAGAGAATGGCGGACGCCCTTGTTTATTTTTTCGTCCTCTGTCTCTTGTTGAGAAATGTTTTGGTTAGTATATCTGGTTTTAGATTGAAGGATCTGTACAGGGAGAAACTGCTCTTTTACATGAACAATAATTTGCGAAGGTAGGGCTATCTCAGGGTTCATCGAGGGAGGTACTCTGCCATTACTGTTTGAGCTAGAATTCGAATTGATGAAGCTGAATATCATTATCATGTTGGTAAAGTGCATTTACGACTTCTTACATCTTGAACTGAACTTTCGGTTCCAAATGATTCTCCCAGCATCTCAACTCACCGTCTGGTCGCCCTTGGATGTTTGTTATGGAGATAAAGTTGAATTGAGCAATCTCTGCACAACCGAAACAGCTGGACTGGTCCGACAGTGCTGTGTATTTCTTTCACCATTCTTTGCATCATCTACTTTCTGATAAAGACAAATCTTGATATGTGGATAGCCTTATGTACTTGAATCGACAAGAGGGGTCATGAGATAAGCTATGAGCTCTCTTTTTTTGTCATGGTAGATTACTCTGTCACTAGGTTATTGGCATACATGCCATGAGCATTGCTCTGCATTTCTCAATATGGCTAACCGCAATACAACATTTCAATCGGAGCAAAATTATGGTTCATATCAAAACCACCTCTGAACATCAGAAGGTTCAAACTGCATATAAAACAATGCCGAATAAGCCGGTCAATGGCGGCTCTTGGATTGCAATCCTTTCAAAATTTTACATTCATCCATTTGGGAATTAATGAATATATGCTGTTACATAGCACATGCCTATCAAGTCTACCGTGCAAATAGTTAAAGTATACCTATTGCTGCTTGCAAATCAAAATCAAGTGCTCTTGCCTTTATAATCAGGAAGTAGCTGTGTATGTGCTGGGCCGCCATTCACCTTTCTGTGCACTGAGAATCCCTTCTTTGTCTTTGGAGAATGTTAAGTGGACCTCCCAATGCAGTGATTTAAGTAGGTTCTCGATCTCCCCTATTGCGTCGGACTCATCACGGACTATTATTTTACCTCCAGGTCTCACAATTCGATCAACTTCTGCCATTACTGGAGGAAGCTTGCACCTTCAACAGAAAATTTCAAGTAGAGTTTTAGAAGGGCCACGAGAGAAAGAGAGTGTGGGGACTACTGGATCCAGTTGCATACCTCTTCCTAAGCTTGGAGAAGAGATGATCTGCATGCAACAGGTCATAGCTTCTAGGGTACGTGCTGAAGGACTCGCACCAATCATGATATATTCCGAAAAGTCCTCTCTCGTATATTATGGGAAGCGTATCGGGTGAGTCAACATTTACCACGTTTAGCACCCACATTTGGAGATCCTTCAGTGCAGAAGCAAATCTGCAAGCAAGCGGGAGAAAGTTGTCATGAGATATTCATCTGAACTTTTACCTTAAAGAAGATTTAATGAAAGCAAATCATACCCGCCGTAGACAGCTCTCATGTCCATAACATTTCTCACGCCAGACCAACTAATTCCAAGCCCCGACATGTACGAGCCACTCACTACTCGTTTCCAGTGTTCGTAATCTGCAGAGAAATCTTGTGGGGCTGGTTTCCCATAGATCCCAATCTGGGAGCTGTTCAGCCAGTAAGGTGGCAGCCGCATTCTGCGTGGCCAGACCACTGGCCATCGGGTCCCTCTCTCAGCCTCATTAACGGGGATCCGGTGCATGCATGCCTGAAGGGGGACATACCTGAGATTGCAACAATAAAGTCATGTTCTTGAACTTTGCTTTGTGGCTGTGAGTTATAAGTCTAGATGAAGCACGTCTATATGCGTACTTTGCGTTGATAATGCTACTGTACATCGGCAATGTTTGGAGCCAGATGTTAAATCCTCTATGCATCACCATTTTAATATGCTTGATTAACATGGATAAGACTCCTTAGTGGTGATCTGAACTAATCTTGGCCACTAAAAAGAGAAGTAAATAACGTTTGCTGTAGGACTTATTTGAGTATCTACCAGGCAGCGTTTGGATCATCATCATTTTTACACATGGGAGGGCTGTGATGCTTTCTTTGCTCGTAACAGTCATTTGATCTCGGTTTCCGGTAGATTGCCGCTCCAATTGAATTTAGCTTGTCCTTCTGGATGGTCACCAGCTCCCAACACATATTTGCTGTCAGAGAAGACATTTCTGCATAGAGAAATAAAAACATTGCTTGATTGCTATAACCGCTTTAATTCAGTAATCAACTAGTCTGTTCTATCTGATGTTACCTTTCCAGATTTGAACATCTTCTTCAAGTTTCTGGTACACAGGAGTAGCTGACCAAACAAAGAAACCTCCCGGCCTAAGAACACGGTTCAGTTCCAGCAGAAGCAGCCCGCCTTCAAGGTGTACCGCCAATCATAACGCACCATTCATTAGCAACCATGAGCCGAGGAAAGGAGCAAATTTGAAATTCACTCAGGAGAAAAAGGTGAAATTGTGATAGATAACCTTCAGCATGCCAAGGGACTCGACACCGTGCACAGTGCACGAGATCGAAGACTCTGCTTGGGAATGGCAGGCGCTGAGACCCCATAACAGCAGAAATCGCTGGTATTCCTCTTTCTAGGGCAAACTGAACCTGAGCCTCATGTTCGTCTTTGGGAGCGAATGACATTGTTAGAACCTCTCTCTCGAAAAGGTAACCCCCAAAGCTTGCAACTCCGCATCCAACATCTAGCACGACTCGTGTGTGCTTTCCCCATTTGATATTTGGTACTGACTGCACCAGATGACAAGTTACTTCTTAGGCTCAGGAGCTAGAAATATGAGTGAGGATGAGTATTAAGAGGGACAGAAAAAGTGTAGAATAAGACTTAATTGAAAAAACAAACAAAGAGAATAGGCGAGTTGAGCTAACATAAGCAGAAGGATAGTTTACTATGCCAATAGACGACCATGCACAATGCAATGTATTTCTCAGGATGCTTACAATCTGAAGAAAATCGATGTAATGGAGCGCGCCATGTATGAACTGTGTGCCTCCGCCGGGAAAAGTTAGAAACTCGCCAGTCACCTTAACCCAGTTCTGGTGACCCTTCACATCCGCGAGCATCTTGTGTGGCACATTATAGTACCATATCTGCCAGACCCAACAATTATAGTACATGAAAAATGTCTTTGGTCTTAATCTGCTGGATAAATCAAGTAGATTTAGATGGAAAGAAACCCACAAGCTGCACACAATCCTGCATGTTATGTGACTAGATATTTGTACTTCTTTGGTCCATAAGATTTTTCTTTGACAGTAGAGTAAACATTTAATGGAGTCGAACTGAGGCACGATGGTATCCTTGAGTACAACTTGAAAGTTCGAAGTTCACGCTCTCTATTTGAACGTGCTCGAACTTGTGTTTTGGTTCAGATGACCACCAGTTTGATCATTGACATGTTATTGCAAGCTCTAGCTAGGCCAGAAATAATATGATGAATGACATACAGAATGTAGCACGAATACCTTTTCTCTGCTCTTGGGCCACTCGATGGACTTCTTATATCCCTCAGGGGCTGGGACCAGACAAGTAGGTGCGTCCTCAGGGCAATGCCTCTCCCGATGCTCAAAGTGCTTGGTGCTGTGCAACTGCCTTAGCGCCTTCTCGTTGTCCAGACAGGGTATGTAGTCCGGACCTGGCGTCACATTGCAGAGCTGCCATGTGTAACCGTAGATGTTGCCACCCGTCCCCACTTGCCCCCTCCTCTCCTTCTGATTCTCCGACTGTGTTGCCTGCGTTGACCATGACCTCTTTGACTCCTTCGATTCCTTTGGGATCCCCGAGCTTTCCCCACTCGGAAACGACGCGTCTGTTTTCTGGGGCTCTCCGTTTTGTTGGGCATCCTGTAGTGTGTCGCTTTGGACTTGCATCTCATCGTGTTCTTGCTGGGCCGGGCTCGTCGCTTCCACACCCTCGCGCCTCTGATACGCTGTCTCTTCCGGTCTCTGGGCCTCTTCTTGTGATTGCTGCTGTGATTGCGATGTCGACTCGTCTTCTGCTCGAAGTCGCTGTTGCTCCTCTATTCTCTTTTGTTTATCAATGATCGACATTGGTTTTTGAGGCTCCTGTGTTGCGGCGTCGTTCTCTTGCTGTGGCTTTTGATCCTCGTTCGCGTCGCTTTGCGAGTTTTTATTTTTGTCACCTGGACCGCTTTCATTGCCTTCGCTTGATTGCCCTTGCGAACTATCGTTGTTCTCGACTTGATTTCCTTGTTTTTGCTGCTGTTGTTGTTGATGCTCGTTTGTATATTTATTCTCGCCTTCTTGCGAGTTGCTTCCATTTTGAGAGCTTGCCGCCATTTCTTGCTCTTGATTTCCGCTTGTATCTTCATTGCTCTGTTGCTGCTGCTGCTGCTGCTGCTGCTCATCGTTGCTCTGCTCGTGGTTCTCTTCACTTTGTTGGTTCTGCGTCGCCGTTCTCTCTTCAGACACTTGGTTCTCATTCTCGTTCTGCTTTTCATGCTCTTCGCCGGATTCTTTCCCATGCAGCCCTTGTGTGCTCACTTCCACAGCGTCTTCATTGTTGTTTTCTGAATTCGCCTCATTGTTTTTGACGTCGTTGCCGCCGCCGTTTGCTTGATCTTGTGATCCCTGCTTATCATCGGTGGAACTAGCACCCTTATCCGCGTCGTTTTCGTTAGTTTGATTCTCCTGAGAACTCCCGTTTGCGCCATCATTGTTGTCATTGGCGATGTTGTTGACGACGTTGTTGCTGATGCTGTCAGATTGATGAGTGTCGTCGGATTTGATGGCGTCGTCAGGGAGGTCGCCAGGATTGTCTTCGTACGAAGAGGTATCTTTCTTGTCGTTGGTTTTGACAGAGGAGGAGGAGGATAAATCGTCGTTGGTGGTGGTGCTGGCGGCAGTGGTGGTGGAGGAGGAGGTTCGTTTGGTGGTCTGTGGGGGGACGAAGGAATCAGAGGTGAGCATCCAGACGCCGACGATGCACAGCGTGACGAAGACGATGGTCGTGATGGTGGATGTGTAGGAGGTGTAAGAAGAGCGCTTGCTGCTGCGCGACGATCTTCCGGGAGCCATTTCGAAGCGAGAGAGAGAGAGAGAGAGAGAGAGAGAGAGAGAGAGAGAGAGAGAGAGAGAGAGAGAGAGAGAGAGAGAGAGAGGTGGGGAAGGTGATTAGATGGGAAATGGTGGAAGGCGGAGGGAGGATAATGAGTAGTTTGTGCATGTGGGTGTGTGGAGGGAAGAGAAGTAAAGAGGTGGGAGGAGAGGCGTTTTGAGTGAGTTTGTGGAGGGAGATGAAGTTGCAGGTAATTAGGAGGAAAGGTATAGTGATCCAAAAGCGTAGGAGGAGGGAATTTGTCCTTGGACTTGGACCAAGGACTCCGTTTTGAAACTCCCCAAGAATATATATATATAAATTGAACAAAAACCAAAACATTTTTCCGTAATACTATTCCCAACGAAAGAAAGAAATTAGTGATATAGTGAAGTTCAGCCCGTATCGCGGGGAAGACATCTTCGTCAAATTTGGGTTTCGGGAACTTTAGATCACTACCCATTTCGGATCAGTGAACTAAAGGTTTTCTAATGAATGAACGCTTCATGTACTAGTCTCTTCGTCTGTTTCACTTCACTCGCAGCTTAGACTTCCGACGTGAATGATTCCACGCCTTGCCTACTCTCCCAGCTATCTGGGTTCCCTCCTCTCGCAAGCAAAGTTTTACTTTTTTTCTTTTTTTCCCCCTCCCTCCTTCGAGGGCATCGCCAGGCTGCGTCGATTGGAACCCTCCGACGCGCTATGAGATCGCGAGCTCATTGTTCCGACAGCTACCGACGGAACGGATTGAAAAGATGCGCGCCTCCAGCTCCGCACGGAGCAATGGGCACAAGCGCTAGTGTGCTAACCGTTGTTTCATGCGGAAAAAACGACTTTAGGATAAGGTGTTAAGATCCGAGGTATTCTTATTCGAAAAGGAGGTGTTTTAGAACGTGGCTTATTTGGAGATGACCCAGTGTATTCCCTTTCCCTTTTTTAGTGGGCTTGATACCGGTCCGCGCTCACAAGTGACCACTTATCTGCTGTTGGTTCCTTAACTAGGATTGCCACGAAGCACGATCATGTCAACCATTCCCACTCTTGGTTCTCTCACTACAATTACTTTCATCAAATTCACTCACTCGGGAACTTTTCGACCATTGGCTCTTCGGCATCTCCGAACTTCTGAGGAAATTTTCCACAGCGAACCACTAAGAAACTCTCCCCAAAACAAACGATTTGACTGACATTTGGGACGTGAAGGCCGATTTCTGTTTTCTCGTACTTGACAGGCGTGTATAAAGTTTTTGTGGGGTTCGGCTTTGGAAATAGACTTTGAGCAAATGCAAAAGATTTTCGGCCTAAGTAGCTTTGGGAAAATGTAAATGATGTTTGGTAAAATATACAATGAAAAAGCAACTTTAAGCTAAGTAGTGTTTGGCCAAAAAAAAAAAATTGCGAGAGGTTTTTGGCTGCATATTTATGTTTTTCTATTTTAATAAATTTCTTTCTTCATTTCTTTTTTTTTTCTCAAAAAAAAAAAAAATCAAAACCCTTCCTCGGAGACGAAGGGCTCTAGCCGCCGCCGAGCTAGATCTTACGTCACTGAAGCCCCCTGGGGTCGCATAACCTCAGACCTCATCGTTGGGGGTCGCACGAATCAGGCCTCATCGTTGGGGTCATACGACACAAGGGGTCGCATGACCCCAGGCGTTGCCGGCCTTTGTCAGCCCTTTGCCAGCCCTCGTTGTCCCTCTGCCACTCTTTTCCGGCCTCCATCATCCCTCTGCCGCCCTTGAAGAAGATGATGAACAGTTGCAACTAGAGTTTCATTTTTAAAGGACGGGTAAAAAAGAATTTTCAGTAAGGTTTTGAGGGCAAAATAGGTAAGTGACTAATTTTTATTAATGGGACCTTCAGCATTCCGAAAATACTAAAAGCCTGATGCTAGTCCTATAGATTGGGCTTTCAGCCTTCCAAAGATTGGCATTTGGCCTAGCACCCTTTGAAAAGAATTGTCAAACACCTCAGCATTTTTCGAAGCGATTTTAAAGGCCCAAAGCTGGAATGCTAAACCCAAAGCACAGCCAACAAAGTATTTGCATTTGGGAAGTGCTTCGGATGCCCGCCGTATGAATGAACTCTCGTGGGATTTAACTATGAGGCCAAGTTTGGGCTTTGGGCTGCCTGACTAGTAGCCCATTAAATGTAGGCCCATGGCCTCGGGTCGGGTCATCTAGCCACAGTTTTATTAGAGAGACAAAACAAATAAAAATGATGGATTCCAGGCATCAGTCATAGGATAAATATGTCTCTTAAGTAATCATTAGATACGACATTGTCAAAGCTAATGATATTCCTGAAGACTTGGGATTCTTCTGACTTTCTGAGATCAGATTAAATTTCCATCTTCCCGTGTTGAATCTATGTCTATGATCCAACCAACACCGACACTAGGAAGTTTGCAAGGAATTACTTATTGATACACGGGCATATGCGACCAATGATCGGTATAAAGATATGAACATGAGATTTCATGCTTGCCGAACATAATTAAAGTAAGCAAATTGATTATATAACAGTCTTTGGGTGACCGTTGTTTTGGGCAACAAAAAATAAAATAAAATAACAAATGAATAAAAATTTATTATGGAGTCCACTCTTTTAAGAATTTGTGGCTTCCAACGTACTCTTATTTTTATATTCACCCAAAGATTATTATGATAGCAAAGTCTTTCAAGTAATTAGGCATAGTGCTTGATATGGCAATTTTTGCTGAATAATTTGTCGCGGTGTTGTGGTCTAACACGTTCGACCAATTTGCTCTTTTATCCTTGGATTAAGGCTCCATTTGTTTCATGGGGAAAACATTTTCCTGGAAGTGATAGCTTCCATCGTTTAAAACAATTAGTCAATCGAAAATGTTCACATAACTTATGTCTAACTATTTTTATGGATGATTGAAAGTGTGTTTTATTCATTCATTTTTCGTGGACTTGTCTTTAACTTTTTTGGAAATTAATGTACCTACTGCATTACCATGCGCTGTGGTTTCGACGCGTTCACTTTCTATTTTCCAAGAGAGACCAGTTGGTCTTTTGTCCGATAAAGCTCGTTGATTATTATGTTTAGGTTATTTTCTATGATAACAAACCCTTCTGCTCAGGAACTCGTTCTTCCCGTAGTTTATTTCAGCAAGACTAGTTCCTCTGTTAGTGCCCCCACAGTAGGATTTGCTCTCTCTTTTTGCTGATGCCTCCGCGACAGTTCTAGGGTTCTCACACCCTCTACTGATTCCACCGTGGATTTGCAAATCCCTCTACTAAACACTTTGGCAAAAACACAACTCTATAGAACAAAAAATTTCTGCACAGTGTCTGCAAATGAATAACATGTGTTTAGAGAAACATTACAAGCAAACAAAACCATCTATCCTTGTTCATCATTGCCGCCGTCGTCGTCTAAGGGTCTTTTGGTGGTCTTCCGCGGCGGGGTTTTCCCAGGTGAAATGATCAGATCAGAGCATTCGTTTCTCTGTATACATCTGAAGAGCTTTAACAAGTCGTCGTCTTGTTTTAACCCTGATCATCTTCGCATGTTTCAGCCTAGCGAGTGTAAATGCCTGCGGCCAATGCCCTTGTTTGTAACCCACAAATCGAAACACCGTTTGGACGAAATTTCAGCCGATCGGCATACGACCTCCTGTAGGAAGCCCATGAGATATAGCTCCACAGCATCTTGATATTTTAAAAGCATAGAAATTCTCTCACATGCATGCGAATCGCCACAAGAGACCATGAAACAGTATGCTTCCCAAGAGGAAGTCATCATTCGTGTCCAAGGTGGGACAGAAAGATAGAAAGGGACGGGGCATAAAATCAACTTGCACCACGCCACCGTGCGAGAAAAATGGCTTTTTCGGCATTTGCACTAAGACCTTATGATAAACAAATGAGAAAGATGGAAGTGTGATGTGCCGTGTTACTATTTTGGAACATGGCCATCATCGGTCGGTATTCGATTCACCTCCCGGGCTCTCTGCTCGTCCCAATCCAATGGTGACTTCATCAGAATCTGAGAAAGGGACGTCCACGACGCGAAGAAAAGGAAGCGCAGATTGTTATTCTTCCCTAAACCTCGGTTGGAATAATTATGGGTGTCATCAACTTGATATAGGTATGGATAATTATTATAAAAAAAGGTTCATTATGTTATCCAAATTCAAAAGGAGAGCTATGATGGTCGCAATATTCTCGAGCTTGGTTTGCTCACAGCAGTCAGAATAGTGAGGTTGCTGTAAAATATAGGCTAAGATGGTTGATTTCTGCCGTGTAAAAGCACTTTGCACTTGATTGACAAAGGAGGACATTATGGAACGACTGGCTCCCCCTCTTGAGGGAGAGGTGGCCGAGCCGAGCGAGGCCATAGGTGAGGAGATTCGATTTGCCCTAGAGCGCATGTTCTCTCATTGAATATGTTCAGACAAATTGTCGCAAGTTTCGTAAATACATTCTAGTCAAAGGTTGTCATTCCTCAATAATTTGATGGGAATAGTATATTAAGGGCCAATTTATACCGTGTTACAGATACTAAGAAAATCCTAATTTCTTTATTTAACATCACCTACTAAATACTTTATCGACTTATACTGCTATGCTCAGCAACATGAACATCGTTGAACTGATCAATGAGGCGTTGGCTGAGTTGGTGAGATCCCTAGACCTTATACCGTTAAACTGATGAGGTCCTAGGTTTGAATCTCCCCGGCCGTGTCTTGGGGGCTTACCCGGTGGCATTGGTCTTGTAACCCACCATCCCGAGGATTCAGTCCATTGCACGTGAGAAATCTCGGTTATAAAAAAAAAAAAAAACATCATTGAACTGTGTTGTGTTTCTAGTCAAATCGCAGAAAATCGTGACATATACTTGGATCTCCCATTGGATTCCTTAGCAGAATCTTTGTTGTTCTCTTATGTGGACGTAGGTTCAAGTGCCCGGCAAAGTGTAAATTCTCTTGTAACTGCTTGTTTAATAATTCTCGATCCATTGTGGCTCGGCTTAATTCATGTTGGGCATTCTATGTGCTATCCGTATTCAAATATATTCTTCCACCTAGCTACCTAAGTGCTTTGGGGTTAATTATTGCTTAGCACCTTTAGGTTGTCAATAATTTTCCAAAAGATCATCAAGCCGGACGTACTTGTCAGAGAAATGGGGAGGTGGCTTTGGGGCATAATGCAATTCCAAATCTAAAGACAATGATTGTGCCGTGCTCGATGCGACTTGACTGTTTTCTTTTCTTCTAGTCCAGTTTGATTTATGACCCTTTTCTGTAAATTGCGCATTAAGCAACTTGATTTTGACAATGCCTTAAAGGTTATATGCATGAACTAAAGTTCCTCACAAGGATATTTTTTGGTATGCATCATCTTCATTTTATTCTTCATATCGCCTGCATGATATATTAATTATAGTTAATTACTAGGCATTTCGGTTTTTTTTTTCTTGGTGTACTTCATGCCAACAAAGGAACTGCCATTCTTTTCTCCTCACACCTAAGAATGTGATGTTAAGGTGCATACATGAGGGTATTAGGTGAAAGAAACTTCACATTGGGATGTAATGTGAAGCTGCTAATAAATTGCCCAATAACAGATTGACTTAAGCTTTCGCGTGAACATGTGTCCAACTAAATGTATTGATGAGACTGAACTTAAGCTCTCTTGGCAATTTCCCCAAGGGAAAATACAAAACTTGTACTGACTTAGTCAAATTATTGGTATTAGAGTAAATAGTTGATTGATAGCCCACTTTCAATTAGTATGTGCGGTGAATATTTAAGAAAGGAGAATTTATGATGTGACTCCCTATCGAGGTGGCTGATGGTGTTCTCCGACTTCCCACAAAGCTTGGCTGGGCCAAGGGTGATTTAGGTGGAATCTGAAGGGTAGATGTTACCCCCCACCAACATCTCCCAAACTTGGTGCCAAGGTGGAAAACCTTGAGTTGGAACAACATGATACCTAGATTAAGAGGGAGCAGACACGATGCAGGTGGTTTAGGCTGCTGCGTATGGTAACTCTCCAAGAAAACTGTTTCTGTTCTAAAAGTGTTCCGAAAACACTTTTGGAACAGAAACACGTATGGTTAAAAAATGTTTCAAAAGTGTTTCGCGGAATACTTTTGTGCTAGGGAACACTTTTGAAGAAACAAAAAAAAAACTTGCTTCTGAGTTTTGGAATACTTTTGGAATCACTACCCATCGCCGCCAGCACGGCCACCACCCACCGGCCGCCGCCGTTCGCCGGCGGAAAAAGTATTTTTTTTTTGTACTTACCAAACACGTTTTTTCCTCAAAAATCGTAGCCGGAAACAGAAACACAAAAAAATGTATCTGTTCAAAAAATGCTCCATGGAACAGAAACGTTACCATACGCAGCCTTACACGTGAATTGGAGATTTGTTAAAGTGTACATGTGAGGATGTTAGATGAAAGATATCCAACAGCGGGATGTAATATAAAATAATTAATATATTTTAGTTAACCCATTACTAATTGGCGTAAGTTTATAAGTGAATGTGGTCGGATTGTATATGTTTGTGAGTTTGGACTTGAGCTATCTTTTGACATTCTCCTTGATGAAGGTATCGAGCTTGTGTTGTGTGGACTGAAAGCATCACTTAGTGACCAAATCACGATAATAATTACTAGTTATTCCCCTAATTTCTTTTTTGCCTAACTCACAAAAGCAAAGTGGGGCAAAAAGTATTTCTCGGACCCTCATTTGGAAAATTTCTGTTGCGGTCGTTGGTAAGTAGATATTAGCTAATTGCTTAATTTGAGTACTACTTGCGAGAGACAAGATGAAACGTGAAATCATTAACAAAGTCTTCTTCGTTTTTACTTCTGTTTGTGTTTTTCCACTTCCTTATTATTATTATTATTATTATTTTTTGGTCGAACACTTCCTTATTTGGCATGCATTTTCTTCAACCGTCCACAACACCATTCAAGGATTGCAGACGTTTGTATTGTATGTGAGAAATATTGTAGAATGGGTTAAAAAACCACTTATAATAAGTTGGAACATGTGTGTTACGAGATCGAGATACCTTAAATGATCTATTTCCATTTTTTGTACTTGTCTTGCTTCCTAATCTGAATTATAATTTCTTATTTTTGTTTGTATTCTATATATTGGTTTGATTTCTATCGTAAAAACAGCTTATTATCTCTTTGATTAGTAATGAACGTATAGGAAATAATTTTTCTCCTAATAAGACGTAATATTCAAAACAAGGAAGGTTTTCGCAGGTGCTAGTTCAGGAGGTTTCTGACACGACGGCGAACAAAAATGATTTTCCATGTTATTAGAGATAAGTACATCGTGAGTGCCATAATTTATGTACAACATTCATTTGAGTGTCATAGTTTTTTTTTTTTTTTTCGTTTATTTGAGTGCCACAAATTTGAAAAAACGTTCATTTAAGTGCTATTGCCAATTTGTCTCGCTGGAAATGACATCATCAGAGCAATTTTTTTGAATTTTTTAATACACACATGGACTTTTATTATATTTTTTAAGTTATTTTGATTTTTTTTTGTTTTTCCCCTCTTGGCCGGCGAGGGTCAACGTGAGGGCCATCACTGGCCACGGCCGGCTACCCCGGGAGTGAGGGTGGCCTCGCCCTCGGCCGAGGGGGCAGCAACGG
Source organism: Rhodomyrtus psidioides (assembly GCA_021437785.1). Lineage (NCBI taxonomy): Eukaryota > Viridiplantae > Streptophyta > Magnoliopsida > Myrtales > Myrtaceae > Rhodomyrtus > Rhodomyrtus psidioides. Next base: position 3,019,753 of record JAILYB010000040.1, on the reverse strand, counting down.
CCCTAGGCGATGGCTGTACCCCGACGACTGCAGGCGAAGGAGCGAAGGTCCTCGTAGATCTGGGCGAGGGCCCTTGCGGCCTCGCCTGTGGCCACTAGGGCTGTTGCTCCCCCCCCCCCCCCCCCCCGAGAGAGAGGCGGCCCTCGCCCCTACAGCCGGCGGTGGCCAACAAGGGCCCTCACAGTGACCCTCGCAGGCCAAGAGGGGAAAACAAGGGTTTTTATTTCAGAAAATATTAATAACTATAATAAAAATAAAAACATCAAAATAAATAAAAATAAAAAACCCATAAAATATTAAAAAATCGATGTGTCACTAAAAATAAATAAAATACTAATAAAAAGTCCACATATGAAAAATTGCTGGAAATGGCACTTAAACGAATGATTTTGCTCCGATGTGACACTCAAGTGAGCGAAAAAAAAGTTACAGCACTCAAGTGAACGCCGTACAAAAGTTATGACAGTCACGGTGTACTTATCCTTATTATCATCAGAAACTATGTTCCAGTTCAATAATGCACCTACGTATAACAAATCTTCATAATTGTCTTGATCCTCTTCTATAATCCCGAAGATGTGGACTCGAATAATGTTAACAAACGCCAAAACCAAAATATATAGGAGAGCCAAATTTATGCTAAATCAAGATTCTAGTGGACTATATTAGTCACGACCCGAACACCACTTTACCTGAACTTCCAAAACCCTAACAGGACAACTGAAGAGACTACTACGGTCTCTTGAGGAACCATTTCTCGATGGCAAGATGACATGTGAAAGAAGATCTTGACCCTTTATCCAAAAAAAAAAAAACAAACTTTATTGCGAAATTACCATAAAATGAATTCTAATGAAAGTGAATCAGTTCCTTAAGAGATCATAAAGGTCAAGCAATTGCAAAGAACTGGATTGAAGACTTCTAGACTATCCAAAGGGTTACTTGGGTGGTCCCTATATGGTTGAACACTAGAACTAATGGTTGCAAATCAAACCGAATCTACTTTATGAATTTGACTTGCACCGAACGGTTCTGGTCAAACCAAAGGCCAGTTCAAATCAACCATGCATGTGTTGGATCTAATTTCATCCACTTGCCTCCACGTAAATACAAGAAATTAATTAAGGTGGGGCCCTATGAAATTAAGCAGAACTCTTGTTTAGTCATCGTCGCATGACTTTGTAGGGTTTGGGCATTAAGAAGAAGTTTGGAGCCACCCATATGACAGCAAGTCCTTGAATTATTTTTGACAACAGTTACTCATTGATTCGACGTTTGATAGAAGTTGCGTGCGGGGTTACCACTCGGGTCATAGCCTAATGTTGCACCGATACGACACGCAATATGAGATACGTAATTTCTTTAAAAAAAAATTACATGGTGGGACACGCATATATATCAGCAAGTGAGTTTCTTATTCTTCTTCTTGGTTGGGTATATCAATTTTGAAATGGTTGGATGTATGACTTAAGAGTCAGTGTGTGTATTTTATTTTGACTTCTATATTGAGAAGCTTAAAATTGACCCTATACGTGTCAAAATGATGTGTTGGGATGCTGAATTCGTGAATTGCTGGCGTGTCTGGAGCGCTGACCATGTGTTAGTTGCTTATTCGAAAGTGTTAGGAGTATCAGAGAGTATACGACACGACAAGACATGAAAATCCTCCGGGGAGTGTCCGTTTAACTTAGGTCAAAGTACAAAATATTATTTTTGACCAGTGTTTGATGTTAGTCTGGAATTACAAAAAGAAAGCAAATGGGTCACTATCTTCATATATATATTAAGCATGCACTAGTATTTGCGGACACCTTTTTTAGGCAATTCTTTTTCCAATCTTACATGAACCTGACTCGAAGAAAATGGAGAATTACCAAAAAAGTTTTAAATTTATTGCAATTGTGCCGATTCGATCCTAATTTTTTTTGGCCGATTGAGTCCTAAGCCTTTTGCAACTATGTCAGTTCAGTTCATTTGCCCGACCAGCACTGACGTTACAATTTTTTTAAATTTTTTTTAAATTTTTTATTTAAATAATTTTTCTGTATTTTTTATTTTTTCAATGTTTGGGCCAGAAGCACTGTCGGCTGGCAAATTTTTCAAAAAATTCAAAAAAAATTTAAAATTTTCCACGTTAGCGCCAATCAATCAAATGAAATGAATTGACATAAATGTAAAATGTTTAAGATTGAATCGGTCAAAAAAAATTCATAATTGAATTAAAATAATTACAATAAGTTTAAGACTTTTTTGATAATTTTTTCCGAAGATAATCATTTTTTTTCCTTCCAAATAGCAAAAGCAAAACCGTACGGTCTATTCAACTAGAAACTCAACCGTGAAGAAAGTTTCTGACCAAAAAAAAAAAAACATGAAGAAAACTCTATAATGTTGCTCGGGAACCATGTCTTCAAAATTTTTTTTTTCGCTATCAGTGACTATAAATTTGAATTGGACTTCCATCGAAATCACTTAAATTTTAAGATAAATGAACGAATGAATGATCTTTTAACAAGTCAAAGTAACAACATTATTGTCTTCAACAAATAAATGAATTCATGATTTCAAAAAGTCCCACGAGAAATCACAAGTTTTCCCCTCTTTTTATGTCGTGGAAAGCTACTCCTCCAAGGAAAGCAATTTCATTAGCATCCTAATCTCTCGCTGGTGAAGTCATCTCATCATCTTCAGCAACAAGATTTTGATGTTTGTTCCTCTTTTTTGGCAATAGCAAAACTCTGGATTCCAACTAGTCAAATCTGTGCTCTGTCCGCGGAAACAAAAAGTAGTCCAATTTAGACAAGACCAAGAGAATTTTCCTACCTCAAATATTTATGGGTAGGTGTCCCTGCGTATGATTGAACAGAAAATACGTAGTTTATATGTCTGGCACAATAGGCTGGTCCAATTAGCGGAGCAATAAAATGCAGCGTTGCATATTAGTGGCTATTGTTTTGGTTGACACCAAAAAATGTCCGAAATCCTCAACTTTCGACTCGGACTGAAAAAGGGGAAATTGTCAAAAAAAAAAATCTAAAATTTATTGCACTTTTACCGATTCAGTCTTGCTAAATATTTTCAGAATTGCCGATTCAATTTTAAATCTTTTTCATATTTTGCTGATTCAGTCTTCCGGCCAATTTAGCTTACGGAAAATGCTTACGTGAATTCCTAGTCAGCGCCGGCCGTCCTATGTGGCCGGTCCGGGGCTGACGAGGCCGCCGGATAAGGAAAATGGTGGACGTTTTTTTTCTTTATTCTGAGTAAATTGCCCAAATCAAAACATGCCCAAATTCAAAACCCTAAAAGCCACTGAGTCCTTGACACTAAAGCCTCTCACTCCTCCACAATGGAGCGGCGATTAACGGCCGTCGGATGCTCCTTCCGTTCGCGGCGACTCTCGTCGGCAATAGCCATAGACTCCTCAACGACGGGTGAAGGGCAACGACTCTCAATGATGCACCGTGGATATTTGCGAGCAGTTCGCAGAGACATTGATGACGACGACGACGACTTGGCAGAGAGGACGAGCTATTGTCGTACGTAGGGGTGAGCATGGTTCCCAGTTCTGAAGTCCCCGGTTCCCGGTTCCTTATTTTGAGGAACCGGCTGTTTCGGTTCCGGTTCCACTGAGAAACCTACCCGGAGCCGGAACTTATTAAACAAAAACCCTACTTTTACTTTCCGCAGCACTTTGCACAGTTTGCCCTACACCTACTTACCACTTCACTCACCTCGACACCGCAGCCTTGCAGTTTCCTTTCCTCCCAGTCCCCCCCCCCCAATCCCATGGTCTTCGTCGAAGACGCTGAGCGATTCATCGAATCAGCCCAAAAAGCTGAGTCCTCCAAGAACGATTGCTCTGAATTCGCAAGGTAGGTTGACCGCCTGTCCCAAGCTATTTCGATCTATTGTTCGTCTTGCTTCGTCGACTCTGTCCCTCAACCCCCCATTGATCTTTCAAGGTCGGTGTTGACACCTGATTTTTTTTTACCATTTATTATTGTGATTTTTATTCTTTAAAATTAATTAAAAATATAAAAAAGGTCATAAAATCACAAAATCAACTTTGGAAGCCTTGGTTTAACCTTAGGAACCAATTTTGAACAAAAAATATTTTCGGTATTTTTAATATTTTTCGAGTTTATTTAATTATAAAAATACCCAAAAAATCAGAAAAATACCATTCGTGGTCAGAAAAATACCCAAAAATATTCGATAATTTTGTTTTAATTTCCTCTTCAAGTGTGTCACTTTAAATCTCAAAAATTCGGCTCGGGTCAATATGTTCCTTCACAAACATAAACCCGAACCGAGCCTAAAAAAATCATTTTCGAGTCTTTTAGTTTTCAATTCTCACTTTTTATAAGCTATGACATTGGATTCTAAAGTCTTAAAGTGCAATTAGGTCAATTTGCCCTCCAATTTAATCAATTTTTACCAAAAGGGCTTAATTGCACATTTTTCTTTCAATTAGTCCCCGGTTTCACGGATGTATACGTATGCTCTACGTATTTATACGTCATACGTATTTATACGTTATGCATATTTGTACTGTTTGGTAACCTCTTTAACTCTTGTAATAATAATAATGGTTATTATTTTTAACACATTTGTTAGTGCCTTTTTTTTTTAGCATTTTTGTATTGTGAGTGCTATTGCTAGTGCTATTTTTAAATAACATTTTTTGTATTATAAATTGTGAGTGCTATTGTTAGTGCTATTTTTAAATGACATTTATTTATCATAAATTGTGAGTGCTATTGTTAGTGCTATTTTTAAATGGCATTTATTTATCATAAATTGTGAGTGCTATTATTAGATAGAATTTATAATTGTTAGTGCTATTTTTAAATAGCATTTTTGTATTATAAATTGTGAGTGCTATTGTTAGTGCTATTTTTAAATATCATTTTTGTATTATAAATTGTGAGTGCTATTGTTAGTGCTATTTTTAAATGTCATTTATTTGTGAGTGCTATTTTTAGATAGAATTTATAATTGTTAGTGCTATTTTTAAATACAATTTATTGGAAGGTATTTTTGGCTATAAAAGGATGGCAAGAGTTTTGAGGTTGAAGGGGAGAGACATTTTGTAGAGTGTGCAAATTTTTGAGAGCTTAGAGAGAAGAACACAAACACTCTCTATATTCTCATAATCTTGAGTGAGCAAAATATACTAAGTTCGGAATATTGATTCCGCATATTGCTAGCACAATTGTTGTGGAGTTATTAGTCGTCTTCCAGTTCGTCAATTGGTGGTGCGTCCGAACTAGATGCCTAACACTTGTGGAGGCTGAGATCGAAGAACATCGAATCGACACCTCCGTTCAAGCACGCTACGAGAGGTAATCTATTTACTCCCTTTGAGGCTTTGTGATTTTTTTTCGATTGAAATGCACGAAGTACGCCTCTGGAGATACATGTAGGGGTTGTTATTTATTTCCGCTACGTGTTACGTGGATCCCAATAGTGGTATCAGAGCCAATCCTTAGGTGTTTTCGTGCATTTAATTGATTTTTGCAATTTTTGCAATACTAAGGCCAATATGTATTAACGAATTGTTCGTCTTACATGGCTAATGGAGGTTGATTATTTTATATGATAAATTAATCAACGTAGCAAAAATTGAGACTAAATCAATTTTGAATCGAAAATTTATGGCTATCTTATTTTACGTAAAAATTCTGATTATGATTCAACGTAGAATTTTTATTGTGCCTTCCTAAGTTTTAAATTGTGAATTTATTACTTACGTGGAAGGGTGGTGATCATGGAAAAATCCCTAATCAATGTGATTGATGTATATATGAATGTATGGTGATTATTTATATATTTGGGGTTGTAATTATTAAATGGAGGCTGCGTACTCCTTTTATTTTTCATGTAATCTTTATTTTTAGCATAGTCAATTGTTAATGTAAATGCTACGAGGATTACGTGGATGAGCCTTTTAAGTCGGCGAGCTCTTAGGGGCCCAATTCTTGAAGAGTTCAAGAAACCAAGAAGAAGCGAAGAGCGGCTCTCCGTTATTAAAATATTAAAATGATTAAATGTGGTCTCATTGGCTCGAGACCCATTAAATCATAATTCCATGATCACCACGTAGGATAGATGTTTATGTGATTGACATCTATTTATTTGTTATGATTACGTGAGCATGTTAAACTGGTTAATATGCAAAGTCAGACTTACCTCACCCAAAATTGCGCCTGCATGAAATCCTAGTTAGGAAAATCACTCGCGTTAGGTACCGAAAGGGCGTTGGTAATGACATCAACGTAACCAAGTCCCCGAACCCAAAATCTCTGGTTCCGCAGAATTGATCGATCTCTCCCAATCGGTCAATAAGGTTTCCGGTCTACCCTCCAAGAAAGACCGGTGGCGACTCCAAATGCATGCACAAGTTGCACATGCCACCACGACCACACTAAGGTCGAAAGCGATCGACTGTTATCGTCGAATCCCTTTGAAAAATACTCCCGCCGCGATTTGGTATGGGCCTGGGAGGGCCCGCGCCTATCCAAAGCCCGCGATCCGCACCCTTGTGCGGGGGAAGGCCCGCGATCGGTAATCCATTAGCCGCGTCCTCTTTCGGACGGGTCGCGACAGCTGGCGACTCCACTGGGGACTTTGTTCTAGAACCTATGGTTCTAGACCCCAAGTGGACTTAGGCCGTAATTAAAACGCTGAGTGATGTTTCTAACCCTGCAGGCGCTCTTGAAGGTGAGGTAAGTCCGCTCATGATAGGTGTTATATGTTTTTGCAGATTGGAGAAATAAGGGGTGTAGTCCGTGATTAACATTGTCTTATGCAAGTTGGCGTAGGAATGTATGTTTTGTGGATGATTTGAAGCGCTGATTGATAAACTGTTGTGCATGACTTGCATTGTGGTGTTCACGACACATAGACACACACAACCGCGCCTAAAACCCCGGGCGCCCCTATAGGAAAACAATAGAAGGAACTGAAAATGGAATCTCCATGAGGAAAAACATGGGGTAATCCACTTTTCAATTCCGCTCACTTCGAACTATGGATCGAGTCCCAATGCAACGATAGCTGTGCAATGGAATCGGCTCTTTCTAGAACTCGAGGTGGGAACCTTAACCTTAGGTGCCAAACCCTCTAATTTTTAGAAGTTTACTATCACTTGTTTCATGCGCATGTCTTTGGGCGGTTGGTACACCTAAAACCGCACATAAGTCGACGAGTTGGGTTGGTGAAAAAATAGGTAATAGAGAGAAATCTTCTCCTGGATAAGTCTGAGGCTATCCTCTCATCTGATCTTGAGCGAGTTATAAAATCAGGACATATTTGCTCGGCTTATTGATATTATGGTTCGGCTCACCCAAGTTGAAAATGTTCGGATGCTCGAAGAAATGAACCATACAGAAGTTAAAACACACACATTTATTTTGCTCAGTGGAGGGTTTTCAAAAGCAGGTCATACAATTCGGGGTGGAAAAGTAAAGCCAAAGTGAGCCCTAATTAACGACACAAAGGAGCCCAACTGACCCTCCATGTTGTTAATGCTCTGCCCGTACTCACGACTTCGCATGTCCTGGTCCGTAAGCTTGAGGAGAAGGTTTCTGCATTCGCCCTTAACCTCAGTGACCTTGACCTCGTGTTCCTCGGTGATTATTTCCAAGTCCCGAACTAATCCATTCCCGTGAGCTATGTCTGCGGTTATTTTGTCTAGCCGTTCTTCCTGCCAGTCGCTTTGCAGCCTCAATAGGACATTGTGGCGGTCGTGCTCGCCAGCGGTCAGGGATATGGCCAATTGATCCACCAGGTTTCTCCTCTCGCGAAGCAACGTCGCGACCCTCTCATTGGCAAACTCGACGGCCTTTTTGTGACTATCGGCCAGATAGTTGGTCAGCACCAAATGATCAGACCGATCCTTGTAACGAGCCCGCAAGACGCGAGCCACGAGAACCTCCCGATCAGCAACACGGTAGGCCTCTAAGGAGTGTGCAAAGAGGGTCGGGAAAGTTCTATATTCCCTCCCCAGCGTAGTACCTTCGAGGGAAGTGGTATCTAAGTCCTCGAGCAGGACACGGATTTCATCCGCGGTTGCAGAATGATCGGTTATGTGCGCGTAACCGCGACCCAATAGGTTATAAAGCTTTTCCCACTGGGCCAAGACATCAGTCGAAAAAGTGCGCACGGGAGAGGAGGCCATTTGCGTTGGGTTGGCTTGAGAATAAGACGAGGCTAATAGAGAGATTAGAAGGAAGAAGCTGATTATGCGAGAACGTTAACCTTCCATACATTAATTCCTCATTTTATAGCAACTCGAGGATGATGAAGGGTCTCAGTAATAATGCTGGTGGAGCCCAGTTAGGGGGTAAAGCAGGAGGTCCCCTCACGAGAACCATTGGATTCGTTTCGGTCCGCGATTTTCGGCTCATCAATTAAAAGATGTAAAAGATTTGTCGGGATCACCATTATTAGAGTTAGGTGGGAGGTAAGCGCAACTATCGAAGAGAGCCCTAACAGGATTTGGCAGTCCCATCACGTTGAAAAGCTAAGCGAGAAATTCAAGGTCTTGAGGGGGAACGTTTGCCTAATGATGCTTGAAGAGCGTCTCCTGAACATGCAAAGTCACTTTATAGGGAGTGAGCATACAGGAGAGAGTGGAGAACTCTGAATGGGCAAGAACCAATCAAACATTTCTCAGTCCAACATATTTAAGAGGTTACTGTCAGCTGCTAGAGGCGACTGACTCAAAAATCTCAGAAATTGAACCACAGAGGGATCTCGAAGATTCCAAGATCAAGTCTAACGCCAAAACCATGGAGCCCAACACTTCTGGCAACGGAAATCAAGATCACGGCGACGACGACAACGACATCCACGATGCTCAACTCGGGAAAAGAAGACGTCCTCACCAATACTTTCAGGAGGAAACCCAAATGCTGGAAACCCTTTTCAGTAAAAGCCATTACATGAAAAAGAAGTGGAGAATTGAATTGAGCCGGGAGTTGGGGATTAATCAGTCGAGGATCTAGTTTTGGTTTCAAAATAGGAGATCCAAATCGAGGGCTCAACGCAAACGTCAGGTGGTCGAGATTTTAAAGGAAGAAAACCAAAAGCTGCGAACAGAAAACATGAGGTATGAAAAAGCTCTCAATATTACCGTTTGCCCTCATTGCGATAACCTCATCGCCCGCGGTAAGATATTCCCCGATAAGCCTCACGCAATGATTGAAGACGTTCACTTACCACCCTACTCCCTCGGGGTATCTACTGCTCACCCAGATTTTGCCGGAGTCACGCATGGGCAGGATGATCCTACGAAGACGATACAAATGCCTCCTGGGGGATGGAATTTGCATCGCTTTGATTGGAGTTACAGTTTCAAGGAGCTGGATGTTACCGCCGACCAGCTCAAAGCATATCAGCCTCATGCACAACAATTTTCGATAGGGTCGGGTCCCGCTGGAGATGAGTTAATCAGTCGTCAAGCCATCGATGCAATTTTGGGCCACGATAAGAGGAGATTCGCTTGGCCCCCTGAACTGCATTCCAGATTCCTAGACGTGGTTCACCAAATGGGGATCGATTCAGCAACTCCGACGCGCATATTTAAGGCCATGAATGTACCGAGGCTTAGTAAGGAACTGGTCAGAAATCACCTTGCTGCCTACAGAAAGCTATTAAAACAACGTCGAGCGGAGCTAAACCGGGAGGAATCCGTCTCGAGCTCAAAAGCTAGGGGCGACCGCCATTGTAATGCTCAGGCATCAAGAGATACCCGGCCAAATCTAAGCATCAATCAAGCTAGCAGCCCGACCACCGGCAAACTGAAAGCTGATCAGAATGTCCTCCCGGGCCATTTCAACACTTCTCAAGAGCGCGTGTCACAAGTACAGCGAGTGCGCACTCCTCCATTCGAGCAGCAGTCGGCTGGTGCTCTGCCTGTCGCTGGTCAACCCACGACAGACGATTTCTTTGATGAGGGGCTCGATGCCTTGTTCAATCAGTGGGAAGCTGGCATGCTTGGACAGCCATGATCTAGTACTTGACTCGGGGCACGATGGGTCGGTCACCACGAACACCCATAGAAAGAAGAACATGTTCACGAGTAGATCACTCATTTTATCCGTTGTAAAGTTCCTACGGGAACATTTTTCTTTAATGACTATAGTTAATTCTATATTAAAACCAACGCTATCGACGAACATCGTCATGCTCAGTTGTGATGATCCCTTGTTAGATTAAGTCTGAAACCAGAGACGGTCTTTAAAATTTTGAGTGGCCACGAACTCATTCCTCACCAAGCGCCCGGGATGCTGAAATGAAGAGTAACAGCATGCACAGGGAAAATGCCACTTTCGTTTGAACGATGAAAAGGGGTTGAGAGAAGATCATAGCGTTAATTCCCATGGAGCTAAATGAATTAAACGGAGTCATTAATTGCGGGCCCACCGCTGCTCCCTACGTTCTCGGGCCTAGCAAATCATAAAAGGCGCCGAAAGATTGTAGACCCACCACTTTGAAGACTGAACTAGGGGACGAGCGCAATACTCGATGAAACCGAATCAATGCAAGAGAGTTTGTGATCCTATCACGAGGAAAAAGAAAGGGGAATACAGACGATGAGTAATTACAGGGTCTCGGGAGGAGCGCTTGCTTGCTGGTCTTCATATGCAGCCTGAAGGATGGTTCTAGGACACACACAATCACTTGAGAAAATTTCTAGAGTGAGCAAACACGTAAGAGCGAATAAAGAAAGCTGAGTGAACTAGATCAGCCCGAGATACTTCGATCCATCATGTTTAAAAGCTATTCCCATCTGCTAGAAACGCCCGACCTGGACATTTCTGAGCACGAACTGCTGGGAGACTTTGAAGATCCTAGAGCTGAATCCTGCCCGAAGGCCGTGGAGACTGACTCCTCCAGCGATGAAATTCTAGGTTTCAGCTACGAAGAAGGAATATACAATGATGACCGGAGTCGGAAAAGGAAGCAACTACAACGCCACACTCCAGGCCAAATCCGAGAGCTCGAAGCTTTCTTCAATGAATGCCCCACTCCAAGCAGACAACAGAAAATGGAGTTGAGTCGAAAAATAGGATTGGAGCTTTCGAAGGTCAAGTTTTGGTTCGCCAACAAACGAACCCGGGTGAAACAGCAATACGCAGACCATGAGTTACTGGTCCAGAAGGAGGAGAATGAGAAGCTTCAAGCTGAAAGCGCGAGATATAAGGAAGCTCTGACCAAGGCCACCTGCTTTAATTGTGGTAATCCTGTTGTCCTCGGTGAGGTGTTCCTCGATGAACCGTCCCTGTTGACGAATAACGCTCAGCTGTTACCGTATTCTCCACAGCATTTTCCGACACAGCCAGATATCGCCGGAGATCTGCATGAGCAAGTCAACACCATAGGATCAACACCAACATCCTCTGAGAAATGGGATATGAATCATCACAGGGGGAGTTCTCTCAATGAAGAACTCGCTGTCGCAGCCAGCCAATCCAAAGTCGGTGAGTCCCTCCCTGGACAACTTTTGAAACGACTAGATCCCGTAGAGAATAGCTACCGAAGTATTGACGATATTTTGGGTGATAAGAGAACAAGGTTTTACTGGACCTATGAACTTCACACCAAATTTGTTGATGCAATTCGAGAGCTGGGAGTTGATTCGGCTAGCCCACTACGCATACTCGAGATTATGAATGTGCCGGGGCTCTCTAGAATTAACGTCGAGTCTCACCTCAAGTACTATAGGAGATTGCTAAGGGATGGAAGGATAGCGTTAAACCATCATAAAGCCAGTTGGAGCTCAAGTGCCGGGCAGAGTTACAACCACGATGATTGGAGAGCCGAGAGCACCCAACCGTGTTTCAGCAATGACGGGACCAGCAGTCGTGTCAGCGACTCCTCTAACCCAAATCAGAATGCTCCGCCGAGCTATCTCAATACTCCTCAAGAGTATATACCGCAGTTCCAGCACATAGGGATTCCTCAGTTTGAGCGCGATTCGGTCATTAATGCTGTCCCTGAAGCGGATCTGGCATTGGTAGAGAGTGCACATATAAACCTGCCGGTCATTGGAGGAAGTTCCAATTCGAGGGGTCAAGTTGCTCACGGCGAGAGCAAAGAGAGGAATCCCTCGCCTGCAGTCGACGACAACCAATCTGGGCACCAAGGGCTAGAAAGAACAGGCGATTTCCTTGAGGAGGAGCTGGACACTTGGATCAATACTCTTCAGGAATGTATGTCTCGACCCCAACAGTGCAATGATGAAGGTTCCAGCTCAAAGACTCCAGTTCCTCACAATGAAGGCGATGAAGGAAATCTGCCCCCAACAATTGTTGATACCCAACTTGAACATCAATGGCTCGAAGACCCGAGCAATTTCCTTGGCGATGAGTTCAATCTTTGGCTCGATCAATTTGGAGCCGGAGGGCCATCGCAGTGGTGACGCAAGGCAGGTGACCAAACGTCTGATGCAAGGCATGGTTACTCGATGAAAAATGCTTAGACGAAAGGGGTGGAACACTCCTATTGAATATGTTGTTGATCGCACTGTAAGGTTCCCACGGGAACATCTTTCATTAATGTCTAGAACTAATTGCGCGTGAGTGTCAACATCACCCTTTGAGCATCTTCAAGCCGAGGGCCGTGGATTAATCGCTTAATCCGTGGAGCAAGTTCCCCGAACAATGACTATCACCCGCGGAGTATAATGGGATCTACCCCTTCAATACGAAATACGTTTGGCCGCGAAGCCACCTATTTGGTAAAACGATGTATCGTTCCTAAACGATCTTCAATCGAATACCGAAGTAATGTCTCATTTCTTTCCCTTCTCAGGTGATAAACGTGGATAAATCACTCAAGGAGCCATTTGTTCGAATAACAGAACAGACGTTGCCTAACTGGGGGCAGATGAACCATTGATGTTGCAAACACTCCAAGAATGGATAGGCGGATTTGATAGATGTTGTTCATATCAATACGCAATATCAGAACGGGATGAGAACCAAGAGTAAAGTTGTATCGTTCCAATTTGTCTTGAATTTGAGAATATGAATTGATACTCGTTATTTATCCTTGACAGGGGAATCGCCTTACAGACGAACAGGTTTTCACATCCCATGTATTACCCGTTAGAATACATGACCAAGGGTAAATTGTATCGTTCTAATTTTTTGAAAAATTCGTGAACGTACAATAACATGTTTCTTCCGCATTTTCAGGATCTCCAGCCGCGGGGGACAGGTAAGTATCCCTTTCCCCAATCCATTGAAGATGTTAAATAAAAAACAGAGAGAAAAAGAAAAGCTTTCAGAATCTAATGTCTAGAAAAGACATAGAATTCAAACTTCATTGGCATTCATGTCTTAAAACAGGAGGTTATCTGAACATGAATAAGAACATGCATGGTGCATCATAAAATCCCCTTGACGGGTAAAATTTTTGGAGAAAATGAAAGAGATTTTTTCCAATCAAAAGTTCAAAACTTTTAAAAGGACGTTTTCTCAAAAGAAAAGAGGCAAAGCCTAGTCCAAACATGTCCTACACACACTGGAGAGAAGTGGAGCGGATCAGATAGCAAAATCTGGACCTACGGAAGTAGGGATTATTCGCAACGATTACATGGGTTGGGATGACGGAGGCATTCGTTTCATATCTCTCAAACACTACAGGTGACCGTTGATAAACCCTTTGAACGACGGTTTTCATTCTTAACCATGTCAAGAACCACCCCACATCGGGGCAAAATGGAGGTGAGTCCAACGGTATCAGGAGAAAATGGTTAGAAATTTTCTTGCTCGGACTAACATCAATCTTTGTGTGTTGTTTATATGGTAATCCAAGTACCATAGGATGACGAGAAGCATTCATTTCTCTATCCCACACACCATATCCTTTGCACAGCCAAGTTGAGCCTGCAAATTCATTTCATAAACCCCTGTTGGTGATCATGGGATGTTTCAAGATGGAAACTGCATCACTCCAAGAACGGAAGAAATCAAGAGATGGGATTTATAGAAAAATCTCATATCGGCATTTAAATGTGCTATGATTCAATTTGTATATCTAGCACAATTTTCTGAACATCGTAGTTCCAAAGGAAAAGAAAAGGCGGGATTTCAACAAAGAAAAAAATCCCTAGCATCAAGAAAAAGCAAAGTGCCTGGTAAAAGCAAGGCCGATGCTCGTGAAAACTGTTTGATTGATCCCCAATAAAGCCTAGTTGGGAAGAGAGAAAAACCCATAAAGGAGTCAGATCAAGAAGACTGCTCCCCAAATGATGTCAGCCGTGGTGCAAAAACACGGACAGAATTGTCAATCTCTTAATACCACAAGAGACGTTCTCTAAAGGACTTGTGCACACCTCAAAAGCGGTTGCACACCTCAAAAATGGAAGATGCAGAATGGAAAAGACATGTGACAAATTGGCAATGATCACCAATGTCAAATCCTTCGTGATTTCTGGGCAAAAAACAAGCCTTTTTTCGGTCCCCAATCCTACCAATGTTACAACCCTGAAACAGTCTTCTCTGACTAAGACACTTGGGTTAACATATAGCTTAGCTCGAAGAAGTACGAGCAAGACTCTTTCTTTCTCATTTTGCAGGGTTTTTGACTTGTAAACCCGGAGCAGATGGTGAAGATTTTCATTCGATGGCCTCGACTCCAAAGTGGGTCCCCCTTGAAAACCAATATCCAAGCCCAACATTACGGTCCCGTGGAAGACCTCCCGACCGATCAAAATGTATGCGCTGCGAATGAGCCTAAAACCTAGGCATAGGCCAGTAGGGAATTGAGTGCATCCCCTAAAAATCATCACCTCAAAACAGGTGAGATGGCCTCCTTGTCGAGAAATATTCCAATTGATGTTTTGAGCAAACTCTTTTTGGAAATTTTCAAACTGTTGATCCAGATTTTCCATGCAAGGGATTTGTGATCACATTTGCATGTTGCAAGAATGTTTTGGATAACCTCCAGCATCAAAATGCACATCTCATGACTAAAGCTTAAGTCATAAAATTTTGTCAATTGGACAATTGCTGTCTTCTCAAAGATTACCAATATTTTCTTGGGGAAGAGAAACCCTTAAAAAAAAATCCTTTTCAAAATCAGACAGTCTCATTGGACGTGGAGAACCCTCGTCATGAGACCCCTTTTCAAAATTTAGGTAGTCTCATCGGACGTGGAGAACCCTCGTCATGAGACCCCTTTTCAAAAATCAAGCAGTCTCATCGGACGTGGAGAACCCTCGTCATTAGACCCATTTTCAAAATTTAGGTAGTCTCATCGGACGTGGAGAACCCTCGTCATGAGACCCATTTTCAAAAATCAAGCAGTCTCATCGGACGTGGAGAACCCTCGTCATGAGACCCCTTTTCAAAATTCAGGTAGTCTCATCGGACGTGGAGAACCCTCGTCATGAGACCCCTTTTCAAATATCAAACAGTCTCATCGGACGTGGAGAACCCTCGTCATGAGACCCCTTTTCAAAATTCAGGTAGTCTCATCGGACGTGGAGAACCCTCGTCATGAGACCCCCTTTTCAAAATTCAGGAAATCTCATCGGACGTGGAGAACCCTCGTCATGAGACCCCTTTTCATTTAGGCAGTCTCATCGGACGTGGAGAACCCTCGTCATGAGACCCCTTTTCAGAGTCAAAACTGATGGTAGACACCGCCTGAAGGGTCAAATGAAGGTAGATACAGCCTGAAGGGTCAAATGAAGGTAGATACCGCCTGAAGGGTCAAATGAAGGTAGATACCGCCTGAAGGGTCAAAATAAGGTAGATACCGCCTGAAGGGTCAACTCAAAGGTAGATACCGCCTGAAGGGTCAAATGAAGGTAGATACCGCCTGAAGGGTCAAATCAAGGTAGATACCGCCTGAAGGGTCAAAATATGGTAGATACCGCCTGAAGGGTCAAATCAAAGGTAGATACCGCCTGAAGGGTCAAAATCAAAGGTAGATACCGCTTGAAGGGTCAACACAAGGTAGATACCGCCTGAAGGGTCAACACATGGTAGATACCGCCTGAAGGGTCAACACAAGGTAGAAACCGCCTGAAGGGTCAAATCAAAGGTAGAAACCGCCTGAAGGGTCAACTCAAGGTAGAAACCGTCTGAAGGGTCAAACCAAGGTAGAAACCGCCTGAGAGATCACATTAATGGTAGAAACCGCCTGAAGGGTCACATATGGTAGAAACCGCCATAAGGGTCAATTCATTGGTAGAAACCGCCATAAGGGTCAACTCATTAATAAATATCGCAGTAAGGATCAACACAAAGGTCTGATCCACCATACGGATCAAAATCCTTGGCAAATCCCAAAGCGTGGGATGCGCCTTCCTTAGGTTCCTACAAGTTAGGAATCCCATCATGGTATGACCTACCATACAGGTCAGAGCTTAATCTCCCTAGGATATTCTGAATGACGAGTCCTAGGCATCTTCTTGAAAGTCGTCACAACCGGCAGCATCCGACAGGTGAGCTTCAGGTAAGCCTCTCTCACTCCGGCCCATGTTCAAATTGTTAGAGCAAACCGGGGATTGATTTGAGCTTTTATCAATAGGCTTAAGGATCCGATGTCATAACATTTCTTCTCTTATTTTCCCAGTTGAGTCGGTTAGGAATCAGGTGCCACCTTATCTTTGAGAGAAACCTCTAACGAGATTCCTCTCAAAGAGGGGCAGCTGTTGACACCTGATTTTTTTTACCATTTATTATTGTGATTTTTATTCTTTAAAATTAATTAAAAATATAAAAAAAGGTCATAAAATCACAAAATCAACTTTGGAAGCCTTGGTTTAACCTTAGGAACCAATTTTGAACAAAAAATATTTTCGGTATTTTTAATATTTTTCGAGTTTATTTAATTATAAAAATACCCAAAAAATCAGAAAAATACCATTCGTGGTCAGAAAAATACCCAAAAATATTCGATAATTTTGTTTTAATTTCCTCTTCAAGTGTGTCACTTTAAATCTCAAAAATTCGGCTCGGGTCAATATGTTCCTTCACAAACATAAACCCGAACCGAACCTAAAAAAATCATTTTCGAGTCTTTTAGTTTTCAATTCTCACTTTTTATAAGCTATGACATTGGATTCTAAAGTCTTAAAGTGCAATTAGGTCAATTTGCCCTCCAATTTAATCAATTTTTACCAAAAGGGCTTAATTGCACATTTTTCTTTCAATTAGTCCCCGGTTTCACGGATGTATACGTATGCTCTACGTATTTATACGTCATACGTATTTATACGTTATGCATATTTGTACTGTTTGGTAACCTCTTTAACTCTTGTAATAATAATAATGGTTATTATTTTTAACACATTTGTTAGTGCCTTTTTTTTTTAGCATTTTTGTATTGTGAGTGCTATTGCTAGTGCTATTTTTAAATAGCATTTTTTGTATTATAAATTGTGAGTGCTATTGTTAGTGCTATTTTTAAATGACATTTATTTATCATAAATTGTGAGTGCTATTGTTAGTGCTATTTTTAAATGGCATTTATTTATCATAAATTGTGAGTGCTATTATTAGATAGAATTTATAATTGTTAGTGCTATTTTTAAATAGCATTTTTGTATTATAAATTGTGAGTGCTATTGTTAGTGCTATTTTTAAATATCATTTTTGTATTATAAATTGTGAGTGCTATTGTTAGTGCTATTTTTAAATGTCATTTATTTGTGAGTGCTATTTTTAGATAGAATTTATAATTGTTAGTGCTATTTTTAAATACAATTTATTGGAAGGTATTTTTGGCTATAAAAGGATGGCAAGAGTTTTGAGGTTGAAGGGGAGAGACATTTTGTAGAGTGTGCAAATTTTTGAGAGCTTAGAGAGAAGAACACAAACACTCTCTATATTCTCATAATCTTGAGTGAGCAAAATATACTAAGTTCGGAATATTGATTCCGCATATTGCTAGCACAATTGTTGTGGAGTTATTAGTCATCTTCCCGTTCGTCAATTGGTGGTGCGTCCGAACTAGATGCCTAACACTTGTGGAGGCTGAGATCGAAGAACATCGAATCGACACCTCCGTTCAAGCACGCTACGAGAGGTAATCTATTTACTCCCTTTGAGGCTTTGTGATTTTTTTTCGATTGAAATGCACGAAGTACGCCTCTGGAGATACATGTAGGGGTTGTTATTTATTTCCGCTACGTGTTACGTGGATCCCAATAGTGGTATCAGAGCCAATCCTTAGGTGTTTTCGTGCATTTAATTGATTTTTGCAATTTTTGCAATACTATGGCCAATATGTATTAACGAATTGTTCGTCTTACATGGCTAATGGAGGTTGATTATTTTATATGATAAATTAATCAACGTAGCAAAAATTGAGACTAAATCAATTTTGAATCGAAAATTTATGGCTATCTTATTTTACGTAAAAATTCTGATTATGATTCAACGTAGAATTTTTATTGTGCCTTCCTAAGTTTTAAATTGTGAATTTATTACTTACGTGGAAGGGTGGTGATCATGGAAAAATCCCTAATCAATGTGATTGATGTATATATGAATGTATGGTGATTATTTATATATTTGGGGTTGTAATTATTAAATGGAGGCTGCGTACTCCTTTTATTTTTCATGTAATCTTTATTTTTAGCATAGTCAATTGTTAATGTAAATGCTACGAGGATTACGTGGATGAGCCTTTTAAGTCGGCGAGCTCTTAGGGGCCCAATTCTTGAAGAGTTCAAGAAACCAAGAAGAAGCGAAGAGCGGCTCTCCGTTATTAAAATATTAAAATGATTAAATGTGGTCTCATTGGCTCGAGACCCATTAAATCATAATTCCATGATCACCACGTAGGATAGATGTTTATGTGATTGACATCTATTTATTTGTTATGATTACGTGAGCATGTTAAACTGGTTAATATGCAAAGTCAGACTTACCTCACCCAAAATTGCGCCTGCATGAAATCCTAGTTAGGAAAATCACTCGCGTTAGGTACCGAAAGGGCGTTGGTAATGACATCAACGTAACCAAGTCCCCGAACCCAAAATCTCTGGTTCCGCAGAATTGATCGATCTCTCCCAATCGGTCAATAAGGTTTCCGGTCTACCCTCCAAGAAAGACCGGTGGCGACTCCAAATGCATGCACAAGTTGCACATGCCACCACGACCACACTAAGGTCGAAAGCGATCGACTGTTATCGTCGAATCCCTTTGAAAAATACTCCCGCCGCGATTTGGTATGGGCCTGGGAGGGCCCGCGCCTATCCAAAGCCCGCGATCCGCACCCTTGTGCGGGGGAAGGCCCGCGATCGGTAATCCATTAGCCGCGTCCTCTTTCGGACGGGTCGCGACAGCTGGTGACTCCACTGGGGACTTTGTTCTAGAACCTATGGTTCTAGACCCCAAGTGGACTTAGGCCGTAATTAAAACGCTGAGTGATGTTTCTAACCCTGCAGGCGCTCTTGAAGGTGAGGTAAGTCCGCTCATGATAGGTGTTATATGTTTTTGCAGATTGGAGAAATAAGGGGTGTAGTCCGTGATTAACATTGTCTTATGCAGGTTGGCGTAGGAATGTATGTTTTGTGGATGATTTGAAGCGCTGATTGATAAACTGTTGTGCATGACTTGCATTGTGGTGTTCACGACACATAGACACACACAACCGCGCCTAAAACCCCGGGCGCCCCTATAGGAAAACAATAGAAGGAACTGAAAATGGAATCTCCATGAGGAAAAACATGGGGTAATCCACTTTTCAATTCCGCTCACTTCGAACTATGGATCGAGTCCCAATGCAACGATAGCTGTGCAATGGAATCGGCTCTTTCTAGAACTCGAGGTGGGAACCTTAACCTTAGGTGCCAAACCCTCTAATTTTTAGAAGTTTACTATCACTTGTTTCATGCGCATGTCTTTGGGCGGTTGGTACACCTAAAACCGCACATAAGTCGACGAGTTGGGTTGGTGAAAAAATAGGTAATAGAGAGAAATCTTCTCCTGGATAAGTCTGAGGCTATCCTCTCATCTGATCTTGAGCGAGTTATAAAATCAGGACATATTTGCTCGGCTTATTGATATTATGGTTCGGCTCACCCAAGTTGAAAATGTTCGGATGCTCGAAGAAATGAACCATACAGAAGTTAAAACACACACATTTATTTTGCTCAGTGGAGGGTTTTCAAAAGCAGGTCATACAATTCGGGGTGGAAAAGTAAAGCCAAAGTGAGCCCTAATTAACGACACAAAGGAGCCCAACTGACCCTCCATGTTGTTAATGCTCTGCCCGTACTCACGACTTCGCATGTCCTGGTCCGTAAGCTTGAGGAGAAGGTTTCTGCATTCGCCCTTAACCTCAGTGACCTTGACCTCGTGTTCCTCGGTGATTATTTCCAAGTCCCGAACTAATCCATTCCCGTGAGCTATGTCTGCGGTTATTTTGTCTAGCCGTTCTTCCTGCCAGTCGCTTTGCAGCCTCAATAGGACATTGTGGCGGTCGTGCTCGCCAGCGGTCAGGGATATGGCCAATTGATCCACCAGGTTTCTCCTCTCGCGAAGCAACGTCGCGACCCTCTCATTGGCAAACTCGACGGCCTTTTTGTGACTATCGGCCAGATAGTTGGTCAGCACCAAATGATCAGACCGATCCTTGTAACGAGCCCGCAAGACGCGAGCCACGAGAACCTCCCGATCAGCAACACGGTAGGCCTCTAAGGAGTGTGCAAAGAGGGTCGGGAAAGTTCTATATTCCCTCCCCAGCGTAGTACCTTCGAGGGAAGTGGTATCTAAGTCCTCGAGCAGGACACGGATTTCATCCGCGGTTGCAGAATGATCGGTTATGTGCGCGTAACCGCGACCCAATAGGTTATAAAGCTTTTCCCACTGGGCCAAGACATCAGTCGAAAAAGTGCGCACGGGAGAGGAGGCCATTTGCGTTGGGTTGGCTTGAGAATAAGACGAGGCTAATAGAGAGATTAGAAGGAAGAAGCTGATTATGCGAGAACGTTAACCTTCCATACATTAATTCCTCATTTTATAGCAACTCGAGGATGATGAAGGGTCTCAGTAATAATGCTGGTGGAGCCCAGTTAGGGGGTAAAGCAGGAGGTCCCCTCACGAGAACCATTGGATTCGTTTCGGTCCGCGATTTTCGGCTCATCAATTAAAAGATGTAAAAGATTTGTCGGGATCACCATTATTAGAGTTAGGTGGGAGGTAAGCGCAACTATCGAAGAGAGCCCTAACAGGATTTGGCAGTCCCATCACGTTGAAAAGCTAAGCGAGAAATTCAAGGTCTTGAGGGGGAACGTTTGCCTAATGATGCTTGAAGAGCGTCTCTTGAACATGCAAAGTCACTTTATAGGGAGTGAGCATACAGGAGAGAGTGGAGAACTCTGAATGGGCAAGAACCAATCAAACATTTCTCAGTCCAACATATTTAAGAGGTTACTGTCAGCTGCTAGAGGCGACTGACTCAAAAATCTCAGAAATTGAACCACAGAGGGATCTCGAAGATTCCAAGATCAAGTCTAACGCCAAAACCATGGAGCCCAACACTTCTGGCAACGGAAATCAAGATCACGGCGACGACGACAACGACATCCACGATGCTCAACTCGGGAAAAGAAGACGTCCTCACCAATACTTTCAGGAGGAAACCCAAATGCTGGAAACCCTTTTCAGTAAAAGCCATTACATGAAAAAGAAGTGGAGAATTGAATTGAGCCGGGAGTTGGGGATTAATCAGTCGAGGATCTAGTTTTGGTTTCAAAATAGGAGATCCAAATCGAGGGCTCAACGCAAACGTCAGGTGGTCGAGATTTTAAAGGAAGAAAACCAAAAGCTGCGAACAGAAAACATGAGGTATGAAAAAGCTCTCAATATTACCGTTTGCCCTCATTGCGATAACCTCATCGCCCGCGGTAAGATATTCCCCGATAAGCCTCACGCAATGATTGAAGACGTTCACTTACCACCCTACTCCCTCGGGGCATCTACTGCTCACCCAGATTTTGCCGGAGTCACGCATGGGCAGGATGATCCTACGAAGACGATACAAATGCCTCCTGGGGGATGGAATTTGCATCGCTTTGATTGGAGTTACAGTTTCAAGGAGCTGGATGTTACCGCCGACCAGCTCAAAGCATATCAGCCTCATGCACAACAATTTTCGATAGGGTCGGATCCCGCTGGAGATGAGTTAATCAGTCGTCAAGCCATCGATGCAATTTTGGGCCACGATAAGAGGAGATTCGCTTGGCCCCCTGAACTGCATTCCAGATTCCTAGACGTGGTTCACCAAATGGGGATCGATTCAGCAACTCCGACGCGCATATTTAAGGCCATGAATGTACCGGGGCTTAGTAAGGAACTGGTCAGAAATCACCTTGCTGCCTACAGAAAGCTATTAAAACAACGTCGAGCGGAGCTAAACCGGGAGGAATCCGTCTCGAGCTCAAAAGCTAGGGGCGACCGCCATTGTAATGCTCAGGCATCAAGAGATACCCGGCCAAATCTAAGCATCAATCAAGCTAGCAGCCCGACCACCGGCAAACTGAAAGCTGATCAGAATGTCCTCCCGGGCCATTTCAACACTTCTCAAGAGCGCGTGTCACAAGTACAGCGAGTGCGCACTCCTCCATTCGAGCAGCAGTCGGCTGGTGCTCTGCCTGCCGCTGGTCAACCCACGACAGACGATTTCTTTGATGAGGGGCTCGATGCCTTGTTCAATCAGTGGGAAGCTGGCATGCTTGGACAGCCAAGATCTAGTACTTGACTCGGGGCACGATGGGTCGGTCACCACGAACACCCATAGAAAGAAGAACATGTTCACGAGTAGATCACTCATTTTATCCGTTGTAAAGTTCCTACGGGAACATTTTTCTTTAATGACTATAGTTAATTCTATATTAAAACCAACGCTATCGACGAACATCGTCATGCTCAGTTGTGATGATCCCTTGTTAGATTAAGTCTGAAACCAGAGACGGTCTTTAAAATTTTGAGTGGCCACGAACTCATTCCTCACCAAGCGCCCGGGATGCTGAAATGAAGAGTAACAGCATGCACAGGGAAAATGCCACTTTCGTTTGAACGATGAAAAGGGGTTGAGAGAAGATCATAGCGTTAATTCCCATGGAGCTAAATGAATTAAACGGAGTCATTAATTGCGGGCCCACCGCTGCTCCCCACGTTCTCGGGCCTAGCAAATCATAAAAGGCGCCGAAAGATTGTAGACCCACCACTTTGAAGACTGAACTAGGGGACGAGCGCAATACTCGATGAAACCGAATCAATGCAAGAGAGTTTGTGATCCTATCACGAGGAAAAAGAAAGGGGAATACAGACGATGAGTAATTACAGGGTCTCGGGAGGAGCGCTTGCTTGCTGGTCTTCATATGCAGCCTGAAGGATGGTTCTAGGACACACACAATCACTTGAGAAAATTTCTAGAGTGAGCAAACACGTAAGAGCGAATAAAGAAAGCTGAGTGAACTAGATCAGCCCGAGATACTTCGATCCATCATGTTTAAAAGCTATTCCCATCTGCTAGAAACGCCCGACCTGGACATTTCTGAGCACGAACTGCTGGGAGACTTTGAAGATCCTAGAGCTGAATCCTGCCCAAAGGCCGTGGAGACTGACTCCTCCAGCGATGAAATTCTAGGTTTCAGCTACGAAGAAGGAATATACAATGATGACCGGAGTCGGAAAAGGAAGCAACTACAACGCCACACTCCAGGCCAAATCCGAGAGCTCGAAGCTTTCTTCAATGAATGCCCCACTCCAAGCAGACAACAGAAAATGGAGTTGAGCCGAAAAATAGGATTGGAGCTTTCGAAGGTCAAGTTTTGGTTCGCCAACAAACGAACCCGGGTGAAACAGCAATACGCAGACCATGAGTTACTGGTCCTGAAGGAGGAGAATGAGAAGCTTCAAGCTGAAAGCGCGAGATATAAGGAAGCTCTGACCAAGGCCACCTGCCTTAATTGTGGTAATCCTGTTGTCCTCGGTGAGGTGTTCCTCGATGAACCGTCCCTGTTGACGAATAACGCTCAGCTGTTACCGTATTCTCCACAGCATTTTCCGACACAGCCAGATATCGCCGGAGATCTGCATGAGCAAGTCAACACCATAGGATCAACACCAACATCCTCTGAGAAATGGGATATGAATCATCACAGGGGGAGTTCTCTCAATGACGAACTCGCTGTCGCAGCCAGCCAATCCAAAGTCGGTGAGTCCCTCCCTGGACAACTTTTGAAACGACTAGATCCCGTAGAGAATAGCTACCGAAGTATTGACGATATTTTGGGTGATAAGAGAACAAGGTTTTACTGGACCTATGAACTTCACACCAAATTTGTTGATGCAATTCGAGAGCTGGGAGTTGATTCGGCTAGCCCACTACGCATACTCGAGATTATGAATGTGCCGGGGCTCTCTAGAATTAACGTCGAGTCTCACCTCAAGTACTATAGGAGATTGCTAAGGGATGGAAGGATAGCGTTAAACCATCATAAAGCCAGTTGGAGCTCAAGTGCCGGGCAGAGTTACAACCACGATGATTGGAGAGCCGAGAGCACCCAACCGTGTTTCAGCAATGACGGGACCAGCAGTCGTGTCAGCGACTCCTCTAACCCAAATCAGAATGCTCCGCCGAGCTATCTCAATACTCCTCAAGAGTATATACCGCAGTTCCAGCACATAGGGATTCCTCAGTTTGAGCGCGATTCGGTCATTAATGCTGTCCCTGAAGCGGATCTGGCATTGGTAGAGAGTGCACATATAAACCTGCCGGTCATTGGAGGAAGTTCCAATTCGAGGGGTCAAGTTGCTCACGGCGAGAGCAAAGAGAGGAATCCCTCGCCTGCAGTCGACGACAACCAATCTGGGCACCAAGGGCTAGAAAGAACAGGCGATTTCCTTGAGGAGGAGCTGGACACTTGGATCAATACTCTTCAGGAATGTATGTCTCGACCCCAACAGGGCAATGATGAAGGTTCCAGCTCAAAGACTCCAGTTCCTCACAATGAAGGCGATGAAGGAAATCTGCCCCCAACAATTGTTGATACCCAACTTGAACATCAATGGCTCGAAGACCCGAGCAATTTCCTTGGCGATGAGTTCAATCTTTGGCTCGATCAATTTGGAGCCGGAGGGCCATCGCAGTGGTGACGCAAGGCAGGTGACCAAACGTCTGATGCAATGCATGGTTACTCGATGAAAAATGCTTAGACGAAAGGGGTGGAACACTCCTATTGAATATGTTGTTGATCGCACTGTAAGGTTCCCACGGGAACATCTTTCATTAATGTCTAGAACTAATTGCGCGTGAGTGTCAACATCACCCTTTGAGCATCTTCAAGCCGAGGGCCGTGGATTAATCGCTTAATCCGTGGAGCAAGTTCCCCGAACAATGACTATCACCCGCGGAGTATAATGGGATCTACCCCTTCAATACGAAATACGTTTGGCCGCGAAGCCACCTATTTGGTAAAACGATGTATCGTTCCTAAACGATCTTCAATCGAATACCGAAGTAATGTCTCATTTCTTTCCCTTCTCAGGTGATAAACGTGGATAAATCACTCAAGGAGCCATTTGTTCGAATAACAGAACAGACGTTGCCTAACTGGGGGCAGATGAACCATTGATGTTGCAAACACTCCAAGAATGGATAGGCGGATTTGATAGATGTTGTTCATATCAATACGCAATATCAGAACGGGATGAGAACCAAGAGTAAAGTTGTATCGTTCCAATTTGTCTTGAATTTGAGAATATGAATTGATACTCGTTATTTATCCTTGACAGGGGAATCGCCTTACAGACGAACAGGTTTTCACATCCCATGTATTACCCGTTAGAATACATGACCAAGGGTAAATTGTATCGTTCTAATTTTTTGAAAAATTCGTGAACGTACAATAACATGTTTCTTCCGCATTTTCAGGATCTCCAGCCGCGGGGGACAGGTAAGTATCCCTTTCCCCAATCCATTGAAGATGTTAAATAAAAAACAGAGAGAAAAAGAAAAGCTTTCAGAATCTAATGTCTAGAAAAGACATAGAATTCAAACTTCATTGGCATTCATGTCTTAAAACAGGAGGTTATCTGAACATGAATAAGAACATGCATGGTGCATCATAAAATCCCCTTGACGGGTAAAATTTTTGGAGAAAATGAAAGAGATTTTTTCCAATCAAAAGTTCAAAACTTTTAAAAGGACGTTTTCTCAAAAGAAAAGAGGCAAAGCCTAGTCCAAACATGTCCTACACACACTGGAGAGAAGTGGAGCGGATCAGATAGCAAAATCTGGACCTACGGAAGTAGGGATTATTCGCAACGATTACATGGGTTGGGATGACGGAGGCATTCGTTTCATATCTCTCAAACACTACAGGTGACCGTTGATAAACCCTTTGAACGACGGTTTTCATTCTTAACCATGTCAAGAACCACCCCACATCGGGGCAAAATGGAGGTGAGTCCAACGGTATCAGGAGAAAATGGTTAGAAATTTTCTTGCTCGGACTAACATCAATCTTTGTGTGTTGTTTATATGGTAATCCAAGTACCATAGGATGACGAGAATCATTCATTTCTCTATCCCACACACCATATCCTTTGCACAGCCAAGTTGAGCCTGCAAATTCATTTCATAAACCCCTGTTGGTGATCATGGGATGTTTCAAGATGGAAACTGCATCACTCCAAGAACGGAAGAAATCAAGAGATGGGATTTATAGAAAAATCTCATATCGGCATTTAAATGTGCTATGATTCAAGTTGTATATCTAGCACAATTTTCTGAACATCGTAGTTCCAAAGGAAAAGAAAAGGCGGGATTTCAACAAAGAAAAAAATCCCTAGCATCAAGAAAAAGCAAAGTGCCTGGTAAAAGCAAGGCCGATGCTCGTGAAAACTGTTTGATTGATCCCCAATAAAGCCTAGTTGGGAAGAGAGAAAAACCCATAAAGGAGTCAGATCAAGAAGACTGCTCCCCAAATGATGTCAGCCGTGGTGCAAAAACACGGACAGAATTGTCAATCTCTTAATACCACAAGAGACGTTCTCTAAAGGACTTGTGCACACCTCAAAAGCGGTTGCACACCTCAAAAATGGAAGATGCAGAATGGAAAAGACATGTGACAAATTGGCAATGATCACCAATGTCAAATCCTTCGTGATTTCTAGGCAAAAAACAAGCCTTTTTTCGGTCCCCAATCCTACCAATGTTACAACCCTGAAACAGTCTTCTCTGACTAAGACACTTGGGTTAACATATAGCTTAGCTCGAAGAAGTACGAGCAAGACTCTTTCTTTCTCATTTTGCAGGGTTTTTGACTTGTAAACCCGGAGCAGATGGTGAAGATTTTCATTCGATGGCCTCGACTCCAAAGTGGGTCCCCCTTGAAAACCAATATCCAAGCCCAACATTACGGTCCCGTGGAAGACCTCCCGACCGATCAAAATGTATGCGCTGCGAATGAGCCTAAAACCTAGGCATAGGCCAGTAAGGAATTGAGTGCATCCCCTAAAAATCATCACCTCAAAACAGGTGAGATGGCCTCCTTGTCGAGAAATATTCCAATTGATGTTTTGAGCAAACTCTTTTTGGAAATTTTCAAACTGTTGATCCAGATTTTCCATGCAAGGGATTTGTGATCACATTTGCATGTTGCAAGAATGTTTTGGATAACCTCCAGCATCAAAATGCACATCTCATGACTAAAGCTTAAGTCATAAAATTTTGTCAATTGGACAATTGCTGTCTTCTCAAAGATTACCAATATTTTCTTGGGGAAGAGAAACCCTTAAAAAAAAATCCTTTTCAAAATCAGACAGTCTCATTGGACGTGGAGAACCCTCGTCATGAGACCCCTTTTCAAAATTTAGGTAGTCTCATCGGACGTGGAGAACCCTCGTCATGAGACCCCTTTTCAAAAATCAAGCAGTCTCATCGGACGTGGAGAACCCTCGTCATTAGACCCATTTTCAAAATTTAGGTAGTCTCATCGGACGTGGAGAACCCTCGTCATGAGACCCCTTTTCAAAAATCAAGCAGTCTCATCGGACGTGGAGAACCCTCGTCATGAGACCCCTTTTCAAATATCAAACAGTCTCATCGGACGTGGAGAACCCTCGTCATGAGACCCCTTTTCAAAATTCAGGTAGTCTCATCGGACGTGGAGAACCCTCGTCATGAGACCCCCTTTTCAAAATTCAGGAAATCTCATCGGACGTGGAGAACCCTCGTCATGAGACCCCTTTTCATTTAGGCAGTCTCATCGGACGTGGAGAACCCTCGTCATGAGACCCCTTTTCAGAGTCAAAACTGATGGTAGACACCGCCTGAAGGGTCAAATGAAGGTAGATACAGCCTGAAGGGTCAAATGAAGGTAGATACCGCCTGAAGGGTCAAATGAAGGTAGATACCGCCTGAAGGGTCAAAATAAGGTAGATACCGCCTGAAGGGTCAACTCAAAGGTAGATACCGCCTGAAGGGTCAAATGAAGGTAGATACCGCCTGAAGGGTCAAATCAAGGTAGATACCGCCTGAAGGGTCAAAATCAAAGGTAGATACCGCTTGAAGGGTCAACACAAGGTAGATACCGCCTGAAGGGTCAACACATGGTAGATACCGCCTGAAGGGTCAACACAAGGTAGAAACCGCCTGAAGGGTCAAATCAAAGGTAGAAACCGCCTGAAGGGTCAACTCAAGGTAGAAACCGCCTGAAGGGTCAAACCAAGGTAGAAACCGCCTGAGAGATCACATTAATGGTAGAAACCGCCTGAAGGGTCACATATGGTAGAAACCGCTATAAGGGTCAATTCATTGGTAGAAACCGCCATAAGGGTCAACTCATTAATAAATATCGCAGTAAGGATCAACACAAAGGTCTGATCCACCATACGGATCAAAATCCTTGGCAAATCCTAAAGCGTGGGATGCGCCTTCCTTAGGTTCCTACAAGTTAGGAATCCCATCATGGTATGACCTACCATACAGGTCAGAGCTTAATCTCCCTAGGATATTCTGAATGACGAGTCCTAGGCATCTTCTTGAAAGTCGTCACAACCGGCAGCATCCGACAGGTGAGCTTCAGGTAAGCCTCTCTCACTCCGGCCCATGTTCAAATTGTTAGAGCAAACCGGGGATTGATTTGAGCTTTTATCAATAGGCTTAAGGATCCGATGTCATAACATTTCTTCTCTTATTTTCCCAGTTGAGTCGGTTAGGAATCAGGTGCCACCTTATCTTTGAGAGAAACCTCTAACGAGATTCCTCTCAAAGAGGGGCAGCTGTTGACACCTGATTTTTTTTACCATTTATTATTGTGATTTTTATTCTTTAAAATTAATTAAAAATATAAAAAAAGGTCATAAAATCACAAAATCAACTTTGGAAGCCTTGGTTTAACCTTAGGAACCAATTTTGAACAAAAAATATTTTCGGTATTTTTAATATTTTTCGAGTTTATTTAATTATAAAAATACCCAAAAAATCAGAAAAATACCATTCGTGGTCAGAAAAATACCCAAAAATATTCGATAATTTTGTTTTAATTTCCTCTTCAAGTGTGTCACTTTAAATCTCAAAAATTCGGCTCGGGTCAATATGTTCCTTCACAAACATAAACCCGAACCGAACCTAAAAAAATCATTTTCGAGTCTTTTAGTTTTCAATTATCACTTTTTATAAGCTATGACATTGGATTCTAAAGTCTTAAAGTGCAATTAGGTCAATTTGCCCTCCAATTTAATCAATTTTTACCAAAAGGGCTTAATTGCACATTTTTCTTTCAATTAGTCCCCGGTTTCACGGATGTATACGTATGCTCTACGTATTTATACGTCATACGTATTTATACGTTATGCATATTTGTACTGTTTGGTAACCTCTTTAACTCTTGTAATAATAATAATGGTTATTATTTTTAACACCTTTGTTAGTGCCTTTTTTTTTTAGCATTTTTGTATTGTGAGTGCTATTGCTAGTGCTATTTTTAAATAGCATTTTTTGTATTATAAATTGTGAGTGCTATTGTTAGTGCTATTTTTAAATGACATTTATTTATCATAAATTGTGAGTGCTATTGTTAGTGCTATTTTTAAATGGCATTTATTTATCATAAATTGTGAGTGCTATTATTAGATAGAATTTATAATTGTTAGTGCTATTTTTAAATAGCATTTTTGTATTATAAATTGTGAGTGCTATTGTTAGTGCTATTTTTAAATAGCATTTTTGTATTATAAATTGTGAGTGCTATTGTTAGTGCTATTTTTAAATGTCATTTATTTGTGAGTGCTATTTTTAGATAGAATTTATAATTGTTAGTGCTATTTTTAAATACAATTTATTGGAAGGTATTTTTGGCTATAAAAGGATGGCAAGAGTTTTGAGGTTGAAGGGGAGAGACATTTTGTAGAGTGTGCAAATTTTTGAGAGCTTAGAGAGAAGAACACAAACACTCTCTATATTCTCATAATCTTGAGTGAGCAAAATATACTAAGTTCGGAATATTGATTCCGCATATTGCTAGCACAATTGTTGTGGAGTTATTAGTCGTCTCCCCGTTCGTCAATTGGTGGTGCGTCCGAACTAGATGCCTAACACTTGTGGAGGCTGAGATCGAAGAACATCGAACCGACACCTCCGTTCAAGCACGCTACGAGAGGTAATCTATTTACTCCCCTTGAGGCTTTGTGATTTTTTTCGATTGAAATGCACGAAGTACGCCTCTGGAGATACATGTAGGGGTTGTTATTTATTTCTGCTACGTGTTACGTGGATCCCAATAGTGGTATCAGAGCCAATCCTTAGGTGTTTTCGTGCATTTAATTGATTTTTGCAATTTTTGCAATACTATTGCCAATATGTATTAACGAATTGTTCGTCTTACATGGCTAATGGAGGTTGATTATTTTATATGATAAATTAATCAACGTAGCAAAAATTGAGACTAAATCAATTTTGAATCGAAAATTTATGGCTATCTTATTTTACGTAAAAATTCTGATTATGATTCAACGTAGAATTTTTATTGTGCCTTCCTAAGTTTTAAATTGTGAATTTATTACTTACGTGGAAGGGTGGTGATCATGGAAAAATCCCTAATCAATGTGATTGATGTATATATGAATGTATGGTGATTATTTATATATTTGGGGTTGTAATTATTAAATGGAGGCTGCGTACTCCTTTTATTTTTCATGTAATCTTTATTTTTAGCATAGTCAATTGTTAATGTAAATGCTACGAGGATTACGTGGATGAGCCTTTTAAGTCGGCGAGCTCTTAGGGGCCCAATTCTTGAAGAGTTCAAGAAACCAAGAAGAAGCGAAGAGCGGCTCTCCGTTATTAAAATATTAAAATGATTAAATGTGGTCTCATTGGCTCGAGACCCATTAAATCATAATTCCATGATCACCACGTAGGATAGATGTTTATGTGATTGACATCTATTTATTTGTTATGATTACGTGAGCATGTTAAACTGGTTAATATGCAAAGTCAGACTTACCTCACCCAAAATTGCGCCTGCGTGAAATCCTAGTTAGGAAAATCACTCGCGTTAGGTACCGAAAGGGCGTTGGTAATGACATCAACGTAACCAAGTCCCCGAACCCAAAATCTCTGGTTCCGCAGAATTGATCGATCTCTCCCAATCGGTCAATAAGGTTTCCGGTCTACCCTCCAAGAAAGACCGGTGGCGACTCCAAATGCATGCACAAGTTGCTGAATTTCTCGAACCAAGCTCGCTGAGCTTGTTTTGAACCATATAATGCCTTCTTGAGTAAACAAACCGAGTTAGGCATCGTAGAACTCACAAAACCCGACGGTTGTTCCATAAACACCTTCTCATTCAATGACCCTGTTGACACCTAAATTTTGATTTTTTAGATAATCATTCACTTAATTATAAAATGACAGTTAGTCATGATTCTCACCAAAAATAAATTTTCATGCATCGCATATTTGTTCTCAATCAAGTACATATCATTTCATTAAGACTAGGGGTGAGTCGATTGAACTTAATTTTCGACAGGCGACTAGGCCATACTCGGTTGGGAATTTTCAACCATGCACAAGAAGGTGTGTCGAATTTCATTATGGGTTTGAACCTATATTCAAATTCAAATTCAGCTCATTTGAGCTCTTACAATCGTAAAAAAAAAGCCCTTAATTAATTACCCATTTGATTAGTCATGGTTCATTAGAGACCAAAATCACAAAATGAGCCCACAAGAGCCTAGCAATCACGTCCAACCCACAGGGACCCCCATTTGGATGAAAATTGTTAGTGTTTTAATTGATTATGACTCTCCAGAGATCAAAATTCCAAATTCGTTAAAAGTGTCTTATCTTAACTAGCGATTAGAGTTTTAAGAAATTGAAATTCTATCCTTATTAGGCTGAAAATAGCAGAGAGTTTCAGTGGATTCGGGCTCTCGAAATCTAATGGCTCATATTAGATCCCACTTTGATTAGGATAGCGAATCCGAGGGTCTTTAGCAAGTCCACTTTTACAAGGATTGGGCGAGCCTTGCTCTATATAAACAAGCCTTCGATTCAAGCTTAAGGAGGGTCGGCAAACAAAAATTCTTCTGCCCAAAAATAGAGAGAGAGAGAGAGAGAGAGAGAGAGAGAGAGAGAGAGAGATACATGAGAAGGAGGAGGCTCATACTAAAAATTCGGCAATCACAAGAGCAAGAGAGGTAGGCGGCCGAACTCCTCACGCAAGTCTGTAGAAGTATTTGGTGCTCGTTCGTGGTGTGAAGAAAGAAGAGAAGAGCATAAAAAGGGGATTCTTTCATCATATTGGAAATTGGCGCCCAAATAAGGGCTAAATTGGCCGATTTTCGTAATTGCGATAATTGGCAATTTATAAGATTTGTTTCCTATTCTAATAGAGAGAGCGAGAGAGAGAAGATAGCGTCTTCTCTCCTCAGAACGTACGTTGGTTCTTGTTGTGGAAATTCTCCTATATTTTGATTCTGACAAAACTATCAAAATAATTTGTATAATGTTTTATGATGCAGAAAGAATGAGTAAGCAGCAGGTTGTGTGGATCTAATTCTGTCACGAGGACGAAAAGTCAAAAGGAGTGCCTCTGGACGAAGGGTCAGGCGGAGTGCTTCTGGACGAAGGGTCAGAAAGAGTGCTTCTGGACCAAGGGTCAGATGGAAGTGCTTCTGGACCAAGGGTCAGATGGAAGTGCTTCTGACGAGGTCAGATGGAGTGCATCTGAGGACCTTCAGATGGAGCTGCTTCTGAGGGTCAGGTTCAACATGATCTTCTATTTGAACATTTCGTGCAACGATCTACATGCAGTGACAGATGGACCTTATCAAATCTCCGAATTACCATTCCACTATAACTGATCAAATTCAGGAAGTTCCTTATGAAGATGAAACTTGATTTTAGTCAGTTTCTGCATCTCCAAAACATGAAGACCCACGAATGGTAGGTTTTCGATCAAGGCAAGGTTCCTTATGGAAATTTGTGATATTCAATTGATATGATGTCCCTTCTAATCAATCAAGAGATTTTCTACAATTGAATATTACCTTCCAAGAATATCTTTTCGGGGACCAATACGGATTTACCACACTTATGAAAACTAGAGATTTAGTTGTATGGGAGACTAAATCAGAAGGGTTCAATATCTTCTTCAACGGTTTTCATATCTTCTAAGATACAGTCTCGTTCAATCACGATTGATGACGTCCAATCAAGGATTGAAGAGCGATCTCTTGGCCAGGTATCCAACGGCTAGTTTGGAGGCATGGGAGTATAAAAGAAGAACCATGGGGATCTGAGAGGAGTAACGAACAACAATCCAAAAAGTGCAAGCGTGATTCGAATTTTACCCAAAAATATTCTGAATGCTCAAAATCTCATTCATTGTGAGAATCTGTAAGAGAGAAAAATCGAGTGGTTGAGTGATTGTAATTCTCTTGATTCTTCATAGTGAAATCCAGCCGATCGGCTGTTATCGTGGGAGAGTGGACGTAGGCTTGACAAGCCGAACCACTATAAACTCAGCGTGCTCTTTTCTCTTCCCTACTTCATTGCTGCGTTTAATTTGTGTACTATCACCCGTTGTTCCCATTTACTGATCGCGTATTGAAATTATCATTAATTCCGCAAAAAATTTCAATTTAGTTGTCGATTCACCTATTCACCCCCTCTAGGTGATATTGCTAGATCCAACTGTTCTGACACCACCATAGACAGAAAAACCCTCTCAAAACACTCCATGAATATTCTCTCTCGATGACGATCGATCGCCGGATCTGGAATCGTTTCTCATATGCAATGGGAGCTCTTAATCTGTGGCTATCGAGGTATATTCGTCTTACGTGATATACCTCTTCAATCAGTGATTTAAGTTTGATGTTGGGCGTGTAATTTAATCTATTCCGTTGCGTATTTGTACGTATTTAAATTCGAGATCTGTTCCGACATTGGTATCAAAACAATCGTTCTTGTTTCCTGATCATTTTGTGGTAATCGAGTTGGCGATTTCAAGCGAAAATCGGGTGTTCGGCCGTACTGTTCATCGGCAAAATATTTTGTTCTGGCCATCCAAAATAATTTTTAAATACATATTTGGAACGGGCTCGGCGAGACGAGAATTTTGAGTGGTTGCCCGTCGCAAGGCGACACCGGGAGCGGCCGCACGCTCCGCCACGGGATCGGTCCCGACACAACAGCCCATCGACGCTTTTTCGTGTAATTTTGCTCTGTAAAAATGGGAAATGAATATACCATTAGACTCGTATCCCCGAATTTTTAAAAATTGTAATTGAGTCCCCAAATTTTCTAAAAATTACAATTTGGTCCTCGTACTTTTCAAAAATTACAATATGATCCCCGAAATTTTTGAAAATTGTGATTCGGTCCTCAAAATTTTGAAAAATTACATTTTGACCCCATTGATCGAGCGTTGACTAGTCAAAGCAGAAACTTTGACCGGTTCGTGTGGATGCATATGAGCTCCGATTGGGGCGTGCAAGGTACAGTTGCGTTCGTATCGAAATTTTCTTCGATTTGATATATTATTTGGACATGTTTGATGAATTTAAAATTATGAAAATGCATATGAAAACCCATGATACAAGTATTATGGGGCGTTTTCAAGAACTTATTGATGGCATGTATCTTGTAATTTGAGTATGATTTGATGTGTAGAGTATGTGTGTATAGTTCAAATCCTACTATGCCATGTTATGATTACAAAATATAGAGATCACCATTTCTGCATTTGCTTGTGGAGTCTCAAGACATATTTTATTGCTCAGAAACGAAACCTTTGACATTTGCCTAACCATTCTCATTAAATAGAGAGATACCAGGAATCTCTCTGGGCCAAAACTGGGTTGACATAGATATAACACCACCTGGCGAATAAGCCACACATGCAGTAGGAGTATGTTCGGGTTTACAGTCTTGCATACAAAATCATTCGATGACTTTATCCATATAAGTCTTTCGTGAAAGAGACCACAATCTCTTTGAACGATCTTTTGAAGTTTGAATTCCAAGAATGTACGCAGCTTCACCCATATTTTCATATGTTAGTGCTGGAATACTTGAAGAATACTATGATGTGTACAAGACCTAATATTTGTTATGCAGTTGAAATGGTAAGTGGGTATCAATATAATCCAGGTCAAGCATATTAGATTGCCATCAAGAGAATTCTCTGAGATATTTGAAAAGTACTGCCAAGTTTTTCTGCTAAGTTCAAGTTATAGATCTGCACCTTGAAGGCTATACTGATATTGACTGAGGAAGAGGTTTAGATGAGAGAAAATCTGCCTCTGGATTTGTATTCTTACTGTGCAGTGGCGCAATATCTTGGAGTGGTAAGAAGCAAAAGTGTATAGCCTTATTCACGATGGAAATTGATCTCGTGGTATTAAGCAAACGTGCATAGCCTTATCCACGATGAAAGGTGATCTCGTGGTGTTATTAACAGCAGTACAAGAGAATGTTTGGTTTAAGAGATGTTTGGATCAGTGAGATGTCGCTAAGAATGCTGCAGGTACAATTATTAGTTAATTGTGACTGCCAAGCAATAAGAGCTTATACTAAGGATCAATTGTCAGACCAAGCAAATAGACATGCAATATGTTTTTTGTGAAAGACATGGTTGTAAAAAGAAGAAGAAGATGTGAACGTACATCACACATACATACACAGAATGATAGCAGCCTTATGTGAAATGAGTACCTAGAGATGTTGCTCCTCAGCCATGTGTTATCAAAAGGATTAGTTTCCATGTATTGAAAACTCTAGAGGTGCATAAAAGTGGGAGTACTGGATATTTATATTTCATAATGTTCACAGTTAATGGTATTTGTTATCATTATTGATGTCTATGAGTTTGTATGACATTTATACATATTAATGCTTGGTGCATTATGTTGAGAAGTTATGTCGGACAGATAGAGATTAGCTCACTCCCACGGGTAATCACATCTATTTACTGCATGATAAATAGAGATGAGATAATTTTAAGCTCATTATCTAGGTGATAATTGAAAGCTCGAGCTTAAAATTTTGATGCTGCCTGTTAAGATGGGGTCATAATAAGTTATGCCCGAAAGTGAAATACCAAAAGTGATATAGCCCATGTATTTCACTTTATCTGTCTTAATGCCAGATGTGAGTTCTGAAAGATTTTATTAAAGAGAGTAGATTCGTGAACTCAAGCTAGATATTAAGTATGTCTGAGCTATCATCTGTACAGTATTAAAATGAAAGACATATGCTCAATGGGAAATGAGAGAATACCGTAATACGTACTTCATATTACGTATGCATGATACGATCAAGAAGAGTTGGCAAGAGTTTTGATCTCAACTCTATGGCCGTGTGAGACTCGTAAGGATAAAAGTTCCTCAAATTTAGTCCCCTCACGACTCTTACTTATTCTCAAGATTTCTTTTCGATGTTTGCTATCTTAGGGTGTTGCCTATGGTCATGTGATTGATTCGATCTAATGAGACATTTCTAGAAAACCGAACTAAACTGAGATTGAGAGGTCTAAGGGAAGAGGAAGATCAATTTGTTTTGGATATCACATTCAATCTTTGTGTTCACAGGTCGATCAATTATGATTATATGAGCTTAATCATGATTGTGAATACAATGTATTGTATTTGAGTACTCAAAGAGATCAAGAGAGATGTGATGTAAATGTGACTAATTGATCTAGGGTACTACATACTGGATTTACTCTGAGGCTATGTGCCCTTTTTGAGCTGCTATATACTCCCAACGAATATATGGCAACGAGCTCTCATAGTATGCTGGTCGCACAGATTATTTGCCTATATGAACTTCGCAGTGAGAAGAGAAAGAGAGACATTTAGCCCTTTGTGGACGAGTGAGAGATATTGAAAATTGACGCCCAAATAAGGGCTAAATTGGACTATTTCCATAATTGCAATAATTGGCAATTAATACGATTTGTTTCCTATTCTAATCGAGAGAGTGAAAGAGACAAGATATTGTCTTCTCTCCTCGGAACGTACATTGGTTCTGACACCACCATAGACAGAAAAACTCTCTCAAAACACTCCATGGATATTCTCTCTCAATGACGATCGATCGCCGGATCTGGAATCGTTTCTCATCTGCAATAGGGGCTCTTAATCTGTGGCTATCGAGGTATGTTCGTCTTACATGATATACCTCTTCGATAAGTGATTCAAGTTTGATGTTGGCCATGTAATTTAATCTATTTCGCTGCGTATTTGTATGGATTTGAATTCGGGATCTGTTCTCGACACATCCATTTTTTTTAATTATTTTTGTTCTCTAGTTCTTTACATTCTCACCATGTACGTTGTGGAGTCTGCTGATCAGTGTTTGAAGAATAAAAGTGGTTGGTAATTGGAGCTAGTTTCTCCTCTGATTTGGGCGCACATCACCGAGCCCCTTCCGGTGCTCGCAAGCTCGAACCGATTTTTCTCCCCTACGTGTGACACCACAGCAGCATCTTTGATAACCAGCAGCCTCGTTGGTGTCTCAACTCCGA
This sequence comes from Rhodomyrtus psidioides, assembly GCA_021437785.1. Lineage (NCBI taxonomy): Eukaryota > Viridiplantae > Streptophyta > Magnoliopsida > Myrtales > Myrtaceae > Rhodomyrtus > Rhodomyrtus psidioides. The sequence continues at coordinate 2,981,724 of JAILYB010000040.1, read as the reverse complement.
TTCTAGCAAACGACCTCAAGCCCCGACATCCCAAGGACCAATTCCCGGTCAAAATCGCCCGTGCAGTCCTAAAATAGCTGCTGTTCAGCCATTGTTTGACACCAAATTGAGGTTGGTTAGCCTTGTTATTGTCACTACTTGAAGCTCTAATCTTTCCCCTACTTGTGCTAGTTCGTCCGGTAGGCTTTGGCAATAAATTGAGCTCGAAAAGGTGCGATTGCGGACAAAGATCCTAGGTCGCGCGCGTGCTGGAAATTTAGCTCTAGAAAAGGTAAACTTTTCAACTTTTTGATTGCAAGTCGTGCTCGTTTGCTCGGAAGCTTGCACGTATGTTCTAATGCATTGATGAACATAAATAATTTGCAACGAGAGTTAAAAAAGTTCAAACCTTTTTTTTAATTTACGGCTAAAACCGAATTGATCTTTTGCATATGGAGTTCTAATCTTTTTAGTTAATTCAATTTGATCAATGGTCTTGAACGAGTTTTTCTTGAGAATTGAGAAAAATTAATCGGAACGATGCCTTTTCTTAAAGAATAAATCGTTCAACTTTTTAAGGTAAAATTAGATAAGCTTAAAAACAAAGAATTTTGGGTAAGTTGGGCTTTGATTTTCGACACCATATGTTTTCATGGCCGAACATGCACGTTGGGGATAAGCTTTCATGTGATCTTTATCTTGGGTGGATGCTGTTGGTTGCTCGGTGATAATTTCATGCACAGATATTCATGCTTAATTGAACGTGTTTGATTTGTTAGAGGTAAACCTGTTGATCTAAGTGTTTAACTGGCATGTAAGCTACCAAGCATTTGAATTCAAACTTTGTCTCATGATTTCTTTTGGAGATAAGATTTGAATGCGCTTGGCTATATCCGAAATCTTGGGAAATTGTCTAGAATTAATTTTTCCAATCACTAAAGATAACTTTCTCAAAATTTGAAGATTCAAGATAAGATTTCATATCTTTTAAAATTCTGAGAAATTATCTGAAATTCATTGAAAATCTTAAGAGATAAATTTTCTAAATTTATAAGATATCGATATCCTTGGTAGATAGGAGCCTATCTCCTTTAAAATATTGGCAACCCCCTAGGGATTTTCAAAATTCATGTGGCTTTGATTGATTGATCTTCCCTTCTATGTTTAGCATGTTTATATTTTGCATATTGTTTGCCTCTTGCTATAAATTTTGAACTTTAGTAAACAATATTGCCCATAACACATGCTCCCAATTGTGCCTTGCCCCTTTGGAAAACGTACATTAAAGGCAATATATGACTTCGATCTCGAAGGACAATCGTGCTCGTACGTGTGAATTAGACATCAAATCCTCAATCTTGCGGAGAGGATTGCTAATTCCTAAATAGAATTTAGAGGTTTGCTCTATTTATATAGAAACGACGGTTATTCTATAAAATATTCACTTGCTAACCCTAATCTCGGGGGATGTTGTGAATAAAATCGAATTTTCAGATTTAAAGGTGTTTTATGAGAAATATTGTTTATTTTTGTTTAAATTTTCTGTGTTTTCGTGCTTAGATAAATTCCTAAAAAATCCCAAAAAAATCCCATGCTTTTCTTAAGTTAGATCATATTTCTTTTGAGCTTAGGATAGCTTTTTCACCTCATTTTTCCATAAATCCGAAAATACATAGAAAATACAAAAAAAAATGTCATTTGCATAGCATATCATATAATTTAGCTTGCGTTCCATGTCATTATGCCATGTCATGCATTTTGTCATGTCATCTTGCCACGTCATGCAACGTTGTCATGTCATATCATCTTATATGTCATATAGTTAAACTGCATTAGCACTTGCATTTAATAAAAGAAAATCCAAAAAAAAATTCAAGTCATCAGATTAAGGATTTTTCATGAAAATTGGGTACCGAAAGAGCATTAATTTTTAATTAATATAACCAAGTCCCCGAACTCGTTTTCTCTAGTTCGTAGAAATAAAATAGTTCTCCCGTTATTTTATATAGGTTTATAATCGACCTACCGTAAATGATTAGTGGCGGCTCTAATTGAACATTTCTTATGAATGAACCTAAGTTGTGATTTGGTAGAACTTGGGAGGATCCGAGTTAGGTTAGTTAATTCAATTGACGTAATAATCCTTTAGCCTAATTTTAGGTCGCGACAGACCCGTGAAGAAACACGTTCTTCACATCCAGCTGATGGATAAACCACCCTTTAACAATTGCTACGGAGAGGACAATTCTCACGGTTGCCTGTTTAACCACAGGACTGAAAGTTTCGGTGAAATCAATGCCTTCCTCTTGATGATACTCTTCGCCACTAAGCGTGCTTTTAGTTTATCAAGATTTCCTTTCGCATCTAACTTGGCTTTGAATACCCACTTACATCCGACGATATTCATTTTTGAAGATCTTGGTACTAGCTTCCATGTTTGATTTAATTCAAGAGCCTCCAATTCTTCTATCATAGCTTTCCTCCAACCTGGATGACTTAGTGCTCCTTTAATTGTTTTCGGCTCTTGGGATCTCACGGGAAGTAGAGAGAACATACTTCGTATTGGGCTTCCTTATTCCTGATTTTAACCTTGTTTGCATTGGGTGAGTAGATTGTCGTTGAGTGGATGAAACTGATAAATCACTTGAGGTAGAGACTGTTGCTTCTTCATGTGTTGCACAATCTGTACATTGTTGCGCATTTGTCTCATTTAGCACCTCTTAATTTTGTTGTCTAGAGCTGTCATCATCAAATAGAAATCCCATGCTCGTGTTTTGTGATGTTTGCCCTTCCCTCACTATTGTTTCATATTGTCTAGTAAAGAATTCCACCCCTTGTAACCAAGTCTGATACAACTGTGAATACCCAGGAAAAATAGTTCTCAATTTAATAGAAAATAGAAATTTCATCTCATTAGATATCACATGACGACTTACATACACCCTTCTTGTAGGCGGATAAAGACATCGATAACCTTTATGTCTTTGACTGTACCCAAGAAAAACACAAGGTAATAAGCATAGATCGAACTTTGTTGCACCATACTGTTTAAGGTGTGGATAGCACTCACACCCGAATACTCGAGGCTCGACCGACCCCTACTTTTATACCCAAAGCCCTACGAAGCCCTAATTTTGCTTCACTTCCGAAAGCACTCATTTTTCAGTTCAATTGGAGCCCTAATTTTCATTTCCAATGGAATTAGCGGGCAATGAGGGAAGCTACATACCGGCGATGGAGTGCGACGGACTGACACGGCGAGCGATGCCGACCAATGGCCAATGAAGTGAGCGTCGCTGATGGATCTGTCAAAGGAGAACCACGAATTTCTCTTCAATGAAGTGTGAGTCCACTGTGAATTGAAGTTACGTTGTTCGCGATGGAGAAGAAGGGGAATAGAAGCAACGACCTCGTTTCATGTAAGTTCTTCTTTTTCTTTTTCTTTTTCTTTTTTAATTCCTTGCAAGAAACGACGTTGTTTCAATTGTCTTGCCATGTGAGATGAAATGGAATCGTTTCTTGATGTCTACATGGATTGGCCGACTCCAATATTTGACAGGTCAGTAAATTATTTTAATTCAAAACGTCACGTATTTTTTTGGCCGAAAAATCTCACCGGAGGCACCAAAAGTGATCCTTTTGAAACTTTTGACACCAAAGTGATCTCTGTACATAACTTTTGGCACTAAAAGTGTACTTTTTCCCTCTCTCGTGAATATATCAACCACATACTTGACACTCTTATCTAGCACATCATATCCATCATCACCATTCTATAGCATTTGGCAGTAAGTCACATCATGTTTATTTTCTTCTAATTTTTTTGCGATCTTTGGACCACAATCTCTCCTCCATTGAGCACATGCATCCCTCTATGTATGTATCATTGTCATTATCATTATCCTCATATCCTCCAACATATTATAAATGGACTTACACATAGCATCTATGATTCTTCCATCGAATGCCTCACATAAGTTGTTATCAACTACGTCACATTTGACATTAATAATGAAGAAAGCCTTGGACCAGTGCTTGGGCTCAGTTTGAGCCAAGTCATAATACACGGCAAGACTGATTTTTTTTCAATGTTTAAGCATGTTCATCATACTCTACCCTAGTATTACTCTTAGCACACAGCTAAAATAATATATGCATATGTATCCCCTTATATTTCTTGCCTCAATTGGCATAGATTTGTCTAGCACACATTTTATGCCTAGCTGCAGGCAACAAATCAGCCACAGCTTGTAGGAGACCCTACAAATATGATTCCAATTAATAAACATGCTACAAGTGTGATCATTCAAGAAGCATAACAATTACAAACGAAATAAGGTACTTACCTTTTGCTTGTCACTAATTATGATCCAATTTTGTTCATATGTGCTTTTTATGTTGAAATCCCACATTAAATTTGTCAAGAACTAAGTCCATACGCCTCTACTCTCAACGCTTACAATTGTCCATGCAATTGGAAACATCTTATCATTTGCATCTGTTCCAATGGCACACAAGATCTCTCCTTTACAAATTTCTTTTAAGAAGCAAATATCTAACCCCACAACTTTCCTAAATCCATCAAGAAAGCCTTTTTTGCATGCAGCAAAACATATGTACATTCTCTCAAGCAATGCCTTCGAGTGTGTGTGTTTCAACCTTTAATGTAACCATATTCGCATGATTTGTGGGCCTAAGCTCCTTTGCATAATCCCACAACTTTGCATATTCATTTTATAGTTTCCCATCAAAACTTCAAAAGAAAGTAACTTAGCCTTAGTACATTGATTCATACTAACATTCAAGCCCAATTGATCCATGATAAGCTCCTTCAAAGAAGCAATTTTCATAGTTAGCATTGCTCTTGGACCAAGATAGTGCTTTGCAAACCAAGAACTAGTGACCCTCTTATTATTAAAACTAATGCTACATCTGTGTTTTCGTGATAGTTCTTTATTTGGAATGATCCACTTCTAACATCAAAAGATGCATAAATATTCCAAAGACAATCCTCATCAGTACATTTAGCTCTAATAATTTTTTTCCCATTCTTGATAAGCTTTATCTCTCTACGCTCGGTCATAAAATACATTTTGAGAACATCTTTAAATTGCCTACCATTATAAAATTCATAGACATAGTAAAAAAAGGGCGGCACAATCAGGAATATTACTTGAAAACTTGCTTTTCCTTCTTGTCACATCGACATCTTCTTCCTCTACACCAGAATCCAAATCGTCATCTCCATCTATTTCATAATAGTTTGGTTGGCAACCGGCTTCAGCAATAACCCCACCAGATCATTGGAGAGTAGGATTCTCCTATAAATTGTTAAGATGGTACAACCTTCGAGAGTGGTTTTACTTGAATCCAACCCTTTGTGGCCCTCTTGTGGAATTAACTAATATTCTTACTGCCTTCTACAAGGTCCCTCATCATCTTTATTCTCATCATCAGTCAAGAGCTTTGCATCAACTAGAAAGTCTCAATGTTTGCTATTTGAATCAATTTCTTCATCCTGACCAACACCTCATCAATTAAGAAATCATCATCTATACCAACATCCTCGATGGCACCTTCACCAATGCTCTCGCCCTGAACAAAACCCTCATCGATACCCGCACCAATGACCTCACCATAACCAGCACCTTCGCCTACCTCATCGTCAAAATACTCTCCATAAACCTTAACATACTCTCGATACAAAATGACGAAAAAAAAAGATCAATAAGAGTGCTATAATAAAAAATGAATCTCAAGCCATCTTCTAGAGACTTTCCAAGATACTTTAAATAAAGCTTTTCAAATTTACCATTTGCCTTATTCTCAATGTATGTGATGAACTTTTCATAAATCATTGAGTTGAACAAATTTTTCACTGTGGAAAAGCGAACCAATGTTGATTTGCCACTCATATTGACCCTATACAAAAAGAAAACGTATTTTATTAGAGGGTCAACATAAGAACACACAAGAAGAGAAACGAAACCGCTAAAGTGACCAACAAATTAAGATCATAACACTGTAAGATGTTATGAGCAAAATTTCATAACCATGGTATGGACGTAGAGCATGCTATCTAATTTATGCACTTTATGATATTATTGGACTTGTTAAATGTTTTGCATCCCGACGCCACCTTCTCTTTTAGACATGCAAGCATTTAGCTTAGGCATTTGATCGAACATGTGGAATATTACTTGGATAATGATCATCTATGCGATCCTTCAGTTCAAATTATCATAACCAAGAATAATCCATGTATCAGGCAAACTGAGAAGAGTTCTTGAAATCTTATTTCAGGAGATACTTGGACAGACCAAATAAGACGTGCAAAATGCATACAATTCTCATTGCATTTTAAGGATATGCTAGCCAACATCTTCTGTAATCAACCAACGAGGATATTAAGGCTGCGTTTGGTAACACTCCTTGGAAAGTGTTTCTATTCCAAAAGTTTTCCTGGAACACTTTTGGAACAGAAACGCGTATGGTAAAAAAAATGTTCCGAAAGAATTCCACGGAACATCTTTGAAAAAAGAAACACTTTTGAAGCCAAAAAAGGGGAAAAAAAACTTGTTTCTAGGTTTTGGAACACTTTTTAGAAATAACTAGAGGGTGAGCTCGTGCAAGCCACCATTGCCGCCGTAGCTGCCGCCCGCCGACGACCAATGACCGCAGATCGCCGCCGCCACCGATCCTTCCTTTTGGCTAAAAAAGTGTTTCTTTTTTAACTCACCAAACGCGTTTCCGTTCCCACAAATCGTAGTCGGAAACAGAAACACAAAAAAATATTTTTGTTCCAAATATGTTATTAGGAACAGAAACGTTACCAAATACAACCTAATTCTATCTTTTCCATCAGATATCTAAGCCTGACCCTCTACACGTGCTCACTTCTCAAAAATGAAGTCAACAAACTCTTATAAAATAAAACTTCAAGAAAGTTAACAAATTAAATCATTTGAGTTCTCTATCCTGCAATAGTTACTAAATAATCCTAACGGACAAATCAATACCTAAAAACTCAAATGAAAGACCCAATAACACACATTTCACATGTGACAACCAGAAAAACAGAAGGATGAGAAACTTGGAGCAAACCTTTTCTTTGAAAAAAATCATATCTGATATTTATCTTGAATCAAACAATCAAAGAAACACAGCCAAAGCAAAATAGATTTCCCTAAGGCCAAGTGTCAAAAACTCACTAGGGATTGGGTATGGATGAATCGGGTCTCGACGAATCGTGCGACCGTAGCTTGTCCTCTCCATCAAGTCGTCGTCGTCAATATCCCTGCAAACTGCTCGCGAATATCCTTGGTTCATAATCGAGAGTCGTCGCCCGTCGTCAAGGAGTCAGGGGCTACTGTCGATGAGAGTTGCCGCGAATGGAAGGAGCGTCATCGAGCATTTGACGGCCGTTGCCCGTTGTTGACACCTGATTTTTTTTTACTATTTTTAATTAATTTTAAAAGGGGTCATACCCGGCCCGCGCCTCTCGGGCGCCCGGCCCGACCATAAGGGTCGAAAACCGGCCTAAAAAAACGGTGCTGTTTTTGTTTTTAAAGATTTTTCTATTTTTTATCAATTTTTTCTAATTTATCCGAATTTCTGAAAATAGAACCCATCGGACGGTCTCCATTCTGCCATGTGGCGCTCTACGGTGCGTCGGATCTGTATTTTAGTAAATTTTTAGAAAAATGCCCGATCGGACGGACCTGAGAGTGACACTTGGTACGATCTGGACCACTCGATTATTTTTTTTTTGGAAAACCCCTTATTAATCTCGAAAATCAGAGATCGCGACACCTGGCCCATCCAAGACTGTCTGATCGATTTTTATTTTTTATTTTAGAAAATCATTTATTAATTATGAAAATCGCCAGATCGCGACACGTGGCCCATCCACGGCCGTCCAATCTGGGTTTTGTTTTTTTATTAGAAACGGACCCCACCGAGCTGGCGTGACTGCCTACGTGGCATGCCACGTCAGCCCTTTGACCCGTTGACCCCTCTTGGCTAACCGGAGAAGACGACCGGCGCCTCACCGGAACAGTCATTATTCCGGCGAGGTCGCCAGAATCTTCGCCGGAAAACGCGAACCGAGGCGAAACCTTAGTGTTTTTCGCTCGTTCTTGCGCCATTAGACTCCTTAGGCTCCCCACATCAACATATGTCAGATTAAAGGCCTAGATCATGCCGGGAACCGGTGAACCGAACGCCCACAGAACCGGTTCCGGCGGAAGCTTTTCGCGAAAATTTTTTCGTCCAAAACTCGGCTTCGTTCATTCGAATAGCATCCTACCGAAGCTTAGAAGCTTACCTGGGGCCGTTTCAGGCCCGACGATAGCTGTGCTTCTCCATGGCACTCTCGGTCCGAACCGAGTGAGGCAAAGGTCCAAGGCGACATTTTTATTGCAGACCGATGCAAAACAGAAAGCAAATAATATTTAGAGCCGGATCTAGACAAGATTTAACATGGGACTCGTACGATAAACGGCCGGGGAAGACACAACCGAGAACCAAGAACAAAATGAAAAGTTTGGCATTTCATCAAACAAAATTCAGAAAAATTCGAGAAATTCAAAAAAATCCCAAAAAATTCCAGAAATTAGGAAATAGCCACAATAAACTGGTCATGACCTATTTTTGATTTTCTGAACACCCGATCTTTTCCAAAATGACGATTTTGCCCTTTTGGGAAATCGTCTCCCAAAAAAATCGAAGAAATTCAAAAAATCCCAAAAAACTCCAGAAAATAGGAAATGGCCACAATCAACTGGCCATGACCTATTTTTGGTTTTCTGGACTCCCGATCTTTTCTAAAATGACGATTTTGCCCTTTTGGCAAATCGTCTCCCAAAAAAATCGAAGAAATTCAGAAAATTTCAAAAAATTCCAGAAATTAGGAAATGGCCACAATCAACTGGTCATGAACCATTTTTGGTTTTCTGAACTCCCGATCTTTTCCAAAATGACAATTTTGCCATTTTGGCAAATCGTCTCCCAAAAAAATCGAAGAAATTCAGAAAATTTCAAAAAATTCCAGAAATTAGGAAATGGCGACAATCAACTGGTCATGACCCATTTTTGGTTTTCTGAACTCCCGATCTTTTCCAAAATGACGATTTTGCCCTTTTGGCAAATCGTCTCCCAAAAAAATCGAAGAAATTCAGAAAATTTCAAAAAATTTCAGAAATTAGGAAATGGCCACAATCAACTGGTCATGACCTATTTTTGGTTTTCTGAACTCCGGATCTTTTCCAAAATGACGATTTTGCCCTTTTGGCAAATCGTCTCCCAAAAAAATCGAAGAAATTCAGAAAATTTCAAAAAATTCCAGAAATTAGGAAATGGCCACAATCAACTGGTCATGACCCATTTTTGGTTTTTTGAACTCCCGATATTTTCTAAAATGACAATTTTTCCCTTTTGGCAAATCGTCTCCCAAAAAAATCGAAGAAATTCAGAAAATTTCAAAAAATTCCAGAAATTAGGAAATGGCGACAATCAACTGGTCATGACCCATTTTTGGTTTTCTGAACTCCCGATATTTTCCAAAATGACGATTTTGCCCTTTTGGCAAATCGTCTCCCAAAAAAATCGAAGAAATTCAGAAAATTTCAAAAAATTTCAGAAATTAGGAAATGGCCACAATCAACTGGTCATGACCTATTTTTGGTTTTCTGAACTCCGGATCTTTTCCAAAATGACGATTTTGCCCTTTTGGCAAATCGTCTCCAAAAAAAAAATCGAAGAAATTCAGAAAATTCCAAAAAATTCCAGAAATTAGGAAATGGCCACAATCAACTGGTCATAACCTATTTTTTGGTTTTCTGAACTCCCGATATTTTCCAAAATGACGATTTTGCCCTTTTGAGAAATCGTCTCCCAAAAAAATCGAAGAAATTCAGAAAATTTCAAAAAAAATCTAGAAGATAGGAAATGGCCACAATCAACTGGTCATGACCTATTTTGGGTCTTTCGAATCCCGATTCTTTCAGAAATGATGATTTTTCCCTTTAGGCAAATCGTTTCTCGAGAATTCCCGAAAAATTCAAGAAAAATCTTCAAAACAGGAATTAGCCACGGTCAACTGGCCATGACCTATTTTGTTTAATTCAACACCCAAACCTCCCAAAAATTGACGATCTCGCCCTTCGAGCAAATCGTCCCCAAATCTTCCCAGTCTACCCCTGGTCCTAAATCACATGTTCCCTAAGCCGTTAAGGCTATACTAGGCGGACCTTGATTTGAATTTATGTGCATTGATGTGGTTCATTTATGCACTTGATTGCGCTTTCCTTATATTGATTGTGATTTGATAGGACTAGTCTTCCAATCTGCATGAAACCCCCGAATCAGATTTACCTCACCCAAAATTGCGCCTGCATGAAATCTTAATTACGAAAATCACTCGCGTTAGGTACCGAAAGGGCGTTGGTAATGACACCAACGTAACCAAGTCCCCAAACCCAAAATCTCTGGTTCCACAGAACTGATCGATCTCTCCCAATCGATTAGTGAGGTTTCTGGTCCACCTTCCAAGAAGGACCGGTGGCGACTCCAAATGCATGCACACATAGCACATGCCACCACGACCACACCAAGGTCGAAAGCGATCGACTCTTATCGTCGAAAACCCGCGTAAAATTAACTCCCGTCGCGATTTGGTATGGGCCTGGGAGGGCCCGCGTCGAGAAAGCCCGCGATCCACATTTCAGAGTGGGGGCCCAATTCGACAATCCATTAGCCCATTTTTTTTAAAAAAAAATGAAAAACACGGGTCGCGACACCCGTCATTTCATCGTGAATGAGTGAGAGGCTTTAGTGTCGAGGAGTCAAGGCCTTTTAGGGTTCTGAATTTGGGCAATTTACACAGAAACAGAAAAAAAATGTCGTTGTTTTCCTTTTTCGGCCGCCACGTCAGTGCCGGATCGATCATGTAGGACAGTCGGCACTGACTAAGAATCCACGTAAGCATTTTTCGGGAGATAAATAAGCCGAAAAACTGAATCATCAAAAGGTAAAAAGGTTTAGGATTGAGTCAGCAAAATTGAAAGGTTTATGACTGAATCGACAAAATATGAAAATGTTTAGGATTAAATTAGCAAAATTGAAAGGTTTAGGATAGAATCGGCAAAAGTGCAATATGTTTATGACTTTTTTGATAATTTTTTTTCCTAAAAAATACCAGGCAAGACACGGCAGAGACAAAATTTGCTAATGCTGGAAGTTCTTGGTCGGCTAACGAGATAGTGTTTATCGACAACACATGCAAAGGGAAATTAATAAGTTGCGAGACATGAGTGTCGATGAATGATACTCGGTTTAGTCGACTAGAGAGTGAAATACTTAAGTACTTCGCAATGGATGAGATACAGGACAGTTATCCAAGTTGTGGATTGTAAGACCAACACGATCAAATCATGGAGTTGCCGAACTCGGAAGCCATTAGCTGTAGTGACTGAGAAGTGGAACCGCAGGAGTAACTCTTGCCTCTTGGTGTTGAGCACAATGTCCAAGTAGTGGATTTGTTGAGTAAATGCTCGTAAATAGGTATTGCCGGATTTCTATGATGTGTTTTCTTTCTTTAGTAACCACTGTTAACCACCAGTAGTAGCTATAAGTACTAGGATTATGATTCGAGCGAAGAATTTCCAATCAATCAATGAACACTAGTTGCCCAAAAACCTTCCTGTCATCTTCACATTTCAGTATATTTACTAGGTTGGTTGGGTTTGTCTCCAGTCTCAATGCTTTTGATTTTCTCGTCAACTCGCATTTTCTGTCCAAATGCAAACGAGGAACCATTCACATCGTATGTCGAATTCTAAATCGATCCACATTTTGGAAGTTCACTGATCGAGAACTTTTGAGCGAGCCTTAGTCCACTAAGTACACTTCGGCAGGTGACTAACAAAAAAAATAAAAATAAAAAATGGTCTCCTCTCATTTTGTAATTGAGATGGCTCGATTCTCTAAAACCGAGCGACAACAAACATTAACTGCACCCCAAAAACTAAGGAAAGAAAGACAACAGAAAGGGGGAGAGAAGGTGGCGCTATGTTCCCCACTCCGACCACAATACATAATACCCCAAACCCACATGATTGTTTTCACATGTCCCATGAAAGTGCTCCTCCTTTTCGCTGCCAATCTCTCTCTCTCTCTCTCTCTGCCTCGCAAATTAAATATACATCAAAAGCAGAAACCAAACTAAAAAAGAAGTAGAAGAAGAAGAAGGCGGGTGTCATTTCCGTTGAGAAACGAAAGAGAATTCTAGCAGCAACCTAGGGACAAACATCCCTCCCTTCCGTTGCATCTTCTTTGGCAAACATTAAGAGCCTGATGCTATCGATATAGCCCAAAGACGTCGTAGGTTATCAATCTAAAAGAAATTGATCCGACCGGCGTCCTTCCCCTCTTCCTTTTGGGTGAGTAATGGGTAACTAATAGTATAGTTAGTCGGAGTACTATATGATTTTACATTGTGCTGGGCTGCTCTATACTTCTTGTACGATAGCTGCACATCACCTTGCGAAAAACTACTACACACCTTTTCACTATGAGAAAGTTGTCATTATCGTCATTATCATCCTCGTAATCCTTTCCATGTCCTAAAACGGGTCCAAACAAATGTTCTCTCCCTCTAGTTTATGACTGTCGATTTATCCACATCCAAACTCTAATAAGAGACATTAGTACAGAAAATAGATTTGGACATACATAATTATACTCATTTCATAAAAAGGGTACAATGGTACATGTCTACTCACAAATTGTTGACAGAGAATTATAGGTAATAAAGAATCATTTTGGCGAAGGAGGTGACAAGACGAGCAGCATCGGAGGGTTTTTCTTCTTTCTTCGTTTAGGGGTCAAAAAAGAAGTAGCGGGTTTTCCGGTGCGAAGAAGCAAAAAGCCAGTGCCTCGACACGTGGGCGCCAAACCGTCCGTCAGATTGGAATCAGAGTGTCGTCTGAAATCATTCGGAGAAATCCGGAGAGGGAGAGAGAGAGAGAGAGAGAGAGAGAGAGAGAGAGAGAGAGATTTTGGCTCTCTCAAACTCGCTCTTCACTCTCGCCCCAGAAAGCTCATTCACCAGCAACAAAACCAGAAGACACAGGGGGGAGAGAGAGAGAGAGAGGGAGAGTATTTTTTTATGGATATGTCGAGACTTAAATGGAGGTGGCAGGAGATTGAAGATACCGAGAGGAGAGAGAGACGGACGAACCATGGCGGCGTCGCAGAGCGAAAGGGAGCTGTAAATTCCATGGCCCTTTAATGCAAATAGTATAGAGAGAGAGATAGAGAGGTGTAATGAATTGAAGGCTGTGCCGCAGCATCGTCCGATATAGATCTCTTACACACAGCACTCATTTCTGCTCTGTTTGAATTCTCCATCTTCTAGGGTTTTCGACTGCTAGAATAGGAAGTAGAAGGAAGATAGGAGGATCATGTGCTGTGATGTGATTTGAATTACCGTCGGGATCGAGATTTGCCCAGTCAATCGTCGCGAAATGGCTGGGCTCATTCCATTAGGAGGCGCTGCTAGATCAGCAGGAGGAGAAGGAGGAGGAAGAGGAGATCAGCAGATCAACCAACCACAAGCCATGGCCGCCGCTGAAATTCCTTGGTTCTGGTACTCGAGAAGCGACGGGGACGACGTGAGGATGTCTTCGGCTTTCAAGGGTATGGAGCTATGGCACCCGAAACAACCGCAACCCCAACAACAGCTGCACTTCTTCTCGCAGCAGCAGGATCTCTACGCATCGGCCGCGGGTCTCGGGGTGGGGCCCAGCGGAGGCGGTGGCGGTGGCGGCAGCGGTAGGCCCTCAGTCAACGTGTGCTCAGACGAGAGCTCGAGATCGAGATCGGGAGGAGGCTTCACGACGTTGACCTTGGCAGGGACATCGGGTTGGGGGATGAGAAGGGGTATCAGCTGCCAGGACTGCGGCAACCAGGCCAAGAAGGACTGCCCGCACCTTCGCTGCCGGACGTGCTGCAAGAGCCGCGGGTTTGAGTGCACGAACCACGTGAAGAGCACGTGGGTTCCTGCGGCAAAGCGGCGGGAGCGGCAGCACTATGTCACCGCCCTGAGGGAGCACCACCACCAGCAGGAGCAGAGGCTGCAGCTCCGGGGCGAGGCCCTGAAACGGCCGAGGGTGGATCCTGGGAGGCCTAACGCCTCAGGTATTTTGTTCATATGTTATTACTATTAGTACTCAAGGATCGTATCATTTGCGTGTGCGGTGATGAACATATCTTTGTCCCGGTCTCTAGGGATGGAGTTAATCGGGTACTTCCCAGCCGACGTGAGCTCTCCGGCGATGTTCCAGTGCGTGAAAGTGACCTCCGGTGACGATCCCAACGAGCAGTTCGCGTATCAGACGGCCGTGAACATTGGAGGTCATGTGTTCAGAGGGATTCTCTACGATCACGGGCCCGATCACCCCACCTACACCAGTGTGGATACCGGAGACGACTCCTCTGGTGGTGGTGGTGGTGGTGGTGGTGGTGGACTAGCTCAGCCTCTTGACCTCATAGCTGCTGCAGGCACCGCAGCCGCATACCCCGTCACCAATGCGGCGAGCGTGCACGCATCATCCACAATGACGGCCCCTTTCGTCGACCCGCTCAGCACATACATGGCTGGTACGCCATTCTTCTCACACTCTTAGCTTGGTTGGGACATCCAAAACCAGTGCGAGAAAGTAAGGAGTTTCCTTCCTTTCTTCACCTCGTTGAGCAGAGCTGAGCTCCTCCCTGGGATAACCTTTCTCTCTCTTCCAAAGAGAGTCCGTAGGGAGCGTTGCTTCTCAAATGGCTTCATCCGGTGCTGGGGATTGTAACATTTTTCCTATGAGCAACCAAAAAAAATTTCTCCTTAAGTGCATCGTCACGGCGCGTCCCGGCCGGCTCGGATCGCAAACTCATTACTTCCCGCACGCATCGCCGCGCTTAATTAGGGTTGTCCTACCGAATCTTATTGGATGAAAAAGCCTAACACCAATCACTTTTACAAGAATATTTTTGCACAAGCATGATCCTTCTCTATGCGTGGCACTCATTTTTGCATGTCTTAAAGATTGGTCATGCAGGCAGGAGACAGAACGCATATCCATAATCTTGTCATTCCATATTTGTGGAAAAAGTAGCTACATTACCTTCATCGCGAGCTTATTCCATGCTAACATTGTTCCATGCAAGAATGACTTAGAATAGGTGGCAAGATCCGGAGTTATTCTTGTGCAATGTTGTAGAGAATTTTGACTTGATGGGCTCGGAACGAGACTCATTAGGGATGATTCGGCCTATCCTATTATCATTTCTAACGAGGGCTTGGCGTGGGCCTATATCCTCCGGATAAATGACAAACTCACGATTGGCCCATGTCCCTTTGACACTAATTAGCCGCGATACGTTTCGATTCTTCTCTCTTCGTATATTTTGCTTTACCTAACTCAAATCCGTATGACGTTTCGAACCCGCTAAAAGATGGTTGATTTTGATTTTCTTGGATTTGACCCGTTTTGTTGTCCGGGCCATCGACGCCGACATCATCGATAGAGGACGACATGCGGCTATCATCCGATCCCCCAATAATTTGCGTATACAATGTAATGTTCGTTCCAGGACTGTCGCCAGCAAAATTCTGCATTTTGGGAAGTGCTTCTGATGACCCCGTTGAATGAACTCCCCTGGATCGGGCCGCCCGACTAGTAGCCCATCAAATTTTGACTCAAGCCCCATCAATGTGGACATGATGGGTCTCGGGTCGGGTCAGCTGGTAATAGTTTATCAGAGAGAGAAAACGGATAATAATGAATTCAAGGAATCAGTCATTATTAGATAGGGCTAGACGTGTCCACAGTTCAAGAACCGGCGGTTCCAGTTCCTGCAAAAGGTGTAACCGGATTTAAGGACCGGTTCTTGGCGGTTCCGACCCGGTTCTTGGTGGTTCCGGGCCGGTTCCCTTTTTTAATTTAATTTTTAAAATAATAAATAATGAAATAAAAATAATAAATTATCAATTATAAATTATACTAAATTATTAATTATATGGCTCTTTCCCCCATATATATATATATATATATATATATATATACATATATATTATATATATTTTTTAATTTGCGGTTTAGAACTGGCTCGGAACCATGGGCCGGTCAACTTACCGGTTCTGGTTCTGTCAACGGGCCGGTTCTGGGCCCACGGTTCAATTCACTTTTTTTTTTACTTTCCAAAGGGAAAATTGTCTAAAAAGTCTTGAACTTATTGCATTTTTTTTTTCAATTCAGTCCTAAACCTTTTAATTTTGTCAACTGAGTCCATCTGGCCAATTTTGGCCAAAAATCGCTAACATGGACGCCGATGATCCTACACGTAGCACGACCAGCATTAATGTGAATAATTTTTAATACTATTTTAATATTTTTTGTTAAATTTTGTATTTATTTTATTTTCTTTTCCTTGTTTTTTTTCTGAAGTGGCCGACGAAAGTTGCCGGGCTGTCGCCGGTCGTGGGCAAGAGTCACAACCCTCTCCTGGCTTCGCCTATTCTGGTTAAAGTGTCAGTAAAGTGTTGCTTGACGTGGTGGAACTTGAAGTCATCAATTCAAGCATGATTATCTCTGAAACTAATGCGAGTTTTTCTATTTTGACGTACTGTACCGCTTGATCGAATGAGAGTGGATAAGAGGCTCATGTGATTGACATGAGAGGATAGGGATGGTTATATTTATAAGAGTGAACTCCAGGCGAGCATGAAACACATGGATACAAGTTATGCCTTGGAATGAAATACAATTCTAAATCATCTTTGTCTACGAACAAGAAACCATTCTCTGATATGATTGCTGCTTTGTATTCCTGATAGTGAGTGTGAACTGAATTGATCATAAGAGGACCGCAAACATGGTTGATCACACAAGAACTGTCAACTGTGTTCCTGACAAGCTTTTTTTCCCCTAGAATTATGTCCACCTCGGTACCCTTGGGATAGGGAGTGGGTGAAGTGGCATGATCAATCAAAGCGTGATGAATATCAGATGAAGATGAGGCATTTAATTTTAGATGAAACTGTTCTTCTTAGATAAGGAGGAGTAATCGCGGACCACTGAAAGAAAGAATTGTAGAGTCGTTTGCAGCTATGGTGACGAATGGATCGTACATACATGGAAGCCCATTGAGGGCTTGAATCACCAAGTAGACATGGCCACGAGCCGGTTTGGGCCCAGAACCGGTCGGTTGATCGGGGCCCGCTAGTTCCGAACCGGCATATCGGCTCTTTCCCCTAGCGGCTACACCCCCCTTTATTTTTTTCTTAATTTATTAAAACTACCCTAAATCTCTATAAATACCTCTCTTCTCTTTCATTTTTCCCATAATTTCTCTCAAATTCTCTCAATTCTCTCAATCCCGACTCAATTCTCTCAATTTTTTGATTTGGCTTTCCGCTTAATTCTCTTGAAAAAAAAAAGGGCAAGCGGAAGCAGAGTTAGTGATAAGAGAAAGAGCCCGATGAAGGAATCCGATTATCCTTATGAATATGATCATCGTAATTTTACATATTGGGTAGACCATGATGATAATATCAATATTATTCCCAACGTCGAGCACGTCCCAACGCAAAAAAGTCTTCATCCTCCTACCGGTGGCGAATAAATGTCGACAACAAAGGAGCCGAAACGGGAGGGTACATCTAACTTTTGGGAACACTTCACGAAGGAACATTGAGGAAGAAACAAGTATAAGGCGTAAATATTGTGTCACAACATACACTTTTACAGCTAGAGGCGGCTGTGGAATATTTAATCGGCATCTGAGGTCAAAACATGCGACGCAAGCGGGGATCGACACCAAACAACAATAAATTTCTGGGTACGTCAATCCCAACACTTCTCCTTTATTTCGTTACAATGAAAAGTTTATAAAGAAACATTAGCTCAATATGTTGTCATTGAACATTTTGAATTTAATTTTGGTGAAAATTTTGGTTTTAATTTTTTATAAACACTGTATGTACTCCGCAAGCAAAACTTGTTTCGAAAAATACTCTTAAATGAGAATTTTTTTTTATAACCAAGGTATCCGGGACAGCCTGTGCACCTCGACTATTCCTCGGGGGAGACTAGCACAGCAACCCACCGCCATGGTCTCCCACTTCGCAAGACAGATTTTAGCAATCCATTGTTCAACAGTTGCAGTTGAACAAGCATTTAGCGTTGGAGGATTAATTTTCAACGACCAACGAGCAATATTACAACTGAATTCGCTGGAGGTTCAAGCTTGTGTCGATTATTGGACAAAGGCTAAATTTCGATAATAAAAGATGGATCGAAGCATTGAAGCCGAATTCTTCGATGATGATGATGATAGAGATACCACCGCCGCAGGTATCGGAACGGGTAGCCACGATTGAGATGGGGTATGTTGAGGTTATCAAAGGTAAAAGAATTACATGGGCTTTGATTCTTTTATCCTCAAGAAAATATGTAGGCACTTAATTATAATTCATTTAAGTTCAAACCCCTTTCCCCTCCCTTTTCCCCCCAAATTTGATTACAATGTACAATTTGATTAAAATTAAAATTTGATAATTTATTTTTTTATTTCATAATTTATTATTTAAAAATTAAGTTTAAGAATTGGAACAGGGATCGGCCCTTGAACCTGCCCGAAACCGCTGGTTTCGAAACGTGGCCATGTCTATCACCAAGTGCTTTGTGGAGAATTAGCAATTGATTGTGATGAGAGAGTTCACAACTACAGATGTTGAAGATAGTTAGGCATGGACTAGTTGGATTTCTTGACGGCGTTTTGAAAATCAAGTTTTAGTCCAATTTCCTTGGCCATGTAGCTATCAGTAATGCATTGTCCTAGAGTAAGCCAAATCTCTCATGATGTTTAAAGGTTGTGAACTTCATGAGAATTCTCGACTGTAAGGGTCGAATTGTTTAAACTACAATGGAATTGATCCATCTTGATCCCACAGCGACATTTTTATCAGTGACAAGTTTCGACGGGGAAACAGACATATCTACATAGATATATCAGACAACACAAAGATAGAAATAGGAGCAAAGGAAGTGTTGTTTAGGGGTAGAGATGCTGAAAAATTTGGATGTGTTTTTCTGCTCTGACACCATATTGATCTTTAGAGTCGGCGAGAATGTAACAGCAGAGTACTTATGATGGTGTTAACCCCAATTAATGTCGCATGATATGTGTTCTTAAGAGTGATTAATTACCTTCATGTTACATATCGAAGCATATAAATTGATGTCGTTATGCATGTGAAGTACCTACGTATATAATGTTCATCTTTGTGACCCTCAAATCACCGGTCAGAGGATGTCTCGGTCAATCGGAAACAGCGAAAAACATGACCCAATAAGAGATTTGCTCCATGACATTCTTATTTCCAAACCGCAAAAATTCTCCTACAGTAACATGCATGCACATACCAAGAAGAGACCATGAAGCAGGATGCTTCCCAAGTGGAAGCCATCATGCGAGTCGAGGTGGATAGACATGGACGGGGGCATAAATCAACTTGAACTCGTGCGAGAAAAATGGCTTTTCGATCTTCTGCACTGCCATTATGAAGAACTTATAATAAACTAAAGAGAAGAGAAAGCAAAAGGGTGATGTGCTCGTGCCCTGTTACTGTTTTGGGCGGTGGATCACCCTTCACATTGCGCCAAGAACATGGCCTTATCAGTTGGTATTCGATCCACCTCCTGGGAGTCTCTGCTCGCCCTAATCCAGTGGTGACTTCAGCAGAATCTGAGAAAGGGACGTCCACGACGCGAAGAAAAGGAAGTGCAGATTTTGATTCTTCCCTAAACCTTGGTTGGAATAATCAAGGGTGTCATCCACTTGATATAAGGACGAGTTACAGCAGAAAGTTCATCCATATCCAGCAAATTTCAAAAGGAGGGATGTGACGGTCGCTATGGTCTCTGAGTTTGGCTTGTTCATCACAGTCGAATAGTGAGATTGTTGTAAAAAGACTGGCTGAGATGATTGGCTTCTACTATGGAGAGCACTTAGTAATTGGTTGACAGATGAGGACTAAAGCTGAAATGCGATAGAAAATTGGCTAAACAGGTAAAGGGAATTGAAAAGAGGAACGATCTGTTCTCTCAATTACGATTATCAAATCAATATAATATCAAAAGTCCAAAAGACTCTTCCTCTAAAAGCCCAAAATACCTTTTTTTACGGTGTTAATCCTAACTAAAAACAGTTAACACGAAATTATGGAAACGCCACTAAAATTACAAAAAAAAAATGCTTAAAAACTCATCTAATCGACTCTGAAACACAAAAAAACGACGTCGGTCACAACATAGTGGTGTGTATTGATCAGCAGCCCGTTTCCATGCAGCCGACCAAATTTCAGCCCATTCCAAATTCACCAACCCTAAGTGCATCAAGGACATCCTGGAATAACTGGTTGAGCCGAGCAAGATCATATTTGAGGAGATTTTAAATTTTCACTACAACGCTTGTGTTCGAGGTGTCTGGAGATGGATGGAGTCTCTCATTGGGTATGTTCAAACCAAGTGTTCGAAGCTTGGAGTCGTCATCGGTGCTTGTCTTTTTTAGTGATATGGTATCGACTGATACTGCCGTGCTCGAGACTATGATTGCACTGCGTCGTGTTTCTCGTCGAACCATGGAAATAGTAACATGTACTTGTATTAGCGCTTAAATTCCTTGTGGTCAATCACTTGATCGTGTGAGGTTTATAGTTTTTTTACTTATAACTGCGTTTGTTTTGCTTCTGAAAGAATTTCACAAAATTTAGATGACAAGTGGAGGGTCATGATTCGATTTAAAGGAAGGACTTCCAATTCTAAGAAAGTTCAGCCCGTGTTAGGCCAAATGCTTGATCATGTGTCGGACGCAATTGCATGTTCTTTCGCAACTGCTTGTAAACTATTTCTCAATTCTATTGTTGTTTCAGCTGCAAGGTTGTACTATTTCCAACATGTTGCAAACAAATGCGGAAAAGCAAACACAGAACGTAAGGATTTACGTGGTTCGATCAAGGTGATCTACGTCAACGAGCGAGTCAAAACAAGATTATACTATAATAAAAAAAGTACAGATTACAGAAGTCGGTCTTCGCGACTGAACAAAAACACATGGTTCACAAGTCTCTCATATGACGAAAATCCTCCGTGCGACAAAATAAACCCTAACCGTAGCCTAACTCGGAGCAAGCGAACAAAATCTCAACTTTTTCTTCACTTTTGGACCACAAAAAAAAAAAATATGTCTGGTCAGGTGATGAACCAGACTGAGTGCATAAAATTCAAGACATATTTAACACAACATGAAAGGGTTGGCCCAGATTTTTTAAATTCCTATCAAGACAATGGATCCAATTTTTGCTTGACTGAATTCAAGTTATAAATTCTATGTGCTATCTATTTTCGATGAGGTTCTACGACCTAGCTACCTAAATATCTTGGGGTTGATCATTGCTTAGCACTTTAAGTTGTCAATAATTTTTCGAAACATCATCAAGCCGGATATACTTTTCAGAGAAATTGGGAGGTGGTTTAGGGGAATAATGCAATTTCAAATCTAAAAACAATGATTATGCCGTGTTCGATTGCGACTTGACTCTCTTTTTGCTTCTAGTCTATTTTGATTTGTGACCCTAGTCACTAAATCGTGGAACCAAGCAACTTGGGTTGATAGGGTTTTGAAGGTTATGATCACCAAGATAGCGCCAAACTCCGTACCAATCAACATATCTAGTTCGACATATTTTCAATAAAAAAAATTCAAGCAAATAAGTTATAAGTCAATTGAGATATATAAATTGCTCAACATTACATCGAGATGTAGAAACTCTTTCACCTAACTCTCTCACACTTGCACCTTAACATGTCTCCCCCTCGCATTAAAGCCAACTTACCTTACGCCTGCTCCCCCTTAGCCCAAGTATCGTTCGGCGCCAATATTATCCCAACTGGAAAATTTCCATCTTGGCCCGGTCAAGTTTCCGCATATGTTGGTGAGGACAGTATCTACCCTTCAGACTCCATCAATTGTCTTGGTCCAACCGAGCATGGAGGGAAGCCAGGGCACACCATCTGTTGCCACAATTAGGGAGTCACATTTGAGATGTTCCTTCCTTGAAATATTCTCTAAGACCTCAATATAAATTGGAGGTAGGGGCCACCAATCAAAAATCGGCTCGGATACCACTTGTTGGGCCAACGTAACAGAAGCCAATGAGATCAACGAGAGGGAGTCAAGTCCAAGTATGTCGACATATCTAATTGGACTAAAAGGGTCATGGGCCGACTAGAATATTTTATTTGTTTCACATCACATTCGAATGCGAGATTTCTTTTGCCAACAGCCTAACACGTGCATCTTAGTAGGTTATCCGCATGAACTAAAGCTCCTCACAAGGATATCTTGCTATGCATCGGCTTCATTTTTCTCCTCATATCTCTCCTTTATGAAATATTGGTGTTGACACCTGATTTTTTTTACCATTTATTATTGTGATTTTTATTCTTTAAAATTAATTAAAAATATCAAAAAAGGTCATAAAATCACAAAATCAACTTTGGAAGCCTTGGTTTAACCTTAGGAACCAATTTTGAACAAAAAATATTTTTCGGTATTTTTAATATTTTTCGAGTTTATTTAATTATAAAAATACCCAAAAAATCAGAAAAATACCATTCGTGGTCAGAAAAATACCCAAAAATATTCGATAATTTTGTTTTAATTTCCTCTTCAAGTGTGTCACTTTAAATCTCAAAAATTCGGCTCGGGTCACTATGTTCCTTCACAAACATAAACCCGAACCGAGCCTAAAAAAAAAAAATCATTTTCGAGTCTTTTAGTTTTCAATTCTCACTTTTTATAAGTTATGACATTGGATTCTAAAGTCTTAAAGTGCAATTAGGTCAATTTGCCCTCCAATTTAATCAATTTTTACCAAAAGGGCTTAATTGCACATTTTTCTTTCAATTAGTCCACGGTTTCACGGATGTATACGTATGCTCTACGTATTTATACGTCATACGTATTTATACGTTATGCATATTTGTACTGTTTGGTAACCTCTTTAACTCTTGTAATAATAATAATGGTTATTATTTTTAACACCTTTGTTAGTGCTTTTTTTTTAGCATTTTTGTATTGTGAGTGCTATTACTAGTGCTATTTTTAAATAGCATTTTTTGTATTATAAATTGTGAGTGCTATTGTTAGTGCTATTTTTAAATGACATTTATTTATCATAAATTGTGAGTGCTATTGTTAGTGCTATTTTTAAATGGCATTTATTTATCATAAATTGTGAGTGCTATTATTAGATAGAATTTATAATTGTTAGTGCTATTTTTAAATAGCATTTTTGTATTATAAATTGTGAGTGCTATTGTTAGTGCTATTTTTAAATGTCATTTATTTGTGAGTGCTATTTTTAGATAGAATTTATAATTGTTAGTGCTATTTTTAAATACAATTTATTGGAAGGTATTTTTGGCTATAAAAGGATGGCAAGAGTTTTGAGGTTGAGGGAGAGAGACATTTTGTAGAGTGTGCAAATTTTTGAGAGCTTAGAGAGAAGAACACAAACACTCTCTATATTCTCATAATCTTGAGCGAGCAAAATATATTAAGTTCGGAATATTGATTCCGCATATTGCTAGCACAATTGTTGTGGAGTTATTAGTCGTCTCCCCGTTCGTCAATTGGTGGTGCGTCCGAACTAGATGCCTAACACTTGTGGAGGCTGAGATCGAAGAACATCGAACCGACACCTCCGTTCAAGCACGCTACGAGAGGTAATCTATTTACTCCCTTTGAGACTTTGTGATTTTTTTCGATTGAAATGCACGAAGTACGCCTCTGGAGATACATGTGTGGGTTGTTATTTATTTCCGCTACGTGTTACGTGGATCCCAACAGTGGTATCAGAGCCAATCCTTAGGTGTTTTCGTGCATTTAATTGATTTTTTGCAATTTTTGCAATACTATGGCCAATATGTATTAACGAATTGTTCGTCTTACATGGCTAATGGAGATTGATTATTTTATATGATAAATTAATCAACGTAGCAAAAATTGAGACTAAATCAATTTTGAATCGAAAATTTATGGCTATCTTATTTTACGTAAAAATTCTGAATATGATTCAACGTAGAATTTTTATTGTGCCTTCCTAAGTTTTAAATTGTGAATTTATTACTTACGTGAAAGGGTGGTGATCATGGAAAAATCCCTAATCAATGTGATTGATGTATATATGAATGTATGATGATTATTTATATATTTGGGGTTGTAATTATTAAATGGAGGCTGCGTACTCCTTTTATTTTTCATGTAATCCTTATTTTTAGCATAGTCAATTGTTGATGTAAATGCTACGAGGATTACGTGGAGGAGCCTTTTAAGTCGGCGAGCTCTTTGGGGCCCAATTCTTGAAGAGTTCAAGAAACCAAGAAGAAGCGAAGAGCGGCTCTCCGTTATTAAAATATTAAAATGATTATATGTGGTCTCATTGGCTCGAGACCCATTAAATCATAATTCCATGATCACCACGTAGGATAGATATTTATGTGATTGACATCTATTTATTTATTATGATTACGTGAGCATGTTAAACTGGTTAATGTGCAAAGTCAGACTTACCTCACCCAAAATTGTGCCTGCATGAAATCCTAGTTAGGAAAATCACTCGCATTAGGTACCGAAAGGGCGTTGGTAACGACACCAGCGTAACCAAGTCCCCGAACCCAAAATCTCTGGTTCCGTAGAACTGATCGATCTCTCCCAATCGATCGGTAAGGTTTCCGGTCTACCCTCCAAGAAAGACCGGTGGCGACTCCAAATGCATGCACAAGTTGCACATGCCACCACGACCACACTAAGGTCGAAAGCGATCGACTGTTATCGTCGAATCCCTTTGAAAAATACTCCCGCCGCGATTTGGTATGGGCCTGGGAGGGCCCACGCCGATCCAAAGCCCGCGATCTGCACCCTTGTGCGGGGGAAGGCCCGCGATCGGTAATCCATTAGCCGCGTCCGCTTCGGACGGGTCGCGACAGCTGGCGACTCCACTGGGGACTTGTTCTAGAAACTATGGTTCTAGACCTCAAGTGGACTTAGGCCGTAATAAAAATTGAGTGATTTTTCTAACCCTACAGGCGCTCTTGAAGGTGAGGTAAGTCCGCTCACGATAGGTGTTATATGTTTTTGCATATTGGAGTAATAAGGGGTGTAGTCTGTGATTAACTTTATTTTACGCAGGTGTGGCGTAGGAATGTATGTTGTGTGGATGATTTGAAGTGCTGATTGATAAATTGTTGTGCATGACTTGCATTGTGATGATCACGACACATGGACACACACAACCGCGCCTAAAACCCCAGGCGCCGCCTTTAGGAACACAATAGAAGGAATTGAAAATGGAATCTCCGTGAGGAAAAACACGGGGTAATCCACTTCTCAATTCCGCTCGCTTCGAACTATGGATTGAGTCCCAATGCAACGATAGTTGTGCAATGGAATCGGCTCTTTCTAGAACTCGAGGTGGGAACCTAAACCTTAGGTGCCAAACCCTCTGATTTTTAGAAGTTCACCATCACTTGTCTCATGCGCATGTCTTTGGGCGGTTGGTACACCTAAAATCGCACATAAGTCGACGAGTTGGGTTGGTAAGACTCTCTATCCCTCAAAACTATTACAGTTCATATAAATATAGGCATTTCATTCATTGCATTCTGGTGATTAGATTAAATGCCATTTCAAGGATAGATGCATGTGTTTTTCCCAAACGTCCTTGATAGAAGACGAGGAGGATGATATCCCATGGCGAACACCGAGTGAGCATCAAAGGAGCCTACTATGGACATTATTGAGATATCGTCCAATGAAGATGACGAGTTGGGGCAAGTGATCCGGAAGTCACAAATCGAACTTGGGGCATCCTTAAACGTTAGGATCACATTCCTTGGTTTCATTTTCCATTACTAGTCCTCTTGTATAGGGTTTATTTTTATCGAGGCTTTCTCTATCTCACCCCTTAGAGTGATTGTATTAGGGATCTATTGGTGTATACATTCAGATGGAACTCGGTTGTATTTCTTTTGACGGGTCATGGGAATGTGATAGTGGCATTTTCTCTAATCATCCGAATACTCCCAAGTCAAGTTTATAATTCCTTTAGAGGAAACTAAAGTTGAAAATCTTACACGACCTTTTTGGTCGTACAGGGTAATCCAACCCCAATTTCGCTAGAAGGAATTATACACTTGAATTGGTCCATGCATGTCATACGTCACTAAGTAATCCACGATAATTGATCAAGAGTATTGACGTTATTTCGAATTTAATGACGAGATAGATGTCCAAATTGCTCTCGTTCTTAACAAAACGGCCTTGATTTGGATGCCGTATCTTCAATTAAATTTAAAAACACGTCGTTATGCCTTGCATTTTTGACTAATTCGCTCTTCTGAATATTGGTCAAAAGCAATTATCGTGAATTACATTCCTTTCAATAGTATGCTTTCTTTCGAGGAATATTGATAAAAACTTTTCGCACAAGATTAAAACCCTTGTAAAAGTTCTTGTCATTATTAATTACGAGCAAGCATAAGATTGAAAGGGGTCTATGCTTTCTTTTTCAGATTATTCCTTTTGACTCGGTCTTTTCATTTGCAGGTGAAAAACAAGTAGCATAAAGAAATCTTTTCTTGGATAAGTCTGAGGCTATTCTTTCATCTGACCATGAGTGAGTTAGAAAATCAGAACACATCTACTCGACTTATTATGGATCGGCTCATCCAAGTCTAAGATGTCCGAATGCTCGAAGAAATGGATCATATAAAAGCTAAAACAAACACAGGGGCTTTCATTCATTCTTGCCCAAACCAGATCATACAATTCATTGGGGTGGAAAAGTAAAGCAGAAGTGAGCCCTAATCAACGACACAAAGGAGCCCAGCTGGCCCTCCAGGTTATGGATGCTTTGTTTATACGCACCACTCCGCGTATCATGGTCCGCAAGCCTGAGGTGGAGGCGTTTGCGTTCATCATTGACTGCAACAACCTGAGTCTCGTGATCTTCGGCGACTGCTTCCAAGTCCCGAACAAGTCCATTCTCACGAGTTATATCCTCGTTTATGCCGTTGAGCCTTTCTTCCAGCCACTCGCTCCGATTCCTTAGCAGGGCATTACGTCGATCGCGCTCATAGGTAGCCAGAGATAGAGCTAAGTCCTCCACCAGATTCCTCCTCTCGCGTAGCAATGTCGAAACCCGCTCTTTGGCGAACTCAACAGCCTTTTTGTGACTATCGGCCAGGTAGTCAGCCAACGCTAGGCGGTCGGACTGATCCTCATAACGGGCTCGCAAGACACGAGCCACGGTAACTCCCCGATGAGCAGCGCGGTAGACCTCCAAGGAGTTCGTAAAGAGCGTTGGAAAAATATTGTATTCCCTCCCCAACGCGGTACCCTCGAGGGAGGTGATGTCCAGGTCCCCGAACATGACTCTGATCTCATCCTCGGTTTCGGGATGATCGGCTATGTGAGCGTAGCCTCGACCCAAGAGGTTATAGAACTCTTTCCATCGAGTCAAAGCTTCGGCTGAGAAAGTGTGAACTTGGGAAGAAGCCATTTTCGACGGAGATGTGTGTAGTGGAGCGATTAGAGGATGGAAGCAAATTATATGAGAGCGTTAATCTCCCAAACACCAACTCCGCATTTTATAGCGTCTCGAGAGTGGAGAAAAGTTGCAGCAATAATGCTTGTGGAGCCGGGTTAATTAATGTAAAGCGAGGGCTGCTCCTCCCGTGAATCATCAGACATGTCCTGATCCGCAATTTCAGGCCTGACAAATTCGGTCTCGCCATTATTAAAGCTGGGAGGGAGGCGAGCGCAACTATCGAAGAAGCCGCGAAAGGATTGTGTTGTTCCATCACGCATGAAGCTGGGCGGCGAGTGAACAGCTCTGCCACTTAAATAGAGAAGACAGTGCTGAACAGGCATGACTATTGAGGAAAAGTGAAAGGCGAGCGCAACTATCGAAGAAGCCGCGAAAGGATTGTGTTGTTCCATCACGCATGAAGCTGGGCGGCGAGTGAACAGCTCTGCCACTTAAAAAGAGAAGACAGTGCTGAACAGGCATGACTATTGAGGAAAAGTGAAAGGCGAGCGCAACTATCGAAGAAGCCGCGAAAGGATTGTGTTGTTCCATCACGCATAAAGCTGGGCGGCGAGTGAACAGCTCTGCCACTTAAAAAGAGAAGACAGTGCTGAACAGGCATGACTATCGAGGAAAAGTGAAAGGCGAGCGCTACTATCGAAGAAGCCGCGGAAGGATTTGGTTACCCCTTCGTGTCGGAAAGCTGAGCAGGAGGTAAACAGTTCCGTCGTTTCAAAAACAGAACGCTGAACAGACCTAGCTTTCGAGGAAAAGGAGGCAACAAATCGAAAGAGCGAGTATACAAAAGAGAACAGAGAACCCCGAGTGACGAGTTCGTTGAAAGACCTCAAATTCTCTAGAATCAGATTCGACATCGAAGCCATGGAACTCAACATCGCCGGTGACGAACATCAAGATCGCAGTGGTGACGACGGCAGTGGCCACGACGCTCAACCCCGAAAAAGAAAAAGTCGCCAGCGCTACGCTCGGAAAGAAATCCAGGAGCTTGAAGCTTTCTTCGATGAATGCCCTTGCCCAAACGAGGAACAAAAGATTGAATTGGGCCAGAAGCTGGGAATGAATCCTATGAGAATCCATTTTTGGTTTCAGAATAGACGTTTCAGACTAGGTGTCCAACACAGGCGTAAGGAGATCACGGCCCTAAAAGAGCAGAACCAAAACCTTCAAATGGAAAACATGTGGTATGAGAAAATTCTCAGTACTATTACCTGCCCTGACTGCGGTGGCCCTACCACCCTCAGTAAATTGTTCCCCAGTAAGCCTTCTACGAAGATGGAAGGTGCTCATTTATCCCCTTGCTCCCTTGAGCCATCTCCGGTACAATCAGATCCTGCTAATGGCGCGCATGAGCAGATCGATCCTACAGAAATTATACCAGTGTCTTCGGAGGAAGAAGATACGTGTCGTTATGATCGGAGTCACCTCATCGAAGCCCATGAATCTCCTCCACAACAGCTTCCGGTAAGATCAGATACGGTTCAAGAGGAGTTAGAGGTTAGTCGGCAGGCTATCTACGCCACTCTGGACGACGAGAAGAAGAAATTCACTTGGCCCCCGGAGCTTCATCTCAAGTTCTTGGACGCAGTTCGACAGATAGGACTCGACTTCATAGGTCCGACAAGCATACTTAGGGTCATGAACGTACCGGGACTTACCAAGCAATTAGTCGCGAATCACCTTGGTTGCTACAGAAGGGCGTTAGGACAGCGTTATGCAGAACTGAATCCGAGCAATAGACTCGGCTGCGAACCCAGCACCCTTATGACAAATGAGGCCCGGTCGAATCTGGACGACTATTGGGGATTTGATCAGGATATCCTCGCGAGTCATTTCAATATTCCTCAAGAACACGCATCACAAGTGCAACGAGTAAGCACTCCTCCGTCCGAGCAGCAGCTAGTCAGTGTTCATCCTGTCGCAGATCAGCCCACCACGCCCAGTGCTCAAGGGTTTGCCCAATCAGAGCATATGGCTTCAGATGATCTAATGGGAGAAAGCTTGGAGCACTCTTATTTCCCTAATCCCCAAGTGGGAGATGCTTGTGGTAGTCAATCGATCAAATCTCCTCTTATAATCCCAGACAAAGATGGAGGTTCCAGTTCGAAGAACCCGTCGGGCGATGCAGCTCAACCTACACATCAATCGTTCGAGGGGTCGGGTGATTTCTTCGATGAAGGACTTGATACCTGGTTCGATCAGTTGGAAGCTATTAAAGGTTGGCAACCATTATCTGCACTTGGTAATGGCACACCTAAGCTGAGGCCAGACTGGTTAGTCATTGGACATGCCCCAAGAAAGAAGGGGATGTACGCGAGAAGGATGTATCTCCTATTGTAAAGTTCTCATCGGTGCATGCGTTTGTTTCTTCAATAGCTAGAGTTGATTCTGCATAATGTTTTTCGCAAACGTCATCTCGTGTGTATACGGTAATTCCTTGTTATTAAGTTCAAGGTAAAATCAGCCCCGACGCGTGAAGGCAGAATTGATAGCATGAGTTACTAGCAGAATGTGATCGAGCTCGAAAGTGAAAGATTACTAGCGGCCCCAAACGCAATGACCGCAAAATCAGGGGCAATCTTTAAGTTTCGAGCAACTACAAATCTATTTCTCACGAGGCATTCAGGTCAATCAAATATAAAGCGTCGGGCTGTGAGAATGATGTGTAGTCAATCTGTTGACACAGGCGAAAAAGGAGTCGCGTAGATCCGAAAGCAAAAACCTTTCTTGGCTAGTCAACAATGCAGAATGAAAGAGCATATATAAACAAACTCGCATTTATTTCATTCAGCAGGAAAGTTTACAAGTGGATCACTGAGGGGGAGCAGTAAACCCAAAATGAGTTCTGACAAGCATCACAAAAAAGCTTAACTGACTCTCCATGCTATCCATGCCTTGCTTACAACCCACACTCCGGGAATCGAGGTCTACAAGCTTGAAGAAAAGGAGACGACATTTCTCCTTAAGTTCGTTCACCTTGGTGTCATAGTACTCGAACTCAAGCTCTAAGTCATGAGCCAGCACCCTCCCGCGAGCTATATCCATGCTCAGGTCTTCAAGCCTTTCCTCCAACCAGGCACACTGGAACCTCAGCACGAAGTTGTGCTGGTCTTGCTCAAAGGCGGTGTCAAAAAGAGCCAGACGCTCCACCAAGTTGTCCCTCTCACGGACCAGCATCGAAACCTGGGCGTGGGCGTATTCAACAGCCCTTTTATGGTTATCGGCCGTCAGCATGGCCAACATCAGGGACTCAGTTCGGTCCTGATAACGGGCTCGCACGATACTAGCCAAAGTGACCTCCCGGCTAGCAACTTCGTAAGCCTGCATGAAATTGTTAAAGAGAGTTGGGAAGATCACAAACTCCCTTTGCAGTTTCGTACCTTCAATACACGCAGTATCCAGGGCCGGAATCAGAGTACGAACTTCAACCTCAGCTTCAGGATGATTGTTTATGTAGCCATAACCCCTACCCAAGAGGTGGTAAAATCTCTCCCATTGGGTCGAAGCTTCAGGTAAGGCAACAGGCATAGAGGAGGAATCCATATGCGATGGAATGACGGAGAAGAGAGTGAGAATGTGAAGAGTGTTTGAGAGGCTGAGTCTGATAAGGCTAAAGTGTTAATCTTCTTGACATCAATCTATCACCTTATAAATGCTCGAGTACAGGGAGAAGTGGTAATAATATTTTATGTGCAGTAGAGCCAAGCGGGTTTCGTTAATGCATCCCCGATGAGTCACGAATCCACCACCGTCCTGTGATCTCGGGTTTTACGAAACATAATGGCGCCGAAAGGTGGGCAGGCTTGTTACTCTAGAGACTGGGCCAGGGGGACAAGCGTAGTGCTCGACAAAGAGAAATCAACGCAAGAGATCTTCAGGCTCCGTTCACGTAGAAAAGAGCAAAAAAGGACAAAGTGGGAATTACGAAGCCTTGAGAAAAACGCTCGTCAAGTAGCCATCACAAAAGGACGAAGTGGGAATCTCGAAACATTGAGAAGAGCGCTCGTCGGGTAGCCATCACCTTTGATCGAAGAACGGTGATCCAGCTCCTTTAACCTCTCAGAATTTGCAGAGAAAGTGAAGATCCAAGGAGGAACAAAGAAAGCTGAGTTAACGGAAAATCAAACAGTGATATCCCGGTCAAAATGTTCAAGGGATTCTGTCATTTACTGGAAGCGCCAGACTTGGAGGTCTCCGAGCTTGAGCTGCTGGAAGAGTTTGAAGATCTCAGGACCGAACCTGACACGAGGGCCATGGAGACCGATCCTTCTAATGATGAAACCCGCGGCTTGGTTAACGAGAACAGTACCCGCGACGGTTATCAGCGTCAGAAAGGGGAATATCTCAAACGCAACACTTCAGGTCAAGTCCATAAACTCGAATTGTTTTTCAGGGAATACCCCTATCCGGACATGGAACAGAAAATCAAAATGGGCCAGGAGATAGGGTGGGAGCCTCGGAAGGTCAAGTGCTGGTTTGAAAACAAACGAACCCGGCTGAAGCAGCAACGCGATCGGCACGAGTTAGCGGTTGTAAGGGAGGAAAATGAAAAGCTTCGAATAAAAAACACTCAGTACAAAAAAGCTCTAAGCATCGCTATTTGCCTGGAGTGCGGTAACCCTGTTCCCACGGACGGAGTATTCACTGAAGAGCCAGATCTGGGGGTTTATAATGCTCATTTGTTGCAATGCCCTTCGCAACATCTTTCGGAACAGGCGGGTACCGCCGAGGATCTACAAGAGGAAACTAGTGCTATAAGGTCAAAGTCGACGCCCATTGTGGAAGGGAACATGCGTCATGACAAGTCGGGTCCGCTCGATGATGAACTCACCATCATGACCAGCCGATCTGAGACCACTAAATCCCCTCCAGAGCAACCTCCAACACGACCAGATTCCGAGAAGAGTAACCGCCAAGTTGCTGACACCACTTCGGCTAGCAAGAAAATAAGATTTCGTTGGACCCCGGAGTTTCATAGCAAATTTGTTGATGCAGTTCAACAGTTGGGGATCAGTTTTGCTTGCCCATTGCGCATACTCGAAATCATGAACGTGCCGGGACTGACTAAAAATATGGTCAAGAATCACCTTTGGCGCTACAAGAAACTACTGAGAGATGGACGAGCGTCGCTAGACCAAGATAGAGGCGGTTCAACACGACCAGATTCCACGAAGAGTAGCCGCCGAGTTGCCAACCCTACTTCGGCTAGCAAGAAAACAAGGTTTTATTGGACCTCGGAGCTTCATAGCAAATTTGTTGATGCAGTTCAACAGTTAGGGATCAGTTTGGCTCGCCCATCGCGCATACTCAAGATCATGAACATGCCGGAATTGGATAGAAATAAAGTCAGGAACCACCTTTGGTGCTACAAAAGACTACTGAGAGATGGACGAGTGGCGCTAGACCAAGAGAGGGGCAGTTCAAGTTTAAACGATGAGCATGGCTGTGATCGCGATCCTCATGAAGCAGGAAGCATCCAATCACCTCTTAACACCGATGGGACTGACAATTACACGGTCGATTGTTCAGGCATCAATCAGAGTACTCCCATGGGTTATCCCAGTACTCCTCAGGAGTATGTACCGCAATTTCAGCAAATCGGGACTCCCCAGTCTGAGCACCGACTGGCCGTTAATACTAGTCCTACAGCGGATCTAACACTGGCAGGAGATGCACATACAATCTTGCGAGACGATTACGGAGATTCCGGCTCGAAGAATCAGGTGGTCCATGACGAAAATGGCAAAAAGATTCCTTCTCCAGTAGTCGACAATACTCAACCTGAGTGTCAGTCGCTCGATGGTTCAGACGATCTCCTTGAAAACATCTATTCTTGGTTCGATCGGCTAAATTCCCCCCTGAGTTACCCTGGTACTCCCCAAGAGTATGTACAACAATTTCAGCAGGTATGGACTCCCCAATTTGAGCACCAACCGATCGTTAGTGTTATTCCTACGGCGAATCCAGCATCGGGTACAAACCTACTGGACAACGATGAAAATACCAACTCGAGAAGTGAGGTTGTTCATGTCGAAAGTAGTGTGAGGAACCCATCGCCAACGGTTGAGGATGCCCGACTTGGGCGTCAATGGCTTGAAATTTCAAGCGAGTCCCTCAGTGAGCAACTCGGCGTGTGGATCACGCATAAACCGAGAAACCAGGTTGTTCATGCCGAAAATGGGAGAAGTCCGTCACCAGCAATTAAGGATGCTCAACTTGGACGACTCGAGCGGTCGGACGATCTCCTGAATGAGCAACTCAGCCTATGGGTCAAGCATTTTGGAACAAGTGCATCTTCGCAGTCGTGACCGGTACCGGCGACCGGACATCTGGTTCGAAGCTCGTGTGCTAAATCATTAGAAGGCTCAGGAGAGTGAGAGGTGAATACATCGAATGAATGTGTTACGGATTTCGTTGTAAAGTTCCCGCGGGAACATTGTAATTAACGCTGAAAACTAACCGCTCTGAGTGTCAACATTACCCTTTGAACGTCTTCGAGCCAAGGGCCATGGATTAATCACTTAATCCGTGGAGCAAATTCCATGAACGATGACTATCACCCGCGGAGCATAATGGGATCTACCCCCATTCAGCACGAAATACGTTTGGTCACGAAGCCTCCCATTTGGTAAAACGATGTATCGTTCCTAAACGATCTTCAACCGAATACCAAAGTAATGTCTCATTTCTTTCCCTTCTCAGGTGTTAAACGTGGATAAATCACCCAAGGAGCCATCTGTTCAAATAACAAAACAGACGTTGCCCAACCGGGGGCAGCTGAACCATTGATATTGCAAATATTCCAAGCATGGATAAGCGGATTTGATAGACGTGGTTCATATCAATACGCGACGTCAGAACGGGATGAGAACCAAGAGTAAAGTTGTATTGTCCCAATTTGTCTTCAATTTGGGAATATGAGTTAACACTTGCTATTTATCCTTGATAGGGACTCACCATCAAGGAGGACAAATTTTGACAACCTGTGTGCACTCGCAGGGGCACACGACCGAGGGTAAGATGTATCGTTCTAATTTTTTGAAAAATTCATGAACGAACAATAACATGTTTCTTCCGCATTTTCAGGGATCTCCAGCCGCGGGGGACAGGTAAGTATCCCTTTCCCCAATCCATTGAAAATGTTGAATAAAAAATAGACAAGAAAAGAAAAGCTTTCAGAATCTAATGTCTAGAAAAAGACATAGAATTTAAATTTCATTGGCATTCATGTTTTGAAACAGGAGGTTGTCCGAACATGAATAAAAACATGCATGGGGCATCATAAAATCCCCTTTGACGGGTAAAATCTTTGGAGAAAATGAAAAAGATTTTTCCAA
The DNA here is from genome assembly GCA_021437785.1 of Rhodomyrtus psidioides. NCBI lineage: Eukaryota > Viridiplantae > Streptophyta > Magnoliopsida > Myrtales > Myrtaceae > Rhodomyrtus > Rhodomyrtus psidioides. Next base: position 2,946,687 of record JAILYB010000040.1, on the reverse strand, counting down.
TAAAAAAATGTTCAAAACAATCAAAAGGGCACTTCCTCAAAAGACGAGAGGCAAAGCCTAAATCCAAACACGTCCTATACACACTTGAGAGAGGAGTGGAGCGGATCAGACAGCAAAATCTGGACCTACGGAAGTAGGGACCATTCGCAGCGATTACATGGATTGGGACGACGGAGGCATTCGTTTCATATCCCCAAACACTACAGGTGACCATTGACAACCCATTTGAACGGCGATTTTCATTCTTAACCCTGTCAAGAACCACCCCACATCGGGGCAGAATGGAGATGAGTCCAGCAGCATCAGGAGAAAATGGTTAGAAATTTTCTTGCTCGGACTAACATTAATCTTTGTGTATTGTTTATATGGTAATCCAAGTGCCATAGGATGACGAGAAGCATTTATTTCTCTATCCCACACACCGAATCCTTTGCACAGCCAACTTGAGCCTGCAAATTCATTTCATGAACCCATTGGTGATCATTCCAAGACGGATGCCACACCACTTCAAAAATGGAAGAGTTCAAGACTCAGGGATTACGAAGAGAATTCCCGGACTGATATTTAAAGCATGTTTAGACTATATGTCTAACATGATCCCATGAAGATGAGAAAAAAGCGGGATTCCAAAAATGAATGAGAAAAATCCACCGCATCAAGAAAAAACAAAGTGCCTGGTAAAAGCGAGGCCGATGCTCGTGCAAGCTGTTTGCTTGATTCCCAGTGAAACTTGGATGGGAAAAGAGAAAATTCCTAAAGGAGTCAGATAAAAAGACTGCTCTCCAAATGATGCCAAGCGCGGAGGAAAGGCGCAGACAGAGTTGTCAACCTTCTTAATGCAACAAGAGACGCTCTCTAAATGACTTGTGCACACCTCAAAAGCGGTTGCACACCTCAAAAACTGAAGATGCAGAATGGAAAAGACAGGTGACAAATTTGCAATGATCACCAATGTCAATCCCCTCATAAATTCTGGGCCAAAAACAAGCCTTTTTCAGTCCCCAATCCTACCAACATCATAACCCTGAAACAGTCTTCTCTGACTAAGACACTTGGGTTAACATATTGCTTAGCTCGAAGAAGTACGAGCAAGACTATTTCTTTCTCATTTTGCAGGGTTCTTGACTTGTAAACCCGGAGCAGATGGTGAAGGATTTCATTCAATGGCCTCGACTCCAAAGCGGGTCCCCCTTGAAAGCCAATATCCAAGCCCAACATTACGGTCCCGTGGAAGACCTCCCGACCGATCAAAATGTACGCGCTGCGAATGAACCTAAAACCTAGGCACAGGTTAGTAGGGAATTGAGTGCATCCCCTATAAAAAAACCACTATCGCAAAACAGGTGAGAAGACCTTCTTGTCGAGAAATATTCCAATTGATGTTTTGAACAAACTCTTTTTGGAATTTTCAAACTGTTGATCCAGATTTTCCGTGCGAGGGATTTGTGATCACATTTGCATGTTGCAAGAATGCTTTGGATAACCTCTAGCATCAAAATGCACATTTCATGATTAAAACTTAAATCATACGGTTTTGTCAAAATGGACAGCCGTAGTCTTCCCAAAGATTACTAACGTTTTCTTGGTGAAGAAAAATCTTTCAGGCTCAAACTTCTGCAGGATACCTGGAGAACCCAGCTCCCAGAATGTCGCTTCAACAGACTCAAGTGAAGTTTTGTCAAAATAAAATCTTTCACTGCTTCAAAAAAACTGAATTCCCGACAAACTTCGGGGTCTCCAAAAAAAAAAGGGGAAGAAAAACCCTTTTAGAAGAAAAAGTCCTATCAGACGTGGAGAACCCTCGTCCCAGGACCCATTTTCAAAATATCAAACAGTCTCATCGGACGTGGAGAACCCTCGTCATGAGACCCCTTTTTCAAAACTTAGGCAGTCTCATCGGACGTGGAGAACCCTCGTCATGAGACCCCTTTTCAAAATTTAGGCAGTCTCATCGGACGTGGAGAACCCTCGTCATGAGACCCTTTTTCAAAATTTAGGCAGTCTCATCGGGCGTGGAGAACCCTCGTCATGAGACCCTTTTTCAAAACTTAGGCAGTCTCATCGGACGTGGAGAACCCTCGTCATGAGATCCCTTTTCAAAAATTTAGGCATTCTCATCGGACGTGGAGAACCCTCGTCATGAGACCCCTTTTCAAAATTCAAACAGTCTCATCGGACGTGGAGAACCCTCGTCATGAGACCCCTTTTCATTTAGGCAGTCTCATCGGACGTGGAGAACCCTCGTCATGAGACTCCTTTTCAAAGTCAAAACTGATGGTAGACACCGCCTGAAGGGTCAAACAAAGGTAGATACCGCCTGAAGGGTCAAATGAAGGTAGATACCGCCTGAAGGGTCAAAATATGGTAGATACCGCCTGAAGGGTCAAATCAAAGGTAGATACCGCCTGAATGGTCAAAATCAAAGGTAGATACCGCTTGAAGGGTCAACACAAGGTAGATACCGCCTGAAGGGTCAACACATGGTAGATACCGCCTGAAGGGTCAACACAAGGTAGAAACCGCCTGAAGGGTCAAATCAAAGGTAGAAACCGCCTGAAGGGTCAACTCAAGGTAGAAACCGCCTGAAGGGTCAAACCAAGATAGAAACCGCCTGAGGGATCACATTAATGGTAGAAACCGCCTGAAGGGTCACATATGGTAGAAACCGCCATAAGGGTCAATTCATTGGTAGAAACCGCCATAAGGGTCAACTCATTGATAAATATCGCAGTACGGATCAACACAAAGGTCTGATCCACCATACGGATCAAAATCCTTGGCAAATCCCAAAGCGTGGGATGCGCCTTCCTTAGGTTCCTACAAGTTAGGAATCCCATCATGGTATGACCTACCATACAGGTCAGAGCTTAATCTCCCTAGGATATTCTGAATGACGAGTCCTAGGCATCTTCTTGAAAGTCGTCGCAACCGGCAGCATCCGACAGGTGAGCTTCAGGTAAGCCTCTCTCACTCCGGCCCATGTTCAAATTGTTAGAGCAAACCGGGGATTGATTTGAGCTTTTATCAATAGGCTTAAGGATCCGATGTCATAACATTTCTTCTCTTATTTTCCCAGTTGAGTCGGTTAGGAATCAGGTGCCACCTTATCTTTGAGAGAAACCTCTAACGAGATTCCTCTCAAAGAGGGGCAGCTGTTGACACCTGATTTTTTTTACCATTTATTATTGTGATTTTTATTCTTTAAAATTAATTAAAAATATCAAAAAAGGTCATAAAATCACAAAATCAACTTTGGAAGCCTTGGTTTAACCTTAGGAACCAATTTTGAACAAAAAATATTTTTCGGTATTTTTAATATTTTTCGAGTTTATTTAATTATAAAAATACCCAAAAAATCAGAAAAATACCATTCGTGGTCAGAAAAATACCCAAAAATATTCGATAATTTTGTTTTAATTTCCTCTTCAAGTGTGTCACTTTAAATCTCAAAAATTCGGCTCGGGTCACTATGTTCCTTCACAAACATAAACCCGAACCGAGCCTAAAAAAAAAAAATCATTTTCGAGTCTTTTAGTTTTCAATTCTCACTTTTTATAAGTTATGACATTGGATTCTAAAGTCTTAAAGTGCAATTAGGTCAATTTGCCCTCCAATTTAATCAATTTTTACCAAAAGGGCTTAATTGCACATTTTTCTTTCAATTAGTCCCCGGTTTCACGGATGTATACGTATGCTCTACGTATTTATACGTCATACGTATTTATACGTTATGCATATTTGTACTGTTTGGTAACCTCTTTAACTCTTGTAATAATAATAATGGTTATTATTTTTAACACCTTTGTTAGTGCTTTTTTTTTAGCATTTTTGTATTGTGAGTGCTATTACTAGTGCTATTTTTAAATAGCATTTTTTGTATTATAAATTGTGAGTGCTATTGTTAGTGCTATTTTTAAATGACATTTATTTATCATAAATTGTGAGTGCTATTGTTAGTGCTATTTTTAAATGGCATTTATTTATCATAAATTGTGAGTGCTATTATTAGATAGAATTTATAATTGTTAGTGCTATTTTTAAATAGCATTTTTGTATTATAAATTGTGAGTGCTATTGTTAGTGCTATTTTTAAATGTCATTTATTTGTGAGTGCTATTTTTAGATAGAATTTATAATTGTTAGTGCTATTTTTAAATACAATTTATTGGAAGGTATTTTTGGCTATAAAAGGATGGCAAGAGTTTTGAGGTTGAGGGAGAGAGACATTTTGTAGAGTGTGCAAATTTTTGAGAGCTTAGAGAGAAGAACACAAACACTCTCTATATTCTCATAATCTTGAGCGAGCAAAATATATTAAGTTCGGAATATTGATTCCGCATATTGCTAGCACAATTGTTGTGGAGTTATTAGTCGTCTCCCCGTTCGTCAATTGGTGGTGCGTCCGAACTAGATGCCTAACACTTGTGGAGGCTGAGATCGAAGAACATCGAACCGACACCTCCGTTCAAGCACGCTACGAGAGGTAATCTATTTACTCCCTTTGAGACTTTGTGATTTTTTTCGATTGAAATGCACGAAGTACGCCTCTGGAGATACATGTGTGGGTTGTTATTTATTTCCGCTACGTGTTACGTGGATCCCAACAGTGGTATCAGAGCCAATCCTTAGGTGTTTTCGTGCATTTAATTGATTTTTTGCAATTTTTGCAATACTATGGCCAATATGTATTAACGAATTGTTCGTCTTACATGGCTAATGGAGATTGATTATTTTATATGATAAATTAATCAACGTAGCAAAAATTGAGACTAAATCAATTTTGAATCGAAAATTTATGGCTATCTTATTTTACGTAAAAATTCTGAATATGATTCAACGTAGAATTTTTATTGTGCCTTCCTAAGTTTTAAATTGTGAATTTATTACTTACGTGAAAGGGTGGTGATCATGGAAAAATCCCTAATCAATGTGATTGATGTATATATGAATGTATGATGATTATTTATATATTTGGGGTTGTAATTATTAAATGGAGGCTGCGTACTCCTTTTATTTTTCATGTAATCCTTATTTTTAGCATAGTCAATTGTTGATGTAAATGCTACGAGGATTACGTGGAGGAGCCTTTTAAGTCGGCGAGCTCTTTGGGGCCCAATTCTTGAAGAGTTCAAGAAACCAAGAAGAAGCGAAGAGCGGCTCTCCGTTATTAAAATATTAAAATGATTATATGTGGTCTCATTGGCTCGAGACCCATTAAATCATAATTCCATGATCACCACGTAGGATAGATATTTATGTGATTGACATCTATTTATTTATTATGATTACGTGAGCATGTTAAACTGGTTAATGTGCAAAGTCAGACTTACCTCACCCAAAATTGTGCCTGCATGAAATCCTAGTTAGGAAAATCACTCGCATTAGGTACCGAAAGGGCGTTGGTAACGACACCAGCGTAACCAAGTCCCCGAACCCAAAATCTCTGGTTCCGTAGAACTGATCGATCTCTCCCAATCGATCGGTAAGGTTTCCGGTCTACCCTCCAAGAAAGACCGGTGGCGACTCCAAATGCATGCACAAGTTGCACATGCCACCACGACCACACTAAGGTCGAAAGCGATCGACTGTTATCGTCGAATCCCTTTGAAAAATACTCCCGCCGCGATTTGGTATGGGCCTGGGAGGGCCCACGCCGATCCAAAGCCCGCGATCTGCACCCTTGTGCGGGGGAAGGCCCGCGATCGGTAATCCATTAGCCGCGTCCGCTTCGGACGGGTCGCGACAATTGGCTATACTTGATCACTAGGCATTTAGGAAAAAGAAAAATTCTTTGCAAACTCCAAGCCAACGAAGCATTCTTCCATGATCGAACGAGAAGATTATCAAAAAAGTCATAAACCTACTGCAATTGTGTCAATTCAATCTTAAATCTTTTTTTTTTAGAATTCAGTCCTAAATCTTTTACAATTATGTCAATTCAGTCCATCCGACCATGGCTGGCCGGCACTGATGTGGACGCCGATCGTCCGGCAACATAGTATTTTAATAATATTTTCAAATTATTTTATTTTTTTTAATTTTTTTTTCCTCTACTGTTCTTCTTCGTCCCAATCCCAAGACTGTTCTGCTTCCTCCAAAAGATGTTGAAGATGATAATGCCCATGAATAAAAGTTGAACCAGAGGCGACGGGCCTCCTACGAAGGTTGCCTTCGCGGCCGCTGGCGAGGGTGAGTTTGGCGAGGCTCAACCTCACCATCGCCCGCCCGGCCTCGGCAGATCTGGGCTGGCAAGGCACAACCTTGCATAGCCACGTCGATGGTCCCCGTACCAGATGCCCAAGGATGAAGGAGCAACAGAGAGGGAGAGATGGGAGGACAACGACAACGACGAAGGCGAATGCCGGCGAGGCCGATTGAGACACCACTCTCCTCCTTCGCACAGCCACGGCGAGGCGAGGTGAGGCCTTGTCTGATTTGCCGATACTAGATGCCCAAGGATGAAGGAGCCACCGCGAGGGAGAGATGGGAGGACGATCATTGTCTTCTATCTCTAGGAGTAAGAAGAATAGTGGGAGCAAGAAGAACAGAAAATGAAAAAATGAAAAAGAAAATAAAATAATAAAATATTCAAAATACATTATTAAAATATTATGTCGCTGGATGGTCAGTGCCAATCGGCATCCATGTCAGCGTCGGTCGGCCAAAATTGGCTGGATAGACTGAATTGGCACAATTGTAAAATGTTTAGGACTGAATTGTAAAAAAAAAAAGGTTTAGGACTAAATTGGCACAATTACAATAAATTTAGATCTTTTTTGATAATTTTCCCTGATCAAAACCCTAGTTTCGAAAATTTCTGTGGTGGTCGTTGGTTAGTAGATAAGTGGGTGTTTGAGTCTAAAAAGCTGTTTGTTGGTTCTTCTTTTTGGGTTCTCATGTGCTTGATCTGAGTTCTTCTCGATTTCCCTTCTATTCTCGTTTTTCACTTCCTTATTTGGCATGCAGTCACTTCACCCCTCCACAATACTGGTCTTGGATTGCATGATATACTGATATTTTATGTGGGAAATCTCGTTAAACTAGGCTAAAGTGTTGAAAACTAAACCAAATTCAAGAGGCTTACGATTTTCAAGAGTTGAGTCAAAGAGTCTTTATTTCTTTGTTATTTTTCAATAGAGTCTTTTCATATTTCTAGGACTAGTTAATGTCTTGCAAGTTCCTAGAAGTCTATCTCTTTGGAATGGTAAATTATTTATGAGTTAGTTGTTGAGTCGTGTAATCGAAGAGTCTTGTAGAATGCCTATTTAAAGGCTTGTCTTGTAACCATTTTGATCATGGGAATGAGAATTATAATTTCACAAGATATCCTCTCCTCTCGAGTTGCCTCAAATCGAGCTTCCTCCTCGTCTTATTCCCATCATAAAGAACCACATGTAACAACCTAGAAAATTTGTGATGCTCGATCATACATCTTTCGTAGTTTAAAATCATATCTTAGATGATATATTTTCAGTTTCTTGTATTTATCTTGCTCCCTACTTTGAAATATAATTTCCTTCGTATTATAGTCTATATGTTTTTGTCCATTTCCATAGTGAAAACAATTTATCTCTTTGATTAACGATGAAGGCAGGGGGAAATAGGACGGATCAAATCGAGGAAGGTTCCTGCAAATACTAGTTCAGGAGTTGTTCAACCAACCACGAACAAAAATGGCTTTCCACCTTATTATCAGCAACCTTTTTCCAATCCGATAATGAACGACCTATACAAAAACATATCCGTACTTGTCTCATTCCTCTTGTATAATCACATAGATAAGGACTCAAATCATGGCAACACACGCCAAACGCAGAAATATATGGGGAAACCAAAACATTATGCTAAATTGAGACATAGGTGAATTAAATGACAAGTGTTAGTATGCACGTATAAGTTGTGTTAGAAGAGTCCCACATTGGAGAATTAATATGGTGTTCAGCAATTAATATATTCAAGTTGGCTCATAACTCATTGACTTAAACTTTTGAGTGAAGGTGGGTCCAAATGGATATATTGATGAACTCGGACTTGGGCTCCCTCTTGGCGATCTCCCCAGTTGAAAGTATTATCAACAAGAAGAACGAGAGCATTTTTCCCAAATTTCCATGCGAAGCAAAAGCAAATTAATATCATATGTTTTGAATTCATTCTTCGTTACGTTTTTTCTTTCCCCCCTTCTATCTATGGAAATTAGTAGTCTTTGCTTTTAGCGGGGAAGTAATTGCAAAAGAACAGGATCGTAGACTTCTAGACCATCGAAAGGGTTACTCGTGTGGTCCCTTTATGTCATCGAACATTACAATGAATGGTTGTAATCAAGCCGGATCCTGCTATACGCAATTTTGACTTGCGCCGAACGGTTCTAATCAAAACCAAAGTCAAGTTCAAATCAACCATGCATGTGTTGGATCTAATTTCATCTAGTTGCTCCCCCCACGTAATTACAAGTAATTAATTAGGTGGGGCCCGGTGAAATTAGGCAGAGCTCTTGTTTGGTCAACGTGGCGTGACTTTGTAGGGTTGGGGCTATTAAAAGAAGGGAGCTTGGAGCCACCCATGAGCCAGCAAGTCAAACCTTGAATTATTTTTGGCGACGGACGCTTTATACTTGAAGAATTGATTCGACATTGATAGGAACATCGTGCGGTGGTGCCAAAGCTGTCACAGTCGTAGGTACCACTCGGGTGAGAGCACGAAATGTGATGCTTTGACCATAAAACTAGGGTATGGAATGAGCCTGAAAGACGTTGTTACGGATGACTCTATTTTCACGCGTTTTTATGAAATAACATGTTATTTTATGTCGACTGATTGTCGGCCTTATTAAGCATGTAATAATACTTACTGACGTCCTGTTTAGGCAAAGTAATATTTATGAGTTACTAGTTTCCTATCTCGATGTAATTCAAAATTTTGCATTTTCATTCTTATTTGAACCTGGCTTGTAGGAAACAATTTATTTTATTTCTTCCTTCAAAATGGCAAAAGCAAAACCTAGCTTGTATTCAACTAGAAACTCGATCCGGTATAATAATTTGCTTGTTCCATCCAATATTGGACATAAATTCAAAGAAAAGAGAAAGGAAAGGACAGAGAAAGATCAAGACTAGACTTTTTGCTGTTCATCATGATGGAAGATTAGAACGTTGCTCGTGAATCATGTCCTCAAATGAAAACTCTATTGGTAAATACTAATTTTACTTTAGAAGAAGTTGTAATTAGATTTGTGCTTCCATCAAAATCACTTACAATTTAGAAAAAAAAAATCAAATGAACGATTCTCTAATAATTCACATTGAAAACATTATTATCTTCAAAACAAATTAATGAATTCATGATTGCAAAAAGTCCCAAGAGAAATGAGGACTCCATTTTAATGTCGAAAATATTTTCCAAGAAATGATTGCTTATGCCGTTTGAAATAACTAGTCAATGTTGAACAATTTATGTATAAATAGTTTCTGGGAGTGTGAAAAAAAATTCGTTCATTCATTTGGGTAAGTGATTCTGTTGGGAGCGCACAACGGAAGTCCAATACTTTTTTTTTTACCAAGGAGATCGCAAAGAAGGAGCCCAAGTCCGAGCCCGTCAATAAATCCAATTGGACCCACCTTTACTCAAAAGCTTAAGCCAATGAGTTATGGGTCAACTTGGGTATGTTAACTGCTCAGTACCACATCAATTCTCCTATGTATGACTTCTCTAACATAACTCACACATGCATCCTAACAATCTCCCCTTCACGTGTGAGCTCCAGTGTTAGGCTTGCTCTCCCTTAATCCAAGTATCCTTCCGCACCAACTTATCTCAACTTGAATCTTCATCAACGCCCATCAGGCCCGTTGCTTCATCAACGCCCATCGAGCCCGTTGCTACACCACAACGTCCATCGGCCCGAAAACCGCGTTGGCTCCATCTCAATCTTGAATCTCCATCAACGCCTATCGGGCCCGCACTGCTACACCACAGCGTCCACTGGCTCGAAAATCGCGTTGGCACTAGATTCTTTCTTGAGACGCAATCACCATATTCCTTTTTGAGATATTCACCGAAATAGATTGGGGATCCATCAATCAACCATCGGCTCTGATACCATTTGTTGGGAGCGCACAGCGAAAGTTCAATACTTTTTTTTTTGCCGGGGAGATCGCCAAGAGGGAGCCCAAGTCCGAGCCCGTCAATATATCCAATTGAACCCACATTTACTCAAAAACTTAAGCCAATGAGTTATGGGCCAACTTGGGTATATTAACTGCATAGTACCACATCAATTATCGTTTGTGGGACTTTTCTAACATAACTCACACGTGCATCCTAACATATTCAAACACTCATTTTGTAAAAAATATTTTTGAAATTATTCGTTTTTCGCGAAATAACACATGATCTCGATATTGAAGTTCGATCTTAAAGTGTCAATTTGTTCTTTTTTCCCTCTTTCTTGGCTATAACAATACTCTAAATTTTTTTTTTTTTTTTGGTCGTGAAAACTCTAAAGTTGAACTAGTCAAATTTGTATGACTGTCGGGGAAAACACAAAGTAGTCAAATTTGTACAAGACCAAGAGAATTTTCCTATAAGATCTAGATACCTACACAAAAGATCAGAAAAACTAAGCTTGTCATAATCACATACCTTTCAGGTTATTTCCCCATGCAAGTCGCTATTTTTATTCAAAGCAGAATAGAGGAATGGAATCACTAATATACTCAGAGAAATTAGTATCTTATATGAGATACCAAGATATCGTGTTATCACTTTGCTAATCACATTCTTTCAATCTGTTGATGTAGCTTCTCCTAGAAACGAACTAACTTTTGAAATCAAGAATGTTATTAATAGAGAGATAACACGCTAACATGATGCTCGATACCATTATTGCATAAAATACTTTCCTCCATAAACAATGATCCTATAACAATATTGACGTAGTCGATTTTCGAATGGACCCAACGATATACACGATCGAGATAATAGAAGAAACCATCATTGAACTAACAATTTATAGTTCCCATTAGTCAACAAATTATATGTTTAGTGGGGAAAATAAACCAACAAATCTGTTCCTTTCTGGATGAATGGAGTGTCAATAGGAATAAGCATCTTTCGAGCAATCAATGAAGACCGCGCCGGCTCACACTAATATGTGGACGGATTCACCAATGTAGCGATGCTCTTATCGATTTAATGTTGATGTAGGGAATAAAGAAATAATTTGAGTATATTCCTAAGTCACATGTTAACATGTTGGTGTTTTTTCTAGGGAAACATTTCGGTGTTTAGTTTATGTATGACAGAAAACCAACTAGTGTCTATGGGGTGGCTAAACAAACAAGAACAAGATTAGTAGGAACAGGTGGTCTATCCGGAAATATTTAACTCAGGCGAAATCTAAGCCTTAAAAAAAATCAGTAGGCAATTATTCAATTCATGCAAAATCTAAGTGTCCCAGCATATGATTGAACAGAAAATAAGTAGTTATATGTCTAGCCTCCATACCAAACATTTTCTTTCTGTGTCCTTGCGGCATGGTAGGCTGGTCCAATTACGGGAGCATCAGAATGCCGCCTTGCATGCTAGTGGCTGTTGTTTTATAGAGCTGGTGTAATATCACACAAGCGCTCTATTCATCTTTGATTTTAGTGTTCGAATATCTCTCTCTCTCTCTCTCTCTCTCTCTCTCTCTCTCTCTCTCTCTCTCTCTCTCTCTCTCTCTCTTCAAGATTGGCGTAGTTGATTAAACTCTCATTTATTCAAATCCCAGAAACTGCATGCAATCTTCTCTAGGTCAGGGCACTTGTACAAGCCAAAGATTTGGATTTGATCAGTTCACGATGTTTGCAGCATGTTCCATGTGCCTCTATATAGTCGGGTCCCTACATCCGTGTCCCTTGATTATCAAATAATAATAATAATAATAATAATAACTAAACGACTCTCTTACTAACCAACAAATCGAAGAGTAAAAAGATGACTTATACTACCATTATATGCTATACTTACTCTTGTTTTACTTACTTAAGTACTTGCGCACTCTCCATGATACTTTAGCTAGCTAGATTAGGTTGCAATTTCATCAAGTCCTCTTTCATAGCTGTAGTAAATGTCATGGTCTTGACACATTTGCCTAAACATTTTTTATGACACCAAAAGTCCCAAACTTAAACTTGTGTGACAAATTTTTACGCTCCGTCAAGGTTACTCCAATGAGCACCATTAGAAATCTACCTATATGGACGATGGAAGGTAAACAATGTTGACGCAGCGCCCGCGTGGTATAAGTGAAATAAAAACAACGTGATTTCAGCTGAAAAATAATTTGATGATACCTTGACGGAGAGTAAAATGTCATGGGTAAAAGCTTTGAGTATTTTGATGTTAAATAAAAACTCAGGCTAAATTTATTACAGTGGACATAATTTGAGAAAAATAACAGACACCCATTCTATTTTTTTTATTTATTTTTATGATAACCTAATGAGCCTAACAAACACGAGCTAAAGGCCGAGTCGATTGTACAACTATGGAATTGTTTACACTTGATGGTGTGGGGAATTGAACACCTGTAGGGCGCCTAATCTACACAAGCAAACATGTTCATTATCCACTAAACTAATCCCATGAAATTTCGGGAAGATACTATTTCACTAGTCGACTCGCAACTAGGAGACGATTCTGTAGAGAGTAGCTGTAGACCTACTTAGTAAATCCATCCCTGTTTGCAATTCAATCCGACTTGTTAGTTCATGGATTGATTTACTGGAGTCATAGTAAAACCTTTGCCGACCAGGCGGTCTCTAATCGGATGCTACTTCAGCTTTCAAATATCATTTTTTTTTTGGGGTCAATTTTGGCAAAGTTTACCTAGGCACCGGGAACGACTCGGTTCGAGAAAGGAGGGGAGTGGTCGACAAGTGGGACTTGGGCGTGATATAACGGTATCAAAGCCAAGCGCAGCCGAAAGTGTGCGGTTCGAGGACTAAACCAAACGAACGCTAGAGAGCCTGGATAAGGAGCTGCTCTTGGCAGGTTTCTAGGATGGTGATGAGTATGTCGCCTTTTCTAGGCGGAGCACAAAACAACGGCCCTTTAGGATGGCTACTTTTTTGTCAACTCCTTTTCCCATTTAAATAACATAGAAGAGACGATTCACGCCGAGAATCTCCCTACAGTGTCCATATTACTTTTAACAGGCATGCTTTTGAGAAAAAAAAAATCCAAATATTAACTACGCGTGTCGCAGAAATAATCAGTGTATTTGAAATTATAATTTTGTATGTTTGATTATTTAGTGAGTTGTTTAAAAGCGGTTTTTTTTCTATTAAAAAACTCGGCGTTTATGTGGGGAAAAATAAGGTAAATCGAAGGAATTTTAGAAGTTGGATTCGACCATATGTTTTGCACATATTTCTTTGCTTTTGCCTCTTCCATTCCTCCTGCCTGTGACCATCACACCCAAACGAGTTGAATCACATTTGACCTCTTGAAAAAGCAACGTGCATCCCATTTGATATTGTATGGAACGCATTTAATTGTAATTGCCGAATATCGTTCGAAAAATGATTTAGGATGAATGTTCTTTTCGACAAGGTACGGTGTAAACCTCACAAATAAACCCTTGGCGATGCCTCATTCTTTAACAGACGAGTTTTGCATCTGCTCACTGCTTACACGCCTCTAAATGAAAATAAAAATCATAATCTCCAAGAAGAAGACCGTATAGCACAGTCAGTCATCTTAAATACACACACACACACATCTAAGGCATGTAATTTAGAAGATTCTGCATCTTAATGAACAATATATTTACGGGAAAATAAGCACATGAACTTGTGTCATCAAAGACGACTTGAGATATACTAAGTAGACCAGTGAAAATAGATCGTAGACATATTTCTTTACCCATATTTGATAAGTCGAGTCATTAGATAGGTTAACTATGCTCGGGGTATGGGTTATAAATTGGTTTAAAATAGCAAAACCCGAGAAAATATAGGTTGTTAATAGATTCATAATTTATCCAAACACAACCCACATTTTTTACTCTCTCTTCACCCTTTATGAAAAAATAATGGATTCCTAGGCCTACTCCAAGTTAAAAGAAGTCTTGGTGGGCCCGCAAGATTGGCCCGATTTCACCCTTATGAAAAATATCAAGACCGCTCATTTACTTTCCCTTTCTTTCTATTCTTAATAATCACGTATGTTTCGTCTGTTAGTTATTGGAGTATATCTTTCCAATGTTGCATGTAGCATTGTCATTTTTACAGAATATTCTAACCTAAGTTTTCTTGTCATTGTAATCCATGGTCAGCATAAATCGTCTTCTTCAATATCTAACATTCTATTTAATTGAAATTTCACTTCCTCCACGCTATTTATTAGTCGAAATAGCGATTTTATCCAAATAATATGTACACATGAAGAGCTTAAAGTGGGTTACTAGTTGGATACGAATTTTAATAGGTTTTATTAAATAGAGAAGTATTTATAAATCGCTCGGGTCAGTTCGGGTGCGGATCAATAAATTTGTATTGCATATAAATGGATCAAACGGGTTAAATGGGTCAACTTGAGTCGGATCATTTTCCGACATGACCCACCCATTTGTCGGCCCTCATTTTAAGTACATGTGGCTTATACATGTGGTCAGGTACCAGGCACCACGGTCAAAAGAAACGTATATATCTCCACCAACATAAAGAGGCGCATGAACATGTTCAAACAACATCGTCCGACAATGCAGATGACCAAACATGTCTCCCCAATCGGCTTCTAATCAAATACCGACCGACTTCAAACTCCGTGATTCTCGTCCACTAAGGTGAATCAGTCACCAATAGACACGACTCGCCGAATAACCCAGGCCAAACCCTAACAATTTTGCATGTGTTGGCATGTGCTTCCGCTGCATGAATAGCTGTTGAATTTTGAAGGGTCATCGCTCTCGTACTTTGCTTTTGCTTTCGACCGTCGAAGCCGAGTCGAAACAGTCCCCCTAAAAGTCGCTCAACGACATTTTGACATCATTATCACAGCTAGACCACCATAGATCCCACAGGACAAGAAAATAATACACGGTTTTATTGCCTCGACGGAAAAACGAAACCCCGAACAGTCTAAATCGGTCCGTGTCGGGACACCAAATGACATGGGGACCGAGCGACGGTCAAAACGATGAGGTGCGAAAATAATATGGGTTGTTTCTTCCATTGACCGTGTTGATGCGAAGACACCAACCATTTGTTGTAAGCGCTCGTCCTTTTGGATCTAATCAAAACCCTAGGATGCTAGACGAAATCCCGCGTGATGCGTGACCGATCAGGGGGAAGGTTTTTCCTGGAACCGGTCCACTATAGCCGTCGATCTTGTGGTGAAAGTTTTCCTGTCCGACCGCCAGGTTACGATTGCCCTGCATATCCGCTAAAGATTGGCTAGAATTTCTTTCGCTTCGGCAATTAGATCGCGCAATAACGGTACGAAATGTTAATAAGAGAACCCTTCCGAGACTAAATTCTTCATCATTTGAAACCAATTCCGGCCGTGCCGACATTTTGTGATCTAATATAATCATATAGCGTCCGATTAACATAAGATTCGTTGATTCAAACCAATGGGTAGACAAAAAACATGTAGGTCCTTATTGTATGCCTTGAGCATTTCCTTGGCTAGGTCACGATCTCTATCTACATATCTCAAGTCCTCCTCCTAAAATCTTCCTTTCTTTCTTCCATTTTCTGGGGTCGTCAAGTCTTTTTCTTTTGTCTGAAGTTTAGAGAGTTGCCGCGTGGTAGCTAGAGTCAACTGCGACCGAACACAGGGCTCGAAAATGAGAGAGAGAAAAATACAAATAATGGGGAATCTCTCTCTCTCTCTCTCTCTAGAAAACCAAGAAATCTCACTTGCTCGTTTGGCCAATTCTAAGAGCGTCAACTTTTTGGGCCCGCTTCATTAAGGTTATCATTCACGTACCCCTCACGTATATTCTCCATATAAGATTTGAGGCAAGAAGTTCAGACATGGAGGGGCAAAAGAATTTCTTTTCTTCAGAATATCAGATTTTTTGCAGACCCGTTCTCGTCCAGTGTCTCGATAATCTCAACCGTCGACTTATATGTTAGGGCTTTTTTTTTATTAAAAAAATTGCAAAGGATTGACCTTTGTGCCGTCGAGAAAATGGTCCGAATACGATGAATGGATCGTCTGCTCTTTCCTCAGAAGGGCAGACCCTGCCCTTGAGATCTGAGTCATTTTTGTTATGAATGGACGGCTCAAATTATTACTAAAAAAATAAAAATAATAATAAAAAAATCCAAAAAATTGCCCCTTAAAAATAAGAGATCTGAGCCGTCCATCTAAAAATAGCTTGCCCAGATCCCAAGGACAGGCCCTGGGCAGACGATGCGAATATGGGGAAAAATATGATCTTAAGCTAAATTTGCTATAAAAGGGTGCACAAACGTGCCAGCAAAACACTCGACATTTTAAGGGAATGTTTCTTGACTGAGAGATCGGGGTTGAAAAGAAATCCGCAAATGACAAAAAAAAAAAAACAAAAAGGAAAAAGATAGGGGGAATGGAAAAAAAAAAAAATCAGTCGGTTCTATGTAAGCTGCAAATAGTTTAATACAGCTGTCGGAGGCAAAAAGGTTGAAAATGACAACTTAAGACACAGAGTTTAACCAGAAGATGTGGCCCATGACTAGGTCCTGATCCCCGTAGGGCGTGGCTCGATTCGGTCCCCGGTAGGGTACCCGACCCCAAGCCGTAAATCTTTTTTCTATTTTTCTAATTTATTTACCGTAACTTGCTTTTACCTTAAATCTTAACCGACCGTATGCTGATATTCTTCGGTGACAATAAAGAGACGCTTAAAACTATTTGAGTGTTTGAATATAGATAGAAGAAGCGTGGTCAGATTCACATAAATCATAACCATCGAAAAGCGATCGAAACCCTATTACCGATCGAAAGATCGCAAGTTCGCATTTGATTCCTTCTAACGTATGGGCCTCTTGCATCATGTCGCGAAAAGAAAAATCGATTTTAGTCGAACTATCTTGGCCCTTGCGCGGATGATCTGTCTACTTCGATCGAGAAAGCGGACCATTCCTCCACACGAAAGCCGATCAAAAAACCAGAGTTTTTACTTGTTCAAAATGCGCAATGTATATGACATTCCGAAGTGATCTATTAATATGCTAATAAGTTTTGGTTCCATCTATCACTTTAGTATGAAAGACTAGATTGATTTGTTCTGCCATCACATCATTTGCAAGCACGGCCAAGTGATAACAAGAAGTTGCACCACTATGAAAGACCATTGCATGCGCTCGAAACCCTTCCTTTTTTTTTGGCTTTGTTTTAACTTTTTGTTTATGGTTGAAGGCTTGCATGCATCCGAATTTGAAAAGCATCGAATGGCTAATAACTCCAATTCGGACCTTGTACTTTTCTATTTTTAATTTTTCTTTTCTTTTTGTTGATCTAGCATAATTACATATTATAGGGTGGTCCGCCTTCCTACGCATCGTTTTTCTCTGATTTCTAGCTGATGGCAACATCTCCATTGTTAGTGGATTCTCGTGATAGTTTCCTCTATCTCGTGCTAGGGAAATTTTCTTTAAAAATATTTATTTTGAAATTAAGTATGAGAAGAAGTCAATCTTGCAACATACGTTATAGCACATATTTGGCTCTTTTAGTCTTTTATTTAATTCAGGAGCACGAGCAAGGAGATCTAAGTTGTTTCGAGATGAATAGAACAACCCCACGAGCCCCATGAAAGAGTTGCTGGCATTCGATTTTTCTCTCTCTCTCTTTTTTTCAAACATTGGTTTCGTGATTATTTTTTACTTGTGTAGGATTTTGGATAATGGGTTCATTCTTTTTCATTGTTATAGTACAATTTTTTTTTAATCTCAAATCATGACAATATGGAAGGCCCAAACAAGCTTTTTCTAGCAAATAGTGTGCGGACCCGTGAGTCATATAATTCCACTAAAATCAGAAGTGATTGTAAGTAGTTTGGTACATAAACTTCTTCCACTTGACTTGCCTATTTGATTCGCATTAATTTATGCAATGAATTCACGATAGGATTAAGACATATTAATCGAAATTTATACTCTACAAAGTTTTTTTAATTTCATGGATGGAATGGAAAACTGTTGTGTTTTACCCTGTTAAATTTCCGTGTAAGCATAATAAGCAAGCTGTTGGGTCAAGGCCACCTGCACAAACCAAAGGTATAAATTCATAGACTTGAAAGGGTATTTCATGGGACTATAAGGTGTTTGCATCTCCATTCCTGTCCGTTGAATATGCAAGTAAAAAAGGCCCCGAAAAAAAAAGGAGGAAAAAAATCCCTTTACACAAAAAAAGGTTGATAGGAAAACTACCTAACAATTGTCAATCGTGCTGCGGAGCCCATTATTACAAAACTGATGGTGATTGAAATTATAGCGACTTTATTGTCCAAACATTATTTTTGGGAAAAGAAAGTAATCAAAACACACACAAAAAATAACTAACAAGATTCTAAATTTAGTAAGCCGACTTGGAGATTGGACACCCCTACGTTTCTGCCTGCTAATGGACCTAATCTCAGACGCCGGAATTGCAGGCCGGCTGAGTCGCCAACGGCACTGATCCCCCCTCCCCCTCTCCATTCATTCATACCACAGCTTGATTCATTTGTTGCTTTTATCTTTTCTTTTTTTGTTCCTAATTTTTCTTTAATTTCTGCTTAACGTATCATAATTGCGACGAGGGGGGGCTAATAAGGAAGTCCCACCACGTGTCCCTGAACTATGCAATTACAAGAGTGTATCACTCAAATGTCTAGGAGAACAAAAAAAGCCTATAAGAATATAATCTTTGCTTTGTCAGAAAAATATCGCCACAATATGTGTGTGTTTTGACAATGAGGAATCCATTGAGGATATATCAGGATATATATATCACGGCACTTGATCACGCAAGAGGAATATATCATGCAATATAAAAAAGTACATTAGACAGAATCAAAGTTGCATTCGTTAGGTAAGAGTGGTAGAATCTCGATTCTTCACTACGAAGACAACGTCTACATTCGAACCCATTAACTCAAACGCATCGAATGGAACTTACCTTGGCTTTGAAAGCTCCAATTACTGAGGGTAAAATTACTCAATCAATCCCAAAATTATTGTATCGATGTCAATTCAGTCCTAAACTTTCTAAATTTGTCAATTTAGTTCTAAACATTTGCGCATCATTCCAATATAGTCCTTTCGCTCAATTTTCGCCATAAATCACTTACGGTTCGAATTGGGCTTCTAAAGTTAGGGCTTGAGGTATTGCACATCATCACAGGTGCATTTTGGACGACCTAAATCTATTTTAGGTTTTGCTAGCATAACAATTTTTTGGGTGACCGAAAGGGTAATAACATGTTGCGAGCCACAAGTCCTTCAAGGAGTGGACCCAAA
This sequence comes from Rhodomyrtus psidioides, assembly GCA_021437785.1. Classification (NCBI taxonomy): domain Eukaryota; kingdom Viridiplantae; phylum Streptophyta; class Magnoliopsida; order Myrtales; family Myrtaceae; genus Rhodomyrtus; species Rhodomyrtus psidioides. The sequence continues at coordinate 2,927,212 of JAILYB010000040.1, read as the reverse complement.
AATAATTTTAAATTATTTGTTAATTTATTTTGTGGTCAAGAATAGATTGTTAAACTCACAATAGATTAAGGACAGTCATATAATCATTTCTCATCTATTTACTCTTATTTACCGTAAAAATAGTATTGCCAGTGCCCACTACTTTTGCAGAGAATTCACATCCTAAATGCTCAACACCTCGTTGAATCGTTACGGCACACATGTGAAAGTACGGGGTGATGCAAGCAATCTCACATCGGACAGACGATACAGAAGATGGAGCGGTTAATCTAGTTAGCTAATATCTCGACTCCCGACCCCGAGCTTTCGAGTAAAAAGCTAACCCTAAAGACTTTGTTCCAAATGCGGGCCTCATTCCACCGATGCTCTCGCGAAGTATATAAAACGGTCTCGTCAAGCTTCGGTAATTGACCAACGTTCGATTTCCTAAAAGCCGAACCAAAGAACGAGAGAGCCGAGCGGCAACAAAATATTACTTTACCCCCCCGCCAAACAACAAAGGAGAGAGACAACAAAAGGAGGAAGCGGGGAAAGAAGGTGGCGCTGTGTTCCCTTCTCCGACCACAACATAATACGCCCCCCCGGATCAGATCATTGTTCGCACGTCCCATGAAAATGCGCCTCCTTTTCGCTGCCCAAATCTACTCTACTCTTTGACCCAAAAAACAAAACAAAAAAGACTACTCTGCTTTCTCTCTCTGTGCCTCAGCAATCTAATATGCATCAAAAGCAGAAAATATTCAAAAGACCGAAGTAAAGAAAAGAACAGAACAAAAAAGAAAAAGAAGGAGATGGGTGTCATTTTCCGTTGAGAAACGAAAGAGAATTCTAGCAGCAACCTAGGCACAGACATCCCTCCCTCCCTCTCCATCTTCATCGGCAAACATTAATAAAACTCATGCTACCTATGTAAACCCAATGACGTAAACCCTTTTTCTTTTTTTTTTTTGTCCTCAAATTCGTAAGCATGTGATGAGGCTGAAGTAACTGGTGTCATTAAGTAAAACAGCTCTAGCTTGTGTAAGTATCGCCGTCGTCGAAACTGTATGGATACACAATACGTATTTTTAATGTCGCGATAACATGAACTTCGAGCGACGCGGCTTCTTAAAAGTAGTTGTGAGTTACGTGGTATCGGCTCGAAACCTTGCAAAGAATTACGATGTGAACGGGGGAAAGTCCTCGCCAGCTACTCTCTCTGGACTAAAAGTTGCACTTTTTTGTTCATCCACGTCCAAAGAAGTAAGATGGGCGGCAAGCAAACCTATAAATGCTTATGATTTTTGGCTAATTATAAATGCCTAAACTCGTTCCATAAAAGGGTCGTGTGAACAAATTTCTAAAGTCGCTCGTTAATCATGTATAGCGAGAAATTGTTTGATCGTCGAAGTGGAGATGTAATTAATCATACACACCACGAGAAAGAATAAGCGCCTTGAAAAATTACAAATTGTTTTATTGATCGTGACATAGTTGTCTTAGGGACATTTTTTGCTCGCAAATATTTGACAAAATGTAGGTAGCAATAAATCATTTCGGCTGAGGTGGCTGATTAAAACAAAGCAGAACGGGCCTTCGTCTCGCCGGAAAGGAAAAAGAAAGAAAGTAGCGGGTTTGCCGGTGCAAAGATGCAAAAAGCTGGTGCATCGACACGTGGCGCTGAACCATCCGTCCGATTAGAATGAGAGTGTCGACTGAGGAGATTGGAAACATGAAATCGATAGCCCAACGCGAGAGAGAGAGAGAGAGAGAGAGAGAGACAGATAGAGATAGAGACAGATTTTGGCTCTCATACTTGCTCCCCCTCAGTCCTCACCAGTCACCCCCCAAAAAAGCTCAATCACCTGCAACAAAACCAGAAGACACAGAAGAGAGAGAGAGAGAGAGAGTTGTGTGTGTATTTGTTTGATGGAGATGTCGAGACTTTAAATGGAGGTAGCAGGAGAGATTGCAGATACTGAGAGGAGAGAGAAAGAGGGAAGACCCATGGCGGCGTTGCAGGGCGAGAGAGAGCTGTAAAATTCCATGGCGCTTTAATGCAAAGAGCTTTAGAGAGAGAGAGAGCGAGCAGAAAAAGAGAGGGGGAGAAAGGTGAAATGAATTGAAGGCTTCTGCCACAATCGTCCGACGTGTGTCTCACAAAAGAACCCATTGGCAATTACACACAGCCAACTCCCTCTTACCATTATAATCCATTAAACCTCACTCACGCACACACCACCCATGTGAACTGTGTTTGAATTCTCCATCTTCTAGGGTTTTCAGCTGCTGGAAGTGGAAGAGGGAAGAAGATAGGAGGATCGTGTGCTCTGATATGGATTTGAATGCCCCGTCGGAGTCGAGATTTGCCCGGTCAATCGTCGCGAAATGGCTGGGTTCATTCCATTAGGAGGAGGAGGATCTGCTAGATCAGTAGCAGGAGAAGGAGGAGGAGGCGATCAGCAGATCCACCACCCACAAGCCACGGCCGCTGCCGAAATTCCTTGGTTCTGGTACTCAAGAAGCAACCCGGACGACGTCGGGACGTCTTCGGCTTACAGGGGTTTGGAGCTATGGCATCAAAACCAACCGCAAGCCCAACAACAACAACAACTACACTTCTTCTCGCAGCAGCAGCAGGATCTCTATGCGTCGGCCGCGGGCCTCGGGGTCGGGCCCAGCGGAGGAGGCGGCGGCGGGAGGGCCTCGATCAACGTGTTCTCCGACGAGAGCTCGAGATCAGGAGGAGGCTTCACGACGTCGACCTCAGCGGCGACAACGGGCGGGGGCGTGAGAGGCGGAATCAGTTGCCAGGACTGCGGCAACCAGGCCAAGAAGGACTGCCCGCACCTTCGCTGCCGGACCTGCTGCAAGAGCCGCGGGTTCGAGTGCGCGACCCACGTGAAGAGCACGTGGGTGCCCGCGCCGAAGCGGCGGGAGCGGCAGCGGCAGCTCGCCGCCCTGAAGGAGCAGCACCACCACCAGGAGCAGCGGCTGCAGCTTCGAGGCGAGGCCCCGAAACGGCAGAGGGATGACCACGGGAGGCCCAACACCTCAGGTATTACATATATTTATATATATGAATACATATGTCAATTCGTGCGCACACGCCCTCTTCTTCTTCTTGTGCTGACTCTGGGCAAGAGAAGTAGTCAACTGTTTCGGCTTTCAGGATCACTCTCTGCAGAAAGAGAGAGATTTGGAGAAGTCAGAGATTTGGTGGGCTCGGAGTTGATCTTTCTAAAGAACACATTTTTAGTTATTATCATTACTCTTTCAATAACCCAACGAGCCTAGGATCGTATCGTTTGCGTGTGTGGTGATCGACCCTTCATGAGAAATCTGATCCTTATCTGTTTCCCTTTTCCAACATACTGTTATTTAGTATTCCTGACGAATTGGTTTGACAGAAAGGAAAGAGCGCTCTCTCTCTCTCTCTCTCTCTCTCTCTCTGGGTGAGTGTCTGGGTTGATTTATATGTTTGTCCCTAGTCTATGCGTGTAATCTTCATCATGCGATCTTTCATGTCCGTGACTGAAAGATTTTCTTAGGTAAATTCCATTGCAGAATCAGAAAGTTGTGGTTCTTTTGTCGAAACAAAGTTCGTCAATTTCTTCGCGTATGTTAAAGTTGCGCTGACCATACATACCATTGATGTTTTCCTTTGTCCTGGTGTCTAGGGTTGGAGCTAGTCGGCAACTTCCCGGCCGAGGTGAGCTCTCCGGCCCTGTTCCGGTGCGTCAAAGTGAGCTCCGTCGACGACCCGGACGAGCAGTTCGCGTACCAGACGGCCGTGAACATCGGAGGCCACGTCTTCAGAGGGATTCTGTACGATCACGGTCCCGATCACCACCCCGCCTATGCCAACGTGGCCGCCGGAGACTCTTCCTCCGGCGGCGGCGGCGGCGGCGGCGGCGGGGGACTAGTTCAGCCTCTCGACCTCATAGCTGCTGCAGCCACCGGGGCAGCGTCCCCCATCGCCAATGCCGAGAATGCGCACGTGTCGTCCGTGGCGACGGCGCCATTCTTCGACGCGTCTTCTCTGTACCCGCCGCCTCCGCTCAGCACATACATGGCCGGTACGCAATTCTTCCCGCACCCAAGATCTTGACACGAACAACACATTCGTTGCATTTTTAACTCTTAGCCATAACCCTCTCTTTCTCTTCCCTTCACCCTCTCTCCCTCCCTCCCTCCTCCCCCCCCCCCCCCCCCTCTCTCTCTCTCCCAACATGAAAGGGAGGCAAGATCTTTGAGAGAATGTTATTGCTGTTGCAGCAGCAGCAGTAGTAGTATGGTAGCTTGTCATTTGAGAGATCCATTTGAAAGATGGGTAGAGAGAGAGAGAGAGAGAGAGAGAGAGTGAGTGTGGAAGACATAGGTTTTGAGTTACGATCTTTTGTTTTTCTTCTCCATCTTGGGAATTATTGAACCTGTGTACGAGATAAACTTCCAATTGTTTGTGCCCCTCCCTCACCACCCCTTGTCTTGTTTTCATTTTTTGTTGTATCTGCTTTGGATTTTGTGGCCTTTCCATTCTTGGGTCGATCTTGATTTACATGTTATGGCGTTGGTCCTTGCATGCGCCCCTCTCGTTTACCGGTATGGTTGTCGATGTCGATGTCGATGTCACATGGGGAAAGAACATCTTTTCCTTCATTTGTGGGTATGGGACTGTCCCAACATGTTATTTCCATGTTGCTGGTTTCGAATGAATGTGATCCATCTATGTTTACTCCCAAGTTAATCTCAGAGTATTCCCCGAAAACTTCAAGCCATTCTCAAAGATCAAGTCCATGTTCCTGGTTTCAAATGAACGAACGTAATCCATCAATCTTTTGTTCTTTTTCCCTCAATTGTTTTGTTTTATTTTTATGAATCTTTAGAGTTTATTGACCACCGATCCCAACTAGGTTGAGGCAAATGTGTTGTTGATGTTGATGTTGATGTTGATGTTGATGTTGATGTTGAATGGGTAAAAGCCATAAAAAAAAATCCTAAATTATGTATATTGTGACACCATTTACCCTAAATTTTTTTGAATGACACGTGATATATTTATTCTAAACTTGCGTGACGGATTTACCCCAAACTTTTTATTGTCACACAAAAGTCCTAAAATTATATTTGGATACACTTACCTCAAAATCTGTGATAAATGTCTAGCACGCTTACAAGTTTAGGATTTTTGGTGTCGCAAAAAAATAATTTGTGGTTAACGTGTCGCGTAAGTAAAAGTTTGAAATTTTTTGTGTCACAAAAAAAAAACTTAAAAAAAGAGTAAATATGTTACACGGGTTTGAGTTAGGAATTTTCGGTGTCATTTAAAAAAGATTAGGATAAATGTGTCCTATGGAGAATAATTTAGGGCTTTTGGTTGGTTGCTGGTTCTTACATCTAGGTTATTTGCCTGTTTGGCTTCTCGATGCACCAATAGCGGTTGGCAGGTTTTTGTATTATGGTACTGACTTGGGCACGGAACAAAGGGTTTGACCTAAATCTGCAAAGGAAATTTGGAGAAGAAAACATAAAACTACTCAAATCGGTGGTATGACTATGAACTGTTATCCAACACGAATGCTCGAGCGAGCAGCTCGCACCAGGCTCTGGTGTAGCAATCCCTAGGAAATAGAGAGAGGAGTAGAAAAAAATTATACTATGCATAGATGGTTAGTTTATTGTTTTTTTTTAGTACGTACACTCTTCTTTTGATGATTTGATTTGCCTTAATACCTAGGGCTGCATGAATACTGACACCTCGAGTTACTCCCTAACATTTTTCCACTCTCTCATTATTGTCATTGTACGGGCATTAATTAAGCCAACTTGGGATTTATATATGGATGATTGTAAATGACTATTTACAGTTAAGATAAGGTTGGGAAATTATACAAAGAAACCTAAACTTATTGTACGGCGGTCAAGTAATTTCTAAACCTTTTGATTGTGACAATTTAATTCTAAATATTTTGATGATTCACTAGTATGATTTTTTTCGGATAAAATTTTTGCCGAAAGTAGTTGATGTGGCGGCATTTCTCGTTATTAGAGGTGGCAAATGGGTGGGTTGGGTCGGGTCGAATATGGTCCGACCCATATTGACCAATCTGACCCATATTTAATGACCCATACTCGACCCGACCCGCGATTGACCCATACCCAACCCGACCCGTTTTGACTCATATATAATAATAAAATAATAATAAATAAAATAAAATTTTAAAAAATCTATAAATTGAAATGCTTAAAAAAATCTGTAACATGCATCTAAACTCATTCACAGGTGTTCTAATTATCAAATCATCTTCAAACAAGCTTAGAACACTAAAAAAAAAAATAATCGAACAGTATGAACAACCATCAGGGCACATGAACGAATTTGAACTTCATGATACGAAATTGAAACCAGATCACTTTATCACCTAACTGGGGCATGCAACAGCCATGATCACCAAAGTAGGAGTCAAATCAATATAGGAAATGCATAAAACTGATTTAACACTCTTAAAAGTGACCATGTTGCGATATAGTGAACATGACAGACCATCGTAATACCGATGCTAGCAAAGGATCCAAGTCCTTTATTAAATTCATGGACATCGATACATAGTAACTTGTGCAAGGCAAGGTAGGCAAATACAACCATTCTAAACTCCAAAAACAAAAGCGATACGAGAACTTTCGCTTCTTTGAGCTCTCTTTCTCATTTACTCACACGTAAGCTTAAGATTATCTGCAACACATGGACTTCAGGGTATAACAGCAATACACTAGATATGCATATTTCACACTACATAGATCAGCTGTCCTTGGTGAATTCATAAGAGGCATAAGAAAGGGTTCCGTTACTCTAGCTATGGTGGATGAGTTTTGCCTTGGCATTGACGCATGTGGCGCCCATCACTACGTGCAATGGGTAGAAGTGATCTGGCCATGGATGAGCCTTTTTGGAGTGTGGTGCTTTCTCGTCATAGTGGTTGACATCTTCACCTCAAACATATGACTCCGGAAATTAAATTCAAGGACAGGAAGACATACTTGCTCTAGAACGTTAAAATCAAAAGAATTGTATTACTCACAAGGACTCGCGAATAAATCCAGTGGATCCGACATCTCCAAAGCAATCCCTGCGATCGAGAAACACCCAAAATCAATTTCAGTCTTCAGACGTTTTCGAAATTGAAAGAACATTCACCTAGATGGGGACCCTCGCTTCGAAAGATGTGGACGAGTTCTCTCGTTTGAAAGACACGGATGAGGAAAAAAACGAAGACAGAGAGATGGAGATAGCTTACTTAGATCAGACCTGAGTGAGAGGAAGAGAGAAGCGATGGAGGTGGGCGACAGAGGCGCGTGAGACGAAGGCGCACGACGACGGAGGTGCTTGCAAGGGCAAGACTGCAAATCTGCAATCCCTGCGATCAAGAAACACTCAAAATCAATTTCAGTCTTCAGACGATTTCGAAATTGAAAGAACATTCACCCAGATGGACCCCTTCGCTTCGAAAGATGCGGACGAGTTCTCTCGTTTGAAAGACACGGATGAGGAAAAAAACGAAGAAAGAGAGATGGAGATGGCTAACTTACCTGAGTGAGGGGAAGAGAGACGCGATGGAGGCGCGCGACGGCGGAGGATGCTTGCGAGGGCAAGACTGCAGATCTGCGTGCGTGTTGCGTGAGCGCACTAAGAGTGAGGGTAAGGCATGAGGCATGAGCTTCTGATGGATGGGTTGAAAATGGGAAAATTACCAAAAAAGTCCCAAACCTATTGCAATTGTGCCGATTTTGTCCTAAACTTATTTTTTTTGCCGATTCAGTCCTAAACCTTTTGCAATTATGCCAGTTAAGTCCATCCGACGAATTTTGGCCGACCGATGCTGATGTGGACGCCCGCCGGCCGGCCACATAATATTTTAATTTTAATTTTTTTGTTTTTTTTATTTTTTTATTCTGTATTTTTGTATTTTCTTTTCTTTTTCTTTTTTTTACTTTCCAGCCCTCCAATCCGCATTCTCTCTCTCCCCGCGTCCTCTCTCTCCTCCTCTTCTTCTTCTTCGTTGTTTTCCTTCGTGACTTTCCATGTACAGTAGCGACGCCTCCGTGCACAGTGGCTACCCAAGCGTTGGCCACAGCTGCTTCGATGACCCGATCTTCTCTCTTCCCCGACTTAGCCTCAGCTGCTCCGAATAGTCGATCCTCTCTCTTCCCCAACGGAACCCTAACTCTCGGCGACATTGATGTCGCCGACCAGAGATGACTCACGGCCCACCATAAACTCACGATTGGCTCCCTCTCACTCCATTACAACTCCGCCCGACGTCAATCTTACTTTTCCTTCAACAGTAGTGCTCCTCTTGCCTCGCCGAGCCTCGCCATGGCTGGACGAGGTTCAACCTCGCCAGATCTGGGCTGGCGAGGCGAGCCTCGCTTGGCCATCAACGCTCGGCGTCACAAGCCTATGGAGAGGGCGGCTGTTTCTTTGATAGGTTGTCGAGGTCGGGCGACGGCTGGAGGAAGAAGATGGAACTGTAAGAGAAAGGGGAGGACGCCATGGAAAGTTACGAAGAAGAAGAGGAAGAGAGAGGAAGTGGAGAGAGAGTGTGTGTGCTCACGTGTGTGCATACGGATTGGGAGGGCTGGAAAGTAAAAAAAGAAAAAAAAAAGAAAATCAAAAAAATAATTAAAATATTATTAAAATATTATGTTGCCGGCCGGCCGGCGTCCACCTCAGCGCCGGCCGGCCAAAATTCGCCGGATGGACTTAACTAGCATAATTGCAAAAGGTTTAGGACTGAATCGACAAAAAAAATAAGTTTAGGACTGAATCGGCATAATTGCAATAGGTTTAGGACTTTTTTGGTAATTTTCCCGTTGAAAATAGGTCAAAAATGGGTGAATATGGGTTGAATGTGGGTTGTATATGGGTCTGATACGAAGTTGGGCTTCGACGCTTCAAACCCATTTCTGACCTGTTTTTAAAATATCAATGGCCCATATTCAACCTGGCTCACTGTAAATGGGTTAAAAAATGGGTTGGCGACCCATATTGCCACCTCTACTCGTTATTGCCTACCGTCCTACGTGACATGATCGACGTTGATGTGGGTAATTTTTGCAAGGATCATGTCATAGGGTGATCTTAAGACGTTTAATTCTTTCTACTTAGGGCATATATTAAGCACGGTTAAACTAGAACAAATCAACGTTTAAACTACTAATTACATGTAACACTAGAGTACCCAACATATGGAGCATGGTATCTTTGATCAATTATTTAGTAAGTGCCTTTAGGAGCGTTTTGTTAACAAAATTCTATTTTTTTAAAGCGATGCGTCATGATCTTGATCCTATAAAATTGCAATGATCCATACTTTTTTCGCCTTTAAATTATTAGGGCATGAATTCAGATGCATATGTTGGGTTGGGGTGGATCTCGAAACGTAAGTCCGATGAAGGCTTATGCTTCGCATCTGTTGAGTAAGATACTTTGTATCAGACTCTAGTCATTTTCGGGCTCACCCTTCTCCTTGATTTCTCTTTCGAGGGCATATCGCCCTTGTCTCTCTTTCCCTCGCTTGAATATTCTGCTTCTGTTTCTTTATGATAACTCGTTCACCGTTGACTCGGTGGTTTCTAGTATTTCAAACCGAGTTGCGATGTATATGTGATTTTCCGAGCCACCTCGCATTAGGTGGTTAGAACGTACGTAAAGATAGGTGATTTGGAGATTGCTTAAGTATTTTACCGGATGTGGTAAATTTGCACCTGATTTGTGAAGTATAATTTCCCTAGTTTATAATGTTAGCAATTGTTGTGCTAAGGCTATAAATCTAAGGTTCTGGCACGACATGGATGATCTTACCGGTGGCTTTTAGTTGACCATTTATAAGTGAGAATTAATTATGTAATAGTTTTTGAGTGATTGTAAGATTAACGGTCTGTTTTGCGCCCACAAGAAAAGCTAATTAATTAAAAATTAGTGCGAGATTTACTCTTTTAAGAATTGTGGCTCTTCTCACAGTCAGCCAAAAACTGTTATGCTGGTAAAACCCTTTACAATTTCATGAAAAAGGGCAAAACATGTGAATGATGAATCAAAAGATTGCATTAGTCTAAACTGACTAAATATAACGAATTGACATTCTTAGGGTGCGCATGATAACACCTCTGGAGTATAAATTCGTTTGATAATGTAACTTCTGAAGCAGAAATCCGTGTGAAAGAAATTTCTACTTCTAAAGTTGTTTTTTCCCCAATTTGAGAGGTTAAAAAAAGTTGTTTCTCAACTCAAAAAGTACTTGGACAAAAGAAAAACTTACAAAGTATTTTTTGCCTCACATTTTTTTCATTACGCTCTCACCCTCTTTTCGACCACTCCTGCTTTCGTCGCCAATCGCTAATCATTGATACCCACCGCTGCTGCCAACAACCATTGACCATTGCCATCGTCACCATCGCACCACCAATCGTCGACCATTGCCCGCGCCGCCACCGTTTGTTGCTACCCATGATTGCCAACCACCGCCTATCGCCACTTGCAACCACCACTAGTCATCGACCATCGCTCGCCACTGCCCACCGCCGGCTGTGACCATCCATCAACAGCCGTTGTCGGCAGTTGGAGAAAAAAAATTATTTATTTTTAATAATAAAAATTATTTTTAATAATAAAAATTTTTTTAAAGAAATTTAAAAAGTTTAAAAATGAAGTAAAAAAATTTTGACCACTGATAATAATTTTTTGTAGAAGATTTTGTGTTTGTAATGTTTCAAAAGTATAAATTTTTCACCATTATCAAACGAATTTCTATTATCAAAAATCAACTTATGGAGCAAAAGTAAAAAAAAAAATCAATTTATACTTCTGAGGAGAAGTAAAAACATCAACTTCTGGTCAGAAGTTAATTTCCGAAGCAAAAGTCTTACCTTGCACACCCTTAACCATTCTCTCCAAAGTTCGTTGTTGTGAAAGAGGGAACGACGCCAATATCTCTAAGACATAATGTAATTGCATGAGGTTTGTACAATTTCAAAAGCATGAAAAAAATTATTCGTGGGTGATACCGCTAGGGTTTCCTCTTTCATGTTCTTCCATCTATTTCACGTTGTGCTCACTTGGAGCGATACTTTGTTTTCACTTACTTTATTATATATTTAAATAGTAAATCACATTTTCATAAGACATATTAAACTTTTAGAATTATTAAAGTATTTTTACAAAATTTTCTATGATATCATAACATGAAGTCTTGAGTTCAATTGTTTCATATTCGTATTTGTTTTCATTTAACAAATGATATTCTTGATATTGGAAATAACAACCATAGAAAAGAAAATATTCGAAAATCAAATGAAAACAAAAAGCTGTGAAGACCGATGAAAGTTTCTTTGACCAGTGAATTAACGTAGAACATAGGTGCCATCAAGTGTAAGTCTCGTTGTCTCAAGCCTATCTACTATAAACTAGGGTGTACCTTGGAGGATAATGTTTTGACATGACAATACATTGCTGCGAGTACAAAATAATTCTTGGTGAGACTGTTGTTCCAGAAGTTTTGATAGGTTTATGGCCCTGATTAAAAAAAATTACTTAGTCAATATTTCACTGAAGGAACACCTATGAATGTAGGTTGGGAAGGAGTTTGATCATTTGTGCCCAATTATGCAGAACTCGTTCGGGAAGGTCCATGCAATCGATAAATGTCTGCTTTATTATGCTTACAGCCACCATAAATAACTACCAAGTAGACTTTCTAGCAGTGAACTGTCAAGTATATTAGGTACAAAGAACCCAAGATTTTTCAGAGAGAGAGAGAGAGTGTGTGATGCCGAAACACAATAGAAAGAAAGCGATGAAGAACAAAATCGATAGAATGAGGAACAATCGTTGTTCTCTCAGAAACGATATCAATAGTAATATTCTCAAAATTCAAATAATCTGCTCACAAAACCCTAAAGACGACCTTATATAGGTGTCAACCCTAATGACAAAAGATAACGCAAAAATTACAAAAATACCATTAAATTATAAAATTACCTAAAAATAGAAAAATGCCCGAAAATCCGCCTAAACGACTCTGAATTGCCAAAATCTAATGCCAACGGCACCGAATATTGATCAGACGGCCGTTTCGCTTCAATCGACCGAATTTGAGCCCAATCCGATGTCGTTGACTGATTCTGTCTGCCGGTCCTAGGTGCATCATCCTCCCTTGCTAGAAAAAAGATTCACCCTCGAATCGGCTTCATCTCCATTAGCATCAATCTCTTCAGGTTCTTCCTCATCAGTGTGGTAAGGAGATAAATCCGCTACATTAAAAGTTCCGGATACATTATACTTACCCGGCAGCTCAACCTTATAGGCATTATCACTAATTTGCTCCAGAACTCTAAAGGGTCCGTCAGCTCTAGGCTGCAACTTGCTAAACTTGCCAGCCGGAAATCGCTCTTTTCGGATATGAATCCATACTAGATCACCTTCTTTGAAGACGACCCCTTTTCTGCGTCTGTCCACCCGTTGCTTATACTTCATATTCTGCTTATCTATCTGGATATGAATCTGTGAATGCAGCTCTTTGATCTGTTTAGCATGGTCATCAGCATCTGAACTGAACTGTTTGTCCACCGATAATGGCGTTAGATCCAGGGGAGTAATTGGATTACGCCCATAAACTATCTCGAAAGGACTTTTGCCTGTAGTTCGATTCTGCGATCGATTGTAGGCAAATTCTGCTTGAGGCAACACTAAGTCCCACTGCTTTGGACTATCCCCAACCCAGCTTCGTAGTAAATTTCCCAAGCTTCGATTGACAACCTCAGTTTGCCCATCGGTCTGGGGATGATGAGAGGAACTAAATTGCAATCTGGTTCCCATATGCCTCCAAAGAGTGCGCCAAAAGTGACTCACAAATTTTACATCACGATCTGAGGTTATGGATTTAGGAACTCCATGCAGCTTAACAACCTCCTGTAAATACAATCGCGCGACCTGTGAAGCATCAAAAGTCTTGTTACAGGGAATAAAGTGTGCCATCTTTGAAAACCTATCGACAACTACCATTATGGAATCTTTATTCTGTTGCGCCTTTGGTAATCCCAAGACAAAATCTAGACTGACGTCCTCCAAAGTTGCATCTGGAACAGGTAGAGGCATATACAACCCAGCATTAGTACCTCTGGTTTTCGCCACATGACATACACTGCATCTCTCTATAAATTGAGTCACGTCACGCTCCATTCGTGGCCAATAAAAATGCTCACATAGCAAGGCCATCGTCTTATCCACGCCAAAGTGCCCAGCAAGACCTCATGCATGACTCTCGATAATAATTGACTCCCTCAAAGAACACTGAGGAATACATAGCCTGTTACCTTTAAAAATGTAGCCCTCCACAATCTGAAATCGCTGAAAAGGCTCCGCTTTGCACTTCTTTCATATATCGCCAAAATAAGGATCGTCAATATACAAATCCTTAAAAGAATCAAAATCCAGAACTTTCACCTACATTGTGGACAGTAAGGAATCTTTTCTGCTCAAGGCATCAGCAACTCTATTTAGCACGCCCGCCTTATGTTTAATGGAAAAAATGAAAGCTTGAAAAAACTCTACCCACTTCGCATGCCTAGCGTTCAGTTTATATTGCCCATTGATATACTTCAAGGCTTCATGATCAAAATACAAAACAAATTCCTTCGAAATAAGATAATGTCGCCAATGCTCCAAACTCCTCACAATAGCATAAAATTCTTTGTCATAAGTCGAATACTTTTTTTTTTGCTTCGTTCAACTTTTCACTGAAGAACACTATTGGCTTATTCTTTTGACTCAGGACACCCCCAATTCCAACGCCCGATGCATCGCAATGCACCTCAAAAATCTCACTAAAGTTAGGAAGCACTAACACAGGGGCTTCAGTCACCTTCTTCTTTAGTAATTGGAATGCAATTTCCACCTCTTTGGTCCACACAAATCTACCTCCTTTTAGACAATCCATAAGAGGCGCAATAATAGAACTGAAATCCCGAACAAACCTCCGATAAAAAGACGCTAGCCCATGAAAGCTACGTACCTCATGAATATTTTTCGGAATCTCCCAATTTGTGATAGCATCAACCTTAGTTGGATCCATCTGAATGCCATCCTTGGACACGATATATCCCAAAAAAGTCACATGATCAGCCCAAAAATGACACTTCTTAGTGTTAGCATATAGTTTCTGCTCCCTCAAGGCTTCAAATACCTTTCTCAAATGCTGCAAGTGTTGCTCAGTTGAAGCACTATAAACCAAAATATCGTCGAAATAAACGACAACAAATTGGCCAATAAAAGGACGAAAAACCTGATCCATTAACCTCATAAAGGTGCTTGGCGCGTTAGACAATCCGAATGGCATCACCATCCATTCATACAGACCATCCCTAGTCTTAAATGATGTCTTCCATTCATCTCCAGGTCGCACCCTAATCTGATGATATCCACTCCTCAAGTCTATCTTTGAAAAGATAGTTGCCCCAAATAACTAATCAATCAAATCATCAAATCGCAGAATAGGAAAGCGATACCTTATTGTGATTTTATTGACAGCTCTGCTATCTATGCACATTCTCCACGACCCATCTTTCTTAGGGACCAACAAAGCCGGTACGGCACAGGGACTCATACTCTCCCGAACTGCACCCTTTTCTAACAGCTCCTGCACTTGCTTTTGCATCTCCTCATGTTCTTTAGGATTCATCATGTAAGCTGCCTTATTAGGGATAACAGCTCCTGGAATGAAATCGATACAGTGATGAATGTCCCTCATAGGTGGTAACCCAGGTGGCATCTCTTCCGGTGCTACATCGGTAAACTCATTTAGTAGAGGCAAAACTGGTGTAGGAATTTCTGGACTGTCAGAATTCTGCTCTATCACCACAACAGCGAAAAGTTCAGAAGCGTTCACCGCCTCCTCTTGGAATTCTGACCTGGACAACAGATTATTCTTCGCCTCTTTCCTCAAATCTGAAGGACCCAACGTAATAGACCGATCATCCTTCTTGAAAGTGTATGTATTTTTTAACCCATCATGCTGAGTTTTTCTGTCGAATTGCCATGGTCTTCCCAACAGAATATGACAAGCATCCATGGGGACTACATCACCCCAAACTTCATCAACATAATTCTTTCCAATCGAGAACTATACCGGACACCTCTTGGTTACTTTCACTTCGTTTCCCTTCTTAAGCCACGACAGTTTATATGGTTGAGGATGATCATCAGTTTTCAGCCTCAACTTCTCTACCATAGTAGTAGATATCACATTCTCACAACTCCCTCCATCGATTATCATACTACACACATTTCCCCCACTGGTGCATTTAGTATGAAAAATGTTATGCCTAAGCCACGATTCATCATCAACTTCAGCAATATTTAGAATTCTTTGCACAACTAAAGACTCACCAGAATCGGCATAGACAATTTCTTCTTGATCTGGATCCACGTCCTCTCATTCTTCATCAATTTCGTCATAAACGGGGTCCTCAACAAATGCAGGATTATCAACCAATGTTACAAACTGCCGGTTCGGACAATCAACGGCGAAATGTCCGAGTCCTTGTCACTTGTAACACCGCTTGGCTGCAGCTCCTCCCCTGCTAGTTCCAGCACTACTCTGTTCCCCCTTTGATGTCGGTTTAGAACTCGCACTCTTAATTATTGCTGGGTTTGAATTAGTTGAAGAGCTCCCCATTTTTCCGCGGGATTCTTTGCCTGACCACTTAGAACTGCCGCCTGGCCACTTGGAACCATTGCCCTTTCTTTTGCATTGCCCTTCCACCTTTAAGGCCAACCTGCACACATCCCCATATGTCCAATACTTTTGTAGTTGGACAACATCAGAAATTTCATAGCACAACCCTGCCAAATATCGAGCAACTGTTTGCTCGTCTTCTTCCGCTACATCACAACGCATCCGTAATCGATCAAACTCCTCTGTATATTCCTCGACTGTCAATTCTCGCTGCTTAACATTGTGATATTCAATAAACGCCTCTTGCCTATAATGAGTAGGCAAAAAAAAAAATTGCAACAATTTTTTTCATTTTATCCCAACGATCCACCTTTGATTTTCCTTCCCTAGCACGCTGCTTTTTCACATGCTCCCACCAAATCGAAGCATGCTTTCGTAGCCTAATAGCCACTAACTTCACTTTTTGCCCTTCAGTCAGATCTTTAATATCAAATATCCGCTCTACTGTATGTAACCAGTCAATAAACTCATCAGGATGAGCCTTACCATGAACTCAGGAATCTCCATCTTCATTCCGAAATTTTGAGAAAAATATTGATTTTCAGGTCGTACTCCTCGATTCCGCCCCTAGTCCAGAACCCCAAAAGGGTTTTCATCTTCCTCTTCAACATCGGATGGATCAGCAGATTTCGCTCCTTCTTCAGGTTGCACGTCAAGCCCTGCCTCTGCAAGACGTCACTGCATAACCTGAACTTGTCTCCTTAGCTCTTCGATTTCTATGTCTCGCATACGCGGTTGTTCATCTGCATCAGGAACGACTCCACGTCCCTGGCCTCCACGACCACGCTGCCTTCGACCACCACGATTTTGTTTAGCCATCGGTTCGAAGCAACCTGTGCTCTGATACCAAATGATGCCGAAACACAATAGAAAGAAGGCGATGAAGAACAAAATCGATAGAATGAGGAACAATCGTTGTTCTCTCAGAAACGATATCAATCGTAATATTCTCAAAATTCAAATAATCTGCTCACAAAACCCTAAAGACGACATTATATAGGTGTCAACCCTAATGACAAAAGATAACGCAAAAATTAAAAAAATACCATTAAATTATAAAATTACCTACAAATAGAAAAATGCCCGAAAATCCGCCTAAACGACCCTGAATTGCTAAAATCGAATGCCATCGGCACCGAGTATTGATCAGACGACCGTTTCGCTTCAATCGACCGAATTTGAGACCAATCTGATGTCGTTGACTGATTCTGTCTACCGGTCCTAGGTGCATCAGAAAGAGAGAGAATTCGTCTATATTTGATTTTTTTCCTGTTCATGCGGCCGTACTTGTAAAAAACAATTGAGGGGTAACGATGCCAGTATCATGGATACGGGATTTGACTCCCACGCTCTGCAAAGAGATAAAGTAAAAGTCGAAGAGAGAAGAATTAAATATATGATGTGCACCCATGCTTTTATTGATTATTTGTATTGCAACTTTGATGGTGGCCTTCAATCACTTCTAACGAGCGAAAGCACTTCAACTTCGTAACCTTTTTTGGGGGCTCAATGTCTTTGGGATATCATGTTTTACGTAAGTAGCAGGATCGATAGAGTCCAAAATGGGAAGTTATCCTTCAAGAGATAATTACCAAAAAAAATTTAAACTTATGGTACGGATACCAATTCAATCTTAAATTTTTTTTAAAATTGGTCAATTTAATGCTAGAGTTTTTTATAATTTGCTAATGTAGTCCTTCCCAAAAAAATTGACTGGAAATAGCTGATATGGACGTCGGCCGTCCTCGTGGCACAACTGATAACATAGCTAATTTCTGCAAAATTTTTATGAGTAATTTTTTTCTGTTTTCCTTTGTTTTATTTTCTTATTTCCCTCTATCAGTCCACGACCTTGGTGATGGCCGGCAGAGGTCCCCAGCCATAGGGGAGAGCTAAGACCCCTTCGCTGGATCTAGGTGAGGGTGTCGCTATGACCGACGAGGGCTTCGGGTGAGGGCCGTGACACCCTCGCCCACTGTCAGCAAGAGCCGCCGACCCATGGTTGAAAAAAAAGAAGAATAAAATATATATCCAACTTAAAAAAAATGCAAAAGTTGTTCACGTAAGTTGTAGCCGTGTCATGTAGGCTAACGTCTATGTGATGTAGGACAACTAGCGTGTAGTTTCCTGGAGAAACATGATCGAGTCGTTTAGATATATTTTCGGATAGTTTTGTCTATTTTAGGAAATTGAGCTATATCTTTAATCGTAATATTTGATTTAGAATTCCGTTTGATTATATTAGATTTGATTTGTTTTATGTTATCTTTGAACAATTCTATTTCCTTTAGGAGTCATATCTATATAAAGGACGTCCGCTCTTTGTAATATTCAGACTATCATCAATTGAATTTCAGTATTACTTTGGAATTGATTTTCAAGTTATTGCTTCCCTGCGTCATTTGGTATTAGAGCGAGGTTTCTCCTAGCGACGATGACAAAGAACGTGAATCGACAAACAAACCTCCGCAGCTAAGGGCGATGAGCCTATTTCGCGTGAGGAATTTACCTCGTTCGTTGAGGCAAATCAGCAATTTACTGAGGAGACTCGACGGACTCTGCATGACCACCAACGGACGATGCAAGAATTGATTGCCGCTACCCAACGGTTGTCTGCAAACCCAAGCCACACACCTAGCGTTCTTCCAGCCGAGCGAATTCCTGTCGCTCGTGATCCCGAAGTAGCTATGGATCATGGGGAAAATCACCAACGTCACCGACAAAGGCGACAAGCCTATGTCGAGGATTTTGAAGAAGATTTCCAGGACATGCCTATTCGAGGAGGTTGCAGATATGGTGGATTCCAGGATGAGTATGTTCGTGGAGGTCGATGATATGTAGGTTACCGACGATATCCTGAACAATATCAATTGAATGTTGATATCTCTACCTTCAATGGCAATTCGGATATCGAAGACTTTCTGGAGTGGCTCTGGGAGGTTGAGGAGTTCTTTGAAGTCATGGAGATCGATGAGGAAGACCAAGTAAAATTTGTGGCAAAAAAGTTGAGACGCGATGCTTTAGCTTGGTGGGAGCAAACACAAATATCCCGACGCCGACAAGGAAAAGCGCCCGTCCGAACATGGAGACGGATGAAACGAATGTTAAAGGTTCGGTTCCTTCCACTTGACTATGAACAAAACTCGTTAAATTCAAACCACTCGCTAGATTTTTTGTGCCCTTCTTTTCCCCAATTTCCTGCCATGGCCTCCAAACCTCCCATCAAGGGCAAGAACCAGTTTTTCGAGAAATTAGAGGAGGAACCGAGGGTGGAAGAAGAGGCGAAGAAAAAGGACCCGGAGATCATTCCCGAAGCAGAGACTTTTGTCGAGAAAGCAGCCGAACAAGATGAGGATGATGTCCAGGAAGTTAAGAAAGGCGATGAGAGTCCAAAAGAAAGTTTAAATTTGGCGAAAAATCTGGATTATGCTGATTTTGTTGAGAAGGATTCTTTAGGTGATGCAAAGTCATATGCCTTAGTGATAGTGTTTGACTCGAGTAAGTTACCGTCCCTTGCTACACTACACGATTGAGTATCTAAGAATGATATTTGGAATTTTGAGATATTTAATGATGTTCAACCGTTGGTTCAATCAGCTTTGGATGGATTTAACGTATCAATATTCGCTTATGGACAAGTTAATCCAGGAAAGAAGCACGCCATGGAAGGATCTAGCCATGATCTTGATCTATATGCTCGTTGTTTTGAGGAGTTCTTCAATTTAGCAAATTCAGATGCAATTGCCACATCTAGATATGGTTTTTCTATCACAATTTTGAAACTCTACAATGAACAGAAAAACATCAAAAATCCATTGGATTCTTTGAAGTTTCAAAAAAGAGGCCGGATGAGGAGCAAGAAGAGGAAGAGAAACTGGAAGTACAGGAGAAAGCGGATCCAGACATGACGAACTCGAGGACGAGTTCTTCTGAAGAAGAGGAGAAATGATGTAGGACAACTAGCGTGTAATTTCCTGGAGAAACGTGATCGAGTCGTTTAGATATCTTTTCGGATAGTTTATTCTATTTTAGGAAATTGAGCTTTATCTTTAATCGTAATATTTGATTTAGAATTCCGTTTGATTATATTAGATTTGATTTGTTTTATGTTATCTTTGAACAATTCTATTTCCTTTAGGAGTCAAAGCTATATAAAGGACGCCCGCTCTTTGTAATATTCAAACTATCATCAATTGAATTTCAGTATTACTTTGGAATTAATTTCCTGTTTATCGCTACCCTGTGTCACCATGTTAGCAATTTCGAATCAAAATTGATTGAAATGACTACACAGATAAATCTCAAAACATTCGGGACTAAATTAGCCAAATCAAAAAGTTTAAGACTAAATTGGCCACCTAGTCCTTTTTTTTATAACTTTCCTCGTCTTTTGGTCTTAATTATCCCTAAGCTAGTCATTTCCACAAAATTAGTTGGGATATAGGATTTAATGATTAAACGTAGCCATGACCAATGATACGTTGTTTGTTAATGGTGAGTGCTGGCTCGCAGACCACCTAAAGAAAAATACTTATTATTTGATCCATCTCCTTGACATGAGAAGCCCAATATTGAAAGCAGCAAGAGGAGCGATTTCGAGGATAAGATCTTATCATCCTCGCTCAAACAATCCCAATACTCGAACCGAGAACTATGTTACTGTATAACATGTAGATCTAGCAACGCTCAGTGCAGTGTTATCGAACCTTTCCTTGAGAATCCAACCCTAGCATCGACAGAGCGCTCCTCTTTCAATAAAATCCACTTGGCCCATTTCACAGAAAAAGTTTTACTTCTATTGAAAAATTCACTTTTAACTCTTGAATCGTCCAATGACTATACAAGTTTACAGGTGGCAACCAATTGAGGGTAGTGCAGGAGACTTTCATCTTAGTTTCATCGATATTTGTTAACTTAAGTCTCTGCATGATTGGTTTAGTTGTAGCTATTGATGAATATAGAGTGGAGAAACCGTCAAAATAAGAAAAATCTTAAACCTACTCATGTTTTGCTAATTCAGTCTTAAATTATTTTTTAATTTTATCAATTCAGTCATAAACCTTTTACATTTATGACAATTCAATCCTAAACTTATTGCATTTGTGCCAATTCAGTTCTTCCAACCAACTTTGACTGGTCGACGCTGACGCTGATGTCGACGTTAGCTGGCAACGAGGTGGACGCCGGCGTCGACTTGAACAATTTTTAATTATATTTAAAAAAAATTTCTTTTTTCATTTTTTTTCTTTTCTTTTTCCTTTCTTTTTTCTTTCTTTCTTCTACCTCTGAAGGCTAAGGCCGGTGATGCTCACCCCGTCGACGCTGGGTGAGGTCCTTGATCAGTCATGGACCTTCATGGTATCTCGGCTGTTGCCGCCTAGATCGGCTTGGATCTATCAAGATCTATCCAAGTGTGGGCAGTCCGACCAATGGGGGGCTGGTTGGGAGGAAATTTAAACAAAAATGACACTTAGATACACTTGAGAATATGTTCTCTTTAATGTTTGGTAGATTATTAGGTCCCTTATAGTAGCATTGAGACATAGTTACATCTGAAAGCCCATTGCTCATTGCCGAATCAGTTTTGATGTTCTCATCTCGCTTCAAATACCAACATTTGATTTTTTGATATGTTTCATGATTGTTTTTCGGAGCAATCCTATCTGACAAGAAACCTTAAATTAACTAAACAAGCACTTGATCAACCAAATGTGATAATTCATCATTGGAGGGAAGAAGCAACGTATAAATTAGTGGCACATCTTATTAGGTGCACACATATTGGGCTGAAGATCTACAACTCTTAGCGGATGCATGAATTCCAATTATCATATCATTTGAATATTCCAGAGTATCTCTAATTAAGATACTATTTTTAAGTTACACTTAACGTATTCTAAAAATTCAAAAAATAAAATCAGTATGTTTCAATGTCTTATTATGCATGAAAATAAGTCGCTTACTTATTTTCAAGCAGTAAAAAAAATTAATTTATGAGGGCTTGTATATTTTCTTAGGCAATAAAAAGAAGAGATAAGTGCACTAGAAGTTTTTAAATTTGTCACGAAAGTGCAATTGAGTCATAAAACTTTTAAAAAGTGCAACCAAGTCATAACAATTATCACGGAAGTACAATCTAGTCCTAAAACTTTCAAAATATACAATTAAATCCTAAAATTTGTCACGAAGGTACAATCGAGTAATAAAACTTTCGACTGATGCAATCAATGGAATGACTTGATTATATCAATTTGTCAAGTTTTAAGATTTGATTGCATTTTTTGAAAGTTTCAAGACTCAATTACACATTCTGACAAGTTTTAGGACTTAATTGCACTTTCTAAAATTTTTGGACTCTATGCACTTTCCTAACGAGTTTTAAGATTTTTAATGCACTTATCTCTAAAAAGAACTTAATTTTAGGCGAGATTACTAGTGTATCCATAATCAATTACTATGTTTTATTTATGTCATTCCATTACCGACCGAAGATAAAAGAAAAGAAAAAGAAATACAAAACAATGGGCAAGCACTGCATTTGAAAAAAGTTGTCTACCTATTATCGACAAAATAAATTTTATTAATAGTTTATATAGTGTAACCCTCTTATGTACAATGGTTGCTAGCTCACTTGGTGGTGATATTATTCAAGTTTCCTTATTTTCTATAAGTTAAACCATATTAATGCATCACGTGATATAAGTGTTGCGTAATAAAACTTAAAGTAGGGTTAGGGTTTGGGTTAGGAATTAGGGTTAGGGCTAGGGTTAGAGTGGGGTCATTGCTTTAGCCATTAAAGCTGCCACATCCCAATAATTCCATCGAGCAGCACACTCTACAAGTTTCTCAAGAGCCCTTTGACGTTTCCAAACGAACCACCCTAACTTCTGCTTATATGCGTATCCGTACTACGCAAATACTTTTATGTATACATACATGAGAAATGACTGAAAAATCCTTGAATAAGTTGCATATTCTGAAAAAGAAAGCCTGAACGCAGTTGCGTTCGCGCTTTGGACCTGCGTGGCTGCTTCATACCGTTCATCAATGGCTTCGGAGATGAAGAGTGTAGGAGATCAAGAGATTACATATGATCGTAGCTGGAGACGGTGGACAAGAAAAGAGAGGAAATGACTTGAGAACCTCTGTTCGTGTTCATGAACTTCTGCACTATCGTTTTGTTCTGATCATGTACATAGATATGCTCACTCTCGATCTTCTTTGTGGGTCGTGTGAACAATATGGAATTCTAGCAGTGGCATAGCGCAGTGCCGCTCCCAGCAAGTTCTCTTTCTTCCATGCAGCAAAAGAACCAGAAGAGGGAAAACTGGAAAAGGAAAAGAGAAGTCATAAGAAAATTAACTTTCTATAATAGATAAACAGAACCAATCCCTAGTTACGTCTCTGTCGTATTGATTAGCATTTTTGGTTAAAGAAATAAAGTTCCACAAAGCTCGCAGGGATTTACAATGCCCACAAAGAGTTTCGACATGTTTGCGACTTTCGATCTCTTGTTGATTTTTTTTAATACAACTTGAGGATGTATGGATCAACAATGAAAACTCGTCTGAAGCATTCGGAATGTGAGCCTTGAACGAGTGCATGACTGAGTCAACACGCCTATTTCTTCATCTCTTGCTTCTGAAATTGATCCATTTAGGCGTCCAGTCTTGGGCAAATACTTGACTACACACCCGTTCTAGGGTAGAGCTAAGTCAATCATAGTCGTCGATCATGTAAATTCATATGGGTCGCAAAAAATTCGATACGTACGATTGCATCCCGTCCATCCCGCCACATTGACCTAGCGGAGGTCCAATCAACACGGTCGATCCCGCTAAGGCTTTCAGATTCGGGCTTCCGCAGGCTTCAATCCGAGTCGGGTTACAGCCGGGCTAAAAAGCTCGAGACAGCACTCCACTAAGATAAAAACGGCTGTGTTCCGATCGATTGAGCGCCAGAAAGCTCACATGAGAGAACTAATAATGTAGCTAGTAGCTTTAGGGTTTTATTGGTATTATGTGGGGTTTGTATAATGAAAGGAAGCAGAGAAAGCATGGCATCTTCAGCTTGAGGCAGTAGGGTGAGGGCCAATAATGCAAGTGTAGACTGTGTAGTATAGGTGTCTTCAGCACCACCACCACCACCATCCATGGACATTGATGTGGCTAAATTTTTATCCTTTCCTCTTACTTTCCTTTTGTGTGTGTCTGTTTCTGTGGTCCCGACATGCTCGAGGTTACTGCTACTGTCCAAAGGATAACCATCCTTTGGATCTCTTTCTTGGTGTTAACTGTGTGTCCGCAAAACTGGTGTCCGTCTGTAAAATTCTGTGTCCTAGGAATGGCAGACTGCATCGTTCTGAAGGGCTGACGTTCTGAAGGGCTGCAAAGCTTGCGCCGTGCTTCTTTTTTGCGTATGTGTCTGTGCTTGTTGACATGTCTCCGAGACAGAAGCCTCGTTCATCATCGTCCCTCACCGAGAGCGGAGGGAAAATTCTTAGGATTTGTGTATTTGGGGATGCACCTATGATGCACAAGCTGTGGCTATGTTGCAGTGTTCTTCAGAGCATCGAAAAGTGAAAGCCCTACGTCGCCGGGACAACGCCTACCGTGAATACATTAGTGGTTAATGTGGTGATACCCTAACAGGAAAATTTGCAGGTACTTTTAGCTAGGAGTACATTATTTAGGTGCTCTGCAAGTGCCTTTTTAATTTCAACTCATAAGCAGATACATCTGCTTTCCTGTTTCGTAATTCAGGATAGCGATTACTTCTAAACTAGCTAACTATATTGTTCCTATGAGTACTGAGTAATTCCTCAGCTTCAATTAGTTCGAGATTTTTCAGCTTTTTCGCCCGGCGTCCTTTCAAGTCGAGGTTAGAATTCTTGTCTAAGACCTGCTTTTCATGAGAGTGCATGGCGCTGATTCATATATCAAGGGAAAGAGTGCCACGAACCATTGAAGCGTAGACGGCGAATACTGTTGAGCATGTTCCGGTGGGATGGCATGTCGGAATATTAAGCGCTGGAAAGATACATTGCACTCAATCCCTCACGATTTAAGTTTCTAGCAATGGCAATTGCATTCAAGCATGACATCGTATCAGAGCCAAGTCACAAGTTCAAATCTTATTTAAAAGCTCCCCTTATTTTATGTCCCGGTCCCGACATCTATGAACGCGATGCGGCATATCATACAGAGCTAGTCAATGGACGTGCAATAGGATAAAGTTCGGACATTATTTAGCGAGAAGCGCGTCTCAGAATCTGGAATAGGATAAAGGGGTTGGAAATGAGCAAAAGGGTGTTTGGTATTCGAATCTGGTTCCAGAATCCAATGCGGGGTAAAATAATGCATGGATCATGATGGATGATGCTCCCCTATTTCACTGTCTAGTGTGGAAAAAAAGATAGAATTTTTACGGTTCTCAAGATTCCAACCTCTTTCCAAGAAGCCGCTAATCTCTCTCTCTCTCTCTCCACCCCTTAATTATCTGGAGTTGGAATCCCGATGGGAGGAAGAATTAATTCTTCCCTTGTCGATCTTGAAGCAAGAGCGAAATCTTACACGGATCTATAACAAATCAAGAAGGGACGAAATCGAAATGTTAATTTAACTGCCATACACGATTTTTAAAAAGAAAAAAAAAAAGCAAAACCACTTTTTTTGTCAGGTCAGATCAGGTAAAAAAAAAAAAAACCACACCCCAATTGCGAAGCGATGCATGCGGGGAACCACCCATTTCGCCATTCGCCAGTGAAATCAAGCAAAGAACGGCTTTTTGGGGCTTTTTCCTCATTCTCCTCGGAGGACATGTCCGTTGAGTGGCTACAAGCTGAAATAATCTCCCCCAAAACTAGCCGCAACAATCTAATTTTGCTTTGCGGATGAGTCCTACTTTTCATCAAAGTGAACCCAGTTGAGCAGACGGAGTCTCCACAACGCGTGATACCGATCGATGCGCTCATCTGGAACGTAGGCCTACAATGCAGTTTTCCTCGGATGTATTAATGTGGTGCAGTGATTCCTCATCAGAACTAGTTGCATGTCCGCTCTAAAACTTACTGATTCACATGCGACCTATGCAGCAAACTGAATGAATAGTGTGACCGTATTTTTTCGGTTCCAGCAATTATGCCAAAGCTGCAGAAGCAAAATCAGGACTCTCAAGAGAAAAAGAGGGGGAGCCACCATTTGGAGTCAATTGAACTCCACAAAATCCCCTTGAACATCTGACGCTGAATGTATGGCTGCAATCTCATTTCATCATTCAAAAAATAGAAAAAATCAAAAAGATTATACTGCTGCAATTGCCCAAACAATGGATACTGCCACAAAAGGTAATGATACATTTGTCGCAGGTCTATTCCGGTCCGAATAGACTTAACTGCTCGGGCCGTACTTAAAAACAAAAGGAGGGCCAAAATTTCGCCAGCAAATTCAGATTCTAAATCAATTTAACCGACAAAAAACAAAGTACCAGGTAATCTCTTCCTTGGGGGAGAAAAAGAATCCTCAAGGTGACATGTCCGATAACAAGTAGCAGCAGCAGCTTTCGGTTTTCCTTATGAACGATTGTTGGCTTATAATGTCATAGAAGAATGTTCCACCCAAAGCACCGATATTACAGTTAGTGCCCACAAAAGCAGAAAGAAAAGGTGTGTAATCGAACCCCACCAACACATATTCATATTGTTGGATTTATTACTTTAGAATATTAGCAAGTTAGGGATATATGTGTAATTGCATTGAGCTTAACTCTAAGCCTATAAGTACTCTTTTTTTATCTCAGAAATAAACTAAGTGCTCTTTTATCACTAACATGGTAACAGAGCCAAAATTAAAACCTAAACACTAAAAAAAAAAAAAAAACACCGTCGTGAACCCTAGCCACCAGCCACTGTAGATCTCGCCGGCAACCTCTGTCCGGCGTCGCCCAGGGCCGGCGACCTCCCTCCGGCGTCGCCCAGGGCCGACGACCTACTTCCGACGTCACCCAGGGCCGGCGACCTTTGTCCGGCGTCGTCCAAGGCCGAAGACCTCAGATCTAGCGTGTCCTAGGCCCGGCGACCCTAACCCAGCGTCGTCCGGGGCCGGAAACACTAGATCTAGTGCCGACCAGGCCCTGAGGACCTCAGTCCAGGGTCGCTTACCTCCGGCGACCTCAAATCAGGGTCACTCGTCTCCGGCGCACCTCCGACGACCTCCATACAGGCTCTGAGGACCTCAGTCCAAGGTCACCTACCTCCAGCGACCTCAAATCAGGGTCGCTCCGCTCCGGCGCACCTCCGACGACCTCCATACAGGGTCGTCCCGCTCCAGCGACCTTCATCCAGCTCCGGCGAGCCCATCTGTTGTTGCCGGAACTCATCTAGGTCAGAAATTAGTGTTACTGAAGCTGTTTCTGAGGCTTAGGGCCATGTGGAATTAATATTTGGCTCCCGAAGTGGTATTTTGACTGTTCTCGTGAATGAGTTTTGCTAATTGTGGACGTTGGAATGTGGGCTGCATAGTGGCGGTTGGATTTGTAGTTGGCAGGTAGGGTATTGCTGACTTGTTGATGTGGAACTAAATTGTGATGATCTTCTGAATTTAGAAGTGATGTGTGAATACTGAAGTTGTGGTGGGTTATTTGATTACTTACGGGTCATGTTCCTAGTGATTTGTGGAGATGTCTACTAGTTCATCTACTGTTTCTTCGAGTTCAGGATCATTTGGTCCGTATCATAGTATGACCGGTTTACACAATACCCTGGTTAAGTTGGATGGTACCAATTATCCCTCTTGGTCAATGGCCCTTTCGATGTTTATTTATGCTAATCGTCAGTCTAAATGGCTTGAAGAAGACCCACCTCAAGATGCAGCCAGTTTAGAAGAATGGAAGTTCGTTGATGCTACTTTACGCACGCTGTTATGGGGAAGTATGGCTGAATCCGTTCGCCATTTTTTCATGGATTGTGCCACAGCACGTGAGGTATGGACTAAGTGCGCTTTGTTGTATTCTGGGCAGAATAATATGAGTCGAGTATGTGATATGTAGGAGGCTTTATTTGAAGCCAAAATTGGAGATGCGGAGTTGGCAGAGTATTATGCTCGTTTTATGTCTTTATATCAACGACTCAAGTCTTATTTTCCACCTGCTACCACGGTTACTCAGATGCAGCAAAGAGAAGCAGACATGATTACCGTGTTATTTCTCCGCGGTCTTGGTCCAGATCACAGTGCTCTTCATCAACAAATTACTTCTCAAAACACTCTCCCTTCCATTGAAGAAGTATATTCTAGAGCTGCTCGTTATACTCCCAATCCCAAGTTTTCAGTAATGTCAGACAGTAGTGCTATGGTAGCTCGTGGAGGTCAAGGGACTCGTGGTCGTGCTAGTGGTCGTGGACATTGGAATAATGACAACTCTTCCCGTGGTCACGGTCGTGGTTTTCACGGTCGAGGTGTTGCTCGTGGTAGTGTTAATAATGCTTCTAGAGGAGCACGAGGTGGTGGTCGAGGCAATCGTTTTTGTACTCATTGCCAACTTTCTGGGCATACTGTCTATTACTGCTATGACCTCCATCCTGAGCTGCGAGGTCTACACGCTTCTCTTGATACTGAGCCTTGGACTCGTTCACCTGGATCCTCTTCTGGACAAGATATAGTAGACTTGACTCGTGCAGAATATGATGATTTGGTTAGAGGACGGTCAAGTATGAGTGGCATTGTCCCTAGTCCCATTGCTACTTTAGCACAACACAATGATCCTACCTGTTTACTATCTAGTACCCCTACTCCTCGTCCTTGGGTTATTGATTCAGGAGCCACTCATCATATGACTGGTGATTCTCATCTTCTCAAATCTATCTCGTCTGTTCCTCCTACGTCAGTCACTTTAGCAGATGGTTCTCAGTCAAAAGTAGCTGGTACAGGTTGCGTGTCATTGAGTTCCTCTATCTCCTTACCTTCTGTTTACCACATTCCACGCTTCCCTTACAATCTGTTATCCGTTAGTTCTATTACTCGTGATCTTGACTGCGATATTATCTTTTCTTCGTCTTCATGTGTTCTTCAGGATCGAAAGACTGGACGCCGGATAGGTGGTGGGCGTGAAACTGGTGGATTGTACATCCTGGATCCTGAGGTTATTGCTGCCACTACAACAATTCAGAATAAAGCTATGGATGATCCCTATCGATTACATTGTCGCCTTGGTCACCCATCAGCAGACGTACTTCGACATTTTCCTTTTGTGTCTAGTTCAGGTCTTCAGTTTAATTGTGAAACTTGTCAGTTGGGTAAACACCATCGTATCTTTTTCTCCTCGTGTTTCGAGTCGTGCCTCCAAACCATTCGAGTTAGTTCATTCTGATGTATGGGGTCCTAGTCGAGAGTCTTCATTTGGTCTCCGTTATTTTGTTACATTTATTGACGATTGTACTCGTACAACTTGGTTATATCTAATAAAAGATCGTACTGAAGTTTTTCATTCTTTTCGTCGGTTTTATAATGAAGTTCGTACTCAGTATGATTATTCTGTTAAGTGTTTGCGTACAGACAATGCTCGTGAATACTTTTCTTCTTCTACCTTCACTCCATTTCTTGAGGCTCATGGTATTTTGCATCAGAGTTCTTGTGCTCACACTCCACAACAAAATGGAGTTGCTAAACGTAAAAATCGTCATTTGTTAGATGTTGCGCGTTGTCTACTTATCCACACTCATATGCCTAAGTCTTTTTGGAGCTATGCTCTTCTTACAACATGTCATCTTATTAATCGTCTTCCATCCTCCGTGTTGAAAGGAGCTATTGCTTATGCTCTTCTTCATCCTGATCGTCCTTTGTGGTCTGTTCGTCCTCGTATTTTTGGATGTGTCTGTTTTGTTCATTCTTTATCTCCTGGATTGGACAAATTGTCATCTCGTGCTGAAAAATGTATATTTGTGGGTTACTCTCGTACTCAAAAAGGGTATGTTTGTTACAGTCCTACTCGTCGTCGGGAGTACACTTCTGCTGATGTGACTTTCTTTGAAGATCAAGCATTTTTTGGTACTGATCATCCTCAGGCGCCGTTAACCATGGATCTTCTACCACCTTCCGCACCTACTTCTCGGCCGGAGCATAATGCTCCGCCAAATCTAAGATCACCAGCACCTCCTCCTCTTCAGGTCTATACACGTGATCCTCGCCTTATTTGGGATTGCTCATCTCCACCAAAAAGCGTTCCACCACCACCTCCTCCCGTCCAGGCTTCTGATCCGACTCCACCATCTCCTACCAGTTCTCCTATTGCTCATCGTACCAGGTCTCGATATCCTCTTTCTCAATTTGTATCTTATCATAACTTAAGCCGTCAGATGTCTTCTTTTGTGTCTTCTCTTGCATCTGTGTCTGTGCCAAATACTATACATGAGGCTTTGGCCCATCCAGGTTGGGCTCGTGCTATGGAGGAGGAGATGGCTGCATTACATCATAATAAGACTTGGGAGTTGGTTCCGTTGCCGGCTAATAAACAATTAGTGGGTTGTCGCTGGGTCTTTGTTGTCAAACATCATCCCGATGGTTCAGTTGAGCGCTTAAAAGCGCGACTAGTGGCGAAGGGCTATACTCAAACTTATGGTATTGACTATGATGAGACTTTTTCTCCGGTAGCCAAGATTCCTTCTGTTCGTATTGTTATTTCCTTGGCTGCTAGATTTCGGTGGACTCTTCATCAGCTTGATGTTAAAAATGCATTTCTTCACGGTGATCTTCATGAGGAAGTATATATGGAGCAACCACCTGGGTTTGTTGCTCAGGGAGAGAAGGTGTGCAGGTTGCGAAAAGCTCTTTATGGACTTAAGCAATCTCCTCGTGCTTGATTTGGTCGTTTCAGTGATGCCGTTATTACTTTTGGCATGCATCGGTGCAGTGTGGATCACTCAGTATTCAGCATGTCATCTTCAAAAGGATGTGTTATTCTTGTTATTTATGTTGATGATATCATTGTCACGGGAAGTGACGTTGAAGGTATACGACGACTCAAGCAATATCTACAGAAGGAGTTTAATACTAAAGACTTAGGTCGTCTTCGATATTTTCTTGGTATCGAAGTTGTCTATGCCAATGATAGTTTTGCTCTCTCCCAGCGAAAGTATACTCTGGACATTCTTAAGGAGGTTGGCTTACATGATGCTAAGCCTGGTGACACACCTATGGATCTTGGAGTGAGACTTGATAATGAACATGGAGAACTTCTTCATGATCCGGAGAAATATCGTCGGTTAGTAGGCAAGCTAAATTATCTTACTATTACTCATCCGGATATTTCATTTGCTGTTAGTATGGTGAGTCAATTTATGAGTTCTCCTCGCACTACTCATTGGCAAGCCACTTTACAAATTGTTCGATATTTGAAGGGAGCTCCAGGTCAAGGACTTGTGTTTCATAATCAGGGTCATCTTCATATGGCTGGTTATTCTAACCCTGAATCTTTGGAGGTGATAGGATATTCTGATGCAGATTGGGCTGGTTGCCCTATGGATCGCCAGTCCACTACAAGATACTGTGTTTTCCTTGGTGGTAATCTTGTGTCGTGGAAAAGTAAGAAGCAGACTGTTATTGCTCAATCTAGTGCAGAGGCCGAATATCGTGCAATGGCTAATGTTACGGGTAAACTTCAATGGGTTCGTATGTTATTAGCCGAGATTGGACTGCCTATGACCAGATCATCTACCCTTTGTTGTGATAATCAGTCTGTTATTCACATTGCTGGCAATCCAGTGTTTCATGAGCGAACGAAGCATATAGAGGGTGGACTGTCATTTTGTTCGGGAAAAGGTAAACTGTGGAGACATACAATTGGTGCACACGCGTTCCGAAGAGCAACTAGCAGACATTTTCACAAAGCCTCTTCGTCGTGGACGAGTTTCATATATTTGTCATAAGTTAGGTCTTTTTGATATGTACACTCCAACTTGAGGGGGAGTGTTGGATTTATTACTTTAGAATATTAGCAAGTTGGGGATATATGTGTAATTGTACTGGGCTTAACTCTAAGCCTATAAGTACTCTTTTTTTATCTTAGAAATAAACTAAGTGCTCTTTTATCACTAACACATATATATTCAATGAATTGGGGGACAAAAGACAAACGCATGCTCGTTCTATGCATCGATGTGCACATGCTTCACAAGAAATGGAACTACCAAAGGAAAGACTAAGTACAGGTTAAAACATGGATGAGCCAAGACACCCCCATGAAACACAAAAGCAAGGAGTGGAAAATCATTGAGATTTACGACAATGGCATCGTACATGCAAGGTTAGAAGCCAACTTTTACACATGGGGATAGGCAAATGTTTAGCATCAATTTTGCAAAAACCAAATTTACCAGCCAACTCTGTTTGAAGCACTCCCAATGCCTAGACTCTTCGAGCATGCTGTTGCAATAGCTTTTGTGTCCTTTGAGTCTCTATATATGAAGAAAGCAAGGCACTCTTCCTTCGAGTTTCCTCCAACTCTTTCTCCACCTTCTGGATCTACTCCAAGTGAACACAGACGAGTATAAATTGCGTATTGACAGCAACAGGATTTTTTTCCACCTACTTAGTCAAACTGCATAAGCATAATATGAATGTAAAAAAAAATAAAAATAAAAAACCTACCATCTCTTTCAGCTCAGTCTCTTTCTGCTCGTGCCCCTGACACCTGCATAAAAGCAACTAAATCAAGAATTACCTATCATAAACCAAAAAAAAAGAATTACCTATCAAACCTCCCAGAGGAATCATCTGAATTTACTTTCAAGCCTAAAAGTTAGACGGGATAGAGAAAAAATTTGCACACACTGAAACCAATGTGGCAAAATCACTCATTACAGTTTTAGAATCATTTAGTGGTGAACTAAGTATAAAGAGGCTTCTGACCAAAAAAAAGTATGAAGAGGCTCCAATTGGTTGCCCGGATATAGAGCCCCAATAGACCTACTTGTCTACCCGGGATCTGGTGATGTCTCCTAATGATATATACCTGGCTAGGCCAATAAATACCTGATTGGGGGGATAAGCCCAAATAGAATTTCTCCTATAAAAAACCACATTTTAAGTCGCATTGTTAGACTATAGAGTGTAAGATCGTTTGATCTCGAAATTTTACGATCAGACACTCAAGACTGTAGGTTTTGTAATTGGAGATTTATAGCACATAGGGGTGTCAGAATTGAACCGGAGAACAGAACCAAACTGAACCAAACCCAAAATTTCGTGCATTTTTGGTTTGGTTCAGGTTTCAGTTCGAATAATGAAAAATAACCATTTTTTGGTTCCAGTTCGGATACTTTCAGTTCGGTTAACAGTTAACCAAACTGAACTGATAGGACAAAGCCAGTGCTGTTGGAACACTCAGAAAACACCTCAGTATGCCGTCATACTAGATGAAACTCTGCAGGAGTCTCGCTGGCACTGACGTACGGCTATGGTGGTTCAGGCAACTGTGGGGTGTGCTGGTCGCTGCCGAGTAAGGCAGAAAAAGGGCAGATGACGGCTGTAGGACGCGAGATTCACCAGCGAAACTGAAATTTGGAAGCTGGTCGTCGAGGAAACTCACCAAAGGGCTGTGACACACCAAAGCGCTTCTAGTATCGTCCAGCGCAACTGGAGCCGCTGGATTGTCAAGGCGGGGCTGAGGTGGACGGGATTACTGGTTGACTGGTGCAGCGTCGTGAATCTGATGGAATCCGCCAGGGAAGCTGTGATGCGAGCTTGAAGTTTGCTCATCTTGAGCTGGGACGGCTTTGGTGCTCGTTGAGGATATCTGGAGTTCACTGGACAGAGGAGTTCGCTGAGCGAGAGCTGTCGATGCAACTGCAAGGATGGTGACGAGCAGGAGAGTGGGCGCTGATGTAGTGCGGCAAGACTCGGCCAGGCAAGGGCGTCACAGCTGGGCCAGACTGGCCAGGAAGGGACAGTGCGTGGGGGGTACTAGGTGACCGGAGGGCTGGAGCGGCAAGGCAGGTGGCATCGGTGGCCACCGAGGCTTCTGCTGTTTTCCTTGGAGAGAAAGAAGAGCTTTGCTCTCTCTTCTTGTCAATGTCAGAACGTGCAGAACTTTCTTTCTCCTTCGTCTTTTTTTTCTGAGAAACCCTCGTTGTGAAAGGCCCCATCAGAAAGAGACGAGGGCGACAAAGAACAGGACACAATGGAAGGTGAGAGAAATGGTATACGCCAAGGGGGGGGAAAAAAGAAAACCTTTGGAGAAAGAGAGGGGGAGATATGGAGACTCGGAGAGGATAAAAAAAAAGTTATTGAAAACCGAACCAAACTGGATTTTTGGTTCGGTTCATATTCAGTTCAAGGCCATATTCAGTTCGGTTCAACCGTACATCTTAATGGTTCGGTTTAGTTCGGTTTAAAACCGAACTGAACTGAACCGTTGCAACCCCAAATAGCACATAGGTTTTGAACAAACAAATTATTGTGAGAGAATTTGTTTCTTTAAAAATACTGTGGTCGGATTGTTGACGGTTATGGGTACCCGACTACTTTAGTGAGGTAGGTTTGGGATTTTACATTAAAACCCTTGACGGGTTTGGAAGATAATCAAGAACTATTGTGATGGGTGTGGGACAAGGTAAGTTGTCCCAAACTTTTGCTCCAAACCCATTCAGCTTCCATCCCTCGGGTCAACTTTTCAAGAGAGAACCTCAAATGATCGTGTCACATAATATAATCTGATTTCCCAAAGGTCCTACCCACAGCACATCAAACACTATGGACGCCTTTGTTTATGTTCCATCTTATATCTGGTCATTTACCAAGCAAAACAAAACAGACCAAAAAAAACAAAAAACAAAAATCCTAACCAGAGTGAATATAGACATTAAGATAGGAAAGGGGATAGTTTTGCATTAGTGGTCAGAAGTTTCATCTAAACCTCACTTGATCTACTTCCATAGCAGATGTCTGCTGATATTGAATGTGCGTGTGGACTCCCAATATGACAAACTCTCATGTTCTTTGCCAACACAAATTTCCACCTAATTTCTAAACTCAGGTTAAACATAGCCACTTTACCTCATAAAGAGTTGTACATTCTCCTCACAGATCTGATCTAAGGACATCGAGTCAATATGATTGGCTGATGCATCGTCTGAACCCTGCAATATGCATATTAGACGACAAAGAAGATACAGTTCAGTGACTTCAAGATGAAAGCAACCATCCATCATGATATCCAGAGAGTGAAAATCTACTCATCTGTCTAGCTAAACTTACATGAGCAAAGTAAAGATTGGAATGGACAATTGCAGAGTTACTTTGATTACAAAGGGAAGCGCATGAACTAGTCAATTATGAACGCAAATGTTTGAGGGAATTATGCTCCTCAACCTACAAGAAGAAAGTTAGATGGATGGTCTCCCCATAATGATTATCCAAAGCATATGGTCTTTTTTAATTCCTGAGGTATCATAATCAAATCTTCCAACCGTTTTGACAGGTGAAGTTAAATGTGACTGGATTGTTAGATTTGCTCAAACAACTCGATTTATCAAAAGAGCTATAATTTTATTTTTCTCTAAGCCCCAACACCACCCCCCCCCCCCCCCCAAAAAAAAGAGGGCTGTCCCTAACATCAATACCAATATCACCTTGCACACAAAGATATCATATTAACTAATTTCTGCATCTGGACTCTATGGATAACTTCAAAGATAGAAAATTATTTTGATTGGAGAACTTCCAATTTGTTTTAGAAAGATCATTGTTGCCAGGATCGCAAGAGGTATTTCCAACTTATGAACTGGAGTCGCATTAAAAATCTATTGAGACCTTCCAAAGGCAGACAAAAGAATAATATTACCTATGCAGACCAACTAAGAACTTGCATGACGACCCCCACGATGTACGATTTATGTCTTATAAGACACCACAATGCAAGCATATCACAAAGTGATAATCAAAGACATTCTCAGAAAAGCAGTCTAACCATGACATCTTGTTCCATTAGTTCGTAGAGTTATTTACTCGATCGCAGACATTTCTAAGGTTTCGAGTGTCCATCATGTTGATGGATCGTTTCTTGATGGTTTTCTAGTTTAAATAAAATCTTTCATTCCAAATTGGCAATGAAACTTCAATTGCGAATCCATACCAAGTTGTGAAAATGGATCATGTGTAAATGCAATACCCACGTTATGCACTGAAAGAGGAAAAAAGAAGCTAATTCACCACGCCTATGATAATTTCCTCAATACATGCAAAATCTACTCCCACCCATCAATCCATTACTAATTTAAGTTTTAATGACCTATTATAGATCAATATGATGGAAAAGGGAAGTCGGACATTGCCAAAGAGCATATATGCAGGTATCAGGCAACAAATCCATACAATTTGCTCACACCTATCCCATAAAAACTAGCCACACGAATTCACCGCAGTTATGACAAATCTTATTTGAGGAAACATTGATGATTGGTGAACTGCTAAGCCTACATTACACGCACTAGTACCTAAAATTACTATTGGAAAAATATATAAAAGATCATTGGGCCACGCGAGTTCTCCGTAATAATTATGACCCATTCCTTTAGCCAATTTAGCTCTTAATACAGGATCGTTTTTTGGTTTAGCCCAAGGTAATGTCTGTCTAACTCAAGATAATCTACTAGGGCAAGATAAAAATAGACAAATAGGGTATATACTGTCTACAGGAATAAGAAAAAAGATTATGATTACCCCACTTACCATTGCAAATCCAGCAATGGGCTGATTGACAGGCAATTCTTTGCGATTATTAGATTGCCCATCAATGAAACCCTGCCTGACATTAGCAGCAAGGCTAACAGCAGATGGATTTAGTTGCACTCCTTCATAGACACTGGCCAAGTGACGACTTTCTCTGGATTGTTTCTGCACATTTGTTTCTACCCCTATGGGACTTACACCTCCCTTTTGCACCTTCTGCGTCCTAAAACCAGGAGGTTGATAGCCAGCAAGGTGACAGTGGCCTTTCCTGTCTCAGAACAATCTCCACCAGGTCAAAAAAAACATAAACACTACTGACAGTGGCTTGTCGGAAGAAAACAATGGCCACAATAACATGATACATAGACAATAATTAAAGATGTTAATGCCAAAAACCACAACAAGCACAAAGCCAAAGCCAAAGCCAAACATGCATAGACAGTGACGGATGAAGTAACCAATTGACTGCCCTACATGGGGAAATGAAAAAAGTCAGTGGATACAGATCCATGAATGTTAATCCCATAGACAATACCAAAAACTTTCTTTGATTCAGCTTCATAACAACCTTTACGGTTTTACCTCCCTAATAAGTGACAGTGAAAGTTTCCTCATCACAGGGCATTTCAGTGATGGTTTAAGCAGAGCAGAAAAAGAGTACATAAGTGAAACGCATGTTGTCCGAACTACTGCAGGTAGTAGATAGGATAGGCGAGAATTCCAGAGGCTTTCATAACCCATGAAGTGGAGAAATAGACCGAAAATTTTAAAGCAGTCACTCTGCAGCAAAATGTTCAACCATCTGCGATTTATTGGGAACTAGAAAAATTGTAATTCCAGAAATATGCTTGAGAACACAAATGACAGGCGATAGCCAACATGCCTTTCTTATCCACTAATTTCTGAGATCACATTTATTAGTCATCACTCAACCAATCATGAAACATTATTAACACACAATTGTCAATTCAAGTGACTATAAGAAGAATAACTAACCAGTATTCTGAAAGTATCTGCTTCAGCTTAGTTTCCAGCCGTATGTATAGTGATGACCTCTCAAAATCTTGCTTGTCATGTGCAGGCTCTATAAAATTTGCCTCTAAAACTCCTAAAATGTGAAAAAAGAATCTGATAAATAATTAAATACTCCAACAAAAAGTCTTTGATGAAAACATAGAGACGGTAAGCACAATACCAACAACGCCGTATCCTTTTGAAGACCCATCACTGGTGACTTTCCAGAAAGGCTGAAGAATGTCATGAAACTCAGTTACTACAGTGACCATAAGGACCAACTCCTAATGAAATCAAAATAATTAATTATCTTCTCCCTAATGATGCAACCACATATTTCTGAGGTCAAAATCAAAGACTCATGAAATTGTTAGTGTTAAGTTTCGGAAAATGTTCAGTTACTTTGAAGGTGTAAAAACATCCACATATTGATCAAATGCAGCTCTATATTAATATGCATTGTAGCAGGCACTAAAACCCCAGGATATCAAAGTGCACATATGTTGATAGAGTAATTGAAAGAGCGTACCCGGATCAGGCGATTCTTATGGTACACATTAAATCCAGAAATTCCAATATCATCAATTTCTTTTATAAAGCCAATGGTTGTTTCCACAGCAACCTAAACCAAGAAAAAAGGCATTAAAGTACAATACCTCCTTAAAAGCTTAGCATACTAAAACGAATTATGCTAAAACTTATAAAATCCCTCTCAAACCCCTTGAGGACATCTACAAACTTTGCTGGAAACAACTGCCTTAACAAAGGCAGAAATTGTATCCTATTTGCACTCCGACATGGAACCGTGAAAATAGAGCATATTTTCGGAAATCGTATGTTCCATAGACTTGCTATATCAGACGTTCAACTAATTATAACCATTAAATTAATTGACAGTAATTGACCTAGACAGGCAACAAAAAAAAGTAAGTATCATATAACTATGTGAAAGAGGAAGAACAAAGAGGCTCATGAGGTAGAATTCATGAATTTAAAATTTTGACATCGCATCAATGAAAGACCTGCTCTATGATTATTGATAAATACCTGAACACTTTGCACAATGATGGCAGGTCTATGACTAATCAAAACAATCAAGTGAGGACATAACCAACGGCTGTGCTAACATGAAAGGAATCAGACCCAAAAGATGAAACTACAAGGTGCAGAAGATACAGCATTGTATGACAAAACAAACTACTGAAATAATGAGACACTGAGACAATCGGCAAGGAAATTCTTCAACCAAACAACACAAGATTTTCTCAAAAAACTCCTCCATGCTAAGTAAAACAGTGACAAATTCATGTGTGATTCCAGCAACTCTACAAAGAGGCCCTCCTCTAGGTTCTTCCTAAGAATCCATATCTAGTAAGACAGCAAATGCATTTCAATCTTAAAAATAGTTCGTTATCCACTTTTAACCAAAGTAAATTGACTCGAGCTAGTACAAAGAAACTGGTAACCCACTTGCTATTGTCAGAAGGAGCTCTAAAATGTTGTGGCAGCAAACTCTTGCACAACCAGAGCAGAAACAGAGATACAACTGTTGGGCTCATATTGATTTTTTAAGCCACTTCCTGGAAAGAATTTAAGTCTGCATTTGGCTCTACTTATGATAATTACTTATTCTACTCTCCCTCCGAAATTTGGATTTCCAACCAGAAGGAAAATAGTTATTTGTCGAAATTATGAAACCCTTGATTTAAATGACCTTCGTGTCAAGACATTTATGGAAACAGAGGTTCTCTGTTAGCAAATTTCAAATGCTAAAAACATGAGTTAACTAGAAAGAAAAGGCAAAAGTTGCTCCAAAAGAACTTGGTAATTATAACAATCTAGCAACAACAAGCAGATTCAAATTATCTTAGTTGCATCATGCACCTTACCTCTTTTGATGCTGCTGCGCCCTGGGGTTTATACGTTACTACCTTCGAGTATTTCAAGTCATCGGCAATGTTATACTGGTCAACTGGCTTCCCCCTCAATAGAATCTTGAAGTTTGTCAATTTCCGGAGATATAGCATCGAAGCATATGCCTAAGGAGAAGAACAAGTTATATGTATAATATAAGTGAGGCACGAGAACAAATACCATATTTTAACAAGATAGAGAACTTAGAAAGTCAAAGACCAACCCTCAATGAATAGCGCAACCGGTAAGATATATGTGCTTGGAGTACAGCTGTCTTTTTTCTTATTCTTGTCAGGCTTCCCTGATTTGCTTCGTCCCTCAGCATGATATCCTATTTAAAGATTTAATGGTTCACAAATTCAAGTATCATTGCAAAAAGAAACAAGGAAAAGATGAGAAGAATATATTAAATATATCTCTACATGCTCGCAATAAACTGGCCAAATTAGCACTATCAAGGTTCGACAAAAGTAACAGGCTCTGCAGGCAAGCTTTGGAGTTTCTTTCTTTATCCTGTACATATTTTGGATTTGGAGAAGTTATAGAAACGGCAGAAACTTATAGTAGTCTAAACTACTTGTAGTTAATTGAACTTATACATCAGTGAATGCCCCACAGAAGCAACTCTTTTTCTCTTACTTTTCGTAGCCTAGACTTAATGCCAACAGACAATTTGACAGTGCGTGGCCCAAAAAATGACCAACGGTCAAACTTCCCTTTAAAAGTGCTCATTTCAAAATCTTTTGAAGCTTTTAAAAAGTTCACAATGAAATCAAATAGGCTCAAGGTTCCCTTGAAATAAATAGTACCACGGAGAACTACAAAATATTCAACACAAAAAAGATAAGAAATAAATAAATCATTACTGGTTGATCAGAGGTACAGAGAAAGAGCCCGATGATTCCATAGGATCGATTTGCACAAACACTCCCAAAATTTCATCCAACAAAAGCAGGCCAAAGGGATTTGTAACTGACAATACGCATATAGAACACATGAAAATACTACATGGAAAACATATTTCCCATGTGCAATATACCTCATCGTCGTCATCAAAACTTAATTCATATATGCCTTCATCATTCAGCCACAAATTGTAAATAAGGACTTTTGTTCCATGCGACCCAAGATCCTCAAACTGGGAAAAGAAGATTCAATATTCAGGAACAACCAGAGAGTAGTTGCAACAAATTATCCTTCATAAGAAAAACAGCTCAACTCAAAAATAACGAAATTCTCCTCTCGAAGAATTTCAAGGCACAAGGGGTCAATACTTACCAGCTGCATCGACACGTTCCAAAATACTGCAATCGCATTTGATATTACAGGCTCCCAATGTAAAACTTCTAAAGGATTTAAATTCCACCATCAGACATTCAGTAACCAGATTTATCTTATCTCCCCTCATGCCACATGTTATATACAAAATACTCTGACACTCAAATTTATGTGGTCTCGAAGATGAGGCATTTAGGACGTCCCCATCATTGACTTACACCAAAGGAACATTATCACATGCCTTTTTGTTCTACTCTTTGGCCCAGTAGGGCCAGTACTTATTAGTCAGAACAGTACTAAGACGCCATATCCTGCCTCCATAACCTTTGAGATTAAGCAAAGAAGACAAATATCCCATTTTCAGTATCTCAACCATATGAAGCAATTGCCAACCAAATACAATGAGATTAAAAGTGCAAGTGCAAGCTTGGTCTAGCTACTTGCAAGCTATTCATTGCTTGAAAGCTACTTGAGTTATAAATTGTTTGTCACCAAGTTCAAGTAGCTTGAGTATAGTCAACGTCAAGCTTTACATCACTTGACTCCAGTAACTCATAAAACCTAGAAGAGCTCTTTAATATGATTCAAAGAAAATTGTTTCCCTATGCAGAGAAGAACCATAACATCTTATACCTTACCAAAAAAAAAAAAACCATAACATCTTATGCTATATCGAATTACTGTGTAGGGATGAAATCCGGAGATCTACTAAGGACTCGGAGTTTAAGCTCCAATTCTAGCAGGAACTTGACCATCATGAAGGTGGCTCAAATAATTTAAACCCTCAAATGAGACTAAGGAACTAAATTTCTTACCTTGATGAAGGAACAGCAGAGAGCAGGTAAAATAACAAACACGTAGCATTGGGAAGAAAGGAATGAAACAGAAAGCTAAAAAGCAAAAGATAAACCTGTTGCATTAGGTCCTCCTTCGATGCAAAGGGAGACCATTCAAGGATAGTTTGCAAGTTGGTAGACCAATCATCCTTTGAGCCATAGATTATCGGTTCAGTCCAGTGACCAGAGATATCAAAATCTATCTGCAAGATATGTAAAACCAAAACTGAATCAAAAGCAACAATGATTAATGACTATAATGAAAGGCAGGTGATCATAATGGGAGTAACGGCAATGATAATCATCTTTAGGACAACCATAGTTACGTATGTTGCATGAGGCTGATTTACAATGAGCCTGCTTGTTTGGGCTTTCTAAAAGCAGAAGGCATTTTATTTTGCCTTCCTGCCAGAATTTAACATAGTATCCAAATTCCACAAAAATCACAAAAATATTATTTGCGAATCTACGTGTCAACATTAGTATATTGTGAAACTTTCAGGTGTTTTAGACTAAGAAAAATAGCAACAAGATCGAGATTAAGCAAAAAGTAAAGGTCTATCCAAACAACATCAACAACACCTTTATCCCAAACTAGTTGGGATCGGCGGTCGATGAACCCCAAAGATTCATAAAAATAAAGCAAAATCAATCGAGGGAATAGAGAAAAATATGTAAAAATAAATAAACAAAGAGCCTACAATTAACGGTCTATCCAGACAACGCTTGAAAACTCTCCAAATTTTGCTTGAACCACACAATCCGTCTGTGAGCCCACACATTCATAATAATGCTTAGTGGCAGTTGTAGCTAAGAGCCTACAATTAAAGCTGATTAGAAATAGTTCTTCTCACTTTCTACTGCACCGATCTCACAGCCTGCCCTTGCACATTTCTCACACACCTCAGAATGGGCAACAGGAGCCATTTCCAGCATTTAGCAACCATCTTATGAACACCTCTACAAATTCTCACTAGAAGTTCCTGAATTGCCTGAAACAACCAACCCATCTCCCATCTCTCAAATCAGGAAAAACGCAACTGTGCAAACAAGGAACTGCATCATCTCCATCTACTAATCTGCTCTTGAAAGTTCCCTCTCAATGAAATACAGAACAAACAGTACTAGAACACGCACACTTCTACTCAGATTTGCTTCTAGCATGTTCTCCTCAACCCCTTCCCTCTCCCCACCCCCCCCCCCCACAAAAAAAAAAACTTTTGTCTCTCCCGACGCGTGAGTAGACTCAAATTGTTGGAGGGGCAATTGGCTAATGGTTGGGTATGTCTGAACATTTTCACCCCCCTCAGTTCTCAATTCTTTCTCCCATGATTAGTCAAAATTTTGAGATGTCTACAATTAGTAATTCCAACCTGAGTCCCCTCATTGCTACAGTACAACTAGCTGCCAAGGACAGACTTGATATTGCAGAGCCACTTGCTATGATAAACTTGTGGTCCCATACATCATTTCATGTAGACTGCGTGTGTGCTCCTGTTACACTGGAGTCAAGCTTTATAGAAACTGGCCTACTCCAAGACACTCCTTGGAGAGAACATATATACGGATCTGATCCACATTGACCTTTGCTTTCCACTAACAAAATGATAGAGCAATTAGTCTCTTAAGTTTTAGGAACCTAACAAAGCTCCAAAATCAGCTGAAATTAACAGCCAAAATTCCCATGAAGCTTGAAGCATATTCATAGTCCAATCTGGCAATTAGTCAGAATTATAATGCTTCTATTAAGCAGATTGATACAAAGTGCCAAGAGAGCCACACAGATGACGTGGCAGCAAGATAGAACTTACAAGGATGATAAGTAAATTCTCAGAGCGCAAAATTAATAGGGAACTTAAATAATCACCATCGGGACAATGACATCATCCTGCCCAGTTGTCCTCAAAAAGGTGTACGAGAGAAGCCCAATGCTTTGGGTTGCTCGGCTATAAGAAAATTAAAGAAAATATTAGTTTCTAATAAAAAGAACTGGTAGATTTCACACCAAGAACTGAGCAAGTAGAGAGGAGTCAACGATAAAAATTAATTTCCACGCCACAGACTAACCTATGCCTCAAAATGAATTTGAAAATTCACCCTTTATAGAAACCTAGCTGGGACCAAATTGGACATATTCTTCATATATGAAGGAAAATATGCACAAACAACAG
Organism: Rhodomyrtus psidioides; assembly: GCA_021437785.1. Lineage (NCBI taxonomy): Eukaryota > Viridiplantae > Streptophyta > Magnoliopsida > Myrtales > Myrtaceae > Rhodomyrtus > Rhodomyrtus psidioides. The sequence goes on along the minus strand of JAILYB010000040.1, from coordinate 2,883,512 downwards.
CAGAAGTTCCTAACATCATGCAACCACAACTTACATTCCTATGCATCATAGATTAAAAAAAGGGGGAAAAAAGAGTTGATTCTGGAAGTACTTTTCCAAGTGAAGCTACTGCTTAGCGATTCGATTAACTATTGATGTACTTTAATAAGCTGAACTTGATGATCATTGAAGAGAAGCCTATCAACTGCTAAGAGAAAGAGATCATGTTGAAAGCAAGTTGCCCCAAGAAGAGGTGAGATTAAGTCATAAACTACAATTAGTTTTGTTTCCTATATGCTCGTATCATGCAAATGCTAAGATTCCATTAATCAGCTTACGACTCAGGAAGTGTGGTTCCATAAAAACAAGGCAGCATAATAGCTCAAACTTTTGAAAAAGTTGTCCCTCGCTCAACTTAGCGAAAGACACGATGGAAGAGGGAAAAAGGGTATCAAATGAGGTCACAAGAGGAGAGAGATATGGACTTTATATGTCAAACTACCAATTTGAAGTCAAATAAATAACAGTCCTTCAGAACAAGACATGACACCAGATCCAATATGGTTGAATATGTGAAACAACCTTCAGAGGAATTGCGAAGTTGTTAATACTGGTTAAAGTCACTCAAACCATGAAGCAGTTCTTATATGTCATGTCATCTGACCTAACAAAGGACTTGGCATTAATAGAATAGAATCACAAACTTACATTTGTACACTCCTTCATATAACATATTACCGTGCATGATGAAAAAATTTGAATCAACTATGAGAAGTGTTGTTTAGTAAATAACGTATCAATTTAGACATTGGCAGTAATTAAAGTAATGAAGACATTGATGTATTGATAAAAAAGAAATCACATGGCACCAATAACTTACAGAAATGGAAAAATATAAAGCAAAGACAAGCATAACTTTGTACCAAATGACCACTTAGGTCTATTAGAATATATACATATTAAATCACGCCTTTTTCTAATAGCTTAAGCTTTTAGAGCAGTTGGCAGTAGTCCCACAAAATCTTTCATAGTATCAGAACAGGAGGTCCTGAGTTCAAATCCTTCCCCATTTGCCTCCCCAATGAATATGTCCACGCTCAATACTAGGCAAACGACTAGACTAAACATGAGGGGGAGTGTTAGAATATATACATGTTGAAAAGTTGTAAAGTTGTTTGAAACTTTGTGAGTCAATACCTAACTTAGGTGAGTCTATACCTAACTTAGGTGAGTCAATACCTAACTTAGGTGAGTCTATACCTAATTTAGGTGAGTCAATACCTAAATTAGGTTTCTTGCCTAACTAGGGTCTCCTTTCTCTTGTATATATATTGACCTTGTAATTACTCAAGAAAATGTAAGGAAATACAGATTTTTCCTTCATGGTATCAGAGCTGAGTTTTTGAATCCAGCTCCCACTATAGTGAAAACGGCGATGACCGGTGCTCGTAAGGACACCAATTTAGGTGTCGAGCCAGAGAAAATTTCAACTGATTTCTCTGGCCAATCGGGCAATGGTGGAGAGCAATTCTCCCACAATTCCAGCATGCTATTAACAGTTCACCGATTGAACGGTCGAAATTATTTGGAGTGGGCTCAATCGGTGAAGCTAGCAATCGATGGAAGAGGCAAGCTCGGCCACTTGACAGGCGAGGAAAAAGAACCAGAAAAAAGCGATCCGAGATGGAAGGCTTGGAGATCGGAGAACTCCTTAGTGATTGCCTGGCTGATCAACTCTATGGAGCCAGCAATTGGAAAGCCGCATCTATTCCTTCCGACCGCTAAAGATGTGTGGGACGTTGTGAGAGAAACATATTCTGATTTGGAGAACTCTTCCCAGATCTTTGAATTGAAGACAAAGCTATGGCAATCAAGGCAAGGAGACCGTGAGGTAACTATTTACTTCAATGAAATGGTTACTTTATGGCAGGAATTAGACCAATGCTATGATGATACATGGGAGAGTCCGGCTGATTGCAAGAGACAAATGAAGAGAGAAGAGAATGATAGAGTGTATATGTTTCTAGCGGGCCTTAATCGAAACTTGGATGAGGTGAGAGGTAGAATTCTCGGTCAGAAACCTCTACCATCCATCCGTGAGGCGTTCTCTGAAGTTAGAAGGGAGGAATCTCGGAGGCGAATCATGCTACGTGATTCAGAAACAAATGAGAACCCTCTATCCGAGAAATCTGCACTTGTAGCTCAGGGGTTTGATTCTGAAGAAGAGAGGAGGAAGAAACCATGGTGTGAACTTTGCAAGAAACCATGGCATACCAAAGAAACTTGCTGGAAAATTCATGGGAAACCGCAGAATTGGAAAAAAGAAGGCTGGAAAAAAAGGAGCAGTAATGGTCGCGCGTTCCAGGCGACAAATGAGGAAGAGCAAATGAAATCAGATTTGGTTCCATTCACAAAGGAACAATTAAAGCATCTGTACAAACTCCTTCAACCTCCACAACCTTCTTTAAATCCCTCTTGTTCTGTAGCCCATCAAGGTAATCATTTTTCTACTGCTTTCCTCATAGAAAATCCACATAAAAAAACTCCATGGATTCTTGATTCTGGAGCAACCGATCACATGACAGGTTGTTCAAAGCTTTTTTCCACCTATAATCCGTGTGCATGGAATAAAAAAATAACTATTGCAGATGGTTCCCTTTCGGCTATAGCTGGATTAGGATCCATCAAGCTGTCCTCTGCCCTCACGCTTCATAATGTCCTTCATGTTCCAAAGCTATCTTGTAACTTGCTGTCCATCAGTAAAATAACTTCTGATCAAAAGTGTCGAGCTAATTTTTTCTCATCTCATTGTGAGTTTCAGGACGTGACCTCGGGGAGGACGATTGGCAGTGCTAGAGAGAGTGGAGGACTCTATTTCTTTGAAGATGGAACAAGCTCGGCTAGACAAGTTCAGGGTAGTTGTTTCGAATCTATTACTGTTTATAAGGATGATGATATCATGTTATGGCATTATAGGCTTGGTCATCCGAATTTTCAATATTTGAAATTCTTGTTCCCAAGGTTGTTTTTGAATAAAAGTCCATCTTCATTTCAGTGTGAATTCTGTGAATTAGCCAAACATCATCGAACAAATTTTCCCTCTCAAATCTACAAGTCGTCTAAACCATTCTCTTTAATTCATAGTGATGTTTGGGGACCATCTCGGATTCCTACACCCTCAGGAAAGAAATGGTTCGTCACATTTATTGATGATCATACGAGAGCAAGTTGGGTGTACTTGTTAAAAGAGAAATCTGATGTAGAATCTGTTTTTAAAAACTTTTACACCATGATACAAACACAATTTCAAGTGCAAATCCAGATTTTCAGGAGTGACAATGGGAGAGAATACTTCAATAAAATTCTGGGACATTTTTTCTTGGAAAAAGGAATTATGCATCAAAGTTCTTGTCCTGACACGCCTCAGCAAAATGGGGTGGCAGAGAGGAAGAATAAACACCTTTTAGAAGTAACTAGAGCTCTACTCTTCACCACTAAAGTTCCCACATACCTATGGGGTGAAGCTCTTCTTACATCTACATACCTTATCAATAGAATGCCCTCTAGAGTGCTAAAGTTCCAAACACCCCTGAAAGTCCTTCAAAGGACCTATCCAACCTCTAGACTTACTGCAGCCTTGCCTTTAAAACTATTTGGTTGTACCTCTTTTGTACACATCCATGATAGAAATCGGGGCAAACTTGATCCTAGAGCAAAAAAATGTGTGTTTGTTGGTTATGCACCAAACCAAAAAGGGTATAAATGCTTTGATCCAATTTCCAAAAAAATGTTTGTCACCATGGATGTCACCTTTTTCGAATTAACACCTTTTTTTGGAGCTCATCTTCAGGGGGGGAAAGAAAGTGTAGATTCGCACAATTCGCACAACTCCATTATTGAGTCTTTTCGTCTTGCAGAATCTGAAAATCCTCTTCCAGCAACTCTTATACCTAATTTTGAACCAAATAATGGAAGTTCGGGTCTACCTATTTTGGCATCTCATCCTACTTGTGAGAGTAATAGGTGCGAAACTAGTACCAAGAATGCTGAACTTCCATCTTATGCTCAAGTCTACACGAGAAGAAACAAAACTCAAAGAAATGAGTCTTCTGCTCCTTTAGGGTGCCATGAGTCCGAACCAGGACATGACCAAAACTCCATACAATCATCAGGTAATGCTCCAACTCAATCTGTTCAACCTGATAGTCAACAAAATGATGAGCCTACTGATGAACTTGACATACCTATTGCTATTCGGAAAGAAGTTAGGTCTTGTACCAAACATCCTATGTCTCATTATGTGTCTTACGAAAATCTCTCACCCAATTTTCGTGCTTTTACCTCAACCTTGTCTTGTGTGGAGATTCCCAAAACTGTGCAGGATGCTTTACAAGTTTCTGAGTGGAAGGAAGCAATTCTTGAAGAGATGAAAGCTCTTGAAAAAAATGGAACATGGGATATGGTGGATCTACCCAAAGGAAAGTCCACGGTTAGATGCAAATGGGTATTCACAACCAAGCATAGGGCTGATGGGTCTCTTGAAAGGTATAAAGCTCGTCTGGTTGCCAAAGGATTCACGCAGACTTATGGCATCGATTACTTTGAGACTTTCGCTCCAGTTGCTAAGCTAAACACTATCAGAGTGCTCCTATCACTTGCAGCCAATCTTGATTGGCCTCTGCAACAACTAGATGTGAAGAATGCATTTTTGAACGGAGATTTGGAGGAAGAAGTATACATGGACTTCCCCCCAGGCTTTGACAAAAAGTTTGGGTCAAAGGTTTGTAAATTGAAGAAGTCACTATATGGACTGAAACAGTCACCAAGGGCCTGGTTTGAGAAGTTCACTCAGTCTGTAAAGAAACAAGGGTATGATCAAGGACATGCTGATCATACCATGTTTGTGAAGCATTCTCGTGATGGGAAGGTTGCAATTCTGATAGTATATGTTGATGACATTATTCTCACTGGGAATGATATTGCCGAGATGAACAGGTTGAAAAAATGTCTTGCTTCTGAATTTGAGATCAAGGACCTGGGAACTCTAAGGTATTTCCTTGGAATGGAGGTGGCTCGATCAAAGAAGGGAATTGTAGTTTCACAAAGGAAATATGTCCTGGATCTTCTACAGGAGACTGGAATGAGTGGTTGTAGACCAGCAGATACTCCAATAGATCCAAATCAGAAATTTGGAGACGACAAAGATGAGGTTCCTGTTGATACATTGAGATACCAGAAACTTGTAGGAAAACTAATCTATTTGTCGCATACTCGGCCAGATATTGCCTTTGCTGTGAGTATGGTAAGCCAATTTATGCATTCTCCCTATGAAAGACATCTTGAGGCTGTGTATAGGATCTTGAGATACTTAAAGAGCACACCTGGAAAAGGCCTGCTATTCAAAAAGTCTACTCAAGAAGAAATTGAAGCATACACAGATGCAGACTGGGCAGGGTCAATTACTGACAGAAGGTCGACTTCAGGATATTGTACTTATGTCTGGGGGAACTTAGTTACTTGGCGAAGTAAAAAGCAGAATGTGGTAGCCCGAAGTAGTGCAGAAGCTGAGTATCGAGCAATGGCCCATGGAGTTTGTGAGATGTTGTGGCTAACACGAGTGCTAGAAGAACTTCGAGTACCAGTGAAACTGCCTATGAAGCTGTACTGTGACAACAAGGCTGCAATCAATATTGCACATAATCCAGTACAACATGACAGAACTAAGCATGTTGAGATCGATAGACACTTTATCAAAGAGAAGATTGATGCAGGAGCTATTTGTATGCCATTTGTGCCAACAACGCAACAAACAGCTGACATTCTTACAAAGGGACTGTTCAGACCTAACTTCGAGCATCTCATCGGCAAGTTGGGCATGATAGATATTTACGCACCAACTTGAGGGGGGGTGTTGAAAAGTTGTAAAGTTGTTTGAAACTTTGTGAGTCAATACCTAACTTAGGTGAGTCTATACCTAACTTAGGTGAGTCAATACCTAACTTAGGTGAGTCTATACCTAATTTAGGTGAGTCAATACCTAAATTAGGTTTCTTGCCTAACTAGGGTCTCCTTTCTCTTGTATATATATTGACCTTGTAATTACTCAAGAAAATGTAAGGAAATACAGATTTTTCCTTCAATACATATTAAATCACGCCTTCTTCTAATAGCTTAAGCTTTTAGAGCAGTTGACAGTGGTCCCACAAAATCTTTCAAGGTCTTTACAAACAGCACCCATTATTAAGAAAATAAGCATGCCAAGGATACACTAAAAGTAAAGATGTGTCAATTACCCATCACGAATAAGCATGCAAAGGATTCAGTAAAAGTAAAGATGCGTTAATTACCCATCACGAATAGCACGAGTGAAAACAATTACATCAGCACCTAGTCTCATTGTACTTGTCTTGAATCCATTTCCATCTGGAAATACATCCTTGTGACCATGAGTGAGGACACAACCATTATGATAAATAGTATATTATTAAAGAAAACTAAAAGGCAAATGGTATGACAGAAATTGCCAGACTAAAAGGAAATCAGAAAAACGTTAGAACAAGTCATAGGAAACTTTCAAGGAATCAAAAGGATGCAAAATGAGAGGAGAGCATCAGTTTGGTTCTACTATGCACAATGTTAGTTATGAATGCTCGTAACTATTCATACTAGTTGGCTTTTCCTATATTCTAAGATGGAGATGAAGGCCACTGCTTTTGCCATTAATAGCTCAATAATCTCAGCCCATGACAATACCTGTTCACTTTACAAGCACAGTTTCTTATGTCCCCAAAGAAATGAGGGCAGAGGCATGACGTGCATATAGAGATCATCACAAACGGAAGCATAAAAGTAATCCATAGTCTCAACATGATTGACCATAGGAGCTAAAGATATATCACACTTCCCTAGGTTTAAATATCAGTAAGTCTACCTCAGACTCGACTTATGCGAGCATTTCACTCATATAACTCGGTCAGAACAGCCAATGAGTGAACCTCAATGCTGCTTCCATAATTGATCAAGAAACCATACTTCAGTGCAAAAGGATCGAAGAGCTGAATGAGCTCGAGGAATAATGAAATTAGGGTTGAAGCAAAAGAAAAATCCTTCATTTAGATCACCAGTAGGTAAAAGGTGAACACAGTTCATGTCAATTACACTGTCCAATTGTCGTGTTCGACTTCTTTGAAGAATACCCCAAGCTCATGCATTTTCTGATACCATTTGGATCCATTCCACCTCCGTCATCTGCACAGTTATGGCAAAATAATAACTTGAACATATCTGCAATGCATAGACCACCATTTGAAGAGTGAATTATGAGGTCCCATACCTTGAATCAGTAATGCCGGGGAGTTGTCCTTGAAGGTATCAACTTTGTCAACTTTCACCACTGTTGCCCCATTACGTATCTAAGGATGACATTGGAAACGCACAATCAGTCCCAGCCATTAATGGAAAAACAAATCTCACATTGAAAACGCACGATTCTTTCTAACACCAATCTTTATTTCCTTGATAAATCTATAAACATGCAAATCAAATTAAATCAAACGTTATGATCCAGTGAATGCCACATACAAAATTTCAAAAATGACTCCCAAAAAAGAATCTGCTGCTGAAGAAAGACATTTATACCACAACCACCAACAGTATTGACATCTAAAAGACGGAGCACTAAGAGAGTCAACATTGATCAACAACATAGAAATCAAAGAAAGAATCTGCTGCCGAAGAAAGACATTAAGACCGTAACTACTAACAATATTGACATCTACAAGACGGAGCACTAAGAGAGTCAACATTGATCAGCAACTAGAAATCAAATGGTCCCAATCTCTTGGAACCTTCATTTTGATGATAATTACACTATTTCCTTAATGATTAATAATTCAGAACGTTTCTTTCTTTTCATGATGTACAAGCAATTTGCAACACTGGAATTAAAGTTCTAGATGATCCTGTACAGAACAGAATCAGAACCCACAAGATCGGATATCAATGTATTCACGGTAATAATTGATTAGAGCACCACCCTCCAAATCAATAAATAAGACGCGACTTTGCAAGAGAGCCAATAGGTAAACTTTGTATAGTATCGAAACCATAAAAAGCATAGTCAGACTAAGCTCATCAACATCAACAACACTTTTATCCCAAACTAGTTGGGGTCGGCGGTCCATGAGCCCCAAATATACATAAAATAAAAGCAAGATCGATCGAGGGAAAAAAGGTAAATATGTAAAAATAAATAAACAAAGATAAATATATAGATAAATATATATATGGGGAAAGGACTAAAAAGGACAGTCAGGAAGATGGAAATTCTGCCCCTCCACAATACTAATAGCCTTCCTCCACTTCGTCCTAAGACAAACCGTACGCCAATCTATTTCTCACTCCATTAAATTTTGTTTTACTACTTTTCCCCAAGTAAGTTTCGACCGACCTCTTCCTTTCTTCATATTATGCTCTCGGAAGCAAACTTCTGTTCTTACTGGAGTATCTAGGGATCTTCGAAGAATATGCCCAAACCATCTCAATTTATGTTCTCTCATCTTTTCTGCCACCAGTTCTACTCCAACTTTTCGTCGAATATCTTCATTCCTTATTTTATCCATCCTTATATGACCACACATCCACCTTAACATCCTCATTTCTGCTACTCCCATTTTATGCTCATGTTGCCTCTATGCTAGCCAACATTCAACTCCGTATAGCATGGCAGGTCTTACTATTGTTCTATAAAATTTTCTTTTTAACCTAAGAGGAATTTTGCGATCACACAAAAATCCTAATGCACTGCGCCATTTCATCCAACCTGCTCTGATTCTATGGCTTACATCCTCATCAATCTCTCTCCCCTCTTGCAATATTGATCCCAGATATCTAAAAGTATCTTTCTTGGGTACCTCCTGTCTGAGCATATTAACGGCTTCTTGATCTCCTCTTCCTACCATGTCGAACCCACACTTCAAGTATTCAATCTTACTTCGACTTACCGTAAATCCTTTAGACTTTAACGTGCTTCTCCATAATTCTAATTTAGCGCTAACCCCAACCCTGATCTCATCAATAAGCGCAATATCGTTTGCAAATAGCATAAACCACGGCACCTCTTCTTCGATATCTTTTGTTAGCTCATCCATAACCAAGGCAAAAAGATAAGGACTCAAAACATAACCTTGGTGTAAGCCTACTGTAATTGAAAAATAACTTGATATATCATTACAAGCCGTCACACATGTAGTAACACTGTCATACATATCTTTAATTGCCTCTACATATTTTAAAAGTACTTTTTTCTTCTCAAGAACCCACCACAGAACCTTTCTTGGAACCCTATCATACACTTTCTCGAGATCAATAAACACCATATGGAGGTCCTTCTTCCTTTCTCAATATCTCTCCATCAATTGTCGTATCAAGAAAATAGCCTCCATGGTAGATCTTCCTGACATAAATCCAAATTGATTGACAGAAACCTTGGTCTCTATTCTCAAACGATGCTCAATAACTCTCTCCCACAACTTCATTGTATGGCTCATAAGCTTAATGCCTCTATAGTTGGAACAATTCTAGATATACCCCTTGTTCTTGTAAATAGGCACAAGTATACTCTCCTTCCATTCATCAGGCATCTCATTAGTTTGGAGGATCTCGTTAAAAAGGCTAGTCAACCAACTTATGGCTACATCCCCTACGCATCTCCACACTTCAATAGGGACACCATCGGGTCCCAAGGCTTTACTAGTCTTCTATGGGCACTATAATTTAGAACAGCAAAGTCAATTAGAAAATAAAACAATACGAGCCCAACCCCAAAGAAATGGACTGAAAAAGCACAGACTAGGTGAGCGGAAAAAGGTAAATAGCAACATATATGCTTTCAACCAAAAAGGTAAGCTGACATTTGGAATAAAGCCAATAGGTAACAATTTGAAACCAGAAAAAGCATCTTTAGACTAAGCTTATTAGCCCTACATTTAAGAACATTTTAAGTCAAGTAGAAAATACCATTGAGACAACCACAAAGAAAAAGACTAGAAAGCACATTCAAGATGCATGGAGAAAAGGATTTCTGGATCAATATAGATTCCTTTTGACCCAAAGATTAAAAAAAACAGTTAGATTAAATCCACATAGATCTTGCCGGTTGACTACCAAAACCTATCATTTATCAGGAAGAATCGACAAATTATTTCATAGCCACAAGATACTAAATCACTCAGCAAGGGATTGAAGGACCTTCTTCAAGTGGACACGAGTTAAAAAATTCGAGGCAATGGTCAACTCATTATTTCTTCATGATTTCTAGTTTTAGTGCACACGACCTCCCCCTCTCCCTGGCTATCTCCTTAAACTGATTTTTGACCTTTTTGCCTCCTTTGGAATGTATCCGCAAATGAAGGTTTTGTCCACTTATAATGTGAAGTCAGCATTGTGGTAAGTATGACACATGCACCAACACCTTTGAGAGCAACTCTTGTCATGTGATCCCTATTTATGCTGATCACAAACTCAACAGAACAGCACCAGCAACCAGATCTTGGGTAAATTAAAATCACACCCATCAACAAAAGAAAAACTGGCTAAGTATACTTTGATTTACTCAACCAATGTTTAAAAGCCCAAAGTGCTTCAACCATGTGCAAATGCAATTATGATTTCTTACTTAGATAATACTTTTGGAATTCTACAGTTTCAAACATGCTTATAACCAAGAGAACAAACCAAAGGTTCTCCTCTTCCAGCTTTTTGCTATCAAGGAAATTGTATTTAGCTCGCTATTAGACACACTCATACACATAAGAAGAATCTACAACCTGTTACCTGTACAAGAATTTCAACAAGATAACTCTTTCGCATACCTCATCTACAGCATTGTCCAGGAGCTCGGCAATTGCTGCAGAAAGGAGGTAAGAGAAGGTAAACCTATGAGACTACATAGAAATTAAGAATTTCATCAACACTAAACAACAAACGACTAATATAAAGTCTGTCCCCAATCAAGATCAATCTCTCGAACTTTATATACAAACCTCATGAAAATGAAAACAAGGATCACCTGTTTGCCAACTGTAAAATAAAATCCTCATAAATCAATAAGAAAGTTTGTCTTCTTTGGTTAACTTAAAATTGACTTGCAAATGCCCATCTATGAGGACGAAGGAAAATTTCTATGCCTTCTCGCTGCATAAAGGCAATGTAGGGAACAAGATGGAGCAGTTCTGGATAATCTAATATCCTCTCTTCCCCAGCAATTGGTACATGAGCTTCTCCAGTAATTCAGGAAGCCCACGAATGCGAAAGATGACATGCTCTTCAGGAGCAAAACACAAGAACCATTACGTAATAAACAACAATGCTCCAAAAACTGTGTTTAAAAGGTCTCCAGCTAAGCTCCTGATTAGCCATAGTGGAAATATACACAAGCAGCATTGTATGTCCTACATGCCAGTGGATAATGAAAATTTTACTACGGACAACTTAAAAAATCACCTCCAAACGCCCATTTGTGAGAAGTTGCGTTCGAATGAAGAAACTTGGGATGGACACGAGCGTGTTCCAGCAGGCCTGCACATTAAAAGAAATCACATCAAGCACACACAAACCTAGCCGCATGCACAAGCTAAGAGGCAACCGAACAGACCTGAATCAGAAGCTAGCTTCATATTGGGCGCCACCGCATAGTTCCCGGCTTTCCAGAAGCTTCGAGACTCTAGGTTGGGGTTGGCGGCCGGCGGTGGCGGTGGCGTAGCAATCCCGGTTCCCCGTGCACCAGCAAGAATTGCTGCGTTGATCGCCGATGTACGGTCATTGTCAACCTGTTTCGCTACTTCTACAGACCCTTCGTCGTCGCTGCTCCCGATTTCGACCACCTCGGGCGTTCCCTTCTTGGGCGGCATTCTAGGAACCGCTAATCACGATGACTTCCGCGGTCGGGGCTGCTGGTTCCAACCGGTGACGGCCAAACGTTGAATTTCGCTCGAAAGAAGAGAAACGTGCGGTCGCACGACGTAAGCCAAATGTGCCGCGAGCTTCTGAAGCTGAAGAGACGCATCAGAGCAAAGGCCAGGTACTTCCCTCCGCCGTCGCTGATCGAGGACTATGGCAAGTGAAATTGGTCGACCGGCATGCCTGCAGGGAGGAGAACAGAGACGGAGAAGGAGCGTTGATCGCAAACTGTTAGTAGAAAACGAAAGCGAAGGGCGTGGAGATGTAAGAGAGACTTGTAAAATGTTATAATAATGCATAGCCATGGGTCGATTTTGGGCCAACCGGCCCGGTCAAACCCTTAACCGGCCCATTGACCGGGCCAGCTGGTTCCAAACCAGAACCGGCCCATGCCAAGATGGGGAAATCTGATTATCCACTCAATCGATCAAGAGGGACAATGACATAAGGGCCGGTTACGGGTCCCCAAATACTTGAACCGAACCAGAACCGGCGGTTCCAGGCCGATTCAGAACAGGAAATAGAGCTGGTACAAGAAAAAATTAATTAAAAAAAGGGAAAGAGCCATCCCATTTGACGTTGTCACTCCCCTCTTTTTCTTTCTTTATTGGGATAATGACACAAATAATCCCTGAACTTTGGCTCAATATGCGATGTGGTCCATGAACTTTCAATTTGTTCAATGTAGTCTTTGAACTTTAGCCAAATATGTAATTTGATCCCTAAACTTTTGACTTGTTCTATGTAGTCTTTGGACTTTTCGTACATGTTCAATATAGTCCTTGAACTATATGAAAATATTCAATGTAGTCCTTCCATTAATTTAAGTTAGGGACAATAATGAACATTTTCATAAGGTCTAGGGACTAAATTGAACATGTACGAAAATTACAATGATTACATTAAACAAATCAAAAGTTTAGAGATCAAATTACACATTTTGGCTAAAGTTCAGGGACTACATTGAACAAATTGAAAGTTCAGGGACCACATCGCACATTGAGCCAAAGTTGATGGATTATTTGTGTCATTTTCCCTTCTTTATTAATTTGTAAATTCTATCGTAACCATTATAAATACCCCTTCCATTTCTCTTTTTTTTTCCACAACTTCTCTTAAATTCTCTCAATTCTCTCAAATTCTCTCAATTCTCTCAATCCGCTCAATTTTCTCATTTCTCTGAATTTGTTTTCCACTCAATTCTCTCAAAAAATGGCAAGTGAAAGCAGAACTAGTGACAAAGGCAAGAACAAGATGGGGAAATCTGATTATCCTCGTGATAATACATATTGGGGATTCGATATTGATTATATCAACATATTACGCCTCAACACAAGAAAGTCTTCATCTTCCTACCGGTATGGAAGAAATGCCAACAGCAAAGAAGCCGGAACAAGAGTTTACTTCCGACGTATGGAACCACTTCATGAAGAGGGAAAGATTTAATTTTGTAAACATTGTGGGGGTAATGCATGAATATAAAGGTGGAGCTGGCTATGGAACATTTAAACGGCATCTTATGGCAAGATATCCAACCCAAGCGGGAATTGACACCAGGCAAAAATAAATTTTCAAGTACGCCAATCCTAACACTCCTCCTTCATTTCGTTATAATGAAAAAAATTATAAAGAAGAATTAGCTAAATGTGTTGCCGTTGAAAAATTATCATTTCGTTTTGGTGAAAATTTTGGTTTTAATCGATTTATACAAACTGCATGTGCTTCACAAGCAAAATGTGTTTCGAGAAATACATTTAAACGAGTAGTTTTTGAACTTTATAAAAAAGGAAAAAAAAAGATTTGCAATTTTTTTGGCAAAATGACAGCAGAAGTGTCAATATTTATGTACGACGCTCACTTTAGTGCCAATATTTTTTTTCAGATCACTTAATTGCCAATTTTTATAAAAAATAATTATTTCAATATCAAGTCCAACGTGGCTTGCCGAAAATTACGCGTCGTGCATATGTGGCTCGCCAGAGCTTCCACGTCAGGAAAAAATAAATTGAAAATCAGTGAAAAAATCACTTAATATTAAAAAAGTAAAAAGTAAACTAAAAAAATGCCAAAAAAAAAAATTGGGACATTGTTGCAACGGCGAGGGGTGTGACCCTCGCCGCCGCCGCCGCCGCCCCCACCATCGCCGGCAATGGCCGACGAGGGGTGGGGAATGGTCGAGAGCCCCGGCGACCCCCGCCGAGGCCTCGCCCAGATCTAGGCGAAGCCGAGCCACACCGTGGAGGGGCCCGACGGCCTCGCCCAGCTACGGCCAAGCCTCGCCAAGCCGACGCAGGGCGAGGCCGGTCAGGCCTCGCCTCGGGTCTGCGAGGCCGGCCGCTGCCGAGCCTCGCCAACCCAGGGGAGGCCTTAGTGGGGCCATCCCCCACCATCGCAGGCAAAGGCCGGTCGAGACCCAAGGGAGGCCCCGGCAACCCCCCTTGGCCATTCCCTACTACCCCTCGCCGGCCATTGCCGGCAATGGTGGGGGCGGCGGCGGCGAGGGTCACACCTCTCGCCGCTGCAACAGCCGTGAACTTTCTTTTTCATTTTTTTAGGCTATTTTACTGTTTTAGTTTAATTTTTTAAAAAAATAATTATTTTAATGGTTGAAAGTCCACGTGGCATCCACGTGTATTTGATTTTTTTAAAAAAAAAATTGACACGTAATATTAAAAATTAAAAAAAATGACATGTGTATCGTTTGGCCGGAATTGGCACTGAAATAATCATTTTTTGGCAGGGATTGGCACTTAGGTGATCATGTTTTCTCCTATGTAGCACTTAAGTGATCCAAAAAAAAATATTGGCACTAAAGTGAGCGTCGTACATAAATATTGACACTTATGCTGTCCTTATGCCTAATTTTTTTTTTATGAATTTTAATGGATGTGTGTATATAGGTAGCGATATTTGAAGTGATCATTGGCAAAGTCATTCTTATATGGGTATAAGATGTCATTGGATAGATAATGATTGGAATATTCAAAAAAGAGTTATTACATTTAAAGTTTTTTATGATAGGCATACTACCTAGCTTTTTGTTCTTTTTTTTTTTTTTTTTTTATAATTAGCACAAGTGGAATTTAAAATCACATAATAAAACATAGGATCCTCATTAATTAAAACACAACTGATACATAGAAAGTTCATGCGAGGTCGTCACAACTATCACGATACGACAGAAAAGGGAACATAATAAAGCCACACAAACAGCTAACCACCCGCAGATAGATATGACCCCAGCCCAATCGTCCACTACGCCCAAATCACTCTCCTCCTCAGGCTCACCACCTTCATCATCTACATCGACTCCACCACCATTACCACCATTACCTCTAAGGTCTGGAATGTATAACCGTCCCAGCACGCGGTTCTCTTGATTAAGATACCAAGTAGTAAACCTATATGGGACTAGTATCACTCGCCCCACGTTGACCCAAACCACTAATGTCTGCTTAACAAACACGGAATCACAGCAGAGAAACACAACATCGATCCTCTGTCTAGGACTCGAAACTAACGAGAACGCCATAGCGGTGATGTGGCGGGAGGTCCATGACTAATGGTTTGAAAATATAGCAATAGTGAGCTATCGCCCATCAAGAAAAACACCTGAATATTACAATTCATAATATAAATATGCACGACACCAATTTATCCGAAGGTGTGCATTTTTAGTAAGTTTATCAAAGGAAGTGAAATTGGTAATTCAGTAAAATATACTTTCAATTTGACCCAAAACGCTTTTATAATTTGTTGGAATAATTAAATCTTTCATGGTATCAGAGCAGAAGGTCCTGAGTTCAAATCTTTCCAGGCCCCTATTTGCCTCCCCAATTAATATATCCACGCTTAGTACTATGCAAAAGACCAGACTAAGCGTGAGGGGGAGTATTGTAATAATTAAATATTAAATCACGCCTTCTTCTAAAAGTTTAAGCTTTTAGAGCACTTGGTAAGTGGTCCCACCAAATCTTTCATTATTATAACAACGACTTCCAGGATTCGATCGCCGGTGATCTTCGAACCCTTTCAATTCTCATATCGCCATGCTAAGGCGTTGGCAATGTTAAATGACGCTCTTTTCTTTTTATTTAACACCTGACACATGACAGTTTACTCAAACAAACAGGCAGTCACAACAAGAATGAATTTCACACGGATGATTATGCAATGCATTCATGGATATGTAATTATGCATTTATCTCAATTTTAATCATTTTTCCATTCACATTTCACAGTATTCCTTGCCAAGAACCCACGGACTCCTCCCCGTCATCTGCGCATGGCAACTACCAAGCTTACCGCATTGGGCATCTCCAACTCCAAAGGCTTCCCTGATCACACGACGAGGCAACCTAGATCACGTAGCAAGGGCTTCCCAAACACCTGAGGCTCCACCCGAACTCAATCCTGTGGGAATTTCTTTACAACCATTTTACTCCATGATCCATGCACACATGTACTTAAATGGAATGCCATATGCTCATGCAACATGCAATTCAATCAATTTACCGCAAACATCATTCACGTTGACCATATCTAATATAATAACATTCTTTATTCCAAAGTTGAAATCATGGCAAATTTAGGCCCCAATTGACCATGATTAATATTCTAAACGAATTTGAATAATTTTCCAAAATTCACAGTACATTAATTCATTCAGTGTAGGTCAACTCTCGTTTAAGGTCATAGGACACGAGACTCACAGATCAAGGTGTTCTGTCCGATTTTTGTGATTTGCACCTTCAAGGATAGTCATACACAACAAAGGGATTTTATACTTTAGTCCAAGCAAATCAGTTCCAAAAATCACCAAATTTTAGTATGTTGTATTTAAGACCTAGATCTACAACTTTCATGATCAGCTTCAGAATTAAATATTTTTATATTTTTCATGAAAAATTGTAGAAGCAGCCCAACTTTCAGACCTAGAAATAGAACTCAGTTAGTTAGAGACATGGTCATAACCTCAACTTAAGATGTCCCAAATTTTTCCAATTTAATATATGTGTCAGCTTAGGATATTAGCACAAATATTTTATTTGACCAGGAGACGTACAAGTTCACAAAAAGAGATACAAAAATAATTAATCTCGGAGGTCAGATCAGACTCAAAACAGGACATGCAGACCCGAGAGGGAGTAAAATAAAAAGTCAAGTATCATTTGTTCCAGAATTTTTCCATTTAATATATATCATAGTTTAGGATGTTATTGGGTTGATACCACGAAAAATTTCAAACTGATACATCTGTGACAAATTTACCCCAAATTATTATTTTTTACCATGAAAACCCCAAAACTGATACACTTATGACAAATTTATCTCAAACTGGTATATATGTAACAAATTTACTCTCCGTTAGTTTTTGTTAAATTTAACCGTCAAATTACTTAGTTAGATGGCACGTAGCAGTTCATGAGTGTACCAGTTTAGGTTTTTACCCTCTGTTTGTCACAAGTGTATCAATTTGAAATTTTTCGCAGTATTAATTGAATTTAACGAAGGGTAAATTTATCACAAATGTACAAGTTTGGGATTTTTCGTGGTCAAAAAATTAGTTTAGAGAAAATTTATCACAGACGTACCAGTTTAGGATTTTTTATGGTTAAAAAAATAGTTTTGGGTAAATTTGTCATAAATGTATCAGTTTGGGATTTTTCATGGTCAAAAAAATAATTTTGGGTAAATTTATCGCAGGGGTACCAGTTTGGAGTTTTTTGTGATATTAATCCTTTAATATTTGGTCTCAGGTCATTTGAAATTCATAAAGGATAGTACAAAAAATAGTAAAATCGAAAGGCCAGTGAGGTCCCAATTCAGACACAATTTAAAATCATAGTAAGATAATAGCTTTTAGCTGAATATATGAACTCCAAAAATTATAAAATTAATATATGTCATAGTTTAAGGTGTTATCTACAACTTTTCTATTTGATTTTAGGATGTTTGAAGTCCACAAAAATTCGTATAAAAATAGTAAAAACAGTGGATGAAAATATTTTTTTTTAGGATAGCTTACTAGATTCACCCATTTAGCCATTTTCTTTCCATATGAGCACGAAATTTATCATTCATACATCTATTTACATAACATGCTCCATATAAACTAGGTCTAGCAACATTGAATCATAAAATATAATAAAAAGATGTCAGACTAGACTCTTTTTTTTTTTTGAATGTTAAGAATACTTCGACTTTTTGAGAAAACCACCTTGGATCTTCCTTGACCTCTTTGAGAGCACTTTGTGAGGTGAAAATCTTTGAAATTCAGAGTGAAAATGAGAGAGATTTCGTCCAAGGAGGGGTAATGAGTGAAAAAGTGAGTTTGAGTATAAGTAACATTTTGTCATGAATTTCTATAGGGGATCATGGGAGGTGAAATGACTTATGCATCGTAAAAATTGAGGAAAATAAGTTAAAAAAAATTGGCACAATTCCTCTTTCTTGGCTTGCCATAATTATAGGGATGAAATGCCTATTTTGCCCCCATAAGCTTAATTATGTACATTAAACTTTAGCTTAAACTACAGTTTTCTCTAAAATTAAATTAACCATTCAATTAGCATAATGTTAATAAATTTATATCGAATGATTAGCCACATGAAATATTTGAATCTTTAGAATACTTTATTGATTTTAACATCATATGTTATGCTCTTAATAATTTATCTTAAAGACTAGCATATACTATAGTCATTTTAATTGATCGCTTAATGCAATAACTTAGTAAAAATAAAAATTGCAATTCACACCTCAACCGTACTCATATGGTAATTTAACATTTTTAGGGTGTCCTCTTTGTATAATATTTGCCTATAATTTATTGTTTGAGAAGTTGAGCTCATATGGCCTATTAACAAAAATTACATGACATTAGTCAATTCTAAGTTACGTAATTTAATTTTAATATATTTATTGCTTTTAATTAATTACGTGAGAAAATTGGGATGTCACACACATGGCAAATAATATTTATAGAATAATTAGGTAAATTTTAGAAGAACATTATTTGCTTAATAAAAATTTTCAATTGGTTTTGATAATGTCGCGGCAAATACCGCTTCAATTGCTGATTTACAAAATATTTGTAAACCCGCTTCTAATGGACAATTTTTTCATGTTAGATGTATTTGTCATGTTTTAAATTTATGTGTACAATATGGTTTAAAAACTCTTAATATTTTTCTCAATCCAATAAAGATAGCAATTCAAATTTTATGGAAACATCCCCAAATAATGAAAGAATTGTGCAAATTTTGTAAAACTCGTGGAAAAAGATCAAAAAGATTTTCAAGAAATGTTCCAAATCATTGGAATTCTACTTACGAGTTGCTTAATGAATCTTTTGCATATAAATATTTATTATGTGCATTTATTTCAGATAATATTTCTCAGATTAATTTATACCCACAAGATTAGTATATTTGCAAAAAAAAAAATATTTTGATATTTTAAAAAAATTTAATGATGCAACTTATACTTTGTCGGGTGTTTATTACCCTATTATGCATTTATTTTTAATAGAGTGTATTAATGTTGTTGGAGTTTTTGAAGAAAATGAAAATGATGATAAATTAAAAGACACTATTATAGCAATGTGAACAAAATGGACACATTATTATGGGGAAATTCCTATTATTTATTTAGTTGCTTGTGTTTTTATCCACGTTGTAAATTAAATGGTTTAGGTGATTATTTGAATACGTATTATGAATGTTTATAATTAATTGATATGGTAAATGTTAGAGCTATACATACAATGGTTAAAAACACAATAATATAATTATATAATGAATTTTGTAGTAGATATAATCTAGGTGATAGTGGATCTTCTCAACCTAGTGACATACAAAGAGGGGACCCAGGTAAAATTAGTAATGGATACAAACTTCTGTTGCATGAGAAGAAAAGGCAAAAGGGAACGATAGGAATTAATTTTGAAATAGAAAGCTATCTAACTGTTTCTTTTGAGTTTGATGAATCTCAAGGCAACATGAATTTCACAATATTTGATTGGTGGAAGAGGCACTCCACCCAATACTCAATTCTCGCTCTCATTGCAAAACAAGTTTTAGTAACCCCATGTTCGACAGTTGCGGTTGAACAATTGTTTAGCGCCAGAGGTAATATTTTGGACGAAGGACGTTCAAGATTAGCTTCGGATTCGGTGAAGGCTCAAGCTCGTATCGATGATTGGACAAAGGCTCAATATCGACAACAAAAGATAAATCGCAAAAATGAAGCTGAATTCTTCGATGACGGAGATACCATCGCCATGGGTACCAATACTGGAACGGGTAACGACGATTGAATGAGGTAAGTATGGGGTTATCCTAGATAAAAAAAAATAGATTTTGATTCTTCTATCCCCAAGAAGATATGTAGGCGCTTAATGATAATTCATTAAGTTCAAGCCCCTTCTCCATTCCTTTTTTCCCCTCAAATTTGATTACAATTTGTATTTGATAATTTATTATTTCATAATTCATTATTTTATTTTATTTCATAATTCATTATTTAAAAATTATATTCAAAACCATAACCATAACCGGAATCGAAACTTGCAATTCCATTTTTTATTTTGAACAGGAACCGCTGGTTCAAAATCGAAACCGGAACCGCCCCTTAAGGGCTTGGTTCCGGTTCCCCTATGGCCATGAATCGGAACCGCCGGTTCCGGCCTGTGGCCATGCCTAATTTTATTTCTATAATTTTCTGCTAAGTAATGATCCGATTAGTTTCGAAAATATTTTTCTAGATTCGAAGAAATTACATGTTTTACCATGGACATAACGTCTAAATATTTTTGCGGACACCGAAATTTGCTCATTTTTATAAAAATAGGATTAATATCACCAAAAATTTCAAATTAATACATTTATAATAAATTTATCAAAATTATTTTTTGACCACAACAAACCCAAAATCGATATGTCTATGACAAATTTATCATAAACTGATATACCTATGACAAATTTACCACAAACTAGTACACTTATCATAAATTTATCCTATGTTAGTTATCGTTAAATTTTACCATCAAATTACTAAGTTAAATGACACATGAAAGTTGACGGGTGTACCCATTTGAGGTTTTCACCTTTTGTTTGTTGCATGTATATTAATTTAGGATTTTCATGGTATTAACTCAATTTAACGAAAAATAACGAAGAATAAATTTGTCAGAATTATACCAGCTCGGGGTAAATTTGTCACAGGTGTACCAGTTTAGAATTTTTTATGGTCAAAAAAATAATTTGAGATGATTTATTAGAGATTTACCCGTTTGGAATTTTTGTGGTATTAATCCTATAAATTATTATTTTCCATATTATTTTTACAACCATAAATGCATCCTTTCATATAGTCATTTTTTACGTGTACTTTTCGGTACCTTCCCAACAAATACGTTATCTTTTATAAAGGGTTAATATCACAAAAAATTTGAAATTCATATACTTGTAACAAATTTATAACAAATTACATTTTCACTATAAAAAATCTCAAACTAGTACACATCTGATAAATTTACCCCAAATTATTTCCTTGACCATCAAAAATTTCAAACTGATATATTTGTGAAAAATTTACTCTAAAATAGTATATTTATGACAAATTAACTCTCCATTGATTTTCGTTAAATTTTACCGTCAAATTATTTAGTTGGATGAAATGTGGCAGTTGACAAATGTACCAGTTTGAGATTTTTAACCTTTTTTTGTCACAGATATTCATTTAGAATTTTTCATGGTATTAACCTGATTGAAGAAATATTGACGAAGAGTAAACTTGTCACATATGTTCCAATTTAGAACTTTTGGTGATCAAAAATTTAGTTTAAGGTATATTTATCACAGGTATACCAGTTTGGGATTTGGTGGTCAAAACAATAGCTTAGGATAAATTTATCATGTATTTACCAGTTTAGGATTTATTGTGATAAAAAAATAGGTCAAAGTAAATTTGTCACGGGTATACAAGTTTGAATTTTTTTTGGCAAAAATTTTAGGATAAATTTATCACAAGTCTACCTGTTTAGGATTTTTCGAAATATTAACCCTCTTATAAATCCCTTATGACTTAATATTTCTATTCCTGAGGATAATTTCTACTCATAAATATTTTTTCCTATTTTTATTCCCTAGATGAATTTCTGAGCTGTTTGATCAATGCACGAAGTTTCTACTCCCGGAATAAAAGAGTAATAGAAATGTATTTGGCACGATCCTAAAAGTTTCTATCTCCAATTTTTTCATTTAATCATAAAAATGTCAGTGCACACTTAACTAATCAAGATATTTTAAGATAGCCTCGGAAAATTCAACATGATAGTTAGTAGTATTGGGAGTGCGCAGCAAAATTTCGATACCTTCATCTGAGAAGATGGCCAAAAGAGAGCCCAAGTCCGAGCCTGTCAACATATACAGTTGGACTCATCTTCGTTCAAAAGCTTAAGCCAATGAGTTATGGACCAATTAGGATATATTAATTGCTTCACACCACATCAATTCTCCAATGCGAAACTTTTCTAACACAACTCACATGTGTATCTCAATAATCTTCCCCTCATGTGCGAACTCTAGTGTTAAGTTCAGGACTTTTCTAACACAACTCACATATGTATCTCAACAATCTTTTCCTCATGTGTGAACTCCGGTGTTTGGTTTGATCCTCTTAATTCAAGTATCCTTCTGTTTCAACGATATCTCAACTTCTTAATTCAAGTATCCTTCTGTTTCAACGTTATCTCAACTTGAATCTCCAACACCTGGCTTCATCCTTGGTCTCTTTCTCCGGACCAAACAATGAAGTCTACCATCGGGTTTGCGTTGTTACACCACAATACTCATCGATTGAAAATCGCTTCATCTCAACAATCGGCTCTGATATCATTTATTGGGAGCACGCATCAAAAGTCTGATAACTTCACCTGGAAAGACCGTCAAGAGGGAGCCCAAGTTCAAGCCTGTCAACATATCCAGTTGGACTCATCTAAACTCAAAAGCCTAAACCAATGAGTTATGAGTCAATTAGAATATATTAACTATTTTATACCGCATCAATTCTCCAATGTATGATTTCTCTAACACAACTCACACGTATATCTCAACAATCTTCTGGTACCACATTCTTGGAGATTGTTTCAGGCCATATAAAAACTTATTTAGTTTGCAAACAAAATGTTATTCTCTTTTTACCACAAACTGATCTGGTTGCTTCATGTAAATATCCTCATCCAAGTCACTATGTAGGAATGATGTTTTTGCATCGAGATGTTCTACCTCTAGATTATATGCAGCTGCTATAAATAAAACAAGTCTTATGGAATTTAATTTAGCAACAGGAGAAAAAATCTCACCATAATCGCTCCCTTTATTTGCAAATATCCCTTCGCAACCAACCGAGATTTTTACCATTCTATCTCACCATATGCAAATATCTTTTTCTTGAACACCTATTTACAACCAGTTACCATCCGATCTATAGATAATTTTACCAAACCCCGCATTCTGTTTTTATTTAATGAGTCCATTTCATCTTTCATGATTTTCTCTCACTTTTTGGCATATTTCGCGCTTCTTGTTTCCTTAATAGTATTTGGATCATTACATGTAATCTTCATTACTAGCAAACGAGATATATCTCTCATGTGGTTTTGTTCAAGATCAATTTAGGCGGTGCTTCAATTTCAAATTCAGTATCATAATCTACAATATAATCCTCCACATCCGGCTCATCAACTTCAGAATCTGAATTTTCTGTTTCAGCTTGTGTAACCTCTATCTTTTCCTTCAAACCAAGTTTCGAGAGCCTGTGAAACAATATGATTTATCATAGATTATCTAAACATTACATCCATGTTGTAGATAATACATTTAGTATCAGGATTCCACAACTTATATCCTTTGATACCATCCTTATACTTAATGAAGATACACTTCTCTGACTTGCTCTCAAGCTTGTTCCTCTCTCTCTCTTTTTGGCACATGCACATGTGCTTCGCAGAAACACTCTGACATGGGATATGTCTAGTTTCATCCCATCATTGCCTCAAACAGTGTTTGATCCTTCAAAGCCAATGTAAGAGACATGTTCTTCATATAGCATGAGGTAGCCACTGCTTTCACCCAAAATTCAATTATTGAATCTGCATCACTTAACATACTCATTGCCTTCTTCATGAGAAACTGATTAAGCGTATCTGGCCTCCCCCCTCCATTCTATTGAGGTGTATGCGGCATTGTCTTCTACCTTGCTATGCCACTGGTCGCATAGAATTGATCAAATTTGACTTAACAGAATTCTCCTCCGTTTTTAGTCGACAAAACTTTAATCTTTCTATATAACTGATTTTCCACCAGAGCTCTGAACTCACGAAATTTTTTGAACACATTATCTTTTTTTGGCAAGAAATATATCCACCCATATCTGGAATAATCATTAGTAGAAGAAGCATGATACCTTGATTTTTTGAATGATACTATAAGTATAGGACTGAAGATGTCACTATGGATTAAATCCAAAATCTCTTTTACTCTCCCTCCTATGGATTCAAAAGATACCCGATTCTATTTTTCATTTAGACAATAGTTCACAAATTCCGAAACCCATAGAATAGCTTGCGATTCCATCCACAATCTTCTTTGAAGTAAGGATCACCAGCTCTTTCTCATCGATATCACCAATCTTCGATGTTACAGCATCGCGGGATCTTTTTCTACCTGCTCCATGATATAGCTCTCACATCTGATCTCTGTACTTCTCAGTAATTTTAACAGTTTTCCACAGTGTTCGCCTCTAGCATTCACCACAGATCCACGAATTAGCTTGCATGAATACTTGTCGCAGTTGAAAGTAATACCAGCATCTACCATAATTCCCACAGAAATTTCTAGTAAGACCAAGAATATGCATCATATCCAAAAGGTTCTTGATTGTCTCATCTTTCATCTTCAGCTTCACCTTTCTGTAACCGACAATATCAAGTGTCGTATCATCTCCCATTTGTACTGTACATTCCTAATGTGGCTCATAATAGCAGAACCAATCTCTGTAAGGCATCAGTGAAAAGACGGTCCAGGATCAATTATCCATGCACTGCGATCAACTTGAGATGAGTTACAGACGAGATACATGTCTCTCATGCTGCTGTCATCATCCTTTTTTGTACAAGAGATGGTGCTTCATCTTGTTTCTTTAGACCCACATTTTTGCTTATGCACTCCTTCTTTAAGTGTCCATCTTTTTCGCACTTCCAACACTTTTTTTTTTTTATCAATCACGACTTTTAGATTTCCTCTGAACTTATTCCTGCCAACAAATATGGATTTGGATTGTTCATTGTTCCTTCCTCTTATGAAGAGTGCCTTATTCGTTGCATTATTCATTGCAAATAAATTATCAATCGCGACCGCACCTAGGGGTGTGCAAACTGGACCGGATCGGCCTAGGGCGGGCCCGGCCCTGGAGGGTTGGTCCGGTCCTTGAGGTTGGCGGTCCGATCCCCGGTCCCAATAAACGGGACCGGTGACTGGGCGGTCCGGTCCCCGGGTTCCATGGTTTAGGACCGGACCGGCAATGTTTTTTTAAAAAAAAAATCTAATCTAGTTAACCTAATGATTTTTGTTTAAAAAATAAATAAAGTAATGAAACACCAATTGGACATACTTCTTGAGAAGGGAACAAAAGAAAAGCTAACAAACACAGGAGACATAAAAGGAGACGCAGTGGGAAACCAATGATGGATGACATACTAAAGTCTGGTCAATGTGGCTTTTAGAATGAAAAAACTCTCAACCGTCCAGTACACGCACATTTACTAATGACATTCATATAACTTCTATTAAAGTATAGAAAATCATCATGGAGAAAATTAAACCGATTTTGAAGCTCAAATAAAAAGTTTATATCAGTTCTATCATTTTGAAATATTTCCTTCCAGTTGAGATTAGTCATGAGTTAACAAGGATAGCAAAAATTCTAGCATTCCTGCTGTTGCATAAAAACTCCATCGAAGAAACATGTAATTTTCATAAGCAGTTAGAATTAGCGATCCTACTGAGCCGGGACCGGGACCGGCCGAGACCAGGATCGGCCCGGACCAGGACCGGCCCGGACCGCAGATCCTGGTCCGGTCCGTGGTCCCGAAAATATGGGGACCGGACTATTGGTCTGGTCCCCGGTTCCATGTCGGGACCGGACCAGCTCGGACCATGCACACCCCTAGGTGCAAAGGAAGAGTGATAGGTGGGTGGTCTTAGACATGGGCGGTTCGACGGAACCGCCGGTTCTGGTTCAAGAACCGGCAGTTCCGGTTCCACGAAAAGGTGGAACCGGCGGTTCCGGGCCGGTTCAAGGAACCGCCGGTTTCGCCGGTTCAATTTGTCCATACCTTTTTTTTTATAATTTATTTGCAATGTTAACAATCAAATTAAAGGTAGTTGAGTGGTTTGGGGCACTTGCTTCAACGAAAAGACCAATGATTTGAATCTCACTTCAAGCAATTATCATTTTCTCATTTTTTTTCTTTTATTTTTTTTAAATGGTTCCCGGCCCTTGAAGGCCGATTCCGGGCCCACGGTTCAATTTGGCCATGTCTAGGTGGTTTGGACATTTCTATTTTGTTTCAATTTAGTTTCACATATGTATGTGTGTGTCAATTTATATTCAGATCTAAGCACATATATCATGAAACCCCTTAATATCTTCTCAAGCAATAGAAACTAAAAGAGAGAAGTACTTAATAAGTGCCAAAAGTTCTGTACGATGCTCACTTTAATGTAAAAAAATTACGTCGATTGACTTACGTGCTCAATCGAAGAAAAAAAAGATCACCTTAAATGAGAAATTCCGGCCAAAAAATGCGTGAAATTTGTAGTTAAAATTGTTAAGTGACATGGAATTTAAATTTCTTTTTGTGAGTGACATGGTCAGTGAATAATTTGACTTTGCCATTATTTTTACTTTTTTTTTCCTTACCTTCTTCTTCTGGTCAATCGTCAGACTAGTGATCAGCCGAAGGGAGGAAAAAAAATAATAAATGCAAATAAAAGATTAAAAAAAGCTTGAGAAATGCGTTAAACCAATTTTATAATTTATTATCATTTATCTGATTTTATGAATCTAAGATGGCCTTTTTTTATCAATGAAAAAAAATAGTTTTATGCATTAAATGCTGACTGGGCCTCCGACTAGCCATTTTGACTTTAGATATTAATAAAGAAAAGCTATATCAATCTTTTGGTCAAGCAAATCGGAGTTGACATTAAGTGACTTAAGTGATCATTTTTCAAAAAAAAAAATTATCATTTAAGTGATTCAAAAGAAACTTTTGGCACTAAAGTTAGTATTGTACAAGGTGGCAAATGGGTGGGTCGGGTCGGGTTTGGGTCGAGTCAAATATGGTCCGACCCATATTGACCCATCTGACCCATATTTAATGACCCAAACCCGACCCGACCCGACCCGCGACTGACCCATACCCGACCTAACCCGTTTTGACCCATATTATCAAAACACAACAATTTTTTTAAAAAATAATATTACTAAAATAGTTCCCGACCTCGGTCCCGGTCCTGGCCCCAGCATCGGTCACGGCCCCGGGACCCCGGCCCTGGGACCCGGACCAGGCCCTCGCCCCAGCCCCGGCCCCGGCCCCGATCCCGAGACCCGACCCCGGCCCCCGTCCCCGCTCCCGCTCCCTGCCCTAGCCTCGGGACCCGGACCGGGACCCGGACCCGGCCCCGGCCCCGGCATTGGGACCCAGCCCCGGACCCGAACCCGATCCCGGGACCCGACCCCAAGACCCGGCCCCGGACCCAGCCACGGACCCGGCCCCGGCCCCGGCCCCGAACCCGGTCCCGGGACTCGGCCCACGGCCCTGGACCCGACCCCGGACCCGGGACCCGGCCCCTGCCCCGGACCCGGCCCCGAACCGGGACCCGGCCATCGTGTACATAACTTTTGGCACTTCTGATATACTTTTCCTGAAAGTAAAACATCATGTGAATTTACATATTAATAAAAAAATATTCTTTGTTTCGATTATATTTTTACCGTATATCAATTCTAAATGCATAAGAGATATGTATGTCCTAAAGTGTTTTTAATTTTTTTTTCAGCAAAAGGACACATCGAGTGGTAATATTTATATACGGTACTCGCTTTGATGTCAAAATTCTTTGCCATCCCACTTAAATGTAAAATCAGAGAAAAAATGGTTACTTAGGTATCAACGGCAAGATATTCTGGCAAAAAAATACACATGACATTTATAATTAACATATTTTAGTGCCATGTCATTTTTAATTTAGAATCCATTAACGTGGACTCCACGTGGAATTTTTTTTAAAAAAAGCATTCTTAAACTAAAAATAAGCTTTTGATAAATAAAAAAGAAACTAAAAATAAGCTTAGACACACAAAAAAAAACACTAAAAATAAGCTTTTTTTTTAAAGGTTAAACAAGAAGGAAAAAAGAAAAAGGTTGTAGCTTGGAGGTGAGGACTTCACAGCCGTTGAGGTCGGCGACCCACCGTCGTCGGCAATGACCGGTGATGGGTGCGGGCTGGTCGGCGAGGGTGGCCGAGCCTCGGCCAGTGGCCGGCGACTCCCGCTGACCACAGGCAAAGGCGAGGAGGCCGTCACCCAGATTTGGGTGAGGGTCGCCGGCCCTCGTTGTCGCCTTACCGTCAGCCTCGACTAGCGTCGTCCTACCCGCGACGTCGCCCTACCCCCAACCCTCGACCGACGTCGCCTGCCCCTCGGCCTCAAATTTTCAAAGAACGATTTCCAAGCTTTCTCAGAACTGGAGATGCGTCGGCACAAGGAGATTTCGGTTCTGAGGATGGGGCTTTTGGTGGTGACCATATTGGCGATTTAGGGGTTGTTTTTTTTTTTTTTGGGTCGAATATTTTGGGGATTTTGACGAAGTGGGTTTTGACGAGTACCGTTCATCATCTTGGGTTTTTTTCCAATTTAATACAAAAAAAATTATTTACAAAATTAGTTACTATTAAAAAGTATTTACGATTTTGGGTCTCGCGCGCCGGAGGAAGTAGCGCGCGAGAGCATTGCGCGCTGTTGGGAGCAGCGCGCAACTCTGCGCGCTGTACATGGCAGCGCGCAAGGAGTTGGGCGCTGCAAAGCCTTGTGCATATGCACAAGGCTTTTTTATTATTTTTTTCTTGTTTTCGTTTACTTTTTTTATTATTCAATTTGTTTTTAATTAATTATTTTTTCCCTTGTTTTATTTTAAGTGACCGTGGCCACGATCAAGATCGTCGTCGTGGCCGGTCGCCGCCTTGGCCAATTTTAATTTTTTTCTCGTCGCTCTGCTGCCACATCACCTCGCTCGCTCGCTCGATGACGTGCCTCGGCCCCGCATCCCTATCGCCTCGCTCGTTTCATTCGCTTGCACTGAACTCACAACAATGGCGTCAGCGATCTTGACCGTGGAGCATTTTTTGAACAAAAATATTTTTTTGTATTTCTGTTCCTGGCTATGATTTTTGGGAAAAAAAGCATTTGGTAAGTAAAAAAAATACTTTTTTTGCTGGCGATCGGCGGCGATGGCAGCTGGCGGCGGCGGACGGCGGCGGGTGACCGGCGGCGGCGGGCGACATGCAGCGACCGGCGGCGGCGACCGGTGGGTGTAACCGGCGGGTGGTGGCCGCGTCGGTGGCGATGGGTGGTGGTTCCAAAAGTGTTCCACGGAACACTTTTGTGCCAGGGAACACTTTTGACAAAAAAAAATTTGCTTCTGTGTTTTGGAACACTTTTGGAACCACCACCCATCGCCGCCGACCCGGCCACGACCGGCCGGCCGTCGGTCGCCGCCGGTCGCCTCCGGTGGCCGCCGGCTGCCATCGTCGCCGATCGGCAGCTGAAAAAGTATTTTTTTTTTACTTATCAAATGCGTTTTTTTCCTAAAAATCGTAGCCGGGAACAGAAACACAAAAAAATATTTTTGTTCAAAAAATGCTCCACGGTCAAGATCGCTGACGCCATCGTTGTGAGTTCAGTGCAAGTGAATGAAACGAGCGAGGCGATAGGGCTACTGGGCCGAGGCACGTCATCGAGCGAGGCGATGTGGCAACAAAGCGACGAGAAAAAAATTAAAATCGGCCAAGGCGGCGACCGGCCACGACGGCGATCGGCAATCTTGATCGTGGCCACGGTCACTTAAAATAAAACAAGGAAAAAAATAATTAATTAAAAACAAGTTGAATAATAAAAAAAGTAAAAGAAAACAAGAAAAAAAAATAAAAATAAAAATAGCCTTGTGCATATGCACAAGGCTTTGAGCAGCGCGCAACTCTGCTTGTGCGCTGCCTTGTACAGCGCGCAATGCTCACGCGCTGCGGGTCTCGCGCGCTAACTCCCCCGGCACACGAGACTCAAAATCGTAAATACTTTTCAATAGTAACTAATTTTGTAAATAATTTTTTTTGTATTAAATTGGAAAAAAAACTCCATCATCTTCTTCGCTGAAGATAGGCTACTTTACAACTTCTGTATTATTTTTTAGTTTTTAGCTAATTTTTTAAATTTTGTCATATTATGTGGAAATTTTTATTGATTTTTAGCTTTTGTTTTTTACACTAACTATATCTTTTGGCAAGCCACGTGTATGATTTCGGGCAAGACTTGTCAGAGTTGGCATTGAAATGATTATTTTTTCAAAAAAATTGATACTAAAGTGATCCGAAAAAAATATTAACACTAAAGTGAGTGTTACACATAAATATTGTCAGTCTCCACGTGTCCTTTTGCCCCTTTTTTTTCCGCTATCATTAAAATGACATTATGACTCATTCCTATCAAATAATTTTTCTTGTGATTATTTGAATCCATCATTTTCTTTTGTGATCCCCCCCTATTAAACATAGCAATGGATAGCATAAATACAAATTCATTTCTTTATATTAATTTTTCCCGTGTCAACGCTTAATTCATTTATGTGATCCTATAGGAAACACTACGACGGAAAAAACAAGGGTAGAGATCAAAAGCCGCAATGTCTAATTAGAAGTAATTCTAATCATACCAACTTTTTGTTTGGTCGAATAATCATACCAACTTGTACATTCATGATATGGACAATGAATGAGATGTAATAATTTAAAGGGTTTCATACCACGAAAAATGTCAAACTAATACACTTATGACAAACTTACCCCTAATTATTTTTTTATCACAAAAAACTTTAAGCTAGTACATCTATAACAAATTCACGTCAAACTATTTTTTTTACCACAAAAAATCTTAAACTGATATATCTGTGACAAATTTACCCCAAACTAAATTTTTTTCACTACCAAAAACCCAAACAGGTAAATATGTGCCAAATTTACTCTTCAATAGTTTTCATTAAATCATGTTAATATCATGAAAAAATTGAAATTGATATATCTATAATAAATAGAGAGTAAAAACCCAAAATTAGTACACACAGTAACTGTCATATGTCATCCAACTCAATAGTTTGAGGTAAATTTATAACATGTATACTAGTTTGGGCTTTTTGGTAGTAAAAAAAAAATAGTTTGGGGTATATATAGATATGGTTCGTTTGATTCTTGTGATACAATATGAATTTTATTTTGTTTGAATTCTGTTTCTTCGTTAGAAAAAGTTCAGCCGAAGGTAGGTGAAAGTCGAAAATTGATTTTTAAGTTCAAATTTATAAAGAAAATGAGTTAACACCACGAAAAACTCTATATTGGTACACTAGTGACATATTTACTCTAGATTATTTTTTTTTATCACCAAAAATTCAAATTGATATACCCTTGACAAATTTACCCTAAATTGGTACACATTTAAAAATTTATTGTTTGCTAGTTTCAGTTAAATTTTATCATCAAATTGCTGAGTTGGTCAACACGTTGCAATTGCTGGCTATATACGTTTGGAATTTCTAACCTCTATTTATCACATATATATCAAGTTATGGTATTTTGTGGTATTAAACTATTAATCAAATTTAATGAAAACTAATGGAGGGTAAATTTGTCACATATATATGAATTTGGAATTTTTTATGGTCAAAAAACAATTTGGGTTAAATTTATTACAGATGTACCGTTTTGAATTTTTTGTGATAAAAAATAATTTAAAATAAACTTTATATATATATATATATATATATATTAATTTAAATTTTTCGCCTTTGAAAATCAAAGCGGCGGTTTTGCTCTCATTTTTCCCTAAGGCGAGATGTGAGGATCAGATATCATATTTTTTTGAAATATGGAAAGAACCTGGAAAAATTGCTGCCCGTGATCCGACCCGATTGGCCATTCGGTTCGTGTCCTGGGAGTGGGCGTTCAACGGGAAATGCAATCTTCCTATCCGCCCAAAGTCCAATATCTTGTCTTCTCTCGGACTCGGAACCAGAGAGCTTCGTTCTTCGTCTATGCTCTCCTTCTCTCCTTCTCTCCTCCTCCTGCAAGAGGTAACTCTCTCTCTCTCTCTCTCTCGCGCCGGCGACTTACGAGTGATTGAATCTCTCGATTCGGAAGCTAGGTATTTCATTGATTTTCAGGCGAGGATCAGCTGATCGAATACTGAAAGCGATTGATTCCAATGAGAGGTTGTTTGTTTCTGATTTTTCTCTCTTCTGTCTGCATTTTTGCAGTTTTTCTGGTTTGTCGCGAAGGTTGAGCGTTCTAGGTACATTTTACATGTTGTCTTATGTTCGGAATGTCAATCGTCAATAGGATTGGATCGCCGCAGATACAGAGCACGCGCGCTTCTCTTCAGTCAGAATAGGTTCGATCCTGTCATTTCGTAGCTATGCGAACTTGTTTTGGTTGTATTGAGGTGCTGACGGGTTAAGCATCGAAGTTGACTCACTCATTTATGAGAATCAGGTGAGCATGGTGAGTTGCTGTTGATGTTTGGCGATGGAGACGTTTGTTCGCTTCCCTTTAGTCAGAATAGGTTCGATCCTATCATGTCGTAGCTTGATAAACTTGATTTGGTTGCGTCGAGTTCAGCATCGAAGTTTATTAGCCCATTTATGAGAATCTGGTGAGCATGATGAGTTGCTGTTGATGTTCGGTGATTGAGATTTTTGCATCTCAACTGAATCAGATTAGTTGACTGACTGGATACGTGGAACATGACTATTTGTGAGGAGACTTTAATGGAGGAAAGGTCTGAGTAACGGAGCTTCTCGTTATGGATATGGAAGAAGTGCTTTTGTGGTATTACACTGGACTTAGGAGTGAGATAGTTGTCAAGAAAGCGTACTCTGTAAAACTGGGCATAACATACAGTAGTATAATTTGGAGTGTTACGTTTTTTATTCTTATTTGCAGTAACTGTTGGGAGTATTATGTTGATAATTGATGTTACCACTACCGATTTGAGTAAATGGCATCTTGTATTATTTCCGGGCTGCAACTTGCTTAATTTCTTTGAGCTTGTGTGCTTTCAAGTTGGTAAATCTGTCCTTGGCAGTTTCTTTAGATTTGTAAGATCTCTGTACATGAAGTTTGGTTTTAGACTTTAGTTATGGGGCTTGCTGTAGATTTCCCTAATACATAGAGAGATGAAGGATATCTTGTTTTCCCCAAGAAAATGCTGCCAGATAGTCGCCCGTATGTTAGACAATCTATTTTATATCTGGATTGTAGATGATCTATACAACTAATTGTACGACAGAGCCAGTAGGTTTCTGAAGGTAGCTTCTTCTTAATAGAATTGCTTCTCCACTGAATTATATTGATAATAGCATGTGAGCTACGAATCTGCTGTTCAGTTTGTGTATGCTTTATGAGAGGGAATTTGCAATTAGACCTGTTGTATCTTGGGTACTCAAACACCTGGGAAGACAATGAGAAAATGAGCTCCCTTTTTTATTTTAATTTGGAGGAACCATGATTTTATCTACCCTTGCACTATCTTTCGATTCTTTTGCTGTTTGCTTTTTGGATGTTTTCGTGTCTCAATCATCACTTGTTGCAGGTGACTCTGTTTAGTCTTTCCAAATGGAATCAAACAGGGACTCTGAACAACACGTAATGATTGAAGAAAGTTCTCCTAAAAGCATACAAATTGATCCAAGAAGAGCGCGCTTCCCATACTGCATTGTCTGGTCACCCCTTCCAATCATCTCATGGTTTATCCCTTTCATCGGGCATGTTGGAATATGCCGAGAGGATGGAGTAATCTTGGACTTTGCAGGGCCCAATTTTGTGTGTGTAGATAACTTTACATTTGGGGCAGCCACTCGTTACCTACAGATAAGCAAAGAGAAGGTGAACTTTTTTTTTTAAACAGCCATGACTTCAGCTATGGAACTCTTTAGATATACTTTGAGATGAGATAGCACCACTTCATAGTTATCGGGCAGTTTTGTACTAAACCATGTGTTAGTGTTTTCCTAAATTATGAATTATGTGGGGCTTCATGCTGTTTGTTCACATCTTCGGCAGTGTTCTTTTCTACCTGGTACATCTGACTTCAACAACAAGG
The DNA here is from genome assembly GCA_021437785.1 of Rhodomyrtus psidioides. Lineage (NCBI taxonomy): Eukaryota > Viridiplantae > Streptophyta > Magnoliopsida > Myrtales > Myrtaceae > Rhodomyrtus > Rhodomyrtus psidioides. Next base: position 2,849,081 of record JAILYB010000040.1, on the reverse strand, counting down.
ATCAAAACCAAGACGATGAATATGGAAGAGACATGTTGACTTGGGACGAAGCACTGAGGAAGAGTACGCAGGAGTTTCAACACCATCACTACAACCTCTTCACTTGCAACTGCCACTCTTACGTGGCCAACAGCCTGAACCGGTTGGGCTTCCGATCCAGTGGATGGAATGTGGTGAACCTGGCTATCCTATTCGTTCTCGAGGGCCACTGGGTGAACAAAGCGGCGATAGTGAGATCCATCTTGCCATTTGTCATCGTCTTCCCGCTCGGACTCATACTCGGAGGCTTGACCTTCCTGACGGTCTGGGCATCCATGACCTTCCTCCTCGTGGGTTGGTTTTTCCTCGGGACATATTGTTTTCCGAATATGATCCAGTTGTAGTTCTCCCCCCAGTAGCGGCATGTAAAAGACCACCTTCCTACCAAATCTGATCACACTTGGGCAACATGTGGTTTTTGGTTCACAATGTAAATGCTGTGGTATTCTTCTGATTTCTTGTCTCTTGATTTAATCAGTCCTGTGTGGTTGGTTGTGCCTGTTCTGCTCTTCCTTGGAGCTGGGCTGGAGATTTTGCCTACCTAGTGATAGAACACACTTTTCCTCGTGCGAGGAATTTTTCAGAAGAGTTGAATCTGACTGTATAAATAGATTTCCTCCTGGACAAAGAAATTTTCATCCGTACTTTCTGGAAGTACTTGAGTTCCATTTGTTCATGTTAGGAAAAAGTTTTCAAAAAATAATTATTCGTATCGCTTATAAAAACATATAAACAAAAAACTTTTTTTTATCGTTTACTAAAATAGTTAGACATAACTTATCGTCGTCGATAAAAATTAGCCGTCAACTATCTGAGATTGCCCGGATATTTTTTATTAACTAATTATTTTAAGTAATATAAATTAATTACCAAAAAAAATATTTTTTAAATCATTCATTTTCTATATAGTAAGTTATTTTTCGGTTGGTAAATATATAACACTAGCTAAAAGCAAAATTTAAAATGGAATCTTCGAAATTCGAATTATTTTGGCTCCCATGAAACAGAAATTCGTTTCTTAATAACGTTCCTCTGTTTAGTAGAAATGGTAATTTTTATTTACGACAAGAGAAGGGAGGAGCAACCGGGGAAATCATTCGCGCCTTCTTATAAGGTTGTCACAAAGTGAGGATGTTTCTGTAAATCAGCGGTCAATTTGAAGTGGGGAGATGCAAAGTGCAACAAACCGCGCGGGTCCATCGTTCCGGCGAGTGCGCGTTCCCTCACCGTAGTGAAATCTCGCCCGCCGCGAAAATCTCGGCGGGTCCTTATCCCGGTGGTGGTGGTGGCAAAGTTGCAATTTGCGGGCAGCGACAAGGTCAAATGCGATTTGGCGTCGTACGTTATTAAAGGAGGGGAGTATGCTGCCAACTTTCGGAAATGCAGAGTGCGTTTTTGATCGATAGCGTGACCACCCTCTTCCTTCTTCCTCCTTCCTTCCTTCTTGTGTGTGACTGCGCGCGTGTTTGAGAGAGAGAGAGAGAGAGAGATGGCGGAAGAGGGACAGGTGATCAGTTGCCACAGCGTCGAGTCGTGGAGCGAGCAAATCAACAAGAGCAACGAACCCGACAAGCTGGTAAAGTTTGGATTTTTTGTTTTTGTTTTTTTTTTATCGCGATCGTCATGATGCACGCGCTCTTGTGTATATGAAATTTGGTTGTTTGTGGACGCAAACGTATATTCTAGTTTAGTTTGATTCTGTATATGAAGCGGTAGCAGATGGGCTTGGCGTTTGACGAAATGTGTTTTTGTGTTTGCCTTTCGAAAGTGATAGTTTTTTGGTTTTTGATTCTTTTGAATCGGTTAGCTTTGCGTTTTCCTTTTATTTTTTCGTTCTTGGGGCACGCCTGGGACGAATGAGAAAACCTAACCAATCGAACGGAAGCAGAAGAGAAGCAACGCTTTCCAACGAGAAATTTTGATAACATTCTACGGCCAAAAGAGAAAATTATTATCTCCTTCCATGTTCAGACCGAGTGTCGTCCGATAACATCCTTTTTCCCCCCCTAAAAATATGTGTGACGGCTCGGATCTGGAGGCGACGACCGTGCCTTTGAAGGTAGCAGACGGCTGTGGAGGATTATTGGGGGGTGGCATTGGAGAATGGGCGGCCGCTGCGGCGGTGGAGGATGAGCTTGCTTGGTTAATTGTTCCCCCTTTTGGAGTATCTTAAGTTTTGCTTGCGAGTCAAGCAAATCCTGCAAGGAAAAGTGTATTCTTTTCACTAGATAGAATCATGCTCGGTCATCATTTCGCTTTCTGTATGAAATTGAGGAGGAGAAGTTTGATCGTATCGCTCTCCTTTTCTGTCGAATTATATTCTCTCGCTCACGAGGTATATATTTCTGCTGCTTATGCTTTTCCGCGAATCCTATAAAGGAGTTTGCTAGTTGAAGTTCAGAAGATGGTATTGGTCTGATTTTTTCGCAGTATGGCTTTTGAAGGTAAAAAGTCTGATTTCTATGGTGATATCAACACTGTACTCGTGAACTCTTAATAGCAGGTGACTTCATTTGGGTGATATACATGCATTTTTGCTTTCAGTATAACATTGTGGAAGAATATGCAAATGGGTTCGGTATAGCTGATTAAGTTCCTCCTATTCAAGAGCTGTTGAACTGCCGACGAAGTTCTTCCTATGCGAAAGTTATGACATTTACCAACTTTTTTTTTCTTTTTTTCGGGTCTCTTTTGAAACAGGTGGTTGTCGATTTCACTGCCTCATGGTGCGGACCATGCCGTTTCATTGCACCATTCCTGGCAGAGCTGGCCAAGAAATTTCCTAATGTTCTGTTTCTGAAAGTTGATGTTGATGAACTGAAGGTAAAATGAACCAAAAAGACTTTACCTTTTCAGGGCCTTTATGAATGATGGAAATCCGTCTTAATAGATGACAATGCAGCCGTCTGTCTATGTTCTGCTTTGCGAGTGCCTTCGAATTCGTCTTAGCTATAAGTTCACTTCTTTTTGCAGACGGTCGCTCAAGAGTGGGCCGTGGAGGCGATGCCGACTTTCGTGTTTGTGAAGGGAGGAAAGATTGTCGACAGGGTGGTGGGAGCCCAGAAAGATCAGTTGCAGATGACTTTAGCCAAGCACATGGCAACTGCTTCCGCTTAATCATGTGAATGCCATCCTACAAACAATCTCTCTTTTGTTTTGTTTTAAGGAGGAGTTACATACGATGTCCCTGTGATGTAATGAGATTTCTCTGAATCTGGTTGTCGCTAGACAATACCTATCTACCTTCACCGCGTCAAATGTCTCGTCTTATAACTGTGATTTCCAAGGGACCATATGCAAGTTACTTTGGGAGACTTAGGATGACCAAATACTGTTATGGCAAGTCTGATGGAGATAGTATTCCGGACATAGATGGATGGAGCTGAATCAGTTCAAAAGACACTAAAATCCATGTCAGTTGTTCCTCTTGGACCTCGTTTTACGGCATCATCCTCGGAAAGCAATATGGAAAAAGGGAAAAAAGGCGAGTTCCTCTGCTTCATGGATGGACAGCTTCCTGATGGTTCTTATTATCAACAGAAAGGAAATGGTCACGCCATAACCTGTTACGGCCGAACCTGCTGCTTTTCTTGGTGATTGGTGATTTGGCAACCACATCGCTAGCGCGCTTCCGGTACCGATAAGGCGATAAGCAATTAGGTGATCCGATACCGATAAGGCGATAAGCAATTAGGTGATGTGACGTATCAGAGACCTGGTGCTATAAACCAAATGCACAAAGCATGTTTAAGGCAAAATATTAGAATGCTGAACACTAACAATTCATCAGGAACTGCACAAGGGTAACAACAGCAACTGGTCACACCAGGATCCACTCCTAACATGAACCTTCTAACTGGGTCCTCATTTTTTCGTCCCCAGCCAATACAGAAAGCGAAATGGACTCACACAGCTACAAATGAACTCATTTTCCCCAGTGGCGTATCCGGTTAAAAGCCCGGAGACTGGGAAAGAATTCGCCTAAGGGTCCCGAATTGCAGAACCCCAAGGAACTCACAATTTCACCTATATCATCATCTACCAATCACTAATTTACACACTAGTTCATGCTACTTTACCTCATAACTTAAGCCTACAACAGACGACTCTGGCACCCATTTTATTCCCTTTTCTCGTTTTGTCTTGCTGGCAGTGTATGGTTAATTGAGGAAACGTGGTTCTGTCTTGGTATCTAATTAACCCCTCCATTCGGGTTGTGCAGTCGTGGAAAATGTGGGAGCGCAAACAGCTTCGACGGACAATCTCTTCAACACATTCGGACATGGGTCTTGCCCGAAGTTGCTGTTAGATATCGTCACTGAGCATCTCTCCTTCCCGATGCACTTCTGCAGTAATATATAGGAACTTGATTTTAACATGCGAAACAGTAAAATCGATCTTTGAACACAGCTCAACAAGGTGATAGAACACAGCTCAACAAGGTGATATCGCATTCTATGGTGCATGTTCATGCTTTGAGTTCTTGTGAATGTCAGATTTATTTAACTGTGTAAATGCCGTGAATGGCCTTTTTACTCTAAATGCAACTAGTCATGTCATTGCTAGAACATGCAGGGTCCTTGTTTGTCATATGTTGCTAGATCATCTACAAATTCACCAGTCCCTATTTATTAGTACCTTCTCTAGGATGTCATATGAGCTCGGAGCATGGCAAGTTCCTTGCTGGTAGCTGCCACAAGCTCCAAGCGGAGTTCCAAAGCTCGCAAACTTGATTGAACTTATTGATTGACCTGGACTGCACCGCAGGTGAACTTTTGGGTTGTGGAACTCTTCCGACTTTCCGTAGCTCTCAATGTGCCAATTCTTAATAGTTGGGTGGAATTCGGTCACGTCCGCACAGACACTGGTCATCGATCTCTTCACCAGAGAAATCTTGGATGGATTACCTCCAAGTTCCTCAAAGATGACTAAGAGATTCTGCGACGGCTTCAACCAAGATCGTGGCACATGGTACCTGAAGAATTAAAATCCCATGAGTGACAGAGGTCGATTTCATACATGCTATATCTCTGCTTGATAAGACAATTTTTTTTTTTTTGTGTAGCTGTTAGGTGGTGTTATGAACAAAGACTACCATCGCTGGGTCGGTTGTCCACAACCAAGCTGACATTTGGGAGGCCTAAACGTGCCAGCATAACTACATCCATTACAATCACCATTGGCATAAGCAGTCCAATATCTTCCAATGCTCTGTCCATTAATCCATATTTGACCTTTCCCCATACCACTCATGTCTATGGCCAATGGCTCATCACCATCTGGGGCATTGAAAAAAGCCTGCGATTAAAATGTCATCGGAGACTTCAGTGATCTGTAACAGATTTAACTCTATAATATTATTCTATATGCAATACCTTATGCCAGGTCAGTTGCTGTTGTCTCTGTGCGATCAATGATGCATCCATCCAATCAACTGAGGAGATGCTGTTGGGAGTGTTAAGACTCATAGCCTCTCCTTTAAGCCCGACCTGTTCATGTAGGCAGGATTGAGGAAATTTCTAAACCAAACCAAAAGAATGATAATAACAGAAGGGTGTTCAACCTGGTAGGTCCATTTCTGCCAAGACAAGTCCCATTTTCCTTGATCAAGTCCATGTAATGCAACTGGTCCAAGGATGCCAGTGTTCCATGTTTCAAAGTGTCCACCAACATTCTAAACCAATAAACAGAAACTTGAATCATGCAGGTGACAAGTTAGAGTGATGTTATCAACCAAATGAAGGCACCTTTCATTAGGTTTGGTAGTTCATGCAAGTAGATTTAGCATCCTTCAGCATTTAAGAGTTCTGAACAGAGTTCTTAGGCTTGCACACCAAGTTTCCACAATCCTGATGAGTGTCACTTATCTTCTCCGGTCACTTGGATTGGACTTTGTTTATTAGACCATGACAAAAGTATTTTGCTATGTTTCCAATTAGAATAACCTGAGAAAGGAATCTCAATTTCTTATAAGCACGCCTTCAATGTGCTCATCTAACTGGAATAGGTTTATGACAATTGGTTGAGCTAAGGATACACTGTTTATGTTACTTTTGTAACGTCCTCAGGTCATTGTTTTGTTTTGACAGGAAGGGAGACCGGGTCGTGAAAGAGGAACTTACTGGTAATCCAACAGCAACACTCAAGAGTGCTATTCTGTTTGTGCCTGCACGTAGATTAACCTTGCCAGAATATGTGAATCTCCTATTCTCCCTAGTCCCAAAAGCAGAACCTGTTAAACATAATTCACTCGTCAATTTTTTTCCCCAAGAGGAAATTCGAACAACAAATAGTGATAAGAATTTACACGCACCTGAAAGCTGGCCATTGATAAAGATATGCACGGCATGGCCAGTTGATTGAACAATAAGAGTGGGGAGTTCTCCTCCTCGTAGGAAGGACTCAGAAGAGCCGATGTCAACACTGTCGATGGCAAAGGGTGGCAAGATTCACTCCTTGGCATGTCCAAGAAAAGCAGATGGAAACAAAAGAAAATGCGCAAAACCCACGTAACACATACACACAGGCAAATTGGTACAGGGGTACGCACCACATACAGCCTTAAGAGCAGAGACACAGACTCAGAGAGAGAGAGAGAGAGAGCTCCTATTACAATGTAAAAGTAGTACTGAGGCACTAATGTAACTTGAGCTCACCTAGTTATGTACCACAAATAATCACTAGCATCCCTAGTTACATTGATCTGCTCCAAGAGGCCGTATGTTGTGAAGGTTGAACTGTCATCCAGGGAAGAGATATCCTCTTCGTAACTCTCCCACGAGAGCATCTCACTATTAACTGGTAGCATTTCCATTTGTGAGGTTTGAACACCAACCTAAAATCAGAATCATACGAAGCAGTCATCTTTAGAGCATCTAGTCTTGCAGTAATAAGAAAGAACAAGCTCCAACCAATCTAATATCCCTTTCCCATGACAAAGAACTTGCACAAATTCATACCTTTGCAGTATTAAAAACTACATTCCTGCAATCGGGAAGAATGCTGATGGACCAAGGAGGCAAATTGTAATGCATGTTGTTGAACATCACTCTGGTAGAAGATTTCGTATCATAATTTGCAAGAAAAGCAGCACAATCCCCAGATTCTGTGGTGTATACATGAGCCTAGAAATAGAAAAAGCAATAGATCAGGAGAGGTAAATAAATGGCACATCTTCCAGAATGGACAAAGGGTTACACGGCACCTGTTGATAGGTTCCTAGAGATGTAACCATTGGATCAGCGGACACTAATGCCTGTTCACACATCTTAACAGCCCTATGTAACTCTTTGAGGTGACCATACTTTGGTTGCCTAATTAGGCCTGCCAATTAAAAGCACAGAGGCGATCAGCCTGGACTGCTAACTCAGGAATATAAGGTCATCTCAGAAAACACTGGAGAAACATTTAAACAGCAACCTTCAAGCATCGAAAGCTAAAATGTTGCCAAATCTCACCATATTCGTCTATTGGAGCATCGTAGTCATAGCTGGTAGTGATGAAGGGGCCTCCAGCAGTGCGCCCAAAGTTTGTGCCGCCATGATACTGTTGGTTTCATGGGATACATAAATTGGAATACTACTAATCACCAGTAAATGGAAATGCAGGTGACCTCAAAGAGACAAACCATATAATAGTTGACAAAGGATCCTCCTTTTTGGATGAATCGAGCAACAGCAAATGCCAAGTCCTGAACTGGCCGCTCGTGAAGCGTACCTCCAAATTCTGTAAACCTGCACTTCTTTAAGGGACAAAATGAGCACATATTTTCTTACCAAAAGTCAACTTACAAACTGAGAGTGATTCACTTACCAACCACTCCAAGCCTCTGTCCAGATTGTGGGTTTATAGTCCTTATTTGGAGAAAATGCATCACAGTAAAAGCCATTGCATGTGTTTATCTGTGTCCAGTATCAATAAAAAGGTCTAAGTATATGCACAAAGCAGAGAAGACTTCTCTCGAAACATGGGTCTCAGTTTTAGATTTGACACTCATACTTTATACCATAGATAAACTATTCCAGGCTAAACAATGTTAATCTATCAAGTAAACTTAAAACAGTACAAGAAGAGAATAAACGAATGAAAAAAAAATGCTAAAGTAAGTCGATTGAAACATGAAAGAAACACCCGAATAAAATGTCTGGAGGCTAAACCAGGATCTGGAGGTCAGAGAGAATAATATCTCACCACTGGATCTGGGGCATCTTCTTCCTTGCACATGACCCAAGGCACACCGGTTCCCAATTGGACGGCCATATTGGCGGCCCAAGTTACATAATTGTGACCAGCAGCCCCGAGCAATTTGCTCTGCGCTCCATACTCATTCTCAATCTACAGCAGTAAGAAAAAGAACAACCTCATATTCCTGAACTCTGTACCTCAGACTGAAGTCAGATAAATTGGCTTCTGCTATGACCGAAAATTAGATCTTAGAGAAGGCTCGACGCAAAATCAAGCCTAATGGCATAAAAAGGCTCATATAATTGACCCAACCTAGTACGATAAATATTCATTACTAGTCGTTTTCGCCGTAGTATGATAGGAAATTGAGTGAGCATGATGTGGTTTAACCTTTTCATGAGTTCCGACCCTTTAACAAGAACAAGTATCAGGGGATTTAGAACAGAAGTTTTTTAACGGATACCTGATTGAGAATGATGGGGCCACCCTGTGACTCAAACAGGTTTTCGCTCTTCATCAAGTTGACAATCTTCTCAGCGAACCCTTGCATTGCCCTCTGCAAACGTCCAGTCGAAATTTAGTTTGGCAAAATCAGCTGTTTGCCGTTTGCTTGAAGCATTCCTTGACAATAACATAAACGACTGTAACATCGTATTTGAAGTAACTGAACACACCTTGAAAGGGTCGTTGTCTGTTCTGAAGCTGATTCCAGGCACATACTTGAGCCAAACAGGAAACCCACTGTACACAGATTGTGCTTACATTAAGGTCTCACTTCCCATAATTGTTAAGATATTTCTCAGAAACGCAAGAAACAAGTAAATGCAAAGAAACATAAATTAAGACGAGAATAAATTTGGCATTCATGGTTTTTGCGAGCAAAGTGTGGTCTAGATCCAGAAAATGAAGCAACAAACAGAAAAAGCAAATACCCAAAATTCCATTCTGCACAGACATAAGGCCCAATCCTCAGATGAGCATAGAGCCCTGCTTTCTGAATAGTCTTTATGAACCTCACCAGATCGTATCTTCCTTCAAAGTTATACTGCAAGACACGCATGCACCGACATTTAGAAGGAGGAACTACATCACTACCAACTACAAATTAAAGAAAAAAAACTTAATGAATGGCAAAAGCAAGAGAAAAAGAGTGCTCAGAACAACGCACATTGCCAGGAGAGGGCTCATGGACATTCCAGAAGACATATGTTTCGACCACATCTAAGCCTCCATCTTTAGCCTTCTGTATAAGATCTTCCCACATCTTCACCCACATAAAAGAAGGCCAAAAAAAAAAATCAGAAAAAAAAGCACAAAACTTTTCACTCGAGAGAAGACAAATCAGAGAAAGGCGGAAGCAAAAAACTCCATACATCAGGAGTGCTCCTGGGGTAATGTATGGAACCAGAGAAGAGAATCCGCCTCTGCCCATCAATCACAAGTGCCTTCCTGTCATAGCTCACGCTGCAGTTGATCAGCTCAAGACCCAACACCCAAACGAGCCCAACGACCCAAACCGCCTTGGACACCGAGTTGTTAGTCGCCATTGCCGTCTCCTACCACCCCCCCAAGCTCTCTCTCCTCCTTCAGTCACTCAATGCCGCGAGAGAAGCAATAAGAGAGAGAGAGAGAGAGAGAGAGAGAGAGGCCAGAAAAGGAGAGATCTTTGTTGGGTCTTGAGAACAGAAAAGGCCAGAACTTAAATGCTAGTGGCGTTGAGGAGGTGGAGAAGCCGAGTCCATCTGGCCTCCTCAGGACACGGACACGGGTTTCACAGGTGTGAAAGCAGTAGGGTGGGGGTGGGGGGGGAAGGAAGAGCTAGTGGGAAGCACTGAGCATGAGCAAATGCGAGTCAAGGAGGGAGTGTGAATATATACAGGGTTTGGGATCGCAAGCGTGGATCCGGCTCCCCCGTTTTTGCGTGGCCAAGAAAAAGAGCAGAAGAAGATGAGCGAGCAAAAGCAACACGCACCTGGAAAAAAAACAGGGAGAACAAAAGAAAAAAAAGAGGACAAAGGAACAGTAAATCAAGGGAGCTTTTTTACAGCCTTGAGTGAGATCAGCGTTGGCGGGTGTTCAGCAGCGCCAACAGAATCTTTGGGATGTCCACCATTTTTCTCTTTTTTTTTCTCCCCTTTTATTTTCGTAGCTGCCAGAGTATTTTCCTTTTCCTTTTCGTTTTCTTTTTCTCTTGTTTTCATGTCTAAATAATTGCATTCCCACAGTTGTTTTCTTCTCAATAATGCTATGAGTAAGAAAATCTCAAACCGAATAATCTCCGATATTCGACGGACCTCCTTCGAGATATAGACGTTCGATTTCGACATACTTTAGCACCATTTGTAAATTTCAAAAGCGCCCCTGATGATTCTCTTCTCTCGGGTCAGATCACTATAAGGAGAAACGGGTACCTTCATAACAAATAAAATTAAAGTAGCACACCAGAAGTTTGGGAATAGAAATAAAGAAAAAGACTTTGCCATTCGTTTTCATTTGATTTTCCTCCAATTAATTGCAATGTCTAGTTGAAATGGGAAAGTGGAAATTTCCCAAAGTGCAACATCTGTCCCAAGTACTAACTGAGCTTTAAAGGGTTGGTGGGTGTGTGAATGCGACTGTCTGATGCATGAAGTTGCCACATTCTTCCATTTTCCTCTGATTTGAATTTTTTTTTTTTAAAAAAAAACAGAGAAAAATGATATCATTGCCTTTTTAAAATTAATTTTTCTCTCGTATGAAGCATTTTCTATTATTTTTTTTCAAATATTATTTAAGTTATATTAAAAATGTAAAAATATGTAAAAAGAAAATTTGGAAGAGAGAGAAAGGAATGGCTTGCTAGTAGGGACCTGCCGTCGTCGCCCATCGCCGGGCGAGGGCGAGGGTGCCCAGATCTAGACGACGCTAGCGACCATTGCTCTCCCTGGGCGAGGGCTAGCGAGACCTCGTTGTCGCCTGGCGAGGGCTAGCCACCCTCGCGTAGGGCAAGTAGAGGTCGCCAACTCCTTCGATGAAGGGTGGCGGTAGTAGCACCCACCAGTGGCAGCGGCTTGCCATCTTTTTTTTGGTTTTAAAATGAAATTTTAACTTATTTTTCAATATTTTTATATATATTTAGAAAAATTGAATAATAAATAAAGTCACGTGAGATAGAGAAATCATTTTAAAAAAATTCACATGAGTATTTTTCGTTAAAAATATGACGATATTAACGGAATGCGTTGATTTTACCAATTCGATAAGTTTTTGTAATCGGCTGTACTTTTGTGATAAGTTTGATGATTTATAGTGCACATACATGGACTTTTATTTATCTTACTCAAACGACAGACAGGAAGCCCATGTCCAGCGCAGAGATTGAGGGGTCTCCGGTCTTTTGACTCGTTGACGGTGATCCACCGAGGAGGTGGAGAAGCAGAAGGGTAGTTACGTCATTTCGTTTACTCTCCAGCCCTCCTTTTTATTTTTTATTTTATTTTTTATTTTACGAAACCCCCTCCCCCCTTCCTTAATTTCGTACACAAAACACATCTTTTCTGTCTGTGTCTTTTCTCTCTCTCTCTCTCTCTCTCTCTCTCTCTCTCTCTCTCTCTCTTTGATTGGAGCTTTTACGTGGACGAAATTCAATTGCCAAAACCTTAGATTCAATTATTAATTTCAACAACCAGGGCTGTGCGTATATTATTTGTACAGTTGTATTCTAAATAGCTCACTTGACTCCGAAGCAACATCCGGTCATTAAGTGGCTCCCAAAAGGGATAAACAGCGGTACAAATAATCCCTAAACTTCGACCCGACATGCGATACGATCTATATGAACATTTAATTTACACAGTGTCATCTCCGAACCTCGGCTCAGTGTGCAATACCTTCTCCGTTGATCCATGAACTATCAGTGAATGCTCGATTGAATTCCCCTGGCACATATGGAAATGCTTAATTCAACCTAAAAAAAAAAAAATCTTCAAAGTCTATGGACCACATTGAACATTAAACTAAAGTTCGAGAAAAGTACACGGATTACATTGGACGAACTCGGGGATCATGTTGCATATTGCACCAAAATTGATGGTCCATTCGTGCCATTTTCCCCCAATTAAAAAAAAAAGTAACGTGGGTTGCAACCACACCTTCCTTTCTCGAACCTAACTAAAGGAAAAGAAAGCGATTGATTTGGTGGGACGAAAGTGGGAGTGAAGCAGCAATTTAAGGAAGACTCGATCATCAAAGTGATAAAAAGCGAGTAAAAATCGAGCCCCACTCCTCGTTTTAGACCGATGTGACCAGCAGAAGATTCGAGAACCTAATCCGGGCATCACATGTATTGACATTGACATTCATGAAAATTCAAAGCACCGCGCGGCTGCTCGCTCTAAGTGCTAAATAATACAGGTAGCCGAAACACGCACTTATGATATTAGCATCTCCATCCTTCCCAATCCCTTTACCAAGGACCACATACCTATAGACGGCGACCACGACTTTACATGCCGTACGTCACTTGGTACGTGGAGCTGGCCAAAGGACGAATGTCTCGGTAGCCTTCCAAAACCCTTCCAGACTTGCCTAAGCCAGATCAGAGGCAAGAAGTCTCGGCTTCGAGTCTTTCCCCTCCGCTCCGGGAAAATCTAGGAGTTCCTTCCGTGCACGCGCTGGGGACTTTCATGGTCGTCCTCGCACGGACATCGCATATCGAAAGAGACTTTTTCTTCTTCTTTTTCAATCGACCGATCGGTGTTCGGCGTAAGGAGAGCGCGCAAAGCATACGTGGTCGCCGGCGTGCTCCGGGGGTAAACCTTATTCTGGTCGGGGTAACTACCCGAGAATTGAGGACGCACGGTCAAAGAAAGTTGTCGAGAAACTGATGCATTTAGACGACTGTCTCTTTCTCGTCTCTTTATACATTCGTTTCCTCCGTTCGGCCTTCAGGGGTTTTAACGAAGACGGAGGAATCCAGTCAAAGTTAAAACCCGGAACAAAGCAGTCAGCTTTTTTTCTGCAGAATCCTCTCTCGTCGACAGTTCAATACACATACACATACACATACACACACATATATATATATATATATATATATATATATTCCTTTCCTTTATTTGCGGGGCTGTCCAGAGAATAATATTTAAAATAGCCTATCTTAAAATTTTGCATATTCCTTTTTATTCCCCGGGGATCGTGAAGATGCTTTGCGACCTGAACCCTCGGACCGGCTTTTTCATCATTATGGGCATTAATTGCGTTTTCATTTTGACTAGAGTTAATAAGGCAAAATAATTCACAAATTCATAAATTTATCTTAAATTATATTTTTAACACAATAAATTTTAAAGTAATACATCAGTGATAAATTTATCTCGAGTTACTTTTTTTTTTATCACAGGAATATCTCAAGTTACTTTTTTTCATCACAGGAAACCCATACTAATATGTCGGCAATAAACTTACCTAAAAATCTCTAGCTGGTACATTTGTGATAAATTTATCTTTCGTTGATTTTCGTTAATTTTTATCGTCAAATTGTCGAGTTGAATGGCATTTGTTAATTGACGGGTGTACTAGTTTGAAATTTTTACTTGTCAGATATGCATCAATTTGGAGGGTTTTCTGTGGTGTTAATCTAATTTAACGAAAACCAATGAACGGTAAATTCGTTACAGATGTACTAATCTGAAGTTTTTTTGTTGGTTATCAAAAAATTAATTATGGGTAAATTTATCACAAGTGTACGAGTTTAAAGTTATTAATGGTAAAAAAGAATATTTGTAGATAATTGTGTCACATATGTATCAACTTGGGATTTTTTGAGATAAAAAAGTAGTTTTAAATAAATTAATCACATGTGTACCAGACTACCAGTTTAAGGATTTTTATGTTAAAAAATAGCTTGGAATAAATCTATCACTCATGTATTAGCTTGGGATTTTTTGTGGCATCTGCCCTTTCAATTACTTCTCCTTTTATATTATTTTCTCTTCTTTTTTCGCCACTTGAAATGAACTTTCCTAATATTTATTAGAGAAAATTAAAGTCTATGCGGGGAAAAAGCCGGAGCGGCTGCAAACGACTGAGCCAACCACAATCGAGATCTCTGACTCTAACTTTGAGATACGATTAAACTAAACAGGTAAATTTTCGGCTCGTTGCCGATCGTTTCGAGTCGCTGAAATCGGCAACCGGCCGACTCGATCTAAAACGGATGTGCTATTGAGTTTTTTTTTTCCTTTGAGGGTGCTATTGAGTTTAAGGAATTGAATTTGAAGGTGCTATTGAGTTTTAAGGATTCGATTCGCGCGAGTTATGGGTCGGTGGTCCTCCCGACCCGATTCTTATCGGAGTACGCACGTGGCATGACGGAATTGAATCCCCCCGAGCGAGTTGGAGGGAAGAAGAACGGTCGACGTGTTTGACTCGGGTGGTCCCCACGTCTCCATTGCCAAAACACCCCGTACGGAGCCCCACCGACTGAGCTGAGTAGTGGGAGTTAGGTCGAGCTTTTTGTCTTGGCCGTTGTCCAATGTTCCACCCACTTTATCTCTCTACCTTTTCTTTTCTTTTCTTTTTTGCCCCCCTCCCTCCCCTTTAGTCTGATGTTTTAATTTCTTTTTCTTTTTTTTTCTTTTTTAAATTAGGCTTTAACGGCGAGATGGGCGGAGGGAGTGATTGAGAAACCCTAACGACGGCGGTGGGGCCTCCGCCTAATCTGGCCACTGACCGCCACCCACCCGTTCCTCACCGCTGATTGAGGATTTTTTTTTTGTTCTTCATACGGCCATGCAGCGTATATTTTATTTTACGAAAACATTAAATTATATCCATTATAATACTAACGCCTCCAAACTTCCCTTTTTTGTGATCATACCCCCTCAAATTTGTATCGGTGTGACAAAAATAACCTCCATATACCTCCAGAAACCCTCGAATTAGGGGTGTGTATGATCTGGGCCGGTCCAATCCCGACATGAACCCGAGGACCGGACCAATAGTCCGATCCCCATAATTTCGGGATCAAGGACCGGACCGGGACCGATCTTGACCGCTATAAAACCTACTACTACGTTCAATTAAAAAAAATTCAAATGTGCGTGTACTGGATGGTTGAGAGTTTTTTCATTCTAAAAGCCACATTGACCAGACTTTAGTATCTCTCCATCATTTGTTTCTCACTGCGTCTCATTTTATGTCTTCTGTGTTTGTTAACTTTCCTTTTGTTCCCTTCTCAAGAAGTATGTCTAATTGGTGTTTCATTACTTTATTTTTTTAAACAAAAATCATTAAGTTAACTAGATTAGTTAAAAAAAAAAAATTACCGATTCTGTCCAAGCCGGGCCGGTCCGATCCTAAACCATGGAACCCAGGGACCGGACCGCCCAGTCACCGGTCTTGTTTATTGGGACCGGGGACCGGATGGCCAACCTCAAGGACCGGACCAACCTGCCCGGTCCGGGCCGGTCCGGTCTAGTTTGCACACCCCTACCTCGAATTTGCCCGGAGTGTTACCAATACCCTAAACTTGCGCGAGCACGACAAAGAAGTTTGGGGTATCAGTGTTATGGTGAGTATAGTTCGGGAGTTTGGGCAACCAAGAAAAATATTGGGATGTCAGTGTCCCGATTGATATAGTCATAGGACATTTTTACGATTAGAAAAATGGATACTGGTGTCGCGTGCGCATAGTTTGAAATTTTTTGTGGTGTTAACTCAATTTTTTTTTTTTTAGCGAAATGCGCTTAAAGACAAAAATATTTTCTTCATGTAACGTGGGGTATTTACACATACCAACTTCTCTCCAAGTTGACCCTAGATCTCGACGCAATCACCCCATCTCGAGCTTATTAACCACTTAATGACGCTAATTAACGCCATAATACCATACGTAACGACTGCAAATTAATTAACAATATTATATTATTTTTCCCAACGCCATAGTCTTTTGCTTATAACGGTCGCCTTCATCATGGGTCAGTCGGACCTCTCTTTTTTCCAGTCTATTTCCTCCCGTTTAGACAGAGTCAATTATCACTAGCAACGTTGGAAACCATGATGAGGGCAGTGTTTCACGCATGATGGGATTCCTCCGGCATAATCACATTCCGTCTCATAATTCGATTTAACGGTCGATAACAGTGGGTTTAATTAGCGTGGAAAGCGCCATCATTTTTTGCGTCTTTATGTTGCCTTTTTAAACCCCATCAAAGGAATTGGAAAAGAAGAATCCAACCCCTTTTTTCCAAGCCCTCGGAAGTTTATGTGTACATATCATTTTGTCTAGGACTATAGTGAATGATAACCATGGAGTAACGCGGCTTTAATGTGTCGCGACGGTTTGGTTGAGCAACACGGCGCAACGACGTTACGGTACATGCGGGGTCGCAATTGTGTCGTTGCGTTTTCGAGCAATGTTTGGGGTTTGATACTTTTCGTCGTCATGAATTGCGAGGGGATATTTGTCAAAAAAGTTCAAAGTCTACTGTACGGCGGTCGATTCAGTCCTAAGCATTTCAACTGTACCGAGTTAGTCATAAACATCACGATGATTTGTTAATTCAGTTTTAGACATTTCAATTGTGACAATTTAATCCTAAACATTTTTGAAGATTTGTCAATGTAGTCATAGACATGTTATTTAGATATCGGAAGGACTACGATGGCAAATCGTCGTGAGATTTATGACGATTGCCGCACATAGGGAAACACCGTGTGAAGTAGCGATTCTTCCCGGTGTCTGAGATTGCTGACATGGCGCTGCGCCAAGTAAGGCCGCCGGCGATAATTAGACCGTCACGTCAATGATTTTCGGCAAAATAGATCGGAATGACTATAATGAAATTTTGTGCAAAATATTTAGGATTAAATTGATAAAATTAAAAAGACTAAGACTAAATCGATATCGGTGCAATAAATTTACTACTCATTGGCTCCCTCCAACTAAAGAATGGATGGCTTTCGGTTCGGTCCACTGTTTTTTGGTTTTTTTTTTTTATTCTGGAGATAAAGCCAACAATAAAAGGAATACAACAATAGCCATCTTGACACGTGGAGCGCATTCGACCGTGCACGTGTTAAAAAGCGGAGAACCAAGTCTAGCATTTAGCTTAATTTCCCATGTGCAAGGATATTTCTTATATCACATAAGGAGACAACATTAAGATCAATGTGAATTCAGTCCATCTTGGTTCACGTTTCTCCGGCTCTGGTTCTAGTGGAAATGGAATTTCATCGTCCGTGCCAAACCGAAGCCAACGGTACCGAAAAGCTTAGCTGAAAACGGACACGAGGGCCGGCTCCAGAGAAGCGGAGGGAGGGGCCCGTGTGTTCGGAAAACGCATCCGTCGTGGATTAATGCTCGGATCCGACCGCCGCCACAGCTCCTATAGAGAAAACGATGTGACGGCGGCCGGGAAGACGTCGTGGGCGGACGAGTTTGTTGCCAAAATTTAAGTACCATCTTCTCCAACATGAGTGTGTCCTCATTGATTCATTGCTCGACTTTGGTCCCTTGAGAA
Source organism: Rhodomyrtus psidioides (assembly GCA_021437785.1). Classification (NCBI taxonomy): domain Eukaryota; kingdom Viridiplantae; phylum Streptophyta; class Magnoliopsida; order Myrtales; family Myrtaceae; genus Rhodomyrtus; species Rhodomyrtus psidioides. Next base: position 2,831,355 of record JAILYB010000040.1, on the reverse strand, counting down.
TTTACTGCTTTAGAGCAAATATCTCGCACCTATAAAAAAGTATCATTGGTCGTGTCCTTGCACATGAGCATGCCCTCGTCATCGAGACAGAAGAAGGATCGAAAATTGACCCGATTGATGTCAAAATCACCGAAGGCGATCAGGGAGCTGTGTATTCACTTCTAGTCGTATCCACACGTAATGGCATGTCGGGGACTCTTTCAAGGTCCGAGCAATCCTTATCGGTTAGTTTTCCATTCCATTAAAAAAAAAATCAGAGAACTCATGTACTGCGTTTGGTCATTTGGATTTCTAGCCATAATACTGCTGGATATGAAATAATATGAAATTCATGAATTTTACTACATCACATCCATTGTTTGGTGAATTGCAGTAACAGGGAAAGATATTTTCACATCATACCACGTTCATTACTCGTAGGAACAATATGTTGGAGTAAGTGAACCTAAAAATGACACAAACGGAGATGGTAAGGATCTCTCGGACATTCTTTCCTGCTTCATTTTTATTTGCTTATTATTTTTCCTTCTTCTTTTTTATTTCTTGTTTTCCCTTCCATCATTCTCGGATAAAATCTCATTAAATACGTAGTAAATATAAATACTAAACACATATTGTCAAATATATAGAAAAAAATGGAATAAATAAAAACGAAATTGGACTTATCCTCATGTTTATTTATATTAGATTGCAAGTACTATTTATATTCACATATCAAATTGCCATTATTAATTTAAGAAGTTTTTTTTTTAAATCAATTTAAGAAGTTTGTTATTCGAGAAAGTATCTTATATATTACGAATGTTAGAAATTCCATCTACTTTTATCCGGGCTTTTTTCCAAATTAATTTTTTTTTAAAAAATATTTACCAATTTAATATTTTAAAAAAATATTTACCAAATTGGGTGCCAATCGGCAATTTGGCCGCCGATTGGCACCCAAAACAGGGACTTGGGCCCCAATATGCCCTTTCAATTAATAATTTATTATTTAATTGAAAGCTTTTATAAAAAATTATAAATTAAAAGTCAATTTTAATGGTGGAATATGAATTATGTAGTATTTTTTTCTTCAAAGTTTACGTAATTTCAATATAATTTATTATTTAATTGATACTTTTATGATTTATTCGTTTAAATGGATGCCTAAATTAGCAAAGTTTTAAAAATCCGATGGAATAATACTTTGAAAGGGCATATCTCATAGCTCGGGTGTCCGTTTGGAAAGATTTTTTTTTTAATTTCGCATAATTTTTTGAGACGAATCCATTGAAAAAAAAGAAAATAAATAAATAAATAAATTTGGGCCCCAATCGAAGGCCCAATTGCCGATTGGGGCCCAAGTCCCTGTTTTGGGTGCCAATCGGCGGCCCAATTGTCGATTGGCATCCAATTTGATAAATATTTTTTTTAAAATATTAAATTGGTAAATATTTAAAAAAAATTAATTTGAAAAAAAGCTCCTTTTATCCCACGTCCCATTTGGGATAATTTTCTTTAGGTTATTTCCTTATCGTATCCGGCTTTATCCTGTTTTGGACAAGAATCAGACACGAGATGCGATAGATTTTATCTTATCTCGAATTTTGTCCCGACAACCAAGCGTAACAGTAGAGATATACGCACGGCTATGCTTCCGAGGTGGCCCCGAAACGACAATTCACAAATCGATTGGGATTCACCGGGGAGAGACCTTTTGATCTTTTGTTCTGAGCAGTCCAATGACCCACTGAATGTTCTCTCCCTCTTACCCATTAAATCTTCGGATTGGGATTTTCAGGGAGGAACCCCCTTTTTTGTCTTTTGCTCTTTGGCGTACTGCATCTCACTTTGGCCGTTGCGGCACCGCACAAGCGTCTTTGCTCTCCCACCTCTCCACGCCGTATACCCAACAACCACTGCCGCACTATGCTTGAACTTTTAGGAATATTTTGAAAACGCAATTCATAAATCGATTTCGCAAAATTGATAAATGGAAAAAAGATAACCGATTTTTTTTTTATATCTTCTTTTTTATGTACAATAACGAAGAGCGCAAATGAAGGTTAATAGTTAACGTGATAGTACGATATCGATTATAACCAAATTAGGTACGTGAGCAATCCAGAAAGATATACGCATTGTCTTGAGCGCTATGGAGAATCGATGTAACGGACTTTGACATAACAATTTTTGGATGACTGTGAGAATAACAGTATATTGCGAGTCATAAATTCTTAACAGAGTACACACCCCACAACCATCTTCAATTAATTGTTATTTATTTTTAGTGGCAAAAAAATAAATCGTTAGAATAACACGGACAGTTATATAATCAATTTAATCGATATAATATTCTAGATATATCTAACATTGAAAGAAAATTGAACTTATTTTTTCGGCTTTCTAGTGTTTGGAAATTAATCGACCGGATAACAGGGTGAAAAAACCCAACAAATAAATAAAAAAATAATTATTTTTTTCGCGATTATGATTTTAATGGGAAGATATTTTCTATTTATTAAGAAGTTTTTCGGCAGTATTGTGTTGTTGGGGGGAGACATCGAAAGCTACACGGCAAGGGTCAATGGTGCCACGTGATGGGGCCGGAGAGGGTGACGGTACACGTGAAGCTAAGGTTGTCATGTCACGTGTCGTACTCTATCATTGTCCCTGCATCCGGATCGGCGGTGGATAGGGGAGAATGGGGCCCACACATTCCCGCAAAGAAAAAGAAAAAAAAAAAGAAAAAGAAGAAGGCGTCGGTGCACGTGCCCCCCGCATGATCTCCCCCCCCCCCCCCCCCCCTCCCTCGCGCAAAACGATGCCGTTGACCGCCGTCGTCTCATTATCTCTTAGCGATTCCCTTCGCCCCCCTCTCGCCGCCGTTAACGACGGTGGAAACGGCGACGGCGCTGTCTTTCAGTCATTTGACTATTTTGCCCCTGCCGTACGGTTCCTTCTTACCTCCTGATGTTGTGCTGGTCGCCTGGGCCCCCCCGTTCGCTCAATGAGCCGGGTTTCCGGCGTGCGCCGACAGCGAGGGCGGCTCGCGTCCGTCTTCGTGTCTGATTTTGGAGCGCTTTAGAACGAGAATTAGCCTAACTTCAATTCGTGGAGATACACGTGCTTGACAACGACATTTGTTCCTGTGGTCGTGAACACGATCCTCCACGCAAGCATATCTTCTATTTCATTGTCTAAGTACAGGGAGAAAAACACTAAATATATATAAATCCAGTCTTAAATTTTTAAATGGGCAAATACCACAAAAAACCCTGAACTATGTCTATTGTGACATATTTACCCCCAAACTTTTTTTTGTGACACTAAAAATCCCAAACTTCAATCATAGTGACACATCTACCCTCTGTTAGGGTTTTGTCAAAAATCTCTGTTAAACTCTGATGTGGCAATGACATGTCGCCACATCAGATTTTTTAAAAAAATTTAAAAAAATATTTACTGTTCATCATCTTCAACCTCCTGAACACCAGCGCTCGATTTCCTCCATCTTCTTCCTTCTCCTCGTCGTATTCCTCGTCCTCCTCGTGTAGATCTGATAGTGCGAGGCTGCTCGAGGACTTGAACACGCTGCGCGTCCTCCCAAGGCGGCCCACGACGGCCTTGCCTTTCTCGTCGTCTCCGTCGCCGTTGCTGTCGTCCTCCCATGGCGCAAGATCTCCGCCCCGATCTGGGCAAGCTTCGCATAAGCTTGCTTGGGGTTGTGAGCATCGACCACCCTAGCCCCGAGCTAGCGACCTCTGCTGCACCCTCCGGCGATGGTGCCTCATCGACGACAGTGGGAGCGGCGAACAAGCTCTGGAAGAGCTTTGGCCGAGGGATGCGAGGTTGAAGGAGATGAACAGTAGCGATGAACAGTAGCGATGAACAGTAACTATGAACCGTGAACAGTATTTAAATTTTTTTTAATCTGACATGGCGCCACGTCATTGCCATGTAAGATTTTAACGGAGATTCTTAACGAAACCCTAACAGAGGATAGATGTGTCACTATGATAGAAGTTTGGGGTTTTTTGTGTCACAAAAAAAAGTTTGGGGTAAATGTGTCACAATGGGCATAGTTCAGGGTTTTTTGTGGCATTTGCCCTTTTTAAATTAAGCCGATTTAGTCCTAAGACTTTTAAATCTCTGTCAATTGAGTCCATTCGGCTAATTTCAGTCAAAAAATCGCTGGCGTGGATGCCGACTGTCCTACGTAACGCCATTGGCGGTGGGCCTGAACATGTTTTTTTAGATATATTTTTAAATTGAATTTTGCATTAATTTTTCCTTTTTTTATTTTCATTTTGTCCCGTGAGGGTCATGGCCCTATTGAGGGCCACCTCGCCCCCGATCGACTATGACCCTGGGCGAGTGCCACCTCGTCGGTAAGGAGCGAGGCTGCGAAGGCCCTTGCCCAAGGCCTTCGTGGGCCCTGCTAGCTCTAGGCGAGGCAGCCCTCGCCTAAATCTTCAGCACCAACGAGCTTGCTAGGCCTTAACTCAGTGGTCGGTGCTGATTGCTAGCAACCCTAGTTGGTCAAAATGTGAGGAAAAAAATAAAAAAAAAATTGGAAACATGAAATATACATATATATGTCATAACCAATCGTGGCACGTAAAAAGACATGTGTCCACACTAGCGATTTTTGGCTATTAGCCAAATTGCATCAATTGGCATAAATGCAACAAATTTATGACTAGACCGGTGTCGCGACCCGTCCGGAATCGGCGGACGCGGCTAATGGATTACCGATCGCGGGCTTTGGATCGGCGCGGGCCCTCACAGGCCCATACCAAATCGCGGCGGGAGTGTCTTTTGAGGGATTCGACGATAAGAGTCGATCGCTTTCGACCTTAATGTGGTCGTGGTGGCATGTGCAACTTGTGCATGCATTTGGAGTCGCCACCGGTCTTTCTTGGAGGGTAGATCGGAAACCTTACTGACCGATTGGGAGAGATCGATCAATTCTGCGGAACTAGAGATTTTGGGTTCGGGGACTTGGTTACGTCGGTGTCATTACCAACGCCCTTTCGGTACCTAACGCGAGTGATTTTCCTGGCTAAGAGTTCATGCAGGCGCAATTTTGGGTGAGATAGGTATGAATCATGGTTTCATGCAGATTGGAAGACTATTCCTACCAATCACAGTCAATTTAACGAAAGCGCATTCAATTGCATAAATGAATCATGTCAATGCACATCAATTTCAATCATTGGCCTCCTAGTATAGCCATAAGGGCTTAGGGAAGATGTGATTTAGGGCTAGGGGTAAAATGGGAAGATTCTGGGACAATTAGCCCGAAGGGCAAAATTGTCATTTTTTGAAGGTTTGGATACCGAATTACCCAAAATATTCCATGGCCAGTTGATTGTGGCCATTTCCTATTTTTGAGAATTTTTTGGAATTTCTTGATTTTTCTTCAATTTTTGAAAGACGACTCACCCAAAGGGCGAAATCATCATTTTCAAGAAGGTTCGGGGTTCAAAACACCCGGGATGAGACTTGGCCAGTTGTTTGTGGCCATTTCCTATTTTTTGGGATTTCCCTGGATTTTTTAGAATTTTTGGAAGACGGTTTGCCGGAAGGGCAAAACCGTCATTTTCGAAAAGATCGGGGGTCAAAAGACCCGAAACAGGTCATGGCCAGTTGAACGTGGCAATTTCCTATTTTTTGGAATTTTTTGGAATTTTTCTGAATTTTCCGAAATTTTTGGATTTTTTTACGATTTTTTTATTGATTTATTGATTTATTGATTATTTTATTATTTTCTGAATTTTTTTAATATTTAAAAATATTTTCCGGACCGGGTCAAACCCGGCCCGCGCCTCTCGGGCGCCCGGCCCGACCCTAGGGGTCGACACCGGTCTAAAACGACACCGTTTTGTATTTTTAAAATTTTTTTTCTATTTTTTAAACAATTTTTGGATTTTTTATCTATTTTATTTAATTATCCGAAAATTCCCCGGATCCGACGGCTCTCGTTGCGCCACGTGGCATCATCCTGTGCGCCCGATCTTCCACTAGATCGGACGCTTCGGAGGGAGCCACGTGCGCAGATCTTGGCCGTTGGATCAAAATCATTTTTTATATTTTCTGAAAAATATCCTCCCATCCGACGGACCAAAACGCGCCACGTGTCGGACTTCGGTGCGTCTGATCTTGAGCATGATCGGACGACTCTCAAATCGCCACTTGGCACATTCCTAGCCCTCAGATTTACATTTTTTATTTATCTGAAAATCAATTATTTATTCCGAAAAATATAATTTTTTTATTTTTTAAAGGACAGGATCGCGACACGTGGCATAACCACGGCCGTCCGATCCTTTTATTAAAAACACGGCCCGGTCCCGCCTTGGCTGACGTGGCTGCCGACGTGGCAAGCCACGTCAGCCGTTGACCGGTTGACCACCCGGCGATAGCCGCCGGAGAAGATGATGAATAGTGACTATTCCGGCGGCTATCGCCGGAATTTTCGCCGGACACCCCAAATCTTACCCGAAACTCAGTGTTTTTCCCTCATTCCTTCGGCATTTGACTCCCCTAACCACCCAAATTAGTGTACGACTAAAACATGACATCAAACATCGTCAAGAAGCCCCGAATGGGCGGCCACCGAACCGACTCCGGCGAGGTGGATTCGCAGAAAAATTTTGAGCTTTAAAGTCAATTCTGGACGTCAACATGGCATACACGGGAGTCAAGGAGACCTGCCTACGGTCGCTTGAGGCTCGGCGACCGCCGAAATCCCCCGGTCGAGCTCCCGGCTTGGGCCGCAGCCGGCGAAGCTCGAACCGCTGCCTTCAGCGGTTCCCGACACAAAAATAGCGGACAATGGAGCGGAGGATCGATGATAGAACAATTTCTAACTAGATTCGCATGAAATGAAGCTTGGCAAGGCATGGCCGAGGCCCACAAAATACATAGCTCGCTTGGGCAATTTATCGAGCACATGGTGTGCGACCGTGGAGTTAGAGCTTATAGGGGCTACCGACCTGGTGGTGGCTTGTTGACGGCGGCCGAAGCTCCAATGGTGATCAGTGAGGTTAGCTCGAGGTCCGGGAAGGTCGCTCCAATGCCGGTCTCTGTCAAAAAAAAATCCCCTACCTCTCGGCCTCACTCTCCCCTTTAAACCCGAGCCAGCCTCTCCCCGGTGGCCGACCGCCTGCCTCGACGCCCGCTCATTCTGCCAAAACGCGAATATTCCTCTGCTCGCTGCCTCCCACGCTCGGTTGCCCTTTTTTTCTTCCCCAAAACCGCGCCCCATCTTCCCCCTGTTTTTTTATCCTTCTCGGCCAAGTGGTCTGCAACAATGTTTGCAGACCCGGTCGGACCGGGGCCGGCCGGGTCGGGTCTGACCCGACCGGCCCGGTTCGACCAATTCTTTCAAATTGGACCCCAAATTGACCTATTTTCGTGAATTGATGGCATAATCGGACTCCTTGACACATTTTCTATCAAATAAGGGTATTTTCATGAATCGATTGATTGAAATTTTATGAAAACCCCAAATTGTCCCTAGGATCCGAAAATGAATTCCACCGAATCGAAGGTCCAAACGGTCGAATTATTCAAAATTGAGCCCACCAATGGATTCAGCATGATGAAGACTATAGGATAGGGGTGTTTAATTTTAATGGGTGTGCCCGTGTGAAATTTAATTCGAAAATCGTAAAACCGGGGACTAAATTGAATAAAATTTGTGCAATTAAGCCCTTTTGGTTAAAATTGATCAAATTGGAGGGCAAATTGACCCAATTGCACTTCAAGACTCTAGAATTCAATGTCATAGCCCATGAAAAGTGAGAATTGAGAATTAAAGACTCGAAAAGGATTTTTTAGGCTCGTTTCGGTTTTAGGTTTGTGAAGGAACCCCATGAATCGAGCCAAATTTCCTGATAAAAAGTGAAAATATTAAAGAGGAAATTAAAATAAAATTTCTGAATATTTTTTGTAATTTTTCTGACCACGAATGGTATTTTTCCTGATTTTTTGGGTATTTTTATAATTAAATAAATTCCAAAAAATATAAAAAAATTCAAAAATATTTTTTTGTTTCAAAATTGGTTCCCAAGGCTAGGCTAAGGCTTCCAAAGTTGATTTTGCAATTTTTTGACCTTTTTTGCTATTTTTAATTAATTTTAGAAATAAAAACTATAATAACGGATGGTCAAAAATCAGGTGTCAACAACCGGTTCAATTGAAAGGTTTATAGCTAAATTGAAATAAATACAACATATTTAGAACTCGGTACTTTTCTCAAGTACAACCCTAGTTTTTTCACCAATTGGGCAAGTAGCACATGAAGGCGCACGTGATAATCATTCCGTTCTTTGCTTTTTATATTTTTATGTTCTCGGGAATATGTTTGGAACATAAATCTGTTTAGTAACGTAATTTCATTTTGCTATTTTCAGAATGAATTTTTAGCCTAAAAATAGGTTTGGAACATAAATGAGAAGTAGATAATTTATATTTCTCTATTTATGGAATATAAACTAAAATAAAGGCTTTTATCATCGCTCTCTCTTTCGCGCGTGTTTTCTCCCTCTCTCTCGTGTCCTTATCTCTAGCGTACACAGATTCAGTTGAACTTCTCCATCTCCTCTTCGCTTGAGTTCCATCGTCACAAAGCTTTCCCTCTCTCTTGCGTCCTTATCTCTAGTGCACACAGACTCAGCCGAACTTCTTCATCTTCTCTTCGTTTGAGTTCTGTCGTCGTAGGGAGCCTCTCCACCACTGTCGAACGTTAGGCGCCACAACCGTAGCACTGCCTCTCGTCGCAATCCTAGCTTCCATCGCAACAAGGTGAGTTTCTCTCCCCCTTTTTTTATAGTCATGACCTAGCTCCGCCTCCCTCTTTGTCATTGGATTTGCGCTCTATTCGCGATCAATTGGCGTCTTCAGTGGCTTGTACAATTTGATATGGAGATGTTCTCTTTCAACTTCCTTCATTGATTTTCTGTTATTAACAGTCACATGACATTACATTTATGCGATATTGACTTCAAAAGTTCTCCTCTTGAATTGGTACACCATCTCTAGATGTTTAGAATCATGTATACTTTTTTTCTAGCCGGTTGATCGTGCTAATTGGTGACAATTCTTCTGTTCATTTCAACATGTTGGTCTATTGTGTATATGATCAAATAGTGGGTTACTTGTACCTATATTCGCTGCAATGGGCGCTCACCCTTGTTGATTACAGATGAATGTGATATATTTGAAGACAATTTATGATCATTTTTAATTCCATATGTTAGTGTAATTGTATTTGATGAGTTGGCTCATTTAGTGCTCAACCATTAAAGGTTAAATGCCATCCCCACAAAGAGGCATTTTATGGCAAAGTGGACCAAGCCCTTGACCAATCTATTTCTAAGTTTGTTGATAGAATATGTGAAAAAAAAAGGGAAATGCGCTAATAAGTCAACTTTTCCTTTTATGGAGATCCGGCCCGGGGTGCCCATTTGGACCTACACAAGATGAGGTTACATGCGATACATTGACCGAGGAGGGAGCCAAGGTGAAATTCTTAGGAAAGGTATTGCCAATAAATGGACATAAATTATAATTATGCTAGGGATTCCATGGAATCGTGTTTTCGACTGCAGTAGTGCATTTTCATTATTTGTATTTGAGGATTTTCCTATCTTGGTTCTTGTAACGCGATATTATAATACGTATATTTGTAGTAAAAAGCGAGATTGCATTGAATTTGGAACAGCAAATTAAAGGTGTCATCCGTAAAATGGCAAAGACAAAAAGAAGAAAAAGAAAGAAAGAAAGAAGAGAAGAGAATGTCATGGCCCAAGGTAATATTTGAGACCACGTGGCGGAACATGGGGCCTTTGACTTTTGTCACCGGTTCATCTTCATGCTTTTTCACTTTGGCCTTGTTGGCGTTGACTTTTGAGCCCAGCACATGGTGTCAACCCGTTTATTCAATCCTACGAGCTTTTTTTAACCGGGTCTCACTCGGTTATAACTGCCCCCCATGATTTCCGAATGACCCATCGACACTTAACATGGGATTGGGAATCCTCGAAACGACATCTAAAGATGTTCAACGAACTTAAGATTAAACGTTGGGGGCTTAAACTCAAATTAGTTATTAGAATATCTTGTCGTGCCGAGCTCGAACTTGTGGATACTTAACTCGACAGGCTCGCAAGCCTCATTAAGCGTAAATGAGTTTTTATTACTATTTATTCTAACGAAAATATGTACAAAAAATCTGTAAAATTACATAAAGCATCCGCATTTTTGTTGTTGTTGTTGGGCTTCTTAGGCTCGAGCTCTGTGAAGTTGATGCCCATGGAGCCGGGCCAGTCGAGCTCTAGCACATCGAATTTGTATCCAAGTTGGAAATCGAGCGGAAATTCGATCGACCCGAAGTCGAGTTTCTACAACCCAGGTGGGCAAGCCGACTCGAGCTCGAGTGCGGCAATGCATCGGCCTGGCTCGACTCGATCACGCCCGCGAGTCGCGAAAGCCGGCAGGCAAATCAGTTCCTTGATTAGGGCAAACAGAAACGAGAGAGAGAGAGAGAGAGCGCTCTACCTAACTCCATTAAGGATCTCTACAGAAGGGCAGGAAATATTGCAAATCCCATTGGGGTCTCCCACGCTCTCGATTAGGGTTTTGTTTCCTTCGTTTGCAAGATTCACTCCCTTTCGGGCAGAATCATTATCCATACGACACTACTCTCTCTCTCTCTCTACTTTCCTCCTTTTGGGGCCTGAGTGTTTCTAACTTTTGGGTTCCCTAGGGTTCCTCCATGGCACAACCCCATTGCCTTTTCCACAAGTTTTTTTTTTTTTTTCCCTTCTCTTCATCATCAAGAGTAATCTCTTTATGTTCCTTCAACATGACTGTGGGCACCCGAAAAAAAAAAACAAAAAAAAGAAAAGCGGATTTGATTCTCCTCTGCCTTTTTCGCTTTTCGCTTTGTTATGGCGGGGGGGTTCGTAAAGTATGAAATTCGGTACCTTTTCGTACACTTGAGCATCTATCTAGACCACGATCTTTAAAAGTCGAGCCCATCGAACGAGTAAGGTAGTCGAGGCTCGTCGTCGTGTGATGCGGATCCGATATACTTAACACGGTCCATATATGGGTGCTTAGTCTAGACTAAATCGAAATTAGGTTTTGGAATAGAAAATGGAGAACGGGAAGAATTTAAAATGCACAAGGGCTTTTATCTTTCTTCGTGTCTCCTTGTCGGGTTCAAATGAACTCCTCAGGAGCCACCGTTCTTGAAAATGCACATGGGACTTTTGAGCTTTTTGGCGCCAGAGCATATGCAAGCGCTGTGGCCTTATGATGGTGGGGGGTGACGTGATTATGATGTCCTAACGCATGTTTAAGTCGAGATAAACCTTGATTATCTAAAAAAAGAATTGTTCTCCAATAGAGCCTTATTGTATGTTCATGGTGGAGGGAAAAAAAAATCGAGCAAAACATATATACGATGTTCATGTCGATAATGCGCTTTACGTAGGGTACATACTCCTCTAACTTCTTAATGGCATGCCATTATCGAAGCGGTTGGAAGATACTCGAGAAAAGACAGGGCAACCGGCGTTATTCTTTTTACAAAATTCAAAAAATATTATTAAAAATCAATCATGTTAGTGCCTGCAGAGTCATGTTAGTACCGGTCGGCCAAATGGATTGAATTAGCACAAATACAAAAAGTTCATGACTGAATTGGCAAAAAAAAAAAGGAGGATTGAATTGGTTTAATTACAATAAATTTATAATTTTTTTAGTAATTTTTCCGGACGTTATGAGTAGATCAGCAGCGAGAACGTAATGAAGCAGGAGGAACAGTTCGAACATCGTCCATCATGTCCTGTTCCTTGTTGGCAAAGCAGCAGCGACATAATTATGGGCGGCGACCACGTACGTAAGCACGGCGCTCGTGTACGTGTATCCTCAGACGATGTCTCGAAACCTAAGCAAAGAGAGGCAATTATTGGGGGGAGCCCCGTGCCTTTTTTAACCATGGGCGGATCCGCTTTTGCTTGCTCGAGCGACACATGTCAGAAAGCATGCTTATGCGAATTGAGTACGCAATTGTTGTCCATTTGGGTCTTCTTTTGGACTATCTTTGAGATTGAATCAAGCAGAGGCTCTGCGTGCTCTTCCCAACTGTTTTGGATTGGAGATGAGATGGTCCGGTCACGATCCGGCGGATGGTGGGTAGATCGACTTTATGGGTGATCCGATCGACCGATCATCAATCGCGGCATATAAAAACTATGAAGAGAATGCTTGTGTGTCCTGAATGAGATCCCATGGACCTTAATCTGCAAACTGTAATTGATCTGGTATGACTGATGCTCATAACCCTGATGTTATGCAGGCTTGGGCTTAATTTCTTGGACCATCATTTTAGTGTAGGCATCGAACTGCGGCTTCAGATTTGCTCCGCTTAAATGAAAGCGCACCTATCTAACTGCACCATATCAATGCATGCATCATTTAATAATTTAACAAAATTGCTCTTTGCCCAACTGTTCAGAGGTGTGAAACAAGTACACATCAATGCCAGCATAACGCAAAAAGATTGAAGAAACCAACCTGCTCCTGGGGCGCGTGCCCTACTATTGTATGAGTTTTTTCTGAATCAATGGCACATGCGAATTTGACTCACGTGCACTCGGGCGGGCAAAACTTTGCTAAAAAAAATTGCTCTCTCGGGTGCACATTGCTGCAAAATCAGTTCCAAGTGCAGATGAACGGAGATGTGGTTCAGCTTTCCTCAGTATGCTACTCTGATGTGCTCAACATCTGCAACCGAAGGCTTTCATACCGCACATCGTCTCCATTTTGAGTTTTTCCTTGGCTGGCATGTTCCCGATTGACAACAGAAAACAGCCGAGCCATCCTCAAGCAGCTTATGACATTTCAGAGACGTAATTTAACTTGATATGCATATTGGTACATTAGCATTCTCTAAGCACTGCTTTCACAGGCAACCAGTTCCTCATCCTGGACTCTATGGAATAAACTCAATTTGGTTACGGCAAGGGCTTCACCAAATAGTGAAGCTCGAGTAGATTTTGTTATGTGGACTTCTACGTAGTCACCCACTGACGGATTTCTCTTGCAAGTAGAAATATCAGCACGATCAATGACCGGCAGTTTTGCAAAAGACACTCGGTGGCCTCTATCACTCTTGCCAATGAGTTCAGTGTCTGGAGCTCTCTTGTTGGGCCCTTCAACCAATACAAGTTGGATGCTTCCAATTTGGGAATCAAAACACTGACCTGTACTCTCACGGAAAGCCTCAATAAGTTCATTCAGCCTCCTTCGCTTGACTTCTTCAGGAACATCGTCATCATAGTTTCTATTAGCATGTGTCTTCTCTCTCATGCTATAAGCAAACATGTATGCCATATCATAACCAACTGCTCTTACAAGGCTAAGTGTGTCTTCATGCTCCTCTTCAGTTTCTCCACAAAAACCTGTGAGCCAAATAAATGAGGGGTGAGGGAAAAAAATAAAATAAAATAACAATAAATGAGGGGATAGAAAAGAATCAGAAATCCTAAAAGCTTGTTAGAAGAGAAATCTAAGAAGGAAAACATAAATTGTAGGTTTTAGTATTGGAATGGCACATTAGCCATCCATAATGCTGTGACTAAGCATATTGACTGATTTCCAAACCACCAATGGCTTGTGCTTCTAACGTATCTTTGTACCATGGCATTTGGTGTCTTTGTTAAATTATCACAATTTTTTGCTGGTGAAAGTGGCACAAAGTAAATAGCACATTGTACCATTGATATAATTGCATCTGTGGTTTTTTTCTACCTTTTGGAGTGTTATATAACTTCTTTCATGTCAGGTTGGATTATGTTTGAGCTACATGCACCCATATAAAAGATCCCCAGTTACAGAGGTGACAGAATGCGACATGGAAGAATAAACAAACGAAAACTAAATTAGCATCAACAGACAGCAGACAGAACAAATAACATTAAGTCAACAAGAGGAGATTAACCAACCATATTCCTGCAGAGAGGCAAAAGAAAATGAGCAACTGGAGCTACATGTGCAAAATTGAGGATGACACTTGAAACCAGAACAAATGCGAAAAGTGACGAGGAATAACACGTTGTTAATCAATTTCTGTATACAGCGTGAAGGAAGTAATTTCTTCCCGATGATACTAGACAATATCATAAGGGAGGATTGAGGCAAGGCACATGAACATTAATAAAATCTTAGTCTCTCATGATTCCAATCTCATAGTCATAAGGTTCCCAGATGATTAGGAGCAGGCACAGAGCTGTACATTTGAGATCAACATAATCGGATCAGAGTGTTATGACATCTCTTACCACAAATAAAGTCGCTGCTTATCCCCATTTGAGGAACAATATCCCTTATCTTTTGCACAAGGTCTAGGTATGCCTCACGGGTATAGCCACGGCGCATTCTCTCAAGCACTGTTGAGCTCCCTGTTTGTGCTGGTAAATGAATGTATTTGCAGATGTTATGCCTTTCTCTCATCAGGTACAGCAACTCATCAGGAAAGTCCTTAGGGTGAGGGGATGTGTATCTGAATCGCATTTCAGGAAATTCTGTGGAGAGTCTGTCTAGAAGATCCGCAAAACGCAGACCCATTTGTTTCACCTTGCACATGCTGGAAAATCCTTCGCTCAATTTCCAATTTGCGCCAGGTTCAACATCTTTTTCAAGTACAGACATGTCGTTGTAGCTATTAACATTCTGGCCAAGTAGTGTCACCTCCTTCACGCCTTCTTTTGACAACTCTTTCACCTCCCTTACAATTGACTCAACAGGCCGTGACCGTTCTCTACCTCTAGTGAAAGGAACAATGCAAAATGAGCACATGTTGTTGCAACCTCTCATTATTGAGACAAAAGCAGTAACAGAGTTCTTAGAGACTCTAACTGGACTGATATCGGCATAAGTTTCTTCAAGTGAGAGGATAGTATTGATTCCTTTCTGACCGTCGTCAACGTCTTCCAACAATCTAGGCAAATCTCTGTAAGCATCTGGTCCGCAAACCACATCAACCATCTTATCAGCATCTAGTATCTTCTCTTTTAACCTCTCTGCCATACATCCCAACACAACAACCTTTGGAGGGTGCAACGACTGTGACCTACCAATTTTGACATTACTCTTCCAATGTCTCTTGAGGAACCAAAAGTAGTTAAGTCTTTGCCAGACCTTCTGCTCTGCGTTGTCCCTTATAGCACAGGTGTTGATAAAGATGATCTCAGCACTTTCAGGGACATCCACAACTTCACTGTATCCTGCATTCTTCATGATCGAGAGGACTATCTCCATATCATTGATGTTCATCTGACAACCATAAGTCTCTTGATAAATTCGACCTTTTGAAAGACCATCAGCAGCTGATACAAGACTAGTGGATTTAAGAAAAGTAAGAAAGCTTCTCTATATGATAGAGAATTACTACTATTGAAGAATAGGAAAATAAAAGATAAAAAGGCAAAGAGGCTCAGCTTTTCAGATTTTTGAAAATGGCTTTCTGCATATTTTGCCAGTAAAAATAAGAGGGAACTTCTGTTTTCAGGAAGCAATAAGATGTTAAATAGTTTCTAGAGCTAATCCCGACATTCTACCCACAGGATGTTTATAATGCGTTACTGAACCACTTCATATTCCTACAATCCTCCCTATAATGTTCTGACTAGAATGATTGTGAACTTTCATACCTGTCAGCGAAGCTTCTTGTTTTATTGTGTTTTGATGTTAAAGTCACACTGAGGTACAGCTTGCAAAGTACTGCATTGGCCCAGACTCAAATAAACAGAAAGGAGCATGCTACCTGTACTAATATGATCTATTGACCGGTATGGAAGCTTGTTTTGGACAATTACTAAAGGGCCGATGCCAAAAATCAAGTTTCCATGACCAATATTTAGTGAATGTAGCATTGTTCAACCAGAAAGAGAAATCAAGTAAATATGAAGATAGCCACTGTCGAAGGAATGTGTAAGAATTCCAATTTTTCTAGTACTTGCGAGTCATTAGGAGAGATCCCATTCCGGTTCTGCTGAAGCACATCATTCACGACATCCAGCTAGAGATCAGGTCACAAATTAACATCACCAGGCACTTAGTGCCAACGTAACTACTGCACTTCACGACATTGTACTATCCGAACCATCGCTTACCCATAAAAAGCTAAACACTTGGAGACACAACCAGGGTTTTAGCAGTTGCCGAGAACACCAGCAATCGAAAACACGAACAATTTAGCTACACTCAAGTCAGACACTATACACTACTTAGCTCTACACTACATCTGTATCTCCGAATGAGCATCTGGAGGCAAGCAAAATTAGGTTCAGTGGAACTCACTCGGGCTGGATTTCGGAGGCGGAGAGAGACGCTGCGGACTGCGCGACCATGAAGTCCTTCAGGCTCGGGATCTCCGAGCTCTTGTTGCCGCCGGAGAAGGAAGAACGAGACAGTTTTCTCGAGAAACTGAGAGACAGAGAAGCCCCGCGCAGTCGCGGAGCTAAGCAGCGGCCGGGAGGCGAATAGCGCGAGACGCGCGTCGGTGGTACTGGTGACGTCGACGATAGATGCCAGAGCGCGAGCCGGCGACAGCGCCTAGAGAGGTTGATGGAGGAGAGCGACGTCAGGGAAGACGCCATTGCAGTTGCAGAGAGAAAGAGAGAGACAGGATGGATAGGGATTCTGGCGGACCTGCGGCGAGCTTGGAGATGAGCAATTCGTAGTAGGGGTAATTAAGTCAATCGGAGAACGATCCATTTTCTTTAGCGAAAATAACAAGTGAAATCAAAATAAATTTTTGACCCACAAAAAAATCAAAATAAATAAAAATGAATGAAACAGATAAGGTTAATTACACAAATTGTCCATGAAATTTGATCCACTATATAATGTCGTCCTTAAAGTTTTAATTTATTTAATGTGATCCTTGAATAAGCCCAATATGAAATATAGTCTATGAACTTTTAATTTATTTAACATAATCCCTAAACTTTTTGTAAATAATTTGAGATTAAACCATATGAAAATATCCATTATTATCCTTCCATTAATTCAAGTTCCGAAACAATGTTGAATATTTTCATATAATTCGTGAACTATATCGAACATTACAAAAAATTCAAGAATCAATCCCGAGCAAATTAAAAATTCAATGATCACATTGTATTTTTGAGTTAAAATTCAGATATCGCACCGAACGAATTATAAATTGAAGAACTGTTTTTGTCATTTTCTCATATGATTATTATTCTCGATGACACCTTGGATTATTTGGTAAAACACACTCTTCGTGTAACGTGGACCAATTGGAGTTTAAATTGGTGATCTTTATACAGAATTGGCATACTTATTTCCCTTTTAAAAAAATTCAAGGCATCATTTCCATCTTATATGCTCAATTTTAAGAATCGAATATATTTTTGCCAGAAAGTTCAGTACTTTAACTAAATAACAGAATCAATATGGCAATTTTCTTTATTGCCAAACTGACGAGATATCGAACTGTTGGCACAGCTCGATATCTCGAATAACATAGGAAGGGTAAGGGTGTCGCGGTCATTTTCGTTCTCATTTTGCTCTTCGCTTACCGCAGTAGGATCTCCCATTGACGCCCAAAAAAAAAGCTCGCGCTCTGCAACTGCAACTGCAAGTCGCGACGGGAAGCCAGGGGAAGACGATGAAGATGGACAGGTGGAGAGCTTCGGCTCGTCGCATCCTCATGCCCTCTTCGCATCCCAATCCCGCTCCTCGATTCACCCCCGATCACAGCAATCCGGTTCGTTACGGCATCGTCTCTTCGAGTGAGCAGCTCGAAACTCGGCTGAGCTTTCGGTTGTTTCGAGCGTGGTTTTGTGTTCCGATGGGAAGTTTCTTAGCGAGATCGGGCTTTCGAAGCTCATTCATCTCGAATAACATATTACCGGAGTATCATGCTGTTCGTTCGCTTTGATTCTGTTGTGCTGGACTTTGCTGGTCGTTCGTGGAGTCCTCTCCGAGATTTGCTCGGAGCATGACGTTGTTTGTGCTCCTATTCATCATCTACATCATGAGAAAATGTTGGGGTCTTCGCGCGCCTCATTCATTAATGTCATGTTGTTTGTCTCGTCTCAATTGTTATGTTATTCCACGGATGGAGATTGGATGAGCCAATTTGAGAGCAATCCGGGTGGCACATTAGAAGCAAAGATAAAACAGTAGACAATCATTTACTGACCCATGCACTGAAGTCTCAAGCTGTTCTCGCATAAGAGTATTAAATAGCTCTGTTCTCGCATAAGAATACTAAATAGCTCCATTAATGCTTGAATTCGCTTATAATTGGCAATCGATTAGGTTGAATGGACATTGTGGATCATAAACAAATTCTGACGTCATTCTTCTGAATACAGGTTTGCTGCATTGCTCTGGTGGATCATGCGGAGGAATTCGATGTTATTTGGGACACAAACAGTCTCTTTCCGTGCATTTACAAGCGAGAGAATTTGCTTTGGGAGCAAGCTTAATCCAAAGAAGATGCTTTGGTTCTATAGCCACAAAAATTCAGAGGAACCCCAAGTTTGCTACGATAAATTCAGATGACATAAGGTATTTTAGGGACTTGTTGGGGGAGAAAAATGTTATACAGGATGAAGATGCTCTCCTGGCCGCAAATATGGATTGGATGCGGAAGTACAAAGGTTCAAGTAAGCTTCTGCTTCTGCCTCGGAGCACTGAAGAGGTCCATTTCTTTCTTCTCCTCGATATATCTGGGTTTCTCTCGATGATGAAACATTCTGTATAGGACCTCCAAAATGTCAATGCAACAGTAGATATCTTTTTCTTTGAAAGATTTTGTAAGTTGCATATTACCTTGTGCTTGGTTACATTGGTTCATTCATATAACTCTCAAGTCTTGAGTGTAAGGCAGTTGCTCTCCCTTCCTCCTTCCCTCCCTCTCTCTCTCTCTCTGGATGTTGTGTCTCCCACTTGTTCACCCGCACACACGAGGCAAACTATCACAGTCTTAAGTTCTTTATAGATATGCTGTACATTTCATCGTGCACGTTGCTGACATGCATGAGGTCCACTCTGCCATGCACACACCTCTCATTTAGTCTTTTACTTTGTTCATGCTATCATATAGTTGACTCATTGAGTGCTTATGAAAATTTTCTTTCCCAGGTCTCTCAAATTCTCAAATATTGTAACTCCAGATGCTTGGGTGTGGTTCCTCAGGGTGGGAACACTGGTCTTGTTGGAGGGAGTGTGCCTGTTTTTGATGAGGTACACCTGTTATTGATACGATTCTCTCTTTTTTAATGGAAGTCATTGCATGCGTGCTTGTGCATGCACTCACCAGTCTCCTTTTGGTCTCTCTATAGTATTTCAACTTATTTCCATCTAATTATGAATGCCTGTTCAGTTATGAACAGAGATTTTTCCTTAATCAGTGATAAAAACTAGTTAGTCAAAATGGCAGATGGCATTAGGAAGAGAGGGCGCTTGCTGGAGTTATTTGACACCATCGCATCGTTCACCCTATTTTCTTCTTTTACCAAACATCGGTTTTGTCTATTTTCTTCTTTTACCAAACGTAGGTTTTGTCTATTAAAATGTCCTTCCTGTACCTAAATAATAACCAAGATCTGTAATTTGCAAAAACGCACATCAAACCCCCTCACATTTCTTTTCTTTCATACTACTGCAAAAAGCATGTGAGAGTGTTAATGATCTCTTTTTCTCATTGCTTTACATGTGTCTCCAGTCTTTTGTAGCTGAAGATATTGACTATTGAGACTTGCGAGGATACTAATGTTTTTCCAGTGGTCCTAGAGAGTAGACAATTGTTTTTAATGTACAGATAAAATATTCTTATCTATTTTTATAATGTTACAACTAACCAAAGAAAATCTGTTTTATAAATTGCTAGGAACTTCCACTTCTGCTTTCATGTTGATGTGTTTTACATGAACGAGTGGCTGATAGAAAACATCATATAGCCAGATGGCCATGTGGTGGTTAAATACACTTACGACCCCTGACTTCGAGGGTTCTATTTTGTGATTGAATTTTACTTGATAATGTTTAAAATCCTTAAATTTTTATAAGTTGTTGGATGTAGGATAATCGCTAGAGTTCTGTTTCTGTAACGAAAGAAAATCAAAATCACACAGTCAACAGCTGTTTACCAAAATGAAGTGTGTAGTAGCTGAATCTCTCTCTAGAGTGATCGTGGATGGGAGAAGTGTTTGAATTTGGGAAAGCTGAGCAGAGGAATTCAGCTAGTGGAATCCTAGTTGGATTCTGATTTTCACATAGAGATTTTGCAGAAAGTGGTTTGTGTTGCCTATTGTTGATCCTGAACGTGAACCAATATTGACCCATGCCCTTATCATGTGTTATTGGTGAAAAATTGGGCGATTATCTTAAAACTGCATTATTCATAGAATTATAAATATGGTAGATGTCGCAAAGTGTAGTTTGAGCACTAAAACTGGACGACCTCGATTAGAAATCATAAGTGTCTTCAACACTAAATTTTGCATAGTCTTTTTAAAAGTATGCCTGATGATTAGCTTGATCGCCTGCAATCTAAATGGCTTTTGGTTATTTATTCCGCAGGTGATTGTGAACCTAGGTTCAATGAACAAAGTTATATCTTTTGATGAGGTACTTTATACAGCACGATGGATTTATCATTTTATGCTGGTTCTCCTCCAAATAAGACATTTTATTTTTGTCTAGGATCTGAATCCTCTTTCTATGTTTGTGAGACTTCATTAATAAATCTTTTTAGCCTGAACCTTCTTAGTTCAAAAAGGTTTTTCCCCTAAGATTATCCTATTAGGCGCACTCTTTTTTCACCTGATACTTCTTCTCCTGCATTGGGTTTTGATAGGTTTGCGAGCTCGGTAATTCAGCAGTTTAATATGCTGAAGTCATTGATAAGATGTTCAATGTTCAGAAGATATTTGCTACAACTTATTTGAAATCTTATATTATTGCTTAACAGGTTAGTGGTATACTGGTTTCTGAAGCAGGGTGCATACTGGAAAGCTTGGTGAATTTTTTAGACAACAAAGGGTATGTACGTATTAGCATAACTTTATTTCCGCAGTGTTCACAGATGATATGATAGCTCGTGGAATTACAGGTCTTGTGTATGATGCCATTAAACAAATCATATGAATTTGCATGAACATAATTTTCCTGGAAGGGAACATCAGACTGTGTATGTGCAGATCGTGAACTCTGCTATTTTCCCCATACCAAATGCATGCTTAATGTATCTTCATATGCTAAATATGTCTTAATGGAAATCGATTTCCTGATAATCCTGCTCCAGGTTGTAAATTAGGAATCCCCACATATGATTTATTCATTGCAAGCAAAGAACAAATAAAGGTTATGAAAATGGCAGACCTTCATCAACTTTGTCTTTATTTACATCATGCTTCCATTCAGATTTATTATGCCACTGGACTTAGGTGCAAAGGGA
Organism: Rhodomyrtus psidioides; assembly: GCA_021437785.1. Classification (NCBI taxonomy): domain Eukaryota; kingdom Viridiplantae; phylum Streptophyta; class Magnoliopsida; order Myrtales; family Myrtaceae; genus Rhodomyrtus; species Rhodomyrtus psidioides. Next base: position 2,809,859 of record JAILYB010000040.1, on the reverse strand, counting down.
AGCTGCCAAATTGGAGGAAATGTTTCGACAAATGCTGGTGGGCTGCGCCTTCTCCGATATGGCTCACTTCATGCTAATGTACTCGGTAAGTAGTTTCTCTATTTTGGGAGGGAGGGAGGGAGAGTGCAACAGAGTCATAGATGTTTCAACTCTTTGTTGATTATATTCTAATCTTTCTATTTTGGTTAATTGAGTCCCGAACCTTTTGAAAGTGGTACAATCAAGTCTTGGTCTCATTATCGGTGTAATTTGTTTCCAGAGAAGGACCATTTCGGCTGTCGGCTTTATATGATATTAGGCATGATGTTGACTATATTCAAGTATGAAACACAAGCTTTCTGACTCATAAAGTGGAAAACTCGATTACCGTGTCAATTGAAAGAAAATTCAAATTTTATGTAAATGGAGAGGAAACCTAACGTTCGTTATTGTGAATTTTCCTTGATTCATGTGACATTCTGGTTTCCTTTTTCAATTGATTCATATATTCAATTTCTTTGCTCAATTATTGATAAAACCCAGTGTTTTTTCCCTTGATTACGGTTGAAATGATGATTGATTTGTGAAGAAAAACTAACGGTTGCACATCCTTCAAAAAGGTTTAGAACTCAATTGCCTACAATGGATCGTTTAGGACTCAACCGACTAACTGCTGAAAAGTTTACGGCTCCTATTGCTTTAATCCTCAGGTTCATATGCTGCAAAATAGTGTCTGATTTTTACTTGTTTGAAGACATTGCTAGGTCTTTGTTTGTTTCTGGACTATTAGTTTAGGTCTGTGTTACAGGTCTTGAAGCAGTTTTAGCTAATGGAGACGTGCTCGACATGCTTGGTACTTTACGCAAAGACAACACTGGGTATGATCTGAAACATTTGTTTATAGGTATTATCAATATGATGGACCATTTCAGTAGATAATTTTGTGATACAACCCATATGATTAATAGCTTAGGATACCACCAAACAATGATTCTATTTGATTTTGTAGGCAGTGAGGGGTCCCTGGGAATTGTTACAAAGGTGTCAATTCTGACTCCTCCAAAGCTATCATCAGTTAATGTAGCTTTTCTTGCATGTACAGACTATTTAAGCTGCCAGGTAAAATTAGTTTCTTCTTCAGATTGACTTACATATTCCAGAATGACAACAACTTGATCTAGACCTTAACCTTACAATCCGGGCATGCTACGTCCTGTGGTCTTAAAGCCTCTTTTATATTGAGCACAAGTCATTACTGTTGAGTTGTAAAGTTGTTTGAAACTTTGTAATTTTATACCTAACTTAGGTGAGTCTATACCTAACTTAGGTTTCTTACCTAAACTTAGGTGAGTCAATACCTAAATTAGGTTTCTTGCCTAACTAGGGTATCCTTTCTCTTGTATATATATTGACCTTGTAATTACTCAAGAAGAAGTAAGGAATTACAGATTTTTTCCTTCATGGTATCAGAGCTTTAGGCTCAATTTTTCTGGGATAGTGTTACAGTCCAGCCTTCATTGCTGGTTCTGTTTTCCCGCAGCCTTCATTGCTGCATTTTCAAGGCTGGTTCTGTTTTTTGCAGCTTTCATTGCTGCATTTTCAAACCTTTATAGCTTAAGTACGACTTGTACTCTTGCTAATATTCTCTTGGTACAATGACCACATCCGAAACCACACCCAAAGTCATAAATTTTCCCTCTCCAACCACAAACCAATCGGAGGAGGTTGCCTCGTCAAACATGATCGGCGACCTTCAGAATATTAGGCCAGCCTATAGACTGAATGAGAAAAATTATCTCAAATGGTCACAATTCGTCAAGACGTACCTGAAGGGCAAAGGAAAACTCAGCCATCTACTGGGGACAGGACCCAAGCAAGGAGACCCCAATTTCGATGCGTGGGATGAAGCGGATTCCATGATCATGTCATGGCTATGGAATTCCATGGAATCGGCCATAAGCGATACTTGCATGTTTCTACCAACCGCAAAGGGGATTTGGGATTCCATCCAACGGACGTACTCTAAGGCCCGTGATGCAGCTCAGGTGTACGAAATTAAGGTGAAAACCAGTGGGACAAAACAGGGAGGTAAGACTGTTACTGAGTATGCTAACTCTTTGCAGAACTTATGGCACGAACTCGATCATTATCGGGTATTCCACATGCGGTGTCCAAAAGATGCAGCCATTTTGAAGAATTTTATTGAAAAAGATCGAGTCTACGACTTCTTAGCTGGGCTTAATTCTGAATTTGACCAAGTTAGAATTCAAATACTTGGCAAGGAAGATGTTCCATCATTGGAGGAGACGATTTCCTTGATCCGGGCAGAAGAAAGTCGTCGATCCGTCATGCTTGAACCACGAGCAATAGAAGGGTCAGCCTTGACAGTCGGAAAGGTTGATGAGAAGGGTGCTCTACCAAGAAGAGACCACCGGGACAACTTGTGGTGTACTTATTGCAGGAAGCCGAGACATACAAAGGAGAAATGCTGGAAATTGAATGGAAAACCAACCACTTCAAGTCGAGAGTGGGTGAACCGGGAAATGCAATCGAGGCCCCGGGCCCACCTAATTGAGCAAGCTGATTATGAAGCAGAACAAGGGAAAGCGACATTCAATAGTGAAGAAATTGAGAAAATAAGAGGTTTGTTAGGGTCTCTTAATAAACCCTCTGGTGCATGCACAATGGCACTCTCAGGTAATTCTTGGGTTATTGATTCAGGGGCGACTGATCATATGACTCATATCTCATCACATTTCAGGACCTATACACCTTGTCCTAGTAATAGGAAGATTATTGTGGCAAATGGGTCTCTTGCTACTGTTGCAGGGGTTGGAGATGTCCCTATCACACCAAACCTTGTCCTTAAAAATGTCCTACATGTCCCTAAACTGTCTTCCAATCTTATCTCCATACAAAAACTCACTAAAGACCTCAATTGTCAAGCTGTTTTTTACTCATCTTACTGTGTTTTTCAGGATCGGGGCTCGGAGAGGAGGATTGGACTCGCTAAGGAACAAGGTGGACTGTACTATCTTGAGACACCCCTCACCACGAGAAGAATCATGAATAATTCATCTTCATCCTTTCTTAGTATTTCAAATAAAGAAGCTATTTGGCTTCATCATTTTCGTTTTGGTCATCCATCCTTTCAAGTCTTGAGTGTGATGTTTCCAGCCCTGTTCAATGGTTTGAATATTCAAGATCTCCATTGTGATGTTTGCGAGTTAGCCAAGCATAACCGTGTATCATTTCCAATTAGCAATCATCGTAGCTCTAATCCTTTTGATTTGGTACACAGTGACATTTGGGGCCCTTCCACGGTTCCAAACATCTCTGGAGATCGTTGGTTTGTCACTTTAATTGATGATTGCTCTCGGGCCACTTGGACCTTCTTACTCAAACATAAATCTGATGTGAGTAGCATTATTCCTTCTTTTCATTCCATGATTCAAACACAATTTGGGGTCAAAATCAAGGTCTTTAGATCAGATAATGCTAGAGATTACTTCAATCAAACATTGTCCTCTTATTTTCAAAAGGAAGGTGTTATCCACGAGTCATCTTGTGTGAATACACCCCAACAAAATGGGATTGCTGAAAGGAAAAATGGTCATCTTCTTAAAACAACTCGTGCTTTGTTGTTTCACGGAAATGTTCCTAAAACGTATTGGGGGGAAGCTGTTCTTACAGCTACATATCTGATCAATAGGCTACCATCACGTACATTAGACCACAAGACCCCTATGGAAATTCTTTCTCAGTTCTATCCTCACTTTCGTACATCTAACGGCCTTACGCCTCGAGTCTTTGGTTGTAGTTCCTTTGTCCACATTCATCATCATCAACGAGGAAAACTAGATCCTCGTGCCATCAAATGCATCTTTCTTGGTTACTCACAAACACAAAAGGGCTATAAATGTTATCACCCACCTTCAAAAAAATTCTATCTCTCTGCAGATGTCACTTTTGTTGAGAATAAACCATATTTTTCAAAACCTTATCTTCAGGGGGAGATTTCACTCATGGAAGATAAGGAAGATGATGCTCTTGGTGTTATTGATAAACTGGATATATCATCCAATGTTCTCGCGAATCCAAACCCGACCACCGTAACTCATGAACCTACCTTGACTCCTACCTCTAGTCCACCATCTGTTGTTGTTCCCACTAGTCCTACTCCCACTTGTCCAACTCACTTTCATGATTCTATGAGATATTCTCAGGTGTACTCAAGGAGGACAGCCGTTCCAACAATCGAGCAAGTCCAATCTACCACTCCGGGTACTGCTAATGAGAGCATGGTAAGTCCTGAACTTTCTGTGAATGAGCAGCCCAGTGATATACTAGAGACGGATCTTGATCGGCCTATTGCTATTAGAAAAGGGATAAGAGAATGTACCAAGAAACCAATTTATCCACTTTCAAATTATGTGTCCCTTGATAGATTATCATCACCATTCCGAAACTTTATTGTGAGTTTAAACACTATTGCCATCCCTAACACCTTCTCTGAAGCGATGTCAAAAGAGGAATGGAGGAATGCCATGAAAGAAGAAATGACGGCACTAGAAAAGAATAAAACGTGGGAAATTGTTGACAGACCAAGAGGGAAAAATCTAGTAGGCTGCAAGTGGGTATTCACTGTGAAGTACAAGACTGATGGCTCCTTGGAGAGGTACAAAGCGAGATTGGTTGCAAAGGGTTACACTCAAACATATGGAGTGGATTACCAAGAGACTTTTGCACCGGTGGCTAAAATGAACACTGTAAGAATTTTGCTATCTTTAGCTGCTCATTTTGATTGGGAACTTCAACAGTATGACGTGAAGAACGCATTTTTACATGGAGAGTTGAAAGAGGAAATCTACATGAACATGCCACCTGGTTTCGAAGGAAAAGAAACAACCGAAAAGGTTTGTAGACTAAAAAAGGCGTTATACGGACTCAAGCAATCACCTAGAGCTTGGTTTGGACGATTTGCTAGAGTCATGAAGGCATCTGGGTATAAACAGAGTCAGGGAGATCATACTCTGTTCATAAAACACTCGGATGCAGGGGAAGTTACAACATTGTTGGTTTATGTTGATGACATAATAGTCACGGGCAATGATGAAAGGGAGAAACAACGGCTAAAACAGAACTTGATCAGAGAGTTTGAGATAAAGGAGTTAGGAAAGCTACGGTATTTTCTAGGAATTGAGGTTTCATACTCAAAACAAGGGATCTTTATTTCACAACGGAAGTATGTGACGGATCTTTTGGAGGAAACTGGGAAGCTTGGTTGCAAACCAGCAGTCACTCCGATTGAGCCGAACCAAAGACTAGCAGAAGCCAAAGAAGAGGCGGCAGTGGATCGAGAAATGTATCAACGATTGGTAGGAAAGCTGATTTATCTTGCTCATACTCGACCCGATATCTCTTATGCAGTAAATTTGATTAGCCAATTCATGCATAATCCAAAGGAATCACATCTACAAGCTGCTTTTCGAGTCTTACATTACTTGAAAGGGAACCCAGGAAAAGGAATATTATTCAGAAAGAGTCCAGACCTCAAGATTGAAGCTTATACAGATGCAGATTATGCTGGATCAGTGGTTGATAGGAGGTCTACAACTGGTTATTGTACCTTCATTGGAGGTAACTTGGTAACTTGGAGAAGTAAAAAACAGAATGTGGTGGCAAGATCTAGTGCAGAATCTGAGTTTCGGGCAGCAGCTCAAGGAATATGTGAGCTGTTATGGCTCAAGATCATTCTTGATGACTTGAAGGTTAAGTGGCAGAGTCCTATGAAGTTGTACTGTGATAATAAATCTGCAATTAATATTGCCCACAATCCTGTGCAGCATGACAGGACAAAGCATATTGAGATTGATAGACACTTCATCAAGGAGAAACTTGAGGAAGGACTAATTTGCTTATCGTATGTCCCCTCAGGACAGCAAGTGGCAGATGTCTTAACCAAAGGACTCAATGGTGGAAATTTTCACGAGCTAACTACCAAGCTGGGAATGGAAGATATCTATTCACCAGCTTGAGGGGGAGTGTTGAGTTGTAAAGTTGTTTGAAACTTTGTAATTTTATACCTAACTTAGGTGAGTCTATACCTAACTTAGGTTTCTTACCTAAACTTAGGTGAGTCAATACCTAAATTAGGTTTCTTGCCTAACTAGGGTATCCTTTCTCTTGTATATATATTGACCTTGTAATTACTCAAGAAGAAGTAAGGAATTACAGATTTTTTCCTTCAATTACCATTTTTTATCTTGTGCACAAGAAACTTTTGTTGGAAGCGAGGAGGAAACTTGGAGAAGTTCTCTCTGCTTTTGAGTTTTTGGATGAACAGACAATGGATCTTGTAAGCTTTCTCCACTTTTTAACTTTATAAGTTTTACATCACGCATTTTGTGCATAAGTAACATTACTGTCTTATGCTTTGGATTTGGATATATTGGGTATCTCGGAATAGAGTTTCAAGCCGCGACAGGATCGAATGTGGCTGCTAGAGCTGCCATCTATGTGCCATTTGTGTCTTACAGTTTGCTTCTCTTACTTCCATTTTCCATACAAAATAATTTTCACTCTTAGCTCATCCATTTTGCCATTACAGTGCACTACATGTCACTAAAGTACTTTTCAGTAGCTTGTTCCATTACTAGGTCTAGAAGATGTTGGATTTCTGAGTTCTGACCGTCTCTTCGTTGCCCATCGTAGGTTGTGTGCTTCTTAACCTTCCTCAACATTTTTTTCTTCTTGGCATGCTATTTTATAACTCCGAAGCACAGGGATTGATTGTCATAGATGGACCGCGTCTAAACTAACATCTTTTTGCTTAAAATTCTATTTATTACTGTGAAGCAAGTCTTGAAAGTACAAGAAAAAATAGATCTTTATGGCTAAGCCAAATTATTTCACCATTCGTTTGCAGGCACTAAACCATTTAGAAGGAGTGCGGAATCCATTACCCACTGCACTGCACAAGTTTTATGTTCTGATAGAGACGACTGGCAGCGATGAACAATCTGACAAGTAAATCTCTTCATTTTACAGCTCGAATGGAAGTGTTACATTTAACTCCATATGAATCTCTGATGCGCTATAGCCTGCATCTACTGGAAAATGACACTCCTCTCCTTGCTCACTAGACAATTTTTATTATTATTTATTTTGGGATGGCAAGTTTACTTTCGAATACTCTTCAATGTTTGTCTGAATTAACTGGAGAGCTGCGAAGGCTCAAATATGAAGATCTTCTGTGAGGAAAAAGTATAGTTTTAACGGTGATTCTGAGCTTAAGGCAAACCGAGTCCTTGCTGCACTTATCAAAACAGAGTAGAGATATTTATTCCTGGATTTTAAAGTTGCAGGCAATCAGATCTCTCAAACTTAGGATAAAAGTTCATCATTTAGATATTCTGTTGCTCAGGTTTAATTTCCCTTTGAGATTGACAATATAGTGCCTGACCTGCTGTTAAATGTAATTCTTGAACTCGCAATTACTATGGAATCTCACTGTCAAGAGGCAACCACTTCACCTTTTCCAATTTGGCCTTCTGTCTTATTGACCTTTTCTTGTCAACTAAGCATATGAGATGGCGATAGCATATGTGTGCTGGGATTTCTATTTGCAATTTGGTGGTAACTTGATAGTGCCTTGCACAGTTTGGTCCTATAGCAAAAGAAGAGATTTCTTTTATCACCTTGATTCATAATATTCAATTTGGATATTTTCAGAGAAAAGCTTGAAGCTTTCCTTGTTCATTCCATGGAAGGAGGCTTGATTTCAGATGGTGTTGTTGCACAAGACATACAGCAGGCATCATCAGTTTGGAATATTCGTGAGGTTTCCAATTCTCTGTGATTTTTTATCATTGTCAAATTGCTGCTTCCATACATTGGTAGTAGCAATAGCCATTTTATCACAATCCATCAATTCTGGATTCATATTTTACTTCGATCCAAGTAAAAGCCTGTCGCGACCCGTATCGAGAGCAGCGAGGTCCGATGGGGGTTTAGGGTCCGTCATTAAAAAATCAGGTGTCAACAAGGCCTAACAAATTTGAGCTTTTCATACGGATCCATAAATATTTGAATCACAGGCAAGTCCATTGTACCATCAGCGAGTTTACCAACGTGATACGAGTGTAATGATTCTATCAATTGGCGATTTTTTAATTTATGCATCACATGGTATAATTTTTATGGGCAGAAGAACACCTGGAGTGCCAATATTTGTGTACGGCGCTCACTTTAGTGCCAATTTTTTTCGTCGGCTCACTTAAGTGCCAATCACGGCAAAAAATGATCACTTAAGTGCCAATTCCAACGAAACCGTGTACGTGGCATTTTTTATTTATTAATTTTTTAATATTACGTGGCAATTGTTTTAAAAATAGAACAGTACATGTGACAAAAGAAAAAGCCAAAAATTAAAATAATTTCCACATAATATTGATTAAAAAAAAGTTAAATAATTAAGAAATAAACTAAAAATTTTAAAAAAAATGGAGAGGCGAGGGCTTGCACAGCCCTCGCTGCTGTTGGCCCACCACCTCCGGAAATGGACGGCGAAGTGGGGGGATGGGTCGGCGGGGCTGGCGAGGGCTCGATTTCAATATTGGGTGGCTACCTTGGACGTCGCTGGGCGAGGTCGGCCTCGCCGACCCCGACGGGGCTCGACCTCGCCCAGAGGGGGCTGCCTTGGACGTCGCTGGGCGAGGTCGGCCTTGCCAGGCCCCGATGGGGCTCGACCTTGCCCAGATCTAGGCGAGGTCGAGCCCTTGCCAGCCACCAGCGAGGTCATTGGCCATTGGTCGGCGCTTGGCGACCCCCGCTGGCCCATCCCCTACCCTCGCTGGCGGTGGCGAGGGCTGGCACAGCCCTCCCCTGCCTTTTCAATTTTTAATTTTTTTTAATATGACTTGGATTTTTTTAAATTTTTTGGTTTTTTTATTTTGCTGATTGGGATGCTTCGGCGAGCCACGTAGACGCCACATCATATTTTCGACGATGTTCGCCGGAGTTGTCACTCAAAAAAATTGGCACTAAAGTGAGCGCCGTACACAAATATTGGCACTCCAGGTGTTCTTTTGCCAATTTTTTTGGAAAGGGATCGCCTAACCTTTCCTTAGAAGGTTAGACCCTAACCTTGCAATCTGGGCCGTCCGTGTTATGAATGAATGGCCCAGATTATTACTAACAAAAATATATATAAAAAATTCAAAAAATTGTCCTCTAAAAACAAGAGATCTGGGTCGTCCGTCAAAAAATGGACGGCCCGGATTGCAAGGTTAGGTGCCTAACCTTCTGAGGAAAGGTTAGGCGATCCAAATCCTTTTTTAATGGGTACATATCTTATAATTTTTAATGATCGCACAACAATATGAACTAAATTTATCATTTTTTCATCCGTATATCGAACAAATGGTAATATGACACCTACTCACGTGTACAAATCATGACATCTACTTGTGTTACTACGTAAAACTAATCTTAACCACTAGACTGAATCTTTCAGTCTGATTTGGTTATGAATTTGAGACATAATTCTCACAGATTGATCCGCGATTTTCAACTACGAAAATAGGCCTTTGGGCTATGTTATATCATATACATGCATTCTAGATTTTCCCCTCTATGGGGCTTTTGCTTTCTGTCTGTCTCTTGTCAACTCTATGAGAAGCATTTCTTATAGTCCCAGATGTTCTTTTGGTCGACCAACTGGCTCTTCTTTCCCTCTTTCTGAATTGACATCCCTCTTTCTTTTATTTACATCTGAAGCTGCAAGTATCCTGTAATTGAAAAGTTGAAGGATATGATTATAAAGGGGGCATTGCCGCTTAAATACAACAAACCCTGTTGGAAAGCTGTCTTCTCAGTTGTTCTCTTTCTTTTGGAGATGCATAAAAATATTCAATAATGGACATATTATTGCGAGAAAAGCTTATATGCTTTGTATTTGAAGCTTATAACAGGCTAAACACTGTCACCTTTTGTAGATTAAACTGAATTTCCAGGTTTCTTGATTGATGATTCGTGTCAAGACTCGTTAGGAACAGAAGTGAACTTACAGTTAGATCGAGAAAAATGTTGAAGAAATCTGGGCGCAAAATTCATGTAATTACCAAAAAAAAAAAGTCTGCTAAGGAGGGTATAATTAAGGGTGCAAGAAGATGATTTTTCGTACTTAGAACTGATTTTTCATGCTCAGATTGCCGCTTCTCTTTGTTGCATCGCAGGGTATACCAGAAGCATTGATGAAAGCGGGGGCTGTCTACAAATATGATTTATCAATACCTGTTGAAAAGATTTATGATATTGTGGAGGAACTGCGAAATAAACTTGGTGAGAGAACTTATTGCTGTTACTGATCCAATACTTGTATTCCATGATATTCTTTTTCCAGGTCTATAATCTTGACGTGGGATGAAGAGTGATTACATTGCCTAATGTGAACCACGGGGTTTTAGTGTCTCATCAAGTGTTCTGTTGACTAAAATATTTTGTAGAATCCTTTATAATCCCAAGCTGGTCCATTGCCTAACTTCACCTCCGTCATACATCGTAAAATGTAGCTGGAACTCGTGTTGTGCAATAAATGTTTAGGAAGTCATGGACTATGAACCTGAAGTTGAAGTTTTAAGACTGAAAATAAGCTACTTGTACAGATTGTTATAGGATGTTTATAGTGTTTTAACTTCGATATTGACAGGTATAGTGTGATAGACAATTAGGAAGATAGGATATGAGTTCTTCTTCTATGAACATTACCAGCATTTGTCACTCATCATAATCTTCCAATGACACCAGAGCATGAATAATTAGTCAATAATGAACTTTTATTGGTTTTCAAATTTCTAGGTCATTCGGCAAGGGTTGTGGCATATGGGCACCTCGGAGATGGAAACCTGCATCTCAATATTTCATGTCCTCAATATGATGATGCTGTAATGTCCTTGGTCTTTCTTTAGAAAGCTTCTATGTGTTTGAATACGATCTCATAAGAAGGGGTGTGTTGCAGGTATTAGCACAGATTGAACCTTTTGTCTATGAATGGACTTCGAAGAATCGTGGAAGTATTAGTGCGGAGCATGGCTTGGGACTGATGAAAGCTGAGAAGATTTTCTACAGCAAGTCACCTGCAGCTGTAAGTTGAGCCTCATGCAGCAGTTCTGGTGCATAAACTGTGGGGGTTTATTATCTGGAAATGCACACTTAAGTACTTGTGACATTCCATAACTGTCAATATTTCCGATGGTTGCAAATCAAAACCTGTTGAAAAGCTATGACCAGAAGTAAAGTTAGACATGATATATTAGGGTGAAGACGAGGCAGCTACATTAGATAGTTAAGATCAAGCAAAACTCGGAAGCTTCTTTGCAGCATATAGGGCAAGGAGAAAAAATGTGATCCTTGGTTGGACATGGTCTACCATTTAAGAAACGGGGAGATCTAGTTGAGAATTTTAAGGTTAATCCAAAGCTTAACTTATATGCAAATGATAACAACTGTACCATATCTAGGTATGGCCTTTCATGAGAGAGGTGGTGTGGCAGAACTTGTATATGGCACTAGAACTTTATCCCACACGAAGTGGATGTGGAAAAGACTGTAGATTGAAAATGGCCCAGAGCTGAGAAACTGGGATGTTTATTACTTCCCTTAAAACTTAGTTGCTTGGAGGCGATGCGTTTCACATAGTTTAAGGTCTGCCTAAAAATGGTTTTGTGATTTATTGCTCATGTTGAACAGCCATTTTCCGCCCCCAAAAGATTAAGCTGTCTAGAATTGGGTCCAATGTGAATCTGGCATATTTGATAAAGTTCCCTCTCTCGTGTAAGCAAGACATGGGAAACGCAGTACCTGGACATAATCACATCAAGGCCATAACTAGAGACTATACCATAATAACAGAAAACCGACATAGTAAGGACGAGGGTCAGGTGTTGAACCTTGACCTGTGCTCTATACTGTTGAACCATGATTCCCCAAAATTTAGGCTGTATGGAGTTGTGCCCATAACGTATATTCACAGCTTATTCCAACAGTTCATAACATTCTTGTAGCATGATCCTTTACCTGTGTCAGATAGACATTTTAATTGGTGGCAATATAGACATTATTTCACTTGTTTCTATAGCTGAAAGATCTTCTAGCCTATTAGGCAATCTAACAAGGGTACAAATGATCAACCCCGCTCGCCCACCCAGGCCTGAGAGGTAAATGGGCGGGGTAGGACGAAAATCATACATTAGAAAGCCCGGGTTGCCCAACTTTGGCGGGCCCTGGCAAAAAATTCCCTTAATAAATTTCATGATCACCTCTCATCAAGGGTGTATGCTTCTTTCCTCTTATTGTGCAAGTTGTTGAATAATACTCTGCCTGTATAGGTGCAATTGATGGCTTCTGTCAAGAACTTGCTGGACCCCAATCACATACTCAACCCGTACAAAGTTCTTCCCCAGTCTTTAATCTCTCCGTGATGAGGTTGGAACTTGGAAGGTCTATACACTTAATGCTTCGTCTGCTTTTCAGTTCTTAATTGAGGCTTTTAGTTGTGACTAAGACATTGTTACAGCAACTGCAGGAACTAATCGAGCATTATCTCATGGTTAAGAGTAATGCTGTCGTGGGAAAATGGAGGAGTTTTCTGTGTAGATATCAATCAGAACACTGGCTCTGATATTCGGGAGATGTAATAGAGTATCTTACCTCTGCAATATAAATGCTGTATGCAATAATAATGTCACGTTGGCAGATGTGACTAGATAATCTTGTAATTCTTGTTGTGACATAGTATTACTTCTTCTGATAATGTCTAACACCTCCATATATTTAAGGTTGCTGGACTAATTTTAAGATCTTAATTTGATGACTACCAGCTATTGCTTCGTCAATACGAACTAGTTTGCCACACTGGATGGTTTCCAAACGCGGACATTTTCCCCTAATTTCCTGTTGAGTTTCTTGTAGCGGATCCCAGTTTAGTATGAGCAGCATAGGTAGCAAAAGTAAAGTCGATGGCGGGCTAAACGTGTTTCTTGCCGTTTCTGTTTAATTGGAAGATATGTTCTGGTTGCGGGGGCTGCAAACACTCTCAAGGAGAAGATTCTCTGCTTGTCAGGGTTTGTGTGGAAGTCACATCTATGTATCAAAGAAGATAAAAACAAAAACAACCGCCCCTCCCCCCCAAAAAAAAAAGTTACTACCTAATTTTCATCTGAAGAACTAGAGAAACCAGATGCTAGAAGACAAATCGTGGGACATCTTTCTGGGATTGATATTTGACTACGTCTGTGTTTCCTAGAACGTTCGAGGTGGGATGGCGCCCGGGGGAGAAATAGTGAATGGGCAGCGGTCAGATTTGACGAATGAACAGAGAATTCCAATGTCAATGGCAGTAATCGATTGGATCCAGACCCGATCCACGTGGACCGAATCCAGCAAAGATTTTCGCCTTGCCCCTCAACTTGGGCTATCTGTCTTGGCTGTTCCGTCCCCTCCACAAGATTCTCCACAGGACAAATTGCTTGGGGGGAAGAATTCCACTAATGAAGGCTGGCATATTCTAATCCTGCTTTGCAAGGGCTTTTTATTCCTGATTTCTTTAGGACCGCCCAAAATTTACTCATGGCCGAGTGATTTTGTTGAAATATGCGGCCTGAATTATTAATTATTATATTCTCTTTACATACATGTGCTTTTTCTCTCTGCTTATTAATTGAAATTTTTTTGAATTGAACGCGTTGATGAGTATGTTTCTAGTTTCGAAGGACGGGAGAGAGGGGGCCTAACAATAATTTCGTACCTAAAGTTTTATCCGAATCAAATTTGAACTCGGCGCCACAGGTCTCAAGATCATTCAAACGTGAAAAAAAACCAAATTATCTGCCGATCGCTGTGGCATGGGGTTGGAGCTCGAAAAAGGGAGTGGCGGAGGGAATGAGTTTTGAGGGCCGGTCCGGCCGGAGATAGAGAAAAACCTTATCTTCATCAATTCAAAATCCTAGATCCAAGGTCATGCCAAGTGCGGCCGTGGCCACAGCCAATGTGCTGATCGTCCTCGCACAAGACAGTCATCAAGTCCGCGGCTGCCGCCGTGGCAAGCTCACTAGTAATCGCCGCTACGTCCTCCTTCGCAGCCCAAAGGCGGGCAATTCTGAAAGGGTCGAGACTCAAGATGACGGCTCGTCGGCGTCAAAGAGGTTCGCATCAAAGCCTCGTGGCGGCTTTTACCCGGTTTGGAGGGAAATATTGAGGGGCCGATCGTGGCTGAGGATGGGTCGGCTGTTCTTTTCATGGAGGAAGGAAGTGTCAAAATGGGGAGAGGACAAGGATTGTCCCTACGGAAGAGCTTTAACCAAACTAGTTTTATAGGGTCCAATAAATGACAAAGAAGTACGAGCAAGAAGAGAAACACGGACATGGATTTCGACAGGCACGTCCAATAAGCACACCTACTTAGAATGAAGCTATCCTCATGTCGGATATTTTTATTAAAAATAAAAAAGTAAACATGCGAGTTATGACCTCAAGCCCGAGCCTGTCAACATATCCAATTAGATCCAGTTTTACTCAATGACTTAAGCCAATAGCTTGTGACCCAGCTAGAATATATGAATTGCTTCACAACCACACTAATTCTTCAATCCGGGACTTCTGTTACACAACTCGCACATGCATGTTAACAGAACAGCCCTATCACCCGAATTTTCTTTTTTCTGGGTGTGTGGATGGGGCTGATATCGGCGCGCATTTACCTCTAACCCTTTCTCTATCTTGTTCATCATGCCAATCGAGTGAGAGGCATATATACCTTTCTCCCATTGCTTGGAAAAGGCAAACTGAGATTGCATATAACAAAAACCCTCTCTCTCTCTCTCTCTCTTTTTTTTTTTTTTTGCCTTTTCCATTGTATATTTTCCACTCCGCCTTTATTCTTGTGCTAAGATAAGGAGGAACCAGAAGATATTGCGAGATCAAAGCAAAGGCCAATGAGAGAAAAGTTTCCTCCCACATCTTTCCCCGTGAATCCCCAAAGTTTGACCAATGGCTCGTCTATGTGCTCGTGCTTGCCTTTGCCAATTGCCACTGCTCCACTTGTGCAAATATTCTTTAATTCTATATGGCCGAAAGATGGAACTGATTTATTCTTTAAATCGGAGGAGGGGGGGGGAGATGCAAATTTGCCGACCCACCCAATGTTAAATTCCCTCTCCATAGCATTCCAATTTAAATTTAGTAGGCCTCGGACGGACATATTAAGGCGGCGATTCTCTAGCCCCTTTTTTTTTTCCTCTTAATTCAACATACATTTGAAATCTAGAAATCTGTTTGGTAACGGCAGTTAATTTTTCTGTTCCCGAGAATGGACAGATTCGAAACGGGAACAAAAAGACGAAGGGAACCAAAAAAAAGTACTTTTCTGTTCTTCCCGAGAACAGAATTAGCAAAACCCCGTTTCCCGCTTTGGAAATTATTTTCGAGAGCAGAATTATTATCAAGAAAGCCTCGAGTGTTCTCCAATCCTTGCTTACTCGAATCTCGTGAGGATCGAAAATGGATAACTTCGTAGTACTCCCATGGACTCTTCTCCTTGTTCTTCGGCGGATCAAATGAACCACTCTATGAGATTGGGAGCCAAAGTTAGGTGCTTTTATTCATGAAAGCAACTACTAATTCAACCAACGAAATAAACTCGACCGACTACGACATTGATTTTAAGATTAGTCTGACTTAAATCCAACTCAGCTCACGAGGAGATAGTTACGTCTCCTCTCCTCATCCCCTAAAAGAGTAAGAAATCAAGGAGCTGATTTGGTTCATAGGACACTCTTCTTTTGTTGTTGTTGTTGTTTTTTTTTTTTTCGTTTTTCTTGAGTTGTTTTTAATCTTTGAGTTGTATTCTCAAGAAATGCAAACTTATGTTTTTTTTTTTTGGCGGTACAAAGCAATGCTGGAAAAAGAGGTACTGGTAACTCGTAAATTCAACCGTTATCACGGGAAATGACGCTTCTTTTAATATTTGGAAAACAAGATGTACTATACTTGCCAGGTTTGTTGCAGAGCACTGAACGAAAACCGTGCACCCAAGGAAATCGGATTTAATATTAAGGGTTACTTCACAACAGACTCTGGCAACTGACCATCGATTTTAAATGCGCATATTTTAGCTGTATAGTTATGTGTTCGTAGCACATGATTGAACTACTCACGAGGGAAGTAAATAGAAAGGAAGCGGGAGAGCGAGGCATAAAAAACAGAGCAATGCCAGCTCGGGCCGAGCCCTGCGATATGGCATGGGCAAGTAATCTAAACATGTTACAATGCAATCGAATTAGAACTATTTGAACAGACGGATCATCGAGAATCGCTTGTCGAGTCTCGTCGCCACCGGCGAGGAGCCTGATCGATACGTGACACGGCGAATTTTGCGGAGACACTTTCTAAAATGGTTTCCTCGGAAAATATACTCCTGGCATGACCTATAGTTCCAACATGATCAATCGTTGTAACCATTTTCATTTTCCCCATTTACACAATTCGAAGTTTAGAGATGCAGAGAGAGAGAGAGAGAGAAATAAAAAGAGAGGAGATGTGGTGGTGGTGGTGCTGGTGGGTCATAAACACCCGCGAGCCCCTCTCTCCTCTTTCTCTCTCTTTTCGTCAACGCCATCAATCCATCACTCTCTCTCTCTCTCTAAAACTCTCCGCCAATTGCAGGGCGAACAACTATGACCAGCTCCTCCGCCACCTCTCGCAAGGTCTCTTCGCCGCCTCTCCGCCTCTGTCTCTGTCTATCTCTCGCTGATTTTCCCCCAGCAACACGCGCTCACTGACGCTGTCTGAATGATTTTTGACATTTTCGTTCCTTCGATTGTCCCATCGTTTCTGGGAAGATTGGAAAATGATCAATTTCCTTTTAACTTTTTGTAATTTTTTGTCCCAATCGGTTCAGGCGCTGAGTAAGATTGCTTCGAACCGCCTCCAGAAGGAGCTGGTGGAGTGGCAGGTCAATCCTCCGGCAGGGTTCAAACACAAAGTCACCGACAATCTGCAGAGGTACCACTAATTTCTCCTTAGGGTTCCGCAAAATTTTCAATTTTTTTTTTTTTTTTTGCTGAGAAGGATTGTTGGTCGTGTGAAGTATGATTTTTTGTTTTCCTTCTGTGATGGTTGAGGGAAATATAGGTGGATTATTGAAGTGAATGGAGCTCCGGGAACTCTGTACGCTAATGAGACTTACCAGCTTCAGGTGGACTTCCCTGAACATTACCCCATGGAAGCTCCCCAGGTAATTTCATTAAAGCTGATGTCTTTCTCGCATCATCGTTCTGTCGAAGTACTTTTTATATATGGTGTTGGCTTCTGCGCGTGCGGATTTTGTTATTTGAGTTTGTGGTTAGGGTTTAAATATGTTTCTAATTCTTTGTTCATCATGGGTTTGCTGACAGGTCATTTTTCTGCCTCCGGCTCCACTT
The DNA here is from genome assembly GCA_021437785.1 of Rhodomyrtus psidioides. Taxonomy (NCBI): domain Eukaryota; kingdom Viridiplantae; phylum Streptophyta; class Magnoliopsida; order Myrtales; family Myrtaceae; genus Rhodomyrtus; species Rhodomyrtus psidioides. Next base: position 2,792,400 of record JAILYB010000040.1, on the reverse strand, counting down.
CATCCTCATATATACAGCAACGGCCATATTTGCTTAGGTAATTTACGTGGATTGCTTCGAAGTTGTATCTGGGAATCATTTTTTTTTTTTGTGTGCTCCTTTGCTTTAGCTGTTTTCACTTTGGTTGCTTGGTAGTAGAAGTTGATTATATGCGTGCTTTGATGATATGTCCTGTGGGGTTAGTATTGAAGGTTTGAAGACATCGTGCATCTTTTCTTGGGAAGTGCATCTATGCTTTACTTGGTATCTCCAAACTATGGCATTGGAGAGTGGATATTAGAGGCTTGTATTGTCTTTCTGTTCTGCAAGAATCAGGTGCATAAAAAACATTGTTCAACCCAAAGGAGACGATTTTATCTCAGGCTACCCAAAGAAGTACATTATCGTCTGAGTCTTAAATTGTATTTTCGTGACGCCTCTGTCCACCTTGTCAAGGATTGACACATTAAGATGTATTTTCCTGGGAATTTTGTTTCCATACATCATTTTGTCTATTGGCAACTTTATAAGGCTAAATTGTCTTAGTTCTCCTTGTGCGGTGGAGTAAACTTATTAATAGCTTACTCGCAACATGCCATGAGTTCTGCTATAACTAGAGTCCCTCCTGCTTGCTTGTGTCTTTAGCTTCAGCTTACCAATGTGTTTCTGCTCTGTTTCCAACTCCATGTCTTTGACTTTGGCTCTCAATGTTCTTCTCATAGTTTGAAATTGCTTATAATTGATTTTCTATTTGAAGAGTCATATCTTCCGAGAAGTCGTTGTTGTGGGAACTCTATAAGTTACACTTCGTATTTTTTTTAGGTCCAGTTACACTTTGTATTTACCAAATTTGATATTGAACCATCTTTCATGAGCTTCTTCTTAGTCTACATTAGACAACCAGCTCCTCTAACAAAGCTTGCAATTGCTGCTTTCCTTTAATGTAGCGAGCTTTCATATAGAATCATATGTGTAATAGCTCTCATGGTGGACCATTCCTGTTGAGAAGTTTCTCTTTCCTATTCGTATTAATAAGGTTGCCTTTCTTTAAAGTTATTACTGTAGATAAATTCTGCCAACGCTAGTCTAGCCTTCTGGGATTATTGAATGAAACATTTTCCAAAATCTCATCCGCACCAGAAATGTACAATTGCTTGTAATTGATTTTCTATTTGGAGAATCATATCTTCCAAGAAGTCATTGTTGTGGGAACTCTATAAGTTACATTTTGTATATTTTTTTTGTGGTCCAATTACACTTTGTATTTACCAAATTTGATATTGAACCTTCTTTCATAAGCTTCTTCTGAGTCTACATTAGACAACCAGCTCCACTAACAAAGCTTGCAATTGCTGCTTTCCTTTAGTGTAGTGAGCTTGTATATAGAGTCGTGTGCAATAGCTCTCATAGTGGACCATCCCTCTTGAGAAGTTTCTCTTTCCTATTCATATTAATAGGGTTGCCTTTCTTTAAAGTTATTGCTGTAGATAAATTCTGCCAACACTAGTCTAGCCTTCTGGGATTAGTGAATGAAACATTTTCCAATATCTCATCCGCACCAGAATGTATCACTAGAGCAATTTTTTTGGACAAGTTTAATCTCCGGACGCTAAGGAGGTTCAGAGCACTAGTATCTTTAACATTAACACATCGTTAGGTTCATCATGAGGTTTGATTTGTAATTAAGTTATATAGATATGGATAATACCAGCTTCGATCCAAAGTCTTACCTGAAAAGTGATGTTAATTTCGCTGGAAAGTTTTCTTTTGTGTATCAATCAATGATCATGTACTGCACCTTGTTGAAATAAGTGTCATATCTATTTGACAAACTACTTCACTTTCAATTAATCAAAGCTAGTATTTTTCTTTGGCATAATTTTTTAAAACAGCGATATTGTCTATTGTGTCTCTCTACTCAGGATGAGTTCATTGTAGCCAATGTGTCGGATCCATAGCTATTTAACCAAACTATTCCTTTAAGTAACTTCGATACTTGCCTTTACCGTTTCTTTATTAATTGTGGGTGATACGCCTGCTAATATTCTCCTCATGCCATATTTTAACATTAACTTAGTTGATACTGTGGTCTCAATTTATCTTGAAGCTCTCAAATGATTCCGTTCTCGCAGTGGCTTTGCCACTGCAACTTCAGAAAGGTGATGTCATTATTTTTCAAAGGTCTGTCCTTTCTGTAATCTGCTGCTTGTATAGTCAGATCATGAAAGTGAACCATTAGACTGGCTTGCCCTTTAAATCCTCCTTCCACAATTCATATCTGCAAGAAGATTCTTGTTTATGAAAGATATTCTTGCCACACATGGTTAAAGATGGTTTCTGTCTGTTATTTGAATGTTAGTCCTAAGTAGATAATAAACACAACGGAACATTCTTTACCCAAAAAAAAAAAAAAAAACCACAACGGAACATCATATGCGTTGCTAAAATGCCGTGAAAGGCAAAAATGATAAATTTTTCCAAGTCATGGAGTTTGATAGAGAATGGTACTTACAATTTGAAACTTGTATAATTTGTCAAGTTGTGTAGAACAGGTGCTGAAACTTCCAACACCCCCCAATTTTTTTTCTCTCTCCCACACGCGCATGCACATACAAAGCTATCTGTTTGGATTTTTTTTTAGATACATTACATATTCTATTTAGCATTTAGTAGATCATCGCTTTGCTTTTCATTTCCATGTTGATCATGGTTATCATGTGCCTAAAGTGAATCTCAATGTTTATTTGACTTGGCTTTTGCTACATTGACGGTAGGACTGACACGTATCTCTGTTTTATTATTGCTAGATATATTGTATGATTCTTGGTCGCCTGCTATGACTGTCAGTTCCGTCTGCATCAGCATTCTGTCCATGCTTTCTAGCTCGACTGTTAAGGTTTGTCTTTATATCTTTTGGGTTCTACTGCGGTTACCTAATGTTTGTTAGTGCACTCACTGCAGCACCGAGTATGATCACCAATTGTTCCCATACTAAGTCACATTTTTTTTTTTGAGCTGGCCATACTACTGTACTTTTGGTTGCATGGTGAAGTCCAAATTAGTCACAAGTTAAATTATTTGTGCCCCCCTATTGTTAGTTTGGAGGGAGTAGTTCTTCCATTTTGTTCTTAATTGATCTAACAGTCTGTTGACATCCTTCGCAGCAACGCCCGGAAGATAATGATCGTTATGTGAAGAACTGTCGGAATGGGAGGTCTCCTAAAGAGACGAGGTGGTGGTTTCATGATGATAAAGTATAACATTGAAGGTATCTTCCTCTAGTAATTGGTAAAGTACTAGGGTAGAAGGCATCTCTTCAAAAGAAAAATGAAAGGGGAAAAAAGGAAAAGAAAAGAGAGAATCCTGGGAAAAAACTGGTGATTGGGTCAAATGCTTAATAACCCTCCTGTAAAGTGGCAATGTCTGGCATTTTGTAAAGGAAGAGGAAGATTTCTTGCTTAACTGTGTGCAGAACAAACTGAGGTCTTTGCAATTCTCCGAAGAAATGGTTGGTGCAGTTTCCATGCGCCCATTTGAACCGGTGATATGAATGAATTATAGCTTCTTTAAAAAATGCTGGGATGCTTTCTTCGGGTTTAACCCATACAACTCTTTGCAGTGCATTGTGTGCCTGGTTCCGATTGCCAATGATATTCTCCTGTATATTAGCTTAATGTTATGTCTATTTCTTGTCATTCTGATTTTACAAACCTTTGCTGCGACCCACCCGGTCATATGATCATGGCCTGAGTTTGAGCTTTGTGATACAAAGGCCGTGCTTTCTTAATTCAGTCACGGTTGCTTCCTCTAGCTATCTTTGTCGCGTGAAATATGATTGAGCCAACTTTGATGTGCTGGTTGAACTCGATGCCCACTGATAACTCAAGAGGGTTTTACTTTCAATCGCGCCGAAACGAGCTGTGTTTCGAGATTGGCACAGCCAAAGCTTGATTATGGCAATCAAGTTAGTCTGTGTTCTACACTCTCAAATGCCAACTGCGAGGCCAGCAAGACAACAGAACAGGTGTTTGTATCGTACCGGTAAAATCGCCATTATTAATGTCGACCTCTCAGGACCAGCCAGTCGGTCGAGTAGATTGCCCCCTTTGCCATTTATAGGGAATGAGTTGGGGTTTGACAATGGACTAGAATTTACTTAGAACGGTATTTTAGCTCATCAAGCTCGTCGAGGCGAAGCAAATGTTGTTATGCATTTTTTAGCAGTCACGATAAACACAAACATCGTTGGTTCATATTTATGAATCTTGCGTTAGTATCACGTAGGAATCAAATCGAAACGTCGTGGCCCGACTTCGTAATCGAGTTAAAGAGCCCACAAAAATGAGTGTAGTCAATTGCCATATTGGACCCGATTTGACTCGTGAGAAAGTCACCAGTCGATATTTTCATAATTTATTAGGTTAGTCGATTGAATTAACTTTGAGATTGTTTCTGAAAAATTATAATGATCATGATTCGGACTCGCATGAACCCGAATCCGACTTACTTGAACCCGAACTCGACCCGTGTCGCTAGCAAAAGCCTCCTTCCTCGTAGGGTTTATGCCCATCCAGCGCGCGACGAGACGAAGAAGACGACGATGCAAATTCACCACTTCCACTTCAGTCTCCAACGACACTCCTCCATTCCTCTCCATTGAAGCCTCTTTGTTCTCGCTCGCATAGCATTCAAGAAGAATGAGGTTTCTCCGATCGATTTCCCCGCACTTGACCCGCATCCACCGTCCTCTCCGACCCTTCCCCTCCCTCCACTCCCTCAACCGCGAGTTCTGTTCGGCCTCGCCGGAGCAGTCGAGGCGACCCCCTCCCTCCGACCGCGTCTCCGCCCTCGTCGACGAGATCTCCGCCCTCACGCTACTCGAGGTCTCCGACCTCGCCGAGGAGCTGCGCAAAAAGTTGGGCGTCGAGGAGATGCCGACCATGGCGGTCGTGATGCCCGGGATGGGGTTCGCGGTCCGAGGAACCGGGAGGGCGGGAGCCGGGGCCGCCGCGCCGGAAGAGAAGAAGGCGGAGAAGACGGCGTTCGACCTGAAGCTGGAGGGCTTCGACGCCGCTGCGAAGATCAAGGTGATCAAGGAGGTGCGGGCGTGCACGGACTTGGGGCTGAAGGAGGCCAAAGACTTGGTTGAGAAGGCACCGACGCTGTTGAAGAAGGGCGTGGCGAAGGAAGAGGCGGAGAAGATCATGGAGAAGATGAAGGAAGTTGGTGCCAAAGTCATTATGGAGTGAGGTAACGAATCAGCGTTCATTTGCTTTTCTAAAAATTCCTACTTGCTACATTTCGTTCACCAATGTTGTGTGTCGTACTAATGCAAATGACTTTGTTTGGCCGAGTATTGAGGCAAGTGGTTTGTTTTGTTTGATGCTTCGTGTTGCATATAATTCGTGCTTCAACATTAAGTCCAAATATTAACCCAATAAAACTTCGTCTTAATTGGATCATTGGCGGTAATGTCTACGGAACTTGCAATGGAGAGATAATGTGCATGGATTGGATGAGTGCGATTTGATCTAGACAAGTGCTTAGTGGATGGTGTGTTTGGAGACTCGGCGAAGCACACTCGAGTGAAGGGCACGATGACAAGTTCTTTTCTTTTTTCTGGCTGTGAGTTCATTGCCGCGTCAGGAGACGCTTTCCTCTTTGTTCCAAATCCTAACCTACGTAGCATATTTTGCCCCATAATCGTCAACAATCAATAATATAATCGCAGCTCGTTTCTACTTTTCTCTTTTACTTTCTTTGTCGTCACCTCTCTAGCCGGGTTCTCGAGGATCAACCTATCTGAAACCAAGAATTTGAAGGATGTTAAAAATGCGGTGGTACAGGAATGGATTCATCTGTTCATTGCAATAGAGAGGTGGGGCAGTTGTTGTGTCGCACAATGTTTAGAGATGGCAAGGTGCATACGGGTTGGAAGAAGGACGCGCTTCTTTCATTATAACTACTTGTAATTGCACCTTATCGTCTTCCAATCTTGCTTTTGGATTTTTACTTTGGGGACTTCATAGGAGTGTAGTATAGAGCAAGTGTGATGAGACTTCAGTTTAAAGCCGTTATGGGGACTGAAAAATGATATAATTTAAAACCTGCAGATCAGCTTGTTGCTTATATCCTCTTTTTATTGATTGAAAAGAATGTTCTCCAGTGAATTTTGTTGATTTAATTTTAGCAGGAATAAGTGAAGAAATTTTGAAATGATCACTTTTTCAACAAAATACAAGCTTTTCTGCTACTTTTCACAAACATTTTGTCTTGATTTTTTTACATTTTAGGGAAATTAAGGTTATACATGATGATCATCCTGGGCAATAGACCAAGGCCAAAGCCAAGACCAAGGATGATGCTTTTAGTGGCATCTGATACTTAAAGTTACAGCTGCTCCTAAGATTTAATATGTTAAGGCAAGAAGACTTACCCAACTGAGACCGTAAGGTCGTGTCCTGCTGTCGCATGCCAGATTCAATATGTTAAGACAAGAGGACTTAGCCAACTGAGACCCCAAGGTTGTGTCCTTCTGGAGCACGCGGACCTTGCTATTTTTTTTTTTTTGTGCGTGAGAATTGGAGCAAAAGCGGGAAAGGTTTATGGTAAATGTCAGTAGGGATAAGGCCAACCAGCTAATTTCTTCATGGTTTCACAAGCTTTGAAGCATTGTGAAATCTTCAATCATGTGTAATTAGTATCTGGGATGCTGAGTTTAGCTCTTTGCTTGTTCTGCTATATAATTCATTTGGTAATAAAAGCTTGCTTTTTTGTGGTTGAGAAGTATGTTTTTTGTTGGGAGGATCTCGTGTATCATTCCCAGGAAGATGTATTTCGGCCTTATTTCTGTGTTCTCCTTGCATGCTTATTGGTTATTGCAGCTTTATTTGTCTAGTCATAGAACGCACTGCTCAAATTTGGTCAGATAATTTAACTGCTGACAGGACAAATATGCTCTTTGATATGCTTTCACCGTATATCCGCTCTTTTGTCTATGACCCCCTTTTTCATATTTTCTTTCTTCTTCAGATTTGCTGAAGCAAGTGAAAAAGCACTAGCAGTGGAACCGTGGGAGATGTTTGGCCCAAGCAATGCTAAACGATACCATTGGTGGCAATTTTATTGCCAAGCTTGGAGATTGCTGTTATTTCCTCATAACATGGAGCTTTCCTTGTTCAAACTGCTTAATTTTTTTTTTTATGAGACTTGGAAAAGCACCTCTGTTGACCTTTTTCATACCCATCAACCTCAAGTTTGTTTTGTGCTTATAGATCTGTGCCCTGCTGTGGAACAAAGCAGAAGGAGGGATCTGGCTTACTGACCTTGTTATCACATACCCGGTGGCTTCTTTCCACTGTTTGTGAGGTTTATCCTCTGTAACATTGCCTTGTTCCTCGAAACAGTGGTTGCGAGGTTGATGTAAGGAGCGTCTGATGGATTTTTCAGTACCGATCCCGGTTCGTATGCCATTTTCAGGAGGTTTTGTTACTGCCAACGAATTGTTGATTGTATTTAGTGTTTTTTTCGCATTCAAACAAGAAGATACAGAGAGAAATAAGTAAAGTGAAATGCTTGAATTTCTTTTGAATGCTCATATCTTTTGCATTGATTCGTGCACAGCTTGTGATTTACAATCAATCTATTTGGGTTGTGAGATTCCGTTTCCATTCTTCAACTGAATTAATGGTTAATCGAGAAAAATTAATGTTAGAGGTGGAGAAATAAAATGAGACAACAATTTGGTGTAACTACTCTACTCTTCATCTGGATATCCAAATACATTTTTAAATTTGATGAATCCAAGCTCTGCTCGATTCGAAATGGAATTGATTCATGAAAGAGATGTAAACAGGACATTATAAATGAAAAGTTATTGACTTCAAAGCAACAAATTGCGATTCTGCAATGCCAGTACACAACAGCCACAACAGAGTATGACAAAGCAAACAAATTAAGACCGTTAAATTGATTCATTCCCGAAATGGAAGAAGTAAATCCAATTATTAGATTGGAAACTTCTTCTACTCACTGGTATGAATTGATCTTCCTACAATGCTTCCTGATCTCTCCCCTCGACCCTGTCAATGGCGAGATGTTGCCCATCTTGACCATGGACTTGGCGAACTGCTCGAAGAAGAGCTCTTGGTTTGCGGCGTACTGCTTCACCAGCTCCAGCGATGCCTGGTTCTTCGTCACGAGGACTTCGTCCGAGCTCAGGAGCCCCTTGTGAGCCAGCAGGTTCTTGAAGTAGCTGTTGTCGAACTTTATCGGGCTGACGAAGTCCAAGAAGAAGAGGTTCTGGTCACCCCCGGACTGCGGGCAGCGGGCACGGAGCTGAGTGGCGTAGGATTGGTCGAGCGTGAAGTCGGGCTGCCCGTTGCCGGTCTGGTTGTAGAGCCTCTGCCTGAAGGTGGTGCATCTTGCATTTCCAATCGTGTGGCTTCCTGTGTAACAGGTCATGCCCAAAAAAGATCTGATTTCAGCGGACAAAGGGTCCAATTTCGTCTTTTATAACTTGGACTCTAATGTCATAATCGAAACTACGGTCAAGAAATTCTATGGTGTTTTTTACCAGAGAGGGCAACAAGATCAACAATGTCAAGTCCTTTAAGCTTGAACTTGGTGAGAATGGTCTGGAAAGTGTTGGTTGGAGCAGGAATGTTGTTGTTAGAGCCACTCAGGCTCGCCCCTCTTGAGTCCCTCCTTCCCAGCGGCACTACCCAGCTAGGCCCACCAGTCTGTTTACACATCCAAGCAGTAATTTGCAACTCGTTAGGCGTTCAGATTGAAACAAAAAAAGGCAGTTTTTGTTCTTCTTTTTTCTGGGTGAAAAATTTGTAATTCCTTCCTGAGGCTGTGGGACTACATATCTACATCTGCTTACAAGAGAAGTCGAGTCTCTGGCAGCTAAGGCCAAGAGATCAGCACAAGACACTGTGTGAGGGCACTCCTTCTCAAGTGCAGATTTGATCTCATCGAGTACTTCAAACCCTCTGGCTGAGTTCGTGTTAGGGACGGACCTCTTCTCGCTGGTTATCGTCCCGCTGCTGTCCAGCAATAAGGATGCGTCGCAGCCCTGTCACAATATTGACAACATTCGTGCTTAGACAGATGTTCTTATTTACATGATGTGATGCAGCAGAATGCAAGTGCAGATTACTCCCGACTGTGGCGATGGAATATAACACTATGAGTAGCAGTTGACGCACCAAGCATCGAGAAGCTTCTAAACCAGGAAAAAAAGATCGGTGAGAATGTATGCTTTTCGCGTAGAGTGCCGACTTAAGAGAGTACATGCACAAGAAACTATTTTTATACATGGGGAGAGCGGCGCTGTGACTGTACTAGCTGAAATTTTTTTGTAACCGAAGTATAGACATGGAAACTTTTTGAGTTCGAGCAATTGCTTGGTCGCCGCTGACCTTAACGAAGCAATCGTGGAAATGCAGGCGGAGAAGCGAGGCGGCCATGCGAGGCTCTCTCGCGACGGCCTTGGCCACCACCGACTTCACTATCTCCGGAGCCTTGGGGCAGGATTGGTCGTAGAACTGCGGATAAAGGTAAGCCCCATGACCTGCCTTGCCGCAGAGGCTAAGTGGAGCCAGAGCAAGGACACAGAGAATGATGAGAAAGTTCCTGGGTTGACTCATTTTCGCTTCTTTCTCTTCAAGGAAACAACCTTGGAAATGCGGAGCAGATGTTTTAACTTTCAAGTGTCTGATGAGGAAAATAGGGTGCTCTAGTGGGTTTCTATATATAGAGTTCCGTCAGTGAACGAGTCTCCTCTAAGAAAGTACGGATCATTCCAAGGAAGAGAGAGAGTTGGAGTTGGAGTTGGAGTTGGTGGCTGACTAGCCTCCTCATATGCTGCTGCTAACAGAAAAATCTCAGAGAACGTACTGGAGTTGTTAGCCCACTCAACCTGTCTAGGACTCACCAGTGTCACGGTTTCTCAAGCTCAGCGCATACAAAAAAAAAATGGGAACTTTAGCTCATTTTGTCTTTTTTCTTTGCTACTTTTAGGTTTGTGATGACGAGAAGCGATCGCCGACTGAGGAGTAACTAAAAAAAGCTCACCGGATTAGGGACAGTCGATGCATGCATTATGCAGCTCCTCTTCCTTCTCCTTTTCGACAAGGTCATTTTCAGGGGACATATCATCATCCACCGCTCTACTAGAAGCCCTTTTTTCTTGGGGGGGGGGGGGGGGGGGGGGTCCGCATCATTCAAATGGTTAGAAACGTTTTTACTTGGTCAATAACATCATGACAGCAAGTCCATGGATACTGGACATGATTGATCTACGACAGGTGGGCATTTCTTATTGCAGTAGGCTCAACTGCTCCGTTGACAAAACCCGTCCTCGCCCCTCAAATCATTGAGGGACGAGAACGGGTCTCGAGAGTTTTGAAACTTTAGGAGGATTTTCTAAGTAGGGTAGTTAAAAAGATACCCATTTTTTAGAGCACTGCCTATCATAATCTGTTTTGGGGATCTACTCGAGAGAGAGAGCAAGACAAAGCTGAGTGACACGGAATTAGAAGGCCAGTGAGATAAGGGATGCTTCAGTAGTATCAAGTATGGCACTTGGCAAGTGATGGCCTTCAAGACACAAAGCTTCATTGGTTTCGCCTCCTGACGTAAAAGATGGCTGCTCATCAGGAACTCCGAAGGAGATCTTACATCATATGCTGCTCGAAGGCGAGAAGAAGTTTCATCGAACATTGCTTTCCTTGGCGAGGGACCACCGTATAAAGGGCGTGGACTACTTCCGGTTGTCGAATTCAAGCGGGTTGTGTATCAGCCACTTAATCGGCGAATCAAATAGAAGTGACAGATAGCTCTGAAGTTCGAGGTACAAAGAGATTTACGATGGGGGATTGGCATTTATAAGATATCTACCATAATCTACGGTGGACCTACTTAATTAGTGATTTAGATGATTTCGATATGTTTGGTCTATAAATCCCGACATAATAATTTCTTCTCTTCTTGATTTGCACGTGAAAATAAACTATGAAGGTAGTGAATACTGAGACATTTGGAAAGTCATCCTCAATTGGATTAGTCTCACATTCTTTTCCACATAGGTCTCTATATAGAGTTTACAATTGTCCATTTGGCATCGTTCAAATAGCTCCTTGATGTAAGTTTCTTGAGACAAATAAAGAAAATCGTTAAATGTGTATCCTCGGCAATCTTAGCACCCAAGGCATAGCTAACTTCAATGGAAAAAAAAAAAAAACGTTCAAAAAGTTCTAAGCCTATTGCAAATTTAATGATTCAGTTTTAAACTTTTCATTTTTGTCAATTGAGTCCTAAACCTTTTCACATTTTGCCCATTGAGTTTATTCGACATCATTTGGTCAATTTTGGCTGAAAATATCTAACATGGACGCCGGTCTTCCTACATGGCACTTCGATGTTAACGTGGACAATTTGCAAGAAAAAAGATGGCGGACTAACTGATATTTCGATCAGTTAATGAAAGAGCCCAATGCAAAAAAAAAAAAAAAAGGCATGTTGGGTCTTTGAAACAGTTCGAATCATTTTGATAATGATCAGTTTGATCTGTTTTACCGAGAAGGTCTACGGTTTTCTGATTTTTTGATTTTTTCTTTGCTTTTTTTTTCCTTGCACCAGCGTAGCTAGTGAGGCCGCGATGTCCTTGCCTAGTCTAGGTAAGGCCATCTCATCCAGTGAGGCTTGCCAGTGATTCTCATCGGTGCAGGAAGAAAATAAAGGAAAATAAAATATTAAAAAAATAAAAAAATATTCACAAAATTATCCACTTCAGGATTGGGCATGCCACGTAGGACGACTAGTATCCACATCAATAATTTCAGGCTAAAATTGGCCAGACAGACTTTATTGGCAAAATGTGAAAAATGATTAGGACTCAATTGGCAAAATTGAAACATTTAGAATTGACACAAGGCTTTTTGAATGATTTTCTTTCTTGATGTAAATTACTTGAGACATAATAAGGAACTCATTAGATTCATCTCCGACGGTCCTGACACTCGGCACATAGCTAACTTCAACTAGGGGTGTCAATAAAGCCCGCGTCGGCCCGAAAATTTCCCTGATTTTCGGGTCGGCCCTGGTACTGTTCATCGACCTAGGTCGGGCCGCCTGATTTCGGCCTTTTTTGGCACCCACGTTTTCTTTTTAATTTAATTTATTTTCATTTTTTATTTTTATATTCTTTTATTCGACGGGCTTGTCAAGTGATTTTAATTTTAAAAAAGAAAAAAGAAAGAATCCGACCCAACCCAACCTGGCTCGAAAAGTTGGGGCATATGTAATTCGGGCCGGGTTGGGCCAAAGCTGGTGCTCTTTAGTTTCAGGTTGGGCCGAGACCCGGCCTGACTTGGCCCATTGACACCCCTAACTTCAACGGGAAAAAATTGTTCAAAAAGTTCAAAGCCTATTGCAAATTTATTGATTCAGTTTTAAACTTTTCAATTTTATCAATTGAGTCCAAAACCTTTTCATATTTTTGCCCATTGAGTCTATTCGACACCTATTGACACTTGATTTTTTTAATCAATTTTTCATTAGAAAAATCTTTAAAAAATCCATAAAAATGAAAAATCAACTTTGGAAGCTTTGACCAAGCTTAAGGTTCTATTTTTGAACAAAAAATATTTTTCGTAATTTTGAATTTTATTTTTACTATAAAAATATAAAAAAAATATTCGTGGTCATAAAAATACAAAAAATAGTCAATGTTTTTGTTTTAATCTGGAGAATTTAAAACGTGGAAAATTCAAATTGGGATCACACGAATGAACCCAAATTGAGTCAAAAAATTCATTTGAGGCGCTTCTAATCTTTTTCTCACTTCATCTGAGTTTTGACATTTGATTCTTATACCTTTAATTGCATGTTGGTCAAATCGATTTCGACCTTTGAGCAGATTGCAAAACGGACTTATTAGCATTTCCGGTTTAATCCTTAGTTTTCGAATAAGTTGAAATTGATCACTGTCGGGCGCTTCTATCAAAATCTAAGTCTTTTCCCATAGGTTTATGCCTCTTTGAACACAACAGTAATACTCAATACGGCTCAGTTTGGTCATTAAACGCCTTAATGGATCAAGTACTTAGACAAGTCAAGCTCATGTTGAATTTAAAGAGAGAGAGAGAGAGAGAGAGAGAGAGAGAGAGAGGACCAAGTCAAGATGACCAAGTCAACATAGAAGCACACCCAGAACCATTATTGACGCTTTTTCCTTCAGGCACAGGGGAGGGTTTTCCCCTATCCATCACCTTTAACATGCGAGAGGAACCAAGAGAACAAAAAAAGAAAAGAAAAAAAGAGAGAAGACAAAAATGGCACTTCTTCTCCTTCCCTTTCACGTTTCCAGGAAATTTCAACGGCTAAAATGGACAAATTGTCCGACTCTCCCCAAATGCCTGCATCTCCAGCGATTTTTGAAAGGAGAGGAAGAATGAAGACAAAAAAAAAATAAAAAAAGAAGAAGAAAAAGCAACGCCACAGCAAGATAACGCAATTGGGGTTGGCGACCAAAGGCTGAATGGCAAGATTCCTTTTCAGAGCAGGGGAGAGCGTGAGGTTCCTTTTGCGGGGGATCGCTTCATAGATATAAGAGGGGGTTCTGTAATAATACGTCCACGAAGAGGTGTGTTTGATATGTCCATGAAGGGATACGTTTGAGAGAACCCTACGTACAAATACCCTTTCGAATGGGTACCTTCTTATTTATAAAAGAAATAGATAACTTTTGAAAGGACATGAGAGACAAATAAACGTTCGTCAGAAAAACTAACGTACGTTATGCTCTCTTAAGAACAAACACTCACACCAAAAGGCAATCCATTGTTACTTTGAGGATCGATCGCATTTACGTTGTGAAACAAGAATACTTTCCGCACGTGATTGTATTCAGACCGTCGTGAGTTCGAAGGTTCGAGAAGGTCTTGTCAGAGATTCAACAAAGTTCTTGGCTATTCCGCAATCGAACATCGATAGAGGTTAGTAGAATTTCTCGATGTTTAAAATTATAACATTGGTATCAGAGCTAGGTAAAAGTTTATGCTTTGTTTCCATCAAGTTTTGGATTGATCAATACGATAAATTGTAATTGATGAATACGAACTGTATGTATAAATAGTGTCGGAAGAAGATTCTGTCCGAAGAGTTTCGAAATTGTTTTGGTCCATGAAATTTATTTTTGAACACATGGTCGCACTTGTCTCGATGAGACAAGAAGAATGAGTGGTCGCACGTCTCCAGGGGAGGCCGTATAAGGCCACACGCGCGGCACGCGCCACGACGGCGTGGGCCCGGGGTTCGCAGCGAAACGTCGCGTCTATGCGAAAATTTATCCAATAAAAGTTGATTTTGATCATACCATTGGATTCGTCTCGTCAATACGAGAAAAACGAGTGGTCACCGGCCTCAAACGGCCGCCGGATGAAGCCGCACGCGCCGTGACGGCATCTGCCCGTGGGGTTCACGCGCCTGATCCGAAACGGCGCAATCGACCCGACCCGCTTACCCGATTCTGACCCAACCCTCTGATCAGGTTCTGATCAGGATCGTTTGACTTGACCCGACCCAGATTCAAGCGTTGACTGGTCAACGCTGACCGTTGACTTTTTGACCAATTTTCGAAAATTGCATTTTGGTCCCTGATTTTTTCCGAAATTATAATTTTGCCCCAAATTTTTTTTTTTTTAAAAAAATCAGTTTGGTCCCTGCATTTTTGGAATTGCACTTCGATTCTTGAACTTTTGGAAATTACATTTCGACCCCGTTGACCGTCGTTGATCGGTCAAAGTAGAAACTTTGACCGGCTCGTACGAACGAATATGAACTCCGATTGGGACGTTCTTGGTGCCGTTCCGTTCATCTCGGAATTATCTTCGATATGAAATATTATTTGGACATGTTTTATGACTATAAAATTATTAAAATATGTATAAACTTTCATGTACTTGCTATCTACATGTCTTGTATTATGAAATTAGAGTATGATTCAATGTATGAATTATTTGTATCATGTTATGCATATATGATTAAGAGATAACGTGATCAATGAATCATGTATCTTAATTATTTTTCCTAGTGGGAGTTCATAGGTTGGTAGAATTCGATGGAAATCTCACCTAGAACTTAAATTTTGTGCAAATTGAACTAAATGTATGATAGTGAGACAATCGTAACACAAAAGCTGATTGGGAACATAGTGAACTTTTGTTTCTGTTTCTTTTGTCGAATTATCATTTATTTATGTTGCTCTTTACTGCAAAATAAATATGTGTGTTATTGTGAAAAATGTGCTAGTATTAATTTTGTGCTTATTATGTCAATATAAAATTTGTCATTGACTATGACCTCCGCATCTAAGACCATTGTGGCTGACCTAAACAAGGGTGAAAAAGTGAACGGTGATAATTATGATATTTGGCACCGAAAGGTTCAGTACATCCTTGAAGAGCAAGAGGTTTTGGAAACCCTCAACCACACCATGGTTCAACCTGAGCAAGGAAATTCTGCTCAACACAGACGAGATCTAGAAGCTTATCAAGCTTGGAAAAAGAAAAATAGCATTGCTCGCATTACGTTGCTGAGCTGTATGCAGGATGATCTCATGTGTGGGTTTGAAGGACTTGAAAATGCTCAAGAAATTTGGGCTGTTCTGAAAGAAAAGTTTGGTGGTACGTCTGCCACTAAATTAAGGAGGCTTACTATCAAGTTTGACACTTTTCCAAAGCGCCAAAATCAAACTATGAGGCAACACCTTCGGGAGATGTCAAACATGATACGAGAGCTTAAGACAGCAGGTCACACCCTAACTGATGAACAACAAATTTAGGCTGTTATTAGGTCTCTTCTTGAAAGTTGGGAGCATATGAAAATCAATATGACGCATAATGAGAATATCACAACTTTTGATGATATATCGCGTCAGTTGGAGTTGGAGGATGAGCGCCTAAAGGCTGTTAAATCTTCTACACATGCATATGTTGCTGAAACTAGTTCACGCAAAGCTTCGGGCTTTAAGTGCAAAAGGAATTATAAATTCAACAACAAAGGGAAGGAGACTGATCAAGCACCCAAAAGAGCCAAAATGCTTCGAGGCAAGAAGCGTCAAGGAAAGAAGGACAAGACCAAAATGAGCTGTTACAATTGTGGCAAAATGGGTCATTTTGCTCGTGAATGCACTGAGCCGAAGAAGGTAATAGATTACTCCATTACTTTAAGTAATGTTTTTGTTTCTAGCACTGTAATGCTTGCTGAATCACATCCTATATGGACTGTAGACTCAGGAGCCACAAATCATGTAGCTAGAGACCGAGGAGCATTTGTGGAGTATCGTCGGATACCGCCAGGAAAAAGATGGATATATGTTGGAAATAACTCCAGAATTGAAGTGAAGGGTGTTGGCACATGTAAATTAAATTTACATGGTGGTCAAACTCTATTCCTACATGATGTCCTCTATGCTCATGATATTCGACGAAATTTGGTCTTTGTAGTTGTTCTTCTAAGCTTAGGTTATGTTTTAAATTTTCATGGTGATTGTGTTGACATTAAGTTTGGAACAGTATATTATGGTTCTGGTTATGTACTGGATGGTTTTATGGTTTTAGACATTGTTGACAATATGCACAATGTTAATGATAATAATTATTTTTCTTTAATTGCATCTTCTCAGAATGTGAATATTGATGCAAATATTTGACATGCTAGACTAGGTCGCATTGGGTTAGATAGAATGAAAAGGTTAGCTAGAGAAGGCCTTTTAGGGTCACTCGCTAATATCGATTTACCTACATGTGAACATTGTCTGGCAGGAAAAACACAAGAAAACCATTTGGTAAAGGAACTAGGGCTGAATTTCCATTGTAATTAGTACATTCTGACATTTGTGGTCCATTGAATGTGAGGGCGAGGCATGGAGCCTCATATTTTATCACATTTATAGATGACTTCACGCGTTTCAGTTATGTTTTTCTGATCTCTCATAAGTCAGAAGCATTGGACTGCTTTAGACGATATATGAGTTTGGTAGAAAATCAGTTAAACAAAACAATAAAAACATTAGGGACTGATCGCGGATGTGAATATCTATCTGAGCAATTTAAGTCTCTTTGTGATGAAAATGGTATTAAAAGACAATTAACTATTCCTTATACTCTTCAACAAAATGGGGTTGCTGAAAGAAGGAATAGAACCCTATTAGAAATGGTTAGTTCTATGATGGCACAAACAAATATACCAATCTCATTTTGGGGAGATGTGTTATTAACTGCTGCCTATGTACTTAACCGTGTACCCTCTAAGTCGGTCACTTTCACTCCTTATGAATTATGGACTGGTAGAAAATCAGATTTAAACAAACTGCGACCTTGGAGATGCGCATGATATGTTCATGACTTTCCCATAAATATGGAAAATTAGGTCCTAGAGGGAAGAAATGTATCTTTATTAGATACTCTGAACACTCCAAAGGGTATGTGTTCATAGGTGAACAGGCTGATGGAAGTGTAACTGAAATGGAGTCACGAGATGTTACGTTCTTGGAGAATGATTTTCCTAGTAGAGGTGAAATCGATAAGGATTTTCGATTATATGAGAAGGAAGATTCTGATAACACACCCACTAATGTTGATGAAGAAAATAATGATTTATCTCAACATACTGAACCTAGTGGGAGTGTTGCATCATCTAGTGAACTGAACCCACAAGGAACTCAATTACGTAGGAGTAATTGTACAAGTATTCCTCGTCGTCGTTTCGAGATTGAAGGGGAAGTATTCATGATTGCTTCACAAGATGATGCAGAGCCTAAGACAGTTGAAGAGGCTCTCTTATCTCCTGACAAGAAAGAATGGAAAAACGCTTTGGAAGATGAAACAGAATCTATGAGAGCAAACCATGTCTGGGACTTGGTTGACCGTCCACCCGGACGCAAAGCGATTGGAAATAAATGAATTTTCAAAATCAAGCGTAGGGCGGATTGATCTATTGAAAATTATAAGGCTCACCTTGTGGCGAAAGGTTATATTCAACAAGAATGCATAGACTTGTTGACACCTGATTTTTTTACCATTTATTATTGTGATTTTTATTCTTTAAAATTAATTAAAAATATCAAAAAAGGTCATAAAATCACAAAATCAACTTTGGAAGCCTTGGTTTAACCTTAGGAACCAATTTGAACAAAAAATAGTTTTTGGTATTTTTAATATTTTTCGAGTTTATTTAATTATAAAAATACCCAAAAAATCAGAAAAATACCATTCGTGGTCAGAAAAATACCCAAAAATATTCGATAATTTTGTTTTAATTTCCTATTCAAGTGTGTCACTTTAAATCTCAAAAATTCGGCTCGGGTCAATATGTTCCTTCACAAACATAAACCCGAACCGAGCCTAAAAAAAATCATTTTCGAGTCTTTTAGTTTTCAATTCTCACTTTTTATAAGCTATGACATTGGATTCTAAAGTATTAAAGTGCAATTAGGTCAATTTGCCCTCCAATTTAATCAATTTTTACCAAAAGGGCTTAATTGCACATTTTTCTTTCAATTAGTCCCCGGTTTCACGGATGTATACGTATGCTCTACGTATTTATACGTCATACGTATTTATACGTTATGCATATTTGTACTGTTTGGTAACCTCTTTAACTCTTGTAATAATAATAATGGTTATTATTTTTAACACCTTTGTTAGTGCCCTTTTTTTAGCATTTTTGTATTGTGAGTGCTATTGCTAGTGCTATTTTTAAATAGCATTTTTTGTATTATAAATTGTGAGTGCTATTGTTAGTGCTATTTTTAAATGACATTTATTTATCATAAATTGTGAGTGCTATTGTTAGTGCTATTTTTAAATGGCATTTATTTATCATAAATTGTGAGTGCTATTATTAGATAGAATTTATAATTGTTAGTGCTATTTTTAAATAACATTTTTGTATTATAAATTGTGAGTGCTATTGTTAGTGCTATTTTTAAATAGCATTTTTGTATTATAAATTGTGAATGCTATTGTTAGTGCTATTTTTAAATAGCATTTTTGTATTATAAATTGTGAGTGCTATTGTTAGTGCTATTTTTAAATGTCATTTATTTGTGAGTGCTATTTTTAAATGTCATTTATTTGTGAGTGCTATTTTTAGATAGAATTTATAATTGTTAGTGCTATTTTTAAATACAATTTATTGGAAGGTATTTTTGGCTATAAAAGGATGGCAAGAGTTTTGAGGTTGAATGGGGAGACATTTTGTAGAGTGTGCAAATTTTTGAGAGCTTAGAGAGAAGAACACAAACACTCTCTATATTCTCATCATCTTGAGTGAGCAAAATATACTAAGTTCGGAATATTGATTCCGCATATTGCTAGCACAATTGTTGTGGAGTTATTAGTCGTCTCCCCGTTCGTCAATTGGTGGTGCGTCCGAACTAGATGCCTAACACTTGTGGAGGCTAAGATCGAAGAACATCGAACCGACACCTCCGTTCAAGCACGCTACGAGAGGTAATCTATTTACTCCCTTTGAGGCTTTGTGATTTTTTTTCGATTGAAATGCACGAAGTACGCCTCTGGAGATACATGTATGGGTTGTTATTTATTTCCGCTACGTGTTACGTGGATCCCAACAGTGGTATCAGAGCCAATCCTTAGGCGTTTTCGTGCATTTAATTGATTTTTGCAATTTTTGCAATACTATGGCCAATATGTATTAACGAATTGTTCGTCTTACATGGCTAATGGAGGTTGATTGTTTTTATATGATAAATTAATCAACGTAGCAAAAATTGAGACTAAATCAATTTTGAATCGAAAATTTATGGCTATCTTATTTTACGTAAAAATTCTGAATATGATTCAACGTAGAATTTTTATTGTGTCTTCCTAAGTTTTAAATTGTGAATTTATTACTTACGTGGAAGGGTGGTGATCATGGAAAAATCCCTAATCAATGTGATTGATGTATATATGAATGTATGATGATTATTTATATATTTGGGGTTGTAATTATTAAATGGAGGCTGCGTACTCCTTTTATTTTTCATGTAATCTTTATTTTTAGCATAGTCAATTGTTGATGTAAATGCTACGAGGATTACGTGGGGGAGCCTTTTAAGTCGGCGAGCTCTTTGGGGCCCAATTCTTGAAGAGTTCAAGAAACCAAGAAGAAGCGAAGAGCGGCTCTCCGTTATTAAAATATTAAAATGATTAAATGTGGTCTCATTGGCTCGAGACCCATTAAATCATAATTCCATGATCACCACGTAGGATAGATGTTTATGTGATTGACATCTATTTATTTATTATGATTACGTGAGCATGTTAAACTGGTTAATGTGCAAAGTCAGACTTACCTCACCCAAAATTGCGCCTGCATGAAATCCTAGTTAGGAAAATCACTCGCGTTAGGTACCGAAAGGGCGTTGGTAACGACACCAGCGTAACCAAGTCCCCGAACCCAAAAACTCTGGTTCCGTAGAACTGATCGATCTCTCCCAATCGATTAGTAAGGTTTCCGGTCTACCCTCCAAGAAAGACCGGTGGCGACTCCAAATGCATGCACAAGTTGCACATGCCACCACGACCACACTAAGGTCGAAAGCGATCGACTCTTATTGTCGAATCCTTCTGAAAAATACTCCCGCCGCGATTTGGTATGGGCCTGGGAGGGCCCGCGCCGATCCAAGATCCGCGATCGGTAATCCATTAGCCACGTCCGCTTTCGGACGGGTCGCGACAGCTGGCGACTCCACTGGGGAGACTGTGTTCTAGAACCTATGGTTCTAGACCCCAAGTGGACTTAGGCCGTAATTAAAACGCTGAGTGATTTTTCTAACCATGCAGGCGCTCGTGAAGGTGAGGTAAGTCCGCTTACGATAGGTGTTATATGTTTTTGCAGATTGGAGAAATAAGGGGTGTAGTCCGTGATTAACATTGTCTTATGCAGGTTGGGCGTAGGAATGTATGTTGTGTGGATGATTTGAAGTGCTGATTGATAAACTGCTATGCATGAATTGCATTGTGATGATCACAACACGTGGACACACACAACCGCGCCTAAAACCCCGGGCGTCGCCTATAGGAACACAATAGAAGGAATTGAAAATGGAATCTCCGTGAGGAAAAAACGCGGGGTAATCCACTTTTCAATTCCACTCGCTTCGAACTATGGATCGAGTCCCAATGCAACGATAGCTGTGCAATGGAATCGGCTCTTTCTAGAACTCGAAGTGGGAACCTTAACCTTAGGTGCCAAACCCTCTGATTTTTAGAAGTTCACCATAACTTGTCTCATGCGCATGTCTTTGGGCGGTTGGTACACCTAAAACCGCACATAAGTCGACGAGTTTGGTTGGTAAGACTCTCTATACCTCGAATCTATTACAGTTCATATAAATATAGGCATTTTATTCATTGCATTCTGGTGATTAGATTAAATGCCATTTCAAGGATAGATGTGTGTGTTTTTCCCAAACGTCCTTGATAGAAGACGAGGAGGATGATATCCCATGGCGAACACCGAGTGAGCAACAAAAGAGCCTACTATGGACATTATTGAGATATCGTCCAATGAAGATGACGAGTTGGGGCAAGTGATCCGGAAGTCACAGATCGAACTTGGGGCATCCTTAAACGTTAGGATCACATTCCTTTGTTTCATTTTCCATTGCTAGTCCTCTTGTATAGGGTTTACTTTTATCGAGGCTTTCTCTATCTCACCCCTTAGAGTGATTGTATTAGGGATCTATTGGTGTATACATTT
The DNA here is from genome assembly GCA_021437785.1 of Rhodomyrtus psidioides. NCBI lineage: Eukaryota > Viridiplantae > Streptophyta > Magnoliopsida > Myrtales > Myrtaceae > Rhodomyrtus > Rhodomyrtus psidioides. The sequence goes on along the minus strand of JAILYB010000040.1, from coordinate 2,770,641 downwards.
AGATGGAACTTGGTTGTATTTCTTTTGACAGGTCATGGGAATGTGATAGTGGCATTTTCTCTAATCATCCGAATACTCCCAAGTCAAGTTTATAATTCCTTTAGAGAAAATTAAAATTGGAAATCTTGCACGACCTTTTTGGTCATATAGGGTAATCCAACCCCAATTTCGCTAGAAGGAATTATACACTTGAATTGGTCCATGCATGTTTTACGTCGCTGGTAATCCACGATAATTGATCGAGAATATCGGCGTTGTTTTGAATTTAATGACGAGATAGATGTCCAAATTACTCTCGTTCTTAACAAAACGGCCTTGATTTGGATGCCGTATCTTCAATTAAATTTAAAACATGTTATTATGCCTCGCACTTTTGAGTAATTCGTTCCTCTCGAAATTGATCAAAAGCGATTATTGTGAATTACATTCCTTTCAATAGTATGCTTTCTTTCGAGGAATATTGATAAAAACTTTTCGCGCAAGATTAAAACCCTTGTAAAAGTTCTTGTCCTTATTAATCATGGGCAAGCATAGGATTGAAAGGGGTTTTTGATTTCTTTTTCAAATTATTCCTTCTGATTCTGTCTTTTTATTTGCAGGTAAAAAAAAAAAGGTAATAGAGAGAAATCTTTTCCTGGACAAGTCTAAGGCTATTATCTCATCTGATCATGAGCGAGTTATAAAATCAGGACATATTTGCTCGGCTTACTGATATTATGGTTCGGCTCACCCAAGTTGAAGATGTTCGGATGCTCGAAGAAATGAACCATACAGAAGTTAAAACACACACACAAGAGTTCTCATTTATTTTGCTCAGTGGAGGGTTTTCAAAAGCAGGTCATACAATTCGGGGTAGAAAAGTAAAGCCGAAGTGAGCCCTAATTAACGACACGAAGGAGCCCAACTGACCCTCCATGTTATTAATGCTCTGCTCATACTCCCAACTCCGCATGTCATGGTCGGCAAGCCTGAGGAGAAGACTTTTGCATTCTCCCTTAACTTCGGCGACCTTGGCCTCATGTTCTTCGGCGATTGTTTCCAGGTCTCGAACCAGTCCATTCCCGCGAGCTATGTCCGCGGTTATTTTGTCGAGCCGTTCTTCCTGCCAGTCGCTCTGAAGCCTCAACAGGACATTGCGGCGGTCATGCTCGCCGGTGGTCAGGGATAGGGCCAATTGCTCCACCAGATTTCTCCTCTCGCGAAGCAACGTCGCGACCCGCTCATTAGCAAACTCGACGGCCTTTTTGTAACTATCGGCCAGATAGTTGGTCAGCACCAAATGATCAGATCGATCCTCATAACGAGCTCGCAAGACGCGAGCCACGAGAACCTCCCGATTAGCAGCACGGTAGGCCTCTAAGGAGTGTGCAAAGAGAGTCGGGAAAATTCTATATTCCCTCCCCAGTGTAGTACCTTCGAGAGAAGTGGTATCAAGGTCCTCGAGCAGGACACGGATTTCATCCTCGGTCGCAGAATGATCGGTTATGTGTGCGTAACCGCGACCCAGTAGGTTATAAAGCTTTTCCCACTGGGCCAAGACATCAGTTGAAAAAGTGCGTACGGGAGAGGAGGCCATTTGCGTTGGGTTGGCTTGAGAATAAGACGAGTTTGACAGAGAGATTAGAAGGAAGAAGCTGATTATGCGAGAACGTTAACCTTCCATACATTAATTCCTCATTTTATAGCAACTCGGGGATGATGAAGGGTCTCAGTAATAATGCCGGTGGAGCCCAGTTAGGGGGTAAAGCAGGAGGTCCCCTCACGAGAACCATTGGATTCGTTTCGGTCTGCGATTTCCGGCTCATCAATTAAAAGATGTAAAAGATTTGTCGGGATCACCATTATTAGAGTTAGGTGGGAGGTAAGCGCAACTATCGAAGAGAGCCCTAACAGGATTTGGCAGTCCCATCACGATTGAAAAGCTAAGCGAGAAATTCAAAGTCTTGAGGGGGAACGTTTGCCTAATGATGCTTGAAGAGCGTCTCCTGAACATACGAAGTCACTCGAAGAAAACTTTATAGGGAGTGAGCATACATGAGAGAGTGGAGAACTCTGAGTGGGCAAGAACCAATCAAACATTTCTCAATCCAACATATTTAAGAGGTTATTGTCAGCTGCTAGAGGCGACTGACTCAAAAATCTCAGAAATTGAACTACAAAGGGATCTCGAAGATTCCAAGATCAAGTCTAACGCCAAAACCATGGAGCCCAACACTTCTGGCAACGGAAATCAAGATCACGGCGACGACGACAACGACATCCACGATGTTCAACTCGGGAAAAGAAGACGTCCTCACCAATACTCTCAGGAGGAAACCCAAATGCTGGAAACTCTTTTCAGTAAAAGCCATTACATGAAAAAGAAGTGGAGAATTGAATTGAGCCGGGAGTTGGGGATTAATCAGTCGAGGATCCAGTTTTGGTTTCAAAATAGGAGATCCAAATCGAAGGCTCAACGCAAACGTCAGGTGGTCGAGATTTTAAAGGAAGAAAACCAAAAGCTGCGAACAGAAAACATGAGGTATGAAAAAGCTCTCAATATTACCGTTTGCCCTCATTGCGATAACCTCGTCGCCCTCGGTAAGATATTCCCCGATAAGCCTCACGCGATGATTGAAGACGTTCATTTACCACCCTACTCCCTCGGGGCATCTCCTGCTCAACCAGATTTTGCCGGAGTCACGCATGAGCAGGATGATCCTACGAAGATGATACAAATGCCTCCTGGGGGATGGGATTTGCATCGCTTTGATTGGAGTTACAGTTTCAAGGAGCTGGATGTTACCGCCGACCAGCTCAAAGCATATCAGCCTCATGCACAACAATTTTCGATAGGGTCGGGTCCTGCTGGAGATGAGTTAATCAGTCGTCAAGCCATCGATGCAATTTTGGGCCACGATAAGAGGAGGTTCGCTTGGCCCCCTGAATTGCATTCCAGATTCCTAGACGTGGTTCACCAAATGGGGATCGACTCAGCAACTCCGACGCGCATATTTAAGGCCATGAATGTACCGGGGCTTAGTAAGGAGCTGGTCAGGAATCACCTTGCTGCCTACAGAAAGCTATTAAAACAACGTCGAGCGGAGCTAAACCGGGAGGAATCCGTCTCGAGCTCAAAAGCTAGGGGCGACCGCCATTGTAATGCTCAGGTATCAAGAGATACCCGGCCAAATCTAAGCATCAATCAAGCTAGCAACCCGACCACCGGCAAACTGAAAGCTGATCAGAATGTCCGCCCGGGCCATTTCAACATTTCTCAAGAGCGCGTGTCACAAGTACAGCGAGTGCGAACTCCTCCATTCGAGCAGCAGTCGGCTGGTGCTCTGCCTGCCGCTGGTCAACCCACGACAGACGATTTCTTCGATGAGGGGCTCGATGCCTTGTTCAATCAGTGGGAAGCTGGCATGCTTGGACAGCCATGATCTAGCACCTGACTCGGGGCACGATGGGTCGGTCACTACGAACACCCATAGAAAGAAGAACATGTTCACGAGTAGATCACTCATTTTATCGTTGTAAAGTTCCTACGGGAACATTTTTCTTTAATGACTATAGTTAAACCAACGCTATCGACGAACATCGTCATGCTCAGTTGTGATGATCCCTTGTTAGATTAAGTCTGAAACCAGAGACGGTCTTTAAAATTTTGAGTGGCCACGAACTCATTCCTCACCAAGCGCCCGGGATGCTGAAATGAAGAGTAACAGCATGCACAGGGAAAATGCCACTTTCGTTTGAACGATGAAAAGGGGTTGAGAGAAGATCATAGCGTTAATTCCCATGGAGCTAAATGAATTAAACGGAGTCATTAATTGCGGGTCCACCGCTGCTCCCCACGTTCTCGGGCCTAGCAAATCATAAAAGGCGCCGAAAGATTGTAGACCCACCACTTTGAAGACTGAACTAGGGGACGAGCGCAATACTCGATGAAACCGAATCAATGCAAGAGAGTTTGTGATCCTATCACGAGGAAAAAGAAAGGGGAATACAGACGATGAGTAATTGCAGGATCTCGGGAGGAGCGCTTGCTTGTTGGTCTTCATATGCAGCCTGAAGGATGGTTCCAGGACACGCACAATCACTTGAGAAAATTTCTAGAGTGAGCAAACACGTAAGAGCGAATTGAGAAAGCTGAGTGAACTAGATCAGCCCGAGATACCCCGATCCATCATGTTTAAAAGTTATTCCCATCTGCTAGAAACGCCCGACCTGGACATTTCTGAGCACGAACTGCTGGGAGACTTTGAAGATCCTGGAGCTGAATCCTGCCCGAAGGCCATAGAGACTGACTCCTCCAGCGATGAAATTCTAGGTTTCAGCTACGAAGAAGGAGTATACAATGATGACCGGAGTCGGAAAAGGAAGCAACTACAACGCCACACTCCAGGCCAAATCCGAGAGCTCGAAGCTTTCTTCAATGAATGCCCCACTCCAAGCAGACAACAGAAAATGGAGTTGAGCCGAAAAATAGGATTGGAGCTTTCGAAGGTCAAGTTTTGGTTCGCCAACAAACGAACCCGGGTGAAACAGCAATACGCAGACCATGAGTTACTGGTCCTGAAGGAGGAGAATGAGAAGCTTCAAGCTGAAAGCGCGAGATATAAGGAAGCTCTGACCAAGGCCACCTGCCTTAATTGTGGTAATCCTGTTGTCCTCGGCGAGGTGTTCCTCGATGAACCGTCCCTGTTGACGAATAACGCTCAGCTGTTACCGTATTCTCCACAGCATTTTCCGACACAACCAGATATCGCCGGAGATCTACATGAGCAAGTCAACACCATAGGATCAACACCAACATCCTCTGAGAAATGGGATATGAATCATCACAGGGGGAGTTCTCTCAATGACGAACTCGCTGTCACAGCCAGCCAATCCAAAGTCGGTGAGTCCCTCCCTGGACAACTTTTGAAACGACTAGATCCCGTAGAGAATAGCTACCGAAGTATTGACGATATTTTGGGTGATAAGAGAACAAGGTTTTACTGGACCTATGAACTTCACACCAAATTTGTTGATGCAATTCGAGAGCTGGGAGTTGATTCGGCTAGCCCACTACGTATACTCGAGATTATGAATGTGCCGGGGCTCTCTAGAATTAACGTCGAGTCTCACCTCAAGTACTATAGGAGATTGCTAAGGGATGGAAGGATAGCGTTAAACCATCATAAAGCCAGTTGGAGCTCAAGTGCCGGGCAGAGTTACAACCACGATGATTGGAGAGCCGAGAGCACCCAACCGTGTTTCAGCAATGACGGGACCAGCAGTCGTGTCAGCGACTCCTCTAACCCAAATCAGAATGCTCCGCCGAGCTATCTCAATACTCCTCAAGAGTATATACCGCAGTTCCAGCACATAGGGATTCCTCAGTTTGAGCGCGATTCGGTCATTAATGCTGTCCCTGAAGCGGATCTGGCATTTTTAGAGAGTGCACATATAAACCTGCCGGTCATTGGAGGAAGTTCCAATTCGAATGGTCAAGTTGCTCACGGCGAGAGCAAAGAGAGGAATCCCTCGCCTGCAGTCGACGACAGCCAATCTGGGCACCAAAGGCTAGAAAGAACAGGCGATTTCCTTGAGGAGGAGCTGGACACTTGGATCAATACTCTTCAGGAATGTATGTCTCGACCCCAACAGGGCAATGATGAAGGTTCCAGCTCAAAGACTCCAGTTCCTCACAATGAAGGCGATGAAGGAAATCTGCCCCCAACAATTGTTGATACCCAACTTGAACATCAATGGCTCGAAGACCCGAGCAATTTCCTTGGCGATGAGTTCAATCTTTGGCTCGATCAATTTGGAGCCGGAGGGCCATCGCAGTGGTGACGCAAGGCAGGTGACCAAACGTCTGATGCAAGGCATGGTTACTCGATGAAAAATGCTTAGACGAAAGGGGTGGAACACTCCTATTGAATATGTTGTTGATCGCACTGTAAGGTTCCCACGGGAACATCTTTCATTAATGTCTAGAACTAATTGCGCGTGAGTGTCAACATCACCCTTTGAGCATCTTCAAGCCGAGGGCCGTGGATTAATCGCTTAATCCGTGGAGCAAGTTCCCCGAACAATGACTATCACCCGCGGAGTATAATGGGATCTACCCCTTCAATACGAAATACGTTTGGCCGCGAAGCCACCTATTTGGTAAAACGATGTATCGTTCCTAAACGATCTTCAATCGAATACCGAAGTAATGTCTCATTTCTTTCCCTTCTCAGGTGATAAACGTGGATAAATCACTCAAGGAGCCATTTGTTCGAATAACAGAACAGACGTTGCCTAACTGGGGGCAGATGAACCATTGATGTTGCAAACACTCCAAGAATGGATAGGCGGATTTGATAGATGTTGTTCATATCAATACGCAATATCAGAACGGGATGAGAACCAAGAGTAAAGTTGTATCGTTCCAATTTGTCTTGAATTTGAGAATATGAATTGATACTCGTTATTTATCCTTGACAGGGGAATCGCCTTACAGACGAACAGGTTTTCACATCCCATGTATTACCCGTTAGAATACATGACCAAGGGTAAATTGTATCGTTCTAATTTTTTGAAAAATTCGTGAACGTACAATAACATGTTTCTTCCGCATTTTCAGGATCTCCAGCCGCGGGGGACAGGTAAGTATCCCTTTCCCCAATCCATTGAAGATGTTAAATAAAAAACAGAGAGAAAAAGAAAAGCTTTCAGAATCTAATGTCTAGAAAAGACATAGAATTCAAACTTCATTGGCATTCATGTCTTAAAACAGGAGGTTATCTGAACATGAATAAGAACATGCATGGTGCATCATAAAATCCCCTTGACGGGTAAAATTTTTGGAGAAAATGAAAGAGATTTTTTCCAATCAAAAGTTCAAAACTTTTAAAAGGACGTTTTCTCAAAAGAAAAGAGGCAAAGCCTAGTCCAAACACGTCCTACACACACTGGAGAGAAGTGGAGCGGATCAGATAGCAAAATCTGGAGCTACAGAAGTAGGGATTATTCGCAACGATTACATGGGTTGGGATGACGGAGGCATTCGTTTCATATCCCTCAAACACTACAGGTGACCGTTGATAAACCCTTTGAACGACGGTTTTCATTCTTAACCCTGTCAAGAACCACCCCACATCGGGGCAAAATGGAGGTGAGTCCAGCGGTATCAGGAGAAAATGGTTAGAAATTTTCTTGCTCGGACTAACATCAATCTTTGTGTGTTGTTTATATGGTAATCCAAGTGCCATAGGATGACGAGAAGCATTCATTTCTCTATCCCACACACCATATCCTTTGCACAGCCAAGTTGAGCCTGCAAATTCATTTCATAAACCCCTGTTGGTGATCATGGGATGTTTCAAGATGGAAACTGCATCACTCCAAGAACGGAAGAAATCAAGAGATGGGATTTATAGAAAAATCTCATATCGGCGTTTAAATGTGCTATGATTCAAGTTGTATATCTAGCACAATTTTTTGAACATCGTAGTTCCAAAGGAAAAGAAAAGGCGGGATTTCAACAAAGAAAAAAATCCCCAGCATCAAGAAAAAGCAAAGTGCCTGGTAAAAGCAAGGCCGATGCTCGTGAAAACTGTTTGATTGATCCCCAATAAAGCCTAGTTGGGAAGAGAGAAAAACCCATAAAGGAGTCAGATCAAGAAGACTGCTCCCCAAATGATGTCAGCCGTGGTGCAAAAACACGGACAGAATTGTCAATCTCTTAATACCACAAGAGACGTTCTCTAAAGGACTTGTGCACACCTCAAAAGCGGTTGCACACCTCAAAAATGGAAGATGCAGAATGGAAAAGACATGTGACAAATTGGCAATGATCACCAATGTCAAATCCTTCGTGATTTCTGGGCCAAAAACAAGCCTTTTTCGGTCCCCAATCCTACCAATGTTACAACCCTGAAACAGTCTTCTCTGACTAAGACACTTGGGTTAACATATAGCTTAGCTCGAAGAAGTACGAGAAAGACTCTTTCTTTCTCATTTTGCAGGGTTCTTGACTTGTAAACCCGGAGCAGATGGTGAAGATTTTCATTCGATGGCCTCGACTCCAAAGCGGGTCCCCCTTGAAAACCAATATCCAAGCCCAACATTACGGTCCCGTGGAAGACCTCCCGACCGATCAAAATGTATGCGCTGCGAATGAGCCTAAAACCTAGGCACAGGTCAGTAGGGAATTGAGTGCATCCCCTAAAAATCATCACCTCAAAACAGGTGAGATGGCCTCCTTGTCGAGAAATATTCCAATTGATATTTTGAGCAAACTCTTTTTGGAAATTTTCAAACTGTTGATCCAGATTTTCCATACAAGGGATTTGTGATCACATTTGCATGTTGCAAAAATGTTTTGGATAACCTCCAGCATCAAAATGCACATCTCATGACTAAAGCTTAAGTCATAAAATTTTGTCAATTGGACAATTGCTGTCTTCTCAAAGATTACCAATATTTTCTTGGGGAAGAGAAACCCTTAAAAAAAATCCTTTTCAAAATCAGACAGTCTCATTGGACGTGGAGAACCCTCGTCATGAGACCCCTTTTTCAAAATTCAGGTAGTCTCATCGGACGTGGAGAACCCTCGTCATGAGACCCCTTTTCATTTAGGCAGTCTCATCGGACGTGGAGAACCCTCGTCATGAGACCCCTTTTCAAAAATCAAGCAGTCTCATCGGACGTGGAGAACCCTCGTCATGAGACCCCTTTTCAAAATTCAGGTAGTCTCATCGGACGTGGAGAACCCTCGTCATGAGACCCCTTTTCAAAGTCAAAACTGATGGTAGACACCGCCTGAAGGGTCAAACAAAGGTAGATACCGCCTGAAGGGTCAAATGAAGGTAGATACCGCCTGAAGGGTCAAATCAAGGTAGATACCGCCTGAAGGGTCAAAATAAGGTAGATACCGCCTGAAGGGTCAAATCAAGGTAGAAACCGCCTGAAGGGTCAAATCAAGGTAGATACCGCCTGAAGGGTCAACTGAAGGTAGAAACCGCCTGAAGGGTCAAATCAAAGGTAGAAACCGCCTGAAGGGTCAACTCAAGGTAGAAACCGCCTGAAGGGTCAAACCAAGGTAGAAACCGCCTGAGGGATCACATTAATGGTAGAAACCGCCTGAAGGGTCACATATGGTAGAAACCGCCATAAGGGTCAATTCATTGGTAGAAACCGCCATAAGGGTCAACTCATTGATAAATATCGTAGTAAGGATCAACACAAAGGTCTGATCCACCATACGGATCAAAATCCTTGGCAAATCCCAAAGCGTGGGATGCGCCTTCCTTAGGTTCCTACAAGTTAGGAATCCCATCATGGTATGACCTACCATACAGGTCAGAGCTTAATCTCCCTAGGATATTCTGAATGACAAGTCCTAGGCATCTTCTTGAAAGTCGTCGCAACTGGTAGCATCCGACAGGTGAGCTTCAGGTAAGCCTATCTCACTCCGGCCCATGTTCAAATTGTTAGAGCAAACCGGAGATTGATTTGAGCTTTTATCAATAGGCTTAAGGATCCGATGTCATAACATTTCTTCTCTTATTTTCCCAGTTGAGACGGTTAGGAATCAGGTGCCACCTTATCTTTGAGAGAAACCTCTAACGAGATTCCTCTCAAAGAGGGGCAGCTGTTGACACCTGATTTTTTTACCATTTATTATTGTGATTTTTATTCTTTAAAATTAATTAAAAATATCAAAAAAGGTCATAAAATCACAAAATCAACTTTGGAAGCCTTGGTTTAACCTTAGGAACCAATTTTGAACAAAAAATAGTTTTTGGTATTTTTAATATTTTTCGAGTTTATTTAATTATAAAAATACCCAAAAAATCAGAAAAATACCATTCGTGGTCAGAAAAATACCCAAAAATATTCGATAATTTTGTTTTAATTTCCTATTCAAGTGTGTCACTTTAAATCTCAAAAATTCGGCTCGGGTCAATATGTTCCTTCACAAACATAAACCCGAACCGAGCCTAAAAAAAAATCATTTTCGAGTCTTTTAGTTTTCAATTCTCACTTTTTATAAGCTATGACATTGGATTCTAAAGTATTAAAGTGCAATTAGGTCAATTTGCCCTCAAATTTAATCAATTTTTACCAAAAGGGCTTAATTGCACATTTTTCTTTCAATTAGTCCCCGGTTTCACGGATGTATACGTATGCTCTACGTATTTATACGTCATACGTATTTATACGTTATGCATATTTGTACTGTTTGGTAACCTCTTTAACTCTTGTAATAATAATAATGGTTATTATTTTTAACACCTTTGTTAGTGCCCTTTTTTTTAGCATTTTTGTATTGTGAGTGCTATTGCTAGTGCTATTTTTAAATAGCATTTTTTGTATTATAAATTGTGAGTGCTATTGTTAGTGCTATTTTTAAATGACATTTATTTATCATAAATTGTGAGTGCTATTGTTAGTGCTATTTTTAAATGGCATTTATTTATCATAAATTGTGAGTGCTATTATTAGATAGAATTTATAATTGTTAGTGCTATTTTTAAATAGCATTTTTGTATTATAAATTGTGAGTGCTATTGTTAGTGCTATTTTTAAATAGCATTTTTGTATTATAAATTGTGAATGCTATTGTTAGTGCTATTTTTAAATAGCATTTTTGTATTATAAATTGTGAGTGCTATTGTTAGTGCTATTTTTAAATGTCATTTATTTGTGAGTGCTATTTTTAGATAGAATTTATAATTGTTAGTGCTATTTTTAAATACAATTTATTGGAAGGTATTTTTGGCTATAAAAGGATGGCAAGAGTTTTGAGGTTGAATGGGGAGACATTTTGTAGAGTGTGCAAATTTTTGAGAGCTTAGAGAGAAGAACACAAACACTCTCTATATTCTCATCATCTTGAGTGAGCAAAATATACTAAGTTCGGAATATTGATTCCGCATATTGCTAGCACAATTGTTGTGGAGTTATTAGTCGTCTCCCCGTTCGTCAATTGGTGGTGCGTCCGAACTAGATGCCTAACACTTGTGGAGGCTGAGATCGAAGAACATCGAACCGACACCTCCGTTCAAGCACGCTACGAGAGGTAATCTATTTACTCCCTTTGAGGCTTTGTGATTTTTTTTCGATTGAAATGCACGAAGTACGCCTCTGGAGATACATGTATGGGTTGTTATTTATTTCCGCTACGTGTTACGTGGATCCCAACAGTGGTATCAGAGCCAATCCTTAGGCGTTTTCGTGCATTTAATTGATTTTTGCAATTTTTGCAATACTATGGCCAATATGTATTAACGAATTGTTCGTCTTACATGGCTAATGGAGGTTGATTGTTTTTATATGATAAATTAATCAACGTAGCAAAAATTGAGACTAAATCAATTTTGAATCGAAAATTTATGGCTATCTTATTTTACGTAAAAATTCTGAATATGATTCAACGTAGAATTTTTATTGTGTCTTCCTAAGTTTTAAATTGTGAATTTATTACTTACGTGGAAGGGTGGTGATCATGGAAAAATCCCTAATCAATGTGATTGATGTATATATGAATGTATGATGATTATTTATATATTTGGGGTTGTAATTATTAAATGGAGGCTGCGTACTCCTTTTATTTTTCATGTAATCTTTATTTTTAGCATAGTCAATTGTTGATGTAAATGCTACGAGGATTACGTGGGGGAGCCTTTTAAGTCGGCGAGCTCTTTGGGGCCCAATTCTTGAAGAGTTCAAGAAACCAAGAAGAAGCGAAGAGCGGCTCTCCGTTATTAAAATATTAAAATGATTAAATGTGGTCTCATTGGCTCGAGACCCATTAAATCATAATTCCATGATCACCACGTAGGATAGATGTTTATGTGATTGACATCTATTTATTTATTATGATTACGTGAGCATGTTAAACTGGTTAATGTGCAAAGTCAGACTTACCTCACCCAAAATTGCGCCTGCATGAAATCCTAGTTAGGAAAATCACTCGCGTTAGGTACCGAAAGGGCGTTGGTAACGACACCAGCGTAACCAAGTCCCCGAACCCAAAAACTCTGGTTCCGTAGAACTGATCGATCTCTCCCAATCGATTAGTAAGGTTTCCGGTCTACCCTCCAAGAAAGACCGGTGGCGACTCCAAATGCATGCACAAGTTGCACATGCCACCACGACCACACTAAGGTCGAAAGCGATCGACTCTTATTGTCGAATCCTTCTGAAAAATACTCCCGCCGCGATTTGGTATGGGCCTGGGAGGGCCCGCGCCGATCCAAGATCCGCGATCGGTAATCCATTAGCCGCGTCCGCTTTCGGACGGGTCGCGACAAGACTACGAGGAAACTTTTTCACCAGTTGTAAGGTTTGCCTCTATATGCTTTATCCTTGCTATAGTTGCAAATTTAGACTTAGAATTACATCAAATGAATGTAAAGACTGCATTTCTCAACGGAGAACTAGATGAAGAAATCTATATGAGGCAATCGATAGGTTTCATAGCTAAAGGCCAAGAACGAAAAGTTTGCAAACTTCATCGTTCTATATATGGTCTTAAACAATCATCTAGACAGTGGTACTTTCATTTTTATCGAGCCATAATTTCTTTTGGGTTTATGATGATTGAAGAAGATCACTGTGTGTATGTCAAAAGATCTGAGGATAAATTTGTAATTTTATTACTCTATGTGGATGATATTCTGTTAGCTGGGAATGATAAGGGTTTAGTTATCACCATAAAAGAATGGTTGTCCTCAACTTTTGAGATGAAGGACATGGGAGAAGCTGATTATATATTGGGAGTTAAGATAGAAAGAGATTGTTCGCGACATCTTCTTGCTCTATCTCAAGAGTCTTATATTAAAAAGATTCTTGAATGATTTAATATGCATCATTGTAGTTCCATTGATACCCCTATCATGCAAGGTGAACGCGTAAGCTCTGAGATGTGTTCTAAGACTCCAAAAGAAAAGAAAGAAATGGAAACTGTTCCTTACTCTAGTGCTATCGGGGGTTTAATGTATGCTATGATGTGTACTCGACCCGACATATGTCATGTCGTAGGGATAGTGAGTCGCTACCATCAAATCCTGGCCAAGAACACTGGAAAGCAGTGAAGAGGATCTTGAGATATTTTTGAAAGGCACAATGGACTATCGACTTTGTTATCAAGGAGGTGGTTTACGCTTAATTGGTTACTCAGATGCTGATTGGGGAGGAGACTTTGATGAGCGAAAGTCAACATCTGGATATGCGTTCTTGTTTAATGAATGTGCAATTTCTTGGAGTAGCAAGAAACAAACATGCACAGCTCTATCTATAATGGATGCTGAATTTATTGCATATTCTGCTGCAGTGCAAGAAGCAATATGGCTAAAGCGTTTCTTTGAAAATTTAGTCATAGTCACTGATGTTTCAAGACCGGTGACAGTTTATTGTGATAGTCAAGCAGTCACTGCCTAGGTGAAGGATCCCAAGTATCATGGTAGGACGAAACATATTGGCATAAAGAATAACTTTATCAAGGATGTAGTAGCGCAGAAGGAAGTGGTCCTACAATATATTTCTACAAATAAGATGGTTGCTGATCCATTTACTAAGGCTGTTCCTAGAGATGTGTTCTTGACACATAGGATGTCTCTAGGATTACATAGAATATGCATTGTAATATTGTTGAGGATTCTTACATTATGTGTATGTATTGTACTAATTATTAAAAGTATTAATGTTTCATTCATTAGTACAATTAGTTATGAAACTAGCACAAGCACACACATATATTGTAGAAAGGTATGTCAGCAGGCAATGATTGGCTTACTCACACGAGCAATTGCCTCAAGTACTGTAGTAAGCGAGTTGAGATGAGACGGTATGTACGAAAAATGCTGAAAGAGCAAATTCGGTACACAATATTTTTTACGTCGCCTTGATTGGAATCAAGATGAGGTCTATGATTAATATGTGATAAGGCCGAACATGATAGTACCACAATCATGTATGCCTGATACAATCCGGATGCAGGTACTTAATTGGGCGCTATAGAAAGCGAGCTGATATAGCACCCGAGTTAAATATGTACACGAGAAGCATGTGACTATGTTTAGGCTAAGATCCGTATAGTGGATATGTTTGATTAATGATATACGCTCTTATGAAAAGAGAGATCCACTGTAGCATGTAATTCATACTACATGTGCTTTATTCGACCGACAAGGGAGATGAGTATAATTATCCCTATTTACTCATCGTGTGAGTTCTTGAGGTAATTTATGAACTGATTACCTCATTTTGTACCATATGTTACTTCTGACTATGTTCTCAAAGTGACAGATCAATATTGCTGCTTTAGCATATTTTCGGCGGTCATGAAAATTAATATGGCTTTATGGGACGTGTCTAGGAAAGCAGTTGAACTAAAATGGAGAGAGAAATGAGTGCGAAGGAAGACTATTGAGTTCTACATCTACACATGCATTTACCGGTCGACAAATTATATCTACCTATTGTGAGTGTGGATATAATTATAAATACATGGTGTGTGAAGAAAGTTAAGTATAACTTTTAAGGGATAGGTATACTTGGACCGATGTAATAAAATATGTCTGGGGTACGGTGAGACATTATTTATCTTTTGGGGTTAAGCTGTTTTTATTCCTATCAGGTGCATAACTGAGCTCCAAAGTGCAGAAGTACTCGCTGGTCGCACGACGTATTTGCCAGTATGAATTGCTTCTAAGGTAGATGATGTTGAATGCCTTATATTCTTGATAGAGAATTATCAAACCCTTCATGTCTGAGTGGGAGATGTAATAATACGTCCACGAAGGGGTGTGTTTGATATGTCAATGAAGGGATATGTTTGAGAGAATCCTTTCGTACAGATACCCTTTCGAATGGATACCTTCTTATTTATAAAAGTCAAAAACACTAACGTATGTTATGCTCTCTCAAGAACAAACACTCACACCAAAAGGCAATCCATTGTTACTTTGAGGATCGATCGCATTTACGTTGTGAAACAAGAATACTTTCCACACGTGATTGTATTCAGACCGTCGTGAGTTCGAAGGTTCGAGAAGGTCTTGTCAGAGATTCAACAAAGTTCTTGTGGCATCCCCCATTTATTAGATTCCTAATGACCAGGATTGGTTAAATGGGTTTTGAAGCTGACTTTTGACGCGAGGAATTGAAAATCAGAAGATTTCGCTGATGAAGCCTACGATACGAAGATTTGAAGCGACGACCATTGGATTGATCGACAATTAAGGATTTTACCGCCATGAACAAAGTGGACGTATAGCAAGAATTCATGAGGATTAATTCGTGCTCTAGTCTATGTCCGAAAATTTTCCTAAGCTTGGTGGACATAAAAAGAATTCGGCCATGAAATGAATGACTAGGGGCGCATAGAATTTTTTCTAATTTCCAATCGTGCATAGGAAATGAAAGAAGGACCATAGGTTCGGCCATTTAGTGAAGAACAAGTGATGATTTCCTTCTCCATTGCATGAAGCTCCATTGGCCGAAGAAAGCTAGGGAAATGGCGCAAGAGGCAAGGCCATCCATTGGCCTATGTCATGTCAATATCTCACCTAGGATAATAAAGCAATAAGGGTAGTGACAAGTGGCGCAAGGGTTCTTCCATGCATGAGCCCTCATTGGGCGAGAACCCTAGGGAAATGGCAAGGGGTTTCATTGGTCTTCCATCATATCTACTTTTGGTGACAATGATTAACGACCATTTGGGGCAATGCCATGTGGCGTGTGAAGACTAGGAAGTGGTGCATGGTTGACAAGTGTCATTCGAAACTTCCATGGGCGTGCAACAAGAAGGAAAACCCTCCATCTTCCCTTCCCTTTTCCCATTTTCGTCCGAGCAAGTGAGAGAGAGAGAGAGAGAGAGGGAGAGTTCGTGAGAGTGAGCTTGAGAGAGAGAGAGACCGAGAGCTCGCGAGAGAGAGAACGGGCGATCGAGGAGCACGAAGAGGAAGAAGAAGAGGCGGTCCGGCGTGACATTGTCAAGGAAACCGAGAGGAAGGCATCGAGTTCAGGCGAGAAAAGGCAAGGATTCCTTCAATTTCGTCGTAAGTTAGAAGTACATCGTGATTATATCTAGTGAGGTATTCACGTGTAGTGTAAGGCCGGAAATTGTTCGGTGATTTCCTTAGAACCGGGTAGTCGTGGTTGTAATCTTGATGAGAGTGAGTCGAAATTTCATTTCGAGGAATTAGAAATCAATTACGAGGAGAAGGATCGAAGTGTTGTGAGAAAATAAAACCTTATTGATTTATAGGATCTCAATGAAATGCATGTCAAAGGTTGGAGCTCAACTCGGCACTGCCACTGTCACATTCGGTTTAGCCGTGTAGGTAGGTTGGTATTGAGCTATTTGATAATTCCAAGTTTACTTAATAAGAATCTTGAGTGACTAGTCGGTTGGAGCATGGAGTGGACTGAGTTGGGGTCACGAAATGGTGGAGAAACCTTATTTGTTTTAGTAATATAGCAGATTCGATTTTGATGGGTTGGTTGGTTAACCGAGCTTAGTTTTATCTTAGTCTCTCACCATATTAACCGTGGTAGTGTAAAGGTAGAATTAGGGATGGTTGGCTATTTAGATTGAAGTCATTCAACCTCGGCCCTAAGGAGGAAACCGTGACCGTACAATGGAATTGATAATATATTTTGTGACGCGAGTTGATGAGGATTCGACTGAAGTTCTTGGTGATGGAAATGTTATAGGAAGTGATCGAGGTCTTCCTTTGATCTTGTATTATGAGCCTGGATTAATTACTTGCTAGAAATTGTCGCTCCATGGTCGATAGTTTGGTGAACCCGAGAGCTCCTAAGTGTTGACACCTGATTTTTGACCAAGTCTTTTTCAGTTTTATTTTTGAAAAATCACAAAAAAAAATTCATAAAAAGTCAAAAAATTACAAAATCAACTTTGGTGGCCTTGGCCAAGCCCAAGGAACCATTCTTGACCAAAAAATAATTTTTCATATTTTTCACATTTTTTAGTATTTTTAGAAAATAGGAAAATACTAAGAAAAATCGACAAAAATAGAATTTGAGGTCACAAAAATATAGGAAAATAGTCAATATTTTTCTTTTAAATCCCTTGTCATTTTGACCTCATCAATAGTTGAAATTAAAGTTTAATTTTGTGTGTTTCTTTGTAACGCACAAGGTTAAATTTGCCAAAAAATACGTTTTGAGTCTTTTTATTTGCAATTTTTTGCATTTTACGAGTCTTGACATTCAACTTGATTGCCCGACATTTCAATTTGGTTCAATTGTAGGCCGATTTGATCAATTTTGGCTTTAGGGACCTAATCGCATAAAATCTTGTTCATTTTAGTCCCCATAATGCTAAGTCTGAAATTAAACTTTTCTGAGGGACACCCATAGAACCCCAATGCTTCCTCCTTATAGTATTCGACCCCCTGAATCTAATGGTGGGCTTAATTGAGGCCAATTCGTCCCTTAAGAGCATCAATTTGGCAAAAATCAAATTCGGATCATACTCAACATTTGGGGCTTTCAATCAATTCAAAAGGAATTTGTCACGAAAATCACATTTCTAGATGGAGTCTGTGCCATGGAACCCAATTTTGGTTTCAATTTTGTGATCTTGGCGCATATGGGCGTCCAATTCGGACAAAGAAAGTAGAACCGGGTCAACTAGGTCGGGTTGACCCGACCCAGTCTACCCAGTTGACCAAACCAAGAGAACAGGTCTGTTCTCTTCTTCGCGCACGCACAAGGCTCTTGGGAGAGAACGCACGAACAGAAGGCTAAAAAGAAGAAGAAGAGCAAAACAGAAAAAAGAAGAAGAGAAGATCAGTTGAAAGAAAAATCAATCAGTTAGGGGGCGTTGGCCAACAAACGAACAAAAAGTTCAAGAAGTGGCGAACGGACGAAAGAACAAAGAGCGGGAGAAAGCGAGAAAGAGGGAGGGGTTTTCTTCGCGCGAAGGCAGAGAGAGAGAGAGAGAGGACGAGAGAGAGTTCGTGAGAGGAGGAGCTGGCAGAGTGGGAAAGAGGGAGCGAGACAGAAAGAAGGAAACAGAGAGAGCGAGGGAGAGAAAGCTCGTAAAGGGCAGAGAGGGAGAGAGTGAGGTGAAAGAGAGAGAACGCGGCGGCCATTGAAGCTCCAAGCTCGAGAAATTCGAGCTCGGATTCCCCGCGATTCAGACGACGACAATTGACGCCATCGCTTCCATTAGCTTCGTCTCAGCCCGGGGAAGGCGTCGGACCAAACCATACTCGAAGACGCTCTTGGAAAAGGTGAGGTCCTCCTTCGAACTCAAGCTCGGCCTTCAATGGCAACTTTAATTAGAGTCATCCGTTTGCTGCGATTCTGGTTGCAATGTGCTTGTGTCTCCTCCCTGAGCATTTTTGCCTTTGGTCGCATGTCGTTTCATGGCCTAAATCACCGAGTCCATCCCTTGCCATGGCCGATCGGCCGCGAGCTCCATAGCTCGTCCTAGACCAAGCCGAAGCTCCGTGACGGTCAGGTAAGTCTCCTCTACCCTCGGTGATGCTTCTTGATCGATTCTTTTAGCTAGGTGACGATAGAAATGGTTAGGACGACGCTCTCGCCGGAGGATAGCTTCGGTCAGAGTTGCAGTCATAGAAAATCTGGTGCTGCTGTTGTGAGGCCGATATATGTGGTAGAGAGGATCTGTACGAGTCGAATGGAGGTGGTCTCGTGCGATTTGGCGTTCTGTAGCCGGAGATATGGCCCTCCGACGAGGCGCCGGTCGTCTTCCCCGGTAGCCCTGTTGACCAGTCAACGAAAGTTGACTGGTCAACGCCCACGTGGCGCTGACGTGGCGCCCACGTGGCAGCCACGTCAGCGTCGTCGTTACAACCGAATATAACCAAAACAGATCGGACGGTGGACATTTGGCCACGTGTCGCGATCTCTTTTTTTCGAAAATAAAAAATGATTTTCGGAAATTAAAAATCCCTTAGATCGGACGGTTGTGGTTCGATCAGGAAGTTCAATCTGGACCGTCAGTTTCCAGCCTTAGATCAAACCGTCCATCAGGCGACACGTGGCACAATCTAGGCCTTTGGTTCGTTTGGGCGGGAATTTAAAAAAATCTGAGCGGGAGAAGGCAAAAAACGGCGTCGTTTTGGGCGCGGGTCGCGCGGACCCGGGTCCGGGCTGGGCCGTGGGCCGGGTCACCCGACCCGGCCCGAATAACATTTTTTAAATAAAAAAAATCAGAAAATGATTTTAAAAAATAAAAAAAATAGGAAAAATTTTAGAAAATCCAAAAAAATGCTAGAAAATGCCAGAAAATTCCAAAAAAAATATGAAAAATTGTGAAAAATCCTAGACACTCCAGAAATCCCCAAAAATGGAGGGTTGACCACAGACAACTGGTCAACCCTATTTTTGGGGTTTCTTATCCATCCTTCCGAGACTTGACGACATTACCCTTTAGGGGTAAGTCGCCTCTGCTGTATATGCAAGATAAGGCCGATAATGCCAAAGTAAGAATTAGGGTCGATTAGACGACCAATTCTTAGGTTTGGGTTTCGAGTCCCGCCTCTTTTCTCAAAATGACGATTTTGCCCTTCAATGGGAAAATTGTCTTTCTTGTCTCAATCGAGTTCTGAAAAATGCTTAAAGTTAGGGTTTGGGTCAGGTGGACGACCAACCCTAATATTTGAGGTTTTCAGTTCTCGCCTTTGTCCAAATGACGACTTTACCCCTCCAAGGGTAAAATCACTTTTAAATTCCAGAAAAATCCTGAAAATTCCAGAAAAATAAGAAATGGATTGGATTGGTGGCCAATCCAATTTCCCCTGTCTTCTGACTTCCCGATTTATCTAAAATGATAGATTTGCTCTTTTTGAGGTGAATTGTCCCCGAATTGTTCAAAATTACGATTTTGCCCCTCATGGGCAAATCATGTCCAAATCACTCCTAAGCCTTGATTGCTATTTCTCTAGGCTAATAGGGCCTCATTAGGGATGCCATACTGATTTCATGTGTTTTATCCGCATGTATTGATTCCTTGATTTGCGCCCTTACTTTTAATGATTGTGAGTGATAGGGTAGCTGTTCCCATCTGCATGAACTCCTAAATTTAGGATCTGTACCCCATTCGTCTGTATGAAACCCTAGGATCAGATAAACCATTCAGCTTAGGTACCGAAAGGGCGTCAACTTCGATAGTTGGCGTAACTAAGTCCCCGAACCCAATTCTCTGGTTTCCGCAGAATCGAATAGACCACTCCTAACTATTCGATAGGGTTTCCGATCGTACCCTCCACGAAACGATTGGTGGCGACTCCTTGGTATGTACACTCATCACATGTCACTAGACTACACTGAAGGTCGACCACGTATATCCAGCAGTTACGATTTGGGTAATGGACCTTGGGAGAGGCCCGCGTCCGAAGAAGCCAACGATCGGGCGGCCCATTAACCCTCCGCTCGGGAGAGGGTCGCGACACTAGGGAAGGACCGAATATTTTTCTTTATCATTGAGATTCCAATTGTGATGCTTTGCTCGACTAATTGTTGTGACATCATATCTCATGGTCATGTACTTGTACATTGGCATGCTTGTTTGATGGCCTGGCATTGTTATATCAATTGCTGAATTGATGGTGAGAATCTTGTGATTCATGACTGAGCATGCATTGGCACATGGTGCCGAGCGATATATGATGAGATATGTGGAGTAATTGCTTTTCAATGCACTGAATTGAGATGACGCCTCTGGGCTGTGTTCGAGGATTTGTACGTGCTTGATGACCCTGTGCTGTATGCTGGGTAGAGCCGTATCATGCGTCGAGGACGCCCTGGAGTAAGGGGTCGCTGCAAGCCATTGGGCTTGGCGATGGTTGTGTAAGCGAAGAGCACGTCATTGTATTACATCACGGCATTTCTGTATTCTATGACTCTTGTTTGAAATTATGAATTGTTATGGTGCTTTATTGTTATAGAATTGTTCTATAGTTGTCTTAGGGAGTCGTAGGACCCTATGGTGGGATTGAATGTTTTCTTGCTAGCCGTCGCGCTAACCCACGTTTGTGGACATATTTTTCAGATTAGCATCATGGTGACCATTCACAGGCGCTTTGGAGTTCCTGTTGACTATGACTCTTACTATCGTGATATGATACATTTAGATGTTCCGCACCTTAAGTTAGTAGCTCATGTACATACTATGTGGGTCGACGAGGGTGAGCCTGCGTTGACTATATATCGTTGGTATGCCATCTATATTCGCGAGGGTAATAGGCTCATTGGTCCGTTTTCCGAGAGTACTTTTAATGCACCTCCCGTTCCTGCCGTACCAGTAGCTCCTGTTGAGCCCGTAGCTCCTGCTGCCCTTGTGCCACCTTCACCTGTTGTTCCAGTTGTCGCTGCTCCTATTCCTGCTCCAGCACCTGTGCCAGCTGTGTTTGTACCTCCACCCGAGCCACTCGAGGAGTCTGAGGACGATGAGATGTTTCCTTCCGACCAGTCTGAGGAGGACTGAGGATTGGTGTTGGTCTTGGCGACTTTTTCGAGTAGGCGACCGAGGATAGGATGGAGTAGTTTTATTTTGACCATCCCACTTTATGCCTATGGTTCCACGACGGAGTCATCTTTTGTTATTTATATATATGTATGAACTCCTATGGTCGTGTACGACGCTTATATATATATATATGAAAGTTCTAGATCTTATGTTTGTTTGCCATGTTGATTCGCTAAGTTGTTATAAAGTTTTGTGGCATGTGGATATTTATTACTATATGTAATCTCTAATTATCGCTATTAGAGACCTATGACCGTAGGGTGGCGGTCTGGGACGCCACAGCTCTCGGCTATTCCGTAATCGAACATCGATAGAGGTTTGTAGAATTTCTCGATGTTTAAAATTCTAACAGGTTCTCTCGGTGAAAAAAGGGGGAGGTGCTTAGTTCTGGTATCCAAAAAAAAAAAAGAGGGAAAAATGAGTGAATCATGAGAACATAGTAGAGTTGGGGGATGTTTTTAGAGAAAAAAAATTGAGAGAGCATTCCAGGTTGAGTGGTGAAGGAGGTTCTTCTTTGGGGGAAGCCAGGAGCGTGAAAGGATTGCCGGTTGAAAGAAAAAAAAAACATACACAGAGAGAACCAGAAGGAGGTTCACGAAGAGAAAAATAGAGAAAAATGCCAGATAGAGTGGGGAAGGAGGGTGTGGATCATCTGTCATAAAGGTAGGTGCCATACCCCATCCTCCACCCTCCATTTGAATTTCCCCCTTTATGGAGGGTGGGGATGCTATGAATCCCCTAACACTATGTCAGGGGATCCAGATCCGGGGAAGGAGGGTTCTTCGAGGGGATTGGGATCGTCTGCCCTGGTGGATTCAGGGCAGGCGTGCCCTCAGTTTAATCTCAGCCGTCCGTCAAGATCTGACGGCTGGAATTAAGCCACGCCATGTGAGAGAGGGAAGCCAAAATTCGGGCGGGAATACTCGACACGTGGCGTAGGGTCCACTTGCCAAATTTTTTTGAAGACGCGCATGATTTTCTCTCTCCCATATCTCGTCCCTATCTCCTATCTCAAGATCAAGATCTTCTCTCTCTCAATCTCTCTTCTGTCTCGACTCCCCCCTCGCTCTCTCTCTCTCACATATCTCACTTTCTCGCTCTCTCCTCTGCCGTCTCTTCTTCGTCCCGAGTACCACCGCCGTAGCCTCCCCAAAACGCCGCCGGTCGCAACTGGTGATTCCCGAGCCCCCTCCCTCAAGAGTGCCGCTGGTCTCAGCTACCGGGTCCCGACCCCCTCCGCCTCTGCCTCCCCTAAGAGCCTTGCCGGTCTTCGCTGCTGGTCTCAAGCTCAGATCTGGACATTGCCTCATCAATTTGAACTTCTAATAGACAGACGTCAAAGTAAAAAAAAAAATTATCCAAAAGACGTTAACTTTTTGCCTATACTCCTTGACTTCTTCACACTTTTCCCTTTCTGAGTCTTCTTTTTGCTCGGTGGAAGACAGAATCCTCCAAGAAGGCAAGAAATTCTTTGTTGGGGCGCTCGGCGAAGGACTTGGCGCCGTCGATCCAACGGAGGGCCCAGTTCGCCTTGCGGCTGACGGGGGGGGTCGGTGTCGACGACGCGGAATAGGCTGTCCTTCTCGATAGAGTCCTACATCTAGAGGAGGCTGCACATCTTCTCATACCCGAGCGGCCCGAGGAGGCAATCGGCGAAGAACTCATCAGGTCTTGGTTCATCCCCACCAGTGCGCACGGGAGCGCGTCGCAAATGAACTCCCTCGCAATGTCCAGATCTGAGCTTAAGACCAGTAGCGGAGACCGGCAAGGCTCTTAGGGGAGGTGGAGGCGGAGGGGGTCGGGACCCAGTAGCTGAGACCGGCGGCACTCTTGGGGGAGGGGGCTCGGGAATCACCAACTGCGATCGGCGGTGTTTTGGGGAGGCTACGACGGTGGTACTCGGGACGGAGAAGAGACGGCAGAGGAGAGAGCGAGAAAGTGAGATACGTGAGAGAGAGAGAGAGATATGGAGTCGAGACAGAAGAGAGATTGAGAGAGAGAGAAGATCTTGATCTTGAGATAGGAGAGAGAGGGACGAGATATGGGAGAGAGAAAATCACGCGCGTCTTCAAAAAATTTTGGCAAGTGGGCCCTACGCCACGTGTCGCGTATTTCCGCCCGAATTTTGGCTCCTCCTCTCTCACATTGCGTGGCTTAATCCTAGCTGTCGAATCTTCACAGACGGCTGGGATTAAACTGAGGGCACGCCTGCCCTGAATCCACCAGGGCAGACGATCCCGATCCTCTTCGAGGGGTCTTCGTCGGGTGGGGATCCTCTGCCTTACTTTTTTCTAAGGCAATAGATCCCCACCCTTGATATAGCTTTTCCCCCCTATATCAAGGGTGGGGATCCCTTGCCTTAGAAAAAGTAAGGCAGGGGATCCGGGTCCGTCTTCGTCGGTGAGATTCTAAAAAGAGAGAGAAGAAAGTGATACAACTCCCATACATTCTCCTTCTCTTGACAGGTGGTTCTGGGTTCCATAAAGAGAAAAAAAAGCGCAAAGAGAAAAGAGACTGAGATCAAACAGTAAAAAAATGAAGTAAAAAAAAGGAGCTCCCTTTCTTAAGGCTCAGTCCTCTACAGTCCCCGTCCACCGCTCAATTTCCTCGGCCACCGGAAACCTCGTTCCCCTGTTCCCGTATCCGGAGGTCGCGGACTAAAAGGGTACTCGCCGGGACCTTCCTCACCAACGCTCATTCTCACCCGATTCTGTCGGAGCACCCGAGCTTCAACCGCAACCCGGAGTACGTACGAGGTAATTTCTATCACTCTTTTCAGCCTTGTTTTGGGTAAGGCGAAGACCAAGTCTCCGTCCATACACGAGTTTGTTTCTTCTACTTTGGGCTGCCATTTGTCGATATCCAGTATATATATGTGGTGTTTGAAGTCTCGACGTTTAGTGCAAGTCTAAACGCTCGTGTCTCTACCGAGCCTTTTGCATCTGGTTGTCACGCCAATAGATGAATAGATAAAGGGGGTGGTCTGGTGAGGCTAGACGAGGGTCGGATCCGGAGGTTAGCGAGCGGCAAGCCACTGGTGTTGGTTTTGCAGAGTCTGTTGCAGTGTCTGATTCGACAGGCACTTTTGATGAAAGCGAGTTCGGTGGCAATCCGGAGCGGTCCGTCATCGACGTTTTTATGCGAGCGAGTTTGGTGGCGATCGTCGGCGTCGGTGGTGGTTGGAGAAAGAAGAAGTGGCGGACGACCAAAAGGAGCTTGGGATATTGAGTTTCGGGAAGAGAATTCGAAAAAGGAGCTTGGGCCATTTTTTTTAGTTTAATTGGGCTTTAGAAAAAGCGAGCCTTTCTTATTTTAATTTTCATTTGGGCTCTCGGCTCCCTCCTAGGCTCGGGGCTCTCGAAGGGTTGGGCTTAGAAGCCCAATCCGGATCACCATTTTCGGAGTTAAAGGAATTAAAATAAAATAATAATAATATCGAAAAAGTCATAACAAAATCAAAAAAATAATTAATTAGAGAAAATTCTTGAAATTTTTTTAAAAAAAGTTTTCTTGGATATTTAGCCTAATTAATATCTTTAGACCCTATTTCCGCGATGGTGGATGGCCGATGTCCATTTCGGCTCGTTTCTTTTGTACACCCAACTTTGTTATTTAGCTTTATTTCATTTTATTTGCGGCTTTGTATCTGTTGACACCTAAATTTTGATCAACCTTTTTGTTTCCTTTATTTTTCAAAAATTCATAGAAAATCCATAAAAAGCTGAAAAATTACAAAATCAACTTTGGTAACATTGGCCAAGCTAAAGGAACCATTTTGGATAAAAAAAATATCTTTTCATATTTTTCGTATATTTTATTATTATTATTTTCGAAAAATATAAAAATAAAATGAAAATCAAGAAAAGTAGTATTTGAGGTCACAAAAATATAGAAAAATAGTAAGTATTTTTATTTTTAATTTTCTTTACTTTTGAACCTCATAAAATAGTAAAATTCAGGTTCGATTTTGGGTGTTTTCTGATCACCATAAAATTGAAATTGGCAAAAATATTAGTAATGATTAAAAGGAAAAGGAGTGAAAACATAATCATTCAAAAAGAAAAGGGAACTAATCATTTTGTCTTTGCTTTTGATTATTTTATTATTATTCTTACTTTTTAGTATTTTATTTTATTATTATTTTATTATTATTTTATTTTTTATTATTATTTACTCACCTTTCCCCTCATCCGTCGCTGGCTTCTTCTCCTCCCGCGACTTCATCTTCTTCCTCTCCTTCCTCTTCTTCAGGAGCTCTTCTTCTTCTTCTTGTCTTCTTCTTCTTCTTAAAAAAAAAAAAAGGAATCCTCACCTTCGTGCATTATTTGCCTTTGCCTTCGATCCTTCTGCCGTCGTCGCTAGCCGTCGTACCTCAAAGCCGCCGTGAACAACTCAAGACCCGCGACCTCCACCCGTTTCGGAGTTTGGTTCGGGTTTGTTTCGGATCGGGCCAAATCCGTCACCGCCATCGCCTCCGGTGACTGCCCCGGAGTCCTACCTCCTCCCTCGGAGCTTGTGGAGCCTACGCGCCGCTGGTGGAGCTCAGAAACGGCCTCGGGTCACCACCCCGTCGTCGGAGCGTGTCGGCGTGTTCGGGCGTGTCGGAGCGTGTCGGAGAGTGTCGAACGTGTCGGAGAGTGTCGAGCCGTGTCGGAGAGTGTCGAACGTGTCGGAGCGTGTCGAACGTGTCGGAGCGTGTCGGAGAGTGTCGAACGTGTCGGAGAGTGTCCGGGCGTGTCGGAGCGTGTCGGAGAGTGTCGAACGTGTCGGAGCGTGTCGGAGAGTGTCGAACGTGTCGGAGAGTGTCGAGCCGTGTCGGAGAGTGTCGAACGTGTCGAGCCGTGTCGGAGAGTGTCGAACGTGTCGGAGCGTGTCGGAGAGTGTCGAACGTGTCGGAGCGTGTCGGAGAGTGTCGAACGTGTCGGAGAGTGTCCGGACGTGTCGGAGAGTGTCGAACGTGTCGGAGCGTGTCGAACGTGTCGGAGCGTGTCGGACGTGTGCATGAACAGTGTCCAATCCGAACAGTGCATGAACAGTGTCGGAACAGTGCATGAACAGTGTCCAATTTTTTAATTTTTTAAATTTTTTATTTTTATTTTTTAGTCTTAATTTGTGAAATTGACTATCGACATTCTAATGGCGATCAACAGGTAACGGGCATGGGGATGGTCGCAGGCTGGGGCTGGGCGATTGAAGGCCGGTGTCCAATCCGGTATGTTTTACGTACCCGATCCGTATATCAGGATTATTTTTCTAAAATATTGCATTTATAGACTTGATTTGTATGTATTTGTTTCAGTCTAGTGGTTAGCTTATTTATCTGGTTGAGTGTTATCTATTGTCAAAGACATGCTTTTTGTTAAAATATTTTCTGAAAATATAAAAAAATATTAATAAATCAAAAATGCCAAAAAAATGGAATAATTAAAGAAAAACAAAAAAATTGAGAAAAATTGCAGAAAAATTCTAAAAATTGTCCAAGGCTGAAAATGACAAAAAATTGATTTGTTTTCATTTTTGGGATTTTCTCCCATTTAATCCAAAATGGCGATTTCACCCCTCAAAGGGTGAATCGTCTTTGATATTCTGATGAATTGTGGAAATTGCTTAGAATTTGGTGATGGGCCAGATGGGTGGTTAAACCTTATGTCTAAGATTTCCATATTTCATTTCCATTTTTAGAAAATGACGATTTTACCCTTCGAATGGTAAATCGGTTTCTAAAATTCCCGAAAATCACGAAAATTGCCAAAAAATAGGAAATGGGTCAATTGAGTGACCAAACCTGTTTTGACTCCGGATTCATTCCGAAATGATGATTTTGTCCTTTTTGGGCAAATTGTCTCATTTGTCTCAAAATTACGATTTTGCCCCTGATGGGCAAAATCATGTCTAAATCATTCCTAAGCCTGATTGATGCTTCTCTAGGCCAATATGGCCTTATTAGGAATGCCATGTGATTTATTTGTACACTTGAATTCATCGATTTGTGCACTTTATTATTGATTGTGATTGCTATGATAGTCATTCCTATCTGCATGAACTCCTAGATTTAGAACTCGTACCCCACTCATCTGCATGAAATCTTGGGTCAGAAAATTCAGTCAACTTAGGTACCGAAAGGGCGTCAACTCTGACAGTTGACGTAACTAAGTCCCCGAACCCAGTTCTCTGGTTATCGCAGAATTGAATAGAAACTCCCGACTATTCAATAGGGTGGTCCAATCATACCCTCCAAAAAATGATTGGTGGCGACTCTTCGGCATGCACACTTAGCACATGTCACTAGACCACACTGAAGGTCGACTACGCATACCTCCGTTGCGATTTGGGTAATGGGCCTTGGGAGAGGCCCGCGTCCGACCAGACTGGACGGCCCATTAGCCCTCGAGAGCCCGACAACCTCGAGAGGGTCGCGACATACTGGCGACTCCACTGGGGACTTAGAGAACTTGAGCCGATTAAAAAGTTGATTGATTTTTCTAACATGTTTTATGCAGATACTCTTCAAGGTGAGGTACGTACTTTAACCCTTGAGGTGTTAAATGTTTTTGCAGATTGGAGAAATAAGGGGTGAAGTGTTTGTTAACTCTGTCTTATGCAGGTAGGAGTTTAGGATGTATGATTGTGTGGATGTTTATATTGAAACGGTGTTTGCTAAATGAGATGCATGTTTATCGCTTTAGCACGACACGGAAAATACACACAACCGCGCCTAAAACCCCGGGCACCTGTTGACACCTGATTTTTGACCATTTATTATTGTGATTTTTATTCTTTAAAATTAATTAAAAATATCAAAAAAGGTCATAAAATCACAAAATCAACTTTGGAAGCCTTGGCCTAGCCTCGGGGACCAATTTTGAACAAAAAATATTTTTTGGTATTTTATAATATTTTTCGAATTTATTTAATTATAAAAATACCCAAAAAATCAGAAAAATACCATTCGTGGTCAGAAAAATACACAAAAATATTCAATAATTTTGTTTTAATTTCATCTTCAAGTGTGTCACCTTAAATCTTGAAAATTCGGCTCGGGTCACTATGTTTCTTCACAAACATAAACTCGAACCGAGCAAAATAATTCCTTTGCGAGTCTTTTAATTTTCAATTCTCACTTTTTATAAGCCATGACATTGAATCCTAAAGGCTAGAAGTGCAATTGGGTCAATTTGCCCTCCAATTTGATCAATTTTAACCAAAAGGGCTTAATTGCATATTTTTCTTTCAATTAGTCCCCGGTTTCACGGATCTTGAATTTCACACGGGCATACCCATTAAAATTCAACACCTCTACCCATAATTTTCATCATGCCCAATCCATTGGCGGCCTCAATTCAGGCTAATTTGGTCGTTTGGATGTATACGTATGCTCTACGTATTTATACGTCATACGTATTTATACGTTATGTGTATTTATACTGTTTGGTAACCTCTTTAACTCTTGTAATAATAATAATGGTTATTATTTTTAACACCTTTGTTAGTGATTTTTTAAATAGCATTTTTGTATTGTGAGTGCTATTGTTAGTGCTATTTTTAAATAGCATTTTTGTATTGTGAGTGCTATTGTTAGTGCTATTTTTAAATAGCATTTTTGTATTGTGAGTGCTATTGTTAGTGCTATTTTTAAATAGCATTTTTGTATTATAAATTGTGAGTGCAATTGTTAGTGCTATTTTTAAATGACATTTATTTATCATAAATTGTGAGTGCTATTGTTAGTGCTATTTTTAAATGGCATTTATTTATCATAAATTGTGAGTGCTATTATTAGATAGAATTTATAATTGTTAGTGCTATTTTTAAATAGCATTTTTGTATTATAAATTGTGAGTGCTATTGTTAGTGCTATTTTTAAATAGCATTTTTGTATTATAAATTGTGAGTGCTATTGTTAGTGCTATTTTTAAATGTCATTTATTTGTGAGTGCTATTTTTAGAAAGTATTTATTATTTGTGAGTGCTATTTTATAATACAATTTATTGGAAGGAATTTTTGGCTATAAAAGGATGGCAAGAGTTTTGAGGTTGGGGGGGAGACATTTTGTAGAGTATGCAAATTTTTGAGAGCTTAGAGAGAAGAACACAAACACTCTCTATATTCTCATAATCTTGAGTGAGCAAAATATACTAAGTTCGGAATATTGATTCAGCATATTGCTAGCACAATTGTTGTGGAGTTATTAGTCGTCTCCCCGTTCGTCAATTGGTGGTGCGTCCGAACTAGATGCCTAACACTTGTGGAGGCTGAGATCGAAGAACATCGAACCGACACCTCCGTTCAAGCACGCTGCGAGAGGTAATCCATTTACTCCCTTTGAGGCTTTGTGATTTTTTTTCGATTGAAATGCACGAAGTACGCCTATGGAGATACATGTATGGGTTGTTATTTATTTCCGCTACGTGTTACGTGGATCCCAACAGTGGTATCAGAGCCAATCCTTAGGTGTTTTCGTGCATTTAATTGATTTTTTGCAATTTTTGCAATATTATGGCCAATATGTATTAACGAATTGTTCGTCTTACATGGCTAATGGAGGTTGATTATTTTATATGATAAATTAATCAACGTAGCAAAAATTGAGACTAAATCAATTTTGAATCGAAAATTTATGGCTATCTTATTTTACGTAAAAATTATGAATATGATTCAACGTAGAATTTTTATTGTGCCTTCCTAAGTTTTAAATTGTGAATTTATTACTTACGTGGAAGGGTGGTGATCATGGAAATATCCCTAATCAATGTGATTGATGTATGTATGAATGTATGGTGATTATTTATATATTTGGGGTTGTAATTATTAAATGGAGGCTGCGTACTCCTTTTATTTTTCATGTAATCTTTATTTTTAGCATAGTCAATTGTTGATGTAAATGCTACGAGGATTACGTGGAGGAGCCTTTTAAGTCGGCGAGCTCTTTGGGGCCCGATTCTTGAAGAGTTCAAGAAACCAAGAAGAAGAGAAGAGCGGCTCTCCGTTATTAAAATATTAAAATGATTAAATGTGGTCTCATTGGCTCGAGACCCATTAAATCATAATTCCATGATCACCACGTAGGATAGATGTTTATGTGATTGACATCTATTTTTTTTTATGATTACGTGAGCATGTTAAACTGGTTAATGTGCAAAGTCAGACTTACCTCACCCAAAATTGCGCCTGCATGAAATCCTAGTTAGGGAAAATCACTCGCGTTAGGTACCGAAAGGGCGTTGGTAATGACATCAAAAAAATTGAGACTAAATCAATTTTGAATCGAAAATTTATGGCTATCTTATTTTACGTAAAAATTCTGAATATGATTCAACGTAGAATTTTTATTGTGCCTTCTTAAGTTTTAAATTGTGAATTTATTACTTACGTGGAAGGGTGGTGATCATGGAAAAATCCCTAATCAATGTGATTGATGTATATATGAATGTATGATGATGTCTGACTTTGCACATTAACCAGTTTAACATGCTCACGTAATCATAATAAATAAATAGATGTCAATCACATAAATATCTATCCTACGTGGTGATCATGGAATTATGATTTAATGGGTCTCGAGCCAATGAGACCACATATAATCATTTTAATATTTTAATAACGGAGAGCCGCTCTTCGCTTCTTCTTGGTTTCTTGAACTCTTCAAGAATTGGGCCCCAAAGAGCTCGCCGACTTAAAAGGCTCCTCCACGTAATCCTCGTAGCATTTACATCAACAATTGACTATGCTAAAAATAAAGATTACATGAAAAATAAAAGGAGTACGCAGCCTCCATTTAATAATTACAATCCCAAATATATAAATAATCATCATACATTCATATATACATCAATCACATTGATTAGGGATTTTTCCATGATCACCACCCTTTCACGTAAGTAATAAATTCACAATTTAAAACTTAGGAAGGCACAATAAAAATTCTACGTTGAATCATATTCAGAATTTTTACGTAAAATAAGATAGCCATAAATTTTCGATTCAAAATTGATTTAGTCTCAATTTTTGCTACGTTGATTAATTTATCATATAAAATAATCAATCTCCATTAGCCATGTAAGACGAACAATTCGTTAATACATATTGGCCATAGTATTGCAAAAATTGCAAAAAATCAATTAAATGCACGAAAACACCTAAGGATTGGCTCTGATACCACTATTGGGATCCACGTAACACGTAGCGGAAATAAATAACAACCCCTACATGTATCTCCAAAGGCGTACTTCGTGCATTTCAATCGAAAAAAATCACAAAGCCTCAAAGGGAGTAAATAGATTACCTCTAGTAGCGTGCTTGAACGGAGGTGTCGGTTCGATGTTCTTCGATCTCAGCCTCCACAAGTGTTAGGCATCTAGTTCGGACGCACCACCAATTGATGAACGGGGAGACGACTAATAACTCCACAACAATTGTGCTAGCAATATGCGGAATCAATATTCCGAACTTACACCTGATTTTTGACCATTTATTATTGTGATTTTTATTCTTTAAAATTAATTAAAAATATCAAAAAAGGTCATAAAATCACAAAATCAACTTTGGAAGCCTTGGCCTAGCCTCGGGGACCAATTTTGAACAAAAAATATTTTTTGGTATTTTATAATATTTTTCGAATTTATTTAATTATAAAAATACCCAAAAAATCAGAAAAATACCATTCGTGGTCAGAAAAATACACAAAAATATTCAATAATTTTGTTTTAATTTCATCTTCAAGTGTGTCACCTTAAATCTTGAAAATTCGGCTCGGGTCACTATGTTTCTTCACAAACATAAACTCGAACCGAGCAAAATAATTCCTTTGCGAGTCTTTTAATTTTC
Organism: Rhodomyrtus psidioides; assembly: GCA_021437785.1. Classification (NCBI taxonomy): domain Eukaryota; kingdom Viridiplantae; phylum Streptophyta; class Magnoliopsida; order Myrtales; family Myrtaceae; genus Rhodomyrtus; species Rhodomyrtus psidioides. The sequence goes on along the minus strand of JAILYB010000040.1, from coordinate 2,738,320 downwards.
AATTCTCACTTTTTATAAGCCATGACATTGAATCCTAAAGGCTAGAAGTGCAATTGGGTCAATTTGCCCTCCAATTTGATCAATTTTAACCAAAAGGGCTTAATTGCATATTTTTCTTTCAATTAGTCCCCGGTTTCACGGATCTTGAATTTCACACGGGCATACCCATTAAAATTCAACACCTCTACCCATAATTTTCATCATGCCCAATCCATTGGCGGCCTCAATTCAGGCTAATTTGGTCGTTTGGATGTATACGTATGCTCTACGTATTTATACGTCATACGTATTTATACGTTATGTGTATTTATACTGTTTGGTAACCTCTTTAACTCTTGTAATAATAATAATGGTTATTATTTTTAACACCTTTGTTAGTGATTTTTTAAATAGCATTTTTGTATTGTGAGTGCTATTGTTAGTGCTATTTTTAAATAGCATTTTTGTATTGTGAGTGCTATTGTTAGTGCTATTTTTAAATAGCATTTTTGTATTGTGAGTGCTATTGTTAGTGCTATTTTTAAATAGCATTTTTGTATTATAAATTGTGAGTGCAATTGTTAGTGCTATTTTTAAATGACATTTATTTATCATAAATTGTGAGTGCTATTGTTAGTGCTATTTTTAAATGGCATTTATTTATCATAAATTGTGAGTGCTATTATTAGATAGAATTTATAATTGTTAGTGCTATTTTTAAATAGCATTTTTGTATTATAAATTGTGAGTGCTATTGTTAGTGCTATTTTTAAATAGCATTTTTGTATTATAAATTGTGAGTGCTATTGTTAGTGCTATTTTTAAATGTCATTTATTTGTGAGTGCTATTTTTAGAAAGTATTTATTATTTGTGAGTGCTATTTTATAATACAATTTATTGGAAGGAATTTTTGGCTATAAAAGGATGGCAAGAGTTTTGAGGTTGGGGGGGAGACATTTTGTAGAGTATGCAAATTTTTGAGAGCTTAGAGAGAAGAACACAAACACTCTCTATATTCTCATAATCTTGAGTGAGCAAAATATACTAAGTTCGGAATATTGATTCAGCATATTGCTAGCACAATTGTTGTGGAGTTATTAGTCGTCTCCCCGTTCGTCAATTGGTGGTGCGTCCGAACTAGATGCCTAACACTTGTGGAGGCTGAGATCGAAGAACATCGAACCGACACCTCCGTTCAAGCACGCTACGAGAGGTAATCTATTTACTCCTTTTGAGGCTTTGTGATTTTTTTCGATTGAAATGCACGAATTACGCCTCTGGAGATACATGTATGGGTTGTTATTTATTTTCACTAAGTGTTACGTGGATCCCAACAGTGGTATCAGAGCCAATCCTTAGGTGTTTTCGTGCATTTAATTGATTTTTTGCAATTTTTGCAATACTATGGCCAATATGTATTAACGAATTGTTCGTCTTACATGGCTAATGGAGATTGATTATTTTATATGATAAATTAATCAACGTAGCAAAAATTGAGACTAAATCAATTTTGAATCGAAAATTTATGGCTATCTTATTTTACGTAAAAATTATGAATATGATTCAACGTAGAATTTTTATTGTGCCTTCCTAAGTTTTAAATTGTGAATTTATTACTTACGTGAAAGGGTGGTGATCATGGAAAAATCCCTAATCAATGTGATTGATGTATATATGAATGTATGATGATTATTTATATATTTGGGGTTGTAATTATTAAATGGAGGCTGCGTACTCCTTTTATTTTTCATGTAATCTTTATTTTTAGCATAGTCAATTGTTGATGTAAATGCTACGAGGATTACGTGGAGGAGCCTTTTAAGTCGGCGAGCTCTTTGGGGCCCAATTCTTGAAGAGTTCAAGAAACCAAGAAGAAGCGAAGAGCGGCTCTCCGTTATTAAAATATTAAAATGATTAAATGTGGTCTCATTGGCTCGAGATCCATTAAATCATAATTCCATGATCACCACGTAGGATAGATGTTTATGTGATTGACATCTATTTATTTATTATGATTACGTGAGCATGTTAAACTGGTTAATGTGCAAAGTCAGACTTACCTCACCCAAACTTGCACCTGCATGAACTCTTAGTCAGGAAAATCACTCGCGTTAGGTACCGAAAGGGCGTTGGTAATGACACCAGCGTAACCAAGTCCCCGAACCCAAAATCTCTGGTTCCGCAGAACTGATCGATCTCTCCCAATCGGTCAGTAAGGTTTCCGGTCTACCCTCCAAGAAAGACCGGTGGCGACTCCAAATGCATGCACAATTTGCACATGCCACCACGACCACACTGAAGGTCGAAAGCGATCGACTCTTATCGTCGAAGAATACTCCCGCCGCGATTTGGTATGGGCCTGGGAGGGCCCGCGCCGATCCAAGACCCGCGATCGGTAATCCATTAGCCGCGTCCGCTTTCGGACGGGTCGCGACAGCTGGCGACTCCACTGGGGACCTTGTTCTAGAACCTATGGTTCTAGACCTCAAGTGGACTTAGGCCGTAATTAAAACGCTGAGTGATTTTTCTAACCCTGCAGGCGCTCTTGAAGGTGAGGTAAGTCCGCTCATGGTAGGTGTTATATGTTTTTGCAGATTGGAGAGATAAGGGGTGTAGTCCGTGATTAACATTGTCTTATGCAGGTTGGCGTAGGAATGTATGTTGTATGGATGATTTGAAGCGCCGATTGATAAACTGTTGTGCATGACTTGCATTGTGATACTCACAACACATGAACACACACAATCGCGCCTAAAACCCCGGGCGCCGCCTATAGGAAAACAATATAAGGGATTGAAAATGGAATCTCCGTGAGGAAAAACACGGGGTAATCCACTTTTCAATTCCGCTCATTTCGAATTATGGATTGGGTCCCAATGCAACGATAGTTGTGCAATGGAATCTACCCTTTCTAGAACTCGAGGTGGGAGCCTTGGCCTTAGGTTCCAAACCCTATCTTGATTCTTAGAGCCAAACCTCACTGGTCTCATGCGTATGTATGTGAATGATTGGTACACCTCGAAACCAAAAGGTCATTCAGCGCCGCTTATGAATCAAAATCCAAAAACTTGTGTGAAGAATCAATCGCGAGTTGAAACGAACCAGGATGGCATGGAAAAGCGCTGGACCACCTTGGAGAGTCAACTGACGAGGGCAAATGCCTCTTGACCGGGCAACCGAATCAAGGATAAGGACGTGTCATTCCTAATTGATTTTCAATCAGATAATGACATAATATTTCATATCTCTTCCTCTCAGGATAAGATGGTTAAAGACCAACAAAAGGGAGCTTGCCTTCCCTACAAAATGGAAAGGAGTGCACCTTCATCGGGCATCACCCATTGGGTTTGCAAAAACAAGATGGATTTATTGTGATGAGCCTTAAGTAGACAACGTGAAGCTGGGGCAACCTAATTTGGATCGACTCTCCCTAAGTCGAAAAAGTTGTATCCGTTCCAAATCGGATTGACCGGTTCACGAGTTGATATGGTTTTCCATTCTTGCAGGTGATGACAAAAATGAATGGGACCACTGAAAAATTTCCAGCATCTTGGATGCCAGAAGTGACCAGAGCGGGGATAGTAAATCCGTAATCGTTTCAATTAAAGCTCCTTACGCGGTGATTGACTCTTTCACTCCTTTCATCGCGCAGGTTGTTGAAGTACTCAATCACGAGTAAACCCATTTTTGCGGATGTCAAATAGCCTGAATGCGTCAATGCAGCAAAATGCAAAAGGGAGTTAGCTGGGGCAAGCGTCACCTAGCTACGACAAATCACGCCCAATTGGGGCAAGCGAATCATTTGTGCGCCGGACAAAGAATAACGTTTATTCTCTGGCAAAATCAATGGACGCAACTGTAGAGTCGTCCGCATCAGAATTAAACCCAAGATACGAATATGGGTGAACGGTAACCTTGTATCGTTCCATTTTGGTCTTCGAAGACCACATGCCTAACATGAGTTTTTACTCATTTAACAGGGAGTCGTTGGCACCGAAAGCCTCAAAAGAAAAGAACTCGCCAACGAGGAGGCGAATAAAGCTATTGACCTTGGGAGTCAGCACTCCAAGAAATGGTCTTTGATTATAAGACCTAGTGGAGGGTAAAAAGTGTCGCTCCTACGTCCCGTGCTTTGACATGCATTTTGATAAGATTTTCTTTTTTTCCTTGAATAAAAGGAACCTTGAAGAATGGCGCTGGAATGCGCCCAAAAACACAAATGGATCTCCTCTGGGGCAAATCCTTGAGAATGATTCATCGCCAACCAAACGGAGGGATCAGGACCACAAGATAGAGGGCCAGATTCTGCAAGCCGCGCGTTTGTGTTCAAATGAAAACGCCAAGCAAGAACAATGCGGTATCGTTCCAATTGGTCTTGAATTTTGGAACACAAACTGACACTTATTGTTTGTTTTTGACAGGGGCTTGCCATCAGGGCAAAACGGGTTTTCACATCCCATGTATTACCCGTTGGAAATACATGACCAAGGGTAAATTGTATCGTTCTAATTTTTTGAAAAATTCGTGAACGTACAATAACATGTTTCTTCCGCATTTTCAGGGATCTCCAGCCTCTGGGGACAGGTAAGTATCCCTTTCCCCAATCCACTAAAGATGTTGAATAAAAAAACAGAGAAGAAAAGAAAAACCTTCAGAATCTGATGTCTAGAAAAGACATAGAATTCAAACTTCATTGGCATTCATGTTTTAAAACAGGAGGTTGTCTGAACATGAATAAGGACATGCATAGTGCATCTTAAAATCCCCTTGGCGGGTAAAATTTTTGGAGAAAATGAAAGAAATTTTTTCCAATCAAAAGTTCAAAACTTTCAAAAGGATGTTTTCTCAGACGAGAGGCGAAAACATAATCCAAACATGTCCAACACACACTTGAGAGATGAGTGGAGTGGGCAGATAGCAAAATCTGGGTCTACGGAGGTAGGGACCATTTGCAGCGATTACATGGGTTGGGACGACGGAGGCATTCGTTTCATATCCCCAAACACTACAGGTGACCGTTGATAAACCCCTTTGAACGGCGCTTTTCATTCTTAACCCTGTCAAGAGCCACCCCACACCGGGGCAAAAAGGAAGTAAGTCCAGCAGCGTCAGGAGAAAATAGTTAGAAATTTTCTTGCTCGGACTAACATTAATCTTTGTGTATTGTTTATATGGTAATCCAAGTGCCATAGGATGACGAGAAGCATTCATTCTCTATCCCACACACCGAATCCTTTGCACAGCCAACTTAAGCCTGCGAATTCATTTCATAAACCCCTGTTGGTGATCATGGCATGTTTCAAGATAGAAACTGCATCACTCCAAGAACGGAAGAATCCAAGAGATGGGATTTATAGAAAAATTTCATATCGGCGTTTAAATGTGCTATGATTCAAGTTGTATATCTAGCACAATTTTCTGAACATCATGGTTCCAAAGGAAAAGAAAAGGCGGGATTTCAACAAAGAAAAATCCCCAGCAGCAAGAAAAAGCAAAGTGCCTGGTAAAAGCAAGGCCGATGCTCGTGAAAACTGTTTGATTGATCCCCAATAAAGCCTAGTTGGGAAGAGAGAAAAACCCATAAAGGAGTCAGATCAAGAAGACTGCTCCCCAAATGATGTCAGCCGTGGTGCAAAAACACGGACATAATTGTCAATCTCTTAATACCACAAGAGACGTTCTCTAAAGGACTTGTGCACACCTCAAAAGCGGTTGCACACCTCAAAAATTGAAGATGCAGAATGGAAAAGACATGTGACAAGTTTGCAATGATCACCAATGCCAATCCCCTCACAAATTCTGGGCAAAAAACAAGCCTTTTTCGGTCCCCAATCCTACAAATGTTACAACCCTGAAACAGTCTTCTCTGACTAAGACACTTGGGTTAACATATTGCTTAGCTCGAAGAAGTACGAGCAAGACTATTTCTTCCTCATTTTGCAGGGTTCTTGACTTGTAAATCCGGAGCAGATGGTGAAGACTTTCATTCAATGGCCTCGACTCCAAAGCGGGTCCCCTTTGAAAACCAATATCCAAGCCTAACATTACGGTCCCGTGGAAGACCTCCCGACCGATCAAAATGTATGCGCTGCGAATGAGCCTAAAACCTAGGCACAGGTTAGTAGGGAATTGAGTGCATCCCCTATAAAAAAAACCACTATCGCAAAACAGGTGAGAAGACCTCCTTGTCGAGAAATATTCCAATTGATGTTTTGAACAAACTCTTTTTGGAAGTTTCAAATTGTTGGATCCAGATTTTCCGCGCAAGGGATTTGTGATCACATTTGCATGTTGCAAGAATGCTTTGGATAACCTCCAGCAGCAAATTTCATGATTAAAACTTAAAACATACGGTTTTGTCAAAATGGACAGCCGTGGTCTTCCCAAAGATTACTAACGTTTTCTTGGTGAAGAAAAATCTTTCAGACTCAAACTTCTGCAGGATACCTGGAGAACCCAGCTCCCAGAATGTCGCCTCAACGGACCCAAGTGAAGCTTTGTCAAGATAAAATCTTTCACTGCTTCAAAATTGAGTTCCCCGGCATATTTCGGGATCTTGCAAAAGAAAGGGTGAGGATAGAACCCTTTTTCAAAAGAAGTCAGCAAACTGTCCCAACAGGACGTGGAGAATCCTCGTCCTAGGACACCCTTTTCAAAACTTAGGCAATCTCATCGGATGTGGAAAACCCTCGTCATGAGACACCTTTTCAAATATCAAACTGTCTTATCGGACGTGGAAAACCCTCGTCATGAGACACCTCTTCAAAATTCAGGAAGTCTCATCGGACGTGGTGAACCCTCGTCATGAGACCCCTTTTCAAAATATCAAACAGTCTCATCGGACGTGGAGAACCCTCGTCATGAGACCCCTTTTCAAATTCAGGCAGTCTCATCGGACGTGGAGAACCCTCGTCATGAGACCCATTTTCAAATTCAGGCAGTCTCATCGGACGTGGAGAACCCTCGTCATGAGACCCATTTTCAAATTTAGGCAGTCTCATCGGACGTGGAGAACCCTCGTCATGAGACCCATTTTCAAATTTAGGCAGTCTCATCGGACGTGGAGAACCCTCGTCATGAGACACCCTTTTCAAATCAACTCAAGGTAGAAACCGCCTGAAGGGTCAATCAAAGGTAGAAACCGCCTGAAGGGTCAACTCAAGGTAGAAACCGCCTGAAGGATCAACTCATGGTAGATATCGCCTGAAGGGTCAACTCATGGTAGAAACCGCCTGAAGGGTCAAAACTAAGGTAGATACCGCCTGAAGGGTCAACTAAAGGTAGAAACCGCCTGAAGGGTCAACTCATGGTAGATACCGCCTGAAGGGTCAAACCAAGGTAGATACCGCCTGAAGGGTCAACACATGGTAGAAACCGCCTGAAGGGTCAACTCAAGGTAGATACCGCCTGAAGGGTCAACTCAAGGTAGAAACCGCCTGAAGGGTCAACACAAGGTAGATACCGCCTGAAGGGTCAACACAAGGTAGATACCGCCTGAAGGGTCAACTCAAGGTAGAAACCGCCTGAAGGGTCAAACCACGGTAGATACCGCCTGAAGGGTCAAATATGGTAGAAACCGCCTGAAGGATCAGCCTAATGGTCCGATCCACCATACGGATCAAAACCTTGACAAATTCCAGACACGGAAAGAGTCGTTTCCCTAGGTAAACCTTACAGTAGGTGAACCATTTCTGGTTCGATCCACCATACGGATCAAAATCCTTGGCAAATCCCAAAGTGTGGGACGCGCCTTCCTTAGGTTCCTACCAGTTAGGAATCCCATAATGGTATGACCTACCATACAGGTCAGAGCTTAATCTTCCTAGGATATTCTGAATGACGAGTCCTAGGTATCTGCTTGAAAGTTGTCGCAACCGGCAGCATCTGACAGGTGAGCTTCAGGTAAGCCTCTCTCACTCCGGCCCATGTTCAAATTGTTAAAGCAAACCGGGGATTAATTTGAGCTTTCATCAAAGGGCCTTAAGCGATCCAATGTCGTAGCATTTCTTCTCTCATTTTCCCAGTTTAGTCGGTTAGAAATCAGGTGCCACCTTATCTTTGAGAGAAACCTCTAACGAGATTCCTCCCAAAGAGGGGCAGCTGTTGACACCTGATTTTTGACCATTTATTATTGTGATTTTTATTCTTTAAAATTAATTAAAAATATCAAAAAAGGTCATAAAATCACAAAATCAACTTTGGAAGCCTTGGCCTAGCCTCGGGGACCAATTTTGAACAAAAAATATTTTTTGGTATTTTATAATATTTTTCGAATTTATTTAATTATAAAAATACCCAAAAAATCAGAAAAATACCATTCGTGGTCAGAAAAATACACAAAAATATTCAATAATTTTGTTTTAATTTCATCTTCAAGTGTGTCACCTTAAATCTTGAAAATTCGGCTCGGGTCACTATGTTTCTTCACAAACATAAACTCGAACCGAGCAAAATAATTCCTTTGCGAGTCTTTTAATTTTCAATTCTCACTTTTTATAAGCCATGACATTGAATCCTAAAGGCTAGAAGTGCAATTGGGTCAATTTGCCCTCCAATTTGATCAATTTTAACCAAAAGGGCTTAATTGCATATTTTTCTTTCAATTAGTCCCCGGTTTCACGGATCTTGAATTTCACACGGGCATACCCATTAAAATTCAACACCTCTACCCATAATTTTCATCATGCCCAATCCATTGGCGGCCTCAATTCAGGCTAATTTGGTCGTTTGGATGTATACGTATGCTCTACGTATTTATACGTCATACGTATTTATACGTTATGTGTATTTATACTGTTTGGTAACCTCTTTAACTCTTGTAATAATAATAATGGTTATTATTTTTAACACCTTTGTTAGTGATTTTTTAAATAGCATTTTTGTATTGTGAGTGCTATTGTTAGTGCTATTTTTAAATAGCATTTTTGTATTGTGAGTGCTATTGTTAGTGCTATTTTTAAATAGCATTTTTGTATTGTGAGTGCTATTGTTAGTGCTATTTTTAAATAGCATTTTTGTATTATAAATTGTGAGTGCAATTGTTAGTGCTATTTTTAAATGACATTTATTTATCATAAATTGTGAGTGCTATTGTTAGTGCTATTTTTAAATGGCATTTATTTATCATAAATTGTGAGTGCTATTATTAGATAGAATTTATAATTGTTATGCTATTTTTAAATAGCATTTTTGTATTATAAATTGTGAGTGCTATTGTTAGTGCTATTTTTAAATAGCATTTTTGTATTATAAATTGTGAGTGCTATTGTTAGTGCTATTTTTAAATGTCATTTATTTGTGAGTGCTATTTTTAGAAAGTATTTATTATTTGTGAGTGCTATTTTATAATACAATTTATTGGAAGGAATTTTTGGCTATAAAAGGATGGCAAGAGTTTTGAGGTTGGGGGGGAGACATTTTGTAGAGTATGCAAATTTTTGAGAGCTTAGAGAGAAGAACACAAACACTCTCTATATTCTCATAATCTTGAGTGAGCAAAATATACTAAGTTCGGAATATTGATTCAGCATATTGCTAGCACAATTGTTGTGGAGTTATTAGTCGTCTCCCCGTTCGTCAATTGGTGGTGCGTCCGAACTAGATGCCTAACACTTGTGGAGGCTGAGATCGAAGAACATCGAACCGACACCTCCGTTCAAGCACGCTACGAGAGGTAATCTATTTACTCCTTTTGAGGCTTTGTGATTTTTTTCGATTGAAATGCACGAATTACGCCTCTGGAGATACATGTATGGGTTGTTATTTATTTTCACTAAGTGTTACGTGGATCCCAACAGTGGTATCAGAGCCAATCCTTAGGTGTTTTCGTGCATTTAATTGATTTTTTGCAATTTTTGCAATACTATGGCCAATATGTATTAACGAATTGTTCGTCTTACATGGCTAATGGAGATTGATTATTTTATATGATAAATTAATCAACGTAGCAAAAATTGAGACTAAATCAATTTTGAATCGAAAATTTATGGCTATCTTATTTTACGTAAAAATTATGAATATGATTCAACGTAGAATTTTTATTGTGCCTTCCTAAGTTTTAAATTGTGAATTTATTACTTACGTGAAAGGGTGGTGATCATGGAAAAATCCCTAATCAATGTGATTGATGTATATATGAATGTATGATGATTATTTATATATTTGGGGTTGTAATTATTAAATGGAGGCTGCGTACTCCTTTTATTTTTCATGTAATCTTTATTTTTAGCATAGTCAATTGTTGATGTAAATGCTACGAGGATTACGTGGAGGAGCCTTTTAAGTCGGCGAGCTCTTTGGGGCCCAATTCTTGAAGAGTTCAAGAAACCAAGAAGAAGCGAAGAGCGGCTCTCCGTTATTAAAATATTAAAATGATTAAATGTGGTCTCATTGGCTCGAGATCCATTAAATCATAATTCCATGATCACCACGTAGGATAGATGTTTATGTGATTGACATCTATTTATTTATTATGATTACGTGAGCATGTTAAACTGGTTAATGTGCAAAGTCAGACTTACCTCACCCAAACTTGCACCTGCATGAACTCTTAGTCAGGAAAATCACTCGCGTTAGGTACCGAAAGGGCGTTGGTAATGACACCAGCGTAACCAAGTCCCCGAACCCAAAATCTCTGGTTCCGCAGAACTGATCGATCTCTCCCAATCGGTCAGTAAGGTTTCCGGTCTACCCTCCAAGAAAGACCGGTGGCGACTCCAAATGCATGCACAATTTGCACATGCCACCACGACCACACTGAAGGTCGAAAGCGATCGACTCTTATCGTCGAAGAATACTCCCGCCGCGATTTGGTATGGGCCTGGGAGGGCCCGCGCCGATCCAAGACCCGCGATCGGTAATCCATTAGCCGCGTCCGCTTTCGGACGGGTCGCGACAGCACCGCCTATAGGAAAACAATAGAAGGGATTGAAAATGGAATCTCCGTGAGGAAAAACACGGGGTAATCCACTTTTCAATTCCGCTCATTTCGAAATATGGATCGAGCCCCAATGCAACGATAGTTGTGCAATGGAATCTGCTCTTTCCAGAACTCGAGGTGGGAACCTTAACCTTAGGTGCCAAATCCTCTGATTTTTAGAAGTTTACCATCACTTGTTTCATGCGCATGTCTTTGGGCGGTTGGTACACCTAAAACCGCACATAAGTCGACGAGTTTGGTTGGTAAGACTCTCTATCCCTCAAATCTATTACAGTTCATATAAATATAGGCATTTCATTCATTGCATTCTGGTGATTAGATTAAATGCCATTTCAAGGATAGATGTGTGTGTTTTTCCCAAACGTCCTTGATAGAAGACGAGGAGGATGATATCCCATGGCGAACACCGAGTGAGCAACAAAAGAGCCTACTATGGACCTTATTGAGATATCGTCCAATGAAGATGACGAGTTGGGGCAAGTGATCCGGAAGCCACAGATCGAACTTGGGGCATCCTTAAACGTTAGGATCACATTCCTTTGTTTCATTTTCCATTACTAGTCCTCTTGTATAGGGTTTATTTTTATCGAGGCTTTTTCTATCCCACCCCTTAGAGTGATTGTATTAGGGATCTATTGGTGTATACATTCAGATGGAACTTGGTTGTATTTCTTTTGACGGGTCATGGGAATGTGATAGTGGCATTTTCTCTAATCATCCGAATACTCCCAAGTCAAGTTTATAATTCCTTTAGAGGAAATTAAAATTGGAAGTCTTACACGACCTTTTGGTCGTATAGAGTAGTCCAATCTCAATTTCTCTAGAAGGAATTATACACTTGAATTGTTTCGTGCATGTTTTACGTTGCTAGTAATCCACGATAATTGATCGAGAATATCGACGTTGTTTTGAATTTAATGACGAGATAGATGTCCAAATTACTCTCGTTCTTAACAAAACGGCCTTGATTTGGATGCCGTATCTTCAATTAAATTTAAAACACGTTATTATGCCTCGCACTTTTGAGTAATTCGTTCCTCTCGAAATTGATCAAAAGCGATTATTGTGAATTACATTCCTTTCAATAGTATGCTTTCTTTCGAGGAATATTGATAAAAACTTTTCGCGCAAGATTAAAACCCTTGTAAAAGTTCTTGTCCTTATTAATCACGAGCAAGCATAAGATTGAAAGGGGTCTATGCTTTCTTTTTCATATTATTCCTTCTGACTCGGTCTTTTCATTTGCAGGTGAAAAACAAGTAGTATAGAGAAATCTTCTCTTGGACAAATCTGCAACTATTCTTCCATCTGATCATGAGCGAGTTATAAAATCAGGACGTATTTGCTCGGCTTATTGATATTATGGTTCGGCTCACCCAAGTTGAAGATGTTTGGATGCTCGAAGAAATGAACCATACAGAAGTTAAAACACACACACGAGAACTTTCATTTATTTTGCTCGGCGGAGGGTTTTCAGAAGCAGGTCATACAAGTCAGGGTGGAAAAGTAAAGCCAAAGTGAGCCCTAATTAACGACACAAAGGATCCCAACTGACCCTCCATGTTATTAATGCTCTGCTCATACTCCCAGCTCCGCATGTTGTGGTCGGCAAGCCTGAGGAGAAGACTTCTGCATTCTCCCTTAACTTCGGCGACCTTGGCCTCGTGTTCTTCGGTGACTACTTCCAGGTCCCGAACCAGTCCATTCCCGCGAGCTATGTCCTCGGTTATCTTGTCGAGCCGTTCTTCCTGCCAGTCGCTCTGAAGCCTCAACAGGACGTTGCGGCGGTCATGCTCGCCGGTGGTCAAGGATATGGCCAATTGATCCACCAGATTTCTCCTCTCGCGAAGCAACGTCGCGACCCGCTCATTAGAAAACTCGACGGCCTTTTTGTAACTATCAACCAGATAGTTGGTCAGCACCAAATGATCAGATCGATCCTCATAACGAACCCGCAAGACGCGAGCCACCAGAATCTCCCGATTAGCAACACGATAGGCCTCTAAGGAGTGTGCAAAGAGAGTCGGGAAAGTTCTATATTCCCTCCCCAGTGTAGTACCTTCGAGAGAAGTGGTATCAAGGTCCTCGAGCAGGACACAGATTGCATCCTCGGTTGCAGAATGATCGGTTATGTGCGCGTAACCGCGACCCAGTAGGTTATAAAGCTTTTCCCACTGGGCCAAGACATCAGTTGAAAAAGTGCGTACGGGAGAGGAGGCCATTTGCGTTGGGTTGGCTTGAGAATAAGACGAGTTTAACAGAGAGATTAGAAGGAAGAGGCTGATTATGCGAGAACATTAACCTTCCATACATTAATTCCTCATTTTATAGCAACTCGAGGATGATGAAGGGTCTCAGTAATAATGCTGGTGGAGCCCAGTTAGGGGGTAAAGCAGGAGGTCCCCTCACGAGAACCAATGGATTCGTTTCGATCCGCGATTTTCGGCTCATCAATTAAAAGATGTAAAAGATTTGTCGGGATCACCATTATTAGAGTTAGGTGGGAGGTAAGCGCAACTATCGAAGAGAGCCCTAACAGGATTTGGCAGTCCCATCACGTTGAAAAGCTAAGCGAGAAATTCAAGGTCTTGAGGGGGAACGTTTGCCTAATGATGCTTGAAGAGCGTCTCCTGAACATGCAAAGTCACTCGAAGAAAACTTTATAGGGAGTGAGCATACAGGAGAGAGTGGAGAACTCTGAGTGGGCAAGAACCAATCAAACATTTCTCAATCCAACATATTTAAGAGGTTACTGTCAGCTGCTAGAGGCGACTGACTCAAAAATCTCAGAAATTGAACCACAGAGGGATCTCGAAGATTCCAAGATCAAGTCTAACGCCAAAACCATGGAGCCCAACACTTCTGGCAACGGAAATCAAGATCACGGCGACGACGACAACGACATCCACAATGCTCAACTCGGGAAAAGAAGACGTCCTCACCAATACTCTCAGGAGGAAACCCAAATGCTGGAAACCCTTTTCAGTAAAAGCCATTACATGAAAAAGAAGTGGAGAATTGAATTGAGCCGGGAGTTGGGGATTAATCAGTCGAGGATCCAGTTTTGGTTTCAAAATAGGAGATCCAAATCGAGGGCTCAACGCAAACGTCAGGTGGTCGAGATTTTAAAGGAAGAAAACCAAAAGCTGCGAACAGAAAACATGAGGTATGAAAAAGCTCTCAATATCACCGTTTGCCCTCATTGCGATAACCTCGTCGCCCTCGGTAAAATATTCCCCGATAAGCCTCACGCGATGATTGAAGACGTTCATTTACCACCCTACTCCCTCGGGGCATCTCCTGCTCAACCAGATTTTGCCGGAGTCACGCATGAGCAGGATGATCCTACGAAGATGATACAAATGCCTCCTGGGGGATGGGATTTGCATCGCTTTGATTGGAGTTACAGTTTCAAGGAGCTGGATGTTACCGCCGACCAGCTCAAAGCATATCAGCCTCATGCACAACAATTTTCGATAGGGTCGGGTCCTGCTGGAGATGAGTTAATCAGTCGTCAAGCCATCGATGCAATTTTGGGCCACGATAAGAGGAGGTTCGCTTGGCCCCCTGAACTGCATTCCAAATTCCTAGATGTGGTTCACCAAATGGGGATCGACTCAGCAACTCCGACGCGCATATTTAAGGCCATGAATGTACCGGGGCTTAGTAAGGAGCTGGTCAGGAATCACCTTGCTGCCTACAGAAAGCTATTAAGACAACGTCGAGCGGAGCTAAACCGGGAGGAATCCGTCTCGAGCTCAAAAGCTAGGGGCGACCGCCATTGTAATGCTCAGGCATCAAGAGATACCCGGCCAAATCTAAGCATCAATCAAGCTAGCAACCCGACCACCGGCAAACTGAAAGCTGATCAGAATGTCCTCCCAGGCCATTTCAACACTTCTCAAGAGCGCGTGTCACAAGTACAGCGAGTGCGCACTCCTCCATTCGAGCAGCAGTCGGCTGGTGCTCTGCCTGCCGCTGGTCAACCCACGACAGACGATTTCTTCGATGAGGGGCTCGATGCCTTGTTCAATCAGTGGGAAGCTGGCATGCTTGGACAGCCATGATCTAGCACCTGACTCGGGGCACGATGGGTCGGTCACTACTAACACCCATAGAAAGAAGAACATGTTCACGAGTAGATCACTCATTTTATCCGTTGTAAAGTTCCTACGGGAACATTTTTCTTTAATGACTATAGTTAATTCTATATTAAAACCAACGCTATCGACGAACATCGTCATGCTCAGTTGTGATGATCCCTTGTTAGATTAAGTCTGAAACCAGAGACGGTCTTTAAAATTTTGAGTGGCCACGAACTCATTCCTCACCAAGCGCCCGGGATGCTGAAATGAAGAGTAACAGCATGCACAGGGAAAATGCCACTTTCGTTTGAACGATGAAAAGGGGTTGAGAGAAGATCATAGCGTTAATTCCCATGGAGCTAAATGAATTAAACGGAGTCATTAATTGCGGGTCCACCGCTGCTCCCCACGTTCTCGGGCCTAGCAAATCATAAAAGGCGCCGAAAGATTGTAGACCCACCACTTTGAAGACTGAACTAGGGGACGAGCGCAATACTCGATGAAACCGAATCAATGCAAGAGAGTTTGTGATCCTATCACGAGGAAAAAGAAAGGGGAATACAGACGATGAGTAATTGCAGGATCTCGGGAGGAGCGCTTGCTTGCTGGTCTTAATATGCAGCCTGAAGGATGGTTCCAGGACACGCACAATCACTTGAGAAAATTTCTAGAGTGAGCAAACACGTAAGAGCGAATTGAGAAAGCTGAGTGAACTAGATCAGCTCGAGATACCCCGATCCATCATGTTTAAAAGTTATTCCCATCTGCTAGAAACGCCCGACCTGGACATTTCTGAGCACGAACTGCTGGGAGACTTTGAAGATCCTGGAGCTGAATCCTGCTCGAAGGCCATAGAGACTGACTCCTCCAGCGATGAAATTCTAGGTTTCAGCTACGAAGAAGGAGTATACAATGATGACCGGAGTCGGAAAAGGAAGCAACTACAACGCCACACTCCAGGCCAAATCCGAGAGCTCGAAGCTTTCTTCAATGAATGCCCCACTCCAAGCAAACGACAGAAAATGGAGTTGAGCCGAAAAATAGGATTGGAGCTTTCGAAGGTCAAGTTTTGGTTCGCCAACAAACGAACCCGGGTGAAACAGCAATACGCAGACCATGAGTTACTGGTCCTGAAGGAGGAGAATGAGAAGCTTCAAGCTGAAAGCGCGAGATATAAGGAAGCTCTGACCAAGGCCACCTGCCTTAATTGTGGTAATCCTGTTGTCCTCGGCGAGGTGTTCCTCGATGAACCATCCCTGTTGACGAATAACGCTCAGCTGTTACCGTATTCTCCACAGCATTTTCCGACACAGCCAGATACCGCCGGAGATCTGCATGAGCAAGTCAACACCATAGAATCAACACCAACATCCTCTGAGAAATGGGATATGAATCATCACAGGGGGAATTCTCTCAATGACGAACTCGCTGTCGCAGCCAGCCAATCCAAAGTCGGTGAGTCCCTCCCTGGACAACTTTTGAAACGACTAGATCCCGTAGAGAATAGCTACCGAAGTATTGACGATATTTTGGGTGATAAGAGAACAAGGTTTTACTGGACCTATGAGCTTCACACCAAATTTGTTGATGCAATTCGAGAACTGGGAGTTGATTCGGCTAGCCCACTGCGCATACTCGAGATTATGAATGTGCCGGGGCTCTCTAGAATTAACGTTGAGTCTCACCTCAAGTACTATAGGAGATTGCTAAGGGATGGAAGGATAGCGTTAAACCATCATAAAGCCAGTTGGAGCTCAAGTGCTGGGCAGAGTTACAACCATGATGATTGGAGAGCCAAGAGCACCCAATCGTGTTTCAGCAATGACGGGACTAGCAGTCGTGTCAGCGACTCCTCTAACCCAAATCAGAATGCTCCGCCGAGCTATCTCAATACTCCTCAGGAGTATATGCCACAGTTCCAGCACATAGAAATTCCTCAGTTTGAGCGCGAATCAGTCATTAATGATGTCCCTGAAGCGGATCTGGCATTGGTAGAGAGTGCACATATGAACCTGCCGGTCATCGGAGGAAGTTCCAATTCGAGGGGTCAAATTGCTCACGGCGAGAGCAAAGAGAGGAATCCCTCGCCTGCAGTCGACGACACCCAATCTGGGCACCAAGGGCTAGAAAGAACAGGTGATTTCCTTGATGAGGAGCTGGACACTTGGATCAATACTCTTCGGGAATGTATGTCTCAACCCCAACAGGGCAATGATGAAGGTTCCAGCTCAAAGACTCTAATCCCTCACAACGAAGGCAATGAAAGAAATCTGCCCCCAACAATCGTTGATACCCAACTTGAACATCAATGGCTCGAAGACCCGAGCAATTTCCTTGGCGATGAGTTCAATCTTTGGCTCGATCAATTTGGAGCCGGAGGACCATCGCAGTGGTGACGCGAGGCCGGTGATCAAACGTCTGATGCAAGGCATGGCTACTCGATGAAAAATGCTTCGAGAAAAGGGGTTGAATACTCCTATTGCATATGTTGTTGATCGCACTGTAAGGTTCCCACGGGAACATCTTTCATTAATATCTAGAACTAATTGCGCGTGAGTGTCAACATCACCCTTTGAGCATCTTCAAGCCGAAGGCCGTGGATTAATCACTTAATCCGTAGAGCAAGTTCCATGAACCATAATTATCACCCGCAGAGCATAATGGAATCCATTCCTTCAATACAAGATACATTCGGCCGCGGAGCCACCCGTTTGGTAAAAGGACGTATCGTTCCTAGTTGATCTTCAATCAGATCAGGGGATAATGTTTCCTCTCTTCTTCCTCTCAGGTGATAAAAAGAGACAAGGCCCTAAAAGGCCATGCATTCAAATGGCTAAACAAACGTTGCCCAGCTGGGGGGCAGATGAACCATTGATGTTACAAACACTCCAAGCATGGATAGGTGGATTTGATAGAGGTTGTTCATATCAATACGCAACATCAGAATGGGATGAAAATCAAGAGTAAAGTTGTATCGTCCCAATTTGTCTTGAATTTGGGAATATGAATTAACACTTATTTTTTATCCTTGACAGGGGAATCGCCTTGGAGACGAATAAGTTTTTACATCCCACATACTACCTGTTAGGGTACATGAGGGTAGGATGTATCATTTCGATTTTCGAAAAATTCGTGAACATACAATGATATGCTTCTTTTACATTTTCAGGGATCTCCAGCCACGGTGGACAGGTAGGTATCCCTTTCCCCCAATCCATTGAAGATGTTAAACAAAAAAAAAACACAGAGAGAAAAAGAAAAAGCTTTCAAAATCTGATGTCTAGAAAAGACATGGAATTCTAACTTCATTGGCATTCATGTTTTGAAACATGAGGTTGTCTGAACACGCATTGTGCACCATAAAATCCCCTTGACGGGTAAAATTTTTGGGAAAACAAAAGAGATTTTTCCAATCAAAAGTTGTTCAAAACTCTCAAAAGGATGTTTCCTCAAAAGAGAGGCAAGCTCAAATCCAAACACATCCAACATACACTTGAGAGATGAGTGGAGCGAATCAAATAGTAAAATCTGGACCTACGGAGGTAGGGACCATTCGCAGCGATTACATGGATTGGGACGACGGAGGCGTTCGTTTCATATCATAAACACTACAGGTGACCGTTGACAACCCACTTGAACGGCGGTTTTCATTCTTAACCCTGTCAAGAACCACCCCACACCGGGGCAAAAAAGAAGTAAGTCCAGCAGCATCAGGAGAAAATGGTTAGAAATTTTCTTGCTCGGACTAACATTAATCTTTGTGTGTTGTTTATATGGTAATCCAAGTGCCATAGGATGACGAGAAGCATTCATTCTCTATCCCACACACCATATCCTTTGCACAGCCAAGTTGAGCCTGCGAATTCATTTCATAAACCCCTGTTGGTGATCATGGGATGTTTCAAGATAGAAACTGTATCACTCCAAGAACGGAAGAAATCAAGAGATGGGATTTATAGAAAAATCTCATATCAGCGTTTAAGTGTGCTATGATTCAAGTTGTATATCTAGCACAATTTTCTGAACATCGTAGTTCCAAAGGAAAAGAAAAGGCGGGATTTCAACAAAAAATCCCCAGCATCAAGAAAAAGCAAAGTGCCTGGTAAAAGCAAGGCCGATGCTCGTGAAAACTGTTTGATTGAGCCCCAATAAAGCCTAGTTGGGAAGAGAGAAAAACCCATAAAGGAGTCAGATCAAGAAGACTGCTCCCCAAACGATGTCAGCCGTGGTGCAAAAACACGGACAGAATTGTCAATCTCTTAATACCACAAGAGACGTTCTCTAAAGGATTTGTGCACACCTCAAAAGCGGTTGCACACCTCAAAAATGGAAGATGCAGAATGGAAAAGACATGTGACAAATTTGCAATGATCACCAATGTCGAATCCTTCGTGATTTCTGGGCCAAAAACAAGCTTTTTTCGGTCCCCAATCCTACCAATGTTACAACCCTGAAACAGTCTTCTCTGACTAAGACACTTGGGTTAACATATAGCTTAGCCTAGTTTGATTGTTTGGTAAAAGCAATGGCCGATGCTCGTGAAAACTGTTTGATTGAGCCCCAATAAAGCCTAGTTGGGAAGAGAGAAAAACCCATAAAGGAGTCAGATCAAGAAGACTGCTCCCCAAACGATGTCAGCCGTGGTGCAAAAACACGGACATAATTGTCAATCTCTTAATACCACAAGAGACGTTCTCTAAAGGATTTGTGCACACCTCAAAAGCGGTTGCACACCTCAAAAATGGAAGATGCAGAATGGAAAAGACATGTGACAAATTTGCAATGATCACCAATGTCGAATCCTTCGTGATTTCTGGGCCAAAAACAAGCTTTTTTCGGTCCCCAATCCTACCAATGTTACAACCCTGAAACAGTCTTCTCTGACTAAGACACTTGGGTTAACATATAGCTTAGCTCGAAGAAGTACGAGCAAGACTCTTTCTTTCTCATTTTGCAGGGTTCTTGACTTGTAAACCCGGAGCAGATGGTGAAGATTTTCATTCGATGGCCCCGACTCCAAAGCGGGTCCCCCTTGAAAACCAATATCCAAGCCCAACATTACGGTCCCGTGGAAGACCTCCCGACCGATCAAAATGTATGCGCTGTGAATGAGCCTAAAACCTAGGCACAGGTCAGTAGGGAATTGAGTGCATCCCCTAAAAATCATCACCTCAAAACAGGTGAGATGGCCTCCTTGTCGAGAAATATTCCAATTGACGTTTTGAGCAAACTCTTTTTGGGAATTTTCAAACTGTGGATCCAGATTTTCCATGCAAGGGATTCGTGATCACATTTGCACGTTGCAAAAATGTTTTGGATAACCTCCAGCATCAAAATGCACATCTCATGACTAAAGCTTAAGTCATAAAATTTTGTCAATTGGACAATTGCTGTCTTCTCAAAGATTACCAATATTTTCTTGGGGAAGAGAAACCCTTAAAAAAAATCCTTTTCAAAATATCAAACAGTCTCATCGGACGTGGAGAACTCTTGTCATGAGACCCCCTTTTCAAAAATATCAAACAGTCTCATCGGACGTGGAGAACCCTCGTCATGAGACCCCTTTTCAAAATTTAGGCAGTCTCATCGGACGTGGAGAACCCTCGTCATGAGACCCCTTTTCAAAATTTAGGCAGTCTCATCGGACGTGGAGAACCCTCGTCATGAGACCCCTTTTCAAAGCAAACAAAGGTAGATACCGTCTGAAGGATCAACACAAGGTAGATACCGCTTGAAGGGTCAAACCAAGGTAGAAACCGCCTGAAGGGTCAACACAAAGGTAGATACCGCCTGAAGGGTCAACTCAAGGTAGATACCGCCTGAAGGGTCAAATCAAGGTAGAAACCGCCTGAAGGGTCAACTCAAAGGTAGAAACCGCCTAAAGGGTCAATCAAAGGTAGATACCGCCTGAAGGGTCAAACAAAGGTAGAAACCGCCTGAAGGGTCAAAACAAAGGTAGATACCGCCTGAAGGGTCAAACAAAGGTAGAAACCGCCTGAAGGGTCAAAACAAAGGTAGATACCGCCTGAAGGGTCAAACAATGGTAGAAACCGCCATAAGGGTCAACTCATTGGTAAGTACTGCCATAAGCATCGACACAAATGTCCGATCCACCATACGGATCAAAATCCTTGGCAAATCTCAGGGCGTGGGATGCGCCTTCCTTAGATTCCTAGCCGTTAGGAATCCCATAATGGTATGACCTACCATACAGGTCAAAGCTTAACCTCCCTAGGATATTCTGAATGACGAGTCCTAGGCATCCTCTTGAAAGTCGTCGCAACCGGCAGCATCGAACAGGTAAGTGGCAGGTATGTCTCTCTACTATCTCACTCTCTCATGTCAAATGAACGTTTCCCCCTTCAAGAAAGAGCATACATGGACAAGCATGAAGATTGGATGTCATGACTCCTTTTCCTTTAGTTTCCCAAGTCGAGTCGATCAGGACTCAGGTGTCACCTTATCTTTGAGAGATTCCTCTAACGAGATTCCTCTCAAAGAGGGGCAGCTGTTGACACCTAAATTTTGATCAACCTTTTTGTTTCCTTTATTTTTCAAAAATTCATAGAAAATCCATAAAAAGCTGAAAAATTACAAAATCAACTTTGGTAACATTGGCCAAGCTAAAGGAACCATTTTGGATAAAAAAATTATCTTTTCATATTTTTCGTATTTTTTATTATTATTATTTTCGAAAAATATAAAAATAAAATGAAAATCAAGAAAAGTAGTATTTGAGGTCACAAAAATATAGAAAAATAGTAAGTATTTTTATTTTTAATTTTCTTTACTTTTGAACCTCATAAAATAGTAAAATTCAGGTTCGATTTTGGGTGTTTTCTGATCACCATAAAATTGAAATTGGCAAAAATATTAGTAATGATTAAAAGGAAAAGGAGTGAAAACATAATCATTCAAAAAGAAAAGGGAACTAATCATTTTGTCTTTGCTTTTGATTATTTTATTATTATTCTTACTTTTTAGTATTTTATTTTATTATTATTTTATTTTTTATTATTATTTACTCACCTTTCCCCTCATCCGTCGCTGGCTTCTTCTCCTCCCGCGACTTCATCTTCT
This sequence comes from Rhodomyrtus psidioides, assembly GCA_021437785.1. Lineage (NCBI taxonomy): Eukaryota > Viridiplantae > Streptophyta > Magnoliopsida > Myrtales > Myrtaceae > Rhodomyrtus > Rhodomyrtus psidioides. Next base: position 2,716,236 of record JAILYB010000040.1, on the reverse strand, counting down.
TCCTCTCCTTCCTCTTCTTCAGGAGCTCTTCTTCTTCTTCTTGTCTTCTTCTTCTTCTTAAAAAAAAAAAAAAAGGAATCCTCACCTTCGTGCATTATTTGCCTTCGCCTTCGATCCTTCCGCCGTCGTCGCTAGCCGTCGTACCTCAAAGCCGCCGTGAACAACTCAAGACCCGCGACCTCCACCCGTTTCGGAGTTTGGTTCGGGTTTGTTTCGGATCGGGCCAAATCCGTCACCGCCATCGCCTCCGGTGACTGCCCCGGAGTCCTACCTCCTCCCTCGGAGCTTGTGGAGCCTACGCGCCGCTGGTGGAGCTCAGAAACGGCCTCGGGTCACCACCCCGTCGTCGGAGCGTGTCGGCGTGTTCGGGCGTGTCGGAGAGTGTCGAACGTGTCGGAGCGTGTCGGAGAGTGTCGAACGTGTCGGAGAGTGTCGAGCCGTGTCGGAGAGTGTCGAACGTGTCGGAGCGTGTCGAACGTGTCGGAGCGTGTCGGAGAGTGTCGAACGTGTCGGAGCGTGTCGGAGAGTGTCGAACGTGTCGGAGAGTGTCCGGGCGTGTCGGAGCGTGTCGGAGAGTGTCGAACGTGTCGGAGCGTGTCGGAGAGTGTCGAACGTGTCGGAGAGTGTCGAGCCGTGTCGGAGAGTGTCGAACGTGTCGGAGCGTGTCGGAGAGTGTCGAACGTGTCGGAGCGTGTCGAACGTGTCGGAGCGTGTCGGACGTGTGCATGAACAGTGTCCAATCCGAACAGTGCATGAACAGTGTCGGAACAGTGCATGAACAGTGTCCAATTTTTTAATTTTTTAAATTTTTTATTTTTATTTTTTAGTCTTAATTTGTGAAATTGACTATCGACATTCTAATGGCGATCGACAGGTAACGGGCATGGGGATGGTCGCAGGCTGGGGCTGGGCGATTGAAGGCCGGTGTCCAATCCGGTATGTTTTACGTACCCGATCCGTATATCAGGATTATTTTTCTAAAATATTGCATTTATAGACTTGATTTGTATGTATTTGTTTCAGTCTAGTGGTTAGCTTATTTATCTGGTTGAGTGTTATCTATTGTCAAAGACATGCTTTTTGTTAAAATATTTTCTGAAAATATAAAAAAATATTAATAAATCAAAAATGCCAAAAAAATGGAATAATTAAAGAAAAACAAAAAAATTGAGAAAAATTGCAGAAAAATTCTAAAAATTGTTCAAGGCTGAAAATGACAAAAAATTGATTTGTTTTCATTTTTGGGATTTTCTCCCATTTAATCCAAAATGGCGATTTCACCCCTCAAAGGGTGAATCGTCTTTGATATTCTGATGAATTGTGGAAATTGCTTAGAATTTGGTGATGGGCCAGATGGGTGGTTAAACCTTATGTCTAAGATTTCCATATTTCATTTCCATTTTTAGAAAATGACGATTTTACCCTTCGAATGGTAAATCGGTTTCTAAAATTCCCGAAAATCACGAAAATTGCCAAAAAATAGGAAATGGGTCAATTGAGTGACCAAACCTGTTTTGACTCCGGATTCATTCCGAAATGATGATTTTGTCCTTTTTGGGCAAATTGTCCCATTTGTCTCAAAATTACGATTTTGCCCCTGATGGGCAAAATCATGTCTAAATCATTCCTAAGCCTGATTGATGCTTCTCTAGGCCAATATGGCCTTATTAGGAATGCCATGTGATTTATTTGTACACTTGAATTCATCGATTTGTGCACTTTATTATTGATTGTGATTGCTATGATAGTCATTCCTATCTGCATGAACTCCTAGATTTAGAACTCGTACCCCACTCATCTGCATGAAATCTTGGGTCAGAAAATTCAGTCAACTTAGGTACCGAAAGGGCGTCAACTCTGACAGTTGACGTAACTAAGTCCCCGAACCCAGTTCTCTGGTTATCGCAGAATTGAATAGAAACTCCCGACTATTCAATAGGGTGGTCCAATCATACCCTCCAAAAAATGATTGGTGGCGACTCCTCGGCATGCACACTTAGCACATGTCACTAGACCACACTGAAGGTCGACTACGCATACCTCCGTTGCGATTTGGGTAATGGGCCTTGGGAGAGGCCCGCGTCCGACCAGACTGGACGGCCCATTAGCCCTCGAGAGCCCGACAACCTCGAGAGGGTCGCGACAGTATCCAAATACCCGAGGGCCGCGGGTTTTTATTTATCGCTTTAGAATAAATCTTTATGCCCTTTGAATGCTCTGGTTGATTTTTCTTTTTAAGATAAAATTCAAAATTAGAAGAATGTCATAAAATAAACCCCTATAATACCATTTTGCGTGAACACCTAGCATGGTTGCAAAAACATGATTAGGAACTAAAAAGTTATTAAACTTCGCATGATCACCTTAAGCAACAATCAATCTCGCGGTAACCGCAAGGGCTCTAGTAGATGTACTAGGGTAAGTTAATCCCCAAACCAAAAAATCTCTAGTTGCGTAGAATCGAGCGGCCCCTCCTACCAGCTCAATAGGGTTTCCGAACTGCCCTCCTCGAAAGACCGGTGGCGACTCTCTTTTGTGTGTACACTCGCACATGCCACCTAATCACACTAAGGTCAAATACGAATTTTCCGACGTTGCGACTTGGTATGGGCTTGAGAGAGCCCAAGCCAATGGAGGGTCTCGAGGGGGGCTTGCACTCGAGACCCTCCATTGGCAATCCTTTAACTCGCCTTTCTCGATTTATTTATCGAAAATCAAGGGTGGGTCGCGACAACACCATTGGACAATTTTAGCTGGAAATCGCTAACGTGGACGCCGATATTCCTAAATGGCACTTTCGATGGTAACGTGGATAATTTTTAATAATATTTTGATTTTTTTCTTTTTTATTTTATTTTATTTTTCTTTGCTTTTTTTTCCTGCATCAGCGTGGCCAGCAAGGCCGCGATATCCTCGCCCAGTCTAGGTAAGGCCATCTCGGCTAGCGTGGGTTGCCAGTGACTCACTAGTGCAGGAAAAATAAAATATATTAAAAAAAATAATTAAAAATTGTCCACTTCATGGCTAGCGTGACACGTAGGACGATTAATATCCATATCAATGATTTCAAGTTAAAATTGACCATATAGACTCAATTGATAAAATGTGAAAAAAAAGATTTAGGACTCAATTGACAAAATTGAAATATTTAGGATTTAATTGGCAAACATGTAATAGATTCAAGGCTTCTTGGATGATTTTCTTTCTTGATGTAAATTCTTTGAGACATAATAAGGAACTCATGCATTAAATTCATCTCGGACGGTCCTGACGCCCAGCACATAGCTGACTTCAACCATGTCCTTCGTCTCACGACGGATTAGTGAGATAATTCATAGTCATTTTCGGCCAACGCGGTTAAGGTGAAAAATAAAAATAAAAAGAGAGCACGAAACTACCTTTGGACCTTGTGGAATTGGTCATTATTGAAAAGTGCCATGCATTTGTCTTGAGCCCTTGTTTTAGGGCATCATAAACCGACTCATAAAAAGGCTTGAAATGACAAATCTTGCTAAGACAAATGGTGTTTTCCAAGGGACCCCATGTCCACATTCTAGCAAGCGATCGAGGAGCTGACAAAGAAATGCGAAGATTCCTAAACTTGATGTGCAAACAATAGAACACTTGATCCTTTCTGTTGGAAAAACTTACATTGTTAATAAAGACAAATGGCACATATGCTCTCCGAAACTTTGATTTAATGTGCAACGTCAAAAGTTCACGAATGATTTTGCATGTCGAACTAAAGCTCATATCCCATTTGTGTAATTGTCCCTTGTTAAATAACACACGCAAGAATTTGTAGTTGAGATTCCAAATGCCTAAGCTTAATTCCCTTAAAATTTCATACTTTCGGTCAGATCTCAACTTGGACACGAAGTGTTTTTACCTCATAATTTTTTTGATTCTCATAAAAAAGGCCCCAATTTTCAGTCGGTTCCAAAATCTGGCCTCTATGAAGTTTCAAGAATCTTTTTTTTTCTTGTTGGAAAAAATATTTTATTCATTAATCAAAACAATACTCGAGAGGTACATACATTTAAAGCTTTCAAATCTAGCAAATCTAAAATAACCGCAGAATCAAACAAATGCCAGAAAATGAATAACAAAGCACAGTTTACTATTAGAAGCACACTTTTATTCCTCAAGAACAAATCTGCTAAATGATCAGCAGCCAATAACCAGAATCAGTGATGAGCACACGTCGAGATCTCTTTTCATTTGCAACGGTTTTTTTTATGTGCGTCTAGGTTCAACGTCCTTATTATCATCATGATGTAGAAATACCAACATTAATATGTTGAAAGAACATGGATTAGAGAGAACTCTCAAATATTGACCTAAATCTAAATCGAGAGAGGAAGGCAATCTGATCTTGAAGAGGTTGTGGAGTCACGTAACGAACATCATCCTTGATAGCTGCCTGTCGAATAATGTTTGAACATGCAACGTGTCATTCCATATTTAGTCGGTGATTGGGTGGAAATTTGACGGAAGCCAGATCTGGGTGCCGATTAAAAGTTAGTGCCTCTATTATGAGACAACAAAAAAATTTGAGCCCTTAATTATGGTTGGTGATCGTCGTGCTAGTCTCCCCGAGAAATAATCGAGGTGCGCGCAAGCTGACCTGGACACCTTGATCATTAAAAAAAAAATTGAGCCATAATTAAAACACGTAATATAACGAGTGCTTTTTAAGAAAATTGGGTCACGCAAAATATATCCATTAAAGATGTTTTCCCCGTGGGTTAATCACTTGTCTTCAATTTGAAGTGTGTGTTGCTGAGGGAGAAGCTCAAAGTTAAAAAAAAAAAAAAAAAACTCTCTTTCGATCATTTTCTCTTCTCTTCGACCCACAGTCAATGACTCGCTGGGTAAATATGAAAAAAAATGAAAGTGTTCACCTCTCATTCTCGACAAAGCACGCTTATGAAGAACGGGGACATTGAAAATGTGAAGCTGTCTCGCTACGCGAGATTGATTTACTAAGAGAACCGCGAATTTATTTAAAGAGAATAATAAACTGTCCTATTGAAAAATACTGTCAGAGACTTACTTAAATAATAATCGCTCACAGCATCCGAATTAAATCACTTTTAACAAGTGAATACAATACACAAACTCCACTTGCATAATTAGAGACTGGAAAAGGATCTCAGTACACAACACAAAAGAAGGTGCAAGCTTTCCCCAAGGGGAAGTAGACAAGTAGTGGCCTTCTTTGCACTTTTATTTGGAACATCGCCTTCATTCACACAGACAGATATCTAGTACTGATCCAAGGGACGGATGCAAGACTAATGTCCGGGCAGCTTCTCCTTGATCTTGTCCATCATCCCCTTCTTCTCCTGCTGCTGCCCCGGCGGCTCTGCCCCGTAGCCTCCGCTCACGGCAGTGGAGGTCGGGTATGACCCAGCCTGCTGCTGCTGTTGCTGCTGCTGCTGCTCGTCCTTCCCGCCCATCCCCGGAATCATCTCCTTTATCTTCTCCGTGATACCCTTCTTCCTCCTCCCGTCTTGACCATCATCTTCCGACTGCACCACGTAACGCAACGATTTTTATTATAGTTAAAATTCACTTGCGTAGCTTTTTTAGGAATTGAAGCTTGTGCTGTGACGTGCTCAAAATGTTTGGCTTCAACAACAATGTGAGGGCAACTGACAAATGACGAGCGCTCTAATTGCGTGAAACTAAATGTGGCTGAAAATTGAAAAGAAAATGTAAGTAGGGTCCCAGACTTACGGAGCTAAAGCCAATGCCACGGGTCGCCCCAGCTGCACCGCCGGTTCCGGAGCCATGAACGTTATTTCCGTATCCGGTCTGCTGGATGGGGTTTCCGAACTCGTCCGTCTGGCAGATCGTGTTGCCGTACTCGTCGTTCTGGCGACGGTCGGAGTCACCATACTGCCCCCCGTATTGCGCCATTTTCTCTCTTCCTCTCACACAAGTATCACGGCCCAAGCATTTGTTCGATCAAAATGGACCGTGACATGATGCAAGAGCTAGCCCATGAGCTAATCAAGATGATGGCGGATGGCCCGAACCGAACCGCCGGCCCAAACCGACCCTTTAGCCCACTCGAGCATGATCCAAGCGAGTGGGGGACATGACCGTTGGCCTAGGCGATCGTTCGGCCAGGTGACCGTTGGACTTCCACTAGCCCGGCTGGCAGGAGGCGTGAGTGGCGCAATGATGATGCCTGCTGGTATGAGTCATGGGTGGTGCAATCATGATACGAGCTGTGCATTGTGTGTATATAAAGGGCTCGCCCCTTCCCTTGTAAATCAATCGGAGAATCAATACAAACTCAGATTTCCCTCCACTCTCTCTAAGTCGTGTGATCCTTGTGCGAGTGATCTTGTGCCCACCGGTTCGGTTCGGATTACCCGACCCTTGAGTGAGTGTGAGTTGGTGTGTTGGCTGACTTAGGATCGTTCCTAAGGCCGCACGGATCGTGGGGAACGGTAGAGAAACTCCCGGTTCGTGACAAGTGGTATCAGAGCGAGTTCGATCTCTGTTCGGAGTCGATCTTGTGTTTACACTCATCCTTCAAAGCGATGGCCAAGAACGCTGAGAAGGCGGTTGAAGCGGTGGTTGATGCCGAAGTCCAGTTCGATGATGAACGAACTGGAAGAGCTGTTGAACGACCCAACGAACAGCAAGTTGCTGTTAAGACCAGGAAGGATCGTGCTACTTCACGGGATATGTTGCGCGACATAGAGAACCGGGTGGGTCAGATGGAGCTGGCCACTGCGGAGTCGCAAGATAGAGTCGTTGAGCTGACCAACGACTTGATGGTACTCGTTGCTGGGAAAGAGGAGCTGTTCGTCATGATGCGGGAGCTCAGAGACAGCATGGGTGCGCTTCAAGGGCAAGTCGGGGGTGCTCTTAAAGACTCAGAGGATATCCAAAAGAAGAACGAGACCTTGGAGGTCGCACTAGCCGCTGCTCGAGCAGAAATTGCGGAGCTGCGGACGGAGTCGAACGAACGGCGGGCTGAATCGATCGACCTGCGTGCCAGAGTGGTGGCCCTTGAGGCCAGGCGTATGGACGGGATGATTCCCGCACCGTCGAAAGTGGATGTCCCTCGACCTAAAGAGTTCAGGGGCTCGAGGACGGCCAAGGATGTTGATAACTTCCTTTGGTATTTGAATCAGTACTTTGAGGCGACCGGGATTCGGGATGACGCTACACGGGTCAACACCGCGGCAATGTACCTTGGTGAAACCGCGTTGCTGTGGTGGCGTACTCGGATCAACGATAGAGCGGCTGGGCCTATCGATACATGGGAAGCCTTCACCGGTGAGTTCCGGAAGCAATTCTTCCCTGCCTATGCAGAGGAAGAAGCTCGAGATGAGCTGAGGCGTCTTGAGCAGAGGGGCACGGTTCGTGAATATGTGAGGAAGTTTTCGGAGCTAAAACTTCAAATCCCCTCGATGAATGACACGGAGGCCTACTATCAGTTCATTAGTGGTCTCAAATCTTGGGTCAAAAACGAGTTGAAAAGGCAGAACGCGAGGGAACTTGCTTCAGCCATGACGGCAGCCGATTCGCTCGAAGAATTCAAGGCCCCGGAGAAGAAGGATGCTCGGCCTAAGGCGGGCAAGGTGACAAGTGGAGGATATAGAAACAGGCCCCCTCCTCGTCCCTATAACAACAGAGCCCCAGCAGCCCACACCCGTCATGAGGTGGGATCCAGCTATGGTGGACAGAGAGGAGACGGACCGATCTCCTATAGATGTTACTTTTGCCAGGGTCCTCACAAGGGGAGAGACTGCCCCAAAGGACAGAAAGTTGTGGCTACCCTCAAAGCCGACGAGGAAGAGAAACAAACGGCGAAGGTGGGATCGGTAAGGGTCCTCAACGCCATGCAATCAAAGAAGGCGAGCAAGCCCAAGGGCATGATGTTCGCAGAAGTGATGATCGGCAGCACAAAGATGAGCGCCCTTGTTGATACGGGAGCTTCTGACTTGTTCGTGTCGGCAGAAGCTGCCAAGAAGCTCGGCTTGCAAATCGAAAGACAAGGTGGCTGGTTGAAGACGGTGAACTCGGAACGGGTCCCTGCTCTCGGCATGGTTCGGGATGTGGAGATCGCGGTGGGACCATGGAGAGGTAAACAGAACATTGATGTAATTCCGCTCGACGACTATGATTTTATCATTGGTCTAGGAGACGTACTTGGCAGTTCTCAAGGCCGAAGACTCAAAAGTGGTCGAGACTGAAGCCCCGACAGAGGTACTGCGAGTCCTTGAAACGTTCAAGGACGTCATGCCTCCCGAGTTACCTAAGAAACTTCCACCAAAGAGGGAAGTAGACCATCGAATCGAGCTAGTCCCGGATGCTCGACCACCTGCCATGGCGCCGTATCGCATGGCACCCCCAGAGTTGGAAGAGATGAGGAAACAACTCAAAGAGCTACTTGATGCAGGTTACATACGACCTTCGAAGGCCCCGTTTGGTGCGCCGGTGTTGTTCCAAAAGAAACACGACGGGTCTCTTCGGATGTGCATCGACTATAGAGCTTTGAACAAGCTCACGATCAAGAACAAGTACCCCATCCCACTCATTGCGGATTTGTTCGATCAGCTCGGAAGCGCGCGGTGGTTCACGAAGCTCGATCTACGTTCGGGGTACTACCAGGTTCGAATCGCAGAAGGCGATGAACCAAAGACAGCATGCGTGACACGGTATGGCTCATATGAGTTCTTGGTAATGCCCTTCGGGCTAACCAACGCCCCGGCGACCTTTTGCACTCTCATGAACAAGGTACTACAACCATTCCTTGATCGGTTTGTTGTGGTATATTTGGATGACATTGTTATCTACAGTCGAACGCTCGAAGAGCATACCAAACATCTTAAACAGGTGTTTCAAGTCCTAAGGGACAACGAGTTGTATGTGAAGAAGGAGAAATGTGCCTTCGCTCAGCCTGAGGTACCCTTCCTCGGCCATATCATTGGTGATGGACAAGTGAGGATGGATCCGACAAAGATCCAAGCCATCACGGAGTGGGAACCACCGACGAAGCTCACGGAACTGAGATCGTTCCTTGGATTGGCAAATTACTATCGCCGATTCATTCGGGATTACTCGGACATCGCAACCCCTCTCATGGACATGCTCAAGAAAGGAAGAACGTGGGAGTGGTCGAGACATATCCAAGAAGCGTTTGATCGCTTGAAGCAACTGGTAACCAGGGAACCGGTGCTGGTGCTGCCCAATTTCGACAAACCCTACGAGGTGGAGACTGATGCTTCGGACTTTGCCATAGGGGGCGTCCTTATGCAAGAAGGACATCCGGTGGCTTTCGAGTCATGGAAGTTGAATGATGCAGAGCGACGGTATACTGTTCAAGAAAAGGAAATGACCGCCGTCGTCCATTGTCTTCGCACTTGGAGACATTACCTCCTGGGTTCCCGGTTTGTTGTGCGAACGGACAATGTCGCCACAAGCTATTTTCAGACTCAAAAGAAGCTGAGCCCGAAGCAAGCTCGATGGCAAGATTTCCTGGCCGAATTCGACTATGTGTTGGAGTACAAGCCAGGAAAAACAAACTCGGTCGCGGATGCTTTGAGCCGGAAGAGTGTGCTGGCCACGATAAGTCGACCTGAGTGTCCTTTGATCGATAGAATTAAAGAAGGGCTGCAACACGACCCTTCGACCAAAGTGCTTCTCGAGTATGTGCGAGTAGGCAAGACTCGGACGTTTTGGTGTGAAGACGATCTCCTCTACACCAAAGGTAGGAGACTTTATGTTCCATCGTTCGGGAAATTACGAAGGGAGATCTTACGAGAATGCCACGATTCAAAGTGGGCGGGTCATCCTGGGATTCGTCGCACTATGGCTCTCGTGGAAGATCAATACTACTGGCCGCACTTACGTGATGATGTGGAGGCCTACGTGAAGACTTGCCTCGTGTGTCAGCAAGACAAACTCGAGCAAAGGTGTCCGGCTGGACTCCTTGAACCATTGCAGATCCCGGAAAAGCCATGGGAGAGCATCTCGATGGATTTCATCGTGGGACTGCCGAAGTCCGAAGGGTGTCGGACCCTAATGGTGGTTGTTGATCGATTCTCTAAGTATGCAACGTTCGTACCGGCCACGGACGATTGCCCGGCTGAGGAGGCAGCCAAGTTGTTCCTAAAGCACATCGTCAAGCTTTGGGGTGTGCCACGGACGATCGTGAGTGATCGAGACCCTCGGTTCACAGGTAAATTCTGGACTGAGCTTTTCAAATTGCTCGGCTCTGAATTGAACTTTTCCACCAGTCTTCACCCACAAACCGATGGCCAGACCGAACGAGTGAATGCGCTACTGGAGGTGTACCTACGACACTATGTGAGCGCAACCCAAAGAGATTGGGCCAAGATGATTGATGTGGCTCAATTTTCGTATAATTTGAAGCGGAGCGAGTCGACGGGTAAAAGTCCCTTCGAGATTGTGACGGGACAGCAACCGCTCACTCCGAACGCGGTCGCAACGGGCTATCGAGGAAGTAGTCCGGCCGCAATTCGAAGCGCTGTGGAGTGGCAAGAGGAGGCCGATTTAGCTCGGACGTGTCTCCACAAAGCTTCAAAGAGAATGAAGAAATGGGCTGACAAGAAACGTCGGCATATGGAGTTCCAGATCGGGGATCAAGTCCTTTGCAAGCTGCCCTTACGATACAAGGGAGTGCATAAGGCCTTGCTGCGTCGCTACGAAGGGCCATTCCGTGTGGTGCAACGGATTGGAAAAGCGGCTTACAAACTAGAACTCCCAGCGAAATTGAAGATACATCCGGTGTTCCACGTGAGCATGCTCAAGCCATTTCACCTGGACGAAGTGGAACCGGAACGGGGGGAATCACAGCGGGCGCCAATGGGAGCAAAGGTGGCTTATGATCGTGAGGTCGAGCGGGTGCTGGACGATCGAGTCATACGGAAGCGCTATAGGGCACCCAAACAGGAATATCTGATACGATGGCGAGGTTTGCCAGAAAGCGAGGATAGCTGGGAACCGGAAGAAGCGTTGTGGCAATTCCGGAAACATATCGAGGCTTTCCATGCGGGAAACGGCGACAAGGGCGTCGCCCATTTAAGTGGGGGAGAATATCACGGCCCAAGCATTTGTTCGATCAAAATGGACCGTGACATGATGCGGGAGCTAGCCCATGAGCTAATCAAGATGATGGCGGATGGCCCGAACCGAACCGCCGGCCCAAACCGACCCTTCAGCCCACTCGAGCATGATCCAAGCGAGTGGGGGACATGACCGTTGGCCTAGGCGACCGTTCGGCCAGGTGACCGTTGGACTTCCACTAGCCCGGCTGGCAGGAGGCGTGAGTGGCGCAATGATGATGCCTGCTGGTATGAGTCATGGGTGGTGCAATCATGATACGAGCTGTGCATTGTGTGTATATAAAGGGCTCGCCCCTTCCCTTGTAAATCAATCAGAGAATCAATACAAACTCAGATTTCCCTCCACTCTCTCTAAGTCGTGTGATCCTTGTGCGAGTGATCTTGTGCCCACCGGTTCGGTTCGGATTACCCGACCCTTGAGTGAGTGTGAGTTGGTGTGTTGGCTGACTTAGGATCGTTCCTAAGGCCGCACGGATCGTGGGGAACGGTAGAGAAACTCCCGGTTCGTGACACAAGTCTCTCAACCAAAGTGAAACTCTTGCAAATAACAAAGGACCAAAACTCGCGCTGAATGTCTCTTTCCGCTTGGAGACGGGATGAATTCAGCGATCTGAATCCGAGGCGGGGTTTTATAGGGGAGCTGTAAGGCAGTGGGAAGACTGTTTGAGCCTCCACGTGCATGGCTCGCTGACCGGACACGTGGATACCATGCCCCACATACCGGATGAGGACGCGTGTCCCGTAGGCGGGAGGTGTCCCGTAGTGTCGGCTGGCGTGTGGATAAGGGTCGGCTGGGTTGTCGCTGAGCTCCGCCGGAAGAGCTTTCAACGGCCACCGCGACACTTCACCGCGTAGTCCTGAGCTTTTGGAGTTTGTGTCGGAAATGGAGAGGACTTGTTGGTTAATCATAGTAACTGCTCCATATAATATTAGTACACACGTCATAGGTCCATGTATAGAATATCAACTTACATTATCCACAAAATAATTCCTTACGGAATGCTTTCTCTTATCCATGTATGATAAGTCTTATCCGCTCACTAGACGTGATGTACTAATTGATCAGGTAATTCCTAATTTTGACAAAGACAGCTTACCCATTCACCTACCGGCTCAGACCATATTGGATTAGTCAGTACATTAATTTGGCTTATCAATCTCGATAGATCTAGCTTGGCTTCGTCTCTAGGGATGAAAATAGAGAACACGTATGGGATGATCCCAGTATTGAAATATTCATAAAATTGATTTTGTAAGACTATGGAGTAGTTTCATGAGTGTGTAGTTTCATGAGTGTGTAGTTGTCGCGACCTAAAAAATTAAAAATTCTCGGTTAACGGATTATCAGGTTAATTAAATTAACTAACCTAATTCGGACTCTCCCAAGTCCTACCGAATCGCAACTTAGGTTCATTTTAAAAAAAATGTATCAAATTGGAGTCGCCACTAATCGTTCATGGTAGGTCGATTAGAAACCTAAATAAAATAGCGGGAGAACTATTTTATTTCTACAAACCAGAGATTAAGTGTTCGGGGATTTGGTTACATTAATTTTTCAATTAATGCCCTTTCGGTACCAATTTTCATGAAAAATTCTTGATTTGATGATTTAAGATTTTCTCTTGTTTGGTGTAATGCTAATGCAAAATGACATGAAAATATGCATGAATGACGTGCAAGACATGGCAATTATGATTCTAGACTATATGCTATGCATGATATTTTTGGTATTTTTTATGGAATTTAACTAAAAAGGAAAAACATAAGAATTTGAACAAAAATAAACAATCTTGCCCATAATTCACCTTAAATTCCGAAAATTCCGATTTAATACGCAACATGCCCTTGGATTAGGGCTAGAGAACGGATTATATGTAGAATTACCGTCACCCCTATATACATAGGGCAAACCATGAAATTCTTTGGAGTTATCAATCCGGCCCTCAAAATAGAGGGTTTGATATATAAAACTCATGTATATTCGAACACGATCATACTTCAAAATTGAAGTTAAATTGCGTGCGTTGATATACATATTCCGAAGGGACAAGGCACGAGGGAGCATGAATTATGGGCAATATTATTTAAAGATGTGCAAATTATATCATAAAAAAGTAAGCAATTAATATAAGGATATGATATGATGCAAATTCAAATAAGGTAACTACAGATAATATGTCAAATTTAACAATAAGATAATATTGCATTATACAATAATATCTGCAAGAAATCATTAGAGATATGCAAATAATTCAAGTTAGGGAAGTATACCTGCAAGATAGCAATTGATTTAAACTAGGCAATGTAATATCCAAATTATTCTAAGATAGGATAATTACCTAATTTGCGAATCAACTTCCAAATTTGAACTCGGGCCGATGGCGGCTTGCGGGTCATGGCTCTTCCGATGAGGAACTCAAAATGAACATGGGAGAAGGATGCTCGGACTAATGTGGTCGATCAATGGTGATTTTGAATATCGTTGATCTTAGAAGGCATTTCTGGACTCTTGGACTTTTGCTCTTGACCATAGATTTTTCTCCTTCACGATCCTCCTTATTAAAATGAGTGACATGTCCAAGAACCTGCAAAGTGAAGAACACAGAATGCCTTCCCAAAGATGGCAAGACTAACGTCGTACGTAGTTGGGGGTTCACGTCTGAAGAACCATTGGGACTGGTCGACTTTGCCGATCTCGTAAGGCTACCTCATCAATATGGAATTAATGGGAGACTGCCGGGATTACGAGAATTAATCCATGAGCGGCGAACTGAGCTCCTTAGCATCACGCAAGGAAGGAGACATTTTCTTAGAGCTCCATTTTAGTCTACGAAAGGAAAATTTTAATGGAGTAGAGAAATCATGAAGCAACATTCAGAAAGAAAAAATCAAAGAAGCCAATTCGCATGCGGCCAAAGCAGAATTTTATAGTTGCTCTCTCCTCCTTCACACATGGTTAAGCTCAAGCGTTAAATGTTGGTAAGTTGAGGACAGCTTTGGGAAAAACTTCTCTTTTGTCTCTTGTGCTCTAAGACCTTATTTCGTTCATCCGATCTCCACCTCTTAGGTTACTGAAAGTTGTCGAAGATGATGCTAAAGACTTGATGCGGCTAGGCGCTGGAATTCGCTTGATGGTAGGCATCACTGGACCTATCATTGGTTGAACGAAGGGGAAAGCATCGGCTGGTCGTTGTGCAGAATTCGTCAGAGATCCTGCAAAAAAAAAAAAAAAGACCCAATCACCAAAAGAAATCGCGGCTGTCCGTCACAGGGCTCGAGGGTCGCTTGCTAGAGCTCGCTAGACTTATTGGCGCTCAACTTGATCTCCTGGAAACTACCCAGGAATCGTCGTCCGAGAAGTGTTCTTGATGAAGGACTCGAACGGTATTAGGCAGGGACCACCTTCTCTTTGATCGAGGAATAAAAAAAAAACAGTGACTGCCTTCTCTTAATATTCTGTACAATATGTGGCCTCCATGAACACTCTTGTTTTTCTCTCTCACTCAGCCGTGTCGCTCAATTGAATGTGGCATCTCTTTTTTGGCCGTGTATTGCAATTGTGTGGCCTCTCCTAAATCGTGAACCCTACATGTGTATTTATAATGGTGTGCTAGGGTTTGTTCTCTTCGTTTAATTACGAAACAGTCCCAACCTTAGAACCATTTCCAATTGAGTCCTTGAACGGTCGAATTTTGTTCAATTAAATCCCAATCTTGGCCTTATTACTTGGAATTTGCAGCTAAAGTGAGTATAATTTCATTTTTTTTTTACCCGTCAAATTTGCATGATTAATTCCAATTACTTCACCACTGGTCCATCAAATGCAAATGAAATGCATGAATGATATAAATAAACGTGAAACGTGAATTGATTATTTTTTGTAGGAATTAAAATTAACTCCTAATTTTTTATTGCAAAATAAATGACTAAAAAGATAGCCAAAATTTAGGTGTCAACAGTAGTTTCATGAGTGTGTTGGAGTAGTTTCATATTGTCTTCATAGGAGTGTTTAGTTTTTACTATAAATACTTGAGTTTGTTGTATTGTAAGAAGCAAGAGAGAAGCCAAATCAAGTGTTCTCCAATATACATATTTTCTCCATCCATTTCGTGCCTTGTTTCTTATATCCGAAAGGTCACCCACATTGTGTTTTCGATTCCAACATTTGGTATTAGAGCTAGAATGGCATCTACTAGTTCCGTTCAAATGCAGCTTCCAAAGTTGAACGGAAAGAATTTCAACAACTGGGCTGTCCAGATGAAGGTTCTGTTCAAATCGCAAGATTTGTGGAATCTAGTTGAAAGTGGCTACAACGAAGTAGCCGATGCCGAAGCATTCGAGGCTTTGAGAAAGGAGGAGAAAGAATCTCTGGTGGAGTCCCGGAAGAAAGATCAGAAAGCATTATATGCGATTTTTCAAGCCGTGGAGGAAACGATATTTGAAAAAATATCGAGTGCCGAGACCGCGAAAGCTGCCTGGGATATCTTGCAGAAATCCTACAAAGGCGATGATCGTGTCCGGCGGGTGCGGCTTCAAACTCTTCGAGGTGATTTCGAGTCTTTACGCACGAACGACTCGGAATCAATCTCGGTATATTTTGATTGTGTGCAGGCCATTGTTAACCAGTTAAGGGTTAATGGTGAAGAACTTCAAGATGTTCGTGTTGTAGAAAAAATCTTGAGGTCGTTGACCGAAAGATTTGACTACGTCGTCGCAGCGATCGAGGAAGGACAAGACGTATCAACTCTCACGTTGGAGCGGTTGATGGGTTCATTATGCTCCCATGAGCAAAGAATGAACCAGAAGTCTATGGGTTCCGTTCCCGAGCAAGCATTGCAAAGTCGTGTCGCTCAACCAAACCGAGGAGGCTATCAAGGCGGTCGCGGTCGAGGTCGTGGAGGAGCCCGAGGAAGAGGTGAGAATTCAAATTTCACCAGAAAATTTAGAACACCTGACAAATCAAAAGTCAAGTGTTTTAAGTGTAATAAATTCGGACATTATAAATCCGAGTGCCATGCAAAGGCGACGTACGTGCCGGCGGAACATGTACATGCCACAAATGCTGAAGAGTACATGGTACTAGCATGTTCGAAGGATGATTCAACTATCGTGGATACTAATACATGGTATCTAGATACTGGGTGTAGCAACCATATGACCGGAAGAAAGGAGTTATTCTCACAGCTGGATGAGACAAGCCGTGGCGAAGTCAACTTTGGGAATAAATCAAAAATTCCCGTGATGGGCAAAGGTAACATTAATATCAAATCCAAAGATGGTACTAATGTTGCTATTGCAGATGTTTACTTTGTGCCATGACTTTTTTGGAATTTGCTAAGTGTTGGGCAACTTTCCGAAAGAGGCCACAAAGTTCACATTGAAAATGGAGTTTGCACCATCAGAGGTGTAAACAACAAGTTGATCACGACGGTACAGATGACGAAGAACCGGATGTTTCCCTTGACTCTTCAAACGAAGAATCTCTTGAGTTTTCAAGCGATGACGAAAGACAGCAGCTGGCTGTGGCATCTTCGATTTGGGCATCTAAATTTTCGTGGAATGAAGCAATTAATTCAAAAAAGGATGGTGACTGGCATGCCGTTGATTAACGATCCAGGACGTCCTTGCGAAGGATGTCTCGTTGGAAAACAACACCGAGACTCTTTTCCAGTTGGAAAAGCCAGAAGAGCAAACCAACCATTGGAGTTGGTACATACCGACATATGTGGCCCTGTTGAGGTGGAATCGTTTGGACAAAAAAGGTACATGCTAATTTTTGTCGATGATTTTAGTAGAAAAATATGGGTACACTTCTTGAGGGAAAAATCTGAAGCTTTTGGCAAGTTTAAAGAATTTAAAGTCTATGTTGAAAAACAAAGTGGCTTTAAATTGAAGGTGTTGAGATCGGATAGAGGTGGAGAATTTACCTCAAATGAATTTCACAAATATTGTAAAATTCATGGAATCAAACGTCAGTTGACTGCCAGCTATACTCCTCAGCAAAACGGTATAGCAGAAAGAAAAAACAGGATAATTTTTGAAATGGCAAGAAGTATGCTGAAAGCTAAAGATTTGCCCAAGAAATTTTGGGCAGAAGCTGTTGCTTGTGCTGTATTTGTACTAAACAGGTGTCCAACAGTGAGTGCTCCTAGAAGAACTCCAGAAGAAGCTTGGAGCAGAAACAAACCAGATGTTTCGTTCCTACGAGTATTTGGGTGCGTGGCATATCCTCATATACCAGACGAGCGAAGAAAGAAGCTGGATGACAAAAGCGAGAAGTGCATCTTCATCGGCTACAGTGATACAACTAAGTCCAGTTTTTAGAAGATGAAGCCTGGGACTGGAACCAGAAGGGTGACCAGAAAAACATCACCATCGAAGATGAACCACTGGCGGGTGAGACAGAAACACCTCCATTATCTTCAACGAGTGATCCATCTTCCTCATCATCTTCAACTGGAGGTACATCTTCACCAACAGCAGTTTCAGAACCACAACTACGTCATTCACAACGACTGAATGAGACGCCAGCAAAATTCAGAGATTATGTGGTCACAAGAAATAGAAACAGTGATAGCGAAATCACTGATGAAACACTGGTAAACTTTTGTTTATTTGCTGATTGTGACCCTGTAACCCATGATGAAGCAGATGTAGATGAAAAGTGGATTGAAGTAATGGATGAAGAAATTCACTCCATTGAGAAAAACGACACATGGGTGTTGACTTCTTTACCACCTGGTAAGAAGCCTATTGGTGTCAAGTGGGTGTACAAGACAAAGTACAAACCCGACGGTCAGGTGGACCGTTACAAGGCTAGACCGGTTGTAAAGGGTTACAAGCAAAAGCCAGGTATTGATTATTTTGAAGTATTTGCACCAGTTGCCCGGATGGATACTATTCGGATGGTCTTAGCACTTGCAGCTCAAAACCATTGGCAGATCCATCAAATGGATGTGAAATCAGCATTCCTCAATGGTGTCCTTGAAGAGGAAGTATAGGTGGAGCAACCATAGGGTTATGAGAAGAAAGGGCATGAAAATCAGTTTTACAGACTGAAGAAGGCTCTGTATGGATTAAAACAGGCACCACGTGCTTGGTACACACGTATTGACACATACCTGTTGGAGCATGATTTTCAAAAGTGTCCTTATGAGCATACACTGTATATCAAGTCAAATGCTAACGGTGACATCTTAATTGTGTGCATTTATGTTGATGACTTGATATTTACAGGGAGCTGTGGAAAAATATTTGCTGAATTCAGGGAGGCTATGACTAGCCAGTTTGAGATGACTGATTTGGGACTGATGTCCTATTTTCTTGGTCTTGAAGTGAAGCAAACAGATGATGGCATATTTATTTCCCAGCAGAAATATGCTAATGATATTTTGAAGAGATTTAAAATGGAATCGCTGAAGCCATCCGAACTCCCGTAGTAGAACGATTGGAGCTGAAGAAAGAAGGAACCGGTGAGCTGGTAAATCCCACTTATTTTAAAAGCATTGTCGGCAGCCTGAGATATTTGGTTTCTACAAGGCCAGATATTACCTATGGAGTGAGTATTATTAGCAGGTTCATGGAAAAGCCCTACCAATCACATTTGCAAGCAGCAAAAAGAATTTTACGGTATGTCAATGGAACTCGTGATCATGGAATTTTATATTCTTATACTGACAACTTTGGTCTAGTGGGGTACATAGACAGTGATTGGGCAGGTGATACCGAGACTCGAAAAAGTACGTCGGGATATGCTTTCTTTCTTGGATCAGGAGTATTCTCTTGGTCTTCCAAAAAGCAACAAGTTGTTGCTCTCTCGACAGCTGAAGCAGAATACATGGCATTAGCTTCAGCGGCTTGTCAGGCGATATGGCTTCGCAGGATGCTGGATGAATTGATGCATGAACAAACGGGTCCTATTAAAATGATGTGTGACAATAAGTCGGCTATTGCATTAGCCAAGAATCCTGTATTTCATGGCAGGAGCAAGCACATCGACATCAAGTATCATTATATTCGCGAGCGAGTCAAAGATGGTGAAATCGAACTTAATTTCTGCAGATTAGAAGATCAACTTGCAGATATTTTGACGAAACCATTGAAGGTGGATTCGTTCGAAAAATTGAAGAAGATGCTTGGCATGGAAATCAATTTTAAGGGAGGCTATTGAAATATTCATAAAATTGATTTTGTAAGACCATGGAGTAGTTTCATGAGTGTGTTGGAGTAGTTTCATGAGTGTGTTGGAATAGTTTCATATTGTCTTCATAGGAGTGTTTAGTTTTTACTATAAATACTTGAGTGTGTTGTATTGTAAGAAGCAAGAGAGAAGCCAAAGCAAGTGTTCTCCAATATACATATTTTCTCCATCCATTTCGTGCCTTGTTTCTTATATCCGAAAGGTCACCCACATTGTGTTTTCGGTTCCAACACCCAGTACATGTGATCCGAAAGGAGTCACATGAGACTAGGGCTGTCAAATGGGCCAGCGCCGGATGGGCCGGCCCGCCCCGAAAATTTTCTTGCATTTTCGGGCCGGGTCTGGTACTCCGGCCGGGTGGGCTCGGTGCCAAACTTTTTTAAATACCCATTTTTTCTTTTAAATTTAATTTATTTTTATATTTTTTCATTTGATGATTTGTTAATTGATTTTGATTCAAAAAAATTTTAAAAAAAAGGAAAGAAAAAAACAATTCGGCCCGGCCCTGCCACGTTCGGGCCGGCCCGAGCATGGTACTGCTTAGTTCGGGCTGGCTCGGGCCTGGCCGAGACCCGGCCCATTGAGACACCCCTACATGAGACCCACATGATTCTCTCTCTCTCTCTCTCTCTCTCCATTTGCTGTAAGTTGAAAACATTAATTGCTGCCATTTGTCCTTTTTTAGTTCCTTCAATCTTCCTGTTGTTTGAAGTATTGGGAGGAAAGTGAAGTACTCTTTGCATACGTACTGAGAGGAAAGTGAAGTATTCTTTGCATGCGTTTGAAGTTTTTTTCAAGCAACAAGGCCATTAAAGAACATGAACAATTTTTTTTTTTGCTGAAAAAAAAAGTTTGGTAGGATCGGCTCATGGCTTGCAGAAAAGAGGCGATTGATCAAGTTAAGCACTTGATAGGACAGATTCCATGGAATCAATGGGCGATTCCGATTCTAATTTTTTAAAATCGATCCTTAGTGGGTGGTCCCCAGTTCCAAGGTGTGAACCACACACCTTAAAACCCGTCACCCCTAGTGCCCTGGTGGCGACGATATTCCTGAATCTCGGCACTGCGGTCTTCATCCCCATCTGTGTCATCATTGACATCGTTTTCTTTCTTACCCAGTGGCTCCTCGTATCCAAGGTCAAGCTTCACCCCCGGCGAGACCTCTGCTCCTGCGAACTACGAGAAGAACGGTACACCGATTACTTCATCGACAAGGAGGAGAACATCAACAATCACATTGTCGTACTCAATGCGCCGAAGTCTAGAGTGCCATCTGTGAAGGTTAATACTCTAGTCTCTTCTTTTTCCCTTTTCCGGGTTCACTTGGATCTATTTTTAGCATGTTTGAATTTCTCCCTTACCCGAGGTCTTCGATTCAATACACTTTTGTATTTGTGTGAAATACAAGATAAATTTCTCCTTCCTGGCTTCTCAGGACATGGCCAGTTTCATGGATCCAACCAAAAATCGAACTGGACCGGTGATATATTCTCAAGTGGTCTAGGCACGGATGGGTGGTTCTCGATTTTTATTTTGTGAAACTGGCCCTTAGAGGGCAGTTCCCTATTCTAGAGTGGGAACTGCCCAATCTGAAAACGATCATCTATAGTAAATACTAAGGCATTTGAAAAGTCATGCCCTAGATTGGATTAGTCCCGCATTCTTTTTCACACATGTCTCGGGAAAATTATCAAAAAAATTCTAAACCTATTGCAATTGTGTCAATTTAGTCCTAAACTTATTTTTTGCTATTTAGTCCTAAACCTTTTGTAATTGTATCAATTCAGTCCATCTGTCGAATTTTGATCAGTTGACGCCGACGTGGTGGTCGTCGGCCCATATTTTTAATATTTTTTTAAAATACCTTTTTTTCTTTTTCTTTTCTTTTTTCCTCCTCCCCTCTTCTCCGTCCCTCCCATCTTCTCATTTGCTCTAGTCATCTTCTTCCTCTACTCCGATGACCGTCCAGAGGACTGTTGACGAACCTCGCCGGTCTCGCTATGGCCGGGTGAGGCCCGACCTTGCCGTGACCAGGTGAGGTCAAGCCTTGCAACGGCCGGGCGACGCTCTCTCGCCAGCCCAGATCTTACATCGGGAGCGTGTTTCGGAGTTGGGAAGCTAGAGAACCTCCTGGTGCAGATGGTGGTCGAATATCAAGTGTGAAGACGGTGGCAAGCTAGAGAATTTCCTTTGGTAAGGACACGGACGTCATGAGGACCATGTGCAATTCAGCTGTTTCCTTGTATTGGCGAAGCGCAAGCGGGACCTCGACCGACATCTGCCATTGAGCCGACGAGTTCCTGCTAAACGTCCATCTATACATCACTCTCTCGCCGACAGTCCCAAGCCTTGCCATGGTTGGGCAACGCGTGGTCTTGCCCAGATCTGGGCTGGTGAAGCTCGATCTCACCTAGATCTAGGCTAAGGCAACACTAAAACCTGCAAAATGCCCAATCAGTCCAACTCAGCTCACAATCGAGGATGGGAAGTGAATGGCCGGAGTGAGAACGGAAGCTGAAGCGATAGCCATGAATGCCAAGTCGAGCTCGAATTTCAGGCGATCCTAGCCGTCTCCTTGTCTGTCGCCAAACCGAGGAAGAAGATGATTGAAGCAGAGGAAGAAGATGGGAGGAGGAAAAAATAAAACAAAAGAAAAAGAAAATATAAATAAAAATATTTTAATTTTTTTAAAAAAATATTAAAGTATTAAATCGCCAGCCTGTCGCCCGGCGTCCACGTCAGCGTCAGTCTGTCAAAATTCACTGGATGAATTGAATTGACACAATTACAAAAATTTTAGGACTGATTCAGCAAAAAAAAAGTTTATAACTAAATTGACACAATTACAATAGATTTAGGACTTTTTTGGTAATTTTCTCCACATCTCTGTATGGATTGACAATTGCCCATTGAGTATTGTTCAAGGATCCGGATTCTCTACCATGGGTGGGATTACAATGATTCTCTACATTGCCCATTGTTCAAGCATCTTCATGATGTAAATTTCTTAAGACAAATTAAGAAACTTATTGAATTTATCTCCGATGATCTTGACGCCCAGCTAACTTCAACCTTATCCAGTTATTTGATAGTGCAATAATTCTTGTCATTTTCGGCCCACGCCGTTAAGGTGTAAAGGAAGAAGCACGAAACTATTCTTGTCATTCCAACCTATGTTGCCAATGTAAAAGAAAAAGAGCAAGAAACTATCCTTGGAACTTGTGAAATGAAACTGGCAATTACAGCTAATCTATGCAAATCAGAGACTACCTACAAATAAAAGCCCAAAGGTCCCCATTTGACTTGACCCACTTATTGTAGGGCATCATAACTCAACTCATAAATGGCTTGAAATGACAATTCTTGCTAAGACAAATACTGTTTTTCGGATACCCCACCCATGCCCACATTCTAGTATCCGGATCCCCTGCATGTATGGCAGGGGATCATTGTGATTTGGACCCTTAGATCTTCCCCTCTTATATGGGGGGAAGATCTAAGGGTGTGTGTTACAATGATCCCCTGTCATACATACAGGGGATCCAAACACCATTCTAGCAAGCAATCGAGGAGCTGAGAAGGAAATGCGAAGGTTTCTAACCTTGATGTAGAAATCATAGAACACCCAGATCCTCTCGGTTGAAAAAACTTATGTTTAATGACACAAATAATTCCCGAACTTTAGCCTAATATACAATATCATCTTTATTTTTAATTTGCTTAATGTGATTCATGAACTTTTCGTACATATTTAAATCAAGTACATGAACTATATAAAAAAATTTAATATTATCCTACGTTCAATCTTAGTCTCTGAGCTATATGAAAATATACAATATAGCCTTTTCAATAATTCAAGTTCAGAGAAAATACTGAATGGAGCTATAGATCAAAATTAAAAATTCGAGGATGATATTGAATATGTATCAAAAGTTTAGAGAACACACTTCAGAAACGACATTGCACATTAAACTTGAACCATTTGTGCAATCAATCCCTTGTTCATAACACGCAAATAATTTAGAATTGAGATTCCAAATGCCTACGTTTGTTGTCAATTCAACAAAATGGAGGCCTAATTCCCTTAAAAAGTGCAAATTTTACCTCACAAAAAAGGACAATCTTGCGGGGTCGGGTGCCCAATTTTAATCGAATTATTTTTTATTGTCATAAAAAAGGCGCCAATTTTTTGTCGGTACCAAAATCTGGCTCTTGCCATTTTCCGTCGGTGCTATTCCACGTCTACTTTTGTGTCTCTCTGATTAAAAGATCTTCTTTTGACGACAAGCGCCGACTAAGTCTTTTTTACGAGAAGCAAAAACAAAAGATCGGGCCCCGCAAAATACATCCAATAAAAAAGATGTTTTCCAATGTCTCACCGTGGGAGCGGCTCAAACCCTCGGATCATTTCTCTTTTCCTCGGTTTGCAGTTTGCACTAATCGTAGGATGCAAGAAAATTTCATCAGGAACTATGGTCCCTAACTCTCCCTACTCCCCCTAGAGGCCCAAGCCGGTTCGCCACCGCTAGTCGGCACGACCGGTTCGCGCCCCCTTATTTAAATGATCACTTACCATATCCAAAAGTAATTCACTTTTAACAAAGCGAATACAAAAACCCACACTTATATATTTAGACTGTAAAAGGATCTCGGTACACAAAACGCAGAAGAAAAAACTTCCAGGTGCAAGCTTTCTTCCCAAGAGGGAAGTAGACAAGTAGTGACGACCTTGCACTTATTTGGAACAAGAACAACCCAAACTCAAAAGTCCCCTTTCGTACACATAGACAGAAGGACACATATGTGCTATATAGCCGGTACAAATATTATGTTGGCATCTAATGATGTCCAGGCAGCTTCTCCTTGATCTTTTCCATCATCCCCTTCTTCTCCTCCTGCTGCTGCCCCGGCTCCATCCTGTAGCCTCCGCTCGCGGCGGTGGAGGTCGGGTACGACCCAGCCTGCTGTTGCTGCTGCTGCTCGTCCATGCCGCCCATCCCCGGAATCTTCTCCTTTATCTTCTCTTTGATCCCCTTCTTCCTCCTCCCGCCTTGACCATCGTCTTCCGACTGCACCACATAACGCAACCAATTGCTCGTTTTTTATATTAAAGTTAAAATTCACTTGCAGAACTTTTTTAGGAATTGTGGACAACTGACAAGTGACGAGTAACTTTTACGTGCGTTCGTGAAAGTAAATGTGGCTGAAAGTTTTCGGGTCATAAGGATGAAAAACAAAGTTGTTAGTAGGGCCAACGACTTACGGAGCTGGAACCAGAGCTTCCGGAGCGCTGGAGCACTCCACCGCCGCCACCTCCGCGACGTTCGCCTCTCAGCTGCTGCTGCTGCTGGTCTCCGCCATAACCGAGGCCGCCGGTCGCCCCAGCTGCACCGCCGGCTCCGGCGCCGTAACCACCAGTTCCGTATCCGGTCTGCTGGACGGGGTTTCCGAACTCGTCCGTCTGGCGGATCGGGTTGCCGTACTCGTCGTATTGGCGACGAAGGTCGGAGTCACCATATTGCCCCCCGTATTGCGCCATTTTCTCTCTTCCTCTCTCAAAAGTCCCTTAACCAAAGTGAATCTCTGCAGATAACCAAGCACCAAGAGTCAC
Organism: Rhodomyrtus psidioides; assembly: GCA_021437785.1. Classification (NCBI taxonomy): domain Eukaryota; kingdom Viridiplantae; phylum Streptophyta; class Magnoliopsida; order Myrtales; family Myrtaceae; genus Rhodomyrtus; species Rhodomyrtus psidioides. Next base: position 2,691,305 of record JAILYB010000040.1, on the reverse strand, counting down.
TCTTCACACTAAAAATGTCTCTTTTCGGAACTGCCTTTTTCCGGAGATGGATGAGTTGATCGATCTGAAACCGGAGCAGGGCTTTTAATAGGGAGCTGTCAGGCAGTGGGAGACTGTGCGATCCTCCACGTGCATGGCTCGGCGACCGGACACGTGCATACCACGCCCACGTAACGGATGAGGACGCGTGTCCCCGGGGGGACAGGGTGGGGAGGTGTCCCGTGGCGTCGTCTGGCTTGTGGATAAGGGTCGGCCGGGTAGTCGCTGAGCTCCGTCGGAAGAGCTTTAACGGCGACGGCGACACCTCACTGCGTAACCAGATCTTTTGGAGTTTGTGTCGGAAATGGAGAAGACTTGCTGGTGGCATCACAGAACTGCTCCACATTCCAGTAGAGACGTCATACGTGAATATAAGCTCACGTCTGGATAAATTAATTTACATAATCTCTAAAATTAATGTCTTATAGATCGCTTTTTTTTTTTCCATCCATGTACGTTTTTCTCAGAATATTAGAATGGGATGTACTAAATGATGAGATGATTCCTTGTTTAGATAAATAAATACCGGCTCGTGCAAATATTAGATCGAGTTAAGACATTAATTTGGCTAGTCGATATCGTTGGACCTAGCTTAGTTTCATTTTCTAGGAATGGCCCGAATGGGACACGTGTGTGTGTGTGTGTGTCATCGGATAACGCAGGACTCACATGCATGATATCCACGTGATTACATACAATCTTGAAAAAAATCCTGAGTATACTAGTCAGTGTCCCCTCAAGAGGAGAACAAAAAAAGGAAAGAGAGAGAGAAAAAAAAAACTGGGAAATCGACAAAAAGGAACGGTTGAGGGGATAAGATTAAGATTCAATCCGACCTGGTTCGTAAAAATCTTGATCTTGGTCGGGCGAGCAACGGCGGGGAATCCGGGATGAGGTACGCGTGGGATGTTGGGAGTTCGTGATTTTTGTTCATCATCACGGCCTACGGATCGTCTGTCCTGCAAATTCCCTGAGCTCCTGCCCTTCTTTCATCTCCACCATCCAATTGTCATTTTCTTTTTTTTTTTAAAACCTCCCCCCCCCCCCCCTATAAAAAAGGGGGGACCACTGGGATTCCCCTGCCCTTCCTATGGAAGGGCAGACGATCCGGATCCATCATCACGTGGAAGAGAAATATCAAGTGAACCCATCACAAACATTTTGGGAAATCATTGTCGGTTCCCTATCTTTTCTTTGACGAATTCAAACACATTATCAGCATCTAGCTTATGAAAAGTTTTAAGAATGTCTCTCACATAATATAAAATTCCCTATCTATAGCTTTGCCTAAGAGCAAAAATGACGTGGAATTCCTCCCTAACAATACCCATATTCCTTTTAGGTTTTCAACCTTCGAATTAGAACCTTAGGGCGCGCATGGTAACACTTCTAAAGCAGAAATCCGTTTGGTAATGCAATTTCTGAAGCAAAATTCGTTTGGTTTGTAATTATATATTTCAACTTCTGAAACTATTTTTTTCTTGAGAAGTCATTTTTTGAGGAATTTTGAGAAGTTAAAAAGGTAGCTTCTCAATTAGAAGTCATTATTTGGGAAGTGAAGGTCTATCCTTTTCATTTATCTCTCGTATTCTCTCTCTCTCTCTCTCTCTCTCTCTCTCTCTCCAGTCGCGTTCTGCTCATCTTCCTCTGTGCGAAGCGAAGGTCTGTGCACTCTCGTGATGCTCTCTCTTCACTCGTCTGAATCTCCCAAAGCGAAGGTCTGTCCTTTTCATTTACGTCTCTCGTGTCCCCTCCCCCCGTCCGTCTCTCTCTCTCTCTCTCTCTCTCTCTCTCTCTCTCTCTCTCTCTCTCTCTCCGGTTGTGTTTTGCTCATCTGTCCTCTGTGCGAAGCAAAGGTCTATCCACTCTCGCAATGCTCGACAAAGCGAAGCTCTCTCTTCGCTCGTCTAAATCTCACACTTCAGTCCGTCTCTGTACAAGTGACCGACCGTGAAATCTCCCACTTCGCTCTCTCTTTGTACAAGTGACCCACCGCGAAGCTGATCTCGCTACCGTGAAGCTCGACCTCAATCTTCAGTGCACACTGATCCCTAACTCAAATCTGTTGGAGGTTAGGGTTTTCTCCCTCGCATTTGTGTTGATTTTATCTTGAATTCGATTTTAGGGTTTTCATTAGTCATTGATTAAATCCAAGCTAGGTTACGGAAAGAAAGAAAGAAAGGGCTTTGGTTGTCTCATGTGCCATCAAATATTCTACGATCTTGCAACAGGGGACAGATGGGAGAATCAAAACCCTTTGTTCCTATTGACTTCTCTTTCACAAGTGGACATGATAATTTCTTACTGTGAAAATCATCCATTGAAAATGTTTCTTGTGGAGGCTTATTCCAAACAATTTATCAGCACTTACAATTTCAGCTAGTGGCTTGTTACAAAGGAGTGAGGTCTTGCAAATGCTGTGTGAAGGTTTTTTGTTGTTCATTACTTGAAGTGCTAATGTATGACCCCTGGAATTGCTATCAAGTATTATTTGTAAATTTCAAGGATTGAATGCTCATGGTTATGTACTTAAAGGCTGCGCTTTTGTAATTCTGCTTCATCTTTTCTGTATCTCTTCATGCCGATTGATCCTATTTATTTATTTTTCTTCTAGAGGCTGTAGGCACTCAAGGACACACATGTTTCTCCTGCTTTTAAGATTTTGATGTTGATGAGTTTAAGTTCAAATTTGTCAATGAGCTTTGAGGATCAAATTTCATGTTAGTTACTTTTTCCTCTGAGATAATTTTTTTAGTGAAGGCTCTCTCTCTCTCTCTCTCTCTCTCTCTCTCTCTCTCTGGATTGACATATTTCTAAATGTTGTATCTCATGAATATGGTTGTTGTTCTCCTTTTTTTCCCTCTAAATGGTTATGTGCCTCTCTATGATTGTTAGGGATTGGTACAATCTGGAGAAATCTAAGCGGGTGAAATCTTTCCCTTAAGCGCGTGATGTGGCATTCACTTCTTGCATCAAATTCAATTGTTTACTTTTTTGTCATGAGTCGTTGCAATTTTGCTTTAACTGATCATATCAGACACTTTGGTTTTCATAGGTGTGCAAAGGTTGTTTCACTTGCACCAGAAATCAGCTATCAAGATTGTTTTGACTTAGATTTATCGATAAACAGCTGGTATCCCCCTTCCCTTACCATGATGTGTTTTTGAATAATAATAATAATAATTGTGAATTTGAGGAATGTTGTAATTGAATTAATGAATTGCATCATCTTATACTCAATCAGTTTAGATTAAATAGCAATCCACAAAGACACGGGCAATGCAAAGTGGACCGACCAATTGACCCAAGTGTTTGTATGTGTCATGGTAGATGAGGTTAAAAAGGGAAATCGAACTACCGCTACCTTCAACAAAGCAGGGTGGAAAAATATTCAGCGAGAGTTCAATAAACAAACAGCATGGGAGTATACTCTAACTCAGTTCAAGAACAAAAGTTTCAAACTAAAGGATGAATACAATAGTTTTAAGAAGCTTCTTAGCCAGACGGGATTTGGATGTGATAATGTAAACAAAAAGGTTGTCGTGGAGGATGAAAATGTTTGGGGGTCTCATATTGAGGTATAACCTTACTTGGTCTTTTGGTTCATTCTTTCCATGCGTACTTTAATAATGTTGCTTATGTATGTTCTTTTGAAAATGGCGCAGACTAATCCAAAATGAGCCAAATTCAGGTATGAAGGGCTTTCTTTGTATCCCCAATTTTTTATTTTGTTTGGGGATACATATGCTACTGGAGAGTATATAATAGGAAATGTGCAGGAGTTGGTGTCACCAGCTGACGATGACAATGGTGCTTCTGGTGAAAATGTTGGTGATGAGGAATTAGGATCACGAGATCCATATGTTGGAGAGGGGTTGGGTAATGAATATGAAACTGGAGAGGGGTTGTATAATGAACCGACGGCAATCCCAGCTCGTGAGAAGCACAAGTTAGATAGGACTCCAAATTCCAAGAGAAGGAGAAAGAGCGTTGGATATGATTTTGCCAGCACCTGCAAAGTCATTCAACAAGCCGTCAAAATGAATATGAGTCAATCATCACGTACCTCTGTCACCTCGCACGCTTCCAACCTGCAGACCCTTACTCCATGGGAGCCGTGATTGCCATCCTGAAAGGCATGCTTGAGATGGACCCAAGCCTTTACACCAAAGCAGTGGACCATGCTTGCATGAATAGAGCTTGGAGAGAGGCTTTTGTCCTAATAAAACCCGAATGGAGACTTGCACTTCTTAATTCTATTTATGTAGATGTTCACATATGCTATGAGTTTTTGGATGGCTTCATTTCACTGAAGACCTATTTATTTGAGATATTTTGACTTTGTTTTTATTATACGACTATGGTTATGTTGTGACTGATGTTGATTACTTTGGATTGCTAGTTATGCACTTATTATTATATATATTCCTTATTTATCAGTGGATATGTTATGATTTCCATAGTTACTTTTTGTTTTCACCTTCCACTTTCATGTGATGGTTTATGTTGTCATAAGGGAGCTTATTGGTTTATGCCTTTCAATTTTTAGGTGATATGGATGGGGTAAGTGATGAAATAACTTCAGTTGAAGGAACTCCATTAGATGATCAAGATTTTGATAATGATTATTATTTTTTACTTACGGCATGGTTGTACCGTGCTGAGTTGCATAGGTCCATACACACGAGAGAACCTATAAGGGATAACATTTTGGTGGGACCTAAATGGATGAGGGAGGTTTTTTATAGACATTCAGATAGAGCATATGAAGCTTTTGGTATGGAGAGACATGTATTTCTTAACCTGTGTGGTTTGCTGGAGGCAAGAGGTTGGCTACAAGATAGTTGATATTTGAAAATAGATGAACAGGTTGGGATTTTCTTAAGTATGATTTGTCACAAGAACTCAAATAGAGCTTTGTGTGAGAGGTTCCAACTTTCCGGACAGACTATCAGTAAGTATTTTAACTTTGTATTGAAAGCAGTTCGAACAAGGAAGGTTATCGTACCATCTACTTTTGATGTTGTTCCACTGGAGATTCTTTTGGATCCTAAGCATGAACCTTACTTCAAGGTAAGATTTTCATATGTTTATTTGCACAAATGATTTAATTTTTTTGGTAATCTTATATGATGCTAGTCTTTCATTACTGTGGCAGGGGTGCGTAGGCGCTGTTGATGGAACCCATATTCATGCTTCCGTACCTGTCGTGCAGCAAATCCGATTCAGCGGTAGAAAGGGAATTACCACTCAGAACGTGCCTTGTGCTTTGTGTGTGTTCCTTTGATATGAAATTTACATTTGTGTATACTGGTTGGGAAGGATCGGTTAATGATTGTTGGGTGCTATTAGCAGCACTTGAGACTCCTGAACTACAATTTCCTCGACCACCTCTAGGTATTTGTTCATTTTAAAACGGGAAATCATCTGTATGATTTTGCCACTGTTTCATATCATGATAAATCTAAGAATGCTTATTTATAGGCAAATACTATGCGGTAGATTCTGGGTATGCATCATCTCCAGGATTTTTAACACCTTTTAAAGGTGAACGATATCATCTAAATGATTTTAGAAGAAATACGAGACCAACAGCAGCAAGAGAGTTGTTCAACTATAGGCATTCTTCACTAAGGAATATCATTGAGAGATCCTTTACGGTTTTGAAGAACCGTTTCTTTATTTTGAGACACATGCCTCCATTTTCAATTAGAAAGCAAGAACATATTCATGTTGTACTATTCATAATTACATCGGTGATCAAGACAAGAGGGATAGGAATTTTTTCGAATATGGGAATCCGGAGTATGTGTGTGAACATGCACATGATGAGGTTACAGATGCTTTACCGACCAAGGAGAGAAACAAGATGAACATTCTTAGGAAGCATATTGCCAATAAAATGGCAAGGGATTGAGATTTCATGACATTGAGTTTTTTGTTTTCTGATGGTTGGCATGTTTTGAGATAAAGGTGTGGTTGTGAATATTTTAGATGTCATATGGAGCGGGGCCACCTCCTGCACTCTCTCCACCTCTTGCGAATCGTGACTTCATGCCAAGAGAAGCAGATCAATTAATCACAAACATAGGGCTGCTTCTCCACCTATATTAGCTCAAAGATAACTATGATGATCTTCCTTTTTGGTGCTTGTGAGTACTATTTTTTTTTGCTAAATTTACTTTCTTTTTTGTTTTCTGCTTGTGGTTGATGGTCATGCATGAGCCAAACATGAGGACAACTTGAACAAGTTCCTGAAACAGGGAGCTCATAGAGTTTATATTTGTGTGATGCTAATTCTTGCTTCCAAGTGCTGCTCATTGGCTTAAGAATTGAGTTATTATAGGTTTGGAGATGGATATTATTGTATATGTGCCCTTTGTTCCCACAGATTCTTGGATTTTCTTTCTTTATTCTTTGAATACTCGCTTTAACTTTATGAATTGAACAGCTCAAGTGCTGCATTGTTGTCACGTGTGATCGAGATCTAAAGTGAAGGATCCTGGTGTTCCAATCATGTTCATTACACAGCATAAGTATTCAGTTGAGAGAATGCCTAAAGCAACAGTTGGTGGAGGTGGGTTTAGCATTTCAATCCAATCTTAAATGACATCTTTCATCGTCCCTATTCTGTTCCTTTGTATGTTTGTTTAATAGTTCGGCACACGAGGCATGTTAATATTTGTGTTGCAACTCCAAGATTTTGAGGATAGCATCATCGCAAATCAGAGAAGATTTGGTTCCACCAAACACTTCACTGCAAATGCAGCAGCACCGAATATTGTTCCCGCTCACCGTTTGACTTCAACGCCAGTGCAACTGGGTCTTCTTGAGGAACTCTTCAGTGCTAAGCGCAAGAACCTACGACATAGGTTGATCTATAGTCGGTTTTTGGCTTGTACTTGGCAGTTGTCTCATCTAGAGTAGTGGGGTTCAGCAAGACACTCTAAAAATTACAATTCGCAGAAACAAACCACTCGTTATAGTTCTGTATCTTCCTTCATTTTTATGTGATTGTTTTGTATTTTTGTTATTCAACTCTAAACAGGTGGTTCATCCTCCTCCATTCCTTTTCTCTTTTACGTGGAATATGTTGATGCCATGCTAAAACCGTGAATTGTGCTATTTCTCTTGATCATAGTTGATTTTGGTATTGCGAGTTGTGTTGCATGGCAATCACGTTCTTTTTATTTGCTGCTGTTTGGTTCGTACCAAGGACGAGCAATATTAGAAAAGTAAAAGCACGAAAAGAAAGAAACAAGTGAAAGGCTAAAAACAGGAGGCGTTAGTGCCATTCTATACGTGCAGTAGTACATGTCCATGTTTGAGGTCAATTTTTTTTTTATACTTAAATCTCGGGTCCAAAGGTCAATAGCAACGGCCTTGTGTTTATGTGTTGCCAACATTGAATTGAATGAAAACTTATATGCCCTACAGTTTGTATGTTGCAGCAATACATATTCTGTGGGTGTTTTTAGTTCTGAGTAGATGGACTGGTTTTGGTTTGACTAGCATTCAGTTTTCAGAGATGCTCTTTAATGTACTCATCTTATGAATTCTCTGTATTGTCAATCTCTGCATACTACCCTTTTTTGAAAGTTTCCGATCATTGCCACAAGTTCAGAGTTGCTCCTATAAATATCCTTTTACAGGTCCTATATTCATAAACAGGTACTAGGAAAGCTGTTACGCAAGCAAGCAAAAAAAGTAGGCAGAGACACTGTCTAAAATGTGAGCAGGGAATCCTTAGATCCATTCTACTTCTTATAAAATATGAGCAGGGAATCCTTAGAAAATGAGAGAAAATGATGTCTTCCCAGTAGTCCTATTCGCGAATTTTTTATGCTATAATTGTATATGTGTTGTTGGTCTAGTGCTGGTGTAAAAAACATCTCGACCTGCCATCAATGATCTCATTTCATTGCCAAGATAAGAGACTAATTACAAGGAGTCCTATTGTATAGAGTACAGACATGATTACTGTGCAATTGAGACATAGCATCGCTTCCTCAACCGTCAAGCAGAATTTACAATAGCCCACGAAGTCGAAAAAGTTTGAACAAACAATCAGGAGGTCTTCCACTAGGAGCAACATTCACGGTATTATTCGCCATGATTCCGGCATTATATCTCCACTGGATCAGCAGAATGTGGCATTCATAAAGAATCAAGCTGCCAATAGAATTACCAACTGATCCACATTCTAAATGTATCACTATGTAATTGATCCACAAAAAAACACTCACTTCATTGATCCCACTAATATAGAGCACATACGCACAAAATATGTTCAAAGTAATAGACTCTACAGCAAACTCATACATTGTGATATTACTATAAATAACAATAATACAACCATAATTATCATCAATCTAGAATTTTCCTTCTTCATGTTTGTCAATTCTTGTTTCACTTCATTTGTTTCAATTGTGCCTTGAGAGCTTTGGTCTCAGCGACAATTGAACTACTATCATCTTCATAATAGCTCGATATTGATCCTTGCTTGACATTACTCCAGTCAAAACTTTTGGACTCACTCCTCGCCGATTGACTAATTTTCCCATCAACCCAAATGAAAAAACTACAACTTGCCCCTTTATTATTGTGGTTGTATCTTGGGTAGCCCTGAAATCGTCTTCCCCAATTGTCATTTGTCCTTGCTGTTTGAGGCCACAATAGCGAAACACGAACGTATCTTTGTCGGTTGAGGGACTGACGTCATTAAGTGTGCCATCTGCAACAGAAAAAGTGAGGACATTTACTTAGGAGAGATTGGTCTAGCAGATCTCTATAAAGTAAGAAATTCATCAATTTTCTTTCGGCATAGACAAATCTCTGGACACGCATTCATATAGAGTCCACCATGAAAGTCTGTAAAATGTTTAAAGCATAAACAAAACTAACCTTCTCCTACAACAGGAATGAGACCATTGTTGACACCTGATTTTCGACCATCTATTATTGTGATTTTTATTCTTTAAAATTAATTAAAAATATCAAAAAATGTCATAAAATCACAAAATCAACTTTGGAAGCCTTGGCCTGGCCTTAGGAACCAATTTTGAACAAAAAATATTTTTTGGTATTTTTTAATATTTTTCGAATTTATTTAATTATTAATAATACCCAAAAAATCATACAAATACCATTCGTGGTCAGAAAAATACACAAAAATATTCAATAATTTTGTTTTAATTTCCTCTTCGAGTGTGTTACTTTAAATCTCAAAAATTCGGCTCGGGTCACTATGTTCCTTCACAAACATAAACCCGAACCGAGCCTCAAAAAATCCTTTTTGAGTCTTTTAGTTTTCAATTCTCACCTTGTGTAAGCTATGACATTGGATTCTAAAGTTTCGAAGTGCAATTAGGTCAATTTGCCCTCCAATTTGATCAATTTTAAACAAAAGGGCTTAATTGCATAAAAATCTTTCAATTTAGTCCCCGGTTTCACAATTTTCGAAATTAAATTTCATACGGGTATACCCATTCAAATTGAACACCTCTACCCTATAGTTTTCATCATGCTGAATCCATTGGTGGCCTCAATTTGGACTAATTCAGTCGTTTAGACCCTCGATTAAGCAAAAATCATTTTCGGATCCTAGGGACAATTTGAGGTTTTCACTAAATTTCACCCAATTGATTCGCGAAAACACTCATATTTGATAGAAAACATGTCAGGAAATCCGATTTTTCCATCAATTTTATGAAAATGGGATGATTTGGGGGCCGATTTGGCAGAATTAGGTCGAACCGGGCCGGTCGGGTCAAACCCGACCCGACCCGGTCCCACCGGGTCTGCAACAAAGTTGCAGACCCGCGCGGCGCAAAGGCAGAGAGGAAAAGAGGGTGGAGCCGCGGCATTTTTTTTAAGAAAAGCGGACGACAAGTGTGGGGAACAACGGCAAAGTGTGAGGCCCGGCTTTGTGGATCGGTGGAGGCCAAAAAGGCTGGTCGGCCATGGAAATAGAGGGAGGCCGAGAGCGAGAGAGAGAGAGCTCGGCCGGGAGAGGAAGAGAAATTTTCAAGGAAGTTTGGGCGAAGACCAACGGAAAACGGACAGCCCCGGACTTTCAGCGACACTCATAGATCATCACCGGAGCTTGGTGGCCGTCGGTGAGCTTCAAAAAGGTCGGTTCTTCCCTTCGGACTGCCGTTTCAGTCACGCACCCAATGCGTTCGACGAAATGCCCGAATGGGCTTGGTATTTTTGAGTTTCGGCCGGGGTTCCCCGAGCCTTATTTTATGCGCATCTCGTCCCTAAACTTCTCTAGAACCATCCCTAAGCCCGTCTTGGTGATTGTTTTGCATTGAAAATGCTCCGACGACGTGGCCCGAAGCTTCGCCGGCCGAAACTCGGATCGGGAGCTCGACGAGGATACTCCCGCGTTGCCGAGGATCGAAGGACCTCAGGTAAGCCTCTTGATCCTCCTTAGATGCCATGTGAACGTCCAGAACTGACTTTAAACACAAAAAAAGTTTCTGCAAATTCACCTCGCCGGTGCCGGTTCGGACGGCGTCCGTTCGGTCGTTTCCCGACGTTGTTTTCGTCATGTGTTCGTGGAATATTGATGTTGGGAACGAGGGAGGTCGACAGGTGTTGAAATCGGGACTCGAAGCGGCGGTTTTTACGTCGTTTTGGACTCTCCAGCGAACTTCCGGCGACTTTGGCCGGAAAAAACACTATTCATCATCTTCTCCGGCGAAGTCGCCGGCGGTCAACGGTCAAAGCTGACGTGGCGTGCCACGTAGGCAGCCACGTCAGCGTTGGCGGGCCCGAGCCGATTAAATCAAAGCCCAGATCGGACGGCTGTGGCTTTGCCACGTGTCGCGATGTGGGAATTTTGGAAAATAAAAAAATATTTTCAGAATTAATAAAGGATTTTCGAATAATAAAAATAAAATCAATCGGACGGTTGAAATTTGGCCAAGTGGCTCTCTGTGAAGCGTCCGATCTTGTCTGAGATCGGATGCATCAGAAGAGGCCACGTGGCGCAATAAGAACCGTCCGATCCTTAGATTTTCGGATAATAAAAAAATTGATAAAAAAATTGAAAATTTGAAAAACCTTCAAAAACCAAAAACGGTGTCGTTTTAGGCCGGTTCCGACCCATAGGGTCGGGCCGGGCGCCCGTGAGGCGCGGGCCGGGTCTGACCCGGCCCGGAAAATATTTTTAATTATTAAAAAATTCAGAAAATAATAAAAAAATAATAATAAATTCAAAAATCAATAAAAAATAGAAAATCATAAAAACTTCAAAAAAATTCGGAAAATTCAGAAAAATTCTAAAAAATTCCAGAAAATAGGAAATGGCCACATTCAACTGGCCATGACCTGTTCCGGGTCATTCGACCCCCAGTCTTTCCGAAATGACGGTTGTGCCCTTCCGGCAAACCGTCTTCCAAAAAAAAAATTCTAAAAAATTTCGAGAAAATCCCAAAAAATAGGAAATGGCCACGAACAACTGGCCATGACTCATTTCGGGTGTTTCGAACCCCGACCCTTCTTAAAATGACGATTTCGCCCTTTGGGCGAATCGTCTTCCAAAAATTGAAGAAAAATCAAGAAATTCCAAAAAATTCTCAAAAATAGGAAATGACCACAATCAACTGGCCATGGAATATTTTGGGTAATTCGGTATCCAAATCTTCCGAAAATTGACGATTTTGCCCTTCGGGCTAATCGTTCCCAAATCTTCCCATTTTACCCCTGGTCCGAAATCACATCTTCCCTAAGCCCTTATGGCTATACTAGGAGGCCATTGACTTGAATTGATGTGCATTGATGTGATTTATTTATGCACTTGATTGAGCTTTCATTAAAATTGATTGTGATTGATAGGAATAGTCTTCCAATCTGCATGAAACCCTGAATCAAACCTACCTCGCCTAAAATTACGCCTGCATGAACTCTTAGCCAGGAAAATCACTCGCGTTAGGTACCGAAAGGGCGTTGGTAATGACACCGATGTAACCAAGTCCCCGAACCTAAAATCTCTGGTTCCGCAGAACTGATCGACCTCTCCCAATCGGTCAGTAAGGTTTCCGGTCTACCCTCCAAGAAAGACCGGTGGCGACTCCAAATGCATGCACAATTTGTACATGCCACCACGACCACACTGAAGGTCGAAAGCGATCGACTCTTATCGTCGAATCCTTTAAAAAAATACTCCCGCCGCGATTTGGTATGGGCCTGGGAGGGCCCGCGCCGATCCAAGACCCGCGATCGGTAATCCATTAGCCGCGTCCGCTTTCGGACGGGTCGCGACAACCCTCAATCAAACTCTCTCCACCAATCTAAATCGCAAAACTGAGTCATTGCTCCCAATCAATTAACACCAATTGAAAGAACATCTCAGGGGTTGCACGAGACTAGGCGGCAGTATGCAACAAACAATTTTCTCATAATAAATCAAGTAACTGTCGAGGACCATTACAACAAAAGAGTCACTGCTCTCATGACTTGTATTAAAGCTAGTGATAAAGTCAGTTTGCAAAGATAAAACGCTAGCATAGCCGTCGACACTCTCAGCAACAATTCGAGAAATTTATACTCTAATGACCCAATTGAATAAGGTTATTGTCATTTTCTAAACAAAAGGGAGTGTCATGAACATGCTTATTCAAGGGGTTGAGTGGGGGCGTTTGCTAGTTTTCTAATGAGGCTAAGGAAGGGACTGAAGAAGGAAGGTTTCCTCGGACCCAATGTCCAGAGATACTGCCCTATATGGAGTCGAGCAATCGTGTACTACAGATTCTCAAAGAATCAGTGAAGCGTAGCCAGAGCAAAATAAATTGGCCCAAGGCTAAGTGACAAAAACTCACCAGGGATTGAGTATGGATGAATCGGGTGTTGACGAACCGTCCAACCGTGGCTTATCCTCTCTGGCAAGTCGTCATCGTCGTCGTTGTCCCTGCAAACTGCTCGCGAATATCCCCTTCCGCGTTGTCGAGAGTCGTCATCCGTCGTCGGCACTACAAAAAAACTGCCTTTTAGCGACGAAAAAAAATTCGTCGCGAAAAATGGGTCGCCAAATTTAGCGACGAAAAAATAAAAATTCGTCGCTATTTTGCTACGAATTAGTGACGAAAAATTTTTGTGGGAAAATTCGTCGCTATTTGTTGCCGGAATTAGCGACGAAGGCGACATTCGTCGCTAGATTTAACAGAAGTAATTAACGGAGATTTAGCGACGAAAAACGGTTTTCCTCGCTAAATTTAGCGACAAACGGTGTTTCTCGTCGCTAATTTGTATATTTATTTTTTTATTGGTATTTCAATTTGGCGACGAAAAATATTTTCGTCGCTAAATTGGCGACGAAAACTAATTGTTTCGTCACTAATTAGTGACGAAAATATTTTTTGTCACAATTTTTTTTTTATTTTTTTTATTGGTATTTCAATTTTCTGTCTCGTCGCTATAATTTTATTATTTTTATTCATATTTCGAATTTTGCGACGAAAGTTGTTGTTCGTCGCTAATTTGTAAATTTTCTTTTTTATTTCATTGATATTGCTGCAGTTTTTTTTTTTTTTGGTCGGAGGAAGTTCAGGGAAATTGTCCAAGAAGAAGAAAGCGACGAAGATTGCGAGGAAAATGAAAGCGATGCATAAGCAAAAGTAGAAGCATTTCCAACGATGGCAACACTTCTAGAGCTCTAGGGCACGCATCACAACACTCCATTTGTAAATACAGATACATACACACACATGAACATCCAACCAGAAGCCAGAAGACGTAGGACGGCGTTCTGGGGTGGTGAAATCCCCGGCTCTGCCGTCGACCGGAGAGGGAGGGGGGTCGACCCCCTACAACACCACCACCTCCTCCGCATATACCTCTACCTCTACCTCCACCTCCACCTCCACCACCAGCCCCACCCCGACACCCGCGCCCACACCGCCACCAACCCCTCCTCCTACTCCACCTCCACCTCAGCCAACTGCAAGACCACCACTTGCTCCACCGCCAGCCCCGACACCACCTCCCATACCTCCGAATCCACCTGCAGTCCCCGACGTCCACCACGAGCACCACAGCCCTCCAAAAACACCCATGGCCGTCACTACCTCCGGACCCGCACGCCGAGCCTTTCTCCGCAAGGTGGACTGGGCTCTCCCTTGGATTGACGGCTCCGAGTCTTTCGCCGAGTGCCTCCTCGCCTTTGCCTGCGTCGAGGGCGGGCTCATGCCGGGGCTCACCTTCTCGAACGAGCTCATCCCGCGGGACAGAATGCGGACGAGGGGATGGCATGGGAAAAGAGGAAGAGAGAGAGAAGGACTCAGGAGGAAAAAGTGAGGGAGGAGCGAAATTTATTGGCTTCTGAGAGCGGGACAAAATTTTAACAGAGCGCGGGAGAGAATGTTCGGAAATTTCAACAGAGCGGGGAAAGAAAATTAGCGACGATTTTTTTTTTCGTTGCCATTTAGTGACGAATATAATTTATTTCGTCACTAATTGGCTACGAAAATTATATTTCGTCGCTAATATAATTTTCGCTGCTAATTTATATTTTCATTTTTTAATTTTGTTGACATTTTGATTTAGCAACGAAATATTATATTTCGTCACTAATTGGCGACGAAATACTATATTTAGTCACTAAATTGAATATACTTTTTTTTATTTTTAAATTTTAGCGACGAATAGAGCATAAATAGAGCCAAAAAAAAAATGCCCAACTCTCCGCGACACGAACCAAATCTCAATTTTTTCTCTACTTTTGGGCTGTACAAAAAAGAAATGTCGGGACCAGACCGAAAATGCTAATTCGCCGCTAAAATTTTTCCTTTTTCGTTTTTATTTCTATCAAATTAGCGACAAAATCATGATTTTGTCGACAATTAGTGACGAAATTAGCAACTTTCTATGTCATATGTAATTTCGCGACATTAACAACAAAACTAACAACAATAATAATGATAATAATAACAACAACAAATAATAATAATAATAATAATAATAATAATGACAACAACAATATCATATGTCGCCGTAATAATGATTACACATAAATAATGAAAAAGTCTCAAAAATAATAATCATCATTGTAATTTCCGAACATTGTAAATGAGTAAAGTACAATGATCTTAAGAACAAAACACGTAATCTAAATCACAAAATTATGGTATCATTTGTAATCTAAAAGTGGACTGATTTACTATAATCAAAAGCTTTTTATGTATCTCTTGATTATTATAACATAAAATAAGATCGGTAAGACATATCAAAAGTATATAAAAGATATACATTTAAAATAAGATATGCGGCAATAAATCTTTAATATTCATAAAATAAAGCAAAGTGCCCTAAAAAAGCCCTTTTTCAATCAATTCGAGTATATTGATTTATTGGAAAAAGAAGCAAAATAAAAACGAAAAAGATGGAGCAAGCTGGGAATGGAACCCGTGACCACCAAGCACTTCACCCAAGGGAAAACCAACGGGGCAAATAGCAAAGTTAGTGACACTATCCAGATTTCAATTAATATACGCACACAGTAAAAGGCGTGACACTAATTTGGACATAAAAACTCCATGGACACCTTCCTTCCTTCGGCCAATCCTCCACGTTCGGGTAAAGTTCTTATTATATATCCAAGCCCTATCTTTTTGCATTGTGCCTGTATACAAATTAAAGATTTATAAAAGATGATGAAAGTACTTGGGTAAAGTTCTTACCCAAGTACTTTCTTGAATTATTTAAAGTAGAACGTGGTTAATATCATGAGAATTGTAAATTTGGTCGTTAATTATATAAATTAATGAAGAAAAGATGATGGTGGACTTTAGCGACAAAAAATAATTAGCGACGAAAAACGTAATTCGTCACGAATTTGACGAAAATTCACATAAAAATATAATATGTCAATGTCTCTAGTAAACTAAAATCATCCTTTAATTTTATTAAATAAAAAATTCATTAGCGACGGAAATCTAATTTTTCGACGCTAATTTTGATTATTATTTTTATTTTTATTTATATGACATTGGCGACGAAACTTTAATTTCGTCGCCAAATTTGATTACTTTATTTTTTATTTTTATTTTAATTTATATGACATTTAGCGACGAACTTCAATTTCGTCGCTCAATGGCGACGAAATTAAATTTCGTCGCCAGATTTGATTATTTTTTTTTTAATTTTTTTAATTTATATGACATTTAGCGACGAAACTTGAAGTTTCGTCGCTAAATGGCGACAAACTTTAATTTCGTCGCCAAATTTATTATTTTGTTTTTTATTTTTATTTTTATTTTTATTTATATGACATTTAGCGACGAAACTAAAATTTCGTCGCCAAATTTGATTATTTTGTTTTTTATTTTTATTTTAATTTATATGACATTAGCGACGAAACTTTAATTTCGTCGCCAATTACCAACGAAATTAAAGTTTCATCGCTAAATTTGATTATTTTGTTTTTTTATATTTATTTTAATTTATATGACATTAGCGACGAAAATTTAATTTCGTCGCTAAATGGCGACGAAACTTGATTATTTTGTTTTTTTTTATTTTTATTTTAATTTATATGACATTAGCGACGAAATTAAATTTCGTCGCTATTTAGCTACGAAATAATGTTTCATCGCTAAATTTCATGGCTAATTAGCCACGAACAGTATGGTCGTCGCTAATGTCGTCACTAATTAGCTACGAAATTTATTTCGTCGCAAAATTAATGATGAATTTTTTCGTCACTAATTTCGTCGCAAATAGCAACGAACTTTTTTCCGTCCCTATTTTCGTCACTAATTAGCGATGAGAAAAAATCGTCGCTAATTGTTCGTGGCTAAATAGCTATTTTTTTGTAGTGCGGGGAGCCAAGTGCTACAGTCGACGCGAGTGAAACAAGCACTGCGGCTCTTCTCTTCTTTTCCATTCTCAGGACCTACAAGACCGAGCTCTGCTTCACAAGCTCACTCTGCCTCAGTCCTCTCTTTGGCTCGTTCTGCCTTTTCAAGATGGCTCGCCTCACTAAGCTCTATATTCTCTCTTTTGATCGAGTCGCCTGCTTCTACGAAGGGGCTTGGTGGGAAGGAACTAGTTATCGTGGATGGCCGCTCGTGGTGGCTCGGTATTTCACCGGAAGCTGTCTAGGTTTTTGCCGTCTGTTGCTTCAGGCGATGATGCTATGGCTTCGAGGAAAACACGTTCATGGAGGAGGACGATGCCTCTCTTTCTTCTTCACTTTCTAGACTCTCTCTGTTCTCGTTTTCTTTTCTTGAAGACGAAATTTGTCCTTGAATGCCCACACTCCCATCTGATTTAGGTAAAAGCCCAAGGAAACTTTGCCTTTAATGGGATCGAGCGATGCTAGACTCGCTAAAACAGGTTAGCGCATTGATTTAATGAAGCGATGTGTCGGACTGCGAGTGGGCCGTGCTCCGGAATCAATAACAAAGCCCGATAACTTCACTTGGCAAAACCAAATTTGTAGACCGGTCTCAGCAAGTCTAGCGAATGTCATATCCATATTATATTGGTCCGATCGGTTGATCCATACTAGCTGCTTTTCTTCATCTAAATATTTTTCTATCGCGGCAAGATGAAGGAGTTGGTTTTATTCGTTACTCCTTGTTAGAATGCTGGACTAGCAGGACTCTCTTCTTCCTTTTTTCCAATAAGCTCAAATTGCTCTTTGGATTCGGACTCTCTCAATTCAGAGACCTCATCGCAAGCTCTCGGAGCACGTTCACTCGTGAGATATCAGCTTCATGCAAAGCCATGAGTCCTCTATGAAACGGGCGAGGGAGGTAACTTGAATGTCAACTTTCTCCATGGCCCAATAATAAAAAGGTCAATTAACTTCTTACTATAAGTGTAGTGGCCATTGAATCCGTTTTGATGTGGATTGTGGACGGGGGCCTAGGGTTGTGTATGGTGTAATTACAACAATCGCACACGAATGAGCCCAACAAGATGAAGATAAGGCCCAAGCCCATGCCCAAGCCCATCCGAAATGTCCGGCCTCATTCGAAGGCCCGACGCCATTGTCCTTGTCCGGATGTGCCCGCCAGGAATCTCGGAGCACAATCGGTGCCCCAAAGAACGGTCTTTGTAAAAAAAAAGCCTTACCATTTGTTTATAATTCGTATGATGCAACGCCACTGTTGGCATGTGTATAATGAGTTCGAACGTTCGCGCGCTTCCGATTGGAGATTCTCTGTTCTTACGCTTAACGAAACCAAAGAGAAGGCAATAGCCTCCAAAAGCCCTAAATGAGAAAATAATTGTGGGGGAAAAAAAAGAAAGAAAGAAGGAGAGATGCGTGACCGCACGTGACAAACCAATTACGACATTTCTTCTGATTCGAAGGCACAGTCGTGTCTTTAGATTTGAAAAATAATAAAAATTAAAAAAAAGGAAGATTCTGAACGAAAAAAAAATGCGTTCATTTTTAGGGATCATTACATAATTAATCCCTAAAATTTGACAGAATGTGCAATTTGATCCATGAACTTTTAATTTGTTCAATTTAGTCCATGAACTTTGGTAGAATGTGCAATTTGATCCATAAACTTTTGACTTGTTCAATTAAGTCCCTAAACTTTTAGTGCATGTTCAATCTAGTTCCTGAATTATAGGAAGATTTTCAATATACTCCTTTTGTTAATTTAAGATCAGGGATAACGTTGAACATTTTCATATAGTTCATGGACTAAATTGAACATTTACTAAAAGTTCATGGACTGAATTGAAAAAGTCAAAAGTTTAGGGATCAGATTGCACATTCTGCCAAAGTTCAGGGACTAAATTGAACAAATTAAAAGTTCAGGGACCAGATTGCATATTATGCCAAAGTTTAGGGACTATTTGTGTCATTTTGCCTTCATTTTAATCTTCAATATTCTCTTCGTTAAAAAAAAGCAAAAGGGAACAAATACGGGTGGAAAGAAAGTCCAAAGTAGGCCGCTCAAGATCAGTCCACAACCCTATAATGCATGATTACGCACGATCATTGAGTTTAAGAGGAAAGAAATGCCAATTATCTCATACATTGACAGATTAACTGCGTTTGCCAGGGGAGCGTATGAAAGCGAGAGACCCTTTCAATCAATTACGTTAATTCGTAATCAAACTAATCGCATCAGCGTGTTGACGTTCGACTGCAGAACCGTCCACGATTTTTCTGGATCTATTAGGTGATAAATTAAGCAATCAAATTTTTTAATTTTTATTTATTATTTTGACGAGATAAAATGAAGTGTAATGATTCTGAGGCGATCAGCCCTCCTTCCCCTCCACACAATGGGCACTTCAAATAATGTTCACTTAATAGTGGGTGTTGAGATGACGCAATCGATGGGTCTCGATTGCCTAACCAAGCTAATTAGATAAATTAAACCTTCTTTTAGATAGGCCATTTAAAAATGCCAAGTGGGTATTTGCCCATGCCTAATACAAATTTGGGAAATGCTTCCCGACAGTCTGATAGTACTGTCGATTATTTCTCACCGTAGATCCACACACCGTCACCGGGTGTTTTGTATAAAGCACTCATTAATGAAAAATCGCGGGGTCGGAAATAATGACGGTACTGTCAGACTGTCAGGCAGCGGCTCCCTGTGAATTTTTTTCATTGCTGACGTCATGGGCACAGCTTTTTTCTATCCCACGTGAAGAAGAAAAAGCCTCACGATTCCACTATGGGCCAATGCCATAATTTGCTCTGGAATTTGGACCACACCCCGCCCACATAGATTTTTATATTGGTTAACCTTGGAGTTGATGGTTGGCCACATGCTTTCATGATCTTGTTCAATTCACACCTAATCTCGATCTAATGACAAAGCAATTAAAGCTTAAGGAAAAGGTTAGGGAAGAACATGGTTTGTGATCTCATGCGCCCCTTTCTTTGTTTCTTTCTCTCGGAGGGTTTTCCACATGGCCAGAGGCGTTTTGAATAGGGAAGGATTACCAAGAAAATCCAAAATTGGTTGTACATGTGCAAGTTCAATCCTAATTTCTTTTTTTAATTTGACCAGTTTATTCCTAAAATCTTTTGACAATTTCTTATTTGAGTCATGGCTAGAAATCATTGACGTTGACGTTGACGTCGGTCGTCCTGCGTGGCACGGCCGGCGCTGACCAAGAATACACATATATATATTTTGTAGTTTTGCTTTTCTATTTTTTTTTTCAGGTTATAATCTGGTGAGGGCCTTTGCGGCCACGCCCTTGACTGCCAAGGCTGTGAAAGCCTTGGGGAAAGCCGTCGTGGCCTCGCGGATATAAATGTGATATGAATCTGGGGACTAATGTTTGCAACCTATCATTGCCATCCATACTTAGCATGAATTGGAACGAGGAGAAAACTCCGAGGCGGTAAGAGTGCTACATGAGCGAAACCGACGTTTCGTAAGAGCTCGCGAGTCCGGAGGGAACTTATCAGGCGTCTGGTGCGCTGCTCCCGGAAGAAGATGAACAAAGAATATATTTCGAGGGCTACCCAATCGCCGGGTTCGGGCCTTTTCTCGGTGCATATCTGATCTTGACACGATCCTCTAATTGCTTTTACGAGTATGGAGAGTGGAGACGTGCACGGCCTTCCCGATCACCAAACCGGTCATCTTGACTCAATAAACTCCATACATATATATATAGAAGTTGGTCCACCAAGAAGAGTACAACAACGCGTGCTTCTACTTAACAAATTTCATCTTTGGTATAATGCTTGAATAGATCGGTGTTCTTCAGCTTTGTTAGGAACTGGACGACCTTAGGGTTCTTCTCGACGCTTTTACCATTCAATTTCTATGCCAAAACTCGTCTTGAGCGAGCTCTCTTAGTTAGGTCTCGAATAATAGAATCTTATGTATGTAGAGTAGAGCCTAAGTAATAAACTCGCAATTGATTTGATGGACTTTGCTTGGCATAATAGTCTTTGGACGATGAGAATAACAGTGAGTCACATATTCTTAAAAAAGTGGACCCAACAATAATTTTTTTTAGAGAAAGACCATGTTAAAATAAAAAAACTTACTTTCATTTAATTAACTTGGAATTACAGAGGGGACCACTTGCATCACGCTAATGACAAATTGGTCAACTTAATAATGGTCCATCTTACATGCCTATAACATTCCGAGGAGCCATTTTTTTTTTTTTTTTGTGTGGCCATTGGAAGAAAAAACAAACCATTCGGCGGCTACAATCTCTCTCTCTCTCTCTCTCTCTCTCTAAATCTTCGTCTCTGGAACTGAACTTTGACTCCAACCAGCCGAGCAAGCTCGAAGAGATCCACACCCATCTTCCATCAGTACATTAGTATATCGGTCGAAGCCATGGCGGGCGGATTCGTCCACGCCGAGACGTTCCACGGATTCATGAATCCGTCATCCCCGTCAAGCACCCCGGCTAGGTCGTCGCTCTCGAAGAGCAAGTTCGTGGAACTGACGTAACCGATGATCTCGTCGAGCGACTGCAGTCTGTGGCTCAGCTCGGCCACCTGGGCTCTGAGGACGGAGTTCTCCGCCTCGATGCTCAGGTAGTGCTGGGTCGTCACGTCCGTGCTCTGTTGGATCTGGGCGTTCTCGCCCTTGAGCTGGCCCACCTGGGCCATCAGGTCGCCCAGGTGCTTCTGCTTCCGCATCCGCGAGCGGCGGGCCGACTCGCGGTTCGAGATCATCCGCTTCCGCTTCCGCTGGTCCATGACCTGGTTCTGCTCCTGCGGACCCCCCTCGGAGGAGCCCGAGTTCTGGAGCGCGAAGGAGGACGACCCCGAAGATGCTCCCGTACTGGAAGAATCCATGACTAACAATACAAATAGCACAACACCGGCGACCAGAAAAATTAAAAAAAAAAAAAAGCACGCAGGAAAGACTACGAGGGGAGTTTTATGGAACACTAGGGTTGTTTGGAAGAGGAGTGGAGGAGGGCGTTCATGAGAAAACGTAGAACCAGTAGAGGAAGACGACGGAGAAGGACTGAACGAGGTGGGTCCTGCGGCGGAGGGTGGAGTTGATCATAAACCCCAAGAGCAGGATCTCGCTGAGCACCGGAGACGTCATGGGTCTCGGAGCATCAAGAACCGCAACGTCACGTGGGAAAGCATGAAAACAGGATGGGGGGAGGACCAGAGTTCTTGAAGAAAGCTTCGGTTCTTGCACGGGCAAAGGAAACGGAAGGGAGAAAGGCGAGAAGCGCAGAAACAGAGCAACGGGATGGAGCAGAGGAAAAAGGAGGAGGAGAAGCTAAAAACAGGGGAAGAAGATAGATGGAGAAGGAGAAGAGGTTTTCTGAAGGAATGGGTGGTGGAATTTATAAGGGGAGATGGTGGAAAAGTGACGGAGAAATTTTGTTGGCTGCTGAATTGAGGAATAATAAACAAATTAAAAAGCTGAAAGCTTCGTGGGAATCTTTTTTTTTTAATCTTTTAAAATGGAAATGATTGTTTTAAGGGAGGGTTGAGGAAGAAGTTGGGCGCCCATATCATTGAGTTTTTTTTGGGGTGAAGGATCATGCTTGGCTAATTTTTTCACCATTTAATTGGAATTGCGGCGAGTAATTTATTCTCACATGTACTTATGTCAGAAAATAGCACATTTTCATCTAACCAAACGTAGTGTTATAAGGTAAGAATTTCAGCAAACTAGACGTGCGGTAATCTACGGAATGAAATCATTGATCTTTGACGAGATGTGCTTAAGCATAGATTCAAGTCGAGTAGATGTGATTTGATATGGTTGGGTCATGCATCGTAAATTTATTTGCCAGTGTATTTTTTTTTGGTAATTTTGACTAATTGATTCACTTGATTATTTATTAAAGACCGCGAATAACTTTCAAATTTTTTGAAATGTGTAATTACTGAAATGTGAGTGAAGTTATGTTTGATACGTTCATAGTTTTCGGGAATTCAAAAACACTTTTCTCCCTTTTTCAAATATTTTGGATGAAAAATGGAAAGTGTTGACCTAATAGTTTGTACTTGACAAAGATGTGGACCAATGAGAATCTTTATTTCCGCCAGATGAGCCCCGAGTGGGAGTTACCGTTTGGCAGTTAACCGTGCGCTTTACCCAGGGGCAAAAGTGGAAATAAATAAGGTGTTCCACGTGGCGTAAGCCAGTTGGCTTACGTTGGAGTGAGGACCATTGAAAGTTGATGAAAATTCTTTAATACCCGCAGCGAACGAACACCGTACGCTGTGGAAAATCTGCACTAAAATCTTTCACCGTACGAGAGCACGTGCGCTGTGTCGGGTCTCCCGAGCAGTGGGCCCCAGTCAGTGCCCCGCACCGCAGTACCGTACTGGCCGGGGCCCAGGAAACGTTGTCCGGATTCGATCCGGGTCGTTCATTGTATGAATTTCGAATTATGGAACATGGATCAGATTCAAGGGGGTTGTTTTTTCTTTTTTCTTTTTTTCCCTTTTGTTATTCTATGTTTCCATGAGAGAGTTACTCATATGATGGTAATTACTTCTTTAAACCTGATTATGTTGGACATCGCATGAATCGCAGTTGGTCGTAATTGTGGGTACTGTGTGATTGTTCTATAATCTAATAGCTATAATGTACGATCCCTTCAATCACGAACTTGTGCAAAAATTTTATTGTGTACGGAACAAGAAAAAGTTTCTTTTGTATAAATTATTGCATCACAGGCTTATGATCCGTCAAGTTCATCAATACGAATAAGGGAATGGTGCGGGCGTTCTACCCATGGAATGACACTCCGGAAAGGATCATGTTCGTGTTGCATATGTTGCAGCGACGTAATTTTATCAAGTCAATCAAGTTCCTTAAAATTTAAAAAAAGTTTCAAAATTTTTATGTGGCTATTTCTAGGGAGTATTCTAAGCATGGGACCAAAGTACCTCCATTTCCTCAAATAAGGACATAAAGTGAACTTTATTTCAAATAAGGGCTTTTTGTGAGATTATTTTCTCAAATAAAGATTTGAATTGAATATGTTTCAAATAAAAGTATGAAGTCGCCATATTAGTCTAGAAAAAGGGGATTGATCTTACCGACTGATCAATGACATTTTTATCCTTTTTTTTTTTACTTTCTTTTTTCCTTTTGTTGTTTTTTTTTTCTTCGTTTTCGCAGTGGCCAGTTTTAGGCGATAGCCGGCAATCGACAATGCCTATAGAGGTCCAACCTCGCCGGCCATAGGCAAGGCTAGTCTTGCAAGATCTAGGCGTGGATCACCTCGCCCGTGGCCAATGGGGACTTGTATGAGGTAATCCTCGCCAATTGCCCGTCAGGACTTGTATGTTAAGTAAAGCTTTAAAACAATATCGTTTTGCTCGGAATCCTTAATTTTACACAAAATCTTAATTACCATAGTTTAAAAATCTAAAAAAAATTCATAAAAATGACAAATTCAAAAAAGAAAACAAGGCAAAAACTTAAAAATAGAGAAAAAAAGAAGAAGCAAAAACGATGAGGGCGGCGACCCTCTCCTGGATCTGGGCGAGGATGGCAGCCCTCTGTCGGTTTTGGGGAGGGCTCACTAGCCCTCGCCAAGGTTCCCGCAGCCATCGGCGGGAGGGACGTATCTTGCATGCATTTTTTTTTTCCTTTTCTCTTTGTTAAAATCTTTTATTTTTAAAAAAAAATTGGTCTAGATTAAAAAAATGGGTTAAAATTATCTTTGAACGAAAATGCTCTTAATCGGTTGGAATATATAGCGGCCAAGAGGTCAAGCCCTTGTTTGAAACGACTTTGGTCACTTTAGTTTTTTTTTTTTTTTTTAAAAAAACGAGGCCCAATTCAATTCTTATTTAAAAAAATGACGGCATTCTAAGCGTTTATTTGAAATTATATATCTATATGTTAGGAGGATGGATGATGACGATTAATGTAATTATTGACTTACCACGTCAACATTGCATTTGATATGATTGATGCATGCAACACCTTTTTCAAAAGAAACTGAAATTAATTAATCCTGGTTCAATTGTTCCAAAATTTTCGAATAAACCAATTAAAAGATCTTCCTGATACGAGGTATAATTGTTAGATAGTGCTCGATTAACTTTTCCGATATTGGAAAGTCCGACCTGAAAATTTAAAGTTATGTATGAAGACGAACTAGATGAATGTAAGACCCGTCGAAAGACTCAAAACACCGTAAACAAGCGCTTGTTGTTAAAATGGCCTTTTGGTCATCTTTCCACTATGTTGGTGTCACAACTTAAATATACACCTTTCTCGTTTTCATTTTCTTTCTAAGAAATTGGGTTTTTATTTCAGTGAAATCATTTCTTTTGTTTATTTTTTTTTGTCATGTCCTTCAATTGAAAGTGGCTAGGACGTTGGATCCCATATAGATTGGATTTTTACTAGATTTTTACTTTTGTTGACGCGAAAGAAAATAAATATTCGGTGAACCCTCCACGACAGATAAGTAAAATATGCCCACTTATAGAAACGCATATCACACCTTAAAAAGCAAAAAAGAAATCACATGTGAAAATTATCAAAAAAGTTTTAAGTCTATTGCAATTGCGTCAATCCAGTCCAAAACTTTTTTTTTATACAATCCATGACAGATAAGTAAAATATGCCCACTTATGGAAACACATATCACACCTTAAAAAGCAAAAAAGAAATCACAATTGAAAATTATCAAAAAATTTCTAAACCTATTGTAATTGTGCCAATCCAGTCCAAAACTTTTTTTATGCAATTGAGTTCATATAATCAATTTTTACTGAAAATTGATGATATGGATGCCAACCATCCATCGGGCATCCTAGGTGGCACTATAGGCTCTCACGTAGTGGCTGGCGGAGGTCACCGGGCCTCTTGCTAGCCCTTAACGACATAAAAAAGAAAATAAAGGACAAACAAATTAATAAAAAATTTCATGTCAGCACTCGGCAGTGCCACGTAGGACATTCGATGGACGGCCGATGTTTACATATTTCCAATCAAAATTGATTAGATGTGCTCAATTGATAAAATGTGAAAATATTTAGGATTAAATTGACAAAAAAAATTTAGGATTGAATGACTTTTTTAGTAATTTTTCTCGAGAATGAATCTTTACACCAATTACGATGTAAATCATTCATAAAAAGACAAATATGATGCAAACATCAACAGCTTGAAAAGAAATATCACCTCCCACTAGTGCACGATGAAAAGAACAAGAAAGCCAACCAATCTACGTTGACAAGCATATTTTAAAACTCCTAACCCCTTTTTGTTTTTGTAATCCGAGAGCATGAGTGTCCAGACTCGGCTATCAGGAGATTCATCAAATATATATCCTCCAAGCCACATGAACCGGTTAAATTCAGATCTTTGGCTTGTATGGGTGGCCTAATTCAAACCCGTTGGCTTGCAGTTGATGGAATTCAATCAGGCGAGGCGACTCCAATTCAGGAGCTGAGAATCCTTTGACGACTCTAACCAACTACACCAACCTCGGGGTTGAGCAATCTGGCTAGCTAGCGGCTATGGTTAACAAGATCGTCCGACCTACTTTTCTATGATCAAGTCGAAATTACGTCGAAGAAGAAGCGCGTGATCAGGGAATGCAAAGTCCGGCACAACTCCTAAAAAAAGAGATCCATTCTAGGGTTTCATAGCCAGGGGCAAGAGATGAACACTTTAAAGCCCTAATTCCGCTCACGATGATAAGTGGATGACAGAAAGTCCATCAAGAAAACCACTTGCTTACTTTACAACATGAATGAGAAAGAAGGGAATCGGTGCACGGTTTCGTGCTCTTTCTGCCTTTTCTTGTCATCTTTGCTTTGTGTGAGCAAATCCAAATCATGATCTTTCCTTAGTCCTATCTGACAAGGTATTGGAGAGGATATACTATATAATCCCTTGTTTCTAATACCTTATGCCATGTCTATTGACGCATAGTTTTTTTTTTTCCCTCTCTCTTCGCTCGGAAGAAAGATGTATTCGGAGCAAGGACAACATAGATACGTCAGACGAGACTTGCCTAACATATGGTAACTCGATGTTCAATCGTAAATGGAGGAATAAAGCAAGAACGAGGATTTCGCCGTAACTCTACCTATGTGTGAAGCAGTAGCTTGATCACAAAAGTAAGAATAGCATTGGATAATGACCTTAATATGTTTAAATACTAAGGTGATATAATAACAAATTAATTATGTTTCACTGCCTTCCACTACCTCGCTCGTCTTCAAATAAAATAAAAAAAACAGGACGAAGCATTGCATGGCTAGCATTAGCCTATCATGGACGGGTGATATCAGTATGTGATCGAGCGAGGGTGAGATTACATATTCGATAATGGACCTGACGTAGGTATAAAAATAAAACCATATCTCGTCCTCAAACACGACATGTGATGTCAAGATCATGGTGCCTAGCGCACTTTCTCGAGGTGCCTTAGCTCGGTTGCAAACCCATTGAGTAATGAGGTCGACGTGCCATAAAGAAGAACGAATTTGGGGTCGATCAGTCATTGCAAAAGCGCATTGAAAAGCAGCCCACCGGGGTAGAATTTGGAATTGAATCGAATTGAATCTGAATCCTTTTTTCTCAACTTTGCAGTCTTGCTCCTTCACGTGGACCCTCCCTTGCCTAAAGGTGCAAATTTGAAGGACAGAAAGTGGAAATCACTAGCACGTGCTCAATCGAAACTTAAATCTTTTTTTTTTTTAAATTTCCCCAAACCATTTTATTGGCCACAGATGTTAAAGTTGGTAACTTTCATTCAATCATATTCTATTATTCAGATAGACTAAGAGGGTCAAGGTTCTTGAATACATCCCCCAATGGACACAAAGTGGTCCATTCAATGACCACGGCCACGAATGCCATGGCCAAAGAAGAAGTAAAGTAATAGGTAAAGTGGCGGGCGAATGATATGAGCATGTGCTTATAATACGTACTTTCCTATGCTACAATTTTTTTTTTATTTTTTTTTAATCTTTTGTCTAACACTTGACCGCTGCTCTAAATCTATGCATACGTTGAATAATAGCCTTCTCCTTATCTCTTGGCGAAATTGAATAGGTAGGAGTAGTTTTAGGAAGCTTCCCTTGAAGTCCCAACCCTCATGTCTCTCGTGCAATTTCTGTCCAAATCTTGTTAAAATCGACCACCGTCTCTTGCGTGGGCTTTGACTATTACATGATATATGATACAAGCGATCATCGCTGCTCCGAACAACAATTAATGTTGGATGTTTCGCTAATAATCGCACCAAATTGCGATAAACATGATTGTGAAGGCTAAACGGGCAGTTATATATATCGTCGGAAAAAAAAAAGGGGGCTAATTTTAGGACAAACGTGGCGGTGTTCAGTACAAAAGGAAAAACAAAATCTGTCTTACCACTATAATTTTTGGGTCAAGATGCCCATGATCATATACAAGATGTATTTTGACAAATAACTTTTGGCGGGTCTTGAAAAGGTGCAACGGCACGGATTACATCCTCGACGAATTCGTATGAAACACCCTGTCTTGTCGACTACAAGATGTCGGCTCTAGGATGATGACTGAAGGTGAAGCCCACTGATTGATGCGGAAAATGCCAGCCGCCCCTAAGAGAAGACTCTTCCTTTCTTCCTTTCTTTCGTTCTCCCTTCTAATTTATCTTCCATTTCCTAAGAAAAGACAAAATTCTGTGTCTTTTTAATTAGGAAAAGATGGAAAAAAAAAAGGGAGAGAATGATGCTGATCATACAGGGAAGAGGGCCAGTTTAGTCGATTTATTAATAGGAAGAAAGCTAATCAAACACGCGATCAATTCAAAGTGGGTCGTCGAAATCGATGGACTCGAATGATAAGCAATCCAAAAACCCTCGAAAAATTATTTCCCCCACTTTTTAAATTGCACGCAATGAAAGCGGCGAGCGGTAGGTTTCAACAGCTAATTCCGACATTGTCGATCCCCCTATATTATCGTGATCGGACAAATTAAAGGTGATTCGGGGTCGATGTTTCCGCGAGTTTAGATTTGAACCCTTTTCATGCGACGAGCTGTCTAACCATGTCCCGAGTCTATATTGTTCAACTCGGTGATCACTTGTGTAAGCGGTCGTGATCTTTATTCTTTCCTCGTACATCTTCGAGGAGACCGTGTGTGCCATTTACATAGCATGTTGTTACATTTGGCAATGTGGGAAAGCTCGAGATCCGGATGAGGAAGAGCTCAACTTCGGAGGAATCCCAAAAGAAGATTAGCAATCCGCCTTCTTTGACTTTTTCACACGGACATGACACACGTGTTTATTATATGCACATTGGCAAATGCTTGACGCAGCCATTTCACTCTAGTCACCCTTCGGTGTTGATTTGGATTTTTTTTTTCCTCCTTAATCTCCCCACTAATTAAGACAGAAATGGGGGATTATGATATTTGTGTATAGGATCGATAAGACCATCCATGCAGTGCAAGATATAACGTTTGATGCGGCGAGGATAGTTGATCCTCTTGTTTTGCCCAAATAAGATCCAATTCTAGTCGATTTGCCTTCTTTCAGATCACGGGACATCGTCGAAAAGCAACGTCGTTAGTGACGCCCTAGGGATCTTTAGAGAACAAACGGCTCGATCACGATAAAAAAAAGTTGATAAGGATTTAATCCAAAGTCAGCAAAGTCGAAACCCCGCTTTTAAAGCGACGCGAGGCTCGTAGCATCGTGCCTGGCATACCAGAGATGATAAGACATGGCTATTACCATGTGTCGAGTCGAAGGACATGAGATTAAGGGCTCTGTTTGTTCCGCGAAAAATGAATAGCTCGGAATACATTTTCCTAAAATTGATCACTTGTATCAATCGAAAACATTCTCCATCGACTAATTACCTCACCAGATACAAGCGATCGATTTCAGAAAAATATATTTCCCAAATCAGTCATTTCCTTGAAACAAATGATACATTTCCCTTCGAATTTTGAAGCAACTGATGCATTTTGTCCTCTTAGTTTTCAACCATGTTCTTTCCCGAGATAATGGTTCAGGCCCGATAGAACTAGGTCCTCGCTGATAATGTCATTTTGTGACAGGTTTGAAGTTTTTCCGGCGAGATTGGGGTCTGATTAGTGTAATTATTGGGAGACGCCGGCAAACACGACAGGAGAAGACAAGTTCTCCAAACCATTGGCATGGGAAACAAGAAGACGGGGTGCCCGTGACTGATCGGTTTCTCGACTTGACCCGTAGAGAAACCGAGCATATATACTTCCGATCTACGTTAGCCGATGCATGATCTCATTGTGGTAACGAAAAAGTTAGTAGTTCAATTCATAACTCTTGCTCTCTCGAATCTCCCCCTCAAACGACGGAGGTGGAGATTGTTTAGTATCCGACAGAATAACCGTGGCGTTGGAGCGGTCTGCTGCCGGGAAGGAAAAAAAAAAGCGGGAAACAGATCTTCCGCATGTTATATACACCAGATAATGAAAGCCCTTGCAATGTTTTTTTTTTTTTTTTTTTTTTTTTTTAAATAGTTTGTAGAACAAATTTATAGGGAACTGTTTTAGGACAGGACTGGGAATTTCAGGATGGCCTTGAAAAACTGGATCACCAGCAATCTCCTTGTGGGGCATTCAGTGTCTCTCCCTTACCAGCCAAACTGCATCAGAAACGAAGACAAAGGCGAAAAGAATTCAGATAGTGAAGCATCTTCTTCACTCAAGACAGATGAAACCGCGGATCTTCATTGCGCAAGAATGGAGGAAGAGAAAAAGAAGCGGTTGGTCTTACCAGCGACTTCTTCTTCTTCTTCTTCTCGATGTAGTCCAGGAGCTCCTGCTGTCGGCTAATCGCATCATCCAGAGCCTGGACAAGCAAAAAAACATGTCGTTTTCTTGACTACTTACGATTGAAATTGTCCATCCGGCTATAGAAACATAAACCCGTGAACTGATTTCAAGAATTTACATGGCCATTCGAATCCTTGCAGCTCATTACGACCGTGAACTTTTCAAAAGAATCTTTTTTGAACTTTTACTTAGGGGCAAAGCCTGGATGCTACGAGAGTGAGACATTTTGGATGGATGTAGGACATCAAATTTAAAAAACTTCACTTTCAAGTTCATAGTTTTCGCGCTTCCAAGCATTGGGCATGGTAGATGTCAAGTTAAAACTGCTCTGATAAAGTGTCGTATTGACGGATGACTCTGTCCTTTTAAAACTAACCTTCTTGGTGGCCGTAAGCTCTTGCTCCAATGTGCCGACCCTGCTTATCGCAGCATCCAACATTTCCTGCTTCTCCACCGGCATGGCAGCAGGCTTCATGTTCAGGACAGTGACCCTCTCCTCCAACTCAGCCATGCGCTTCAGCATGGTGAAGTAATCGGAAGAAGAGATAGGGGCCGGAGCAAACTCAGAGAAGTGCTGGCTCTTAGCCATGTCATCGGCATAGTAATCCGGGCTAGAGTACAAGGTAGCATCAGTGACCTTCTTGGGCATGTTGCGCGTCATTCTAATGACAGTGGCGACACCCATGACCAATGTCATCAGGCCGGAGAAAAGATGAGAGCTAAGGCCATCAGTCTCGGGGGCTTTGTGAGTATCAGCCATGACAAAGTGATTTCCTGATCCAGCACGAAGAAAACACAGATCAGGGCGAAAACAACGAATAAAAATATGGGTCGCTTCAATCGAAAAGCTGGGAAGATTCACTGGCGCGTCATACTATTCCTAACAGGTAGGACAGAAATTGGAGGGATCTATGCACAAACTACTGAAGACTTGTCTTTGATCAAGATGCAATTAAGTAACTAACTTAATAAAGGACAAGGCATGTCGGGTAGCAGGCAAAAAAAGAGGATATAAATGTACCTTTTGGAAGTGCCAATTTATCATCATGTGCAAACTTTTCCCAAGCCGCAGCGACAACGGTTTTATCGACCACGGGGACGAAATCCTCACGCCTGAGAGATTTCTTGCAAGTTTGGCTAACGTGGACCTGCAAAAACCTCGTGTCTAAGAACGCAGGACATAACAATATCTGATAAACGCGGATACATGAGGAAAATGAAAAGGAATAGAACGAACAATTTTCCGGCTAAAAGAGACCACTGGCAGAACTAAGAACTATTTGGAGGCAAGGAAGTTAGTGCAGATAGCCTTGCCAGGCTGATTTGTGTACGTAAGGGGAGCCAAAAGATATAGAAAAAGCGCATGCTTCCTTAAAGCTTTTTGTCTAAACAAACGAATCATGCCGAGTTGAAAAAGACATCGAAAAATCACGCAGGTCATCGAAGTTTCTTGCTTTGCTTCTTAATTTTATGAACAAACTGAAACAAGAAAACATCTGTAAGCAAGAAAGTGGTTGCTAGCCTATGATAACACAATCTTGTGCCTTCTACTCGCTAATCTATTCATTCTAAAGATTAAGAAGCTAGTTGTACATACTTCTTCGACAATGGGAGAAAGATGGGGAGGTTGAGGTTGCGCGTCCACAGCCTCGGACTTGGCGTGATCACATCCCTATAGAAGTTAGGAACAATTCTCAGCAAGGAAGCAAAATGAAAAAGAGCAAAGACTGCAAAAAATGACCTGACAATTAGAATTTACCACGGTACTGACCATCTCATCCTCAGAAATTGTCAGACGAAGCAGACAAACGAGATTAAGAAAGAAGGCAGACCTTGGCATTTGGCGTCTCCTCAGAAACCGTCTTCTCATCACCAACCACTGAAATCTTTCGGCACATGTGTTCGCCATTTTGAACCATCTGCAAAGCGTGAGTGAGAATCAGTTGAAGACTGCAGCTAAAAAAAACCGAGAAACCGACACCAATGAACTACGAAGACTCAAAAAGCGAGTTGTTATGGGAGACCTTCATTATATCTTGGTCCTTCCATGGGCCCTTATCAGAAAGCATACAGCCGCCCTGCTCAGCACAAGTACAAGTGCCTCCCAAGAATTCTGGCAACTCGCTGCCGAACAATCAAAGAACAATGATCAGGACCTCAAAAAATAGGATAATGTGTGGCAAAACAAAAAGAGAGAACAATCCTTACAAAAAACAAAAAGAGAGAACAATTATAGGCTTACCTTGCATCGATTATTTCAAGCAACTTGCTCTGGTACTTGTTACCGAGGACCTGGCATGAGTGTGTATTTCTTATTAATTCGAGTCTTCCATGTAAGTCGAATAGCTCAAACATAAATGATGCACATTGCACACGCTTACGTGAATCTTAGCCGTGGTCTTCGGGTCAAGGAAAGACTTGACAGTGTTCCACAGCATTCTAAAGCCAGAACCCGCATTGATAATGAACATCCGGTTCAAGGTCTGCAGTGGAGACAAGACACGTTTCCGCATCATGTGAAGTTAAAGTACCGATAGCTAGTAATGACTAACAACAGATGCTCGGAAGCGAGTTGCTTTGAGATGAGGTAAGAGTGATGTAGTACCTCGGGGTAATTGTCACCGTCAATCTTCTGAAGGCGAGTGACAAGGTCCCTGGCGGCTTTATTGAAATTCTTAAGCCCCTGCAGAGTTAACAAATTCTAAGAGAAGGCCCTGATTTTGTTTGATCTTGTACATCTTGTACTTGTGACAAGTAACTAATTTTTTGTTTCCATTTCAGCAGTACCAAAACTTGTGTTTATCATCGTTTTTTGGCTTACCACTCCCTGCACATCCAAGATTGTGGTGCTTTGATCGATGTGCTTCTTTGCTGCTATGGAGCAAGCTGGGAATTTCACAGCAAAGATCCTCTCGAACTCCCGAACATGGTATTTCACATATCGCTCCATGGTCGTGACTTGCATCAGCTTCGTGGCATCCACCTGACCGAGTCTCTCAATGTACACGGGTCGACCTTCCTTATCTACGCCATGGTGCCCTTGAGGATAGTACTTGAGGACTTCGTTAATCTCTTCGAATTCGAATTCCTGACAAACAAACAGGAATTAGCACAAATATATTGTAACTCAAGGATATGCATTCCCTTAGGACAGGAAACCAGACTCAAGACAAGAACAAGTGTGTGTTGACGCGAGGGACTCTTTAGCCTCAACAACAGTTCCTGCAACAATCACCTCAATGATGTTGTCGGCGCCGAATTCTTCCCTCCACTGGATCATGCTGGCCCACATTTGCTTCGATTTCTCGATGTCAAACTTCCTGGCCTTCAAGAACCTACAGTACCAGGGCCTGAATTGTCAGGTAAAGTACATTTCTTCTTATATTTAGCCGCGTTCTTTGTGTGATTTAGGAAAATAGGAAAACTACTTCTGCGAAAAAAATGTAATATACGTTTGTTACACATACGCTACACAAAACAAAATATTAGTCAGAACAAACTGATGTTTTTGCTCCTTGTGTTGCAGTAAAGTCAGAAACTTATGTAATCAAGAGCCGAAATGAAAAGTCAGGTACCGGAGCATCATGTGGTAATCGTCATGCTTCGACGGCAGGAGTTCCTCCAGTATCAGAGCTTGACGGAAAGCATCGACGGCTTGAAGCTCTTCAGCATCGTGCTCATCCTCGATGTCAACGGACATGACCTTGCTGCTCCTCCTACCCCTCTTGGTCAAAGAATGCCTGAACTTGTTGGAGGCGTTGATAGCTTTCTTCTTGAAAGAGGAAATCTTGTTCTTCTCTTGAGGCTCGACATCTGATCTCTCATCAGCTGCATATTGATAACAACAGGAGCAGAAAAACATCAGAAATCTTGTCCTAAGACCGTAAGAATGGTTGTAATATTTCGCTCATCATATGAGACGTAGCTTCCCCGTGAGTTCACCAAGATTTCATGCGACAAGATACGACAACAGCACTTCAATTTTCTTTCAGTACTTTCTTTACTTTTTCCGTATGGATCCAGAGCATATGCTAGCAGTTCTTGTATACATTGGAATATTACCAGCCATACCCATCTCTTCTATCTTGAACTCCGATGCATTAATGCAACCGCAAATAAATGAAGTCGCGAATTGTAGAGGAAAGCATTACCCGGTTTGGGAGATAGTGGTCCCGACATGGTACCGCCTGTTCCTATTTCGCGTCAATGAATCCCGATGCCAGGACCTTGTTGCAGAATCGAAGAAGCAAGTTAGGAAGGGAAAACAAATCTGCAAAAGCTCGACAAGTACCCCGAAACACGAAATCACACAATCAACATCCCCTCCCGCAACAAAAACGTGCCACGGTTAACTCAAAATTGGGATACCAATTGCGATCGCGTCAGACAAAAATATTCGCGAATGCATCACCCCCGCCGACAGGAATCGTCAGCTCTACGCACAAACAAGAATCCTAGCACGAAGCCAACCCCCGAAACGAACCGCGATTCGAAATCCCAAAATGCGAATATCTAAGCTATGAATGAACGAACCAAAATGAAAAGAAAAAATTTCACAGCTGAAGGAGGCGTACCTGATCGAAAAGGGTAAGAACAGAAAGCAGGTGAAGAATGGGTTATAATCTTTTATTGCTCTTCCTCCTGGAGAGGGAGAGGGTTTTGAGGAAGAAGAGGGAGCGTGGCCTCACAATTTTCCAGTGGAGGGGAGCGGCTTTCGGACATGACGTGGGTTTCCCAACAGACAGGAACAGTGTCATGCGAATTCCAAGGCCAACCCGCTCAAAACTTATTTGATATCTCATGTTGGAAATCCTAAACCGACTCCACCAACGTCTTTTCCAATTCTCCCGGGAAAATTCGTTTTCCATTTCCCTCTTATCTCTCTCTCTCTCTTTCTCTCAGAGAGAGCGTTGACATTGACTACACCTGAGCTTTGAACACTCTGCAAAAATTTTCTCTTTATTTCTTGCAAATGTATTGCTTTGGTCTCGTGGCACTCTTCAAGGGGAACCGATTGTGAAGATGAAAAACCTTGCCCTACTCTTTTTTTTGCCGGCCAAACATAGATCTCAAAAGGAGGTACTTATTACTTTAGCATTTATTTTTGGGGCCATCACTATCGTAATCAACGGGGAAAATTGTTCAAAAAAACATTAAATTTATTATGCTTTTGTTAATTCAGTCGTAAACTTTTTAATTTTATCAATTGAGTTAATGCGGCCGATTTTGGCCAAAAGCCGTTGATGTACTTGCCAGCTGTCCTGCGTGGCACGACCGACAATGAATGCGATGCCCTCGCTGGGCACGAGGATGCGTTGAAATTATCTACGTCAAGCTTCAATGTCGGCCGTACCACGTAGTATGGCCCTCGCCCACGTTAGAGGTTTCGGTCGAAATTGACCGGGTTAATTCAATTGGAAACACTTGTAAAGGTTTAGGATTCAATTGACAAAATTAAAAGATTTAGAACTGAATTAGTAAAAATGCAATATGTTTAAGACTTTTTGGACAATTTTCCTGCTATCAAACTTTCTATTGTAAAATGTTCGAAACCTTTCAAATTGGGTCTAGATTAGCATGAAAATTTATGTAATTTTTTTAAAATTTGCATAAGACAAAGCCTGTAGCAAGGGAATGTGTCCGGCATATATATGCAAGGCAGATGTACAACCGATGGGATCCGGATCACCTAACATTGGGGTTTTCATGACATGCTTGTCATTACCCAAATTCGATCGTCCAAATGAAAATGGGCGGCCAAGAATGGGCCACGTCATTTGTTGAGGGGGAGGAAAAAAATTGGGTGGGAAATTTTTTTGGGTTTGAAAAATTTTGAATTTCAACTCTCTCTCATGTCACGAAAACTCCAATGTCAGATGATCCAAATCCCTATCGATGTAGGGTTGTTATGCTAGACCGACATATTTTCCCGAGGAGCCGGTAAAAATTTGCCACAAAAAAAGGTTGGGGATAAGAAATGCTCAATTTTTTGTGTTCTTGTATGGTTAAGCGATTCTCTTCGGATAATTCATCCAATTCAAAGATAGCTATAATATTATGAAGTTCTTTGCAATGTGTAAAGCTTGCTTAACTCTTTGCCCAATTTCAAGTGTTGATTCGAGGTTTTATTCTGCAAGCAGTTCCATACGAGCAAGAAATTTCTTGCCCACTCTCGACGAGGGGCTTCGTTGCCCTCACCAGACTTGGGCCTCGCCCAATGGCCAACGAGGGTCGCCGGCTCTCGCCTGTGCCCAGTGACCTTTGCTGGACTTAAAAGGAAAAAATAAAATAAAATTCATATTTGTTTTTCTTAAACTTAGAAATGCTCAATTTTTTTTTGCTCTTGTATGGTTAAGCGATTCTCTTCGGATAATTCATCCAATTCAAAGATAGCTATAATATTATGAAGTTCTTTGTAATGTGTAAAGCTTGCTTAACTCTTTGCCCAGTTTCAAGTGTTGATTCGAGGTTTTATTCTGCAAGCAGTTCCATACGAGCAAGAAATTTCTTGCCCACTCTCGACGAGGGGCTTCGTTGCCCTCACCAGACTTGGGCCTCGCCCAATGGCCAACGAGGGTCGCCGGCTCTCGCCTGTGTCCAGTGACCTTTGCTGGATTTAAAAGGAAAAAATAAAATAAAATTCATATTTGTTTTTCTTAAACTAATAAAAAAAATGAAAAACATCAAATTTTTTCAAATTATAATAATTGTTGGACCAAAAAAAAATATAATAATTGTCCGCAATGATTTAGTAATATAGTTATTCAAAAGTTTATAAGAAATAAGTTACCCTAGATTGCATTAAATATTAAAATGTACTAATAATATAGATCATGTATATGTCGAGTATGGATCAAGAAATTTGCACTATATATAAATGGGTCATAAAGGTGTTAATGGGTCAATTTGGATCGAATTATTTATGACCAACCCGACACACCCGTTTAACAAGTCTAATAAGAAGTCAATTAATGTTGGACGAGGATCTATTGTTTTTCATTCTATTCATAGTACATTCTTTGATAAGCTTTTCTCTAGCACTAAAAGAAGTGGGAAAGGACTTTCTTTCTTCGGATTCTTTCTATTTGGAGTAAAAAGAGTTCGTTTTTCCTAATCCTGTCTTTAGTTCTCAAATCGAGCGTGTCTTGAATCATGACGGAAACGTCAACAAGCAAAGCACAAACCAACAACAATGCAAGTCATATAAGGGGATAATTACCAAAAAAAAGTCCATTTAGTCATAAACCTATTATTTGAGTAATTGACCGAAAGAATTAAATTGGCTGTTTGTTAAAGGATTTAGGATTAGTTTGACAAATCATTAAAAAATTTAGGACTGAATTTGCAAGTTGTAAAAAGGCTTAAGACTAAATTGACACAATCGAAAGGTTTAGAACTGAATTGACACAAGTGCAATAGGATTAAGACTTTTTCGACAATTTTCCCTATATATATAGAAGTACAATTCGCAGCTAAGTTAGAGATGCAAAATTTGTTCAGGTCTTCATTTCACTATTCGTGATCACTTTGATTGAAGGAGTCCCAAGCACATAAGCTATTTAATCCAAAAACTAGAGCAGCATTTAGCGAAATCTTAACATATTTGTCATAATTATACAAACGTCGCATGGAAGCTACAAAAATTTAAGAAAAAGCTGCATTTGGCTTTCTTTTTTCTAGTCAGATACAGAATCAATCTCCAAACTTCCAGGAAATGCATGTCGACCGCATTTGAACGTTGAAAACAAGATATTCGAACAAAAATATGAGAACAATTATACAGCATGCCCCGTAAAAGCTACAAAATCTTCAAGAAAAGAGCTGGCATTTGCTTCCCATTTTTATTCAGAATCGGAATCTGGATCCACAGAAGATCTCACACTTCTGTGCCTATTTTCCAGATATTCGCTACCTTCATCATCTTCATCTTTCTTCTCACTTACTATGCCTGTATGTCAATGAGCGTTTAATTATCAAATTCACATGCGTGTGCTTGCACGCTCTTGCGTGTGTGCGTGCATGAGAGAGAGAGAGAGAGAGAGAGAGAGAGAGAGAGAGAGAGAGAGAGAGAGACCTTTCTTCAGCAGAAGAGCCTCCAGTGCCCTTGCAGAAAAATCGTCTTTCCCTCCAAGATCTTGAAATCCCACTAGTCTATCTACTGCGATCCCTTTCCTGAAATGAGAACAAAAGAAAATCTTGAGCTTAACATTTCATCTTAAGGGGAAGTTCTTCATCAACAGAGTTACTTTGGATCACGTCATGCTTCAATGTCACGGGACTCTGACAAACTAGTGAACAATAAATTTCCAAAATCGAGGCAAACAAGTTGCACACACTGATGAACAATGACTACATACATTGCAGAAATATATTACTAAGCCCTGACCTGAAAAGTATTACACAGGGCAGTGTCTTGACTCCTAGTTTCGTCACGAAAAAGGGCGCATTCTGCATCACAGCTAACAGCAGCAATTAGCACTCTCATTTTCATTGCTTTGGGATAACTTCTAGCAAATGTCAACTAACCTCTGCGTCGAGCTTGATGAACTTGGTATCCAAATGCTTTGAAGCAAGTGTCTTCAGATGCTTATCCATTATTCTGTGAAGGCATTACCCAAGTATAAACACGTGCACAGTTGATCACCAAGCAAACACCAAGACTAAAATCTTGCAAGTGAGGAATAATATTCTAGTGAAATTACTTGCAACGATAAAACTCTCGATGATAGAAGTGACAGATAGCTTTTTCACTTCCAGTGACTTCACCCAAGAAATCACCCTCGGTTATCTCCCTGTATTCGCCATGTCCCTGCCGCTTCAATGCTTGGCGCTTCTCAGCCTCTTTCTGTTCAACCAGAATAGAAAAGCAAACAGTGAAACTGACAAACCTACCAC
This sequence comes from Rhodomyrtus psidioides, assembly GCA_021437785.1. Classification (NCBI taxonomy): domain Eukaryota; kingdom Viridiplantae; phylum Streptophyta; class Magnoliopsida; order Myrtales; family Myrtaceae; genus Rhodomyrtus; species Rhodomyrtus psidioides. The sequence goes on along the minus strand of JAILYB010000040.1, from coordinate 2,651,639 downwards.
CGATATATCATATTTACAACTCACAAGTAGGAAACCGTTCTCACCTTGAGCGCTGCAATCCGATCAGCATGCAATTTTTCCAGTTCAGGATCCTGTCATCATAAAGCGACACTAAATTGCATAGTAGAAACAATGGTGCAAGCACATGCCTACGAATTTACACGTAAAGGATTGTAACAGAAGATGCTGACTTACATCCATCAACTCATCAAGATCAACCTCCAGGTTGGTAGAAGTGGAAGTTTGAGCTTTTTGTTGGGCTAGTACCTCCTTTGAAAATCAGTAGATGGTCAAGCCAAACACGGAGAAAAAAGAATGTACAAAAGGCTAGAGATGACACTTGAACTTTCAAAGGCTTTCACAGAAAACAGGAAGATGGAAAATCAATCAAATCTAGCTGATAATGTAAGTTGCGCAATCGAATCCAATCTCGACAGCCACTACATCAAAAGCAGCAGTCCCAGCAACAGCAAGGTATAGTCATTGAAAATTTCCCAGCTTTCGACAACTTTGGAACACAGAACTAAAAATCTCAACAGCCCAGATAATTAAATGAATAGAACAACAAAAGAAAATGAACCCAACGCCAGAAAATTCAAAAAAAAAAAAATACCTTTTGATAATCGCGAGCAGCGGCAGCCATCACATTCCCAAATGCTAAATTGGAGAGAGTGGATTTAACTGAATCTGGGTCCATCTCGTATCTTTCTCGCCTTCTCGTCTCTCTGAAACCTGAATCGAATCGACACTGATTGAACGAACGGGAAAGAGAAATTACACAAAGCTAAAAAACAAATCGCAAGAGCAGGATCATTCGAAGCCTCGAAAATGAAGGTAGATTGTGTTCGTACCAACCCGCGAGCTGGATCGGTTGAATCGGGACCGCTCGTTTCTGCAACAGGTTTTGAGATCGACGGCAGAGCAGAAGGAAAACTACGAATTTCGAAAACCTTGTTCACGCGAGAACGAAAAGCGGAAAATCACAGCGAACTGATTGGCGAATGGCGAGAACCGGAGACGTGAGAAGGAAATAAGGGCCGGTTCGGATCGGAACGGCTCGGCCCGTTGTCGAGGCCTCAATGTAGAATCACGTCAGGCCGTTTGCACGCTCTGGTTTATGAATGGGCCAGGCCCAATTATATATATATATATTAAAGAATCTTCTACTATTTTTCTTTCTGGTTTTTCTGGTTTAGAAGGGTGTGTATTTCAACTTCCAAGAGTTTTAATTGCGTCTGATAATCCTTGGTACACATCACTTAATTAGCTATTAGCTAATATAAGTGAAAAAAAACACATTATTTAAGTTCAGAGAGACATGACATGATATGTATAGATGGGATCAACATCACAATGGTTCAATTGAGATTAGTAATGATAATGGTGAATTACTGTCGGCGGCGGCGGCGGCAGTTGAAGTGATGCCTCGATGTTGGCGAAGAGTGACGGTACCGGTCCAAATAAAGTATGGTGAAAGGTGTCGATCGCAAGGGTCATAGTTGTTAACATAGAGGGATTTGGAAGAAAAAACGTATTCCTCAATTTTCTGTATATCTTATTCATTTCTTTTACAATGACCTAATAAAGGAAAGAATCCTAAAAGATATATCATCTAATATAGTTAATTATAATCCTTCAATCTCGCTAATTACAATTCATACATATCTTTTACAACTCATTCTAACACTCCCCCTTAAGTTGATGCATAGATGTCGTGAATGCCCAGCTTGCCAAATGAGTTGTAGTAGATCTTGCTTGATACTGCCTTCGTTAAAATATTTGCCAACTGATCTTCAGATCGAAGAAATGGAAATTGAATCACTTTGTTATCCACGTTTTGCTTGATAAATGATGCTCCACTTCAATATATTTGGTACGGTCATGCTGAACTGAATTATGTGAGATATCAATTGTTGCTTTGTTATCACAAAACAACTTCATCTCGGTTCTCGGAGCGAACCTAATATATGACATTAATTTCTTTAGGCATAGGAGCTCACACAACCCTTTGGTCATCCCTCTAAATTCGACCTCTACACTTGATAATGCCACCACATTCTGTTTCTTGCTTCTCCAAGTAACTAAGTTTCCTCCCACGAAAGTGAAGTATCCTGATGTTGATCTTCGGTCATAGGCATTCTCGGCCCAGTCTGCATAAGTAAACCCTTCAATCTCAAGGTGATCCCTTTTTAAGAATCTCAAACCTCGATGTGGAAAAGACTTCAAGTAGCGAAGTATACGCATCACTGCATTCATATGACCTTCACTCGGGGCATGCATGAATTGACTAATAATACTCACTGCATATGCAATGTTAGGACGCATATGCGATAAGTAAATTAGTTTGCTAACTAACCTTTGATAACTTTCTTTGTTCGTTGGCGCTTGATTTGGATACTCTCCAAGTCTATGGTTCTGAATAATTGATGTGTCTGCAGGTTTGCAATGCAACATTCCTAACTCTGCCAATAAATCTAGCACATATTTCTTTTGTGAGAGAAATATTCCCCATGTCGGCTTTGCTGCTTCAATACCTAGAAAGTATTTTAATCCCCTAAGATTTTTCATCTCAAACTCTTCAGAAAGTTTTTTTTTTAGCGTAAATATTTCTGTCAAATCATCTCTAGTAATAATCATATCATCAACATAGATAATCAACGTTGTTACCTTCCCTTGATGTCGTTTCAGAAACAATGTGTGATCCGAGTCACTTTGGGAATATCCATATCTCTTCATTGCCAAAGTGAACCGGCCAAACCACGCTCGTGGAGACTGTTTCAGACCATACAATATCGTTTTAACTTACACACCGTCGTAGGTTGTAAGGATGAATTATAATCTAGTGGAACATCCATATAAATCTATTCTTCAAGATCGCCATGAAGAAATGTATTCTTGATATCATATTGGTGTAATGGCTAGTCTAAATTAGCGGCAAGAGACAATAAGACTCGCACAGTATTAAGTTTAGCAACAGGAGAAAATGTCTCATGACAGTCAATCTCGTAAGTTTGCTTATACCCCTTCACTACCAATATTGCCTTATACTTTTCAATGGATCCATCTGCTTTGTACTTCATAGAGAAGACCCACTTACATCCCACAGTCTTCTTTCTCTCGAACAAATTCACCATCTTCCAAGTCTCATTTTCTCCAAAACAACCATCTCCTCCTCTATCGCTTGAACCCGTTTGGGATCCTTTAGAGCATCATGCACCCCTTTTGGAAGACGAACTGCAGAAACGTTCACTACAAACGCCTTTAATGAGTCTGACAACCTTTTGGTTGACATATAATTTGCAATGAGATATATAGATTTCTTCTCTTCAGCATCCGGTGAATATATATTTGGGGGCTTGCATCGATTGTGCCTAGCAAGCAATTTATATCTCACAAAATTATTAAGCTCATCAAAGACACAAGAAAGAATAGGAAATGTTACTTCAAGAATATTCTTAGGGGTTGGGTCAGGTACTGGAGAAGAGGGGAGCTGTTCTTCATGATTCTGCTCATATAGGAGTTGGTTTTGCACAGTATCAGACGATACCCCCTCAGATGATGTAGTCTCAGACGATACCCCCTCATATGATGCCTTTTTCACTCTCTCAGATGATGGCTCCCTTAGACGACGCTCCCTCAGACGATACCTTCTCTACTCCTTCGGATAATATACTACCAGAAAACTCCCACCAATTAGTCCTTTCTATTTGCGATACCCCTTCTGATGTGTGTCATAACCCAAGAACAAGTATCGCCGTGCACATGGATCAAGTTTTGTCATCTGATTCTTCAGAATGTGAACAAATGCAACACACCCATACACTAGAGAAGGAATGGTTAGAATAGATGGTAAAGGAACATATGTAGACAAGGTATGCAATGGTGTTTGGAAATTTAATACTTTAGACGGCATCCGACTGAGAAGATGGACAGCTGTAATCACAGCATTGTTGTGACATTCCGAATTCCAACTCCTCTCGAGACTATGGAATGGAAGGATATCAATCTGTGTATTTCAGTGGTATCTCGCTCGGAGTAGGCCACTCTCGAGTTAACTGACCGAAAGGGAAAGACTAACGCGAAGTCGGGTACGTGGACCTGGGGAATTTGAATGAGGAATGACACTTTGACCATAAAGATTGTCGAGAGAATATTTTGGGCCAGCAGAGATCGATCTAGAAACGATCATGTGATGCTTTGCTAGCGTTATACGGTTGGGACGCGGGTGATTCCGCTTAACCAATGTATAATTTACAAAAATTCCCTAAATCGGATTTTGATGATCAGGACCGCAGGAACTAGCGATAAACCCTCGTAATCACATGACAACCAAAGTCGCCATGACTTGAGAAATCCTAATGTCGATACGCGTAACGCCTGCAAGAGTCGCCCGTTAGTTTGAGATAAACTGGAATTATAGTCGACGAGAACTTAACATGAATTTGACCTCATAATTGTGCATCGGACATTGAGGAATTCCAACATTGGAAGAGAATTGAACGTCGCCTCCTCAAGGGTAATTAAGATTTGAAAAGTGAAATTTGGACTAAAGGCGAAAAATTACCCATTTTGGCCCTCAAAGGACATTCTTTCTCTTGAAAACAAGCAAGGGCAATATGGTCTTTTGTTCCTCCCCTATATGGCCGAACAAATGGGGGTATAATGGTCAATTTATTTCTAGATTTTTATGTGCAAAAAGACAAGTGTCATTAGGTGGTTTAAAGAGGACACCTAGGCTAGATTAGATATATAAGAGCATTAAATGGGTGTCAAATCCTCACCTAATCTCTTTCTCTCCATTGGATTGCAAGAGAATCCATCTTCTTCTTCTTCTTCTTTCTTCATTTGGCCGAAAATCACCACTCTCTCCCTCAATCTCTCTCTCGCTCAGATTTTTCTCTCGCTGCCCTTCCCGTCGCCGCTCACTGTTTCGGTCATAACTTCCTCGTCCATCATCAGATGGAGATGAGCCACCCACCATTAGAAAGCTCTTTCTCTTTTCGTTCCAACAAGGTATTATGAGACAAAATCCACCCAACCATTTGTCCCATAGACCCGTTTGAGTGGGCAAAGGTCGCTGCTTGACCCTATTCCAACCCGAGGAGCTTCCAATTGGATTTTCGGGCTTGTTTTGGGTTGATTCTTGGTAAGACCATCTCTCAAGCCTTGTTAAGACATGTATAATTGCTTTTGTGGGATTTAGGATGGATTATAATTGGATTTAAGGGCTGATAGCTTGCTGTTCTTGACCGAACAAAATCGGATCAAGGTTGGATGTGTTGAACCGAGGAGCTTGCTGACTTCTTTGGCCGGTTTCCTTCATTGAAACTCTTGGTGAGTTGATTCTCGACCATAGTTCAAGGTGTTAAGAGGTTGATGATTATTCTAGGATTGGTTTTGTGCGTCTTATATGGCTTATTATGGGCGAAACTTGCTAGGACTCTTGCTGCCCTTGAGTGTCGCCAAGAAACTGATTTGATCAAAGACTTTAGCCACTGGTTTTGTAGGTGTCTTGACCTATCATCCTTGGTAAGCTGGCTCTTAATCTTAGCCTAATATGTTATGAGAAGGATGGTTGAGGATTCAATGAAGTTTGATGGATGTTTGTGGCCTAATTGTTTGAACCGAACAGATTGGGGTAAGCTGACTGAACCATGAAATTTAGGATTAATTTAAGGACTGATTTCGCTTGGAACAAAAGGTAGGATGTCCCTCAATCCTAGCTTGGGGTGTTAGTGAGCTATTGATTGGAGTTTGGGGTGAAATTGACGAAGTTTAGTGGTTGTTTCTTGCTTAGATTACCGAGAGGACAAATCTGTCCATTTGAGACCAATTTTGGCCGTGAGCTTTGTTGCTGTCTTTGGTAGACTTTTGCCGCTTAAATTGCCGGTAAGTTGATCCTAACCCTTTATTAGAAAGTTAGGTTACTAAGGGACGTCTTTGCTAAAGGAAATCAATGATTTACAAACCGGTTGAGGTTGAGGAACTTTGAAACCCGAATTCTGCCCTGTTTGGATTGAGTTGTGCTTGAGTGAATTTTGGTTTGAAATTTATGAAATCAAGGTTGATTTATGGAGTTCCAATATGGTCATGATGAATATTGGACCTTGAGTAAGCCATGTGGTAATTTCGATTTGAATTGAGTACTCTAAGTGGCATGGATTGTTAAATAGAGTCTTTAATTGAGATTTTGAAATCGTGACTTGCATCAATCATGACTTTTGTGAAATGGCCGTGTGAGGCTTGTGCTTGATTGATATTTTTATAATGTGGAATATATTTTGTCCAGTTGAGGGACGTTGAAAGGAAGGCCTCGAGTAGGCGATGAACTACTTGATTTCATGAGTTGTTCTTGAATGATGAATTTTGAGGCATGAATTGTTTTCTTTGAATAAAAATATGATGCTTTCTTTAATTGAAACTTTTATGAATAAAATGGCGTGTGGGATCGCCGAGGAAATGATATGTGCACTGGCGTGTGGGATTGCCAATGGCGTGTGGGATCGCCAGGAAAAATTATAAGTGCACTGGCGTGTGGATCGCCAAGGAATTATGAAATTTGGCCAATGTATTGGGAGGGAGTTACTCCCATTTGACCTGACGAGGTCGTGTGGCTAGAGAGTCTCATACTGACACGATTCATCTCCATTGAAAATGGGCGTCGAGAGTCGTATGGTGATCGAATCATCTCTAGGTCCGGATGCGAGAGTCTCATATGTACTGACGAATCATATTGTTGGCACCTGATTTTTGACCAAGTCTTTTTGCAATTATATTTCGAAAAATCACAAAAAATTCATAAAAGTCAAAAAATTACAAAATCAACTTTGGTGGCCTTGGCCAAGCCCAAGGAACCATTCTTGACCAAAAAATAATTTTTCATATTTTTCACATTTTTTAGTATTTTTAGAAAATATGAAAATACTAGAAAAATCAACAAAAATAGCATATGAGGTCAAAAAAATATGGAAAAATAGCCAATATTTTCCTTTTTAATCCCTTGCATTTTTGACCTCACAAAAAATCCAAAATCAGATTCAATTATAGGTGTTCCTTTGTAACCCGTACTATTGAATTTGAGAAAAAAATACCAATTGAGTCTTTTAATTTACAATTTTACCATTTTCTAGGATCTTGACATTCAATCTAATTTTCCCCTATTTCAATTTTACCTAATTGTTCGGACAAATTGTTCAATTGCAAACATAATTGCATTTTAGTCCTTGAATTTGAGCATAATTGAAATTACTTCCAATTCAAGGGCTATCATTACAAATTGAACATGCTACCCAATGGATTTCACCATTTTAAATCGATTGGAATAGGTGATTTGGCCCAATTTGATCATTTGAACCTTTAATTACATAGTTCCCCAATTTCCAATTAAATGAAAATTTGGGGTTTTTTTTTATAGAAATTGATGTAAACTTTTGGGCAAAACCACATTTCTAGATAAAATCCATGCTCTGGATTCGATTTTGAGGTTCAATTGCAAAATTTTCCCATTAATTTGGGCTTAATTTGGAAAATGGTAAGTCGGAACCTGTTCTGACCGGTCAGACCGCCGGTCAGACCGATCGAACCGGTTTGCTACAGTGTCATCGTCTTCCCTCAGAACCTGGGCAGATGAACAGTTCCAAGGGTGATTTCGATCCTCAAATTGAAGGCCAATTCGTGGATAATCGAGCACGCAATGGTGGGCGTATTGTTGCCTGTACTCCTACCTATCAATTAACACTGGTGGCGCCGCTCGACGTCGTCGGAGTAAAAGGCAATTGGCCGGTCAAGTTCTGAAGCTGCAAAAAGTCAACAAAAGCAAACACAGCTCAAATTCGTGCCAAATTCGCGTGAAATGAAGCCCGCCGGAGAACCAAACGGAGTTAGACGATTCACCCATCTTCCCCGACGCCGTTTGGACCTAAAATCACGTGATGGCACGTGCTATTCGAATCAGTTGACCGTCCCCGATTCGGCACCAAAACTCAAAGGGCTATATAAGCCTGTGGAGACTTTCAGTTGAGGAGGTTGGTCGATTCAGTTGGTGGAGGAGGAACAGAATCAAGAGAAAGGGAGAGAACGAGAGAGAGAGAGCTCCCCTCCATCGCCATTGTCGAGGGTAGAGCTCGGATTTGCAGAGCGCTGGTCTGGCCTTCTCAGGCCAAACCGAAGCTCTTCAAGATTGACAAAAGGACGCTCAAGCCCCTAGGAAGCGATCGCCATCGACCGCGAGCCCAAAACTGCCAAAACAGGTAATCCCGAACTTCGAGCTCAAGCTCTGGTCTTCAATGGCGAACCCTGATTTCGGTTTCAATCTTTGCGATTCCCGTGTGCGTTTCATCCCTTAGACATCACTGACCATCGTCACATATCTACTTTGCATTGATTTTGTTTGAAAAAATCGAATCGAGTCTCCCAACTCAACCTCCATGGTCGTCTACTGTTTATCTTCGCCTAGCCAAATCTAGGCCGAACGAGCTCAATCGGAGCTCGAGGTAAGCCTTCTGAATACTGAATGATGCTTCTGTGTTAATGAATTAGCCTAATATGCTATGAATCGCCTGATTAGAATACATGGGTGCGTACTGGTTCATGTTCGATCGCGTCTGATTCTGTGAATGGACTCGTGTGATCTTGCGATATGTTACGCGTGAAGCCTAGACGAGTCGATTGCTGCCGACCTCGCTCAAATCTGTTAAGGTCTCACTGTCGGATCATCGCCGGAGAGTCGTGGCCGTTCGTTCAGCAATGGTCGCGAGGTTGAAGACGAAGCAGACGTGGCGCGGTCAACGAGTCAAAAGCTTAGGTGGCAATCGGCCATTGGTCCACGTGTCAGTCCAGTCAGCTCGGCCGTTGGAGGTTGTTATTCGAATAGGTAGATCCAACGGCTGAGATTAATTGAGTCTAATAAATGGTGGCCGTCGGATTAGAATTTAGGATAATTCGAAAATGATTTTAATCTGAAAATAAAAATTGGTTGAAACGGCGCCGTATGGGTTAGTTAGTGGACGGCGTCGTTTAGGTTAATATGAATAGACGGTCTAGATCGAGTTTTGGGATCTAATCGTGGCCGTAGGTTTAAGTAGTATGATCAGACGGCCTTGATCGAGTCTTCGCCTAATCTGAACCGTAGGTTCCTTGCCTTAGATCCGGTCGTCCGTGCGTCAACATGTGGCAAAATCATAGCCATCGGTCTCCTTCGCTAGATCAAGCCTTCCGTAGCGTGACATGTGGCACAATCTAGGCCGTAGGTTCGAATTTGAGCGGGAATTGAAATTCGAGCGGGAGGAGGCCAAAGAGACGTCGTTTTAGGCGCGGGTCGCGCGGGCCCAGATCCGGGCCGGGCTGGTCGTGGGCCGGGTCACCCGACCCGGCCCGAATAACATTTTTTTAGTAATAAAAAAATGGGAAAATGATTTTAAAAAAAATAAAAAAATCAGAAAAATCCTAGAAAATCAAAAAAATGCTAGAAAATTCCAGAAAATTCCAAAAGAATGTGGAAAAATTGTGGAAAAATCCTAGACATTCTAGAAATCCCCAAAAATCTAGGATTGACCATAGACAACTGGTCAACCCTATTTTTGGGGTTTCTTATCCGTTCTTCCAAGACTTGACGATATTACCCTTTAGGGGTAAGTCGCCTTTGCTATGTATGCAAGATAAAATCGATAATGCCAAGGTAAGAATTAGGGTCGGGTAGGCGACCAATTCTTAAGTTTGAGTTTTCGAGTCCTGCCTCTTTTCTCAAAATGACGATTTTGCCCTTTAATGGGAAAATTGTCTTTCTTGTTCCAATCGAGTCCTGAAAATTGCTTAAAGTTAGGATTTGGGTCAGGTGGACGACCAGCCCTAATATTTAAGATTTTCAGTTCTCATCTTTATCCAAAATGACGACTTTACCCCTCCGAGGGTAAAATCACTTTTAAATTCGAGAAAAATCCAGGAAATTCCCAAAAAATAGGAAATGGATTGGATTGATGGCCAATTCTATTTCCTCTGTCTTTTGACTTCCCAATTCATCTAAAATGACAGATTTACCCTTTCGAGGTGAATTTTCCCGAATTGCTCAAAATTACGATTTTGCCCCTCATGGGCAAATCATGCCAAAATCATTCTTAAGCCTTGATTGATATTTCTCTAGGCTAATAGGGCCTCATTAGGGATGCCATGCTGATTTCATGTGTTTTATCCACATGTATTGAATCCTTGATTTGCGCATTTACCTTTAATGATTGTGAGTGATAGGGTAGCCATTCCCATCTGCATGAACTCCTAGATTTAGGATCTGTACCCCACTCATCTGTATGAAATCATAGGATCAGATAAACCATTCAGCTTCGGTACCGAAAGGGCGTCAACTCTGACAGTTGGCGTAACTAAGTCCCCGAACCCACTTCTCTGGTTTCCGCAGAATCGAATAGACCACTCCCAACTATTCGATAGGGTTTCCGATCGTACCCTCCACGAAACGATTGGTGGCGACTCCTTGGCATGTACACTTATCACATGTCACTAGACCACACTGAAGGTCAACCACGTATATCCAGCAGTTGCGATTTGGGTAATGGACCTTGGGAGGGGCCCGCGTCCGATCAGGTCAGCGATCGGGCGGCCCATTAACACTCCGCCGCCTCGAGAGGGTCGCGACAGACTGGCCACTCCGCTGGGGACTATTCTAACCCAGAATCTCTGGTTACTAATTCTAGAGGACTTGAGCCGATTAAAAAAAAGTTGTGTGGTTTATCTGACCTTGTTTTCTGTAGATGCTCTCGAAGGTGAGGTACGTACGCTAACCATTGTGTTAGATGTTTTTGCAGATTGGAGAAATAAGGGGTCGAGTGATTGTTGACATTTTTTCCTACAGGTTGGAGTTGGGAATGTATGTTTATTTTTATGCACATACTGAAGCGGTGTTTTGATACAAACTGCTGTGCATGACTTTGCATTGTGATGATCACGACACATTGCACACACTGGCGGTCAAACCCCGACTGCAAACCACCCCTAGGTTATCTTAGATAGGGAAATGATGTGAAAGGATCTCGTGTTTGATGGCACTTGAGACTTTCATGTTCGTTCCCGCTCACAATCCAAATTGGCGATATCTAGCCCTCTTGGGTAGGTACTCTTGAGGAGGAATCTGCCATATTTGGATCGTGAGAGCCTGAGCCGTAGGTTCCTCACCTGATTTTTTGATTTTTAGAAGTGTACCCACTTGTCTCATGCGCGTGTCTATGAATGGTTGGTATACCTAAAACCATCCATTGATACAGGGGGACATTCCACATTCCCCCAAATATGGTTGGTAAGGCATTTATTTCCAATGTACTTTATTATTCCCTGCTCTATAATATGACTCATACATTACATACATTCATATGCATTCGCATCATAAAAATCACTCAACTGACCAATTGAAACAACGATGGTAATAGGGTAGGATGTCGCTGTTCCCTAAGAGTTCGACAGAATTGGTGATCTTCGAGTACTTAAGGAAAGTCACTCGCCCTGGACCAAACACAAGGCTACAATTCACCAGATTCATGCATGGTCGGGAACTGACTGGACGTAAGCTAGGATATGCGGAAGATTGTCAAATCCGCTACTACGTCGATAACCTTAGATTCAAGCGACAAGCAGACGAGATGTTTAAGAATTATCTGGAGATGAAGAGACAGCGTCACAACCAGTTGGCCAGGGAGGAATATGCCCGTCGGAAGGCTGAACTACTAACCAAAGAAAGTGTACCTGTGATCACTTTTTGGGGAAAAAGAAGACGTCCTGCTACCAAGACAAAGCCAAAGCGTATCACACTCAAGAAGGTGAAACCCGAGAAGGCTCCTGAAGTCGTCACACCATGGACCAGAGAATGGCCAGAGGAGCTACGACCTTTTGACCAGAACATGGAAGATAACTCCCCTACACTTGATTGAAGGAGAGTTCCCGACTGACTGTCAAGAGTGATTTAGATCCTCACATTCCATAGGCCTTTTATGGCTTTCTTGTTTGAAGAATCTTTCCCTACCCTTTTTTCATTAGGCATCCTGATTGTAATAAAAGTTCATCCCACTTTGTTCATTTGATGTATTGACCAATGGAATGTGACATTGCTGTTTCCTCTAGTCACTGAGTGAACCTGACTAAATTGCATAATTCACTTCCCTGAAATTCAAGTTAGGCTTTAAGTCAGGCCTTCGAGACCTGAAAAAGGTCCTAATTTCCATTTCTTCAAAATGAACTATGCAATTAAGTTGGCCCATGCATATCTCATGGCATCTGCATAATCATGTCTTTAAAGTAATTTCCGACGATTGACTTTTAAAAATCATTTGCAAATTTTAGACTTGATGGGAAAGAATGATATTCAAGTGTTCAAAATTCCCCGGGACGAACTCCAATCATGGTGGGATAGCATGGGCGAAGCCAGCCAGAAGTATGCTGAATCCCGACTAGGATACCTGTTAGACCTGCTAAAGGTTGAGTGTCCACCTGCCTTTATCCAAGCCATGACGCTCTATTGGGATCCTACCACCGCTACATTTTCATGGAAGGACTGGAGATTACCCCCACTATCGAGGAGTACATTGCCGTCATCGGAGTTGAGTTCACTCACACACTTGTTCGACCCCCCATAGGATTTGAACCCCTAAGTCAGGTGGCTGAATTCCTTGACACAAGCCTAAGCGAAGTCAAAGCAGATGCAAAAAGTAATTCTGGACGAATCTCCCTATCTTTCCTTATAGACCGATTTTCCCGCCTCCCTGCTGCTAAAGGGACCAAATCCGGTAGAGCCTTTGTCTTGGCATTCTTCAGCTTTATGCTGTTCCCAATCTCATCTGTCACCTTCGACCCTATCATGGCTATAGTAGCCAGACAAGTCTGCTGTGGGTGGGATTACTCAAACATAATCCTTGTCGAAACCTTCCTTTCCTTAAATCACTTCAAGAAAAATAAAAAGGGAATCTTTAGAGCCTCTAGTGATCTTTTGTATCTATGGTTCACATCCCATATCAGACAATTCCACATCCGCATGGGTTTCGCTGAAATCAGCCCTGATGCACATCCTCTTAAAACCTTTGTCAGAACACATACACGTATTCCTAAGTTCAACTTCGTAGAGTGGAAAAACTTCCTTAAAGTTCTAAGGCCCGAACAACTCCGATGGCGGCTAAGGTTACCAACGCTGGGCAAAGTCAGATTGGCCTGCGATGACAAAGGTCCAGTCCCCTTGCTAGGATTCACGGGCGCTACCGCATACTATCCAAAGAGGGTGATCCGACAGTTTGTGGCACTACAGGAGATCCCTTCTCCACCACAACATGGTATCTTTTCTTTTGACATATCGAGCAAGACTCTCATGGAGGAGGAGAAGAAACAGTTTGAAGCCAATGTGACATCCATCATCCGCTCCTTGAAGAATCCGCAAGGCGAAGAAATAAGTTGGCCAGAAAACATGACTCGTGAAGAAAACATTCATAGAGCCACTGCAGAATACATTCAACACTTTAAAGCGACCAGACGGAGCCTTGTCGAGCCATACGTACCCGAATACATCGTACCATATATACTTGGAATAGAGCCGTACGTACCCGAAGACATGGGACCGCTGCCATATTCAGAGGATGAGGAGCCCCGGACTGAAGAAGGGAATCCATACTGGGATGATGAGGATACCTTAGACCTCAAGCGTCCTAGACTTGAATAGACTATTCTATCAAGTGTACAATAAGCAAACATTGTGACGCCTTCTCATACATTCTCATTTCTGTGTGATGCTATTTTAAACACATGAGCATAAATGTGAACATGTTTTGCGAATACATAAAAACTATCGTCCGAAATTACGCTTCTTTTAATTTCATGAATTCTTGTCGGAAAATGATTAAAAGAACTACTTACATGAGGCTAAGGCTCACGAGGTAGCCCTTTTTCCCATCTACCGACAAGAAGCATGCAACTAAAAGAATTAACTGCTTCTTTTTGGCAAAGACAAAAGAAATACTCACTGGGAATCCTTCTGAAACAGGTACACTCTCATCACGGAATTACCAACACATCGTTTCCGAACTCGCCTTAAGACAAGAATGGAGCAACAAGAATTGACTCCGCGTGTGGGCATGCTGGAATCTCAGATGACCGCCCTAGCAACTATGATGGCAGACATCAAGGCAATGCTGGAAGCTACCCAAGCTAAACAAACAACGAGTCATAACCAGAGCAACGCAGGTCCTTCTTTTGTACCTGATACAGCATATAAGGAGGTGACGAGAGATACTCAACATGCAGAGGAGAACATCCATGAACCAAATAGCCGGCCACAACAAAAGGCATCGCTTGTTGTTATCAACCTCGAGAAGGAAGAGAAGGGGAAGCAGACTGTGAAAATTGAAGCAGAGGCTAAAAGGTTAGCCAAGATCGAGGAGTGCTTGAGCAGCCAAGGTTACGAGTTAGCTCGCTTCGACAAAATATCTCCTTTTGCTAAGGTAGAGACTCCTCCTGACTATAAGGAGTCGGAGTTCGTAAGAAAATATAACGGGACAGGCTGTCCCCGTGCCCACCTCAAGTATTACCTGCGCAAGATGGCACACTATTAGGATTATATTCCACTGTTGATGAACACGTTCCAAGAGAGTTTGGTTGGCGCCGCTCTGGCTTGGTTCATAGAGTTAGACCTAGAAGATTATGATGGCTGGGAGGATCTTGCAGAAGACTTCCTCAGACAGTACAAGTTCAACACGGCTACAGCCCCAACAAGAAAGGATCTTCTACAAACTTCAAAGGCGAGAGGCGAATCAATCAGGACATATGCCCAGAGATGGCGAGCCTTGGCTACCCAAGTAAAGCCGTCAATCCCAGAAGAGGAGCTGATCGACTTATTCCTAAAAGCGCTCCCCTACGAGTACTTTGACAGGCTGAACACTTCCGGATGTCAAACATTTGCACACTTGATAAAGGTTGCTGAAAGGCTAGAATGGGCTTTGAGAGAAAGAAGGCCTCATGAAGCTTCTACTAGGAAGCAGTATCCCTTGAAAAAGGAGAGAGAAGCCGGACTTGACATAGCGTTTATACCGGATCCCCACAAGCCCAAGCCATTTGGCAATTCCAATCAGACCAAAGGAGGATTGTCCTGGTCGGCACCAAAAGTACAAGAGCCCAGAAGAAGGCAACCTCAGAAGCAATTTTCTCAGCTCCCAAGGCCTTTATCCAAGTTGCTCCTGTTGACACCTGATTTTTAACCATATGTTATTACGATTTTTATTTTTAAAAATTAATTAAAAATATCAAAAAAAGGTCGTAAAATCACAAAATCAACTTTGGAAGCCTTGGTTTACCTTAGGAACCAATTTTGAACAAAAAATATTTTTCGGTATTATAATTTTATTTTATTTTATTTTATTTTATTTTATTTTAACTAAAGGGAAATGTGTGAAACATCATCATTTAAAGGAAAAAGAAAAAGAAAAAAAGTGTATGTTTAATTAAGGATTTCGTCTCTCCTTTTTATTTTTTTTATTTTATTTTCCCTCTCTCTCCTTTTCACTATTATTATTATTATTATTAGCTTATTTTATTTTGCTTATTTTCCTTTTCTCTCCACCGCCGCTCCCTCTCTCTTCCCTGCTTCTTTTTTCCACGACACCATGGCCCGCTCGCGCTTCTGCTTAGTCTTCCATTATTTTAGTTAAAAAAAAAAACACCCCTAGCGACCACAAAAAAAAGGAGACCACCCCTTCCTCCAGAGGGCTCACCTGTCACTGCCACCATGGTGACCAGCTCGCCATCGTAGATTGCCTGGGACACACAGGGAACTGAACGGAGAGAGAGAGGAAGGGAGGAGAGGAACCGAGTTTCGGAAGCTCGACCCCGACATGGAGCCGGCTCGAGCTTGAGCCGAGGCGAAGCGTGAGCAGCCGCGGCACACGAGCAGGTTTAAGCGAGTCCAGGCGAGCCGTCATGGTTGTTCCCGTTGGTGTCCAAAGTTGACGAACGTGACCGGTCGATGCTCAGGAGGTCCGGTTTGAGTGCCGCATGGGACATGAACAAAGACGAGCGCGGCTAGCACAGTAGGTCGAGGACGTGGAGGTCATGTTTGAGCATGAGCCCGGCGGGACAGAGCGAGGCGATCCCGGTATGTTTTCTTTTTCGAACGCGAGTATGTCCTGGGGCGACTCGAGTCGGCAGTGAAATAGACCTTGGTGTCGTGATCCCGGCGCTCGGTGGTGAGCATGGGTCGGCCTTCCGAGGTCCGACGTTTGTACTCGATGGCAGCATGGTGAGAGAGTCCTGACGGAGTGGTGACACGAGTGAATCCCATGCCGCAGAAGCGAGACAAGCTGGACGAGGTGCGGCTCGTGAACAGGTCCTGGTGTTGACGGCTCGCTGGCGAACGGGCAGACCCGCATTTCTGACGAGCAAGTCCAGGCGAGCAGAGTATGGTGGCGCCCGGAGGTGACGAAGAGTTGGACACCAGGGAAGCCCGACTGCCGCCGTTATCCGAGAGGACATGATAATGAGTCTGGACGTGAGCTCGGGTCAGTGACGACGAGTGCGTGACGCGGTACACAATCTCGGGCCGGCGATGGGGCTAGCGTGCCCAAGCCGAGGCGAGGCTCCGCGGTGGTGCTCCGGCGTAGGGGGACCGAGAGGCTGAACCAGAGCTCCGTCCGAGCGAGACCCGGTAGCGGTGGGACGAGCAAGTCCAAGCGGCACGGCGGCGAAGCATTCGGAGATCATTGAAGCGTTCGGAGATCGTTGGCGTCGGAAGTGCAGAGGCGCCGCGAAGAAGATGATGAACAGGAACAGTCCAGCCTTTTCGCTCTTGGTCTTTTCGTCTGGGCTGGTCGGTTGGGCTAAGGAGGGAAATGAAGGCTTTTGGGCTTGGGTGACTTTGTTCAAGAGTGGTTGTTTTGGGCGTGAGCGAGCTTGGGCCAAAAGGTGGGCTTGACTTCTTTGTGTTGCCGAGTCATGTTCGGGTTCTCTCTCTCGGGCCGGATTAGGTCCAGCGACCGGATCCAGGCCCGGGCCCGAGAACCCGACCCGGGCCCGGTTCTATTTCATTAATTAATAATTAAAAAAAATTAATTAAAAATAAAATAAAAAAAATCCCAAAATGTCAAAAAAAATAAGAAATAGGTAGAAAGCGCATCTATTTGCTTATATTGTTCAAATAGGCTTTTTATGATTATTGATGTGTCTTCCATGTTTAATTCGTATGACTCAGTTTTAATTTTGCATGTGAATGACTAAATATTATGCCTATTTCAATAGGTAAAATTCGCACAGTAATTAGAGTTTAATTTGAGTTGCTCGTTTTAGCCTTTAATTGCCTGCACTTCACTGCTTCCCTATTTTGAATGACTGCATGTGCTTCCGACGTAACGGCCCACAATGATGCCCATGGAGATGGTGGACCATTGGAGGCTTGGTGATTGAAGACTGATGTCCAATCAGGTCAGAGTTAGTTTCTTTAAATATTGTCATTATAGATTTGATCTGCATGTATTTATTTCAATTCAGTGATTAGCTTAGCTTATTTATTTGGTTAAGTGTGGTATGTTGTCAAAGAAAATAATAGTGTTAATAAATAAATAATAAAAAAATATTAATAATAAAAAATTCAAAAATTCAATAAAAAAAAATAGAAAATCATAAAAAAATTCATAAAATTCAGAAAAATTCTAAAAAAATTCCAGAAAATAGGAAATGGCCACATTCAACTGGTCACGACCTTTTTCGGGTCTTTTGACCCCCGATCTTTCCAAAAATGACGGTTTTGCCCTTCTGGCAAACCGTTTTTCAAAAAAAAAAATTCTAAAAAAATCCAGGAAAATCCCCAAAAAAATAGGAAATGGCCACAAACAACTGGCCAAGACTCATTCCGGGTGTTTTGAACC
Organism: Rhodomyrtus psidioides; assembly: GCA_021437785.1. Lineage (NCBI taxonomy): Eukaryota > Viridiplantae > Streptophyta > Magnoliopsida > Myrtales > Myrtaceae > Rhodomyrtus > Rhodomyrtus psidioides. Next base: position 2,633,748 of record JAILYB010000040.1, on the reverse strand, counting down.
CCGACCCTTCTTAAAATGACGATTTCGCCCTTTGGGCGAATCGTCTTCCGAAAATTGATTGTGATTGATAGGAATAGTCGTCCAATCTGCATGAAACCCTGAATCAAACATACCTCACCCGAACTTGCGCCTGCATGAACTCTTAGCTAGGAATATCACTTGCGTTAGGTACCGAAAGGGCGTTGGTAATGACACCAGCGTAACCAAGTCCCCGAACCCAAAATCTCTGGTTCCGCAGAACTGATCGATCTCTCCCAATCGGTCAGTAAGGTTTCCGGTCTACCCTCCAAGAAAGACCGGTGGCGACTCCAAATGCATGCACAAGTTGTACATGCCACCACGACCACACTGAAGGTCGAAAGCGATCGACTCTTATCGTCGAATCCTTCGAAGAATACTCCCGCCGCGATTTGGTATGGGCCTGGGAGGACCCGCGCCGATCCAAGGGCCCACGATCGGTAATCCATTAGCCGCGTCCGCTTGCGGACGGGTCGCGACAGCTCCTAGTGCTGCTAGAGCAACGCCTGGTGGCAAAAGAACTGCCTAGGGCAAACCCTGTCAAATATCCTGGCTTTGATGAGAACCAAACCTGTATCTACCACATGGGCGAAAGAGGGTATAATGTGGACAACTGCTATATCCTCAAGCTGAAGGTGCAAGCTCTAATTGACAGTCAAATTCTGAAGTTTGACAATATGGCCCCAAATGTACAAGAAAACCTACTTCCGGATCATCAAGCAGTAGGAGCAATATTTGCTGAAGTGGAGGAAGACTGCCTTAAGCTGAAGGTAGACGTACCTAAGCTGACCAATTTGCTAACAGTCGCTTCATCAAACCCAAAAGCAGGAAAGATCTCTGTTGACGAAAAGAAGCTATGTATCGCCAAAATGATGAACTTAGGGATAATGTCCAATATTGCTAATGAAGAATTCGAAGGAGTTGAAGCTTCTTTATCTTTGGGAGGAAGCTACTTCATGATCACAATAGAGAGGGATAGCACCTGGGACATCCCACACGAGAATCTGGTAGATAGTCTTGAGCCGTTCACTCAGTCAGAAGAAGAATTCGAAAAGGACGAACTAGAAGCCAAAAGGCGAAGTCAAGCGGACCGCAAATTTATGGCCAAAGCGCTTGAAAAGGGCGAAATTATAGACAACCTTGGTCAAGATTCTGGGGGGTACAACTTCAAAGTGAAATATTCAGCCCCTCCCAACTTTTATCAGAAAATTGAGGATATCATACTAGACGGATGGGGAGGTATGGATGATCTCTCTCAACCAGAGACCTCGAAGGACGTAGAAAAACTTCTTTCAAAAGGGCTTGACGACACCGTATCAATAGTAGAAGTCGCTACGACAGTGGTAATCAGATTGGAAGAACTTGATAGCATGAGCGGGGTGAAAGACTACCTAGTCAAGCCTGTTGTGATTCAACTTCCGCAAGAAGAAGCAGACAACATGACTGAATCGGAGACGTCTTATCAGGCAACTGTAACTATAGAAGTCCCCCCCGTAGAAGAATACGATCCTAAAGCAGTCCATTGGGACTATGGGACTAAAGAAGTAGACGCAGTAATGAGGTCTGGATGGTTTTATGCCCCTAGGGAGGGCGAATCCGAAAAAAAGGAAGTCTCAAAGGAAGACGCCGAAAAGCTCATATCAATCATCAAAACCAGCAAGTTCGAAGTAATAGAGCAGCTGAGGAAGATGCCGGCTCAAATATCATTGCTAGATTTATTCATCAACTCAGAGAAGCATAAGAACGCACTGTTGAAAATACTCAACGAAGTACATGTCCCTGAGTCAATTAACGAGGTACAATTGGGGGACTTTGTGGGGGCAATCCTTTTAAAAGACCAGTTGAACTTCTCTGACGAGGACTTCCCCATGGAAGGAAGAGGGCACAACAAGGCCTTATATGTCTCTGCGCAATGTAACGGGAAGAGAGTGGCACATGTATTAATCGACAATGGATCAGCCTTCAATATTTGCCCTTTGGCTACCCTAAGAAGTTTGGGAATCAATGAGGAAACGATTAAGGCATCCAAAACGGCCGTGAGGGCTTTCGACGGAATGAAGAAGACTGTGGTGGGTGAGATTGAGCTGGACGTATTCATTGGCCCGACAAAATTCTCTATAAGCTTCCAAGTAATGGATCTGCCCAGTGCATTCGGATTCTTGCTGGGAAGGCCTTGGATCCATACAGCAGGGGCTGTTCCTTCAAGCTTGCATCAAAAAGTACGCTTTGTAGTGGATGGGAAGGTGATTACCATATATGGAGAAGTCGACCTCCAGACATACCAGAGCAGTGCCATTCCCTATATTGAACCCGAAGTGAAGACAGAAGTAAGCTATCATTCCCTAGAACTGGTAGCAACAGTTCATACCCCGGCAGGAACAAGATTGAGAACCCCCTACATCTCAGAAGCCAATCTTTTACCAGCCAAGATGCTACTGACATATGGGTTTAACCCTGGAAAAGGTCTGGGTAAGCACAGTCAAGGGATAAATGTCCCCCTGCAGTTAAAAGCTAACCCGCATATAATGGGTTTGAGGTACCAGAAATATCGCGTGAATGAATCTGTCCCGAAGGCAGTAGGCCGAGGCCGAGGCAAAAGCCTGGGACGTCGGGGAGGCCGAAACAACTTGAATGACTCGTTCATCGGTTCTCCAACTTGGAAAGGTAGATCGAAGATATTTCCTCTGAACACCTACTTCAACCAGAACTCTAAATGGTTATATGAAGAAAATGTCACTTCATCGATAGAACCAGATCTGACAAATCCTTTTCTTGAAGACAACTCTGTGAATGCCGTCATAGAGTGGCTAAGTGATGAAGCCACTTCCTCTGAGTAACGAGACTCTTCCCTTGTCTTTAAATACTGCATTTAGAACTTTTTGCATTTTGTCGCATTTTCTTTCCTTATTGTACGTATAGGAAAATGCCTTTGGATCTCCGGCCGTTGATCCAAATAGCACATCTTGTAATGCGTCCCATCTTGCATTCAATAAAAACATACATATTTTGTTAAGGACATATGGAATCACGAATCAGCCCAATGATGATACTAGTCTTCTGCACAGAAGCTTGAGGCCTGATTTGCCGTATGACTCCTGATTTCCAAAGAGATTTCCTTGGGGCCAGGATATCCAATGACATGAGGATTAGTCCCATTTATACCTGTACCTATTTCGAAAACTCTTTCGAAAAGACTTTCCAAGATCATACATGTCGTTCTTATGGAATACAAACTAACCATACTCATGACATTTCAGGCATATCATCTCAAACATGCATACCAGGTTGTTACGAGATTCGGATTTCTCTAGTAACCATTCTTATAGCATTAAGGAAGATAAAGACGAGGGTTATGCGTCTATCCGCAGAGATTGGAATGCCTTTGAGGAATCGACGCCTCCTACTTCAGAAGAACCAATCATTGTTAATCTAGGAGACTCCGTGAATATCAAAGAGGTCAAGATCGGCGGGCATTTATCTCGAAATGAAAGGCTCGAGTTCACAAAGTTATTGAAAGAATATCAAGACATTTTTGCATGGTCCTACGCTGATATGCCAGGCCTAGATCCTAAGATCGTGGAGCATGCCTTACCCACAGATCCTAGTATCAAACCTGTCAAGCAAGGCAGCAGGCGGATGAAGGCTGAGTTGGAAGACAAAATTAAGGAAGAAGTCATGAAACTTCTTAGGGTAGGCTTTATTGAAGCTATCCCATACTCAGACTGGATTGCAAATATAGTCCCCGACATGAAGAAGGATGGTAGAGTTCGGATCTGCGTGGATTACCGAGATCTGAATAGAGCAAGCCCAAAAGATGATTTTCCACTTCCTCACATTGATGTGTTGGTAGATAGCACAGCAGGTTATGAATTGTTCTTGTTTATGGATGGATTCTCGGGATACAACCAAATCTTCATGAAACAAGAAGACAAACCGAAGACTGCTTTTACCACACCCTGGGGGAACTTTTGCTACAAAGTCATGCCCTTTGGATTAAAAAACGCCGGGGCTACCTACCAGAAGGCCATGGTCACATTATTCCATGATATGATCCACAAAGAAATTGAAGTATACGTCGATGACATGATCGCCAAATCCAAGAAAGGACAGGATCACGTACAGGTGTTAAGAAAATTATTTGAGCGCTTGCGCAAATATAAGTTGAGGTTGAACCCTAACAAATGTGTGTTTGGGGCAAAATCTGGGAAACTTCTTGGGTTCATAGTCAGTAACAAGGGCGTTGAGATTGATCCTTCAAAGATTCAAGCTATCCACGATCTGTCAACTCCCTCCACAGTAAAAGAAGTGAGAAGCCTTCTGGGGAGACTAAACTATATTGCTAGATTTATCAATCAACTGTCTGATGTGGCCAAGCCAATCTTCAAATTGCTTAAGAAAGACGCGAAAGTAACATGGGATGCTGAATGCAGCAGGGCATTCCAAATGATCAAGAACTATCTGATCACACCGCCGGTACTTGTGCCACCAATTCCTAGTCACCCATTGACTATACAGCAGGAATCCCTGGGAGCCTTACTTGCCCAAACAAGTCCGATAGATGGTAAAGAAAGAGCCATCTATTACTTGAGTAAGAAATTCACACCATCTGAAGTAAAATATGTACCAGTTGAAAGGGCATGTGTAGCAGCGGTATGTGTACTTCGCAGACTGAGACAGTATACCCTACACCACCACATTCAGCTCGTAACAGAGAACGATCCTGTCAAATACCTTCTGGAGAAACCTGCTTTGATTGGGAAATTAGCAAAATGGCAAGTGATGCTGTCTGAATTTGACATCAAGTGTTCTCCACAAAAATCAGTTAAAGGAAGAGCTATAGCTGACATGCTAGCAGAAAATCCGTCAAACGGTGAGTCTCCTGAAGTAACAAGCACAGAAGGTCAAATTCTCAACTTAGCAGAAGACAAGTGGGTCATGTACTTCGATGGTGCTGTTAATCTATCAGGGGCAGGCACTGGGACAGTACTGATATCCCCTGATGATCAACATTACCATGTGGCAGCAAAAATAACTTTTCCTTGCACCAACAACATCTCAGAATATGAGGCGTGCATTCTAGGCCTACGATTGGCCATTTCTATGAAGATACCTAGGTTGCAAGTTTTTGGAGATTCCATGCTCATCATTCTACAGACACAGGGAGAGTGGAAGACGAAAGATGCAAAGCTCATCCCTTATCATGAATACATTGAAAAATTAATACTCGAATTTAAAGAAGTGTCATTCGAGTACCTATCGAGATCCCACAATCAATTTGCAGATGCGTTAGCCACCCTTGCCTCAATGTTGCAAACAACTGGAGGGTTAGATATAGAACCCATAAGGATCAATATAGTTGAAAGGCCAGCTTATTGTATGCTAATCGAAGAAGAGTTTGATGGGGAACCATGGTATTACGACATCAAGAATTATCTTTCAAAAGGGGAGTTTCCTGAAGGATGCCAGCCAGGAGACCAGAAATACATAACCAAGATGGCCAGCAAGTTCTTCCTCAATGGACAAATTCTGTACAAAAGGTCATTTGACTCTACTCTGTTGAGGTGTGTAGATGCCAAAGAAGCAAATATCCTCATGAAAGAGATCCATGAAGGAGTATGTGGGCCTCACATTAATGGCCACCTCCTCGCCAGGAAGATCATGCGGCTTGGCTATTTTTGGATGACCATCGAATCAGACTGCTGCCAGCATGTCCAGTCATGCCACCAATGCCAAGTATATGGTGATAAAATCAATGCACCCCCAAACAAACTGCACCAAATGTCGGAAGTTTGGCCTTTCTCTATGTGGGGCATAGACATGATAGGGCCTATTAATCCTGCGGCTTCAAATGGTCATCGGTTCATCCTAGTAGCGATTGATTATTTCACAAAATGGGTAGATGCCAGTTCTTACAAGAATGTCACTGTAAGAAATGTGGCAAGATTCGTCAAAAGAGACATCATCTCCCGGTATGGTACCCCTCAGGCAATCATCACAGACAATGGGTCTAACCTGAACAACAGGATTGTCAATGGCCTATTGGATCACTTCGATATTCGACATCTGAATTCATCCCCTTACCGCCCACAGATGAATGGGGCGGTGGAAGCAGCTAACAAAAACATCAAAAGAATCTTGGCTAAAACAGCAGAAAACTACAGGGATTGGCATGAAAGGCTGCCCTTCGCCTTAATGGCTTACCGAACGTCAATCAGAACTTTTACAGGGGCAACTCCCTACAGTCTGGTGTATGGGACGGAAGCAGTTCTACCCGTGGAAGTTAAAATTCCCTCTTTGAGAATCTTGTCAGAGGGTAAACTCTCCGAGCCAGAGTATTCCAAGCATAGATACGAATAGTTGAATTTAATAGACGAGAAGCGTCTTAAAGCCGTTTGTCATGGACAAACTTATCAGAAGAGGGTAGCCCGGGCATTTAATCGGAAAGTCAAGACCAGAAATTTCGTAGTAAATGACTTGGTAATTAGGAAGACTTTGCCGAGTAATATCCATCCGGGAGGTAAATTCACCCCGAATTACGAAGGCCTCTACATCATCAAGAAGATTCTCACTGGAGGAGCATTGATTCTTGTAAACTCCGAAGGAGAAGAACTGGGGCACCCTGTAAACTCAGATGCTGTGAAGAAGTATTACCCTTGAAATAAAATCAGATTTCGATTATGTGACTCATCCCGGATTGAGCCGAGTCGTCATAATAGTCATTGCATAAGCAAATCATGCATCCATGCATACATTAGCATGTGTTTAAAATTGCAGGACACAAGGAAGCAAGGTCCTCGATGGCAAATGCCAAGAATGCCTGAATGAAGACAGCTGACAGCAAAATGAAGAGCATGAGACTTCAAAGAACGGCACAGAGGCACGCTCCAAAGTGAATGAAGCCACTGACCAGGATTCATTGCCCCGATCAGACGAAGGCATCATCGCCATTTTCACAAGTCTATCCACTTCCATTGGAGTGCATGATCAAGGGTAGGGTGTATCGTTCTAATTTTCTGAAATTCGAGAGCATATACTGACATATTCCTCTTATGTTTTTCAGGAATCTCTAGCCACGCTGGGCAGGTAAGTATTCCTTTCCCAATCTTTTAAGTTTTTAAGACTGTCAGAATCCTTATTGCTAGAACTTGGAGGCTTTTTGGAATCTAGCATACATTCAAAGCTCATGTCTAGAAAGACGAAAAATTCTCACAATCATTGGCATTCGTATTTAGATCTGGAGGTTATCTGAACATGATTGAAATATACATTGTGCATCATAAATCCCCTTGGAGGGTAAGTTTTGAAGAAAACAAGATGAACTTTTTCAACAAGAGTTGTTTAAAATTGTTCAAAAGGATGTTTCCTTAGACAAGAGGCAAGCCTAATCTAAACACGTCCCATATACACTTAAGAGATAAGTGGAGTGGCAAGGATAGCGAGACCTTGGCCTACGGACGTAAGGGTTATTCGCAGTGATTACATGGATTGAGACGACGGAGGCATTCGTTTCTCTATCATAAACACTACAGGTAACCATTGATAACCTTTTGAACGGCGGTTTCATTCTTTACCCCTGTCAAGAACCACCCCACAGCGGGGCAAACTGGAGGTACGTCCAGCGGTATCAGGAGGGAAATGGTTAGAAGTTCTCTTGCTCAGACTTGCGTCAATCTTCGCGTGTTGCTTGTCATTTTAACTCCTATTGGTAATTCAGGTGCTTTAGGATGACGAAAAGCATTCGTTTCTCTACCCTATACATTTTTACCCTTTGCACAGCCCAGTTGAGCCTGTACGTTCGTTTCACAAACCCGTTGATGATCATTGCATATTCCGAGACAGAAGCGACGTCACTTCAAGAGCGGAAGAGTTCAAAACACATGATTTGTGAAAAATTCATAGATTAATATTTGAGTGTTGAGATTCAAGTTGAACATCTAGCACATTCATTTGAAAATTTTGATCCCCAAAAGAAAAGAAAAGATGGGATTTAAAAAAAAAAGATAGAAAAAAATCCGATCCTGGGCATCAAGAAAAAGCAAAGTGCTTGGTAAAAGCAAGGCCAATGCCCATCCAAATACTTGTACACTTGTGAATCATGTGTTTGATCTTGTAACTGCCAAAAGATGGCATGATACCTTTGTGTAGGTCACTAGTGAGATCCGATTGTAAAAGAAAATTCCAAGGGAGCGAGACTGCGGAAGATGCTCCCAAATCATGTCACACTCAGATGATGAAAGTGTAGACAAGATGTTGACGCCATATCAACATAAAAGAGATATTCTCTAAAGACAAATGTGTGCTTCGAAGACTGACAATGCTCTTCAAATACTATCAATGCACGTCAAAGACTGAAGACGCTCTTTGAACCAGAAGGGGCAAGATGACGGCAAACTTGCAGTGATCACCAATGTTAAACCTTCGCATATTCTGAGCCAAAAATAAGCCTTTTTTGGTCCCCAATCCCACCTACATTACAACCCTGAAAAGCCTTTTCTGATTAAGGCACTTGGATTGACATAGGGTTTAATGTCTAAGCTTAGCTCGAAGAAGTTCGAGCAAGATTATCTCTTTCTCATTTTGCAGGTTTCTTGACTTGTAAACCTGGAGCAGACATTGAAGACTTCTCTTCGAAAACCTTGACTTGCACGCAAGTCCCCCTTTGAAAACCGTTGACCAAGCCCAACATTACGGTCCCTTGGAAGTCCTCCTGATCGATCGAGGTGTATTCACTGCGAATGATCCTGAACCCTAGGCGCAGGTTTGATAGGAAATTCGAGTGCATTCTTGGTAAGAGACCATTATCTCAAAACGGTGAGAAGCCCTCTTTGATGAGAATACTCTGTTGGACATTTTAACCAAACTCTTTTGGTAATTTCAGATTGTTTGATTCAAACTTTCCTCACAAGGAATCTTTGATCACTTCCGTATGTTGCAAGGTGTTTTGGATAACCTCCAGCATCGTAATACATTCATTGAAATTTCTTTTTTCTCTTCATGACTATGATATAAGTAATAAAGTGCTGTCAGTTTGACATTAAATATCACTTGAAGACCATTGATGTGCCTTTGGTAAGAAAATTTTCAGATTGGAGCTTCTGCAAGATTCTTGATGACTTCGGCTCCTAAAATGGCTTGTATCACTCTTGGTGAGAAACGTTTAACATGTCTAAACTTCTGCAGAATTCCTGGCAAGCCCAGATCTCAGAAGAACACAACCTCTCTTGGACTCGTGGTTTGATCTTTCTACAGGATGTCTGGGGTACCTAGATCCCAGAATGTCACCTCCGATGTCAAAAGGACAATCTTCGAAATCATCCCTCTGTGAGATTTCAAATTTACAGGTTTGATCTTTCTGCAGGATGCCTGGAATACCCAGATCCCAGAATGTCACCTCCAATGTCAAAAGGACAATCTTCGAAATCATCCCTCTGTGAGATTTCAAATTTACAGGTTTGATCTTTCTGCAGGATGCCTAGAATACCCAGATCCCAGAATGTCACCTCCAATGTCAAAAGGACAATCTTCGAAATCATCCCTCTGTGAGATTTCAAATTTACATGTTTGATCTTTCTGCAGGATGCCTGGAATACCCAGATCCCAGAATGTCACCTCCAATGTCAAAAGGATGCCTGGAGTAACCAGATCCCAGAATATCACCTCTCATTCAAGAAGACAATCTTTAGAAATCATCTCCCCGTGAGATCCCAGTGTTACAGGATAGAACTTTTTGCAGGATACCTGGAGCTCCCAGATCCCAGAATGTCACCTTCAATGTCGAAAGGACAATATTCAAGATAGTCTTTCTGCAAGATCTCAGGATACTTGGAATCCCCAAATCCCAGAATAACGCCTTGCATGTCAAAAGGACAATTTTCAGAGTCAGCTTTCTGTGAGGTTCTACGTAACCCCTAAACCCGGAATAGCTCTTGTGGTAAAGCCTAAGGGTTAGGCACATCTCATGTGTATGGATCCTAGTTAATTCCTTAGAATAGATGATCAAAATGTTCGACAATCCCTAAGAGACTGGGTGCGTCGTCCATAGGTTCCTAGCAGAGAGGAGTCCTATTCTCGGCCTGATCCCCCTGAAGGATCAAAATGTTCGACAATCCCTAAGAGACTGGGTGCGTCATCCATAGGTTCCTAGCAGAGAGGAGTCCTATTCTCGGCCTGATCCCCCTGAAGGATCAAAATGTTCGACAATCCCTAAAAGACTGGGTGCGTCGTCCATAGGTTCCTAGCAGAGAAGAGTCCTATTCTCGGCCTGATCCCCCTGAAGGATCAAAATGTTCGACAATCCCTAAAAGACTGGGTGCGTCGTCCATAGGTTCCTAGCAGAGAGGAGTCCTATTCTCAGCCTGATCCTCCTGAAGGATCAAAATGTTTGACAATCCCTAAGAGACTGGGTGCGTCATCCATAGGTTCCTAGCAGAGAGGAGTCCTATTCTTGGCCTGATCCCCCTGAAGGATCAAAATGTTCGACAATCCCTAAAAGACTGGGTGCGTCGTCCATAGGTTCCTAGTAGAAAGGAATCCTATTCATGGTCTGATCCACCATACGGACTATGTAGCACCGATACTTCTATTTGGCGGAAGTATCGGTGTCGGACGCGTATCGGACACCGATACGCGTCCGATACGTGCCGATACGCGTCCGACACGCGGTCAACGCGTGTCGGAATTCCGACACCGGTCAGCGTGTCGGATACGTGTCCGACATGCGTGTCGAACGTGTCGGACACACGGGATGTTTTTTTTTTGAAATCAAAATATTATTTTAAAAAACTTGCTTTGCTGAATTTAATGCATATAACCTGTTTCGGCTCTAATTTATTTTTTTATATTTAAAAATATATATATTTAATACGACGTGTCCCCGACGTATCGGATTTTTCTGTTTTTGAGAAATGGCGTATCGACGTATCGTATCAGTGTCGGTATCGGTGTCAGTATCAGAATCGGTGCAACCTAGCATACGGATCAAAACCCCGACAATCCCTAAGAGACTGGGTGCGTCATTCACAGATTCCTGTCAAGAATAGGAATCCCATTCTGGTACGGCCTACCATACAGGCTAGAGTTTAACCGCCCTAGGATACTCAAAAAGACGAGTCCCTAGGTATTCACTTGAACCCGCTATACACCGCGCATGCCGCACGAGCATCAGGCAGGTGATCAACAGGTAAATAGTAGGTGGGTCTCTCTACTTTCTCTCTCACTTCAGCAAAAGAATGAAGAGCAGAGCATTTACCAGTGGGACAAGAAAGATTGAGTGTCAAGATTCATTTTTATTTTCCCCAGTCGAGTCGGTCTAGACTCAGGTGTCACCTGTCTTTGAGCGAAACCTCTCACGAGATTCCTCTCAAAGAGGGGCAGCTGTTGGCACCTGATTTTTGACCAAGTCTTTTTGCAATTATATTTCGAAAAATCACAAAGAATTCATAAAAAGTCAAAAAATTACAAAATCAACTTTGGTGGCCTTGGCCAAGCCCAAGGAACCATTCTTGAACAAAAAATAATTTTTCATATTTTTCACATTTTTTAGTATTTTTAGAAAATATGAAAATACTAGAAAAATAAAAAAAAATAGCATATGAGGTCAAAAAAATATGGAAAAATAGCCAATATTTTCCTTTTTAATCCCTTGCATTTTTGACCTCACAAAAAATCCAAAATCAGATTCAATTATAGGTGTTCCTTTGTAACCCGTACTATTGAATTTGAGAAAAAAATACCAATTGAGTCTTTTAATTTGCAATTTTAGCATTTTCTAGGATCTTGATATTCAATCTAATTTTCCCCTATTTCAATTTTACCTAATTGTTCGGACAAATTGTTCAATTGCAAACATAATTGCATTTTAGTCCTTGAATTTGAGCATAATTGAAATTACTTCCAATTCAAGGGCTATCATTACAAATTGAACATGCTACCCAATGGATTTCACCATTTTAAATCGATTGGCATAGGTGATTTGGCCCAATTTGATCATTTGAACCTTCAATTACATAGTTCCCCAATTTTCAATTAAATAAAAATTTGGGGTTTTTATAGAAATTGATATAAACTTTTGGGCAAAACCACATTTCTAGATAAAATCCATGCTCTAGATTCGATTTTGAGGTTCAATTGCAAAATTTTTCCATTAATTTGGGCTTAATTCGGAAAATGGTAAATCGGAACCGGTTCTGACCAGTCAGACCGCCGATCAGACCGGTCGAACCGATTTGCTACAGTGTCATCGCCTTCCCTCAGAACCTGCGTAGATGAACAGTTCCAAGGGTGATTTCGATCCTCAAATTGAAGGCCAATTCGTGGATAATCGAGCACGCAATGGTGGGCGTATTGTTGCCTGTACTCCTATCTATCAATTAACACCGGTGGCGCCGCTCGACGTCGTCGGAGTAAAAGGCAATTGGCCGGTCAAGTTCTGAAGCTGCAAAAAGTCAACAAAAGTAAACACAGCTCAAATTCGTGCCAAATTCGGGTGAAATGAAGCCCGCCGGAGAACCAAACGGAGTTAGACGATTCACCCATCTTCCCCAACGCCGTTTGGACCTAAAATCACGTGATGGCACGTGCTATTCGAATCAGTTGACCGTCCCCGATTCGGCGCCAAAACTCAAAGGGCTATATAAGCCTGTGGAGACTTTCAGTTGAGGAGGTTGGTCGATTCAGTTGGTGGAGGAGGAACAGAATCAAGAGAAAGGGAGATAACGAGAGAGAGAGAGAGCTCCCCTCCATCGCCATTGTCGAAGGTAGAGCTCGGATTTGCAAAGCGCTGGTCAGGCCTTCTCAGGCCAAACCGAAGCTCTTCAAGATTGACAAAAGGACACTCAAGCCCCCAGGAAGGGATCGCCATCGACCGCGCAGCCCAAAACTGCCAAAACAAGTAATCCCGAACTTCGAGCTCAAGCTCTGGTCTTCAATGGCGAGCCCTGATTTCGGTTTCAATCTTTGCGATTCCCGTGTGCGTTTCATCCCTTAGACATCACTGACCATCGTCACATATCTACTTTGCATTGATTTTGTCTGAAAAAATCGAATCGAGTCTCCCAACTCAACCTCCATGGCCGTCTACTGTTCATCTTCGCCTAGCCAAATCTAGGCCGAGTGAGCTCAATCGGAGCTCGAGGTAACCTTCTGAACACTGAATGATCTTTCTGTGTTAATGAATTAGCCTAATATGCTATGAATCGCCTGATTAGAATACATGGGTGCGTACTGGTTCATGTTCGATCGCGTCTGATTCTGTGAATGGACTCGTGTGATCTTGCGATATGTTACGCGTGAAGCCTAGACGAGTCGATTGCTGCCGACCTCGCTCAAATCTGTTAAGGTCTCACTGTCGGATCATCGCCGGAGAGTCGTGGCCGTTCGTTCAGCAATGGTCGCGAGGTTGAAGACGAAGCAGATGTGGCGCGGTCAACGAGTCAAAAGCTTAGGTGGTAATCGGCCATTGGTCCACGTGTCAGTCCAGTCAGCTCGGCCGTTGGTGGTTGTTATTCGAATAGGTAGATCTAACGGCTGAGATTAATTGAGTCTAATAAATGGTGGCCGTCGGATTAGAATTTAGGATAATTCGAAAATGATTTTAATCTGAAAATAAAAATTGGTTGAAACGGCGCCGTATGGGTTAGTTAGTGGACGGCGTCGTTTAGGTTAATATGAATAGACGGTCTAGATCGAGTTTTGGGATCTAATCGTGGCCGTAGGTTTAAGTAGTCTGATCAGACGGCCCTGATCGAGTCTTCGCCTAATCTGAACTGTATGTTCCTTGCCTTAGATCCGGTCGTCCGTGCGTCAACATGCGTCAGAAAAATCCTAGAAAATCAAAAAAATGCTAGAAAATTCCAGAAAATTCCAAAAGAATGTGGAAAAATTGTGGAAAAATCCTAGACACTCTAGAAATCCCCAAAAATCGAGGATTGACCATAGACAACTGGTCAACCCTATTTTTGGGGTTTCTTATCCGTTCTTCCGAGACTTGACGATATTACCCTTTAGGGGTAAGTCGCCTTTGCTGTGTATGCAAGATAAAACCGATAATTCCAAGGTAAGAATTAGGGTCGGGTAGGCGACCAATTCTTAGGTTTGGGTTTTCGAGTCCCTCCTCTTTTCTCAAAATGACGATTTTGCCCTTTAATGGGAAAATCGTCTTTCTTGTTCCAATCGAGTCCTGAAAATTGCTTAAAGTTAGGGTTTGAGTCAGGTGGACGACTAGCCCTAATATTTAAGATTTTCAGTTCTCATCTTTATCCAAAATGACGACTTTACCCCTCCGAGGGTAAAATCACTTTTAAATTCGAGAAAAATCCAGGAAATTCCCAAAAAATAGGAAATGGATTGGATTGATGGCCAATCCTATTTTCCCTGTCTTTTGACTTCCCAATTCATCTAAAATGGCAGATTTACCCTTTCGAGGTGAATTTTCCCGAATTGTTCAAAATTACCATTTTGCCCCTCATGGGCAAATCATGCCAAAATCATTCCTAAGCCTTGATTGATATTTCTCTAGGCTAATATGGTCTCATTAGGGATGCCATGCTGATTTCATGTGTTTTATCCGCATGTATTGAATCCTTGATTTGCGCATTTACCTTTAATGATTGTGAGTGATAGGGTAGCCATTCCCATCTGCATGAACTCCTAGATTTAGGATCTGTACCCCACTCATATGTATGAAATCATAGGATCAGATAAACCATTCAGCTTCGGTACCGAAGGGGCGTCAACTTTGACAGTTGGCGTAACTAAGTCCCCGAACCCACTTCTCTGGTTTCCGCAGAATCGAATAGACCACTCCCAACTATTCGATAGGGTTTTCGATCGTACCCTCCACGAAACGATTGGTGGCGACTCCTTGGCATGTACACTTATCACATGTCACTAGACCACACTGAAGGTCAACCACGTATATCCAGCAGTTGCGATTTGGGTAATGGACCTTGGGAGGGGCCCGCGTCCGATCAGGTCAGCGATCGAGAGGCCTATTAACACTCCGCCGCCTCGAGAGGGTCGCCACACATATGAAGACCGAATCATCTCGCAGCCCCAAAGTGGGAGGCCCAAGATGGGCGGATATGGAAAGATCTAGTTTTTGGAAAATCAAGAATGATTTTGAGAAATGGAACATGCCTCATGTTTTTGAAGAGTTGTTTCAAGAATGAAAGCTGCCTCACAAGTTTGAAAATGCCTTATGGTTTGAGAAAGAAATGAAATTGCCTCATGGATTGCAAAATTGCCTTGAGTGTATGCTTGTGATTGAAAAATCCTGCCATTGTACGAAGTTCAGTTTTACTCATGAAATTTTTTGTGACTGAATCGAGTCGATTTGAAAGTACATAAATGCCATATTTTGTCAAGTGCCCTGTTTTACCATTCCAAGATTTTTATTCCCAAAATACTCTATTTTTCAAAAGTGTCTGGAGGTACTGATAGCCTAGTTTGGGGTTAGGTTTAACTTACTGAGATTATATATCTCACCCCGTCGTGGGACCAACATTTTTAGGTCTCAGATAAAGGAAACCCGAGCTTGCTATGGATTGGCATTTGAGGAAGTCATTGGAGGCAATGAAGATTAATCTGATTGAAACCTTGGGGATTGAATATATTCTTTGGAGTTAGAATTATACCTGACTTTGTTATTAATGAGAAGTATACCATTTTTGTCCTAAGTCATCTTGTGCTATTTTTATGTATGGAGTTGTTCTCGCTTTCGCATGCATGCTTCATATAGGTCTGTAAGTTTTGGCCGTTGGCTCTTGGGAGATCATCAAAGATGACGACGAAGGTGGGATGCTCGCGTGCCGCTGGAGTCGGGGCGTGACAATTGTCCCAAAATCTTTGAGGCACATGACTCTCAATCAACAGAGCTCGAGCTGTCTCGAGAATATGTCTATTCTTCCTCTCCGCAACACCATTCTACTGAGGTGTTTGGGACAAATGTGTTTGGGAGTAGGATGTCTCATAGATCATAGCATGTTGTTGATCTGCTGAGGTGTTTGGGAGGAGGATGTCTCATGGATCATGCTGTCTCGAGAATATGTCTATTCTTTCTCTCTGCAACACCATTCTGATGAAGTGTTTGGGAGCAGGATCTGCTAAGGTGTTTGGGAGCAGGATATCTCATGGATCATACCATGTTGTTGATCTGTTGAGGTGTTTGGGAGCAAGATGTCTCATAGATCATACCATGTTGAAAGTATTCCTTAAGGTGTTCATTCATGTATTGGTGTTGGGTGGTCTTGGACCTTCCCAACCCAAAAGTTAGCTTAAAGGTTGAGCCTTTCCCTCACACTTATAAATCGACCACCAGCCCTTTTCACAACCGATGCGGGACAATCCCAACAATCTCCCCCTCACACATCGAGCCATGGATCCGAGGCCGCGACAACCCATATCTCTCCTGTGTGACTATTGGGTCCAGACTTGTTGGTAACCTGGACTCTGATACAATATTAACACAGAGAGATTTGGAAGAAGAAACGTATTCCTCGATTTTTTGTATATCTTCTTCATATCTTTTACAATGACCTAGAGGTATATATATTAAATGAGAGAATCCTAAAAGATATATCATCTAATCTAGTTAATTACAATCCTTCAATCTTGCTAATTACAACTCATACATAGCTTTTACAACTCATTCTAACAATAGTGTGGTGCCCAAGCACGATTTACAGAATCATTAACTATTAGTGGGTATGAAATACGAAGTTTCATAGCATTCACTATCTGTATAAAAACTCTTCACATACGATTTTATCCGCCATTGATTTAGTGGCCGGTTGAAAATGTATATAGTTACAATCATCATATCAATAATAGACAAAGGTCATTTGCGAAGATTTTTTTCTTTACAATGGATGTAAAGTTTTTCCATAAATCAAATATGTTTGGTCGTCTATTAAATCATTCGTAAAATTTCGTCATCATCTGCTTAGTCGTCTTCCTTCCCGTTCATCTTTTCAACCTCTTGCGCCTCCTTTTCCCCCTCTTTTTCTGCTAACACTTCTCGCTCAACCTTCTTGGCTTTTCGCTCCTCGTTTTCCTTAATCTTCATCTTGAGGAACTCGATCATGCCCTTCAGCGCGTCGTCGGGCTCCTCGCTCTTCATCATCTGCTCCAAGGCTTCGGCCGAGGTGACTTCGGCGGCGCAGACCAAACCCTCGATCTCTCCGAAGAGCGTGTGGTCCTTGACCCCGAGGTAGTTCGATGCGAGGAGCCTGAACCCGCACGGGGTGCAGTAGGACATGTGGATGTGGACGTCCATACGGCCCGGCCGGAGAAGTGCCGGGTCGATCTTTTCTTTGTGGTTTGTGGTGAAGATTATGATCCGCTCGTCGCCGCAGCTCGACCAGAGGCCGTCGATGAAATTGAGGAAGCCTGATAATGTGACCTGCGGCATCCCAAGGGCGATGATGATTAAGATATGAAGCAAGAGTACAGGATACATGGTATATATCCCAAAAAATGAAGTTTCCAAGAAACTCCCATGAAGAAGAAGCCACGTGTCGTGTACTGTTATAATTTTATATTATATTTTGGCTAAGAATTGATTAATGTAACATATCTTGGCTGATTAAGTCAACCAATTGGATATTTCAGTTAACTAGCTTAAAAAAATTGTCTGTATAGGTAAAAGTTTTCTTTTTATGAGTGGCCTCGAGATCATGAGGTGAGTATATTTATCTAGTCACCTACTATTTAAGAAAGAATCTGAATGATCAAAGTATGAAAAGACAAACCTCCGGTTCACTGCGGGAGGAGGGGTTTGCTGCCCGGGCTTTGGCCATGCGGTCGTGGAGCTCGATGGTGCAGTCGATGTCCTCAACCACCAGGATTGACCGGTTGGCCGTCGCCACCAGCAGCTTCCTCAACTCCGAGTTCCGGGTGAGCTCCGTCAGTTCGAGATCGTAAATGTGGAACTTCAAGTAATTCGCCATCGCCGCGATCAGGCTCGACTTCCCCGTCCCCGGCGGACCGTACAGCAAGTACCCCCTCTTCCACGCCTTGCCTACTTTCCTGTAGTACTCTCTCCTCCTGACGAACCTCTTCAGGTCCTCCATGATGAACTCCTTGGCTGCCGCATCCATGGCGAGCGTCTCGAACGTCGCGGGGTGGTCGAGGTTAACCGGGGTCCAGGCATCGGAGAGGCTGCCCCTATACATGTTCTCCCAGCACGGCGTGAACAGCTTAAGCGTCTTCTTCTCCTGCCTCATCCACTTGGCCTCCTCCACCACGTAGGGCAGGTACGTGCTCATCACCATGTCCTTGTGCCTCCTGTGGAAGCTGAGTTCGAAGAAGCGGGCTTCGGACTCCGTGGTGAACGGGCCCATCGTGCTCCACCTCCCTTGGCTGGCTCCGAGACCCGTCTCGACCCTTCTGGAGGCCATGACCCACCTGAGCTGGGCACCGCCGAACGTGTCCACGACCTCCTCCAGCGGCTCCATTGAAATGTTGAGGTTGTCCTCGCCTTCGGGCTTGGCAACATGCAGACGGCGAGTGCCTGGGGAGATCTTGGCGGACAGGTAGATCTGCGCAGCGTCGTAGATTTGGTTGCTGACGAGGCCTTCGTATTCCTCGATGACGAGGGTGAGCTGGGAGGAGAAGCGGGCGAGGAAGCCGTGGACAGCGGAGGAGACGTAGTACTGGAGGTCATCAGGGAGGAGATCATGGGCGATGGAGCGGGCAAGCATCACCGTGGCCGTGACGGACGCGGCGGCCGAGAACACCGCCTTGGCCGTGGCGATTTTGCACTCGGACGATGAAGTCGACTCCATCCAATATCTTTTTCTTTTAGGGTTAAACTGGAGGAGTTCGTGTATGTGTGTGTATATATATACACGAACGCGTCTTGATTCCTTGGTCGTCAAGGTTTTATTTCATTTTTTTGGGTGGGACTTGGTCATGAAGATTGAATAGCTTTTGAATGAACCTCCAAATTGAGGAAACATCGTGGCTTTGTTTTGTTTTTGACTTTTCTGTCTGGTTACTTCTCAGATCCAAAGTCAGATGGTAACTTCGGAAAATTCATCGAGAGCCTTGCATAATGTGATGCGATAGCCGCTCCGCCTACCGACGAAAATATAGGGTGCGTTTGTTTCAAGTAAAGTGGTTTTCAGAAATTCATTTTCTGGAAAGTGGTTTCCTGAAAACCACTTTCTCTGAAAACGATTTTTTTTTCCGATATTTGGTAATATGTTACCGAAAATATTTTTTGGTGTTTGGTTCTCATTTATAAAACGATTTTATTCTCATCAAAGGGACTGTCCATAATACTAAGGAGAGAAAAATGGTCGAGAGAGCTGACGTAAACTGACACGGTCAAGCCCCGGCCCTAGTCTCGATCCTGGCCCCGGCCCCCGATCCCGGGCCCCGGCCCCCGGCTCCGGCCCCGGCTCCGGCTCCGACCCCGGCCCCTGGTCCCGGCCCCGGTTCTCGGTTCCCGGCCCCGGCCCCGGGTCCCGGCCCCGGTTCTCGGTTCCCGGCCCTGGCCCCAGTCCCCGCCCTAGGTCCCGGTCCCGGTCCCGGTCCCAGTTCTGGTTCTCGATTCTCGGTTCCCGGCCCCGGCCCTGGTCCCGGCCTCGGCCCCGATCCCGGCCCCGAGTCTCGGCCCCGGGTCCCGGCTCGGGTCCTGGGCCCCGATCCCGGTTCCCGACCTCGGCCCCCGGCTCGGCCCCGGCCCCCGTCCCAGGCCCCTACCTCGGCCCGGTTCTCGGTCCCCGACTCCGATCCCAGGTCCCGACTCGATCCCGGCCCCGGCCTCGGTCCCCAGCACCTGCCCCGGTCCCGGCTCCCGTCCCCAGCCCCGGTCCCGGTCCCGGGATCGGTCCTCGGGATCTGCTTCAGTCCCGTTTTAAAAAAAAGTGAGAAACTCAAATTTGGGAAAGTGTTTTCACCTTTTTATTTTGGGGAATTCACTTTCCTATTTTAATGAATAAAATCTTTGTTGACTGAAAAGTACTTTCCGTTGACCAAATCATTTTCCGCGAACCAAACGGACGAAAGTCCTGAAAACACTTTCCTCAAAACAAACGCACCCATAACTCGAGTTTGAACCGTCAAAGAAAATCCGACTTAATTATGTTTTTTTCAAGTTATAATAGATTTTCCTAAATTTCTTATTGAGGATGCATGTATCGTACATAGGAGAGTTTTGATTTATGTTGCTAGGCAAAAAGACCAAGCTAAATGTAAAAAGGAACGTCAGAATACATAAATTAAACTGCATCTTCATCTAACGGACTTTACCTGCCAAAGGCAAGGGTTCGAATCCTGGAGCAACCCTTGTTGGGAGAAGAGAAACCTTTACTGCTCTAATCCCCGAGTCCGGATTAGTCGAGGCTTCGGCTCCGGATACCGGGCGGGTTACACCCATTTGACCAAAAAAAAAAAAATGCATCTTCATCTTACGGTTTATGTTTTGGAATAATTGGCAGTGGTCCCACCAAATCTCGCATGATGTAGAAGGTCCTGAATTCAAATCTTTCCAGATCTTTATTTATCTCTCCTATTAAGTATTTCCATGCTTAATACTGGCCAAAAAACAAAAAAAACAAAATTCGCGAATTTCTTTGAGGGAATTGAAGAAAATCAGAGAAATTAAAAAATAACAATTCAAAGATAAATTTCCAAGGAGAATAATGTTCTTCATTGAAAGCCATAATACACACACTTACTTTCTTCTACAGTACATACTCCTATTTATATTAGTCACATATCACTCACCATTTTTCCACAATCTTCTCTTGATTTTCAAAATCATCTCCCTACATAAATACCTACCACAATTTCCTCTTGATTTTCAAAATATTCTCTCCACATATCACTCACGATTTACCCATGATTCCCTCTTAATTCCTAACATCTCCTCTCCAATTTGCTCTTCATTTTGTGATAAATCAAAACCTCTTCTTCAATTGCTGATAGTTGATCCTTCACCAATATTATTAACTTTTTCAGCCTCCCTCAAACTGGAATTAGGTGGAAAACCTAGTCTCAGTTTGTATCGTAATCTGCAATGATTAAACCGCGATAAAGCTTTTGTAAATATGTCAGCGACTTGATGAGTAGCAGGAACATAACGGACTTCAAGAGACTTGAGTGCGACTTTTTCTCGAACGAAATGAAAATCGATCTCGACATGTTTTGTTCTTGCATGAAGGACTGGTTTCGCTGTCAATGAAATGGCCGAACGATTATCACTAAAAAGCAAAGTTGGACTCGTGAGTGGAATACTCAAATCTCTCAATACAAAGGAAACCCATGTAAGATCGGCCGTAGTAGAAGCTAAGGCTCTATATTCAGCCTCTATCGATGACCTTGACACTGTCACTTGCTGTTTCGCGAACCATGAAATGATATTCGATCCCAAGAAAGTACAAGACCCAGTCATTGATCTCCAAGTCTCAGAATAGCCAGCTCAATCAGAGTTCGCGTACTCGTATAAATTCAGTGTGCTATTGGAGTGAAGATAAAGCCCCATTTGCTGAGTTCCTTTCACATACCGCAACACCCGTTTTAACAATTTGAAATCGCAATTCGTAGGAGAATGCATTTTCTGACATATTTGATTTACTGAATAAGAGATGTCCGGTCTTGTGATCGTTAGATACTGTAGTCCACCCGCAAGACTTCAAAAGGAGTGAGGATCATAAAAGGGTTCCATGTCTTGTACCGTTGGATGAGTTTTGATAAGCAATGGGGTCTCAATCGACTTACATTCGTGCATTTATGCTTTCTGCAACAAATCACCAGCATATTTAGATTGAGTTAGAAATAGGTCCGGACCCGTAAACTTGGCTTCAATACCGAGAAAATAGTGAAGTTGTCCGAGATCTTTCATAGAAAAATTTCTGCTTAAAGCTTGTATTAATTCATGAAGCAGAGATGATGAGCTACCCGTCAAAATAATGTCATCCATGTATAATAATAATACCAAGATGTGTTAACCCCTGTGAAGAATAAATAACGACGAATCGGTAGAGCTGCAATAAAATCCCCATTCCAGCAAAAAATTGCTGAATTTCTCGAACCAAGCTCGCTGAGCTTGTTTTAAACCATATAATGCATTCTTGAGTAAACAAACCGAGTTAGGCATCGCTGAACTCACAAAACCCGGCAGTCGTTCCATAAACACCATCTCATTCAATGACCCATGAAGAAACGCATTCTTCACATCCAGTTGATGGATAAACCATCATTTAACAATTGCTATGGAAAGGACAATTCTCACGGTTGCCTGTTTAACCACAGGACTGAAAAGTTTCGGTAAAATCAACGCCTTCCTCTTGATGATACCCTTTCACCACTAATCGTGCTTTTAGTTTATCAAGATTTCCTTCCGCATCTAACTTGGCTTTGAATACCGACTTACATCCGACGATATTCATTTCTGAAGATCTTGGTACTAGCTTCCATGTTCGATTTAATTCAAGAGCCTCCAATTCCTCTATTATAGCTTTCCTCCAACCTGGATGACTTAGTGCTCCTTTAACTGTTTTCGACTCCTTTGGAATCTCATGGGATGTAGAGAGAACATACTTCGGATTGGGCTTCATTATGCCCGATTTTAACCTTGTTTGCATTAGGTGAATAGATTGGTGTTGAGTGGATGAAACTGGTAAATCACTTGAGGCAGAGACTGCTGCTTCTTCATGTGTTGTACAGTCTGTGCAGGGTTCCTGTGGACACAACTGTGGTTGTTGCATATTGGTCTCATTTGGTACCTCATAATTTTGCTGTCCAGAGCTATTATCATCAAATAGGAATCACATGCTCGTGTTTTGTGATATTTTCTCTTCATCCACTGTTGTTTCAGATTGTCTAGTAAAGAATTCCACCCCTTGTAACCAAGTTTGATACAACTGTAAATACCCAGGAAAAATAGTTCCCAATTTATTAGAAAATGGGAATTTCATCTCATCAAATATCACATGACGACTTACATACACCCTTCCTGTAGGCGGATAAAGACATCGATAACCTTTATGTCTTTGACTGTACCCAAGAAAAACACAGGGTAATGAGCGAGGATCAAACTTTGTTGTACCATATGGTCTAAGGTGTGGATAACACTCACACCCGAAAACTCGAAGAAACCCATAGTTAGGTTCTTTACCAAAGAGTTTACCAAACGGACTACTCATTCCCAACACTGGAAATGGCAGCAGATTGATGAGAAATGTGGCAGTCAGAAATGCATCAACCCAATAAATCAATGGCATCCGTGCATGATAAAGCATAGAAAGACCCAACTTAACGATATGTCGATGTTTCCTTTCGGCATTTCCATTCTGTTCTAGTGTATATGGACATGATACCGACATTTTAATCCATTTCTCATTCAAATGATTTACAAATTGGCTGCTATTGAATTCTCCTCCACCGTCGCATTGGAAGGATTTAATCAGACTGTCAAATTGGTTTTCAACAAGATTTTGGAACATGACGAATATGGAAAAGAACTCAGATTTTATCTTCATAGGATACACCCATGAGAACCGTGAAAAACTGTCTATGAAGACCACATAGAATTTAAAACGTTGAAAAGATTCTACCGAGGCAGGCCCCTACACATCACAATAGATTTTTTCAAGTGGTTTACTAACCAATGATTCAGAGATATTGAAGGGTGGCTTGCTGCTTTTTCCAAGCTGATAGCTTCCATATATTCTCTTTGTCACCTTTGAAGATTTGATCTTATTGTTGTTCTCCAGAAACTTTATTATTTCAAAGTTTGAGTGCCCAAGCCGAAGATGCCAGACTTCACTACTGGCGGTCCGCTGTCTTTGAGAGTACCACGCCTTTGTTTGTGCCTGATTTACTTTGTAAAGGCCCCCACATTTCTTTCCCAGATTGATTACCGAATCCGTCAGATGATCCTTAATAGATACACCAAGTTTATCAAAGATTAGTGAGCAAGAGTAATCGTCAGTCAATTTAGACACCGAAATCAAGTTTTTCTTAATCTCTGGGACAACCAAAACCTCATTTAAAGGAAATGAATGCAGTTTAGCAGATAAAGATGTTGAGCCAATATGGGTAATAGGTAAACAAACTCAATTCCCCACCATTACCGTGTCTGAACCATAGTAAGGAGAGAAAGAATTGAGGTTACCAGTTGATGATGTGATATGGTTTGTTGCCCCAGAATCCGGGAACCAATCTCCTCCTTGACCATCCTCCAAGTGAAGCGCAGTTAAGGAATTTGGTATCAATTCACTTTGATAAGAATTATCAAAGCGGTACCAGCAACATAAAGCATCATGTCCCTGTCTCTTGCATACCTGACATTGTAGCTTCGTATTATTCACATAAAACTGTCTGTTTGAAGCATAATTACCACCCATAGGTGAATACTCCTTTGACTCAGCAACCTTAGCCGGTTTGTATAGGGTCGGAAGCCTTGATTATGAGAAGATGGATTTGGTCTATAACTTCCACTGGATTGATAACTACCAGATGATTTAGCAAAGGTTCCTGAAGCTCCATAGTTTTGGAATCTGAGATAATTTCCGAACCTCCTTCCACGAAAACCATAACCTCTTCATCTATTGTCAAACCTGTTATTCCTTGCTTCAAAATCTTTGTTAAAATTTCTTTGGCCAGCAAAAACAAATGATGAATCAAACGAACCCGAATCATCTTCACTTCTCAATTTAGTCTGATCAATCTTTTCACCAGTAAATGCCAAATTATGATTTATTTGATTTGACAAATAATTTTGATGTCGCACTTCGTATCTCTCGAGCTGAGCAATAACATCTTCATAGGTGGGCTCAGGTTTAAGACAATACATAGTTGCCTTAAACGTCTCATAGTCACTTCCGAGACCCTCTGAAACACCAAAGACCTTTGTGATTTCATTGACCGTTTTCCCGATAGCGTTTGACCGATCACAAATTAATTTGAACTCACGCAAATACTCGGTTAAGGGCTTGACATGCTTTTGGCAGGATTAAAGCTTACCCTTTAATTCAAATTCTTTGGCCATAGATCTCTGAGTAAAACAATTACACATGTATTCCATACCTCAAAAGCCAATTCAAGATCGATTATGAGTCCCAGCTCATCCTCAGATACGGATCCACTAATCCATGATGACACAAGTTAGTCGGTACGATACCATTGCTGATACTCTGGATTAAGGACGTCTTCAGAATTTTCCCCTTCTTTTGTGGAATTCTGAGTGGTGATGGTCAAATTTGACCAATGATGCAAATCCTAACTTCTAATGAAGCGAAGAAATTGTGTTTGCCATAGAAGGAAATTTCCTTTGAAAAGTTTGATAGTAACAAAGTTTGAGAGGTTTACGTGTATAGGGTATGGGTATTTCAGATTCAGATTTTTTGACATGGTTGTGTAGATGAAGAAGAGATCAACTCAAGGAAAAGGATGAAAGCAAATAGTAAAATCGGCTCTCAGTATCAAGCTCTGATACCATGAAGAAAATCAGAAAAATTAAAAAATAACAATTCAAAAATAAATTTCCAAGGAGAATAATGTACTTCACTGAAAGCCATAATACACACACTTACTTTCTTCTACAGTACATACTCCTATTTATATTAGTCACATATCACTCACCATTTTCCCACAATCTTCTCTTGATTTTCAAAATCATCTCCCTATATAAATACCTACCACAATTTCTTTTTGATTTCCAAAATATTCTCTCCACATATCACTCACGATTTACCCATGATTCCCTCTTAATTCCTAACATCTCCTCTCCAATTTGCTCTTCATTTTGTGAGAAATCAAAACCTCTTCTTCAATTGCCGATAGCTGATCCTTCACCAATATTATTAACTTTATCAGGAATACGAGCAAAATTGACGGCTAGGAAGTGTTGTTGTTTGTTTGAAAAACAAAACAAAATAGTGCCTTTTTTGTATCCCACATAGGACGCAAGGGAGAGAGAAAGTCTCTTTATTAATTGGAAGGCTGTTATAGCTTTTCAAATAAAGAGAAATGGGTAAATGGGATAGTCCCCACCATACCAGCGTGCGAGTGCGCGTGTAATTGCGCGATTTTGGCGCGATTATTAGGCGCACTTAGCACTTTGCACGCTTGCGTGGTCGCGAGTAATTAATGGCACTAATCACCGATCAATTTATTTTTTATTTTTTATTTTCGAATGTATAATTAAAATAAATTTTTGATTACAATCGAAACAGTGCGACTATTTCACGTAAGCATTGCAATTATTGAATTTAATTTTTTCGAAATTCAATTAATTGTTTATGTCCAAGAGTTGTAATTTTTCACAAGTGGCAGTTTTTCGGACAATGAAAAGTTGTGTCCGAATAAACTAATTTTTTGGACAACGAAGAGTTGTGTCCAAATTAACTGCACTTCAGACACGAAGTGGTGTCTGAAATTAACAACTTTTGGAAACGAATAGTTGTGATTGAATGATGCCTTTTGAGACATGAAGAGTTGTCTTCTTTCAAGTTTTATATATTGAGTGATTTGTTCAATTTTCTGACACTGCTTCTGAACTTTAAGTTTTTCGTTTTCTCAAAAGATACACAGCCATAGTTTCCGATTGTTTCCCTTGAGAGATCCCGGAGATATATCAGAATTGCTATCTGCCATTCTCGTGAGACTTTGTTGTATCCTGGAGGATATTTGCCAAGACCATTAGCAACGTTGTGGGGCAAATAAATCCTTAAAGAGAGTGTCTTACACGCCTCAAAGTCTGATTCTATTGTTCATCCCATTCGAAGTTATTTTCCCAACAATTTTAAGGATTTATTCGCACAACAATGGAGTCAGAATCCATCAAAGTCATGAACCAGGACATGGTGAAACTAAACCGATTCGATGGCAACAACTTCGCTCGTTGGAAAGACAAGATGATGTTTCTCCTCACTGCCCTAAAGATTTCCTATATCCTCGACCCCGATTTGATGCCTATAGAGGATCCAGTGCCTACCACTGCAGGAGGAGAGCCTAGTGCAAAAGATGTTGAGAGGGTCAACAAGGAGAGGAAGAAACGTGAAGAGGACGAATTGCTTT
The DNA here is from genome assembly GCA_021437785.1 of Rhodomyrtus psidioides. Lineage (NCBI taxonomy): Eukaryota > Viridiplantae > Streptophyta > Magnoliopsida > Myrtales > Myrtaceae > Rhodomyrtus > Rhodomyrtus psidioides. The sequence goes on along the minus strand of JAILYB010000040.1, from coordinate 2,606,703 downwards.
GTCGAGGCCACATACTGAACACGTTATCCGATCGTCTCTATGACTTGTTCACTGAGATGAAAACTGCTAGAGAAATATGGAACGCGCTCGACTTCAAGTATAAAGCAGAGGAGCAAGGTACGAACAAATATCTGATCGCTAAATATTTTGACTTCAAGTTCATTGATACTAAACCCTTGTTGGAGCAAGTCCACAAATTGCAAGTACTGGTCAATAAAATTCGTGCTCTCAAGATAGATATTCCTAAATCTTTTCAAGTTGGAGCAATTATAGCAAAATTGCATCCAAGTTGGAAAAATTATGGAAAAAGGATGCTGCATAAATCTGAGGATATCACTTTGGAACAAATTCAGAAACATCTTCGCATTGAGGAAGAGTCACGTTTACGTGATAAATCTGTTTCGTATGATACCAAAGTAAATGCTGTGGAGGGAAATGGATTTCAATCCAAAACCCACCAGAATTTGAAACGCAAGAGAGGGCAGAATTTTAAGAAGTCACAGAAGAAGAAAAAGGGTAGTTACTTTGTTTGTAGCAAGGAGGGTCACTATGCAAAGGAGCGCAGGCACCGCAAGAGTACATTCAAGGACAAGAACACTTCAACAGTTAAGGCAGATGCAAATATGGTTGAAGAGAACTACGTGGCCATGGTTTCAACCAAGTTTTCGAACTTGGACATTTCTGATGAAGTTAAGGATTCTGTGGCCATGATTTCTGAGATTAATTATGTTTCCGTCGAATCTTCTTGGTGGATAGATTCTGGTGCAACAGTGCACATATGCAAGGATCGATCAATGTTCAAGCACTTCGAAGAAACTGTTGAAGCTCATCTCCAAGAGGTCGAGATGGCAAATAAAGTTCTTGCAAAGGTCGCTGGCAAAGGCACAGTTGCTTTAGACTTTACTTTTGGAAAGAAGGTTTATCTTGTTAATGTACTGTTTGTACCCGAAATCAAGAGAAATCTGATTTCTGTTGATTTGCTTTGTAAGAGGGGATTTCGGGTTTTATTTTAGTCCGACAAGGTTATCCTGTCGAAGAATGGGTTGTTTGTGGGAAAGGGTTACTCCAATGAAGGCATGTATCAACTAAGTATCAATAATAATATCGTCTCTTCTGCTTATGTTGTTGATACCCCTCATTTATGGCATAGTAGATTAGCACATTTAAATTTTCGCTATTTAAAGAATATGAAAAAAATCAGATTTGATAAGTTTTGATGGTGAATTAGACAAATGTGAAATCTGTGCTAAGTCTAAGTTGACAAAAACACCATTTCCTAGTGTTAATAGAAATTCGAATTTATTAGATTTGGTACATAGCGATATATGTGAATTCAATGGCATGTTAACACGTGGTGGTAAAAGGTATTTCATTACCTTTGTGGATGACTGCAGTAGATATTTATATGTCTATCTCCTAAGATCAAAAGATGAGGCGTCTACTATGTTTAAGAAATATAAGGCTTAAGTGGAAAATCAATTAGAAAGGAAAATTAAAGTTCTACGTTCAGATAGAGGCGGAGAATATTTCCTAAACGAATTTTCAGCCTTTTGTGAAGAACATGGTATTATTCATCAAACTTCAGCACCATATACTCCACAGCAGAATGGTTTGGCTGAAAGAAAAAATAGATCTCTTGGAGAAATGATTAATTGTATGCTTTCTAATTCAAAGCTACCAATTAATTTATGGGGTGAAGCATTGCTTACTGCATGTTATATTCATAACAGAATACCATCCAAGAAAAATAACATTAGTCCATATGAAGTTTGGAAAGGTAGAAAACCGAACTTGTCACATCTTAAAGTGTGGGGGTGTTTGGCATACTACCGAGTACCAGATCCTAAGAGAACAAAACTTGGTCCTAGAGCCATGAAAAGTGTATTTCTTGGGTATGCTGAAAATAGCAAAGCATATAGGCTTCTTGATTTAGATTCAAATGTCATTGTAGAATCAAGAGATGTCGAGTTCTTTGAGAATAAATGTTCTACGGATTCTGAAAATTTTGAGAATAATGCTCAAACGCAAGATACGAATAATTCAGAACCTATAGAAACATACGTAGATTCTCATAAGAAAATAACAAATGATTCTAATGACGTGATTGAACCAAGGAGAAGTACTAGAGCAAGAAAATCAAAGGATTTTGGTCTAAACTTTATTACCCATGTTTTCCTCGTTGAAGGAGATAGAGACAATAAAGTGGTAAATAAATACACTTTAGTATTAAATTTAGAAGACGATCCTAAAAGTTTTAGTGATGCTATGTCTTCTAGAGATGCTTCTTTTTTGGAAAGAAGCTATAGATGATGAAATGGACTCGATCATGTCCAACAATACTTGGGTATTTGCAGACTTACCAAGAGGATCTAAACCAATTGGGTGCACATGGGTATTCAGAAGAAAATATAATTCTGATGGTACCATCCAAGCCTTTAAGGCTAGGTTAGTGGCTAAGTGATATAGACAAAAATAAGGAATAGATTATTTTGATACTTATGCTCCTGTAGCACGTATAACATCTACTGGAATTCTTTTTGCTCTAGCATCCATTTACGATCTCTGTGTTCATCAAATGGATGTCAAAACTGCCTTCTTAAATGGAGATTTAAATGAGGAAATTTACATGGAACAACCAGAGGGTTTTGTTCTTCCTGGAAATGAGGAGAAAGTATGTAAATTGATTAAATCTCTTTATGGGCTTAAGCAAGCACCGAAGCAATGGCATGAGAAATTTGATTCATTCATATTATCCAATGGTTTCAAGCATAATAGTGCTGATAAGTATATTTATTCTAAATTCACTAAAGACTATGGTGTTCTAGTTTGTCTATACGTTGATGATATGCTTATCTTTGGAACTAATATGACTGGAATCATTGAGACTAAGAAGTATCTAACTTCAAATTTTAAAATGAAAGATTTGGGAGAAGTAGATACTATCTTAGGTATTAAAGTTAAAAAACATAGTGGGGGTTATTCTTTGAACCAATGTCATTATATTGAGAAAATGTTAAGTAAATTTAAACATCTTGGTTTCAAAGAAGTGACTACTCCGTTTGATCCCAGTATTAAATTGAATTACAATACTGGTAGAGCAATAGCACAACTTGAATATGCTAGTGCTATAGGGTCTTTAATGTATGCGATGCATTGTACTAGACCTGATATTGCTTTTTCCGTATGTAAGTTGAGTAGATATACTAGTAATCCAAGTATAGAACATTGGAATGCCATTACCAGAATTTTTGGTTATCTTAAGAGAACTAAAAATTTGGGATTGTTCTATAATAATTATCCGGCAGTATTAGAAGGATACATCGATGCCAGTTGGATTTCTAGTGTGGGAGATAAATATTCCACTTCTGGATGGATCTTTACTTTAGGTGGATGTGCTGTATCTTGGGCGAGCAAGAAACAGGCATGCATAACTCACTCAACTATGGAATCGGAATTTATTGCTTTAGCGGCAACTGGAAAAGAGGCTGAGTGGATTAGAAATTTGTTGTTGGACATTAAACTATGGCCCAATCCTATGCCTCCTATTTCTATTCATTGTGATAGTCAGGCTACGTTAGCAAGAGCTTATAGTAGCACTTATAATGGAAAGTCTAGACATATCAGTCTTAGACATGAGTACGTGAAACAATTGATTCAGAATGGTACCTTAACAATTGTTTACGTGAGGTCAAGTACAAAGGCTCTATCAAGAGATGTGGTAAAGGTGACTTCAAATGAAATGGGGCTGAAACCCTTTACTTAAAATCACCAGTAATGGTAACCCGACCTTATACTAGCATATCACTAGTTACAAGGTTTAATGGGTAAAAACAAGTTACTGAAAGTGATTGTTTTATACTGGCATTAGCCCGGACATGAGAAGTCAGTATTGTCTGTTACAGTTAAGCGGCTGAGTTATACTCTTAATGAAGTATAATTATTAACGTGTTTGTTAGTAACAGAAACACGTGGTAATACTTCACCTATATGGGCTTAGAAGTGGTGCCGCTTTTTACGAAAGTTGGGGTTACTTTCTAGAGAGCTCATGAAACAGGTACAAGCACAAGGCCATAATAGTGCTAAGTAAATATGAACTTCTCGTTGAGACAAGAGATTCGTATATGTGTGGTATGTCCGATTCTATTATATAGAGTAGCAAATTTAAAGGCAGCAGCTATTTGTCACTTTGATAGAGTTTTGAGAAACTTGCACTAAGTGAAGGTTTAACTCGAAAGAGACCTTCACGTATGTATATTGATCTCATGGAAATTTTGACTGTATTTTTGAGAAATTTTATTTTACAAATTTGTTTTACAAACAAAGTGGGGGATTGTTGTTGTTTGTTTGAAAAACAAAACAAAATAGTGCCTTTTTTGTATCCCACATAGGACACAAGGGAGAGAGAAAGTCTCTTTATTAATTGGAAGGCTGTTATAGCTTTTCAAATAAAGAGAAATGGGTAAATGGGATAGTCCCCACCATACCAGCGTGCGGGTGCGCGTGTAATTGCACGATTTTGGCGCGATTATTAGGCACACTTAGCACTTTGCACGCTTGCGCGGTCGCGAGTAATTAATGGCACTAATCACCGATCAATTTATTTTTTATTTTTAATTTTCGAATGTATAATTAAAATAAATTTTTTATTACAACCGAAACAGTGCGACTATTTCACGTAAGCGTTGCAATTATTGAATTTAATTTTTTCGAAATTCAATTAACTGTTTATGTCCAAGAGTTGTAATTTTTCAGAAGTGGCAGTTTTTCGGACAATGAAAAGTTGTGTTCGAATAAACTAATTTTTTGGACAACGAAGAGTTGTGTCCAAATTAACTGCACTTCAGACACGAAGTGGTGTCTGAAATTAACAACTTTTGGAAATGAATAGTTGTGATTGAATGATGCCTTTTGAGACATGAAGAGTTGTCTTCTTTCAAGTTTTATATATTGAGTGATTTGTTCAATTTTCTGACACTGCTTCTGAACTTCAAGTTTTTCGTTTTCTCAAAAAATACACAGCCATAGTTTCCGATTGTTTCCCTTGAGAGATCCCGGAGATATATCAGAATTGCTATCTGCTATTCTCGTGCGACTTTGTTGTATCCTGGAGGATATTTGCCGAGACCATTAGCAACATTATGGGGCAAATAAATCCTTAAAGAGAGTATTTTACACGCCTCAAAGTCTGATTCTATTGTTCATCTCATTCGAAGTTATTTTCCCAACAGGAAGTGCCAAAGACTCTTGAGTAACTCGAGTTGCAGTCATAAGCTCCCATTTGTATCATTTGATTTTGTTGAACGATTCAACGCAGAAGTTGCCAAAAAGTGAAAAAAGGAAAACCGCCGGGTGATTGAGCCCAAGTTTGCGATATGACAAATAGGACTATTGACCAAGAAAGTCGTGGTCCTCGTCCTTCGTGCATGATTCATGAACGCGAACTCTTCTAGTCACGTATGAGTTCTTGGATCAAGAGCAATCAAATAACAAAAAAATCATATTCCCAACTACCAGCAAGCCACCTCAAAATCAAATGATCCAAAGTAATTTAATTTTTAGGCTTGAGGGTGGGAGAAGACAGGAGAAAAGAGCATCTTATTTCATCGTTTCGGCTGTGGATAACCCTTATCACCTCGACGTCTTTATTGTTATTTTTCTTGTGGTCATGCTCTCGATCGATAGGAAAATACGGGGTCCCGCTTGTTGCGATGGAGGCGTTATCAGGTGCATCCGGCTTATGTGCACCTATTGTGCTCTTTTTTTTTAGGGGGTTGAAATCGTACTTAGGCTCACACGTCGGTTGACGCTTCTCATAATTTTCTGATGTTGTATCCTCAATGTAGCCAATTTATTATTCATTTTTTTACATAGATTTCCTCTTTGTTGGTAATAAAACTTCTAGCTCTTCCTTTGATTCATTTAATTCCAACTTTGCTGGAGTAGTGTCCATGAGAACACTGATGGTTCAATATTTTCCAACTTACCACTCAAATAAAAGAACGGGGAAAACGGAAAAGGGACAAGCAATATCCAACTTCAAGCGAATTGTCACCACGGCAAGCGTATGTAACCTAACACTTTTATGCTCAAACGAGACACGTTCGAGACTTTAGGAGATTGTGTAGACTATTTCTCCCACGCTCCCATGTTAACCGAACCAGCATCGACTAAGGTTTAATTGTAGAAAGTGAACCAAGAACACAGGCGATTCTCTGAACCGAACCATCGTGACTATGGGCTAGCCGACGGCGGGTTAAGGATGGCCTCTCTCTGCCGAGCGATTTCTATGTTGTCCCGATCACATAGGCCCGCCTGATTCTGATCTTTAGATCGGTCGGATTCCATTTGATGTCCTCGCGGTTTAGATTATAGCACTCATCTCATGCAAGTGACCTGGGACCGTACGATAGAAACATTTCTCCCGCGCATGGAGGAAGGGACCTATTTCGATTCGTCTAACTCGTTTCGACCGACATTATCGACCTTTCGAGAGAATTTATTATGTACCCTTTTGTATTTAGTAATGTGGCATCATTATCTCCATGTGTGCGTCCATGTGTCGGGCTACAACACCCTTTCTTAGATACCCGAGTCAATATTTCGCGGAGGATCTACTCTGTCACTCGACACTGGTTAACCCACGGACCCAAAAAGCATTTTGAAGCAAATCCTTTGAAGTTAATGTTAATATTAACGAGAGCCCAATACCCAAAACTTTTTTTTGTCTCATAAAAAAAGTTCAATTTTTACTTTTGTCTATATTCTACTCCAAACTTTTACTTGTATCCCAATTTTATCGGCCTAGTTCCAATTTCGAGTTGGCTTCCTAGTTTTTGTTGATTCAATCCTAAATCTTTTGCAATTGTGCCAATTCGGTCCAGTCCATTTGACGACATAATATTTTAACAAATATATTTTTTTCTTCCCTCTTCTTCCTCTAACTAATCGCCAAACCTCGGCGACTAGCCCAAGGTCACAGCTAGCGGGCTCGCCCTCGTCGGCACGGGCAAGGTATAGCCTCGTCATCGTTAGGCGAGGTCAGCCTCGCCGGCCCAGATCTGGCTAACTAGGTCTCACCCCCGCCACGGTGTGGTCGACTGCGCTGGTCGTCGAGGTTCGGCAGCCGACTGGAAGCAGAAGAGGGAAGAAGAAAGAAAGAACGAAAAAGAAAATTAAAGAAGAATAAAAATATTTAAAGCTTGATGGCCGATCAAATTCTACAAAATGGGCTGAATTTGCACAATTACTAGAGGTTTAGATTCGAATCGACAAAAAAAATTAGGACCGAATTGGCACAATTGCAATAAATTTAGGAATTTTTTGGTAATATTTCCAAAAAAATCACATGATATATTGGGGTGATTTGACAAGTTTATATGGTCTCTTCACGGTTCATTTTCAACTTGCTTGAATTTTTGGAATGGGGTCTCAAACGGATCCACGCCTTGCCCGATCGAAGTTGCCAGGAAACTCCCATAGAAGAAGAAGAAGCCACATGCTGTGTCCATCTTTTGTAGTTTAATTTGGCCAAAATTGTGTAACTCTAGTAATATGTTGACCGTTGACTAATTTAATACCACCTTCACGTCGCATGCTGAATTTCTACGTTCATGCCTTTTCCTCTCTATATTTCCATGCTATCCCTCAGTTTAATTTGTAGGTCAGAAATTTGAGACTCCGTTTATTTCGCAAACAATGAGTGATTTGGTAAACGTTTTCTTCCAAGGTTTCAACTCAGTTGGCATCAACTTGAATTCTAAAGAGTTAGCTAGCCGATGGTGGGTCTATTTCTTTTTATTTTTTATTTTGGTCAAAACATTCCATCTACTTCCTAGGGATACAAGCATCACAGTTCAACTACAAACAAAACATGCTCCAAATAACAAGAGAAATCATGAGAAAAAAATGTTATGGATCACATGTTAAGGAAAAAAAAACATTTATGACTTCTTTACACCAAAATCGACAGCTGATCACCAAATCTGTCTTCAATAATGAGCAAAGGCCTTTCGGCAGTATGCGCTTAGGTTTGGCATCCTCACCACCGTCATTGAACAGAGTAAAAAGATTTAACGAGCACAAATTTGACACATACTGTTGTGGAAATTCTCCTATATTTTGATTCTGACAAAACTATCGTAAGAAATTGTATAACGTTATGTGATGCAGAAAGAATGTGTAAGCAGCAGGTTGAGTTGATCTAATTCTGTCGCGTGGACGAAGGGTCAGATGGAAGTGCTTCTGACGAGGTCAGATGGAGTGCTTCTGACTGAGGGTCAGATGGAAGTGCTTCTGACGATCTAAACAGTGACAGATGGATCGCATCAAATCTCCGTATTACCATTCCGCGTCAACTGATCTAGTAAGAAACAAATCTGTTCTAAGACGAAACCCGAGAAAGATCAGTTTCTGTATTTGCAAATCGTGAAGACCCACGTATGGCAGGTTTTCAATCAAGGCAAGATTCCTATGGAAAGCTTGTGATATTCGATTGTCCCGATATCCCTTCTAATCAATCAAGAGACTTTCTACAATGGGATATCATATTCTAAGAAATATTCCTTCGGGAACCAACTCAGACTTATCACACTTATGGAAGCTGGAGATTCAGTTGTGTGGGTGACTGAATCAGAAGGGTTCAATATCTTACTCAACGGTCTACATATCTTCTGAAGATACAGTCTCGTTCAATTACGATTGATGACGTCCAATCAAGGATTGAAGAGCGATCCCTTGGCTGGGAATCCAACGGCTAGTTCGGAGGCAGGGGAGTATAAAAGAAGAACCATGATGGACTAAAAAGTAAGAGGGCGAACAACAATCCAAAGTGCAAGCATAATCTGAGTTCTATCCGAAAATATTATGTGTACCCAAAATCCTATTCATTGTGAAAATCTGAGAGAGAGAAAAATCAAGTGATTGAGTGTTTGTAATTCTCGTGATTTTTCATAGTGAAATCCAGCCGATCGGCTGTCATCGTGGGAAAGTGGACGTAAGCTTGATCTAAGCCGAACCACTATAATCGTCGTGTGCAATATTCTCTACTCTAAACTCTTACTTTTGTGTTTAGACTTTTTACACATTGTTATACTGTTCCTGATTCTAATTGTACACTAAATCGTGTTTTTTTCCGCAAGAAATTTCAATTATATTCAGAATCACCTATTCACCCCCTATAGGTAATATTGCTAGATCCAACAATTGGTATCAGAGCAGGTTGCTCATATTTACGAAGTGTTTATTAACTTCAGAGCTAACGATCTACTATGTCTAGCAATCACTCTTCAGGAACAAGCGACTCGCACTTTGCCAACAAGCCACCATACTTTGATGGGAATGACTACAATATGTGGAGCAACAAGATGAAGTGGTTCTTCAAAGCTTATGATGATCTGATGTGGGATGTTGTCACGAATGGAGTAGTTCCTGCAACTGTTACAAATCCAACCTCTGCTGACGGAGCAAATCCTGTCACAACAATGACCGATGTTGAAAGCCTAAAAGAAGAGGCCTTGATTCTAAAGCTGTCAATGCTCTCTTTTGTGCATTATCTACCCCTCTCTATAATCGTGTCTCAGAGGAAGAATCATCTAAGGCAATATGGGATAGACTTCATAGTACCTTTCAAGGAACAAATCGAGTAAAAGAAACGAAGCTCAGTATTTTACTGAGTGACTATGAAGCATTCCAAATGAAATCTGATAAATCTATTGCAGATATGATAGACAGGTTTCAGACCTTGGCAAGTGGACTTGCAAGATAAGGCGCGCCTATTGCTGAACCAATGCAAGTCAGGAAAATACTACGTGGACTCATATATGATTGGAATTACATCAAACCATCAATTCAAGAATGTCAAACAATCAGACCACTCTAAGTGGATGAGCTAGTCGGGACTTTGCAATCTTATGAAACAGAACGAGCAAACAAGAAGGGAGAACAAAAAGGTAAAAAATCTATTGCCTTGAGAACTGAAATTGCTCAATGTCTTTCTGATACAGATGATGAAGATGAAGAATTAGCCATCATGGTCAAGAAATTTAGAAAGATGGTTCGGAAAGCCAGAAACATCAAAGGGAAGAAACCTTGGAAGAAGAATGATATGAAAATGTCAAGCAACTATTCACAAGATAGCAAAGACGTGATCTGCTTTCACTGTAAGAAGGCAGGACATATCAAACCAAACTGTCCAATTTTGAAGAAGGACAAACTTAAGTATGAGAAGTACAAGAAGGCCCTAAAGGCAGATACTCTAAGTGATTCTGATGAAAGTGAAAATGATTACGCAAACATCTGTCTCATGGCCGAATCAGATTCAAATTTAGACTCAGAAACTGAGGTATGCTCATCTGAACTCCCTGATGAAGTTACTGAGTATATTGATGAATTGTGTAGAAACTACAAAGAAGCTCTTGAAAAAGTTTCTAGTTTGAAAAAGGAAAATTCGTCCTTAAAACAGCAGAATTTATCTCAAAAAGAAAAAATCGATTTTCTACAACAAGAGTTTCACCAATTGAAAGAAAATCATGATTTGATTTCAAAAGAAAATGCTTCTCTAAAAGAAAAGGTTTTCGATATCTCAAAAAGGTTTTCACAAAGCTCAGAAACTCTGAATAACATTATTTCAAAACAAATACCCTTCAATGACCGATCTGGATTAGGTTTTAAAAAAGAGAGTAATCTCAAAAATTCCTTTAAAACTGAATTTCGAAAACCAACATTTTCTGATTACAGGCATCATTTTCATAAGCATTTTACTAGATCTTATATTCGACAATCCTGTGTGAACTGTGGTGATCCTAGTCATACTAAGGATTATTGCAAGAAAATTTGGAGACCCGTTAAAAGGTCAAAACCTACTAACACAGAAGGACCCAAGAAAGCATGGGTACCAAAGAAATAGTAAGTTGTTTATTTCTTGCAGGTACCAAAGAGAAGGAAGAACAAGTGGTTTCTGGATAATGGCTGCTCAAGTCACATGACTGGAAATCCAGATATATTTATGTCCTTCTCAAATTGTAATAGTAGAAGCGTGTCCTTTGGAGGAAAGAACAAGGGAAAGGTCATTGGGAAGGGAAATGTAAAAATTGAAAATCTGACGGTTAAAGATGTCTCTCTAGTCAAAGGATTGAATTATAACTTAATTTCTGTAAGTCAACTCTGTGACTCTGGCTATGATATTTGCTTCCAAGACTTAAAATGTATAGGTGTGAGCAAGGACAAGAAGCAATCCTTCACGGGACGAAGGCATGGGAATATTTACCTTTTAGATATTAATGTTAACTGTGAAAGTGCAAAATGTCTTATTTCTGTTAAGGATGAATCTGATCTTTGGTACAGAAAGTTAGGTCATATTAGTGTAAAACATATCTCAAAACTTTCCAAGAAGGGACTTGTTCGAGGGTTACCTCAAACGAAATTTGAGAAAGGTGGACTACGTCATGCATGCACACTAGGCAAGTAGGTAAGAAGTTCTTTTAAGTCCTTAAATCAAGTGTCCACTAAGCATTGTCTGCAGCTACTTCATATGGACATCTTTGGACCAAACATAACCTTAAGCCTTGGAGGTAAGAAATACTGTCTTGTCATAGTTGATGACTTCTCTAGATTTACATGGGTTTTATTTCTAGCTCATAAAAGTGAGGCTTTTATGTCATTTTCAAAACTTGCTAAAAGAACTCAAAATGAAAAGGGTTATACCATTTCTAGTTTGAGAACGGATCATGGGGGAGAATTTGAAAATCAAAGTTTCTCAGATTTTTGCACTAATTTCGGAATTCAGCATAACTTCTCTACACCTTATACTCCTCAACGAAATGGGGTAGTAAAAAGGAAAAACAGATCCTTGCAAGAAATGGACAGAACTCTTCTTATTAAGAGTAAAATTGCATCTCATTTTTGGGCTGAGGCCGTTTCCACAGCCTGTTATATTTTAAATCGAATTTCTCTCAGACCTTTTAGTGAAAATACCCCCTATGAAATCTTCAAAGTAAGAAAGCCTGATGTTGCATATTTTCATATATTCGGTTGCAAATGCTTTATTCTAAAGAATGCTAATGATCGAATTGGAAAGTTTGATGAGAGATCAGATGAAGGAATTTTCTTGGGATATTCAACAACGAGCAAAGCCTACAGAGTCTACAACAAGAACACTCGTGTTGTTGAAGAATCAGTAAACATCAAGTTCGATGAAAGCTATCAGAATGATGAACCTGAATCTATTCAAGTTCATACACTTCCTCCAGTCCCAGACTCACAAGAAGATTCAAGAGAAAAGCAAGACTCAGATGTGAATGTTCAGAAGGAAATTCTCTCAGTTGAAGAAAGACTAGAAGATGAACAGAATGAACCCACAACATCCTCAAATGATTGCTTCGACAAAAGTTGGAAGCACAAGTCAAGTCATCGAAAGGAACTTATCATAGGAAGTATAAGTGATGGCATAAAGACAAGATCAAAATTCAAGCAAGCAATGAGCAACATAGCATTGATATCTGAATTAGAACCAAAAAGGATTGAAGATGCAATAGCAGATGAGAACTGGATAAATGCAATGCAGGAAGAGTTACATCAATTTAAAGTCAACATTTTTTGGGAATTGGTCAACAGACCCAAAAATCGTCTAGTGATTGGAACTAAGTGGGTATTCAGAAACAAACTGGATGACAAAGGAAAGGTTGTAAGAAACAAAGCAAGACTTGTAGCAAAAGGCTATTCTCAGGAAGAAGGAATAGACTACGATGAGACCTACGCACCGGTTGCCAGGTTAGAAGCCATTAGGCTACTTCTTGCTTATGCTTGTTACAATGATTTCAAACTTTTTCAGATGGACGTGAAAAGTGTTTTTCTAAATGGCTACATCAAAGAAGAGGTATATGTTGAACAACCCCCTGGCTTCGAAGAACCTAGAGAAAAGGATTTGGTATTTGTCTTAAAAAAGGCACTCTATGGACTGAAACAATCACCTCGTGCTTGGTATGAAAGGTTGAGTAACTTTCTATCTCAACATAACTTTACAAAAGGTAATGTAGACACTACTCTTTTTATTCAAAGAAAAGGTAAGGATATTCTTCTAGTTCAAATCTATGTTGATGATATTATATTTGGTTCTTCTAATGAGCTTCTCTGCAAGAAATTTTCTAAAGTAATGTAGGATGAATTTGAGATGAGTATGATGGGAGAATTATGATTCTTTCTTGGTCTTCAAATTCATCAATCTTAGAAAGGAACTTTCATATATCAACAAAAGTATACACTGGAAATAGTGAAGAAGTTTGGTTTGGAGAATGGCAAAAAGACAGAAACTCCCATGTCTCACTCCTCCAAATTAGATAAAGATGAAGATGGAAAGGAAGTTGATCCCAAACTATATCGAAGCATGATTGGATTACTACTCTATCTCACAGCTTCAAGACCAGACATCCTATATAGCGTCTGTTTATGTGCAAGATTTCAATCAAGCCCAAGAGAATCACACCTATCAGCCGTCAAAAGAATAATCAAATACATTGGGACGTATCCCAACTATGGTTTGTGGTACTCTAAATCTTCTGATTTTATACTAAAGGGATATTCAGATGCAGATCTTGCAGGTTGCAAAATTGATAGGAAAAGTACATCTGGAACTTGTCAGCTCATGGGAAACATGCTTGTCTCATGGTATTCCAAGAAGCAAAATACAGTGGCACTTAGTACAGCTGAAGCAGAATACGTATCTCTTGGAAGTTGCTGCGCTCAAATACTTTGGCTAAAACAGCAGCTCAAAAATTATGGTGTTGAAGAATCAATTGTGGAAACCCTTTGTGACAATACAAGTGCCATAAATCTTACAAAAAATCCCATACTTCACTCAAGAACAAAGCATATTGAGATCAAGCATCACTTCATACGTGATCATGTTCAGAATGGTGATGTTAACATTCAATACATTGATACGAAAAATCAACTTGCAGATATTTTCACTAAACCTTTGGCTAAGCAGACTTTTAATTTTATTAAAAATGAATTATCTATCATTAACCCTCCTTCTTAAGTATATTTTAGAACAGGGATAGTCAGAAGAAGAATCAGAAGAAACGCCAGAAGGAGCGTCAGAAGGAGCGTCAGAAGGAACGCCAGAAGGAGCGTCAGAAGGAGCGTCGGAAGGAGCATCAGAAGGAACGTCAGAAGGAACGCTAAAAGGCGCGTAAGAAGAAATTCACATCTTTTTGGAAAAGTTCATAAATCAAAGTTAGTTAACTCTTAAAATTCTCTTTAAGGTAAGTTTCTCATATAAATATATATCTCCGAATATCTGATTGACGATGATTAATTAATTTGTTAAAGAAATTCTTTTATTTCTTTTTAGAAGATCAGAATTTTCTTTTATTGATTTTGTTTCCAAAAATAACCGCCTCTTTTATAAAACACCGAACCGTCACCTCTGTTCTCTCACTTTCAAATCTCTCTCAAATCGAAACCCTAAAACCGTATTCAAGATCTCTCACTCTCGATTTCTTCCTCAAAACAACACTCGTTCATCCAAAGTTTCAAACTTTCTACGTATCAATGGCTCCAAAATCAGCCTTTGACTCGAAGAAGACTCCTCAGTTGAAGAGAAAGTTTTCCGCCTCAACTGCAAGCAGCGCCGAACCTACGGAAACCCAAATCAACGAACAGCGTGAGACATTCCGATTGGCAAAAGGTTTGCCTTTATTTGTTTTTGAAGGAAAAGAAGCAATGGCACATTCTATTAAGCCAATGTACGATAGTATTAAGGAAGCAGAGGATTCTAGCAATGAACTTAGAATATTGCTGAATGCTCATCAGTTCGAAAGTGAAGGTGAATTGCTCGAGTTTATTAGTTTACCTGGAAAAATAGTTGATCCAATTGCTGTAGAAAAACCTGAGTTGGCATCTAGAAAAGGAAAAGCGAAAATGGCAGAGCCTAGTTCGAAGTCAAGAAAACCATCCCCTATAAGACTTGGCGGAACTAGGGCAAAGGTTGAAGACGATGATGACATTCTGTTCAATGATTTTGTGAAGAATATCGGGTTTAATGTGGATAAAAGCTTTCCTGATCTCTTGTTTCAGAATCAGGCTCACAAAGACAAGTTTGAATTCATGAAACAGAGAGGTGTTATACCTCACAGGGTGTTTGAGTTAAAGTACTTTGATAGTAACGGCATTTATCTGAGGAAGCATCTACAAAAGGTGAAGATAGATCAATTCATAACGTATAGGGGCTATACCTTTCCTGATCTGGTAGCCTACTTCTACTCAAATATTCAGTTTGTCAACTTCAACTCCTTGGCTTTCACGATGAAAAGAAAGCAGTATATTATGAATGTTGATGAATTGGCATCTATAATGAGAACCAGAAAGAGAGATTTCATACCTCTAGATGTCACTGCAGAAGAAGCCTTTTGCTTCCTAACTGGCAAATCAAGCTTCTCAAGGGAATCGAAGTCACATATTGCCTATAGTGACTTCCCCTTAAAACACATCATGATGCACAAGGTGATCATTGAATGTCTTAGACCCAAGGCAACCTCTAAAACATACATCTCGAAGTATGAGGCAAAACTGTTGTGGGGAATCCTGACAGGAAAGAGGATCTCTTTTGCTCACACAGTCCTATTACACATGTACAGGTATGTTCTCAAGCCAAAAGGACAACTGCCATATGCTGCTTTGATCTATAGAATAATAGATCATTTCAAGATTGGTGGATTGAACGTCTTTATCAAACAAGAAATCCCTCTGATGATTGCTGGTGAAACTATGGTGACAAAGATGGGATACAAGATGACTGCTGCTGGATGGAGGACAAAGAACAATGAACCAGTCATTGTGGATTTCGAGGATGAGTCCAAGAAGAAATCTCCAAAGAGGAGAAAAGTTATGGCTGTCAAGGGACAACAAAAAGACAGCTCAACTGATAAGGACTCGGAGGCAAGTGAAGAAGGAACAGGGGAGTATGACTCTGAAGCTACAGAATCTCGAGGTGGATCAGATGAAGAAGATGAATCTGGGGATCAAAGTGCTAAAAGGAATGAGGAAGGAGGAGATGAAACATAAACACAACCAAAAGAAAAGGTTGTATATCCTTGTGATCTTACTGAGGAAGAGTTCCTCACAATGTGGACAGAGGAGGATGCTGACAGAAATGTGGATGAGATAGAGTATGATAATGCTCTTGTCAATTTTAATCATGAACAGATGTTAGCACAAGTCCTAGCTCAGCTGGTCTCAGAAGAGCAGGAGGCAGAGTCGACAACATTGAGGCATATTCTATATCCTCCACCAGACTCACAATCCACAGAACTGCTCCAAGCTTGGCATCAGACATTGCACGAGAAGATCAACTGTCAAGTGCTCAGTCCATACCTATGGACATTGATGAAGATGTAGAATCTGCGCCCAGCTTAAGAGATAAAAGGGAAGAAGGCTATAACTCAGGGGGAGCCCATGCCTGCAACATCTGATGTCTTTATCACTGAAGTGTTTGCCTCTCAAGCTTTTCCCAAAGCATAAACTGAGAAGGAGAGTTTAGCTACAAAAGGGATTGACACCTCATCTCAAGAACATGCTCCTCCAGAACCACAGGTGGAACTTCAATAACATTTTGAGAATCTTCAACATATTCTTCTTCAGACTCTGGCTGCTATGGAAACAAGGCTTGATCAGAAACTGCAGATTTTTTAAGAGAAGATCGATAGGCAATTGTAGGGTATAACTAGTCAGGTGACCAAATTGGAGAAGTCAATTGATCTGTATGGCAGAATGTTTTGTGCCGAGGTCGCCAACATGCCTACCTACACTATGGTCAGAACTGACAGATCAGCTTCAGAACTGCCTTCATCTCAAGCTGTTAGAAGCCATGCTCAGAGAATGGGAAGAAGCTATGAAGGACCTTCCCCAGCGGAGGTTGATAACGAGCGTGACGATCGTCCCTCTTCTTCAAAAATGCCTCCACCGACATCTTCTTAATTTTATATTTTATTTGGTAAAAAGTTACTCTTTGCTATGATACAACATTTACTCCTTTTTGTTTAAAATTGACCCGATTCAATTTTTATTCGCTTTATACACTCTTTCTGATGTTGACAAAAAGGGGGAGAAGAATCTATTTGTGCAGGGATTGATATCATCTTGAGCAGAGATATCTATATGCTGTTTATACTCTCATTTTGGGGAGAAGAGTTTTTTTTGTACAGGATCTCTAATGATGATTACTTGCAAGAGCAAATCGGATGATTACTCGTTTATATCACTGTTTAAAAACTTTAAATTCACATATTTGTATTTGCAATAAGAGTAGTTTTGTCACCATCAAAAATAGGGAGATTGTTGTGGAAATTCTCCTATATTTTGATTATGACAAAACTATCGTAAGAAATTGTATAACGTTATGTGATGCAGAAAGAATGTGTAAGCAGCAGGTTGAGTGGATCTAATTTTGTCGCGTGGACGAAGGGTCAGATGAAAGTGCTTCTGACGAAGGGTCAGATGGAGTGCTTCTGACTGATGGTCAGATGGAAGTGCTTCTGACGATCTAAACAGTGACGGATGGATCGCATCAAATCTCCGTATTACCATTCCGCGTCAACTGATCTAGTAAGAAACAAATCTGTTCTAAGACGAAACCCGAGAAAGATCAGTTTCTGTATTTGCAAATCGTGAAGACCCACGTATGGCAGGTTTTCAATCAAGGCAAGATTCCTATGGAAAGCTTGTGATATTCGATTGTCCTGATATCCCTTCTAATCAATCAAGGGACTTTCTACAATGGGATATCATATTCTAAGGAATATTCCTTCGGGAACCAACTCAGACTTATCACACTTATGGAAGTTGGAGATTCAGTTGTATGGGTGACTGAATCAGAATGGTTCAATATCTTACTCAACGGTCTACATATCTTCTGAAGATACAGTCTCGTTCAATCACGATTGATGACGTCCAATCAAGGATTGAAGAGCGATCCCTTGGCTGGGAATCCAACGGCAAGTTCGGAGGCAGGGGAGTATAAAAGAATAACCATGATAGACTAAAAAGTAAGAGGGCGAACAACAATCCAAAGTGCAAGCATAATCTGAGTTCTATCCGAAAATATTCTGTATACCCAAAATCCTATTCATTGTGAAAATCTGAGAGAGAGAAAAACCAAGTGATTGAGTGTTTGTAATTATCGTGATTTTTCATAGTGAAATCCAGCCGATCGGCTGTCATCGTGGGAGAGTGGACGGCTTAATCTAAGCCGAACCACTATAATCATCATGTGCAATATTCTCTACTCTAAACTCTTACTTTTGTGTTTAGACTTTTTGCACACTGTTATACTGTTCCTGATTCTAATCGTACACTGAATCGTGTTTTTATTCCGCAAGAAATTTCAATTATATTCAGAATCACCTATTCACCCCCCTCTAGGTGATATTGTTAGATCCAACACCTACAAGAGAGGAATCTTCACGAAGCTCATATGATCTCTTTCGAAACCGGATTTGTTCATCAACGAAACCTAAGAAGAGTGAAACCCTAAAAACATACATGCAGAAAATCCAAATCTAAACTAGATCAGGATAGAAATATCTCCACTAATGGGAGAGAAAAGCTTCTAGATCTAGACAAAATGGGAAGAGAAAAACTCCCAATCAGGGGGAAAGCAATAAAAGCAAATAGAGAATCAAAACAACCCAAAATAAGGGAGAGGGGAGGGAGAGATCTATCTCAAACCTTTCCCTCCATGGAGATGAAGAAGAAAGTTTGTAAAGAGGAGAGACATAGGCCCTATCTGGCGAGTGACTTTTACATGGTCCTGATCACATAATCCTATATATCATATGGAGATACTACGATCATTAAAGTGTTCCGGTACTGACCGCATCAATACCGTTGTTTCCTCAAAAGTATTTTTGGAACGAGCGAACGAAGATAGCAGCACACCTAGTCAATGGCCTACCTCAAAGCCGCACTATATACACCATACACATTTGTACTCGATCACCGACAAAAGCAAGTTTGACAAGAAGGCTGTTCGTTGCATATTTGTAGGCCGCAATGATTAAAGGAAAGGGTGGAAATGTTGCGGTTGTACAACAGCGCGAGATTACATTTCACCACCCGTTGTACTAGCAGATTCAAGATAAATTAAAAAGGCACAAGAAAGAGTAGAAGAAGATGGGTATATGGGGAGGCCCAATAGATTGAAGAAGTAATTAGAGAAGGTGAATCCAGATGAAGAAATCATAGCACAGCTGCGAGAAAAATCAAAGCATCCGTGGCGAACAAGTGTACATAGGAAAATAAAGGAAGAAAGGAAGAGATTCGACCAAGTCAAAAGGACGGACATGAAGAGCAAGCACCTCAGCTGAAGAGCTCAACAGGGCAAAAGAAATTAAACCATAAACATGATTAATGCAAACTTTGGCCGAAGATGTTGGACTAATTGAGCTTAGTACGAGGAGGCCTCATAAGGGGCAGAATGCAAGAAAGGTTATGGAAGGAGAGATTCAAGCTTTGCAGTAGATTAAGACATGGGATTTGGTGCCAGGGCCTAAAGATGCACCAGATGGGCCGATACAAAGATGTAAGGTAAGTTTTGTTGCTCGATGATTCTCTCAGAAGTATGGGATAATTTTATGATGAAACCTTTTGTCCAATAGCAAAGGTTACTGTTGTTCTGAGTCTTACTAGTACTGGTCACAAACAAGTCATAGAAGCTGCGATAGATGCATGTGAAAAATGGCTTCATACGTGGAGGGTTAAGATCGAGACATATACATGAAGAGGCCATATGGTTTTAAATTAGAACTCATCAATGTTGTCAGAGATAATTAGAAGTTATCTAGGATAATTTGCCCATGTTAGAGTATTGAATAATTATATTAATTTTACGTGTCTCTCAATATTTTGCGCATATCTTGATTGACATATAAATTATCTTCCATGGTGATCTCATAAAACCTATAAATAGGTTGATGTGATACATCGGAATATACAGACTTCTTAAATTCTCTGTTTCGCTCTACTCTCAACTTGGATAATGATGACACGGAAAAGAGAAATGAGAAATTTCTGTATATCCCGATGTATTAAATCAGCCTATTTGTAGGTTTTATGATATCATATCGAAAGTTATATAACACACATACACACATATATCAAGTTTCCGTGGCACTATTACACTTAATTTCAAACTCAAGCTGATTGGGATGTTAGAGATAATTAAGATGTATCTAGGATAATTTCATATGTTATAGGTATTGAATAATTTTGTTGATTGTATGTATCTCTTAAGATCGCTTGTTTGATTGTGCTTATCTTGATTAATATACATATATAACTTCCCCTCGGCAGTTATTGATAGATGCAGCCTATGCGGCTAGCATCAAAAGAAAAACCTCCTCTGTGAAAAAGGCACGACTTGGTAACGCATCGCTGACATCCTAATACAACCATTTTAATGCTTACTCAAACGGGATTGAGGCATTGTGTGAGCTAGGCTAGCATCGAAAGAAAAACCTCCTCTGAAAAAAAAAACCCCGACTTGGTAACACGTCGCCAACATCCTAACACGATCACTGTGGTGCTTACTCAGACGGGAATGAGGCATTTAGTGAGCATTGTCGAGAGACGAGATGGGGGATCGATATACTATAGCAGAAGAGAGAATTGGGGAATTTCTCTGTATTTCGATTTGTTACAATGGAGATTATATTAGCCCATTTGTAGATTGTATGAAATCACTTAACGTAATATATATCAATCAAGATATGCACAAAGAAACACACAATCTTGAGAGATACATAGAAGCGACATACATATTCAATACATCTAACATAGGAAATTATCCTAGATAAGTCTCAATTATCTCTAACACATGTTATGTTTGCAAATTAAAGAAATCCCTTTATGTTTGAAACAAGCTCCAAGAAATTGGTACGAGAAGACTGCAATTTTCCGCAAGTTGCAATTTGATACCACTAACAAATTTAAGTCCGTTTGTGAAGGAAGAAGGCTAAAGGCTTGCAATTTTACTAATTTATGTGAATGACCTAATGATTACGGGAGATGATGAAGATGGGATGTATTGAATCAGAGCCAATCTCTTTGTGCGATTTTAGATGAAGTAGCTTGGAGAACTAAAACACTTTCCAGGAGTCTAAGTTGAGCAAACCAAGGAAGGGTTATTCCTATGTCAAGAAAAGTGTGCGTGGGATCGTCTAGAGAAGTTTGGGAGGCTTGATTGCAAGCCGATCTCCATGCCTATTGATGGCAATATAAACTATGGGTGGTCGAAGCGATAGACTTGTAAGATGAACTATGTATAGGGAATTTGTGGGAAGCCTAATTTACCTGACTATAACATGGGCTAACACCACTTTTGCAATGGGAGTAGCAAGTCAGTTTTTAGACAAACCACGAAAGCCTCACTTGGATGTAGTTAGACGTATACTAAGGCACGTGAAGGAGTAAACTGTGAAGTAAAAGGATGTCACGATACTAATTGTGCTGGTGACCATGACACATGACATTTAACTACTGGATATATGTTTTGCCATAGATCGAGAGTAGTTCATCATACAATAAGAGGCAACCAACAGTGTCACTAGCTCCATTGTGATAATCGATCAGTTGTACGGTTGGCAGAGAACCTAATCTTTCACCCGATAACTTCGCCTGTGGAAGTACACTGTCACTTGTTGCGCGAAAAAGTGTTGCTGGTAGAGATTGGAGATGGAGCACAAAAAGGACAAGTGATCAAGTTGCATATATGTTTGCCATAGGACTTGGCACTACAAGTTTTTGAAGAGTTCCGAAAGCAACTTGACGTGGTTGCTAGATCCAATAGAGAGAAGAGTGGTCGGTGAGGGGGAGTATTGAAGAAAAAAGATTTCACCTCTTCTCCTCTCCCAAAAATTATAGATGTTTCTAGGGGGTGAACCATCATTTTGTGAAGGACATAAATGGTTAAGTACCCTCACTTGTGTTGTGTTAGCGTGTAAGAAGTTCTTCCAACAAATATTGTACAGAGTGCCGCTAACAAAAGAGCGTGTTTTCTTCAATTGAATTCCCAATCTTTCTCAACAGTCTTTTGTTCCTTTTCACATTTCTTTGCTTTAAATTTCTCTTACATCGGACAAATAACTGAAATGTCTTAAATGAATGAGGTACCTAAATGCCAGTATCCTTACATAAATCAGACATATCAATTAGTATTTTTTTTTTGGTAAAGAAACATATCAAGTAGTTTGTCCTCTCTACCTTTAAAAAAAAAGTATTTTGTCTTCTGGATAATGACACAATTGGTCCCTAAATTTTGTTCTGATGTATAATGTGGACCCTGAAATTTGAATTTATTCAATGCGATCCCTGAACTTTTGTAGTCCCTAGACCATATCAAAATACCCGACGTTATCATTTCATTAATTTAAGTTCAAAGGAAACATTGAATATTTTTATATAGTCCATGGACTAATTTGAATATGTACCAAAAGTTCACGAATCACATTGGATAAACTAAAAACTGCAGGCACGATATTGCACATTGAGCTAAAATTTACGGCTCTAATTGAACAAATTAAAAGTTCGAAGATCACGTTGCACGATGTGTCAAAACTTAAGGACTACTTGTGTCCTTTTAACTCCCTCCAGGGTTCTCAAAGTCTTTTTCAGGCTGACTAATCGGCAAAAAAAGGAAAAAGAAAGAAAGGACACAGAGAGAGGGAAAAGTTATAATATCCAGAGAGTGGGTGGACCTTGCTGAAGTTGAATATCACATGGCATGGGCCAATTTGGGCTAACTTGCCACTGCCACTCCCTTCTTCCTAGTCACCCAAACTGTTTGGTAGCTAAACAGATTGACAGGACTTAAACTCTTGTTAACGACGAGTAATAACGTACGAGATATCATATTAAGCAGCTATTGCGCAATACAAGACTACCACGTGGCGGTAGCCAGGACTCCAATTGGCATTTGCATCGATGTCAATTCAGTCTATCGAAAATTTTGGCAGGAAATAGATGATATGGACGCCGAACGTGCGACGCAGGATAGCTGGCACTGACGTGGATAAATTTTAATTGATATAATATTTTTAAAATATTTTATGATAGTGACCCTCAATTGGCAAGATTTGGCGAGGGCGTCACGGCTCTCGCCTAGTGCCAACAAGGGCATCTCGATCCTCGCCAGCCCCAAGTCTAGGAAAAAAAGTAAAAAAAGAAAAGAAAAGAAAAAAAGCAAATTATTTAGGCATTATTAAAATTTGTTCACTTCAACATCGGTTGTCCTAAGTGGCACGTCCAACATACACGTCAGCAATTTTTTGCCAAAATTAACTGAATGTATTGAATTGGCACAATTGCGATAGTTTTAAGAATTTTTTTTTGGTAATTCCCCACATATCTTGAATTGGCACGTCCAACATACACGTCAGCAATTTTTTGCAAAAATTAACTGGATGTATTGAATTGGCACAATTGCGATAGTTTTAAGACTTTTTTTGGTAATTCTCCACATATCTTGAAACGCTCCGACATTTAATCCAATATAAGAAAATCTATACCCAAATTGATGTGAAAGTGCGAAGTAATTGAACGCAAGATTGAGCGAGGGCGAGAGAGAATGAAGAGAGTTGTAGATGTGAATTGGGTCTAAGTGATTTGTAAACCCATTTGTGACTCGTTCACGATCCAATTATGACACATTTAACGCCCATATTATTTAAACTCATTCATGATCCATTTATTGAATATCACTAACTAATATAATAACCAAATTCATCGTACATGTTTGAGACGAGAGATGAGTTTAGAGCCTCACACTACTTGCTCTTTCTTCTCTCTCTCCTTCCCCCCTCTCTCTCTCTCTCTCACACTCTCTCTCCAGCCTTGCACGGTGCACGACCGTCGTCCCCGACCATGCCTCGTCAGGCCCACCTCACCATCGCCGCCGCCGCCACGGCCGTCTCCAACCCAGCTCCCTCCGCACGCAAAAGCGCAAACTCCGCTAAGGCGGTAAGGCCGACCAACTTTACATCCATGAGGAGGTGCACCTTCCATTGAAATCCTGTTGTGCACTCGTTCGAACTCCTTGGTTATTCAGGCCTATTTTGTGGGATGTTTACACGCGCGCACAAATCAGATCGATGAATATTCCATTTGTGACGTCGTACCTGTGTCGAAGGACAGTGTCCCATTAATTCAGGACGTCCAATATTCTCCCCCCGTGGGTCCTTTGGTATCCATGCGTATCGGAAGCACCGAAACAGGATAGGATATAGCAAGATATAAGGGGGGAGAAGATTGGACGTCCTGAATTAGAATTTATACCATCCTGTGTTTGGTTCCTACTCAGGATATGATATAACATGATATAAGGGGGATATAGCCTGGATATAATTATCCTAGGGGGGAGGTAGGATAAAGGTGGATATGATTTCTTTTGTTTATGGTATAAAAACTATTTTTCTGAATAACAAAATTCTTATATAATAAAATTAAAATAGTAATTATTTTAAATAAATTTGAATTCTAATGTTAGAAAGAAAAATCAAAATAAAAAATAATTTTTATTTTTATTTTTATTTTCTATAAATCATATTTATAATTTGATTTCTTTCTTCATTATAATATATAGTTTGTATATGTACACACACACTTAGTATCTATATCATTAAATATTTTAAGTATAATAGTATAATTTGTTATTTAATGAAAATTTTTTATTAAGAAATGATGGAAGGGAGTCAACATAATAATAATAAAGATTTATAATTAAAAAAATAATAAAAATGAAGTAGAATAAACTAGATTTTAAGTAAATAGAATGATTGGACATCCAATCTTTCTAACATTAGAATTTATACTATCCTGTGTTTGGTGTCGCGACCCTCTCGAGCGCTATCTGGCTAGCGAGGGCTAATGGGCCACCCGATCGTTGCA
Source organism: Rhodomyrtus psidioides (assembly GCA_021437785.1). Lineage (NCBI taxonomy): Eukaryota > Viridiplantae > Streptophyta > Magnoliopsida > Myrtales > Myrtaceae > Rhodomyrtus > Rhodomyrtus psidioides. The sequence continues at coordinate 2,581,770 of JAILYB010000040.1, read as the reverse complement.
TGATCGGACGCGGGCCTCTCTCAAGGTCCATTACCCAAATCGCAACGGCTGGATATACGTGGTCGACCTTCAGTGTGGTCTAGTGACATGTGATATGTGTACATGCCAAGGAGTCGCCACCAATCGTTTCGGGGAGGGTACGATCGGAAACCCTATATAGTAGTTGGGAGCGGTCTATTCGATTCTGCGGAAACCAAAGAAATGGGTTCGGGGACTTAGTTACGCCAACTGTCAGAGTTGACGCCCTTTCGGTACCTAAGTTGAATGGTTTATCTGATCCTAGGATTTCATACAGACGAGTGGGGTACAGATCCTAAATCTAGGAGTTCATGCAGATGGGAATGGCTACCATATCACTCACAATCAGTAGAAATAAACGCGCAAATCAAGGATCCAGAGCATGCGGATAAAATACATGAAAGCAGCATGGCATCCCTAATGAGGCCCTATTAGCCTAGAGAAATATCAATCAAGGCTTAAGAATGATTTGGACATGATTCGTCCATGAGGGGCAAAATCGTAATTTTGAACAATTCGGGGACAATTTGCCTCGAAAGGGAAAATTTGTCATTTTAGATGAATTGGAAAGTCAAAAGATGGGGGAAATAGGATTGGCCATCAATCCAATCCATTTCCTTTTTTTTCGGGAATTTCCAGGATTTTTCTGGAATTTAAAAGTGATTTTACCCTTAGAGGGGTAAAGTCGTCATTTCGGACAAAAATGAGGACTGAAAATCTCAAATATTGGGGCCGGTCACCCACCTGACCCAAGCCCTAATTTTAAGCAATTTCCAGGACTCGATTGGAACAAGAAAGACGATTTTCCCATTGAGGGGCAAAATCGTCATTTTGAGAAAATGGACGGGACTCGAAAACCCAAGCCTAAGAACTGATTGCCTATTTGACCCTAATTCTTACATTGGCATTATCGGCCTTATCTCGCATATACAGCAGAGGCGACTTACCCCTAAAGGGTAATATCGTCAAGTCTCAGAAGAACGGATAAGAAACTCCAAAAATAGGTCAATCCTCAATTTTTGGGGATTTCTTGAGTGTCTAGGATTTTTCCATAATTTTTCCACATTTTTTTGGAATTTTCTGGATTACCTGTTCTGGCAGTTTTGGGCTGCGCGGTCGATGGCGATTGCTTCCTGGGGGCTTGACCGTCTTCCTGTCGACCTTAAGGAGCTTCGGTTTGGCCTCAGAAGGCCTGACCAGTGCTCTGCAAATCCGAGCTCTACCCTCGACAATGGCGATGGAGGGAAGCTCTCTCTCTCCGTTCTCTCTCTTTCTCTTGATTCTGTTTTCTCCTCTTCAACTGAATTCACTCTCTTCTTCAACAGAAAACGACCATGAGCTTATATAGCTCTTAGGAATTTTGGCGCCGAAACGGGGGTGGTGTAACGGCTTCAATTGCACGTGAGGCCACGTGCATTTAGGTCCAAACGGCATCGGTGACGATGGGCTTTCCGTCCAACTTCGTTTGGTCCTCCGGCAGCCCTTATCTCTTGCAAATTTGGCATGGACTTATGCTGAGTTGACTTTTGCAGGCCCGCAGGAATGACCGACCGATTACTCCTTCCCCCGGCGACCATTGGCCGCGATTCCGGTGTCAATCGACGGGGGATGATTTAAAGTGTTAAACCCCCACCAATGTGTCTTCGATTGTGGTCACCTTGACCTTCAATTTGATCTTCAAAGCTCGGCATGTCACTGTTCATCTGCTCGAGCTCTTTGGGGAAGACGACACTGTTCTGGACCGGTCCGACCGGCGATCTAACCGGTCAAAACTGGTTCCGACTTACCATTTTCCAAATTAAACCCAAATTAATGGAAAAATTTTGCAATTGAACCTCAGAATCGAATCTAGGGCATGGATTTTATCTAAAAATGTGGTTTTCCCCAAAATTTCACATCAATTTATATGAAAACCCCAAATTTTCATTTAATGGCAAATTGGGGAATTATGCAATTGAAGATTCAAATGATCAAATTGGGTCAAATTACCTGTGCCAATCGATTCAAAATGGTGAAACCCATTGGGCAATATGTTTAATTTGCAATGATAACCCTTGAATTGAAAGTAATTTCAATTATGCCCAATTTCAAGGACTAAAAATGCAATTTCAGTATGCAATTTTGTCAAATTCGTGCAATTGAGCAATTTGTGCAAATAATTGGGCTAAATTTCAATAAGGGATAGTTAGAATGGATGTCAAGATCCTAGAAAATGCCAAAATTGCAAATTAAAAGACTCAATTGACATTTGTTTCTCAAATTCAATCATATGTGTAACAAAGGAACATACACAATTGAATTTGATTTTAGACTTTTTGTGAGGTCAAAAAGACAATGGATTTAAAAGAAAAATATTGGCTATTTTTTCATATTTTTGTGACCTCAAATGTTATTTTTCTTGATTTTTTTTAGTATTTTCCTAATTTCTGAAAATATTTAAAAAATGAGAAAAATATGAAAAATTATTTTTTTTTCAAAAATGGTTCCTTAGGCTTGGCCAAGGCCACCAAAGTTGATTTTGCAATTTTTTGACTTTTTATGGATTTTTTTATGATTTTTCAAAATAAAGTTGAAAAAGACTTGGTCAAAAATCAGGTGTCAACAGCTGCCCCTCTTTGAGAGGAATCTCGTGAGAGGTTTTGCTCAAAGACAGGTGACACCTGAGTCTAGACCGACTCTACTGGAAAATAGAAAAATGAATCTTGACATCTAATCTTTCTTGTCCCGCTGGTGAATACCCTGCTCATTTCGTTTCATCTGATGTGAGAGAGAGAGAGAGAGGCGGGATAGAGATACTCACCTGTTACTTACTTGCCTGACGTTCGTGCGGCATGCGCGGTGTATAGCGGGTTCCAGTGGATACCTAGGGACTCGTCTTTTGAGTATCCTAGGGCGGTTAAACTCTAGCTTGTATGGTAGGCCGTACCAGAATGAGATTCCTATACTTGACAGGAACCTATAAATAACGCACCCAGTCTCTTAGGGATTGTCAGGGTTTTGATCCGTATGGTGGATCAGATCATGAATAGGACTCCTATCTACTAGGAACCTATGGATGACGCACCCAATCTCTTAGGGATTGTCGAATATTTTGATCCTTCAAGGGGATCAGGCCGAGAATAGGACTCCTCTCTGCTAGGAACCTATGGATGACGCACCCAGTCTCTTAGGGATTGTCGAACATTTTGATCCTTCAGGGGAATCAGGCCGAGAATAGGACTCATCTCTGCTAGGAACCTATGGATGACGCACCCAGTCTCTTAGGGATTGTCGAACATTTTGATTCTATATTCTAAGGAATTAACTAGGATCTTTACAAATGAGGTGTGCCTAACCCTTAAGCTTTACCACATGAGATATTCTGGGTTTAGGGGTTACCTAGAATCTCACAAAAAGCTGGTTCTGAGATTTATCCTTTTGACATGCAAGGTGTTGTTTTGGGATTTGGGGACTCCAAGTATCTTGCAGAAAATTTAAACCCATAAAACTGAAATCTCACACAGGGAGATAATTTCAAATATTGTCCTTTCGACATGGAAGGTGACATTCTGGGATCTTGGTGCTCCAGGCATCCTGCAAAAAGTTCAAACCCATAAAACTGAAATCTCACATAGGGAGATAATTTCAAAATATTGTCCTTTCGACATGGAAGGTGACATTCTAGGATCTGGGGACTCCAGGCATCCTACAGAAAGCTCAAACCTATAAAACTGAAATCTCACACAGGGAGATAATTTCAAAATATTGTCCTTTCGACATGGAATGTGACATTCTAGGATCTGGGGACTCCAGGTATCCTGCAGAAAGTTCAAACCTGTAAATTTGAAATCTCACATAGGGATGTTTCGAAGATTGTCTTTTTGACATTGGAGGTGACATTCTGAGATCTGGGGACTCCAGATATCCTACAGAAAGCTCAAACCTATAAATTTGAAATCTCACAGAGGGATGATTTCGAAAATTATCTTTTTGACATTGGATGTGACATTCTGAGATCTGGGGACTCCAGGTATCCTGCAGAAAGCTCAAACCTACAAAACCTTTCATAAGAATGTATCTTCCTGAGATATGGGGTTACCAGGGATCCCACAAGAAAATAAACTTGAAAGCTCTTCTTCACAGAGCAAGGCATCCTTCTGGAATCTGGGGTCACCATGAGTTCTAGAAGCTTAGACCTGAGAGTTCATTCCTCATTTGCCAAGATATTTTCCCTCTTGAGGTAATGACTATTATAAGGCAGGTAAAAGGCTTCATTTAACCTATGTAGTTTATGTAAAATGGCTTAGGACGTCGGAGGTTATCCAAACATCTCGAAGCATGCAAAGCTGATCATGAATCCTTGTGAGGAAAAATCCTCGGATCGAACAATTTGAAGTTCCCAACCAAAGCTTACTTTCAAGCATTCTATTGGAATATCCCTGTCAGAAAGGTCTCCTCACCAATTTTCTGATTTGGTCTTTTCACAATTATAGCACTCGAATTCCCAATACCCTGTACCTGGGTTTTCGGAGCCGTTCATAGCGCATACATTTTAAATCAATTGGGAGGTCTTTACTAGACCGTAATGTCGAGCTCGGACATGGTTTCCGAAGGGGGACTCATTTTCTGAGTCAGGTCTTTTAACAAAATTTTCTTCATCTGCTCCGGGCTTACAAGTCAAGAACCCTACAAAATGAGAAAGAAATAATCTTGCTCGAACTTCTTCGAGCTAAGCTTAAGCATTAAACCCTATGCTAATCCAAGTGCTTTAATCAGAAAAGACTTCTCAGGGATGTAACATAGGTAGGATTGGGGATCGAAAAAGGCTTGTTTTTTGCCCAGAATACATGAAGGGTTTGATATTGGTGATCAATGCAGATTTGCTGCCGATCTGGTACCTTGTGATTCGAAGAGTGTCTTCAGTCTTTTGAAGCGCATTGATAGTCCTTTTGGAGAACCTCAATCTCGTGCTAGTATGGTGTCAGCGTCTGAAGGTGGCATCACCAATTCTCACTAGCGACCCATACACAAACATCATGCCATCTTTTTTTTTTTTTTGCATTTACTATATCAAATACATGATTCACAAATGTGCAAATATTTGGAGGGGCAATGGCCTTGCTTTTACCAGGCACTTTGCTTTTTCTTGATGCCCAAGGATGTAATTTTTCTTTCATTTTCTTTTTTTTAGGTCCCTTCTTTCTCTTTTGGGAGCCAGGATTTTTCAAATGAATGTGCTTGAGGTACGACTTGATTCTCAACACTCAATCATTAGTCGGAGGATTTACATAAATCCTACCTTTCGAATTTTTCGCTCTAGAAGTGGTGTTGCTTCCGTCTTGGAATATGCGCTGATCACCAACAGGTTTATGAAATGAATGTACAGGCTCAACTGGGCTGTGCAAAGGGTAAAAGTGTATAGGATAGAGAAACGAATGCTTTTCGTCATGTTAAAGCACTTGAATCACCACAGAAGTTAAAATGACAAGCAACACACGAAGATTGATGCAAGTCTGAGCAAGAGGATTTCTAACCATTTACCTCTTGACACCGCTGGACGTATCTCCAGTTTACCCCAATGTGGGGTGGTCCTTGACAGGGGTAAAGAAAGACACCGTCGTTCAAATGGCTATCGATAGTCACCTGCAGTGTTTAGGATAGAGAAATGAATGCCTCCGTCTTCCCAATCCATGTAATCGATGCGAAGGGCCCTTATATCCTCAGATTCAGGATTTCCTATTCTAACCCTTCCCTCATCTCTCGAGTGTATGGGGACGTGTTTGGGATCGGGTTTGCCTCTCATTCAGAGGGATATTCCTGTTAGATAGCCTAAGCAAGCTGTGTTTCTGGAAAGATCATTTCGTTTTTCTCCAGGCGTTTTACCCCATAAGGGATTGCAATGACGCCTCATGCATACTTTGAACATGCTTGGACACTTTCTGACCTTGGCAGACGTGTAGTAAATGCAAGGAATTTATCATCATTCTTTCATGATAGAATGTTTATTCCTGAGTCCAGACATGTGAACGCTCATTCTCTCGTTTTTTTTTACCTTACAGGAAGTGAGAGATACTTTATTGTGCTCTTCTTTTGCTGTTTTCTGTCTTCAGTAGACATTCCTGCATGCATGAAAAAGAGATGTTCTAGTGAGTAAAGGCCGGCTTGACCTTTGATGGAACAGATACATATCACCTAATATTTAGCGTCGATGACCTTCCTTTCCAGGGTTTTGTTTGAATGAGTCTGATTCTGATTCTGAGTTTGCTTCTCGAAACCCTGCAAAATTGAACACATGCTAGTGTATGCATGATGTGTTTATGCAATGACGATTCGGATTGATCTGGGATAAACCCCATGACCGAAATCTGATTTTATTTCAAGGGTAATACTTTTTCACAGCATCTGAATTTACATGGTGTCCTAATTCTTCTCCTTCAGAGTTTACAAGAATCAATACTCCTCCTGTGAGAATTTTCTTGACAATATAGGGACCTTCGTAATTCGGGGTAAATTTGCCTCCCGGATGGACAATATTTGGCAGAGTCTTCCTTACCACCAAGTCGTTTACTGTGAAATTTCTAGCTTTAACTTTTCGATTAAATGACTTGGCCACCCTCTTTTGGTAGGTTTGACCATGACAGATCTCTCTAAGACGCTTCTCGTCTATCAGATTCAGCTGTTCATATCTGTTCTTAGAGTACTCTGACTCAGAAAGTTTACCTTCTGATAAGATCCTTAAAGAGGGGACATTAACTTCCATGGGTAGGACCGTTTCCATTCCGTACACCAGACTGTAGGGAGTTGCCCCTGTAGAGGTCCTGATTGAAGTTCGATATACCTTAAGGCAAAGGGTAGCCTTTCATGCCAATCTCTGTAGTTTTTTGCTGTTTTAGCCAATATCATCTTGATGTTTTTGTTGGCAGCTTCCACTGCCCCATTCATCTGCGGGTAGTAAGGGGATGAATTCAGATGTCGAATACCAAAGTGATCTAGTAGATCATCGACAATCTTGTTGTTCAGGTTGGATCCATTATCTGTGATGATTCCTTGAGGGGTATCATATTGGGAGATGATGTCTTTTTTAATGAATCTTGCCACATTTCTTGCAGTGACATTCTTGTAAGAAGTGGCCTCTATCCATTTTGTAAAGTAATCAATCGCCACCAGGATGAAGCGATGACCATTTGAAGCCGTAGGATTAATAGGCCCTATCATATCTATTCCCCACATAGAAAAAGGCCAAACCTCAGATATTTGATGCAATTCATTCGGGGGTGCATTAATCTTATCGCCATATATTTGGCATTGGTGGCATGATCTGACATGATGACAGTAGTCTGATTCGATGGTCATCCAATAATAGCCAAGCCGCATGATCTTCCTGGCGAGCAGGTGGCCGTTCATGTGAGGCCCACATATACCTTCATGGATCTCCTTCATGAGAATATTTGCTTCTTTGGCATCTACACACCTCAACAGAGTAGAGACAAATGACCTTTTGTACAGTATTTGTCCACTAATGAAGAATTTGCTGGCTATCTTGGTTATGTATCTCCGGTTTCCTGACTGACATCCTTCAGGAAACTCTCCTTTTGAGAGATAATTCTTGATTTCGTAATACCATGGCTCTCCTTCAAATTCCCCTTCGATTAGCATACAATAAGCTGACTTTTTAACTATGCCGATCCTTAGGGGTTCTATTTCCAACCCATCAGTTATTTGTAACATTGAGGCCAGGGTGGCTAGCGCATCTGCAAATTGATTGTGAGACCTCGATAGATACTCGAATGACACTTCTTCGAACTTAAGTGTCAATTCTTCAAGGTATTCGTGATAAGGGATGAGCTTTGCGTCCTTGGTCTTCCACTCTCCTTGTGTCTGCAAAATGATGAGTATGGAATCTCCATAAACCTGCAGCTTAGGTATTCCCATGGAAATGGCCAATCGCAAACCTAAAATGCATGCCTCGTATTCCGAGATATTATTGGTGCAAGGGAAGGTCATCTTCGCTGCAACAGGATAATGTTGATCATCAGGGGATATCAGTACTGCCCCAGTGCTTGCTCCTGATAGATTAACAGTACCATCGAAATACATAACCCACTTATCCTCTGCTAAGTTCAGAATTTGATCTTCTGCCTTTATCGTTTTAGAAGGCTCACCGTTTGACGGGTTTTCTGCCAACATGTCAGCTATAGCTCTCCCTTTTACTGATTTTTGTGGAGAACATTTGATGTCAAATTCAGATAACATCACCTGCCATTTTGCTAATTTCCCAATTAATGAGGGTTTCTCTAGGAGGTATTTGACGGGATCATTTCCTGCTATGAGCTGAATGTGGTGATGTAGGGTATATTGCCTCAATCTACGAAGCACCCATACTATTGCTACATAAGCCCTTTCAATTGGTATGTATTTTGCTTCAGATGACGTGAACTTCTTACTTAAGTAATAGATGGCTCTTTCTTTACCATCTATCGGGCCTGTTTGGGCAAGCAAGGCTCCCAAAGATTCCTGCTGTATAGTCAGATACAAGGTCAACGGGTGACCTGGAATTGGTGGCACAAGTACCGGCGGAGTGACTAGATAGTTCTTAGTCTTTTGGAATGCCTGACTACATTCTACGTCCCATGTCACTCTCGCGCCCTTCTTGAGTAATTTGAAGATTGGTTTAGCCACATCAGACAGCTGATTGATAAATTTGACAATATAGTTCAGTTTCCCTAGAAGGCTTCTTACTTCTTTTACTGTGGAGAGAGTTGCCAGATCATGGATGGCTTGAATCTTCGAAGGATCAATCTCAATGCCCCTGTTACTGACCATGAATCCGAGAAGTTTCCCAGATTTTACCCCAAATACACATTTGTTAGGGTTCAACTTCAACTTATATTTGCGCAGACGCTCAAATAATTTTCTTAACACTTGTATGTGATCCTGCCCCTTCTTGGATTTGACGATCATGTCATCGACATATACTTCAATTTCTTTGTGGATCATATCATGGAATAATGTGACCATAGCCTTCTGATAGGTGGCCCTGCATTTTTTAATCCAAAGGGCATAACCTTGTAGCAAAAGTTTCCCCAGGGTGTGGTAAAAGCAGTCTTTGGTTTGTCTTCCTATTTCATGAAGATTTGGTTGTATCTCGAGAATCCATCCATGAATGAGAATAATTCATACCCTGACGTACTATCAACCACTACATCAATGTGAGGTAGTGAAAAATCATCTTTTGGGCTTGCTCTATTCAGATCTCGATAATCCACGCAGATCCGAACTCTATCATCCTTCTTCATGATGGGGACTATATTTGTAATCCAGTCCGAGTATGGGATAGCTTCAATAAAGCCTACCCTGAGAAGTTTCATGACTTCCTTCTTAATTTTATCTTCCAACTCAGCCTTCATCCGTCTGCTACCTTGCCTGACAGGTTTAACACTGGGATTCGTGGTAATGCATGCTCCACAATCTTAGGATCCAGTCCTGGCATATTAGCGTAAGACCATGCAAAGACATCTTGATATTCTTTCAGTAATTCAGTGAATTCGAGTCTTTCATCTTGAGATAAATGTCCGCCGATCTTGACCTCTTTGATATTCACGGTATCTGGTTCTTCTGAAGTAGGAGGCATCGATTCCTCAAAGGGATTCCATTCTCTGCGGATAGACGCATAACCTTCATCCTCCTCTTCCTCAATGTTATAGGAACAGTCGATGTGATGGTCCGAATCGCATAATAACCTGGTATGTATGTTTGGGATGATATGCCTGAAATGTCATGAGCATGGTTAGTTCATACTCCATAAAAATGACATGCATGATTGTGGAAAGTCTTTTTAAAAGAGTTTTCGAAATAAGTATAGGCCTAGACGGGATTAATCCTCATGTCATTGGATATCCTGGCCCCGTGGAAATCTTTTGGAAATTTAGGAATCATATGGCATATCAGGCCTCAAGCTTTTGTGCGGAAGACTAGCATCATCATCGGGCTGACTCGTGGTTACATATGCCCTTAACAAAACTCGTGTGATTTTATTGAATGCAAAATGGACCGCATTACAAGTTACATTGTTTGGACCAACGGCCAGAGATCCAAATGCGTTTTTTCTTATATCTATAAGCAAGAGTGAAAATACAAAGAAATGTAGAAAGTTCTAAGTGCAGTATTTAAAGAAGGAGATAAGCTTCTTTACTCAGAGGAAGTGGCTTTGTCATCCAATCACTCCATGATGACATTCACAAAGTCATTTTTTAGAAAAGGATTTGTCAGATTCGATTCTGTTGATGGAGTGATGTCCTCTTCAGACAGCCATTTGGAGTTTTGGTTGAAATGGGCATTTAAAAGATTATTGAATATCTGAGACTTGCCTTTCCAAGTTGGAGAACCGATGAATGAATCCTTCGGGTTGCTCTGGCCTCCCTGGCGTCCCGGGTTTTTGCCTCGGCCTCGGCCTATTGCCTTCGGGGCAGATTCGCCCATATGATCTTTCTGGTACCCCAAGCCCATTCTACACTGGTTGGCTTTTAACTGCAGAGGGGTATTTATTCCTTGACCGTGTTTACCCAGGCCTTCTCCGGGGTTGAACCCATATGCCAGTAGCATCTTAGCTGGTAAAAGATGGGTTTCAGAAACGTATGGAGCCCATAATATTTTCCCTACAGGAGTGTGTACCGTCGCTACTATCTCCAGAGAATGGTAGCTTGCTTCCACCTTAACTTCAAGTTCAATGTAGGGAATAGCACTACTCTGATATGTTTGGAGGTCGACTTCCCCGTGTACTGTAATTACTTTTCCATCTACCACAAAGCGCACTTTCTGATGCAAGCTGGACAGTACAGCTCCTGCTACATGGATCCAGGGTCTTCCCAGCAAGAACCCGAATGCACTAGGCAGATCCATTACTTGAAAGTTTATGGAGAATTTTGTTGGGCCGATGAATACGTCGAGCTCAATCTCGCCTACCACAGTCTTCTTCATTCCATCGAAAGCTCTCACGGCTGTTCTGGAAGTCTTAATCGTTTCCTCATTGATTTCCAACCTTCTCAGAGTAACCAAAGGGCAAATGTTGAAGGTTGATCCGCTGTCGATTAGTACGTGCGCCACTCTTTTCCTGTTAGCGCGGAGATATATAAGGCCTTGTTGTTCCCTCTTCCTTCCATGGGGAAGTCTTCATCAGAGAAGCTCAATTGGTCTTTTAAAAGGATCGCCCCTACAAAGTCCCCTAATTGCACCTCATTAATTATTTCAGGGACATGTACTTCGTTGAGTATTTTTAACAGTGCGTTCTTGTGTTTCTCTGAGTTGATGAATAGATCTAGTAAGGATATTTGAGCTGGCATCTTTCTCAGCTGCTCTATTACTTCAAACTCGCTAGTCTTAATGATCGACATGAGCTTTTCTGCGTCTCCCTTCGAGACCTCCTTCTTTTCGGATTCGCCTTCCCTAGGGGCATAAAATCGTCCAGATCTCATTACTGCATCCACTTCCTTTGTCCCATAGTCCTAGTGGACTGCTTTAAGATCATTGTTGACACCTGATTTTTTTACCATTTATTATTGTGATTTTTATTCTTTAAAATTAATTAAAAATATCAAAAAAGGTCATAAAATCACAAAATCAACTTTGGAAGCCTTGGTTTAGCCTTAGGAACCAATTTTGAACAAAAAATATTTTTCGGTATTTTTAATATTTTTCGAGTTTATAAAAATACCCAAAAAATCAGAAAAATACCATTCGTGGTCAGAAAAATACCCAAAAATATTCAATAATTTTGTTTTAATTTCCTCTTCAAGTGTGTCACTTTAAATCTCAAAAATTCGGCTCGGGTCACTATGTTCCTTCACAAACATAAACCCGAACCGAGCCTAAAAAAAAAAAAAAAATCCTTTTCGAGTCTTTTAGTTTTCAATTCTCACTTTTTATAAGCTATGACATTGGATTCTAAAGTCTTAAAGTGCAATTAGGTCAATTTGCCCTCCAATTTAATCAATTTTTACCAAAATGGCTTAATTACACATTTTTCTTTCAATTAGTCCCCAGTTTCACGGATGTATACGTATGCTCTACGTATTTATACGTCATACATATTTATACGTTATGCGTATTTGTACTATTTGGTAACCTCTTTAACTCTTGTAATAATAATAATGATTATTATTTTTAACACCTTTGTTAGTGCCTTTTTTTAGCATTTTTGTATTGTGAGTGCTATTGCTAGTGCTATTTTTAAATAGCATTTTTGTATTATAAATTGTGAGTGCTATTGTTAGTGCTATTTTTAAATGACATTTATTTATCATAAATTGTGAGTGCTATTGTTAGTGCTATTTTTAAATGGCATTTATTTATCATAAATTGTGAGTGCTATTATTAGATAGAATTTATAATTGTTAGTGCTATTTTTAAATAGCATTTTTGTATTATAAATTGTGAGTGCTATTGTTAGTGCTATTTTTAAATGTCATTTATTTGTGAGTGCTATTTTTAGATAGAATTTATAATTGTTAGTGCTATTTTTAAATACAAGTTATTGGAAGGTATTTTTGGCTATAAAAGGATGGCAAGAGTTTTGAGGTTGAGGGGGGAGACATTTTGTAGAGTGTGCAAATTTTTGAGAGCTTAGAGAGAAGAACACAAACACTCTCTATATTCTCATAATCTTGAGTGAGCAAAATATACTAAGTTCGGAATATTGATTCCGCATATTGCTAGCACAATTGTTGTGGAGTTATTAGTCGTCTCCCCGTTCGTCAATTGGTGGTGCGTCCGAACTAGATGCCTAACACTTGTGGAGGCTGAGATCGAAGAACATCGAACCGACACCTCCGTTCAAGCACGCTACGAGAGGTAATCTATTTACTCCCTTTGAGGCTTTGTGATTTTTTTCGATTGAAATGCACGAAGTACGCCTCTGGAGATACATGTATGGGTTGTTATTTATTTTCGCTACGTGTTACGTGGATCCCAACAGTGGTATCAGAGCCGATCCTTAGGTGGTTTCGTGCATTTAATTGATTTTTTGCAATTTTTGCAATACTATGGCCAATATGTATTAACGAATTGTTCGTCTTACATGGCTAATGGAGGTTGATTATTTTATATGATAAATTAATCAACGTAGCAAAAATTGAGACTAAATCAATTTTGAATCGAAAATTTATGGCTATCTTATTTTACGTAAAAATTCTGAATATGATTCAACGTAGAATTTTTATTGTGCCTTCCTAAGTTTTAAATTGTGAATTTATTACTTACGTGGAAGGGTGGTGATCATGGAAAAATCCCTAATCAATGTGATTGATGTATGTATGAATGTATGGTGATTATTTATATATTTGGGGTTGTAATTATTAAATGGAGGCTGCGTACTCCTTTTATTTTTCATGTAATCTTTATTTTTAGCATAGTCAATTGTTGATGTAAATGCTACGAGGATTACGTGGAGGAGCCTTTTAAGTCGGCGAGCTCTTTGGGGCCCGATTCTTGAAGAGTTCAAGAAACCAAGAAGAAGCGAAGAGCGGCTCTCCGTTATTAAAATATTAAAATGATTAAATGTGGTCTTATTGGCTCGAGACCCATTAAATCATAATTCCATGATCACCACGTAGGATAGATGTTTATGTGATTGGCATCTATTTATTTATTATGATTACGTGAGCATGTTAAACTGGTTAATGTGCAAAGTCAGACTTACCTCACCCAAAATTGCGCCTGCATGAAATCCTAGTTAGGGAAAATCACTCGCGTTAGGTACCGAAAGGGCGTTGGTAATGACATCAACGTAACCAAGTCCCCGAACTCAAAATCTCTGGTTCCGCAGAATTGATCGATCTCTCCCAATCGGTCAATAAGGTTTCCGGTCTACCCTCCAAGAAAGACCGGTGGCGACTCCAAATGCATGCACAAGTTGCACATGCCACCACGACCACACTAAGGTCGAAAGCGATCGACTCTTATCGTCGAATCCTTTGAATAATACTCCCGCCGCGATTTGGTATGGGCCTGGGAGGGCCCGTGCCGATCCAAAGCCCGCGATCCGCACCCTTGTGCGGGGGAAGGCCCACGATCGGTAATCCATTAGCCGCGTCCGCTTTCGGACGGGTCGCGACAATCATACTCTTCTACTGGAGGGACTTTTATGGTTATCATCGTCGGGCCAAATTCCTCTGGTTTAGCTGTATCATCTGCCCCCTCTTTTGGCAATCGGATCACAACAGGTTTGATCAGGCAATCCTCTACCCTACTCAGGCTATCCAGTTCTTCTAATCGTATTACTACGGTCGTAGTGGCTTCAATCATCGATACGGTGTCGTCAAAGTTTTTTATAAAAAGCTTTTCCATGTCATTCGAGGTTTCTGGTCAAGCGGGATCATCCATACCTCCCCACCCGTCTGGTATGATATCCTCAATTTTTTTTATAAAAGCTTGGAGGGGCCGAATAATTCACTTTAAAGTTGTATCCCCCAGAATCTTGACCGAGGTTGTCTACAATTTCCCCCTTTTCAAGTGCGTCGGCTATGAATCTGCGATCTACTAGACTTCGCCTTTTGGCTTCCAGTTCGTACCCTTCGAATTTCTCTTCTGGCTCCATGATCGACCCAAAGTTGTCTACCAAATCCTTATGTGGGATGTCCCACGTGCTACCCTGCTCAGTTTTGATCACGAGATGGCTTCCTCTCAAAGATAGAGAAGCTTCGAATCTTTCATTGGTAATATCGGACATTATCCCTAAGCTCATCATCCTGGCGATACATAGCTTCTTTACGTTCGCAGGGATCTTCCCTCCTTTTGGATATGACAAAGCGATGACCAGAAGGTCGGTGAGTTTAGAAATGTTTACCTTCAGCTTGAGGTGGTCTCCTTCATCTTCAGTGAATATTGCTCATATTGCTTGATGATCAGGGAGTGGGTTTTCTTGCACATTTGGAGCCATGTTGTTAAACTTCAGAATCTGACGGTCAATCAGAGCTTGCACCTTCAGCTTAAGGATATAGCAGTTATCCACATTGTGTCCCATTTCGCCCATATGGTAGACACAGGTCTGGCTCTCGTCAAAGCCAGGATACTTAACAGGGTTTGTCCTAGGTGGTTCTTTTGCCACCAGGTGCTGCTCTAGCAACATCGGGAGCAACTTGGATAAAGGCCTCGGGAGCTGAGAGAACTGCTTTTGGGGTTGCCTTCTTCTAGGTTCTTTCACTTTCGGCGCCGACCAAGACGATCCTCCTTTGGTTTGATTAGAATTGCCAAACGGTTTGGGCTTATGGGGGTCTGGTACGAATGCTATGTCGAGTCCGGCCTCTCTCTCCTTCTTTAAGGGATACTGTTTCCTAGTAGAAGTTTCATGAGGCCTCCTTTTTCTTAAGGCTCATTATAGCCTTTCAGCCACCTTAATCAGGCGTGCAAATGTTTAACATCCAGAGGTGTTCAATCTGTCGAAGTATTCGTAGGGGAGTGCCTTTAGGAATAAGTCAATCAGCTCCTCTTTTGGGATTGATGGCTTTACCTGGTTAGCCAAAGCTCGCCATCTCTAGGCATATGTTCTGATTAATTCACCTCTTGCCTTCGAGGTTCGTAGAAGGTCTTCCCTCGTTGGGGCTGTAGCCGTATTGAACTTATACTGTCTGAGGAAGTCTTCTGCCAGATCTTTCCACCCATCATAATCATCGAGGTCCAATTCAATGAACCATGCCAGAGCGGCACCAGCAAGACTTTCTTGAAAAGTATTCATCAGCAGCGGAATATAATCCTAATAGCGCGCCATTTTGCGCAGATAATACTTGAGGTGAGCGCGTGGACAGCTTGTCCAGTCATATTTGCTCACGAAGTCCGACTCCTTGTAGTCGGAAGGGGTCTTCACTTTGGCGAAGGGAGATATCTTGTCAAAGCGGGCTAACTCATAGTCCTGGCTGTTTAAGCATTCTTCGATCTTGGCTAATCTTTTAGCCTCTACTTCAGTTTTCGCAGTCTGTTTCCCTTTCTCCTCCTTCTCGAGGTTGATAATAACAAGGGAGGCTTTTTGTTGTGACTGGATGTTTGGCTCACGGATGTCCTCCTCCGTATGTTGAGTATCTCTCGTCGCCTCATTATCTGCTGTATCAGGTACAAAAGAAGGACTTGAGTTGCTTTGGTTAGGAGCCATCGTCTGCTGGGCTTGGGTGACTTCTAGCATTGCCTTAATATCGGCCATCATAGTCGCCAGAGCGGTCATCTGAAATTCCAACATGCCTACACGCGGGGTCAACTCTTGTTGTTCCATTCTTGCCTTAAGCAGGGTGCGGAAACGATGCGTCGGCAATTCCGTGATGAAAGAACGTCTGTTTTTTTAAAAAGAATTCTCGTGAGTATTTCTTTGGTATTAATCAAGAGAAGGTACTTTATTCTTTTAATTGCATGTTTTCTATTGGTGAATGAGAAAAATGACTACCTTACGAGCCTTAGTCTCACGTGGGTAATTCTCTTAATCATACCCCAAAGAAAATTCATGAAATTAAAAGAAGTGTAATTCTTGACGATAGTTTTTGTGTGTTTGCAAAACATGTCTACATTCATGCTTATGCGTAAAATAACATCCAGTACAATTGAATATGCATGAAAAGGCGCCACAATGTTTGCTTATTTTACACTTGACGGAATAGTGTTATTCAAGTCTAGGATGCTTGAGGCCTAAGGTGTCCTCATCATCCCAGTATCAATTTTCCTCTTCAGTCTGGGACTGCTCATCCTCTGAACATGACATCGGTCCCATGTCTTCGGGTACGTATGGCTCTATTCCAGGTACGTACGGTACGATGTATTCGGGTACATAGGGCTCGATAAGGCTCCGTCTGGACGCTTTAAAGTGCTAAATGTATTCTGTAGTGGCCCTATGAATGTTCTCCTCACGAGTCATGTTTTCTGGCCAACTTATTTATTCGGCCTTAGAATTCTTCAAAGAGTGTATGATGAATGCCACCTTGGCTTCAAATTGTCTCTTCTCTTCCTCTATGAGGGTCTTGCTTGATATGTCAAAAGAAAAGATACCAGATCGTGGTGGAGAAGGGATCTCTTGTAGTGCCCCAAACTGTCGGATAACCTCTTCGGATAGTATACGGTAGCGCCCGTGAATCCTAGCAAGGGGATTGGATCTTTGTCATTGCAGGCCAATCTAACTTTGCCCAGCGTTGGCAACCTTAGCCGCCATCGGAGTTGTTCGAGCTTTAGAGCTCTAAGGAAGTTCTTCCATTCTATGAAGTTGAACTTAGGAATACGTGTATGGGTTCTGACAAAGGTTTTAAGAGGATGAGCATCGGGGCTGATCTCGATGAAACCCATGCGGATATGGAATTGCCTGATATGAGATGTGAACCACAGATACAGAAGATCACTAGAGACTCTAAAGGTTCCCTTTTTATTTTTCTTGAAGCGATTTAAGGAAAGAAAATTTTCAGCAAGGATGATGTTTGAGTAATCCCAACCACAACAGACTTACCTGGCTACTATAGCCATGATAGGGTCAAAGGTGACAGATGAGATTGTGAATAGCACAAAGCTGAAGAATGCCAAGACAAAGGCTCTACCAGATTTGGTCTCTTTAGCAGCAGGGAGGTGGGAAAATCGATCTATAAGGAAAGACAGGGGGATTCGTCCAGAATTACTTTTTGCATCTGTTTTGACTTCGTTAAAGCTTATGTCAAGGAATTCAGCTAATTGACTCAATGGTTCAAATCCTACGGGGGGTCGGACGAGAGTGTGAGTGAACTCAACTCCGATGACGGCGCTGTATTCTTCGATAGTGGGAGTAATTTTCAGTCCTTCCATGCATAATGTAGCGGCGGTAGGGTCCCAATAGAGCGCCATGGCTTGGATAAAGGCAGGCGGGCACTCAATCTTCAGCAGGTCTAGTAGATATCCCAATCGTGATTCGGCGTACTTCTGGCTGGCTTCGCCCATGCTATCCCACCATGATTGGAGTTTGGCCCGATGAATTTTGAACACTTGAATATCATTCTTTCCAATCAAGTCTAAAATATGCAAATGATTTTGAAAAGTCAATCGTAAAAAATTACTTTAAACATGTGATTATGCATATGTCATGAAGCATTAATGGGCTAACTTAATTGCATAGTTCAATTGAAGAAATAGAAATTATGACCTTTTTCAGGTCTCGAAGGCCTGACTTAAAGCCTAATTTGAATTTCAGGGAGGTGAATTATACAATTTAGTCAAGTTCACTCTAGTGACTAAGGGAAACAATAATGTCACATTCCATTGGTTAATACATCAAATGAACAGAGTGGAATGAATTTCTTATTACAATCAGGACGCCTAATGAAAGAAAGGTGAATGGAGACTTCTTAAACAAGAAAGCCATAAAAGGCCGATGGAATGTGGGAATCTACGTCACCCTTTTCCTAGAGGTCTACCCCTCTTTACAATAATAGTCAATCGAGAATCCTCCTCCAGTCGAGTGTGAGGGGTTGTCTTCAGTGGATTGATCAAGATCTCTTAGCTCCTCTAGCCATTCTATGATCCATGGTACAATGACTTCAGGAGTCTTCTCACGTCTCACCTTCTTGAGTGTGATACGCTTCGACTTTATCTTGATTGCGGGGCGTCTTCTCTTTCCCCAAAAAGTGATCATCGGTACGTCTTCTTTAGCCTATCGTTCGGCCTTCCAACGGGCGTATGCCTCCCTAACCAGGCGGTTGCGACGTTGCTTTTGCATTTCTAAGTAACTCTCGAGCATCTCATCTCTTTGTCACTTGAACCTGAGGTTGTCGACGTAATAGCGGGTTTGACAATCTTCCGCATATGCTAGCTTATGTCCAGTTAGCTCCCGACCATGCACGAATCTAGTAAAGTGCAGCCTTTTGTTCGGTCCAGGACGAGTAACTTTCCTTAGGTACTCGAAGGTTACCAACTTTGTCGAACTCTTAGGAAACAGCGACATCCTACCGCTTATCATCGTTATTTCAATTAGTCACTTGGGTGATTTTCATGATGTATACAAATGCATGTATATGTATGCAATGTACGAGTCATACTATAAAACAGGGAGTAGTAAAGTACATTAAAAATAAATGTCTTACCAACCAAACTTGGGGATGTGGAAATGTTCCCTGTAACCATGGGCGATTTTAGGTATACCAACCATCCATAGACATGCGCATGAGACAAGTGGGTATACTCTAGAAGTCAAAAATCAAGTGAGGAACCTACGGCTCAGGCTCCCACGATCCACATGAGGCAGATTCATCCCCAAGGGTACCTACCCAAGAGGGTTAGATATCGCCAATGCGGATTGTGAGCGGGAACGAATACGAAAGCCTCAAGTGCCATCAAACACAAGATCCTTTCGCACAATTTCCCTATCTAAGGTAACCTAAGGGTGGTTGCAGTCGGGGTTTGACCGCCAGTGTGTGCGATGTGTCGTGATCGTCACAATGTAAGGTCATACACAGCAGTTTGTATCAAAACACAGCTTCAGTATGTGCATAAAATAAAACATATATTCCCAACTCCAACCTGCAGGAAAAATGTCAACAATCACTCTACCCCTTATTTCTCCAATCTGCAAAAACATCTAACACAGTGATTAGCGTACGTACCTCACCTTCGAGAGCATCTGCAGAAAATAAGGTCAGATAAACCAAACAAATTTTTAATCGGCGAAACCAGAGATTCTGGTTTGGAAGACGTCCCTAGTGGAGTTGCCAGTCTGTCGCGACCCTCTCGAGCGCTATCTGGCTAGCGAGGGCTAAAGGGCCGCCCGATCGTTGCCTGATCAGACGCGGGCCTCTCCCAAGGTCCATTACCCAAATCGCAACGGCTGGATATACGTGGTCGACCTTCAGTGTGGTCTAGTGACATGTGATATGTCTACATGTCAAGAAGTCGCCACAAATCGTTTCGTGGAGGGTACGATCGGAAACCCTATCGAATAGTTGGGAGCGGCCTATTCGATTCTGCGGAAACCAGAGAAATGGGTTCGGGGACTTAGTTACGCCAACTGTCAGAGTTGACGCTCTTTCGGTACCTAAGTTGAATGGTTTATCTGATCCTAGGATTTTATACAGACGAGTGGGGTACAGATCCTAAATCTAGGAGTTCATGCAGATGGGAATGGCTACCCTATCACTCACAATCAGTAGAAATAAACGCGCAAATCAAGGATTCAGAGCATGCGGATAAAATACATGAAAGCAGCATGGCATCCCTAATGAGGCCCTATTAGCCTAGAGAAATATCAATCAAGGCTTAAGAATGATTTGGACATGATTTGCCCATGAGGGGCAAAATCGTAATTTTGAACAATTCGGGGACAATTCGCCTCGAAAGGGCAAATTTGTCATTTTAGATGAATCGAAAAGTCAAAAGACGGGGGAAATAGGATTGGCCATCAATCCAATCCATTTCCTATTTTTTCAGGAATTTTCAGGATTTTTCTGGAATTTAAAAGTGATTTTACCCTTAGAGGGGTAAAGTCGTCATTTCAGACAAAAATGAGGACTGAAAATCTCAAATATTGGGGCCGGTCACCCACCTGACCCAAACCCTAATTTTAAGCAATTTCCATGACTCTATTGGAACAAGAAAGATGATTTTCCCATTGAGGGGCAAAATCGTCATTTTGAGAAAAGGGACGGGACTCGAAAACCCAAGCCTAAGAACTGATCGCCTATTTGACCCTAATTCTTACTTTGGCATTATCGGTCTTATCTCGCATATACAGCAGAGGCGACTTACCCCTAAAGGGTAATATCGTCAAGTCTTAGAAGAACGGATAATAAACCCCAAAAATAGGTCAATCCTCAATTTTTGGGGATTTCTGGAGTGTCTAGGATTTTTCCACATTTTTTCCACATTTTTTTGGAATTTTCTGGAATTTTCTAGCATTTGTTTTTTATTTTCTAGGAATTTTCTGATTTTTTTATTATTTTTTTAAATCATTTTCTGATTTTTTTATTTTAAAAAAAATGTTATTCGGGCCGGGTCGACCCGACCCACTCGGGCCGGAACCCAGCCCAGACCCGGACTCGCGAAACCAAACACGCCAAAACGACGCCGTTTCTACGTTTTTGATTTTCAGATTATTCGGAATTAATCCGACTGCACACACTGAACCACGTGACTAATCCACGATCGTTGGCTCTGATTACTAAATCCTACGGTTCAGAATGATTAGAGACTTGACCGGAACCGTCCGATTGACCTATTAAGACCTACGGCCACAATTAGAACATGGGATTTGATCAGGACCATCTATTCTCACTTACCCAAAACGACGTCACCTAGTCCTTTATCAAAACGGCACCATTTGTTGTTCTGATTGTTTTTTTTCGATTAAAACCATTTTCAGTTAATACTATTTATTAATCGGACGACTATTATTTATTTGACTCGATTAACCTAGACAGTCCGATCTAACGCTGACTCGCCCTAACTAACTAACGGTCGAGCTGACTCGACATCCAAGTGGACCAATGGCAGACTGCCACCTAAGCTTTGACCAGTTGACCGCGCCACGTCAGCTTTGTCTTCAACCTTTTGACCCCGGCGAAATGGAGGCTGAGGAACTCCGGCGACGATCCGACGGTGGATTCTCGATGAAATTATGCGAGACCAACGGCAATCGACTCGCGATCGTCTCTAGTTTAACATATCTAGGAATCGTAGCACCTCATTCACTAAATCACGAGTATCAAGCATAGTGTCGAGTACGGCCATGGGAGTTCGATCGCTCGATTAACACAAAATCATTACAATTCCATCACAGGATAGCATCAATTGATGTTCATGAGACTTACCTCGAGCTCCGATTGAGCTCGCAAGGCCCAAATTTGGCTGGGCAACTATGGACGGCGGTTGGCAATAGAGGCTATGTTTGAAGACTCGATTCGAGATATTCGGGCGAAATCGATGCAAAATGAAGATGCAATGATGGTCAGTGATATCCAAGGAATGAAATGCACACGGGAATCGTAAGAATTGAAATCGAAATCAAGGTTCGCCATTGAAGACTAGAGCTTAAGCTCGAAGTTCGGGATTACCTGTTCTGGCAGTTTTGGGCTGCGCGGTCGATGGCGATTGCTTCCTGGGGGAGCTTCGGTTTGGCCTCAGAAGGCTTGACCAGTGCTCTGCAAATCCGAGCTCTACCCTCGACAATGGCGATGGGGGGAGCTCTCTCTCTCTCTCGTTCTCTCTCTTTCTCTTGATTCTGTTTTCTCCTCTTCAACTGAATTCACTCTCTTCTTCAACAGAAAGTGACCATGAGCTTATATAGCTCTTAGGGATTTTGGCGCCGAAACGGGGGTGGTGTAACGGCTTCAATTGCACGTGAGGCCACGCGCATTTAGGTCCAAACGGCGTCGGGGACGATGGGCTTTCCGTCCAACTCCGTTTGGTCCTCCAGCAGCCCTTATCTCTTGCAAATTTGGCATGGACTTGTGCTGAGTTGACTTTTACAGGCCCGCAGGATTGACCGACCGATTACTCCTTCCTCCGGCGACCATTGGCCGCGATTCCGGTGTCAATCGACGGGGGATGATTTAAAGTGTTAAACCCCCACCAATGTGTCTTCGATTGTGGTCGACTTGACCTTCAATTTGATCTTCAAAGCTCGGCATGTCACTGTTCATCTGCTCGAGCTCTTTGGGGAAGACGACACTGTTCTGGACCTGTTCGACCAGTCCGACCGGCGGTCTGACCGGTCAGAACCGGTTCCGACTTACCATTTTCCAAATTAAACCCAAATTAATGGGAAAATTTTGCAATTGAACCTCAGAATCGAATCTAGGGCATGAATTTTATCTAAAAATGTGGTTTTGCCCAAAAGTTCACATCAATTTCTATGAAAACCTCAAATTTTCATTTAATTGCAAATTGATGAATTATGCAATTGAAGGTTCAAATGATCAAATTGGGTCAAATTACCTGTGCCAATCGATTTAAAATGGTGAAACCCATTGGGCCGTATGTTTAATTTGCAATGATAGCCCTTGAATTGAAAGTAATTTCAATTATACCCAATTTCAACGACTAAAAATGCAATTTCAGTATGCAATTTTGCCAAATTCGTGCAATTGAGCAATTTGTGCAAACAATTGGGCTAAATTGAATAAGGGACATTTAGAATGGATGTCAAAATCCTAGAAAATGCCAAAATTGCAAATTAAAAGACTCAATTGACATTTGTTTCTCAAATTCAATCATATGTGTAATAAAGGAACATATAAAATTGAATTTTATTTTGGACTTTTTGTGAGGTCAAAAAGACAAGGGATTTAAAATAAAAATATTGGCTATTTTCCCATATTTTTGTGACCTCAAATGTTATTTTTCTTTATTTTTTTAGTATTTTCCTAATTTCTGAAAATATTAAAAAAATGAGAAAAATATGAAAAATTATTTTTTGTCAAAAATAGTTTCTTAGGCTTGGCCAAGGCCACCAAAGTTGATTTTGTAATTGTTTGACTTTTTATGGATTTTTTATGATTTTTCAAAATAAAGCTGAAAAAGACTTGGTCAAAAATCAGGTGTCAACATTTGGTTCCTACTCATGATAGGATATAGCATGATATAAGGGTTTGGTTCCGATTGGACGTCCAATCTTTCTAAAATTAGAATGGTTCCTACTCAGGATAGGAACCAAACACAGGATAGCATATATCCTATCAGAAGCACCAAAGGACGTCCAATCTTCTCCCCCCGTGGGTCCTTTGGTATCACAAACGAATATGATCACACCAGAAAGACAACCATTGAGTTACCAAGTTGATGACGTGACGAATTATTATTATTGTCTTAGCAAAGAGGGCGAGTCACATCTCCAATGAAAATAATTTCACTCCCGGAAAAAAAAAAATACATAATCTTTCACCGAGCCCCAAAAAAAAGAAAAAAAATCTTTTCGCATAGCTTTGCATACTATTTTTTTAAAGAAAATTACCAAAAAAAAATTAAACATATTGCCATTTTATCAATTCAGTCATAAACTTTTTTTTATACCAATTGAGTCCTAAACATTTTGCATTTGTGTCAATTCAACCTATCTAGCTAATTTTAGCTTGAAATCGATGATATAGACGTCAGCTATCCACCGGCTATCCTATGTGGCGCTGCCAACGATGACGTGGAGTTTTTTTTTAATATCTGATTTTTCTTTTGCATTTTTTCTACCTTTTTTTCTTTTCTTATTTCTTGTTAAGGGCCGGTAGGAAGTTGCAAGCCCCTAGGCCAAGACTCGCAACCTTCTCATTGTCCGAGCGAAGGTCGTGACCCTCGCCTAGCTATGAGCGAGGGCCGCAAGCCTTCACCCAGCAGCCAACAAGAGCTCGATGCCCTTGCACTCGGCTAAGACTTCACGCCTCGCAGCAAGTGCTTGCCAACCAAGCATGAGGGCAGCGAGTCCTCGCCCAATAGTCGGCGGGGGCTCACAGGCCCTAGCCCAATGGCAAGCCGAGGTCGCGGGGCTTTTTTTGTTAATTTTTTTGTCCCAATTTTTGCATTGCTAGGATCTACGTTACACG
This sequence comes from Rhodomyrtus psidioides, assembly GCA_021437785.1. Classification (NCBI taxonomy): domain Eukaryota; kingdom Viridiplantae; phylum Streptophyta; class Magnoliopsida; order Myrtales; family Myrtaceae; genus Rhodomyrtus; species Rhodomyrtus psidioides. Next base: position 2,557,267 of record JAILYB010000040.1, on the reverse strand, counting down.
AACACGCATATTTAAAAAAATTTGCCGTGCGAGACACCACCAGACACTCCCCGGACATGCGATCAACACGTGTCCGAGTTTGGACTCGTGTCAACTCAACGGACTCGCGTGTCCAGGGGTAAAGTAGTAAAGTCAAATGAAGATTTTCATTTTTGACCTAATTTCTTTCTTACTTCTCACTGTCGCTTTCTCTCCTCTCCCTTGCATTCTCACTTCTTGGTTCTGTAGACTATTGTCGCGACCCATCCGAAGGGCGGACGCGGCTAATGGATTACCGATCACGGGTCTTGGATCGGCGCGAGCCCTCCCAGGCCCATACCAAATCGCGGCGGGAGTATTCTTCGACAATAAGAGTCGATCGCTTTCGACCTTCAGTGTGGTCGTGGTGGCATGTGCAAATTGTGCATGCATTTGGAGTCGCCACCGGTCTTTCTTGGAGGGTAGACCGGAAACCTTATTGATCGATTGGGAGAGATCGATCAATTCTGCGGAACCAGAGATTTTGGGTTCGGGGACTTGGTTACGCTGACGTCACTACCAACGCCCTTTCGGTACCTAACGCGAGTGATTTTCCTGACTAAGAGTTCATGCAGGCACAAGTTTGGGTGAGGTAGGTTTGATTCAGGGTTTCATGCAGATTGGACGACTATTCCTATCAATCACAATCAATTTAAATGAAAACGCAATCAAGTACATAAATAACTCACTTCAATACACATCAATTCAGATCAATGACTTCCTAATATAACCATAAAGGCTTAAGGAAGGTGTGACTTAAGACCGGGGTAAAATGAGAAGATTTCGAGGCGATTTAGCCCGAAGGGCAAAATCGTCAATTTTTGGAAGACTTGGATACCGAATTACCCAAAATATTCCATGGCCAGTTGATTTTGGCCATTTTCCATTTTTGGGAATTTTTTTGGAATTTCTTGATTTTTCTTCAATTTTTGGAAGACGATTCGCCCAAAGGGCGAAATCGTCATTTTAAGGAGGGTCGGGGTTCAAAACGCCCGGAATGAGCCTTGGCCAGTTGACTGTGGCCATTTCCTATTTTTGGAGATTTATCTGGATTTTTTAGAAATTTTTTTGGAAGACGGTTTGCCGAAAGGGCAAAACCGTCATTTCTGGAAAGATCGGGGATCAAATGACCCGGAACAGGTCATGGCCAGTTGAATGTGGCCATTTCCTATTTTCTGGAATTTTTTTAGAATTTTTTAGAATTTTTCCGAATTTTTTGAATTTTTTTATTTTTTTATTTTTTTATTATTAAAAATAATAATAATAATAATAATAATAATAATAATAATAATAATAAAATCGGACCGGGTCGGATGACCCGGCCCACGCCCGGATCCGTGACCCAGACCCGGCCCGCCTCCTCTCTGATCAAAACGGCGCCGTTCCACGAATCGGACGGACGCCTCGGATGGAGACACGTGGCGCTCCCGGGACCGTCAGATTCTTTTATTATTATTTTTATACTTTATACTTTATTAATGCCGCGCGCTGACGTGGCCGCCACGTGGGCGCCACGTCAGCGCCACATCGGCGTTGACCGGTCAACCCTTGGCCGGAGAAGACGACCGGCGCCGGCGTTCAATCGCCGGCGCCTCGTCGGAGGGCGATATCTCGGCCCTTCCGACGTCCAAATCGCTTGAAACTAACGGCATTAAACTCGTACGAACCTCGCCTACAACATACCAAGAGCTCGACACAGCAGATCGATGTTTCCTACGCCTGCAACTCCGGCCGAGATTTAATTCCGGCGAAGATACACCATGACCGTTCTATACGTAACATGAATAATATAAATTACCAGGAAGCTTTCTACGAGTTCCAGAGAGCTTACTTGATCCTCGTGGGGGTTCGGTTTGGTTAGAAACGAGCTCCGGAGCTCACGACCGGCCAAGGGACGTCGGCGACCAACTCGAGCATTTACCCAACGAAATTTTGTACAGTCAAAAGGTAAAATGAGCAGTGGGACACGAGGAGTAATGCTAGATCAACCGTTCATGAAACGATCAAGTGAAACTTGAGATGCCATTGAAGGCCGAGATCAAGCTTGAAGGTGTGTCTCACCTTTTTCGGCGGTTTCCGGCGAGTTTGATGGGCGCGAGAGCTTCCTCATGACATCTCCAAGCCCCCCGAATGATTCTCAGGCTTCGTCCTTGTTTTTTTGCCAAGGGTAACGGGCTTCCAAGAAATTTTTCGAGCTCGGCCGCTGTCGCGACCCGTCCGAAAGCGGACGCGGCTAATGGATTACCGATCACGGGTCTTGGATCGGCGCGAGCCCTCCCAGGCCCATACCAAATCGCGGCGGGAGTATTTTTCAGGAGGATTCGACGATAAGAGTCGATCGCTTTCGACCTTAGTGTGGTCGTGGTGGCATGTGCAACTTGTGCATGCATTTGGAGTCGCCACCGGTCTTTCTTGGAGGGTAGACCGGAAACCTTACTGATTGATTGGGAGAGATCGATCAGTTCTACGGAACCAGAGATTTTGGGTTCGGGGACTTGGTTACGCTGGTGTCGTTACCAACGCCCTTTCGGTACCTAACGCGAGTGATTTTCCTAACTAGGATTTCATGCAGGCGCAATTTTGGGTGAGGTAAGTCTGACTTTGCACATTAACCAGTTTAACATGCTCACGTAATCATAATAAATAAATAGATGTCAATCACATAAACATCTATCCTACGTGGTGATCATGGAATTATGATTTAATGGGTCTCGAGCCAATGAGACCACATTTAATCATTTTAATATTTTAATAACGGAGAGCCGCTCTTCGCTTCTTCTTGGTTTCTTGAACTCTTCAAGAATTGGGCCCCAAAGAGCTCGCCGACTTAAAAGGCTCCTCCACGTAATCCTCGTAGCATTTACATCAACAATTGACTATGCTAAAAATAAAGATTACATGAAAAATAAAAGGAGTACGCAGCCTCCATTTAATAATTACAACCCCAAATATATAAATAATCATCATACATTCATATATACATCAATCACATTGAATAGGGATTTTTCCATGATCACCACCCTTTCACGTAAGTAATAAATTCACAATTTAAAACTTAGGAATGCACAATAAAAATTCTACGTTGAATCATATTCAGAATTTTTACGTAAACTAAGATAGCCATAAATTTTCGATTCAAAATTGATTTAGTCTCAATTTTTGCTACGTTGATTAATTTATCATATAAAATAATCAATCTCCATTAGCCATGTAAGACGAACAATTCGTTAATACATATTGGCCATAGTATTGCAAAAATTGCAAAAGATCAATTAAATGCACGAAAACACCTAAGGATTGGCTCTGATACCACTGTTGGGATCCACGTAACACGTAGCGGAAATAAATAACAACCCATACATGTATCTCCAGAGGCGTACTTCGTGCATTTCAATCGAAAAAAATCACAAAGTCTCAAAGGGAGTAAATAGATTACCTCTCGTAGCGTGCTTGAACGGAGGTGTCGGTTCGATGTTCTTCGATCTCAGCCTCCACAAGTGTTAGGCATCTAGTTCGGACGCACCACCAATTGACGAACGGGGAGACGACTAATAACTCCACAACAATTGTGCTAGCAATATGCGGAATCAATATTCCGAACTTAGTATATTTTGCTCACTCAAGATTATGAGAATATAGAGAGTGTTTGTGTTCTTCTCTCTAAGCTCTCAAAAATTTGCACACTCTACAAAATGTCTCTCCCCTCCCAACCTCAAAACTCTTGCCATCCTTTTATAGCCAAAAATACCTTCCAATAAATTGTATTTAAAAATAGCACTAACAATTATAAATTCTATCTAAAAATAGCACTCACAAATAAATGACATTTAAAAATAGCACTAACAATAGCACTCACAATTTATAATACAAAAATGCTATTTAAAAATAGTACTAACAATTATAAATTCTATCTAATAATAGCACTCACAATTTATGATAAATAAATGCCATTTAAAAATAGCACTAACAATAGCACTCACAATTTATGATAAATAAATGTCATTTAAAAATAGCACTAACAATAGCACTCACAATTTATAATACAAAAATGCTATTTAAAAATAACACTAACAATAGCACTCACAATACAAAAATGCTAAAAAAAGGGCACTAACAAAGGTGTTAAAAATAATAACCATTATTATTATTACAAGAGTTAAAGAGGTTACCAAACAGTACAAATATGCATAACGTATAAATACGTATGACGTATAAATACGTAGAGCATATGTATACATCCGTGAAACCGTGGACTAATTGAAAGAAAAATGTGCAATTAAGCCCTTTTGGTAAAAATTGATTAAATTGGAGGGCAAATTGACCTAATTGCACTTTAAGACTTTAGAATCCAATGCCATAGCTTATAAAAAGTGAGAATTGAAAACTAAAAGACTCGAAAATGATTTTTTTTTTTTTTTAGGCTCGGTTCGGGTTTATGTTTGTGAAGGAACATAGTGACCCGAGCCGAATTTTTGAGATTTAAAGTGACACACTTGAAGAGGAAATTAAAACAAAATTATCGAATATTTTTGGGTATTTTTCTGACCACGAATGGTATTTTTCTGATTTTTTGGGTATTTTTATAATTAAATAAACTCGAAAAATATTAAAAATACCGAAAAATATTTTTTGTTCAAAATTGGTTCCTAAGGCTAAACCAATGCTTCCAAAGTTGATTTTGTGATTTTATGACCTTTTTTGATATTTTTAATTAATTTTAAAGAATAAAAATCACAATAATAAATGGTAAAAAAAATCAGGTGTCAACAGCTGCCCCTCTTTGAGAGGAATCTCGTTAGAGGTTTCTCTCAAAGATAAGGTGGCACCTGATTCCTAACCGACTCAACTGGGAAAATAAGAGAAGAAATGTTATGACATCGGATCCTTAAGCCTATTGATAAAAGCTCAAATCAATCCCATGTTTGCTCTAACAATTTGAACATGGGCCGGAGTGAGAGAGGCTTACCTGAAGCTCACCTGTCGGATGCTGCCGGTTGCGACGACTTTCAAGAAGATGCCTAGGACTCGTCATTCAGAATATCCTAGGGAGATTAAGCTCTGACCTGTATGGTAGGTCATACCATGATGGGATTCCTAACTTGTAGGAACCTAAGGAAGGCGCATCCCACGCTTTGGGATTTGCCAAGGATTTTGATCCGTATGGTGGATCAGACCTTTGTGTTGATCCTTACTGCGATATTTATCAATGAGTTGACCCTTATGGCGGTTTCTACCAATGAATTGACCCTTATGGCGGTTTCTACCAATGTTTGACCCTTCAGGCGGTTTCTACCTTGAGTTGACCCTTCAGGCGGTTTCTACCTTGAGTTGACCCTTCAGGCGGTATCTACCTTGAGTTGACCCTTCAGGCGGTTTCTACCATCATGTTGACCCTTGAGGCGGTTTCTACCTTAATTTGATCCTTCAGGCGGTATCTACCATGAGTTGACCCTTCAGGCGGTATCTACCTTGAGCTGACCCTTCAGGCGGTTTCTACCATTGTTTTGACCCTTCAGGCGGTTTCTACCTTGAGTTGACCCTTCAGGCGGTATCTACCTTGAGTTGACCCTTCAGGCGGTTTCTACCATGAGTTGACCCTTCAGGCGGTTTCTACCATCAGTTTTGACTTTGAAAAGGGGTCTCATGACGAGGGTTCTCCACGTCCGATGAGACTGCCTAAATGAAAAGGGGTCTCATGACGAGGGTTCTCCACGTCCGATGAGATTTCCTGAATTTTGAAAAGGGGGTCTCATGACGAGGGTTCTCTACATCCGATGAGACTGCCTAAATTTTTGAAAAGGGGTCTCATGACGAGGGTTCTCCACGTCCGATGAGACTGCCTAAGTTTTGAAAAGGGGTCTCATGACGAGGGTTCTCCACGCCCGATGAGACTGCCTAAATTTTGAAAAGGGGTCTCATGACGAGGGTTCTCCAGGTCCGATGAGACTGCCTAAGTTTTGAAAAAGGGGTCTCATGACGAGGGTTCTCCACGTCCGATGAGACTGCCTAAATTTTGAAAAGGGGTCTCATGACGAGGGTTCTCCACGTCCGATGAGACTGCCTAAGTTTTGAAAAAGGGGTCTCATGACGAGGGTTCTCCACGTCCGATGAGACTGTTTGATATTTTGAAAAGGGGTCTCATGACGAGGGTTCTCCACGTCCGATGAGACTGCCTAAGTTTTGAAAAAGGGGTCTCATGACGAGGGTTCTCCACGTCCGATGAGACTGTTTGATATTTTGAAAATGGGTCCTGGGACGAGGGTTCTCCACGTCTGATAGGACTTTTTCTTTTAAAAGGGTTTTTCTTCCCCCTTTTTTTGGAGACCCCGAAGTTTGTCGAGAATTCAGTTTTTTTGAAGCAGTGAAAGATTTTATTTTGACAAAACTTCACTTGAGTCTGTTGAGGCGACATTCTGGGAGCTGGGTTCTCCAGGTATCCTGCAGAAGTTTGAGCCTGAAAGATTTTTCTTCACCAAGAAAACGTTAGTAATCTTTGGGAAGACCACGGCTGTCCATTTTGACAAAACCGTATGATTTAAGTTTTAATCATGAAATGTGCATTTTGATGCAGGAGGTTATCCAAAGCATTCTTGCAACATGCAAATGTGATCACAAATCCCTTGCACGGAAAATCTGGATCAACAGTTTGAAAATTCCAAAAAGAGTTTGTTCAAAACATCAATTGGAATATTTCTCGACAAGGATGTCTTCTCACCTGTTTTGAGATATGGTTTTTATAGGGGATGCACTCAATTCCCTACTAACCTGTGCCTAGGTTTTAGGCTCATTCGCAGCGCATACATTTTGATCGGTCGGGAGGTCTTCCACGGGACCGTAATGTTAGGCTTGGATATTGGCTTTCAAGGGGGACTCGCTTTGGAGTCGAGGCCATTGAATGAAAGTCTTCACCATCTGCTCCGGGTTTACAAGTCAAGAACCCTGCAAAATGAGAAAGAAATAGTCTTGCTCGTACTTCTTCGAGTTAAGCTATATGTTAACCCAAGTGTCTTAGTCAGAGAAGACTGTTTCGGGGTTGTAACATTGGTAGGATTGGGGACCGAAAAAGGCTTGTTTTTGGCCCAGAAATTACGAAGGGTTTGACATTGGTGATCATTGCTGATTTGCCACATGTCCTTTCTTTTCTGCATCTTTAGCCTTTGAGGCGCGCAACCTATCTTGCGGTGTGCACCAGCTCTTTAAAGAGCGTCTCTTGTTGCATTCAGAGACCGACTCTCTCTATGACTTCGTTCTGTGCTTAATAGCATTCGGGGAGCAGCCTTTTGGATTTGGCTCCTTTAGAGGTTTTTCTCTTTCCCCACGAGGCTTCATTGGAGGTCAATTTAACAATTTTCACGAGCATCGACCTTGCTTTTATCAGGCACTTTGCTTTTTCTTTTCTGATGTTGGGGATTTCTTTAATCCCTTGTCGCAAGTGAGATGCTTTGGCAATTGTGCTAGATATATGATTTGGCTCTTAGCACGCTTGAGTATTGACTTAGTAGCTTTTTCGTAAACCCTAGGTCTTGAACTCCCTCGTTTCTGAAGTGATCTGCCTTTATCTTGGAATTTGCAATGATCACCAACGGGTTTATGAAATGAATTTACAGGCTCAACTTGGCTGTGCAAATGATAAACGTGTGTGGGATAGAGAAATGAACGCTTCTCGTCATCCTATGGCACTTGGATTACCATATAAACAACACACAAAGATTGATGTTAGTCCGAGCAAGAAAATTTCTAACCATTTCCTCCTGATGCTGCTGGACTTACTCCTGTTTTGCCCCGATGTGGGGTGGTTCTTGACAGGGTTGAGAATGAAAACCGCCGTTCAAAGGGGTTATCAACGGTCACCTGTAGTGTTTGGGGGATATGAAACGAATGCCTCCGTCGTCCCAATCCAAGTAATTGCTGCGAATAATCCCTACTTCCGTAGGTCCAGATTTTGCTATCTGATCCGCTCCACTCCTCTCTCAAGTGTGTAGAGGACGTGTTTGGATTTAGGCTTTGCCTCTCGCCTTTGAGGAAGCGCCCTTTTGATTGTTTTGAACAATTTTTTATTGGAAAAATCTCTTTCATTTTCTCCAGAAATTTTACCCGTCAAAGGGGATTTTATGATGCCCCATGCATGTTCTTATTCATGTTCAGACAACCTCCTGTTTCAAAACATGAATGCTAATGAAATTTGAATTCTATGTCTTTTCTAGACACTAGATTTTGAAAGTTTTTCTTTTCTTCTCTATTTTTTATTCCACATCTTCAAGGGATTTTGGGAGAGGGATACTTACCTGTTCCTCGTGGCTGGAGATCCCTGAAAATGCAGAAAAAACATGTTATTGTTCGTTCATGAATTTTTCAAAAAAATTAGAACGATACATTTTACCCTTGGTCATGTATTCCAACGGGTAATACATGGGATGTGAAAACCTGTTTCGCCTTGATGGCGATCCCCTGTCAAAGACGGGAATTATGTGTCAGTTTGCGTTCCAAAATTCAAGGCGAATTGAAACGATACAGCCTTGTTCTTGCTTTATGTTTCCATTCGAACACAAACGCGCGGCTTGCAGAAATTGGCCATCTATATTGTGGCCACGATCCCTCCGTTTGGTTGGCGATGAATCATTCTCGAGGATTTGCCCCAGAGGAGATCCATTTGTGTTTTTGGGCGCATTCCAGCGCCATTCTTCATAGTTCCTTTTATTCAAGAAAAATGAAATTTTTATCAGAATGTATGTCAAAGCATGAAGTGTGGAAGCGATACTTTTTACCATCCACTAGGTCTTATGATCAAAGACCATCTCCTGGAATTCTGACTTCTAAGGCCACTGATTCAATTCGCCTCCCTGTTAGCGCGCTCTTTTCATTTGGGGCTTTCAGCGCCAACGACTTCCTGCAAAATGAGTAAAAACTCATGTTAGGCATGTGGTCTTCGAAGACCAAATTGGAACGATACAAGGTTACCGTTCACCCAAATTCGTATCTTGGGGTTTGATTTTGATGCGGACGACTCTGTTATTGCGTCCATTGATTTTGCCAGAGGAGAAACGTCCGGAGTACAAATGATTCACTTGCCCCAGTTAGGCATGGTTTTGCTGTTTGTCATCTTTGGATTCGATGACCCTGGTTTGATGCGCTTTCATGGGGGATCATGAGAGTTTGCCCCCGGTTTGGCTCCTCAAAGTAAATGGGGGGGAACCTGCTCCCATTGATTTTTGGCAGATTCTGATCATCCGTCTCGATTGTCAGAGTCCTTGATCAATTTTATCTGTCTCGAGATAGCCTGATATTCTTGGGGTTCGTCATGTGGCGGTTTGGTGATTCTCTCGATCACAGTCGCCGTTTGAGGTATTTGATGTTCCCTGTTTGTTATTTGAAAGCATTACATCCTGTGTCCTCTGCTCTTGATCATCATCTGAGAGGGAAAAGAAAGGAAGCATTATTCCCATATCAAGGAAATAATCGTTTTGGAACGATACGTCCTTTTACACTTGATTTGCATTCCGTTTTGATGTTGCATATTGATATGAACAACATCTATCGAATTCCTCCATCCGTGTTTGAAGGTATTTGCAATGCCTATGGTTCATTTGCCCCAGCTGGGCGACGTCTTTTTTGTCATTTGAATGTATGAGCTTTTGGATGCATTGTCTCTTTTATCACCTGAGATAAAAAAAAAATGGAGAAGAACTTATCCTCAGATCTGATTAAAAATCAATTAGGAACGATACGTCCTTTCACCAAACGGGTGGCTCTGCGGCCAAATGCATTTTGCACTGAAGGGACGAATTCCACTATGCTCCACAGGTTTTGGGAATTTGCCCCTATTTTCGATAGAAATGAGCCTTATCGAGATGTATACAATACAAATAGATCCCTAATACAATCAATCTAAGGGACGAGATAGAGAAGACCTCAGCAAAATTAGTCTTATATAAGAGAATTAAAAATGCCAAACCAATCAAAGGAATGTGGTCCGGACACTTGGAGATGCCCCAGTTCCAGTCTTCGAGATGTGACTCCAGGATCACCGATTTTTTTTTAGGGAGCTTTAGATATATCAGCCATCTAAAGACATGCACATGAGACAAGTGAGGATAAAACTTCTAAAAATAAAAGGATTTGGCACCTAAGGTCAAGGTTCCCACCTCGAGTTCTAGAAAGAGCAGATTCCATTGCACAACTATCGTTGCATTGGGGCTCGATCCATAGCTCAAAATGAGCGGAATTGAAAAGTGGATTACCCCGTGTTTTTCCTCACGGAGATTCCATTTTCAATCCCTTCTATTGTTTTCCTATAGACGGCGCCCGAGGTTTTAGGCGCGGTTGTGTGTGTTTTCGGTGTCGTGCTAAAGCGATAAACATACATCTTATTTAACAATCACCGCTTCAATATAAAACATACACACAATCATTCATTCCTACGCCAACCTGCATCAGACAATGTTAATCACAGACTACCCCCCTTATCGCTCCAATCTGCAAAAACATATAACACCTATCATAAGCGGACTTACCTCACCTTCAAGAGCGCCTGCATGGTTAGAAAAATCACTCAGCGTTTTAATTACGGCCTAAGTCCACTTGAGGTCTAGAACCATTGGTTCTAGAACAAAGGTCCCCAGTGGAGTCGCCAGCTGTCGCGACCCGTCCGAAAACGGACGCGGCTAATGGATTACCGATCACGGGTCTTGGATCGGCGCGAGCCCTCCCAGGCCCATACCAAATCGCGGCGGGAGTATTTTTCAGGAGGATTCGACGATAAGAGTCGATCGCTTTCGACCTTAGTGTGGTCGTGGTGGCATGTGCAACTTGTGCATGCATTTGGAGTCGCCACCGGTCTTTCTTGGAGGGTAGACCGGAAACCTTACTGATTGATTGGGAGAGATCGATCAGTTCTACGGAACCAGAGATTTTGGGTTCGGGGACTTGGTTACGCTGGTGTCGTTACCAACGCCCTTTCGGTACCTAACGCGAGTGATTTTCCTAACTAGGATTTCATGCAGGCGCAATTTTGGGTGAGGTAAGTCTGACTTTGCACATTAACCAGTTTAACATGCTCACGTAATCATAATAAATAAATAGATGTCAATCACATAAACATCTATCCTACGTGGTGATCATGGAATTATGATTTAATGGGTCTCGAGCCAATGAGACCACATTTAATCATTTTAATATTTTAATAACGGAGAGCCGCTCTTCGCTTCTTCTTGGTTTCTTGAACTCTTCAAGAATTGGGCCCCAAAGAGCTCGCCGACTTAAAAGGCTCCTCCACGTAATCCTCGTAGCATTTACATCAACAATTGACTATGCTAAAAATAAAGATTACATGAAAAATAAAAGGAGTACGCAGCCTCCATTTAATAATTACAACCCCAAATATATAAATAATCATCATACATTCATATATACATCAATCACATTGAATAGGGATTTTTCCATGATCACCACCCTTTCACGTAAGTAATAAATTCACAATTTAAAACTTAGGAATGCACAATAAAAATTCTACGTTGAATCATATTCAGAATTTTTACGTAAACTAAGATAGCCATAAATTTTCGATTCAAAATTGATTTAGTCTCAATTTTTGCTACGTTGATTAATTTATCATATAAAATAATCAATCTCCATTAGCCATGTAAGACGAACAATTCGTTAATACATATTGGCCATAGTATTGCAAAAATTGCAAAAGATCAATTAAATGCACGAAAACACCTAAGGATTGGCTCTGATACCACTGTTGGGATCCACGTAACACGTAGCGGAAATAAATAACAACCCATACATGTATCTCCAGAGGCGTACTTCGTGCATTTCAATCGAAAAAAATCACAAAGTCTCAAAGGGAGTAAATAGATTACCTCTCGTAGCGTGCTTGAACGGAGGTGTCGGTTCGATGTTCTTCGATCTCAGCCTCCACAAGTGTTAGGCATCTAGTTCGGACGCACCACCAATTGACGAACGGGGAGACGACTAATAACTCCACAACAATTGTGCTAGCAATATGCGGAATCAATATTCCGAACTTAGTATATTTTGCTCACTCAAGATTATGAGAATATAGAGAGTGTTTGTGTTCTTCTCTCTAAGCTCTCAAAAATTTGCACACTCTACAAAATGTCTCTCCCCTCCCAACCTCAAAACTCTTGCCATCCTTTTATAGCCAAAAATACCTTCCAATAAATTGTATTTAAAAATAGCACTAACAATTATAAATTCTATCTAAAAATAGCACTCACAAATAAATGACATTTAAAAATAGCACTAACAATAGCACTCACAATTTATAATACAAAAATGCTATTTAAAAATAGCACTAACAATAGCACTCACAATTTATAATACAAAAATGCTATTTAAAAATAGCACTAACAATTATAAATTCTATCTAATAATAGCACTCACAATTTATGATAAATAAATGCCATTTAAAAATAGCACTAACAATAGCACTCACAATTTATGATAAATAAATGTCATTTAAAAATAGCACTAACAATAGCACTCACAATTTATAATACAAAAATGCTATTTAAAAATAACACTAACAATAGCACTCACAATACAAAAATGCTAAAAAAAGGGCACTAACAAAGGTGTTAAAAATAATAACCATTATTATTATTACAAGAGTTAAAGAGGTTACCAAACAGTACAAATATGCATAACGTATAAATACGTATGACGTATAAATACGTAGAGCATATGTATACATCCGTGAAACCGTGGACTAATTGAAAGAAAAATGTGCAATTAAGCCCTTTTGGTAAAAATTGATTAAATTGGAGGGCAAATTGACCTAATTGCACTTTAAGACTTTAGAATCCAATGCCATAGCTTATAAAAAGTGAGAATTGAAAACTAAAAGACTCGAAAATGATTTTTTTTTTTTTTAGGCTCGGTTCGGGTTTATGTTTGTGAAGGAACATAGTGACCCGAGCCGAATTTTTGAGATTTAAAGTGACACACTTGAAGAGGAAATTAAAACAAAATTATCGAATATTTTTGGGTATTTTTCTGACCACGAATGGTATTTTTCTGATTTTTTGGGTATTTTTATAATTAAATAAACTCGAAAAATATTAAAAATACCGAAAAATATTTTTTGTTCAAAATTGGTTCCTAAGGCTAAACCAATGCTTCCAAAGTTGATTTTGTGATTTTATGACCTTTTTTGATATTTTTAATTAATTTTAAAGAATAAAAATCACAATAATAAATGGTAAAAAAAATCAGGTGTCAACAGCCGCCGGTCCTCTTCTCCCTTTCTTTTTTTTTCTTCATGGCCGACCATCTTTAACCTCTGCTGGCCCTCGTTCTTCGGTGGATCTCCTTTGCCAGCCGTGCTCGCCGAAAGAGGGTTTAGAAAAAACCAAGAAAATCAGTCCCCCGACCCCCTGCGTTTTTTTCTATTCCGTGAGTCGTCCAGCGCGGGTCTGCAACTGAGTTGCAGACCCGGTTCGGACCGGGTCGGGTCGGGTCTGACCCGACCGGCCCGGTTCGACTCTCCTCGCCCAATTTAGCCCCAAATCGACTTATTTTCATGAAATTGATGGCAAAATCGGACTCCTTGACATGTTTTCTATCAAATAAGGGTATTTTCGCGAATCCATTGATTGAAATTTGGTGAAAACCCCAAATTGTCCCTAGGATCCGAAATTGATTTTTGTTAAATTGAGGGCCCAAACGACTGAATTAGTCAAAATTGAGGCCACCAATGCATTTAGCATGATGAAAACTATAGGGTAGAGGTGTTCTATTTCAATGGGTATGTCCATACGAAATTTAATTTCAGAAATTGTGAAACCGGGGACTAAATTGAAAGAAAATTATGCAATTAAGCCCTTTTGTTTAAAATTGATCAAATTGGAGGGCAAATTGACCTAATTGCACTTCAAGACTTTATAATACAATGTCATAGCTTATAAAAACCAAGAATTGAAGATTAAAAGACTCGAAAGGGATTTTTTAGGCTCGTTTCAGTTTTAGGTTTGTGAAGGAACCCCATGAATCGAGCCAAATTTTCCTAATAAAAAGTGAAAATATTAAAGAGGGAATTAAAATAAAATTTCTGAATATTTTTTTTGTAATTTTCTGACCACGGATGGTATTTTTCTGATTTTTTTTGTTATTTTTAATAATTAAATAAATAACAAAAAATATTAAAAAATACAAAAAATATTTTTTGTTCAAAATTGGTTCCTAAGGCTAGGCTAAGGCTTCCAAAGTTGATTTTGCAATTTTTGACCTTTTTTGCTATTTTTAATTAATTTTAGAAATAAAAACTAAAATAAAAGATGGTCAAAAATCAGGTGTCAACAGCTGCCCCTCTTTGAGAGTGAGCTCGTCAGAGGTTGCTTTCAAAGACAAAATGACACCTGAATATTAACCGACTCGACTGGGGAAAAGAAATGCTATGACATCGGATCTTTAAGCCTTTTTGACGAACGCCCAAATTAATCACCGGTTTACTCTTGCAATTCGAACATGGGTTGGATTGAGAGAGGTTTACCTGAAGCTCACCTGTCGGATGCTGCCGGTTGCGATAACTTTCAAGAAGATACCTAGGACTCGTCATTTTATCCTAGGGAGATTAAGCTCTGACCTGTATGGTAGGTCATACCATTATGGGGATTCCTAACTGGTAGGAACCTAAGGAAGGCGTATCCCACGCTTTGGGATTTGCCAAGGATTTTGATCCGTATGGTGGATCAGACCATAAGCGGTTCACCTACAGCAAGGCTTAACTTCTCCGACATTTAGAATTAGTCAAAGCTTTGATCCGTATGGTGGATCGGACCATGGGATTGATCCTTATGGTGGTATCTACCTTTGGATTGACCCTTCAGGCGGTTTCTACCTTTGGTTGACCCTTTAGGCGGTTTCTACCGTGTGTTGACCCTTTAGGCGGTATCTACCTTTGATTTGACCCTTCAGGCGGTTTCTACCATTGGTTGACCCTTCAAGCGGTTTCTACCTTGGTTGACCCTTCAGGCGGTATCTAACTTTGTTTTGACCCTTCAGGCGGTTTCTACCTTTGGTTGACCCTTCAGGCGGTTTCTACCATACATTGACCCTTCAGGCGGTTTCTACCATGGTTTGACCCTTCAGGCGGTTTCTACCTTAAGTTGACCCTTCAGGCGGTTTCTACCTTTGATTTGACCCTTCAGGCGGTATCTACCTTGTGTTGACCCTTCATGCGGTATCTACCATGAGTTGACCCTTCAGGCGGTTTCTACCTTTGATTTGACCCTTCAGGCGGTATCTACCTTCATTTGACCCTTCAGGCGGTATCTACCTTTGTTTGACCCTTCAGGCGGTGTCTACCATGGTTTGACCCTTCAGGCGGTTTCTACCTTAAGTTGACCCTTCAGGCGGTTTCTACCTTTGATTTGACCCTTCAGGCGGTATCTACCTTCATTTGACCCTTCAGGCGGTATCTACCTTTGTTTGACCCTTCAGGCGGTGTCTACCATCAGTTTTGACTTTGAAAAGGGGTCTCATGACGAGGGTTCTCCACGTCCGATGAGACTACCTAAATTTTGAAAAGGGGTCTCATGACGAGGGTTCTCCACGTCCAATGAGACTGTCTGATTTTGAAAAGGATTTTTTTTAAGGGTTTCTCTTCCCCAAGAAAATATTGGTAATCTTTGAGAAGACAGCAATTGTCCAATTCACAAAATTTTATGACTTAAGCTTTAGTCATGAGATGTGCATTTTGATGCTGGAGGTTATCCAAAACATTCTTGCAACATGCAAATGTGATCACAAATCCCTTGCATGGAAAATCTGGATCAACAGTTTGAAAATTTCCAAAAAGAGTTTGCTCAAAACATCAATTGGAATATTTCTCGACAAGGAGGCCATCTCACCTGTTTTGAGGTGATGATTTTTAGGGGATGCACTCAATTCCCTACTGACCTGTGCCTAGGTTTTAGGCTCATTCGCAGCGCATACATTTTGATCGGTCGGGAGGTCTTCCACGGGACCGTAATGTTGGGCTTGGATATTGGTTTTCAAGGGGGACCCGCTTTGGAGTCGAGGCCATCGAATGAAAATCTTCACCATCTGCTCCGGGTTTACAAGTCAAGAACCCTGCAAAATGAGAAAGAAAGAGTCTTGCTCGTACTTCTTCGAGCTAAGCTATATGTTAACCCAAGTGTCTTAGTCAGAGAAGACTGTTTCAGGGTTGTAACATTGGTAGGATTGGGGACCGAAAAAAGGCTTGTTTTTGGCCCAGAAATCACGAAGGATTTGACATTGGTGATCATTGCCAATTTGTCACATGTCTTTTCCATTCTGCATCTTCCATTTTTGAGGTGTACAACCGCTTTTGAGGTGTGCACAAGTCCTTTAGAGAACGTCTCTTGTGGTATTAAGAGATTGACAATTCTGTCCGTGTTTTTGCACCACGGCTGACATCATTTGGGGAGCAGTCTTCTTGATCTGACTCATTTATGGGTTTTTCTCTCTTCCCAACTAGGCTTTATTGGGGATCAATCAAACAGTTTTCACGAGCATCGGCCTTGCTTTTACCAGGCACTTTGCTTTTTCTTGATGCTGGGGATTTTTTTCTTTGTTGAAATCCCGCCTTTTCTTTTCCTTTGGAACTACGATGTTCAGAAAATTGTGCTAGATATACAACTTGAATCATAGCACATTTAAACGCCGATATGAGATTTTTCTATAAATCCCATCTCTTGATTTCTTCCGTTCTTGGAGTGATGCAGTTTCCATCTTGAAACATCCCATGATCACCAACAGGGGTTTATGAAATGAATTTGCAGGCTCAACTTGGCTGTGCAAAGGATATGGTGTGTGGGATAGAGAAATGAATGCTTCTCGTCATCCTATGGCACTTGGATTACCATATAAACAACACACAAAGATTGATGTTAGTCCGAGCAAGAAAATTTCTAACCATTTTCTCCTGATACCGCTGGACTCACCTCCATTTTGCCCCGATGTGGGGTGGTTCTTGACAGGGTTAAGAATGAAAACCGTCGTTCAAAGGGTTTATCAACGGTCACCTGTAGTGTTTGAGGGATATGAAACGAATGCCTCCGTCATCCCAACCCATGTAATCGTTGCGAATAATCCCTACTTCCGTAGGTCCAGATTTTGCTATCTGATCCGTTCCACTTCTCTCCAGTGTGTGTAGGACGTGTTTGGACTAGGCTTTGCCTCTTTTCTTTTGAGAAAACGTCCTTTTAAAAGTTTTGAACTTTTGATTGGAAAAAATCTCTTTCATTTTCTCCAAAAATTTTACCCGTCAAGGGGATTTTATGATGCACCATGCATGTTCTTATTCATGTTCAGATAACCTCCTGTTTTAAGACATGAATGCTAATGAAGTTTGAATTCTATGTCTTTTCTAGACATTAGATTCTGAAAGCTTTTCTTTTTCTCTCTGTTTTTTATTTAACATCTTCAATGGATTGGGGAAAGGGATACTTACCTGTCCCCCGCGGCTGGAGATCCTGAAAATGCGGAAGAAACATGTTATTGTACGTTCACGAATTTTTCAAAAAATTAGAACGATACAATTTACCCTTGGTCATGTATTCTAACGGGTAATACATGGGATGTGAAAACATGTTCGTCTGTAAGGCGATTCCCCTGTCAAGGATAAATAACGAGTATCAATTCATATTCTCAAATTCAAGACAAATTGGAACGATACAACTTTACTCTTGGTTCTCATCCCGTTCTGATATTGCGTATTGATATGAACAACATCTATCAAATCCGTCTATCCATTCTTGGAGTGTTTGCAACATCAATGGTTCATCTGCCCCCAGTTAGGCAACGTCTGTTCTGTTATTCGAACAAATGGCTCCTTGAGTGATTTATCCACGTTTATCACCTGAGAAGGGAAAGAAATGAGACATTACTTCGGTATTCGATTGAAGATCGTTTAGGAACGATACATCGTTTTACCAAATAGGTGGCTTCGCGGCCAAACGTATTTCGTATTGAAGGGGTAGATCCCATTATACTCCGCGGGTGATAGTCATTGTTCGGGGAACTTGCTCCACGGATTAAGCGATTAATCCACGGCCCTCGGCTTGAAGATGCTCAAAGGGTGATGTTGACACTCACGCGCAATTAGTTCTAGACATTAATGAAAGATGTTCCCGTGGGAACCTTACAGTGCGATCAACAACATATTCAATAGGAGTGTTCCACCCCTTTCGTCTAAGCATTTTTCATCGAGTAACCATGCCTTGCATCAGACGTTTGGTCACCTGCCTTGCGTCACCACTGCGATGGCCCTCCGGCTCCAAATTGATCGAGCCAAAGATTGAACTCATCGCCAAGGAAATTGCTCGGGTCTTCGAGCCATTGATGTTCAAGTTGGGTATCAACAATTGTTGGGGGCAGATTTCCTTCATCGCCTTCATTGTGAGGAACTGGAGTCTTTGAGCTGGAACCTTCATCATTGCCCTGTTGGGGTCGAGACATACATTCCTGAAGAGTATTGATCCAAGTGTCCAGCTCCTCCTCAAGGAAATCGCCTGTTCTTTCTAGCCCTTGGTGCCCAGGTTGGCTGTCGTCGACTGCAGGCGAGGGATTCCTCTCTTTGCTCTCGCCGTGAGCAACTTGACCCCTCGAATTGGAACTTCCTCCAATGACCGGCAGGTTTATATGTGCACTCTCTACCAATGCCAGATCCGCTTCAGGGACAGCATTAATGACCGAATCGCGCTCAAACTGAGGAATCCCTATGTGCTGGAACTGCGGTATATACTCTTGAGGAGTATTGAGATAGCTCGGCGGAGCATTCTGATTTGGGTTAGAGGAGTCACTGACACGACTGCTGGTCCCGTCATTGCTGAAACATGGTTGGGTGCTCTCGGCTCTCCAATCATCGTGGTTGTAACTCTGCCCGGCACTTGAGCTCCAACTGGCTTTATGATGGTTTAACGCTATCCTTCCATCCCTTAGCAATCTCCTATAGTACTTGAGGTGAGACTCGACGTTAATTCTAGAGAGCCCCGGCACATTCATAATCTCGAGTATGCGTAGTGGGCTAGCCGAATCAACTCCCAGCTCTCGAATTGCATCAACAAATTTGGTGTGAAGTTCATAGGTCCAGTAAAACCTTGTTCTCTTATCACCCAAAATATCGTCAATACTTCGGTAGCTATTCTCTACGGGATCTAGTCGTTTCAAAAGTTGTCCAGGGAGGGACTCACCGACTTTGGATTGGCTGGCTGCGACAGCGAGTTCGTCATTGAGAGAACTCCCCCTGTGATGATTCATATCCCATTTCTCAGAGGATGTTGGTGTTGATCCTATGGTGTTGACTTGCTCATGCAGATCTCCGACGATATCTGGCTGTGTCGGAAAATGCTGTGGAGAATACGGTAACAGCTGAGCGTTATTCGTCAACAGGGACGGTTCATCGAGGAACACCTCGCCGAGGACAACAGGATTACCACAATTAAGGCAGGTGGCCTTGGTCAGAGCTTCCTTATATCTCGCGCTTTCAGCTTGAAGCTTCTCATTCTCCTCCTTCAGGACCAGTAACTCATGGTCTGCGTATTGCTGTTTCACCCGGGTTCGTTTGTTGGCGAACCAAAACTTGACCTTCGAAAGCTCCAATCCTATTTTTCGGCTCAACTCCATTTTCTGTTGTCTGCTTGGAGTGGGGCATTCATTGAAGAAAGCTTCGAGCTCTCGGATTTGGCCTGGAGTGTGGCGTTGTAGTTGCTTCCTTTTCCGACTCCGGTCATCATTGTATATTCCTTCTTCGTAGCTGAAACCTAGAATTTCATCGCTGGAGGAGTCAGTCTCCACGGCCTTCGGGCAGGATTCAGCTCCAGGATCTTCAAAGTCTCCCAGTAGTTCGTGCTCAGAAATGTCCAGGTCGGGCGTTTCTAGCAGATGGGAATAGCTTTTAAACATGATGGATCGAAGTATCTCGGGCTGATCTAGTTCACTCAGCTTTCTCTATTCGCTCTTACGTGTTTGCTCACTCTAGAAATTTTCTCAAGTGATTGTGCGTGTCCTAGAACCATCCTTCAGGCTGCATATGAAGACCAGCAAGCAAGCGCTCCTCCCGAGACCCTGTAATTACTCATCGTCTGTATTCCCCTTTCTTTTTCCTCGTGATAGGATCACAAACTCTCTTGCATTGATTCGGTTTCATCGAGTATTGCGCTCGTCCCCTAGTTCAGTCTTCAAAGTGGTGGGTCTACAATCTTTCGGCGCCTTTTATGATTTGCTAGGCCCGAGAACGTGGGGAGCAGCGATGGGCCCGCAATTAATGACTCCGTTTAATTCATTTAGCTCCATGGGAATTAACGCTATGATCTTCTCTCAACCCCTTTTCATCGTTCAAACGAAAGTGGCATTTTCCCTGTGCATGCTGTTACTCTTCATTTCAGCATCCCGGGCGCTTGGTGAGGAATGAGTTCATGGCCACTCAAAATTTTAAAGACCGTCTCTGGTTTCAGACTTAATCTAACAAGGGATCATCACAACTGAGCATGACGATGTTCGTCGATAGCGTTGGTTTTAATATAGAATTAACTATAGTCATTAAAGAAAAATGTTCCCGTAGGAACTTTACAACGGATAAAATGAGTGATCTACTCGTGAACGTGTTCTTCTTTCTATGGGTGTTCGTGGTGACCGACCCATCGTGCCCCGAGTCAAGTGCTAGATCATGGCTGTCCAAGCATGCCAGCTTCCCACTGATTGAACAAGGCATCGAGCCCCTCATCAAAGAAATCGTCTATCGTGGGTTGACCAGCGGCAGGCATAGCACCAGCCAACTGTTGCTCGAATGGAGGAGTGCGCACTCGCTGTACTTGTGACACGCGCTCTTGAGAAGTGTTGAAATGGCCTGGGAGAACATTCTGATCAACTTTCAGCTTGCCGGTGGTCGGGTTGCTAGCTTGATTGATGCTTAGATTTGGCCGGGTACCTCTTGATGCCTGAGCATCACAATGGCGGTCCCCCCTAGCTTTTGAGCTCGAGACGGATTCCTCCCGGTTTAGCTCCGCTCGACGTTGTTTTAATAGCTTTCTGTAGGCAGCAAGGTGATTCCTGACCAGCTCCTTACTAAGCCCCGGTACATTCATGGCCTTATATATGCGCGTCGGAGTTGCTGAGTCGATCCCCATTTGGTGAACCACGTCTAGGAATCTGGAATGCAGTTCAGGGGGCCAAGCGAACCTCCTCTTATCGTGGCCCAAAAGTGCATCGATGGCTTGACGACTGATTAACTCATCTCCAGCAGGACCCGACCCTATCGAAAATTGTTGTGCATGAGGCTGATATGCTTTGAGCTGGTCGGCGGTAACGTCCAGCTCCTTGAAACTATAACTCCAATCAAAGCGATGCAAATCCCATCCCCCAGGAGGCATTTGTATCATCTTTGTAGGATCATCCTGCTCATGCGTGACTCCGGCAAAATCTGGTTGAGCAGGAGATGCCCCGAGGGAGTAGGGTGGTAAATGAACGTCTTCAATCATCGCGTGAGGCTTATCGGGGAATATCTTACCGAGGGCGACGAGGTTATCGCAATGAGGGCAAACGGTAATATTGAGAGCTTTTTCATACCTCATGTTTTCTGTTCGCAGCTTTTGGTTTTCTTCCTTTAAAATCTCGACCACCTGACGTTTGCGTTGAGCCCTCGATTTGGATCTCCTATTTTGAAACCAAAACTGGATCCTCGACTGATTAATCCCCAACTCCCGACTCAATTCAATTCTCCACTTCTTTTTCATGTAATGGCTTTTACTGAAAAGGGTTTCCAGCATTTGGGTTTCCTCCTGAGAGTATTGGTGAGGACGTCTTCTTTTCCCGAGTTGAGCATTGTGGATGTCGTTGTCGTCGTCGCTGTGATCTTGATTTCCGTTGCCAGAAGTGTTGGGCTCCATGGTTTTGGCGTTAGACTTGATCTTGGAATCTTCGAGATCCCTCTGTGGTTCAATTTCTGAGATTTTTGAGTCAGTCGCCTCTAGCAGCTGACAGTAACCTCTTAAATATGTTGGATTGAGAAATGTTTGATTGGTTCTTGCCCACTCAGATCTCTACTCTTTCCTGTATGTTCACTCCCTATAAAGTTTTCTTCGAGTGACTTTGCATGTTCAGGAGACGCTCCTCAAGCATCATTAGGCAAACGTTCCCCCTCAAGACCTTGAATTTCTCGCTTAGCTTTTCAACGTGATGGGACTGCCAAACCCTGTTAGGGCTCTCTTCGATAGTTGCGCTTTCCTCCCACCTAACTCTAATAATGGTGATCCCGACAAATCTTTTACATCTTTTAATTGATGAGCCGAAAATCGCGGACCGAAACGAATCCAATGGTTCTCGTGAGGGGACCTCCTGCTTTACCCCCTAACTGGGCTCCACCAGCATTATTACTGAGACCCTTCATCATCCTCGAGTTGCTATAAAATGAGGAATTAATGTATGGAAGGTTAACGTTTTCGCATAATTAGCTTCTTCCTTCTAATCTCTCTGTTAAACTCGTCTTATTCTCAAGCCAACCCAACGCAAATAGCCTCCTCTCCCGTACGCACTTTTTCAACTGATGTCTTGGCTCAGTGGGAAAAGCTTTATAACCTACTGGGTCGCGGTTACGCGCACATAACCGATCATTCTGCAACCGCGGATGAAATCCGTGTCCTGCTCGAGGACTTAGATACCACTTCCCTCGAAGGTACTACGCTGGGGAGGGAATATAGAACTTTCCCGACCCTCTTTGCACACTCCTTAGAGGCCTACCGTGTTGCTGATCGGGAGGTTCTCGTGGCTCGCGTCTTGCGGGCTCGTTACCAGGATCGGTCTGATCATTTGGTGCTGACCAACTATTTGGCCGATAGTCACAAAAAGGCCGTCGAGTTTGCCAATGAGAGGGTCGCGACGTTGCTTCGCGAGAGGAGAAAACTGGTGGATCAATTGGCCCTATCCCTGACCGCTGGCGAGCACGACCGCCACAATGTCCTATTAAGGCTGCAAAGCGACTGGCAGGAAGAACGGCTTGACAAAATAACCGCAGACATAGCTCACGGGAATGGATTAGTTCGGGACTTGGAAATAATCACCGAAGAACACGAGGTCAAGGTCACTGAGGTTAAGGGAGAATGCAGAAACCTTTTCCTCAAGCTCGCGGACCAGGACATGCGGAGTCGTGAGTACGGGCAGAGCATTAACAACATGGAGGGTCAGTTGGGCTCCTTTGTGTCGTTAATTAGGGCTCACTTTGGCTTTACTTTTCCGCCCCGAATTGTATGACCTGCTTCTGAAAACCCCCCGCTGAGCAAAATAAATGAAAGTTCTTGTGTGTGTGTGTGTGTTTTAACTTCTGTATGGTTCATTTCTTCGAGCATCCGAACATCTTCGACTTGGGTGAGCCGAACCATAATATCAATAAGCCGAGCAAATATGTCCTGATTTTATAACTCGCTCATGATCAGATGAGATAATAGCCTTAGACTTGTCCAGGAAAAGATTTCTCTCTATTACCTATTTTTTTACCTGCAAATAAAAAGACAGAATCAGAAGGGATAATTTGAAAAAGAAATCAAAAACCCCTTTCAATCCTATGCTTGCCCATGATTAATAAGGACAAGAACTTTTACAAGGGTTTTAATCTTGCGCGAAAAGTTTTTATCAATATTCCTCGAAAGAAAGCATACTATTGAAAGGAATGTAATTCACAATAATCGCTTTTGATCAATTTCGAGAGGAACGAATTACTCAAA
Organism: Rhodomyrtus psidioides; assembly: GCA_021437785.1. NCBI lineage: Eukaryota > Viridiplantae > Streptophyta > Magnoliopsida > Myrtales > Myrtaceae > Rhodomyrtus > Rhodomyrtus psidioides. Next base: position 2,533,523 of record JAILYB010000040.1, on the reverse strand, counting down.
AGTGAGAGGCATAATAACGTGTTTTAAATTTAATTGAAGATACGGCATCCAAATCAAGGCCGTTTTGTTAAGAACGAGAGTAATTTGGACATCTATCTCGTCATTAAATTCAAAACAACGCCGATGTTCTCGATCAATTATCGTGGACTACCAGCGACGCAAAACATGCATGGACAAATTCAAGTGTATAATTCCTTCTAGCGAAATTGGGGTTGGATTACCCTATACGACCAAAAAGGTCGTGCGGGATTTCCAATTTTAATTTCCTCTTAAAGGAATTATAAACTTGACTTGGGAGTATTCGAATGATTAGAGAAAATGCCACTATCACATTCCCATGACCTGTCAAAAGAAAAGCAACCAAGTTCCATCTAAATGTATACACCAATAGATCCCTAATACAATCACTCTAAGGGGTGAGATAGAGAAAGCCTCGATAAAAATAAACCCTATACAAGAGGACTAGTAATGGAAAATTAAACAAAGGAATGTGATCCTAACGTTTAAGGATGCCCCAAGCTCGATCTGTGACTTCCGGATCACTTGCCCCAACTCGTCATCTTCATTTGACGATATCTCAATAATGTCCATAGTAGGCTCCTTTGTTGCTCACTTGGTGCTTGTCATGGGATATCATCCTCTTCGTCTTCTATCAAGGACGTTTGGGAAAAACACACACATCTATCCTTGAAATGGCATTTAATCTAATCACCAGAATGCAATGAATGAAATGCCTATATTTATATGAACTGTAATAGATTCGAGGTATAGAGAGTCTTACCAACCAAACTCGTCGACTTATGTGCGGTTTTAGGTGTACCAACCGCCCAAAGACATGCGCATGAAACAAGTGATGGTAAATTTCTAAAAATCAGAGGGTTTGGCACCTAAGGTTAAGGTTCCCACCTCGAGTTCTGGGAAGAGCCGATTCCATTGCACAGCTATCGTTGCATTGGGACTCGATCCATAGTTCGAAGTGAGCGGAATTGAAAAGTGGATTACCCCGTGTTTTTCCTCACGGAGATTCCATTTTCAATTCCTTCTATTGTGTTCCTAAAGGCGGCGCCCGGGGTTTTAGGCGCGGTTGTGTGTGTCCATGTGTCGTGATCATTGCGATGCAAGTCATGCACAACAGTTTATCAATCAGCGCTTCAAATCATCCACACAACATACATTCCTACGCCAACCTGCATAAGACAATGTTAATCACGGACTACACCCCTTATCACTCCAATATGCAAAAACATATAACACCTATCATAAGCGGACTTACCTCACCTTCAAGAGCGCCTGCATGGTTAGAAAAATCACTCAGCGTTTTAATTACGGCCTAAGTCCACTTGAGGTCTAGAACCATAGGTTCTAGAACAAGTCCCCAGTGGAGTCGCCAGCTGTCGCGACCCATCCGAAGGGCGGACGCGGCTAATGGATTACCGATCACGGGTCTTGGATCGGCGCGAGCCCTCCCAGGCCCATACCAAATCGCGGCGGGAGTATTCTTCGACAATAAGAGTCGATCGCTTTCGACCTTCAGTGTGGTCGTGGTGGCATGTGCAAATTGTGCATGCATTTGGAGTCGCCACCGGTCTTTCTTGGAGGGTAGACCGGAAACCTTATTGATCGATTGGGAGAAATCGATCAATTCTGCGGAACCAGAGATTTTGGGTTCGGGGACTTGGTTACGCTGACGTCACTACCAACGCCCTTTCGGTACCTAACGCGAGTGATTTTCCTGACTAAGAGTTCATGCAGGCACAAGTTTGGGTGAGGTAGGTTTGATTCAGGGTTTCATGCAGATTGGACGACTATTCCTATCAATCAGAATCAATTTAAATGAAAACGCAATCAAGTACATAAATAACTCACTTCAATACACATCAATTCAGATCAATGACTTCCTAATATAACCATAAAGGCTTAAGGAAGGTGTGACTTAAGACCGGGGTAAAATGAGAAGATTTGGAGGCGATTTAGCCCGAAGGGCAAAATCGTCAATTTTTGGAAGACTTGGATACCGAATTACCCAAAATATTCCATGGCCAGTTGATTTTGGCCATTTCCCATTTTTGGGAATTTTTTTGGAATTTCTTGATTTTTCTTCAATTTTTGGAAGACGATTCGCCCAAAGGGCGAAATCGTCATTTTAAGGAGGGTCGGGGTTCAAAACGCCCGGAATGAGCCTTGGCCAGTTGACTGTGGCCATTTCCTATTTTTGGGGATTTATCTGGATTTTTTAGAAATTGTTTTGGAAGACGGTTTGCCGAAAGGGCAAAACCGTCATTTCTGGAAAGATCGGGGGTCAAATGACCCGGAACAGGTCATGGCCAGTTGAATGTGGTCATTTCCTATTTTCTGGAATTTTTTTAGAATTTTTTAGAATTTTTCCGAATTTTTTGAATTTTTTTTATTTTTTTATTTTTTTATTAATAATAATAATAATAATAATAATAATAATAATAATAATAATAAAATCGGACCGGGTCGGATGACCCGGCCCACGCCCGGATCCGTGACCCAGACCCGGCCCGCCTCCTCTCTGATCAAAACGGCGCCGTTCCACGAATCGGACGGATGCCTCGGATGGAGACACGTGGCGCTCCCGGGACCGTCAGATTCTTTTATTATTTTTTTTATACTTTATACTTTATTAATGTCGCGCGCTGACGTGGCCGCCACGTGGGCGCCACGTCAGCGCCACATCGGCGTTGACCGGTCAACATGCGTTGACCGGTCAACCCTTGGCCGGAGAAGACGACCGGCGCCGGCGTTCAATCGCCGGCGCCTCGTCGGAGGGCGATATCTCGGCCCTCCGACGTCCAAATCGCTTGAAACTAACGGCATTAAACTCGTACGAACCTCGCCTACAACATACCAAGAGCTCGACACAGCAGATCGATGTTTCCTACGCCTGCAACTCCGGCCGAGATTTAATTCCGGCGAAGATACACCATGACCGTTCTATACGTAACATGAATAATATAAATTACCAGGAAGCTTTCTACGAGTTCCAGAGAGCTTACTTGATCCTCGTGGGGGTTCGGTTTGGTTAGAAACGAGCTCCGGAGCTCACGACCGGCCAAGGGACGTCGGCGACCAACTCGAGCATTTACCCAACGAAATTTTGTACAGTCAAAAGGTAAAATGAGCAGTGGGACACGAGGAGTAATGCTAGATCAACCGTTCATGAAACGATCAAGTGAAACTTGAGATGCCATTGAAGGCCGAGATCAAGCTTGAAGGTGTGTCTCACCTTTTTCGGCGGTTTCCGGCGAGTTTGATGGGCGCGAGAGCTTCCTCATGACATCTCCAAGCCCCCCGAATGATTCTCAGGCTTCGTCCTTGTTTTTTTGCCAAGGGTAACGGGCTTCCAAGAAATTTTTCGAGCTCGGCCGCCGGTCCTCTTCTCCCTTTCTTTTTTTTTCTTCATGGCCGACCATCTTTAACCTCTGCTGGCCCTCGTTCTTCGGTGGATCTCCTTTGCCAGCCGTGCTCGCCGAAAGAGGGTTTAGAAAAAACCAAGAAAATCAGTCCCCCGACCCCCTGCGTTTTTTTCTATTCTGTGAGTCGTCCAGCGCGGGTCTGCAACTCAGTTGCAGACCCGGTTCGGACCGGGTCGGGTCGGGTCTGACCCGACCGGCCCGGTTCGACTCTCCTCGCCCAATTTAGCCCCAAATCGACTTATTTTCATGAAATTGATGGCAAAATCGGACTCCTTGACATGTTTTCTATCAAATAAGGGTATTTTCGCGAATCCATTGATTGAAATTTGGTGAAAACCCCAAATTGTCCCTAGGATCCGAAATTGATTTTTGTTAAATTGAGGGCCCAAACGACTGAATTAGTCAAAATTGAGGCCACCAATGCATTTAGCATGATGAAAACTATAGGGTAGAGGTGTTCTATTTCAATGGGTATGTCCATACGAAATTTAATTTCAGAAATTGTGAAACCGGGGACTAAATTGAAAGAAAATTATGCAATTAAGCCCTTTTGTTTAAAATTGATCAAATTGGAGGGCAAATTGACCTAATTGCACTTCAAGACTTTATAATACAATGTCATAGCTTATAAAAACCAAGAATTGAAGATTAAAAGACTCGAAAGGGATTTTTTAGGCTCGTTTCAGTTTTAGGTTTGTGAAGGAACCCCATGAATCGAGCCAAATTTTCCTAATAAAAAGTGAAAATATTAAAGCGGGAATTAAAATAAAATTTCTGAATATTTTTTTGTAATTTTCTGACCACGGATGGTATTTTTCTGATTTTTTTGGTTATTTTTAATAATTAAATAAATAACAAAAAATATTAAAAAATACAAAAAATATTTTTTGTTCAAAATTGGTTCCTAAGGCTAGGCTAAGGCTTCCAAAGTTGATTTTGCAATTTTTGACCTTTTTTTGCTATTTTTAATTAATTTTAGAAATAAAAACTAAAATAAAAGATGGTCAAAAATCAGGTGTCAACAACTATATCGCGACTCGCCTCCTCCCGCGACTCACCTCTCGCCGTCCCACCTCAGCTCACAACTCGCCTCTGCTGAAAATATGTCTCGAGTTTGAGCCCGATACGAAATTGTGAATATTTCGAATCGAATATTTTGCGGACGTCCGAATCATGCAAAATATAATCCGAAGCTGCGATGGAGATCTTGGCTACTGAACAGGAAATTTGAAGATGTTTCGTTTTATGCACGCTCTCAGTCAACAAGCAATAAAGGAAACGAAATCAAGAGAAGATTTGTTTTTTTTCTCTTTTGGGGTCTTCATGCAGGACGTCCAGAAAAGTAAAGGAAAAAAAATAATAATAAAAGTATAAAAGGTAAAGGGGCGTGGCTTTAGTGCATGGATGGGGCGCAATTGTTGATATCTTTTTTTTTAATCCTCTGACGTCATCGAAGAAGGATACGGGCGTGTGTCGCGACCCGTCCGAAAGCGGACGCGGCTAATGGATTACCAATCGCGGGCCTTGGATCGGCGCGGGCCCTCCCAGGCCCATACCAAATCGCGGCGGGAGTATTTTTTTAGAAGGATTCGACGATAAGAGTCGATCGCTTTCGACCTTCAGTGTGGTCGTGGTGGCATGTGCAACTTGTGCATGCATTTGGAGTCGCCACCGGTCTTTCTTGGAGGGTAGACCGGAAACCTTACTGATCGATTGGGAGAGATCGATCAGTTCTGCTGAACCAGAGATTTTGGGTTCGGGGACTTGGTTACGCTGGTGTCATTACCAACGCCCTTTCGGTACCTAACGCGAGTGATTTTCCTGACTAAGAGTTCATGCAGGCGCAAGTTTGGGTGAGGTAGGTTTGGTTCAGGGTTTCATGCAGATTGGAAGACTATTCCTATCAATCACAATCAATTTAAAGGAAAGCGCAAACAAGTGCATAAATAAATTTCATCAATGCACATCAATTCGAGTCAATGGTTTCCTAATATGGCCATAAGGGTTTAGGGAAGATGTGGTTTCGGACCAGGGGCAAAATGGGAAGATTTGGGGACGATTGGCCCGAAGGGCAAAATCGTCATTTTCGGAAGGTTTGGATACCGAATTACCCAAGATATTCCCTGGCCAGTTGATTGTGGTCATTTCCTATTTTTTTGGGATTTTCCTGGATTTCTTAGAAATTCTTTTTTTTTTTTATGATTTTCTATTTTTTTTATTGATTTTTGAATTTTTTTTTATTTGGTTATTTGACTATTACTTAATTAAAGTGGTCGGGTCCGGACGCCTAAACCCGACCTTCTTTCTACCAACAACAAACACAGGCCCAATTAATTAAGCCCAACGAGACCAAACACTACGTATCCAACCCAACGAAAATAAAACTCACCGTACTGTTCATCGTCTTCACGTCCACTCCTTATTCCCTGCATGAAAACAAGACCGAGTACACCACCGCCGAGGACTTGAGTTCCGCGACTCAGACCTGCTTCGGGACCACCTTCGCGTCGGGGCTCAGCCGCTGCGTCCCGTCGCCGGCAACCAGGTCGCTCGACACCGCCACCGCCGAGACTTGACTCCTGGCTTTCGAGTCCAACAATCCCCCCCCATCGGAGGATTGTGACCTTCCATCACAAGGCCGGAAGATCTCGCCTGCCTGAGGTTACCGGAGCTGGACCTTCGGCTCCGACTGGACGTGGACGGACCGCCTCCGTTGAGGTTTGAAGCCGTTCGTCACCGTCGCCGAGTTGCACAAGCTTTGGGAATGGAGGAGATTCAGCACTAGCACCAGGTTTTCTGCTTGCTTAGTGACCTAACAGCAGCTACTAGTGACAACAGCAACGGTATGGCTTCCGGATGGCACAACGATGATCCCTCGCTCGATGGGTGGATGGCTGCTCATGATGCTCTCGAAGGATAGATCGTCAGCGCAAGGCTAGTCGGGTGGTCGACGAACTCGTAATGGCTTTCAGGGACGGTGAAGGTTACTCGGTGGGAGACTTGGTAGTCAAAGTCCCAGTGGACTTCTCAGCAATACTAGCTTTTACAGCTTCCGAACACAGCAAAAAACGGTACAATCTCGACAACAACGATGGCGAATCGGAGGTCGGCGACGAGCCCAGGCATCGCTAGGGAGCTCCTCCACCGAACCATCACTTCCATGGAAGGCCGAAGTCAAACACGCGAGAGAGCTCCGAGAGTGCTGTCGTCGATCCCATCAGGCCGGGAGCGGTCTATCGGCTTCAGAGCTCAGAAAGATCCCGGCTCGTCCGCATTTCAAGCTAATGCACGCATAGACACGAGACGCTCCAGCTTCTGTTTGGATGCGATCTCGCGTTGAAGGAGCCGAAGCAGCCGATGCAGTCGCAGAGTCAGCCATCAGCGAAGAGAGGTGCCACGGAGGAGGAGCAATCCTGTAGTAATACCTTGAACAACCGCCAACTTGCTGCGGATCTTGCCATGAGGCCGACCAGACAGTTGGATGAGCTCAAACCTCAGAATCCAGTTCTTATCTTGCGCGTCAGGTAGGTCCTTGAGGTGAGTTTGGGGGTTTAGAGTGGAAAACTTGGAGGGAGAGGACCGGATCGAGAAGGCCAAGGCCCAAGGGATCGAGCTAGAAGATTCTGTAAAGCTTCAGGTTCTCGGCGTTGATGGTGAGGCCCCGCTCGAGGGATTTCTTTTTTAGCCTTTAAGTCCTCAACGGTGGGATCTCAGAGAGAGGCTGATGCGAAGAAAAAAAAAGATTCGGTGGGGTGTTGTTGTTCGCGCTTTGAAACTCCCCATGCAACTCAGACCCCTCTTTTATTTCATGGTGGAGACCTTGTCTGTCCCCCCCCCATTCTCTTTTTATTTTTTTATTTTTAGAGCCCCGCTGGATCTGTCTCCAAAGGGAGATGCTCCATTTCTTTATCGTATTTTATTTCCTTCTATGCTTTCCCGTCCAGCTCCTTCCACTATCTCTTTTATTTATCGCGTTTGTCCCTCAGATCGAACCGTTCTATTGGTGTCAAGAAGGTGAAATTGGCATCCTAGGGATTAAAACGAAAGGATCCTGCCATTAGTCCCGCGATATCAAAATGGGATAATTCCATGAACCACTAGGCCAAATTGAAATACATAGGCATTATATTAAAAGACTTAAATGATATATTTTTTTGTCATATTCGACTTCATGCATTATTGAACACACGCAATTGAACTTGAGTTTTCTTTTTTTGTGATGTCAAAATGAAAAGGGAATTAAAATTAAAACAATGACTATTTTTGTGTATTTTTCTGACCACGAATGGTATTTTTCTAATTTTTTTGTGTATTTTTAATAATTAAATAAATTCGAAAAATATTAAAAACAATACCAAAAAAAAAAAAAAAAAAAAATATTTATTATTTTTTTTTATTTTTATTTTTGTTCAAAATTAGTTCCTAAGACTAGGCCAAGGCTTCCAAAGTTGATTTTGCAATTTTATGATTTTTTTTTGCTATTTTTAATTAATTTTAAAGATAAAAATTAAAGTAAAAAGGACTTAAAAATCAGGTGTCAACAGCTGCCCCTCTTTGAGAGTAAGCTCGTCAGAGGTTGCTTTTAAAGACAAAATGACACCTGAATCTTGACCGACTCAATTGGAGAAAAGGAATGCTATGACATCGGAATCTTAAGCTTTTCGATGAATGCTCAAATTAATCCCCGGTTTGCTCTTTCAATTTGAACTCGGGCCGGAGTGAGAGAGGCTTACCTGAAGCTCACCTGTCGGCTGCTGCCGGTGGCGACGAGTTTCAAGAAGATACCTAGGACTTACCATTTTATCCTAGGGAGATTAAGCTCTGACCTGTACGGTAGGTCATACCATTATGGGATTCCTAACTGGTAGAAACCTAAGGAAGGCGCCTCCCACGCTTTGGGATTTGCCAAGGGTTTTGATCCGTGTGGTGGACTAAACTAGAAATGGTTTGCCTAATGTAAGGCTTATTAGGGAAAACGACTCCTCCCGCGTTCGGGATTCATCAAGGTTTTGATCCGTATGGTGGATCGGACCATTGGGTTGATCCTTCAGGCGGTCTCTACCAGTCCTTTGACCCCTCAGGCGGTTTCTACCATTCATTGACCCTTCAGGCGGTTTCTACCATTGGTTGACCCTTCAGGCGGTTTCTACCATTGAGTTGACCCTTCAGGCGGTTTCTACCATTGAGTTGACCCTTCAGGCGGTTTCTACCTTTGAGTTGACCCTTCAGGCGGTTTCTACCTTTGGTTGACCCTTCAGGCGGTTTCTACCATTGAGTTGACCCTTCAGGCGGTTTCTACCATTGGTTGACCCTTCAGGCGGTTTCTACCATTGAGTTGACCCTTCAGGCGGTTTCTACCATTGAGTTGACCCTTCAGGCGGTTTCTACCTTTGGTTGACCCTTCAGGCGGTTTCTACCATTGAGTTGACCCTTCAGGCGGTTTCTACCTTTGAGTTGACCCTTCAGGCGGTTTCTACCTTTGTTTGCTTTGAAAAGGGGTCTCACGACGAGGGTTCTCCATGTCCGATGAGACTGCCTAAATTTTGAAAAGGATTTTTTTTTTTTTTTTTTTTTTTTTAAGGGTTTCTCTTCCCCAAGAAAATATTGGTAATCTTTGAGAAGACAGCAATTGTCCAATTGACAAAATTTTATGACTTAAGCTTTATGAGATGTGCATTTTGATGCTGGAGGTTATCCAAAACATTTTTGCAACATGCAAATGTGATCACAAATCCCTTGCATGGAAAATCTGGATCAACAGTTTGAAAATTCCCAAAAAGAGTTTGCTCAAAACGTCAATTGGAATATTTCTCGACAAGGAGGCCATCTCACCTGTTTTGAGGTGATGATTTTTAGGGGATGCACTCAATTCCCTACTGACCTGTGCCTAGGTTTTAGGCTCATTCGCAGCGCATACATTTTGATCGGTCGGGAGGTCTTCCACGGGACCGTAATGTTGGGCTTGGATATTGGTTTTCAAGGGGGACCCGCTTTGGAGTCGGGGCCATCGAATGAAAATCTTCACCATCTGCTCCGGGTTTACAAGTCAAGAACCCTGCAAAATGAGAAAGAAAGAGTCTTGCTCGTACTTCTTCGAGCTAAGCTATATGTTAACCCAAGTGTCCTAGTCAGAGAAGACGGTTTCAGGGTTGTAACATTGGTAGGATTGGGGACCGAAAAAGGCTTGTTTTTGGCCCAGAAATTACGAAGGGTTTGACATTGGTGATCATTGCAAATTTACCACCTGCCATTTTCCTCTCTGCACCTTCAGTTTTTGGGATGCGCAACCGATTTTGAGGTGTGCACCAGCTCTTCAGAGAGCGTTTCGTCGCATTAAGAGACTGATGACTCTGTCTGCGTCTCTGCTCCACGCTTGACACCATTTGGGGAGTAGTTTTTTTTATCTGACTCCTTTAGGGATTTCCTCTTTTCCCATCCGGCTTCATTGCGGATCAATCAAACAACTTACATGAGCATCGGCCTTGCTTTTACCAGGCACTTTGCTTTTTCTCGATGGTGTGGATTTTTCTAATTCATTTTCGAAATCCCACTTTTTCTCCTCTTCATGGGATCGTGTTAGACCTACGATCAAAGGTCTAACAAGGTTAAGCATTAACTTAGGAATTTTTTTGCAAACCCTAAGTCTTGAATTCCTTCGTTTCTGAAGTGATGCTGCATCCGTCTTGGAATGTGCGATGATCACCAACGAGTTTATGAAATGATTTTGCAGGCTCAACTTGGCTATGCAAAGGATTCAGTGTGTGGGATAGAGAAATGAATACTTCTCATCATCCTATGGCACTTGGATTACCATATAAACAACACACAAAGATTAATGTTAGTCCGAGCAAGAAAATTTCTAACCATTTTCTCCTGATGCTGCTGGACTCACCTCCATTTTGCCCCGATGTGGGGTCGTTCTTGACAGGGTTAAGAATGAAAATCGCCGTTCAAATGGGTTGTCAACGGTCACCTGTAGTGTTTATGATATGAAACGAACGCCTCCGTCGTCCCAATCCATGTAATCGCTGCGAATGGTCCCTACCTCCGTAGGTCCAGATTTTACTATTCGATTCGCTCCACTCATCTCTCAAGTGTATGTAGGATGTGTTTGGATTTGAGCTTGCCTCTCTTTTGAGGAAACATCCTTTTGAGAGTTTTGAACAACTTTTGATTGGAAAAATCTCTTTCGTTTTCCCAAAAATTTTACCCGTCAAGGGGATTTTATGGTGCACAATGCGTGTTCAGACAACCTCATGTTTCAAAACATGAATGCCAATGAAGTTAGAATTCCATGTCTTTTCTAGACATCAGGTTTTGAAAGCTTTTCTTTTTCTCTCTGTTTTTTATTTAACATCTTCAATGGATTGGGGAAAGGGATACTTACCTGTCCCCCGCGGCTGGAGATCCTGAAAATGCGGAAGAAACATGTTATTGTACGTTCACGAATTTTTCAAAAAATTAGAACGATACAATTTACCCTTGGTCATGTATTCTAACGGGTAATACATGGGATGTGAAAACCTGCTCGTCTGTAAGGCGATTCCCCTGTCAAGGATAAACAACGAGTATCAATTCATATTCTCAAATTCAAGACAAATTGGAACGATACAACTTTACTCTTGGTTCTCATCCCGTTCTGATATTGCGTATTGGTATGAACAACATCTATCAAATCCGCCTATCCATTCTTGGAGTGTTTGCAACATCAACGGTTCATCTGCCCCCAGTTAGGCAACGTCTGTTCTGTTATTCGAATAAATGGCTCCTTGAGTGATTTATCCACGTTTATCACCTGAGAAGGGAAAGAAATGAGACATTACTTCGATATTCGATTGAAGATCGTTTAGGAACGATACATCGTTTTACCAAATAGGTGGCTTCGCGGCCAAACGTATTTCGTATTGAAGGGGTAGATCCCATTATACTCCGCGGGTGATAGTCATTGTTCGGGGAACTTGTTCCACGGATTAAGCGATTAATCCACGGCCCTCGGCTTGAAGATGCTCAAAGGGTGACGTTGACACTCACGCGCAATTAGTTCTAGACATTAATGAAAGATGTTCCCGTGGGAACCTTACAGTGCGATCAACAACATACTCAATAGGAGTGTTCCACCCCTTTCGTCTAAGCATTTTTCATCGAGTAACCATGCCTTGCATCAGACGTTTGGTCACCTGCCTTGCGTCACCACTGCGATGGCCCTCCGGCTCCAAATTGATCGAGCCAAAGATTGAATTCATCGCCAAGGAAATTGCTCGGGTCTTCGAGCCATTGACGTTCAAGTTGGGTATCAACAATTGTTGGGGGCAGATTTCCTTCATCGCCTTCATTGTGAGGCACTGGAGTCTTTGAGCTGGAACCTTCATCATTGCCCTGTTGGGGTCGAGACATACATTCCTGAAGAGTATTGATCCAAGTGTCCAGCTCCTCCTCAAGGAAATCGCATGTTCTTTCTGGCCCTTGGTGCCCAGATTGGCTGTCGTCGACTGCAGGCGAGGGATTCCTCTCTTTGCTCTCGCCGTGAGCAACTTGACCCCTCGAATTGGAACTTCCTCCAATGACCGGCAGGTTTATATGTGCACTCTCTACCAATGCCAAATCCGCTTCAGGGACAGCATTAATGACCGAATCGCGCTCAAACTGAGGAATCCCTATGTGCTGGAACTGCGGTATATACTCTTGAGGAGTATTGAGATAGCTCGGCGGTGCATTCTGATTTGGGTTAGAGGAGTCGCTGACACGACTGCTGGTCCCGTCATTGCTGAAACACGGTTGGGTGCTCTCGGCTCTCCAATCATCGTGGTTGTAACTCTGCCCGGCACTTGAGCTCCAACTGGCTTTATGATGGTTTAACGCTATCCTTCCATCCCTTAGCAATCTCCTATAGTACTTGAGGTGAGACTCGACGTTAATTCTAGAGAGCCCTGGCACATTCATAATCTCGAGTATGCGTAGTGGGCTAGCCGAATCAACTCCCAGCTCTCGAATTGCATCAACAAATTTGGTGTGAAGTTCATAGGTCCAGTAAAACCTTGTTCTCTTATCACCCAAAATATCGTCAATACTTCGGTAGCTATTCTCTACGGGATCTAGTCGTTTCAAAAGTTGTCCAGGGAGGGACTCACCGACTTTGGATTGGCTGGCTGCGACAGCGAGTTCGTCATTAAGAGAACTCCCCCTGTGATGATTCATATCCCATTTCTCAGAGGATGTTGGTGTTGCTCCTATGGTGTTGACTTGCTCATGCAGATCTCCGGCGATATCTGGCTGTGTCGGAAAATGCTGTGGAGAATACGGTAACAGCTGAGCGTTATTCGTCAACAGGGACGGTTCATCGAGGAACACTTCGCCGAGGACAACAGGATTACCACAATTAAGGCAGGTGGCCTTGGTCAGAGCTTCCTTATATCTCGCGCTTTCAGCTTGAAGCTTCTCATTCTCCTCCTTCAGGACCAGTAACTCATGGTCTGCGTATTGCTGTTTCACCCGGGTTCGTTTGTTGGCGAACCAAAACTTGACCTTCGAAAGCTCCAATCCTATTTTTCGGCTCAACTCCATTTTCTGTTGTCTGCTTGGAGTGGGGCATTCATTGAAGAAAGCTTCGAGCTCTCGGATTTGGCCTGGAGTGTGGCGTTGTAGTTGCTTCCTTTTCCGACTCCGGTCATCATTGTATATTCCTTCTTCGTAGCTGAAACCTAGAATTTCATCACTGGAGGAGTCAGTCTCCACGGCCTTCGGGCAGGATTCAGCTCCAGGATCTTCAAAGTCTCCCAGCAGTTCGTGCTCAGAAATGTCCAGGTCGGGCGTTTCTAGCAGATGGGAATAACTTTTAAACATGATGGATCGAAGTATCTCGGGCTGATCTAGTTCACTCAGCTTTCTCTATTCGCTCTTACGTGTTTGCTCACTCTAGAAATTTTCTCAAGTGATTGTGCGTGTCCTAGAACCATCCTTCAGGCTGCATATGAAGACCAGCAAGCAAGCGCTCCTCCCGAGACTCTGTAATTACTCATCGTCTGTATTCCCCTTTCTTTTTCCTCGTGATAGGATCACAAACTCTTTTGCATTGATTCGATTTCATCGAGTATTGCGCTCGTCCCCTAGTTCAGTCTTCAAAGTGGTGGGTCTACAATCTTTCGGCGCCTTTTATGATTTGCTAGGCCCGAGAACGTGGGGAGCAGCGGTGGGCCCGTAATTAATGACTCCGTTTAATTCATTTAGCTCCATGGGAATTAACGCTATGATCTTCTCTCAACCCCTTTTCATCGTTCAAACGAAAGTGGCATTTTCCCTGTGCATGCTGTTACTCTTCATTTCAGCATCCCGGGCGCTTGGTGAGGAATGAGTTCGTGGCCACTCAAAATTTTAAAGACCGTCTCTGGTTTCAGACTTAATCTAACAAGGGATCATCACAACTGAGCATGACGATGTTCGTCGATAGCGTTGGTTTTAATATAGAATTAACTATAGTCATTAAAGAAAAATGTTCCCGTAGGAACTTTACAACGGATAAAATGAGTGATCTACTCGTGAACATGTTCTTCTTTCTATGGGTGTTCGTGGTGACCGACCCATCGTGCCCCGAGTCAAGTGCTAGATCATGGCTGTCCAAGCATGCCAGCTTCCCACTGATTGAACAAGGCATCGAGCCCCTCATCAAAGAAATCGTCTGTCGCGGGTTGACCAGCGGCAGGCAGAGCACCAGCCGACTGCTGCTCGAATGGAGGAGTGCGCACTCGCTGTACTTGTGACACGCGCTCTTGAGAAGTGTTGAAATGGCCCGGGAGGACATTCTGATCAGCTTTCAGTTTGCCGGTGGTCGGGCTGCTAGTTTGATTGATGCTTAGATTTGGCCGGGTATCTCTTGATGCCTGAGCATTACAATGGCGGTCGCCCCTAGCTTTTGAGCTCGAGACGGATTCCTCCCGGTTTAGCTCCGCTCGACGTTGTTTTAATAGCTTTCTGTAGGCAGCAAGGTGATTCCTGACCAGTTCCTTACTAAGCCCCGGTACATTCATGGCCTTAAATACGCGCGTCGGAGTTGCTGAATCGATCCCCATTTGGTGAACCACGTCTAGGAATCTGGAATGCAGTTCAGGGGGCCAAGCGAACCTCCTCTTATCGTGGCCCAAAATTGCATCGATGGCTTGACGACTGATTAACTCATCTCCAGCGGGACCCGACCCTATCGAAAATTGTTGTGCATGAGGCTGATATGCTTTGAGCTGGTCGGCGGTAACATCCAGCTCCTTGAAACTGTAACTCCAATCAAAGCGATGCAAATCCCATCCCCCAGGAGGCATTTGTATCATCTTCGTGGGATCATCCTGCTCATGCGTGACTCCGGCAAAATCTGGTTGAGCAGGAGATGCCCCGAGGGAGTAGGGTGGTAAATGAACGTCTTCAATCATCGCGTGAGGCTTATCGGGGAATATCTTACCGAGGGCGACGAGGTTATCGCAATGAGGGCAAACGGCAATATTGAGAGCTTTTTCATACCTCATGTTTTCTGTTCGCAGTTTTTGGTTTTCTTCCTTTAAAATCTCGACCACCTGACGTTTGCGTTGAGCCCTCGATTTGGATCTCCTATTTTGAAACCAAAACTGGATCCTCGACTGATTAATCCCCAACTCCCGGCTCAATTCAATTCTCCATTTCTTTTTCATGTAATGGCTTTTACTGAAAAGGGTTTCCAGCATTTGGGTTTCCTCCTGAGAGTATTGGTGAGGACGTCTTCTTTTCCCGAGTTGAGCATCGTGGATGTCGTTGTCGTCGTCGCCGTGATCTTGATTTCCATTGCCAGAAGTGTTGGGCTCCATGGTTTTGGCGTTGGACTTGATCTTGGAATCTTCGAGATCCCTCTGTGGTTCAATTTCTGAGATTTTTGAGTCAGTCGCCTCTAGCAGCTGACAATAACCTCTTAAATATGTTGGATTGAGAAATGTTTGATTGGTTCTTGCCCACTCAGAGTTCTCCACTCTCTCCTGTATGCTCACTCCCTATAAAGTTTTCTTCAAGTGACTTTGCATGTTCAGGAGACGCTCTTCAAGCATCATTAGGCAAGCGTTCCCCCTCAAGACCTTGAATTTCTCGCTTAGCTTTTCAACGTGATGGGACTGCCAAACTCTGTTAGGGCTCTCTTCGATAGTTGCGCTTTCCTCCCACCTAACTCTAATAATGGTGATCCCGACAAATCTTTTACATCTTTTAATTGATGAGCCGGAAATTGCGGACCTAAACGAATCCAATGGTTTTCGTGAGAGGACCTCCTGCTTTACCCCCTAACTGGGCTCCACCAGCATTATTACTGAGACCCTTCATCATCCTTGAGTTGCTATAAAATGAGGGATTAACGTATGGCAGATTAGCGTTCTCGCATAATCAGCTTCTTCCTTCTAATCTCTCTATTAGCCTCGTCTTATTCTCAAGCCAACCCAACGCAAATGGCCTCTTCTCCCGTGCGCACTTTTTCGACTGATGTCTTGGCCCAGTGGGAAAAGCTTTATAACCTATTGGGTCGCGGTTACGCGCACATAACCGATCATTCTGCAACTGCGGATGAAATCCGTGTCCTGCTCGAGGACTTAGATACCACTTCCCTCGAAGGTACTACGCTGGGGAGGGAATATAGAACTTTCCCGACCCTCTTTGCACACTCCTTAGAGGCCTACCGTGTTGCTGATCGGGAGGTTCTCGTGGCTCGCGTCTTGCGGGCTCGTTACCAGGATCGGTCTGATCATTTGGTGCTGACCAACTATCTGGCCGATAGTCACAAAAAGGCCGTCGAGTTTGCCAATGAGAGGGTCGCGACGTTGCTTCGCGAGAGGAGAAAACTGGTGGATCAATTGGCCCTATCCCTGACCGCTGGCGAGCACGACCGCCACAATGTCCTATTGAGGCTGCAAAGCGACTGGCAGGAAGAACGGCTCGACAAAATAACCGCAGACATAGCTCACGGGAATGGATTAGTTCGGGACTTGGAAATAATCACTGAAGAACACGAGGTCAAGGTCACTGAGGTTAAGGGAGAATGCAGAAACCTTTTCCTCAAGCTCGCGGACCAGGACATGCGAAGTCGTGAGTACGGGCAGAGCATTAACAACATGGAGGGTCAGTTGGGCTCCTTTGTGTCGTTAATTAGGGCTCACTTTGGCTTTACTTTTCCACCCCGAATTGTATGATCTGCTTCTGAAAACCCTCCGTTGAGCAAAATAAATGAAAGTTCTCGTGTGTGTTTTAACTTCTGCATGGTTCCTTTCTCCGAGCGTTCGAACATCTTCAACTTAGGTGAGCCGAACCGTAATATCAATAAGTTGAGCAAATATGGATTTTATAACTCGCTCATGATCAGATGAAAGAATAGCCTCAGACTTATCCAGGAAAAGATTTCTCTATGTTACCTATTTTTTTACCTGCAAATGAAAAGACAGAATCAGAAGGAATAATTTGAAAAAGAAAGCAAAAACCCCTTTCAATCTTATGCTTACCCATGATTAATAAGGACAAGAACTTTTACAAGGGTTTTAATCTTGCGCGAAAAGTTTTTTTTTTATCAATATTCTTCGAAAGCAAGCATACTATTGAAAGGAATGTAATTCACAATAATTGCTTTTGATCAATTTCGAGAGGAACGAATTACTCAAAAGTACGAGGCATAATAACGTGTTTTAAATTTAATTGAAGATACGGCATCCAAATCAAGGCCGTTTTGTTAAGAACGAGAGTAATTTGGACATTTATCTCGTCATTAAATTCAAAACAACGCCGATATTCTCGGTCAATTATCGTGGATTACCAGCGGCGCACAATCATGCATGAACCAATTCAAGTGTATAATTCCTTCTAGCGAAATTGGGGTTGGATTACCCTATACGACCAAAAAGGTCATGCGAGATTTCCAATTTTGATTTCCTCTAAAGGAATTATAAACTTGACTTGGGAGTATTCGGATGATTAGAGAAAATGCCACTATCACATTCCCATGTCCCGTCAAAAGAAATACAACCAAGTTCCATCTGAATGTATACACCAATAGGTCCCTAATACAATCACTCTAAGGGGTGAGATAGAGAAAGCCTCGATAAAAATAAACCCTATACAAGAGGACTAGTAATGGAAAATGAAACAAATGAATGTGATCCTAACGTTTAAGGATGCCCCAAGTTCGATCTGTGACCTCCGGATCACTTGCCCCAACTCATCATCTTCATTGGACGATATCTCAATAACGTCCATAGTAGGCTCCTTTGTTGCTCACTCGGTGTTTGTCATGGGATATCATCCTTTTCGTCTTCTATCAAGGACGTTTGGGAAAAACACACACATCTATCCTTGAAATGGCATTTAATCTAATCACCAGAATGCAATGAATGAAATGCCTATATTTATATGAACTGTAATAGATCTGAGGGATAGAGAGTCTTACCAACCAAACTCGTCGACTTATGTGTGGTTTTTTAGGTGTACCAACCGCCCAAAGACATGCGCATGAGACAAGTGATGGTGAACTTCTAAAAATCAGAGGGTTTGGCACCTAAGGTTAAGGTTCCCACTTCGAGTTCTAGAAAGAGCCGATTCCATTGCACAGCTATCGTTGCATTGGGACTCGATCCATAGTTCGAAGCGAGCGGAATTGAAAAGTGGATTACCCCGCGTTTTTCCTCACGGAGATTCCATTCTCAATTCCTTCTATTGTGTTCCTAAAGGCGGCGCCCGGGGTTTTAGGCGCGGTTGTGTGTGTCCACGTGTTGTGATTATCATAATGCAATTCACGCACAACAGTTTATCAATCAGCACTTCAAATCATCCACACAACATACATTCCTACGCCCAACCTGCATAAGACAATGTTAATCACGGACTACACCCCTTATTTCTCCAATCTGCCAAAAACATATAACACCTACCATAAGCGGACTTACCTCACCTTCGAGAGCGCCTGCAAGGTTAGAAAAATCACTCAGCGTTTTAATTACGGCCTAAGTCCACTTGAGGTCTAGAATCATATGTTCTAGAGCAAGAGTCCCCAGCGGAGTCGCCAGCTGTCGCGACCCGTCCGAAAGCGGACGCGGCTAATGGATTACCAATCGCGGGCCTTGGATCGGCGCGGGCCCTCCCAGGCCCATACCAAATCGCGGCGGGAGTATTTTTTTAGAAGGATTCGACGATAAGAGTCGATCGCTTTCGACCTTCAGTGTGGTCGTGGTGGCATGTGCAACTTGTGCATGCATTTGGAGTCGCCACCGGTCTTTCTTGGAGGGTAGACCGGAAACCTTACTGATCGATTGGGAGAGATCGATCAGTTCTGCTGAACCAGAGATTTTGGGTTCGGGGACTTGGTTACGCTGGTGTCATTACCAACGCCCTTTCGGTACCTAACGCGAGTGATTTTCCTGACTAAGAGTTCATGCAGGCGCAAGTTTGGGTGAGGTAGGTTTGGTTCAGGGTTTCATGCAGATTGGAAGACTATTCCTATCAATCACAATCAATTTAAAGGAAAGCGCAAACAAGTGCATAAATAAATTTCATCAATGCACATCAATTCGAGTCAATGGTTTCCTAATATGGCCATAAGGGTTTAGGGAAGATGTGGTTTCGGACCAGGGGCAAAATGGGAAGATTTGGGGACGATTGGCCCGAAGGGCAAAATCGTCATTTTCGGAAGGTTTGGATACCGAATTACCCAAGATATTCCCTGGCCAGTTGATTGTGGTCATTTCCTATTTTTTTGGGATTTTCCTGGATTTCTTAGAAATTCTTTTTTTTTTTATGATTTTCTATTTTTTTTATTGATTTTTGAATTTTTTTTTATTTGGTTATTTGACTATTACTTAATTAAAGTGGTCGGGTCCGGACGCCTAAACCCGACCTTCTTTCTACCAACAACAAACACAGGCCCAATTAATTAAGCCCAACGAGACCAAACACTACGTATCCAACCCAACGAAAATAAAACTCACCGTACTGTTCATCGTCTTCACGTCCACTCCTTATTCCCTGCATGAAAACAAGACCGAGTACACCACCGCCGAGGACTTGAGTTCCGCGACTCAGACCTGCTTCGGGACCACCTTCGCGTCGGGGCTCAGCCGCTGCGTCCCGTCGCCGGCAACCAGGTCGCTCGACACCGCCACCGCCGAGACTTGACTCCTGGCTTTCGAGTCCAACAATCCCCCCCCATCGGAGGATTGTGACCTTCCATCACAAGGCCGGAAGATCTCGCCTGCCTGAGGTTACCGGAGCTGGACCTTCGGCTCCGACTGGACGTGGACGGACCGCCTCCGTTGAGGTTTGAAGCCGTTCGTCACCGTCGCCGAGTTGCACAAGCTTTGGGAATGGAGGAGATTCAGCACTAGCACCAGGTTTTCTGCTTGCTTAGTGACCTAACAGCAGCTACTAGTGACAACAGCAACGGTATGGCTTCCGGATGGCACAACGATGATCCCTCGCTCGATGGGTGGATGGCTGCTCATGATGCTCTCGAAGGATAGATCGTCAGCGCAAGGCTAGTCGGGTGGTCGACGAACTCGTAATGGCTTTCAGGGACGGTGAAGGTTACTCGGTGGGAGACTTGGTAGTCAAAGTCCCAGTGGACTTCTCAGCAATACTAGCTTTTACAGCTTCCGAACACAGCAAAAAACGGTACAATCTCGACAACAACGATGGCGAATCGGAGGTCGGCGACGAGCCCAGGCATCGCTAGGGAGCTCCTCCACCGAACCATCACTTCCATGGAAGGCCGAAGTCAAACACGCGAGAGAGCTCCGAGAGTGCTGTCGTCGATCCCATCAGGCCGGGAGCGGTCTATCGGCTTCAGAGCTCAGAAAGATCCCGGCTCGTCCGCATTTCAAGCTAATGCACGCATAGACACGAGACGCTCCAGCTTCTGTTTGGATGCGATCTCGCGTTGAAGGAGCCGAAGCAGCCGATGCAGTCGCAGAGTCAGCCATCAGCGAAGAGAGGTGCCACGGAGGAGGAGCAATCCTGTAGTAATACCTTGAACAACCGCCAACTTGCTGCGGATCTTGCCATGAGGCCGACCAGACAGTTGGATGAGCTCAAACCTCAGAATCCAGTTCTTATCTTGCGCGTCAGGTAGGTCCTTGAGGTGAGTTTGGGGGTTTAGAGTGGAAAACTTGGAGGGAGAGGACCGGATCGAGAAGGCCAAGGCCCAAGGGATCGAGCTAGAAGATTCTGTAAAGCTTCAGGTTCTCGGCGTTGATGGTGAGGCCCCGCTCGAGGGATTTCTTTTTTAGCCTTTAAGTCCTCAACGGTGGGATCTCAGAGAGAGGCTGATGCGAAGAAAAAAAAAGATTCGGTGGGGTGTTGTTGTTCGCGCTTTGAAACTCCCCATGCAACTCAGACCCCTCTTTTATTTCATGGTGGAGACCTTGTCTGTCCCCCCCCCATTCTCTTTTTATTTTTTTATTTTTAGAGCCCCGCTGGATCTGTCTCCAAAGGGAGATGCTCCATTTCTTTATCGTATTTTATTTCCTTCTATGCTTTCCCGTCCAGCTCCTTCCACTATCTCTTTTATTTATCGCGTTTGTCCCTCAGATCGAACCGTTCTATTGGTGTCAAGAAGGTGAAATTGGCATCCTAGGGATTAAAACGAAAGGATCCTGCCATTAGTCCCGCGATATCAAAATGGGATAATTCCATGAACCACTAGGCCAAATTGAAATACATAGGCATTATATTAAAAGACTTAAATGATATATTTTTTTGTCATATTCGACTTCATGCATTATTGAACACACGCAATTGAACTTGAGTTTTCTTTTTTTGTGATGTCAAAATGAAAAGGGAATTAAAATTAAAACAATGACTATTTTTGTGTATTTTTCTGACCACGAATGGTATTTTTCTAATTTTTTTGTGTATTTTTAATAATTAAATAAATTCGAAAAATATTAAAAACAATACCAAAAAAAAAAAAAAAAAAAATATTTATTATTTTTTTTTTATTTTTTTTTTTGTTCAAAATTAGTTCCTAAGACTAGGCCAAGGCTTCCAAAGTTGATTTTGCAATTTTATGATTTTTTTTTGCTATTTTTAATTAATTTTAAAGATAAAAATTAAAGTAAAAAGGACTTAAAAATCAGGTGTCAACAGCGTGCTCAGCAAGTCAGACGCATACAAAGATATAGAGGACTCTCGATGAGGCGCCTGTAGTTGATCGTGGAAGTGCCATTTCGTTGACGAGTGCTTGAGAGGGTTTATCTTCGCTGATTTTGTTCGCGGAATTACATCAAGAATTCAAGTGTTGAAGCAGATTAAATCTTGAGGTTAGATTTATGTTTTAATTCCTTTGCGGGATTGAGAGATTATTTGGCTAGGAATTGGGGGATAAACACTGTGTGCGTTCTTGGATGTAATTGGGGCTGGGAAACACCAAGAGTGTGTTTGTGTAACTCGAGTGATCTGTAATCTCCTTGTATCGCTCGTTCTATAGTGGAATTCGTTACTGCTCTCCCCGTGGACGTAGGTCTTTATGACCGAACCACGTATATCTAGTGTCCGATTTACTTTGCTCGTTCTGTCTATTTTATCGTTCGATCGCTTGTTCCGCGCAACAATTGGTATTAGAGTTAGGCTTGCTTGAGTTGAAGCGAATCGATGGCGACAGAAGAAGTTAAAGGGAAAATCGACAAATTTGAGGGGAAGGACTTTGGTTTCTGGAAGATGTAGATAGAAGATTATTTATATCAGATGAAGCTGCACGAGCCCCTGTCTGGGAAGAAACCAGAAACGATGAAGCAACCCGATTGGGAATTGCTGGATAGACGAGCGATGGGTGTTATTCGACTGATGTTGGCTCGTAACTTCGTGTTTAATATCGTCAAGGAAAAGACCACTGCAAGTTTAATGAAAGCCTTGTCGGACATGTACGAGAAGCCCTCTGCGATCAACAAGGTCTATTTGATGCGACGTCTGTTTAATTTGAAGATGAGCGAAGTTGTGTCAGTTACTAATCATATCAATGAATTCAATGTGATCGTTAGTCAATTGAGTTCAGTTGAGATTGACTTTGAAGATGAGGTACGTGCTTTGATTCTATTATCCTCATTGCCTGATAATTGGAATACTACTGTTACTACTGTTAGCAATTCTTCTGGGTCAACTAGTTTGACGTTTGATGGGATTCGTGATTTAATTATGAGTGAGGATATCCGTAGAAGATAATCTGGCGAATCTGTATCTACTACTTTAGTAGGTGAAAGAGGAAGAGCTAGTGCTTGTGTTAGCAGAAGTAGTATGAACATGAATAGACGCAGTCAATCTAGGACTGGCGGTGATGTCTGTTGGAACTGTGGCAAGAGAGGGCATCTTAGAAGAAATTATTTTAAGTTGAAAAACGAAAGGGCTAAGGGAATTAGAGTTGAATCTGCGGATGATATTGCAGCTGTAGCTGAAAATTCTAATGGTGTCGATAGTGTCTTGTCTGTTATTGAGAATTCGTCGTTTGACGGATGGATTATGGATTCTGGTTGTTCTTTTCATGCTACACCAAACAGGAACTGGTTTACTTCTTATCAATGCATGGATAGTAGTAAAGTGCAGTTGGGAAACAACGCTGAATGCGATGTTATAGGTATTGGTGATGTTAAAATCAGAATGCATGATGGTATTGTGAGGACATTGACTGGAGTGCGACATGTTCCAGAATTGAAAAAGAACTTAATTTCCTTGGGTGCACTAGATTCAGCTGGATGCAGGTATTCTTCACGAGGTGGAGTTCTGAAAATTGTTCAAGGTGCTCTGGTGATAATGAAAGGAATCAAGCATGGCGGCTTGTATGAACTTCAAGGTGAGACATTGATAAGTTTCGCTTCTGAGACGTCGACATCTGTTCGAGAGTCTAATGGCTACTCGAGGAAGGCCTGGGTGTTTGTACGAAAGCACAAGTTTGATGCTGTTGTCAGGAATACGTGGTCGAGAGCTTTGATCGGAACGG
The DNA here is from genome assembly GCA_021437785.1 of Rhodomyrtus psidioides. NCBI lineage: Eukaryota > Viridiplantae > Streptophyta > Magnoliopsida > Myrtales > Myrtaceae > Rhodomyrtus > Rhodomyrtus psidioides. Next base: position 2,510,123 of record JAILYB010000040.1, on the reverse strand, counting down.
AGAATGGTAAGTTGATCAAGCATGTGCGAACTAACAATAGCATGGAGTCTTGCTCGAAGCTGGTAAATAAATTATGTATGAAAAAGGACATAGTGAAACACCGCACTAGTGCTAGTAAACCACAACAGTGTGCAGAATTGATGAGCAGAGAGTTACTAGAGACGGCCCGTGAAAAGATCTCTAGTGCTGGTATGGCTGTTAAAATTCCAGCGGATGCGCTTAGTATGGCGAACTACTTGGTGAGTAGATCTCCATCGACTGTGATTGGATATCGGACTCCCGAAGAAGTGTGGTCAGGTAATGTTGCTGATAATTCTATTTTTAGAATGTTTAGTTGCCCGTATTATTATCGAGTAAGTGATGGTAAGCTCGATGTGAGGGCAAGGTGCATATTCCATGGCTATGCACAAGGTGAGTATGGTGATCAGTTGTGGTGCCCGATTAAAAATTCACCTGTTTACAGCAGAGAAGTTACCTTTGACGAGTCTCCAGTACTTCTGGCTAGGAGTGATTGTGGCAGTGTTCATACGAATTTGGACGGTGTTCAGCTTAAGGTGGAGTTGCAACTAGAAACTCCTGATGTAGCGGGTACTAGCAAGGTAATCGACATAGATGGTGCTTATAGCGAGGTGAAGCCTATAGAGCCAACAGTTGCTGTAACTGCTGATATTGACAAGGTATGTGCTCGATCTCTTGACAGATATCGATGCAACGGCAGTTTTGCTTTATCTGTGATTAAGGAGCTTGTGTTAGATAGTCCTTGTGGAGCAGTTAAAGGTGCATGTTCAGTTTGTTAGGATGCACGTGTGAGTTGTATTAGAGAAGTCCCACATAGGAGAATTGATGTGGTACTGAGCAGTTAATATACCCAAGTTGGCCCATAACTCATTGGCTTAAGCTTTTAAGTAAAGGTGGGTCCAACTGGATATATTAACAGGCTCGGACTTGGGCTCTCTCTTGGCGATCTCCCCGGCAAAAAGTATCGGACTTCCGTTGTGCGCTCCCAACAAATGGTATCAGAGCCGATGGTTGATTGGTGGGCCTCCGATCTATTTCGACAAATATCTCAAAAAGAAATCTGGTGATCGCATCTCAAGAAAGAATCTGGTGCCAACGCGGTTTCCCGGCGGGTGGATGCTACGGTGTAGCAGTGCGGGCCCAATGGGCGTTGATGGAGATTTAAGATTGAGATGGAGCCAACGCAGTTTCCGGGCCGGTGGACGTTGTGGTGTAGCAACGGGCCCGATGGGAGTTGATGAAGATTCAAGTTGAGATAAGTTGGTGCGGAAGGATACTTAGATTAAGGGGGAGTAAACCTAACACTAGAGCTCACACGTGAGGGGGAGATTGTTAGGATGCACGTGTGAGTTGTATTAGAGAAGTCACACATAGGAGAATTGATGTGGTACTGAGCAGTTAATATACCCAAGTTGGCCCATAACTCATTGGCTTAAGCTTTTAAGTAAAGGTGGATCCAACTGGATATATTAACGGGCTCGGACTTGGGCTCTCTCTTGGCGATATCCCCGGCAAAAAGTATCGGACTTCCGCTGCACGCTTCCAACACAGTTGGTGTTTTGATGAGATCTACGGTTGTGGCAAAGTTCAAGCGCGGCTTGGACTTGGATGATGTCTGTGATGGTTGAGCCCTTTGGGGCTGTTGGGAGAGCAGCAGATGAAGTTCGGATTTTAGCGAAGCGATTGTGACATGGCTCAAACATCGAGCCAAGGTGGAGATTGTTGAAAATATGTCTCGAGTTTGAGCCCGATACAAAATTGTGAATATTTCGAATCGAATATTTTGCGGACGTTCGAATCATGCAAAATATAATCCGAAGCTGCGATGGAGATCTTGGCTACTGAACAGGAAATTTGAAGATGTTTCGTTTTATGCACGCTCTCAGTCAACAAGCAATAAAGGAAACAAAATCAAGAGAAGATTTGTTTTCTTTCTCTTTTGGGGTCTTCATGCAGGACGTCGAGAAAAGTAAAGGAAAAATAATAATAAAAAATATATAAAAGGTAAAGGGGCGTGGCTTTAGTGCATGGATGGGGCGCAATTGTTGATATCTTTTTTTTTAATCCTCTGACGTCATCGAAGAAGGATACGGGCGTGCTCAGCAAGTCAGACGCATACAAAGATATAGAGGACTCTCGATGAGGCGCCTGTAGTTGATCGTGGAAGCGCCGTTTCGTTGACGAGTGCTTGAGAGGGTTTATTGTCGCTGATTTTGTTCGCGGAATTACATCAAGAATTCAAGTGTTGAAGCCGATTAAATCTTGAGGTTAGATTTGTGTTTTAAATCCTTTGCGGGATTGAGAGATTATTTCGTTAGGAATTGGGGGATAAACACTGTGTGCGTTCTTGGATGTAATTGGGGCTGGGAAACACCAAGAGTGTGTTTGTGTAACTCGAGTGATCTGTAATCTCCTTGTATCGCTCGTTCTATAGTGGAATTCGTTACTGCTCTCCCCGTGGACGTAGGTCTTTACGACCGAACCACGTATATCTGGTGTCTGATTTACTTTGCTCGTTCTGTTTATTTTATCGTTCGATCGGTTGTTCCGCGCAACAGCCTCTCGTGGCCCTCGCGACTCGCCTCTCACCGCCTCACCTCAGCTCCCCCTCCTCTCGCCAGCCTCAGCTCGCCGCCTCTGCTCGCCTTTTAGTCCTCGCTCACCTCTGGCCCTTAGCTCACTGCCTCGTCTTGCCTCAGTTCTCATCCCATCCTCGTGATGGTATCACCAATGCTGTCTCTATTGCTCTATACATGAAGAAGAAAAGCTAATGCCCCTAAACTTGCTTTGTTTCCTTTATTGTTCTGACTTTTGTTGTGATTCTGCTGTTTTTGTGACATTTCATCAAACTTATGCTAATTTGGTGATCTCGATTCCATTGATTTTGTCAAGCTTATGCTGTTCGTTAACAGTTTCTACGATTTCTTGTTCTGTTTGTTATCCAAACAAGCTTATGTAATTGAATTAATTTCCATAAAAATAATAATTTATTGTACATATATAAAATTATACATATAATATATAACATTTCGAAATTTTTTATTTTTTGAGAATTCACATGTCGACGTGTCATGTCGTGTCGCATGCCGGTGTAACATAGGCTAGGATTACTCATTGGACATAAAAAGCGTGGAGCATAATCCTGTTTATTTTTTTGGGTGGTCCATTTGGTGTCTGGATCCCCTACTTGTATGGCAGGGGATCATAGCAAGGGAGGCCATTGGATCTCCCCCTGCTTGTATGGCAGGGGATCCGAATCCGTCCATTTGAGGAGAGGAAAAAGTTGGACGAATTGACTACTCGACTCATTAGGGTTGACACGGTTGTCGGGCTAATCATGCTTCCTTAAAACAACTTTTGGGGGGAGGTTTGGCTTACGTCGTGACTAGACCTCATCTCACCATTAATTCACTGTACATCTTTTCTTGCTCATCATCCACAGTCTATAGTGCCCCAAAATACACACAAAGTTGAGAGAAAAAGAGAGAGAGGATATGGGAACATCTGACCTTGCAATCCGGTTCCGCAAACTGAGGAGCATTCATCTTAATTATCCAATTAGGAAAAAAAAACTAAAAGTTTTTCAATTTTACGCTCTATTTATTGGGCAATTTTCCAAAATAAATTTTTTTAAAAAAATATTTACCAAAATAATATAAAAAAATTTACTGAATTGGGTGTCAATCGGCAATTGGGCCGCCGATTGGGGGGCTCCCAACACAAATTTTTTTAATAATTATTATTTAATTTATATTTATATTTTTTTATAAAAGTTTTAATTAAATAATAAATTATATTGAAATTACGTAAACTTTGAGAAAAAAAAAAGCAAACACTACATAATTCATATTCCACCATTAAAATTTACTTTTAATTTATATTTTTTTTATAAAAGTAACAATTAAATAATAAATATATTAGAATTACGTAAACTTTGAGAAAAAAAAAAAGACAAGCACTACATAATTCATATTCCACCATTAAAATTGACTTTTAATTTATATTTTTTTTATAAAATTTTAATTAAATAATGAATTATATTGGAATTACATAAACTTTGAAAAAAAAAAGACAAGCACTACATAATTCATATTCCTCCATTAAAATTTACTTTTAATTTATATTTTTTTTTATAAAAGTAACAATTAAATAATAAATATATTGAAATTACGTAAACTTTGAGAAAAAAAAAGACAAGCACTACATAATTCATATTTCACTATTAAAATTGACTTTTAATTTATATATATTTTTATAAAATTTTAATTAAATAATAAATTATATTGAAATTACGTAAACTTTGAAAAAAAAAAAAGACAAGCACTACATAATTCATATTCCATCATTAAAATTGACTTTTAATTTATATTTTTTTATAAAATTTTAATTAAATAATAAATTATATTGAAATTACGTAAACTTTGAAAAAAAAAAGCACTAGATAATTCATATTCTACCATTAAAATTGACTTTTAATTTATATTTTTTTTTATAAAAAGTAACAATTAAATAATAAATATATTGGAATTACGTAAACTTTGAGAAAAAAAAAAGACAAACACTACATAATTCATATTCCACCATTAAAATTTACTTTTAATTTATATTTTTTTATAAAAATTTTATTAAATAATAAATTATATTGAAATTACGTAAACTTTGAGAAACAAACAAAGACAAGCACTAGATAATTCATATTCCACCATTAAAATTGACTTTTAATTTATAATTTTTTATAAAAGTTTTAATTAAATAATAAATATATTGAAATTATGTAAACTTTGAGGAAAAAAAAGACAAGCACTACATAATTCATATTCTAGCATTAAGATTTACTTTTAATTTATATTTTTTATAAAAGTTTTAATTAAATAATAAATATATTGGAATTACGTAAACTTTGAGAAAAAAAAAAGACAAGCACTACATAATTCATATTCCACCATTAAAATTTACTTTTAATTTATAATTTTTATATTATCAATTACATAATGAATTATGTTGGAATTACGTAAACTTTGAGGAAAAAAAGACAAGAACTACACAATTCATATTCCACCATTAAAATTGACTTGTAATTTATAATTTTTATATTATCAATTACATAATAAATTATATTGATAATATAAAAATTAATAAATTATTACGTAATTGATAATATAAAAATTATAAATTACAAGTCAATTTTAATGGTGAAATATGAATTGTGTAGTTCTTGTCTTTTTTTCCTCAAAGTTTACGTAATTCCAATATAATTTATTATGTAATTGATAATATAAAAATTATAAATTAAAAGTAAATTTTAATGGTGGAATATAAATTGTGTAGTTCTTGTCTTTTTTTTCCTCAAAGTTTACGTAATTTCAATATAATTTATTATTTAATTAACACTTTTATAAAAAAAAAAATTAAAATTCAATTTTAATGGTAGAATATGAATTATGTAGTGCTTGTCTTTTTTTTCTCAAATTTTACGTATTTCCAATATATTTATTATTTAATGGTTACTTTTATTAAAAAATATATAAATTAAAAGTAAATTTTAATGGTGAAATATGAATTATGTAGTGCTTGTCTTTTTTTGTCTCAAAGTTTGCGTAATTTCAATATAATTTATTATTTAATTAAAACTTTTATAAAAAAATATAAATATAAATTAAATAATAATTATTAAAAAATTATGTTTAGAGCCCCAATCGGCAGCCCAATTGCCGATTGGGAGTCCAATCGGCGGCCCAATTGCCGATTGGCACCCAATTCAGTAAATATTTTTTATACATTATTTTGGTAAATATATTTTTAAAAAAAATTATTTTGGAAAATTGCCCAATAAAGAATGAGGATTTTGTCTCTTACTTCTATGAATCTCGCCAGTTTTTTTGTCAAGACCTAAGGTAAAGATGCCTTTGCATTTTATAATTCTTGCTGACGAAGCGTCTTGTCTCTTTTTTAAATTTCTTATTCTCCATCTGTCCTCTTATTGCAGATTTCACCAATTTTTCGCGAAACAAATGGAGGGTTAATGCACTTTTATTACTAGCAATGTCACTCATCTCACGTTTTAGTTGACTAGAGTCCCAGAAAGAATCTTTAAAACATGGCATCGCTTGATAATGTCTATTTATGTGCTCTTTACATAAATGCGGTCGGTCTCCACCTATAAATGCAAAATTTTGGCGTCGGCTTTCTAACGAGAATAAAGAATGAGGATTTTGTCTCTTTCTTCTACGAATCTTGCCAGTTTTTTTTGTCAAGACCTAAGGTAAAGATGCCTCTGCATTTTATAATTCTTGCTGACGAAGCATCTTGTCTCTTTTTTAAACTTTTTATTCTCCATCTGTCCTCTTATTGCAGATTCCACCAATTTGATTCTCCTTAAAACCCCATTGCAGATCACTTCACGTTCTTCATCTGCAAAAGAGCTCCTTTTTGTTGAGCAAAAAGTCAACCCAGGACCGCGATGATTTGGTCAAAGGAAGAGTTGATCTTCTTTGTGAGGAGCTACTATGATGTCCTCCTTGCCGTCCTGGTTTCAGTTGGGTTCACGTTTTATTTCTCAGCAAAAGCCACGAGAATATCAAGCGAGAGAGACGGGATTCCCGGTAGATTGGGAGTACCATTCGTAGGAGAGACCTTCTCTTTTCTCTCGGCCACCAAGAGCACCAAGGGATGCTATGAGTTCGTGAGACTCAGGAGACTCCGGTCAGTGATTCTTCTTCTTCGCATTTTGTTCGATTTTTCCTTTTCTATATCATCTGTATTGACATGAAGTTTTTTTACCACTAACTTGTTTGTATATCGTCGCAATCATCCGATTTAGATCATGTCGATCTATTCGGTTCATACTTGGTCCGGTATGTACATCGATCTCAAATTGAACTAAGAGGGATCTTTTGATGAAATCACACCTGATCCTGTCGGAACTTGCGTACTAGTTTACCACCGGCATTGAAGACAAAATCCTTCAATGTGAACATGAAGTTTCTTAATCTCTAATATATATATATATATTGTCGACAGAAAGATTCTATGCATTGATAATCGAAAGAATTACACAAAAAGCTTTCAAACTCCCAAAGACAATAAACAAGGCAAATTCTGCAGCTAAGAGCATACTCTCGCCCTCCAAGAGTAGATCTGATATCAAAGTCAACCCTGACATGAAAAGGAGTATTGGGAAACAAGGAAAATCCACATTAATTTGGAATCATATGAAGTGGGTATAGTACTAGCTAATGATTCGATGCCTCCAGGCTTACCAATAATAAATTTACTATACATTCGTTGGTGAAAGTGTAGGCACGGGAAATGGTTCAAGACAAGGCTATTCGGGAAGATCCACGTGTTCATTCCGAGCACGGAGGGCGCGAAAACGGTGCTTGCGAATGATTTTGTGCAATTCAACAAGGGGTATGTGAAGTCCATGGCTGACGCCATGGGGAAGAAGAGCGTGTTTAGTGTGCCTCATGAGAGCCACCAAAGGATAAGGCGCCTTCTTTCCGATCCTTTCTCCATGCCTTCTTTGTCCAAGTTCATCACCAAGTTCGACAAGATGCTGTGCCAGAGATTGAAGAAGCAAGAACATGGCGAAAGTTTTGTGGTGCTGGATTTCAATATGAAGGTGAGTCGATACGACAACTTGAATCTCATATTTACTCGAACTATAGGATTGTTTCAATCTACCAACGAGACTTTGTATCGTGAACTGATAAAAAGACGAATTGCGACAAATAGGTGACGAGATTCATTAGTTAGAAAAGTTCACAGCGTATCATCACAACTCGTTCTTGTGAATTATGGATGAACAGATTGCGTTTGATGCGATGTGCGAGATGCTGATGAGCGTGACAGAGGAGTCGATGCTGCAACAAATAGAGAGGGACTGCACCGCCGTGTCCAACGCCATGTTGTCCGTCCCCATCATGATACCCGGCACTCGATACTACAAAGGAATTAAGGTAACACATGTTTCTTGACCCCTTCATGCATGGTGATACTAGAGGAGAGACTAGGCTGAATCATGAAGGACAACATATGGAACTGTCGAAAATGGGTAGACGGACCCAACTGAACAGCATAAAGCCACACCTCTGAGAGTAAGACTCCTCTGTCAAGGAAATGGATTTAGTTCTAGAATTTGAAAATTCCTCTTGACCTCAGAGGTTGAGGCCAAAAGAAGTACTATCATTTGCTGGAAGAAAACATTTCAAAAAAAAAAAAAAAACAGAGAAGAAGAAGAGGAGGGAAGTCAAGTGACTCAAGTCAACACTTTCTGAAATAAGGTCGATGATCAGTTCCCAATTCAATCGGCTGACATTAGCATGTCAAAACAGGTATATTTTCCTTTGAAATATATGAAAAAAAAAAAACAAAGAAAAAAAATTCAAAAGAGAGTTAGAAAAGTACTGCATTAAGTTCACCCATAAAGTTTTCTACGTTCGACTTAATCACACTAAATTCGATCGTTTTCATGATATTGCCCACGCCCAGCATGTCTTCTTGGTAAGAAAACTTTTTGCATTTCTGAATAATCTCGTCAAAACAATTCAAAAATTGTTCATTCTGGTTATCGTTGCCTGCCATTCGAAATCCAAAATTGTACTTATAAATCCAATAGGCTACAAGAGTAAAAGAAACAAATAGAACATGGTGAAATGGTTGACGCAGGCAAGAAACAGGCTGATGGGAAGATTCAGCAAAATGATAGAGGAGAGAAGAAGAAGAGGGAAGGGAGGAGCTCCTGAGGACTTCCTGCAGTCGATGCTGGAGAGAGATTCATTGCCTCCTGAAGAGAAGCTGCATGACTCAGAGATCACGGACAATCTGTTGACTCTGATCCTTGCTGGACAAACCACCACCGCATCTGCCATGATGTGGAGTGTCAAGTTCCTGGACGGGAACCCAGATGTTCAGGATAGGCTCAGGGTGAGTTCTGAACCGAATCGAATATGTTAATTTGCAAATCTTTATTGAACCGAAAGCCGAAGCAAATTGAAGAGGTTAGACAGCCACATTGAACCAAATATTTCAGTTCGATCCGGATGGGACACCGTGGATATGAGTAAATGCCTTCTATGTGGTCATCGAAAGGTGTCCTTGCTCTGTTTCTTATAAGCTTCACTTCTTAACTAGAGAGAAGGAGAGGGAGAGGGAGAGGCTGAAAAGTAAACTGATATGAAGATGGAAATTTCAGGAAGAGCAGTTGGCAATTCTGAGGAAGAAACCACAAGGGGCTGCTCTCACTCTTGAAGATCTCAACAGCATGCCATATGGCTTAAAGGTGAGAACCTCCCCCTCCCATGCATGCCTGCAGATTTTGTCATCTTTGGGTCCATGAACAACGCGGCGTAGTGCGTGATCAGAGCAATGCTAACAAATTTTAATGAAATTCCAGGTGGTTAAAGAGACGCTTAGAATGGCAAATGTGCTCATGTGGTTCCCTCGGGTGGCACTCACGGACTGTACTATCGAAGGCAAGTCAGCGGTTTCTTTTGCAGAGAAGCTTTACCTGAAAACTACATGCTAAATCATCCGTGGAACATGCAGGTCGCAATATCAAGAAAGGATGGCATGTAAATGTCGATGCGACTTGCATTCACTATGATCCCAGCATATACAAGGATCCCACTCAATTTAACCCTTCGAGATTTGATGTAAATAAACCATCTTCGAGGCCTCTCGTTTCCTTCTCCTGTAATTTCATTGATCTGTGACGGATGAGCAATTCAAAGCTCTGACCATAGTTGTACATGCTACAAATCGTCAGGAAATGCAAAAGCCATACAGTTTCATACCTTTTGGGTCCGGACCCAGAACATGCTTGGGAATGAACATGGGAAAAGCTACCATGTTGGCCTTCTTGCACCGGATGACAAGCGGATACAGGTATGTCTATCTGCAGCTCTGCTAAGCAATGTGTTCTTCCAAAATTTCATTGCGTAAACTAGATCTAAAATATTCAGCCCATCACAAATCAATAACATATGGTGTCCACCCAATAAGAAAATAATATTTCCACACGTATCCTTCAGTATGATCGGTTCTGCCTACCGTATCATTCATAGAAGAGATCTTGACAATATTATGTGACCCTTTCGAAATAGCCAAAAAAAGAAGAAGAAACATTTCTGAATATTAGAAGAATCATCCTCCTCATTAAATGAAATTTGATTTGCTCTCGTTACAGATGGACAGTTGATGACCCAGATACTAGCTTAGAAAGGAACGCACACATTCCAAAGCTGAGGAGTGGCTGCCCCATAACCTTGAAGGCAATATGATAGAGAAGGAGAAGAAAGATGGCTCAGAAAATCCTAGTGGAGATGTCGAGCAACTAGTGCCTACCACGTTTTATCAGCAGATCGAGCAAGCTGAAGCTCCATATTTGGAAAAAAAAAAACAGTTCGGTGGTATTTGTAGGTAACAATCAGTGCAAGCTTATTCCCTCTACGAAGGCTTTCATATCTGATCTAATTTTAGTTCAGAGAATAAATCATAATCAGGCACCCCGAGCCTTCTTTTCTGCTGGTGCTTCTCAGGAATATCAGCTCGCCAGAAGTAAGAACAAGACTCTGCTTGCTTGTTGTGTCAAAAGAGAAAAGTCTATGAATTATGCTGAAGTGAAAGGATGTGGCAGGAGATCAGTCCCTCTAAAAGTGTTTCCATTTTGCCAATTTAAAGAGAGAGGAACTTCAGGAAAGCACGAAAACAAAGATGCTAGAGTAATTTTCATTTCCATTCAGAATGGAAGAAAACGTAGAATCGCTCACCAACCTTCACATATGGATGATTCATATAAATTAGCAGTCAGCATCCTCATTTTTAAAAAAACTCTCAATCTTGATAGAGAGGGCTATTATTCATTATTAAGCCGCAAAAAATTTGCCAATTAATTTATTGTTAAAATCATAGTACCCAGTGTGTAGTGTGTAGGGAAGTACGAACTCGTAATTAACATCTTAGCATGCAGAGTGATACACTGAACCTTACTTCAGGGATATCAATTTGTATTCTTGAACTGTGCTTTTAATTGCTTGTTCAACGGGTAGCCTCTCCACGCTTGATGCATCATAAAACCCATGAACTCCCTCAGTGTTCTTCAGTATGAACTCTGCCTCTTTTGGACTAGAAATAGGACCTGCATTCACAGCAAAATTCATTCACTTCTCCACGATTTCCAGAACTACCGGATGATCCGGGACAGTAGAACCCCTAATATGGGGTTAAGTACGCCTCAAGTGTCATAAGTTATGTACGACGCTCACAGTAGAAGTTACAAATCGGAGTAGGCATTTAAGTGATCGAAGTTACAAAAAATTAGCACTAAAGTGATCGATTTGAAAGTTTTGACACTAAAGTGAGCGTCGTACACAACTTATGGCACTTGGGGTGTACTTAAGCCCCTTAATATGAATACTCACCCAGGGTGTGGATCAGAACATAAACTATTTGTGGCAAAATAAGCAAAGTAGGACAGAGTGTTCCAAGGCTGAAGCAAGAAAAGTGAATAGCATTTGACGTTTTACAATCTATGACAAAGTAGAAAGGAGGTGAAAAAGAACTCAAGCAAAACGAGTGGAAGAACCAAAAAACTCAAAGGAAGAAATAAGAACAATGCAGGAAGAATTAAGAACACCTACAAAAGATGAAGAAGAAAGTTTGTGAAGAGGAAAGACATGGGCCCTATCTGGCGAGTGACTTTTACATGGTCCTGATCACATAATCCTATATATCATGTGGAGATACTATGATCATTAAAGTGTTCTGGCACTGACCGCATCAATACCGTTGTTTCCTCCGGCGTATTTTTGGAATGAGCATACAAAGATAGTGGCACACGTAGTCAATGGCTTGCCTCAAAGCTGCACTTTACATACCATACGCATTTGTACTCGATCACCGACAAAAGCAAGTTCGACAAGAAGGCCGTTCGTTGCATATTTGTAGGCCGCAATGATTAAAGGAAAGGGTGAAAATGTTGTGATTGTACAACAAGGCGGGATTACACTTCACCAGCTGTTGTGCTAGCAGATTCAAGACAAATTGAAGAAGCACAAGAAAGAGCTAAAGAAGATGGGTATGTAGGGAGGCCCAACAGATCGAAGAAGTAATTACAGAAGGTGAATCCAGATGAAGAAATCAGAGCACATCTCCAGAAAAATCAGAGTCCGTGGCGAACGTGTGTACATAGGACAACTGTCCCACCCCAATTATTCAAAAAAAAGGGTATGACACGATCGTCCTTTTTAATCAAAGGACGCACCCTTATATATACCTCCATATATATCTGATAACAAGATCATATATCCACAAAATATCAGAGCTCAGCTACTAACAAAAAGATATACATACATATCTTCCACATCTAGCTCAAACTCACCAACTATATACCACTTATCCAAAAAAATATAATCCCAAAAGTCATGCAACTAACATACTCTCGATCCTACTTGCGACTCGCCGTAGAACCTGAAAGAAAAACAAAAGAGATAAAGGAGTGAGCAAACCACAGCTCAGTAAGAAGTACAATCTCTTCTAAGCGGATCGAGAAATTACTATGCATTTATCAAAGTAAATCAAATATCAACTCATAGTAATAACAAACTATCAATGGTCTAATCCATTGATTAATCTCATCAAAACAATCTTCGATGATCTATCCACCGAATAATCTTATACTCGTCATCCACTATGGTCACTTTTAACGCCGTGACAAGGCGACCAAGTTTACCCTTCTTGGTTAGGTCTACGGTCTATTTCGGCCGACAGTTCAGCTTAATGACATCCTGACAGTATGCATACTACCCCCACCTCAGTGAGTTCTAAACATAGAGATATGAGCAGTAACCATAATATCAAATCCATGAAAAAAAAACCACTCTCATTCAGTTTCACAAACTGAACCCATAACTTTCCTCAAACATATTTCTCAAATAGCATTCAATCTCAGTATAGGATAATCATCACCAAACCATATTCAAATAATCGAAATGGCAGTAATAGCTCGATCCTATTTATGCAAAAATAATGCTCGAAACATCTCTTTTCTTTTCCTTATCAGAAAACTAAATCATAAAGCACGTACCCATCTTTAAAGGCATGAGTTTATAAATTCTTATAAGAGAAAGTACAACTCATCTTAAAATCCGAATACCAAGTTGTAGTAGTTACTCGAGTCACAAGACTTGAAATTCTAAAAAGAATAATGGAAAACAACATCAAAAGCTGAAAAATTACTACGCTAGCGAATAATTGGACTAAACGACGCATAAACGTCGATAACTCGACAAGCAAAGACCAAAAAGTTGCTGGCCGTGCAATGGACAACCCGCGCGCCAAACTTCAGAAATTTTGTTCGGACAAACCGTAAACCCGATTCACGAAACGTCAAAGCCATTAGCTCCGCAACACCCTTAAGTTTATTTCCTACTTTAATCACAATTAAACAATACCAAAACCAGGCCTCATGACACTAAAATCCCCAAAACTCGAATTTTCCAGCCCAAGTTGCAAGAACTTTCTTAACTTGCTCATACGAATCCTGATTAACGACATCGTACTGTCCACACAAAGCTTACTTGAGGTATTACAAAAGTCCCAACAGGTCTGATCTCAGCCGACAATTTAAAATTAAGGAAATCAGCCTCTGAAATTTATTGTTCACGCGGACAGACTGCGCACCAAAATTGAATTGCTCGCTCCGGGCAAACAACAACACCAAATTGCAATCTGTCGATTCCTACAGTTTCATAACATCCTAAAATTTCATTCTCAATAAAAATAAAAAAAACGTAGCTAAAATCCCAACGAATTAGACACAACAATTTCAAATTTTCGTTCAAAATTTGAAATTGAACCCTAAAATCCGAAAGTTGCTTCAATAGGAGGAATGAGATATAGATAACTTATCGAACATATCGAACGTTTCTATTCGGTGTCAGGATTGCTTGGCAAGACAACGTGACTTGATTGTGAAGAAAAACCCTTTTCTTTTCTCCTCTTTCCCTTCTCTTCTCCTTTCTCTTATTTTCTTTCTCTCTCTCGATCCTCTCTCTTCTCTTCCTTTCTTTCTTTCTTTCGGTCTTCTTCTTCTTTATGCTATTTTGCACGCTGCATTTGCTGAAGAGGTAAGGGAGATGGGCTGGGCTTTGGGTCTTCTCTTGGGCTACTTAATAATAGGCCATTTTATTACAACAATAAAGGAAGAGCTTTGACCAAGTCAAATGGACAGACATGGAAGAGCAAGCACCTCAGCTGAAGAGCTCAACAGGGCAAAAGAAATTATACCCTAAATATGATTAACGCAAACTTTGGCTGAAGATGTTGGACCAATTGAGCTTCTTACGAGGAGGCCTCATAAGGGGCAGAATGAAAGAAGGTTATGCAAGGAGAGATTCAAGCTTTGCATTAGATTAAGACGTGAGATTTGGTGCCAAGGCCTAAAGATGTACCAGATGGGCCGATACAAAGACGTAAGGCAAGTTTTGTTGCTGGAGGTTTCTCTCGGAAGTGTGGGATGATTGATGATGTCCAATAGCAAAGGTTACTGTTGTTCAAGTCTTACTAGTACTGGCCACAAACAAGTTATAGAAGCTCTGATAGATGGATGTGAAAAATGCCTTCATAGGTGGAGGGTTAGATCAAGACATATACATGAAGCAGCCATGTGGTTTTAAGTCAGAACTCATCCATGTTGTTAGATACGTTGCTAGAGATAATTAGAATTTATCAAGGATAATTGCTTGTTGAATAATTCTGTTAATTTTGTGTATCTCTCAAGATTCGCGTATCTTAATCGATATATAAATTACCTTCGATGTTTATCTCAAAAAACTTATAAATAGGCTGATATAATACATCGAAATATGCAAACTTCTCAAATTCTCTTTTTCGCTCTACTCTCAACTTGGAGAATGATGATACGAAAGAGAAAAATGAGAATTTCTGTATATTTCGATGTATTAAATCAGCCTATTTATAGGTTTTATAATATCATATCAAAGGTTATATAACACACACATATCAAGTTTCCGTGGCACTATTACACTTAATTTCAAACTCAAGCTGATTGGGATGTTAGAGATAATTAAGATTTATCTAGGATAATTTCATATGTTATAGGTATTTAATAATTTTGTTGATTGTATGCATCTCTTAAGATCGCTTGTTTGATTGAGCTTGTCTTAATTAATATACATATATAACATCCCCTCGACAGTTACTGATAGATGCAGCATGTGCGGCTGGCATCGAAAGAAAAACATCCCCCGTGAAAAAGGCACGACTTGGTAACGCGTTACAAACATCCTAATACGACCATTATGGTGCTTACTCAGACGGGAATGAGGCATTGTGTGACATAGGCTAGCATCGAAAGAAAAACCTCCTACGAAAAAAAAGCTCGACCTGGTAACGCGTCGCCAACATCCTAACATGGCCACTGTGGTGCTTACTTAGACGAGAGTAAGGCATTTAGTGAGCATTGTCAAGCGGCAAGATGGGAAGCGATATATTATAGCAGAAGAGAGAATTGGGGAATTCTTTGTATTTCGATATGTTATAATGAAGATTATATCAGCTATTTGTAGATTGTATGAAATCACCGAACGTAATATATATCCATTAAGATACGCACAAAGAAACGCACAATCTTGAGAGATATATAGAACCAACAGACTTATTCAATACATCTAATATGGGAAATTATCGTAGATAAGTCTCAAGTACACCAAACACATGTTATGTTTGCAAATTAAGAAAGCCTTTTACGATTGGAAACAAGCTCCAAGAAATTGGTACAAGAAGACTGCAATTTTTTTTGCGCAAGCACTAGCAGATTCAAGTCCGTTTGCGAAGGAAGAAGCCTGAAGGCTTGTAATTGTATTAATTTATGTGAATGACCAAATGATTACAGGAGATAATGAAGATAAGATATGTTGAATTAGAGCCAATCTCTCTGTGCGATTTCAGATGAAGTAGCTTGGTGAACTAAAACACTTTTTAGGACTCTAGGTTGAGCAAACCAAGGAAGGGTTATTCCTAGACATGGCCGGTTCCGCGGAACCGCCGGTTCCGGTTCCGCCAAAAGGTGGAACCGGCGGTTTCAGGCCGGTTCTCGATTCCGGTTCCGAACTTTTAATTTTATTTTTAAAATAATAAATTAATAAATTATAAATTACAATCAAATTGTACATTGTAATAAAATTTGGGAAAAAAAAAAGAAGAGGGAATGAATGGGCTTGAACTTAATGAATTCTCATTAAGCGCCTACATATCTTCTTGGGGATAGAAGAATCAAAGCCCATGTAGTTCTCTTACCTTTGGTAACCCCCAACTTACCTCATCGTCAATCGTCGCTAGCCGTTGTGGTGGTGGTAGTATCTCCACAGTCATCACTGAAGAATTCGTGTTCTCGATCCAGCTCTTGTTGGCGAAATCTAGCCTTTGTCCAATCATCAATACAAGCTTGATACTCCACACTTTCTGGACTTAATCTTGAACGACGGGAGTCCAAAACTAATCATCCAGCACTAAATGCTTGTTCAACCGCCACTGTTGAAGAATGGGTCGCTAATATTTATTTCGCGCTGAAGGAGAGAATTGGAAATTGAGTTGAATGGTTCTTCCACCACTCAAGAATCTTGAAATCTGCATTGTGTTCGGAATCGCTAAACTCAAAAGAAATTGTTAAATAATTTTCTAATTCGAAAATACTACCTGTTGATGTCCCTTTCTATTTTTATTTTTTTTTTGCCTATTCTTGAGCATTTTATACTATCTACTAAGTAGTGAAATACCCGCATCGCTTTCTGAGACACTATGCTGGGCAGATCCATATCGACTGTCACTTAAATCATATCTATTACAAAATTCATTATATAATGCTACTATAGCTTCTTTAACCTCTACTTGTATAATTGAAATATTTATTACTTCATCCAAATGTAAATAATCATAAAAATAAGCATTCAAATAATCTAATAAACCATCTAATTTAGTACGTGGATCGAAAATAATACCAACTAAATAGTCAAGAGGAATGTTCAAATAATAATGCAATCATTTTTCTCGCATTACTAAAATACTCGAAGCTAAGTCAGTATCTTTTTCATATGCATTAAAAATATTAGCAATATTAACACACTCTATTAAAAATAAATGCGTGGTAGGATAATAAATACTAGATAAAGTTTTAGTAGCATCATTAAAAATTTTCAAACAATTTAAATTTTTTTTGCAAACGTCACAATGTTGCGAGAGTAAAGCAATATATGGAACAGTATTTGAAATGAATGAACATAATAAATCTTTGTAATAAAAAATTTGTAGAAGCATCTCGTAGGTAGAATTCCAACGAGTCGGAACATCTTTTGAAAACCTTTTTGCCTTTCTCTTATTTTCTTTACAAAATTTTCCTCACGCTTTCATAAGTTGAGGGAGGCTCCATAAAAATCTAATTGCAATATTTATTAGGTGGAGAGAAGTCACAAGAACTCGTAAACCATCTTGAACACAAAAATTCAAAACACGACAAGCACAACTAATGTGAAAAAATTATCCGCCAAAAGAGGGTTTACACATTTTTTTCTAACTCGGGAATGGAAGCAGTATTTGCGACGGCATTATCAAAACCAATTAAAAAAACTTTATCAATCAAACCATATTATTCTAAAACTTGCCTAATTATTCTATAAATATTATGGGCCGTATGCCTAATGCAAGAAGTCTTTTTTGAATAACCCAATCATCATCTATCCAATGGCATGTGACACCCATATAAGAATTAATATTTCAAGAATCACTCCAAATATCACTACCTATATGTACACATCCTTTGAATTCTTCAAAAAATATTTTCAAATCATTTTTTCGATCTTTATAAACTCGTTTAAGTTCACGTTTAATAGTAGTTTTCAGAACAGATGGTGCTTACGGAACTAGCGTAGTGTTTACCAAATATCTAAAATTAAAATTTTCACCGGTATTAAACGGAGCATGCTCAAGGGAAACATATTCAGCTAATGTTTTTTTATAAAGTGCATTAGTGAAACGGAATAAAGGATGAGGGCTAGGATTGGCGAACCCGAAAATTTGTTGTTGGCTAGTGTCGATCCCCGCTTGCGTTGAATGTTTTTTCGTCAGATGCCGACGAAATGTTCCATAGCCATCTCCTTTACCAAGTTTGTATTTTTGCGGATAATATTTACAGCTTATATCAAACTTACCTTCGTTTTCATTCCATACTTTGTCGAAGTGTAGCCATAAGTCGGATTCTCGGCTCTTCCCTCCCGGCTCTTTTGGTATCGACAATTCTTCGACACCAGTGGCAGTAGGAGGATAAAGATTTTCTTGCGTTGCGATGTGCTTGACGTCGGGATTGGGAACATTGTCGTCTTCCCAACATGCATATTCACGAGGATCATATTCATGAACAGGAAAATTGGATTCTCCCATCCCCATCGAGCTCTTTCCCTTTCCAGTATTTTTGCTTCCACTTGCCATTTTTTGGTAGAATTGATCGAAAAGTTGATTCAAAGAATTGAGACGGAATTGAGAGAGAATATCGAATCGAGAGAATTTGACTTGAGAGTTGAGACTTGAGAGTATTTGAGAGAAATTGTGAGAAAAATAAGATGGATTGTGAGGTTTTTATAGAGTTTTATTTTTTTTAAAATTGTTTTTTTTATTTTTAAGAAATGGCATTTGGCCGTTGCAAATTTCAACGGGCCTCGGCCCATTGCCGAGGCCCGTTGGGGGAAGAGCCAAACGGCTCTTCTCGAGGGGGGCAGTGGGCCCCCCCAAGCCCTTTTTTTCCCCGGTTCCGGTTCGAAACCGTGGGCCCGGTCAACGGGCCGGTTCCGGGCCCACGTGCCCAAATGGCCATGTCTAATTATTCCTATGTCAAGAAACGTGTACATGAGTTTGGGATGCTTGATTGCAAGCTGATCTCTATGCCTATTGCTGGCAATATAAACTATGCATGGCTGAAGCGAGAGAATTGTAAGATGAACTACTCATAGGGAAATTGTGGGAAGCCTAATCTACCTCACTATAACATGGGTTGACATCACCTTTGCAATGGGAGTAGCAAGCCGGTTCCTAGACAAATCATGAAAACCTCACTACGATGTAGTAAACTGTAAAGTAAAAGGATATCACGATACTGATTATTCTGGTGACCATGACACATGATATAAAACTATTGGATATATGTTTTTCCATAGATCGAGAGTAGTGTCATGGTACAATAAGAGGCAACCAATAGTGTCACTAGCTCTATTGTGATAATCGATCAGTCGTACAGTTGGTAGAGAACCTGATCTTTCACCCAAGAACTTCATCTGTGGAAGTACACAGACACTTCTCGCGCGAAAAAAGTATTGCTGTGAGAGATTGGAGATGGAGCACAAAAAGGACAAGTGATCAAGTTGCATATATGTTTGCCATAGGACTTGGCACTACAAGTTTTGAAGAGTTCCGAGAGCAACTTGACCGGGGGGGGGGGGGGGGGGGGGGGGGGGGGGGGGGGGGGGGGGGTAAGGAAACATATCAAGTAGTTTGTCCTCTCTACCTTTAAAAAAAAAAGTATTTTTTCCTCTAGACAATGACACAATTAGTTCTTAAATTTTGTTCTAATATATAATGTGGATCCATAAATTTTAATTTATTCAATGTGGTTCCTGAACTTTTGTAGTCCCTGGACTATATCAAAATACCCAACGTTATCATTTCATTAATTTAAGTTCAAAGGAAACATTGAATATTTTCATACAGTCCATAGACTAATTTGAATATGTACCAAAAGTTCATGAATCACATTAAATAAACTAAAAATTGCAGGCACGATATTGCATATTGAGCTAAAATTTACGGGTCTAATTAAACAAATTAAAAATTTAAAGATCACGTTGCACGATATGTCAAAACTTAAGGACTATTTGTGTCCTTTAACTCCCTCCAAGGTTCTCAAAGTCTTTTTCAGGCTGACTAATCGGCGAAAAAGGAAAAAGAAAGATAGGACACATAGAGAGGGAAAAGTTATAATATCCAGAGTGTGTGGGCCTTGCTGAAGGTGAATGTCACATGGCATGGGCCAATTTGGGCTAACTTGCCACTGCCACTCCCTTCTTCCTAGTCACCCAAACTGTTTGGTAGCTAAACAGATTGACAGGACTTAAACTCTTGTTAACGACGAGTAATAATGTGCAAGATATCATATTAAGCAGCTATTGCGCAATACAAGACTACCACGTGGCGGGTAGCCAGGACTCCAACTGGCATTTGCATCGATGTCAGTTCAGTCTATCCTGGCAATTTTGGCAGGAAATAGATGATATGGACGCCGAACGTGCGATGCAGGACAGTTGGCGCTGACGTGGATAAATTTTAATTGATATAATATTTTTAAAATATTTTATGATAGTGACCCTCGATTGGCAAGATTTGGCGAGGACGCATCTCGATCCTCGCTAGCCCCAAGTCCAGGAAAAAAAGTAAAAAGAAAAAAAGAAAAGAAAAAAAGCAAATTATTTAGGCATTATTACAATTAGTTCACTTCAACATCGGTTGTCCTACGTGGCACGTCCAACATACACGTCAGCAATTTTTTGCCAAAATTAACAGGATGTATTGAATTGGCATAATTATAATAGTTTCAAGACTTTTTTTTGGTAATTCTCCACATATCTTCAAACACTCCAACATTTAATCCAATATAAGAAAATCTATACCCAGATTGATGTGAAAGTGCGGAGTGATTGAACGCAAGATTGAGCGAGGGGGCGAGAGAGAATGAAGAGAGTTGTAAATGTGAGTTGGGTCTAAGTGATTTGTAAACCCATTTGTGACTCGTTCATGATCCAATTATGACACATTTAACGCCCATATTATTTAAACACATTCATGATCCATTTATTGAATATCACTAACTAATATGATAATCAAACCCATCGTACATGTTTGAGACAAGAGATGAGTTCAGAGCCTCGCACTACTTGCTCTTTCTTCTCTCTCTCTTTCCTCTCTCTCTCTCTCTCTCTCGCACGCACGCACGGTGCACAACCATCATCGCTGACCATGCCTCGTCAAGCCCACCTCGCCATCGCCGCCGCCGCCGCCGCCGCCGTCTCCAACCCCTCTCCCTCCGCACGCAAAAGCGCAAACTCCGCTAAGGCGGTAAGGCCGACCAACTTTACCTTCCATTGAAATCCGGTCGTGCTCGTGCACTCGTTCGAACTCCTTGGTTATTCATGCCTATTTTGTGGGATGTTTACACGCGCGCGCGCACAAATCAGATCGATGAATATTCCATTTGTGACGTCGTACCTGTGTCGAAGGACAGTGTCCCATTAATTCAGGACGTCCAATCTTCTCCCCCCGTGGGTCCTTTGGTATCCATGCGTATCGGAAGCAGGACAGAACATCCACTAAACCCCAAAATGTCATTGCTTTATCCACTCCCAATCATCAAATATCTTCGAATATATGATTCACAAAACGAATATGATCACACCAGAAAGACAACCATTGAGTTGCCAAGTGATGACGTCACGAATTATTATGATTGTCTTAGCAAAGAGGGCGAGTCACATCTCCAATGAAAATAATTTCACTCCCAGAAAAAAAAAATACATAATCTTTCAGCGAGCCCCAAAAAAAAGGAAAAAAAAAATCTTTTCGCGTAGCTTTGCATACTATATTTTTTAAAGAAAATTGCCAAATTTTTTTAAACATATTATAATTGTGTCAATTCAGTTATAAACTTTTTTTTTTACCAATTGAGTCCTAAACATTTGAATTTGTGCCAACTCAACCTATCTAGCTAATTTTAGCCAGAAATAGATGACATAGACGTCGGTTATCCATCGGCTATCCTATGTGGCACTGCCGACGATGACGTGAAATTTTTTTTAATATTTAAACTTTTTTTTGAATTTTTTGCATTTTTTTACCTTTTTTTCTTTTCTTATTTTTTTGTTAAGGGCTGATAAGAGGCTGCAAGCCCCTAGGCCAAGGCACGCAACCTTCTCCTCGTCCGAGCGAGCGAGGGTCGCGAGGGCCACAAGCTGTCACCCAGTAGCCAACAAGGGCTTGCTACCCCTCGAGCTCGGGCTAGGACTTCACGACCCGTAGCAAGGGCTTGCCAACCAAGTGCGAGGGAGCGAGCCCTCGCCAAGCAGCCGGCGAGGGCTCATAGGCCCTAGCCCAATGGCAGGCGGAGGTCGCGGGGGCTTTTTTTTGTTAATTTTTTTTTTCAATTTTTTGCGTTGCTAGGATTATTCATGGGACATAAAAATGTGGAGCATAATTCATTTGTTTTTTTTTTTTTGGGGTGATCCATTTGAGGAGAGAAAAAAGTTGGATGAATTGACCACTCGGCTCGTTAGGGTTGGCACGGTTGTCGAGCTAATCATGCTGCCTTAAAACAACTTTGAGGGGAGGGTTGGCTTACGTCGTGACTAGACCTCATCTCACCATTAATTCACTGTACATCTTTTCTTGCTCATCATCCATAGTCTATAGTGCCCCAACATACACACAATTCACAAAGTTGAGAGAGAGAGAGAGAGAGAGAGAGAGAGGATATGGGAATATCTGACCATGCAATCCGCTTCGGCAAAGCATCTATGGATCGCTGCTCAGGAGCATTCATCTTAATTATCCAATTAGAAAAAAAAAAACTAAAAGTTTTTCAATTTTACGCTCTATTTATTTCATATAAAAATAATTTCCAGGAAAAAGCTTGCGAGGCTAAATTCATCTTAATTAGTCATAAAACTCTGACCGCTTTGATTCATAGAAAAAATAAACTGGTCAAGAAATATATTTTCTACCAATTAAAATAACACATTCAGAAGTGGGGGAAAATAATTTCTTCTTTCCTCCTTCGCCTTTCTTTTCTTTTTAATTATTATTTTTTATTTTTTCTATTCTTTTTTTTTCTTTGCTTTCTTTTTATTTTTGAATTCTTAAAGAATTCTTTAATATCTTTATTTTTTTTTTCCTTTTCTTCTGACCGACAGAGGAAGAAAGAAAAAAAGAAATGAAATGAAAATTTGTTTAAATATGTTAAAATAAAGAAAAAATCGAAATTTTTTCAAAACATTTACAAAAATTGTCCATGTTAGCACCAATCGCGCTACGTAGGACGGTTGGGTCCATGTTAGCAATTTTCGACCAAACGACAACGCATAAAATTAAATGAAATTTTCCTTATCAAAAAAGGGAAAATATTTTCAATTCTTTTGCAAAACTCAGCCAAACACCCGAAAAATATTGTCATTTTCTAAAAAATTGACTTTCCAGTAAATATTTTTCGAGGGTGTCATATTTTTCATAAAACAAATAGAGCCTTAGTGTACTATTTTATTGCTAGCAATGTCACTCATCTCAAGTTTTAGTTGACTAGAGTCTCAGAAAGAATCTTTAAAACATGGCATCGCTTGTTAATGTCGGTTATGTGCTCTTTACATAAATGCGACCGGCCTCCACCTATAAGTTTAAAATTTTCACGTCCACTTTCTAACGAGAATAAAGAATGAGGATTTTGTCTCTTACTTCTATGAATCGTGCCAGTTTTTCTGTGAAGACCTAAGGTAAAGATGCCTTTGTATTTTATAATTTTTGCTGCCGAAGCATCTTGTCTCTTTTTTAAACTTCTTATTCTCCATCTGTCCCTCTTATTGGAGATTCCACCAATTTGATTCTCCTTAAAACCCCATTGCTGATCACTTCATGTTCTTCATCTGCAAAAGTTCCTTTTTGTTGAGCAAAAAGTCAACCCAGGACCGCGATGATTTGGTCAAAGGAAGAGTTGATCTTCTTTGTGAGGAGCTACTATGATGTCCTCCTTGCTGTCCTGGTTTCAGTTGGGTTCACGTTTTATTTCTCTGCAAAAGCCAAGAGAATATCAGGCGAGAGAGACGGGATTCCCGGTAGTTTGGGAGTACCATTCGTAGGAGAGACCTTCTCTTTTCTCTCGGCCACCAACAGTACCAAGGGAT
Organism: Rhodomyrtus psidioides; assembly: GCA_021437785.1. NCBI lineage: Eukaryota > Viridiplantae > Streptophyta > Magnoliopsida > Myrtales > Myrtaceae > Rhodomyrtus > Rhodomyrtus psidioides. The sequence continues at coordinate 2,486,103 of JAILYB010000040.1, read as the reverse complement.
GCTATGAATTCGTGAGACTCAGGAGACTGCGGTCAGCGATTCTTCTTCTTTTTCTTCGCATTCTGCTCAATTTTTCCTTTTCTATATCATCTGTATCGACATTTTTTTTTTTTTTTTACCATTAACTTGTTTTTATATCGTCGCAATCATCCAATTTAGTTCATGTCGATCTTTTTGGTTCATGCTTGGTCCGTTGTGTACGTCGATCTCAAACTCAACTAAGAGGGATCTTTTGATGAAACCTGATCCTGTCGAAACTTGCGTACTAGTTTGCCACTGGCATTGGAGACAAAATCCTTCAATGTGAATACGGAGTTTCTTAATCTCTAAAATGCAAGTCAAACCTGATATGAAGATGAGCATTGGGAAACAAGGAAAATCCACATTAATTTGGAATCATATTAAGTGGGTATAGTACTAGCTAATGATTCGATGCCACCAGGCGTACCGATAACAAATTTACTATCCATTCGTTGGTGAAAGTGTAGGCATGGGAAATGGTTCAAGACGAGGCTATTCGGGAAGATCCACGTCTTCATTCCGAGCGCGGAGGGAGCGGAAAACGGTGTTTGCGAACGATTTTTCACAATTCAACAAGGGGTATGTGAAGTCCATGGCTGACGCCATCGGGAACAAGAGCTTGCTTTGTGTGCCTCATGAGAGCCACAGAAGGATAAGGCGCCTTCTGTCCGATCCTTTCTCCATGCCTTCTTTGTCCAAGTTCATCACCAAGTTCGACAAGATGCTGTGCCAGAGATTGAAGAAGCAAGAAGAACATGGCGAAAGCTTTGTGGTGCTGGATTTCAATATGAAGGTGAGTCGATACGACAACCTGAATCTCATATTTACTCGAACTATAGGATTGTTTCAATCTACCAACGAGACTTTGTATCGTAAACTGATAGAAAGACGAATTGCGACTAACAAGTGACGAGATTCGTTTATTAGAAAAGTTCACAGCGTATCATCACAACTCGTTCTTGCGAATTATGGATGAACAGATTGCGTTTGATACGATGTGCAAGATGCTGATGAGCGTGACGGAGGAGTCGATGCTGCAACAGATAGAGAGGGACTGCACGGACGTGTCCAACGCCATGTTATCCTTCCCCATCATGATACCCGGCGCTCGATACTACAGAGGAATTAAGGTAACGCATGTTTCTTGAGCCCTTCATGCATCATAGGAAGACTAGAGGAGGAACTAGGCTGAATCATGAAGGGCAATATATTGTACTGTCGAAAATGGGTAGATGGACCCAACTGAACAGCATAGAGCCACCCCTCTGAGAGTAAGACTCCTCGGTCTAGGAAATGGATTAAGTTCTAGAATTTGAAAATTCTTCTTGACCTCAGAGGTTGAGGCCAAAAGAACATTTCTTCTTTCATGACATTATATCATTTGCAGGAAGAAAAAATTTAAAAAACAAAAAAAAATAAACAAACAAACAAACAGAGAAGAAGAAGAGGATGGAAGTCAAAGTGACTCAAGTCACACTTTCTGAACTAACACATTGACCACTGCCTTTGGGGGCAAAAAGTTATTACTATAATTGCACTGGTCGATGATCAGTTCCCAATTCAACCGGCTGACATTAGCATGTCAAAACAGGTATAATTTCCTTCGAAATATATGAAAAAAAAAACAAAGAAACAAATTCAAAAGAGAGTTAGGAAAGTACTGCATTAAGTTCACCCATAAAGTTTTCTACGTTCAACTTAATCACACTAAATCTCATGTTTATCACTAAATTTGATCGTTTTCATGATATTGCCCACGCCCAGCATGTCTTCTTGGTAAGAAAACTTTTTGCATTTCTGAATAATCTTGACAAAACAATTCAAAAATTGTTCGTTCCGGTTATCGTTGCCTGCCATTCGAAATCTAAAATTGTACTTATAAATCCAATTGGCTACAAGAGTAAAAGAAACAAATAGAACATGGTGAAATGGTCGATGCAGGCAAGAAATAGGCTGATGGGAAGATTCAGCAAAATGATAGAGGAGAGAAGAAGAAGAGGGAAGGGAGAAGCTCCTGAGGACTTCCTGCAATCGATGCTGGAGAGAGATTCATTGCCTCCTGAAAAGAAGCTGGATGACTCAGAGATCATGGACAATCTGTTGACTCTGATCATTGCTGGACAAACCACCACTGCAGCTGCCATGATGTGGAGTGTCAAGTTCCTGGACGAGAATCCAGATGTTCAGGATAGGCTCAGGGTGAGTTCTGAACCGAATCGAATATGTTAATTTGCAAATCTTTATTGAACCGAAAGCCGAAGCAAATTGAAGAGATTAGACAGCCACATGAACCAAATATTTCAGTTCGATCCGGATGAGACACCGTGGATATGAGTAAATGCCTTCTATGTGGTCATCGAAAGATGTCCTTGCTCTGTTTCTTATAAGCTTCACTTCTTAACTAGAGAGAGGGAGAGGGAGAGGGAGAGAGAGAGGCTGAACAGTAAACTGATATGAAGATGGAAATTTCAGGAAGAGCAGTTGGCAATTCTGAGGAAGAAACCACAAGGGGCTGCTCTCACTCTTGAAGATCTCAACAGCATGTCATATGGCTTAAAGGTGAGAACCTCCCCCTCACATGCATGCCCGCAGATTTTGTCATCTTTGGGTCCGTAAACAACGCGGCGTAGTACCTGATCAGAGCAATGCTAACAAATTTTAATGAAATTCCAGGTGGTTAAAGAGACTCTTAGAATGTCAAATGTGCTCCTGTGGTACCCTCGGGTGGCACTCACAGACTCTACTATCGAAGGCACGTCGGCGGTTTCTTTTGCAGAGAAGCTTTACCTGAAAACTACATGCTAAATCATCCGTGGAACATGCAGGTCGCAATATCAAGAAAGGATGGCATGTAAATGTCGATGCGACGTGCATTCACTATGATCCCAGCATATACAAGGATCCCACTCAATTTAACCCTTCGAGATTTGATGTAAATACACCATCTTCGACGCCTCTCGTTTCCTTCTGTAATTTCATTGACCAGTATGTGATGGATTAGAATTTCAAAGCTCTGACCATAGTTTTACATGCTACAAATCTTCAGGAAATGCAAAAGCCATACAGTTTCATACCTTTTGGGTCTGGACCCAGAACATGCTTGGGAATGAACATGGCAAAGGTTACCATGTTGGCCTTCTTGCACCGGATGACAAGCGGATACAGGTACGTCTATCAGCAGCTCTGCTAAGCAATGTATTCTTCCAAAATTTCGTTGCGTAAACTAGATCTAAAATATTCAGCCCATCACAAATCAATAACCAATGGGGTCCAACAACATCAACATCAACAATACTTTTATCACAAACTAGTTGGGGTCAATGATCAATGAATCCCAAAGATTCATAAAATAAAAACAGGACCGATCGAGGGAAAATAAATAAAATATGTAAAAATAAATAAACATATATATATATATGGGAATGACTAAAAAGGACAGTCAGGAACACGAAAATATTTCCTCTCCACAATACTAATAGCCTTCTTCCACTCTGACCTAAGACAAACCGTGCGCCAATCTATTTCTCACTCCATTAAATCTTATTTTACTACTTTCCCCCAAATAAGTTTCGACCGACCTCTTCTTTTCTTCATGTTATGCTCTCGATAGCAAACTTCTATTCTCACCGGAACATCTAGAGGCCTTCGAAGAATATGCCCAAACCATCTCAATCTATGTTCTCTCATCTTTTCTGCCACCGGTTCTACTCCAACTTTTCGTCGAATATCTTTATTCATTATCTTATCCATCCTTGTATGACCACACATCCACCTTAACATCCTCATTTCCGCCACTCCCATTTTATGCTCTTGTTGCCTCTATGCTGGCCAACATTCAGCTCCATATAGTATAGCAGGTCTTACTACTGTTCTATAAAATTTTCCTTTTAACCTAAGAGGAATTTTGTGATCACACAAAATCCTAATGCACTGTGCCATTTCATTCAACTTGCTCTGATTCTATGGCTTACATTCTCATTAATCTCTCCTCCCTTTTGCAATATTGATCCCAAATATCTAAAAGTATCTTTCTTGGGTACCTCATGTCCGAGCATATTGACGACTTCTTGATCTCCTCTTCCTATCGTGTCGAACTCACACTTTAAGTATTTGGTCTTACTTCGACTTAACGTAAATCCTTTAGCCTCCAACATGCTTCTCCATAATTCTAATTTAACGCTAACTCTAGCCCTAGTCTCATCAATAAACACAAAATCATCTGCAAATAGCATACACCATGACACCTCATCTTGGATATCTTTTGTAAGCTCATCCATAACCAGGGCAAAAAGATAAGGACTCAGAGCAGAATCTTGGTGTAAGCCTACTGTAATTGGAAAATAACTTGATGTGCCATCACAAGCCTTCACACAAGTAGTAACACCGTCATACATATCCTTGATTGCCGCAACATACTTTGAAGGTATTTTTCTCTTCTCAAAGACCCACCACAGAACCTTTCTTGAGAACTTATCATACACCTTCTCAAGATCAATAAACACCATATGGAGGTCCTTCTTCTTTTCTCCATATCTCTCCATCTACTTTTCTCTTCTCAAGGACCCACCACAAAACCTTTCTTGGAACCTTATCATACACCTTCTCAAGATTAATAAACACCATATGGATGTACTTCTTTTCTCTATATCTCTCCATCAGTTGTCGTATCAAGAAAATAGCTTCTATGGTAGATCTTTCTAGCATAAATCCAAATTGATTGACAGAAACCTTGATCTCTATTCTCAAACGATGCTCAATAACTCTCTCCCACAACTTCATTGTATGGCTCATAAGCTTAATGCATCTATAGTTAGAGCAATTATGGATATCCCTCTTGTTCTTGTAGATAGGCACAAGTATACTCTCCCTCCATTCATTAGGCATCTCATTCGTTTGAAGAATCTTGTTAAAAATGTTAGTCAACCAACTTATAGCTACATCCCCTAAGCATCGCCACACTTCAATAGGGGCACCATCGAGTCCTAAGGCTTTACTAGTCAAAAAAAGTATCCTTCAGTATGATCAGTTCTGCCTACCGTATCATTCATAGAAGAGATCTAGACAATATTATATGACCCTTTCAAAATAGCCAAAAAAAGAAGAGGAAACATTTCTGAATATTAGAAGAATCGTCCTCCTCATTAAATGAAATTTGATTTGCTCTCGTTACAGATGGACAGTTGATGACCCAGATACTAGCTTAGAAAAGAAGGCACATATTCCAAGGCTGAGGAGTGGCTGCCCCATAACCTTGAAGGCAATATGATAGAGACAGAGAAGAAAGATGGCCCAGAAAATCCTAGTGGAGATGTCGAGCAACTAGTGCCAACCATGTTTTATCAGCAGATAGAGCAAGCTGAAGCTCCATGTTTCAAAACAAAAAAACAGTTTGGTGATATTTGTAGGTAACAATCAGTGCAAGCTTATTCCCTCGACGAGGGCCTTCATATCTGATCTAATTTTAGATGAGAGAACAAATCATAATCAGGCACCCTGAGCCTACTTCTGCGGGTGCTTCTCAGGAATATCAGCTCGCCAGAAGTAAGAACAAAACTGTGCTTTGCTTGTTATGTCAAAAGAGAAAAGTCTATGAATTATGCTGAAGTGAAAGGATGTGGCAGGAGCTCAGTCCCTCTAAAAGTGTTTCCATTTTGCCAATTTAAAGAGAGAGGAACTTCAGGAAAGCACGAAAACAAAGATGCTAGAGTAATTTTCATTTCCATTCAGAATGGAAGAAAACATAGAATCGCTCACCAACCTTCACATATGGATGATTAATATAAATTAGCAGTCAGCATCCTCATTTTCAAAAAACTCTCAATCTTGATAGAGAGGGCTATTATTCATTATTAAGCCACAAAAAATGTGCCAATTAATTTTTTGTTAAAATCATAGTACCCAATGTGTAGGGAAGTACAAACTTGTAATTAACATCTTAGTATACAGAGTGATACACTGAACCTCACTTCAGGGATATCAATTTGTATTCTTGAACTGTGCTTTTAATTGCTTGTTCAACGGGTAGCCTCTCCATGCTTGATGCACCATAAAACCCATGAACTCCCTCAGTGTTCTTCAGTATGAACTCTGCCTCTTTTGGACCAGAAATAGGACCTGCATTCACACCAAAATTCATTCACTTCTCCACGATTTCCAGAACTATTGGATGATCAGGGACAGTAGAAGCCCTAATATGACTACTCACCCAAGGTGTGGATCAGAACACAAACTATTTGAGGCAAAATAAGCAAAGTAGGACAGAGTGTTCCAAGGCTGAAGCAAGAAAAGTGAATAACATTTGACGTTTTACAATCTATGACAAAGTAAAAGATGTGAAAAAGAACTCAAGCAAAACGAGTGGAAGAACCAAAAAACTCAAAGGAAGAAACAAGAACAATGCAGGAAGAATTAAGAACACCTAGAAAAGAGAACTGAATTACAGCACACATCTCTCCAGTCATGCTACACAAAAATTACTCTGAGGTGCCTGGAAAGATTTGGATAATGGCTCAACCGCAACAAGTTGGGCAGGAGCAGAGTAAAGAAAATGCCAGTCAATCAAACTCCAGAGAGATGCGATCAGAGGTGATGAAGGAACTCAGCACAGAAAAGACGTAAAAGATGCTTTCACGATATACCTCCATGGCATAAGATGATAGCATGGGCATTGATCCTACGTGTGGCATTTGCTATAGCTTGTACACGAACTACACTCTCCTCCAATGTGACAGCAGTCTTTGCACCTATTGAGCCAGAAGTTGTGAGGCCCATATGAGCCACTATAATATCAGCTCCAGCTTTTGCCATTTCTGCAGCTTCGTCTTCGTTGAAAGCATAAGGAGTTGTTAATAGACCCATTTTGTGAGCTTTTGCTATCATCTCAACTTCCAAGCTACAAAGAGCAAAGAGAGAAGCTGCCCATTAAGCAGTAAGGGATCAAGTTGAAGTACTAAGAGATGTTATCTGGGAAAACCTACCCATATCCCATTCCTGTTTCTTCCAGATTCTGTCTGAAATTACCATCAAAAAGCCCCACAGTGGGAAAATTTTGCACCCCAAAAAATCCGATGGACTCCACTTGCCTTAGGAAGTAATCCATTCGACGAAAAGGGTCAGTTCCACATACTCCAGCAAGAACGGGTACTGCCTTCACAACCTACACAAATACAACTCCATATATGATGGGAAATATTTCAATAAGGTAATGAAAAACTAAATTTAAAGGTGAAGCATCCATTTATTCGTTCAAGCATATTATGTGCAAGAAAAGCAAATAAAACCATGGAGGAACATGTTTTTCCCACATTAATAGATGTAAGAGGGCATAAATTGGATATTTTCAGATAGCACAGGCATGGATAGATATCAAATAAGCAAAACTTTGAAAATTCTCCAAATATGTCAGTCACATCTAGCACTGTCCTAGGTTGTGGCCTCACAAGGAAACTGTGTGAGCATGGGAAGGTGTTTTCCCAGCCAATCCACCTTGACAGATTTCACTCAACCTTCTCAATCTTTTCGAATATCCCTGTAACCGAAAGAAAATATCCTTAGTGAGATGCAAAGAGTCCATCTTTTCCACTTTGCCAACCAGTGCAGCCAAGGTTCTCTAACACCTTATTTATATCTGCATTCCTCCTTTCTTGCTCAGTGGCTGAGATATTTTAGACAAGTTGTGAATAGGAGGAATAACAACCACCACCAAGCTTATCCCACTAAGTGTGGTCGACTTGGCAGATCCGCTTACGCTGTTGAACACCACTCCACATTGAGTTTATAGAAAGATCCAGATACTAGAGTCACATTTTCATCATAATCTCTTCTCACATTCTTTTAAGATCTTCCTATTCCTTTTCATGTGCATCTCAATGAGAGAGTCACATTTCTCACCATAACATCCAATAGCTCTTGTTACACATATACAAACCACCTCAAACAGTTTCTCTCATCTTGTTCTCTATAGTAAATACACCAATTAGACACACTCATCTTGCATCCTATCTTTTCGCTGAGTGGCCATACACAACAGAAAATTTTCATCTCCGCCGCTCATTTTGTACATATATTGATGCTTAACCCTCCAACCTCCGCAATGCATCCTCATCTTTCATTGCCATCTTACAGAAGGCATTCTACGACCGCACAAGACAATAGATGCACTTATCTACTTCATCCAACATGATTTTGTTTTCCAGTGAGATCTTCATCAATTTCTCCATACTTGTGCAAGATAGGGTGACAAAAAAGAAACTATCCGCTCTTTGGCACCACATTTGTCCTCTCCTTTTTTGTTTAGCTGTGTAAATACAAGAAAGGTTACAATAAAAGAATACACCGAATGCCATATCTTAATTGCATTCTCCAATTAACTTTTTTTTTCCTTGAAGATGTTTTCAAGGTCAGTGAAGTTTTAGAAGGCAATAATAGAAAAGTGAAAAACTTACATGGTACTAAAGTATGCTCATTCAAAATTTAAGTATCCAAATGATTCAATTTGATTAATGGCAGTAGAAAGAAGACTTACAGGCAGCACTTCATTAGCCATATCTAGCACGATCGCATTGGCATCAGCATAAGGCAACAACCCTGCCAAAGAACCTCTTCCTGCCATGCGAAAGCGGCCGGAGTTATACAAAACTATTATATCAACGCCACCTGCTTCTTCGAATTTCGCGGAGATGCCTGTCCCTGCACCAGCCCCTATTATAGGAATCCCTCTATTTATCTGATATTGCAGCTGGTGCAATATAGCTTGTGTTCTTTTCAAAGTTTCTGCAATCAATTGCTTAGATAAGTACCAGTGCTATTGAACAACATAGAACCTACTTAAACAGTTAGAGATCACACATCCACCCTTTGAGATTAGGACCACATGCAATTCTTAGTCTTGTAGGGAAAGCAGGAAAAAGATGAGCAATGCTTGGTGACATACAGTTGCCTTGCAGCCGCAATAAATAAGCTACAACAACAGAAATAAAAGACACAGAAGGATGTGGATAACTATGTCACTCAGTGTTGCCAATGACCTATCGAATCACCATATTTTACATGCCTACATGACTATTTGAAAGGAATGTGAAACTCTGCGACAACTGTTCCATCCTTTCAGATGAAAGTGAAGTATTGATAAATAAGCTACAGCAACCAAACCCGGAATTGAAATCTGGAACACTTCACGAAGGATGCCACAAACCTCAAGCATGCTTTCTTTTTGTTGTAAGCCATCTTTTTTCAAGATGTGCTGTTCACTCAAACTTACTGAACATCTGAAACAATTTGCAATGTCAAACTGGTTTACAGTCCCTGTCAAACTTCTTTACACTTCTTGAAGTTGTTAGTGTTGCTCACAAAAGTTATTCCTTCTGTAGCTGCAGATCCCTAAGTATGCACCTGACAAGTAAAGTGATTCAAATTATCACCTGGATGTGCATCTGGGAAATCACTTGGTGAGTAAATAGTGGCCTTGAAGCTTGAATAACCCGTCGTTGGTACTGCTCCCACATTGGAATCTTCTATAGATACAGCTACAGAAGTTTGAGGACTGAATTCTTTCCCATTCTTCTTACTAATCTCTAAAAAGGAGTCAACAATTGCATTTGCAAACTCCACGTCATTGATATGGAAAGGGTACACTTTGATCTGTGTTAAATAACAATGGGGTAATATAAAGTCAATCTGATTATAGATACACTGTGCAGCTGTAGTAGGAGAGCAAATACAACTGCATCAAATTTCAATTGATGATAATTGGTAAGCAACCAAATACCTTTCTGTCATTGTTTGTGTTAACAAGTATCTGTAGTTCGTTTAGAAGAGCAGCAGTCGCATCAGGGTCATGAAATGGCTTTCCTGGTGCATCCAAGGCAGAAACACCCTTCTCCGGAAGACAAACGCAGACTTTTGATGATGACTTGTTCAATTTGTTCGCTATGAAGTCAGCGAATTTCTTGTTCTCCTCAACTGTAGTTCGCATAAGTGAAACCTGCCAAATTTCATTCCTTCATGAGATCTTGGACTCTGCTCTGATAATAGATACAGACTAAGGCATCAGAAAAAGAAGGAAAAATTTGATGAGCAGAATGACACGATGCCAGATGAAGGGGAAAAAAGATTCAAGTCTCGTCACCTGTTTATTATGTTCATGGATTTTTCTTTGCTGAAAACTAGAAGGTATGGCATCTCTAGCTCCAAAATTCACCATATCTAGGGCACCCACACTGAGGACTAGAGGAACCCTTTTTTCTATAATGGCATCAAAACGGGAACTGTCACAAGCCATAACACCTCCGACAATATGATCAGCAACCTCAGTTGTCGTGATGTCCAAAACACCCTGAATAACACATAAAGTGGAACTAAAAACAAGATCTTGTCCATACAAACATACTCATTGGAACCAATAGTCTTTTCTCCCCTTAGCATGTGTCCTGTTGTTTCTTCATTTAAACACAGCATATGATAACTAGTTAAATTAACAACATTCAAAGACTAAGTGCAAGAAAGTTGCAATCAGAACAAACCTGTATGAATCCTTCTCTAACCAAAGACTCCATGGCCCTGCCTCCAACGCCTGTGGCATGGAAAACCAAAGTCTCATAACCATTCTTACCTAACCTCTCCACGACAGCATTCACGCACGGAGTCGTAACCCCAAACATAGTAATACCCACAGTTGACTTCGCATCCACCTTATTTTTCTCCCTGCACGTGTCAATCCTCCCGATCACCATTCCCGCAAAAGCAGCCGCAGCATTGGAAAACACCACCCTACTCACGCTATTAATCCCACACACATCCACTACAGAAGGAAATAGCACCAAATCTGTCGATCCAATGTAAGGCTCCGCTTGTCCACTAGCCACGGTCGACACAATTACCTTGGGCACACCCAGTGGAAGAGCTCTAAATGCAGATGATATCAGAGAGGTGCCTCCGCTACCTCCAAGCCCAATAGCTCCAGCTAGAATCTGATCCTCGCTAGCTCTTTTCAGGTAAATCTCCAGCGCTTTGCTCATTAACGAGACAGCCTCGCCTCTGTCGTCCGGAAGTTTTTGCGGCTTTTGGTTATTGAATTCGAAGTACTGAGAGAGCAGTTCCTTTCTCGAAGTAAAGATTAGGCCGTCAACACTTTGAATCTCATCCTGGCCGGCTGATACATCGACAACAGCCACTTCTACCTGTCGTTTCACACAATTGCAACACTCAAAAGCCAGAATCAAACTCAGAAGGCTATTCACAACGGAATACCAAAGCATTATCTCAAAGTTAGGATATCCAAGTTTCGCTGGATCAAGTCACACTCATCCGAAGCAAAAGCTGGATCTCAGTTCTCTAAACAACGCGAATGCCGCTTGAATTCACGCAGGGGAGCCGTGACCATCGGACGGGGAAAAGCGAACGTACCGTAAAGCGAGGGTCGGCGGCGAAGGCGGCGACGTGCGATCTGACGGAGCCGGCGAGGAAGCGGAGCTCGTCGAGCTTCGTGTCGGCCGTCCCAACGCAGAAGACTCGCCGAGCTTGCTGCGGAGCGGCCATTCCTTCTCCGTATCTTGTAGCGACGGAGCTGGGCGACGGAAGCGAGCTTGAGCTTGAGTTTGACCAGCGAGCGAGGGAGGGATGTGGAGAGGAAAGCAGTGGTTGGTGGCGGGGGGTTGGCGGGTTGGCCGTGCTGCAGAAGCGGAAGGTTGAAGAAATGGTGAACCAGTCCGAGAGAATAATAAAAAGGGACGATCGATCCTACACTATGCTTATGCTTTTTTTAGTTTAAGTTATCCGTTATGGACCCACTCTTCGTCGGCTACATTTATTTCGCAAAAAATAATTAACCATTTATATCTCATAAAATAAATAAATAAAAAATATATTATCCTTCCCGAAAATATTCAGATATAAATTATTATCGATAAAATAAATAATTTTGGTCAACTAACCTATTTCAAAAGACAAAAGCGATCAATTTTATAAAAATATTCATATTCATTTTTTGCGAAATAAACAGAGCATAAGGTTATTTCTTATTTTGTTTCTTATGTTTTTTTAATTTCAAATTTACTAAAAGACAAATCTTTCGCATTCAACTCAAACATCAAAAATTAAATTCAAATGGAGAGCCGACTCTTGATTTAAGATTAATTCTCATCCTTTTCCTCTTTCTTTTTTGGGGGGGATGAGATTGGTAATTTGGTATACCTCTTTTCAAAATATAATATCTCATTTGGCAGCTAACTAACAAGTTATTTGTTAATGAGTTGTGTAGAGTTTTTTTTTTTTTATACTCGAAAACCATCATTCTAAAAATAACCAACATATATGAAAAAGTGCAAAAAAAAAATCATCTTCTAGGTTTTAATGGCTACATTTGGCTACATTATAAATTTAATATATATTTAAGGTTACATTATAAGCCGTGTATTTTAATAGCTCGACTTTCGTTTTATTTCGAGTTTTTTGAGTTAAGACAAAAATTAAAGTGTATCATTCACAAGATTTTAAACACAGAAAAAAATAAATGATAAGAGTCTATTCATATATAAAAAAAAATCATTTTTTTAGTTCTTTTGAAAATTCTATGAAGAGTGGCGGTGATAAACTCAGGGATAGTAGCCCATTATGTAGCTAACAACATCACCTAGTGGGGTAATAGCTGATGTTAAAGAACTTGATAAATTGATGCAGAATTTAAATTATCAAGTTCCGAACTAAATCAAAATCTAAATATGAACAGCAACATATTTAGATTCACGTTGGCGCTATAAATTCTCAGACGTAGTAATTAAAAGTTAAGAGATAAAGAAATTTCTACACGATATTTATAGTGATTTGGCTTTGACCAAGTCTACGTCCACTCTCTAATCTAATAGCTTACTAGCTGGATTCCACTAATGAATCATTTAAAGATTACATAAACAAGTATTGCTCATACCCAATGTCACGCCCCAAACCCTGATCCTTATATTGACTCCTAGGATTCCTCGGGTTACAACTCATATGATCAGACAAACAGACGGGAGCGAGAAGACATCTCCATACATATACAAAATCCAGATGACTTAGGACAACAAGTAGCACACTTCTCAGGTTCATAAAAACTAGAGGTGGCAAATGGGTGGGTCGGGTCGGGTCGAATATGGTCCGACCCATATTGACCCATCTGACCCATATTGACCCATATTTAATGACACAAACCTGACCCGACTCGCGACTGACCCGTACCCGACCCGTTTTAACCCATATTACCAAAACACAACAATTTTTTAAAAAAATAATATGACTAAAATAGTTCCCGACCTCGGTCCCGATCCCAGCCCCAGTCACGGTCCCGGTCACGTCCCCGGGACCCCGCCCCGGCCCCGGTACCGGGACCCGGACCCGATCCCGGGACTCGGCCGGGAGACCCATCCCAGGACCCGGCCACGGACCCGGGACCCTGCCCCGACCCCGGCCCCGAACCCGGTCCCAGGACTCGGCCCCCGACCTGGCCCCGGCCCCCGACCCCGGACCAAGGACCCGGCCCCGGTCCCGGTCCCGGTCTCGGCCCCGGGACCCCGCTCCGGAACCGGACTCGGACTCGGTCCGGGACCTTGCCCCGGCCCCGGACCCGGCCCTGGCCCTGGCCCCGGACCCGGCCTCGGCACCGGTCCCTGCCCCGGGACTCGGCCCCAGTCCCGGCCCCCGGCCCCGGACCCTGCCCCGGCCCCGGACCCGATCCCGGGACTCGGCCGCAAGACCCGTCCCAGGACCCGGCCACGAACCCGGGACCCTGCCCCGGCCCCAGCCCCGAACCCAGTCCCAGGACCCGGCCCCCGACCTGGACCCGGCCCCCGGCCCTGGACCCGACCCTGGACCAAGGACCCGGCCCCGGTCCCGGTCCTTGCCCCGGGACCCCGCCCCGGACCCGGACTCGGTCCGGGACCTTGCCCCGGCCCCGGACCCGGCCCTGGCCCTGGCCCCCGAGCCGGCCCCGGCACCGGTCCCTGCCCCGGGACTTGGCCCCGGTCCCGGACCCTGCCCCGGCCCTCGGCCCCGGACCCGATCCCAGGACCCGGCCCCGAGACCCGGCCCAGGACCCGGCCACGGACCCGGGACCCGGCCCCGAACCCCGGACCCGGCCCAGGACCCCATCCCGAGACCCGGCCCAGGACCCGGCCCCGGCGCCGAACCCGGTCCCGAGACCCGGCCCCCGGCCCTGGACCCGACCCCGTCCCCGGACCCGGCCCCGACCTCGGCCTCGACCCCGATCCCTGCCCCGGACTCTGCCCCGGGCCCCGGCCCCGGACCTTGACCCGGGACTCGGCCCCGAACCCCAGACCCGGACCCGGACCCGGCCCCAGACCCGATCCCGGGACCCGGCCTCGAGACCCGGCCACGGACCCGGGACCCGGCCCCAGCCCCGAACCCGGTCCTTGGACCCGGTCCCCTGCCGCGGACTCGACCCCGGACCCGGGACCCGGCCCCGTCCCCGACCCCATCCCCGGCCCCAGTCCCTCCCCCGGGACCCGGCCACCAGCCCCGAACCCGGCCCCGGACCCGGTCCCGGGATGCGGCCCCCGGCCTCGGGACCCAGCCCCGACCCTGGCCCCGGCCCCGACCCCAGTCCCGGTCCCAAGACCCAACCCCGGCCCATGTCCCGATCCCTGCCCCGGGACCCGTCCCCGGACCCGGTCCCGACCCCGAACCGGGACCCGGCCACCGGTCCCGGGACGAGGCCCCCGGCCCTGGACCCGGCCCCGACCGCAGGACCCTGCCCCGGTCCCGGCCCCTGCCGCAGGACCCGACCCCGGCCCCGGGACCTTGCCCCTGCCCCGGGGCCCGGGACCCGGCCCCTGGCCCCGGCCCCGGCCCCGAACCCGACCCCGAACCCCGGGCCCAGACCCTGCCCCGGACCCGGCCCCGAACCCCGGGCCCAGACCCGGCCCCGGACCCGGCCCCGGCCCCGGACCCGGCCCCGGCCCAGATCCCAGCCCCGAACAGAGAAGAGGCTCGAGTCTGGGACATTCTCTCTCCATCCTTGAGAGCATCTTCCACACACTTTCTCTTCTACTCCATCAGAGCCAACATCCTCCTTCGGGGCCGATCCACAGCCCTTCGCCGGAGATCACAAAGATACCTTGAAGTCTACCAAAATCTCTTCCGGACCTAGATCCGTAAGCTTTTAGTCCCTATTCCTACCCAGTTCTTCCCTGAACTGTTTTCAAAGTTTTTTGCACTTGTAATTCCCAAATCTGCCTTACATTTGCAGTTTTTATGTGTAAACTTTCAGTTTATTTTAATAAAAGTGTATATTTCATCATCATTCGCCTTTCTTGACCCAGAATCGGTAGGCTTTGCCACCTGTTGGTGTCCTAAGGCATTGTTTATTTAAGTTTCTGCAAATTAAACTGTGCATTCATGTGCATACAGCTCCCAGTGAAGATTGATCGGTGGTCTCCTCTCCTGGACTAGCCGCACACACTTCACTTTCATATTTAAATTTCTGTTCTTTAAATTTCAAGTAATTTATTTTCTAACAGAACGAAACCCCTAACTGTGTAGGCTCTGCCTCCTTCCTGGTGGTCTAGTTCAACTGATGTTTCAAATATTGTTAAATGTTTTAATTTCTGTTGCAGTTTTATATATAATGCTTGAAAGTTTATATTTTCTTTTAACTGCTTATTTCGCCATCTTACCTACTTATAAGTTCATAAAAAACTATTGGAATAACCAAAACAAAAGGAGACGTTTCTAATCCTCTCAAGTAATTTCTCCTTTATTCCTTTATTTCTCGAATATCGATCCATAGGCCCCTTTGAAAAATATGGGTTTGTGACCCATATTGCCACATCTAATAAAAACATATCTTGGGAAATGGTCAATACTAATGGATCGATCCTTATGTTCACAAACCATGATGCGATCCCTCCTAGTAACACTATATATGAATCCATATCATATAATTTCTTCCTCGAACATCAAACCTTGATGACCTTTGATACCCCATCGCCTGGGACCTAAAAAATGTTAAGCCCCCACTGGGGTGAGATATAAATCTCAGCAATTAAACCTTAAACCTAGACCAGACCGTCAGTCCTCCCAAACTATGCCACAAAGCAATAAACAGAAGCTCATCAAGGCATTAGCATAAACAAACGCACAACTTGATAAGTCATCACTGTGACAAACCATTTAGTCATCGCCAGGGCCCACGGCCACGATATATCGCCAGGGCTCCAAACCACAATATAATTTCATAGGGTTCCAAGCCAAATCATCGCCAGGGCCCACGGCCGCGATGTCATCGCCAGGGCTACAAGCCGCGATATAGTTTTCAATCATCGCCAGGGCCATGGCCGCGATGTAGTTCACAAGTCATTTAGTCATCGCTAGGGCCCCCGGCCGCAATGAAATGTCAATTCACTCAAGCATCGCTAGGGCCCACAGCCGCGATGTGATTTCAATTCACTCAAGCATCGCTAGGGCCCACGGCCGTGATGTAATTTCTCAAGGCCCACGGCCAATTTAATAGCAATGACAGGGCCCACGACCAATTCAGTAGAAATGACAGGGCCCACGGCCAATTCAATAACAGGGCTCAATAGCCGCATCACATGACAAGGCAATCAATCTCACAATTAGTTTTCCTTGCCATTTCAATTGACCAATCAAGCAATCAAATCATCTAGCCAATCTATCCAGTAGTGTCCTAACGTTCAAGTAAAGGTTTAAGGGACACTTACCTCTTCGAGTAAGCTAGAAAATTAATCCAAACGACCTTCTTGGGTCGGCAATCTCACTGCCAAACATGGCTCTCACGGCGTGCCTAGGAAAAACCACATCGAAACTCGATTATTTCTCACTACCATTGCGCCAATACTTCAATAACACACACAACACCTTATTCTTCTGTCATCACAATGTTAATTCGATGCTCCTAAGCATACCAATTGTCGTTCTATCAAGTCAAGTCATCCAATGTCTCAATTTACCAAAACTACCCAATTCAAGTCCCTACAATCAGGTTCAGTCTCACTAAAATTGCAAATTTTTCTACTTACTTTTTCAGAAAAAAAAATTGTAGGGTATTAAAATTCAAGATCTTACGGTCATGTGGGCGAAAACGGAGCTCAATTTGGATACCGGAAGACTTAGAATGACTCAATTCAAAATCAGTGCGCGTTAAGGACATATTGGTCGGCGACTTGCATTCTCACCTCAAACAGCCCTTAAAACTCTTCCAACTCCCAATCCACTTCACATACTTCCCATTAACACCTCAATCAACATCTTATGAGGTCTCATGAGTTATTTTGAAACCAAAATACCACCTAAAGCATCCCCCAACAGAACCGATCAGAATAGGGCATAAACAGAGCACAATCGGTTTCAATCCAACCGTGCATATCAACCCACAAATCATCTCTAGGCTCTAAATTCTCACGAGTTACACTTACTAACATCTCAATATAAGTGTTAGGGAGGCTCACCGAAAGTTTCGAAGAGAAACAACACCCC
The DNA here is from genome assembly GCA_021437785.1 of Rhodomyrtus psidioides. Classification (NCBI taxonomy): domain Eukaryota; kingdom Viridiplantae; phylum Streptophyta; class Magnoliopsida; order Myrtales; family Myrtaceae; genus Rhodomyrtus; species Rhodomyrtus psidioides. The sequence continues at coordinate 2,468,595 of JAILYB010000040.1, read as the reverse complement.
GAAGACCTCCAATCAACTTGGTTTCTCCTTGACGCGCGATAGTCAAAATCTGTCCATATTTTGTCACTCAAATTAAGCCATGAAAATACCTTAAACCTCCAATAAAATTATCATTTCTGCTCTATGGACTCATGTACTAAATTTTATAGAGTTCCCACAAAAATTTCGGAGCCATTTGAAATTTCTAAGAGGGTGAACCATGGCCTTCTCTCAGTTAGCTCAGAATCCGTTCGCTTTTCTTCCAAAAATCACCATAAATTAACCAGACCTCCAAAAATCATGAAACCAATGGGAAATTGTCAAGGACATCTTGAAATAACCTGTGGTGGTTGGCATACCTCAAATATCCATCGGGAAGTGGCCGTCGAGCAGTCTGAACAGCAGGGCAGAAACTGGTCGGGCGAGCAGTGTTTGGCTAGAGAGAAATTGAAGAGGAAAATGAAGGAATTGGCAAGGAGGGGAGAGGGTGGTCGACCAGCAGCTGAAGAAGATGATATCCCACAAATTATTGGTGACATTTTGAGAAGATGCTCATTAATGGTGATTAAGGCAAGACTTCTTCTTAGGGTGACACTTGGCAATGTCTCAATTATTGGTCTTTTGAGCTTTGACTCACATTGACTTTCTTTGACTTCTTCTCCAAGAATTTTCGGCAGCCTCTAGGGATGGGTAAAATGACCATTTTGACCTTCAAAGATCCTTAAGGCAAAGACAAATGGGCGAGGGGTAAAACGGTCATTTGGCATTTTTCGTCCGAAACTTCGTTTTTCTCCTTTTCAATGACCATTGGTGAGGCGACGTCACTTCCTTTCCCAATTTTGAAATTCTTTATTTTCAATTACCAATTCGAGCTTCCATTCCCTATTTCAAGCCTCGAGGGGTCGGAAATCCAGAATGTCACACCCAAAGCACTTCTTCTCAAAATAAGTGCTACTAATACTAAAAAAAGATAGGAATCTCCATCTCACACCTAAACACAAGCTGAATACTCTCTCAACGATATACAATTGAACGCTCACTAGAGACAAGTACATAGAATTGAAGCTCTATTTGAACTTTGGAATTTTCGATTCTCCTTGCTCTTCGACGACTTGGTCTCTTTTTATATTCCTCCACTTCCAATCTAGCCATTGAACAATATTCAGAGGATCATTTTCCAATCAACCCATTAGACAAGTTGTATGAATATTGAGTAGCCGTTGAGAGATAAAATCAGAATCTACATGGATTCTCGTCCATACATTTTGAATGTAGGTTTCCATAAGCAGAGTTCTTCATTTATGGAAGAAACTTATCTATCTAAGAAAGAAATCCAAGCCAAATTACTAACCGTTGTAAAAATGATTTTCGTCTGAATCCGAACATTACTTCTGATACTCTCCTCAGAGTCTGAACCCGTTCTACGTCAGCGTCTGCAAAGACTTCTCATAGAATCTGAGCACATACAAGCTTTAGATGCAACATCCAGAAATTCACTTGAGCTTCCATTTTCTCGTCACTCCAAGCATATTGGCAATCACGGCTTTACCTCACTGTTCGCCTATCCAATGTGTCTACAAGCTTTACTAAACTTCATGTTCTAGGCTTGTTCACCAGGTACTTCAAGCTCGTACGCACCTCTACGCCCAATGTGTTGTAAACCATCAAAAGAACTCATAACTTTCAGACGTTCTGTTAAGACAACGTATACATTACAGCTTGTGCATCTTTCACCCGGTTCTACTCAATCAATAAAGACATCAGTAGCATTTGATTATTTTGTCATCTTCAAAACGTGGGATTTTCCTCCCCGCAGACTCTCCTTACCATCAATATCCATTCATCGACTGTCATGTTACAAGAGATATTAGCATCATTGAAAGTTTTGCTCATATCTACCAGTTACTAAAATTTTCTTGCGTCCAATAAATAGTAATAACTTTAACTTAGAATTCAGAGTACTTTCCTAGTGTTATAAATTTGCTGCCTTTGTTAACTCTAACTAATTAATTAATGTTTATATCAGTCATACAATATAAGAAAGTAGAATATCAATTAACTGAAAACAAAGTTAATTAAGTTAAAAGCTACTCTGAATCTAATAATATATATGTTCTTTTCATTTCAAAATGAAAACAAGGGCGCTTGGAAAACTAAAAGAATAGCCTTTCCTGTAAATTTTAGCGAAACATATACCACTTTAATTACTTTTATTCGTTAGACATTTTAGTAATTATAAAATACAACGATGGCCTGAAAAAAGAAATGTACACAAGCGGCTTTATACGCCGGTTGATATGAGAGAGTGAGTAGTTACGGTTCTCGAATCAAAGGCGAATAAAATCATCCGTGTAATTTTTTTTTCTTTACACGGGTGCTGTATGGTCTAATGTTGGGAAAAGTAACAAAGAATTCATAAACATATTGTATTGATATCAATTCAGTACTAAACATTTTAATTGGACCAATTTTGTCATAAACCGATTGTATTTATGCCAATTGAGCTCATCCGATCAGTTTGAACCGAAAATTGCTGACATGGATGTCGACCGTCCTACGTGACATGTCCAGAGACGGCCAACGTTGATGTAGGTATTTTTTTAATAATATCCCGACGATTCTTTCTTTTTCTTTTCTTGTTTGTTCTTTACTTCTTCTTTTTTGCTGAGGGCATGGGAGGGCCTCGGCATCTGGGCGCCGCAACCCTCCCCAGATCTAGGCGAGGGGCTGCACGGGACATCTGCAGGCTTTCACTAGCCACAACAAGGGCTAAGCGAGGGCTGCAACGCCCTTATCCAGTGTCGATGAGTGTTGACTAGGGGCCCTTGCTAGTGCTAGCCTTCAGCCCAAAACAAATTAAAAAAACATTAAAGAATATTAAAAATTGTAAGATTTGGTAATCGACCAACGATTGTACTTTGATATTATGATAGACCCGTCTTTTTTTAATGAACGAGTTTCTACAGGCTGTATCAAGTTTATTTAGCTTTCAGATTTACTTACTTTGTTGGATTTGAATCTTTATCCTGAAGTTATGTACTTCCCTTTCATGTGAAAAGAAAATTTTCTTTCCGACAATACAGAAACACGCGTTCAAGAGGGAATTGAAAAGCCACTCTTGTTTTTGTCCATGGAAAAGGAATGGTAAGTATAAATGCTTAGTGAATGAGCATATTCATCACTCAAGCTCTCCCACGCGAGTAGAAAGCTAAATCGGATACGATTGACCACAAGACAAGACACGACACGGCCGGCTATATGACTAACTCAAATTGGCCAGATTGGCCGTGTCGATACATATAATTGAGACTGGACGTGAAATACGAATTCCATCTCATATGCCACCAACTCTAATCGATCGATTATGTTATCCGGCTTAGGAGTTGGGGCATAGCTGGACTGCAACCATGATGAACCCTAGTACTTTACTTCATTTGTTTTACAATCTATTCCATTTTGAAATAAGATTGAAGGGTCATCTGAAACTAAATTTGATTGGATTCCAATTGTATGATCACAAACAAGAAAAGCGCGTGTAGCTAAGAAAAATATGGCTAAAATGTCCTATCTCCCATCGACCAAATCGCAGATATTGACAGATTCCCCAACGCAGATGGGATGTCACATGATGGAGCAGGACGGACTGGGCTCTTCCCATCTCGGCACGTGGACGACCGCCATTTGCTCGCAGATCGGGCAATCGTAGGGAGTGTGGATCTGCGCCGCCTTCGCATCGGGCTTCTTCTCCGCGGGCTTCTTCTCTTCCGTCTTCTTCTGCCCGTCTTGCTTAGGCGGCGGAGGAGGAGGACCGATGCTGACGACCTCGGCGTATTTGCCGGCTTTCCTCGCCCGGAGGATGACATCGTAAGGGTCCACGTCGCCCGTCACCGTCAACGTCCCCTTGGAAGAGTCCACTTCGATTTTATCTACGCCTGCATTCACAAATTACTAATCCGTTTAACCGTCAAGCATCATCTAGACCAAAATTTGCCAAATGAAACGGCAACAAGAGACTCCAAAATTCAGTTCCTTCATGTTTCAGGAGCATGTTACCATATGATAATGCGGAGCCGGGACGCGAAAGTAAACAGGAAAGGCGAGCATTTTTTCGGCTCTGGACGCACGTTCAAATTACAGAATGCATTGGAAGAGAAACTGTTCGGAAATTAAATAGGCAGAAGCAAGGAATTAGGGCAAGAAGGATGCATGACACGGGGAGCTCGTAACTTACCATGTAATGCAGAGACAGCTTTAAGGAGCTTCTTCTTGCATTTCTGGCATGTGATACTAACCTTCAAGACCGTCTTCTTCACCATAATTAAGGAACTGATACGATCCTCTCTCTCTCTCTCTCTCTCGCTTTGATTTCAACCTCAGAGCTCTCAACTTGGCATCAGCTAGAGATGGTTTTAAGGAGAGGATCCGAGGACTTCGGCATTAGGGTTTTGAGGATCTAAATTCAGAGTGGTTCAACTCCTTTGTCACTTAGTCATCGAATGACATCCATTTTATAATCCTCTTTTTGGCAAATCTTATGTCATATTGACATCTTCCCCAATGTTGGGAAGTTGGATTTATGTGCTTGGGGGTCGATTGGGAGCCTGGCCAACCACCACACGAACTCGCCACCTGGTGAATTGGAGTGAAGTTCTAAAAGGATCTGTATTGCTCGATCCATAGAGTTCACGAAGGCCCGCGTACAGAATCTCACGTGACCCGCTGCCGTTGATCATTTGCGCATCGACCGCTCATTAGTCATGACTGTGATCGCCGGCGATCGATGGTTCCGAACCGCACAAGATTCCGCGCCCTGATTGAAGCGGAGAAAATTCCTTTAAATGGAGTCGGTGTCAAGTTATATGTTAGTCTGTAATCCCCACAAAGGCATGGACGTTGCACCAACCCCAGCAAATAGACAATGAATGTCAACATTGAATTGACATGTTCTTTGTCTCCCTCTCTCTTTTCGTAAGTTGTAAAAGCACACCTAAATTAGTTACCATGATGGCTGGTATGTATAAGTTCGAATTCCAAAGAGAAGAATCCGATTGGGCCATTGAAGTCAACCATCACCCACTTATGACATAATCAATGGGTCACCAAAGCACCTGGAAAAAGATCCCTTGTACTAATTACTCCTATGAAGAAATTCTGAGCTAGGTTTCGATTGCACATGGATCTTCAGACTTGTTCGATAAGTTGCTGCAATCACTCCTGTCTGGCCAGACAAAATATTTCATGCACCGGCTGCACGATTGATCAAACACAGAGTCCGCTCGATGTAATCTCGACTGATTCTATGTACGGATTTTTTTAGTATTCTTCTTTTAGTCGTGTTTCTTCTTCACGTGCCACTGTCATATGATAATTCAGAGGCGGAAAATGTCTCCTCGTTTGGTTGTTAGCCTATTACTCAAACCAAATGGTTGAAAATTTTGAGGTGATTTAAAATGTTAGGAAGTAAGAAAAAGACAATGGTGTGTTTGATTTACCATTAGGGACAAGGCAAATGTAATTTTACATACAAGTAAGGGTGTAAACGTAAATACATACAACAAATGAGAAAACCTTAATCCTATATACAATATATCTAACATAAAAATAGTATTCTTGGTATCAGGTTTTCCTATTTCGAGATGTTTAAGGTTGTAAGAAAGTTTCCTTTTCAAACTCTAAATCAAACGTCCCTTAACATATTCTTAGAAAATTTGCTTGCATGTAGAGTTCTATTATTCCAGGTCAAAAAATATGAAATAATTTTCACATTGGTAATTTTTTATAAGTGTCGGTAAGTGTAAAAAAAAACACTAGTAACTTTTTTCAAGTAACTTGTTAATAACTTACCTTACCAATACTATTATCAAATTACCTTCAACGTTTTGAAAATTAACAAAGAGTCTGTAAATTCGTAAATATGTCGAGAACTTACCTACTTTTTTCGAATTCTATCTTCGTGAAAAAAGAAATATTTTCTTAATGACCCAGCAAAATCGTACTCGTTTACAGTTGGGAAAAATTGCCTAATTAGTCATAAACTTTTCGTTCAGGTGTTTAGTCACAAACTTTTCAATTTTATCAAATTTTCCACTAAAATTGTGTAAGATGGAAATCGAAGGGTATCAAAGTTCGGTCAGATATTTTCACTGAAGAACATATAAGAAAAATCATCAACGGTTCTGCCTTCTCCCCTGTACAAAATACTTGTTTATATGTTGCATTTGTGGTGACCCCCCCCCCCCCCCTTTTTTTAAACCTGTAGTGGAATCTCAAAATCTCCAAAGTCCACTCATCAGCATCATTAGCTCCATTTCCACCGTCCTTTGTGCTCCTATAACATCTTGGAGAAACAAAAATCAACTTTACTTAGGAATTCATCATGTAAAGTAAAAGATAATTATACATCGACAAGCACCATTTGATATTGTTAAAAGCATAAAATAGAAGTCTAATACCTTCATCTAGGGAGATCGCTAAGAGGGAGTCTAAATCCTAGCTTATCAACATATACGATTGGATCCATATTCACTCAAAAACTTAAACCAATTAATTATGTACCAAATAGAAAATATTAACTGCTCAACACCACATCAATTATTCGATATATGACATCTCTTATGTAACTCAAACGTGTATTCTAACAATCTTTCCCTCATATGTGAGCTCCAGTGTTAGGTTTGCTCCCCTTTTAATTCAAGTGTCATTGTGCATCAACTTATCTCAACGTGAATCTCCAAGTCATTGCAATGCACCCGCAATTACGCATCACAACCAACTAACATCAGCTGCTAATGTGGGATTGCATCATCCATGGACTCTATCTTACATCTCTAGACCAACTGTCCATGGTCTCTTCTTGCCAGACTCGCATTATTAGACTAACTTTTCATGGTTTCTTTTCGCCAGACCAACCGTGATGGTAATTATTTTTCACCCAAAACAAGCATCAATCATGAAATTTTTCTCTTGATATTTACAAAACACCGGAACAGATTAGGGCACACCAGTCAATCATCGGCTCTGATATTAATTGTTGCGCAAAGTAAGCAACCGAACAATAAAATAAACAGAACAAAAAAAATCAATTGGACACCAGATTTACGTGGTTTGGTCGTAGAGACCTTCACTCATGGGTGTAGTGCAGCAACGAATTTCACCATAAAACAAATGATACAACGAAGATTACAAATTACAGTCAAGTCACTCAGACACTTTTAGTGTTTCTAAACCCCAATTACATCGAATAACTCAAGAAATTTTTTAACCCCACAATTCTTTACGAAATAATCTCTCAATGTCACGCAGAAATTCACGAATCTTACTCACAAGATTTAATTGACTTAAAACACTAGGGATGCAATTCACTAATAAAAACTCGTCCTTGATACTCTTCACAAAGAACACCCGCTTCTTATTTATAGATAGGGGTTGGATTCAAAATAGGAAACTTTCTCCAACTATAAAAATCATCAATTAGGAAACTTATTCTAAATAGAAAACCTCCTTGAATGAAGAAACGTTCTTTCTCATGCTCAAATTCGAGACATGTTTTCAACAGGTATTCGCATTAAACTCTTACCTTCCTCGTCTACGCGACGAGTGACTGTGATTTTATAAAGTAAGATACGAGTTTCCGTGATGGAGGATCAAATAAAAAGTCTCTGGAACAGCAGTATTGAAAAGGGTTTATCCTAAGAACACCGTAAACGGCGGGTCGATGTCCAAACAAGTAGTGACATTCGGACCGAGCAAGAGTGTTGTGATGCCATGTCCCTTCCCGAGGGAGATGGTCAAGGATCCGCACATAACGCAAGAATCGCGTTCTGTATTAAGGACACCAAAGTTGATTTGCCCAGACGCAAAAATCAGTAAGAGCAGTATAACTTGATTTGATAACGAGAGATTTTGATTCACCACTTATTCATATAATTGGGAAATCCCAAACGCCGCCTTTTTTTTTAACAAGTAATCCATATGATTGTTACGGTAGTGACGTGTCATCTTAGTATCTCTTATGAAAAGAACGACGTGACGATCATACCTACCTCCACAATCCTTCAAAATAACAATCCTTAACCCTCATGGCCAAAACGTTGTAAGGGAAGCAACAACCTCCTCCCCCATCCCTCTCCGACCCTGTTGAGACGATAACAAGTCCGAGCACGCTACGAAAGTGCGCACATGTAATCCGATTTCCAATGTGATCCGAATCGATTAGGAGCTTGAAAATCACCATCAAACCGATCGTATCACGATCTTATCTAAAAAAAAGATCTGAGATCTGGAGAAATGGACAACCCTATCGATTTGGAATCGAACCGGATAAGCGTCGAGTCGCTTTTTACTTAAAAGCGAAACCCTATCTTCCTCGCATCCCACCCTCTTTCTTGACAAGCATGCTCACATTAAGTACAAGCCTGATGGATAGTCTAGTCGAAGTCCACTAAATGACACTAACGAGGTCCAAACTTAGGGGGGGGGACCAAAGTTTCCACACAGGATTCATGCATGTTAAGCAAAAAATGGCGACTTCATGCGTCTCCCCAAGCTGGCCCCTCACCCCCTTTCGGGCCTCAACACATTTAAAAAGGAAAATACCACAAGAAAAATGGTCAAGACTGTCGATCATCCCTCGGCCGACACGTGTCCGGCAACATTGCACCTTTTAAGGGAAAAAAGTATGGATGGTGCGAGGGGTGAAATGATCGATCTGCGTAAATCTTTCAATCTCGGTGGATCCCACCCATGAACAATCTAGTTCATGAGAGCTGGGGTGGGAACTGTTTTTTTGTTTTTTGTTTTTTAAAGCAGTTTTGTGTTATCCAATAGGATTAATACTACGAAAAACCTCAAACTGATACGTTTATGACAAATTTACTACAAATTATTTTTTGACCACCAAAAAATTCATAAACTGGTACAATTGTGACAAATTTACCCCGAATTATTTTTTTACTATAAAAAATTCCAAACTTGTACATATCTTATAAATTTACCTTTTGTTAGTTTTCGTTGAATTGAATTAATACCGCGAAAAATTTCAAATTGATGCACCTGTAGCAAACATAGGGTAACGTATACACCCGACAATTGTTGCGTGTAATCCACTTAAGCAATTTGATGGTGAAATTTAACGAAAACTAACGAAGGATAAATTTATCGCAGTTATACCAGTTTGGGGTAAATTTATCAAGGATGTACCAGTTTGATATTTTTCATGGTAAAAAAAAAAAAAAAATTTAGGGTCACAGGTGTACCAATTTGAGGTTTTTGTGGTGTTAACCTTATTCAATATTATCCAAGTGATTGCGCTTGAGATTTTGGTATTTGAAAATTATTCGACCTAATTCCATGAAACAGAAACCCCACGAATTTTATTTTGGGTATAAGAATTGTAAAAGTATTTTCACTTTTCAATCAATCCAAAAAAAGTTTACAAACTTTTACTCAGGGGATGAAAATACCGAGCATTGAATTTTCCGTTCCCTCAGGTTGTGTGGCACGTGACTTGATTGAGGGTGACGACGTGCGGAGAAAATGCGCCAGCAACACTAAAAGGATGTCGTGGACACGTCGGTAAACATTATAAAAGTTGAACGATTAATCGATGTTTCGAATCTTTCGAATTAAATAATCATGGGTCATCGTGTACGTGTAACCCTTCTCATCGGCAAATTTGATTTTAATTACCCTACTGAATTGCCTCCTAAATTATTTTCTTTTAAGTATTAGAGTTAGCTGTGTTGTGTGGCTCGATTAATGGTGCCACTTGCTATACTTTTTGTTTGCTAAATTTTCTCAACTCGAGATAATTTAACATTACGGCAGTTTAGGCCATCATTTAAGAGTTAATTGAAGATTTCGTTCGACATTGTCGAACGAGTAAACTTGAATGTCTTTAGATCTCTAGCCATTATATTTTCTTTTATTCTGGCAAGAAATATATATAAATTTTATATAGATATAGAAACAAAAACAGAAGAAAAAAATTGAAAAAATATATATATAAATAAATAGAAATAAACAATGGTATGAACTTTTACTTTTAATTAAGAGTCAACAAAGGTAAGCTAGGCTTGTTGAACATCATATTTGCCACGTTTATTTCAGTATTTTTCGTTCGGGGGCAGGTTCATATTCCGGCTCATAAATTTCCGTTAAAATCATGCAAAATTTTAACGTGGCCCTTTATCTTTTGTCTTTAGTAAGTTACTCATGCTTACACACGGTAAGTGCCAATTGAAATAAATCAGCAAAGTTATATGGCCTTTGAATTTTCTCTTAGATTGAACTTCAATCTACTGAAAGCCAAACTCATGAACTCTTTTCCTAAGAGTAAAGTAAGGCATTTATTAGCGGCCTCCTTAAATCGACGAGGCAAACTGATCGACTGAATCATTGTTGTATTGACAGAGTCTGACCAAATCAACAATTGATATTATTCCATAAAATTGAGAATGGGATTATATTTCTTTCTCTGCCCAGTTGCACACCAAATTAGGTGGTAAATAAGTAAACCAGGTAAAAAAAAAACTGTTTTTTGACAAAGACAAATGAAATAGCATAAGTTTTAAAAACTCATTTGTCCATACTTCCCCACGATGGGCTGTAAATTTTAACAATGTATTCGATGTTATGAAATACATGAATGAATATTCATTATATCCATCCTATCTAATGTACCTTTTATGGTACATTTCTAAGTTCATCTCCCTATCCAATGTATGTTCATCTCCCTATCAAATGTATGTATTAATTCAATACATTAGTATTAATGATAAGTGCATCCTTATTCTCCTATAAATAGAAGCTTAGTTTTTGATCAAAAGAGATAAGTTGAAATAAAGAGATTTCTCCTCTGGCTTTCTCTACTTGCTCTCTATTCTCTCTGTTATATACTTGCAGCGCAATATTTTACAACATTCGATGGTTTATTGTTCATTTTCGCCAGTGAAAATGGCAAAAATCGGGCATTTTGAAATCTCTTGAAAAAGGTAGATAGTCGACACGTTGGAAATGTAGTTTCCTATAAGTAGGTATGATGACGCCCACGTCACTTCTTCCTCAAAATTGTATCGTGGATTTGATTGGCCATGTTGCCCCCCTAAGCAAGGATGCTACTCTGTTGGATCATCTACGTAGAACGGCATGTTAAGCCTAACGGGAATATTTACATTATATGGTATCAATGGAGCCATTGTCCTTACATTTTCAACATTTGGCAATTGACCGACTTGTTGCCCAATTTAATCTTGACCAACACTATTAGCATCAATAAAAAGAGGGATTAGGGACGTATCCTATTGCCACTGGCTTGAATAGTGCTGATTGACCGAACGACCTAGCCTCGAGATAACATCATTCACGACATTGATGATAATCGCCTTAATTAAATATGATATGTGGCTCCAAATGTAGTTGACCAACATATCCGGATTTAGTGTAACTTCTCTTAATTGCTCTTTTGTAAGGCGTTAGGGAAGGAGTGCGCAACAACTTCATCACCAGTTGTGGCACTGGACTATTGTTGTCAGCAGCATTAGCGGGCTCATGTACGTTGATTTCTAGTTCTTGCCATCATGGTCTCCTCGAATCAACAAACCGTGTCCCATCAAGCGTGCCTAAAAGATGTTTAGCCAAAAGATATCTCGACAGAACGAATGATATGAAGGGCGCTCGGTTGATTTTGGAAAAGAAAGTAAATGGTAAGAAATCTAAAGTTACAAAGCCCAGTGACTATCGCAAGAAGCCATTTAAATCGCGAAAAAGTAAAGATAAAACAAAGTTTTGCGAAAAAGTAAAGATAAAACAAAGTTGTAAAGATAGCTCCCTGATCTTATCTTTAGAACGAATAACTCATTAATCCTAATTGCATTGACAAGAAGTTACAACAACACTTGTCGGCAAGAGTTACAAAATCCTAAAACATCGACAATAAACATAACTACCCGGCATTACATTTTGGTTTCGATTGCTTGTTGTCGATGACTTCTTTGGCGGGTTGTCCATGCTCTTCAAGTTATGGATTGTCTTTTTTTAATCGATGAATTCAATTGTCCACCAAATTTTATTATTGACTAAATTTGTTACTTGTCGATAATACTAATAAAAACTTGTCTTTGTTTTTTTTTTTTTTTTTTTTTGGGCAGTGAGTCACTCCCTCTAATCCGAGTTAGATTCTCTTCCCCACGCCAAAGCAACACCCGATTTGATGGACTCACAAAAATAAAAAAATAAAAAAATAAAAAAGAGGCTTCCGTGGACAGAGTGGGAACAATGATGAGATCTCCTATTTCAGTACAAGACAGGAACCATTTGCTTCGGAACAAATTGAACTGTGAACACACCACCACCACTTCTTTTCCCCCCATTGGCTTCAAGTCAAAAGAAGAAATTCCAGATTGGACAAAGTTCAATTTGTACCAGATTCTTCTCCAGGGTAGTGAATGGCAGGCACTGTTCACGCGCCACAGAGTTTTGGCAAATTGGGTCAAAAGGAAGATAGTGGGCGACAATGCACTTGTTTTCTGCATGCGCTAGCTTTCGTGCTCTGCTTTTAGATTAGACCCTCCGAATGATTAATTTTTTCTTTTTTTTCCCCCCCCTCGTTTGAGCATGTAACAAAAGTCCGACACGGCAAGTTCCCCGCACCAGGGAAGCTCCGACCCGGCATGGATTTTCCTAAACTCTTTACTTGCTCGAACTTGCTAATGGAAGGCTTTGCCAAGTGTGTTTCCTGTGATGGAGAAGATTACAATGGTATAGATCTCCTCCAAACCCACCCCCCCCTCCGTGTAAGTCTGCAGCTATCAAAGCAAAAAAAGATGACGGCTTTGTCCATGAAGCCAGCCGACATGCTCCCCAACGTTTTAGAACCTCTTTTGGATCTTCACTTGTGCAGAGTTTCCTACTTTCTAAAACCAAACGGACAACTGAAAAAAGAAGCCCACAAAAGCAAAGCCTTGCATTGAGCTACCCACTAATGGAGCATTAATTTTACAGGGTCCATTCTTGAGAATCACGGAGAGAGAGAGAGAGAGTGAGAGAGGAGAGAGATATGGCTCGTTCAAGGCCCCCCTGCCACAAAGTTATGATCATCATGGCCTATCATCATGACACACGAGTTTAAATGCATCTTGAACTACCATGATAACCAAATAAATATATCTTTAGAAGAACAAGAGGAGAGCAAGCTGCACCATTGTGACTGCTCTCTCTGTCTCTGTAAATAGAGTAAGCGCATAAGACACCATAGATTCTTCAAGCTCTCTTCAGATAATCAAAAGGAGAGGGAACCTTTTTCCTCTGTCCAGTTGCCCAACAAGATCATGGATGTGGAGAAGGTCTTCCACATGACAGGAGGTGTTGGCAACACGAGCTATGCCAAGAACTCTTCGCTTCAGGTCTCTCTTTTTCACTAAATAATACTTCTTTTCCATGCCTCAAGATTTGATTTTTTTATTCACTTCTGTGACTACGTCTCTCTCCTCTTCTCTGCACAGAAGAAGGCATCTGATATGGTGAAGAGCATAACCATGGAGGCAGTGCAGCAAGTGTACCTGAGTCTCGTGCCAGAGAGCATTGGGATAGCCGACTTGGGGTGTTCCTCAGGACCCAACACGCTGTCCATCATCAGGGATGTGATCGAGGCAGTGGAAGGGACGAGCCAGAGGGTCACGAGCCCAGCCCCAGAGTTCAGGGTCTACCTCAATGACCTCCCCACCAATGACTTCAATTCCATCTTCAAGGCCCTGCCAGATTTCCACAGAGAGCTCAGGGAGGCAAGGAGGAGAGAGGGCGGGGTTCGCCATCCTCCTCTGTACATGGCGGCTCATCCTGGGTCCTTTTATGGGAGGCTTTTCCCCAACAAATGCTTGCACTTTGTCTACTCATCCTACAGTTTGCACTGGCTCTCAAGGGTAACAAGATTCCATCCTCTCCCTCACTTTTTTTTTTTACCCTGTTTGGATCATGGAGAGAGCCTCACTTGTCACAACGCCCATTTTTTATGCCATTTCAAGAAGAATCTTGAATTTTTTTAAGAGCATAACATCCTTGTTGAGCTGAGCCCCATTTTTACACCAGTCAGTGGAAGAATTGTGCCAATGAAAGGGACGAAAAGGACCGCCAAGAAAGAAAAGGACACGCTTATGGGTTTGGTGTTGCTTCTAAATGACATTTTTCAGGATAATAAAGGCATGTTGTACTTAACTTACTGTCAGCAAATGATGGAAGAAACATCATATCATGAGATCAATACGAGGCATTGCGAAATCGACCTGTCCTAGATGGACTCTGCCTCGCAAACTGCCCAACTCCCTTGTCTTTTTTTCTTCTGTTTTTTCAGGTCCCTCCAGCACTCTGTGATGAGAAGAACAGAGGACCGATCAACAAGGGCAGCATCTACATCTCTGATTCGAGCCCTCCCTGTGTGGTCGAAGCTTACTTGCGGCAGTTCCAAGAGGACTTCACATCGTTCCTCCGGTTGAGATCCGAAGAGCTGGTGTCCGGAGGCAGAATGGTGCTGATCTTGCTCGGCAGAAGGGGCGCAGACCATGTTGATAGGGGCAACTCTTTCTTCTGGGAGCTCCTCTCAAGGAGTCTCTCCATGTTAGTTGCAAAGGTAACCTCAATTCCTAAGGCACCCTCGAGCTCTTTTCTATTTCTAACGCATGTGTTTCGGCAAGTTTCAATTGTTTCTTGATTCTTTCAAGGGGGAAGTGGAAGAGGAGAAGCTGGATTCCTACGACGCGCACTTCTATGCACCTTCCAGGGATGAAATGGAGCACGAGATCGAGAGAGAGGGGTCGTTCCGATTGGACCGCTTCGAGATGTTCGAACTCGAGAGGGAGGAGAAAGATGGGGAGAGCTACGGAACGGCGGTGGCAACAACGGTCAGGGCCATCCAAGAGTCCATGATCTCTCACCACTTTGGTGAAGGAATTGTGGATGGCCTGTTTGAGAACTATGCAAGGATTTTAGATGAAGAAGCGGCCAGAGAAGAGATTAGGCCAGTCACTTTCCTTTTGGCTCTCACAAAATTATGACTGCAGCGCAGCCCACAGGGCGAACACTTTCGCCTCGACCGATCGGATCAATTACCGCCATTGAATGCATGGTTCCAATAGGATTTGGCATCTGTGATAAGCATTTAGTCCAGTTGACCAGGATCGACGAATTGTTGTTAGGTAGCATAAGAGACCCGGCATCTAGGAATTAGTTTTTGCTTCGTGTTGTACTCAGTACTTGCATCAGGAATTAGGAATCTCTGGAAGCCCCAATTTGCGTTTGCATGAAGTCTCACTTTCTGTTTTTCTTTAGCTCTTTTGCATTTCTCTTTCTTCTTACTCTTAAAATTTGTCACGAAAGTGCACTTGAGCTCTAAAACTTGCTAAAAGTGCAATCAAGTCCTAAAACTTATCAAATTGGTGCAATCAAATCCTATCGATAACACCGTCAATCTGTGTAACAGAATATGCTAACGTGACATTCTTACATTAATTTCTATTTTTTCAAGTGGCATTTTTTAATATTTTCTTTTGCAAATCTTATTGAAATTAAATTTTAAAAAGAAAGGCAAAAAAAAAAAAAAGGCAGTGCAAGGCTGGGCCTTGCTATTGAGGTGCTATTACTGCCACCATCGCCAAAGGGGTCGGATTGAGGTCGCCGGCCCTAGGCGAGTTGTCGGCCTTGGGTGAGGTCCGACGTCACCCAACTTTGGGTTTCATCAACCCAGCTATAGGTGAGCCGCACCTGAGGTTGGCGAGGGCTAGTCAACCTTGCCTAGGGCTTGCGACCTCAAGCCGGCCCCTTCGACAATGGGCAGCAATTGCCTAGCCTCACAGGAAAGGCCGCATGTCCCCCTCCTCCTCCTCCTCCTCCTCCTTTTTCAATTCTAGCTTTTTTAAATTAAATTTTGGCCTTTTCATTTTTTAAATTTAAATGGGATCTGGAAAGGACGATAATAAAAAGATGCCATGTATGAGATAAAAATTAATTTAAAAAATGCCACATCAGCATATTTTGTTAGACAAATTAATGGTGTTAACGGAAGGACTCCATTGTACCAATTTGACAAGTTTAGAATTTGATTGCATGTCTCGCGAATTTCATGACTCAATCGCACAAATTTTAGAACTTTTGGTACAATGTTTCCTCTCTTTTTTTGTAAGTTTAATGAAGATTTTTTTTTTTTTGGACCGAAAGTTGAATGAAGATTAAAGAGTCACAAAGGGTTCAGTCAATCACAAATATAGTTCGAAGAACAAATGACAAACTACGCCAATCAACCAATCAGCTTCAGAACTCTCTGACCCAAAAAAAAAAAAATCAGCTTCAGAATTCAATTAGAAGAAAACTAACTTCAATTCAAGAATTGACCCGGTTCTTTAAGAATTGGTTCGGATCGAACTAAATTGGTCTAGGTTAGGCTGGTTCGGGCCTAGGCCTGAAATTCCGATTTTTCATTGTAAAATCATAATAGTTGTGTGTTTCCAAGCCCAATACCCACTTATGGAATCTCCAAATTTCATCCATTACCATCTCGCTTCTCGATTTTTTTTATGTTTAATCATGCTTTTAAACATGCTTATGGATTTATTAGCGTATTTGAATAATACATTCTTTTTTGTATATTCCTATTTGTGCTTTTTTAAAATAAAAAAAAATTAGATGCTTTTTATTTTTTAAAATGCTTTGAGCCAGTCCAAGTTATTTTTAAAATGCTCGAGACGAAACCCAGATCGGCGAGGGTGACCCTCACTTGAGGAGGTCGCCGGACGGGGCCGGCCCTCTCCCAAATCGACAAGGGCCACCCTCGTTCGAGGTTGGCGAGGGCCGTCTGGAGCAAGATCCTTGGGAAAGAGATGAGGAGAGAACTGAACGACGAGATGACGAAAGAACTTATCAATGAAACGGAACTCAACGGAGTCGTGCGACGAGGATGGCGGACGGCAGTGGTGCAGTTGGCTGGTCCAGCGACAAGAGCGATGGAACAACGAGGGGCACTAGCTGGTCAAGCGTTCTTTCCTGAAGCTTAATTTATTTATTTTTTTGGTCGAAGGAACAAAGTGAGAGCTTTCTATGAGCCTTCTCACTTTATTGGTCTTGTTTCTCAAAAGTGATTCTGAAAAAAAAAAATCAACTTTTTTTTCTATTCTTATTTTTTATTCAAATGTATTCCCAAGAACAGATTCTGAGAATTTGATAATCATAATCATTTACATTAATTACTAAACAAGTTTATAATCTTTTTCTATTCCGGGAAAAATCAACCTAGCAGACTCCACTCCACGCAGTCAACAGCAAAACTCGAAATTGAAATTGAAGAGGATGAACGAAATGCTCAAATGCCCTGAATGCCTGTTGAATCAGTAAATCCTCATGTCTGAGAAGATTCATCTCCTTTGACATTATCTTAATGGGTTTCGTACGTACATAACACTGTACAAGTGAATGAGTCGATTCGATCTGCTCAATCAATTGAACAGGTTGAATTGCATACCGCTAGTGTTTGAACAAAAAAAAAATGCCGATTTTTTATTTTATTATCGACATGTGATAAAGCTAGTCGATGAGAGCGGAATTTGATCATACACAAACAAAATTATCAACGACATGATGAATCGACAAATTGAAGGAATCGACAAAATGTGAAGTCGACAATCTCGAATGCAACCGTCAAAGAAGTAACTGTCAACGTAGTGGATAAGTCAAGATAGTAGAATTGAGGAAACCGTCAAGGTAGTGGAGTCGAAGAAACCGTCGATTACCGTTTGTAACGTCTCTTTGTAACCTCCATTGTAGGTTTTAAGTAACCACATAGTACTCTTTAGAGCCCCCCACACAAATGAAATAAAAATTATCTTAATCTTTACTTTCTTGTACTTCATTTTTTTTTCCTCAGCTATAACTTTCGAGTTCACTTCATGGATTAAATTCCAGCGTAGTATCATCGCTTAGACAAAGCTTTGTCGTCGATTAAAGTCTAGCAGGGTCTATCTATATTTGATTCGTTTGGAACAATTGTACTTTTCAATCCTTGTCGTCGATTAAATTTCGGCACGGATTGTGTTTATACAATATTATCGAAATTCGGGTTGTTGATTCCCCTGTTTGCCTAGATATTTCATGTTTGGAGTCGCCACGGGACCTATTCTCTTTTAATTAAAAATGAAAAAAAAAATGACTTTCGATGAAAGATATTTTGTCGCGGTAGAAATTTCTTCTAAAATATCAGGTTGGACCAGAGATTCAAGAGTGTAAATTTTTTATGCAATGTGAAATTTACCAAATAGGAAATAGACATATTTAGGGCTCTTTCTGTCCAACAGGCTTCCCTTGGTTCATCATTTGCAGAAAATGATTAGGGGAAATGCAAAGGCTAAGGCCCAAAGGGTTTTATAGTAAAATGTAAATACTATTAGGTAAGATGTAATTGAAAAGTACCTTTGGGAAGAATATTGTTTGATAAACATATATTTGCAAAGTCCTTTGGTGTGACCAATTTAAATAATCTATTTTTTTTTTAGAATTGATAAAAAGAACAATTAATTCTAAAAAAAAAAAAAACTTTGGTTGCAGCAGAATGTAATCCGAAAATCAATAACTTCAACAGTGGAAGAGACTCTTACCCACGCCTGAGATGTCTTCCTGCAAGCACAAAACGATAAAGGCAAATTGAAAGCATTAGACCCCATATCATAATTGGTGGACAATTTGGCTGCGGCAGCATGTTGCCCGAAAATCGTCATCCCTGGAACTTGAAATAACTGATGAATCCGCTGATTACGGTAAACCATATGGACAAACCAGCAGCAAAGAGGCAAGCGGCCGCGAGGGACGAGAGGCGAGCGTGAGCGAATGGTCTAGAGAGGCGCGAGCCGCCATGACGGACGAGAGGCGTGAGCCGCCGTGAGGTTTCTTGTGTTCGTCGAGAAAGGCGAGAGGACTGGAGAGAAAAGTGAGTAAATAGGGGCTTTGGTTAACAAAGGGCAAAGCTAGAATTTTGGATAACAAATGAGGGTAAAATATGAAATTTTCACATTTTCATTTAAACCAGGAAGTTGCATGTCGAGAATGCAAGGGCCTTCGAGGCTTCATTCCCCCAATGGGCTTTAGAAAGTTTTGGAGATATAATTGCATCTCCTCAAAGCCCTCAAAAAATATTGTCAAACATGATTGCATATATGCCCAAGAGACTTTGAAACCACAAAAACCTTTGCAAACGATGAATCAAACGGAGCTATTGTATAGTTTTTCCATGCTCCGTTACTTCTCCAAAAACATATATTGATAATCCTATTGTAACATAACCCGGATGGGTGACATATACAACTAAACATTTAGGCTATGTTTGGTTCGTCTTTACAAGGTATTTTGAGCCTCCAAATACTGTGGCGTTTGATTCAGCTTTTGGTTCGGCATCTGGCCAAATGTTGGCCTTGGCAAAACTTTTGATTTGGCTTTCAGCATTTGCGAGAATGCCATTTTATGGTTAAATGATTTTTTTCCTTCCAAAATATCATTGTTAATTTTTTTTTCATTTTCCTATTTTGCCCTTGTTGTTATTGTTCATCTTTCCCATTTATTGTTTTTGTTCATTTTCCCAGTGAGGCTAGATCGGGCTGGCATGAGGCTGACGAGAGGTTGGCAAGGTCCCTCGATCCAGACGGTGATCGCTTGGGTCGTGAAAAATGCAAAGGCCACGCGACCCTCATGACCCCAACGAGGCCCACCTGAGGTCATGACCCAAACTACCCTCGTTACAGTCGCGTGACCTTCGCGAGGGGCAGCCTCGTGCGGCCTCAGGCAGCATTTGCCTGGATGGCGCGACCCTTGTCGGGGTCGCCAGTGCCAAATTTGGCTCGCAAGCGGCCAGAGCCCTTCGTTGGCTCAGGTAAAGGGTTCGAGGCTATTGAATAGAAACAAAATGTAATCAAATCCCTTTGCAAGAAGAAGTCCGAACACTAGTTAACTCAACGTTGCTTTACAAAGGAATTTTTACCAAACACAATTTGCATTTTCCCAAGGGGTAAAAGGCTGGGTTTGGTTCAACTTTGCAAATGAGCTTTGAGGGAATGCAAATACTTTCAGCCAAAGGGGCTTTTGAAGAAATGTAAATAGTGTTTGGTAAACAATACTTTGAAAAGTAGCTTTGGTCTAATTAGTGTTTGGAAAAAAAATTGTAAATGAGCTTTCTTACCACATTTCTTTTTAAATAAATATAATTAAAAATAAATAAAACCCTAGACAAAGACCTGCAGTCGCCAGCGAGCTATATTTGGAGCTGGCAGCCGCCAACGAGCCAAATCTAGAGTCGGCGGTAGTCGGCCAAGGCCGCCAGGGGTCGGGCAACCTCAGGCGACCATCGCCTAGGCCGCACGACCCCAAGCGGCCATCGCCGGGGTCGCGCGACCCTAGGCGCGTGGCCTAAGGTCACGCGACCTAGGCGGCCCTCGCTTGGGTCAGGCGACCCCGAGAGACCTTCGCCGAGGTCGCACAGCCCAAGAGACGTCCGCCTTGGGTGGCTTGGGTCACGCGACCCCATCGGTCATCGTTGGGTTTTGCGCGACCCTCGACAGCCGTCGCCTGGAATCGCGTGACCCCCAACGGCCCTCGCCGGGGGTTGGACGGCCTCTAGCGGCGTAGGTCGTATCCGCCGACGAGCCAAACGGTTGCATTTTTCTTTTTTTCTTTTTTTAAAAAGTATTTTTAAATAAAAAATAAGGGACAATATCGAAATTTAAAAAAAAAATGAGGACATTTTTGGAAGAAAAAACCTTAGCTAAGCATTTGACGAAATGCAGAAAGCTCAATGTTGATCAGAAAGCTCAATGTTGATCCCTACTAGCATTGAGCTTTCAGCATTTCCAATCCAATGCCAACTTTCATCTCAAAGATCCTTAAAAAAGGTTGCTAAACGTCATGCATTTTATTTAAGGAGTTTTGGGGCTCCAATGAATTTTGGGAAAGCTGAACCAAACTCGCTTTCAACATTTGCATTTCCCAAAGCCCATTTCTAAACCCTAAGCAAATGCAGTCGATAATTATATTGCATTTCGAGCAAGACTATAGAGACCATTTACGATATCACCCCTCAGTTTAATGAAATCTCCTCGAAGAACTTGGCAATCACACGACACGATAGAGGAGATTATCTTTGTGATTGTTAGAAGAAGGAGAGAAAAAAAGAAGAAGCTATTTTATGGATAAAGCTAATCACAATATATGATACATGTTAAAATTTTCTCCTTGTGGCTACAATTTTTTTTTTTTTTTGGAAGGAAAAAAACAATAGCAAGTGGGGAGAAATTTGTACAATAATCCCTCATTAAATATAAAATAATCTGCCTGACCCGCAATTTATCTATGGTGGAAGTAATCATTACGCCCCAATGTCAATGACAAAAGAGCAAGAAAAGTGCCATTAACGCGCTAAAGAAGTTCGGCGCTCCATTATAATAACAAAAGAAAAAAAGGGCAAAAGTGACTTTTTGTTGGAGTTGCTTTCAACTAAGGACAGATCAAAGTTGCACATTTAAAGATGACAAAAAGAAATTCAATTGAAAGTGGTCTAATCTCTATAAAAAGTTCAGGCTTGTTTCTCATGCTATTTTCTCTAGGGCTCTTTGGAGATGATTAACCCGTCATTTTCGACGACAAAGGAGGAGAAAATAGGTGTGGTTTCCTAGACTTTTAGATCATGATTCTTTGCCCCCCTCACCTCCCCCAAACACGAGATCTCGATTTTTTAGTCCTAATCATTGGAAAGAAGCCCTAGCCCTACTAATGACAAGATTAATGATGATGCCTTGGGTACATCATTAGAGGAAACTTCTCTTGTACCGCATGTTTAAGCAGGGGTGAGCATAGTTCCGCGGTAGAATCTGAAACTTGAAATTGAATCAATTGGGAATCAGTTCGATTGATATACATGTAGCAAACATAAGGTAATGTGTACACCCAACAATCGTCATGTGTCATCCAAATCATCAATTTGGAGGTAACATTTAACGAAAATTAATAAAGAGTAAATCTATCACAAGTATATCAATTTTCGATAAATTTATCACAGATATACCAGTTTATGATTTTTCATGATAAAAAAAAATTGGGGTAAATTTATCACAAATGTACCAGTCTGTAATTTTTAGCTAGGTGCTTGGCAATAAGAGAATGAGTTAGATAAATAATATGGTGGGCAATGTGAAAAAAAAAAAGAAGAAGGTGATTTTGCATGGCATCTGTGCAAGTAATTTGGAATCTTTTTCCAAAGTATATTTATATGAAGTGACAGGATTTTTCGTGAGGGTATATTGTATATAGGTGAAGAGACGAGACCAAGCTAGGGATGCTACACGCGTAGCCTGACAAAATAATTGGTTTTCAATGTAGCAAATGAATAATGACAATTTGTTCTACATCTACAACGACCAGCTATGAATTAAATGAAGACACGAAGTTTGCATTGGCTACTACCTATGGAAGGGTTTAGCGCGAAATTGAAAAAAAAAAAAAACAAAACAAAGATTTGGAATTTATTGCATAAAAGAACTCTTCGTACCATCGGAATGCAAATGATTTCATTTTTGGTTGAAGGGTCCTACTCGATTCGTTTTATCAGGGAGGGAAAAAAAAAACACAACGTCGTAAATCTCTTACAAACACTCGCTTGGATGTCATTGCTTTTCAATCGAGCGCTTGAGCGTCGTAACTTTGATAACGCCCACTTTGTTGGTTCGTCGCAATGAAGCTTAAGGCGTTTGCGATAAGCGTTCTTTTGAAAAGTTTATGTCCAGTCGAAAGATCGACTGAAAAATCGTGATCGCAGAGCGAAAATGAACGTTAGTTCGTGATTTTTATAGCGATCTGGAACAGTACCTCATCAGATAATATATATATATATAACTAATCACTAGGGAATCTGTGAGGACTTTCGGGTTTTTATCGCGGCGCATTGATGGTAGGGAAACAATAGGCCTCGAGATTGAATTAAAAACATGGATGGTTAAGTGAATTATTATTTTCTGACCGGCAAAACGACTGCTGCTTTCGATTCAAAGCTACCGACGGTTTCAGCGCCGGATGCATTTGCCGAGTGATTTGACTGATGGGCACGCGGCCGTTTCTGGAATTATCTCTCCCACGTTATTAAGATCGAATTGAAAATCCCCCCCAAAAATTCAATTTAATCCACCAAAAAAAAGGAAAAAGAAAAAGAAAAAGAGAGAGAATCGTATGCTTCTTAAAAAAAAATATCAAAATCAAAAATCAAAAGACGAGAGGGGGAAGGGGGGGCTGAGCAAATCCTGAAGACTCATCAGCTTTTGATTTTTCATCTGTACACGGCATTAACCGCAAATCGAGAATCGCGATTCCGCCATCATCGACACCACACTTGCTGAGCTTTTTCCTCTCTCTCTCTCTCTCTCTATCTCTACTGTGCAACAGAATTTGAAATCAGTTTTGGCGCTCGATCAGTGGAGTGGGTGGGATCTTGGAGCACGATGGCCAACGTCTCCTCCCGGCGGAACCTCAGCTGCTTCGCGATGAACGCCTCGATCGCCCGCTGGAACTCCTCGTTGCTCATCTCCTCATCGCCGCACGAGCTCTCCCGCGGCTCCCCGCCGGATCTCTCCTTCCCCCGCCGCTTCTCCCCCTCCGGCGGCCGGGCAACGCCGCGGCACTCCTCCTCCTCCTCCTCCGGGGCCTCTTCCTCGAAATCGAAGGCGCCGGCTCCTCGAGCTCGGGCGGCCGTGCTGACTTCGCTGATGATCTCCTTGTCCTCGTACACGACCTCCTCTGCTTCGCGGGCCGGCGGATGCGCGGGCCTGGCCCGGCTCTCGCTGATCTTGACGATCTCCTCGTACAGCTCCTCGACCGCGCCGCCGTCGGCCGGTCTGTGGGCGCAGAACCGGCCGGGCTTGGCCAGGAGGGCGACGATGATGGCGTTGCAGAGAACGAACACGAACAGCGGCCGCGCGACGAAGCCGAGGAGGAGGAAGGAGTACTCATAGGAGAGTCTCACGGCGAGCGGGACGCGAGTGGAGACGCGGAGGAGGAAGAAGAGAGCCAAGCCGAGCTCGAGCAATCGGAAGGCCGTCAACACGACATTGAAGCGGAAGTAGCTGGAGAGCGCGGTCGTCTGCTTCTCCGGCTTGTGGTCGGAGCCGGCGGTCTCCATGGATTCTGGAGAGAGAGGGGGAGGGAAAGGGGGTGAAGCTTGGAAGCGAAGCTTTTTTTTGGCCTTTTTTGGCCTTTGCGGGAGATGGTGATGCTCTTTTTATAGGCGTTTCCGAGACACACATGACTAATTACGTTATGGGAAAAGTCGATCAAAAATCCTAAATATATTTATCTCAAATTTATATCCACGTGACATATTTATTGCAGCTTGTACCTGTGAACACATTTATTATAATTTTTTTTTTTGCGATACCAAAAATGTTAAACTTATAACCTTGTGGCACATGAAGTTTTTGGTATCACAAAAAAAAAAAATCGAGGTAAATGTGTCACGTGACATAAGTTTGAGGTTTTTAACGTCATTGGTACATAAGTTCTTTCGCATTTTTTCCCTTTTCATTTTTTTCCTTCATTAGATTTAGATGGTAAAATCAGATTGTTCACACTAACAAATATTCGAATTGGGAGAATATGTACCTTAGACTCGTGTGTATCGAGTGCATGTACGCACCCCTCGTCATTCGCAAGTTTGGTCTTGTAATTGTCAACTGAAAC
Source organism: Rhodomyrtus psidioides (assembly GCA_021437785.1). Lineage (NCBI taxonomy): Eukaryota > Viridiplantae > Streptophyta > Magnoliopsida > Myrtales > Myrtaceae > Rhodomyrtus > Rhodomyrtus psidioides. The sequence continues at coordinate 2,443,878 of JAILYB010000040.1, read as the reverse complement.
CCACAAATCGCCCAACATAGAACTGATACAACCCCACATGTGTAAGTCTAGGGTTGAACGGTTCCGAGATCGGTCAGGTTCCACTTGAAACATGAACCTATTTGTTTCTCTACTATATGGAACCTAGAACCTGTCATGTATATTTTGGAACCTAAAATCAATCATTTCTGAGGTTTTAGGGCCTACTCAAGTTTCACGTGTATTTTTTATTAAAAGATTTGCGACAAATATTATATTTAATGATCAGCGTTTGTTGTTATAATCCACTGACCATAACTAATATTAAACACAATAAAATAAAAGTATCAATAATAGATATCGCAGAAAATGAAATCTTAGACTAGTGGTTTCACATTACACAGTCATCGTTGGACGTATAGAAAATCGCACAATGACGCGAGCGTATAAAACAAGAAAAAAATACAAATACATGCTCGAGGTTCCACCTGGAACTTGAAACCCATCCATCGAAATCGGTTCCCAAATTTTTGGAACCTGGAACCCACTGTACATGCCCTAGAACCTGAACCAGAACCGGGCTGGTTCTCACCAATTTGCTTCTTCGGTTTGTTAGTTCTACCCTAAATTCATGCTCGCCCTCGTCTTTTATCGACAAATAGAATCGCGACACGGCATGAGCTTCTAGGAGTTCAAGTCTCATCCTTGTCCTCCTCATGATAACAAAACAGGAAAGAGAAAAACATGAAGAGCAAGAGAGAATCCTTGTTGCAAAGGGGAGGCAAAGCACACATGAGCCATCCATTATCCACTTCGTAGACGAGGGCATATTAGTGTGCAAATCTCTCCCAAGTTCCCACTAGGCCCAGGAAAAAGATGTGTGGATGGGCTCCATTTCCCCCTCCATAAATTCTGCATCTTCTGCTTTATTCCCCCCCTCTTTCAGGTGAATTGCCTCACTTTGCATTCGCATGGCTCCTATAGATTAACTTATCTCAAAAGCATGAGGGAGGAGAGAAAAAGCAAAGCAAACACTAAGGCAAGGAAAAAAAAAGGGGGGGGGGGTGGTAAAGAGACTCTAGTGGTGGAAAAAAGATTTGCAGCTAATGGAATCCTAAACACGGTGAAGGGATGACGAAAGAAGAAAGTTGCCCTTGATTCAAGCAATGATGGAGATGTAAAACCAATTGCTTGATCTTTTTAACCCAAAGACCCTTTTCGGGAGAGAGATTTGCTGGATTCGAAGAGGTGGTCTTTTTCGAAAGGAGATAGCGCGAATTGCCACCGCCTTTCTTGCCTGTAAAGAGCAGCAGCAGCAGCAGCAGCAGAGAGAGAGAGAGAATAATGCATGGAAAACTTGTGAAGGTGGTACAGTAGAGAGAGACTTGATTTGTGGGACTCTCTCATCGAATCTTAATTTGGGTCTCTCCTAATCCTAGAATTCATTGGATTACGTGGTACTGGTTTTCACTTCACTTAAAAGGCCAGATTGACATCCCGTAAAGTTTATAAGAAGAATCCATCCTGGATGCAAGGAATAGAAATAAGGGGTTAAAAAAAGAGAGAGAGAGAGAGAGAGTATGTTTTGTTGTTCTCGAGAACAAAAAGAGAAACCGTGTCATAAAATCAGCTCAGTACAACTTAATACTCGTTTTTACAACCACGGGCCCACGCCAGCCACCGCCCCCCGATCGCCGCAGCAGCTCAACGGATCCCCCCCCCCCCCCCACAAAATCAATATTTTATTACTACATGAAAAATTCGAATAGAGAAATTTTTAGGGTCAAATCAAATGCATTTCTATTTTTTCTATTATGAAAATAATTTATTTATTTTTATTGTTACCAAATGCGTTCGTTCTTCTGCTTAGAAATTATTTTTCAGGAACAGAATCAGAAAAAATCATCTCTCCTCATGAATTGTTTCCGGGAACAGAAACATCACCATACGCACTGTTTGCCTGTGAAATAGCACAGTGGAGCTTTTCAAGGAATTTTTTTTTATCATACATTTTCCAGGAAAATTAGAATGGTACGAAAATCAGAGTAGTGTTTTAGTTCATAAAGAAAAAGGATTAGAGAGAATCAAATCGGTATTTCCCACATCACGTGTCCTTCAGAATAGATCACTAACTAGAGAATGGCATACGTACTTCAGGATTCCCTTTGTTTCGAATTGCAACCATCGATTTGTAATGTTGATTCCTTCTCACACATGGCCTTTTAAGGCAACCTTATATGCTCCCGAATTTCGAATGACAGACCAAATTCAAGAAATGATGTACACTTTACGATCCGATGCATAAACAACAAACGAGGAAAAGCGTAAAAACGAAAAAAAGAAAATCGAGACATAAGATTCATCCTGATTCACTCTTAAACTATTCCACTAAAATTAACACATTACATCTCTCTGTTACATGCATCAATTAAAAGAAAAAGAGATAAAATATAACAGTAGCTATTTATGAGCCCAAACTATAAAAGCCTTTTGACAGCTCGAGAGCCCTGCTTTCCTGTTGATAGGGAATATGAACCACTCTTCAACAGTACGTACTGAGTTGAGTAACCAATTCGTATAGGATTCGTGGACATCAAAGTCTTCCACGAAATGAATAGGATGAAGTTGAAGAGCGATTTTCGAAGCCTCTCCCCCTATTTTCCCCTCGACGAGCGTTGTCGAAACGAGGGTTCAAATTGTGGACCTTCGTTGCCTCCCCTTTCCCATCACAATTGCTTTCCTTTCGCGGAAGGGGAAAATGACACCATATCCAATGAGGGACCCTGGAATAAACTCAGCCATCACCGTGAATGGAAGTAAACCAATAATCTTGTAGCCTCATTGACATCATGAAGCTCCGATTTGTCCAAAGGATATCAGTTTATGTAGCAATTAACCAACGTGAAACTGCAAACAGCATCATAGCAGACAGCTTACAGATTTGGAAGCCGTGGACAAGAACAGAACCTCAGGAAAAATCATCCATTTATACTGTTTTTAGATACCCTAAGGGTTGAAAACAGCTATAGAGAGGGGTCACCTCTTCTCAAGATATGTACTGTCTTTCGTCATATGTACATGAAACCCTGTAAATTTTGACGTAAACACAGCATTTTCAGCTCCCAACGCGTCTTCCCCTACCATGTGCAGCTTGTGCTCTCCTCAAGTCCTCAACGTTTCTCATCTTCGCTCAAATCCTACAGTTCTGATACAACTTGTGGGACTGAATATATAATTAAACTTGCGGTTGAGGAGCTCTGGCTCGGGATGATTTCACAACTGGCTCGGGTAGAGACAAGGCTTTCAATTAAAGTTGTCAGAGTCACCTTCTTGCGGCTGCTCCGCCTCTTGTAGCCAAAGCTTGGTAGTGTACTGCGTTGATGAGCTGATCTCTTGGGTGAGTGCTGAAACCAGGGTCCCTCCACGATTGAATGAACTCGGTCAGGACACAAGACTGATAGCTTCCTGAGGATGTGCCGGGCATCCTGAATGTGTGCATCGAGACAGTGTTTCCAGAGTGAATAATCAACAAACAGCAACAAAGCAAAATTCTGTCATCATAAGACTACTTGGCATGCCCCGGTGCATAGGTTCTTGGGAAGTGGGGAGAGGTTGATGTATGTCCCCTTACCCTGATTTTTCAGAGAGGCTGCTTCCTGACTAGAAACACCCACTAAAATTTAAAAAAAAAAGGATTTCCTAACTTCTTGAATATCACAGAGTTTCCTGACTGTCCTTTTTAGTCATTTCCCTATATTTATCTTTGTTTATTTATTTTTACACATTTATCTCTTTTCCCTCGATCAGTCTTGCTTTTATTTTATGTATTTTTCGGGTTCATCGACCGCCGATCCCAACTAGTTTGGGATAAGGTGTTATTGATGTTGATGATGTTGAATATCACAGAGTTATTCAATTTAGCATTCTCACCATATACTAAACTAAAATCGAAAAGGAGTGAACTATTAGAAATTCTCTTTTTCTAAAATTATTCCATTTTTCACCCAATCCTTCTCAACATGGAGAGAGATAATCAGTATCTTGTGCTTAGATATATTGTGAGAGATTCAAAGACGTAAAGTTTCCTCACAAAATATTCTGACAGTGAATTACCTGAAAACATCTGTCCATTAGGAACTGGAAGGTTGCTGTAAACGTCTGTAACCACCATCAGTGAAAGCCCATGTTCTTGCAACGGCAAGGCCATGGCTTGAAGCTTCACAAATTCAGGTGAATCTTTATATGCCTGAAGCGTCAGAAGCTGTGTACATCATCCAATAGGTATTGAAGCCACTGGCATAAACAGCAGTTCCGTTCAGCATTAAATTAATTTCTCTGGTTCCTACAAAACCCCTGCTTCTACCTGGACAAGTAAACAAGCTTGACGTACGAAAAATAGCTAAGAGGAGAGGCAATGCAAAATGCTTCATTGTTAAAATTCCTTCCGAAGACCTGTCAAAACTAAATACTGGAGAATTGTAAAGCAGAGATGAGAAAAAAAAAATGATTGTATTTAAATCAGCTAATGCAGTTGAGCTTGACGATGGTTAAAGATTTTAAAGTTCCTTATAAGAGATGAAGGTGAATTTGTGCATATTTCCACCGCTACAAACAGAAAGCATATGTATGGAGAATTTGACACCGAGTCTATTAAGCCAGTATGGGGACAGACAGATGGGAAAACTGTCTTCCCGGAGTAACCAGCGGATTTTTTGAGCTGCAATTTGATTGGAACCATGCAAGTTTAAACAACGTCATCCATTGTATATCGTTCATCTTTGTGGAAGAAAACCATGCACAATGCACCTTCTTCTCATATCTATTTTGACTGGACCTATGCGGTTTAAGCAATATCAATCAGTAAATCATCCATTCTTCCAGGAACAGGGCAACCACACAAATTCACCCTCCACAAACTTGTTGCTTGAGACCAATACTGCGCAATATCAGCTTTTTCCCGCTGTTGCCAGCATTGGTAACCAACGAGACTGATTAAAAAAACATTAAAAGGGAACAGTGAAATGATGCTCCGTTTCAGACCTCAACATCATACATGAGGGAAGCCACATCCTCAAGAATAGTTTCTCCCAAAAAAAAAAAAAATTCAGAAGACTGCATAGTTTTTCACTCCGTAAATGAGACCTGTCACCAGCCACAAATGTGGAGATATAGTCCTTCACCATAATCCAAGACCATCAAGTTCCAGCATAGCTTTTGTGAACTTTTTTTTCCCCATCAAATTGTATAGCAAATAATGCAGAAACAGATCCATTCTGGAAAATAATGCAGAAATAGATCCGTTCTGGAAAATTAAGTGAAGAAAAATCATTACTTTTGAGTCTTTTTATGATTAGAACATCCGAATATCAAAGAGAAAGATAAGTGCCTCCCTTTAAATTTCGAATGTCCATAACTTCTACAGCCAACCTCAATAAAGTTATTCTTCAAAACTCAATCGGGGAAAAAAAAGACACATAAAAAATAGTGTCTCGATCACTCATTGTCATGAAGTTCCTCAGAAAAACTGATCCTATGTCAATTATGTTTAATAGAATCAACCCAGTTGAGGGGAGAAAAATTCCTATAAGCCCTGAAGTCTGAAAGACCATCTTCCTGCTTCAAACTTCCAAACATTAGTTTACAGAGAGGTATCCTCGAACAATTATCACTGTCTCAGTATTAAATGACCTATGTATCGTCAATGTGCAAAAACTCTTACCGTCCAATGACCAATGAGGATACTGGAACACTATGTGAAAAATTCTCCAGCACAATTAGTACGCGACAAAGGGGAAAAATGTCATCTTCTCACACTGTAGTGGCTTGCCTTTGAGAAAGCAATCCCCTCCAAAAATAAAAAACCCTGCAGTATGCTTTGGAGACTTTTGTGTAGTGGATGATTTGATGACCTCTACTGCTTCGAACTTTGAGATAGTCTCCAAAATGATTCATTCAAAAAGGACAGCTAGCAAATTCCACACCGTTGTCATCGTTGCTCATGACCAGCAATGGTTTCCTCACATATCTGTGTCTTCACAAGATCTAGCCAGTCAAAATAAATGGAGCTGACCTCAACTGTAATGAAAGATGAAGCATTGCTTCTTCAATCGCCAACATCATCCAGACATTTATCCACATCATTAACATCAATTTCATCCAGACTCAGGAAATCCAATGTGTTGTATATTTCTTCATGCTCTAGATGAGTCTGGTCACCAGCAACAAATGTAGATACACGATCTTTCACCTTGACCCAAGACCATCCAGGCTCCTTTATCACTCCCTTAGACTTCATCATCTTCCTTATATCTGCCGCTTCCCTCCATCTCCCTTGGGCAGAATATATGTTAGCCAGCGTAATGTGAGTTCCAGCACAATGCGGATCTAACTCAAGAATTTGCTCAGCTGCAAGCCTTCCACGGTCGACATCACCATGGACTCGGCATGCTCTCAACAAAGTTGACCAAACAACGTCATCCCGTTTGAATGGCATGTTTTTAATAATGTTCTCTGCCTCATTTAGGCGACCAGCACGACAAAGGAGATCAATCATGCAGCCATAGTGTTCCTTTGTAGGAATGATCTGGTGCTTCACACTCATTGTATCGAAATAATGAAATGCGAGATCAACCAGCCCAGCATGGCTACAGGCTGTAAGAACACCAATGTAGGTGATAGGGTCCGGTCTCAAGCCCACTGCAGGCAGCTTCTCAAATAAATCAATTGCTTCATGGCTATAACCATGTTCAGCATATCCATTTATCATTGCTGTCCAAGAAATGATATCAGTGTTTGTTGCCACATCAAAGATTTGTGATGCTTCTTTCACACACCCGCATTTGCCATACATGTTAATTAGAGCACTATGTATCATAGGCGAATGTTCTAAACCAATCAGCAGGATATGAGCATGAAGCTGCTTTCCTGAATCAAGGATAGCCATATTTCCACACACACTGAGGATGCTAGCAAGAGCAAACTCAGTTGGCTTTGGTCCTTCTCTTCTCATTAGTGATAGAAGCTCAGACGTTTCCTCAACACATCCTCCATTTGAATACCCTGCGATCAATGTGCTCCATGAAACCACATCTCTTTTTGTCATTTCATTAAAAACAATTGAAGCAAATGTCAACTGTCCGCACTTAGAGTACATAGTCATAACGGAGTTTGCCACTGACAGAGAACTGAAAAGACCTATGCATAGAACATGGGCATGCAATTGTTTGCCCCAGTCAATTCTGGTAAGATTGGCACAACCGGATATAACTGCAGCAAATGTGTATTCATTAGGACTAGCATCCGATTCTCGCATCTTTAGAAAAGCCCTGATGGCAGATTCCTCCTGACCCATCTGAATGTATGTAGAAATTATTGTGGTCCAAGAAACCACATCTCGCTTTGGCATCCTTTCAAACAATTGCAATCCATAAACCAACTTTCCACACTTGTTATACATTGTCGCAAGGGTATTGGCAACAAATGAGGTTTCATCAAATCCTTTCTTAACTGTGTGAGTGTGTATCTCCCGCCCATGGTCTAAAGCACCCAAATCAGCACATGCCTTCAGCGCAATGGCAAATGTATATGTGTCACATTGCACCTTTGATCTCCACATTTTGGAGAAGTACGACAACCCCTCCCTACAATGACCACTATGAACTAGTCCGGTGATTATGGCGGTCCAAGAAACGACATTCCTCAGTGGCATCTCATCGAAGACCCAACAACCTAGCTCGGTTCTGCCCGTTTTAGTATACATGTCCAAAAGTGTACTGCCCACAAAAACAGAGTTCACCAGTCCCGTTTTCACAGCATACCCATGTAAAGACTCGCCCAGATTCAGATTCACGTCGAGTCCACAGGCCTTGAGCGCGAGACTGAGAATGAAAGGGTCCATTTTGAGTCCCGGCGCAACCCACATATTCAAGAACAAGCCCAGAGCCTCGCGGACGTTCATGGCAGCGACATATCCCGAAATCATCGTGGTCCACGAGATCTCGTCCCGGTGAGGCATATTGTCGAACATCCTGCGAGCATTGCTCAACTGACGGAGTTTTACCAGCTCCTTCAATCGCGAGTTAGCCTCGGGCATATTCGGACGACCTGCTACGTTGGACGCAGTGGGAAAGCGATCTGGCATCATCTCTTGGAACAGAACATGTCCGTGATCAGCGCATGGCATGGTCGAGCTTGAAAACAGCCTCCAAACACGAGGCCTGCCTAGCGAGTTCATCGTCTTGTACATGCACAGCCACGTGACTCCATTGAGTCGTAGTTTCTCTTCCCCCCTTTTTACTGGGTCCTAAGATTGAAGTTGCGAGAGTTGCCCCCATATTTGTCACAAACGACCTGTTACCTGCTAGAAAGGAAGAAAAAGCTGAGAGGCCGAAGCACAGCCCAAAGCAAATCTGGCCCATGAAAATCTCCATGTTTCCGTTTTTCGATTGCTTTTATTTCGCAAAAAATGACTAGATTGACAACGAAAATATTTAGACATAAATTATTATCAATAATTATTAGGATCCGCACACAATCACAAGGAAGTAAAACGTGGAGCTGGAACCACGTTCTCTTCGATCGCAGGGACGTATGAACCACACTCCAATAGTAATGAGAATGTCTTTTATTAACTTATTAGTTCAAGCAATACTAACAATCATTTTTAGGAAAATATTTTTCGAATCATTCATTTTTTGGCGAAACAAATGTAAGACTATTAAAAGAGATCATCTTCGAATCCGATTCTTTTGTGAATTTGTAATCTTTGTTAGGTCACCCAAAAAAAAAAAAAAAGACAGCTCGGTCTTCTTGAAAATCTTTGAAGCAACTGTGAGGTACGACAAAATGCGGCAGAAATATAACACTGTTTAGGACAATGGATCGATCCCTCGAGGGATCATAGATGCCGATAAGATATCCTCGGAAATAATCATTCATCGCGCTTTTCCGGCTTCCATGTCTCTCATGGATGATAGGTTTCACTAGTGATGTTTTCGGGTGAACAAATATTAGCACCGGCCAAATGCCATCAATCCGACGCTAGCCACCGGTCGCCGTGTGACTTCCGAGGCGAACATCGACATCTGAGAGAACGGCTAAGTCAGGCAGGTTTCTCGGACGATCGACAGATTCGGTGATTGATTAGCTCTCTCGCATCTATCGGACCAAATGTTTAATCCTTGCCTCATTAAAATCAACTGATCGCCATAAACGGATGAAAACCAGTTCTCTCAGCTTCTGCATAGAATATGAAGAAATCAAATGCCTTAATGATATCCGCGGATAAGCTTGGCCGAAATCTACTCTACTTTTTTAGCAGGATTCAACAAATTTCACTTCAAGATTAACATTGAAATATTTAGCAATATCACCTAAACATATGATTTTTAAGACATTTGACAAATTAATGCGAAAATAAAACGGTCAAATTGAGTATTTTTTCAAAACCTAGTAAAAACAGAGTCTGAACATTATTAATGGTATGATGATATACATAAGTGCGCAAAATTATATATATATATAAACCCAAGGGCTGAGAGAGAGAGAAAATCACACACATAATTTATAGTGGTTTGGCTTAGAGTAAGTCTACGTCCACTCTCACATGCTGACAACTTACTGGCCAAATTCTACTAGTCAATCAATAAAAGGTTATAGAATTGAGTGAAAATACTCAAGTCTGATGGGTCTCACTATCTCACCCTTTCAGTACCTCTCAAGGATTACAATTTGAAGTTCATAGAAAATAAACATGAAGCTCTCTTGAACTTTGAAATTTTTTGTTCTTGATCTACATTCTTCTCTTCAGCAACTTGATCTCTCTTTTTTTACTCCACTTCCAAACTACTCATTAGATAGTTTTCATTAGGGGTGTCAACGGGACGGTTCGGTTCGGTTTTTTTAAATAACCGAACCGAACCGAAAAATTATAGTGAATGCACCAACCGAACCGAATAGCGTCCTGAACCGAGTTCATACCGAACCGAATGAACCGAATTTTCGGTTCGGTACAGTTCGGTTTTTCGGTTTTTTGCTGACGTCGAACAATTCCTGGCGCGACTCGACGAGAACCCAGCCGTTGGCCCCGACAACACGGACCGAGACGACATTGACGGTGCGGATCGGAGGGACGGAATCGGCGAGCGAGGTCTCGCCCTCGGATATCTCAAGCCAGAGATTGTGGATGTTCTTGGTGCCGGGCTTGACGCCCCAGGAGGCGAAGGAGTCGGAGGGGAGCCGCAGCTCGAGCCAGTCGGAGAGGGACTGCGGGGTGGCGAAGCGGTGGCGGATCTTAGGGCCGGAGCGCGACATGGTGGGGATTCCAAGTAACCTCCGGAGGTTTAAGTGGCAAGACAAAACCGGGATCTTTAGGGCTTTGGCCTTAGCGGTGGCAGTGGTGGAGGAGGAGGAGGAAGAGGAAGAAGAGGAGGGTGGGAAAAGAGGAAGAGGAACGAGAAGGCAGTGAAAAGGAGTTCGGGGAGGGTGGCGCTGGGTTGGTGGCAGAGGAACGGAAGGTGGTGGTGGCGGTGGCGGCGGCGGCTGCTTTTGGTGATGGGTTGCGGCGGCTGTGACATTATCAACGATGTCGGGGATGATGATTATTGCTCCGACGACGATCAAGATCAAATTTTGGGGATTGCGTTGGTGATACTGATGACGAGCAGTCCATAGAGAGAGAGAGAGAGAGAGAGAGAGAGAGAGAGAGAGAGGGCGAAGGAAAAAAGAAAGGAAAGTTTTTGTTCTCTTCGGATTGAGGTTGGTGTCTGAGAATAAGAGGTGAGGAACACAGCTCCTTTCTTCTTCTTCTGCTGCTGTGGCTCTTGGGCCGTGGCGGATGAAGCGGAAGACGGGATCGGGGGCTGGGGGAAGAGGGCCCTGAGCAGGACGGGGAGCTTCTTCGGGGGCACGCGGAGGAGGATGTTGGCGAGGGAAGCGAGGAAGACGAGGGACAACAAGAGCGCAGTGAGTAGCATCATGGTAGTGTTTGTATGGGGGCAGGGGAAGTTGCAGGGACAGAGAAGGAAGTTGAGGAAGATGAGAGGAAGGAGACACCGAAGAAGAAGAAGGTTGGAACGTTGACGTCCAACTTCGAAGGAACGCGTTGTTTGGCGTGCGGGGGCCTACTAACCGCGTGGAATAAAAGCCGGAGATATCCAATCCTAGGAGAACCGGACATCCTGTTACGCGTAAGCTTAAAATGAAGATGGGTTTTTTTTTTTCATTTCGGTTAACCGAACCGAATCGATAGTATCCCGAACCGAAAAAGAGAGAGAGTGGTTTTTTTTTCACTATCTGAACCGAAAACCGTACCGAACCGAAATGCATGAAATTTTCGGTTTGGTTCGGTTCGGTTAACGGTTCGGTTCGGTTTTTCGGTTTTTTGCTGACACCCCTAGTTTTCATTACTTTCCAATCAACCCATTCAACAAACTTCACTTCCAAGAGTAACACTTGAAGAAAAACACTTCTATGCATATGTTGTATTGAAGACAAAACCATGGATAGTTTTGTCATCTTCAAACTATATTAGGAGGTTTTCTCAACACTCTCGCGATGTTGTAACTAATCTTGAAGCGACATACAAGATTATTACACATGGTGTGGTAATAAACTGATTTGAAACCATTTAAAGTCGCCGTCAATGCTTAAGCTCCCATTCCACAGCTGCTCAAATGGTGGATGATGCCCTTAACATGACCAGAAACCTATAAAGATCACACGTTTATTCTTAATCTTAGCTTACCCTCCTGGACGAGAAACCAACTCATCACTAAAGAGAGGTTGCCCACTCCCAAACATAACATCATTGTAATCTGGAACTCTTTTAAATTTTCGCGAAACCGGCATTGCGTTTTTGCTAAAATGCACGCTCTCAATTCCCATTCGGCCTTCCCCGGTCATGTGCAGCCCGTGCTCTGTTCCACCTGTCGACGTTTCTCATCCTCGCGAAGATCTTTCGAATCTGATACAGCTTGTGGGATTGATACGCGATGACGTTCGCAGTCGAGGGGCTCTGGCTGAGGACGACCTCGTATCCATCTCGGAACGAGTCCATGCCTTCAGTTAGAAGCTGCCAGAACAGGCTTCCTGCGGCCGCGCCTCCTCTTTTAGCTGACGCATACACCTTGTAATAGACCATGTTGAAGAGCTGGTCTCTCTGGTAACTGCTGAAACCAGGGTCCTTCCACGATTTCCCGAACTCGGTCAGGAGTAACGGCTTTCTGAGGACGTACTGAGCATCTTGGATGTGGGAATTGAGCCAACTGTCCAAGAAGGAAAGCTGGTACTGATCATTCGAACTCGATACCCTGCTCATCCCACACGGATATAATGAAGAAGTGTTAAGCAAATTCTGCCATCGAAACTATGTGGGAAACGATTTTGTGTTCATGAAACTTGTAACATGATATTTGAGCTTAATATGATTTGAATCTTACTTATCTGCTTTTTACAGTGATTGGTAAAGAGGTCTCTTAGGCCTGAAGAGGTACCATAATCAAGATCTTAAGGATAATTTATTATCGCATCTACCCTGGAATTGAGAATCAATGTCATCTACAAGGAGTGATTTTATACCGAAGCATGTTTCAATTAAAGCAACCGTACGTCATTTCATAAATTTGTATGCGGCCTTCGGTTAGCATACTCTAGACAAATTGTTCTTCCAGACAGGTGGATACCGACAGAAATCAAGATCCTAAGGCTTGCAGAAGTTTCTTGTCGACAATCTTCATCTTCCCAGTTTAAGACAGCAAGTCTGACCTACTTTTTGGCGGTTCATTGTACTCATATATGAAAAGGGAGACCTTTCACAGTGGAGAGAAGAGTTACCATTGGTCGGGATACGAATGGATGGTGGCAAAGTCAATCCCGGGAATGCGATTGTTTGCGATGAAGTCAGTTCCGATATCGAAGCCGGGATTAAGTCTCTTCCTCTGAGGAGTTGATTGTCCATAAAATCCTTCCAGACCCACTTCGAGCAAGTGATTCCGGTCTATTGATTTCACGAAAGAAGCCATTTCCATTATCCAAGCCTGTTAGCCAAGCACCAACAATTAGGCATCAGCTTTCAGATTCTTTGCAAAGGAACCCAAGAAGGTTTGGCAATCGTTACTCACTAACTACGTTTAAAAGAATCTCTCCTTTTCTTAGTACAATTCATGCAGGGGGTCGGCTCATGATGGTGGTGGCACAAAAGTAGATAAGGGCAAGTTGACAAGTGAACTTTACGTTTCCAAACTGGCAATGTCATGCAGATGCAAGTAATTGCTTCTGAAGTGAAGTTGTCGCCGTGGATGCAGAACGAACATGTGCAAATACATGTGAACTCAGTGAATGTGCGCACGCCAGGAGAAATTCACCAGAGGTCGATTAGAGTTAATAACCAGAGAAAAAAGGACCCGAACTCCACGAATAAGTTTCTAATGCATTTTCAGGAGATTTATGTCCGAATCCATTAACACGATTAGAGTAGTTACATTGCTTCAAGGACTATATTAATGATTTACTTTAACCAAACTTATTTTGTGACCTGGATGGTTCTTCCTGAAGTATCTGATGTGCATCTAGGCTCATTCATGAGCTCCCAAGCCATGATGGTTGGATCATCCTTGTAGTGTACTCCAGTGAACCTGTTATATCTGTAGAGAATAGTCTGCAGAAGCAAAGATTGATTGAATAAGAAAGAATAGCACCATTTAATGTTCAAAAATATTCCTTAACCATGATTCATAAGGAAAGATCTGAGACATAATGAGAAAAAAAAAACTAAAAAGAACGGAAAAGGATTAATTTAAAAAGAAAACGCTGATTGATGCGTCCTTTTCTTTTACCTTGACATGATTCTTGTAAAAACCTTTGACGACAGCGTTCCTGAAGAAATCATCATCAGACGTCAAGTACTGCCCTCGACTCCTAGCCCAATTCACATACTGCTTCTTCCCTCCGAAGTTCTCATAGTCATTCACTAAGCTCAGTATCAGCTTGATCCCATACCTTCTGGCTTCAGCTATCACAAAATCCAACCCCTTGAGAGAGAGAGAGAGAGAGAGGAAAAAACAAGAACCAAGACATTAATATACAAAGAAAGTTGTCTGCTTTCCTCTCGCTACGAAGACAGAAAAGACAGATCAGTATCCCGTTCTCACGAAATCTACGACATTTTTATTTTTGGGTAAACATCTACGACATTTTGAAGACCCACAATCCTAATTTCACGAAGAATCGTTGTGAGAACTAATCAAAGTCACCTGAAACATCTGTTCATTGTAGGAACCAGGGGAGTACTGAAGAGGCCTGTAGCCACCGTCGCTGAATGCCCAAGTCCTGGCAACAGTGAGGCCGTGGCTCGAGGCCTCCCTGAACGCAGCCGAGACCTGGCGCCTCTGGGAAGGGTCAGAGGCCACGTACATCAGCCAGTAAGCGTTGAAGCCGTTGGCGTAGTAAGGGCTTCCGTTCAGCAGGAAGTGTATCCCTCTGGCCCTCACGAACCCATCGCCGGCCTCCACACGGGGGGCGTGGAAACAAGCTTGGTGGAGGACGACAATGGCGACGAGAAGAGGCAACGCGAAATGCCTCATTTTTCCTTTTTTTGTTCCACCGCTCGCTCTCCGAGGCTGGCGCGAGTGATGAAGAGAATGGGGAAACAGAGCAAGGGAAGGGAAGAAAAAGATGAAAGGGTCGTCTGAAAAAGCAGAGGATGCAGGTTTTTTTTTTTGGTCGAAAGCAGAGGATGCAGTTGAGGATGGTTAAAGAAAGGTCTTTAAAGGAGCTGTCTCTCACTTTATTGCGCGAAATGAATCTGGTTGAGTTGAGAAGAGGTTTTGTCTTAATTTTATTTCTGCTGCAGATTCAAGATTGGGTGCAAAATCTATATGGTGATTCAGGATGCCCCATGTTCATCGAACCAGAGCACAGCATGGGGACACCGGCTACTGTGGACTGACTAGCCACTAGAGTTGACAGGGTGATAAGGGCGCCAACGATAACCATTCGGCCAGGAATAAATTTTTCTATTTTTATTTGTCGAGATGAACCCTTGGGCAGAGAAACTTTGGGAGTCCCAGAGCTGACAAAGATGTAATTCTCGTTCTCTCGGAATCGCATAAAATTTCTACGGTGGTTGCGATGGAGGCTAAAGTTGTGGCGGGAGGCAGAGCCACTATTGTGGCCACCTGTGCACTATGGCCCGGGAACGACGAAGATGGGAGTTTTTGTTTCTATTTCTATTTTTGAACTAAAATTTGTTCCGAAGTAGAAAAATGAAATTGCGTCGCTAACTGAATTTTTGTTTCAAATCTTTATTCTCGAAAATAGATAAAAAAAAATAAAATAAAAAAATTAGAATGGTTATCACGCACATCCTTGCGCCGCGACTAGTGATAGAGTTTCTTTTTTGAGTTCAATATTTTCAACAGCCCCGATCCGATGCTTTTATCATCGTGTGAGCGTAGAGCCCGCTTTTATAATAATCTTCTTTCCTCGGAGTAGCCAAGCACCGTTCCGAGATCGTGTGATCGTGGAGTTTCTTTTGTGAA
The DNA here is from genome assembly GCA_021437785.1 of Rhodomyrtus psidioides. Taxonomy (NCBI): domain Eukaryota; kingdom Viridiplantae; phylum Streptophyta; class Magnoliopsida; order Myrtales; family Myrtaceae; genus Rhodomyrtus; species Rhodomyrtus psidioides. The sequence goes on along the minus strand of JAILYB010000040.1, from coordinate 2,428,384 downwards.
GGGAAACGATGGCCATCGTTTCCACTGCTCAAGATGAACAATCGACACGCTTTCGCTCCGTCAGTGAAAAGTCCTTCCACGGTCCGCAGGCACGAGCATAGGGTGGTCCTAGCCGTCGGATCAGAGCAGGCCTCATGCGAGGCTCACGTGCTCCAGACGGGTGATGCCCGCCGGGGCTCATGCGGGACCCTGCTTGCGCGAAAGCATCGCTCGCCCCTAAAGTGAAATAATGACGTCCTAAGATAAAAACCGGAAAAAAAAAAAAGGATGGGAAAAGAAGGGCGAAAAAACACTATTCATTTTCCCTTTCTCGCTCTCTCTCTCTCTCTTCTTTTCTTTTCTTTTTTTTCCTGGGGAGACTTTTTTTTTTTTTTCGTTCCTTTTTGTCGTTCTTCCCTTCGCGTCTTCACTGGTCCACTGACCCCAACCCACGAAGCGGCACATCGTCCGACGTCTGTTGCGGATGTGATTACTGCTTAGGGCGGATCCGTCTCTCCTAACATTGCATGAGCAGAAGCAACCAAAAAGCAAAGGTGGCCTACGGCTCCACACGAAGCCATGTTCGCTCTTTGAATTGATGATGGCGATGCTCCCCCCACCCCCCCACGAATTTCCTCCGTAATATCTTTCGTACGACAAGTGCATGTGTCTCTGCCCCTCCTCCCCCTCCCCCTCCCCCTCCCCCCCTGTCCGTCCTAATGTTACGTTTCGCTCAGGAGAGACGCTTGTCCCTTTTGGCGAAATTCGCTATCTGGTGGCGTCAAAATTTTCTATTGGGTAGTACGCCCCTTAAATTGATTTCGATTGTGTCCGGACGATTCGGCAGATATTGCTAGGATCGGATCGATTCACCTGTCGGCTTGTAACGTGATATCCCCTTTGTTAGCGAATGGTGACATCGCGAGCAGTACCGCACGAGGCCCTACCTCCTTTACGAGAACGTACATTATGCGGCGATCATGGTAGAACAAGCTCCTACACCCCCCCCCCCCCCAAAAAAAAAAACAATTGTTATAACAAGCTAATTATAAAAAAAAAAAAAAAAAAGGTGAGCACCGAAACATGAACAATGACGATGGATCGATTCCATTGCGTCATCATTTCGAGATGGTATATCTAGCGCAAATTATACGCTTCAGTTACGACGTAGCAAAAGGCCAAAAAGAACGGGAAGAAAAGAAAAAAGGACTCCAATCTGAACGCGCACAGATTGGCCCAGTCACGACTCACGCCTCAAATTACGGATCAAATTGCGCCTCTTTTCTCCTTTTCTTTCTTCTCGAAGAAAGCAAAAGTCGATTGGCAATGCTGCCCACCCTCAACTTGATGTTTCCTCCTAGTAAAATTGCAATGATACTGGGTGGATATCATATGGAAAGGACAAGATCAATGAATCAATCTCCTCTTTTTACAGCAAAGAAACATTTAGGAAGAAATGTAACAATTTGTAACCTTCGATGCTCTTTTAACTTTTCCAATCTTGCACAAATTACTTTGCCAAAAAAACAGAATTAGCGCGAAATTCTTGCCTCGAAGGGAAAAACCTACAGTCTGATACTGAAATGCTCCTTCTCTGCATCCTTGCTCTTCCGAGATGAAGCACACTACTGACAACAAGTCAAGTCTACCACAAGCTTTTTCTAAGAAAGAAAACGAATAAAACAATCGAAAACAAATTAATCCTCAACTTTGCCAGAGGAAGACAATGCACCCTTTTCCTAAAGAAGGCAGGCAAACCAAGACACAATCAACTCTTTCAGGCAAATATGGACTTTGAAAACAAAATTTGCTGAGAAAAACAACAAAGATCGAGATCGAGTTTCAGCTACCAAGAAGATGGAGATGGCCATTCGGTTTAACCATAAAGGACAAGCTGAGAGTTAGCTCCATCTGATTCTGATCTCGTCATCAGCTAGTGAGACTTCCCAGAGACAAGACCTCTAGGACAGCAACTTGGGCTGAGAAAAATGCTGAAGAAATTTATGTCATAGTGCTCGAATCTGTCCCCCGTAACCATAGTATTTGAGTAGTCCCTCATCTTGCCTCCAATTCTCTTTCACCTTCACTTCAACCTGTCAGACAGCTAGCCTCAATGCGTATTCTCCTTTTCTATATTGGGAAAAGTAAATGCATGTTCTGAAACTAACTATTGATCAATATAAAACCCGGAATAGCCTATCTTCAACTGTTATTGATTAGAAAGAGAAATTGTAAAGAACAAAATAGACAAGTTTTTTACATATACGATGATTCTTGTGACTAGAAATGTAGGGCTAGAGAAAAAGTAGAGAGTAATTAGGCACCTCAAGATATACTTTCTTCTGCAAGAAATCTTCAATATCAAGCCGAGCAGCAGTAGCAAGTAGCTTGAGAGCCCTCCCTTCCTGCAAAATATATGTTAAGCTACATTAACCAATTTATAAAAACTTATGCATGAGCCAACAGAAAAGCAGGCAAAACCATATGTAGCAGAACATCCATCTTTTCCATCTCCATATGTCCAAGCTTATTTTTTCAATCACCTGAAATTCTCTTATATATTGGGGGAACAAGGGAGAACAAGTTAAATTTAAAATGCAAGGGCTAACAGCAAAATATATAACGATAGTTCTTGAAATACCACGAAACAAAGTGATGTAGAACAATTGGCATGCGATTATCTCGCCAAATTGGATCGTCAAAAGCCGGCACGACTTCACCGGTAATTTCGGATCTTGGGGCAAACGATCTCGGATTGGTCTCAAAATTGATCGGTTGAAGCGAAACGCCCATCTGATTCAAAGTCACGGTTTCGCCGCGAGATACGATGGATTTCGGCATTTCAAGATCGTTTAGACCACTTTTCAGGCAGTTTTCTGTTTTAGGCAATTTAGAATATTCCAAAATTTTATTATCTTTAATTCGAATTCTATTAGGATAAGATAGATATGATTTTGATATTGTTATCTTTAATTATTCTGATGCCTAAAGGAACCCTATCTCTATATATAGAGCGTCCATCTTTTGTAATAGACATCTTATCATTATTATTCAATCAAATTCATGTATTCTTTGGAATTGTTTTCCAAGATTCGCTTCTCTCTGCGTCATTTGATATCAGAGCGGGTTTCTCCTATGACGGTGGTGAATAACGTGAATGTCAATCTCCCCGTAGCTGAGGGCCGTGAAAACGAGCCTATTACACGGACGGAGTTCAACCAATTCGTGGATCAAACCGATCGGAGGTTCCAAGAGATCCTTGAGGCCATCCAACGTTGTCCACAAACCAAGCCCCTGGTGTTCTTCCAGCCGAGCGAATTCCTGTCGCTCGTGATCCCGAAGTTGCCATGAAGCGTGGAGGAAATCCCCGACATAGGCATCAAAATTATGTCGAGGATTCTGAAGACGAAGAAGAAGAGGACTTCCAAGACATACCTATTCATGGGGGTCGTTAGTATAGAGGATTCCAGAATGAGTACGTTCGTGGAGGTCGCCGACAGGGAGGTTATCGCCGAGATCCTGAGCAGTACCAATTGAAGGTAGATCTTCCTACTTTCAATGGTAACCTAGATATTGAAGATTTTATGGACTGGATTTGGGAGGTCGAAAAAATTTTCGATGCCATGGAGATCGAAAAGAATCGCCAAGTGAAGCTTGTCGCATACAAACTGAAGGGTGGCACTTCGGCTTGGTGGGAGCAGACTCAATTAGCCCGACGTCGACAAGGATTGGCCCCAATCCGGACATGGAATCGGATGAAACAAAAGTTGAAGTGGTTCCTTCCATCGAATTATGAGCATCGAATTATGAGCAGTTGCTATTTCAGCAATTCCAGAATTGCAGGCAACTGAATCGGTCCGTCCAGGCTTATACAGAAGAGTTTCTTCAACTCTCTGCCCGCAATAACCTTGAAGAATCAGATGCCCAACAGACTGCTCGGTATATCAACGGGCTGCGACTCAATATTTAGGATCGAGTGTCCCTGCATCGATTGTTTACTGTCGATGATGCCCAGGAGACGACGAGGAAGGTTGAGATGCAGTTGGAAAAAGCTGGCCCTAATACTCGGGGTAATAATTACTCGAGTCGCGAATCGTTCGGGAAGGGAAAGCAAACTGAAATTACAGGTTCTTCAACACAGCAACACAATGATACGAATCAAAATTCGGGGAGTACCGCAGGAGTGTCCAAAGAACCGATGGCATCAAACACTCGTAGGCCAAATCCGAGTGCACCGAATCCTTATGCCAAGCCTCAGCTAGTAAAGTGCTATAAGTGTAACGAATTGGCCACCGTTCCAGCGATTGTCCAAGGCGGAGGATGGCCAATATCGTCGAGCATGATGAAGATGCATATGATGAAGAGTGGGCGGATGAAGAAGAGATAGATGCTGAAGAGGGTGAGCATGTCAACTATGTAGTCCGACGTTTATTGCTTGCCCTGCGGATTGAAGACACCCAACAAAATCAGCTTTTTCGCGCTCAATGTACCGTCAAGGGCAAAGTATGTGAAGTCATCATCGACAACGGAAGTTGCGAGAACATAATTTCGAAGGCCTTGGTGGATCATTTACAACTGAAGACAGAGCCGCATCCTGCCCCTTATACAATCGGTTAGATTCGTAAAGGAGCTGAACTTAAGGTAAACCAACTGTGTCATTTACCTATCTCTATTGGGAAAACGTATAGGGATATCATTGTTTGTGACGTTGTGGAGATGGATGTCTGTCATGTATTACTGGGGCGACCGTGGCAGTATGATGTAGATATTACCCATCGAGCTAGGGAGAATACTTATTTTTTTCGTGTGGAAAAAGACTAAGATTACGTTGAAACCGAAGAATAATAGTTCCCCGATCGTGAAGAAGCAAGATGTAGGTGTTATAATGAATGTTCGTAAGCGTGAAGGGATGTATATGATTGTGGATAAGGGAGATCATCAAGTTGTTATTAGTATTCCTGAAGTTCTTAAGCCCTTGCTGAAGGTTTTCAGCGATGTTATGCCCGAGGACTTACCTGACGGATTACCTCCTTTGAGGGATATCCAACAGGAGATTGAATTTCTTTCGGGTGCTAGTCTCCCTAACTTGCCGCACTATCGGATGAATCCGAAGGAGAACCGAATTTTGCAAGATCAAGTGAGAGAGCTCCTTCGGAAGGGTTTCTTGCGCGAGAGCAAAAGTCCTTGTGCTGTTCCTGCGCTTCTCACACCGAAGAAAGATGGAAGTATGCGGATGTGTGTTGATAGCCGTGCCATCAACCGGATTACCATTAAGTATAGATTCCCGATTCCCCGACTGGATGATATGCTTGACAAACTTGCTGGATCGAGAGTCTTTACAAAGATTGATTTGCGTAGCGGATACCACCAAGTTCGCATTCGTCCTGGTGATGAGTGGAAGACAGCTTTTAAAACCAGTGCGGGTTTGTATGAGTGGCTTGTTATGCCATTCGAACTCACTAACACGCCTAGTACTTTCATGCGTTTGATGACTCAGGTTCTTAAACCTCTTATTGGCAAGTTTGTGGTAATTTTCTTTGATGACATTCTGATATATAGCCCAGATGATCGGCAGCACATGGAGCACCTGAGAGATGTCCTGCTAGCCTTGCAGTCGAACAAGTTGTTTCTAAATCTGAAGAAGTGTAGTTTCATGACAGAACGGCTTCTTTTCCTGGGTTTTGTTGTTGGAGCAGATGGACTTTGCGTCGATGCAGAAAAGGTGGCTGCAATCCGCAGTTGGCTAGTACCCCAGAATATTGGTGAGGCCCGTAGTTTCCATGGCCTTGCGACATTCTACCGGCGCTTCATCAGAAATTTCAGCACTATTATGGCCCCAATCACGGATTGTTTGAAGAAAGGAAATTTTTGTTGGGGTGATGAAGCTGAAGCCAGTTTCAAGCTCATCAAATAAAAGCTCTCCACTGCTCCAGTATTGATGCTCTCTGACTTTGAGAAAGTATTCGAGCTGGATTGCGACGCATCGGGAATTGGGATTGGTGCTGTTCTTTCACAAGAAGGCAAGCCTATTGCCTATTTTAGCGAAAAACTTAATGATGGCGATGGTCTACGTATGAGCAGGAGTATTATGCTGTCGTGCGATCTATTAAGCATTGGCAGCCATATCTTTATCAGCAGGAGTTTGTACTAAATACGGATCATCAGGCTCTTAAGTATATAAAGAGCCAAAAATATCTAAACAGGATGCATGCAAGGTGGGTTTCCTTTTTGGAACAATTCAATTTTGTGCTTCGTCATAAGGCGGGACACTTGAATAAAGTTGCAGATGCCCTGAGTAGACGTGCTGAAACATTGGTGACCATGCGCAATGATATTGTTGGTTTTGATCATCTGTGTTCTCTTTATGCTGATAATGATGATTTTAGTAAGATATGGGAAACTTGTTCACAAACAGGTTGTAGTGGAGATATGATCATTCAGGACAAGTTCTTGTTCTTTGGGAACATATTGTGTATTCCTCGTGGATCATTGCGCGAGCAGCTCATTCGAGAACTTCATGGCAGTACCTTGGGTGGACATTTGGGTCGAGATAAAACTATCACAGTGGTTGAGGATATGTACTATTGGCCCCAATTGAAGAGGGATGTCGGGCGATTCGTTAATAAGTGTTATACTTGCCAGATTGCCAAGGGTCATTCTCAAAATACTGGATTATACACTCCTCTATCTATTCCTACTGGTCCTTTGATAGATATTTCTATGGATTTTGTGTTGGGACTTCCCCGAACACAACGCAATTTCGATTCTGTTTTTGTGGTGGTTGACAGGTTCTCAAAGATGGCGCATTTCATCCCCTGCAAGAAGACTTCGGATGTTTCCCATGTGGCAAGCTTATTCTTTCGTGAAGTGGTCCGCTTGCATGGTGTGCCCAAAACGATCACCTCTGATCGTGACACCAAGTTCCTGAGTTATTTTTGGCGTACTTTATGGCGTTTATTTGGAATTGATTTGCAGTACAGTAGCTCTTTCCATCTGCAGACTGATGGTCAGACAGAAGTTGTCAATCGTACTATGGCTGATATTATTCGCTGTCTCTGTAGCGACATGCCCAAGCAGTGGGATCGCTATATCGCTCCTGCTGACTTCGCCTTCAACAACACAGTCAATCGTTCGACTGATAAGTCCCCTTTTGAAGTTATCCACGGGCGGACTCCACAGCATACTTTGGATTTGGTTCCCCTGCCAAAGATCCCCGGTTATAATGTCGCGGCAGAAAATCTCGCGACGAAAATTATGGAGGTTCAAGCTGATGTGGTGCGACAACTTGCTGCTTCAAATTCGAAATACAAGGATGCTGCTAACAAACGGCGTCGTTCCAAGATTTTTGAGGTTGGCGATGAAGTGATGGTTTTCCTACGCAAGGAGCGTTTTCCTGTGGGCACTTATAACAAGCTGAAGCAGAAAAAGATTGGTCCCTGTCGCATCCTGAAGAAGATCAATGACAATGCATATGTTGTTGATCTTCCCGCTGATCTAAACATATCTCCCACATTCAACGTGGCTGACCTATTCGATTATCATCCTCCAGATATTCCGCTTTATGCTGATGATAACTCGAAGGCGAGTTCTTCTGCAGAGGAGGGGAATGATGTAGAACAATTGGAATGCGATTATCTCGCCAAATTGGATCGTCAAAAGCCGGCGCGACTTCGCCGGTAATTTCGGATCTTGGGGCAAACGATCTCGGATCGGTCTCAAAATTGGTCGGTTGAAGCGAAACGCCCATCTGATTCAAAGTCATGGCTTCGCCGTGAGATACGATGGATTTCGGCATTTCGGGATCGTTTAGACCACTTTTTAGGCAGTTTTCTGTTTTAGGCAATTTAGAATATTCTGAAATTTTGTTATCTTTAATTCGAATTCTATTAGGATAAGATAAATATGATTTTGATATTGTTATCTTTAATTATTCTGATGCCTAAAGGAGCTCTATCTCTATATATAGGGCGTCCATTTTTTGTAATCGACATCTTATCATTATTATTCAATCAAATTCGTGCATTCTTTGGAATTGTTTTCCAAGATTCGCTTCTCTCTGCGTCACAAAGCCAACCTACAGCATGCCACATGATGCATGACAATACAGAATTGAAAGCGTAGACTTTCAAATATGACAGGAAAATGTTGATCCTCCCTCAAAGTATCAGCTCAAGGAGACAGACGGGGCCCACCTAAGTTGGAATATGTCCCTAAGTAGCTGTTGATCGGTGACAGCACAACCTTAGTCAGTCAGATTATGCAACAAGTGTCTAGAAGTCGGAATATAGGATTGAAATATGCAACAGATTAAGACATCAGAAGCAAAAACTTGAGTAGCCCCTCCATACTTTCCATATCCAAAGCCATAAATGAGTACAGATGTAATTAAAGCTCTACAAAGCATGCGTGCAGTGCTGTTCATGCAAATCTCAGGGATTCAATAATTATAATCGTGAGCCCTTCTGCAGCACAAATGCCCAATTTTCTCAACTTAATCATTTATGTTCGACTTTGGAGGTTCCTAAGACTCAAAATTAGCAAATAAACCACAATTGCTCATGCTAAGGTACGTCCTCCACTTCTCCTTTTTATGCTTGTCCATGCCCTGTTAGCCCCACACTTAACGTGGGATGGAACTATCTCACCCTAGAAACTAGAAAGCACGCCAATGTAGTTCCGGTTGACAGGAGCAGACATACGTGGTGCAGTCCATAAACTATCATGCAGAAACAATTAATATATAGAGGGAAAAGAAAGATCCTTATTTTCTCCTACATGAGCAAGATCCAGAGCTTACTTTTCCAATCATGATGATCTTCTGTGAGTTCTTCTCTACAACAATCTCCACTTGTATGAAATCTTTCGCATTTGGCCTGGTTTTGTAGCTCACCACATTTACCTTGAGTATTCAAAAGCCAAAAACCGAAGAGTAAATTATTATGTGAATCCCAACACTTTTACTCAAAACTAGAGAACGAGGGAAGGCAGAGGCAGAAAGCAGGAGATAAAGTTGAGACTGTATTATACCTGACTAGCATAAGGAACTTCATTGCGGTATTGCATGAAAATCTTCTCTCTAACTATTTCAGCCACAAAGAATCTTTCTGGATGCTCGCTAACAATGTCCTGAAAGAACCAAGGAAAACACAGTTAAACTCCTCAGCAGCAAGAAGCAACACTTTCCTAAAGCCTCGAGATATGTTCATATAGAACAACAATAGTTCTGCAAGATGGCAATTAGAAAGGAAGCGAGTCATTCTATCAAATAGGACCAGAATAATTAGTTTCAGTGATAAATAATATCGTACATTTCTGAGCTTTTACTCAAGAAGAGGAACAACATATACACCATGTCCCTCAACCTCCTATCATGTATCATAAGTTGCCATTCCGCCACTGCTAACTATTAAATATATGTTGTGAAAATCTTGGCCACTAGAATCTACCTAAGGACATGGCACAAGATAGGGCAAAAGTGCATATAGGCAGTCAAACCCACCAGAATATAATGAAAACCTTTGCTGTCATTTCCGGCCAAAAATTGCTCACTCAACCACATAATCAAGAAATGAAGAAACTACTGGATGGACATAATTACAGTTTCCGGCTGATCCTTCAACTACTTTATCTTAAGAGTTTCAGTCGAACTCATACTGATTGAGCTCTTTACCTAAAAAAATAAAATAAACTCATACTGATTGAGGACATTTGCTCAGAGATCTCCAACAGAAGCATCATATGAGAACCACTCTAATTCAGGTGTGGAGTTCGAAAACACATACTGATTATAAAATGAAGCCCCTTCTCGTCATTTTAGTCTACCAAAAATCATTTCGAGATTCACCATTTGCACGAAATGCTTTTAGCAAACAATACATATTGCATTTAACATAGGTGGGTGTGTATATATATATAATCAGTAGCAGTCTGCAGCAAAATGTATGGAAGAAGAAATCTGGTACATGCCTTGGGATAATAAGCTGGGCCCAGAGGAAGTTTGGATAAAATCCAGTCCTTAACATCTTCCACACCATGACCATATTTCGCGCTCACTGGTATAACATCATCCACGTCTGTAAATTTCTCATACCACTGCAAATATAGTCATTGATCTTCAGGAGACAAATCAGAGAAAACAACACGCGACATCTAGAAGACTATAAATTGATATAGGAAAATTGGCCTTGAGACTGACTATATGCTAGTATGAAATGACATGCATATGCAGAAATTTAACCTCATGAATGCAATCACAATCACCAATACACGACTGTTGAAAACTGATATTCCAAATGAGGTATAAGAGCTTCCAAGGCTCAAGGAAAAAATCTGAATCCCCAAAAAATTGAAAGCGGGAAAGCACAAGGTGCACAATCACATTGGCAAAGTAAATCAGTCGCCCCTTCTCCTTTCTTAAAATGTTTTTGACAGTGACAGCAGGATTCTGATCTAATGTAGGTCCACCCAGTCATGCCTGTAACTGTAAGAAATTCCAACCTGGAGCTTCTTTGCGATTTCACCAGGTTTGATCAGATCCTTCTTATTCATTACTAGCAGAGTTGGCACCTTATTTTTCAGGTCCCTGATACCTTCTAATACTTCGTCAATCTACATAAGCAAATTTCACATAAATCTGACGGAAACCAAGATATGCAAATCATTCTCTAGAACACATTCATACTTTCTCAGGTACTTTACATGCATCCACGAGAACTAGTACACAGTCCGCATTTATAGCAGCACTTCGAACATTACTCATCATCATGGAGTCCAATTTGTGCATCTTCTTCTCAATTACACCAGGAGTATCATAAAGTATCATCTGCAAGAATAGAATAGTTGAAGATTAGGAGGTAGGAGAGACACTTGCCATGGAGATACTGATCTACATCATTAATTCATATATTTGCAGTAGAACATGTTGCCATATTCACATCAAATGTCTTTGTACCTAAAATCTCTCAGATTCACAGTACTACCATAAGGTTGTTTAAAAAAATTTAGACATTTTCATAAGCATGGTCTGTCTGGGCATGAAAAAAGTATTCCCATTTGAGCGTCACCAAGGAAACAGAAAATGCGCGCTGGAGTAATTCTTAAGGGATCGAATTATGTCAAAAAACAAGAAAGAAAAATAAAGGAATCCAAACCTTTTACTGACAATTTCATCTCTACCGAGTGAAGGATTATAATCACTCAAGATTGATAAATGGGAGATTAAGCCTCACGTCATATGCACAATAAGAATGGATGATACAAGGAAGGGAATGCTCAAATGAAGGGGTTCCAAATCAATAAGCATATTAAGGGTACTCGGTGAATCTACACAAGACACTGCCAAGGAATAATTCAACCACAGAAATCCCATTGTAGATAGTCCATTGCATTAGACGTTACTAGGGTTCTCCCTTTATGCTGTCAAGCTATAGCATTAACTCTTAACATAACCACTTGCTGCTTCAGTCCTATCCAGGATCATAAACTAAGAAAATGTTACTCAAAACACAATGCTCTTCGTACCTGATACTGTGGACCTGAACATATACCAAGAACACGATGCCTCGTGGTTTGCGGCTTATCTGTAACTATTGACAACTTCTGGCCTATCATTTGATTCGCAAGTGTACTCTTCCCAACATTAGGCTTTCCTAAGACAGCCACATATCCTGCATTTGAGAGCTCATTGTATAAGAACAACTAACTAGCACCAGGGAAAGGCCAAGGAGAAACTATGGCAGGGAGTGGGGTTCCAGCACATGTCAATTGGACGTGGTGGAGGAACAAAACATGAGAGGCTGACATTTTCAACTTCAAATACTATCATGCCATCCAATCGTTTTCGTAAAATGTGACCACTTTTGCTCCACTACGTATTACACTACAAGAGGCACGGAATCATTCACCTTTGCCAGGTTACGTTCTAATGCTCCACAGTTTGATACCAGGAGAAATTCCTGCAATTAATCAAACCCACATCTGTTTCACTACTCGCCTAAGCAAAACCTCACAACGCCGCCAGAAGCCTACTTTGCAAGGCATTTTCAGGATAGGGGACACATTTCCGGAGAACTTCCACCAGGATGCAATTATATAATCTACTCGATCAAGTTTAATCCAATTCAGCTACGAAAATAGAATAACCACACGCCTTCAACCATTCATCCAAATATTCAGGAGACAAAGAAATACAAGGCACAAACCACTGAACGAAGCTCGATATGCAACTTCACATTCAACACCCCCTCTGAATGAATACACAAGACACATACCGCTTCTATGATCCGGGTTAGAAGCATAACCGAGCTCCTCCATCTCGTAATCATCGACAACCGCCGGGCTCCGGTCCGGCTTCACGCTCAACGACAGATACAGAGACTCCTCGTCGTCGTCGTCCGAAGCGTAGGAGCTGGATTCTCCCCGGCCTTCCTTGCCGCCGTTCTCTCGCTCGTCAATCCAGAACCGCCGGCGCCGATCCAGAGAGGCGCGCCGGCCGTTCCCTCCCTCGTCGCCGGCTGTTTTCCCGGTTCGGAACCGGCATCCGGTTCGCGGAATCGCGGAGGTGCTCCTGCGAAGAGGGAAGAGAGAGTTGCCGGCGGAGGCGAAGTAGGAGTAAGGAGAGAGAGTTGCGTTGGAGAGAGGGTGCATAGACAGCTCCATCACCGGAGCTCCGGCCAGTGCTAGTCGATCGTCGGTCTACTCATTTTCCGAGCAATTATACTTCTCTCTCGCGGAGTTTCTGTTCTGACTGGATAATGTGCCCGCTGCTTTCTTGTTCGTTATCCTTTTTCTTCGAAAACGCACTCCATCTTAAGGCCAGAACGCACCGTTTTGAAGCCGGGCAAGGGACAGTGTGCTTGTGCTCTCAAGTCTCAAGCAACAACTAATTTTTTCCACGCAAGAAAAACATTATTTTTTTTTTTTTGCAGCGACAGCGATTTTTTTTTTTTTTTGGGGGTCAAAACAGCGGCAGTGATTGCCTAGAGATTTAAATAATAAAATATATATTTTTTTAGAAAACCTAAATTGGTACGTGCCACTATGGCACTTTCCCCAAATCAATCTTTGGAGCACAAAAAATGTCAAAACGAGAGCCTCCAACCAAATTTACCTCAAACTAATCTTCGTACCAAATGCTAAATCATTAATCAGCCCAAGCATACCAATTTGAAATTCGCTGTGTACAATGTACATCACTGCTACTGTTTTGAAAGCATCACACCCCACATTCAATACTTATTTCTTGCGAAACACAATAAACATCAATCTAATCATAAAACTCGTTGAAACAAAGTATTCCTAAGATGTCTTCTGCCTCAAAATCACCATCCACAGGCTGAAAAATACCTTCTTCTTTTTTTGCCTCCTCCAAAGGCCGCAACTTGATCTTCGAAGACGAAAACCCGCAAATCGGGAACCAGATGCCGGGAAGAGGTAAAGCAAAACAATCAATGCATTTCCAACAAATATACAAACTCGGTATATCAACCTCTGGATTAGCTGCAACATCGCAGCTTGGCGTATTATTTTGTCGGAACTAATACTGCGCAGCGTGCAATGCACACATTTACAAGGAGAAACATGAAAATTTTAACGAAGCAGCACTGGCCCTTTCTTATTCTCTCCCTCTAACGACAGAGCCCATCTTAGTAGACTCTGGAGGAAGAATGCCTCACTCGGCATCATTGCTGCTTCCGCTCGCCTGATTATCATCGCTGGGCAATCCGTCACCTGTCTGGAGGTATGACCATGCTAATGCCGAAGCACCGAGCGATAAGGCAACAGCTATTGAACCCCACACCCATCTCTGCCTCCTCTTCCTCCGCTGCCTTAGTCGTCTAGCAGCCTCTGCAAAGACAAACAATAGGAAAAGTCAAAACTTGAGAGACTTTGCATGACAAACAACCCAATGAAAGAGAACTTCAAAAGAGAATATATTTTATCTTTGGAGTACAAACCCAAACCCATGTTGGCTTTAATACAAAGGACAATGACAACAAGTGGCCAAGATACCTCGGAATCTTGACAAGAACGTTGTCAAAGCATGGATAGGAAACTTGTAAGGGTGGCAAGGTGGCCAGCCCCCAAAAAAAAAATTGTCTCCAAGTACAAGGGAGGTTTTAATATCACAAATAGGTGGACTAAGTATTAACTACCGTATATGCAACCAAATACAGCCACTATTCAAAGTGAAACTAACTCGTAGTGGGAAGAAAATATGAAGATTTTTGTTTTTTTCTATGAGAAATATAAATCCTCAGAAATAGACCCAAATGCTGTAATCAGGGGAGGATAGCAGAAATAAACAAAAAAAGGACTGGGCGTTTCAACTGGTGTGACTAGATACCGGTACCTGTCAGACCATTTAAGGTTGAACCGGATTAGACTAGTCTGGTTAAGCAACACTTGTCATGATTTTCCAAAGTAATCATGTCAACCCTAATACTAAGCAGAGCTCATAAGATCGCCTTTTCTTGTACTAGTATGAATTATGTTGGTTCTACAGCTACAGAAAATAAACCGCTATTCTCTTCTTCCAGATTTCAATTAAATTTGTAGCGATTTCATCATTAAGTCCATGTTTATTCCTACCCAATTGGTAGACCTGTCAAACGGGTGGGTCGGGTGGGGTTTGGGTCGGGTCATAAATGGTCCGACCCAAATTGACCCATTAACCCGTTCACGACCCATTTATTTGCAATACAAGTTTATTGACCCATACCCGACCCAACCCGTACCCAACCCATACCCGACCTGGCCCATATAACTAATACCCTTTCATGGAACAAGAGCTCAACAATTCGGTCCTCACACTGGACTCCCAGTGAAGTTTCCGACCAACGGCTTCGACGCAACGATCGAGGGGGGCGATCTTATGGCTGGCCAAACTCAATGGTTGAACTCTACGCCCTCTTCTTTAAAAGCACGTTCATTACATCTTTTGTGTGTAGCTTTGGCAATGGAATGATCACGGGAAGATCTCCTTCCGGTTCGCAACAGCGAGATGGGTGTCGGTTTTCCATGTGGAATGACCCAGAAGTTCAGCAAAACAGAGAGCCAACGCAGCAAGACTGAAGCTTTGGAAACAGAGAGCTAAAGCAGCAGAACTGAAGTTCTGAAGATGATGTTGTAGCCCTTGTTACATGTGCAGACTTATCCCCACACTAGACCAGAAAGGAAAGCAAGAAAGCTCTATCGGCCATCTCCACCGTGAATCTCTCTCTCTCTCTCTCTCTACGCCAGAAAAACAGAGCAAGGTAAAGTCAGATTCCATGGGATAAGGTCTGGAGGTAGGTTGGAGGCAGAGAAGACGGTCGCCAACGAGAAAGAAAAAGCGAAGATGGGAGAAGACAGTTTTAACCTAGTGGGTTAGAGATGGGTTCTAAATTGAACCCATTTAGACCCATTTATTTTAAGCTTTAAATTTTAAAACCCATTAAGAATGGGCTTTCCAAATATTAAGTGACCCATATATGACCCGTTTATTCTCTAAATGGGTCATATATGGATTGTAGACCCATTTTGACAGGTCTACCAATTGGTAATGACTATGCTTCTGCCAGTGTGCCACTCAAATTTATCACACTCCAAAGCCCAACTGTGGATTCACTCAATCAAGTTTATCAGCATCTTTTTTTTTTCTCGCAAGAAAATGTATAGCGGTGCCACCTGCAAGCCTAATCCGAAATCTAACATGTACACTAAGGCAAACAAAGCAATTCAGTATTCTACCACAATGAGCAGGAGAAGGATATAAAAGTGTGTGAAAGATAAATTGTAACGAAAATAAATTGACCATGAAGGATGCTTGAAACAGAGAGGTCAAATGAGCTATGTATCCTGCAGGTTACTGACTTGGCTAAAGAGTTCAGCACAAAAAGGCTAGGTTCAGAAACTCACCAACAGCTTCTTGGTTCCTCTGAGACATCTCATGATTCACAGCCTCATAATAGTGCAGTCGATCCCACAATCGTGCAATCTCAAAGTTCTTAGCCTCCAGGTGAGCCTCCATTTCCGTCTCTGCTTCAGCCTTGGCCATGCCCCTCCCAATTGCTTCGGCAACAAAACGAGCAAGTTGAACTTGCTGATTCAGCTGTTCTGCAGCCTCCGCATTTAATTGGTCAGATTCCAAAGTCAGATCTGCAGGTATGGTAAGACCAGCCAGCGATAGCTGTTCCCGTATCCTCTGCCAATTGCTTTGCATATTGCTCACGGTTTCTTCTGCTTGCTTCCGCTTCTCAATCTCCATTAATAAACTCAATCTGATCTCTCGCAGCTCCTCCTCAAGATTACGCAGAGAAGATTGTGCCCCACCCTCAGAGGATAGTTCTGTCGGATGCACATAAGCCTTTCTTAACCAATGAAAATTTCAGGAAACAGGGATCTTCAAATATGGTCATTGTGCAAAAAATAATTATAGAGAAACCCCCAACTTAGAAATGCTATGGTTACTGATCTGATTCTTAGACATCAACATAATATGTAAAACCCTCTCCCCCTCTCTTCCTCTTTTTCCTCCTGGAGAGAGAGAGAGAGATTATAAACATTCTCATGTACCCATAAAAGACTCTCACGTTATCACAGTCAAATTAATCCTTTACTGTAGTTAAAAACAAAACGCTTGTCTAAAATGTCCAAACAACGAGAACGAGATTCCAGAAATTAAATGAAACGTGCAATAGGAAAACACAGGATCTTACATACCTTCCCATGCATCAAAGAACTCTCCCATAGGCGTGGAGAACTTTGCAGAACGTTCGGCGGTGCCATTATCCTCTCCATCGGTGTTACTAGCATAACTCATTGATTCCTGAGGATCATAAAAATCTTCACTGTCGACCTCTCTTTCAGGAGTAAATGGAACAGGAACAAGCGTGTCAGTTTCTTCCACAAAGCCATTATTCAAATGGCTAGTCCCAACTTCCAAAGCACTATTTGAAGGTCTGTCACTGTTTCCAACATCACAACCATCCATGCCACTCACATGCTCATCTTCAACAGGATTAAATATCGTAAATGTAACAGGGACGTCCCCCACAGAAGCAACCTCCTCACTTTGTGCTTCAGTTACAGTAGAATTGGTGTTTGCTTCGTCCATGCTCTTCTTTCCAGAGGGAACATCATCCTCGGATAAGCTCTTCACAAGACGTGGGCCGCGTCTCTTGTGATTGATGACGTAGGGGGATGGAGGATATGAGGACGGTGAATCTGGAACAGGGGTAGTCTCTGGAGTCGCATAAAGTGCCGGAGTCATTTGAGGCCGCTGAACTTTCCTCTCCATGACTGAGGCACTTTTCCTCCTCTCTAACTTTGCATTAGGCACTGGCTCAGGCTTAGGAGGCTTCAACTTAGGAACAGGCATGTGGTTATCAACAGATTTGTCGGCGGATCTGGGTGTTCTGGGTTCCAATAGCCTATACAAAGCTATTGCAGAAAAAATTGGCATGGCTCTGGGAAACAAGACATGAAATAACTTTTTCAGAGAGTGCAAAACATACAAAAGACATAAAAACGCCTGCCCGTATGAAATTTTTTAAGGAACAAATAAACCTTCTTCCTCAAGACGCATACAAAAGGGATAAGCGATTCAACAAGTGCTCTCCAGAGAAATATTCAAGCTTCGTAATTGCACAGATAATCAATAAACCTAGTAAGAAATACAGATTTCCAAACCACTTTGCTCAAATTCAACAGGACAAGCTACATCCATATGCCCAAAAAAGATGGGAAACCCATTCGACTCGAGCGAACGAAAAACGGCCATAAATGAACCCAAGTCGAGAATTCAAGCTCACAGGGAAGATGAAAGAACCAATTAACCAAGGATAAACAAACATCTTCAAGGCCTTCAAACCGTTCGGCCGACTGCATAAGCCCGACTCGCCAACCCAATAACACAAGACTCTCATCAACCCCTTAAGCAACTCAAGTCTAGCAACGAAAAGCACGAAAAACAACGAGACGGTCGTCATTCGCCCGAGGAGAGAGGAGACAAAGAAAGAAAACATTCAATCTCGATCCAGAGAGCGAACATTCCTCCTACGCCTCCAAACTTGTTGGGCGCACCTATCCAACGACGAGGGCTGCCTCGAATCCGAGCAGCAGCAGGCAGCAGCGACGACGACGACGACGACGACGACGACGACACAAAAGCAACAAACCCAGATGCGACAAAAAGCCTAACCTGGAGGCGGCGATCTCGGAGAAAAACCCTAGCTGGCGGCGGAGGGAGGGAGGGAGGGAGGGGGTCAGAGCGAGGGGGGAGGGAGAGCCGAAACACGTAGGCGCGAAGAAGAATCCATTCCCATCAGCGGGATTCCAACAAAATATAAATATATCTTCTCCTTCTTCCTTCTTTAAATATAAAGGAGGAGGAGGTCTGACTCTTTCGGGGGAGTCCCGCTGTCCCTCTCGGCTCGACCCCTTCCTCAAGTCTCTCCCTCTCTCGCGATGACCGCCTCTCTCCTCCTCCTCCTCCTTCCCCCCTTCCCCTTCCCCCACGCCAAGCTATTCAAACGCCACGCGATCTTTCTTTCCTCTTTTATTATTATTTTTTTTTCTGCTTTTTTTTTATTATTAGGGTTGAAATTCTCTATTTTATTTCGCCAGCCAGTTGAATTGCTGCTCCCCCTCTCCCTCCCTCCCTCCCTCCCTCCGGGTGAGCAGAAAAATCACGATCCAACCAAATCGGATCGGACTGTACCCAATCGGTTGATTTTGGATGATTTTTAGCGGATACAGTTCGATTCTCGATTTTAATTTTCAAGAATCGATTTTATCGATTCGATTTACGGATTTAAAGGCGAACCATCCAACCGGTCCCTTATATAATCTGAATATGTATTATTTTAATGAGACTATTCCTCTCAAAACCCACCTAATCCTTAAACAACAAAAACAGAAGCAGCCCATATCCAGGAAAACCCTATCTATGTCCAACGATACCCTTCTGTTTGCTCCCACGATCTAGTTACATGTGTAGTTTCACTGTTGGAATTCAGCATTTTCACTTGGTGGTCCATATGCTCGACTTGTAATTTTATGAAGGTAAACGAGC
Organism: Rhodomyrtus psidioides; assembly: GCA_021437785.1. Classification (NCBI taxonomy): domain Eukaryota; kingdom Viridiplantae; phylum Streptophyta; class Magnoliopsida; order Myrtales; family Myrtaceae; genus Rhodomyrtus; species Rhodomyrtus psidioides. The sequence continues at coordinate 2,409,351 of JAILYB010000040.1, read as the reverse complement.
TCACTTTGGACATGATTGTTGGGCCTATGAACTGACACGAAAAGCTCTCTGCATTGACGCATGCCTGCTTGTTATATTTGCCAGGTCCCTTCCTGGCTAGGTTTCTTGTGGCGTAGTAACTTTTTGAATCACCATTCATGGTTGACCCTTTTCCCTGTATTTGTAGCTTGGCATGTTGCTGCTCATTTTAATCAGTTGCTAGCTCTGGAACAAGACGAATCTGTTTCCTCGCCTATTTTCTTTTTTCTTTTTTGCTCAGTAGAAACGCAACCGGAATCCAATCAAAAATCGGACCGAACCAATGGTTCGGTTGGTTCACGGTTCATAAAAGAAGCGATTGGTTCACGGTTCGCGTTTTGTCAAATCGGTCTCTAGCGGATGGTTCTCGGTTTTAGGGTAAAACCACCCATCCTGTGAACCGATCACCCCTACCTCCCATCTATCACGTCCCGTTCAGACCTCTGGACGACTACCCTCCATAGAAAAGACGAAACTGCCCTTGGATTTTTTTAATTCAACACTTTGAGTTCCAAAGGCCCCCGCTCGGCTGGTGCCTCCTTGAGTTGCCGCCTCGAGTGACTCTGTTTTGCTTCGGGTGCCAACTTATATTAGTTATTTTATCAAATCCAACCGACTTCGAGTCACTCTAGCCGGACACGAGAAAGTTCCTAAGCCATCACTTCCCCCTCTTTAATTTAATAATACACGAGACGAAAGGTGCAAAGTTAAGATGTACGGACCCATAATGCATGTCGTCGTTCTTCTTAAGTAAATGCCAAAAAAGAAAAATGATTTTGCGGCTGTATAATAGAAACTAAAATAACGTTATTACGAATTCACACGACAAAAGAGTTTGTATATTAACACTTCTTCTTCTCCATTTCTCTGCCATAAGTCAATCTGGCAAAGAAATCTATTTGATAAAAACTCTTTTTAACTTCTGATTGAGTTTTTGGCCAACTTTGAGAAGTAGAAAATTTTTACTTCTCGACTCCATAATCACTTATTCGACCGGTTCGCCACCCCCCGCCGCCCGCCGACGTCGAAGATTTTGTTAATAATGTTTAAAAAATATAAATTTTCGACTGTTACTAAATAAATTTATCTACTTCTACTTTTGAGGAGAAGTTGAGAAATCAACTTTTGATTGAGAAGTGTTACCATGCGCGCCCTTAGAATAGGATCACTTTAAGTTGCGAGATTCTTAAAAAAAAAAAAGAAGTACATATTAATACTCAGTATTCGAATTCCTATGAGAAATCAAAAAGTACGTTATTTGCATTTCAGTGAGGAGTTTTTCCGCAATCTTTTTTATATCGCCCGGTGAGGGGACAATATGGACTTTTCACAAAGCGGGAGTGCGCGGCAACATGGGAAACCTATTGAAGGAGGGAGGGGCCCGCGTGGAAGCAGCGAAAAAGAGGATCTCGTGAAACCTGACGAAACGGCGTCGCTTCGGTGATTCCAGAATTGCGGATTTTTCGATTCGGCTTTTTTTGGGCAATTTTCCAAATTAATGTTTTTTTAAAAAAAAATTACCAAAATAATAGCAAAATAAAAGTATATACCAAATTGGGTGCCAATCGGCGGTTGGGCCGCCGATTGGCACCCAATTTCGCAGTTGGGCCGCAATCGGCGGCCCAACCGCCGATTGGGGCCCCAACCCATTTTTTTTTTAATTTTAATTATTTAATTTATATTACTTTTTATAAAAGTAATTATTAAATAATAAATTATATTAAAATTACGTAAATTACATGGGAAAAAAAATAAGCACTACATAATTCATATTCCACCATTAAAATTTACTTTTAATTTATATTTTGTATAAAAGTTTCAATTAAATAATAAATTATGTTAAAATTACATAAATTACGTGGGAAAAAAAACAAACACTGCATAATTCATTTTCCACCATTAATTAAAATTTACTTTTAATTTATATTTTTTTTTATGAAAGTTTCAATTAAATAATAAATTATTTAAAATTACGTAAATTACATGGGAAAAAAAACAAGCACTCAATAATTCATATTTCACCATTAAAATTTACTTTTAATTTATATTTTTTTTTATAAAAGCTGCAATTAAATAATAAATTATATTAAAATGATATAAAATTTGAGAAAAAAAAAGAACAAGCACTACATAATTCATATTTCACCATTAAAATATACTTTTAATTTATATTTTGTATATTATCAATTACATAATAAATTTTATTGAAATTACGTAACTTTGAGGAAAAAAAGACAAGCACCACATAATTCATATTCCACCATTAAAATTTACTTTTAATTTATATTTTTTTGTTATAAAAGTTTCAATTAAATAATAAATTATGTTAAAATTACATAAATTACGTGATAATTTTAACATTTTTTATTATTTAATTGAAACTTTTATAAAAAAAAAATATAAATTAAAAGTAAATTTTAATGGTGGAATATGAATTATGTGGTGCTTGTCTTTTTTCCCTCAAAGTTACGTACTTTCAATAACATTTATTATGTATTTCATAATATACAAAATATAAATTAAAAGTATATTTTAATGGTGAAATATGAATTATGTAGTGCTTGTTCTTTTTTTCTCAAATTTTATATCATTTTAATATAATTTATTATTTAATTGAAGCTTTTATAAAAAAAATTATAAATTAAAAGTAAATTTTAATGGTGGAAAATGAATTATGCAGTGTTTTTTTCCCACGTAATCTATGTAATTTTAACATAATTTATTATTTAATTAAAACTTTTATAAAAAAAATATAAATTAAAAGTAAATTTTAATGGTGGAATATGAATTATGTGGTGATTGTCTTTTTTCCCTCAAAGTTACGTAATTTCAATAAAATTTATTATGTAATTGATAATATACAAAATATAAATTAAAAGTATATTTTAATGGTGAAATATGAATTATGTAGTGCTTGTTCTTTTTTTTTCTCAAATTTTATATCATTTTAATATAATTTATTATTTAATTGCAGCTTTTATAAAAAAAAAATATAAATTAAAAGTAAATTTTAATGGTGGATTATGAATTATTGAGTGCTTGTTTTTTTTTCCCATGTAATTTACGTAATTGTAAATAATTTATTATTTAATTGAAACTTTTATAAAAAAATATAAATTAAAAGTAATTTTTAATGGTGGAAAATGAATTATGCAGTGTTTGTTTTTTTTCCCACGTAATTTATGTAATTTTAACATAATTTATTATTTAATTGAAACTTTAATACAAAATATAAATTAAAAGTAAATTTTAATGGTGGAATATGAATTATGTAGTGCTTATTTTTTTTTCCCATGTAATTTACGTAATTTTAATATAATTTATTATTTAATAATTACTTTTATAAAAAGTAATATAAATTAAATAATTAAAATTAAAAAAAATGGGTTGGGGCCCCAATCGGCGGTTGGGCCGCCGATTGGGGCCCGAATGGCAACGTTGGGCCGCCGATTGGGGCCCCAGTTGGGGCCCCAATCGGCGGCCCAAGTGCCGATTGAGGCTCCCAATCGGCGGTTGGGCCGCCGATTGCGGCCCAACTGCGAAATTGGGTGCCAATCGGCGGCCCAACCGCCGATTGGCACCCAATTTGGTATATACTTTTATTTTGTTATTATTTTGGTATTTTTTTTTTAAAAAAACATTAATTTGGAAAATTACCCGCTTTTTTTGCCCTCGGTCAAAGAGGTGAGGAGAGGAGAATCTTTTCCCACGCTTCCCCTTCCCTTGGGAAGCTTCCCCACCTCGAAAAGTTCCGACGTGACCGTAGCCCCACGCCCCGCTGGGCCCCACTCTGATGCCATGCCTGGCAGTGGCACTCTCTCGACGGTCGTCCTTCCCCTTCCCCTATCTTTCTTTTCACGCGACGGCGGCCCTAGGGTTTCGCACCTAACCAAACATGAATTGATTTAACTTCAATTGCAATTCTTTGTGTGGATATACATGAATTTCTGCTCGGGCCTGAGTATTCTCCTTTTTCAGTTTTCGATTGGGCTTGGGTTGCGCATGACAACACTTCTCCATCAATAAGTTGATTTCTCTCTACTTCTCATCAAAAGCAGAAATTCCAAAATACCTCAGGGGTCACGTGATACTCGCATGGAGAAGCAACGATCAGCTACGGTTTGCAAGCAGGATAAAAGATAAGTTGCAGATCTACCACGTGTAAAAGGTGATTTTGACGGTATTTACCTCAAAAGCCAAGGGAAAAGGTGCGCGAAAGAGGATAAGGCAAACAGTTGTCATCGAAAGAGAACGTGCTTGGAGCCCAAGACAATAGCAGCTTCGACGGTTACCATAACAAGCCTAGTCATCGAAGAGAACGCGCTTGGGGCCCAAGGCAGCAGATGATCGACGGTTACCAGGCTACGCCTATAAATACCAACAGGTATCCAACAGCAAGCCCCCCGACAACACACAACAAACAAGTCTTTATCTTATTAAGGCAAAATTTCAAAAAAGGACCCCAAGTCCATTTGTTTTTTTCAAAAAAGTCCTATTCATCTTCTTCGCGTCTTTTTCATGGGTCGTTGCCCACCGCCACCGCCACCGCCAAGGTGGGAACAACAAGGAGCTGCATATGTTCGTGTGAAGCTCGAGTGCGTCACCGGTGTCCGAAGGCAACTTGAGGCATGAGTCGCAAGTGATCCCAAACGAAGACGACCTTGAAATACCTCGCCAAATCATCAATGTATCAAGAACAATAACAAAGAACATAGCTTTCCATCCAGAAAATGAAAATGAAGAGATTTTATTCACCATGATCAGCTTCACTCGCTCCTTGTTCACTGTAGAACTTCACCGTTGAATACCTCAAATAACACCCCGTGTTCAATCCGCTCCCGTCTCTACTCGGCAAGCACCTTCGGACAGCCATTTTCGCCTTCTCCAAGCAAACACCGCATCCCTCGCTGCTGATGCTCTCCCTGCACTTCCCAACATGTACACCCCTCCTGCTTCTGCCACTCCAAACTCTCCGTCGTCTCCGCCCACGGCCCAAGTCGCGTTGCCAATGGCGAACCCGACAATCGCAGCGAAGCCCTCCCTAGCGAGCTTGTCGACGAGGCCGCGGTCGGAGCTACAGTTCACGGGGTTGTAGCCGTGGTCAACGGGTTCGGTGAAGAAGTCATGGCGGAGGAAGCAGCCATCGAAGTAGATGCGGGCGGCGAGGGAGGGGAGACAGCGGGGGAGCTTGGTGCGGCTGGCGATGAAACAGAGGAGGCAATCGATCTGGGAGAAGTCGCGGTGGCACTGGGAGAGGCTGTAGATGTCGGCACCGGAGGAGGAGTTGGTGACGCGGGTGGCGAAGTGGCGAGTGGTCATGAGCCTTGTCTGAACCGGAACTGCCATACGGAGAAGATAAATAGGAGGGGTGGGGAGGAGGAAAAAGGAAAAACAAAGAAAAGACTAAAAGACAAAGTTGCTCTTCGAGTAGGCCATTTTTTGAAACAATTTGAGCACTTAGAGCCCTTTTTTGAAACAAGGTTCACTCTGGGCCCTTTTTTAAAAAAACAAAGAGACTTCGGGCCCTTTTTGAAATTTTCCCTCTTATCAATTAGCTCTTAGTCTAGTTGTAGTTTCAAATTCCCGTCGTCGATTCGATTCCAACGTGTTTCATATCTAGAGTTAAGTGTCGTCGATTCAATTTCGACATTTACTCGCCCAGTTCAGTGCCGTCGATTAAATTTCGGTATTGCATTGGTTCATTGTTCACCCGTCCAGTACCATTAATTAAATTCCAGTGCTGTGTCTTACATTTTCACCCATCCGAAGCTATCGATTAAATTCCGACATCGTGTCCTACATTGAGGGTCAGCACCGTCGATTCAATTTCGGTGCCGTACCTAGGTTTACAATTTCATCGAAGCAGTTCAACAAGTTTCATCGAATTTCATCTCTATAGGTCTGGTCGAAATCTTGTACAAAGCTGTCGAAAGACACGCTCTTATCAATAAGAATTCTGCATTTGACACTCTTTGTCCAAAATCTGTACGGAGCCCTTCTTCTTAACGAACTGCTAACGTTCGATAAAAGGATTTTCCTGCATCGACAACCCTTTTGAGCTTCAACCTTTTGGGCCAATCCCTGAGAAGATTAAGCGGGCCTGATCGAGGGAAAATTTTGCGACAACACTCCTGCTCTAGATTGACTTTTGATCAGAGAAATTTATTTGGTAAAAATTAAAAATTTCTATTTTTGAAACATTATTAACAAAATCTTTTACGGCGGCGGCGGCGGTGGTCGGCGAAGGCAAGAAGTAAATTTTTTTGAAATTGGCCAAAATTCTTGCAAGAAGTTGAAAATCCTACCATAAGTCAATCTTTTTATCAAACGAAATTTTACTTCGGCAAGATTTTTATCAAACGAATTTTTATATAAGCTATTATTTTTTCTAAAATAATAGCTTATATATGTCGAAATAATTAGTCAATCAAAAAATATTCATTATCAACAATAATTTATGTATAGACATATGCATGGAGGATGTAATTATTTTTTATTTATTCATATTTGTAAGCGATCAGTTTTCCAAATAATTCTTTCTTCTTGGCGAAGCGAATGGGCCCTAAACATGGTTTACATACTTGATTCAAGCTTCAATGTTCGTTTCCGTAGCATGGTACCGGCAGAGTAATTGCTATCTCAGTCGTTTCCCTTTCGGCAATTTCTCTCTTGTCCTTTTCTTGATTCGGCATGCTCTTGTAGTTTTACCAACTGCCGATCGAGAAACTTCCATCTTAGATGATAACCTCACGTGTCTAATTAAAGTGAGAATCTTATGAAATTCTTTTTTTTTTATCACAGCATTTTGAAATTTCTATCGAATTGATGAGGGAATTTAAGGTTGTTCCCTTGAGGATCAATGTTTTTTTGTCCTTTTTGTCATAGATGGTTTTCATTCTAGGATTTAGATCATCAAATTTGATGGAATTCATATGCGGTTTATATACAATCCCTCATTTTCAATGGTCCAAATTTCATCTAGTGTATTTTGTAATTTTTTTTTCTATACTACTGAGAAAGATCCGTGTCACAAGATATGTCGAAGAAAATCAACGAGAATCAAGACAATTTGAACTCTAAGACGATTTGGAGAGCGATCGAGATTCCTCCGCAGCCCCACGCTTGAGCAGAAAGTGCTCGAATGGCGTTCAAAAGAGGCGACAAATCGGGGAATCTAGGTGCAATGGAAATTAAAGTGCATTGTAATCGAGACATACACGACGATTGGTGTAGAATGACTGATGTCCACGTTAGAGATTTCAAACCAAAATTGGCCGGATGGACTCTATTGAGGCAAATGCAAAAGGTTTATGACTAAATTGATTCAATTGAAATATTGAGAAGTGAATTGATACTAATGATATGGGGTTCATATTTTTTGGGTACTTCCACCCTTATAATACCTTCGGTTCTTCAAGATGACGACCATGGAGTCCTCATTTTCCATTCAACTTCTTTTCTTAAGTTCACTAGTCACGTGTTCATGACTTTCTTGAACTTTGGCCTAATGTCCAATGTTATCTCCGACCTTCAATTTATTAAATATGATCTATGAACTTTAGTCCAAAGTGTAGTGTTGTCCCTAAACTTTTAATTTATTCAATATAGCCTCTAATTTTTTTGTACATGTTAAATTTAATCCCTAAACTATATGAGAATATCCAACGTTATCTTTCTATTGATTCAAGTTCAATAACACTGGTGAACATTTCCATATAATTAATGGACTAAATTGAACACGTAATAAAAGTTAAGGGACTATATTTAACAAATCAAAAGTTTGGAGATGAAACTGCACATTAGGCTAAATTAAGAGAATATATTGCACAAATTGAAAGTTCACAGATGACGTTGTAGATTGGATCAAAGTTTAGAAATAATTTATGCCATTTTCCATTCTCATTTCATCTCCTGATCCAGAATGATGGAAAGCTCAGATGCGTGGATTCATTGCTTGCAAATTCAACACTAAATGTAATACCCCACATGCCTTTACTAAACCTTTTGATTTTCAATGCTATGGTCCAACTCATCTGCTGAAATTCAATTAAATTAAGGGTTAATATCGCGGAAAATCTCAAACTGGTACATCTATGATAAATTTACCCCAAACTCTTTTTTTACCACCAAAAACCCCAAACTGGTACCCTTGTGATAAATTTACCATAAATTATTTTTTGACCAATAAAAGCCTTAAACTGGTACAACTGTGACAAATTTACCCTAAACTAATATTGTTACCAAAAAAATCTCAAACTAGTACATATATGACAAATTTACCCTTTGTTAGTTTTCGTTAAATTGAGTTAATACCATGAAAAATTCTAAATTGATGTATCTGTAGCAAACATAGGGTAACATATATACCCGATAATTACTACGTGTCATCCAACTCAGTAATTTGATGGTAAAATTTAACGAAAACTAACGAAGGGTAAGTTTGTCACGGTTGTACTGGTTTGGGGTAAATTTGTCACAGGTGTACCAGTTTGGGGTTTTTCATGGTCAAAAAAATAATTTGGGTAAATTTGTCACAGATGTACCAGTTTGAGATTTTTAGCGGTATTAACCCTTAAATTAACCAGCTCGTGATTAAAGTGGAGGAAGGGGGAAAAAAAAAGGATGAAGGCATGACTTTTTGGGTGGGTTGAAAAGGTCGAATGGCCATTTCTGATGTCATGGGACGCACTTGAATGTTGCCGTGTATTTATGGTATTGTGACCGATCGTAATTTTTTCTATGTTTTCCATAATTTGTATACCATATATAGTAACACATGAAAAATTAAAGAAGTTATGATCGGCGGACGAGATTTATTATCTTATTTTTCAATTATCGGTCCCATAAGGTGGTGCGGACCCCGTTTCCGAATAATCCTTAAAGACATCCAATTGTCAAAGATGTACCTGCCGAAGTAGACAAAGAGGCTAGAAAATTCTGGAACACCGGATAAACATCTGCCACTACCATGCACCATCTAAAGTTGACTTTTGAACAGTCAATAAGTGGTTTCAGTAACGCAAGCAAAAACCATTCTAAAAAGCAAGAGAACCAACAACTTGAATTTCGATAGGATTATACGGACATAGTACTGAGCTAGAATTTAATCGATGACGAGGTCCGAGAAGCACAAACTTCACAACAGGACCAACGTAAACAAAGTATGAGGTAATTAAATCGACGAAGGAGCTTGAATACGTCATGGTATCAAGGCGAAATTTGATCGATGACGTAACACCTGGGGGTAAAGGATACATGTCGGATTCCAATCGACGACGTGAACCTGAAAGCCACAATTGAGAAACATGATGAAATTTAATCGATGACTCGAGTCGGGAAAATAAAAGTACAGTGCAAATAAGCAACATGGTTGCGGTTGTTCTCTCGAGCTGTTGTTTCCTATGAAAATGCGTAGTAACTGCTCTATGGTCTGGCCTCCAAGTGGTCGTCTCTTTGTTCTTTGTTTCCGAAAATCTTTGCTCATTGGCAACCATGTCGATTATCATTAGCCACTCATTATCGTGCATCGGCAAGGCAACCGATTGGTAATTTCCTTCGATATGTTTCATCGGTGTCAGCATGAATCATCGATCTTCGCTAATACCAATGGCTAAGGGTCTAATATAATACACAAAAAAAAAACAATAACAAAACTCCTCTCCAACTTTAACATTTGTGGCAATTATATTCAAATTTTTATCTCATAAAAAACCTCCGGCTTTTTATTTTTGATCCAATTCTACCCGTCTAATATATATAAAATCAACTGTAGCATCTGTCCCAATTATATCCGAAACTTTTTTTGTCTCGTAAAAACCCTTAAACTTTTACTTTTATCTCAATTCTATCACCGTCAGCCTTCCGTCCATAATCACCGTCAGTTAATCTTAAGGGGCTCGAATTTTCTTGCCGAGCTTGCCGACCAATGAATTTTCGAAATTTAAAAACATTAAGTTTCAAATACGATGAGATTTTAGATTATTCTTCCAAATATCTCCATATCTAGTCATTCTTTGGGCTGTTGAGTGCTGAAGAGAATATGAAACATACATGTTGTCTTGAGTGACTTTGTTTCTCTCGACAATATGTAGAGGAAGCAAATAACATAAGAGAATTTTGAGGATTTTTTTACTTGTTAGTTTTGCTGAGGTCTAGTTTATTAACGATGTAGAATTAACTAATGATGATTATAGACAGAAGGCAAACGATGGTAGAATTAGGACAAAAGAAAAAGTTAGAGGTTTTTTACGAAGTAAAAAAAAGTTTTGGATATAATTAGGATATATACTAAAATTGATTTTTTTTAGTACTGTGTTTGTAAAATTGGGACAAAAGTAAAAATTTAGGATAAAAGTAAAAGTTAGAGATTTTTTATGAGATAATTTTTTTTAGGTATAATTTTCACAAATATTAAAGTTAGAGGTTTTTTTTTTTTTTTTTTTTTGAGTCTCAATATCGATTTCCGTGATCGTCAACGATGTGTCACATGTCACATGCATAATAGTGTTCTCGCATTAGCCGCGTGATTGCCTGTGTCGACCACTTGGCTACTATTCGGCGTAAACAATTGTGAGTATACTGTTGTCATCGTCATTATTAATTTATTGTTTTTTTTTTCGTGGACGGCATTAAAAGTGATTGTCCGCATGTCTCTCGATTGAGTACATATGGTTATAGACAGGATCATATTTGGATTATTCGGATGTTCCTAGAAAAACAAAGAAAACAAAAATAAAGACTTAAAAAAAAAATGGGACAGGGATTTAAACAAGGCGTGTGTACTATATAATCTACGCAATAAAAAAGTTTTAACTTCTTGTTAATAATCTAGAAAAGTTCCTCAAGCTAGCTTTGGACCTAATTCCTCATGAGAATTCCCCAAAGGTAAAAGTCTAGGCAACGATCATTCTACGTTACTTATATATGAATGTCACGATACATGATTTACTCATATTCTGGAACACCGTTCTTAACGATATCAAAGCTTTCCAAATAACATTTCGTTGCGATTTATATGTCTTGCAAATTCTTTTAGTATATACAGATATGCGACACATGAATCTATCTTCCAAATCTTTTTTTTTCCTTTTATGTAAAGTCGAAAAAGTTCGTCTTTAAGAGTTTCTCAGAACAGGTTTTGCTTGCGGAGTACATGTAGTGTTTATAAAAAAAATTAAAACCAAAATTTTCATCAACATTGAACGGTAAATGGTCAATGACAGCATATTCGGCTAATGTTTTTTTTTTTTATAAACTTGTTCATTGTAGCGAAATAAAGAAGAAGCGTTAGGATTGGCGTACCCGGAAATTTATTGTTGGCAGGTGTTGATCCCCGCTTGCATTGCATGTGTTGACTTCAGATGCCGACTAAATGTTCGATAGCCACCTCTAGTTTGAAAACTATATGTTTTCAGATAATATTTGTCTCCGCCTAAATGTTCCTTCGTGAAGTGTTGCCATATGTTTAATGTACCCTCCTGTTCCTTCGTAAATGGTAAAAAGATCGCGTTTAAGAGTATTTCTCGGAACAGATGTTGTTTGCGGAGTACATGTGCTGTTTATAAAAAAAATTAAAACCAAAATTTTCATTAACATTAAATGGTAATTGTTAACAGCAACATATTGGGCTAATTTTTTTTTTATAAACTTGTTCGCTGTAACGAAATAAAGAAGAAGCGTTAGGATAGGCGTACTCGAAAATATGTTGTTGGCTGGTGTCGATCCCCGCTTGCGTTGCATGTTTTGACCTCAGATGCCGACTAAATGTTCCATAGCTGCCTCCAGTTTGAAAATTGTATATTTTCAGACAGTATTTACATTTTATTTGATACTTGTCTCCGTCTAAATGTTCCTTCGTAAAGTGTTGTCATATGTTGGATGTAGCCTCCCGTTCCGACATCGGTAGGAGGATGAATATTCTCTTACGTTGGAACGTGCTCGATGTTGGGAATAATGTTGATATTATCATCATCGTCTACCTAACATTTAAACTCACGAGAATCATATTGATGGAGGTTGAGGAAAATTGGATTCCCCCATCTCATAGCGCTCTTTCCCTTGTCACCAGCTTTGCTTTCGCTTGCCATTTTTTCAGAGAATTGAGCGGAAAGTCGATTTAGAAAATTGAGAGAATTGAGAGGATTTGAGAGAAATTGTGAGAAAAAAATGAAAGGGGGAGAGGGGTATTTATAGAAAATTTAGGATAGTTTTAATAAATTAATAAAAAAATAAATAATAAATAAAAATGGAGGGAGGGACGGAGAGCCGTTACAATGTAACGGTCGGGGGAAGAGCCAACTGCTCTTTCCCCCATTTTTTTTTTAAACCATTGGGCTTAGGCCCAGCGGCTATGAATGGTGGATGGTTTGGAACCGGCGGGCTCGATCAACGGGTCGGTTTCAATTGGTCAACGGGCCGGTTCCGGGCCCAAACCGGCCCGTGGCCACCTCTATTGAAAATTGGCCTGAGAGGGACCTAGGGTGAAAGTATTTTCGGGGAATTATTTTTCCAGACTTTCACCCGTTTGGTTCCCCGAAAATGACTCAGTTAACCAAAAATTCTTTTCGCTTAACAGAAAATTCATGCATCAAATCAGGAAAGTGAATTTCTCAAGAAATAAAAACACTTTCTGGAATTGCTCATATCAATTTCTAAATTTTTTTAAATGTTTTGATTTATTTTTATATTCTTTGTTTTATTTTTCTTCATCAGCCGTCGGTCGGCCGGATCCCGGTGAGGCTCGACCTTGCTGCCCACCTGGTGAGCTCGAGATCGCCGGCCTCAAGGTGAGCTCCACCTCGTGTGGCCGGTCGTCGAGGCCCGCAATAGCGGAGGAAAAAGAAAAAGATAAAAATAAAATGAAATAATAACAAAATAAAGAAAATAAATAAATAATAAAATAGAAAAACAATTATTTAATAAATTCGATTTTCTTTTTGCCTCATATAAAATCATGAGATTGAAATCATTTTACAAATGAGAATCAAACCCCAAAAAAAGTTTTTGATAACATATCACCAAACAAATGAATGTTTACTTGGAAAATGATTTCCAAGAAATCACTTCCCTTTACACGGAGTTCTCCCTCAATCAAATGCACCTTATAGTTGTATTACATGGTAATTGATCAAAACGGGTTAAATGGGTCGGAATATTTTCGAATCGACCTAAACTAGATTCGACCCACACGTTTGACGGGTCTAATGAAACCTAATATTTAAAATGGATAATACCATTAAAATCTCAAAGTGCATTTCTCTAACAAAAGAAAAAAATTCAAAATGGTACCCCTGATCCAAATCTTCTGTTTGTTGGCTAAAATGCATGCGTATCAACTAGGGGTGAATGGTTCTCAATTCGGTCCGATTCCCTTCAAGAATCGAGAACTGGATCGTACCAGACCGATCGGTCTGGTTCTCGGACGGTCCAATGAAAGCGGTAAAAGAACACCAAAATAAAGCAACAAGATCACCGAATATGATCAGGATATGCTTTTATAAAAATCGATCAGCCTTGGAATTGGAAATCGATCGCCCGGCCATCGGTTTCATTTTTTCAAGACCAGGAAACCGGACCACCGGTCCAAGCTTGTTCCCGATCCGATTTGCTCACCCCCTAGTATCAACACAAGCGGTAACAGATCACAAGCCGGATTCGACGTGGAGAACGAGAGACCCCAACTTGATAAATCCGCGTGTATGTATTTTGACAGGAGGTTGAATGGAATGCTAAAATAGAATAGCTTTGAGTCGGGATACCAGTATGAGATTTCTAATAGTATTATTCCAGACAAAAAAAAAGGTACTTATTCATCTATTTTCATTTTCACTTGATAACAAAAAAATAATGTCAAGTACTTATTCATCTATTTTTTTTTCCTTACCCAAAAAAAAAAATGTCAAATGCGGCTGATCTTATGCGAGGATCATTTGACTTACTATGGCTCCGTTTTTTTCACAGAAAATATTTTTCCGGAAAATATTTTCTCCATTTTTCGGTGTTTGGAGGGCAGAAAATGAATAGTCAATGGAAAATATTTTTCAATCAAAAAAAAAAAAAAGCCTTCTAAACTTGTACAGTAGGCATGAGAACACACTTGTTTGACTTTAAAAACGACATAGATATTTCTAGAACGTTTTCATTCAGATTGAATAAATACACTTTCATTAAAAAGAAAGTACTTTTTGCAAGAAAATGGTTTTTTTTTTCCATTTTTATTTTTGTGGAAGTACAAAACTGGAAAACGTTGTCTGAATCAAAGTGGACCAGGTTCCACTTCCTTCCCATGCTGGACTTTTTGGCTTTTTTGTTTACCTTTTTTTTTTGGTCGGAACTCTTTTGTTTACTTTTAGCCACCGGCCATTCGCTCGAGTCGTCGTTTGGTTTGGACGCGGAATTGGATCATTCAAGACATGAAATACCTAGGGGTGAGCATGGTTCCAGGATAAAACCTGGAACCTGTAGAACCGGACCGGTAGGAACCGATTGGTTCCAGGTTCCAAGGTAAGAGGGTAGGTTCCAGGTTCCAAAAATTTGGGAACCTGCTTTGACGGGTAGGTTCCAGGTTCCAAGTAGGTGGAACCTGGAACCGGAACCTGGAACCTGAAGCAATCTTTTATATTATTTTTTAGTATATGTCATCACGTCATGATGAGGGATTTCATAAGGACGATAATGAGTATGTAATTTGAAACTACTTTATCATCGAGTTTTTTACTCTATTATTGTTTTATACTTTTCGTGTACATATGTATGAGTTATAGTTAATAGATTTTAGTAGTAGATGGTGGTCATTAGAGGTAATTATTCGCATTGATCGTTCAATCAATAATATATGTGGAACCTGGATAGAACCTGAAACCGCTCACCCCTACTTTCTTCTATTTTGGTGCAAATGGAGTTTTATTGATAGGTTTTAGGGTACCCTGGAACCGGATCCAGAACCTGTGACAGGGTAGGTTCCAGGTTCTAGAGTATAGAGGGTAGGTTCTAGGTTCCAGAAATTGGGGAACCTGTAGTAGCGAGTAGGTTCCAGGTTCTAGGTGGAACCTATCCAGAACCTGGAACCGCTCACCCCTAGAAATACAAATACCCAATTCATATGCTTGGTTCGGAGAAAAAATTACCAAAAAAGTCCCGATGAAATTGGCCCCCCGAGCGGGACCAAGGGTGGCGGTTGGGACCTGGAGAGTTAGGTTCCTGACCCCTGAAGACCGGGGTCGAAACCTTGGCGCCCGGGTCGACACCTCGGCTCCCGAGCAGCGGGGATCCCCAACGCTTGCAGCGGAGCCTGAGACCATGAGAGCTCAGGATACACAGCCACAAATGTAAGAATAACAAAAGAATCGAAACACATTTGAAGGATCATGAACGGATATCCCCTAGAAGAAAAACGGTCCGACTGAGATCTGAGTCACTGCAGATGGTTTCTTCCCTGTGAATCTCTTTCGGACAACGTCCGTGATTCCAAGAGATAAATTGCGTCTCTTTTTTTTTTTTTTTTTTGGCTGGCAAATTCAAAGGGACCTGCATTTTCCGGAGTTGGCGATTCCGAAAGAGATCCCGAATCCATTTCATAGATAACTTCCACATTCCTAAGATCGGAAGTACCAAGGCAGGTTGTGTAAGAAGCTCCTCAAAGGCTCGAATCACTACAGATCGAGATCGAGATCGAGATCGAGATCACGGCAGTGTTTAGCCGGGCAAGAATCGATCCTGCCTATATGTATGTCCCGGAAAACCGAAAAGTACATGCGCAACATCGTGTTCCTGATCACTTTGCAAAGCCTATTTGGTTATGGCAGTCAACAGCATCATTCACATTCAAATGCTAGAAGAAGAAGAAGGAAAAAAAAAAAAAAAAAAAAGAGAACAGGAGCTTGTTCTTCCATAGAGTCTCTCCTAGAAACTCAAAATCTGCCCAAACCTCTATAAACAATCAATGTGCGGCAGCACATAAAGGCAAAAGGGTTAAAGCATACACCACTTTCAGCTGTAGTGTATTATAGGCTTATTCGCGTCCGCATCCCACAGCCCGCCCTCCTTCACGTACTCGAGATACCTGGCCAGCTCGGGCCTCGCCGTGGCCTTCTTCCTGCGGCGGCCGCCGTCGAGGAGACTGAGCAGCGGGTGGCTCTTGTTGGCTTTCCTCGCAGGCTTCCCCTGGGGATCGGCCTGGAAGGCGGCCACCTCCTGAGCCGGGTTCGAGGACGAGCCGAACGCTCCAGCGGGCAAACTCGTGGTCCTCTTCAGCTTTCCAGCTTCCGGAGGAGGCACTGCGGGCTCGTGGCCTAACTTCTCGTATCTGCCGCGGCCTCTTCGGGAGCTGAAAGCTCTAAACATGGCTCGGGCTCGGTGCTCGATCTCCGATTTTCGGCTCCGGCGATCGAGGTTCATTTGATTCAGGCAATAGACCTGCTGATATATGGACGAGCAGTGAAGGGTGAAACGAGAGATGTGAATATAGAACGGCAGTGCGGTGTATTGGGGAAGACGTGTGACGTTTGGTGGATAAAAATAGTGAGTGGTAGGTACGCAGAGGTTGTGATTTTTTTTGTTATTCTTATCAATCTTATAGGCCAAGAAGAAATATTCTCGAGCTTAGGCACGCCTTCTTGCCTTTTTGAATGGATCAAAAACGAAGAGGTCTTCTGCTTACTGCTTAGTCCCTCTGACTGCTTCGCCTAGTGACCTAACTATCTTGAAGAATTGTTCACGATATGGAATCATCACACTCGGAAATGGGACCATATGGAGGGCAAAAATTTTGTCCAAAAACTTCGCTTTTGTCGATCTGAGTCCTCAACCTTTTGATTTTGCCAATTGAGTCTTAAACTTTTTTCACGTTTTGTCAATTGAGACTATACAGCCTATTTTGGATAGAAATCGACGATATAGACTCCAACCGTCCTACCTGACACGGCCGGCGTTGACGTCGCCCACCTTAAGCACCTGGGATGAGTTGCGGCCTCCCTAGATTTGGGCCAGCAGCAGAACCTCGACGCCAACCCTTCTTCGACGGCTGTGGTGAGGGCTTGGCCTTAGCCCGTTGATTTGAGTTTGGGTTTTTATTTGTTTAAATTTATTTCTTTTTTGAAGTAATTTATAGCTTTCTGACAGAAGATCTTGTTTAGTTTGTTATTGTTTTGATATTTCTTGAAAATAAAAAAAAACTAATAAAAACATTCAAAAAATATCAAAATATTTAAAAATTTGTCTACCTCGGCCTCGACAATACTACGTTAGACGGTTGGCCTATGTTGGCGGTTTTCAGATCAAAATTGTCCGGATGGACTCAATTGGCAAAACGTGAAAACTCTTAGGACTCAATTGAGAAAATTAAAAGGTTCAGGGCTGAATCAACAAAAGCGCAATATATTTATGATTTTTTTAGACAATTTTGGTAACGATAACGTCGTGATTATCTACGCCTATGCAGGCCTCTATTGAAAGTGTCCTTCTATGCCCGTATCGGCATGTCGATTTTGCATGTTTTTTTGATGTCGTGCGAGCTTGTTTCGTGGCTAAAGAGGAACAGAGACTTCATGTTCATGGTGTTTCTCATTAGCAAGAAATCTTAGAGTAACCATCACGAGTGAGTAGGCGCTGCACTCAAATGTGACAAAAGGCAAAAGAAGAAAGGCACTTGAAGCTACACCACCACAAGACAAAACTTGCAGAATTGTACAAACAAACGAAGATTACTTGTGGAAAACTCAGGTTGTCCTAACAATTGGAGTGCGGTTTTATCCTACAATAGAAAACAATCTCGATAGCTCATCCGGCTAAAGCGAACATGGCATAACTCAGAATTGATCCGGAAGAGAATAACGTGCCGTCGTCACATTCTTATGATTTTGACGGTTAAATCGTGATACACCGTGCATTCGCTTAGTGTTATCGAAAGTGGGATTTTCAGCAAAAAATAATAATAATTAAGGTTAATATCACGAAAAATTTCGAACTGTGATACACAGTGACGAATTTACTCCAAGTTATTTTTTTTAAACCACCAAAAACTCCAGACCGATACTCATATGACGAATTTACCCCAAACTAATTTTTTGACACCAAAAAAATCCCAAACTTGTACATCTAGTATATATTTACCTTCCGTTAAGTTCCGTTAAATTGGATTAATGCTATAAAAAAAATCCAAATTAGTACATCTGTGACAAATGAAGGGTAAAACCCCAAATCGGTACACCCATCAACAGCTACGTGTCATCCAGCTCAACAATTTGACTATAAAATTCAACGAAAACTAACAAAACATAAGATGTTCCAGTCAAAAAATTAATTTAAGATAAATTTATTACATATATACCAGTTTCGAATTTTTTGTAGTATTAACCCAAAGAAATATTCCCGTCAACCCATTGTCCGCTAAAGTTTACATTGAGTTTTATCTAAAGTGGCTAAAACTGCAATGTTGATTGAATCGCGAAGATAGAATTCCACTGTGTTGATAGTTTTCCGCCAAATGTTGGAATCTTCACCATTTTGCCGTCGACTCATTGTGGAAAAGACGGACAAGTAATTCGAATTCCTCTTTTTTTTTTTTAAAATCATTTCTTCTCTCTTTAAAAGCATAGAAAGTATTTTATTTGAACTTGTTTGGCCTGATAATTACATTCTCAGTCTGCAAAGTCATGACTGATGAGTAACCATTTAAGTTTCTAATCTTTCAAAACGACTTTCCAAGTAATCTGACATCCTGATGAATGAGATTGTATCCGCAAATTGGTCGGCATGCCCATGAATCCAGGGAACCTTTCTTTACCAGCTAGCTACTAAGCATCACGAATTAGAAGCCATATGCGTTTTTGCTTAAGCCACTAATGAATCTGAGAGATTCAATTAGAACCGTTAGCTCAGGCCAAATCACAGCGAAATACAGGAGAACTATTCGTGCAGACGGATAATACTCGACGAAAGATTACAAAATCTTCTTCTCTGATGCATGGTACTAACCTGGATTACTCAAATTAGACTCGCGAATTCTGCTAGACAACTTGGCAAAGCAAAATTCAGTTTAGGAGCAGATTTCAGGGGAATCATATGTCCCTTCCACTTCTCTGCACTAGTTCTGAGTGATTTCACCAGTTACGGATACCCAACCATATATCGGGCCAGTGGCCAGACATCGGAGAACCTCCCGACGTCTTCTCCAGGACATTGCAAACCACTAGAGTAACAAAAAACGAATTTATTAATCTAGGTCAATTGGGTCGGTCACTTCTAACACGGTCTTTAGAAGTGTATCGGGAAAAGTACTTCGGTTTTTAGGGAGGAGCTCTTCGACGTCCTGGAGGAATTAAATTAAACCAGCGCAAGGATGATCTCAGATGCTTCCTGAACTTATACCCTAGACATCAACATTCAATCAGCGTGGCAAAGTATGATGACCAACTTCCTAGAACTTGTCGGTTTCATGAAGAAGAGAGTGCTTCTTTATTAATAAAAGAACATATGGAAAACAAGTCTGACGCAGAATAAGAAAAAAATGTCTGGTGGAATACCTGAATGTGTAATCAGAGGAACAGTCACTCCAAGTCAATGTTAAACGAAGTGCCCACTTGACCACAAAAATTGAGCAGAACCAGATGCCAGGTAAGCATCGTGCTTTGAATTCTTATCCATCCTCAAATATTATTAGACATCAATTGCGTAGTCGCTTAATCTTCAGATGACAGCATACCTCCGAAATCAAATTTCAACTGGAGATACCTACCTTCAGCATGGTTGGGTAAATCAAGTTGCCTTCTGCAATTTATCTTGCAAAATATTATCCGGAAGGAGAAGCTCTGGAGGTGTTTCGCGAACAACACCCAACATAGAGTCATACTCCTCGTCACGGCGAGCAAACTTCTTGCGGAGCACCTTCTCAAACTCAATCTCATCAAAGCTCTTTGCATTTTCAGCAGCATGGACCTGAGCCAAGTTGGAGTAATTTACAGCTGACTTTGATATGAAAGCCATCTCTTCTTCTGTGAGCTTCCTCAGGAACTTGGCTGGATTCCCTGCCCATACCTGTGATTCCGTTGTTTTAGTAGAAAAATGTAAAGCAGTTAAGAGTCGAGCAATACCACAGAGAAAGGAAGGCAATGAGATACAAAAGAGATATTGCAAATCACAAACTACTCGTTTCAGATTATTCAATTTCCCTTTGGCCAGGTTCAGAAAGATGCAATTGACCTCAACCAAATGCACTGCCCAATTTCTAGATCTCAGCAGATTTAGAATTTTGAGGGAAAAATCAGCAGGATTAATATTACAAACCTCTCCACAAGGAACTCTTGTATTCTGCCTTACAAGGGCTCCAGCAGCAACCATGGCATGCTTCTCAACATAGACTCCATCAAGAAGAGTGGCACCCATACCAACAAATGCCTCGTCCTCAACAGTACATCCATGTAAAACAGCACTGTGACCTGAAGAAGGCAAAAACTGAATCACTAGAATGAAACATACATGATGCAACCAGATGTTCAATTTGGTTATAGTTTGGAATAAATAAATGGTAACCCACCTACAGTAACATTATCTCCGATAATAGTCGGCAAAACTTTGCCACTTAAGTTTGATTTTGCCACATGAACAAGAGAATTGTCTTGTATATTAGTCCCTGATCCGATGCTAATGTTGTTCACATCACCTACA
This sequence comes from Rhodomyrtus psidioides, assembly GCA_021437785.1. NCBI lineage: Eukaryota > Viridiplantae > Streptophyta > Magnoliopsida > Myrtales > Myrtaceae > Rhodomyrtus > Rhodomyrtus psidioides. The sequence goes on along the minus strand of JAILYB010000040.1, from coordinate 2,388,672 downwards.
GACGCAGAAATGTGAGAACATAAATCAGCACAAAGACCTTTTCAATATCAGAAAAAGTTGCAAGGGTCAAGTTCCTTGTGAATTCAAATTCGTATTTCAAGATGAACTTCTTATGAGATGATATATATACAGACAATAACTCATCCTTGTAGAAGATCCAGCAGCATCTAGATATAGTATGTCTTCCTTCCAGCAGCAAGACTGAGGAAAGCGAAAGAAAAAATAGAAGGTCTTCACGGTTAAGACTTATCACGAGATAGATTCTTCACTGACACTAGAATTACTTCAGATGCCAACACATCCTCAACCAAACCCTTTTAGGCTGACTGCATTAGCAGCTTTTACGTTATTTCACACAGTTGAGCTTCCTAATTTTTTCAGATTATAGAGCGATCATATTCCAAAAATCTGGATTTCATGCTCCAAATCCTAATCAGTACATAGCTTATAAGTAAAAACTATGCCAAACCTCACTTTCAGAGTTGAACCTAATGGAATTATCTCAACCATTATGACTTCACCGTCACAAATGATAAACTTAGAGATAAGCCCATATGCAGATACAGACGACACAAACAAATAAGTTATAAAGAACAAATCTATACCAAACTCAGAAGCCGTCTTCGATCTCTGGAAATGATATCGCCCATAATTACACTGTTACATGTTGATAAACTAACAGATAAGCACAAATAAAGATGCAGACAATATGCAAACACACTTATGATGTGTACTGTTTTGGTTAATAAAGTTCGAAACACTGCCAACAATTTACTCATTAGCAGTTCATACTTCTTGATTTCATGTATGGAAGGAAGAGCATCCCCTCATTGCAGTTGCATCCACTATATAACGTTTGGATAAGGGTCATCAAACTCAATATGGCACTGCTTACCCCTCAAAACACACCCATACCAAATGGAGGAACCTCTGCCAACCTGAACGTCACCAATGATAGATGCGCTTGGGGCCACAAATACATCTTTGTCAATTACAGGAGCTTTGTCAAATATATTCATGAGCGTCCGATGCCTTGATACTGTACAAAGAAGGTAGATTAATTAAAAGAAAAACACCTAGAATTTTTCTGATTTCGTATCATATACAGAACCAATAATGTTGTGTTTGGTTGACAGCACAAGGATAATGATAAGATAGGATAACATCAGAAATATGAAAAAATATGCTATATCCTATATCTTGTTTGGTGGGCAACTAAATGTAACACTGTATTCGGTAAACCTAGATTAGAATTGGATAAAATTGGGGGGGGGGGGGGGGGGGGGTTGTTGCGACCACCACATGTGACGAAAGAACGGTGGTCCGTGGTGCCATATTTGGATGTGAGAGAGAGAGAGAGAGAGATCTCGGGTGACCATTGCGTGGTGGCACTGCTGTTCATCCCTTAACATGATTACCCTTCTTTTTTCTCTTTTTTCTTTTTACAAAAAATTGTCAACCAATCTGGGTTTGATAGTTTTATCCCACCCCTCAACGTGGGACAGTTTATTCCGATTTAACTGACCTAATCCAGGTCTATCCAGTCCAAAGTATGCTACCAACCACATTTCCTATCCTGGCCCATATCTGGACTACCAGATAGAGCCTAAGAAGTTCAGATCAAGTAAGAAAGATTATTTTATGCAAAACTAACGTGCACTACTATACCAGGTTTTTCAGAGAATGAAAATCGAAAACAAGAACAGGGCAATAATGGCAGCTATAAGGCTCTTTTAGACCCTATTGGTATGGAACCTTTTATTTGATTGGAAAAAAGTACAAGAAGAAAAGAAAGATAAGAGAAGAACAGAATGTCCTCTCTCACCCCTCAACTTTGTAAATGTATAAGATTGAAGTCCAATTCTTATACGGCCAACATATGAAATACAAAGCTAATATAGCAACCACTTGGATCCAAAACGTTTCTGTATTTTCCTTTTTATAAATCATGCCTTCACTAAAGATCTATCGTTAATTTTCAGGACCAAAACAGTTTAAAGGGTATTGTATAATGCCCTAGCAGGCGCAACCAAAAAAAAAAGAAAAAGGAACAGAAGTACGAATGTAAAAGTAGATCCAAATAAATTTAAGAACAGAAAGAATGCACCACCTTAAATGATGCATTTCAGTGCCCTCACAGTTATTTTGCTTCTAAAGGACCACATTTTACCAAGTAACATGTGCTAGACTATGTAAATTCCTCCAACATTCCCATTATACCAAGAATGTGCCTAACATCCTCCCCCCTTTCATACAAACATTAAGCAAATAGTCAATGTTGCCAGCCACATTGCATAGGAAGGCTGCCTGGAATAGTTGACATATTCCCACATATTTCAAGCAAGCAATGCAAATTGACAATACCAAGCACTTCTCCATGGAGTTGTTCAAGTTAAAAATCTCATCATATCCAAGCCAGTAATGATAATTGTTGCCTTCTCCAAAGATTTTTAAGGAGATTATGCAGTCTTTCCAGGCATAGCACAATTTTTTTCCCTTTCGTAAGAAGTTTATGTTCAACTAAGACTTCTTTGTTTTACAAATCTTTTCCCTTATATTTTAGTTGGCACGCAAGGACTAATTCAACTAGAAGTGAAAATATCTAAAACTAATGATCAAATCATTTGATGACATGCGAATCCAAACACACAACCCGACTTTTCTCTCCTTTCTTTAACATGTGTAATTACTCCTTTATCACATGACCAACTGATAGTTGAACATTTGAAGCATGACATGATACAGTAGTAGAAAATGTATTGAGGGTAGTCTATATTAAGCTACTAACACAACTAGAAGACAAATTGCAGATTAAAACTCAATAAAGGATGAATATCAGGTGCAAAAAAGTAATCGACTGCGAAGTATGAGGAAATGTCATTTTTCAAGTGTTAATAATAGTAGAAGACAAGAAGTCAACAAGTGATAAGCCACTAAGATCGACCCAGTAAATCCAAGACTCCTCTTCATTAAATTGCTTGTAGAAATACTATTACTCAGCTATATTGTGACCAAAAAGAGGTTGGTCACCTTGCAGAGAAAAGGGATACTAGGTAACAACAGATTCTTCAAACATAAACTTGAGGGGTTATGACATTATTGTTTTTTTTTTCCAAGGTATTGACAGATTTTGGTATGGAACAAAAGTGGTAAGTTTCGCTCCATAGGTAACTAAAATTCCCCAAAACATGTTTTGTCAAGGTTCTGAAAGAACAAACTGTAAATGAGTCTCTGTAGTTTCTCTAGCTAAAACATGTCTAATAGCATCAGCAATTTCAACCACTCAAAAGAGAGATTTTCCCTTTTGAGGCAACCAGGTTTTTGGACATAATACTACTTTACTACTTCCTTTCATTTTCAGAAGAGACATGTTGTGCCTTTGAGCCCATTAAGCAAACTATGCAAAACCTACTGCATACAGAGAGAGAGAGAGAGAGAGAGAGAGAGAGAGAGAGAGAGAGAGAGTTGTATAACAGTTGTTATACAACTGATTTTGCAATAATTCTCATTGTTTTGTGGAATATGGAAGATTAACACGATGCTCACGATAATTACGAATTCATAAAGAAGATTACTATCACGGAAGCTCAGTGTTACAGTACCCATTCGATGCCTTATGCTTTGCGATAAATTCCAGTAGGCAATTACGGTCCACTCGAGTCAAGTTCGAAAGAATATACAGGCACATCCGACAGTTCCAAGAATTTACAAGACCCTACGCCAGCCTCTATCGCTTGACTCACTGGATTGACGGTTTCAGAGCGGGATCCAACTATAATCCCATCGGTGGTGAAATCATCCTCATAAACCTCAATCAGTCACTCGCTGCCGAAAAGCACCACGAAATCATTACTCCACCAATCTAACGACATCACCACTAAAAGCACAGCTTCGAATCGCCGATTCTTCCACCGATTCTCATTCCAATCGCCTCCACACTGAACAAAGCTAATTCGGATGCAACAGCAAGAAAAGGGGGGGGAAAATATCGGCTCAAATGATTGGTAGAGAGGCGTACATTGTTCCTGGAAGTAATAGCTCCCTTGCAATCGGCAACCGAGGCGATCGAGGGCTTGGCCGGTCTCGCGGATCCAGAATCCCACGGAGTAGATCGCTTTCCCCAATGTCCCCATCCTCTTCGCACTACCTCCGATTGAGGATTGCTAAGTGATGGTGGTCTGTGTCAATGGTGTTTCCAGCTGCGACTGCGAGAGATTGAGAGAGAGAGAGAGAGGGGGGGGGGGGGGGGGCTGGTCTCTCTAAGCGAACTGAGCTAAATTCCAGTGGCACGAGGCTGCTGACGAAGCATAAAGTTTTTGTGTTGATATTTTCTCGTGTTTTCATCTGGGGAGAGAGCCATCCTCATTGCCACGTGTCAGCTGGTGGAGTTGCCACCAGGGCAAACTTTCGTAGTATATGAAGCATGTGATAATTTTCGAACTTGCATTCGGTGATGCAACAATGACAGGACCTGCTCAGAATTAATGGTAATTATAGCTCAAATCCTACACTGATCGTGAGTTTGGAAGTTATAGAAAAAAAAAACATTTTTCTACTTAATCATTCCAATTTACTATTACAACACCATTTCTCTTTCTTTCTTTTTTATTTATGAAAAAGGCTAGATTTGATGATGATTTGCAAAAATTAGTTTACTAAATAATATATCAAGCTGCTATTAAATATTTAATATATGTCACTTGTTTAAATTAGAACTTGCAATCTGGCACATCACTTAGCAAATTAATTCTGTAATTCACGATAAAAAAATGTACTATTGCTCTTTCTTCCTTACATATTTTGTAATAATTTCTCAAAATCTCTTACAAGGGTAAACCACTCCAATCAAGAAAAAACCAAAGATTCATGGTAAAACAAGTTGGACATTTTAGGAACTTTCAAGGGTATGAAAGCAAATGCTCTCTCAAGTGTCGTGGGATTTTTATTTTTTTTTTGGTCGAAAAGTATCGAGGGATTCGACAGCAGCAAAATTATAAAGGGATATTTCGTTACCCATCAAGCAAAAAATTTATCTGATCTAATTCTTGATTGTCCTGCGAGTAAAATTAATTTGTCACTGCTCTTTCGATTGCGTAATGTAGTCAACACAAACTGCATTTTCAAGAATCTGAATATCTAGGGCAACAGTTGACTTCTAGTTTTCATACAGAGAACAACGGCAAAAGTGCCCTGACCCGACATCCTCCCCATCTAGTACTTCACAAACTGAACCTTTCTCGGAGACTCTGCTTTTACCATTTGGTGCTCCATCGCGCTCTGTTTTGTCTTCCGTCTGGGGACGGACTCATTGGAGTCTCCGCGGATGATTTAGCAGAAAGATGAAGGCGTTTTTAAGTCTCTAGGACAAAGCTCCAGACAAAAGTTCATCGATGGTGAATTCAATTCGAGGGTCTTTTGATGTAGAAGAAGAGGATAAATAGAGAAAGGAACAGAGTGATTGTTATCATGTATCCCATTCTAGGTCACGCCTTTTCGAACATGCGACCCGAGTCCCGCCCCGCCCCGCCCCTTACAATTTCAACAATTTCAGTAATGACACCTCCGCTCGGTCAAATAGACCATTTTAAGAATTGAAAAGATTTTTTTTTGGGGGGTCGAAAAAATTGAAAAGATTGAATATCTCCTAGTTCAAACCATCCACCCTCTGTTTTGCCCAAAACAATTGTCCTACTCATGGAAAGGATAGAAAAGATTGACAGGCAAGTGCAATTTGTCCTCGGGAGAACATGGCCAAGAAGTATGCAAAAACAGGGAAGGTGTAGCTGCTGAAGCAAATCGGCACGGCGAAATAAGCAAAATTATCGACTGTAAAACTCATCAGTACTCTGATATGACGAAACTATGCTATATTGTACATATAGGTTTGGATACAATCTCGTTCAAGGGCTTATGAACACTTCGTCGTTCTCATGGTTCTTTACTTGCAGTATTCAGAAACAGACATTTTGATCACAGGAAGTAGATACCAAAGGCTGAAACTGCAGCCTAAGGACCGTTCAGAAGAAGAAGAGTTGACTAACTTTACTCAAAATGCTAAAACTCGCCAAGAAGAGCATTCAGCAAGGAGTCTATTGGCCTCAACAATAACTACTCGATACAACATCAACCCACTTGTCCCATCTTCCTCACTGCCTCAAGCTTTCGACAATGTAAGATGCATACAAGTCCCTGCAGACAAGGTAAAGAAAAATTAATTTAGTTCCTAAACAGACTAAAAGACTTTTCTCAAACTGTACTCAACTATACTGAAGAAACTCATCTGAAACCACTTAAAGAGAGGAGACACTCACATGGAGTACTTGATGGCATCAATGGCAGCCTCAGATGGCAGAAAGTCCTCAACGTTAACCACCTTGTTCTCATTCTTCTTGTCTGTCAACCACAGCTAGTAAGGAATCATATAGATCTCAGCTAGGTATTAGTCTGTACAGTGATTTCTTAAAGAAATAATTAGCGTAGCTAAAACATTTTCACCAATACTGCACCACTTTGGTTCACTAAGTTGTTTTGATTGTGTGACTGAGCAATCTAAAAGATAGCAGGTGACCTAGTAGACCATATTAGCTTATTATAACTTCTTAATAAGCAAAGTTCGAGAATTGAATTGTTGCGAGAGGATACAGTCCTCAAAAAAGCGTCGGATCTCAGCAAGGCGATGAGGAGGAAGCTGCTTAATGTCCGTGTAATGGCGAAACTCAGGATCATCAGCACAAACAGCAATAATCTTGTCATCCTTCTCACCCTGCAACAAGAATCAGACCGTTGCAATGTATCAGACCTCAAAATAATTGCCAAAAGGATATGGTCCAGCGGTCTCACTATAGTAGAGATGAAATGCTAAATTTTCCTCTCACGTATGCTCTCTAGCTTTTGTAATTGCATACTGCATCAGCAACAGGACATATCTAAAACTAAGCCGTTACCTGATCGATCATTGGCATTAATCCAATAGCCCGAGCACGGAGGAATGAACCAGGTAAGATGGGCTCCTGTAAGAAGAAGAAAATCCTCATAATGAATTAAAGAAGCTGAAGTAGAAAGCTTGGAAAGTGATTAGAATATTGTGTTCAAAGATAATCTACCTGCATCAGTATCAATACGTCCATGGGATCACTATCTTCACAAAGTGTACGCGGGATGAAACCATAGTTGTGCGGGTAAACCACTGATGAGTAGAGAACACGATCAACCTATCATTACTTGAGCATCAGTCACTCTGCACTTCTGCGTCAGCCAGAAACATTACACGTATCTGTGCCCAAGTAGGCCAAACTCCACATCTACAAGGTGGCCTTACAACTAAGTGTTGGTAGAATAGAGGATATGTTCAACAAATGTTGTTTTGACTCTCCAAGGATAAATAACATGACCATGATTCAAAGAGATTTCTCTTCACTCATTAGTGCTTGCTAATGAACTACTGACATCGATAAAATGAAAGATCAAGGACAACTTTTTTCGCGCAAGACATCAATTGCTGAGTGTCTCCTCAATTCAACAACTTGTATTAATTAACAAATTAGATAATCATTGTCATCATAAGTGAAGTACTTCCACCTTATAAATTAAAAGATAATCCTGTCCTAATATGGAAATGCTACCACATATTGTACCCGATAAACTTATGAAGCAAGTTACATAGAGCACAACTCCTAAGCAACAAGATAGGAAAAGTTGCTAAGACTGAAAAACAAACTGTGACAAGTGGAAATAAACAGCGACGAGGTAGGACCTTTATAAGGCCACTGGTTTTGTCAAGCTCGTACTTCACCTTGCTACCTTTGCCAATCTCAACAACCTATACAAAGGGTTCAACATGTATACAGTGAAAGAAGAAAGCAAGATGGCAGATATGATGCTCAGACAAATAATCATATGCCGATTACAATCCACAAAAGTACACCGTCAGTTTTCCATATATTCTGCACGACAGAGCTCTTGAATTCACATGATTTAGAAAAATGATGGCTACAATCCACACGAGAAAGATGGTTCCTCCAAACTTACACAATTAAAAACTGCTGGAGCACCTGGTCCTGCAAGTTACATAGCAAACACCGACAAACCGAGTTAAAATGATTACTTCAGGTAAATGACAAGACTCCGAAGAATTAAAGAAACTGATAAGTGGTTCATGATCTAGAAACAAACAAAGGCTCAGAGAGATACCAATTTCTAGGTCATGCCATGGGTGAGCAGCCACAGATCGTCGAGTCATTGAGGTGAGAATCCTTTCATTCAGGGCAGCGGCAGGGAATCCTGAACTCTTCCCACTTGCTCCTCCGCCAGAGTTGGCCATATCTCGACTTTTAAAAGAGCTTGAAGAAACATCAAACAAAAATCAGGTACATTAACATGCTTCCAAAGCACAAGGAACTCCTCAAAACTCACTATATATGCTATGATCCGTTGACAACCAAAAGAGCATCTACTAGGCTAGAACCCAATGTAGAAGAACCAAATAGTTACTTAAAGGAGACGGAATCAGCGGCAGGTGGAGATTAGACCTTGCAGATTCTTCGCATAGAATCTGCAACTATGCCGATCGGTTCATTCAGTTAGCAAAAACACAAAAATGCAAATTTCACGGGTAATTGGAAAGCCAAAAAATTCCCCCTCTAAGACGCTTCATCTAGATCAACTACACGCTTATCATTTATCTTGATCCAAACCACTAGCCGAGCACCCAACCAACTGTTCTGAAAGCTAGGAAACGCAAGAAGTCGACGCAGATTCTTCGCCATCATCAAAAACAGCGCACAGTCCGATTACTCACAGAACAAGAAAATGCAAAACCGCATGTGGATTACTCGCAGCAGAATCAACACAAGGAAGAAAGCAGAACCGCCTCCTATAAACTGCGATCAAGATTAACGAAATGTACCAAAGCAAATAAAAGCAAAAATCAAGTGCTCAGCCTCCCTTCGAGTCCAAGCAAAGCACGGACAAGTTCATTCCACGCACAGTAATCCAGCAAGCCACACAGAACACCTATACATGAAACGTGCGTCTGCGAACAAAAGGAATCGCTCGTCGAAAGCACGCGAGATTGATAGGTCCACACTCGGCTAAAGCAGAACCAGAAACGAATCGGTATCTAACGACGGACGGAAACGAGCGGCGGAAGCAACCATTGAAGAGCGATGAAGGCCAACTTACACCGGGCGAGGGGCGGCGATTGGAGATTCTTCGGTCTCGAGAATCTATCGCGAGCATGGCAAGATGGGGAGAGAGAGAGAGAGTGGGTTATAGTAACGGAAGGTTGAAGAGGGAAGATTCTCTCTCTGCTTGTCAAAGCATTTTCAGCTGCCGGTCATCGCCGGATACTCCCCGCCGGATGCGCAACCGATCATGATCGGACGGTGGATGACTCAGGAGTCAGGACCATGTGTCGGGATTTCATGGGGACTCGAGGATCGCAACTCTTTTTCCAAGGAGAAATTATTAAATCCGAAACCATTGGAAAAATATTAAATGCAACATTAAAAAAAAATGAAAATGTGAATCTTTAGAAAATCAGATTGTGGTTTTCTTTTGTTAAATAAAAAAATTCTTAATAATTTTTAAGTGCATTCTTAATGCGATCAATTTAAGAAATTTAATAAGTTTCAAAAATTCAAAGGCGCGGCGCTCATTTGAAGCTGAATTACGACCACGTGTTCGAAACTGGCGAGCTCGTTGTTACGAGCTCGAGATATTAGGAATATGCTGTCCATCCTGCTATTTTTTGAGATGAATTTTGAATTTCAAAAAAATTAGAATTGAATAATACTGACAAGGAAATACTGATACATGTAATTTAATTACGCCAATTATGGTTCCTTGCGCCGCGCAGGAAATGCCTAGGACTGGGAGGAGCCAGCCAATGGACGGAGGACACGTGTGCGCAGTGGTCGGCATTTTTTCAAATAATTGCGGGTTGCGGATGCGCACGGAAAGTGGACGGTGGGCGTAGAGGATAAGCTGATGGAGGATATGCCGGGAATTATATTTTGGATGCCATTTATTTATTTATTTTTAAAGAATTTTTAATTTTCCGAGTTTTTTATTCGGAAACTTTTGAAGTTTGTTAACGGGTATCCAAGCCAATCTATATTAAGTAATGAAGGCTCCGTTTATCTTGTGACTTGTGAGCGATGCATAGTTTAGAAATATTTTTTTCTAGACGGTTTGTGTCGCTTACAAAAATGAATTAAAAAAAAAATATTTCGTCGATGATAATTTTTTAATATCTATTCATGTCGAGCGATGGGCGTAATTATTTTCAGGGCGCGCGCATGGCAACATTTCTCCTCTGGAAATCAACTTCTGATCAGAAATTAATCTTTCTATTTCTGTTTCTGAACGAAAATTGATTTTTTCTACTTTTAGAGAGAAGTAATTTTTTTTAAGTTCTTTAAGTAAAAAAATGCTCCAGAAGTAGAAAAATGAAATTACGTAACCCAACGAATTTCTGTTTTGGAAATACTTTTAGAGCATAAAATGTACTTCAAAAGATTTTTCGTGTAATCACTATTTCAAAAAGTAAAAAAAATATCCTCAATATAAAGATGTTTTTTTCGTACAATAATTGTTTATTTTTGTTGGTCCAGACTTTTTAAAAGTCAAAAAGTGACTTTATGCTTTTCCTCTTCCCCTCCAAAGTCCGAAATTTTATTCATATTCCCAACAACAACAACAACAAAAAAGCAATGAAAAATTTGTTTGGAAATTGATATGTTAGTATAAGACCATGCTTAAAGATTTCAAGGTGATTTACGTTAGCAAAAATAACCGCACGAAACGTTATAAGTTACTATAAATAGAAAAAGGAATAATTCACAATAGATTTTAGGTAATTTATGGCACTATTGGTTAACTACTCAGCATTAACAATAACATGGTCGCGACTCGCATTACGCGCTCTATGCCCAAATTACCATGCATTACATTCTCGTCGCACCATTGATTGTGTGCGATTCGGAATACGGATCCATCACCGGGCCAGGAGTTCAAATGCGGTTTCACATGAGCGATTCTCAAGAGAACAGGCTTCGACGATGTTGATTGTGAACGGAAGATTCGATCTAGGCTTCGAAGTTTTCGCGCTGGAAAACTCGAAATATCGTACAGATGCAACCAGACCCGCGAGGAGTAAATGTCGAAAACAGGTGCCGTTGCCAAAGATGGTCTTGGTTCTTGCCTATTCACCGGCCTGTCGGGTGATTTACTAATTCAGACATTCCTAGATCGAACTAACCCGTGTGTTCAATCGAAGCCGAACTGTGGCTTTCGTACGTAGTGGCGCAAGTTCATAGGCAATCCATGATACTGTTCTTGACATAAGTAGAGCAGAGTCCAATGAAGTTCTTGATCCTCAACTACACAAAAGAGATTGAGGTATTCATCCACAGTTTTTGCATTTCACTTCCCGGGTAGAGCTCTGAAGCCTCAGCTCCGATCGAAGCGTCGATCTCATCATTTGCTGCATGATCCCCTTCACAAATGCCGAGTAGCTGATCGACGAAAAAACCATGTCGATTGGAAACGGAGACTCTGAGGCACGAAACGTCGAAAAAATGACCGAGCGTCTGCCAAGAAACCATCGAGCCAAAAGCTGATTTAACCACATGTTAGCTGATATTACTCAAATTGAACTATGGTAGTGTCTGCAATCATGTAAAAGTAAGCCAAGATGAGCTCAAACATGTTATGTCTGATAAACACAAGCCTGAGGATGAGTCCGGCGGTCCAAAAACGAACATAGCACGGACAGTATATTTAGACCTTGTTCAAATCACCTTCTGTATTGCCGTCACCTGAGATGGTGGTTTTGTCTGTCGGAGGGACTTCAGCGCCCATTTGGACCAGGATGGAAGATGGTAGCCGGCAAAACCGTGGGACACTACACAAGTGAAAGGGATCCTCTCGGCCTCGGTCGATTGCCTGATCTCGGCTTGATCCTGAAAAGGCTTGCAGCTGGCTCGACTGCATTCGCTTGGTCCACATCGACCCCCAAATTCGGATGGAAGGAACCTCTAGCTCTAGATCAACTAATCAACTTCATAAGACCAGATTTGTGGGCGATGAGATCGACTAAGTATACATCGCAGCAGAGAAATGTTTTCTGTCATCTACTAAAGCTATGCAGCAGGAGGTGAAAAAGAGCAATTTTTTCGCGCAAGAATCTCTATAAATTTCAGCGGCCACCACATACTCGCCTTGATATTTCCGGCTTCCTCGATTGCTGCGATGATCTTAAACTGATCACCACCTCAACTTGCTTGATTGCCGTGACCAAAATCTGGCAATTATCTGAACAGAATGAGCTCCATGCGGAAAAAAGAATTCCAACCGGCGATGATTTGATGGTTATTCAAGTTTACACATACATAAATCAGTGAAACTCCTGAGCTCTTGACTTCCCGGGATTAGAAGCCGTGCTCATCCCTGACCAATGCATAAGCAGGGTATCCGGCTTTCGCACTTGCCTCCACCAGGTACTTTCCGATGTATCCGCTACCTGGTCCCTCCGAGCTCTTCTCTGCCATCTTATCGGTGTCCTCAAGACTTGAGAGAAGATCAAAAACTCGAAGTCACAAGGCTCAGAAAAAGAAATTTCAAAACGCTGTTATCTAAATTGTACCATCTTCATCTTCAATTTGTATGTTGGATGACGCCCGTGAGAAATCAGCTCGAAAATGTCACCTTAAGATGGATGATGTAACAATGCGGAAGAAGAGCAGCAGAAGCATTCTTCTATGTCGCTGACCCTGACAATAATTTTCATTTACTTACGAACATATAATTTATGCCTGCAATAGGTATTGTCTTGCCCAATGTCCTTAGTACTACCACCAGTCTTGCCGATTCATCGAACTTTTACGTTGATTGAAAAGATCAGCAAGAGCAAAGCAACTTTCCGATGGCTAGTTCACTCATTCTGCAGCACTCTAGCTGGCCGATCTCGAGGCACTATATCTAATCATCAAGTGACATTAAACGAGCGGAAAAAGGACCTGCTCGTATCGATTCCTATACTTCATGGAACACACCGAATGGTGCTGGTACACATTGATGCATGAAGTCAATATTGAGGTGCACGGAAAGTTATTTGGCGTACATGAATTGAGTCTGGTTTCTGAAACACCTATACCAAGTGACAACAACACAAGAGGGGGACTAGGCAAAGAAACTGAGGTACTCATCCACAGTTGTGTATTTCACTTCCAGATAAAGCTGCGAAGCCTCTGCTCCGGTCGAAGCATCAATCTCATAGTTTGTGCTCTCTCCCTTCACAAAGGTTGAATGGGTTATGGCCAAAATGATGTTGATGGGCAATGGAGACTCTGCAACAGTCAAAAGATAGGGAAAAGAAAATGTAAACACTGTGCTCTTAACCAAGATCAAGAAACTATCAAAGGAAAAGCAGACATCTTCATGTGTGCTTCCTTCCTGTTTGAATTGCTTACGGGCATCCACTAACCTTGGATCTTCTTGAGAAGCTCATCTTCCAAGAGATATGTCTTATCGAGGGTCGTCCCGATCTTCTTCTCCCAGAGGGAAACGATCTCGTTGAAGCTCAGAACATTGGCCGGCGGTCTCATGTAGAGGATCTTGTTGAGAGTTCTTGGGTCATCCACCGCCTTGATGGTGTATGTGGCAATATCTTCCTCCTTGACAAAAACAACTGACACAGAGAACAGGGAACAGAGATCAAGCAGGCACTCCTGGAAGTCAGATATAACATGTCTGGACTCTGGAGTAGTTTCGATATGCATTAGATGGCGGATGGTTATGCCTGAGGATCGTTGGTGTCTTCCCGGAATGTGAATGCACTAAATCACAACTCAAAAGAGCCACAATAAAAGGTTGGCCTCAAAAACCATTTACCTTTCGGATTTCCGTCACCTATGATTGTGATCTTGTCCCTTGGAGGAGCTTTCGCACCCATCTGTCCCAAGGTTGGAAGAAAGTATCCAGCGAAGCCATTCGATGCGACATAAGTGAAAGGGATTCCTTCCGCCTCGATTGCTCTCCTGATCTTAGCTTTGACGCCTAACAGGGTCGCCGCCGGCTCGACCGCGGTGGTACGGTCCACGTCGATACCGAATTCAGAAGGAAGGAACCTCTACAGAATTTATGAACATGTCTAAAGAGAGTTCCAAACAAGTGACATGATACAGAGGAGAACGGCAAATACATTCATATCAATCATGGATAGTAGGCGTGCAACTATAAAATTGGACTTTCAGAAGCTTTTGCTAGCGTATCCATCCACATTTTCGACATATTTACCGTGCAAAATGAACCCGTTAGGGAATGATTCATGGGGAAAATCGCGACAAAATGACTAGTTTATATACAGAATATGAATTTCCAAAACTTAAGAGCATTATAAAAAAACGCCTTCTGTAACACAAAGAAATTCCAATTTTTTTTTTCTTTCCAATGGCAATAGTTTCAACTACTGTCACTTGCCTTGACATTTCCAGCTTCTTTGATTGCTGCAATGATCTTAACCTGATCGGCGAGCTGCGGTCCTCCCACTGCCGAGATCACCACATCAACCTGCTTGATCGCCGCCACTAAGCTCTCGTGATCGTAGATATCTCCCTGCAAAAGTCGAACAAGACACAAATCTAACGTGAGATTACGCCACCAGCCACCAGGCGGTCGAAAAACACGGCGAGAAGTACTGCTTTCCCAGAGCTGTTTTCCGGCGACATACATAGACTACCGAAACCCCCGATCTCTCGAAGCTTCCGACGAGCTTCGACTTCTCGACATCGGAAGCCGTGCTCTCCCTAACCAATGCATAAGTGGGGTGACCCGCTCTCGCGCTCGCTTCCACCAGGTGCTTGCCAATGCATCCCGTCCCTCCAATGACCAAGACCTTGCTCTTCTCCGCCATTTTCATCACACTTCCTCAAGGCCCAAGAATTGAAAAGGAAGAAGATGAGAACTTGACCTTGCGGGCTTGGCCTTTTCTCCTCGGAGATGTAGGGTAATTGACCAGACTGACCTTGCAGGCTTGGCTTCTTGCTGCGTAATAGTTTATTGAGGCAACTTGCGGATAATGAGCTGCAGTGCAGATCACTTCACCCCCGCCGCTTCTTCCCAAGTTTTCAGAGGTCAAGCGACAGAGTAATATAGCTTCAGATCTCTATGTGCCTTGCTGTATTGTACAGAAGGGTTACCAATAAGATGAACAGTTTCTTGTTTCGGGACAAAAGAAGAAGGAAAAGAATCGGTAGATCAACCAATCTCAGTGTCTGCACATTGCAAAAGGAATCCGACGCTATAAATTTGTCGTTTATACATTTGATGTCGATACTTGTTATAAGTTTCAGCAACAGAATATGTTTCAATACTTGACGAAGGTGCGAGGTTCGGCGATTGGACGTCATTTGTGCTTTGCTGCTACGACATATCCTTCTTTTTGTGAGATGAGCGAGTCTTGGAGGTTGTATCAAGTTGATTCGCCTTTCAAATTTACTAGTTTTACTTGCTTCGTGGAATTTGTAACTTTATCTTGAAGTTATGTACATCTCCTTGATATGAAATGTAAATTTTCTTTCCAACAAATACAAAAATACGGAAAAAAAAACTCCGAACCTCGTGACAGAATTCGAAGGTATGAGATCCATCACAAGAACCTCTGTTCTATTGTCCAGGTTCGAGACTTATCCTCCATTTCTGCATTTGCATATTCTATTGTCCGTCCCCCTATTGACCATGCCCGTCTTTCTTTTTTGGCAAATCAATGAACGCAATCGGTGAAAAAGAAAACAAAAACTATCAATCCTATTTTTTTTTTGTTCGGAAAACTATCAATCCTATTTAAATGAGCATTTTTTTTCTGTCAAAATTGTATATTCTCTATCGGGAATAGTACCAAAAAAGCCATAAATGTATTGAGTTAATTTAATCATAAACATTCTCACATTGGCATTACTATCGTAGTAATTCAGATTATGCAACCACATCAATTTTAGATTCTCGTATAAATTCCATGAATCATGAAAACAAAGTAGAGCCGATGCATTTCCAAAACAAAAGTAAATTGCACATCCATAGAATTTTGGGTGTATATGGGCCCGCTTGGCAACACTTTTGCTCTTGAGATTGATTTTTCTATTTATATTTTCGAACAGAAATTGATTTTCCCACTTTTGAAGAAAAGCGAAAATATTTTTACTTCCTCGAGGGGCTCCAAAATTATTTTTAAAGCAAAAAAAAGGGCTCCAAAAGTAAAAAAATGAAATTACAATACCAAAAAGATTTCTGCTCCAGAAATACTTTTGAAAAGCAAAAATTCTAATCCAAAAAGTGTTGTCATGCGCACCCTACAGTTCCATAGTGGCGTTATTTCTTTTAGAAGACTAAAAACATGCTAGTAAATAGATCGAGTTTGAGATTTGGCTTATCGGCAAGACGAATCCGAAACTAGTCCCAGGTTCCATAGGTATTGTAAATAAAATCTCAAACCCGTCCTGCAACCTGTGGACGGGACAGGTATCATATACGACCCAACCCGTCGCCATCCCTAGCCGAGGACAAGTAACTTCATTCGTTTGCACCCCCACTGAAATGACAAAATCTACTGATACAAAATATTAGACCACATCACATGTCAAACAAGCTGGTAGTTGAGATGTGCAGATACACAAGCTAACCATTAGGCAACTAATGAGAAGGACCTTCCCAACCTAACACGCCAAAACTTTGATTTAATCATTTATAAATAGAATTTACACTGTAGTGGTTGAATGCCAAGATAAAGCAGGGGCAGTTGCGCTTTAAGGGGAAAAAAAATCCAGTATCTGTATTTACAATGCCTGAAGGGAGTTTTTCGGAGCTACCGTCGACAACCAATCGAGTAGAGCCTTGTTGACGAGTTCCGGGACTTCATCGTGAGGGCAATGCCCTGCCTGAAGGTTGACTAAGGATGTGTTTGGGTAGAACTCCTTGATACGAATGGCCTTGGTAGGACCGACCCACGGGTCTAGATCACCCCAAATTAACAGCAGTGGGCATGAGAGTTTGCTCAATATGCTGTCCAGGGTATATCTGCTCTGGTTCATCATGAACTGCGACATTAATCTGCACCGACACATATTTCTTCACTTCAGCATAAATGGAATATACCTTTAAAAAAGAAAACAGAAAACTGGGATAACGAAAGATATCACATTCCCGATCGAGTTGAGTGGATATCATATGGAGTAAGTCGAAGAAAACATGACGACATTACTGCCTTACGTAGATCACCCTTAAGAAAAGAACATCAATTCGTACCTGTAGTAAACTTCTCCTGCATTGGGGTCCGCCGCCGGCATAGTTATCGACTCGATAAGATAGTCATCTACATTTGAAGAATCTTTGTAAACCTGGAAAAGCAGAAAAACCATTATTGTGGTGGCCATAGCATAGATTGCATTATACTAACGGAGTCTAGGAATGGAAACGATGATAATTTATTTGGCATAAGGAGCTACATCCTTTCTTGACACATTCAGAGGCCTTGACCCCTTTGTCGCGGCAAACCTGCCTCAGCAATGTAAGGCCTAATTTTTGCTCATCTGGTCAGGGCAGAGTGGCTGAACCATCTAGGGAATTTTGGAACTTGTAAGTCTAGACAGCTCATCCTCATTCGGGTTCACTTGGCTGAAAAAATGTTCTTTCTGGCGTTCTATCTAACTACATGTTCTTGGCAAATATGACCAGGAGCAATCCCAATCTGCTCCTTTCAGGATTCAGAGGCACCAACAAATGACACTTTAAGTTACCTTAAAAGTAAAATCCCTGAGGTACTGGAAGTATAATTACAATATGGCAACATAACTTAAGTCGGCCCAAAAACATAAGCAAGCCACCAGTCAAGTTCAGCCTGTCAGTTTTTCTTCGGGATTTTGTTAGAGAGTAACCCAGAGGCATTTTTTAAGCGATTGTTTTTTTTTTTTGGTCGAAAAGCTATTTAAATAGCGAAAGTTTACATTTTTCAATGCACTATTATGTGTAATCAGTGCTTTGGAGATTAAAAGTTTCATGTTTAAGCATGAGCAAAAAGTACCCCAGGACACTCGTCACTAAGACCATTTTCTCACAAATTATCAGAACAGATAACTTAAGGAGTCTCTCTTAATTAATCAAGATCATGAAATTGACGCCTCGAGCTTCTGCAGCCTGAACAGAACCTAAAACTGGAATTTATGGCATTGACTTGCCTGAAACAGTTAGTTCTTTTCAATTTTTTTTCCTACTCTTGAGATTTTTATTTCTTCAAATTTTAAATACACAAAGCCTACATCTAATGATCAAGTCTAGGTCTCGCATTCACCTTTGATGGGAGGGAATGCTGCATCTCAGGTATATGGTCCTAAGCCATTCAAATCTTTGTGAGAATAGAGATGGAGTGAGAGAGCAACATACACTCTTCAAGACAGATTCGATACGAGCCGGTTGCTTTGCTTGCCAGAACAAAAACCCGAGGAATATCCGCTGAAAAATCTCCTTCAGTGGCTTCACAACAAACTTTTGCAAGACATTTTCTTCAGACTTCTTGACTTTAGCACTAGGGTCTCCAAATTGTCCTGCAGAGTTGAGCAGCACCACTCCGGCAACTTGCTCAGACAATCCCCCAGCAGATACCAAAGCAGTGAACCCTCCAAGGCTGTACGTTTACAAGAATTCACAATTATGTGAAAAGGAGTTAAGTTGTGTATGGTTCTGGAGATACTAATCAAAAGGGTCTTTCGATTAATCAAGTGGAAGTCAAAAAATTCCAGAGATAATAATCTCCATATCAGATTAGCAGGAAGTATACAAATCAAAACATCCCCTATTAAAACGACATATGAATTATTCACTCACAGGAAAAGCAACAGATACACAATACAAATTCAAATTTTCCTTTTGACCCAAAAAGTGCCAAACTTTGTGTTGGGTTTATTACTTTAGAGTATTAGCAAGTTGAGGGTATATGTGTAATTATCTAGGCTTAACTCTAAGCCTATAAGTACTCTTTCTTACCTCAGAAATAAACTACTTACACTTTTATCAATAATATGGTATCAGAGCCTAGAATTAAAACCTAATCCCTAAAATTGACGCTTCCCATTACCAAACCCTAGCCACCACAGCCGACCACCTACTGTAGATCTCACCGGCGACCTTTGTCCAGCGTTGCCCAAGGCCGGCGACCTCTGTCTGGCGTCGCCTAGGGCCGGCGACCTCAGATCCGACCTGGCCTAGGCTCGGCAACCTTAGCCAAGTGTCGCCAGGGCAAGAAACCGTCGATCCAACCTCAGCCAAGACTCCGATGACCTCCATCCAGCGTCGCCAGGCTCCGGTGACCTCCATCCAGTGTTGCCAGGTTCCGGCGACGTCCATCCAAGGGTCGTCCAACGCCGGTCAACCTTCGGCGACCTCAATCTAGGGTCGCCCAGCTCCTACGAGCCCAAGAATAACACAGGTGGAACTCATCTAGTGCTATCAGGGGAGTTTTCTGATGCTGAAAGTTGTGTAGAAGTGATATTTGTCTGCTGAAGTGATTTTTGGGTGTTTCATGAGTTTGTGCAGCGATTTGTGTTATTAATTGTTGCTGTGAATGGGTGTTGCAGATTATGGTTGTTGGATTGTGGAACTGAATAGTGGTTTTTTTTGTTCTGATTGGCCGTTAGTAGGTGGTGTATTACTGATTTGTTGTTGATGTGGGGTTAAACGGAGGTGGTGTTTCCAATTTGGAGCGATTGAATTAATGCCGCTGCTACTTTGGTGTGGCTGAATTAGTGTGGAGTGACGTGTGTGGTTATTGAAAGTTCGGAAGTGGTTTGTGAGTTGAATTTGCTATTTTTTCATTGTGGTTTGTGAAGATGTCCATTGATTCATCAAGATCTCCATCTATTACTTCAAGGTTAGTTCCCCCTAGTGCTCCTTCGAGTTCAGGCTCTATTGGTCCGTATAGCAGTATGACAGGTTTGCATATTACCTTAGCCATGTTGGATGGTACTAATTATCCTTCTTGGTCCATGGCTCTTTCGACCTTTATTTACACTAATCGTCAGTCTGGATGGCTTGAAGAAGAACCACCTGAAGATACAGCTAGTCTAGAAGAATGGAAGTTTGTTGATGTTACTTTGTGTAGATTGTTATGGGGAAGCATGGCTGAATCTATTCGTCATCTTTTCATGGATTGTGCAACAGCCCATCAAGTGTGGACGAAGTGCGCTTTACTATATTCTGGACAGAATAATATGAGTAGACTGTGTGACATGTAGGAGGCTTTGTTTGAAGCTAAAATTGGCGATGCCAGTTTGGCAGAACATTATGCTCGTTTTGCATCTTTGTATCAGCGCCTCAAGTCTTATTTTCCACCTGCTACTAGGGGTGAGCAGAAAAACCACGATCCAACCAAACCGGACCGAACCGTACCCAACCGGTTGATTTTGGATGGTTTTTGGCGGGTACGGTTCGGTTATCGGTTCAATTTTCCAGAACCAATTTTATCGGTTTGATTTACGGATTTGAATGCGAACCATCCAACCAGCCCCTTTATATAATCTAAATGTATATTATTTTATCGGTTCGGTTCTCATTATTCTGCAGGTGCTACACACCATGTTTTATTGAGTTATTTTATTTTGTCCTTATGCTTCCTTGGAGTATAATCCTATGGCTTCTTACGATGGAACAAGGCAAATTTGTCTCCTCGCCTATTTTCTTTTTTCTATTTTTTCCTCGATAGAAATGTAATCGGAATCCAACCAAAAACCAGACTGAACTGATGGTTCGGTTTGTTCACGGTTCATAGAAGAAGAGGTTGGTTCACGGTTCGCATTTTACGGAACTGGTTCCTAGTGGATGGTTCTCGGTTCTAGGTAAAACCATCCATCCTGTGAACCGATCACCCCTACCTGCTACCACAGTTACTCAGATGCAGCAATGAGAAGCAGACATGATAACAGTGTTGTTTCTCCGTAGTCTTGGTCCAAATCATAATGCTCTTCGTCAACAGATTACCTCTCAGAGCACCCTCCTTTTCCATTGAAGAAGTGTATTCTCGAGCTGCTCGTTATACTTCCATTTCCAAAACTTCAGCAATGTCAGACAGTAGTGCTATGGTGGCTCGTGGAGGTCAAGGAATTCGTGGTCGTATTAACGGTTGTGGACAATGGAATTCTGACAATTCCTACCATGGTCGTGGTCGTGGTTTTCAAAGCCGAGGTAGTTCTCGTGATGGTAGTAATAATGTTTCTAGAGGAGCTCGAGGTGGTGGCCGAGGTAGCCGCTTCTGTACGCATTGTCAACTTCCTGGGCATACTATTGATTATTGTTATGACCTCCATTCTGAGCTGTGGGGTTTACATGCCTCCATTGATACTGAGCCTTGGACTCCTTCTCCCGGATCCTCTTCTGAACAAGCTACAGTAAACTTGACTCATGCAGAATATGATGAGCTGGTCAGAGCACGACAGAATACGAGTGGTGTTGCCTCTGGTCCTACTGCCACTTTAGCACAGTATAATGATCCTACTTGTCTACTGTCCAGTACAGCTGCTCCTCATTCTTGGATTATTGATTCAGGTGCCACTCATCATATGACTGGTGACTCTCGTCTTCTCAGATCCACCTCATCTATTCCTTCTACGTCAGTTACCTTAGCAGATGGTTCTCAATCCAAACTAGCCGGTACAGGTTGTGTATCTTTGAGTTCCTCTGTCTCCTTACCATTTGTTTACCATATTCCACACTTCTCTCACAATCTATTATCAGTCAGTTCTATTACTCGTGATCTTGACTACAATATTATCTTTTCTTCGTTTTCATATATTCTTCAGGATCGGAAGACTGGACGGCGAATAGGTGGTGGGCGTGAGGTTGGTGGATTGTACATCCTGGATCCTAAGATTATTGCTGCTGCTACTGCCATAGTTCATAATAAAGTGGTGGATGATTCATATAGGTTACATTGTCGCCTCGGTCACCCATCAACAGACGTACTCCGATGATTTCCTTTTATGTCTAGTTCGAGTCTTCAGTTTAATTGTAAAACCTGTCAGTTGGGAAAACACCATTGTGTGTCCTTTGCCCCTCGAGTTTCGAGTTGTGCTTCACGACCATTTGAGTTAGTTCACTCCGATGCGTGGGGTCCTAGTTGAGAGTCTTCATTTGGTCTTCGTTGTTTTGTCACTTTCATCAATAATTGTACTCGTACAACTTGGTTATATTTAATAAAAGATTGTACTGAAGTTTTTCATTCTTTCCGCCAGTTTTATAATGAAGTTCGTACACAGTATAATTATTCTGCTAAGTGTTTGCGTACAGACAATGTTCATGAGTATTTTTCTTCTTCTACTTTCATTTCATTTCTCGAGTCTCATGGTATTTTACATCAGAGCTCTTGTGCTCACACTCCGCAACAAAATAGAGTTGTTGAACGTGAAAACCGTCATTTGTTGGATGTTGCACGTTGCCTACTTCTTCATACTCATATGCCTAAGTCCTTCTGGAGCTATGCTCTTCTTACAGCGTGTCATCTCATTAATCATTTTCCATCCTCCGTGTTGAAAGGAGCTATTCTTTATACTCTTCTTCATTCTGATCGTCCATTATGGTCTATTCGTCCTCCTATCTTTGGATGTGTCTGCTTTGTTCATTCTTTGTCACCTGGGTTGGACAAGTTATCGCCTTGTGCTGAAAAATGTATATTTGTGGGTTACTCTCGTACTCATAAGGGGTATATCTGTTATAGTCTTACTCGTCGTCAGGAGTATATTTCTGCTGGTGTGACTTTTTTTGAGGATCAAGCATTTTTTGGTGATGTTCGTTCTCAGGCACCATTTACCATGGATCTTCTGCCACCATCCGCACCTATGTTTCAGTCGAAGCCACTACCCGTTCCTTCTACTGATGCTTTGCCAGATCCAGGATCTCCAGCACCGATTCCTCTTCAGGTTTACACACATGGTCCTCGACCTGTTTGGGGCCGTACCTCTCCACCAGCGAACGTCCCACCACCACCACCTCCAGTCCAAGGTTCCGATCCTCTTCCACCGTCTCCTATCAGTTCCCCTATTGCTCACCATACTCGGTCTCGGTATCCTCTTTCTCATTTTGTTTCTTATCATAATTTAAGCCCTCAAATGTCTCTCTTTGTATCATCCCTTGCATCTGTGTCTGTGCCGAATAGTGTGCAAGAGGCTTTGGCCCATCCAGGTTGGGCTCATGCTATGGAGGAGGAGATGGCTGCATTACATCATAATAAAACTTGGGAGCTGGTTCCATTATCGGCTAATAAACAATTGTTGGGTTGTCGCTGAGTCTTTGTTGTCAAACAACATCCAGATGGTTTAGTTGAGCGCTTAGAAGCACGTCTCATGGCAAAGGGCTATACACAAACCTACGGTATTGACTGTGATGAGACTTTCTCTCCGGTGGCCAAAATTCCTTCTGTTCGCATCATTATTTCCTTGGCTGCTCGATCTCAGTGGACTCTTCATCAGCTTGATATTAAGAATGCATTCCTTCATGGCGATCTTCATGAGGAAGTCTATATGAAGAAACCACCTGGGTTTGTTGCTCAAGGGGGAGAAGGTATGTCGATTGCGAAAAGCTCTTTATGGGCTTAAGCAATCTCCTCGTACTTGATTTGGCCGCTTCAGTAACGCAGTTATTACTTTTGGGATGCATCAGTGCAGTGTGGATCACTCAGTATTTAGTATGTTATCTTTAAAAGGGTGTGTTATTCTTGTTGTTTATGTTGATGATATTATTGTCACGGGAAGCGATGTTGAAGGCATATAACGACTCAAGCAGTTTCTACAAAAGGAGTTTAACACTAAAGACTTAGGCCACCTTCGATATTTTCTTGGCATCGAGATTGCCAATGCCAATGGTAGTATTGCGCTCTCCCAACGAAAGTATGTTCTTGACATTCTTAAGGAGGTCGGCTTGCATGATGCTAAGCATGGTAACACACCTATGGACTTTGGAGTGAAACTTGATAATGAACATGGAGAACTTCTTCATAACCCAGAGAAATATCGTCGGTTAGTAGGCAAGTTGAATTATCTTACCATTACTCGTCCAGATACTTCATTTGCTGTTAGTGTGGTGAGTCAATTTATGAGCTCTCCTCGTACTATTCATTGGCAAGCCGCTCTACAAATTGTTCGGTATTTGAAGGGAGCTCCGGGTCAAGGGGTTGTGTTCCATAATCAGAGTCATTTTCGTATAGCTGGTTATTCTACTCCTGAGTCTTTGGAGGCGACAGGATATTCTGATGCAGATTGGGCTGGTTGCCCTATAGATCGCCAATCTACTTCGGGATACTGTGTCTTCCTTGGTGGTAATCTTGTGTCGTGGAAAAGTAAGAAGCAGTCTGTGATTTCTCGATCTAGTGCAGAGGCCGAGTATCGTGCTATGGCTAATGCTACGGGTGAACTTCAATGGGTTCGTATGTTGTTAGTTAAGATTGGACTGCCTATGACTGGATCATCTATTCTCTGTTGTGATAATCAGTATGATATTCATATTGCTAGCAATCTAGTGTTTCATGAGCAAACGAAGCATATAGAGGTGGATTGTCATTTTGTTCGGGAATTGTGGAGACATGCAGTTGGTGCACACGCGTTCTCAAGAGCAACTGGCAGACATTTTCACAAAGACTCTTCGACGTGAACGAGTTTCATGTATTTATAATAAGTTAGGACTTTTTTATATGTACACTCCAACTTGAGGGGGAGTGTTGGGTTTATTACTTTAGAGTATTAACAAGTTGGAGGTATATGTGTAATTATCTAGGCTTAACTCTAAGCCTACAAGTACTCTTTCTTACCTCAGAAATAAACTACTTACACTTTTATCAATAATACTTTGTTTGAATAAGAGGCTCTTCCTTTAGAATGAACTATGGTGCGTAACTTTCTTTTTTGGGTAAGGTTTTTTTTTTTAAAAAAAAAAATTGGGTAAGGAAACTATGGTGCGTAACTTGTGCTCTTAACTTTCCAAAGTACTTATAGAATGAAATGTACACTATTGTAAGTGAATTAAATGCTTGATCTCGTGGTTTTTTAAGCTTACAAATCATCTAATGCACTTAATTAGTACCTGTTGCCTACTAAAACTGCAGGCTCCCTCACTATCTCCTTCAGGAAATCAACAACTTGATCCTTCCATATCATTGTGTCGTATTCAACCAATGCTTTGTCACTCCATCCAAATCCCAGTAAGTCTACAGCATAGACTTTGTAGCTTTTAGCCAATTCAGGAATGTTATACCTGCGCAGGCAGAATATTCGCAGATTCTCAAATGTGTGAGTGAACACTTTAGTCGGAATATAGCAAACCAATTAAGATAAAATGTTGAGTATAATAAAGCCAAATTTTGTAGGCATCATGATATCAGATATTGACTTGGCAGAATATACTGTAATTTGGTTATGTTAAAAAGAAAGGAAACCTCTTAGACGGGCTTGTCACGCTTAGAGGTCCCATAGCGGGTTGACGGACACTTGTGACAACTGAAAAAAGGACCTAAGCAATGCCATGCAAGTCGGTTGACGGACACTTGTGCATAGTGCTCCTGATCCACTCTGAAACAATATGAAAAGGAAAATCCACGGCCAACGCATCACACCCAATAAAATGCGATACTAATCTTCTTCTCTGACAAGTTATGTCCTAAGTGCCAAACAAAAATCTCGTTCATGGAGGTAGACCTGATTCTTTGCAGGAGATTCAAACTGGTCAAACCAAGGAAATATGTTCATAGAGTTTCCTAGCTACCATTATTTCTACTTCACTAGCTACAAAGCTCATCCAATCAGACTTCCTTCACCCAGTTCTCTATAAGAACTCACAGGTTGACTTTGTATTTGAGAAACTCCAATTCCTACAACCCTTTTTATGTTGCCGACACTTCGCTTTTCTCAGCAGCAGCCATAACAAAAACTACTTGAGAGAAAAAAAAATGCTCTACTGTAGCTAACTATTAACCAGTATCTCCCATTTCCTTGTGCAAATTAAGTTCATGCGGCCATGTTAAAACTGATGGATCACAGATGATAGAATTGTATGACAAACCTCCAATGATACGCTGAAGCACCAAACCCATGAATCAGAACAACCGGAAACCCTTCCCCCTGAACCACGTAATGTATTTTATGACCTCGCCATGTCCAGTAGTTGTACCCCTCCCGCTTAAAAGGTAACCTATCCGCTCCTACAGAATACATAAACAATATCAACCACCTTTGAGCACAATCTTTCTGAAAATTCCAATGACATGTAGCTAATTCACCAAAAATTAACCCATCAAGCAAACATATTTACATGGGCACAATAGTCAAGTGTATTTAGTTGAAATCTGTAAATTAAGCTAAGCAATCTCTATTAACTCAATGACATGTAGCTAAAATCACCGACCTTTGACAGGTTCAGTCAGTAGGGACGACCCAGCCATTGCAACACCCGACGCCGCGATTCCACGGAACGTAAAACTCCTCCTACCCAAGTGACATCTGCCTCCTTCAAGCGAAACCAGAAAAAGGGAACCCGAGATACATAAGAGCCACACACGCATAAAGACAACAACATTTTGCGAACTACAAATCGAAAATTCACAGCAGATTCTGAGGAGGACCCAAGCTTACTTTGCTCGTGAACTGTCGAGGGCACGAACAATCTCTGACGACTCGGGTTTACGAAGTCGGTTCTTGTAGAAGGGAGCACAGCACAGTAAGAAGACATGGAGTCTTCTGTACGTATGGGAAACCCAGAAAAGGGGAAGGCTTCGGGTGCAACGGGGGGGACTGAAGAAGCTCTATCACGTCAAGAAATCGAGACGCTCTCGAACTTGGCATTGCTTGGAGAAGAAGAATCGAAGCCATTTCGATATTTTTGCTCTTGGATTGTGTCTTGTGAGAGGGTCTCTGTGTGGTGAGTGTAGTTCCTGGAGTTGTGGCCGACTCGGAGCCATTTGATGTTTGTTTTGGAGTTTCTTCCGGAGAAAGTACGCAGAGCCAGATTACTGATTTTTTTTTTTTTTTGGTCGAAACCAGATTACTGAATTTGTGCACTAGAGTTTTAGATCTTTATAAAAATTAGCCTTGAATTTGGGACCAGAGATTAGTTTAGGGACCAAATTCTTTGTAAAAATAAAAAATAATAACGTAAACGGTCCATGAACTTTTAATATATAATGTGATATTTGAACTTTAAACAACGTGGTCCATGAACTTCAGCCCGTCGCTCCTGAACTTTTAATTTATTCAATATGCTCGCTGAACTTTAACTCAATGTGTAATATCATTCCTAAAATTTTAATTTGTTTAATGCGATTCATTCACTTTTGGTACATGTTTAATTTAATCCTCAAACAGCATGGTAATCTTCAATTTTATCCTCCTATTAATTCAAATTCAGAAACGATACTAAACATTTTTTTATACAATTTAGGGATTAAACTGAACATGTAACAAAAGTCCAAAGACTCAATTGAATAAACTAAAAGTTTACTGGCCACATCAAGCAAGTTTAAAGTTATGGGATCACAATGTAAATTGGATCGAAATTTAGGGATCGAAATTGAACGTGTGATATTAGCTTTAAGCTTCCTTTATTTAAAAGCATTTTTTGAAAAAAAAATAATCGACTTATATTAGGTACGAAAATGAATAAATTAAAAATAAATTTTATCTTTTACGAAAACATTTAAATTGAAGGGAATTTGCAAGATGACCGTTTTTTTTATTTGGATCGCTTAACCTTTTCCTCGTAAGGTTAGGCACTTAACTTTGTAATCTGGACCGTCTATTTTTGGACAGATGATCCAAATTTCTTATTTTTAAAATGTAATTTTTAAAAAAATTTATATATATTTTTATAA
This sequence comes from Rhodomyrtus psidioides, assembly GCA_021437785.1. Lineage (NCBI taxonomy): Eukaryota > Viridiplantae > Streptophyta > Magnoliopsida > Myrtales > Myrtaceae > Rhodomyrtus > Rhodomyrtus psidioides. Next base: position 2,360,780 of record JAILYB010000040.1, on the reverse strand, counting down.
TAATAATCTGGATCATCTGTTCATAACACGGACGGCATCTGTTCATAACACGGACGGCCCAATTATAAGATTAACTCCCGTTTTTTCGTGTCTTCCTAAAGGAAAGGAGACGGTTGCTTCTTCTCCCATCTGGAAATATAGCGGTGAAGAAGTGAAGAACTGACTCTCGTTCTCGACGTCGTCGACCTTCCCGCCGCGACGATCTGAAATCGCCGTGAAAACACTCGGATTTCTCCAACTCCTCGACCCTTTTCGTCAAAATGGAAGCTCCCGTCAGGAAACTGGTTTCTTCCGCTCTCCAGTGCCATCTCCTCCATCAATCTCCGCAGACGATCCACCCTCCATTTCCGTTCCTCCTCCTCCGCCGCCGCCGTGGCGCGGTTTCCGCGCGAAGCCGCTCCTTCTCGGTCACTTGCGCCAACTCTCGGTCTCCCTCGCCGGGCTCGAACTCCCTCAACCTCCCGTCGTCTCTCTCCCCGCTCCACCGCTCGTCCAATCCCGCACCTCCGGCCGCGAACGGCGGCCCATTCACGAGCGCGCGCGACGGTTCCTCCTTCGCCTGGAGCCGAGCTCCGGTGGCCTCCAACGGCGCGAGGGACGGGGTGGTCCGCCGCGACGGGGGCCCTGCCGTGACCGTGGTTTTGTTGGGCTGGCTCGGAGCGAAGCAGAAGCACCTGAGGAGGTACGTGGAGTGGTACAACTCCAAGGGGTTCAGCGCGGTCACGTTTATCGTCGGCGTCAGGGAGATGCTTTCGCTCGACTTGGGTCGCGGCGTCGAGGGCCGGATCAACGAGTTGGCGAGTGAACTGATCGCTTGGGTTTCGGAGAGGGAGGAGGACGGCAGAGAGCGTTGTTTGCTCTTCCACATCTTCAGCAACACCGGGTGGTTTGTGTAGGTTGATCGATTTTAATTTCTTTCATCAACTGATCGATTGATTTTCCTGAGGTTAATATCTTTAGGATTAAGAATGTCTTGATGGGTTAGATATTTGCTAAAATCTTGTATTGGTCAGGTATGGTGGGATACTGGAGAGGATGCGTTGTAGGCAGGATTTGATTGAGAAAATCAATGGCTGTATCATTGATTCTGGAGGAGCCGAACCCTTTAATCCAAAGGTGAATTAAGTAATGTTCTGCAGTCTCGTTTGCTATTTCTTTTCTGTTGATTATCTACATTTGAAGGATAAGCGCAAAATCTTTGGTCTGGTTCTGCTGAGAATTTGCTGTTCAACTCTTTTCTTTACTTGGTTTTGTTTCGGTTACTCAGTGATGCTATTCTATGTTGGAATTCATAACATAATAGAGCAGAGTCGTCTTGGGGATTATTGCCAAGTGAAAATGCTCTGCTGGAAGTGTTCTGAGGTAGTTTTGTGTTTGCAACGAGGCATCATTACGTTGCAAGTCTTATATCCTTGTTTTGAAACTCTAGTTGTTCAATATTGGACAATGCTATGAACAACAGCAGTCTACATAAAGGCAGAAATTGATTCTCTTTTAGTAGCATTTCAGGTTTTAGTTTCAACTTATCGTACTCTAGCTCATTTTAGTAACACAACCTTCAAGTTTATTGATACTCTTAAACGGTGTACTTTGCTTGTCAAAGTTATTAACAGTAATCCTGGGGAAAATCAGATGTTTAAGGGACTTGACTGTCAAAAATACATTTGATTGCGAAGCCAAAAAATGTGAGATGAAATCGTTACTTCTCAGATCCTTGACTATATTGGCTTTGAAACTCTCCTTGGAGGAGGAGCAAGATTTACACTTGCCAAGAAGATTTAGACTTGGCCAAGCTGCTTCTCCAAGGTACTCTATCCTCCTAAGTACGCGGCTGCTTCTGTAAAACCATACCAGTGAACTTTTGTATGACTAAGTACTTGAGTAGACAAGAATCGTTCACCTAAATCTAAGAGTGGGGGGAACATATTACGTGACTGGTAGTGAATAACGGCCTCTAGCGAGTCCTGAAGGAAGTTTGTGCACAGATATGAAGGGAGAAAAATGGCCTTTGCGCTTGTACAGAATCGTGACTTTTTTTTTAATATTTTTATTTTGAGCATTGCTCAACTATTAGGAGTCGATCTTATTTAATGATAGTGATCTCCACAGCATAGCGCGCTCTATATAGACTACAATGCCTATAAACCATGTTTACTGACTGACTGATATTGTTGTCTTGTTGTCATGCTGCATAGCAGTGTAATCCATGACTTGGCCTTCAGGTATATGAGAATCAAACCTAAGTGCCACTTTGAGAGGAGAATGTATGGTTATTGTTGATCATGATCTCAAATTTTTCCTAGAGGAAACTTGGGCATGCTGACAAAACTGAGGAGAGTAGCCTCTTAGTAGCTGACATGGCTGGATGATATAATAAGCATTGTCTTGCATTTGATTTTGAAGGATATTAACTCTTCGACGAGTTAATTTAACCTCAAGAGACTCATTACTTGTTAATAGGGACGGACTTATAAGTACCATAGTGCGGGCTGTTGCCCTGCTCAATAAATGTTGAATTAGTTAAGAGTCTTTAAGTAATGCTAAATAACTTTAGGCTACAAAAATAAGTTTTGCCCCAACTAAATACCTAAAAAAATTTATAGGTAAGCGAAGATTAAATATTTTCATTTTGGATTGCCCTCACAAATAAACCAAAAGCTTAATATACGATTCTGTAAATTACAAACATGTACTTGCTTTAGATAAATATAAGCTGCACCATATTTATTTTTATCGAACTTTGAAGCTTCAAAATACTACCTTAGTTACTAAAACAAATACGATTGGTTTAATTGTACTTATTCATCTATGTTTGTCCCCAATAAAGAAAGTTTCTTGATCCGTCCCTGGTGATTAAGCTAGGATTTTGTACTTGGATTTCTTTCAATCTTTGTAGGTTTGGGCTGCCGGATTCTCTGCTGCTCTGGTAAGGAAAAGTAACTCATCAGTTGAGGGAAATCATGTGCATGCATCAAACAGTGGAGGATCAAACAAACAAGATGATGAGGGGATAATTGAAACAGGGGTCCTTTCAGCTTTGGAATGGTTGTTCTCTACTGTTCTGAAGTTGCCAGATGTGGAGAGGTAATCGTGATACGAGCTTCGCTGGCCATTTGTTGTGAAGAGATAGTCTTCAACGGAATGATCAAATGTAATGGTTATGTACTTCTGCTTTCGTAGGAGGCTTACAAAAATTGTCAATATCCTCTCCGAGGCGCAGCCATATTGTCCGCAGCTCTACCTCTATAGTACAGCCGATAAAGTACTACCATATGAATCCGTGGAGTCGTTTATGGAAACTCAGAGGAGGATGGGAAGAAAAGTGTCATCTTTCAACTTTGGATCATCTCCTCACGTGGATCACTACAGGACATTTCCTGATCTATACATGTCGCAGGTCGAGAATTTCATAAAAGAATGTCTTGCTACAGTAAGTGAATCCTGCAAACGAGGATGAGACCTATAACATTGATCGCGCTTCTCACTCTTCATGCTGGTAAACTAATCGATTCATCTCTGGTGTTTGTTCCATTACTGGTTAGTCAATGTTCTGCACTTCAGCAAACTGCAATTCACCTCTTTATTTTCTCGAGTAGTGAGGGTCGGGGGGGACAAAGGGAAAACTGGGTTTTTTTTTTTTTTTGGTTTTTGGACAAACTGGGTTTGACAACCTGGAAAGTTTCCTTATTTTGCGCCCCCTGATGACTTGGATTACTGGCAATCCAAGAAATTTGAAATGTGTATGGATGCTCCAATTAATCTTTGGATGTAGCCCAAGTGTAGCCATAATTTCATCTTGTTGACCATGATCGATTTTGATTGAGCTTCTGCTAGTGAATGGGATCATCAAGCCATGCAAGCAGATTGGAGCACCTTTGTTCTCGCGGTGGTGTTTCATGAAGGATCGGTAGGTTGGATTCAAATTGAAGTACTTAAAGAGAGCTGATGAAGAAAGCGACATAAGTGCATGTAGAGATAATTTATCGGCTGGAAACGTTACAATTTGCTGGGACATAGGCGGTCTCTCGGTTGTGCTGCATCGTCTTTTTCTGCGGCTCCTCTCGGTGAAGAGACACGGGCGGCACTGGCTACCGTTATCGGGCCACAGAGATGGCCGCCATAGAAAGTCTTGGCTATGATAATCATGCAGGTTTTCATGGGTGGCCGGTCGGGAGACTGCCATGGCGATCACTAAAAAGTCTAAATTTTCTGTCGCTGAGACTGCAATGGGCCCCATGGCAAACACAGGTTGTTTGTTTTACTAGGTTCGAGATATATTATACGAGAACACCAAGACCTTCGAAATGTCGAAAGTATTGCGCAAATGTATGCTTTGCACGAGTAGAGGGACTTGATGATATCTTTGATTGATTAAGGAAAATGAAAAGCAAATGTTAAGATATCAATAATCAGGGTAAGGTGGTCATTATTTCAAATAATATAAGTATACGGTTATCTATATTGGTATATAAAGTAAAGAGGGCCTCCTATATATATATAGTCTGGACGAAAGAAATGCATAATTTCACAAAATTTATTTAACTATTCCACGAAAATTTTCTTAATAAAATTTTCAAATCTAAAGAACATTTCTTCCTTTCTTCGTATTTTGATATTGGTCAATTATTTCTGTGCATTATTTTAGTCACCATACGCACGCCGATTTATGGTACGCTGAACTGATGCGCCGGCGGAACAATGAACACGTGTATGTTCTCCATTGGTCGAGGAACAATGGGCTCGCCATCGCACGAATATTCCCTGCTTAACTACCTCTACCGCGACATTTCAGGCGCCTTCTCCACTCTCTCTACTTTTCCACACCATCAGGCATCCACCTCCACCAAACCCATCTCTCTCTCTCTCTCTGCGTGTGTTCTACTTCGGTGGCTTGACACAGTCCTCCGGCACATGTCTCCTATCGAACATTGACCAAGACGAGGTTTTTCTCTGCATTCACACTGACATTAGCCTCTCCTCCGCTTCTCGCATTGCATCGACCCGGCTTTCGTCTTTTTTGGGGAGTAGGAACCTGACATCATTCTATCCATGCAGTTTGGAGAATCCCGCTTTCCGTCACCTCCTTTTTTGTCCTAGTTTGGCTTTTCCGTTTTGCTCGCCTCATCGCGCTCGAGATGTTTGATGGAATGCCAGAGTCTCAGACCCGCGATCGGCCATGACGCAACGCTGATCCAGTTTTACCGTGTTTCGTTCGGGAGGTAGCGCCCCCCCCCCCCCCCCCCCCCCCTTTTTTTTTTCATTTTTGGTAGCTTGCTTAATTTCCGAGGCTTTTGACCTCCCAAAAAAAAAAAATCCGAGGCTTGGGCCCCACTCCGGTTAGCTTCTTCTAGGATGGCTAGCCCCTTGTTTTTATTAGGACACATCCGAATTGTGTCCAGATTCGATGTACTTCGACATCTCTGCCGCATTTCTTGATTTCCCTTTTGATCCCTGCGTCTGAGCCTTTTCAAGTATTACGAGACCGAGGAGGAGAAAAGATTAGTAATCGGTGCCTTTTCATAGGTTTCGGCTCTTGTCCCCTTTGATCTGCTTGGTGGCTCATGGCGGTGTCAGAGAATTTACGGGTGAGCTCGACGATTTCGCCGCCCGACTCGTATAGCGCGGTTGTCCTCGGTGGTACTTTCGATCGCCTGCATGATGGGCATCGCCTTTTTCTTAAGGTCAGTGCTCGTTCATTCTCTGTATGGATACTAGCGCGGGGTAATCTCTGCTCTACTAGTTGGGAAAGTCGTTCTTGTTGTTCCGCTTATCTTGGTAATGTGGTAGCTTGGCAAATGTGACAGTTCTTATGCTTGAACTTATCTGATGGTGAAGAGAAAATTTAGGCATCAGCGGAGCTGGCAAAAGAGCGCGTTGTGGTGGGCGTATGTGACGGTCCAATGCTGGCCAAGAAGCAGGTGCTTGTCTATGGGAGCTATGTAGTCATTGCATCTTTGCTAGTGCTTGTATTAGTCAGTGTCATGGTTTCTCTTTTTTAGGCCAGAACAGATTGGGAACTCTGTGGATTGTGCGAACCTTTGCTGTTTATCTGTAGAAATTTGGTCGATCAGTAATTAGATAATGGTTTTAGCTGTTTTCATTTCCTAGGTGATGTATACACGGACGAACGTCTTGATTTTATGCAGTTGCAGGCCTTAGTTATATTGTTCATTTAGAGGTGATTGTGGCATTACTAAGATGAAGCTGAGGGTCTATTGACTTTCTGTTCCATATGTAGTCCTTATGCTTTTCCCCTGCAAGTTAATTCGCTCCCGTACTACTTGAGGATTCGGGAAAGTAAAGCTGTGAGCGGACGGAGCTAATTGTTAGTAATCTTTTACTTTGGTCTGAGATAGAAACAATTTTCGAAAGCATTTCCTAATTATTAATGTCCCCGGAAATGGCAAGATCTTCTTGCTCTTGCGGAAACAATCATGCCCTCGGGTATTGGTCAAGCTGTAGAATAATCCTTCTGCAGACTTTATTTATCATGTATATTTACTGGGGAGTGTGATTATTTCTGTAGTTAACGATCCTTCCTCTGAAATCATTTTCAATTTGCTCTGTTCAAGTATTTGTAGCTTGTTTTTGGGATATCTTGTAACTTTTGGCTGTCTAATGGGCAAGTTTTGATTGTTGAGAAAGCTTGGTTTTCTATCATCATAGGAACTACTGTACTATATGGTATAACTACGAAACTTCTCCTGCTACCAAGTTTCACGTTATAGTAATCTTTAAAACAAACAAAAAATTGGTATCCAAGGTGGTCGTAGAAGTGTGAGCTATTGCCATTTTCTTTGCTCAAATATTTGTTTCGTGATGATAGACAGTCTTGTGGCTCTTGCCCTATCATTCTCCTCGGTTTGTTCACTCCAGAGTAATTGCCAGACTATTTTTTTTGCAGTTTGCTGATCTAATACAGCCAATCGAGGAGAGAATGCAAAATGTTGAGAACTACATCAAGGTAGTCTTCTGTTAATGTTTTCTGATCCCTATAATTTAATTTCACAAGAAACCTTTTCGTATTACCATTTTGTCTGTTTCTACAAATTAATGGAAGTAGCTTTGAACTTGTTAAGAAATAGATTTCCAAGTGCAAGTAATACACTCGATGCTATGGACCGATTGTTGTATCCAATCCAAAATTTTGCGGGGTTAACACGGTACATTCCCCTGGGATACTCCCTCAAATCTACATGTTTCATTACAAGCTTCATATCTTTGCACCTTGTGAAGGACGCATGTTTATCCTAATCAATATGTATGCATAAAAGGGATTTGTGTGTTCTCAGAAACTCTTTTGGTACAACTAGGTGCTGAAACATGTGGAGCATTATGATGAATCTCATTTGCAATGTGTTTGTCATCCATATTTCGTCTGGAACTCATTAGCTCATCATAATTAATTTCATCTTCTAATTCTCTCTCCCTTCAACGGATATATGTCAGTCTGTTAAACCTCATTTGACGGTCCAAGTTGAACCCATCACTGATCCCTACGGGCCATCCATTGTGGATGCAGAATTGGCGGCTATTGTTGTCAGGTTTGTCTCTGTTGATATAGTAGTTGGCCTTTTTGGCATGTGTTCTCACCAAACTTAGGCATATCTAGTCCTTTTGTGTGGAAACTTAGGCATCAATCAGTTTTGCACCAGCTCAAAACTCAACTTTCTCAGAAATAGGACAGAAATGCCTCCTAGCTAATGCATTCTTCCTTCCTTCATTTCTTTCGGTGACAGCAAGGAGACGTTACCTGGTGGAATCTCCGTAAATAAAAAAAGAGCTGACAGAGGTCTTTCACAGTTGAAGGTCCGAGATGTTGGTTTTTTGTAGATTACTACTAGTAATACAAATGTGACCGACAGAATGTATGATTTTCATGTAGATCGAAGTTGTAGATTTAGTTCCCGAAGGATCGAGTGGGGACAAGCTGAGCTCGACAACATTGCGAAGGCTTGAGGCCGAGAAGGCCGGTAATCAACAACAACCGGCCTACGCAAATCCTGGCCCCTCAAACTCCGACAGCTGAAAAATAACGGCTTCGAGGAAGTGCAAACCATAACAGCCAGGGAAGCTGCTTCTCGCTTTCGAAGATAATTTACAGGAACTATATTTCTTTGCCATTTTTTCCTGCCGCTACGATAGATTGAGTCAATTTTTAAACCTGTCTTTTGAATTTTTGCATTGTCAAGTATGGAGAGACTAAGCTGTAATCGCAGTGGAAAATATTACATGGACCGTGGACGCCACGGTACAATTACTCTGTAACTCAATAATAAATTATATTGGTCCTTCCTCGAATTAATCAATAATTACTGGAATTGATTGAGCCTTCCATTTTTCCTTAGTGAACCAACTTGTGCCCGTCGCTGATCTTGTGTCGCGGATCTTTGAACTTGATCGCTACGTCCCTCCCTGATCTCGAGCGCGCACGTTATGATCTATGGTGTCTATATCGTGAATCGTTTTTCATTTCTCGATGTGCACAGTGACAATGCCACAAAGAATCCACGTCATCATATGAAGAAAATAAGCAATTTGAATATTATAAAAAAAGGGTCTTAAATATGTCGTAATTGTGTCAGTTCAGTTCTAAATATTTTTTTGACCTAAAAAAAAGTTATAAATATTTTGCATTTGTGCAAATTCATTACATCCAGTCAATTTTGGCTAGAAATTGCTCACATGAACGTCGGTCGTCTTATGCGACGTGGTCGGCGTTGACGTGCATAATTTTTAATATTATTCAATAGTTATTTGTTTTCTTTCCTTTTCTTTTCCTACCCTTCTTCCTTTAGCAGATAGACTAGAGGCGAGGGCCGGCAAGGTCGACCTTGCCATTGCCATCCACTACCGTTGCCAACTCTCGCCTATGGCTAGTCGCCGAGGAAGAAGGGAAGAAAAAAAAGAGAGAGAAAGAAAACAAAAGAAGGAAAATAAAAATAACTAAAAAAATTCGAAAATATAGAAAATATCTTCATAAATTATCCACTTCAGAACCGGCGGCGTTACGTAGGATGATCGGCGTCCATGTTAGTAATTTTTTTGTCAAAATTGACCGGATGATTGAATTGGCATAAATGCAAAATATTTAGAACTCAATTAGCACAAAAAAATGACTGAATTGATACAATTGCAATAGGTTTAATACTTTTTTTGTTAATTTTCCTAGCAATTAATAATAGCCCGAATAACTAGTTAGGACCCCCTCAACGAGGAGACGATTTCGACTCCGGGCGTTCTCAGTTGTAGTTACCAATCTAAGAAGAGAGAGATGCTGCATTCCATAGCAGTTATACATTGCAAATTCTAGATCGAACAATTTTCCAATTTCCCATTTTTTTTCGGGGGCCAAGAATTATTGGACCTTGAACTGGTAAGGCTAAAGAGCAATTTGTTCTCCTTGTGAATCGTGAAGGGGCGATTGTTCAGAAAAACCGAAGAGGCCCCCCAGTTTCACCCAAAACGACATCGTTTCTGCAAAAGTGTAACCGCCATGCTTGGACTCGTAACGGCCACCATCAAACCGAAATTTGAAATTCGAAATCATTAAATCGCTCGGGATCGTATATCATCAAACAGATTTCACTCTTCAACTCCACACCCTTAATTTTTCTTTTCTCTGCTATCGTCCTACAGAGAGAGAGAGAGAGAGAGAGAGATCGTTGGCGACATTGCAGTCCAAGGTTCTGCTTCCGAACTGAGTTATTTTCGGCAACATTTGATTGTTCATCTTTCTTCGTTTCAAGGCGTCGATCCTTTTCATGGGTTTTACGTATTAGACTTGGAATCGATGCGACTCTACACATGTTTTCGTTTGTTCGTTTTGTTTCGATTCCGTTGTCCATGGCATTTTGTTTTTGGATATTCCTGTCATGGGATTGAACCATAGATTGCCCCTGTTCCCGTTGATGATTCTTACGCCGTGTGATTTTCCGCGATTTTTCCGGCTTTCTTGTTTCTTCTTCGAGTTCTTGAACTCCGCCATGGCTTCTCGGTTTGTTTCAGATTACTTGGAGAACGACATCGGAGTGAGAACTGATAACCGACGATTCTTGGGAAGATAGCCCAAATCTTTCCGTTCTGTTCCAAGGTTGAAGTCGATCAATTGCTTACGATACAGAGTTCTGAATTCCATAAACTTTTTCTTGCTTCAGAAGTTTTGTGTTGATACTGAGGGAAGGGATTTATTGTGTTTGCAGGCGAAAGGTTGCCACGAATTTTGCGAAAATGAACGATCTCATGACACAGTCGTTCTTAAATTATGTGGAGTTGAAGAAACAGGCCCAGAAGGACCTTGAAGCCGAGCTCGACCTCGAGATGGGCCAACTCGACGCGGCGGAGGAACAAAACCTCTCACAGTTCTTCCGCGAAGTCGACGCGATCAAATCTGAGATGGAGGAGATAACCAATCTCTTGCTCGACCTACAGAGCCTAAACGAGGAGGCGAAGTCCACTTACAGCACGAAAGCCCTTCGCGGCCTCCGGGACCGGATGGACTCGGACATGATCGCCGTCCTCCGCAAGGCAAAATCTGTGAAAGCGCTGCTCGAGTCCCTGGACCGGTCGAACCTGACGAATCGCGGGCTGTTGGCGAATTTTCAAGAAGGAAGCTCGGTGGACCGGACGAGGATTTCGGTCACGAGTGGCCTGAGGACCAAGCTCAGGGAGACGATGAATCAGTTCCAGCTCCTGAGGGAGAAGATTGTGGCTGATCACAAGGAGGATCTCAAGAGGAGGTACTTCAACGCGACCGGGGAGGTTGCGACCGAGGAGGTGATCGAGAAGATCGTCTCGACCGGCGGGAAGATCGAGCTGTTCGGAGGGAAGACCAAGCTGAGCCTAGGCAGTCCGGAGAGGCACGGGGCGGTGCGGGACCTGCAGAAGAGCCTGGACAAGCTCCACCAGGTGTTCCTGGACATGGCAGTCCTGGTGGAGACGCAGGGGGAGAGGATGGGCGACATCGAGGAGAACGTGGCCAGCGCGAACGCGTTCGTGAGCGGCGGGACGAGCAACCTGCACTACGCGAAGCAGATGAAGCGGAAGGGCGGGCAGTGGGTGAAGTGGGTATGGGCTGTGGTGGTGATCATAGCGCTCGTCTGCCTCGTTTCCTTGTTGGCGTCTTGAAAAAGAAGAGAAAAAGAAAAAGATTGAAGTTATTAAAGATTCATGGAGAGTGATTTAGCCTGTTTCATAGGAAGTTTTCTTGTGCATTTGAACCGCATGCTTTCTTCTTCAAAGCTAGGAAGCGTTCATTCCCCCCTAAGCAATCTGGCATTGTTGATCTGTTCTTGGCATGTTCGTTGTGCTCTTCCTCTGTATGAATTGTTGAGATATGGTCAGACACTTGTTGATTTGACTACATTATCCCTTATGGATCCTACTCTTGATTTAATATTATTTCTTCCTTTTTTTTATCCTTCGTTTTGTTTTGTTTTATTTTATTTTATTTTACTTAAAGACTTTGACAAAAACAAATTTACTAAAAGACAAAACTGCTTACGTCCCTTTCAAATGACATTTTTTACCCTAGCCACTTCTCCTACACCCATAACATTTCAAGCTTCCATCATGCTTGTTTTCTACTGAACTGATTCTCTGTTACTGTAATTTGAGCAAGCACCAATCATACATTAAAGTAAAGAAATGTTAGTTTTTATTACGGAAGATGAAGATTACATTCTTTACGGAAGATGAATATTACATTTTGATTTTTCTAATATTTAGTGTATCTCTAGGATTTACTTTTTATTAGAATATTTCTAGTATCTTCTGTAATTAAGTAGATATATTCGGTAGACCTTTCTTTTCCTTTTTCTGTTAAGCGACATATTGTATAAGTGTTGGTTTTCTACGTTGAACAATATAAGAGAATGAAGCAAATTACGCTTCTCACATGGTATCAGAGCCAAAGAACCTAAACACACCAAACCCGCATCGTTTACGATATGGCTACAGAAGTGTCCACAAAGAGAGTGATTGACCCTTCTTCACCATACTATCTCCACGCCTCCGACAATCCTGGAAGCATACTTGTGTCATGCGTGCTGACCCGGGATAACTATGCAACATGGTCGAAGGCGACGAAACGCGCATTGCGAGCGAAAAACAAACTCGGATTTATTGATGGATCGCTAAAGAAGCCGAATTCGTCAGCTCTAGAATTTAATGCCTGGGACATTTGTAATTCCATGATAATTTCATGGATTTTCAATTCACTCGACAAGAATTTACAGGGAAGCGTGGCATATGCAGAAGAAGCAAAAGTAATGTGGGACGAGTTGAAGGAGAGATTTGCTCAAGGTAACGGACCTCGCATACACGAGATCAAAACTGAGATTGGGCTCCTACGACAAGGAGGACTCTCAGTTGTGGAATATTATACCAAACTGAAGGTATTATGGGATGAGCTTGATGACTATGATGACATCCCAGAATGTACCTGTGCTGCAGCCACGATGTACGCAAAGAAGAAGGAGGTGGAGAAGATCCATCAGTTTCTTATGGGCCTTAATGCTGAGACCTATGGGAATGTTCGCTCTCAAATTCTCAATCTCGAGCCATTCCCATCCCTCGGTAAGGTTTATTCTATGATCACACAGGAGGAGCGTCAACGATCAATTGTCCGAGGGAGGGAAGAGAAGATCGAGGGTGCTGCTTTCTCAGTTGGAAGAGTAGGCCTAAAGAAAGTACCATTTGGAAAACCGAAATGTGACCACTGTGGGAAGGTTGGGCACGAGAAGAGTCGTTGCTGGGAGTTGATTGGATATCCGCCAAATTGGGAGCCAAGGCGAGATGGAAAAGGACGCAAAGGAAATACTTATGCGGCAGTACATTCCGCACAGGTTAGCAGTTCCGATGCTATTGCAGATAATTATCGAGGAGATTCGAAGGGGATTCAAACAAAAACAACAATTAGCAACGATCAATATCAGCATTTGGTCAGTTTGCTCGCGGCGATGAAACCGCCCACTTTGAATGATCAACTTACCGGTAAGATCTATTGGCCCAATGATGTTTCCACAAATTGGATTATCGATAGTGTGCCTCTGAACATATGACAGGGCAGCTTTTCCTTCTACATCGATCGAGAAATATCACGGATGGGTATCCTATACGAACTCCTGATGGAAAAGTTACTCACGCCATCAAGAGAGGCGATGTTTATTTAAGCCCTGATTTTATTTTGCGCGATGTTCTATATGTCCCAAATTTTAAATGCAATCTCATTTCTGTCGGAAAATTGAGTTCAGATATGAATTGCTCAGTAACGTTTTTCTCTTCTCAATGTGACATACAGGACCTACCCTCGAAGAGATCGATTGGAGTGGGTAATCTTCGAGAATGGGTTTATTATCTTGGGCGTATGGGCACTCATTCAGCTTTTCCAGCAGTCAAGGAACAGAATATTGACATCTGGCATCAAAGATTGGGGCACCCATCACGGCAAGCTTTGAATTTGATCACCGGTATTAAAATAAATAAAGGAAAGGTTGATTTGTGTGATGTATGTTGTCGTGCAAAACAAACTCGTTCCTCATTTCCTTTAAGTGATAATAAAGCCGGTGGATGTTTTGATTTATTGCATTGTGATATTTGGGGGCCATATCAGACAGGATCTCTCTCCGGTGTACATTATTTTTTAACTATTGTCGATGATTATAGTCGAGCAGTATGGGTATATTTGATGAAGGAAAAATCAGAGACATACAGAGTGTTTGTTGATTTTTATCATATGATAAAAATCCAATTTGGTCGAGTAGTTAAAATGGTGCGGAGTGACAATGGCCGTGAATTTATTTCTAATTCTATGAAAGATTTTTTTTCAAAAAATGGAGTTATGCATCAGACATCATGTACCTACACGCCGCAACAGAATGGGAGAGTTGAAAGAAAGCACAGACACATCCTCAATGTAGCACGGGCACTACGTTTTCAAGCGAATTTACCAATTCGTTTTTGGGGTGAATGCATATTAACTGCTGCTTATTTAATCAATTATACCCCAACTACGTTATTATCTGGAAAAACTCCTTTTGAACTTTTGTTTGGGAAACCTCCAGATTATAGTCATTTGCGAGTTTTCGGTGCATTGTGCTATGCTCACAAGCCATTAAAGGGCAGAGATAAATTTGAAGAAAGGGCAAGAAAATGTGTATTTTTGGGATATCCATACGGCACGAAGGGTTGGAAGGTTTTTGATTTGGAAAAAGAAGAATTACTGGTATCTCGTGACGTTGTTTTTTATGAAGAGAATTTCCCGTTTTCTCATAAACCTACAAATGAGGAACAAGAATCTCTTCCTTTTTTCACACCAACTCACGTAGTAGATCTTGTTGATGAGGAGTGGAATCAACCACAGGGGGAGGAAGAAAAGGTTCCTAGCCAAGCTATTGAAGAAATTGGGCAGATGATGATACAAGATTGTGACAATGCAGTCCAAGTTGAAGAGCAACCAAACAAGTTGCTAGATGACCAGATTTCAATCCCAATTCGCCCTACACGACAGAAAAGACAGCCAGCTCATCTACGAGATTATGTGTGCCATACGGTCCAAACGAAGACCCCAACTCCTCAGCCCACTCGATCGAAATCTTCAGGTACGGTCTATCCCATTGAGAGGTTTATTTCTTATGAACAATTTACTGAGCCTCACATTGCTTTTTTAGCTGCTGTTGATTCTGATATTGAGCCTAGGAATTATACTGAAGCCATTAAAAATCATTTGTGGAGAGAAGCGATGGCTGCAGAAATTAAAGCATTAGAAGAAAATAAGACTTGGACTTTAGCAACTTTACCGGAAGGTAAGAAACCCATAGGATGCAAATGGGTTTACAAAATCAAGCGCCGAGCTAATGGTAGTATTGAGCGATATAAAGCTCGTCTTGTAGCAAAGGGATTCGCCCAAATAGAGGGCGTGGACTTCCATGAAACCTTTGCGCCAGTGGCTAAATTAGTCACCGTACGTTGTCTTCTTGCAGTTGCATTGGCTCGCAATTGGGAGTTACATCAGATGGACGTCAACAATGCATTTCTCCATGGCGACTTGGATGAGGAAGTTTATATGAAACTTCCACCAGGGTTCGCGACAAGGGGCTCAGATCGCGTATGTCGATTACAAAAGTCCTTATATGGTCTTCGACAGGCATCTCGAAACTGGTTTTCAAAACTCTCTAATGCATTGAAGGATTATGGTTTTACTCAATCATTAGCAGATTATTCGTTATTCACATATTCTCATGGCGACACTTTTCTTGCTGTGCTAGTATATGTTGATGATCTTATCTTGGCAGGAAATAATTCAATACAGTGTGCAGCACTGAAACGGTACCTTGATGAGTGTTTCCATATCAAGGACCTTGGCCAATTAAAATATTTTCTGGGAATTGAAGTAACACGGACGACTTCGGGGTTATTTTTGTGTCAGAGGAAGTATGTACTTGACATACTATCAGAATGCGGCATGCTAGCAGCTAAACCAGTGTCTACCCCGATGGAGCAATCACACCAGTTGGCTATAGCTACTGGACCTACCTTGACAGATCCCAGTCATTATCGACGATTAGTGGGACGCCTACTTTATCTCACTATCACTCGGCCTGAATTATGTTATTCTGTCCACGTACTTTCCCAGTTCATGCAGGAACCGAAGGAGCAGCACTGGGAAGCAGCTACGCGAGTTCTACGATATCTTAAGCGAAAACCGGGACAAGGGATTCTATTATCAGTTCCAAATTCACTTCATTTGACTGCCTTTTGTGACTCCGATTGGGCAAGTTGCCCGATCACTCGACGATCAGTTAGTGGATATTTTGTCATGCTCGGGGGTTGTCCTTTATCCTGGCGAACTAAGAAGCAGACCACAGTTTCTCGGTCCTCTGCTGAAGCTGAATATCGCTCTATGGCAATTGCAACCAGTGAACTGATTTGGTTACACACTTTACTTGTCTCCCTTGGAGTTTTGCATGACAAACCGATGAATCTTTTTTGTGACAACCAAGCAGCTTTACACATTGCGGCAAACCCGGTGTTTCACGAACGAACAAAGCACATCGAGATAGATTGTCACTTTGTTCGTGAATATATACAGTCAGGCGGTATTAGAACCGAGTACGTACCCACTAGACTTCAATTGGCAGATATTTTTACGAAGGCATTGAGTCGAAATCAATTTGAATTTCTTGTCAGCAAGCTGGGCATTCGTGACCTCCATGCGCCACCTTGAGGGGGAGTATTACGGAAGATGAAGATTACATTCTTTACGGAAGATGAATATTACATTTTGATTTTTCTAATATTTAGTGTATCTCTAGGATTTACATTTTATTAGAATATTTTCTAGTATCTTCTGTAATTAAGTAGATATATTCGGTAGACCTTTCTTTTCCTTTTTCTGTTAAGCGACATATTGTATAAGTGTTGGTTTTCTACGTTGAACAATATAAGAGAATGAAGCAAATTACGCTTCTCACAGTTTTATCTGCAAATTGTTTACTTTATTCCCATTAGACTATCCGCATGACCATGAAATTTCGATTTTCGATTTTAAATACAAGTTTACGTGAATTTACTCAAAAGATTGAATATTATGGTTGATGTATGTGTTATATACAATTTATCCTTTGTTCATTATATTACTGTTTTCTTTTCACAGATGGTTCTATAAAATTTTTGATGCATTTAGAATTGACGAGAAATATGTGTTTGCAAATGGTTTGAATGTGTTGTCTTATTATAAATGTGATTACGAATGCTTTAATTTCTTATCAACAACTAATTATACCAGTGATTGAGGCAGAGCTAGTATTCTTGTAATAATATTTAGGCAGCACTTTCTTATGCATTTGTATAATAATGAAGGTCTCAAACTTTTTATGTGCTTGCCTTTATCATATTTTTAATTTTTTTGAAGTATCTTTTAAAACATCGTGCAATGATGGCATGAAAATGAATGGTTACAAGACTACTGCATTCACCAAATAAAATGAAAGTTGAGCAATTAATGTTCACATATTAAAACGTAATGACACATTAACATAATAATTGAATGAAATGCGTAAAAAAAAACTGGTAAATGGTTCTTTTCACTCTCACTTGTACTTAGGTTATTTTTTGAATAATAATTTCTTAGTACAAAAAAATAGAAATATCAACTCATTAACACAATAATTTGTTGGC
This sequence comes from Rhodomyrtus psidioides, assembly GCA_021437785.1. Taxonomy (NCBI): domain Eukaryota; kingdom Viridiplantae; phylum Streptophyta; class Magnoliopsida; order Myrtales; family Myrtaceae; genus Rhodomyrtus; species Rhodomyrtus psidioides. Next base: position 2,343,602 of record JAILYB010000040.1, on the reverse strand, counting down.
TCTCTACTAAATGAACTATGTTTTTTAAGATGAGAACACCAATTTTGTTCCAAATGGAGAAGAAAAGGAAAAAATCCAAAAAAAGAAAAAAAAAAAGAAAGAAAGAAAAGAAGGCAATAAATAATATTAAATCAAGAGTGGGCCCCACATTTAACCTCAATACTATGGATTTTGGATTTGTGATGGAAGTCATGAGTGACGACTGTAATGATAAATTGTAGAGCGGTCTGCGAAGACTTAGATGAGAAATAGTCATGGCGCTGATTTTTAGAAACGAGTGATCAGAGTGGCGCAGCGAAAGCGTAGTGCGACCACATAGTTAGATGGGGTATCGACTCTGAGGAGTCTTAAGGAGGGGATAAGGACTGAGATTTCGAGGACCGAATTTCCTAAAGTGAGAAGATTTGTGACGACCCGAATTTCGCCGGATTAATTTAAAGAGTGAAGTAATTAATCTTGGACATTGATAAAATGAAGGGTATATCTTTGAGGTATTGGCGTGGTAGAATGGAATGATGGATCAAATGAGATAACGGGCGTAACGATATGAGAACGATGAATCGATTAGCGATCGGTATTGTGTTTTGAGTTGTTTAGAATCGTATGCTCGAAGCTTGGCCCCGGAAAGCCCCCAAGAACCCCACCGCCGACCTAGCCTAACCCCAAAACCTTCTCTCTCTCTCTTCTTTCCCTCTCTTCTCTCTCTCTCTCTCTCTCTCTCTCTCTCTCTCTCTCTCTCTCTTTTCTCACGGTATTCTCTCTGCCCGCGCCTCTCAGCCCCTCCGCTTGCCCATCTCACAATCTCGCCTGCTCGTTTCCCCCGCTCTCTCTCTCTCGCTTGGTGACATCGCAACGTAAGGAAGAAGGAAGGTGATCCGAGCTTCGCACGTACGTACGTACATATATATATACACACACATATGCAATCAGATGATCTTGTTTATGTGTGAATGTTTTCTATATCAGATACATGTAATGAAACCCTATTGAAGGCCATACCCTTTAGGCATCGTGCCTGTGTCTTTTGCATGCACTTGTCTATTAATGTATGGCCGACGCTTGTTTCGTTCAAAGTCTTCCGCATGCACAGTTTACTATATGTATAATAGCATACTAAAACAGGGCACACTTGGTAAGTGGCGTGCCTGGGACGTCACAGGAGCATGATAGTTTTGTCTCTAGCAAAATTGAAACAAAAGAAAACGAAAACAAGAAAGAAAGAAACAATCTTAAGTTAAGAATGGGACCTACGAGGGTTAATGCAGTAAAATCACTGTGATATGAGGTGTCACAATCCAAAAAAGTAGTGAAAATAGCGCGAGCCTAATAAAAATTATCCATGTCAAAATTAGTCATGCGACGTAGGACTGTCAGCGTCCATATCATCGATTTCCGACCAATATTGGTAGGAGATACCTAAATTGATAAATCGTCAAAAGGTGGGCTTTTTTTAAAATAATACAAAAAAAATAATATTTACAAAAATAATACTAACTTTCTTTTTTTTACAAATTTAGGTCTCCCTCGGCGGTTGAACCGCCGAGGGAGACCTTGGCGGGCCCCCCTTCCTCTCCCTCGGAGCTGAGGGAGAGCGGGGGCCCACCGATGGGCCCCCTCCCTATTCCCTCGGCAACTGAGTTGCCGAGAGAACGGGGGCCTGCAGCAAAAAGCTGCAGGCCCACGCGGGGAACCCCACCCCACCCCACGCCCCCTCCCCTCCCTCCCCTTTGATTTTTTTTTTTTAAGTTTTATAAATTTTTTAATATGTTTTTGTTTTCTTTTAATAATTTTTTTAGTTGTTTTATATTTGATGGAGCCGCAGAGGATCAATATTTACGTAAAAAAATATTTATTCATCTCAACACCGAGAAAAGTGAGTGAACGAACAAGGCGATGACGTTTACTCGCTAGGTCGCAGAGCGATCATATTTACGTAAAAAAATTATTAACGCACCTCGTCTCCGAGGAAAGCGAACGGATAAGCGAGGAAACTGCGTTCGCTCACGAGATGATCATATTTACGTAAAAAAAATATTTATGCGTCTCGACTCCAAGAAAAGTGAGCGAACGAACGAGCGAGGCGCGGAGCGATCATATTTACGTAAAAAATATTAAAATATTATTTACGTAAATATGATCGCTCCGCGCCTCGCTCTTTCACGAATTTCGTTGCCTCGCTCGTTCGCTCCCTTTTTTCGAAGTCGATGCGCATAAATATTTTTTTACTTAAATATGATCGCTCCGCTCCTCGCTCGTTCACGAATGTCGTTGCCTCGCTTGTTCGCTCCCTTTTTTCGAAGTCGAGGCACATAAATATTTTTTTTACGTAAATATGATCGCTTCGCGAGCGTCGCCTCGCTTGTTTGCTCACTTTTCTTGGAGTCGAGACACATAAATGTTTTTTTTACGTAAATATGATCATCTCGCGAGCGAACGCAGTTTCCTCGCTTATTCGTTCGCTTTCCTCGGAGACTAGGTGCGTTAATAGTTTTTTTACGTAAATATGATCGCTCTGCGACCTAGCGAGTGAACGTTATCGCCTTGTTCGTTCACTCACTTTTCTCGGTGTTGAGATGCGTAAATATTTTTTTACGTAAATGTTGATCCTCTGCGGCTCCATCAAATATAAAACAACTAAAAAAATTATTAAAAGAAAACAAAAACATATTAAAAAATTTGTAAAACTTAAAAAAAAAATCAAAGGGGAGGGCGAGGAGGGGGCGTGGGGGTGGGGGGTCCCCCACGTGGGCCTGCAGCTTTTTGCTGCAGGCCCTGTTCCCTCGGTAACTGAGTTGACGAGGGAATAGGGAGGGGCCCAACGGTGGGCCCCCACTCTCCCTCAGCTACAAGGGAGAGGAAGGGGGGCCCGCCGGCGGGCCCCAAGGTCTCCCTCGGCTGTTCAATCGCCGAGGGAGATCTAAATTTGTAAAAAAAAAAATAGTATTATTTTTGTAAATATTATTTTTTTGTATTATTTTAAAATAAAGCTCTCAAAAGGTTCAGGAATAAATTGGCACAATTAAATAATTGACTAAAATGGCCATTGTGAAATAAATTTAAGATTTTTTGGACAATTTTCCCATCGTATGGAGCCCGAATATTTCAACGATAAGATGAATTGGACTCCTATGGACTATGCTTGTATAAGGCATAAACCAAAGTCCCTTACAAACCCTCCCTTCAAAAAAAGAAACAAACAAGTCACATATTCTTGCTCACCTATCGGCAAAGGGAGGGCTCCGCCCCACTATAGCCCTATTCTCTCTAAGGATGAGCAAAAAGAGCCGATCGGATCGGGAACCTCCTCGACTAGACGGAACCAGACGATTAATTCGTTTCCTGAAGGAGCCAGTCGGGTTCGCCCCACTCCATAAAGTCGGAACCGACAATTGTCAGTCCAGTTGCTAGTTCCAGGGATAGAACCGCCCACCCAGATCACTCGGACCGGATCGACCTTTTTCAAAACATTAATATAATTTCTTCAAAAACTTTAAAGAATTCTTCAAAAACTTTAAAGAAATCATACTTAAACACATCTAAAATGTGAAGAAGTGTTTTAAGCACATGCAAACGATTTCATTGGACCGCCCGGGAACCGGATCAGAAATTGGGGACCGATCTGGTCCTCGATTTCGGGGTGGGATCGGACCGGAAAGGGAACGATCACTCTTAATCCCTTCCTTCTAGCGTCTCAAACTGTCTTTTTTTCTTTCTTTCTTTCTCTTTGTTTTTCTAATTTATTTTCAATTATTTCGGGAAAAGAGAAAGAACGAAAGATTCAGATCACCAGTGGTGAAGATTACTACATAGCCAAAAAAAAAAAAAAAGGAAGATAATAGAGAGATAAAGAGAGACGTTCATCGGCCCCAGACACGCGCTGGCAAAAATCTGGCAATGGATGATGAATTTAGCTGGCAAAGAGATGGCTCGCCTCTCCCCAAACCTCATCGTCCGAGAAGATATAAACATGCCAACCTCTCTTAAACTTCCCATGCACTGCCTGCCTCTCTTGCCCCCCATCACTGTCACCGTGTCTGGATCAATATTGGCCATTGGATTTCCCCTATAAAAAGGGGGGGAAATCCAATGGCCCCCTAACTATGATCCCCTGCCATACAAGCAGGGGATCCGGATCCACTATCACCCCTCCCTCCCTCCCTCCCTCCCAAAAATGGCATTCATATGTCGTAATAATAATCGAGAGTTACATCTTTGTCGTGAATTACAGATACAGACATCGCCAACATGTCCAACACCGATTTTCCCTTATGACTCAACGACAAAAAAAAAAAAAAAAAAATGGCGGAAAGCGCTATTGGTTTTCGCAATTTGACTGGCTCGTCCTTTTCCTCGAAAGTTTCGAATTTTCCGATATACCGATCGTCAGTCAAACACAGTCTCGGATCTCTTTTGATTGTGTCGCGTCCCCACCGTCTGATCATAATTTTTCCAGGCTTCTCCTAAATGAGAAGCGGATGACGATCGAGGCAGTGTTGGGAGGAAAAATAGAAATGCACGATTGGCTTGTGGGGGGCGGTTGGAGAGGGAAGGCGGGCGCCGCCACCGGCGCGGTGGATCATCTCTCACCCACCAGTACACCAACTTATAAGAAAAAAGGAAAAAAAAAAAAAGAAAATTGCAAAAGAGAAGGACATGTAAGCAGATAGAATGAGAGGACGAGGTTGAGTTAGGACACTGAGAGGGGGACGTACAGCGATGACTTCCCAACCCCTCCAACGTGCGTATCATCATATGATGATTCCATCCTAACATGCACACCTTCTAATTTTTGAAATTTGGTCTGAAATTGATTTTTATTCGGCTTGATTTAAACCCTTTATTTATAGCCAAGCATGTCTAGCTTTCCCCCACCAATCTTTTTTATACAAGGCAAGGGACGCGCGCAGAGGCCTAGCAACAAGGTCGATGGACACCCATCAAGCCTCATGAACCCCATTACGTCCAGGTTCAGGTGGCCCTGACTCTGATCGGTTCACATGCAGTTGGCGAGATTCGAGTAGATGTCGTATGGTTTTTGAGTTAGCTAGTCCCCCCGACAACCTAACCAATCCTATCAATCCTAGGGTGATTAAACTCTTACTTCCGCTGTGATCATCTTCAATTGTATCATCACTTAATGCGATCGTTATTTAGGTTCAACGACAAGGTTGCAAAGATACGTTTGCGAGGGTAATCGGGTCTTGTGGTATTAACATATCCAGAATAATCTTGTCATTCGATAGGTTATAATTTTTGAACAATAAGGGTGAGCGAAACTAAGTACCCCACGGGTTTGGATTCTCTCTAATTTTCTCGGCATCAGGTATCGATTACCGAACTTTCTCCTGCACACACGTGAGTTATTTGCCACATAACAGAGAGGATATTGTCAACGCATGAAGATTAATCTTTTCTCACGGTAAGGATCTTACCGATGAGTGTCTCGAAAGCACCCGTTAACAATATATACTAAGAAAGTACCTTCATTTCCAATGCACCGCCGCTTTAGGGTCAGTGAGAATGATTTTCTTAGATTCTTTTGTCACGTTTTCTTCCTCTTTTATCATGTCTATCGCATCTTGACTTTATCGGAAGAAAAAGGCACAAACACATAGACGAAGATAAGGAATAATCCGATGCTCAGCACTTTTACGACATGCTTTTTGACATTTGCCAAGTTAATTTCGGTCGAAAGTAATTAAAAGTACGTGCCCAAAATTCGTCAGTGATACTACACGACATGTTTTGTGACAAAATCTTAGTCAAAAAAAAAAAGTTGTGTGAAAAAAAGTCAAAACTGGGGTCATAAGGCTCTTAATAAAGCTAATCACTTTTTTTGGGCTAATTGTGCTTTTAACCATTTAACTCTTTATAAAATTTGCGACTCTCGCAATTTAATTCTCTATCAGAAAACTAATTTTTTATCGACGTTCGAAAGGAAAATTACAAGGAGGAGGGAAAAAGAAAAAATTAATCTTTTCAAACAGACTCGATTTGACAATTCATGCGGTCCTTAGCATATGCTTTTAGCATTTCTATGTATGGGATCTTTACTTTGAGTTAAAAAAAAAAAACTAAGGTAATACTTTTCGTTCATCGACTTTGGCCCGCTTACAAAAGTAAATGCTAGAAGTAGGTTTTCAAATCGTTCCACCGTACACGAAAATGTTCAGACGTAAATTATTATCTATAGCAAAAAGCATTCTCGATGGCTAATTCTTTCAAGCAATATAAAGACGGAGAGTAAATGAAAAATATTTTCCTAACAGTAATCGATTGTGTCTCGTGAAATAACTAATCTAAAGAAATTTTTTTTCGTTATCGATAAAAAAAACTAATGTCTAAATATTTTCGCGAACGATGATATTTTTCTTTATTCATTTTTCGTGAGTGATAGAAACGATCATTTTCGGGAAAATAATGTATATCTTTTCCAAATCATCATTTTTTTTCTCGAAATAAACGGAGCCTAAGCTTAGGCGCGGAATAAGCGGTCCTTGTCTTCTTTCCTTTTTAGAACCATATATAGTTATATTGGTTTTTATCATTCCTTTTTTGGCCATTAAGTAAATAAATATCTTCCTCTCATGTCACTTGAACTTGATCAATCATTAGGGCAATTCCAGGTTGCGTGTAGGCCTACCACACCAAATGAAACGCGGACCTGACCGAGCCACTAGGTACCCGGTTCCAGTGCCCACGTGCCATGTCTTGACCCCACCACTGCCTTATTGCTCTTCTTATCGTCATTTGGTCCTCCGATAAGAAAAATAATTACTACATTCGATTGCACAGACATTAATTTTTGGAAAACTTTCAAATAAAAATCTAAAATGCCCTCATCTGATATCTTTACACTTTTTTTTCTTTTTTTGCTCTTCCTTCTTCCCAATGGCCGGTCTTAGGCGATGGCCGGCCACCAAATGAAACTAGCCACTGGCCATGGCCAAATCGAGATCGCCCTACACACAATTGGACATCTTTAATTTTGGCGATGCCGCACGGATTTGAAAGTCTTTGGATAGAATTTGAGCCTTCTAAGTACGATTGCCATGTGGGATGAACATAACCATGTTTGGAGTATCAATGCATGCCGGAGAGACTCGACTCAAAAGGCAAGTAAGTGAAAAAAAAAATCATGCAAGACTTGGGAAAAATTTTGGGTGGGGCGGGTGCAATGCACCCCACCCAATCAAGAGCGGATAGATGTCCCCTCTCTCTCTCTCTCCTCTCTCTTCTGTGAAGAGAGAGGAGAGAGAGAGAGAGGGGACATCTATCCGCTCTTGATTGGGTGGGGTGCATTGCACCCGCCCCACCCAATACTTCCTCCGAGACTTGAGTCCAAAATAAGATAAAGCATTCTAATTAATCATTGCATCGAGGGGATGATTAGGAAATTTCACAAATTTCCCATTTAATGGAAAGTCGAAAGTCAATTTTCCCTCCCTTTTTCTCAGCTAATTTCCACCTTCTTCTCTTTAAAGTTAAGCTGTTTATAAATAGAGTAATGGTTATTATACGGGCTAAATGAAAAATACAAATGCGAGGCGAAAATAATGTTTTGGCTTGAATATATATACAATGCGGTAACTCGATGTAAGTTGAGAATAGCTTTCTTTTTCCTTTTAGCAATGTGAGAACATTCAATGGTTCGGTTTAAAAATTTAAGGGAAAATGCGGCAAAAAATTCCAAACTTCGCTCATTATGACTTATTTATTTTAATTTTTTTTTCGTGACACCAAAAGCCCCGCAAAGTATATCCACTATGGCAAATTTGCCTTAGATTTTTCTTGCGACATAAGGAATTTGGACTTGTACATGTGTGATATATTTATCATCCGTCAAAGTTTCGTAAGATATTTTTTTCAGTCAAAACAATGCCGTGTTTATCTCACTCAAGCCACGTGGGCAGTTTATCATCGACGTGCGTTTCGACATCCATATAAGTTGATTTTTAACGGTTCTCGTTGGCCGGAGAGGATAAATGAGTCACACAGGTACATGCTTGAGATTTTTGGTGTCGCAAAATAAAGATTAGGGTGAAAGTGTCGAAATGGGCATAATTTGGAGTTTTGGCGGACTTTTTCCTCCAAATTTTTAAACCAAACCATGCTATAATTCATTTTTATTTTTCTCTCAACATAACTGTTCCTCTTCACTCTATCTCCTATCTTTCTCTTGATCAGAAAACTGTTTTTACGTGGTGCGATCGAGATTTTTTTTTTTTTTTTGGGGTGTAATCGCAAAACTTTTTTTTTGGTTGGAAACCGAAATTCGAAAGTTCGGTTTTTTTTTGTTTTTTGTTTTCAAGGAGTAAGGAGTGAACCAAACGAATGCGACATTTGTTCGCTCGGACCGATGTTTCCGTAATTTACTACCTTTTTCAAAAAGGAAAATATTATTGTTTAATCAAACTTCGTCACAACAACCGGAAATTGGAGGAGCCTTGGATCCGCTTTAAGAGAGAGAGAGAGAGAGAGAGAGAAGCGACTGTCTTCTCGGGATCTTCGGCGGTGGTGGCGTTCCGGTGGCGGTTTTTGGGGATGCCGTCGCGGCGGTGAAGAACCGGAGGGGGGTTGGTTGGGTCTAAGTCAAGTGCTCCTCTCTCGCACAGCCAGCGAGGATCGCGCGTGGAAGTTTCGCCGGGGGTTTCTCGATCTGATCTCACTCTCTTTGTCCCACTCTCGAGCGAGGAAGGTTCCGTGTTGTTTCGGATCTGTTTATCCGGATGCTCCGAATGTAGCTGGTACTTGAGCTGGTTCTGGAGCAAGCGCGGGTTGGATCTGTCCGCTTCGGGAGCAAGGTTAGTCCTCGAACAATGCCAGTGAATCGGTGGGTTTTCTGAATCGCTGTTAGAACTGTTAGAAGTTTGATTTCATTTGGCTGTATTCTGCGGTGTTCATGCGCGAATGGTGGTGGGAAATGCTCGCCGGGCTCGTATGAGAAAATCCTGAATTAGTGCGGTGCACGGGAGAGATGCAATTTAATTAGCGTAGTTTGTTTATTCGGAGTCGCTTATGAACTCAATTAACATGATTTGAAGTTCATTGGTACTGATAGGAGGTCAGAAGCACGCAAAATCCAAAGATGTCTGAATTTCATCCCGCATTTTAGTTGATTTCATCATGGAGCACTGAAATCGCTTTCTTCTATAGAAGAAATGGATTTTTTTTTTCTTGATGTATGGGGGGGTGTATTGGCATGACCGATCCTTTGACTTTTGTTCCAGGGTGGCAGTTCATCCAGGACGATTAGGTTCAGTAAGATCAAATTAAGATGTCCTTCAAAAGCATTGTCCGTGAGCTGAAAGAGATGAAGGACGGAATTGGTAATGTATCAAGGCGGGGATCGGAAGGGAGGCGTTGGCGTAGCCGTACGCGGTCGCACATAGCCCCAGACCACGCAGCACCACCTTTGACTTCAGTTGAACAAGGCCAGTGGGCAAACCTACCGCCTGAGTTGCTTCTGGACATCATTCAGAGAGTAGAAGAAAGCGAGATATCGTGGCCTTCTCGTGCTGTGGTGGTATCTTGCGCATCGGTTTGCAAGTCGTGGAGAGAGATCACCAAAGAGATTGTTAAAACTCCTGAGCAGTGTGGAAAGCTAACCTTTCCTATTTCCTTAAAGCAGGTAATAGTCCATGTTAATTGGTAAATTGGTCATAGATGGACTTTGTTGATTTTCTTCCCATTCTTTCACAACTTCTTTTTCTGACTTTGGTTGCTTAACAAACAGCCGGGGCCTCGCGAATGTCCGATCCAGTGCTTTATCAAAAGGGACAGAGCTACTTGTACTTATTTGCTGTACTTTGGTTTGGTTCCTTGTAAGTCTGATTCTTCTCTTCACTCTCCTATAAAATTTTTTAGTTCTGTGCATCTTTAATCTTCGAAATCTTTAGAGAATCAATAGAAACTAAGATAAGAATTATTCTCACGTGAATTTTCTCTGATTCTTCTCGTCACTTTCCTGCCTTGGTGATTCATTGTATTCTCTGACGTGGGAAACTCAGGCTTACAAGGGAAAAGACTTTTTTAGCAATAACCATTTAGGCTGCGTTTGGTTGCCCGGATTTTTAGTTAGTATAGGATTGGATAGGAAAGGATAGGATATGAAATTCATGGTTTTTGTCATATCATATCCTGTGTTTGGTGAATCGCAGTAATAGAGCCGCATATGTTCATATCATATCATATTCATTGTTTGGTATATACGATATATCGATGTAAAATGAATTTGAAAAAGCACAAGCGAAAAATATAAGAATCTCTTGTATTCACTGCTGAATCTAGTAAAAGAAATAAAATATAAACATTCAACTTTTGCTGAAAGGTTTTTTCTTTCTCGTGACATTTGATAAACCTTAACATGAAACATAAAGTTATGGAGGAGAATGAGGTTTGACTCTCTTTCTGCTTTTCTTAGACTTTTAATGTGAAATAGAAAGCTAAGAAGGAGAGTAAATTTCAACTATCTCGCTATTTTCGTAAAGTTTTATAATAAATTAAAAAGCTACAAAGCAATCATGAAACTTCCACATGAACTAGAGATAGAGAAGACGGAGATGGAGATGCTAGTTTTTTTAGAAATTTCATTACTCATTCTCTTCGAGAATTAGAAAAATCATTTTCAAGTTTGAATATATTTACTTAAAATCTAGTTTCTTCTACTTCATTTTTTACTTATTTTTGAATTATAAATTTCTTTTTATCATTACTTTGACTCCCTTCAATCATTTCTTAATAATTTTTTTTAAATAACGAACTATACTATTATACTTAAAATATGTAATGATATAGATACTAAGAGTGTGTGTACATATACAAACTATATATTATAAAGAAAAAAGAGATCAAATTATAAATATGATTTATAAAAATAAAAATGAAAATTATTTTTGATTTTGATTTTTCTTTTTCTTTTTAACATTAGAATTCAAATTTATCTAAAAATAATTACTATTTTAATTTTATTATATAATAAGTTTGTTATTCAGAAAAATAATTTTTGTACCATAAACAAAAGAATCCTATCCACATTTATCCCACCTCTCCCCTAGGATAATTATATCCAGGCTATATCCCCTATATCCTGCTATATCCTATCCTGAGTAGGAACCAAACACTGAATAGGATAAATCCTGATTTATATACTGACTGCCAAATGCAGCCTTAATGGATTGATCCCTTTCCTTCCTTTGGGTTGTATTGGAACTTATTGGCGTTTTAGTAGTTCTATTTGTATAAGAAACAATGATTGATAAATGAGAAATGGCTGAAGCAAAAAGGAGATTAAAATAGTAGAGTTGGAGAGAGAATTTGCTTAGTCAAACCCCTAGAAGCCTGCTCTTGGTGTATATAACTTTGAGCAATTACAGACTTGAGTAGGTTCTTTACCTTGTTTACAATCTTTAGCACAGGTCATGGAAGCAGTGCAGTGGATGATGAAGGTAACTCCAAGCTATCTTCCTTGACCCAGAATCTAGATCTCAGTCATGCCCAGCTTACTACATAACTCAATGTTCAGTTTAGCTGTCTTAAGGAATTGTTGGTCCCTGAGCCAATCAAAACTCTATAGCAGATACGTACTGCAGTTTAGTCTACACAACTGAAGGTACTCCCCAAGTCCAGTGCATTAAAAGCTCATCCCGAATAGAAGCTAATTGCCAATTGGGGACTGAATTGTAAAGATGTAAATGATTTCCAGTAGAAAACTTGCTACTATCCGAAAGTTATTTGGGGTTGCAGCTGGATTAGTCCACCTGCTTTAATCTGTTAAGTGTTGTGATTGCTTCTTAACAGCTGAACCTGATGGAGTTCATTGAATATAGCTATTGAATAGAATGTTGTGACTGGGAATCTCCATTGTTTCAATGTTGAGATTCTGCGTCCTTCCTTTTTTACTTGCTATTTTCATGAAGACTGAAGCACCCGCCTTTCTTGCTTATAAAATTATTGATTCTTTTAGCTACTCAGATTATCTCATTCACTTTGTCCAATAATGACAGCCGAGGATGAGAGGGATAAAATGTTGTTAGCTGCGAGAAAGATCAGGAGGGCCACATGCACAGATTTTGTTGTATCTCTGGTTGCTGATGATTTTTCTCGGGCCAGCAGTACATATGTAGGAAAATTGAGGCAAGTTTGAAGTAACATTTACTTTTCTCCATCCACCTATCGTATTTGCTATATACCAACCTCTTGGCATTGATCTCTTAGGTCTAATTTTCTGGGAACGAAGTTTACCATATACGACAGCCAACCTCCATGTGAAGCAGCTATTCAACCAAACAGTCGGTTGAATAGAAGGTTCAATTCTAAGCAGGTGTCTCCAAGAGTGTCTGCATGTAACTACAGTGTAGGCACCATCTCTTATGAATTGAATGTCCTCCGCACTAGAGGGCCAAGGAGGATGCATTGTGTCATGGACTCCATTCCTATCTCTTGCCTTCAAGAGGGTGGTAGCGTCCCCACACCAAGCTTGTTAACTCACTCCTTAGATGAACCGACTACCCTGTCACCTGCCTCAAAAGGAAAAGACAAGGTCACAGAATTTAGCTCCACAAGTCTTGTAGATATTCCAGTTCCTGTTCCGGGCTCAGGCGAGCCACTGGTTCTCAAGAACAAGGCACCTAGGTGGCATGAGCAGCTTCAGTGCTGGTGTTTGAATTTCCGGGGACGCGTTACAGTGGCATCTGTTAAGAACTTTCAGTTGGTGGCAGCTGTTGATCCCTCCCACAAAATTTCGGCCGCAGAACAAGAGAAGGTAATCCTACAATTCGGAAAGATTGGAAAAGACATATTTACCATGGATTATCGCTATCCACTTTCTGCTTTGCAAGCCTTCGCAATCTGCTTGAGTAGCTTCGACACGAAGCCAGCATGTGAATGAGATGACACTTGCTTCAGCTGGACATTCTGGACAGTGTTTACCATTTAACTCAGAGCAAACGCTCAAGCATAATCATAACCTGTGGAAGTTCTGGCAAATCAACAGCGGAGAATCTTCGCTGAGCATCCATAGCGACTCTATTGAAGCTGGGGATTGTGAAACTGAAAGACAACTTGTATGTTATGTTTGTATGGCATTGCCCTATAATCAAGTCTCCTAAGGTAGCACACTTTTGGTGTATGTTTATTAGCTGGCTACTTTAATCTTAATTATCAAGACTCTTGGAACCTTTGAGCTTCTGATTACACCCTGGTTAGTGCTCCGCCGGCACATCTTTAATGGAAATAGGGCTGTGAATTCATGGGTATCACCGGCTGTATTTCCATCTTTAATGGAAATAGTGTTCTGATAACATCCTAGGTGGGATTTCAGCTTCAAAGCCGAAGCACTCTAATTTGACCTGTGAACAGAGCCGCTAGGGCTCCTTTCCTTTCCCGCTGCCATAGGAGCGTGAAAAAAGCGTTTCCGTGTGAAAGTGAGGAAAAGAAGTAGACAAATCTGACGTGGTATTTTTGCGTATGCTTGAAAATCTGGGCACTTTGCTCCTTCCAAGTATGGTGAATAGTTGCTGAAAAAGCAAGTTTCGTGATAGAGTTAATGAGACCATGCCCCAGATAAAGTATGGTGAATAGTTGCTGAAAAAGCAAGTTTCGCGATAGAGTTAATGAGACCATGCCCCAGATAATGGCGCATACCCCTTGGCCATTCGGTGCTCTCTTCGCACCTTCAGCCTCCTCTAGAGGTGGCAAAATGGGTCTAGAACCCACATTTGGCCCATATTTGATGGTGGTGGGTCAAAAATAGATTAGCTTAAGTACTTAAATGGGTCATAAATGGGTTGCTTAAAAACTTTATAGGTCATAAATGGGTTTCAAATGGGCCATAAATGAGTTAGCTAAGAAAACTATCTTAAGGCAATCATAAATAAGTTTTGTGAATATTTTTTTAAAAAATAATTTTTTAATATTTTAATAATTTGTTTTTTATATAATTTTTTTCTTTTCTATTTTCTTTTTTCTCCTGCCTTGGCCGTCGCTCTACTTTGGCCGCCAATGGTCACCGATGCCCACCTCCGGTCACCATCACCAACCACCACCCTCCGCCGCCGCCGGCCGTCGACCGCCGCCACAGTGCGTGTACGAGTCAATTAGTATTGAAGTCTTTTAACTTAACTCGGCAAGATAAACCAGAATCGAGTACGAGTCAGCGTCGAAACCTGCCGGAGCACCTCCCTCCCCGAGCTCCGATTACGCCCCCTACGCCTTCAGAAGCGGCAGCTCGTGCGGGGAGAGCTACAGCTTCGGCGACGGAGGTGGCGAGCAGCAGTTTGAGGGGACGACGATAGTAGGAAGCAGGCAACGGTCAACAGTGGCGAGCAGATGTCGCAGGTGGCCGATTATAATAAAAAATTATTTTATAAAGAAAAAATTTAAATTTTTTCAGAAAAATTCAATTGCATGTTTTAGCAATATAATTTTTCTTAATAAATTACAAGAAATAAATATTTCATAATTTAGCTAAATATATAAGTATTTAAGTAATACGAGTCGAGTTGGGTATGGGTCGGGTATGAGTTGGGTCGGATATGGGTCACTAAATTTGCATTGGATGAATATGGGTCAAAACGGGTTAAATGGATCAATATGGGTCGGACCATATTCGACCCGACCCATACCCGACCCGACCCACCCATTTGACGCCTCCTCCTCCACTGTTGCAGACCCGGGAATCCCCGACTTCCTCTGACCTTCCTCCTTTCTGATTTTCCTTCTTTCTGTTTCGATCTACCTAGGGTACTCTCCACACCATCTCTTCAGGCAACTTTTCCTTTTCGTTATACTGAATGGTTGGACCTCTCGATCTAGCTGATTTATGGGGTTTTTGGCTCAAGGACGCCATAAGGATCGGCTGGGAGAAACAAACGTGCCCCTATTCAAGGGGCATGACCATCGAGCATGTGAATTCATCTGTAAATTTTCCTTCTTTTTTTGCACAGCAATATATATATATATATATATATATATATATATATATATATCTTACGAGGAGACTTCAACCGATGACCTCCTGGCTCTAGAATAAGAGGTGCAATACACCTTACGAAATCAACTAGAAAATCTGAAAATGCCAACTTCAGAATAGAAAAAGAAACGACAATTACAGCACTACTGTGGAGAAGGCTCTGCGGGGCTTAGCTTTTAAACAGAACAGATGATGACAAGGCAGCACCCCGTAGAAAGTAGGTAATTTAACTCCCAAAGACAATTGAACTTGGAGGCTAAATCAACAAGCATCAACTTAAGAAGGTTGCCAGAGCATTAAGATGTGGTTGCGATTTCAACAGTCCGTTAAAGCAATGATGAGTAGAAACTGAAAAATATCCTTTTTGTCTCTTTTCTTCCCCCTCTCCAATTAACCCATAAGCTTGTGGATGGGCACTGCCCCTGCACTGAATTGCTTGGCGCAATTGAAGTCTCGCCTGGGCATATAGCAAAGATATCAAGATATCAGGATGGTCTCGAGGTAGAGAGGAAAGCCACAAAACTCACTGCATTCCCAAAAGAAACTCTTCAAGGGCCCTTGAAGCACAAGACGTTATGTTTCTCATCCCCTTTTATTCTGAAGATTCTTGTTTCTCATCTCACACTGGAGTAAGTAATAAACTCTGTTGACGTAAATTGGAAAGGCTGATGCGGAAATGGGTTCCTGTGATGCAGCATGAAAAAGAGAAGTTAAGATCCTGAAAATGCGCAAGAAGCCACTATAGCCAAACCATAGGTTCTTTTGAGGTCGGTACAGATGACAGTGTGGCTCTTCCTAGAAGTAGCCCACTAGTCATCCTTGATGCAATGATGAAAAATCAAAAGACGAACAATTAGAAGTTAATGATGACGAACTCACGGTCGAGGGCCATAAACTTTGATCTGCCGCACATGTGTGTCTCGTCCATTCAGGTGATTCGACAACACGGCTATTTGCAACATGAAAGTGTTGACAAAAGTTTCCCTGTCCAAACGCTTCTCTTATTACTCGAGAGAGAAAGGGAAAACCCACAAAGAAGTGATATATTATACTTAACAAAACCTTCGAGTCTGCAAGAATGATACTCCAGATAATCAACGAAAGGGAAATGGTAAAATTATGTCTCACGTTCTCTCTACAAACATATGGATATCAATAGTGTGTGTAACAAAAAATGAGAATCATATGACACTGCACATGGTTTCCGGTTCTTAAAGTATACATGTTACCCACCAACCCCGCGTTTCTTCAACCAACTAAGTATGCAAGAAAATGCATGCACTACTTTGTTCCGTACCTTATGGGTCTAACAGTGCCAAAATAGCAAGAACTCTATAAAAGGCCAATAACGCACTTGAAAGATCCAAAAAAAAAAATAACCCTTCGAACAATCTAGCAGAAAATCTCTATGTTCAGCAATTTTAATCTAAAAATCATTTCCATGTCATAGCAGAAACTCTCCATGTTCAACAATTTTCTGCCCTAAAAGTACTGGACATATTGACCGATAGCTCTACATCACATTATCATATTCATAAACCAGCTTCCATCGCATAACAGGGAAAGAGACCGTCCTAAATTGACCCCAGATGTTATACAAAGTAAACACGACAACAATTGGCACCAACAACCACCAGCAGAGAGGTTCCAGGGCATGACACCCTATCTTCGTAGCTAAACTTTCTCTGAAAATGCTTGTCTTTCGTATGATGTCGTATTAATATTAAATCATACATAGAAAGCACTAGCAGTGAACTATCTAGCATTGCTTAACTATACGAACATGACACGTGATTTCGGAACTCACCGAGGATCATTTCCAGATAGAGATATAGGAATCCACCCGGTCGGCTTCACAAGTTCCATGGTCTTTATCTCCTGAATCGAAAACATTTACCGGCAAAGCGACTCAACTTTCCAGTCACATAAGCAATCAAAATCTAATCGAAGAAACTACAGATGGTCAATTATGACAAGCTCAAAAGCTCCTCCGGATCCCAAAACAAAACCAACCTTCAGATTATGGAATCCGTCCCCAGCGCGAATTGAGATCTTACTGGGCGTATAGCTCTCATCAAGCTTAAAATCCACGTAGAGAGCCACCATCTTCAACCAAATCAAGTCCCAAAGAGCACAATTTACACTTCTAACTTTCAGAAGCATCGTATCACCAATGACAAAAAGCAGAAAGATTCGGTAAATTAAAATCAGGAATTGACGAAGAATCAAACCTGGAGCCTCACTTTCTTCTGGAACTGAACGTTCACCAAATGAGGCTGCGCGCCGTCGGATCTGAGTCCTCCCAAGAAAACCACCATAAAACAAACCTAACGATAAATTCTCGAAATTCTTCCTGAAACAGAGGACTTAGAGAGAGAGAGAGAGAGAGAGAGAGAGAGAGAGAGAGAGAGAGAGCGTACTGCCAGTAAGTGTCGAGGTTGTCGTCGCGAAGGGAGGAGGCGCCATTGCCGGTCTTGCAGGAGCTGACGCTCCAGAAGGCTTTTTTGCCCATCTCGCGGAGGTCGTCGTCCACGGCGAGCACGAGGTTTCCTCCGGTGATCTTCCCTTCTTCTTCTCCTTCCGACGATTCCGTCGCCATTGGAAGTTTGGAACCCCAGGAGAGTATCGAGCGCGTCTGACTCGAGCTTTTGCTATTTGAAAAAGAAAAAGCCACAAAGACGGTGAATAATAAAAAATAATCATTTTTATTGTTATTTTCACAAAAATAAGCAGTCTGCTAATTTTTGTTTTGGTTTTTAATGTTTCGTTGACAAACATGTTTAGGGCCTACTTGGCAACTATTCTCCTGATCTGATTCTGTTCATCGAAACAAAAAAAAATGAGAAATATGTTTAGTAACGTAAATAATTCTGATTCTGATTCTCATTTTGTTTGTAGGAATAGTTTTGAAGCAGAAACAAGAATAAATAAAAATTGATTCTGAAAAAAAGAATCACTTTTAAGAATTACAAATAAAAACGAAATCTCAATGCTCTCGCTTTTCCCTCAATTAACCTTCATTCTCTCACTTTACCCTCGACCTAAAAAAGAACCAAGTCTCATTGCTCGTTCCCCGCTCCCATGACCCACCAGCTCCACTACTGTCGTTCGCCACCCTCGTCGCACGACTCTAGTGAAATTCGTTTCATCATTCACTTTTCTTGTCGCCTCGTCTCTCTTTCTCAAGGATCTTGCTCGAGACAGCCCTTGCCGATCTGAGCGAGGGTCTCCATCGCCGTTCTTGAGGAAGGGTCACCCTCATCAATCTTGGATCTATCTCGAAAAAGAAGGGGAAAGACGTTGCGGATGGAGGTCCTTCAATTTCGATTTTCAATCAGCTTTCATATGATCGATGACTTTGCTTAGCTGTTCTTATGCTCTCAGCTTTCTCCTTTCTAATTTCATCTTTCAGACAACGTAAAAGTGACTCCTCTTCTCTAAGATGTTCTTCCATGTGGCTCTATTCTTCTAGTAGTCTAGATATTCAGCCTTGATTAAACACTTTTCTAGAAAAATATTCTCCTCATATATATCCATTTACAGATCGAAAGCGATGAACATCAACAACACATTTATCCCAAACTAGTTGGGGTCAGCAGTCGATGAACCCAAAAAAGTAAAATAGAATATAACAAAAATAAAAAGCAAAGATCAGTTGAAGAAAAAAGAATAAAATAAAAATAAAAATAGAGAAAAAAGGGGACTAAGGACTAAAAAGTCAGTCTGGAACATAGGAAATCTACCTCTCTCTAATACTAATAGCTTCCCTCCATTTCGTCTTAGAATAAACCATACGCTAACCTATTTCTCACATCATTAAATCTTGTTTTACTACTTTTCCCCAAATTAGTTTCGGTCGACCTCTTCCTTTCTTCATGTCATGTTCCCGGTAACAAATTTCGATTCTTATTGGAGCATCTAGGGGTTTTCGAAGAACATGCCCAAATCATCTCAGTCTATGTTCTTTTATCTTTTCTGCCATTGATTTTACTCCAACTTTCTGTCGAATATCTTCATTTCTTATCTTATACATCCTTGTATGTCCACACATCCACCTTACCATCCTCATCTCTGCAACTCACATCTTATGCTCGTGTTGCGTATGTGCTGGCCAACATTCAGCTCCGTACAGCATTGCGGGTCTTACTGCTATTCTAGAAAATTTTTCTTTTAGCTTAGGAGGGATTTTGCGATCACACAAAAAACCTGATGCACTGCGCCATGTCATCCAACCTGCTCTGATTATATGGTTTATCCTCATCAATCTCTGCACCCTTTTGCAATATTAATCATAGATATCTAAAAGCATCTTTCTTGGGCACCTCATGTCCAAGTATATTCACCGATTCTTGATATCCTCCTCTCACCGTGGCGAACTCACACTTCATGTATTCGCTTTTATTTCGACTTAACTTAAAACCCTTGGCCTCCAATGTACTTCTCCATAATTCTAATTTAGCATCAACCCTAACCATGGTCTCATCAATAAGCACAATATCATCTGCAAAAAGTATACACCATGGCACCTCATTTTGGATATCTTTTGTTAGCTCATCCATAACTAGAGCAAAAATATAAGAACTCAAAGCAGAGCCTTGACGTAAGCCTGCTGTGATTGAAAAATAACTCGATGTGCCATTACAAGCATTCACACATGTAGTAGCACCATCATACATATCCTTGATTGCCTCTATATACTTTGAGGGAATATTTTTCTTCTTCAAAACCCACCACAGAACATTTCTAGGCACCCTATCATATGCCTTCTCAAGATCAATAAAAACCATATGTATATCCTTATTCTTTTCTCGATATCTCTCCATCAACTGTCGTATCAAGAATATAGCCTCCATGGTATATCTTCCCGGCATAAATCCAAACTGATTTGTAGTAATCTTGGTCTCTATTCTCAAACGATGATCAATAACCCTTTCCCACAATTTTATTGTATGGTTCATA
Source organism: Rhodomyrtus psidioides (assembly GCA_021437785.1). Taxonomy (NCBI): domain Eukaryota; kingdom Viridiplantae; phylum Streptophyta; class Magnoliopsida; order Myrtales; family Myrtaceae; genus Rhodomyrtus; species Rhodomyrtus psidioides. The sequence goes on along the minus strand of JAILYB010000040.1, from coordinate 2,323,672 downwards.
AGTTTAATGCCTCTATAATTAAAACAATTCTGTATATCCACATTGTTCTTGTAGATAGACACAAGCAGATTCTTCCTCCATTCATCAGGCATCTTATTAGTATATAAAATCTTGTTAAAAATATTAGTCAACCCACTTATTGCCACAATCCCTAAACTTCTCCACACTTCAATAGGGATCCTATCAAGCTCCAAGGCTTTACTAGTCTTCATCTTCTTTAATGCCTCATTAACCTCATCCGCTTTAATCTTACGCACAAATCTTCTGTTTAAATCATCATAAGTGTCCTCCAAATTTACCTCACTTCTATCGCTCTCTCTATTAAAAAAACTTGTTAAAATAGCTCATCCACCTTTTCTTAACTTCTGTATCCCGTACTAGAAGTTTCTGATTGTCATCCTTGATGCACCTTACCTGGGTCAAGTCTTTACTCTTCTTATCCCTTATCTTTGCAAGTCTATAGATATATTTTTCTCCCTCTTTGCTCCCAAGCTTTTCGTACATATCGAAGAAAACCTTGCCTCTAGCCTTTTGCATAGTTTTCTTGACATTTTTCCTCGCCAACCTAAACTTTTGCAAGTTCTCATCATTAGGACATTTATGCAAATATCTGAAGCACTCCTTCTTATGTTTAATTACCTCCTGCACCTCTTCATTCCACCATCAAATTTCCTTTGTTTGATGTCCATTCCCCTTACTTTCTCCTAGCACCTCTCTTGCCACTCTTTGGATGCAGTTGGACATTTCGTTCCACATCATATTTACTTATCTCTCTATTTGCCATGGTCCTTCCTAGAGCAGTCTTTCCTTGAAAGCTGTTTGTTTTATCTCATTCAGCCTCCACCATCTTATTCTGGATTTCTGAGCACTTCTATGCACTTTCTCTACTTTGTTATATCGAACCTCTAAGACCACCAACTTATGTTGCGTAGCTACACATTCTCTAGGGTAGACTTTGCAATCTACATACGAGGTTTTGTCCTCTCTTCTAGCCAGAAAGAAATCAAACTGGCTACAATGTTGACCGCTACGAAAAGTGATTAGATGCTACTCTTTTTTTCTAAAGTAGGTATTTGTTAACATCAAATCACAAGCTAATGCGACGCTCAAGATGTCTTCGCCAGCCTCATTTCTAGTCCCATAACCAAAACCTCCATAGATTCTGTCAAAGCCTTCACTACTTTGACCAACATGTCCATTTAGGTCTCCTCCTATGAATACATTCTCCTCGTGTGGTATCCCCCTTAAAATCTCTTCCAGATCTTCCCAAAATCTATTTTTATTGGATTGTTGTAGTCCAACTTGGGGGGCATACACACTAAGGATGTTCAAAACCAAATCTCCCACTACCAGTTGACCAAAATAATCCTATCGCTTGTTCTTTTAACATCCACAACTCTATCTCTGAAATTTTTATCAATCAAAATCCCAACTCCATTTCTACCTCTTATTGTGCCTGTGTACCACAGCTTGAATCCAGTGCCTTCTACCTCCTTAGCCTTTTCTCCCACCCATTTAGTCTCCTGTATGCAAGCAATATTCACTCTCCTTCTAGTAAAAGTGTCTACTAACTCCCTCAACTTACCCGTTAAGGTTCCTATGTTCCAACTTTCCAATCTAATCCTTACTCCCTAGGCATCTCTTACCCCTCGCATTCGCCCATAAAAGTGTGAGGACCCTTGCTTTCTTTTCACCACATCCGGGCACCGATATGACACATCACTCTGGGAATGATGGCACAAAACTTGCTTCCTTACCCCTCGCACCCACCTATCTTTGTGCAAGGACCCTTGCATATTTATCGCTACACCCGGACGCCGATGCAACGCGTCGCTAAGAAGGGTACGCTCCAACGAAAATTCATATGGGTTCATCTCATAAAAAGGGTAGCTCTTTTTTTATAACCGACTCGCTAGGTCTGACGCAACCCTTTTCCTTTTACCCCGGCTTGGGACGGGCTATCATTTATTATAATTGCATGTTGTGCTCTCCATAATTACATTTGTGATCAAGACATGATGGATAAATTTTTTTCCCTATATGGATATCTGAATTACCCATTTGGAACTCAATAAAAAGAGGTTGCATATGATATATCACATGAGGAGGCAACTGAGATAAACATGCTTATAAAAAATATTGCAAATCAAATGGCAAGGAATAACAAGGAAATTTAGTGGCGTAGGTAGAATCTTCGATTAATGCGAAATGTAGGAAATTTACATGAAATTGGAAGGTGTATAGTTGATAAAGTCTATAATGAATAGAGGGGAGATATTGTTTGTGTCTTCATGCTCCACGTAATAAATAAAGAAATTATGGATAAAGCATGATATATATTTATTTTAACAAATTTACCTCAAAATGGTACAACCGCGATAAATTTACCATCCGTTAGTTTTCGTTAAATTTTACCGTCAAATTACGAAGTTGGATGACACGTGACTATTGTCGAGTGTACATGTTACCCAATGTTTGCTATACGTGTATCAATTTGAAATTTTTCGTGGTATTAACTCAATTTAACGAAAATTAACAAAGGGTAAATTTGTCATATATGTATCAGTTTGGGATTTTTTATGGTAAAAAAATAGTTTTGGGTAAATTTGTCATAGTTATACAAATTTAGGGTTTTTGGTGGTTGAAAAATTAGTTTGTAGTAAATTTGTTATAAGTGTACCGGTTTATAGTTTTTGGTGGTTAAAAAATTAGTTTGGGGTAAATTTATCACAAGTGTACCGATTTGGGGTTTTTGATGGTCAAAAAAATAATTTAGGGTAAATTTGTCACAAGTGTACCAGTTTGGGATTTTTCACTGTATTAACCCTTTATTTTATTGGCGATGATATGTAGGTTGACTTTATAGTAATAAGATGTAATTATTTGACTTACATAAAAAAAAATTGGGAAGAGAAATTGTTCCCGGAAATAGAAAGTTTGTACAGTCAGCAAACACGTTCTTTTGTTTCGAGAACATAATTTTTGTGCAGCTACTAAATGCGTTATGATTCTCTAAGGCTCATCCAGTGAATAGAATCGGAAAAAATTTAATTCTAATTAGAATTATTTTTTGGATTAGAGATAAAGCATGTATACTGTTCGTAACTGTTTTTCCTTTAATCAATCATTTTCAGCAAATCAAACAATGAAAGTTTAGAAATTTAATTTGCGAAAAATTCTTTCACTCAAACAAATACACCCTTAAATTTCATTGCATTTTCAATTAGAGCGATGCAATAACATGAGGGAAAAAATATCAATTGTTCAGATATACTTAATTTTGCAAGTTAATATTAGCATTTTAATTAATCTTTAATCAATTGAAAGACATAATTTTTTTTTTGTCGATGATGAAAATAGATAAAAAAAAAAAGATGAAAAAGAAAATGACGATGAGAATTGCAAAAGAAAGAGCCACAAATACAGCAACTAAAGCTGTTATCTAAATTTTAATTGTTATTTTCACAAAAATAAATACTGTCTGGCATTTTTTTTGTTCTGTTTTTTTTTTTAAACATGTTTAGTGAATTTCATCGCAATTTCTACTAGAACGATACAGTAGCATAACAAGAATTAAATGAATGCTTCAGATAATCTAAGCTTTTGAAAAATAGTATTAGCATGTTAATTGATCTTTAATCACTTGTTCTGTTTTTTTTTTCAAAACATGTTTAGTGAATTTCATCGCAATTTCTACTAGAACGATACGGTAGCATAACAAGAATTAAATGAATGCTTCAGATAATCTAAATTTTTGAAAAATAGTATTAGCATGTTAATTGATCTTTAATCACTTGGAAAAAAAAAGAAATATAATTTTTATCGGTAATGAAAATAGACCAAGCAAAAAAACAAGATAAAAAGAAACTGATGAATAGTCCGGCAAATGAAGGCGCTAGAGGAAGGGCTTGAACCTTCGACCTTGTGGTTAACAGCCACACGCTCTAACCAACTGAGCTACTCCAGCAGCTTCGGTGGTACATCCCCACAAATTATTAATATCCTCTTTATACGAATTAATTACACTTTCTAGAAAGGTGAATTTCTTAAATCCTTTCTCGGCTGAATTAACTCATAGACATCTCCAAACAAGAATGTCCCTTCAGGGTTCGAAACATATTCACATGTTACATCAAAAGGAGAGGTCCCATATCTTCCGCATTAGATCCCCCCCCATTCATTGTAAATTTGCAGAAAAATCTGTCGCGAAACTCCGAAACTGACAAATGCCTGCAACAAATCTGCTGCTCAACACAGAAACTAATGAATGTCAAAGCATACCGACATCATCGTTTCTCCAACATGTTAACCTTGAGCGTAGACATGTCAGACCGTCTCAGCATGCGACCGGCATTAGTTCCCGTAATGCTGATCTCGATGCGCGGTAAAATGTCTGGCGGGTTTTCATGTCGTGACGCTTCGGCAATGAAAGATAGGAACAAGATCATCGTCACGCTGCGAATCAGAGTTTCAACCCCGAAATCTTTCCACAGCTCCTAACTTTGCTGCTTGAATTTTCAGAGGTCGAGAGTTTCCCTACTAGACCATGTCTTTCCTTGGTAAGCCTGACTTCCACGCAATTTTGATCCAATGGAAAGGACCATCCTTGCCCAAGCTAATAGCCTCCTGAGACTGGTTTAGGAGAGCCACTCTCTGTAAATCTTGACAAGAACAGTAACCCAGCAAAAGCAGTGTCGATATCGAGCAACTTCCTGTGACAGTTCATTAATTTGATTGATGGCTGCTAAAGATCTGGCTACTTGGCGTTTCAAATTTCAATCCAAATGTACCTACACATCTATGTTATCCATGCTGCGGAGCCGTTTGCTATGGTCAGGACTCAGGGTGTGCATTTCAACTCTCAGAGCCAATAAAACAGGAAGGACATGAAAGAAAACATCAGAAAGGAACTAACAAGAAATCATCAGGAAGAACATTACTGAATGCTCTCATCTGGATTACCAACTAAATGCATGCTCATGAAAGCACATAGTTTACATGAAAGTTTCAAGATATAAAGAGCAATCATCCTGGTTCATTCTCTACGATACTGGGTTAGTCCTAAACGTGTGCCAAGGTGGTTCTTCAGGACGTGTCCTGAGTATGAGGAATGGAATCGGTAATTCGAGGCATGCGAACTAACGAATGACGAAGGCAGCCTTGTGAGTATACCTTGTTTGTGCAGGGTCTCTTTCTCTGTCCATTTGACAATGATCTCACAATGCTTCAGATAAACTTGCTGTGCTTTCTAAAAGGAAGAACCGAGGGTCGTGACAAAAATTCAGCGTCCAATGACTGCTTTCAGATTCAAGGCAAATAACATCTCAAAACTGTGCAAAAGCTACCTAATACATAGCTTGAGAAAACTGAAGCACAGACATCGATTCCTATCTGTATGGACACTATCAACATGGCTTGAAACCCGAGAAGAAAGAGGGAAAAACGAAGCCTACTGTCAGAACTTGGCCTAAGCAAAATTTGCAAAAGAATCCATCCCTAGTGATACAGAATCTTGCCGGGATGAGAAATGTTTAGTTGAGAAGATTCTGTTGTATCTTATGTTGATGGAGATTATCTACCACTGCACGGTTAAAAAGCAGAGTCCTCAGGGTGCACCTTCAAGTTACACCTTGGTCGCTCGAGAAATTATGTCTTCCTAAAATGACAATACCTTCCTTTCAGAAGGCATAGAATGCCTCGGATCACAAGCCATCGCGGTCGATATCTCGGAAGAGCCTTAGCAGCTCGGAAGCTTTTGCCTTTGCTTTGTCGCTGCCATTCGTCTTTATGTTGATTAGAGCAGGATAAACTGTGAAACTTTCTTCCAGGACCAACTTGCAGTACAGAACTTGTTCGCAGCATACTGAGTGTAGAATGACCACTGCATATTCTTGTTCTTCACTACTTGCAGAATCTAGAAATTCAGCAACGGAAGCAATGCATTTATCAGTCTCTACGATGGAAGTGCTTGCCTCTTCGCTATTGCACAGATTTTTCAGGATCGTCAGGGCAAGCTTCGTAAAAGGGGAAGTCTGAAGAAAAGAAACCATCTTCGGGATGCATCCTAAATGTATAAGATGATGACAGACATAGCAATCATAAGACAGATTGTTCAGGATCTTGAATGCAGATTCCTGAAGTAGTCTGTTCTGAGAGCCGAGGATTTCGAAGATGGGGGCAAGAGCACCCGATGCGGCAATCTCTGGTCTGCAGTTTTCGTGAGCAGACAAGACTTCTAGCGTGGCAAGAACTTGTTCAGATACTTCTGAATCGAGTAATGATATCAAGAGAGAGAAGGCACCTTTCTTGATACACGTCACTTCATATCTACATGAAGAAAATTAGAAATAAGATTCTGCAGAGATTTGGGAGCATTCTACATGAACTGTAAACTATTAGTGAAGTAAGATGCAACCCACAGCCCTAAAATGATCTGGCTTAAATATTTGAAACGGCATCGAAGGTGCCGACCAGGAAAAAACTTTAGCAAGGTCAAGCAATCACGTCATCCTAAGCTAGTGGCGCCATCATCACATCGTCCCGAAAAGGATTGATAATGTTACTAGTATTTATGGATTCTGGCTGACTATAGAGATTAACATACCTATTTTTGCTGACATATGTCAGCAAGAACTGTGACCCGGTCCTTTGAGCTTTGAGGTCACCTTGGTCATGGGCATCTATGAGAAACTGTACAAGCAGCGTAAGAAAATTCTCAAATGGCACTGACCCAAGAGCTTGATCATCGCGATCCAAATAGTTTTTGACATCTTCAACAACCTCGCATTGGGACTTCCATTGAAGCTCTTTGAGTTTAGGCAGTAATGCTAAAGATCTCAAGGTCCTCCGTGTAGAAGTGTCGTCGCATCTTTGATCACCATCATCACTCTGAATAGATGTTGAACTTAGGTCATCTGGAACTTTATCACTCGAAGTGTCAGGATAGTAGATAGAATCTACATATCCAAGAGCAAGACTGCCGAGGCTATTGATGGATGTTGAAGAAACTTCCATTGAGCAACGGGTTTCAGCTCCTATGGTTGGGTCAATATTTCTAAGTCTATATTCTACACACCACTTTGATATCTCGTCTTTCAGGAAACTGTTCGGTGCCAACAACTGATGCGACAGCTTTTCCTTTGTTTTGGGACATGTATCGTGACCCTCATCGAACCACCTCTGGATCCACATTCTTTCGAATGTCACTCCAGAAGCAATGATGACGGGATCGTACATCAATCTCCGAGACAAGGGGCAATTGAATTCACCAGGAGGGACAGGGTCCCTCAAAACCTCAGCTGTAGCATCATTACTGGATCTGGAGGTTTGAAATTCATTTGTTTTATCGCCAAGAATGATAGCATTCTCTTGTGGCTCTGCAACGATGGAGTTTCCGCACTTATCCAGGAGATACAATAAGGATTTCAACCTCTCTTTCTTCGCTGGGTTTCTGTCACCAACTTTGCTGAGAAGATTCTTGATCGATCTTTTCTCCGTTACGACAGCCCTTCGAGACGTGATATGAAGCTTTGAAGCAGCAAATTTAAGTGCTCCAATATCCAATGTCTCTGTCGGACCAGCTATGGATAAATGTGGCCTTAAAGATTCACGAAGAACCTTTCCAGCCTCCATTTCAGAAGAATCCAAAACGAGCTTTGCATTTCTAAGCTCGTCGATTATGTGACATATCTGCAGACGCATCAAGCAAACGAAGAAATTAAAGAAAGGAACGAATCCTGGTTTGACCTCCCAATACAAGACTAAAAACATTCCATCTTATAAGCAATAAGAAGAATGCATGTCCAATGAAATTTCCTGCACCCCCTGCCGAACCTATCTACAAAGAAAATGACAACACCAGGAGAGCCGCAACAAATGCATAGGTGATTTTTTTTTTTATTTTTTCGTGACAAGATGTGGATTTAGCTAAGGCTAAGGATACAGAAGAGAGAGAAGGAGAAGAAGAAGTCCATGCAATCAACGAAAGAAGGGTTTCTTTACTAGGTGTAAACTAGGATAATTCACATACACTGAAAGCTAGGTCAGGGAAACAACTCATTAGAACAAGAAGACTTAATTTAGGGAGGATGAAACTACATCAGTGGAGCAGGGATCTGCACTTTTCTTCTTCTGGCTATAGAAGGCATAGGACTAAGTGTTGCCTCAGATCATTAAAAGAAGCTGCAAAGAAGCCTGTCCTTTTCCATGTCAGCCACAGAAGTATGCCCACTAGATACGTTAATATTAAGAACATAGAATCTGTGTTAAATCTCTACGTAACATATAGAAGCAACCCACCTGGATAGCCAACAAGACTGGAACCGAATTTCGAACTAGGTCTAAACCGCGCTCCAATAGCTCCCTTGATCTTTGACATCTCCTGGCTATTGCATCACTGGTTAATGCCTGCAAGTCGCAACGATCACATATGTATGAAGCTAACAAATATATGAACTTGATATATAATCTACTCTACGTACTTTGGAGAGCAGACCTAATGTAGATTTTAAAGAGTAATCCCAACGACTGAGTAGATAACAAGAAATACAGGAAAGACTGTCAAATGTTTGGTCAATACAGTATGTCAATATTCTTCCCACTGATGACGCACCAAAACATCTATGTCCAACTTTTCTGCTTGTTCTTCTTTCCTTTAGGACTTTTTTTTTTTATAATTTGAACTGTGTTACTTTCACAAGGAATGTGACGAAGTTGCTACTTTCCAGAAGGCACAACTACTGGACAAATCAGTGTCTATGTTTTTTAACCTCATCACTTTGGAGTTGAACAACCTCTTAGGTACCCACCAGGTAGAGTTTGCTAGATTCACTGCAGTAGCGGAGGAGTTGCTTGGCTTTATCAATTTCACAAATTAAAGAGGAAAGTGCAGACATTCCAGACAAGCGAGGTCGAGCTGCCTCTATTTGTGGAATAACACTTGATACTTTATCAACCAACTTCGCAAGTTCTGTGCACATTTCATAGTGGACCTGCAATCGTTAGCTATACTTATCACATCACACGAAATCAGAGAAAATGGAAAAGTATAAATAGGACAGATCGCTAAAAATGGACAACTTCAAAAACCAATCAATTCAAAGCTCTAATATATGTACCGTGAGTTGCCCATATTGTTCCAAATAATCATTAATCCAGCCACACATTTTTTTACATGTGTAGTCCTTTGTTAATTCCAAACTGAAAAAAACATAGTGCTTCATCTTCATCAATGCTAGCAACTTTTTCTAATATCATCTCACTTTATCTGGAAGCCAAAGGCATAAAAAATCAGAAACTCTTCTCATTCAAGAGAATTAAGCTGGAATGCAGCTCTATTATCATCATTAACACTGCACACCAGCCTAAGTAACTGGAAGTAACAAATTTATCAGACAGCACATCAGGACATTAAATGATCAATCTCATGCATAGGAATAGAAATCTTAAGTTCTGACGAATATTTACCTTGAAACAGTAAGAATTATAGAGTGTCTCCGCCACCACAGTGACACCACTCCCCATTCAAAGGGACTGACTTTTCCTTGATCTGCAGATGCAGAAGTATTAACAAGAAAAGATTACTATGATTTGACCCAATCACAAGACACTCAAATACTATGTTGAGATATGAATTACATTGCATAACCGCAACCAATCATTTGTCTGAAGATGCAGCAGACATGAGATGTTACCGGTGCAAAAACAATGGACAGAGCATTAAGGGGCATTAGCACCAGCAAAGACAGAATACTATAGCAATAGTGCTATCATTTTCTTTCACGTGGTGTTTGACGTGTTGTACAAACTTCACAGGCTATCAATTATTTCGCTTTCACTTCTCGGTGCCATTAACTAGTGCTTTTAACAAATTTACCTTTCCTCATGAAAGAATCAGATATATAGATTAATTTTGATGAATTGGTTTCATACGGACATTTGCACCACAAGGAAATAGGATATTCAAAATGGGTGCCCTTAGATGACAAATTGAAGAACGGGAGGACATCTTCGTCAAAGAATTATAGTTCTAAGATTTGATGAATCCAGAGTTTCCAGTTTGAGCAAAGGACGAAGGTCACATAGAAAAACTAGGCAAAGAATGTATCCTCTCTACCAAATTGACATTGAACAATCACGACGCCATATAGGTTTTCATCCATTGCAGTGACTTGCACTGTTCGCTCATAATTAGGGGCTATGTTTTCTCGGAGGAAACTTCCTCCAGACACCCTTGTCAATTCTCATTGATGGGTTTACATCCATGTGTTAAATATGTTTTGAATTTTATGCACTTGGTCCTGTTCATCACCCGACCCGACATATTTTTTGTGCGGCCCAAAAGTGGAGAGAAAATTGAGATTTGGTTCGTGACGCGGAGAGTTGGGCCGATAGGCCCAACTCGGATTTTGGGCTTTTATTTATGCTGCGGCTAGGGTTTATTTGTAATGTACGGAGATTTTTCGTCAGCGGTGAGTTTTGTGAGCCGTGTGCTTTTGTTCAGTCGTTGAGAACGACTTTTGTAATCTATACTCTATTTTGATTATAGTGGAATATCGTTTTGCCTCGCCCGTGGACGTAAATCACCTTTATCGAACCACGTAAATTCTTGTGTTCTGTGTTTGTTTTCCGCATTTGTTACAACACCATGTGAATCCACATTCGTATTTAGTTAATTTTCCATGTGATGATGTCCACAACTTATAACCCACCGGTCAGAACAAATAGCTGTACCATCGTTTTTAACAAGATATCAGAGCTGGCTAATTCCAGAGTTCAGTTCTTGGCACTCTCATGCTTACATACAAGTACTGGTCCCATCAATTCTTTCAACCTCCAAACATGTACGAGTCTGCATATGTCATGCTCAAAAAGCACTGTTCTCGAAGAGTTTGAACTTTGCTAGCAAAGCAAATGCCTTAATTTTATCATCCAAGAAGAGTAATGAAACTTCTATCTCTGCTTATTGGGAAGAAGATACACATCAATTAAACTTATCAATGCCAATATGGCTCTTGTGCTACCATATTATTATACAGAGGCTAGCTTTTCCTTCTCTCTTTTTCATCCCAAAGCAAGTAAACAAGAAGTTCCCAGAAATAGCGAATTCACAGCAAACTGTCACAACGAATCTCATAAGAAATAACCCATAAAGACATCATTTTTGTCACACAACAGATAGTTTTCGGTTCTATCACCAGAGAGAGACTTTGTAAAAGAACAGCAATCCGCCATACCTCAGCCACAAAATCACAGAAGAATCTTCCAAAGATACACCGATCTAAACAAGGTCTGAGACTTACCAGATAATGTTAGTAACAGCCCTCCTTTTCAGAAAGAGAAGTCCAAGAGCAGCTCACCGAGAGGAGAGGTACGTGCTCTGCTCGTAGCAAGAACCAAGAACATTTCTTCTTTTCTGCCAATGTGGGTCTTCAGGGAAAACGAAACGCAGCAGATTTTCTAACCAGACCACCAAGAAAACATAATTTTTGTGTTGGGTTTTCCAAGCGAAGAATCTTGCTCAGGACAAGCAAAAGTGTCAGAGGGAGACGAATAGACACCGTCGAAGCCCAGAGCTCATTGCAAATACTGAGGAAAACAAACGGACAACGTCAGAGAAGAGAGCTCATCTCAAATGAAGTTCCCACTGTATTACATGGAGAGAGAGATAGAGAGAGAGGTGTCATCTTCAACATCTTTTTTTTTCCTGAGGAAATGGTTGGTTGCTCAAGTTCCCACCATACAAAAATTGCCGTCGCTGGGCTGACACTTCAACGAGCTGACCGGAGGACTACTTCCTGGTCAAATTCCAAGATCACATCAACTGAAAACTTGCGACAAATTTTTTGAAAAAAGAAGGTAAAACATTATTGGTTAAGCACGTGCCTCGTTCCACAAAAAGTTTAAGCTATTAATTGAACATGTAGAACTCATGCCGAGTCCACCGCTTATGATAACGTTTTTGTTTCTGTAAACATTTTTTAAGCAAAAATATTTTTTTGTATTTTTGTTTCCGGCTACGATTTTTTAGAATAGAAACGCGTTTGGTAACTATATAAGAAACTTATTTGGTAACTACAAAAAAATTGTTCCTATTTTGTTCATTTAATTAAGAGGATTATATATATTAAAATTAAGATGTCTTTATCTTTTTAACTTACTAAATCAAATTAAATCTCATTTGTTCAATTTATTAAATCAAATTAGACCAATATATGTATAAGTAATTTATTCACAATTTATCAAATTATAATGTGGATTAGATCAATTATAAAAAAAATATGAAAGAGAACGCGAAGTGCAATTGGACAATGAGAACATTAAAGGTATTTTTTAAAGATAGAAAAATTACAATTATAAGTCACTCAAACGCTAGTTGGAGCTCAGACGTTGAGTGGGGATAGCTCAGACGTTTGAATGACGCTCAAGCTTTGAGTGGAGTATTCACGTGCAATAATCAGAACTTGAAGATGACTTTTAAATGTGATTATTTGACACACTACAACGGATACAATCGAGCTGGATCATTCTTGAGAATTCTCGGGAATAGAGATCAATCAAAGATGCGAAATCAAAAAGACAAACATACGACTTTCCAAATGAACAAAATCATCTATGGAAACCTAGGATCATAATTGTATGGGCGATTTGATCCGAACGGGGAAGACTTTTATTTGGTGATCCCCAACGGCTACAAGATCTTCTTTTGATATATGTCTTGTCCAAACGGAAAGTTTTGGAGAGATCTCTTATGGAAGCCTTGCAACGGTTAGATTGGAGGCGGGGGGAGTATAAAAGACATCTCAAGGTCGAAGGGACAAAAGGTTGGCGTTAAGAAGGAAAAGTCATTATAATTCTTAGATCGATAGTACTTTATTTTATACACACTTCTTGATTCATCCATTGTAATTGTGAAGAAGTGTACACAAGAGTGTTGAACACTAGGTGGGGTATCCTGCATGTCAAGGAGATCACTAAGCTGTAACCTCTCGAGCAGATTACTAGTGAAATCCAATCGATTGGCTGATAGCCGAAGAAGTAGACGTAAGCTTAATCAAAGTCAAACCACTATAAACTCTCTGTGTAATTTTCTCTATTCCTACTCTGATCATATCATATAATCTGTGATAGTGGAACTGCATGTGAATTGTCCGTATTGATACACTGTGTTGCCATCGTCTGAGACGTTGTATAAACGCATGTGCAATTGATATTTCGCGAAAAACTTTCAAATTGCACTATAATCACATATTCACCCCCTATAGGTGATAACGATAGCCACAACACATCCAATAGGCCCAATCGGACCGGTCCTTTTATATAATAAAAATGTATATTCTTTTGAAATAGCTTTTTGCAAATATTACAATGCTTGTTGTCTTAGATATTTAATTTTTTTTCATTTGGCAATGTATTAAATCGTTGTTCTCATTATTATATTACATTATTGAAATTTTTCCTCCTTAACCTCTAGAGATTAGCTTCCTTTTCTTTTTTAATTGATGTTGGTGCTTGATAGGACCGTAATCGGGATCCAACTGAAAATCGGACCGAACCGTTGGTTCGAACTTCAGATGGATCCATAAAACAAGCAGGTGGTTGACGGTTCGCATTTTGCGAAACCAGTCTCTAGCGAACGTTCTCGGTTCTAGGGTGAGAATCATGCATCCTGAAATCGATCGCCCTTAGGGGTTAACAGTTCCTCAACCAACTAATCCAAAAACCAAAAACCAAAAACCAAAAACCAAAAACCAAAAAAAAAAATTCTCATGTGCGGTAGAAACGGTCCGCATTGAGAAGGACAGGGAATAAAATAGAAACGAAAAATAGTAGACTGGAGAAAATTAAAATGGTGAATCTTTTTGGATGCGCGACAGTTGACTCGGCTGGTCAAAGTCGTGAACTTACAGACAAAACCATGAGAGGCTACGATTCGATTCGAGAGGCTGCTTTTGGGAATCTTGACCGTGCATTTTCCAAAACCAAGATTTTCATTTGCTCGGATCAGATTTGCTATATATAGAGGCAGACCAAGACTTTTTTTTTTTATTAATCGAAAGCACATATTTTTTTATATTACGAGATGATATATGAAAACTACAAAACAAAACACATAAAAAAAGGGTAAAATAGAATAGCAAAGCATAAATTGTTGTGATAAGTATAATCTCATCCATAAGAACGAATTTGTCTCGGTATCAAAATAGAACAATTAGCGGCCGATTATTGAATCTCGCATTGTCATCGGTGATGAGCACATACCGTAATTTTCTTTGGTCAACTCGGTCACCTAAACTTAGATCGGGATAGAAAAGCTCTTGAGTATAGATTTAGATCGTAAAAGGAGAGCTTTCAATTTTTGGAGAAGTCGTGTAATTTGCTTCCAAAACAGTAGAAACTCGCTTTGTTCCTTCCCGTTTTCTGCCGGGCTTCTTAATTTGTAAGATCTAAAGCAGCGGGTTGATTCGTAACAATGAAAGCGAAAAATACGCCTAATGAGCGAAGAGGAGCATTGATCTTGCGAATCGGATTGCGTACTTGGTGAAATTTGCTCGAAAGAACCACCAAAAGTTAGTGGTTCGTCATGGATTTCCACAGCACGGAATCTTCGTGTGGAATGAGATGCTTGACAGTAACCGACGGCGACGAGTATGACGCTTTGACAGTAGCCGATAGCCACGAGACGGATCACGGAAAATGGTGAGGTCTAAAACTGGTCAAAAGTTTAATAATTATAAGTCGCTTTAGAATTTGAGAAATTTTAAAATATCATCATTTTCTGAATAAATATTTGAAATGGATCTTGTTTTATATAAGGGCATGAAGTGGCTTTGTCAGTCTCAAATAATGGCCTGAAATGAACCCGACAATTTTAACTAAGTTTCTGACCTGTCAGCCGGCTAAATAATTCCGGTCGATCAAGAGTATTTTTGTCCAAAGACAATTATATTTCTGAACTAATTTTTTATTCGTTTTTTTTCTTTTTTCTCATTTTTTTTCTTTGTTGCAGTCGATGAGGGCGACAGTCGCCCAGCCCTCTCCGGGCATTGCGGCCATCGGCGAAAAGAAAAGAAAAAGGGGGGGGAAAGATAATCATCTAGTAGGTTAGGCTCTTAGAGATTAATAAGGCCACTTCAGATCTTTATTTGAAATAAGTCTACTTTAGGTTCTTATTTGAAAAAATAGGAGCCCTTTAAGCCCTTATTTGAAGTGCTACTATTTGAAACCATATTCACTCCAGGCCCTCATTTGAGAAAATGAGAACATTTCAAATCCTTATTGGGAATTTTTCCTTAAAATTTTTCAGAAAGCTGTAAGGATGCTCTTGTTGCTTTCGACCCTTCAGCCTTTACATTTTCATGTTTTCATCGACGTAAATAAATTTTCGTTGTGAAACAAATCTATTGTTGATTCATTACATGCCAGACACAATAGACATAATCAAACATAAGGTAAGAAATATAAACGATCCATGTTTTTAATGGTGGTGCAAATTTCGAACGCATCTCATATTTTTTTTTTTATAATGGTGTGAATTATAGATGGATAGTATAAGAAAATATCATGGTAAATTTTATCACCTCAAAAAAAGGAAAAAAAATGCCAATTTCCCGATATGCCACGGAAATATGTATATTTCTAGTAGTCACACAGAGAATTGTTTCGACGGCGAAAAATGAAGATAATCCGAATTGTGCACTTTGACCTAAAATTTTCTGTAATTCCCCTTTTTGATATGTTGTCTATATATATATATATATATATATATATATATATATAATTTAGTAACTCTTTTTTATTGTTATTGTTGAATCATTTCGATCTCATCGGGTGTTCTCCCTATTGTAATTGCACATGCAGTCATAGAGAATTCTCCCAAAGAGATGTACGTTTGAATTTTTATTTTTACTTTCAAAAAGTCGATTATTATTATTTTTTCCTTGAAAAAAATGTCGATCATTCGTGTCAAAACCTGTGCTTCGGCCGAGTCCTCTCACCCTCGAGGCTTTGGAATTAATGTCTCTCATGTCCTGTTCGGTAGCAGGGAATCTAGAGATGGAATTTGAAAAAGAACCATCAACTATATCCTGAACTAATAACTCACGGTGATCACCGATCCCTCATATCCATCTTTATGATTCGTGGGTTAGCCCTAAAATATCACAATATGTACTGAACAAGCAAAATAATTAAAAATTGTCAAGTTTAGTATGTCGTGTCAAGTCATATTTAAGTCTTTTCTTTCTATATTTTGTACTATATACTGACCTGATGACTCACGGCGATCACTGATCGGTCATATCCATCTTTATGCTTCGTGGATTGGCACTAAAATATCACAGTGTGTACTGAATAAGCAAAATAATTAAATTACCAAATTTATTATGGCGTGTCAAGTAATATTTAAGTCTTTTATTCCTGTATTTTGTATTTTTATCTCGTGTGGATTTCATGCCGCATCAACGAACCGCATCTGATCACATCGGTCTTAGGGTGAGTTTGGTTCAGCATTTGAAATGAGCTTTGAGGAAATGTAAATACCTTCAACCTAAAGGGATTTAGGAAAATGCTAATTGTATTTGGTAAAATCTCATTTGAAAATGGGCTTTGGATTGAATAGTGTTTGGTAAAAACAGCATTGCAGATGAGCTTTCAATGTAATTTTTTAAATTTTTACTTAAAAATTTACCTTTTGCCGAACTGGAGAAAAAGATAAATAATAAAAAGTGGGGCAAAATCGAAAATATAGGAAATTGATGAGGTTAGTTTCGAAAAGAAAAAAATCTATTAGCATTTGGCCAAATGCTGAAAGCCCAATGCTGATCCCTAGCAGCATTGGGTTTTCAGCTTTCCCAAGGCCAGCATTTGTTCAAATGCTTCAGCATTCTCTCAATGGGCTTTGGGGGCTGAAAGCTCATTGGGAATGCTGAACCAAACCCACCCTTAATATCAAACCTACGAAATAAATAAACCGCGTTTCCGGATCAATTTTCTAAAGGAATTGTTTTGTTTGACTAAAGCAATTTCGATGACATAACACGTAAGGAAGAGTAAGGATGCGTGAAGGGGAAGGCGTGAACAGATTACTTTAATAAAGCACGCGTTATTCATGGACTTAACACGACAGTCCAAAGGTCTTGCAAAAATAGATTTAAAACGTTTTGGTCATGTTCGAAAAAATTAAAAACTGTGGGCTCGAGTCAACCATCCAGGTCAAACAGCAATAACTGAAAAATAAATAAATAAAAATTGTCCGATCCAATTGGATTCATTTAACTTATTTTGACCAATTTCACTAGAATGCAAATCTAGCAATACATACTCGACCCTACCCATATTCGTAAAACGCTTCCACATATATACCAAATCTAGGAAAACTTATATCCATAATGAGGTGAGAATGCGAAGTGAGTGAGTGCGAAATCGAGTGAGAGCGATAGAAAATGAAGACATATTCACATATGTGGATTGAGTTAAGTAAGTTGTAAACCCATATAAGATCCGTTTATGCCCATTTAATGCATATATTATGTTTAAATTTATTTATAACCCAATTATTGAATATAAATCATCCATATAACAACTCAATCCACATGTATAAGTTAAGAAATGAATTTATGATCCATTTTGGCAGATTTGATATATATGTAAATAGATCGGTTTAGGATCATGTGATTCTTTTCTATCGTATAGGAAGGGTTGAGATTCAATGGGAGCTGATCTAACAAATGGAGTTGACCACGTTGCATTGGTAAATGAATTTTTTTTAATCAAAACTAGAAAAAAAAAAAGGGAAAGGATAAATCAATGCACATACGAATATATAGTACGAACAACTAATTATAATGTTAAAGAATAACTTATGATACATTTGTCCGTCATACTTATCCGATGAAAATTACGATATAAGCCGCAAAATATTCTAAACAGCGAACCGAAAATCCAATTCGAGAACGCGCCGAATGATAATATTGTGAGTGATGACGTTTCTTTCTAGCCCACCGATGACGGGGCATTGACCAATGACCAGCGATCTAAAGGGAGTAGGATTGTGCATGGGCTCAATCCAAAAAGCGTCATTCGAAAATCGTTTTCCAACTTTATTACGTTCACATTAGATGGAATACGACTCATGTCAGCGATGTGATGCCATCGATTTCGAACCATTGTGTGTATGGAAACGTTTCTATTCCCGAGCACAGTTTTTGAACAGAAATACTTTTTTTTTGTTTTTATTCTCGGCTACGATTTCTAGAAACAGAAATGCGTATGGTAAGTGAAAAAAAAAACTTTTTTCGGCGGCGGCCGGCGACAGGCGACCCACGACAACGGTGGTCGACGGGTGGTGGCCGCGTTGGCGGCGGTGAGTGGTGGTTTCAAAACCCAGAAGCAAGTTTTTTTTTTTTGTTTCTCCAAAAGTGTTCCGACCCACGACAAGGGTGGTCGGCAGGTGGTGGCCGCATTGGCGACGGTGAGTGGTGATTCCAAAATCTAGAAGTAAGTTTTTTTTTTTTCAAAAGTGTTCCGCTTTTGAAACATTTTTGAACCATACGCGTTTTTGTTCCAAAAGTGTTCCCGGAACACTTTTGAAACAGAAACATTTTCCCTGGTTACGATCTGTACATGCTCTTACTGCTTTCAGACACGGAGGAGTTACGAAAAGCTTATGAATTCTGGTCTATAAAAAAAAAAGCTTATGAATTATGTGCGACTGTTATTAACTGTTCTAATAGATTTCAACCGTTCAAAAAGCTTCAAGTGCTTTTATTTTCGGAATGAAGGGTTTGAAGTGGATCTTATTTCAAATAAGGGTTTCAAGTGCTCTTTTTATTTTAAAGAAGCTTCTGGCCATTTGGTCTTTTTACATTTTTTGATTTATTTCCTTCTTTTTTTTTTCCTTTTTCCTTTCATTTTCCTTTTTTTTTTTCCATCTTTCCCTCGTCAACGGACGTGGGCTTGGCGGCCTCGCCAGCCACAGGTGAGGGCCAGCCCGATAGCGAAGGGCTCCCCTTGCCGGCGGCCACGAGGCCGGCCCTCATCCGGGTGTTAAATATTGAAGGAAAAACGAAAGACGCAAACACTGCAAGTGCAAAGGATTCTCAAAGCTGGTGCAAGGCTGTTCACTTTGATTGATGATGCTTTTGACCTTTTTCACTTTTTCTTTCGTTCAGTCAGAAGGGTCTGTTTGTGAGGATGTGAAAGTGAGAGATGATGAGGTTACCTTTGTTGGGTTTTGTTGGTGTAGAGCTTGGGACCTTCTTCGCTCATGGCAGACCTGATGTTGTTCCGATCTCCACTCGGTTGATAGTGGCGTCGCTGCTTCAGATCGTCTGCTTCGCCAGGCGAACAGTGGGGCTGAGCCCTCACTAGCGGCCGCGAGGCCCACGAGGCCAGCCAGCCCACGGCCACTGGCAAGGGGAAGAGAAAAAAGAGGAGAAAACCAAGAAAAAAAAAAGGAAAAAGGAAAGAAAGGAAAAGATAAAAAGATGAAAATACCCCTACTAAGGCTTTTTTTGAAACACCCCTACTAAGGGGTTTTTTTTTTTTTTTTAACAAAGATGTAATTTGAAGCCCTTATTTGGAATAAGGTCCACTTCTAATCTTCCTTTGAAAAAATGAGTGGCACTTGAAGCCTTTTTTTCAAATTTTCTCCGTATAATTTTAGTGTAATGCACAGTTAGGCCGGACCATACGAGCTTCCAGAGCCTGCGGCTTATTAGGCTATCAAAGCACTAAATAAAATTTGAAGAACATTGCATTTATTTAGAGAAATGCAATTTTTAAACGCCACGTGCCCAAAAATGACCTCGTAATAATTGGAAATTAAGAGTGCGTTTGATAATGTTTGTGATTCTTGATTATCCAATCTTTTGTTTTCCGAAATAGTAAAGAGATCAGAATCCCGTTTGAAAATGAAAATTAATTTTTTTATTCCCCAGAACAAGTTTCAGTTCCCGATAATAGAAACAAGAAGTAAAAAAAAAAAGTAGATTCTTTATTACAGGGAACAAAAGGAGAAATAACAAATAACCACAGTGTAACTTAATACTCGTCTTTACAACCATGAATCGACCGCCCCGGCCGCCAGCCCACCGGTCACCAGTTGTTACTGCCTCCATTGATATATTTATAATTAAATAAAAAAATTGAGAATATAAATTTTTAGGGTCATACCAAACACATTTATGTTCCTTTTCTATTGTGGGAATAAAAATTTTGTGCAGATACCAAATGCATTTTTGCCCAAAAACTATTCTCGGGAACATAATCAAAAGACTCATTTCTGCCCAGAAATTGTTCCTGAGAACAGGTACATTACCAAACGCACTCTAGATTACCTTTCACCACATACCAGGAATTCCGACCCAAAAAAAAAAAAACATATACCAGGAATAGTCACGTGTGTGAGGGCGACTCAGCCTTCTTAGGAAACTAATATTAAGTTCTGCTCTAAACAAAGAAAAATCCGAAATGTCTTGCCTGGCTTGTTTAATGAAAAAATAAATAATTTAAAAGATGTTTTGTTAAACTAAATTGAGGCGCAGGCATGTGCTGTAGCCGCATCATTGCAGGTTATATTTAGCTTAATGCAAGACTGGCCTGGACTTCTGGAGGCTGGCCTGGCCTTGCTGACAAAGCCCTAATTAAAAATCGAAGAACAGTCCACTTATTTAGAGTATGTTTGTTTTGGAGAAAGTATTTTCAGGGAAAATATTTTCTGGACTTTCGTCCGTTTGGTGATAAAAAAAATAATTTGGGATAAATTTATCATAAGCATATTAGTTTGGGTTTTTTTGTGATAAAAATAGTTTGAGGTGAATTTCTCACATGTATATCAGTTTGGAATTGTTTTCGAAATAAACTATTTTACAAAAATTTCTAAAGTCGATCACTTGTATAGCGAAAGGGTTAATACCACAAAAAATTCCAAACTGATATACATGTGATAAATTCACCTCAAACTATTTTTTATCACAAAAAATTCCAAACTGATATGCTTATGACAAATTTACCCCAAATTATTTTTTTGATCACAATAAACCCTAAACTGGTACACATGAGATAAATTTACCATAAACTATTTTTTTATCACAAAAAAATCCCAAACTGATACACATGTGATAAATTTGCCTCAAACTAAATTTTTTAACCACAAAAAATTTCAAACTATTACATATGTGAAAATTTTTCCCTTCGTTACTTTTCATTAAATCGGATTGATGCCACGAAAATTTTTCAAACCGATACATTTGTGATAAACATAGGGTAAAAACCTTAAATTGGCATATTTGTTGACTACCACATGTCATCTACCTTAATAATTTAATGGTAAATTCAACGGAAAACTAGGAAAGGGTAAATTTGTTACAAATGTATAAGTTTTGAGTAAATTTATTATAGGTGTATCGGTTTGGAGTTTTTGGTGATAAAAAAATTAAAATAAATTTATCACGGTTGTATCAGTGTGAGATTTTTTATGGGAAAAAAATAATAATTTGGGATAAATACTTCACAAGTATACCAGTCTGAAAATTTTCGTGGTATTAACCCAGAACGAAAATATTTTTTATTGGCTAATAATTTCAAACGATACAAGCAATCATTTTCAGAAAGATAATTGACAAATCATTCATTTTTTGTGAATCAAACAAAGCGTTACACATCAATATATTTTCTCACACCGCGTGCCCAAAATCGAGCATGGACACTATTCGAGGGTCTCTGTGCTAGTGTCAGACCGACATGTTCCAACACATGGTCAACAGGTGTCAGACATCCGACAAGTGGTTAACGCTCTAGACACGCCAATTACATGCGAGTCTAGCATTCCAACACACCATTTCAACGCACAGATTAATTTTAAATATTTTCAATAAATTATGAATCAAAATATAAATTTATCAAAAATATATATTTTTAAGTCATATATCCGACAACCCTAATATTAATATACTCACCAGCAAAATAATAATAATAATAAGCAAATCCTTGACAGAAGAAAAAGAAACTCGTACTCTTTCTATCTCTATATCTCTCTGTCTCCCCTTTCTAATTCTCTTTCCCCGATTTGGAAGTTTCTCTCTGTATCTATATACAATTTTTTTTATTGCTCAAAATTTCCTATATACTTTGTCTTTACATGAGTTGCCTCTGCACTAATCATTTGATGACCAAAAAAGTAATAATAGAAATATTGAATCCAAATCTGATATTAAGTTTAAGAGAGAGAGAGAGAGAGAGAGAGAGAGAGAGAGAGAGAGAGAGAGAGAAATAGTTTAATGTAAAAAGTAGGAGTGAGCGGTTCCAGGTTCTGGGTAAGTTCCACCTAGAACCTGGAACCTACCCGCTAGTATCGGTTCCTCATTTTTCGAGACCTAAAACCTACCCTACGTATCCCGGAACCTGGAACCTACCCTGTCACAGGTTCCAGGATCCGGTTCCAGGATACCCAGGAACCTGTCAATTTTAAGAAAAGAAGCTCTATGATAAAAAAATTCTAGAAAACACATAATGTTCAGAGTCCCGATTTGCACAAAGAAAACCTCACAAGAAGTCCTGTGATGTAAAAGAGGCAAAGACACACAAAAAGACTAAAAAAGGGACAAAAGAGGACTTCGATAGATGGTAAGGAGTTGGGAAGGCAGAACAACTGACCTCACAAGTTGGTAAAAACCAGTAGCACCAAATTGTTTGAAGTTGAAACCAATAAATTCATAAGTATTGGGAAAAAAAATTTTAAAAAAAAGAAAAGTGATTGCCCAAGGCACAGTATATCAATAGAGGCCACCGAATATTACTGGTGTGGTTGCAATCAAGTGTTTCCTTCATAAAATAGATAGGTACAGGAGATTAATTCTACAACAAAGCAAGATGACAACAGCCAAAAGCAAGAACTTTATCTTCCAAGATCCTATTAGCTTGCTGCTGACAGCAAATAAAAGCTATTCTCCAATGACATACCATGAGCTTCCCGTGCTGTTTGCTATCGCATTGAACAATGTTCTTGTGCTAAGACTTAAGCGAGCTCCAAAAGCCATTGCCTCTGCTGATGATGCAATATGAACCCCCACAAGCAACTGGTTAACCATTTTCACGACACTGGAAACAGAATAAACCAAAAAAAGCAAAATGTTGTTCTCAAGTAAAACAAAACCAATTATTTCCAAAGACACGCCTGGAAAATTCATTGCTTATGCATTAGAGGGGCAAAAAACTGTTTTACATTCCTAAGAACCTTAAATGCTTGAAAAGAAAGGGAAGCTAATAAGTACCTTCCAGCCCCACGCCCTCCTTTGATAATATAAAGCTTTTCGCTTAATGTTGTAATAAGTAAAGCAGCACATATCACTCTTCTCAAACTTTTCAAGTCAGAGATATGAACTTCCCCATATGATAACCAGAACAAAATGCTAAATACCAGAGAGAACCGAAGCAGTGCTTTTAAGAGCAGCATCACTACCAGAAGCCATTATCTTTTTTACAACAGCACACGCACAAAATGCTAAATACCCGAGCTACTGTTGTTTGTTGTTTTCTCCTGAAGCACTTAAGAGTTGCAAGAACAGGGGAAAAAAAACCGTCAAATTGATTGTGTAATTAAAAAGCAAAATCGACCCACAACATCAACGAACCTCAGGAGCCGTTGAGTGATGGCCGTCTAACGTCGTCAAGGGATGGCCGTCGCGCGTCAGGGAGGTATGGCCGTCGAGCGTCTTGAGGGATGGCCGTCCGACGAGGCGATCGACGCGGGGGAAGGGCTGTCGTTGAAGGGTTGGAGAGGGAGCAAAGCCCGGTGGATAGTGAGTGCTGGTTGTCCGGCGTGCTGCGTTAGGAGGTTTCAGACATTGTGACTCGCAAGAGAGGAGGAGAAGAGACCGTCGGGCTTGAGGAAGAAGCGTGTGGAAGCGTCTGTCCTGCGAGAATACTAGAAGCACTGAAACAGGAAACAGAAAGTACAATCAGGAAATTAGGGTTTTAAAAGAAATCGGTTCCGGTTCCGGGTAGTTCAATAGGAACCGAGAACCGGAATCGGAACCGCCGGTTCCTCATTTTGAGGAACTGGGGACCGAACCCGGGGAACCGGCGGTTCGGTTCTTCGATTTTTGGTTCTACCTTGAAATCATGCTCACCCCTAGTAAAAAGAGCAAGAGTTAAATGGAATGTAGTTAAATTTGTCAATAAAAACAAATGGTGAATTGATATTTCTAGTGTAAATTCATTATAGGCTCTTTATTATTTATTTATTTATTTGAGAATATGAATCAAATTAATTTGATTGAAATAATCATAAAATTGATAATATATACATATACGATGTGTTCTAACGAGTCCGAATTCTCTATTTTTTGATAAATGACATGTTGGAGTGTCGTGTTTATCACGACATTATCGCGTGTCGCGTGTCAGTGTCGGTATCGATCATATAATAGGATTTCTTTAGTAGTAACTCACTATCGTTTCAGGAAAGTCACTCATGAAGGATTAATATATTGTCTGATGAAAGAAAATTAATCACTAATAGGTTCCTTCAATTTATGAACTGTGGGATGTTCAAACTTACAAGAACTCGCGCCAATTTACTAATTCTGCGTGTATGAGAGTCGAGGTAGTATCAGTGTATCACTAACGACAATTTAAGGGAGCTTACCACAATATCAGCGATGATTATTAAGTGCTAATACGAACTCTATAGCTAGATTACAACTGGTAAGCGTAAATAATAACAGTATATCCTTTAAAATCCCAGAGAATTTCATTGGAAATACTGCAAATAAAAAAAAAAAGAAATTAACTACGCCGGCTCTAGTCAAAGTTCTGGAGATGAAATGGCTCATTTATTTCTAGGTTAATACTGCAAAAAACTTCAAATTGATATACCTATGAAAAAATTATCAAAAATTAGTATTTTGACCATAAAAAATAACAAACCGGTACACCTGTGACAAATTTACCTTTAATTAGTTTTCGATTGATAAGTTAATACTACGAAAAATCCCAAATTAGTATACCCGCCACGGAAAAATTTAACAAAAACTAACGAATGATATATTTGTCACAGGTTTGTATCAATATGAGGTTTATGGTGGTCAAAAAATTAGTTTCAGATAAATTTGTCACATCTGTACAATTTAGGGTTTTTA
Organism: Rhodomyrtus psidioides; assembly: GCA_021437785.1. Taxonomy (NCBI): domain Eukaryota; kingdom Viridiplantae; phylum Streptophyta; class Magnoliopsida; order Myrtales; family Myrtaceae; genus Rhodomyrtus; species Rhodomyrtus psidioides. The sequence goes on along the minus strand of JAILYB010000040.1, from coordinate 2,298,533 downwards.
ACGGTATGAAGCCTTTTTTTTTTCTTGAAAAGAAAATAAAAAGATGTCGGATGAGGCACTATTAATTTTTTTTTCTTTCTAAATCTGGGGCACGAGGTATAACTTGTCAAAGTTTTTCCTTTTCTCAAGCTTACGTCCTTCTCGTGTGATTCCGGCCACTAGTCTATTATCACCTTGACCTTCCCCCGCCTTAGCACGGTTCCTAACTTTTTTCTTATCTCCACTTTCTAGCTCTTCTTCATGATAAAAGATTAAAAAAAAAAAAGCCCTTTCTGATTTCCAATTGGTTGATGCAACAGTCGGGAATTTTCTGTAATGGGCGAAATCCTAATGGAGCAATGGTGCGCGGATTAGAAGGCCCACGACATTATTTCGGAGAGAAACTCGGTGAAATAGAGAATCTAACTTCAAAAATCTTTCTCGATAGGAACCAAATCAGTTAAAAGACCCTTTCGCTGCTTTCTCAATTCCATATCAATTGGAATCAAATCTAGCCATGGGAAGGCAAATCCCACCTTTAATACTTTGGTACCAATACCACTCCAGAAAAAAAGGAAAAGAAGAAGATGGTTCTCGTAATGTTTTCATTTTTTTTTACAGGGCATATTTAATAACCACATTAGACAAATTAACCTCGTATTCCACGTGCTGAGGGCTTGTTTGTTGTGGCCCGAATCTATACGTAGAGTTATGTAGAGTTCACAATGCAATGCGTGATCTAAAACCCGTCTCGACTCGATTGTCAATTCGTGAATGGATGTTTTGAAAACATCCAACACCCAAGTCTTTTGGCTGGGTCGTTTCAAATTTTTCCAAAGTCGTGACTTCTTGAATCCTACTGGATTCTTGTCTTGGAGCAAAATCATTCCGGGTTGGACTTATTTTGCGAAAAATAATTTATTGTGTTTTTTAGAAGAATTAGTTAAACGGAATGTAATTTCATTATCTACAAATTCCGATGATGATGGAAATATTTTTCTTTCATTTTTGTATAATGTATGATAGAATATATATGTGTGCTGATATTGATGCAGTTAGATTGATGTCATCAAGAACGATTCACCAATTGAAAGCAAAATTCTATTGTTCAGTACTTGAAAATATTAATTTCGTTTACGTGCCTGTAAATCCAAAAACCGTAATAAATGTCATAAAACTGTTGTAAAAAAAAATTACCGGTTACTTTTGCTAGATAACTTACTGACACTCATATAAAATTATTTGCACCACTTAACGACGCTTCAACATTACTAACTCTTTATGAAATTAAAAAAAAAAGCTAGTTTGAGTGGTTTACCAAATTCGTCAAATTAAATTGCCAACTAATTTTGAGTTGCAAAATCTCAATTAAGTAATTTACTTATATTCAATTATTTCGAAGTTTACCAGTTTATCAATTCTGTTACTAATTTTTAGTTGCCTTGATTAACAATTCCTTATATTTGCTAACTATTTTGAAAGATTACCAAACTAAATTAATGCGACTGATCAACTTCTTTCCTTTTTAATTAACACATAGGATGGAGTTGCAAACTCTTATTTGAGTTATTTGCCTAGTTCTATTTTTCTTAGTTTACCAAATTTCCTAGCATTAACAAACATTTATTTGCATTTCTTGGGGACGCTTTAATTTACCAAGTACTTGAAGAATCACCAACTTAATCGAAATAAACTTCAAATTTTAATAAATTAATAAGTTATCAGCTGATTTTGGATTATCAATTCTCATTTTAGTTACTTAAGTTTAGTTTTGCTTAATTAACAACTTTCTTATTTTTTTTCAAGGTTAATACGGAAAACCCCAAATTGATAAACTTGTGATAAATTTACCCCAAATTATTTTTTGATCACCACAAAACCCAAACTGGTACACTTGACAAATTTACTCCAAACTAGTACACTGTGATAAATTTACCCTCTGTTAATCTTCGTTGAATTTAACCGTCAAATTGCTAAGTTGGATGATATGTGGCAGTTCACGGGTGTACCAGTTTGAGATTCTTACCATTTGTTTGTCACAGGTTTATCAATTTGAGATTTTTCATGATATTAATCCAATGAAACGTTGGGTAAATTTGTCATAGGTGTACCGGCTTGAAATTTTTCTTGGTCAAAAAAATTAATTTAGGATAATTTTTTTCACAAAAACATCAATTTAGGATTTTTATGGTAAAAAAAATAGTTTGAGGTAAATTTGTCATAGGTGTACCAGTTGGAGATTTTTTGTGATAAAAAAATAATTTGTGATAATTTTGTCACAGGCATATCAGTTTGGGGTTTTCCATTGTATTAACTTTTTTTTTTTTTATCAATTTTGTAAACCTTTCTTCATTACTAATCATATTCACCGAGTTCTATATGGAAATTTTTACCTTTAGTTCAAGTTATTCATGAACTTTTCTCCGATTTAAGTCATTAATCAATTCTACATTACCGACTTTCATGTGAGTTAATTACAAATGTTTACTTTTTCTAATTTACCAACCATCCTGTTTGGTTAAGTAATAGGGAGGAAAGTTAGTAAATCACCCAATAAAGATTGATTAATAAATGGTTAATTTAAATTGTTTGCTAGAAAGATGAACAAAAGTTGACAAATGGTAAGAGAATTTTTTTTTGTCAAAGATAATAGAAGTTAGTAATTACACAAAATTAACAAAAGCTTGTAACTAACTTAAATAAGAAACGCAAAATCAGTTGGTAATTTAATTGCAGAAAAGGGATGTAAGGAAAATAAAGTGTCAATTCAATATATAAATCGATAAATTAAAAAAAATCAAATGAACATAGGTAAGAAAATCAAATGAGAATTGGTAATTCAAAACTAATTGCTAACTCAATTGGAGAAAATTTGTTAGGTCATGCAAAAAATATCGATCAAATAATGGACGGTAAATTCAAGGTGTTTCTAAGAAAGGAAAGTAAAAACTAGTAAAAAAAATTAGAGAAGTTGTTTTTTTTTTTTAGAGATTAGAGAAGTAGGTAAGTGCAAAACAAAATTCGAAGCACTCGTTGGTAACTAAATAAGAACAGGCAATCCAATACTGTTGGAAACTTTATAGGCTAGAAGTGGATAATCACAGAACTGAGGTCGGTAAGAGTTGGTAAATATAAAGAAGTTGGAGTAATGCAGATAAAAGTGGTAACTTAGTAAAAATATTTAATAAATTAAAGTAAAAAAAAAAACAAATAGACGGTGGTAAACAACTCAAATGAGAACTGTAACCGAGAACTACTTGGTAATTTAATTGAAAAGTTTTCATTCACACAAATAAAGGTTGATATCTTGTAATCATTGGTAAGTTCAAGCCTTTTGTCCACCGGTTAAACTTAATGGATTGTAAGCCACCGTGAACTTAAATTCATTAAATGACAACATTGAACATCTTCATACAGTTTAAGAACTAGATTGAATGTTTCTCAACAGTTCAAGGACTATTCAGGGACGACACTACATATTGCATAGCATGTATATAGTTACATGAAGAGGCTATACGAGTTAATTGGGAACAGTATGCGGTCTGTGTGTACGTACAGATTGTGCATAGAGGCTGGGCCGGGGGAAGCTACTTCAGATGATGACTAAACAATGCTTCATTGCTTTGACCACTGAAGCTAACTTTCTTAGGTGTGATGTTTACTGGTGAATGTGAAGCATCCTGGTCGAAATTGCTGATTTCCGTGAGAGCATCTCCCATTATCTGCGGAGCGCTATGAACCATTCGGACAATTCTCACGGCGCTTTCGCCGAAAACGATGGGGAAATGATAAGGATTCCAGACATCAGCAAAACCTATCCACACACAGTCTCTGGACCTTGATTCTCATACGACTTACAGAAACAGTTCAATAATTGATGTGTGCGCATCCGCTTTTTCATATGATTGGTGAGATCGATGTGAACCCAACCAATGCATATCTCCTGTACTCTTTGGCACCATCCCAGATGACGAACCGCCGTGCTTTTTCAAGCCACTCCGATACCCGGTTTCTCTGAAGATCATGTCAACAAGAGAGAATAAACCTTTTCCCTTTCTCCCCGGATGCCAATCGCCTCTGGGGTACGTTCTGTGCGGTCTGAAGTCTAGTACTTCAGCCTCGGTTTGTTTTCGTGATCGCTCGATTGCTTAGACCTACTGAAGATGAGTCTAGCTACGCGTGTTAAAGCCTTTAAAGAGTCGGGACTTGGGTTCGCCATTCGAGGTCGGGCTCATGCTCGCGTGTCGCCATGCCGACCAACCCCGTACCTAATGTCTGAGAGACAACGCCAGATCAAGTGGCTTGGAAAAGGAGCAAGCTCGAGCAATCACTTTCTGATCATAAAGCAACGCCTTGATTCTGGGTGGACGTAGGAAGCATGTACCCATGAGCCATCCCACTTGCCAAAAAGGTCAGATTCTTGCAGCCTAACCCTCCTGTGTGGTTCTGGGCTTCCCAGAATATTTAGGGCCTGTTTGGTAACGTTTTCGTTAAAAAAAAAAGATTCTGTTTAGAATCAATTTTTTTTTATTCTGTTCCTGAAAGAGTTTTAGAGAATCAAAATGCGTTTGGTAACTGCATAAAATTTCTGTTTCCGAAACAGAAATGCATTTGGTAACTGCACAAAATTTCTATTATGAAAAATAATTCTCTTCCCAATTTTTCATTTAAATGAAATAATTACATAATCACGTTTGATACCATGCAGGTGGCGGACCTGAGCAATTGATACCATGCGGATTGGTCACTAATGCAACATGGTACTCCAACAATAAATTAGGCAATGCTTAAGAAAAATCGAAAGGCAAAATACCAAAAATAGGATTGACCAGTTGAATGGACCCATTTTCTATTTTTTTAATATTTTTTTGAAATTTTCGTGATTTTTTTAATGGTTTGCCCATGAAGGGAAAAATCATCATTTGGGAGAAATCAAAATGCAAAATCATCAAAAATAGTATTGGCTAGTTGAAATGAACCCATCTCCTCATTTTTTAGATTTTCTTGAAATTTTTGGAATTTTTTCTAATTTTTTCTTTTTTTTAGATTTTTTTGTGATTTTTCCATTTTTTTGGATTTTTAATGATTTTCTATTTTTGTATTATTAATTTCCGAAATTTTTATAAAATAAAATTATTCAGACCAGCTCGGATGATCCGGCCCATGCCTCGCGAACTCCCGATAAAAGTGAATAAAGATTGTCGTTGCCTTTTTGATTCTCAAAAGTGTTTTTTTTTTCAGAAACAACTTTTTTTTGTTTCTTATTTTTGTTCCAAAAGTGTTCCCGGGAGCAGAATCGGAATCATTTGCATTACCAAACATGTTTCCGATTCTTTTTTGTTTCGGGGAACAGAAATAGAGGAACGGAAACGTTACGAAACAGGCCCCAAGTTGCTCAGAGAATGAAGCTGTCAGTAGCTGAATGTTGAGAAAACTTCCCAATGAATCTTGAGGAAGACAAAATAGTCCTTATCATCTGAAGCTTATAAATGCATCTAAGTATTTGTATGCAGATGATAATTCAAAGAGAAGGGATGGGTCAATGCCGTTTGAGATTTTAATATGTATGAGTGGAATTCAAAACTATGGCAGTATCTTCGTGGATGTTATTTTATACATCACACGGATGACATTATAAATCAAGTCATGGATATGCCAAGGAGTTGGAATTCGTCTATTCTTAAGGCATTTGTTATCTTCAGACATAGAGAGTTATCACACTACGGTGATTACTAAGCATCATGGTCAGATTGAGACGCAAGTTATTTCTATCATAGCCGCTAGTGATCTGGCTTGGATTTCGTGCTTCGGAAAGTATCAATATTATGGATTTGTCTCGCAATCTAATTATCGCATTAAGACATCTTGATTACTTGGCACATATGGGATCTATTTCCAATCGAAGATTCTGAATTCATTCTCAACGGCTAGTTGGAGATTGATACTCTAAAGATTGTCTAACGGTTAGATTGGAAGCAGAGAGTTCAAAAAGGGGAGCAGGTTAATGAAGAGAAGAGAGAGCACATAATAAAAAATCCCAAAGCCTGAAGAGAGCTACGAATCAACACTTATCTTTCTTGAGCTACAAAAATAATACTTGAGAGGTTATTGCTAAAGTAATTGTGTGAGATATAGTGATCTATCAATCTGAAGATCATCACTTGTTACCTCTGATCGATTGATAGTGAAATCCAGCTAGTGGGATGTGAGCGTGGAGAATGGACGTATGCTTGCATAAGCCAAACCACTATAAACATCGTGTGCGAACTCTTCTCTCTCTTAACTCTTACCTACTACATACGATAGCTTATTGCAAATACTTGAATCTGACTATATCATTGTTTATGTTCAGACTCTGACTTGGTTATGAACTTGATAATTTAAGCTCCGCATTAGTTTTTCAAGTTCTTCAAAGTCACTTATTCACCCACTTTTGGTGATATTGCTAGCATTAATTTATCAAGTTTTTTTCCATAGACTCTAAGCAAAAGAACAAGGCCATAGCATTACATTAACTTTTTCCACAGGAGGAAGCAAGATCAATCACTGCATAGCATGAAAAAGGAACGCAAAAGAATGAAATGGATAGGTCAAGAAATGCCCTTCTGAAAAATCTGCACATCGCACTCTGAGTATTGGTGTGGAGAATGCTTGCCCTGTTCTTCTGTGAACCTGAGCAGTTGAAAAAGAATTTATCCAGAGGTAAACAAGCCAAGTTTTTTAGCACAGTTGAGAAATATATCAGTGCGCGAAATATCTGAGTTCCTTGAAGGTTCTGCAGATTCGTTATCATCCTCCACCATTGCCGAATCTCGAGGGAACCTTGAGCGCAATATGGAGAATGGATAATCAATTTTCGCGTTTGGGATCCGGATCCGGATCGTCTGCCCTACTAAGAGAAGGGCAGACACCTGCCTTTGCAATTTGGGCCGTTCGTTTTTAAACGAACGGCCCGGATTTCCTATTTTTAAGGGGTAACTTTTTGAGTTTTTTGTTTTTTTAGTAATAATTTGGGTCATCCAATCATAATACAAATAGTTCAGATATTCAAAGGGCAGACGATCCCTTCACGTTTGATCCTCACCTTCCCTTTGAATCAAAAACTACAAGTAGACTAGTTTCGAATTTTAAGGCTGCTCATCCTAAGATGAAGAACATGACACATTTGACTCCGGCCCGAATTTTGCTGTCGCTTTCTGATTCTAGCGAAAGCAACTACTTTTGGGAATCTACTTAAGAGCAAATTTCTAGTTGCGCCGAGTTAATGCATTGAGCGGGACACTGCCACCTCGTTCATTAAAATGACTGGAAATATGAGGAAATAGACATGTCATTGATGAGGAGGAGAGCCACTTCCTCCTTATCCAGAAGTGCAACTGTATGACATAACTTGCGTTTAATTAGTCAATCGCGGTGCGTTAGAAGAGGAAGAACTTCGGTGAGTTCAACATTCCAAGATATAACCCGAACGGAAAAAACCCGCCTGAAGGAAATCCGGCGGATTACTGTAAAATCATTACAGAACTACTTATACTCTACCAGGTACAGAGCATAGGTGACATATCATCATCAACCAAACACCGACAGGTCATGACTGTAACGCAACTGACCCGTTGCCAAAACCCGAATATCGCCGCTCCAGAAGCACATTCTATCATCTCATGTTGTCCTGAATTGGAGAGACAATTAATCTTGTCGATCATCAAGTCAGCCACTGCTTTAGCAGCTCAAAAAGATGCTAGTACCAGAAGACAGCGCAATGTGATTTCTTGTACTATCACCATCAGTACTTGAATCTATTTGTCCCACTTGGTGGGAATTTCGCTGTTGTTCGTTTTTCTTTTTTAAACCAAAAAGAAAAGACAAAGATACTGTCCTTTTGATACTCATTTTTCCCTCTCTTTCACAAGCTGTGTTCCTTTGTCCTGCATCTTCTTGTGGTTGCTAATCAAACGGGTCACTCCATATTCTTCCCCTTTTGAAGATATATTCCCTCTCGACTGGCTCAACCCCACACATCTTCCTTTTCCTTCCTTCTTATAAGGAGCAACTCTCCTACCATCTTCCTCCAAGCGGTTTAATTACATTCTTTCTCTTTAGCCTTTCGAGAGATTCGTTTTTTGCTAAATGGCGTCGAATTCTCTGACTTCTTCATCCTGGACGCCGAAGCAGAACAAGATGTTCGAGAGGGCATTGGCTCAATACGACAAGGACACTCCCGACAGGTGGCAGAAGATCGCGAAGGCCGTGGGAGGGAAATCCGCAGAGGAAGTGAAGAGGCACTACGAGATTTTGATCGAGGACCTCAAGCACATCGAGTCCGGCAGAGTCCCTTTTCCTAATTACAGGTCGAGCAACAATAGCGGCTAAAGGTAATATACTCTGATGGATGGACTATGGCTTCTCTTCAAGTTTCGTTTAGTGGTTGCTGGCATTGGACTATGGCTCGGAGGCCATCTCCATGCTGCGGCATTGATGGCTTCACATCGATGGCCATGTTCTGTCAATGTTCTTCTCTATAGAAATTTATACTGATTTGCTCCATCTGAGTGGGTACAACTAAGAATAGTTAGTCAGTGTGCACATCTTTTATGTAGAACTATATCATTTGACCAACTGTGACTAAATGGTTGTGCACAAACAGATGTCATACAGTACTCGCGAGTCTAATCGGCACTTGCCAAAACCAAGCCTAATTGACTCGGTCAACTCGCCCAAACCCGATTCTAATCAACTTGTTAACCGACTCTTTGAGAAACTGTTGAGTGTCACTGAACTTCACGGAAAAAATTCACACTACTTTTTTTTTTCTTAAGATTTATCAGATTTAAGTCAAATTGTCATACCCAAGAACCTTTTCCACAATGACAAGGTGGGAATACTATTCTTGTGGGGGCCATAAGATGAACCAGTAGAGAAGAAACTTGGGAATCTGAAATCCCACAAGTTTCAATCTTGACTGGTCCTCCCTCAGGTTTGCTTCTCTCTGATCAGTCGGCCTTTGTCCCACTTGCCAACTACTCAAGATAGCAACACATTATCATGGCTCGGTAGATAATTTGATAAGTCAAATGATTTTTTTCCATGTCCCAGAATATCACATGTAAAAGGCAATGCCTGAACCAGTGTATGACCACATTGCAGATGCAATTCTTCTTATCTCGTCTCTCATCCAAAAAGATGAAAAGGAAAAATTCCAACATGACATCTGAACCATCTGATCCTCCTGTTTTCTGTGGATAATGCTTTAATGGTCCAATGCTTTCCTGGTGCTAAGAACTTGTGTGTGAGGATAATACATGAGAAAACAAAAAGAGTTCCTTTTTCTTTATTGATTTCTGTGAGGATTCTCCTGCACATCCAACAGTTGTTTTATTAATTATTATACACATCCAAGTTTCCAAGTCTCCTATTCCTCTGTGAACTTTGTTGCCTTTCTACTTTTTGTCTCCATTTAGAGACAAAAGACCAGGTAGTTCTCTTACCCATCTGGATTTTTGGCTGCTTCGCTGATTACAAGTACATGAGATTTCTTTCTTTTGCTTCTAAATGCACTGAGGACAAACCTTTTCGTTGCTTTACATCAACAGGTGCAGTGAAGTCCATGGAGTTCCACTGAAGCTTTAAGATGAAGAGTAGCAGATTCTGATCTGCATATTATGTCCTAGAAAGCAGGAGGCACAAGAAATTGGCATCATAGGTCTGATGTTTCCACTTGTAAGACCTTTGTGATTTAAGTAATTTTCGACTTGAAATTGAGTAACTCAGTGCAAGTGAATGGATGAAGTACCATTTACCACTTGTCTATGATATTCCGCAAAATGTCTCATCCTCATGGCCGTCTGCGCAACATATCTGCAGAAAAAAGCCGGTTATCTAAGCTAGTTACAGACCAGATTAGACACAACTGAAATTCACAATTCAACGAACAACAGGCCGCACCGGTCAAAACCCGCATCAAAAGACGCGAATCGGTAGTTGTTATTCGTACTTTCTAGCAATGTCTCAACACATGACCATCTGATAAGCTATCAGATTTCAGTGGGAGAGGAAATAAGGACAAAGCCTGGTATATTAACACTGGAAACACATGACTTTGAAGGAACAATAACTGGGACATATTCAGAACAAAAAAGAGGTTAGATAGTCATTAAACTGATAGTGGCGACACTGATAGCAGAGTGAGAAATTCTTCTACGACCAAAAGGAGCAAAAACAAAATCAGAGCGTTTTCAGAAGCCCTCAAACAAATGACAACGTTAACAGTCGCGGCAGCTTAAGTAGAACATAAGATGCAGCTGATCAAGAAAATGTAGAACAAGAGAGCAGCATGAAGACCAATGGAGTAAAGAAAACTTTAGCGTTTCTTTCACAAATTGAGAGTAATAAGGTTTCAAACGGCAGCCCCATTGCTTGAAGATCATGCATATAATCTATCTCTCTCTCTCTCTGCGGGGATCAAATCGGTCGAACTCAGATCCAAGGTGAATATATGGGTGGTGAGCCAAAGGCGGCAGCGACGGGAAGAAGGGGGCGGCGCCATAGTGTGGTGGCTCAGTCAGGCTCCCTGTCGCCGTCGGTGCTTATTGAGCGTAAATTTCAAGCATTTTGAGAGCTTGCACGTTGTGCGGATACATATTGCTGTACGCTTTTTCTAATTCTTTTTTGTATTAAAGTATCATTTATTTCACGAAAGATAAGTAATTTAAATTTTTTCTCAGAAAAATATCATTCATATTAATTACAAAATTGAGTAAACGCATAATATTTTCATCCTTTACGAAAATATTTAGACATAAGTTATTATCGATAATAAAAATATTTTTAATTAATTATTTTAAGCAATATAAGAAATTGTTTTTACAAAAATATTTTTGATTAATTATTCTAAGCAATATAAGCAATTATTTTTAAAAAATATTTTTCAAATAATTTATTTTTAATTAAACAAATGAAATGCAATATCTGTAAAGTTGGATATACAAAAGGCATAGTGGAACATTTGAAAAAAAATCGATCGATACCTGGCTATTGAGCAAAAGTCGGGCCCACATATAGTAAGTTTTTTTTTTCGGTCGAACAAGTAAAGTAAGTCAGAATACTACGAAAAATGAAAATAAATTTTATGTCTATTTTCTAAACTATTGAACATTTTTTTTTATAAGAATTAGGAAAAATTTCAAATAAAGACTCAAAGTATTATGATTTCTCAAATAAGAGCTTAAAGGGAATCTTATTTCAAATAAGAGCCTGAAATACCCTTATGATTTCAAATAAGAGCCTGAAGTGTCCATACCAGTCTAAAAAAAAGAGAGCCTCTTACGAGTTGTTTATGGGCATTTTCGTCATTTACCCTTTTATTACATTTTTTTTCATTTTTCTTTGTTTTTTAGCCTCTTCTACATTTCAAAATTTTAAAAAAAGAACTACAAGCGGGAGGCTGCCCTCCCACCCGTATTCCTTTGTTTTTTCTAATTTAATTTTTTTTATTTCTTATTTAAATTGACGAAAAATTATGTTAAAATTATATTTTGATGAAAATAACCTACATCGGCCGGAATATTTGACTGGTCGGCCAGTCAGCCAGGCCAAGCCCTTATTTGAAACAACAATGAGCACTTCAAGCTATTATTTGAAATAATATTTACTTCATGTACTTATTTGAGAAAATTAGGGCACATCGGGCCCTTATTTGGAGTTTTCCCTAAAAATTAACAGAAAAACTGAATTAAAATATCCATGGAGAAATTACACCACAAGGAACCACAAAAAAAAAAGGCTTGGGCCCAAAAGAGAGCCCTTTGGGCCACGGTGTGGATTATGCTCCAAGCAAAGCCCTCTCTCCCTCCTCCTCCTTCTTTCTTCCCAATTCCAAAATTCCCATCCCGCTTAAACCCTAGACCCTGTCTCTTTCTCTCTCTCTCTCTCCTCTTCTGGGATTTATGCTCGGCTGGCGCCAAAAACGACCCTCTTCCTCTCTATCTCGATCCGTCCCTCCCGTTCTTGTGGAAGCACCGAGGGCCTCGGATTGAAGCTCGGAAATGGCGGCCTCGAGACTGTCCTCGGCGATTGCCGTGGCCGCGGCGGCCGCCTCCCTGTCCACGCTATCGACCCGCGCGCACGCCGACGCTCCCTTCCGCTTCCCGAGTTTCTATTCTTCCGCGCCGCCTCCGTCTCCGTCGCAGCACGCTGAAGATGCTCCTTCCGACGCGGCCTCGCCGGCGAAGCCTGAGCCTCCTCCCGAGGAGCCGCGAGGTTCGGGGTTCGACCCGGAGGCGTTGGAGAGGGGAGCGAAGGCCCTCCGGGAAATCAACAGCTCTCCTCATGCGAAACAGGTCTCCAGTGTTTCTTTTGTTTGTTGTTGGTATTTTTATTTTCCGGCTCGGTTGTGGAGAAACCGAGACGGTTGAGGGTGATGGCAAGTGGATATGGAAATGAGAGGTTCTGATGGTGATCGTTTTGAATTTGGAAATCAGAGATATTTACTTGTGGGCGTCGAATGAATTGGCAGGTTTTTGAGGTGATGAGAAAGCAAGAACAGAATCGTTTAGCTGAGGTAGCTGCGGAGAAGATCCATTATGAGTTAATTCAAGCTCAAACTGACATTGTGAGTACTAGACGTGTGATTGATGCTTCTGTCTTTCTATGAATAATCACTTGCTCAGTTAACAATTTAAGCTGAGTTTGCAGTATCCTCTTGATTCATGTAACTTACGATTACGTGATGTGTTTGCTCATTATTGGATTTCTTGGGTTTTTCTTAATGAATTACATTGCCGAGTCTTCCATCTTGTGCTGCAATTTGTTTTCTAAGGTAGCTGTTACTCTTTTGCAATTTGCCATTGAGTTTTTCTGGACGATCCTTTGACATTGTGTTTGGCAGGACAGGCAGAGGAAACTGGCTGAAGAGCAGAGAAATTTGGTTCAGCAACAAGCACAGGCAAAAGCTCAAATGCTTAGATATGAAGATGAGTTGGCAAGAAAGAGAATGCAGGTGCAATGACTAACATTGAGAATCGACCTTGTTGACAGTTAGAGACTTGAGTTGTATCTACTGATTTGTTGCATGGGTTGGCGCCCCCTTGGTGCCATTTTGCACTAAAAGCTCTTTTACTTACATAAAGAACTAACATAGAAGCATCAATATGCGATTAGGAAGGAAAAATCTTGAGGAGCATCATTTTTGCTCCTTTTATTTTTTGGCTGGAACTTCTGATTCGATGTTAGCTGATAGTGAGATTTTGAGCCAGTTGAATAGCTTATTCTTTCATTTTTTCCAAAAAAAAAAAAAAAATAGCTTATTCTTTCTCAGTGTTACAGTGCTTGTGTATGTTAGAGATGTCGATGAGATTGTTTCCAACAAATATCGCGGTGTTCCCTTTAAAACATTAAACTGTATTCACGTGGAAATATTATCATTATCAAACTAGTCATGACATCGTTTTCCTATGTTCTCAGACAGACCACGAGGCTCAGAGGCACCATAATACTGAACTGGTTCAAATGCAAGAGGCATCCTCTGTAAGAAAAGAGCAGCAAAAACGGGCAACCGAGGAACAGATACAAGCCCAACAACGCCAAACTGAGAAAGAAAGAGCTGAAATAGAGCGAGAAACCATAAGAGTGAAGGCCATGGCTGAGGCCGAAGGCCGGGCCCATGAAGCGAAACTGACAGAAGACCATAATAGGAGAATGCTTGTAGAACGAATCAACGGTGAAAGAGAGAAGTGGCTTGCTGCCATCAATACATTATTTAGTCATATTGAAGGTATGAGACCAATTTAACATATTCTTGAGTTTGTTCTCTGCTTCTGGCGTTACCGTTATGTTCATTCTTATTTTTTCGTGGATGGAATCTGCAGGTGGTTTTAGGATATTACTGAATGATAGAAACACATTGGTCATGACTGTTGGTGGAGCTACCGCATTAGCTGCAGGAATTTACACCACCAGGTTTGTTTTCCTGAAACTCACATTCAAGTTAAACTAACATAGAGCATGTGTTCTCTGGTGTCCTGATAAACACAAATAGATGATTGCTGTGTGCAGATGAGGGACCATGACTTTAATCCAGAATGAAACCTATGCCTGTTGTCCAATCTTAGTAGTAATCCCATGTAAATGCTGTACTCATACTGGAAATTGTGATGGATCAGTTTAAACATTTTCCAATACTAAAATTTAGTATCTTCCAATAGATTAGGGGACTACGCAGGACTCCTTTGCATAGAATAACAAACAGCTTTTATATTGTTGTAGATAGACGTGGCCATTCGGAACCATGGACCCGGAACCGGCCTTCGCCGGTTCCGGTTCCGGTTCCATTTTTTTTGAAACCGGACCGGTTTGGGACTGAGATATTTAAAAAAAAAAAAAAAGGGAGGGGGGGGGGGGCTGGGAAAGAGCCAAACGGCTCTTCCTCTTCCGAGTCTTCCCCCCACCCCCACCCCGCCCCGCCCCTTTTTTTAATTCCGGTTCCGAACCGGAACCGGTCCCGGAACCGGAACCGGTCCCGGAACCGGCGGTTCCACCGAACCGGCCACCTCTAGTTGTAGATGTTAACAGCTAACGTGAATGCCAACATAACAATGAAGTTTCACCGTGGGGACAGATATGAACACTGAAAGATGCAGTAAAATGCATCATGGAGTGCTTAACTTTGGCATTGTTCAAAGGCATTCAGCATAGGTGGACAATTTTCACTCTTTGGCTGTTTTGGGGTCTCTCATCTGCACACTAGGAAATACATAGGTCTTGTTATTTCTCTTCAAAGTCTTCTGGTAATTTGTTTTTCAGGGAAGGTGCTCGAGTCACATGGGGTTACATAAACCGAATACTTGGGCAGCCCTCACTTATTCGGGAATCATCCATTTCTAAATTTCCTTGGTCGGGCCTTATTTCTCGCGGAGGAAACAAACTTATGAATTTTAGCACTGCTGCTGGAGCTGGCTCCACAGTGCTTTCAGAGAGTAAAAATGGCCTTGGAAATATTGTTCTCCACCCTTCATTGCAGAAAAGAATAGAACAACTTGCCAGAGCTACAGCAAACACCAAGGCTCATGAGGCTCCATTCCGCAATATGCTGTTTTATGGACCTCCTGGCACAGGGAAAACTATGGTCGCTAGGGAGATAGCTCGAAAATCGGTACGGTAGCAACTGTTGCTCATTTCAGTGTTGTTCTTTCCCCTGAGTTGTTTGCTCCTTTCATTTCTCTGTTAGCTTGTTCAACCTCGCAATTCTTGGCAAAGAATAGCAGAAAATGATGTGCCATAACTTGAATTCCATTGAAGGCTTGTTGATGAGACCTGTAAACTTCATCGTGTCTTTTACAATCTTCATAAATGTTTTCTTCAATTATGCTGCTTTTATACTTCTTTGGTGTTGTGCGTGTGCGCGTTTCCTTTTCTAGCTGTCCTTCCATGTCTTGTGTGCATTCAGATGGGTATATCAAAACTTTATTAATTAATTTATTTCCTCTTCCAGGGTTTAGATTATGCCATGATGACCGGAGGGGATGTTGCCCCACTAGGTCCACAGGCCGTCACCAAAATCCATCAAATATTTGACTGGGCTAAAAAGTCAAAGAAGGGACTCCTTCTCTTCATAGATGAGGCAGATGCTTTTCTATGCGAGTGAGCTCTTTTCTTGCATATATTGATTTGCAATGTGTTTAATGAAACTGCGGTTTGCAAAGCCTTAGTAATGAAGTGGCTTGATGGGATGTTGCTAAATTTTACTTATGTGATTTCTTTGAGAAAATTGATCTGAGAAATTGTTTGGCCGTAGAGAACTGAATACGGTTGTTAGGATCAGATTCTGCTTGATTATGCACAATTTTCCAATCACCAGTTATGATTCCTTCTTCCAATGCAGGCGTAACAGTACATATATGAGTGAGGCTCAGCGTAGTGCTCTGAATGCTTTGCTCTTCCGGACTGGAGATCAATCCAGAGACATTGTTCTCGTCCTAGCAACAAACCGGCCTGGGGATCTTGATAAAGCTGTGACTGACCGCATTGATGAAGTGATTGAGTTCCCACTTCCTGGGGAGGAGGAACGATTTAGACTGCTGAAACTCTATTTGACGAAGTACCTCTGCGGTGAAGGGGATGAAAGATCTCAGTGGGGTTCTCTATTTAAGAAGCAGCCTCAAAAGATAACCATAAAAGACATGTCGGATGATGTGCTTCGGGAAGCTGCTCGGAAGATGGAGGGGTTCTCTGGCCGAGAGATAGCGAAACTAATGGCCAGTGTACAAGCAGCTGTCTATGGAAGGCCAGACTGTGTCTTAGATGCTGATCTTTTTAAGGAGATTGTAGAATACAAAGTTGGAGAGCATCAACAGCGGATAAAATTGGCAGCCGATGCTGGTCAGCCTGCCTAGATTCTGGTTTGCAAGTTTTTCTTTTCTTTCTAATGGATAGGCTGCTTCCCCAAATTTTGATCTGTGAAATTGTCTCATTTGTAATTCTTGGTTTTAAATGGGAAAGACGTGTTTCTATGCAATTCTTTGGTAGATGGTATAATGCTCATACTGTACAAAACGATTGAAATCCAGGGAAGTAGATTAGAAGGAAGCAGCAGTGCTCCTTCAAGAGTTGATGCGGCGGCAGTTGCGGCTGCTGCTTCCGTCTGATTGAGATGAACCTCTCTTTTGTAGATTTATCCCAAATAATGGGAAAAATTTATGTGTACATCTTCATGTTTTTGGAATATGATCTTGTGGTAATTGCCAATCTTTGGTTAAGGCATTACCCTTGCTGCGGCTCGACTTTGCATGACTGTTATTGGGAACATCTGCCTAATTTTAGACAAGAAATGATCCGACATCAAATGGTTCTGTATCATGCATGATACAAGAACATCACTGCTAATGTCCCTGAACATCATTGTCTCTGTCGGTTCTGTTAATTCGCTTATTTTGAAATTCTTTTGGTTTATTCTCAATTGAACTAGGCGATGATGATTGCCTCGCTGTTTATTTTTGCATCATCACCTCCTACTTATAACTAGAGTCATTCCTGGAATGAATACAGGGAGAGGGAAATAATCGCATGCACCTAGGACTAGGAGAATAGCCTTTCGTTTATGTATGATCACGGAGGTCATTTTCTTGATAAAGTTGAAGGGGAGGGAGGGAGGGGTTGATCCCATTAGAAACTCTCTAATGCTTTGTCAAGAGAGCTAAAGCACTCGTTTTGCAAGAATAGTTAATTTATTTTTTCAAATTCACAGACATGGGCTACCTGAAGGCCCATGGATAGGGTGTGGATCGTCCGCCATGATTTTCTCTTGCCATGTGAGAGAGAAATTCAAAATTTGAAATTGGGGAAACTCTCCCCTCTGACATGGGTCATGGCAAAGGACACAGATCCAGATGGATATCCATAAGCGCGCGTACCTGTTGAAGTACAGACTTTCGTCTAATGTAGGTGGCCATGCTCATATGTATTCATCGTTTTTGTACAATTATGTTTGTTAAAAAAATTCAATACGTCATAACTTATCTGCACACGTGATTCGTGTTCGAAAAATGAAAAAAGCTATGGAGTTTCAAGATAAATAGTCTCTATAAAATTAAATTTTGTACTTTTGGTTTGCTGAAAAAGTTCCTCTGGTATTTAATGGACAAGACGGGCCGTTAATTGTTTAATTCATCGAATTATACATGTATAAAAGTATATAGACAACTGGCATAAGAAATAGCTTTATGATATTATGTGCATGCACCTTTTTAAAGTTTTCGATTAATGTCATTGAATTATAGTTATTTTTTTTTAAAGTGAAATATATTAAATTGGTATCAATTAATTCCTAAACGATTTTGTATCTGTGGCAATTTAGTCCGTCTAGTCAATTTTGACTGAAATCCTTTAACGTGGATAATTTTGAATTATACAAGAAAAATTTTTAGTCATAAGTCAAAAAATGCGCTTTTTTTCCCCCCCGGGAAAAATCATCTGCCCTTTGAAACGTTCTTCCTTTCATCTAGGCGCACCAACGCTCAACTCAAAACCCGATACACGCGCGAAATCCTTCCACCCCACCGGCGACGACGCGAATCGACGAGGCACCGCGTGGCCTTCCCTGCCAGCGACACGTGTCGCCACCTCCGCGCGGGCAGCGTCGCCCCCCCCCCCCCCCCCCCCCCCCGCCCGCCACGTTTCCGGAACCTGTTTTTAACGGCTCTCTTCGCACTGCATTTCCCTCTTCTCTTCTTTCATCATCGTCGTCGTCTTCATCTTCTTCCTCAATCGCTCGCCTTTCAGATTTCGCGCGCAGAGAGACACTCACCTTCGCATACTCGAACCAGAGCTTCCTTTTATCTTTTTTACCTGTTATTTTTGGATCAGTCGCTGCGAGAGTGCAACTTTGCACCGGAGAAGCATGGCGAAGAGGATTTTGATTTCCATCGCGCTGCTGCTGGCGGTCGCACCGGGGACGTGCTGGTGTTGGGCAGACGAAGCCAAGCAGAGAGCTTGGCAGGACGGGACCGACTCCTGGGCGGATTGGGAGTAATTTACTCTCTCTCTCTCTCTCTCTCTAATTGAATTTTCCGAGCGTTCACAATTTCGAACATTTGTGTTTGATGATGATCATCTGGGATCTTCGGTACACGATAGATTGCGACGGGTGGCAGGTCCGACGAGTAATTTGGGGAATGTGTTATTACCGGGCCTGTGTTGTAGACTTTCTTGTGCTTTCGGTTGTCTGCATCATCATATGGACTAGTTGCACCCATCACCTGCCCGATGCCTGTATCAACCGGTGTTTAGGCATGAATCGTACATCCTTTGATGAAGATTCCACCATTCGAGGAGAAGTAGGCAGAGCGGAGTCCATTCTTATGGGCCGGGCACAACTGGACAGATTAACTGATAATCACATTAGTCAAACGTCAATCAATCTGAGCACGTGTTACGATTTTTCTAAAGATAAATGTTTAGTTGTATACCATTTCGCCTTCCATTATACTGTAAGTTATAAAGGTTACCGCACATTTCTGTAAAACTGTTAGAGATGATTATACACCATGAATATGATAGACATTCATTATCTGATGGGTGAGATGGAAGCAAATTTTGACAGATTCCAAATGAAACAGATAGATCAAGGGTGATTGTATGGATTCAAGCGCAACCTAGTGTTTGATCGAGTGATATAATGGATATAATAGGTACTCATTTTCAACCTCATATTGAAACTGAACAGTAATTCGGATGGATCTATATGAGACAGCAATTATCCAGGTAAATTGGATGGAAAGGTCATTTAACTTTTGGGGGCTTTTCCATCGATATCATTTGTTTCATACCAGTACATCATCTCCTCGTTCCATTGGTTATTGGTCATTTTTAGTAACTTGATTGTAATTTGCATTAGCCTTTCTTCATTCTTATTGCTTGAAATGCAGGGTAAATTGAATGGAAAGATCATTTAACTTTTGGGGGCTTTTCCATCAATATCATTTGTTTCATGCCAGTACATCATCTCCTTATTCCATTGTTTATTGGTCATTTTTGTTAACTTGAATGTAATTTAAGATTTCAATGTAATGAATCGAACAAATGGCGTTCATGTGAAAAGATGCAATTGAATGAGTTTTTGTGTCTTCAAGTACAGTTATAGATGAACGCCAATTCCGTAAATTGCCGTCTAAATGGAGACAATACTGTTGTTTTTGCACTATTTCTTCCTCCTTGCAATATGGAGAACTCAGTACAGCTGGGGTATTAATTATCTTTGGGTAGTTTAGTAATTAGGCTAATAGAGTACATCTATGTGTTTGTTAATCTATACTACAGTCAAGGGAAAATCTACTAAGAGACATTGTCCTAGACTTCTTGCTTTAGCTGGAGAGTTTGCAAGCATTATTCTGTTCAAAGACAAGGTCGAGTCTATGGTCTTGCTTAAGTCGCTTGCAAACAAGAGAAACCATTAGAAAACTAAGTTTAGTCTGTGGAAACTAATTTTTCTGCTGGAAGTGGAGAGATAAAAGTTCCTAACTGTAAAAGATATGCATGGAGCCACATAGATGTTGAAGATTATCGACTTAGGCTTAATTTTTCCAAAGATGCTGAAAGTTGAAATAACTTTGATTGTGACAAATATGAGCAGTAAAGTGCATTGCTTTTCGATTTGATTTTGTAATTCCTAATTTCTCTCGTTTTATGCCCCTATTATTACCCCCACACAAAAAAAAGCTGTTGTACACTGCACCATTTATCGACGATTTCTGTGTTTGGATTGGTACTTTATGTCCTTAATTTGCGAATATTTGTCAAATGAGTTTGAAGTGATTCTAGGGATCACTAAACTTGAAGCTTATTGCTTTGTCCTTCAGTTCAAATTTTTATGTAATTTTGTTCGAGCGTGTTACTTGAATTGTGTTGTTGATAGAAGTATGTATCACTTGCTGACACTGAGGAATTATGTGATAGGGGAGGGCTTACAACTAAGCAAGACAAAGTGGAAGATGTAGCTTACGATATCGTTGATAACGCTGGGGATGCCGCTTCAAAGGCCACCAGGACAATGAAATCTGCCGCATCGGGTAATTCATCATGACCTTACACTTTTGCATCTGTGTAATTTTTGTTTTTGTTCTCTTGCATATTTTGTTCTTTTTAAGTTCTTGTGGCATATTCCTTACCCCCCAAAAAAAAAAAAGTTTTTGTGGCATATGTTCATATGGTTGATACAACTTAATAGGAAAGACGACACTGCTGCAAGTTAATTACTAAAAAAATGTGTAAATATCTAATAAATCTGTGATTGGTCGGTGAAGCAAGAAATTGTCCCCAATCTTCATGACTAAAATTGGATGTCTCTTCATTTCATGAAAAGACATTGTGGAGGTCATCAGTCTAATGATACTGGAGTGGATTTCTTTCAATATCTCACAAGTCATATGTACAACTAGGATAGGAAGATAACGCATGCATCGAAGCCCTAATTGACATAACTGTCTCATATATTATCCCTTGGTTACTCTTTTATTCATGCAGATGCCTCGAAATATGCTTCTGACAAAGCCGGAGAGGCTGCCGATTTGGCCTATGGAAAAGCTCATGACATGGGGAGTTTTGCTTCGGAGAAAGCTGACCAAGGCATGAGAATGGCATCTGATAGTGTTGGCGATGCCAAAGATTCAATGGCGGAAGCAATGGAGTATGGCAAAGACAAAGCAGCTGGTACTTATGGTGCAACTAAAGACTATCTGCGAATGGCTACTGATATGGGCTCAGATAGAGCTAGTGATATATCTGGAGCTGTGGGGCATGGAATAGATAGAGCAGCTGATCTTTATGGTCAAGCAAAAGACAAACTGAATACCGCCACTGACATGGCTTCAGATAGCGTGCGAGGAGAAATAAGATATGGCAGAGAGAGAGCTTCTGATCTCTACGGTGAAGCTAAGGAGAAGCTGAACATGGCCACTGATGTGGCTTCAGATGGGGCTAGGGATGCGAGAGAGAGAATGACAGGTGCAATGGGGTACGGAAAAGACAAACTAGAGGACGGTTACAACGAGGCAAAGAACATGGTTTCAGACAAGATTGGTGATGCCCAGGAGGCTATTGAAAGAGCCGTAGGATATGGAAAGCAGAAAGTAGTGAGTGCATACGACGAGGCAAAGCACGGGGTCAACAGGGCATCGGACATGGCTTCGGATAAAGCTGGTGATGCGAGAGATCAAGTGGCTGGTGCAATGGGCTATGGGAAAGATGAAGCGATGGATGCATATGACGAAGCTTTTAAGAAGGTCGGGGAGTCGTATAAAACAGCCAAGGAGGCCATGACTCATGAGGCCAAGTCTAATTATGACGCAGCGAGGGAAAAGGCTTCAGAGGCGGCCGGTTATCTTGGATCAAAGATGAGATCGGACGGCTCGGAGCTGTAAGCCCAATCAACTATTGTGACGTTAATTAGTAACTTTCGGTCATCTCATAGTTTTGATGATTAAAGTAACTAGGTATGACCGTTACCTCGCCTCATGGTAGGATCTTGAGCCTCCTATGAAAGGATTTAGTCAAGAGAGTGATGTAGATTTACCTTTTTCATTACCACACTTTGGTTAACCCTCATCGTCTGTGTTCAGACGAGAATAATAATTCTGGATTAGTAGATTTACCTTTTCATTACCACACTTTAGTTAGCCCTCATCGTCTTAACACGGACGAGAATAACAATATGTTGTTTGCTGATGACGCTAAAACATTGGAGAGAGTTTCGCTGCCCTAGATATTGCAATATGTACTAGTTCAGCTGCCCACGGCAGGATTATCCTACACTGGTCGACAAACTAAATGTGCTTCAGTTTACTTCATGAGGATGATATGGCTTCCTTGAGAGTTCTTCAAGTGTTTCTCCTCGTAATTGCTGCTTGTTGACATTGCTTTTGGAGATGATTCTTCCATATTCTCGGCTGAGGGCATGACATTTTGTACAGCATCGGCTGCTAATTTAGGGGAGCAAGGCATGGAAAATTTTCCGCTGCAAACTTTTTCACCTTTCTTTTCAGCATGGTTTTGACTCTGAAAACAAGCTTGAAAGAAACTCAGATCCTTTTAACACCGTCTGAGTCTAGGGGTCTGAAGACCTTCCACTCCATCGACAGATTCAATCACTTTCATCGTGTCTTCTTCTTCACATCTGTCTTTGATCTTTGAGGTCAGTCCTAGGAACATCATTTTGTCTAAATGGTGACAAAAGTAATCTCTTTTTATTTCCAAGTGCTGGAATGAACATCTATCCATTAAGCAAGGAGTAGGCCGAAGTGAAAACAACAGGCATTCAAAAAGTGGTGAATTCGTCATCTGAACTTGTTGCCCGATGGAGCTTGTTCCTTCCAAGTGCGTTCAATATTGAATCCCGATATTCTTCTTTCTCCTTCGTCTTGAACATTTCTACCATAGTCACTAGTGCGATTTCTCTTCCGGTTTCGTTCTAAGATGTGATGATAGACTTCCTCGCCTTCTATTAGATCATCCACCACACTTAAAGGACCACCCTAGCTGAAATTATGGAGAGGACTCACCAAAACTGTAGATTGTACAATTTCATGTGAAAGCTAGCCTGGTCCCATCCTAGCCACATTTTTATTAGGACACGATAGATCTTGTGTGTTCAAGTAGATTTCCTATGTAAAGCCCTCCTGGTTCTGTCTTTTCTGTCTTCAATAGCATGAACTTATCAGAAATTGAAATACAAAAGGCTTGAATGACATATCCATCTCATGGGTCCATTTGTCTGAATTTGTCTGACAGAGGCGTAACAGTGTCCCCCATGCATTAAAAGTGGCAAATAGAGGTACACTGTACGTCCTTCATCACAATGGACCCCGATAGTGATTAATTTTTCAGCTTCTAAGAAGAATCTTACATAATTTCCCTAAGCAGTGCCTGAATAGTGTAAAACTTGGAATTTTTCATGGTGGTCTCTGAGATATCGCTCTCTCATTTAGTACTTTAGCGACCTGAAGAGAGATACTAGATACTATCAACCTCTCTTTTCTTTACCGTTTGATGCTTGTAAGAAGCTGATGGTTGAGAAAATGGGCACCAAAGGAACCAAAACATCATGGACAAGGAGCTTAGGAAGTTAAGCTAGAAACGTTGTACATGAAACTTTTCCAGCTGAAAACCCAAACTAGAGTTAGTACATGTACCTTCACCTTTGTCATAAGGACCCAAAAAATTCGCTCTAGCTATTATCTTTCTGTATAATTCAATGTTTGTTCCCCAACACATAAAAGGGCCTCAACTGGGGATGGTAGGCAGGTGTCACCATGAATTAATAAGCAGCTCTGAGTTGCTGATGATTCAGAAGCGTCTAAAAACGGCAGGATCTTTGCTACAACAAAGCCTTGGAAACGGGGGGAAGTCAGCCAAAATTGACTGCTCCGATCTATTTCCTCTAATCATGAACAGACAGTATCGACAATTACAATCTTATTCCCCAACAAGAGTAGCTTGATCTTTTTACCTTTGTTGCTTCTTCATGGCTTGTTTGTTGTTGTGCATCCACACTTTGAAAGCTTTCCTTGTCACACCGGCCTCACCGCAGAATTGGATCACTTCTTGTTCATCCTGCTTCTGAATCCTCCAACCCAATTTCTCGGCGAATTCCAACATCATGTCTTTCTGTTGCTGAGTGAACTTTGTCCGAAACCTTTTCTTCGACGACCCCAGCTGTGTTGGTCGCAGCACAGCCTCACTATGTTGAATCATAGTAAGGTCTTCACTTGAAGACTCTTCGGGGACGCCCCCGCCGAAGGTCATCATCACTGGTTGAGCTGGAGCCGCAGTGGCGGCAGTGGCAGCGCTTGTTATGCAATAAGAGAACCTGTGATGCAGATTGATTGGGTTTGGCTGGGGAATTGCATGATGTTGTTGGGGAGGAGGTAAAGCAGCTCTTCGGCCATTCGTTTTGTTGCTGCTACAGTAGTGGCTAGGTGTATACTGCGATTCACCATCAACCTCCTTCCTATGGAAATTGCGGTGGCACTCGCACGCAGCGCATCTGAAATACCCCAGCGTCCCTTCCTCCCCGCTGGGCATGAATTCTCCACAACCGTCGACAACATGGCTGCCCATTCTCGCCGCATAATTCTTACGGCACTCTCTATACCGGACGGTGGAGGCGGAGACAATAGCGGTCGCGGACTGCGGCTCCGGCGTGGGGGATTGTGTGCGTCGCCCTAGCGGCGGCGACGGCGGTTCCCCGTGTGGTCTAATGCTGACCGAAGTGCCCCCGGGAGCTACGGCGATAGGAGATGGAGATGCAACGGCAAACGGATCTTGGTCGGTCTCTTGATACTCTCTTCTAGGCTTGCTGGTTGATTGGTGTGGACTTGGTGGGTGGTGATTCTGAGGATATAGATGATTGTGATGATCTAGGGTTTGATCTCTTCTAACACCAGACTGTGTATTTGCAGGAGAGAATTTGGAGGAAGAATCTTCATGTGGAGGGTTGTACTTGTACCCCAAAGAACTTGGCATCTCTCTTTCCTGTTCTCGGCCTCCCAGTTCCATCTAATCTTTGCCCAGGCCTGGTGATAAATACAGCCTTGATCTTTCCAATCTCCCTACGTGCTTATTTAATGGAAGTCAAAGCAAGCTAATAGAGGTCATCGTCTTCTTCTCCTCTACATCATGTTTTTTTTTCCCTCTTAAATCATGGAGTCTCCTGTGCTGGTCTCCACCCTAATTCATCCTCCCATCTAATCAGAGAAGCATCTTTTAATCCTCAGGCCTAATCCTCCCTAGCTGACCCCCACACAAGAAATACTTATATTCCCACAAGAAGCTTCTTCTTTTCTCATGCTGATTTTGACATTGTGTGTGGTGCTGATCCCACCAACCAACCCACTTCACTGTTTTGAAAACCCTTCTCTCTCTCCCTCTCTCTCTCTCCCCAGGTTGGATTCCAAAGTCTTGCAACCAAAGCAGAAGGAAGGAAGAACACACACAAAACTCCCAACTCAATCTCCCTCTTTTTCCCCCCTAAAGAAAAGTAGGTATTTGGAATTTGAAGGGAAAACTGTTAGTGTAGGAGATCAAAAGCAAAAGAGGGTCCCCCCAAGTAGAATATAAGACTCACCTGAGTGTATTGGGGCACTGTGGATTTTGGGAATTGAAGGAAACAGCTGATTCAGTAGCCTTGCTAAATCCTAAAGATCTGAGAGAATCCAGGGAGAGAAAGAGAGAGAGAGAGAGAGAGAGAGAGTTTAAAGGAAGGAATTGTGTTTCCTAATGGCCATCCGGGCCATAAAGAAGCAGGAGAGAGAGGAACAGGTTGGGTGGGGATCGTACGAGAGAGAGAGAGAGAGAGAGAGAGAGAGATAATGCGGTGACAGTGTGGAGTGGCATTGGCAGAACAACCGACAAGGTCATGTTCTTCCTCTCCCACGGCCTGCACACGGGTCCATCCCCTCAATATTCCTCCATTTCTTTTCCTTCCTGCAAAACCGCAAAAGGGTTCCGTGACTCTGAGATAGAGAGAGAGGTAGGGCTTTGTTGGCCCTATCTTTATGTTGTTGGAGCTCAAGATCTGTCAAGAACAAAGTGCGTTTGAGCATGAGGCAGATGAGAAGAAGAAGAGGAAGAAGCACAAGCAAACCAATTAGAGGAGCGCTCAACCAGGTGGGTTAAGCTTAAGATGAGCAGCTCCCCACCCCCCTCTTCTCTCTCTCTCTCTCTCTCTCTCTCTCTCTAGTAAAGGCATGGGGGCATTAAAGTGAAAAAAAAGTGCTGGTCCACAGGACAGCACTTGGTCCTATCAGTGCATGTCAGATTCTCTCTCTCTCTCTCTCTCTCTCTCTCTCTATGGTGAATGGTAATGGAAATTTCTACAGGGTGCACTATGTAATTATACTTTTCTACAAGCCTCCTACATTTGATAACATACACTTTAGGCTCCTTTTGATGTTACTTGCTACTGTTGTGCTGTTAGTCGCACAACGAAGTGTTCTGTGCCATCATTTTGGTTGTGCTTAGAATGCAGCATCATCAAGTAGGTGTGGTCGAGCAATCCGCGTTTCATCTCCGCACCAGATCGGTCGTTGTTAACTTGCGAGTTTCGATTAAGGAGATCGAGGGGCGTAGCACTTCAAAGTTGAAAATCCAATACATAAAGAGAGAAAGAGAGTGGAATAAAACTTTCCTTTTTCGGCCATTTCTCAGCAATAGCTACTTGAATCCGTCACATTTCATACAATAGACGCCATTTGTTCCTATCAAGTTCGGAACAAATGGCGGCGGGACATAAGAAGAGTGAACATGTTTCAAAATAATGGCGGAAGTCACATGTTAATGAATCATTTGTTGTTGTGCACTCCATTTTTTTTCAGAATGAGCTTGTCCCATATTTTTTTATTTCACGTAACGACTTTCTTGTCGCTCGGATGGCGAGATCAATCGTTTCTTTATCGAGGCGGGCTTTTGCGGATTTGTGCCACCTGGCTGCATGCTTAGCTTTCTTTCGTGACAAATGAGGAAACTAAGATAGTTTGGAGGCATACGCGGTACTTGAGTTAATTATTGGAAACTTTAGCTAAAGACTGATACTTTCCACATTATAAAACCATAAAAGAAACACATATAAGCTTAGCCACTTGATGCATTCCAAGGAGATTTTTTTTTTTATATTATCCCCTCTATTAGTCCGAGGGACCAATTTCCGAGTAGTTAATCGTTGAGCTGAATGAACATTAAAGATGCATTAATTTAAGAAAAAAATTCTCGAAAAAGGACAAGAGATCTTGTGTCCAAATTTGGGAGGTGGTCGGACTAGGGTTACGTGGCAAAAGCCCATCCAAGTTTCTCCAATCATCTTCAATCTTATCATTATTAATCATAGTGATTATTATTATTATTATTATTTTTATTTTTGGGGAGCGGGTGAAATGAGATGTCGTCAAACCCGTGTTCTTTGACTATCCTCATCTTGGCAAACCTTTGTTTTAAGTAGCAGGATTTGTTATATATACTCAGATGGCCCAACATTACTGGTGTCTTTTGTGTTAACTGGAATTCTAGGGTTCATGTCATGGGGTTCGGGGTGTCATTAGTAGGATCTTCTTGAGAGATTGACCGTTATGTCTACATCAGAAAGTTGTATAGGATTCCGAATTCCTCCGTGGCAGCGAGACTTCTCTTTACTTCCGTTCTTTCCATAATCTAATTACCATAGGAGTTGTCATGGCACCGTCGACGGCTCCGTTGTCTTGACATTCGATCGCCGAGTATCGGTTGTCATACTTATATTCTTGTCTCTCTCCGGGGTTGACATCCGTGTTTATGAACTTAAAATCTACATGATTGTCCAAAACAATTTTTGGCGACCTTCGATATGCATGATATGAACGAGAGACCTTTAGTCCGAGCTTTGCGATTGAGTATGCAATGTGATCGGTTGACGGGCGTTTACATAAATGATAGAGAGGCGGATCATAAGTTGCTACTGGCCAGGAATAGGGCCAGTGAAGAAGATAAGGGAGAGACGGTAAAAAAGAGAGGAGCTATGTGTTTCCCAACTTGGTAAGTTAGCACATAATATGTTATAATCGTCGAAGTACTCGAAGTTTAATAAGTTTTTGTATAGGCCAAAAAAAGTTTAGTAAGTTCGGACCGCCCAATTTTTCCTCATTTCAGCGAAGCGAAGCGGTGTCATCAACATTGTCCGTGACAAGAAAGATATACAAGCTATAATTTTTTTTTTTTTTGGGTAACCTACAAGCTATAATTGTTTTTTATTTTTTTTGTAACCTACAAGCTATAATTGTTGTTAATATGTATTCTCAATATATCATGGTAATACAAAGATCTTAAAAGCATCAGTTGCTATAACATGAGATTAATAATGCATTATTACATTTAAAGCTGTTTAATTGCTAGTGTTCGTTAGTATCATGATGACGACCACGATGACGAGAATAGTCTCCTATTTTTCAGGAGAACCGATGAGAACGGATTAAAAGGGGCCTACCGCCCTACGCTCTTCAGGTTCGTGGAGCACGACGCCAGCCTACCTACAAGAAAAGTCCAAAACGTCAATTCTGAAAAACCAAGCTGACCTTTTGACCTCAATTCATATAATGTAATGTTGGTAATTTTTATGTAAATCAGTAAATTGGTAATTTTTTAATAAGTTGCTGACTCATATAAGAATTAAGTTAATTATCTATTGAAAATTTCAGATTTTTTTTCCCAATTAGTTATGAATTTTTATTACGTAACTCAGTAACATTTTAACTTACAAATTTTATACGAAATTACAAGTCATTATGTGAGATTTTTTTTTTATTTATGAAATATCTTTCGCTTACAAGCCTTATTTGATTTCGTTGTCAATAGATATTGTTTGTTTGAAGACCATCGAACGACCAGCTTTTGTTTGCATAGGAAATTACCAATCTTCATTGAGTTATTTACCAACATGTCTAAAAAATTAAATACCAATTCGGCTCTTACTCAATTCACTTACTAAGTTACCATCTGTTGTAGAAAGTCGGATCGCAATCGATCGCAGCGGAATTCTAATTATCAAATTCGCACAATATGATGCTCGTTTTCTCTTTCGAGAAAAACGTAATCGACGCAACAAAAATAAAAAAAGATGAGAAGAGCAATACACCAGAAATTTTTAGGTGGAAAACCCGATACGGGAAAAATCACGGGACGCTAGTCTAGGAACGCTCCACTATAATCAAAGGATTATAACTGACACTCTAATGGTGTCTCTCTCACAATAAATCCTCACAATTGTCACAAAACACAATCTCACTTGACTAACTCTCAAGAACTCTCGTGTTTATTCATTGTTGAGAATTTTGATTTTTCTGGAGTAATTTTCTGGTGCATCGAAAAAATCCTCCTTTCAATCGCTCTATTGTAGTGGCATATCTCCATTCAAATTAGAATATTCCCTAACTGATTTCGCAATCATCTCTTGATTGGAAATCCCTTTGATTGATTGAAAATCTCTAATTTGAATAATTACCAGAATATTCTATCCTGGTATTCTTCATTTTCAGTGTCCCGCCATAATAGGACTTTTTCATATTAGGTATTCTAGATGAGCAATCATCGAGATCTTTTAAATCAAATCCCGAACATGTTGGGCTGCTCCCAACAAATCTCCTCCCAGCCCATCATGGAGAATCTCGAACTTCCTTTTTAAGTCGATAAACCAGTCTCTTTCCTACAGAATTTTAGTTTCTCTGTAGGTAGAAACTTTGTAAACATATCAGCACTATTTCTGTCTGTGTGGATCTTCTCGATCTTCAATTGCTTCTCTTCCAACATCTCTCGTATCCAATGGTACCTGATATCAATATGTTTCGTTCTCGAATGAAACGTATAATTTTTACTGAGATGAATAGCGCTTTGATTGTCGCAATACACAACATATTCATCTTGCTTGTGCCCTAACTCTTGTAAAAATCTCTTCATCCACAACATCTCTTTGCTAGCTTCAGTGACGGCCGTTGCAATCTTGATTGCCAAGAGACAGCTCCACCTGCAAAAGTTATTAAATGACCAGACGTAAACCGTCTGGAATCCCCATCTCCAGCCATGTCCGCATCGGTGAACCCCTCAAGTATTGATTTTCCATCACCAAAACACAAACACAAACATAAACTAGATGTACCTTTAAGATACCGGAGTATCCACTTGACAGCCTCCCAATGTTGTTTGCCAGGATTTGACATATACCGGCTAACAATTCCAATAGCATACCCAATATCTGGTCGTGTGCCCACCATCGTATACATGAGACTTCCGACAGCAGAGGCGTAAGGAATCTTCAACATTTATTCCTTCTCCTTTTCACTTGAGGGACACTGTTTCGTGTTAAGCTGAAAATGACTGGCCAAAGGTGAATTGATTGCTTTGGCATTGCTCATGTTGAATCTTTGCACAACTTTTTCTACATATCTCTCTTGGGATAACCACAGCTTTCCACAAGCTCTATCGCGCGATATCCTCATCCCAAGTATCTGCCTTGCCGGTCCAAGGTCCTTCATGGAGAATTCCTTGCTCAACTCCTCCTTGAGTTTCGTGATTTTTCTGACATCATGCCCTACAATTAACATATCGTCAACATATAATAAAAGAATCAGAAAATCACCGTCATTAAACTTCTTGATGAACACGCAATGATCTCCCGTTGTCTTTTTGTATTCATTCCTATTCATAAATGAATCGAACTTCTTGTACCATTGCCTTGGAGCTTGTTTGAGCTCATAGAGACTCTTCTTCAACTTGCATACAAGATTTTCTTTCCCTTTGGTCACAAAACCTTCGGGTTGCTCCATAAATATCTCCTCATCAAGATCTCCATGTAAGAATGCTGTCTTTACGTCGAGTTGCTCGACCTCCAAGTTCAAGGTTGCTGCCAAACCAAGAACTACTTGAATGGATGACATCTTTACAACAGGAGAGAAAATCTCCTCATAATCAACTCCCTTCTGCTGACTGAAACCCTTCACCACCAATCTTGCTTTGTAACGTGGTTTAAGATTATTTTCTTCGGTCTTCAACCTAAACACCCATTTGTTCTTGAGTGCTTTTCGACCCTTTGGTAGCTTTACCAAATCATAGGTGTGACTATCATGCAAGGATTGCATCTCTTCTTGTATTGCTTTCATCCATTCCTTCTTGTAGGCGTTAATTTTCACTTCTTGAAAATTCTCAGGTTCTCCCCCATCAGTGAGAAATACATACTCATTTGGAGAGTATTTTATGCTAGGTTGCCTTTCTCTCGTTGATCTCCTTCGTTGCTCTTGAGGAATATCATCAGCATCAATTATTTCCTCCTCAACCGCATCATTAGTTTCTGCTTCTCTTTCTTCTTGAGCATCCGCTCCATCATCTTCACCATCTTCATTATTAGTCTCGACCTCAACTTCTTCAGGAGCGTCATCATTGAAAGTTGTCTCAGTTTGTGCTTGCTCAGTTGAGTCATCCTTAGCCTCTTCTTGTGCTCCCCCATGAGCAGAATTTTCTGATAAGTCTGACGGTTCCAAGTCGACTAAATCTTCCTCTACACTTTGAGGTTCTTCGTGCTTCTTGAGGTCTTTAATTGTTTGATCCTCAAAGAACACTACATCTCGGCTTCGAAACACCTTCTTGCTTTCGGGATCCCACAATCTATAGCCATAGTCTTAGTGAGCATATCTCAGAAATATGCACTCCTTGGCCTTTCCATCTAGCTTAGCTCGTTCGTCTCTTGATATATGTGCGAATGCCCTGCAACCAAACACTTTCAAGTGACTGTAAGATGAATTCTTACCATTCCATACACTTTGTGGAGTCTCGCCTTTAAGTGGAATCGAAGGTGATAGATTTATCAAATCTACTGCCGTCCTCATTGCCTCCCTCCAAAAGGAGTTTGGCAACTTTGCATGAGAAAGCATATATCTTATCCTCCCGCATATTGTTCGATTCATCATCTCGGCAACACCGTTGTGTTGTGGTGTCTTAGGTACTGTTTTCTCGAGCCTTATGCCATGAACTCTACAGTAATCCTCAAATGGCCCTCGGTATTCCCCGCCGTTGTCAGCCCTCACACACTTCAATTTTCTGCCGGTCTCCCTTTCTAGTTTCACATGCAAGTCTTTAAACGAATCAATAACTTGATCATTCGTCTTTAACGTAATTGCCCATACCTTTATAGAAAAGTCATCTATAAAGGTAACATAATATAAAGCACCACCAGCACTTCTTGAAGTCATAGCACAAACATCAGTATGTAACAAATCTAGTCAATTTGTCTTTTTCAATGGCGAAATAGATTTAAAGGAAACTCTATTATTTTTTCCTACAATGCAATCTTCGCAAGGGTTTATAGAGGTACCTTTTATATTTGGGAGTAACTTCTTCGATGTGAGAACCTTCATTCCATTCTCACCTATATGTCCGAGCCTTTTATGCCAAAGCTCGGTAGATACATCTCTCATTGCATTGACATCTCCTCGGCATAGCTTTACTTGTATGGTATAAAGAGATTTATCTTTTACTCCTCTTGCTACCATCAAGTTACCCTTGGTTAGCCTCCACTTCCCTTCTCTGAAGTGACTCACATAACCATCATCGTCTAATTTTCCTGTGGAAATTAAATTAAGACGAATATCAGGAACATGCCTTACCTCTTTCAAGATAAGCTTGCATTCATTATTGGTCTCGATCTCAACACTTCCCATGCCAATAACCTGCGAAAGCCATCATTACCCATCCTCACTAGACCGAAGTCTCCAGCTGTATATGAAGAGAAAAACTCTCTCTTGAGGACAACGTGAAAGGAGGCTCCAGAATCAACTAGCCAAGTAGTATCCTGGCATGTTAAGTTGATACTATCATCGGTGCGGACAACCATCATGTCTTCATAAACTGTAGTAACATTTGCAGCCGGTGCTTCGACTTGCCTTTTTGCTGCCTTCAGTAGACAATCTCTAATAAGATGTCCGGTTTTCCCGCAATGAAAACAAGCTCTCTTCTCAATCCTTGGCCTTGAGGTTGAACGACCTCTAGGTCCACGGCTTTTGCTCCTTCCACGATCTACTTTCTTCTCTTGTTCATTGATAACAAGAGTTCTTTCACCATGGTTGTAGTACCCCTCATCTTTGCGCCTTTGCTCTTCGCTCAACAATCTATCCTTCACTAACTCCACGGTCAATGCTCCATCAGGTGTGGAATTATGAATCGATACAACTAAGGTGTCCCAGCTTTTTGGCATAGAACCAGTCAAGAAGTGTGCATGCAATTTTGGAGAGATCATCTTCTCCATTGCATTGATTTGATCCACCAAACCACCCATAGTGCCTATATGTTCAGAGATACTTGTTCCATCTTTGTACTCCATACGCGACACCTTCTTTATCAAGCTTGCTATGTTTTGAGAAGTATTCCTCGCGTATGTCCGCTCCAGATTTCTCCACAAATCATAAGCATTGTCTTCTTGGGTGAATTTCCAAAAATGCTTTGATCAAGCCACTTTCTGATAGTAGCAACACATCTTCTATTGAGGATGGTCCACTCGTCCTCCTCTTCGTCTTCGTCTTCGTCTTCGTCTTCGTCTTCCTTTTTGTCACTGACGTCTTCTTTTTTTGCTTTTGTTGATTTAGAAGCTGGTGCCGAAGTCTTCATCATGCTCTTTGGAGGCACTCTTATCTTGATTGGCCTTTGCAAGCCCTTGATGTAGAGACGATCCTCCATCTTGCACTTCCATATTGCGTAATTCGTAGCCGTGAGCTTGCTCATATTATCCTTGACGTCTGACATCTTCTACAACTTTGCTCTGATACCACTTTGTTGTAGAAAGTCGGATCGTAATTGATCGCAGTGGAATTCTAACTGTCAGATTCGCGCAATATGATGCTCGTTTTCTCTTTCGAGAAAAACGTAATCGACGCAACAAAAATAAAAGAAGATGAGAAGAGTAATACACCAGAAATTTTTACGTGGAAAACCCGATGAGGGAAAAACTACGGGACGCTAGTCCAGGAACGCTCCACTATAATAAAAGGATTACAACTGACACTCTAATGGTGTCTCTCTCACAATAAATTCTCACAATTGTCACAAAACACAATCTCACTTGACTAACTCTTAAGAACTCTTATGTTTACTTATTGTTGAGAATTTTGTTATTTCTCTGGAGTAATTTTCTGGTGCACCGAAAAAATCGTCCTTTCAATCGCTCTGTTATAGTGGCATATCTCCATTCAAATTAGAGTATTCCCTAGCTAATTTCGCAATCATCTCTTGATTGGAAATCCCTTTGATTGATTGGAAATCTCTAATTTGAATAATCATCAGAATATTCTATCTTGGTATTCTTCCTTTTCAGTTTCTCGTCATAATAGGACTTTTTCCTATTAGGTATTCTAGATGAGCAATCATCGAAATCTTTTAAATCAAATCCCGAACATGTTGGGCTGCTCCCAACACCATCATCGCTTATAAGCAATTACCAACGTTTTGGAAATTGCCAACTTTTCCAATAAAATACATACTTTTGGTGCTTGCATGTTAAAAATCATCAACTTCATACAAAATCACCCACCTTGATCTGAGTTGCTTCTGAAGTTTTTACCGATTAATACACCAACCATTTTGAAATATCAACTATTTTCAGACTCGCCTATAATGTATATATGGTCATTTCAAAATTACCAACATCTACCGAAATTTGCCAAATTTAGTTACTAAGTGGTACCAATCTTTCAAATTTAGCAGTCTCTTTTTTGAATTTACCATTTTTTGTTTGATTAGTTAAGTTTTTTTGGTGTTGAATTATCAACTAATTTCAAGTTACCTCCTTTTATAGGAGTCACTTAACAATGGTAGACCGTTTCAAAATAACTTTTGTCATAACTCATCAACTTTTATTTGCGAGGTGCACCGACATTGCAAATTCATCAATTTTAATTTGAAATTGCAAACCAGAATGAGTTATTTAGCAACTTGTTTCAATAATTTACTGGCTAAGTTGATGTTATAAATCTTGGAAGGAAATCCCCAAACCTCTTTTGAAAGTACAATTCCGCCCTAAAACTCTCAAAAAATGCAATAAACTCTCGAAACTTGTCAGATTTGTATAATCAAATCCATCCATTAACTCTATCGATTTAGCTAAAAAAAAATACTGTGATTTTATAATTATTATTATTTTAAGCCATTGCGGTTCACCTTACAATTCAGGAAAACAATTTAAGAAAAGAGGAAAGGGAACATGAAAACCGACAAGTAAAACAATAGAAGAAGATGACTTCAAACAAAAACTAAAAGTTTGGGCGTGCATGACAACACTTTTATTTTAGAAATCAACTTCTCGTCAGAAGTTAATTTTTCTACTCCTGCTTCTGAGTAGAAGTTGATTTTTCAATTTCTGAAGAGAAGTGAACTTTTTTTACTTCTTCAAGTGGCTTCAAAATTATTTTTGAAGCAAAAAAAAAAAATGCTCCAAAAGTAAAAAAAAAAAAATTACGTAACCAAATGGATTTTCGCTCTAGAAGTTGCGTTACCAAACAAATTTATACTTCAGAAGTGTTGTTATGTGCGCCCTTAAGACTCTGTAGCCACCGTTGGCAAGTTTTCTTTATGGGGAGTTAGGTTGCCTCCAATGCCTCTTTGTTCCTATGGCTCCTTCTTGACTGCTCCCTCTTCACGGGGTCGAGCCGCATATTGGATTGAGGAGAGAGAAGTTTGAATCATGTTTGGTCGGGCGAAGGGAACTTGATTTCATGGGAAGATGAGTGTCTTCGTTTTGGTTTTGGTTTTTTTTCTTTTTTAGGATAAGTACACCGAAAATCCTAAAATTTATCACGAATGTGCGGCTGAGTTCAAAACTTTCAAATATTGCAAGCAAGTCATGAAACTTGTCTAATTAGTGCAATCGTGTCATTCCGTTAACTCCGTCCAATTATGCTAATAGAAACTGTCAGCATTATTTTTCTTCTTCCAATTTTCCCTCTTCTACATGTTTTCTTATAATTTTCTTGGAAAAATTATCTACAAAGCCCTAAAGCTAGTGCAGTTTGGCCAATTTAGTCATAAATATTTTAATTATGCTAATTAAGCCCTAAATCTTTTGGCAATTTGTCAATTTGGCCATTTCGACCAATTTTGCTGAAAATTATTGATGTGGAGTCCTACGTGGCATGGTCGATCTTGATGTGAATTTTTTTCTTACATTTTCTTTGTTCGTTATTTTTTTTTATTGTTAAGGCCATCAAAAATAAGATTTAAAAAAAAATCACATTAGCATTGATCGTGCCACGCAGGACATCAGCATCCACGCTAGCAACTTCAAGCAAATGTTAGCCGACAGGACTAAATTGGCCAATCTGTAAAAAAAATTTAGATTCAAACTTTTGGGACAATTTTTCTTGTTTCCTCTCTCCAACATTGCATTAACCCTACTAAAATAACATACATCAGGACTCAGACGATGTAATTTTTTTTTTCAAGATCGTGATTTTTTAAATCAAAATTTTAATTGAATTGGCGAGGGTCGATGTGCCCTCACCAACCCTTTTCGAGAACGATGGGGTAGGGACGACGAGGACCCATAGATTGGGCTTTTATTTATTTATTTGTTTTCGTTTAAAAAAAGCCTCTTTATTTTTTGGTGAAATTCCAAATAAGATCATTAAGTGCTTTCATTTTTTTTTCCCAAATAAAGACATCAAAATGATATTACTATTATAAATAAGGGCCTCGAGTGGCCATGGTTATTTCAAATAAGGGCTTAGTCTCACCAACTGGCTAAATATTCCTACTGGTCAAGGACATTTTCGTCCAAAGACAATTTTAACCTAAGTTTTAGTTAAATTAGATTAAAATTTAGAGAAAGGTAACTTTAGAAAAAATACAAGAGAGAGGGCAACCATCATGCGTGTGGCCGATGCCCCATCATAGGACCGGCGGTTCGATTTTCTGGTGGATCTAGGAATTGGCCGGTATTATTGTTACTTTTTTCCCTACTCCCTGCAGATTCAAAAACTTGTTCCCAGGCTTTGGTCAAAGCAAAGATGCCGGCGAATATATTAGCTATGGGCAATCTAGATCTATCAATGCAAAAGTCAACCTCCCCGACCCCCAAAATTGAGGTTGAAGAACTCATATCCCAACATAGCTATGTGTTTCTCTTTAAGAGCATTAAGACAAAGTCGCTGTAAGTCCCGCAAGTAGCAAAGTATAGAGAATCCCCAACATTAGTAATGTTCTGAATGCAGGTACATTAAAGTCACCAAAGAAGAACCGAAACATAATCCACGGCCAGGACCGAACGAGTTCGATGCAACCAACCAAAGCGGAGAACAACCCCAAAAAAAAAAAAAAATTAAAGACGCGCACCAGAAAACAAAAATCCAAAAATGCCTAAACTTTTAAGGAGCGAGAGAGAATTCTTAACGATGAAGAATGGGTAATTTTAGTAAACAGGGTTTTATTATTTGTAATAAAACACATACAAATATATACATTTCGGGTGGTCCGACTGGGTGGGTCCACATTTGAAATCGAAACTCGGATCCATACTCATCAATTCTTATGTGAAAGAACCGAGGAAATCGGTACGGTGCAGATCAAAATCATTCTCGCCGTTAATCAAATGATGACGGGATTCACGTAACCAATATTCGAGACGAGTCAACTGTGTTCATCCATCATCCTTTATGTATCATGCAAAACCCTTCTCTTTCGGTTATCCTTTCCATTCATTTGGTCACACTCGACGGGACGTAAAGCTTCCACTCTCGGTCGTGGTTAACACACTGCGACTCCTAATGGCTCCAAGAAATAAAGAGGAGGAGGAAAAAGAGGCAAGGGATAAAAACGCAGGAACCGACGTCGATTAGAACAGCTCAAAAGGTCATTAGCGAACAAAAACTTAAAGAGATTAGAGAGAGAGAGAGAGATTGAGTCACATCAAATCACCCCACGACCAAAGCCCCAAACCAAAGTCCAAAGGAAGAGATAGAGAGAGAGACTCGTGTTAAGGAACATGGCACAACGTACGAGTGAAGTGTGGGGAAAATTATTAAAAAAGCTTTAAATTTATTATATTTTTATCAATTCAATTTAAATTTTTTTTAATGTTATCAATTGAGTCATATTGACCGAAAATTATCAACGTAGAAGCTTTTTGTCCTGCACGGCGGGCACTGAAATAAGTGATTTTTTAATAATATTTTAAATATATATATTTCAAATTATTTTTGTATTTTGTCTTTCTCTATTGTTTTTTTTCTCTGTTTTTCTTTTCAGCAGCCGGGGAGGACCGTGTCACGTAGGATGACTAGCGCCCATATCAACGATTTCTAACCAACATGTCTCAATCGACAGAAATAAAAAGAATTAAAAATTAATTAGCAAAATTATAAATTTAAGGCTGAATTGATAAAAATATAATAAGTTGAGAGGCTTTTTGGACGGTTCTCCCGCAAAGGGTGCGGACTTTTCTTTTGGTCCCGGATGGAAAGGAAGACAAAGGCATATCTGTTCTCGATCGTCTCATGGAAAGCCGGTCACATCATTTTCTGCACGCGCGATCTCTCCCTTTCTAGGGTTTATAATGGAAGTGGGAATCTCTTTGTAGCCAAAATTTTAACGTCATCGTCATGGAAAAGCCACCGCTCAATGTTGCGGTAGCACTGATCTGACGAGAAATCCCAAATTATATTCTCGCTTATCATCCTCATCATCATTGTGATTACTTGTTAATGGGACCTTCCTCGACTAGATGAGATGGGATGATTTGGTGGATTCCAAAAGGTTTGCCCTCAATCACCAAAGAGAGCCGAGCAAAATTCTATCGTTCCGTTCCGTGTGCTAAAGGATTAGAACGATTTTGAATATTGGTGGATTGTAAAATATGTCGTTAAGATTCGGATACTATTGACGGGTAAAGTTCGATCGACCGATCGACTGTCCGTCCAGTTCTTATGCTACCGACTATTCTAAATTTGCCATC
Organism: Rhodomyrtus psidioides; assembly: GCA_021437785.1. Classification (NCBI taxonomy): domain Eukaryota; kingdom Viridiplantae; phylum Streptophyta; class Magnoliopsida; order Myrtales; family Myrtaceae; genus Rhodomyrtus; species Rhodomyrtus psidioides. Next base: position 2,259,568 of record JAILYB010000040.1, on the reverse strand, counting down.
GGTTTTACGAATATACCAACCTTAGTTCAAGTGATTCGTCAACCTTTCTTATTGTTATTTTTAATATTAAGTTACTAAGCTAGTTTTATATCGCAGTTGTTGTTTAGATAACTTGGCTAGCATATATTAAGTGATTACGAAATTATCAATCTTTTTAGTGAGTTGCCTACTTCCTAGCTAGTAATTTTCCAATTTGTATTGGAGTTACCAACTTCACCATCAAAGTACCTTAGTTTTAGGTTAGTATTAATTGAGTCACTTACCAATATTTATCTGATTATCTCCGCATTAATAATTTTTCTACTGATCAGCCAACTTTTAATTACGTAGAATCTATCATATCATTGTCAGTTTCATCCTCAAACAAGAGTTTGTAATATGAAACTATTTTTTAACTTCATCCACAAAGATTAATAAGAAACACAACTAAATTGGTACTCCTATCTAAAAGTTTGTTGTTTCATTTAAAGTTGGTTAATTATAAAAAAAAAAAGTGGGTGATTTGCAAACAAGCAAATCAATGTCGACATGGGCCGTAGGAAGAAGGTTGGTAAGAAACTCAAATAAACGTAGTAATTTCATATAAGAGTTAGTTACTCCAGTAAATATTGGTAATCTAGAAACGAGTTAATGAAACGGTAAATGGTTCAAATAATAATTGGCAACCTACATTTGATTGGAAATCATCGAAAAAAAATCGTTATGTGACTTAAGTAAATCTAATGATTTAATATAAAAGTTCTTAAGTAATTTAATAATAATTGGTAATTTGGAATCAATCAAGAACGTGTGGGTAAGTGGCGGATCAAATAAGAGTTAATAGCCTAAAATCATTTTGGAACTTAATCGGAAAAAGAAGTTGGCAACTCGCTCAAATTAGAGTTGGTAATTAATTGCGAGCAAGAGTTGGAAAGGGTTTGTTTCGCAACAATTCTATTCCAAAAAAGTGATTCTGATTAGAATTATATTTTTCTAATTATGTTCCCTAGATGACTTTTAGAGAATCAAAACACATTTGATAAATTTTCAATTTATAAAATTTTTAATTCCCCCTTTTTTAAGTTTTTAAGTTTTATTTTTAAATTCTATTTAATTTTAATTTTAAATAAAATGAATATAAAAAAATTAGTTGTTAGTAAATTTTCAAATCTATTTTTTTTTAAGTTCAAAAGTCCACATGGACTTTATCTTTTTAAAAGAACTAATACTTTGTTCTTTTGGTGATTCTGAAAAGTGTTTTTTTTTTTTAGAACCAACTTTTTTTTGCTCTTATTTTTGGTCCAAAAGTGTTTTCGGGAGCAGAATCAGAATCAAAATCTTTTGCGTTACCAAATATATTTCTGATTCTTTTTTGTTCCGGAGAACAGAATCAGAGGAATAAAAATGTTACCAAACATGCCCTAAGAAGCTTAATGAGTTGGGTAAGTTACATGAGTAAAAGTTAGTGAACCAAATACAAAAAATGATGAGTTACCGACGAAATTATAGACAAGCGATTTACAGCTTCTTATCGTACCTTCACGACGAATCATTGTCAATGATCTTTTTGACGAAACACGAGTTCCCAGATAGTTGTAACCAATTGATCCTCCTTTTCAAACACGCATGTCAAAGGATCTAAAACAATGTCACATATGAAATATGATGCGAAAGTGAAGATCTAGGCTTAAGAATGCCAACCCTTTGGGTAGATAAAGCGGCTGCGAAAATGCAAAATCATATGTCAAGACAATGGTCATTGGCTAAGATTTGTGTGGTGAGAAATCAAATGGGCTTTCAAGCGAGTGCAAAACCTAATCCGAATGGGCCCATTGGTCCAGCTCCTTGACGTCGATTTATCAAAAACGTGTTTTATCTTTATGAAAGCCCGTAATCATACTTAAGAGTACTCCCCATTGAAAGCATTTCAATTCATTCAGATATAGTTATAAGTTAGAATTTGATAGCTTGATCTCGAGTCCGTGATTTTCAATAATCATCCCATCCAAATCGAGAGAGTAGAATGAGATCGGAAGCAGCTGCATGCTCTTCGAAATGCTCGGGGAGCGACGAGCCCATAAGCTTCGCGTGTTTGCCGACAAGTTCGTGCGATATTCGCGTTAATAAAAAATTTGGGGCGACAACAGTTTCCTCGGATCGCAAAGGCGACGGATCATCCTTTGTTGTGTGAAGTGACAGGCCTTCCTTGGTAGATGTGTCAAATGGATGGATCGGATTGGGTCGAATATGGTTCGATTCATATTGACCAATTTAACTCATTTTGATTAGTTTCAAGCAATACAAATTTAGTGATTCATATCCAACCCTACCTATATTGTTAAAACACTTTAACATTAAAATTCAGTTTAGAGAGAATTGTTTCTTATACATTTGTAGTTTTCTTAGGATAGAAGAACACCTGGAATGTCAATATTTTTCTTTTGGATCACTTAAGTGCCAGTGTTGACACTCAAAATTACCCTAGGGGTCACGTGAGGCGCACGAAGGAAATGAAGTAATCAACTGCGGAAAGGTGTATACAGTGCGGGCAAGGACCAGCTGTGGTGATGACCTTGAAGGAATATTTGTCCCGAACAATCCGATAAAAGGGCGCGCGAAAGAAGACACGATCAGGAGCAGTCACAGAATTTGGTGGCAATCCCATAAAAAGAAACAGGAAAGGCGTGGTAAGTTTTGAAAAGACTTCATCTCCAAGGCTCGTCGAAGGAAAACGTGCGATAAATCTTGAAGATGTCCAACGGTTACCAAAGCAAGCCTTGGAGCTCAAGGCAGAAGACCCTTTGATAGTTACTGGAGCATGCCTATAAATACCTAAGGATATCTAGTATCAAAGCCCCACCAAAACACAACACAACAAGTCTTTATCTTTCAATTTAGCTTAATCCTAGCCATAGTTTTTAGACTCCCGTTGTCGATTCAATTCCGATGTGTTTCATATCTAGAGATAGGTGTCGTCGATTAAATTTCGACTACTACTCGCCTAGTCCAGTGCCGTCGATTAAATTTCGGTGCTGTATTGGTTCACTTTTCATCCGTCCAGTCCCGTCGATTAAATTTCGATACTGTGTCCTATATTTTCACCCGTCCAGTGTCGTAGATTAAATTTCGACATTGTGTCCTACAGTAAGATTCAGCATCGTCGATTGAATTCCGGTCACTTTCATCGAAGCATTTCGACGAAATTCAACGAAGTTCGCCTTCTATAGCTTTGTCGAAATCTTGTACAAAGTTGTCGAAAGGCACGTTTTTATCAATAAAACATTGCATTTGACACTCTCTGTCCATAGCTTACCCGGAACCCTTTCTTTCTTAACGAACTGCTAACGTTCGATAAAGGAATTTTTCGCGATTACAACCCTTTTGGGCTCCGATCTCCTGGGCCGAATCCCAAGAGAACCCATTGGGCCTAACCGTCGTTTTTGGCTCGCCCAGTGGGACTCTGGTGTTAAGTTTGAGAGAGTGCTATGCCGCGTACAAGAGGTCGTAGCAATCTAGACGGTGACAAACTCATGGAGGAAGTACCACGAGCAGAGTCTTCAACAGTTCGAGGAGTCCAAGATCCGCACCAAGTTGAAGAGGGCGAAGTTCAACGACGACCTGTCGAAGAACCAAGGAGGAACCCTGAAGTGACGCCAGTCATGCTGTCCTCAATAAGGCGTACGATCGAAGAAGCCTAGAATGAGTTGGCAGATCACATGGTCCAACGCATGACTGAAGTCGATAGACCATTAATCATTAATACATACCACGAATGCATGTTAGGACAACATGGAGCGTCCCTAAGCATCTCATAGCCACAATTGGGAAATCTTCCTATCCATGCTGCGAGTGCGCCTTTGTCAACAGCAAATACGGGACTCGCTGGTCAGAACACACAGCCAGTTACACTTGTCAGAATTTTTCCACGGGGAGAAACTCTACCAATAAATGAGCCCAACACTCAGATGACTGCTATGGTGACTATGATGGCTGATATTAAGGCAATGCTGGAAGCCTCCCACGCCAAACAGTCAATGGCTCCTAATTAGAATAACTCGAGTCCATCATTTACGCCCGATATGTCTGATAAAGAAACAACAGAAGATGCCCAACGCATAGAGGAGGATGTCCGTATGCCGAACGTCCAGACAAAACAAAAAACACCCCATGTTATCATCAACCTTGAGAAAGATAAAAAGAGGAAGCAGACCATGAAAACTGAAGTGGAGGCTAAGAGAATAGCCAAGATTGAAGAATGCTTGAGCAGCCAAGGTTATGAGTTGGCCCGTTTCGACAAGATATATCCCTTCGCCAAAGTGGAGACCCCTCTTGACTACAAGGAACCAGATTTCGTGAGGAAGTATAATGGGACAGGCTGTCCCTATGGTCACCTCAAATATTACATGCGTAAGATGGCGTAGTATTCAAACTATGTTCCATTGCTGATGAACACGTTCCAGGAGAGTCTGGCTGGCGCCGCTTTGGCTTGGTTCATTGAATTAGACCTAGATGACTATGATGGGTGGGAAGATCTTGCAGAGGACTTCCTCAGACAATATAAGTTCAATACGGCTACAGCTCCGACGAGAGAAGATCTCCTACGAACCTTAAAAGCAAGGGGTGAATTGATCAGGACATACGCCCAGAGGTGGTGAGCTTTGGCAACCCAAGTAAAACCGTCAATCCCAGAAAAGGAGCTGGTTGACCTGTTCTTGAAAGCGCTCCCTTACGAATACTTCGACAGATTAAATACCTCTGGATGTCAAACCTTTACACATTTGATAATGGTGGCAGAAAGACTCGAATGGGCCTTAAGAGAAAGGAGGCAGCATGAAACTTCTACCAGAAAATAGTTTCCTCTGAAAAAGGAAAGAGAGGCTGGGCTCGACATAGCTTTCATACCAGACCCCCATAAGCCCAAGATATTTAACAGTTCTAATCAGACCAAGGGAGGATCGTCGTGGTCAGTACCAAAAGGGCAAGAGCCTAGAAGGAGGCAACCCCAAAAGCAGTTCTCTCAGCTCTCGAGGCCTTTATCCAAGTTGCTCCCAATGCTGCTAGAACAACACTTGGTGGCGAAGGAACCACCTAGGGCAAATCCTGTTAAATACTCTGACTTTGATGAAAGACAGATCTGTGTCTACCATATGGGCGAAAGGAGACACAACGTCGATAATTGCTATATCCTTAAGCTGAAGGTACAAGCTTTGATTGACAGTCAGATTCTGAAGTTTGATAACATGGCTCCGAATGTACAAGAAAATTCGCTCCCTGACCACCAAGCAGTAGGGGTAATATTTACCGACGAGGAGGAGAATCGCCTTAAGCTGAAGGTGGACATACCTAAACTAACCAACATTCTAGCGATCGCTTCACTATACCCGAAAGAATGGGAGGTCTCTGCTGACATGAAGAAATTGTGTATCGCTAAGATGATGAGCTTGGGGATAATATCAAACGTTACCGATGAAAGATTCGAGGGAGTCGAGGCCTCTCTAAGCTTGGAAGGAAGCCACTTTGTGATTAAAACTGAGCAGGGAGGCGCGTGGAGTATCCCGCACGAGAGTCTGGTAGGTGATCTCAGGCCGATCGTCCAGTAGGGAGAAGAACTCGACGAGGACGAACTGGAAGCTAAGAGGCGAAGTTTAGTATATCACAGATTCATGGCTGACGCACTCGAAATGGGAGAAATCATAGACAACCTGGGTGAAGATTCTGGAGGATATAACTTTAAAGTGAAATATTATGTCCTCCTAGTTTCTATCAGATAATGGAGGACATCATACCAGACGGATGGGGAGGTATGGATGACCCCGTTCAACCGAAAATCCCGGAGGAGGCGGAAAGGCCTTTTACGAAAGGTTTTGAATCGTCAATTGACCAGATGATAGATTCCAATACAAAGCAGTATGTCGAAATAGAGAGATCAGAAGATCAACGGCAAGACTCAGTTGAACTATTCAAGGGAATGAGAGGGTACCTGAAATTCGCGACATCAGCAAAGCTAAGAAACGACGACCGACATCGTCAACTGGAAAACGAAATTTTCTCAGAAAACTTTGACGACACTATGTCGATGATTGAAGCCGTTACGACTGTGGTGATCAAACTAGAAGAGCTTGACAGCTTGAGTGAGGTAGAAGATTGTCTGATCAAGCCTGTTGTGATTCGGCTACCAAGAGAGGAAGCGAACGATAAGCCGAACCAGATGCAGCTTGCCCGACGACGATAACCATAAAAGTCCCTCCGGTAGAAGAGTACGATCCTAAGGCAGTTCACTGGGACTATGGGACGGAGGAAATAGATGCAGTAATGAGATCTGGATGATTCTACGCCCCTAGGGAAGGCGAGTCCGAAAAGAAGGAAGTCTCGAAGGAGGATGTAGAAAAACTCATGTCCATTATTAAAACCAGCGAGTTTGAAGTGATTGAGCAGTTAAGGAAGATGCCGGCCCAAATATCTCTACTGGATTTGTTCATTAATTCAGAGAAGCACAAGAATGCACTGTTGAAGATACTGAATGAGGTACATGTCCCTGAAACAATTAACGATGTACAGTTGGGGACTTTGTAGGGGCGATCCCCTGAAAGACCAATTGAGCTTCTCAGATAAAGACTTCCCCATGGAAGGGAGAGGACACAACAAGGCCCTATACATTACCGCACAGTGCAATGGAAAAAAAAATGGCACACGTGCTAATTGACAACGGATCCGCTTTCAACATATGTCATTTAGCTACCTTGAGGAGTTTAGGCATCAAAGAAGAGATGATTAAAACCTCCAAAATAGCTGTGAGAGCTTTCGATGGGATGAAGAAGACTGTGGTAGGTGAGATTGAGCTAGACGTACTCATTGGCCCAACAAAATTCTCTATAAACTTCCAAGTGATGGATTTGCCTAGTGCATTTGGATTCCTGTTGGGAAGACCTTGGATTCACGTAGCAGGAGCCGTGCCTTCAAGCCTACATCAGAAAGTACGATTTGTAGTAGACGGGAATGTGATTACCGTGCATGGAGAAGTTGATCTCCAAACATACCAAAGCAGCGCCATTCCCTACATCAAACCCGAAATTAGGGTGGAAGCAAGCTATCATTCCCTGGAGTTGGTGGCAGCAGTACACACTCCCGTGGGGGCAAGATTGAGGACTCTATATATTTCTGAAGTCAATCTTTTATCAGCAAAGATGCTACTCGCATATGGATATAGCCTTGGAGAAGGTTTGGGCAAACATGGCCAGGGAATGAATACCCTTATACAGTTAAAATCTAACCAGCATAGGCTGGGCTTGGGATATCAGAAAAGCCTCCTGAGCGAGTCTGCCCCTAAGACGACAGGCCGAGGCCGAGGCAAGAGCCGGGAACGCCATGGAAGCCAGAAAGACCAGAAAGATTCATTCATTGGTTCTCCAGCTTGGAAAGGAAAATCTAAGATGTTTGACAGCCCATTGCGAATACTTCAGCAAGAACTCTGGGTGGTTGTTAGAAGAAGACATAACTCCAACAGCAGAACCAGATCTGGCGAACTCTTTCCTGGGAGATAACTTCGTGAATGTCATCATAGAGTGGCTGGGTGATGAAACCACTACTTCTGAGTAAAGAAATATCCTCCCTACTTTAGATACTGCATTCAAATTTCATGCATTTCGTCGCACTTTCAATTTCCACTATTTGAAATAAAGGTAGGAAAATGCCTTTGGACCTCAGGCCGTTGGTCCAAACAGCATAGCTTGTAATGCGGCCCATTTTGCATTCAATAAAATCACACAAGTTTTGTTAAGGACATATGGAACCACAAATCAGCCCAATGATGGTATTAGTCTTCCACGTAGAAGCTTGAGGCCTGATTTTCCATATGATTCCTAATTTCTAAAGGATTTCTGAGGGACAAGGATGTCCTATAATATGAGGACTAATCACGTTTATACCTGCATTTATTTTGAAATCTCTTTTGAAAAGATTTTCTACACCCATGCATGACATTTCTATATGAAGTATAAACTAACGATGCTCATGACATTTCAGGCATATCATCTCAAACATACATATCAGGTTGTTGTGCGATTCGGATCATCACGTTGGCTGTTCCTACAATATTGAAGAAGAGAATGGGGACGAAGGTTATGCGTCTATCCGCAGAGAATGGAGTGCCTTCGAGGAGTCAATGCCTCCTACTTCAGAAGAACCGGTTGTTATTAACTTGGGCGACATTATGAATATCAAGGAAATCAAGATCGGTGGACATTTATCCCGAGATGAAAGGCTCAGGTTTACGGAATTACTAAGGGAGTATCAGGATGTCTTCGCATGGTCTTATGCTGACATGCCGGGTTTGGATCCCAGAATTGTGGAACATGCATTACCCACAGATCCCGGTGTTAAACCTGTCAAGTAAGGGAGTAGACGGATGAAAGCCGAGTTAGAAGATAAAATTAAAGAAGAGGTGATGAAACTTCTCAGGGTGGGCTTTATTGAAGCTATCCCATACTCGGACTGGATTGCAAACATAGTCCCCATCATGAAGAAGGACGACAAAGTTCGGATATGTGTAGATTATCGAGATTTGAATAGAGCAAGTCGAAAGATGATTTCCCACTACCTCACATTGATGTACTGGTTGATAGTAGTACCGCAGGGTACGAACTATTCTCATTCATGGATGGATTCTCCGGATATAACCAGATCCTCATGAAAAAGGAGGACAAACCGAAGACTGCATTTACTACCCCCTAGGGAAACTTTTGCTATAAAGTTATGCCCTTCGGATTGAAGAACGCTGGGGCCACCTATCAGAAGGCTATGGTCACATTATTCCACGACATGATCCACAAAGAAATCGAAGTATATGTTGATGACATGATCGCCAAGTCCAGGAAGGGACATGATCACATTCAGGTATTAAGAAAACTATTTGAGCGACTGCGCAAATACAAGTTGAGGTTGAACCCTAACAAATGTGTGTTTGGGGTAAAATCTGGGAAACTTCTCGGATTCATGGTCAGTAACAGGGGCATTGAGATTGATCCTTCAAAAATTCAAGCTATCCATGATCTAGCAACTCCCTCCACAGTAAAAGAAGTAAAAAACCTTTTGGGGAGACTAAACTATATTGCCAGATTCATCAATAAGTTATCGGATGTGGCTAAACCAATTTTTAGACTACTCAAGAAGGGCACAAAAGTGACATGGGACGCAGAATGCAGTCAGGTGTTCCAAAAGATCAAGAACTATCTAGTGACTCCACCAGTACTTGTGCCGCCCATCCCAGGTCATCCCTTGACCTTATATTTGACTATACAGCAGAAATCTTTGGGAGCCTTACTCGCCCAAACAAGCCCGATGGATGGAAAAGAAAGAGCCATCTATTACTTGAGCAAGAAATTCACCTTGTCTGAAGCAAAATATATACCTGTTGAAAGGGCTTGCGTAGCATCTGTTTGGGTACTTCACAGGTTAAGACAATGTACCATACATCACCATATTCAGCTAGTAACAGAAAATGACCCTGTCAAGTATCTCTTGGAGAAGCCCGCTCTGATTGGGAAGTTAACAAAATGGCAGGTGATGTTATCTGAATTTGACATTAGGTGCTCTCCACAAAAATCAGTAAAAGGGAGAGCCATAGCTGATATGTTGGCAGAAAACTCACAAAATTGTGAGTCTTCTAGAAAGACAAAGACAGAAGATCAAGTTCTGAACCTGGCGAAGGATAAGTGGGTTATGTATTTCGATGGCGCTGTTAACCTATCTGGAGCCGGCACTGGGACAGTATTGATATCCCCAAACGATCAACATTATCCTGTTGCGGCAAAGATGACTTTCCTTTGCACCAACAATATCTCAGAATACGAGGCGTGTATTCTAGGCTTACGGTTAGCCATTTCCATGGGAATACCTAGGCTGCAAGTTTATGGGGATTCCATGCTCATCATTTTACAGACACAGGAAGAGTGAAAAACGAAGGACGCAAAACTCATCCCTTATTATGAATACCTTGAAGAGTTCACACTTAAGTTCGAAGAGGTGTCTTTTGAATACTTACCAAGATCTCATAATCAATTTGCAGATGCACTAGCCACACTGGACTCAATGTTACAAGTAACTGGTGGGTTAGAAATAGAACCATTAAGGATCGACATAGTCAAAAAACCAGCTTATTGTATGATGATAGAAGAATCTGACGGAGAGCCGTGGTACCATGACATCAAGAATTATCTCTTACAAGGGGAGTTTCCTGAAGGGTGCCAAGCAGGAGATTGGAAATACATAATTAGGATGGCCAGCAAGTTCTTCCTCAGTGGACAAGTTCTGTACAAAAGGTCATTTGACTCCACTCTGTTAAGGTGCGTAGATGCTAAAGAAGCAAATATTCTCATGAAGGAGATCCATAAAAGTATATGTGGGCCCCATATGAACAGCCACCTCCTTGCCAAGAAAATCATGCGGCTTGGATTTATTGGATGACCATCAAATCAGACTACTGCCAGCATGTCCGGTCATGCCACCAGTGTCAATTGTACGGCGATAAGATTAACGCGCCCCCGAACGAACTGCATCAAATGTCCGAAGCCTGGCCTTTTTCTATGTGGGGGATAGACATGATAGGACCCATCAATCCGACGGCTTCAAATGGTCATCGCTTCATCTTGGTGGCGATCGATTACTTCACAAAGTGGATAGAGGCCAATTCTTACAAGAATGTCACCGCAAGAAGTGTGGCAAAGTTTATTAAGAGAGACATAATCTCTCGATATGGTACCCCTCAAGCGATTATTACAGATAATCGGTCCAACCTAAACAACAAGATTGTCAATGATCTACTGGACCGCTTTGGTATTCGACATCTTAACTCCTCCCTTTACTGCCCGCAGATGAATGGGGCAGTGAAAGCGGCTAACAAAAATATCAAAAAGATCTTGGCTAAGACTGCAGAGAATTATAGGGATTGGCATGAAAGGCTACCCTTTGCCTTGATGGCCTATCGAACTTCGATCAGAACTTCTACAGGGACAGCTCCTTACGCTCTAGTATACGGGATGGAAGCGGTCCTGCCCGTGGAAGTTAAGGTTCCCTCTTTAAGAATCTTATCAGCGGGTAAACTTTCTGAAACAGAATACTCCAAACACAAATATAAACAGCTGAATTTGATAGACGAGAAGCGTCTCAGAGCGATCTGGCATGGTCAAAGCTACCAGAAAAGGGTGGCCAAGTCATTCAATCGAAAGGTTAGAGTCAGAAATTTTGAGGTGAACGACTTGGTGATAAAGAAGACTCTACCAAATGCTATCCATCCGGGAGGCAAGTTTACCCCGAATTACGAAGGCCTCTATATTGTCAAGAAAATTCTCACAGGAGGAGCGTTGATTCTTGTAAATTTTGAAGGAGAAGAATTGGGGCACCCTATAAATTCAGATGCTGTGAAGAAGTATTATCCTTGAAATGAAATCAGATATTGAATATGTGGCTTGTCCCGAAATGATCCGAACCACCATAACGGTCATTGCATAAGCATATGATGCATCCATGCATACACTAGCATGTGTTCAGTTTTGCAGGATGCCAAGAAGCGGACTCAAAATTGGATTCATCCAAACGGAACCCTAGACGGAAGGGTTAAGCCACCTTTCACTCACAAGAATGTCTATTCTATCCTACATGCAGGAATGCCTAATGAAGACGGAAGACAAACGCAGTAAAATCTCTCTCACTTTCTGTAAGATGAAAAAAGCAAGAGAATGAACATTCACATACCCGAACTTAGGAATAAACATTGTTTTTGAAAATAAAAGATGAATCCCTGACATTTGCTGCACACCTGTCAGAACCGGAGGTTGTCCAAGTATGATCCAAGCATGCATGATGCATCTTTGAAATCTCCGGTGGAGTAAATGCCTGGAGAAAAACAAAGCGATTTTTCCAAAAATATAGCTTGCTTAGACTGTCTAACAGGGATGTTCCTCCAGATGGAAGACAAACCTAACCCAAACACGTCCTATATACACTCGAAAGATGAGAGAAGTGTGAGAATAGGAAAGCCTGGATCCGAGGATATAAGGGCCTTTCGCGTCGATTACATAGATTGAGATGACGGAGGCATTCATTTCTCCATCCTTAACACTACAGGTGGCCATTGATAACCCTTTGAACGACGGTCGCATTCTTTGCCCCTGTCATGAACCACCCCACATTGGGGCCAACTGGAAGTAAGTCCAGCAGTATCATGAGGTAAATGGTCAGAAATTATCTTGCTCAGACTTGCATCAATCTTCGTATGTTACTTGTCATTTTAACTTCTATGATAATTCAAGTGCTTTAGGATGACGAAAAGCATTCGTTTCTCTATCCTATACACTTTTACTCTTTGCACAACCCAGTTGAGCCTATACGTTCGTTTCACAAACCCGTTGGTGATCATTGCATATCCCAAGGCAGAAGCGACGTCACTTCAAGAGTGAAAGAGTTCAAAAGAATAGGAATTATGAAAAACTCCTGGGTTAATGTCTAAGTGCTAAGATTCAAGTTATACATCTAGCACACTTAGATTTCACTAGATCAAGATGGATCAAAATGACCCATTCAACGCTATATTATGCTCAGGCTAATGGTCAGACCGAAGCCTTGAACAAGACTATCATTAGTTTGATAAAAAAAAGTATTTGGAAGACAACCCAAGGAAATAAGACTCACTATTATCGACAGTTTTATGGGCCTACTGAACCTCAAAAAGGTCAAGTACTGGCGTTAGTCCGTACATGTTAACGTATGGACAAGAGGCCGTCCTTCCCCTTGAAATCACTGTACAGTCATTAAGGGTGAAACTCCAAGGAAACATGTCGAAGGAACAATACGATGAGACAATGTACGCAAACATCGACGAGTTGGGAGAAAACCAAGCTTTGGCACTTGAGAGACTGATTGCTCAGAAACGAAGGGTTGCCGAAGCTTACAACAAGCACGTAAGGATCAAGCATTTCAGTATGGGAGACCTGGTTTGGAAAACTATTCTTCCCACAAGCCTCGACAACGAGAAGTTCGGCAAGTGGTCATCGAAATGGGAAGGACCCAACTTGATAACCGACGTACTCCCAGAAAATGCATATCGGATAATGGAGATTGATGGCAGAGAACTACCTCGATCTATCAACAGAAAATACTAAAAGAAGTTTTATCCATCGATGTGGGAAATGCAAGATGCATAAGAGCAAGGGGGCAAGGAATAACGAGAATAAAAGATTCATTGAGAAAAAGGATGGGTACATTCCTTCCTTCTTTCACTATCACTTCCACTCTCTCTCTTTCTCTCCTTTCTTCTCCTTGCTTCTCCTCCTCACCAGCCCTGCCCGATCTACCCTTACTTCTGCTAGAGATGCTCCCTGAAACGCACAACGAAAAAGCGAAGACGAGCCTCCAACTTCCTGTCTCTTCCTTAGAAGAATATTTGGCCTTGGCCAACTCGTCCATGGAAGCTTCCAGCTCGTCCCGCTCCTGTTCCAACTTCTTGAGGTGCTCTATGAGGGCTTGCACCTGATCATCAAGGGTGTTCAAGACTACCCTTAAGGCTTCGACGTGACACTCAACAGATGCTAGGAAGTGAACCTCACAGGCCTCGCTCAGCTCGTACTTTTGCCTCTCGTCATCTTTCAGCGACTTCGACAAACGACGGCGACTTGCTGCCAGCCGATCAGAGATAAGCCCCCGAAGTTGTAGGATGCTGGTGAAAGAAGATGAAACAGCCTCTCGAGCGTTACAGAGTTCCCTGTACGACACCTCACCGTTCTTGACCTCCTCGATCCTGCACCATACCTCGTGGTCAGTAAGGTCATGACGGGAGACGGCTGCCAGGTTTTGACCAAACTTCTCCACACCATAGGAGAAGGTGGTGGAAAACTCGTCAAAGTCCTCTCGAAAAGAATAACAGCAAGAAGATGATTAGGAGAAGCATGATCCAGAATACCATGAAGCTTCTCAAGGATCTTGGGGCGCGCTACCAGCAGGGTATACGTGTAACCCAAGTAGGAGATAATTTCCTTCCAAAGGGAAGAAAGCTCACGAACCGAAGAGGATGCAGAAGAAGACGCAGAAGAAGAAGCGGGCTTCATGATGCTAAAAGAAAGGAGGTTTCTTTTTTAGTGATGACCCACTTAACAAAGAAGTGATGGTATTTATAGACGAAACCTCAGGGACGGTTCCACCCACGATGCGGAGTATTCGCCCACGATCTTTCAGTAACCAGAGTGGAGATAGTGGATGAATAGCGAGTTACGAGGCAATCAAGTGCATCGTGGGTCAGTGGAAAGGAGCAGCGATATGGACGGTAATACTTTGATTACTTGTCTTTTCCTCTGAAACACCGTGACGATATGGATTCTAGGGATAGCCTGAAACAGTGTCTGGCATTAAATGCTAGAAGGAAAAAGTGGGAACCCACATCATGAATATACGACGCCAGATATTAATATCCTTTGAAAAGACCAAAATAGGTATTTACATGAGATAAATCACAGCACGTGCTGCCGGATACTAAGAACAAGATTTTGAAATTGCATCTCACTATTACAACTGGCATCAGTGATGGCTTCCTTTTGATAACTAGCCTTTAGCAGCTCGAGGTACAGATATTCACAGACAGCCTCTTGTTCTTTGACAACTTTTAATTGGACAGACAAAGTTTACAAGGGGGTATGCACATCACTGTTCAACATGTCCAAGATTAGGTGCTGGCGAACGATTTTTTCATCAGCAAGGAAAACATCTTCCTCTAGTTTGGCAATCACCTTCAGGTCATCCTGCCTTGCTCTAAAAGATCTTAGAGCTGAGCTATATGTAAGGAAGAGCTCATTTATAGCAGGCCCTAGTATGTGACTTTGGATCGAGCTAGGTAAGTGCGCTAAGAAAGCAATGAGGGACTTAACTTCACTCTCATCAATCATATTATTGCAGATAGCCGCATATCCTCCTTCCAACAGATCATGGAGCCGCGACCACTTGGTATAAACAAGGTGATAATGATCGTTAATCATGTTCGAAATGCCATTGGAGGTACATGCAAGGTTGGTGGAAACTACAAGTGTGTTACTAAAATTTCCTTCAGTTTGACCATCTGACGCTAGCGAGTCACATGCGTTATGAAAAGAGTCAACAAGGATATGATCAAACACAGTTGACAAAAAATTAAGAACGCAGAAAGTACCGTCATCATGTGATATTTCGACAGCAACGTTCGACGCAGTCAAAGGGATAGACGTCCTGAAGGAGAGCATCAAACCCAGTGGTAAACGATAAACTTTGGAGATAATGTCACTAATACCATGTGGGAAAATAGAAGACTGATAACCAGCCCACCACTTATCGAAAGTCACCAAGCTACAAGGATGACCAAGGAAATTAATGAACGAAAATCGATTACCAATCATATGAGTAATCTCCATGGAGCAAGCCTGATCGAAATCCTCCGTTTTACCAGGGGATAAAGGGTAATTCATCGAAGTTATCATTGACATCGGAATACCTTGAGTTAATCCGAATTGACGAGCGCAATAATGGGGGTTGTAAATCTCAAGGCCGGAAGAGAACTCACCCCCATTCGACAGGTTTAGAGCAATGTCAGATGGAGTTAGAACACTCATCTAGAACAAGCACACATCTGGAGTTTCACCGAGGGAGCTATATACAACATCTTCGACAGGTAACTTCAAGAAGTCAAATTCGACAAGTGACAGCAGTTCAATGAGAAAGTTATCGAAAGAGACGGTTCCGCTTATTGATTGTCGAAGCGAACGATAAAAAATTCCAAGACCAGAGTCATTTATAGACGTTCCCACGGATAAAGGACCCGTTTCGTGAAATAATGGTGGAAAGTAGATACGAAGTCAACCATGCAGGAACCACAAGGGACCAGAAAAAGAAGTTGGATGACTACCCATCAACGAACTTTGTGCATCCGTTAGGCCACGGTACAATGAGGCAAGGAACATTCGACCTAACCCTACATTTACACCACATGCTAACGCGCAGGCTATGTCGAGAAATTCTGACGACATCCGCAGAGACGGAAGACAGAAGATGTAACGACAAAGCCAGCACAAGAGGAAGGCAATGTGCTCTTTCAACGAAGGAATTTCTACAAAATTCCTGTGGTAGCTCATAAACACGTCATGAGGAGAATCGACATAATGGAGCTCATTGAAGTGATAGTGGTCGCCCAGACACAACGTATCACACTCGATAAAAGGCGATAGACCGGTCAGGAACCAAACGTCGAGGAGAGTGATGGATACAGGACCGGTGGGGAGAAAAAAGCAATGCGACAAGGGTGACCACAAGTAGCATGCACTTCCAACTAGACCATATTCCAAGGGATCATTGGAGATACGACAGAAAGACAGCGCCTTGTCAATTCTAGCCTTTTCCCACATGAAAGAAAAAGACCCTTTTAGCCGTTGATACCAACAGAAGAATTGGCTGTCGAAAGATGGATAAGAAGCAAAACGATGGTTGGTGGTTAGCCAATAAGAGGCACAGATAAACGGTTGTTCAACGGGTAAGGCTTCTCCGCGACGACGTGGGAAACATTTTGCTAGTATCGGAGGAGGAGGCAATCGTTTAAGATGAGGACCCATGACAATGTGATCGTTTCTAGGTTGGAGGTCTATAAAGGAGAGAGAAACGTCCCCTTTATCTTCAAAATTCAGAAGATCATCAAGGCATGGCAAGCGAGAAGCCATTCGGGCGCTGGCAAAGGTCTAGTTCGCCATAGCAAAGTAAGTCCAAGACGCCATACCATAACCGTGTTTTTATAGAGGTCAGTAAAATAACTGAATCAGATTATTACGCAAACGTGGGTAAATGGTGGACATTTTTTGGCGCCCAAGGAAGATAAAAAAGGCGGTATTATTAAGGATTTGGAGGATACAATGAGTTTTTGACGTCCAAAAAGAGTTTGTACACCAAAGACTCAAACCTTTTGTTGCTCACTATGGAATTACTCCTGATTTGACGTTGACGGGCAGCTTCCTGTGCCATCTTAGCAAGACCTTCCTGTCTCTTCGCCTCAAGAGCAGTAATGGATGTTTTCAGTCGATCTTCAACCGACGAACGATGAGACAACATGGCAAATCGCCGAAGAAGTATTTCATCTAATTCCTTTTCTATTGTTAGTCTCTATCGCTCAAGAGTCTGCTTCCTCTCATCCAGCTTAGCCATCTCCTTACGACATCTTGAAGAGATTCCTTCTCTTGACGTACTAATCGCTCTGCTGCTTGGTCGTCAGCTTCAGAAGGGTAATCAACGAGGCTAATTACGGCGTTTATCCGCTTCTAGCATTCCTTATAATGGGAAAATCCAGTGGAAAAATGATCTGAGAAATGCCTTAAGCGCTGAAACACGCTTGAGGGAAGTAATGCCGTAAACTCCTCCTTGGTCAATTCTGTTGTCACCGACCTGATGCATTCGACCATTAACGGGTTGTCCACAAAAGAAGAAATCACAGCATAAAGGAGATCCAAGAAGGTTGACAAGTTGAATTTCAGTCAATTTAAAGTTGTTACCGACGGAGAGTCGCCCTGTTGGTGCATATCAGAGGGAGTTGAAGAGGTAGAAGGCTCCTCGAAATAAGCTTGAATATCCTCCATTGACGCCTGAGTTGCGGGTAAATCTGGAAGAGCTTCAGTAAGCAGAGGACCAACAGCCGCAGATGGTTGGGGGATCGTAGATGGGAATTCTTCATGTGATTCTTCGGCCGCTGGAGGAATGCTAAAAGAATCTATCTGACAAGGAGTAAGTGCTAACAAAGGTCCGCCTTGGGATTCTGTAAGGAGCGGATCAGGTGGCTCGATAGCAACCGTCGGTTCACTGATAGGAAAGCTGTCATCAGGTTTTCTGCCAGTTAGAGCAACATCCGTCGAAGGACCCTGAGGAGATTTTTCAACGCCGAGGAGGGTGATCGAAGGTACATGACGTTTCTTCCGATGAAGGGAAATAATGGGCTCGTCATCTTCATCATCCGGGTCATCATCTGACCAACACAAGCAAGTAAGTACTCGAAGTCTCAACAATCAAATTAAGACAAGGAAAGGCTTTTGCAAACCTGTTGGAAATATCAGATGCTCAAGGATGTTTTGCGAGACCTTCCTTTTGCCTTTAGGATCTACACGATTCGGATGTAGACCGATTGACTTGATCCTATCTTTATTAAGAATGGAGGAAGTGGCTTCTTCATAAGGACTCTCTAAACTAAAGGATAGGCACCAAGTTGTGTATTCTGCGGTAACCCCATGATCCAACCGAAGATCTCCAGTGATATTCTTGGAGAATCGCTGGTGCATTAAGGCAGTCACCCGAGCACATCAAGTGAGGAAATTATCATCATCGAATCTGTAAGCTCTCTTATCCATCAACGGGAAATCCATAAGATAAGGAGTAGGCATGGGGACAGCCTGCCGAAGGCCAAATTGCCGAGCACAGTATGGAGGAGAATAAGGTTCAAACCCTGGATAGAACCTGTCTTCGAGGGACAACCTAATGGGAAGATCCTTGGGGGAAAGAACAGAAATTAAGAAGTCACGAAAACTAAAAGGCTAATGAGTTTTTGGGTCAAGAAGGAAGTCGAGCCTAGCAGAACGATATGGGAACATGTCGACCTTATCAGAGCCGTTTGATAAAATTTGCTGAAAGTAAAAGGTGAAAGAAAGGACATTAGGAGGGACCTCTAACGGAGTAGCTGAAAGTAACTTAATACCAATACCCGAGGGTCCACCTTATCATTGAGGATGGGGAATATCCGTAAACAGGAAATGAAAATACAATGTTATCCAGGCCCAGAGAATCTAGAGAGGGCTAGAAAATACAACATCCTTAGTATATGCCATCATTGAGCGAGAGGCATGAGAGATACTCCTATAAAGAATAGTTAAAGCTAGAGGACCTAGAGCAACGTCCCTTCCTCTAGCAAGATTGGATTCGAGGGCAAGGTAGTCTTGAGACACCTTTACAGTTGGGTTGAAGAAAAAGTATTTCGACAACCAGTACAAAAGAAAAGCTGATCGCTTGGTGAGGGAAACACTGCCAGAGGTTTTACGATGAAGATTAAGGAATTTTCCATAAGCCAAGGAGGCCTGTGGGGTAGAGCAATCTTTTAAATCTTCTAAATTGATGGCTAAAGAACCATGAGAAGACATACCAGCAACAGTGAAAACATCTAGGAGGGTGACCGACATGGGACCCCATGGGAAAAAGAAGCAGTTGGTTGATGAAGACCAAAAACTGACAACAAAACCCAGTAAACCCCTATTCAGGTCATGGGATAACAAACTAACCTCAAGAGTTGTTCTGATGTGGGCCGTCGCCCAAGAAGCTGTAGTCAGTGGATTAGATTTGAGTCGGCGAAACCAAACCAGAAATGAATCATCTCGCAAAGGAAAATTACGGAAACGTTGGGACAAAAGCGACCAAACATCCCGCGTGGGAGAAGCCTGAATAGGTAGACGTTCACTCTGGTGCAGCGGGAAACGGGTTTGAAGGGATGGTGAAACAGAAAAGTGGGAGCGAAGACCGGGTCCCAGGATAAACCCAAAATGCTCATTGGATGGATTCAGAAGTTCGAAGAAACGATCATCTTTGTTTTCATCCTTCAGTTGATCGAAGTGACCAATCATTTATTTCGGGTTAGAAGAAGACGATGAGGATGCCATGGAAAAAGATGAAAACAAAGAACCAGAGAGAGTTTAGGACTTAAAACGACAGGGAAGACGACGATTGAAGACTTTCTATCTGAGGAGGCGCTACGGAATAAAAGTTGATGCGTCAAAGGAAAAGTGGAATGATTACACTTTCGGGAAGGGAAATCAGAAGAAACCATTGATTGAGATGCAGACGTCAGAATCAGAGCGTCATTTTAAAAGATATAAAATCCTTAATTTATATATTTTAATGAGGCATTTGTTGACACTCAAAATTACCCTAGGGGTCATGTGAGGCGCACGAAAAAAATGAAGTAATCAACTACGGAAAGGTGTATACTGTGCAGGCAAGGACCAGCTGTGGTGATGACCTTGAAGGAATTTTTATCCCGAAAAATCGGATAAAAGGGCGTGCGAAAGAAGACACGATCAGGAGTAGTCACAGAATTTGGCGGCAATCCTATAAAAAGAAACAGGAAAGGCGCGGTAAGTTTTGAAAAGACTTCGTCCCCAAGGCTCGTCGAAGGAAAAGTGAGAGAAATCTTGAAGATGACAGCTGTCAAACGATTACCAAAGCAAGCCTTGGAGCTCAAGGCAGAAGACCCTTCAACGGTTACTCGAGCACGCCTATAAATACCTAAGGATATCCGGCATCAAAGCCCCCCCCCCCCCCCAAACACAACACAACAAGTCTTTATCTTTCAATTTAGCTTAATCCTAGCCATAGTTTTTAGACTCCTGCCGTCGATTCAATTCCGAAGTGTTTCATATCTAGAGATATGTGTCGTCGATTAAATTTCGACTACTACTCGCCCAGTCCAATGCCGTCGATTAAATTTCGGTGCTGTATTGGTTCACTTTCCATCCGTCCAGTCCCATCGATTAAATTCTGGTACTGTGTCCTATATTTCCACCCGTCCAGTGTCGTAGATTAAATTCTGACATTGTGTCCTACAGTAAGATTCAACATCGTCGATTGAATTCCGGTCACTTTCATCGAAGCATTTCGATGAAGTTCAACGAAGTTCGCCTCCTATAGCTCTGTCGAAATCTTGTACAAAGTTGTCGAAAGACACGTTTTTATCAATAAAACATTGCATTTGACACTCTATGTCCATAGCTTACCCGAAACCCTTTCTTTCTTAACGAACTGCTAACGTTCGATAAATGAATTTTCCGCGATTACAACTCTTTTGGGCTCCGATCTCCTAGGCCGAATCCCAAGAGAACCCATTGGGCCTAACCGAGGGAGATTTTCGCGTAACAGCCAGTTTTTTAAAAAAATGATTATTTGAGTGCCAACTCCGATGAACGTCGCCATAAATCTTACAGAGCGTCTACATGGCTCGCCAGAGGATCCCAATTAACAAAATAAAAAGCCAAAAATAAAAAAAAAAATCCACATAATATTAAAAAAATATAAAAAAATAAGCTAAATAACTAAAAAATAAGATAAAAAAAAATTGAAATCAGTTTCAGCAGCGAGGGCTGCATCTGATTTTTTTTCTTAATTTTTAGTTACTCGTATTTTTTTGAATTTTTTTCAATATTACGTGGAAATTATTTTTAATTTTTGGCTTTTTCTTTTGCCATGTGTACTGCCTTTTGAAAAAAAAATCCACATAGAATTAAAAAATTAATAAAAAAAATATCATGTGTACTGTTTGGCCGGAATTTACATTTAAGTAATCGTTTTTCTCCGATTTGGCACTTAAGTTTTCCTAAAAAAAATATTAACACCAAAGTGAACGCCGTACACAAATATTGGCACTTCAGGATTCTTTTTTCCATTCCTAGCTAATCGATTTATGACCTATTCAAATCATTTAGGGCATATTAAATTTCTAAGTAACTTATTTATGATCCATTTTTAAAACTTAAGAAACCCATTTATAGAGGGGAGTAAAATATGAATTCTAAACTCATTTTGACACCTCTATTCATCAGAATTGGATCGCCTGCCCCACGTCCAATCACCACCCTCCATTTTTTTCTTTTTTAAACTTCCCCCTATTGAAAGGGGGGAGAGCCCGGATCCCCCTGACCTTCCTACCCCATGGTCAGGGGATCTGGATCCCTATCCATCGGTCTCAAAATTTCAAAAAACAGATCGGAGTACTTTTTTTTTTGTCAAATAGACCGGAGTACTTAAGCAACCGTTGTTCCACCGCACTGCCAAAACTAGGATTCTCCTTGCCCCTCCTTTTTTTGGCTCGGTAGGGTGATGTTTCTTCCTCTCTTTTTGTCAAAGTTGAAACTTTTTTTTTTCCAAAGTTCAATGTTGTTTTGTAAGCTGGTAGATATAGAGGGGAGTTATGAGCACATTACTTCCGTAACAAGGCTAGCATGATGAATGACACAAGCCCAGGTACTAATTACGCGACGACCTTAATTATCAACTACAGATCGGTTAAACTTGAAACCATTTAGGTCGAAAGCCATAATGCCAGTACCTAGAGCATTAAACCAGACACCCACTACAGGTCAAGCGGCTAGGAAGAAGAAGTGTGAAGAACGAGAGTCGTTAAAACTAGCGTGTTGGAAGATCAATTGGCTCGCCAATCGCGGAGCGGTCCGCGAAGTACTCCTGGTGAAACCAATGTCTCTTTGTTTTTAACTCGTAAGGACGGCGCTACTTTTGGCAGTGCCAAGGACCACCTTCGCACGTTAAAAACCTAAACTGAAAGTAAAAAGGAAGTAGACCGGAACTGGTTCACCAAGTACACCCGTTCGTATCCGAAAATCTCGCGGTCGAGAAAGTCCCGCCCCTTGCACAGCACAGGAAGATCTGTGGGCCGGCCTTCGCCTGGTTCTTTATCGGAGAAAGATGGGATCGTCGGACACGTTGCGGTTGCGTAATATCTTCTTTCTTCTTCTGGGACCAGTGGCCAGTGGCTTAGTGCCGCTGTCCATCTTCTTGTCAAAGCTATCGGTCAACCCCCAGGAATGGATGCGTCAGGAAAGGGACGCTCGGATTTGGATTCGCGCACAGTGCGTGCGGGAACGTTGTTTTGCATGCAGCGATTAAAGGAGTTGATGACTAGTCATCTTTCTTCTTCGACGACACTCGACAGTCAAAGAGTCGACTCATTCTTCTCGTTACGTAATATTCTCAATCATCACCCGCAACAATCTCACAGGTCGGGGCAGTCCAGCCTCTCCGGACCGGCGCAGTGCATCCTCCACAACAGCTCCGTCTCCGTTCTCCTCTGCATCCTGATCGTCGCCTTGGGCCCCATTCAGTTTGGATTCGCTATGAGCCCCGATTTCGCATACTGCATTTTGTTTATATCTATCTTACTGTTGTTGGAACCAAAACAAAATGGGTCACCTTTCGGATATGAGAAACGAGGCACGAAATGGATGGAGAAAATTTGTATATTGGAGAACACTTGCTTTGGCTTCTCTCTTACTTCTTACAATACAACACTCAAGTATTTATAGTAAAAATTCTAACAGACTTATGAAGACAACATTTAAATTGCTTCAACATAACAGCACTTAATTAAATACACAAGACAACACCCAAGACAACACTTAGTAGACATAACACCTAGTTAATTACTCCTTCAAGCTCCAAGTTTGCATTTACTCTTCCATGATGGCTTTTCAAGATCCAAGGCATTTACTCCTCCAACTCCATGTTGCAAGCTCCAAGTTGCATTTACTTCTCCATGATGCAAGCTAATCAATTTTATTAGTATTTTAATAGCCTCCCTTAAAATGATTTCCATACCAAGCATCTTGTTCAATTTTTTGAACGAATCCACCTTCAATGGTTTCGTCAAAAT
This sequence comes from Rhodomyrtus psidioides, assembly GCA_021437785.1. Lineage (NCBI taxonomy): Eukaryota > Viridiplantae > Streptophyta > Magnoliopsida > Myrtales > Myrtaceae > Rhodomyrtus > Rhodomyrtus psidioides. Next base: position 2,236,125 of record JAILYB010000040.1, on the reverse strand, counting down.
ATCTGCAAGTTGATCTTCTGATCTGCAAAAATTAAGTTCGATTTCACCATCTTTGACTCGCACACGAATATAATGATACTTGATGTCGATGTGCTTGCTCCTGCCATGAAATACAAGATTCTTGGCTAATACAATAGCCGACTTATTGTCACACATCATTTTAGTAGGACCTATTTGTTCATGCATCAATTCATGTAGCATCCTACAAAGCCATATCGCCTGACAAGCCGCTGAAGCTAATGCCATGTATTCTGCTTCAGCTGTCGAGAGAGCAACAACTTGTTGCTTTTTGGAAGACCATGAGAATACTCATGATCCAAGAAAGAAGGCATACCCTGATGTACTCTTCCGAGTCTTGGTATCACCTGCCCAATCACTGTCTGTGTACCCCACTAGACCAAAGTTGTCAGTATAAGAATATAAAATTTCATGATCATGAGTTCTACTGACATATCGTAAAATTCTCTTTGCTGCTTGCAAATGTGATTGATAGGGTTTTTTTTTTCATGAATATGCTGATAAGACCCACTCCATAGGTAATATCTGGCCTCGTAGAAACCAAATATCCAGGTTGCCAACAATGCTTTTAAAATAAGTGGGATTTACCAGCTCACCTGTTCCTTCTTTCTTCAGCTTCAATCGTTCTACTACGGGAGTTCGGATTGATTTCAGCGATTCCATTTTAAATCGATTCAAAATATCATTGGCATATTTCTGCTGCGAAACAAATATGCCATCATGTGTCTGCTTCATTTCAAGACCAAGAAAATAGGACATCAGTCCTAAATCAGTCATTTCGAACTGGCTAGTCATAGCCTCCTTGAATTCAGCAAATATTTTTTCACTGCTCCTTGTAAATATCAAGTCATCAACATAAAGGCACACAATTAAGATGTCACCGTTAGTATTTGACTTGATATACAGTGTATGCTCATAAGTGCATTTTTGAAAATCATGCTCCAACATGTATGTGTCGATACGCGTGTACCAAGCACGTAGTGCCTGTTTTAGCCCATACAGAGCCTTCTTCAGTTTATAGACTTGATTTTATGCCCTTTCTCATAACCTTGTGGTTGCTCCACATAGACTTCCTCTTTAAAAATACCATTAAGGAATGCTTATTTCACATCCATTTGATGGATCCTTCAACGGTTTTGAGCTGCAAGTGCTAAGACCATCCGAATGGTATCCATCCGGGCCACTCGTGCAAATACTTCAAAATAATTGATACCTGGCGTTTGCTTGTAGCCCTTTACAACCAGTCTAGCCTTGTAACGGTCCACCTGACCGTTGGGTTTGTACTTCATCTTGTACACCCACTTGACACCAATAGGCTTTTTACCATATGGTAAAAAAGTCAACACCCATGTGTCATTCTTCTCAATGGAGTGAATTTCTTCATCCATTGCTTCAATCCACTTTTCATCTACGGCTACTTCATCATAGGTTACAAGGTCACAATCAGCAAATAAATAAAACTTTACCAGTGTTTCATCAGTGATTTCGCTATCATTGTCACCATTTCTTGTGACCACATAATCTCTGAATTTTACTGGCATCTCCTTCAGTCGTTGTGAACGACGTAGTTGTGGTTATGAAGCTATTGTTTGTGAAGATGTACCTCCAGTCGAAGATGATGAAGAAGATGGACCACCCATTGAAGATGATGGAGGTATTTCTGTCTCACCCGCCAGTGGCTCATCTTTGATGGTGATGTTTTTTTAGTCACCCTTTTGGTTCCAGTCCCAGGCTTCATCTTCTAAAAACTGGATATCTCTGCTGATGATGATTTTCTCAGTGACCGGGTTATACATCTTATAACCTTCAGTTGTGTCACTGTAGCCGATGAAGATGCATTTTTCGCTTTTGTCATCCAGCTTCTTTCTTCGTTCGTCTGGTATATGGGGATATACCACGTACCCAAATACTCGTAGGAACGAAACATCTGGCTTGTTTTCGTTCCAAGCTTCTTCTGGAGTTCTTCTAGGAACACTCATTGTTGGACACCTGTTTAGTACAAATACAACACAAGCAACAGTTTCTGCCCAAACTTTCTTGGGAAAATTCTTAGCTTTCAGCATACTTCTTGTCATTTCAAAAATTGTCCTATTTTTTATTTCTGCTATTGTTGACACCTGATTTTTGACCATCTATCATTGTGATTTTTATTTTTAAAATAAATTAAAAATATCAAAAAAGGTCATAAAATCACAAAATCAACTTTGGAAGCCTTAGCCTAGTCTCAGGAACCAATTTTGAATAAAAAATATTTTTGGTATTTTTTTAATATTTTTTGAATTTATTTAATTATAAAAATACCCAAAAAATCAGAAAAATACCATTCGTGGTCAGAAAAATACCCAAAAATATTCGATAATTTTGTTTTAATTTCCTCTTCAAGTGTATTACTTTAAATCTCAAAAATTCGGCTAGGGTCAATATGTTCCTTAACAAACATAAACCCAAACCGAACCCAAAAAAAATCCTTTTCGAGTCTTTTAATTTTCAATTCTCACTTTTATAAGCTATGACATTGGATTCTAAAGTCTTGAAGTGCAATTGGGTCAGTTTGCCCTCCAATTTGATCAATTTTAACCAAAAAGGCTTAATTGCATATTTTTCTTTCAACTAGTCCCCGGTTTCACGGATCTTGAATTTCACACGGGCATATCCATTAAAATTCAACACCTCTACCCCATAATTTTCATCATGCCCAATCCATTGGCGGCCTCAATTCAGGCTAATTTGGTAGTTTGGATGTATACGTATGCTCTATGTATTTATACGTCATGCGTATTTATACTGTTTGGTAACCTCTTTAACTCTTGTAATAATAATAATGGTTATTATTTTTAACACCTTTGTTAGTGCTATTTTTAAATAGCATTTTTGTATTATAAATTGTGAGTGTTATTTTTAGATAGCATTTATAATTGTTAGTGCTATTTTTAAATAGCATTTTTGTATTATAAATTGTGAGTGCTATTGTTAGTGTTATTTTTAAATAGCATTTTTGTATTATAAATTGTGAGTGCTATTGTTAGTGTTATTTTTAAATAGCATTTTTGTATTATAAATTGTGAGTGTTATTTTTAGATAGCATTTATAATTGTTAATGCTATTTTTAAATAGCATTTTTGTATCATAAATTGTGAGTGCTATTGTTAGTGTTATTTTTAAATAGCATTTTTGTATTATAAATTGTGAGTGTTATTTTTAGATAGCATTTATAATTGTTAGTGCTATTTTTAAATAGCATTTTTGTATCATAAATTGTGAGTGCTATTGTTAGTGTTATTTTTAAATAGCATTTTTGTATTATAAATTGTGAGTGTTATTTTTAGATAGCATTTATAATTGTTAGTGCTATTTTTAAATAGCATTTTTGTATCATAAATTGTGAGTGCTATTGTTAGTGTTATTTTTAAATAACATTTTTGTATTATGAATTGTGAGTGTTATTTTTAGATAGCATTTATAATTGTTAGTGCTATTTTTAAATAGCATTTTTGTATTATAAATTGTGAGTGCTATTGTTAGTGCTATTTTATAATTCAATTTATTAGAAGGTGTTTTTGGCTATAAAAGGATGACAAGAGTTTTGAGGTTGAGGGGGAGGGAGACATTTTGTAGAGTGTGCAAATTTTTGAGAGCTTAGAGAGAAGAACACAAACACTCTCTATATTCTCATAATCTTGAGTGAGCAAAATATACTAAGTTCGGAATATTGATTCCGCATATTGCTAGCACAATTGTTGTGGAGTTATTAGTCGTCTCCCAGTTCGTCAATTGGTGGTGCGTCTGAACTAGATGCCTAACACTTGTGGAGGCTGAGATCGAAGAACATCGAACCGACACCTCCGTTCAAGCACGCTACGAGAGGTAATCTATTTACTCCCTTTGAGGCTTTGTGATTTTTTTCGATTGAAATGCACGAAGTACGCCTCTGGAGATACATGTATGGGTTGTTATTTATTTACGCTACGTGTTACGTGGATCCCAACGGTGGTATCAGAGCCAATCCTTAGGTGTTTTCGTGCATTTAATTGATTTTTGCAATTTTTGCAATACTATGGCCAATATGTATTAACGAATTGTTCGTCTTACATGGCTAATGGAGGTTGATTGTTTTATATGATAAATTAATCAACGTAGCAAAAATTGAGACTAAATCAATTTTGAATCGAAAATTTATGGCTATCTTATTTTACGTAAAAATTATGAATATGATTCAACGTAGAATTTTTATTGTGCCTTCCTAAGTTTTAAATTGTGAATTTATTACTTACGTGGAAGGGTGGTGATCATGGAAAAATCCATAATCGATGTGATTGATGTATATATGAATGTATGATGATTATTTATATATTTGGGGTTGTAATTATTAAATGGAGGCTGCGTACTCCTTTTATTTTTCATGTAATCTTTATTTTTAGCATAGTCAATTGTTGATGTAAATGCTACGAGGATTACGTGGAGGAGCCTTTTAAGTCGGCGAGCTCTTTGGGGCCCGATTCTTGAAGAGTTCAAGAAACCAAGAAGAAGCGAAGAGCGGCTCTCCGTTATTAAAATATTAAAATGATTAAATGTGGTCTTATTGGCTCGAGACCCATTAAATCATAATTCCATGATCACCACGTAGGATAGATGTTTATGTGATTGGCATCTATTTATTTACGTGAGCATGTTAAACTGGTTAATGTGCAAAGTCAGACTTACCTCACCTAAAATTGCGCCTGCATGAACTCTTAGCTAGGAAAATCACTCGCGTTAGGTACCGAAAGGGCGTTGGTAATGACACCGACGTAACCAAGTCCCCGAACCCAAAATCTCTGGCTCTGCAGAACTGATCGACCTCTCCCAATCGGTCAGTAAGGTTTCCGGTCTACCCTCCAAGAAAGACCGGTGGCGACTCCAAATGCATGCACAAGTTGCACATGCCACCACGACCACACTGAAGGTCGAAAGCGATCGACTCTTATTGTCGAATTCCTCAAAAAATACTCCCGCCGCGATTTGGTATGGGCCTGGGAGGGCCCGCGCCGATCTAAAGCCCGCGATCGGTAATCCATTAGCCGCGTCCGCTTTCGGACGGGTCGCGACAGCTGGCGACTCCACTGGGGACATTATTCTAGAACCTATGGTTCTAGACCCCAAGTGGACTTAGGCCGTAATTAAAACGCTGAGTGATATTTCTAACCCTGCAGGCGCTCTTGAAGGTGAGGTAAGTCCGCTCATGATAGGTGTTATATGTTTTTGCAGATTGGAGTGATAAGGGGGGTAGTCTGTGATTAACATTATCTTATGCAGGTTGGCGTAGGAATGTATGTTGTATGGATAATTTGAAGCGCCGATTGATAAACTATTGTGCATGACTTGCATTGTGATACTCACGACACATGAACACACACAACCGCGCCTAAAACCCCGGGCGCCGCCTATAGGAAAACAATAGAAGGGATTGAAAATGGAATCTCCGTGAGGAAAAACACGGGGTAATCCACTTTTCAATTCCGCTCATTTTGAACTATGGATTGAGCCCCAATGCAACGATAGTTGTGCAATGGAATCTGCTCTTTCTAGAACTCGAGATGGGAGCCTTGGCCTTAGGTTCCAAACCCTTTTGATTTTTAGAGTCAAGCCTCACTTGTCTCATGCGCATGTATTTGGATGGTTGGTATACCTAAAACCAAAAAAAAAAAAAGTCATTAAGCGCCACTCATGGTAAGGTCCTGCCTTTTCTATTTAAATTCACTTGCAGCCTTTTATTTCGCACAACATGCTGCATTCATCAAATCCGAGGGTTGAGTCCAATTCCATTTTAGAGTATGGATAGAGTAGAGATGATCTCTCCAAGTCGGTCCCACGCCTGGACATATTCAAGTATGAGCAACGCGTCATCCGCCATCGGACTGTCGGGACGTTCAATGGAGTTTACCCTTTTCAAGCTGTCCAAGGAATGATCCAGTAACCATACCGGAAGTTGAAGGACAGGTGATAACAGCAAATCCGAGACACCTACCGGACATTATCAAAATGGCATCTGATGAAAACGAAGACCCGAAATAGCCGGACCGAAGACATCAAGCGTTGTCCCCCAAAGACCCGACTTGGGGCATCTCTTTAGGTTATTAAGGGCCACGTTCCAGTCGTCCCTTTTCTTTTATCAGGATCATCGAGTCTGTAAGGAACACCCGCCTGTGGGTCTCCCATCTATCTTCTGCACCTCGATTTCTAATTCTTGTCTAAGTGTCTTGACATTGGAGCGCGACACTGGAATTTCTCTCAACCATTCGGATTTTTCGGTTCAATTGCATGTCTTACCCAGATGAAATTTTCGTTAGAACTCACACTTGGCATGTTTAACCTAAGTACGAGAATCTAGCATTCATTTCATGGTGCGCCGGACATGGAATTGAACCGGTCTATAGCATGCATCATTGGTAATCCTTGGTAATTAAACTAAAGTCGTCCATGTTTCCTGAATTTAAGAGGAGACATGATATCCAAATTACCTTCGGGAAATAATTTCAATTTGGATGTCCTATCTCTCACCGAATTTAGGACACATTGGAATTGCATTTTTATCTTCTTGGACGTTCCACAGATTTTCTGGGGATTTGCCAAGAGTAATAACCATGGATTACGCTCCTTTTAGTTTTATGTTTTCTCTTGAAAAACATCGGTAAAAAATTTTCACATGAGGTTAAGGCTTGTGTAAAAGTCCTTATCTCCGTTATTCACAAGAAAGCATAAAATTGAAAGGATTTACGCTTTACTTCCCTTTCTGACATATTCCTGTCATTCGAACAGGTAATTTCCAGAATCAAAATCCGAGGACTTGTGTGAAGAATCAGTCGCAAGTTAAAATAGACCAGGATGGCATGGAAAAGCACGGGACCACCCTGGAGAGTCAACTGATTAGGGCAAATGCCTTTTGACCGAGGCAGCCGGGTCAAGTGTGAAAAAACAGGATAGGATGGTCAAACACAAACAAAGGAAAATTCGTCTTCCCTATAAGACGGAAAGAAATGTGCCTTCAGCAGATGTCACCCATTGGGATTGCAATGACAAATTGAATCAAATTATGAAGAAGGGGCAACCTAATTAGGATTGGCTCTCCCTAAGTCGAAAAGTAGTATCCGTTCCAAATCGGAATGACTGGTTCACGAGTTGATATAGTTTCTCATTCTTGCAGGTGATGACGAGAATGAACGGGCCCATTGAAAAATTTCCAGCATCTTGGATGCCAGAAGTGACCAGAGCGGGGATAGTAAATCCGTAGTCGTTTCAATTAAAGCAGAGCCATCCATTTGGTAAAAGGACGTATCGTTCCAAAATGATTTTTTTTTATATGGGAATAATGCTCCCTTCCTTTTCCTCTCAGATGATGATCAAAAGCAGAGGACTCAGGATGCAGTGCTTTCCAATGACAAACAGGGAGTACCTCTTTTCATGGCATCTCAGACATGCACTGTGGCTAAATATTTTCAAGAGCATTCTAATGGCTCAATTTGTGAACAAAACCTTTGAGAAAACCTGAAAAAGTTTCTCATCATTTAGAAATCTCTGTGAAAAGACCACTTGAAAAGAAAATTTCAAGTTTTGCAGATTGACACATCTGATAAAAATGCTTTCTCTGAATAGAGTGAAAAGCACGAACTCATTTTTCGTTGCAATCATACCTAACATGCATCATGTACTTCGTGCACATATCCTGCATACAGAGAACCCAAAGGGAGACATGCCGGTTCCCGTAGGATAATTTTCAAGGGTAAATTGTATCGACTCCAATAGTCAATTATACATGCCCTTTACCCATGAGGTTTCTTCTCTTCAACAGGGAAACATCAAATAGCTCAAATGGCGGCTGTACTCGGGAGAATCACCAAACCGCCACATGACAAATCTCAAGACCGTCAAGTCATCTATAGACGGATAAAAATAATTGAAGATTCTAACAATTGAGATAGAAAATCAGAATCGACGAAATCCATGGGAGTGAGTTCTCCCATTTTCTTCGAAGAGGCCAAACCTGGGGCAAACTCTCATGATCCCCCCATAAAGACGCATCGGACCAGGATTATCAAATCCAGAGATGACAAACATCAAGACAAGCCTAACTGGGGCAAAATATTTAAAAAGCATCGTTCCTTCAATGTTGGAAGGACAAAACCTCGAAGGGAGTATCTCTTTCCTAAAATCCCAAATGAAGTCAGATAAAGACCTATGCCTGTCTCGTCATGTGCATGTACATGGACGTCTTCAAATTGGATAGAAAATTGTCAAAAAGCATGAAAAATGCTAGGATATTTGACCAAAATAGATATCGCCCAACTGGGGCCAATGGATTGTTAACATCGCCAATACCTACAAATACAGACGGGAGGATGTGATAGTCAGCGTCCACATCAGAACGAGATACTGAAATGGCCTCCATTAAATGGGAAGCGTCAACAATCAACGAAAGAAAGCGTAGTTGGGTATCGTATCCAGTTTATCTCTTTTCCTCGCATTTGCTAATACAAATTCATTTATTTTGGGCAGAACGGACAATAAGTCACCATCATGGATCCCAAGAGAGAAGAAATCCTAAAAAAGGGAGGATTGCAGCAAAATGCAAAATGAAGTTAGCTGGGGCAAGCGTCACCTAGCTACGACAAATCACACCCAGCTGAGGCAAATGAATCATTCGTACGCCAGACAAAAAATGACGTTTCTTCTCTGGAAAAATCAATGGACGCAATTGCAAAGTCATCCGCATCATAATTAAACCCTGGGATACCAACTTGGGTGAACGAAAATTGTTGGCGCCGAAAGACACAAAAGAAAAGAACTCGCCGATAGGGAAGCAAACAGAATTATTGGCCTCGGAAGTCAGGATTCCAGGAGATGGTCTTTGATTATAATACCTAGTGGATGGTAAAAAGTATCGCTCCTACGTCACATGCTTTGACATGCATTTTGATAAAATTTTCTTTTTCCCTTGAATAAAAGGAACCTTGAAGAATGGCGCTGGAATGCGCCCAAAAAACACAAATGGATTTCTTCTGGGGAAATCCTCGAGAATGATTCATCGCCAACCAAACGGATCGTGGCCACAATATAGATGGCCAATTTATGCAAGCCGCGCGTTTGTGTTCAAATGAAAACACCAAGCAATAACAAGGCAGTATCGTTCCAATTTGTCTTGAATTTTGGAACGCAAACTAACACTTAATGTTTGTCTTTGGCAGGGGCTCGCCATCAAGGCGAAACAGGTTTTCACATCCCTTGTATTACCCATTGGAACATATGACCAAGGGTAAGATGTATCGTTCTAAGTTTTTGAAAAATTCGTGAACGTACAATAACATGTTTCTTCCGCATTTTCAGGGATCTTCAGCCGCGGGGGACAGGTAAGTATCCCTTTCCCCAATCCATTGAAGATGTTAAATAAAAAACATAGAGAAAAAAGAAAAACTTTCAGAATCTAATGTCTAGAAAAGACATAGAATTCAAACTTCATTGGCATTCATGTTTTAAAACAAGAGGTTGTCTGAACATGAATAAGAACATGCATGGTGCATCATAAAATCCCCTTGATGGGTAAATTTTTTGGAGAAAATGAAAGAGATTTTTTCCAATCAAAAGTTCAAAACTCTCAAAAGAACGTTTTCTCAAAAGACGAGAGGCAAAGCCTAATCCAAACACATCCTATACACACTTGAGAGAGAAGTGGAGCGGATCAGATAGCAAAATCTAGACCTACGGAAGTAGGGATTATTCGCGGCAATTACATAGATTGGGATGACGGAGGCATTCGTTTCATATCCCCAAACACTACAGGCGACCGTTGACAACCCCTTTAAACGGCGGCTTTCATTCTCAACCCTGTCAAGAACCACCCTACATCGGGGCAAAATGGAGGTGAGTCCAGCAGCATCAGGAGAAAATGGTTAGAAATTTTCTTGCTCGGACTAACATCAATCTTTGTGTGTTGTTTATATGGTAATCCAAGTGCCATAGGATGACGAGAAGCGTTCATTTCTCTATCTCACACATGTTTATCATTTGCACAGCCAAGTTGAGCTTGCAAATTCATTTCATAAACCCGTTGGTGATCATTGCAAATTTCAAGACAAAGCAGATCACTTCAGAAACGAGAGAGTTCAAGACCTAGGGTTTACGAAAAAGCTACTAAGTCGATACTCAAGCATGCTAAGTGCCAAGTCATATATCTAGCATAATTGCCAAGCATCCCACTTGCGACAAGGGATTAAAGAAATCCCAACATCAGAAAAGAAAAAGCAAAGTGCCTGGTAAAAGCAAGGTCGATGCTCGCATAAACTGTTTGATTGATCCCCAACGAAACCTAGTTGGAAAGAGAAAATTTCTAAAGGAGCCAAATCCAAAAGGGCTGCTCCCCAAATGGTGCCAAGCGCAGAACAAAGACATAGAGAGAGTCACTCTATGAACGCAACAAGAGACACCCGCTAAAGAATTTGTGCATACCTTAAGAGCGGTTGCACACCTCAAAAACTGAAGGTGCAGAGAGGAAAGGGCAGGTGGTAAATTTGCAATGATCACCAATGTCAAACCCTTCGTAATTTCTGGGCCAAAAACAAGCCTTTTTCGGTCCCCAATCCTACCAATGTTACAACCCTGAAACAGTCTTCTCTGACTAAGACACTTGGGTTAACATATAGCTTAGCTCGAAGAAGTACGAGCAAGACTATTTCTTTCTCATTTTGCAGGGTTCTTGACTTGTAAACCCGGAGCAGATGGTGAAGACTTTCATTCAATGACCTTGACTCAAAAGTGAGTCCCCCTTGAAGACCATTATCCAAGCCCAACATTGCGGTCCCGTGGAAGACCTCTCGACCGATCAAAATGTATGCGCTGCGAATGAGCCTAAAACCTAGGCACAGATTAGTAGGGAATTGAGTGCATCCCCTATAAAAACCATTATCTCAAAACAAGTGAGGAGACCTCCTTGTCGAGAAATATTCCAATTGATGTTTTGAACAAACTCTTTTTGGAATTTTCAAATTGTTGGATCCAGATTTTCCGTGCAAGGGATTTGTGATCACATTTGCATGTTGCAAGAATGTTTTGGATAACCTCTAGCATCAAAATGCACATTTCACGATTAAAACTTAAGTCATACGGTTTTTGTCAAATGGACAGCCGTGGTCTTCCCAAAGATTACTAACGTTTTCTTGGTGAAGAAAAATCTTTCAGGCTCAAACTTCTGCAGGATACCTGGAGAACCCAGCTCCCAGAATGTCGCCTCAACAGACCCAAGTGAAGCTTTGTCAAGATAAAATCTTTCACTGCTTCAAAACTGAATTCCCGATAAATTTCGGGATCTTTCAAAAGAAGGGATGAGGATAGAACCCTTTAAAAAAAAAGAAAAAAAAAGAAAAGAAATCGGCAAACTGTCCCAGCAGACGTGGAGAACCCTCGTTCCGGGATCATTTTTCAAATCAAGCAGTCCTAGCATGACGTGGAGAACCCTCGTCTTAGGACCCCTTTTCAAAAATCAAGCGGTCCTAGCATGACGTGGAGAACCGTCGTCCCAGGATCCCTTTTCAAAAAATCAGGCGTTCCTAGCATGACGTGGAGAACCCTCGTCCTAGGACCTCTTTTCAAAATATCAAACAGTCTCATCGGACGTGGAGAACCCTCGTCCTAGGACCCCTTTTAAAAAAAAATCAAGCAGTCCTAGCATGACGTGGAGAACCCTCGTCTCAGGACCCCTTTTCAAAAATCAAACGGTCCTAGCATGACGTGGAGAACCTTCGTCCCAGGACCCCTTTTCAAAAAATCAGGCAGTCCTAGCATGACGTGGAGAACCCTCGTCCTAGGACACCCTTTTCAAAAATATCAAACAGTCCCAGCGGACGTGGAGAAACCTCGTCCCAGGACCCATTTTCAAAATATCAAACAGTCCCAGCAGACGTGGAGAACCCTCGTCTTTGGACCCATTTTCAAAAATCAGGCAGTCTCATCGGACGTGGAGAACCCTCGTCATGAGACCCCTTTTCAAAAATCAAGCGGTCCTAGCATGACGTGGAGAACCCTCGTCCCAGGACCCCTTTTAAAAAATCAGGCAGTCCTAGCATGACGTGGAGAACCCTCATCCCAGGACCCCTTTTCAGAGAAATGAAAACCTGGTATGGTGAGTCAGAAGCCACGAAGGAAGAAATGAAAACCTGGTATGGTGAGTCAGAAGCCACAAAGGAAGAAATGAAAACCTGGTATGGTGAGTCAGAAGCCACGAAGGAAGAAATGAAAACCCTGGTATAGCGGATCAGAAGCTACGAAGGGAAAATTGAAGACCATGGTATAGCGGACCAGAAGCTACGAATGGAGAATTGAAACCCCTGGTATAGCAGATCAGAAGCTACGAAGGTGAATAAACACAATGGTAGAAACCGCCTGAAGGGTCAAACCAATGGTAGAAACCGCCTGAAGGGTCAAATCCAGAAGCCACGAAGGGAGAAATGAAAACCTGGTATGGTGAGTCAGAAGCCACGAAGGAAGAAATGAAAACCTGGTATGGTGAGTCAGAAGCCACGAAGGAAGAAATGAAACCCCTGGTATGGTGAGTCAGAAGCCACGAAGGGAGAAATGAAAACCTGGTATGGTGAGTCAGAAGCCACGAAGGAAGAAATGAAAACCTGGTATGGTGAGTCAGAAGCCACGAAGGAAGAAATGAAAACCCTGGTATAGCGGATCAGAAGCTACGAAGGGAAAATTGAAGACCATGGTATAGCGGACCAGAAGCTACGAATGGAGAATTGAAACCCCTGGTATAGCAGATCAGAAGCTACGAAGGTGAATAAACAAAAAAAAAAGAGAAGTCGGCAAACAGTCCCAGCTGACGTGGAGAACCCTCGTCCTATGACCCTTTTTCAAAATATCAAACAGTCCCAGCGGACGTGGAGAACCCTCGTCCTAGGAACCGTTTTCAAAAATCAGGTTGTCCCAGCAGACGTGGAGAACCCTCGTCTTTGGACCCCTTTTCAAAAATCAAGCGGTCCTAGCATGACGTGGAGAACCATCGTCTTTGGACCCCTTTTCAAAAATCAGGTAGTCCCAGCAGACGTGGAGAACCCTCGTCTTTGGACCCCTTTTCAAAAATCAAGCGGTCCTAGCATGACGTGGAGAACCCTCGTCCCAAGACCCCTTTTCAAAAATCAGGCAGTCTCATCGGACGTGGAGAACCCTCGTCATGATACCCCTTTTCAAAAATCAAGCGGTCCTAGCATGACGTGGAGAACCCTCGTCATGAGACCCCTTTTTAAAAATCAGGCAGTCTCATCGGACGTGGAGAACCCTCGTCATGAGACCCCTTTTCAAAGCAAATCAAAGGTAGAAACCGCCTAAAGGGTCAAATCAAGGTAGAAACCGCCTAAAGGGTCAAATCAATGGTAGAAACCACCTAAATGGTCAAATCAAAGGTAGAAACCGCCTAAAGGGTCAATTCAAGGTAGAAACCGCCTAAAGGGTCAAATCAATGGTAGAAACCGCCTAAAGGGTCAAATCAAAGGTAGAAACCGCATGAAGGGTCAATTCAAGGTAGAAACCGCCTCAAGGGTCAAACCAAAGGTAGAAATCGCCTAAAGGGTCAATTCAAGGTAGAAACCGCCTGAAGGGTCAATTCAAGGTAGAAACCGCCTCAAGGGTCAAACCAAAGGTAGAAACCGCCTAAAGGGTCAATTCAAGGTAGAAACCGCCTGAAGGGTCAAACCAATGGTAGAAACCGCCTAAAGGGTCAAACCAAAGGTAGAAACCGCCTGAAGGGTCAATTCAAGGTAGAAACCGCCTCAAGGGTCAAACCAAAGGTAGAAACCGCCTAAAGGGTCAATTCAAGGTAGAAACCGCCTGAAGGGTCAAACCAATGGTAGAAACCGCCTAAAGGGTCAAACCAAAGGTAGAAACCGCCTGAAGGGTCAAATCCAGGTAGAAACCGCCATAAGGGTCAAACTAAACTTGAAGGTAGATACCGCCTAAAGGGTCAAATATGGTAGAAACCGCCACAAGGGTCAACTCATTGGTAAATACCGCCGTAAGGATCAACGCAAAGGTCCGATCCACCATACGGATCAAAATCCTTGGCAAATCCCCCAGCGTGGGATGCGCCCTTCTCAGGTTCCTACCAGTTAGGAATCCCATGATGGTATGACCTACCATACAGGTCAGAGCTTAATCTCCCTAGGATATTCTGAACGAGTCCTAGGTATCTTCTTGAAAGTCGTTGCAACCGGCAGCATATGACAGGTGAGCTTCAGGTAAGCCTATCTCACTCCGGCCCATGTTCGAATTGCAAGAGTAAACCGGTGATTAACTTGAGCATTCATCAAAAGACTTAAGGGTCCGATGTCATAGCATTTCTTTTCCCCAATCGAGTCAGTTAAGATTCAGGTGTCATTTTGTCTTTGAAAGCAACCTCTGACGAGCTTACTCTCAAAGAGGGGCAGCTGTTGACACCTGATTTTTGACCATCTATCATTGTGATTTTTATTTTTAAAATAAATTAAAAATATCAAAAAAGGTCATAAAATCACAAAATCAACTTTGGAAGCCTTAGCCTAGCCTCAGGAACCAATTTTGAATAAAAAATATTTTTGGTATTTTTTTAATATTTTTTGAATTTATTTAATTATAAAAATACCCAAAAAATCAGAAAAATACCATTCGTGGTCAGAAAAATACCCAAAAATATTCGATAATTTTGTTTTAATTTCCTCTTCAAGTGTATTACTTTAAATCTCAAAAATTCGGCTAGGGTCAACATGTTCCTTAACAAACATAAACCCAAACCGAACCCAAAAAAATCCTTTTCGAGTCTTTTAATTTTCAATTCTCACTTTTTATAAGCTATGACATTGGATTCTAAAGTCTTGAAGTGCAATTGGGTCAGTTTGCCCTCCAATTTGATCAATTTTAACCAAAAAGGCTTAATTGCATATTTTTCTTTCAACTAGTCCCCGGTTTCACGGATCTTGAATTTCACACGGGCATATCCATTAAAATTCAACACCTCTACCCCATAATTTTCATCATGCCCAATCCATTGGCGGCCTCAATTCAGGCTAATTTGGTAGTTTGGATTTATACGTATGCTCTACGTATTTATACGTCATGCGTATTTATACTGTTTGGTAACCTCTTTAACTCTTGTAATAATAATAATGGTTATTATTTTTAAAACCTTTGTTAGTGCTATTTTTAAATAGCATTTTTGTATTATAAATTGTGAGTGTTATTTTTAGATAGCATTTATAATTGTTAGTGCTATTTTTAAATAGCATTTTTGTATTATAAATTGTGAGTGCTATTGTTAGTGTTATTTTTAAATAGCATTTTTGTATTATAAATTGTGAGTGTTATTTTTAGATAGCATTTATAATTGTTAATGCTATTTTTAAATAGCATTTTTGTATCATAAATTGTGAGTGCTATTGTTAGTGTTATTTTTAAATAGCATTTTTGTATTATAAATTGTGAGTGTTATTTTTAGATAGCATTTATAATTGTTAGTGCTATTTTTAAATAGCATTTTTGTATCATAAATTGTGAGTGCTATTGTTAGTGTTATTTTTAAATAGCATTTTTGTATTATAAATTGTGAGTGTTATTTTTAGATAGCATTTATAATTGTTAGTGCTATTTTTAAATAGCATTTTTGTATCATAAATTGTGAGTGCTATTGTTAGTGTTATTTTTAAATAACATTTTTGTATTATGAATTGTGAGTGTTATTTTTAGATAGCATTTATAATTGTTAGTGCTATTTTTAAATAGCATTTTTGTATCATAAATTGTGAGTGCTATTGTTAGTGCTATTTTATAATTCAATTTATTAGAAGGTGTTTTTGGCTATAAAAGGATGACAAGAGTTTTGAGGTTGAGGGGGAGGGAGACATTTTGTAGAGTGTGCAAATTTTTGAGAGCTTAGAGAGAAGAACACAAACACTCTCTATATTCTCATAATCTTGAGTGAGCAAAATATACTAAGTTCGGAATATTGATTCCGCATATTGCTAGCACAATTGTTGTGGAGTTATTAGTCGTCTCCCCGTTCGTCAATTGGTGGTGCGTCTGAACTAGATGCCTAACACTTGTGGAGGCTGAGATCGAAGAACATCGAACCAACACCTCCGTTCAAGCACGCTACGAGAGGTAATCTATTTACTCCCTTTGAGGCTTTGTGATTTTTTTCGATTGAAATGCACGAAGTACGCCTCTGGAGATACATGTATGGGTTGTTATTTATTTACGCTACGTGTTACGTGGATCCCAACGGTGGTATCAGAGCCAATCCTTAGGTGTTTTCGTGCATTTAATTGATTTTTGCAATTTTTGCAATACCATGGCCAATATGTATTAACGAATTGTTCGTCTTACATGGCTAATGGAGGTTGATTGTTTTATATGATAAATTAATCAACGTAGCAAAAATTGAGACTAAATCAATTTTGAATCGAAAATTTATGGCTATCTTATTTTACGTAAAAATTATGAATATGATTCAACGTAGAATTTTTATTGTGCCTTCCTAAGTTTTAAATTGTGAATTTATTACTTACGTGGAAGGGTGGTGATCATGGAAAAATCCATAATCGATGTGATTGATGTATATATGAATGTATGATGATTATTTATATATTTGGGGTTGTAATTATTAAATGGAGGCTGCGTACTCCTTTTATTTTTCATGTAATCTTTATTTTTAGCATAGTCAATTGTTGATGTAAATGCTACGAGGATTACGTGGAGGAGCCTTTTAAGTCGGCGAGCTCTTTGGGGCCCGATTCTTGAAGAGTTCAAGAAACCAAGAAGAAGCGAAGAGCGGCTCTCCGTTATTAAAATATTAAAATGATTAAATGTGGTCTTATTGGCTCGAGACCCATTAAATCATAATTCCATGATCACCACGTAGGATAGATGTTTATGTGATTGGCATCTATTTATTTACGTGAGCATGTTAAACTGGTTAATGTGCAAAGTCAGACTTACCTCACCTAAAATTGCGCCTGCATGAACTCTTAGTTAGGAAAATCACTCGCGTTAGGTACCGAAAGGGCGTTGGTAATGACACCGACGTAACCAAGTCCCCGAACCCAAAATCTCTGGTTCCGCAGAACTGATCGACCTCTCCCAATTGGTCAGTAAGGTTTCCGGTCTACCCTCCAAGAAAGACCGGTGGCGACTCCAAATGCATGCACAAGTTGCACATGCCACCACGACCACACTGAAGGTCGAAAGCGATCCACTCTTATTGTCGAATCCCTCAAAAAATACTCCCGCCGCGATTTGGTATGGGCCTGGGAGGGCCCGCGCCGATCTAAAGCCCGCGATCGGTAATCCATTAGCCGCGTCCGCTTTCGGACGGGTCGCGACAGCTATACCGTTTTGCTGAGAAGTATAGCTGTCAGTCAACTGACGTTTGATTCCATGAATTTTACAATATTTGTGAAATTCATTTGAGGTAAATTCTCCACCTCTATCCGATCTCAACGTCTTCAAATTTAAGCCACTTTATTTTTCAACATAGACTTTAAATTCTTTAAACTTGCCAAAGGCTTCAAATTTTTCCCTCAAGAAGTATACCCATGTTTTTCTAGTAAAATCGTCAACAAAAATTAGCATGTACCTTTTTTGTCCGAACGATTCCACCTTAACAAGGCCACATATGTCGGCATGTACCAACTCTAGCGGTTGGTTTGCTCTTCTGGCTTTTCCAAGTGAAAAGAGTCATGGTGTTATTTTCCAACGAGACATCCTTCGTAAGGACGTCCTGGATCTTTAATCAACGGCATGCCGGTCACCATCCTTTTTTGGACTAATTGCTTCATTCCACGAAAATTTAGATGCCCAAATCGAAGATGCCACAGCCAGCTGCTATCTTTCATCATTGCTTGAAAACTCAAGAGATTCTTCGTCTGAAGAGTCAGGGGAAACATCCGGTTCTTTGTCATCTATACCGTCGTGATCAACTTATTGTTTACACCTCTGATGGTGCAAACTCTATTTTCAATGTGAACTTTGTGGCTTCTTTCGAAAAGTTGCCCAACACTTAGCAAATTCCAAAAAAGTCATGGCACAAAATAAACATCTACAATAGTAACATTAGTACCGTCTTTGGACTTAATATTAATGTTACCTTTGCCCATCACGAGAATTTTTTATTTATTCCCGAAGTTGACTTCGCCACGGCTTATCTTATCCAGCTGTGAGAATAACTCTTTTCTGCCGGTCATATGGTTGCTACACGCAGTATTTAGATACCATGTGTTGGTATGCACGATAGTTGAATCATCCTTCGCACATGCTAGTACCATGTACTCTTCAGCATCTGTGGCATGTGTATGTTCCGCCGGTTCGTACGTCGCCTTTGCATGACACTCGGATTTGTAATGTCCGAATTTGTTGCATTTAAAACACTTTACTTTGATTTGTCACGAGTTTTAAAATTTCTGGTGAAATTTGAATTCTCATCTCTACCTCGAGCTCTTCCACGACCTCGACCGCCTTGATAGCCTCCTCGGTTTGGTTGAGAGACCCGACTTTGCAATGCTTGCTCGGGAACGGAACCCGTAGACTTCTGGTTCATTCTTTGCTCATGGGAGCATAATGAACCCATCAACCGCTCCAACGTGAGAGTTGACACGTCTTGTCCTTCCTCGATCGCTGCGACGACGTAGTCAAATATTTCAGTCAAAGACCTCAAGATTTTTTCTATGACACGAACATCTTGAAGTTCTTCACCATTAACCCTCAATTGGTTAACGATGGCCTGCACACGATCAAAATATGCCGATATTGAATTCGAGTCGTTCATGCGTAAAGACTCGAAATCACCTCGAAGAGTCTGAAGCCGCACCCGCCGGACACGATCATCGCCTTTGTAGGATTTCTGCAAGATATCCTAAGCAGCTTTCGCGGTCTCGACACTCAATATTTTGTTAAATATCGTTTCCTCTACGGCTTGAAAAATCGCATATAATGCTTTCTGATCATTCTTCCGGGACTCCACCAGAGATTCTTTCTCTTTCTTTCTTAAGGTCTCGAATGCTTCGGCATCGGCTACTTCGTTGTAGCCACTTTCAACCAGATTCCACAAATCTTGCGATTTGAACAAAACCTTCATTTGGACGGCCCAGTTGTTGAAATTCTTTCCGTTCAACTTTGGAAGTTGCATTTGAACGGAACTGGTAGATGCCATTCTAGCTCTGATACCAAATGTTGGAACCAAAACAAAATGGGTGACTTTTCGGATATAAGAAACGAGGCACGAAATGGATGGAGAAAATCTATATATTGGAGAACACTTGCTTTGGCCTTTCTCTTACTTCTTACAATACAATACTCAAGTATTTATAGTAAAAATTCTAACACACTTATGAAGACAACATTTAAATTGCTTCAACACAACATCACTTAATTAAATACACAAGACAACAGCCAAGACAACACCTAGTAGGCATAACACCTAGTTAATTACTCCTCCAAGCTCCAAGTTTGCATTTACTCTTCCATGATGGCTTTCCAAGATCCAAGGCATTTACTCCTCCAACTCCATGTTGCAAGCTTCAAGTTGCATTTACTTCTCCATGATGCAAGCTAATCAATTTTATTAGTATTTTAATAACTATCGTTGGATCTTTGTGAATGCCGTGTTGTTTTTCGGGCTTTTAGTATGGATATTCGTCTCCGACGGAGGACGACATAATAAGCGACCTAGGACTTTCGCTCTCGCAGGTTTGACTCGCTTCAGGAACCAGAGTTTAATCTGTCTGTTTTCGCATTGTCAACTGACGCAATTTGTTCTTGATTTGTGGATCAATGGTGGATGTAATATTCGATATTTGGCTCAATATTTGGCTCATTGGTGACAAGGGAGCGATGATCGGGGCGACCGTGAGGGGCCGCATGGCGGAGTACATCCGCCGGAAAGGGGTAATGCCGCTCATTTCGATCAGCTACCATTTTCATAGGAGTTTCGGTTGACACCTAATTTCGGATCAACATTTTTAACTTATTCTTAGAAAATTCATAAAAAAATTCCTAAAAAATCAAAAAAATTACAAAATCAACTTGGTGGCCTTGGCCAAGCCTAAGGAACCATTTTTGACCAAAAAAAATAATTTTTCATATTTTTTGTATTTTTTAGTATTTTTAGAAAATAGATAAATACTTGAAAATTCAAGAAAAATAGCATTCGAGGTCACAAAAATATGAAAAAATAGTCAATATTTTTATTTTAAAACCTTTGTCTTTCTGACATCATAAAAATTCCAAAACCAAATTCAATTTTAGGTGTTCCTTTGTTACACATATGATTGAATTTGGTAAACAAATGTCAATTGAGTCTTTTAATTTGTAACTTTGGCATTTTTTAGGATCTTAACATTCAATCTAATTGTCTCTTATTGCAATTTATCCCAATTGTTTACACAAATTGCTCAATTGCATGAATTGGGCAAAATTGCATACTTAATTACATTTTAGTCCTTGAATTTGGGCATATTTGAAATTACTTTCAATTCAGGGACTATCATTGCAAATTAAAGTCACTACCCAATATTTTTCATCATTTTGAATCGATTGGCATAGGTGGTTTTGTCCAATTTGACCATTTGAGACTCCAATTTCACGATTTGTCTAATTGCAATTAAATGAAAATTTGAGGTTTTTGTAGAAATTGACATGAACTTTTGGGCAAAATCACATTTTTGGATAAAACTGATGCGCTATGTTCGATTCTGAGGCTTAATTGCAAAAATTCCCCACCAATTTGGGTTTAATTTGAAAATTTCAAATCGGAACCAGTTCGGACAGGTCAGACTACCTGGTCGGACCGGTCGAACCGATCTGCTACAGTATCGTCTTCTTCCTTAAGCTTTTGCGCAGATGAACAGTTCTGAGGGGATTTTTTATCCTCAAATTGGTTGACCAATCGACAACATTTGAAGGAGCATTGGTGGGCGTATTGTTGCTCTCACCTTTGCCTATCGATTGACACCGGCATCACAGTTTGACGTCGCCGGAGAGAGGAGTAATCGACCGGTCAAGCCTGCAAACTTGCGAAAGTCAACACTTCCCAAACTCAGAGCAAATTCGTGCCAAATTCGCACGAATTAAGACCTACCGGAGAACTAAACGGGCCTGGACGGAATGCCCATCTTCCCCGACGCCATTTGGACCTAAAGGCACGTGGCCTCACGTGCGATTGAAGCTGGTACTCACCCCCCCGTTCGGCGCCAAAATGTCAAACATGTATAAATACTAGTGGAGCCTTCTAGAAGGGGAGAGTTGGTTGATTCGGTTAGGAGGATTGAACAGAATCAACAGAGAGAGAGAACGAGAGGAAGAGAGCTCACCTTCCCTCACCGTGGTCGAGGGTTGGAGCTCGGATTTGCAGAGCACCGGTTGGGCCTTTTAAGGCTAAACCAAAGCTCGACGAGGTCATCAGGAGGTTGCCCAAGCTTCCAGGAGTCGATCGCCGCCGACTGCGCCACCTGAAACCACGAGAATAGGTAAGTCAGAACTTTGAATTTCTTACTGAGCATCAAAATAAGTCGAAACGGTGCCGTTTAGGTTAGTGGTCAAGCGGCGTCGTTTAACTTAGTAGAGATGGACGGCCGAGATCGAGTCTAGCCTTCTAATCCTGACCGTAGATTTTGGTAGGTCAATCAGACGGCCCTGGTCGAGTCTTCGTTTAATCTAGGCTGTAAATTCCAGTCAGATCATCCAGTGGTCGTGGAGTAGCTATGCGGTTCAATAGGAACCGTCGGATTAATTCCAAAAATAGAAAAAAAAAATAAAAAAAAAAACACGGGACGTCGTCGTTTTGGTGGCTGAGTCCGCGCGGGTCTGGGTATGGACCGGGTTCCGACCCGAATGGGTCGGGTCGACCCTGTCCGAATCATTTTTTTAATAAAAAATCGAAAAATGATTTTAAAAAATAATAAAAAAATCGAAAAAATTCTAGAAAATCCTAAAAAATGCTAGAAAATTCTAGAAAATCCCAAAAAATATAGGAAAATAGTAGAAAATTCTTAGACACTCCATAAATCCCCAAAAATTGAGGATTGACCACTGACAACTGGTCAATCCTATTTTCGGGATTTCTTATCCGTTTTTTCGAGAATTGACGACTTTACCCTTTAGGGGTAAGTGGCCTCAGCCTTATGTACAAGACGAATCGAGGACGCTAAGATAAGGATTAGGGTCCGATCCTTCTGCTTGGGTTCTCGATTTCTATCTTTTCTCCAAAATGACGATTTTGCCCCTCAAAAGGGTAAGTCGTCGTCCCTATTCCAATCGAGTCTTGAAAATTACTTAAAATTAGGGTTTGGGTCAGGTGGTCGACCAATCCTAATGTTTGAGATTTTTAATTCTCGTCTTCGCTCAAAATGACGATTTTACCCCTACAAGGGTAAAATCACTTTTAAATTCTAGAAAAATTCTGAAAATTCCCAAAACAATAGGAAATTGATTGGTTTGATCGCCAATCCTATTTCCACCGTCTTTTGACTACACACTTCATCTGAAATGACGATTTTTCCCTTCCTGGGCAAATTGTCCCCAAATTTCTCAAAATTACGATTTTGCCCCTTATGGGTGTCGCGACCCGTCCGAAAGAGGACGCGGCTAATGGATTACCGATCGCGGGTCTTGGATCGGCGCGGGCCCTCCCAGGCCCATACCAAATCGCGGCGGGAGTATTTTTCAAAGAATTCGACGATAAGAGTAGATCGCTTTCGACCTTCAGTGTGGTCGTGGTGGCATGTGCAACTTGTGCATGCATTTGGAGTCGCCACCGGTCTTTCTTGGAGGGTAGACCGGAAACCTTACTAATCGATTGGGAGAGGTCGATCAGTTCTGCGGAACCAGAGATTCTGGGTTCGGGGACTTGGTTACGTTGGTGTAATTACCAACGCCCTTTCGGTACCTAACGCGAGTGATTTTCCTAGCTAAGAGTTCATGCAGACGCTATTTTGGGTGTGGTAGGTTTGATTCAGGGTTTCACACAGATCGGAAGACTATTCCTATCAGCCACAACCAATTTTAATGAAAGCGCAATCAAGTGCATAAATAAATCACATCGATGCACATCAATTCAAGTCAATGGCTTCCTAGTATAGCCATAAGGGCTTAGGGAATGTGTGATTTTAGACCAGGGTAAAATGGGAAGATTTGGAGGCGATTTAGCCCGAAGGGCAAAATCGTCAATTTTTTGAAGATTTGGTTACCGAATTACCCAAAATATTCCATGGCCAGTTGATTGTGGCCATTTCCCATTTTTGAGAATTTTTTGGAATTTCTTGATTTTTCTTCAATTTTCTGAATTTTTTGAGTTTTTTATGATTTTCTATTTTTTATTGATTTTTGAATTTATTATTATTATTATTATTATTATTATTTTAAAAGAAAATATTTTTTTTTGTTATTTAATTATTACTTAACTAAAACGATCGGATCCGGATGGGACTCTTGGGCCCGAGCCTGGATCAGACTGTTGGGCTCAATCCGAAACAAGGAAGAAGACTTGAATTGGGCCCAGTTCATATAAGGAACCCAAGCCCATTGTTTTTTTTAGGCCTACTAAACCAATTCGCCTGAGCCCATTCTTCCTCTCACCAGTATCAACGCAGGCCCAATCTAAAAAAAGAACTACAAGACCGAGCCATTCACGTATCCAACCCAGCATAACATAAAAAAAAATTCTTACCTTACTATTCATCGTCTTCAACGCGAGACATCCGCCTCCCCCATGAAAATAGGATCGAGCTCGAATACTTTGGCTCCCGCCACATGCACCATCGTGACGCCACTCCTCCTCCGCATGCGGCTTGAAGCCGTCCGTCATTCCGTCGACGACCACCGTGCTCCACTTCGGGACTCACTCGTTAAACTGCGAACGACTTCGAGTGGGCTGAAGAAACTCGGATCAGTGTACGCCGGCACCAAACGGCGACTGCGAATGGCTGGACAGCAACTCCGAGTAACCGAACAGCGACAACCCGGCGTCGAAACAACAACCAGAGGTGCCAAGCATCCACCAGCACCACCATATCCTGTACTCCGACCTGCATACGCTCGTCCAGCCCGGCCTAATCCGAACCGGCACCAGCTCGCGACCCAGTAGAAGCTCGGCGAGCAAGTCCTTCGCACAACGTCGAAAAGCTGCCCAACCCGCCGAGTCTTTTCACGTAACGGTTTGCGCGAGGAGAGGGTGGCCAGAGAACGCAGCAGCTTCCATGGCGCATTATGAGGGCTGGCAAAGCTTCAATACGAGTGGGCTGAGCGGAGGTTGAGCTCGCTGCCTCGGAGAGCCAATATCCGCATGCCGGGAGCCGAATCTCCTCAACTGGCACTTCTGCTTTAGGATCTTCCCTGGCGGAGGAGAACCCCGGAAGGAGGGAAGAGAATCGAAGCGATACTGGTGCCGGCAGCTCGGCCACTGAGCCTTCACGAGCCGCAGCCGTCCAACTGCAGGAACGAGCTCAGGGTCGACGTCCGCGACCTTACGATGCAGACCGCAGCCGCCACTGGGCCTCGAAATAGTCCGTGTAGTCAACGCGTACGTTTCAACTATCCTACCTGCAAATGGATAGAAACGAGCTAGCGTTTCCGACGACGCCGACTTCATCCGCCCTGGCATTCATGGATCGGGTCCATCGCGAGGAGCGTCGGCGTAGAAGAGGATCAGCCGGATGCCGAAGGTGCGAACTGGTCGAAGAGGGACAAAGCAAACCAGGAATTCGGGGGAGGTGTGGTGATGGCTGGTGATGACGGTGGGGCTGCTCGACAGCCCAGGGTGGAGGTGGCGGTGGTTGATGGCGACGATGGGGGTGGAACGACCCGACTCTCGAAGGTTGGAGGTGGTCCTCTTCGTTATGCCGATGGAGGGTTCTTGTTCGCGCGTCCCAGACCCCCCATGCAACTCCTCAGATCCCCCCTTTTTTTATCCTTCTTTTCTATTGCATGGTGGAGGACAGACTCCTGCTGTCCTCTACTTTTCCCCCCTTTTTTTTTCTTTTGCTTTGTTGTCCATCCACTATTCCCACGATCGATGCTCCAACCAAGAAAAGAAGACCTTTCCCCCCTTTTTTATTTCTTCATGCTATCCGGCTCTTTGAGTGCTTCCAGGAAGGCTCCCTTTCATTCACTTTTTATTTTATTATTTTTATTTTATTTTATTTTTAGGCTCTATTTGGGTTTATATTTGTGAAGAAATAGTAACCCGAGCCGAATTTTCGAGATTTAAGGTGACACACTTGAAGAGGAAATTACAACAAAATTATTGAATATTTTTGTGTATTTTTCTGACCACGAATGGTATTTTTCTGATTTTTTTGGGTATTTTTATAATTAACTAAATTCGAAAAATATTATAAAATACCAAAAAATATTTTTTGTTCAAAATTGGTCCCCGAGGCTAGGCCAAGGCTTCCAAAGTTGATTTTGTGATTTTATGACTTTTTTTGATATTTTTAATTAATTTTAAAGAATAAAAATCACAATAATACAGATGGTCAAAAATCAGGTGTCAACAGCTGCCCCTGTTTGAGTGGAATCTCGTCAGAGGTTTCTCTCAAAGATAAGGTGGCGCCTGATTCCTAACCGACTCGACTGGGAAAATGAGTGAAGAAATGCTACGACATTGAATCTTTAAGGCTCAAAAAACTAAAATTAATCTTTGGTTTGCTCTAACCATTGGAACATGGGCTGGGATGAGAGAGGCTTACCTGAAGCTTACCTGCCGGATGCTGCCCGCTGCGACGACTTTCAAGAAGATACCTAGGATTCATCATTTAGGATATCCTAGGGAGATTTAGCTCTGACCTGTATGGTAGGTCATACCATTATGGGATTCCTAACTGGTAGGAACCTAAGGAAGGCGCATCCCATGCTTTGGAATTTGCCAAGGATTTTGATACGTATGGTGGATCAGACCTTTGTGTCGATGCTTATGGCGATATTTACCAATGAGTTAACCCTTGTGGCGGTTTCTACCATATTTGACCCTTTAGGCGGTATCTACCTTTGATTTGACCCTTCAGGCGGTTTCTACCTTGAGTTGACCCTTCAGGCGGTTTCTACCTTTGTTTTGACCCTTCAGGCGGTTTCTACCTTGGTTTGACCCTTCAGGCGGTATCTACCGTTGATTTGACTTTGAAAAGGGGTCTCATGACGAGGGTTCTCAACGTCCGATGAGACTGTTTGATATTTTGAAAATGGGTCCTGGGACGAGGGTTCTCCACGTCTGATAGGACTTTTTCTTTTAAAAGGATTTTTCTTCCCCTTTTTTTGAGACCCCGAAGTTTGTCGGGAATTCAGTTTTTTGAAGCAGTGAAAGATTTTATTTTGACAAAACTTCACTTGAGTCTGTTGAGGCGACATTCTGGGAGTTGGGTTCTCCAAGTATCCTGCATAAGTTTGAGCCTGAAAGATTTTTCTTCACCAAGAAAACGTTAGTAATCTTTGGGAAGACCACGGCTGTCCCTTTTGACAAAACCGTATGATTTAAGTTTTAATCATGAAATGTGCATTTTGATGCTGGGGGTTATCCAAAGCATTCTTGCAACATGCAAATGTGATCACAAATCCCTTGCACGGAAAATCTGGATCAACAGTTTGAAAATTCCAAAAAGAGTTTGTTCAAAACATCAATTGGAATATTTCTCGACAATGAGGTCTTCTCACCTGTTTTGCGATCGTGTTTTTTTATAGGGGATACACTCGATTCCCTACTAACCCGTGCCTAGGTTTTAGGCTCATTCGCAGCGCATACATTTTGATCGGTCGGGAGGTCTTCCACGGGACCGTAATGTTGGGCTTGGATATTGGTCTTCAAGGGGGACTCACTTTTGAGTCAAGGTCATTGAATGAAAGTTTTCACCATCTGCTCCGGGTTTACAAGTCAAGAACCCTGCAAAATGAGAAAGAAATAGTCTTGCCCGTACTTCTTCGAGCTGAGCTGTATGTTAACCCAAGTGTCTTAGTCAGAGAAGACTGTTTCAGGGTTATGATGTTGGTAGGATTGGGGACCGAAAAAGGCTTGTTTTTGGCCCAGAATTCATGACGAGTTTGACATTGGTGATCATTGCTGATTTACCTCCTGTCTTTTCCTTTCTGCATCTTTAGTTTTTGAGGTGTACAACCGATTTTGAGGTGTGCACCAGCTCTTTAGAGAGCGTCCCTTGTTGCATTCAGAGACCGACTCTCTCCATGTCTTTGTTCTGTGCTTGGCAGCATTTGGGGAGCAGCTTTTTTTATTTGACTCTGTTGACACCCGATTTTTGACAATGTATTATTGTGATTTTTATTCTTTAAAATTAATTAAAAATATCAAAAAAGGTCATAAAATCACAAAATCAACTTTGGAAGCCTTGGTTTAGCCTTAGGAACCAATTTTGAACAAAAAATATGTTTCAGTATTTTTAATATTTTTCGAGTTTATTTAATTATAAAATACCCAAAAAATCAGAAAAATACCATTCGTGGTCAGAAAAATACCCAAAAATATTCGATAATTTTGTTTTAATTTCCTCTTCAAGTGTTTCACTTTAAATCTCAAAAATTCGGCTCGGGTCACTATGTTTCTTCACAAACATAAACCCGAACCGAGCCTAAAAAAAAAAAAAAATCCTTTTCGAGTCTTTTAGTTTTCAATTCTCACTTTTTATAAGCTATGACATTGGATTCTAAAGTCTTAAAGTGCAATTAGGTCAATTTGCCCTCCAATTTAATCAATTTTTACCAAAAGGGCTTAATTGCACATTTTTCTTTCAATTAGTCCCCGGTTTCACGGATGTATACGTATGCTCTACGTATTTATACGTCATACGTATTTATACGTTATGCGTATTTGTACTGTTTGGTAACCTCTTTAACTCTTGTAATAATAATAATGGTTATTATTTTTAACACCTTTGTTAGTGCCTTTTTTTAGCATTTTTGTATTGTGAGTGCTATTGCTAGTGCTATTTTTAAATAGCATTTTTGTATTATAAATTGTGAGTGCTATTGTTAGTGCTATTTTTAAATGACATTTATTTATCATAAATTGTGAGTGCTATTGTTAGTGCTATTTTTAAATGGCATTTATTTATCATAAATTGTGAGTGCTATTATTAGATAGAATTTATAATTGTTAGTGCTATTTTTAAATAGCATTTTTGTATTATAAATTGTGAGTGCTATTGTTAGTGCTATTTTTAAATATCATTTTTGTATTATAAATTGTGAGTGCTATTGTTAGTGCTATTTTTAAATGTCATTTATTTGTGAGTGCTATTTTTAGATAGAATTTATAATTGTTAGTGCTATTTTTAAATACAATTTATTGGAAGGTATTTTTGGCTATAAAAGGATGGCAAGAGTTTTGAGGTTGAAGGAGAGAGACATTTTGTAGAGTGTGCAAATTTTTGAGAGCTTAGAGAGAAGAACACAAACACTCTCTATATTCTCATAATCTTGAGTGAGCAAAATATACTAAGTTCGGAATATTGATTCCGCATATTGCTAGCATAATTGTTGTGGAGTTATTAGTCGTCTCCCCGTTCGTCAATTGGTGGTGCGTCCGAACTAGATGTCTAACACTTGTGGAGGCTGAGATCGAAGAACATCGAACCGACACCTCCGTTCAAGCACGCTACGAGAGGTAATCCATTTACTCCCTTTGAGGCTTTGTGATTTTTTTCGATTGAAATGCACGAAGTACGCCTCTGGAGATATATGTATGGGTTGTTATTTATTTCCGCTACGTGTTACGTGGATCCCAACAGTGGTATCAGAGCCGATCCTTAGGTGTTTTCGTGCATTTAATTGATTTTTTGCAATTTTTGCAATACTATGGCCAATATGTATTAATGAATTGTTCGTCTTACATGGCTAATGGAGGTTGATTATTTTATATGATAAATTAATCAACATAGCAAAAATTGAGACTAAATCAATTTTGAATCGAAAATTTATGGCTATCTTATTTTACGTAAAAATTCTGAATATGATTCAACGTAGAATTTTTATTGTGCCTTCCTAAGTTTTAAATTGTGAATTTATTACTTACGTGGAAGGGTGGTGATCATGGAAAAATCCCTAATCAATGTGATTGATGTATGTATGAATGTATGGTGATTATTTATATATTTGGGGTTGTAATTATTAAATGGAGGCTGCGTACTCCTTTTATTTTTCATGTAATCTTTATTTTTAGCATAGTCAATTGTTGATGTAAATGCTACGAGGATTACGGGGAGGAGCCTTTTAAGTCGGCGAGCTCTTTGGGGCCCGATTCTTGAAGAGTTCAAGAAACCAAGAAGAAGCGAAGATCGGCTCTCCGTTATTAAAATATTAAAATGATTAAATGTGGTCTCATTGGCTCGAGACCCATTAAATCATAATTCCATGATCACCACGTAGGATAGATGTTTATGTGATTGGAATCTATTTATTTATGATTGCGTGAGCATGCTAAACTGGTTAATGTGCAAAGTCAGACTTACCTCACCCAAAATTGCGCCTTCATGAAATCCTAGTTAGGGAAAATCACTCGCGTTAGGTACCGAAAGGGCGTTGGTAATGACATCAACGTAACCAAGTCCCCGAACTCAAAATCTCTGGTTCCGCAGAATTGATCGATCTATCCCAATCGGTCAATAAGGTTTCCGGTCTACCCTCCAAGAAAGACCGGTGGCGACTCCAAATGCATGCACAAGTTGCACATGCCACCACGACCACACTAAGGTCGAAAGCGATCGACTGTTATCGTCGAATCCCTTTGAAAAATACTCCCGCCGCGATTTGGTATGGGCTTGGGAGGGCCCGCGCCGATCCAAAGCCCGCGATCTGCACCCTTGTGCGGGGGAAGGCCCGCGATCGGTAATCCATTAGCCGCGTCCGCTTTGGGACGGGTCGCGACAGCTGGCGACTCCACTGGGGACTTTGCTCTAGAACATATGATTCTAGACCTCAAGTGGACTTAGGCCGTAATTAAAACGCTGAGTGATTTTTCTAACCCTGCAGGCGCTCTTGAAGGTGAGGTAAGTCCGCTCATGTTAGGTGTTATATGTTTTTGCAGATTGGAGTGATAAGGGGGGGTAGTCTGTGATTAACATTGTCTTATGCAGGTTGGCGTAGGAATGAATGATTGTGTGTATGTTTTATATTGAAGCGGTGATTGTTAAATAAGATGCATGTTTATCGCTTTAGCACGACACCAAAAATACACACAACCACGCCTAAAACCTCGGGCGCCCTCTTTAGGAAAACAATAGAAGGAATTGAAAATGGAATCTCCGTGAGGAAAAACATGGGGTAATCCACTTTTCAATTCCGCTCACTTCGAACTATGGATCGAGTCCCAATGCAACGATAGTTGTGCAATGGAATTGGCTCTTTCTAGAACTCGAGGTGGGAACCTTGACCTTAGGTGCCAAATCCTTGGATTTTTAGAAGTTTTATCCTCACTTGTCTCATATGCATGTCTTTAGATGGTTGGTATATCTAAAACCACCTAAAAAAAAATCGGTGATCCTGGAGTCACATCTCGAAGACTGGAACTGGGGCATCTCCAAGTGTTCGGACCACATTCCTTTGATTGATTTGACATTCTTAGTTCTCTTGTATATGATTAACTTTGCTGAGATCCTCTCTATCTCGTCCCTTAGATTGATTGTATTAGGGATCTATTTGTATTGTATACATCTTGATAAGGCTCATTTCTATCGAAAATGGGGGCAAATTCCCCAAACCCGTGGAGCATAGTGGAATTCGTCCCTTCAGTGCGAAATACATTTGACAGCAGAGCTACTCGTTTGGTGAAAGGACGTATCGTTCCTAATTGATTTTTAATCAGATCTGGGGATAAGTTTTTCTCCATTTTTCTTTATCTCAGGTGATAAAAGAGACAATGCACCCAAAAACTCATGCACAAAACAGACGTCGCCCAGCTGGGGCAAATGAACCGTAGGCGTTGCAAATACCTTCAAGCACGGATGGAGGAATTTGATAGATGTTGTGCATATCAATATGCAACATCAAAACGGAATGCAAATCAAGTGTAAAAGGACGTATCGTTCCAAAATGATTATGTTCTTGATATGGGAATAATGCTTCCTTTCTTTTTCCTCTCAGGTGATAATCAAGAGCAGAGGACGCAGGATGTAATGCTTTCAAATAACAAACATGGAACATCAAATACCTCAAATGGCAACTGTGATCGAGAGAATCACCAAACCGCCACATGACGAATCCCAATAATATCAAGCTGTCTTGAGATAGATTAAATTGATCAAGGACTCTGACAATCGAGATGGATGATCAGAATCTACAAAAATCAATGGGAGTAGGTTCCCCCCATTTGCTTTGAGGAGCCAAACCGGGGGCAAACTCTCATGATCCCCCATGAAAGCGCATCAGACCAGGGTCATCGAATCCAGAGATGACAAACAGCAAAACCATGCCTAACTGGGGCAAGTGAATCATTTGTACGCCGGACGTTTCTCCTTTGGCAAAGTCAATGGACGCAATAACAGAGTCGTCCGCATCAGAATCAAATCCCAAGATGCGAATTTGGGTGAACGGTAACCTTGTATCGTTCCAATTTGATCTCCAAAGATCCCACATGTAACATGAGTTTTTCCTCATTTAGCAGGAAGGCGTTGGCGCCGAAAGCCACAAAAGAAAAGAACTCACTAATTGGGGAGCGAACAAAATTATCGGCCTTGGAAGTCATGCACTCCAAGAAATGGTCTTTGATTATAAGATCGAGTGGAGGGTAAAAAGTATCGCTTCCACACATCATGCTTTGACATGCATTCCGATAACAATTTCCTTTTTCCTTAAATAAAAGGAACTTTGAAGAATGGCGCTGGAATGCGCCCAAAAACACAAATGGATCTCCTCTGGGGCAAATCCTCGAGAATGATTCATCGCCAACCAAACGGAGGGATCGTGGCCACAATATAGTTGCCAATTTCTGCAAGCCGCGCGTTTGTGTTCAAATGAAAACGCCAAGCAAGAACAAGGCGGTATCGTTCCAATTTGTCTTGAATTTTGGAACGCGAACTAACACTTATTGTTTGTTTTTTACAGGGACTCGCCATCAAGGCAAAACGGGTTTTCACATCCTATGTATTACCCGTTGGAATACATGACCAAGGGTAAATTGTATCGTTCTAATTTTTTGAAAAATTCGTGAACGTACAATAACATGTTTCTTCCGCATTTTCAGGGATCTCCAGCCGCGGGGGACAGGTAAGTATCCCTTTCCCCAATCCATTGAAGATGTTAAATAAAAAACAGAGAGAAAAAGAAGAGCTTTCAGAATCTAATGTCTAGAAAAGGCATAGAATTCAAATTTCATTGGCATTCATGTTTTGAAACAGGAGTTTGTCTGAACATGAATGAAACATGCATGTGCATCATAAAGCCCCATTGGGAGGAAATTTTTCGGAGAAAATAGAAAGAGATTTTTCCAATCAAAAGTTGTTCAAAACTTTCAAAAGGACGTTTTCTCAAAAGACGAGAGGCAAAGCCTAATCCAAACACGTCCTATACACACTTGAGAGAGAAGTGGAGCGGATCAGATAGCAAAATCTGGACCTACGGAAGTAGGGATTATTCGCAGCAATTACATAGATTGGGATGACGGAGGCATTCGTTTCATATCCCCAAACACTACAGGTGACCATTGACAACCCCTTTAAACGGCGGTTTTCATTCTCAACCCTGTCAAGAACCACCCTACATCGGGGCAAAATGGAGGTGAGTCCAGCATCATCAGGAGAAAATGGTTAGAAATTTTCCTGCTCGGACTAACATCAATCTTTGTGTGTTGTTTATATGGTAATCCAAGTGCCATAGGAGGACGAGAAGCATTCATTTCTCTATCCCACACACTGAATCCTTTGCACAGCCAACTTGAGCCTGCAAATTCATTTCATGAACCCATTGGTGATCATTCCAAGACGGATGCAGCACCACCTCAAAATGGAGGAGTTCAAGACTCAGGGATTACGAAGAGGATTCCGGGGCTGATATTTAAGGCGTGTTTAGACTTTCAGACATACGTCTGACATGATCCCATCGAGGATGAGAAGAACCGGGATTTCAAAGAAAAAATAATAATCCCTAGCATCAAGAAAAAGCAAAGTGCCTGGTAAGAGCAAGGCCGATGCTCATGTAAGTTCTTTGATTGATCCACAATGAAGCCTGAATGGGAAAAGAGGAAATCCCTGAAGGAACCAAATAAAAAAAATCTGCTCCCCAAATGCTGCCAAGCACAGAACAAAGAAATGGAGAGAGTCGGTCTCGGAATGCAACAAGAGACGCTCTCTAAAGAGCTGGTGCACACCTCAAAATCGGTTGTACACCTCAAAAACTAAAGATGCAGAAAGGAAAGGACAGGTGGTAAATCAGCAATGATCACCAATGTCAAACCCGTCATGAATTCTGGGCCAAAAACAAGCCTTTTTCGGTCCCCAATCCTACCGACATCATAACCCTGAAACAGTCTTCTCTGACTAAGACACTTGGGTTAACATATAGCTTAGCTCGAAGAAGTACGAGCAAGACTATTTCTTTCTCATTTTGCAGGGTTCTTGACTTGTAAACCCGGAGCATATGGCGAAAACTTTCATTCAATGGCCTTGACTCCAAAGCGGGTCCCCCTTGAAAACCAATATCCAAGCTCAACATTACGGTCCCGTGGAAGACCTCCCGACCGATCAAAATGTATGCGCTGCGAATGAGCCTAAAACCTAGGCACAGGTTAGTAGGGAATTGAGTGCATCCCCTATAAAGACCACTATCTCAAAACAGGTGAAAAGACCTCCTCGTCGAAAAATATTCCAATAGATGTTTTGAACAAACTCTTTTTGGAAATTTCAAATTGTTTGATCCAGATTTGCCGCACAAGGAATTTGTGATCACATCTGTGTGTTACAAGAATGCTTTGGATAACCTCCAGCATCAAAATGCACATTTCACAATTAAAACTTAAGTCATACGGTTTTTGTCAAAATGGACAGCCGTGGTCTTCCCAAAGATTATTAACATTTTCTCGGTGAAGAAAAATCTTTCAGGTTTGAACTTTCTGCAGGATACCTAGAGAACCCAGCTCCCAGAATGTCGCCTCAACAGACCCAAGTCCTAGCATGACGTGGAGAACCCTCGTCCTAGGACCCATTTTCAAAAATATCAAACAGTCCTAGCATGACGTGGAGAACCCTCGTCCTAGGACCCCTTTTCAAAAATCAAGCAGTCTCATCGGACGTGGAGAACCCTCGTCATGAGCCCCCATTTTCAAAATTTAAGCAGTCTCATCGGACGTGGAGAACCCTCGTCATGAGACCCCTTTTTCAAAAATCAAGCAGTCTCATCGGACGTGGAGAACCCTCGTCATGAGACCCATTCTCAAAATTGAGGCAGTCTCATCGGACGTGGAGAACCCTCGTCATGAGACCCCTTTTCAAAGCAAAACAAAGGTAGATACCGCCTGAAGGGTCAAACCAAGGTAGATACCGCCTGAAGGGTCAACTCAAGGTAGAAACCGCCTGAAGGGTCAAAACAAAGGTAGAAACCGCCTGAAGGGTCAAAACAAAGGTAGATACCGCCTGAAGGGTCAGCTCATGGTAGATACCGCCTGAAGGGTCAACCCATGGTAGAAACCGCCTGAAGGGTCAAATCAAAGGTAGATACCGCCTGAAGGGTCAACTCATGGTAGAAACCGCCTGAAGGGTCAAATCAAAGGTAGATACCGCCTGAAGGGCCAAATCAATGGTAGATACCGCCTGAAGGGTCAACCCATGGTAGAAACCGCCTGAAGGGTCAAATCAAAGGTAGATACCGCCTGAAGGGTCAACTCATGGTAGAAACCGCCTGAAGGGTCAAATCAAAGGTAGAAACCGCCTGAAAGGTCAATTCAAGGTAGATACCGCCTGAAGGGTCAACTCAAGGTAGATACCGCCTGAAGGGTCAGCTCATGGTAGATACCGCCTGAAGGGTCAACTCATGGTAGAAACCGCCTGAAGGGTCAAATCAAAGGTAGATACCGCCTGAAGGGTCAACTCATGGTAGAAACCGCCATAAGGGTCAACTCATTGGTAAATACCGCCATAAGGATCAACCCAATGGTCCGATCCCCCATATGGATCAAAACTTTGACTAATTCCAAATGTTGAAGAAGTTCTTTTCCTAGGTAAGCCTTACTGTAGGCGAACCGCTTATGGTCTAATCCACCATACGGATCAAAATCCTTGGCAAAATCCCAAAGTGTGGGATGCGCCTTCCTTAGATTCCTACCAGTTAGGAATCCCATAATGGTATGACCTACCATACAGGTCAGAGCGTAATCTCCCTAGGATATTCTAAATGACGAGTCCTAGGCATCTTCTGGAAAGTCGTCGCAACCGGCAGCATCCGACAGGTGAGCTTCAGGTAAGCCTCTCTCACTCCGGCCCATGTTCAAATGGTTAGAGCAATCTAGGGATTAATTTGAATTTTTATCATGAGCCTTAAAGATTCAATGTCGTAGCATTTCTTCTCTCATTTTCCCAGTCGAGTCGGTTAGGAATCAGGTGCCACCTTATCTTTGAGAGAAACCTCTGACGAGATTCCTCTCAAAGAGGGGCAGCTGTTGACACCCGATTTTTGACAATGTATTATTGTGATTTTTATTCTTTAAAATTAATTAAAAATATCAAAAAAGGTCATAAAATCACAAAATCAACTTTGGAAGCCTTGGTTTAGCCTTAGGAACCAATTTTGAACAAAAAATATGTTTCAGTATTTTTAATATTTTTCGAGTTTATTTAATTATAAAATACCCAAAAAATCAGAAAAATACCATTCGTGGTCAGAAAAATACCCAAAAATATTCGATAATTTTGTTTTAATTTCCTCTTCAAGTGTTTCACTTTAAATCTCAAAAATTCGGCTCGGGTCACTATGTTTCTTCACAAACATAAACCCGAACCGAGCCTAAAAAAAAAAAATCCTTTTCGAGTCTTTTAGTTTTCAATTCTCACTTTTTATAAGCTATGACATTGGATTCTAAAGTCTTAAAGTGCAATTAGGTCAATTTGCCCTCCAATTTAATCAATTTTTACCAAAAGGGCTTAATTGCACATTTTTCTTTCAATTAGTCCCCGGTTTCACGGATGTATACGTATGCTCTACGTATTTATATGTCATACGTATTTATACGTTATGCGTATTTGTACTGTTTGGTAACCTCTTTAACTCTTGTAATAATAATAATGGTTATTATTTTTAACACCTTTGTTAGTGCCTTTTTTTTAGCATTTTTGTATTGTGAGTGCTATTGCTAGTGCTATTTTTAAATAGCATTTTTGTATTATAAATTGTGAGTGCTATTGTTAGTGCTATTTTTAAATGACATTTATTTATCATAAATTGTGAGTGCTATTGTTAGTGCTATTTTTAAATGACATTTATTTATCATAAATTGTGAGTGCTATTATTAGATAGAATTTATAATTGTTAGTGCTATTTTTAAATAGCATTTTTGTATTATAAATTGTGAGTGCTATTGTTAGTGCTATTTTTAAATATCATTTTTGTATTATAAATTGTGAGTGCTATTGTTAGTGCTATTTTTAAATGTCATTTATTTGTGAGTGCTATTTTTAGATAGAATTTATAATTGTTAGTGCTATTTTTAAATACAATTTATTGGAAGGTATTTTTGGCTATAAAAGGATGGCAAGAGTTTTGAGGTTGAAGGAGAGAGACATTTTGTAGAGTGTGCAAATTTTTGAGAGCTTAGAGAGAAGAACACAAACACTCTCTATATTCTCATAATCTTGAGTGAGCAAAATATACTAAGTTCGGAATATTGATTCCGCATATTGCTAGCATAATTGTTGTGGAGTTATTAGTCGTCTCCCCGTTCGTCAATTGGTGGTGCGTCCGAACTAGATGCCTAACACTTGTGGAGGCTGAGATCGAAGAACATCGAACCGACACCTCCGTTCAAGCACGCTACGAGAGGTAATCCATTTACTCCCTTTGAGGCTTTGTGATTTTTTTCGATTGAAATGCACGAAGTACGCCTCTGGAGATATATGTATGGGTTGTTATTTATTTCCGCTACGTGTTACGTGGATCCCAACAGTGGTATCAGAGCCGATCCTTAGGTGTTTTCGTGCATTTAATTGATTTTTTGCAATTTTTGCAATACTATGGCCAATATGTATTAATGAATTGTTCGTCTTACATGGCTAATGGAGGTTGATTATTTTATATGATAAATTAATCAACATAGCAAAAATTGAGACTAAATCAATTTTGAATCGAAAATTTATGGCTATCTTATTTTACGTAAAAATTCTGAATATGATTCAACGTAGAATTTTTATTGTGCCTTCCTAAGTTTTAAATTGTGAATTTATTACTTACGTGGAAGGGTGGTGATCATGGAAAAATCCCTAATCAATGTGATTGATGTATGTATGAATGTATGGTGATTATTTATATATTTGGGGTTGTAATTATTAAATGGAGGCTGCGTACTCCTTTTATTTTTCATGTAATCTTTATTTTTAGCATAGTCAATTGTTGATGTAAATGCTACGAGGATTACGGGGAGGAGCCTTTTAAGTCGGCGAGCTCTTTGGGGCCCGATTCTTGAAGAGTTCAAGAAACCAAGAAGAAGCGAAGAGCGGCTCTCCGTTATTAAAATATTAAAATGATTAAATGTGGTCTCATTGGCTCGAGACCCATTAAATCATAATTCCATGATCACCACGTAGGATAGATGTTTATGTGATTGGAATCTATTTATTTATGATTGCGTGAGCATGCTAAACTGGTTAATGTGCAAAGTCAGACTTACCTCACCCAAAATTGCGCCTTCATGAAATCCTAGTTAGGGAAAATCACTCGCGTTAGGTACCGAAAGGGCGTTGGTAATGACATCAACGTAACCAAGTCCCCGAACTCAAAATCCCTGGTTCCGCAGAATTGATCGATCTATCCCAATCGGTCAATAAGGTTTCCGGTCTACCCTCCAAGAAAGACCGGTGGCGACTCCAAATGCATGCACAAGTTGCACATGCCACCACGACCACACTAAGGTCGAAAGCGATCGACTGTTATCGTCGAATCCCTTTGAAAAATACTCCCGCCGCGATTTGGTATGGGCTTGGGAGGGCCCGCGCCGATCCAAAGCCCGCGATCTGCACCCTTGTGCGGGGGAAGGCCCGCGATCGGTAATCCATTAGCCGCGTCCGCTTTGGGACGGGTCGCGACAGACTCCTTTAAGAATTTTTTTTTTTTCATCCAAGTTTCACTGGGGATCAAGCAAACAGCTTTCATGAGCATCGGCCTTGCTTTTACCAGGCACTTTGCTTTTTCTCGATGCCGTGGATTTTTCTCATTCATTTTTGAAATCCCACTTTTTCTCATCTTCATAGGATCGCGTTAGACCTATGATCAAAGGTCTAACAAGGTTAAACATTAACTTAGGAATTCTTTTGCAAACCCTAAGTCTTGAACTTCTTCGTTTCTGAAGTGATGCTGCATCCGTCTTGGAATGTGCAATGATCACCAACGGGTTTATGAAATGATTCTGCAGGCTCAACTTGGCTATGCAAAGGATTCGGTGTGTGGGATAGAGAAATGAATGCTTCTCATCATCCTATGGCACTTGGATTACCATATAAACAACACACAAAGATTAATGTTAGTCCGAGCAAGAAAATTTCTAACCATTTTCTCCTGATGCTGCTGGACTCACCTCCATTTTGCCCCGATGTGGGGTGGTTCTTGACAGGGTTAAGAATGAAAACCGCCGTTCAAAGGGGTTATCAACGGTCACCTGTAGTGTTTGGGGGATATGAAACGAATGCCTCCGTCGTCCCAACCCATGTAATCGCTGCGAATGGTCCCTACTTCCGTAGGTCCAGATTCTGCTGTCTTATCCGCTCCATTTCTCTCTTAAGTGTGTATAGGACGTGTTTGGACTAGGCTTTGCCTCTCATCTTTTGAGAAAACGTCCTTTTGAAAGTTTTGAACAACTTTTGATTGGAAAAATCTCTTTCGTTTTCTCCAAAAATTTTACCCGTCAATGGGATTTTATGATGCCCAATGCATGTTCAGATAACCTCATGTTTCAAAACATGAATGCCAATGAAGTTAGAATCCTATGTCTTTTCTAGACATCAGATTCTAAAAGCTTTTCTTTTCTTCTCTATTTTTTATTCAACATTTTCAATGGATTGGGGAAAGGGATACTTACCTGTCCCCCGCGGCTGGAGATCCCTGAAAATGCGGAAGAAACATGTTATTGTTCGTTCATGAATTTTTCAAAAAATTAGAACGATACATCTTACCCTCGGTCGTGTGCCCCTGCGAGTGCACACAGGTTGTCAAAATTTGTCCTCCTTGATGGTGAGTCCCTATCAAGGATAAATAGCAAGTGTTAACTCATATTCCCAAATTGAAGACAAATTGGGACAATACAACTTTACTCTTGGTTCTCATCCCGTTCTGACGTCGCGTATTGATATGAACCACGTCTATCAAATCCGCTTATCCATGCTTGGAATATTTGCAATATCAATGGTTCAGCTGCCCCCGGTTGGGCAACGTCTGTTTTGTTATTTGAACAGATGGCTCCTTGGGTGATTTATCCACGTTTAACACCTGAGAAGGGAAAGAAATGAGACATTACTTTGGTATTCGGTTGAAGATCGTTTAGGAACGATACATCGTTTTACCAAATGGGAGGCTTCGTGACCAAACGTATTTCGTGCTGAATGGGGGTAGATCCCATTATGCTCCGCGGGTGATAGTCATCGTTCATGGAATTTGCTCCACGGATTAAGTGATTAATCCATGGCCCTTGGCTCGAAGACGTTCAAAGGGTAATGTTGACACTCAGAGCGGTTAGTTTTCAGCGTTAATTACAATGTTCCCGCGGGAACTTTACAACGAAATCCGTAACACATTCATTCGATGTATTCACCTCTCACTCTCCTGAGCCTTCTAATGATTTAGCACACGAGCTTCGAACCAGATGTCCGGTCGCCGGTACCGGTCACGACTGCGAAGATGCACTTGTTCCAAAATGCTTGACCCATAGGCTGAGTTGCTCATTCAGGAGATCGTCCGACCGCTCGAGTCGTCCAAGTTGAGCATCCTTAATTGCTGGTGACGGACTTCTCCCATTTTCGGCATGAACAACCTGGTTTCTCGGTTTATGCGTGATCCACACGCCGAGTTGCTCACTGAGGGACTCGCTTGAAATTTCAAGCCATTGACGCCCAAGTCGGGCATCCTCAACCTTTGGCGATGGGTTCCTCACACTACTTTCGACATGAACAACCTCACTTCTCGAGTTGGTATTTTCATCGTTGTCCAGTAGGTTTGTACCCGATGCTGGATTCGCCGTAGGAATAACACTAACGATCGGTTGGTGCTCAAATTGGGGAGTCCATACCTGCTGAAATTGTTGTACATACTCTTGGGGAGTACCAGGGTAACTCAGGGGGGAATTCAGCCGATCGAACCAAGAATAGATGTTTTCAAGGAGATCGTCTGAACCATCGAGCGACTGACACTCAGGTTGAGTATTGTCGACTACTGGAGAAGGAATCTTTTTGCCATTTTCGTCATGGACCACCTGATTCTTCGAGCCGGAATCTCCGTAATCGTCTCGCAAGATTGTATGTGCATCTCCTGCCAGTGTTAGATCCGCTGTAGGACTAGTATTAACGGCCAGTCGGTGCTCAGACTGGGGAGTCCCGATTTGCTGAAATTGCGGTACATACTCCTGAGGAGTACTGGGATAACCCATGGGAGTACTCTGATTGATGCCTGAACAATCGACCGTGTAATTGTCAGTCCCATCGGTGTTAAGAGGTGATTGGATGCTTCCTGCTTCATGAGGATTGCGATCACAGCCATGCTCATCGTTTAAACTTGAACTGCCTCTCTCTTGGTCTAGCGCCACTCGTCCATCTCTCAGTAGTCTTTTGTAGCACCAAAGGTGGTTCCTGACTTTATTTCTATCCAATTCCGGCATGTTCATGATCTTGAGTATGCGCGATGGGCGAGCCAAACTGATCCCTAACTGTTGAACTGCATCAACAAATTTGCTATGAAGCTCCGAGGTCCAATAAAACCTTGTTTTCTTGCTAGCCGAAGTAGGGTTGGCAACTCGGCGGCTACTCTTCGTGGAATCTGGTCGTGTTGAACCGCCTCTATCTTGGTCTAGCGACGCTCGTCCATCTCTCAGTAGTTTCTTGTAGCGCCAAAGGTGATTCTTGACCATATTTTTAGTCAGTCCCGGCACGTTCATGATTTCGAGTATGCGCAATGGGCAAGCAAAACTGATCCCCAACTGTTGAACTGCATCAACAAATTTGCTATGAAACTCCGGGGTCCAACGAAATCTTATTTTCTTGCTAGCCGAAGTGGTGTCAGCAACTTGGCGGTTACTCTTCTCGGAATCTGGTCGTGTTGGAGGTTGCTCTGGAGGGGATTTAGTGGTCTCAGATCGGCTGGTCATGATGGTGAGTTCATCATCGAGCGGACCCGACTTGTCATGACGCATGTTCCCTTCCACAATGGGCGTCGACTTTGACCTTATAGCACTAGTTTCCTCTTGTAGATCCTCGGCGGTACCCGCCTGTTCCGAAAGATGTTGCGAAGGGCATTGCAACAAATGAGCATTATAAACCCCCAGATCTGGCTCTTCAGTGAATACTCCGTCCGTGGGAACAGGGTTACCGCACTCCAGGCAAATAGCGATGCTTAGAGCTTTTTTGTACTGAGTGTTTTTTATTCGAAGCTTTTCATTTTCCTCCCTTACAACCGCTAACTCGTGCCGATCGCGTTGCTGCTTCAGCCGGGTTCGTTTGTTTTCAAACCAGCACTTGACCTTCCGAGGCTCCCACCCTATCTCCTGGCCCATTTTGATTTTCTGTTCCATGTCCGGATAGGGGTATTCCCTGAAAAACAATTCGAGTTTATGGACTTGACCTGAAGTGTTGCGTTTGAGATATTCCCCTTTCTGACGCTGATAACCGTCGCGGGTACTGTTCTCGTTAACCAAGCCGCGGGTTTCATCATTAGAAGGATCGGTCTCCATGGCCCTCGTGTCAGGTTCGGTCCTGAGATCTTCAAACTCTTCCAGCAGCTCAAGCTCGGAGACCTCCAAGTCTGGCGCTTCCAGTAAATGACAGAATCCCTTGAACATTTTGACCGGGATATCACTGTTTGATTTTCCGTTAACTCAGCTTTCTTTGTTCCTCCTTGGATCTTCACTTTCTCTGCAAATTCTGAGAGGTTAAAGGAGCCGGATCACCGTTCTTCGATCAAAGGTGATGGCTACCCGACGAGCGCTCTTCTCAATGTTTCGAGATTCCCACTTCGTCCTTTTGTGATGGCTACTTGACGAGCGTTTTTCTCAAGGCTTCGTAATTCCCACTTTGTCCTTTTTTGCTCTTTTCTACGTGAACGGAGCCTGAAGATCTCTTGCGTTGATTTCGCTTTGTCGAGCACTACGCTTGTCCCCCTGGCCCAGTCTCTAGAGTAACAAGCCTGCCCACCTTTCGGCGCCATTATGTTTCGTAAAACCCGAGATCACAGGACGGTGGTGGATTCGTGACTCATCGGGGATGCATTAACGAAACCCGCTTGGCTCTACTGCACATAAAATATTATTACTACTTCTCCCTGTACTCGAGCATTTATAAGGTGATAGATTGATGTCAAGAAGATTAACACTTTAGCCTTATCAGACTCAGCCTCTCAAACACTCTTCACATTCTCACTCTCTTCCCCGTCATTCCATCGCATATGGATTCCTCCTCTATGCCTGTTGCCTTACCTGAAGCTTCGACCCAATGGGAGAGATTTTACCACCTCTTGGGTAGGGGTTATGGCTACATAAACAATCATCCTGAAGCTGAGGTTGAAGTTCGTACTCTGATTCCGGCCCTGGATACTGCGTGTATTGAAGGTACGAAACTGCAAAGGGAGTTTGTGATCTTCCCAACTCTCTTTAACAATTTCATGCAGGCTTACGAAGTTGCTAGCCGGGAGGTCACTTTGGCTGGTATCGTGCGAGCCCGTTATCAGGACCGAACTGAGTCCCTGATGTTGGCCATGCTGACGGCCGATAACCATAAAAGGGCTGTTGAATACGCCCACGCCCAGGTTTCGATGCTGGTCCGTGAGAGGGACAACTTGGTGGAGCGTCTGGCTCTTTTTGACACCGCCTTTGAGCAAGACCAGCACAACTTCGTGCTGAGGTTCCAGTGTGCCTGGTTGGAGGAAAGGCTTGAAGACCTGAGCATGGATATAGCTCGCGGGAGGGTGCTGGCTCATGACTTAGAGCTTGAGTTCGAGTACTATGACACCAAGGTGAACGAACTTAAGGAGAAATGTCGTCTCCTTTTCTTCAAGCTTGTAGACCTCGATTCCCGGAGTGTGGGTTGTAAGCAAGGCATGGATAGCATGGAGAGTCAGTTAAGCTTTTTTGTGATGCTTGTCAGAACTCATTTTGGGTTTACTGCTCCCCCTCAGTGATCCACTTGTAAACTTTCCTGCTGAATGAAATAAATGCGAGTTTGTTTATATATGCTCTTTCATTCTGCATTGTTGACTAGCCAAGAAAGGTTTTTGCTTTCGGATCTACGCGACTCCTTTTTCGCCTGTGTCAACAGATTGACTACGCATCATTCTCACAGCCCGACGCTTTATATTTGATTGACCTGAATGCCTCGTGAGAAATAGATTTGTAGTTGCTCGAAACTTAAAGATTGCCCCTGATTTTGCGGTCATTGCGTTTGGGGCCGCTAGTAATCTTTCACTTTCGAGCTCGATCACATTCTGCTAGTAACTCATGCTATCAATTCTGCCTTCACGCGTCGGGGCTGATTTTACCTTGAACTTAATAACAAGGAATTACCGTATACACACGAGATGACGTTTGCGAAAAACATTATGCAGAATCAACTCTAGCTATTGAAGAAACAAACGCATGCACCGATGAGAACTTTACAATAGGAGATACATCCTTCTCGCGTACATCCCCTTCTTTCTTGGGGCATGTCCAATGACTAACCAGTCTGGCCTCAGCTTAGGTGTGCCATTACCAAGTGCAGATCATGGTTGCCAACCTTTAATAGCTTCCAACTGATCGAACCAGGTATCAAGTCCTTCATCGA
Source organism: Rhodomyrtus psidioides (assembly GCA_021437785.1). Lineage (NCBI taxonomy): Eukaryota > Viridiplantae > Streptophyta > Magnoliopsida > Myrtales > Myrtaceae > Rhodomyrtus > Rhodomyrtus psidioides. The sequence continues at coordinate 2,191,915 of JAILYB010000040.1, read as the reverse complement.
AGAAATCACCCGACCCCTCGAACGATTGATGTGTAGGTTGAGCTGCATCGCCCGACGGGTTCTTCGAACTGGAACCTCCATCTTTGTCTGGGATTATAAGAGGAGATTTGATCGATTGACTACCACAAGCATCTCCCACTTGGGGATTAGGGAAATAAGAGTGCTCCAAGCTTTCTCCCATTAGATCATCTGAAGCCATATGCTCTGATTGGGCAAACCCTTGAGCACTGGGCGTGGTGGGCTGATCTGCGACAGGATGAACACTGACTAGCTGCTGCTCGGACGGAGGAGTGCTTACTCGTTGCACTTGTGATGCGTGTTCTTGAGGAATATTGAAATGACTCGCGAGGATATCCTGATCAAATCCCCAATAGTCGTCCAGATTCGACCGGGCCTCATTTGTCATAAGGGTGCTGGGTTCGCAGCCGAGTCTATTGCTCGGATTCAGTTCTGCATAACGCTGTCCTAACGCCCTTCTGTAGCAACCAAGGTGATTCGCGACTAATTGCTTGGTAAGTCCCGGTACGTTCATGACCCTAAGTATGCTTGTCGGACCTATGAAGTCGAGTCCTATCTGTCGAACTGCGTCCAAGAACTTGAGATGAAGCTCCGGGGGCCAAGTGAATTTCTTCTTCTCGTCGTCCAGAGTGGCGTAGATAGCCTGCCGACTAACCTCTAACTCCTCTTGAACCGTATCTGATCTTACCGGAAGCTGTTGTGGAGGAGATTCATGGGCTTCGATGAGGTGACTCCGATCATAACGACACGTATCTTCTTCCTCCGAAGACACTGGTATAATTTCTGTAGGATCGATCTGCTCATGCGCGCCATTAGCAGGATCTGATTGTACCGGAGATGGCTCAAGGGAGCAGGGGGATAAATGAGCACCTTCCATCTTCGTAGAAGGCTTACTGGGGAACAATTTACTGAGGGTGGTAGGGCCACCGCAGTCAGGGCAGGTAATAGTACTGAGAATTTTCTCATACCACATGTTTTCCATTTGAAGGTTTTGGTTCTGCTCTTTTAGGGCCGTGATCTCCTTACGCCTGTGTTGGACACCTAGTCTGAAACGTCTATTCTGAAACCAAAAATGGATTCTCATAGGATTCATTCCCAGCTTCTGGCCCAATTCAATCTTTTGTTCCTCGTTTGGGCAAGGGCATTCATCGAAGAAAGCTTCAAGCTCCTGGATTTCTTTCCGAGCGTAGCGCTGGCGACTTTTTCTTTTCCGGGGTTGAGCGTCGTGGCCACTGCCGTCGTCACCACTGCGATCTTGATGTTCGTCACCGGCGATGTTGAGTTCCATGGCTTCGATGTCGAATCTGATTCTAGAGAATTTGAGGTCTTTCAACGAACTCGTCACTCGGGGTTCTCTGTTCTCTTTTGTATACTCGCTCTTTCGATTTGTTGCCTCCTTTTCCTCGAAAGCTAGGTCTGTTCAGCGTTCTGTTTTTGAAACGACGGAACTGTTTACCTCCTGCTCAGCTTTCCGACACGAAGGGGTAACCAAATCCTTCCGCGGCTTCTTCGATAGTAGCGCTCGCCTTTCACTTTTCCTCGATAGTCATGCCTGTTCAGCACTGTCTTCTCTTTTTAAGTGGCAGAGCTGTTCACTCGCCGCCCAGCTTTATGCGTGATGGAACAACACAATCCTTTCGCGGCTTCTTCGATAGTTGCGCTCGCCTTTCACTTTTCCTCAATAGTCATGCATGTTCAGCATTGTCTTCTCTTTTTAAGTGGCAGAGCTGTTCACTCGCCGCCTAGCTTCATGCGTGATGGAACAACACAATCCTTTCGCGGCTTCTTCGATAGTTGCGCTCGCCTTTCACTTTTCCTCAATAGTCATGCCTGTTCAGCACTGTCTTCTCTTTTTAAGTGGCAGAGCTGTTCACTCGCCGCCCAGCTTCATGCGTGATGGAACAACACAATCCTTTCGCGGCTTCTTCGATAGTTGCGCTCGCCTCCCTCCCAGCTTTAATAATGGCGAGACCAAATTTGTCAGGCCTGAAATTGCGGATCAGGACATGTCTGATGATTCACGGGAGGAGCAGCCCTCGCTTTACATTAATTAACCCGGCTCCACAAGCATTATTGCTGCAACTTTTCTCCACTCTCGAGACGCTATAAAATGCGGAGTTGGTGTTTGGGAGATTAACGCTCTCATATAATTTGCTTCCATCCTCTAATCGCTCCACTACACACATCTCCGTCGAAAATGGCTTCTTCCCAAGTTCACACTTTCTCAGCCGAAGCTTTGACTCGATGGAAAGAGTTCTATAACCTCTTGGGTCGAGGCTACGCTCACATAGCCGATCATCCCGAAACCGAGGATGAGATCAGAGTCATGTTCGGGGACCTGGACATCACCTCCCTCGAGGGTACCGCGTTGGGGAGGGAATACAATATTTTTCCAACGCTCTTTACGAACTCCTTGGAGGTCTACCGCGCTGCTCATCGGGGAGTTACCGTGGCTCGTGTCTTGCGAGCCCGTTATGAGGATCAGTCCGACCGCCTAGCGTTGGCTGACTACCTGGCCGATAGTCACAAAAAGGCTGTTGAGTTCGCCAAAGAGCGGGTTTCGACATTGCTACGCGAGAGGAGGAATCTGGTGGAGGACTTAGCTCTATCTCTGGCTACCTATGAGCGCGATCGACGTAATGCCCTGCTAAGGAATCGGAGCGAGTGGCTGGAAGAAAGGCTCAACGGCATAAACGAGGATATAACTCGTGAGAATGGACTTGTTCGGGACTTGGAAGCAGTCGCCGAAGATCACGAGACTCAGGTTGTTGCAGTCAATGATGAACGCAAACGCCTCCACCTCAGGCTTGCGGACCATGATACGCGGAGTGGTGCGTATAAACAAAGCATCCATAACCTGGAGGGCCAGCTGGGCTCCTTTGTGTCGTTGATTAGGGCTCACTTCTGCTTTACTTTTCCACCCCAATGAATTGTATGATCTGGTTTGGGCAAGAATGAATGAAAGCCCCTGTGTTTGTTTTAGCTTTTATATGATCCATTTCTTCGAGCATCCGGACATCTTAGACTTGGATGAGCCGATCCATAATAAGTCGAGTAGATGTGTTCTGATTTTCTAACTCACTCATGGTCAGATGAAAGAATAGCCTCAGACTTATCCAAGAAAAGATTTCTTTATGCTACTTGTTTTTCACCTGCAAATGAAAAGACCGAGTCAAAAGGAATAATCTGAAAAAGAAAGCATAGACCCCTTTCAATCTTATGCTTGCTCGTAATTAATAATGACAAGAACTTTTACAAGGGTTTTAATCTTGTGCGAAAAGTTTTTATCAATATTCCTCGAAAGAAAGCATACTATTGAAAGGAATGTAATTCACGATAATTGCTTTTGACCAATATTCAGAAGAGCGAATTAGTCAAAAATGCAAGGCATAACGACGTGTTTTTAAATTTAATTGAAGATACGGCATCCAAATCAAGGCCGTTTTGTTAAGAACGAGAGCAATTTGGACATCTATCTCGTCATTAAATTCGAAATAACGTCAATACTCTTGATCAATTATCGTGGATTACTTAGTGACGTATGACATGCATGGACCAATTCAAGTGTATAATTCCTTCTAGCGAAATTGGGGTTGGATTACCCTGTACGACCAAAAAGGTCGTGTAAGATTTTCAACTTTAGTTTCCTCTAAAGGAATTATAAACTTGACTTGGGAGTATTCGGATGATTAGAGAAAATGCCACTATCACATTCCCATGACCCGTCAAAAGAAATACAACCAAGCTCCGTCTGAATGTATACACCAATAGATCCCTAATACAATCACTCTAAGGGGTGAGATAGAGAAAACTTCGATAAAAATAAACCCTATACAAGAGGATTAGTAATGGAAAATAAAACAAAGGAATGTGATCCTAACGTTCAAGGATGCCCCAAGCTCGATCTGTGACTTCCGGATCACTTGCCCCAACTCGTCATCTTCATTGGACGATATCTCAATAATGTCCATAGTAGGCTCCTTTGTTGCTCACTCGGTGTTCGCCATGGGATATCATCCTCCTCGTCTTCTATCAAGGACGTTTGGGAAAAACACACATATCTATCCTTGAAATGGCATTTAATCTAATCACCAGAATGCAATGAATGAAATGCCTATATTTATATGAACTGTAATAGATTTGAGGGATAGAGAGTCTTACCAACCAAACTCGTCGACTTATGTGCGGTTTTAGGTGTACCAACCGCCCAAAGACATGCGCATGAGACAAGTGATGGTAAACTTCTAAAAATCAGAGGGTTTGGCACCTAAGGTTAAGGTTCCCACCTCGAGTTCTAGAAGGAGCCGATTCCATTGCACAGCTATCGTTGCATTGGGACTCGATCTATAGTTCGAAGCGAGCGGAATTGAAAAGTGGATTACCCCGTGTTTTACCTCACGGAGATTCCATTTTCAATTCCTTCTATTGTGTTCCTAAAGGCGGCGCCTGGGGTTTTAGGCGCGGTTGTGTGTGTCCATGTGTCGTGATCATCACAATGCAAGTCATGCACAACAGTTTATCAATCAGCACTTCAAATCATCCACACAACATACATTCCTACGCCCAACCTGCATAAAACAAAGTTAATCACAGACTACCCTCCTTATTACTCCAATCTGCAAAAACATATAACACCTATCATAAGCGGACTTACCTCACCTTTGAAAGCGCCTGCATGGTTAGAAAAATCACTCAGCGTTTTAATTACGGCCTAAGTCCACTTGAGGTCTAGAACCATAGGTTCTAGAACAAAGGTTCCCCAGCGGAGTCGCCAGCTGTCGCGACCCGTCCGAAAGAGGACGCGGCTAATGGATTACCGATCGCGGGTCTTGGATCGGCGCGGGCCCTCCCAGGCCCATACCAAATCGCGGCTGGAGTATTTTTCAAAGAATTCGACGATAAGAGTAGATCGCTTTCGACCTTCAGTGTGGTCGTGGTGGCATGTGCAACTTGTGCATGCATTTGGAGTCGCCACCCGGTCTTTCTTGGAGGGTAGACCGGAAACCTTACTGATCGATTGGGAGAGGTCGATCAGTTCTGCGGAACCAGAGATTCTGGGTTCGGGGACTTGGTTACGTTGGTGTAATTACCAACGCCCTTTCGGTACCTAACGCGAGTGATTTTCCTAGCTAAGAGTTCATGCAGACGCTATTTTGGGTGTGGTAGGTTTGATTCAGGGTTTCACACAGATCGGAAGACTATTCCTATCAGCCACAACCAATTTTAATGAAAGCGCAATCAAGTGCATAAATAAATCACATCGATGCACATCAATTCAAGTCAATGGCTTCCTAGTATAGCCATAAGGGCTTAGGGAATGTGTGATTTTAGACCAGGGTAAAATGGGAAGATTTGGAGGCGATTTAGCCCGAAGGGCAAAATCGTCAATTTTTTGAAGATTTGGTTACCGAATTACCCAAAATATTCCATGGCCAGTTGATTGTGGCCATTTCCCATTTTTGAGAATTTTTTGGAATTTCTTGATTTTTCTTCAATTTTCTGAATTTTTTGAGTTTTTTATGATTTTCTATTTTTTATTGATTTTTGAATTTATTATTATTATTATTATTATTATTATTATTTTAAAAGAAAATATTTTTTTTTGTTATTTAATTATTACTTAACTAAAACGATCGGATCCGGATGGGACTCTTGGGCCCGAGCCTGGATCAGACTGTTGGGCTCAATCCGAAACAAGGAAGAAGACTTGAATTGGGCCCAGTTCATATAAGGAACCCAAGCCCATTGTTTTTTTTAGGCCTACTAAACCAATTCGCCTGAGCCCATTCTTCCTCTCACCAGTATCAACGCAGGCCCAATCTAAAAAAAGAACTACAAGACCGAGCCATTCACGTATCCAACCCAGCATAACATAAAAAAAAATTCTTACCTTACTATTCATCGTCTTCAACGCGAGACATCCGCCTCCCCCATGAAAATAGGATCGAGCTCGAATACTTTGGCTCCCGCCACATGCACCATCGTGACGCCACTCCTCCTCCGCATGCGGCTTGAAGCCGTCCGTCATTCCGTCGACGACCACCGTGCTCCACTTCGGGACTCACTCGTTAAACTGCGAACGACTTCGAGTGGGCTGAAGAAACTCGGATCAGTGTACGCCGGCACCAAACGGCGACTGCGAATGGCTGGACAGCAACTCCGAGTAACCGAACAGCGACAACCCGGCGTCGAAACAACAACCAGAGGTGCCAAGCATCCACCAGCACCACCATATCATGTACTCCGACCTGCATACGCTCGTCCAGCCCGGCCTAATCCGAACCGGCACCAGCTCGCGACCCAGTAGAAGCTCGGCGAGCAAGTCCTTCGCACAACGTCGAAAAGCTGCCCAACCCGCCGAGTCTTTTCACGTAACGGTTTGCGCGAGGAGAGGGTGGCCAGAGAACGCAGCAGCTTCCATGGCGCATTATGAGGGCTGGCAAAGCTTCAATACGAGTGGGCTGAGCGGAGGTTGAGCTCGCTGCCTCGGAGAGCCAATATCCGCATGCCGGGAGCCGAATCTCCTCAACTGGCACTTCTGCTTTAGGATCTTCCCTGGCGGAGGAGAACCCCGGAAGGAGGGAAGAGAATCGAAGCGATACTGGTGCCGGCAGCTCGGCCACTGAGCCTTCACGAGCCGCAGCCGTCCAACTGCAGGAACGAGCTCAGGGTCGACGTCCGCGACCTTACGATGCAGACCGCAGCCGCCACTGGGCCTCGAAATAGTCCGTGTAGTCAACGCGTACGTTTCAACTATCCTACCTGCAAATGGATAGAAACGAGCTAGCGTTTCCGACGACGCCGACTTCATCCGCCCTGGCATTCATGGATCGGGTCCATCGCGAGGAGCGTCGGCGTAGAAGAGGATCAGCCGGATGCCGAAGGTGCGAACTGGTCGAAGAGGGACAAAGCAAACCAGGAATTCGGGGGAGGTGTGGTGATGGCTGGTGATGACGGTGGGGCTGCTCGACAGCCCAGGGTGGAGGTGGCGGTGGTTGATGGCGACGATGGGGGTGGAACGACCCGACTCTCGAAGGTTGGAGGTGGTCCTCTTCGTTATGCCGATGGAGGGTTCTTGTTCGCCGCGTCCCAGACCCCCCATGCAACTCCTCAGATCCCCCCTTTTTTTATCCTTCTTTTCTATTGCATGGTGGAGGACAGACTCCTGCTGTCCTCTACTTTTCCCCCCTTTTTTTTTCTTTTGCTTTGTTGTCCATCCACTATTCCCACGATCGATGCTCCAACCAAGAAAAGAAGACCTTTCCCCCCTTTTTTATTTCTTCATGCTATCCGGCTCTTTGAGTGCTTCCAGGAAGGCTCCCTTTCATTCACTTTTTATTTTATTATTTTTATTTTATTTTATTTTTAGGCTCTATTTGGGTTTATATTTGTGAAGAAATAGTAACCCGAGCCGAATTTTCGAGATTTAAGGTGACACACTTGAAGAGGAAATTACAACAAAATTATTGAATATTTTTGTGTATTTTTCTGACCACGAATGGTATTTTTCTGATTTTTTTGGGTATTTTTATAATTAACTAAATTCGAAAAATATTATAAAATACCAAAAAATATTTTTTGTTCAAAATTGGTCCCCGAGGCTAGGCCAAGGCTTCCAAAGTTGATTTTGTGATTTTATGACTTTTTTTGATATTTTTAATTAATTTTAAAGAATAAAAATCACAATAATACAGATGGTCAAAAATCAGGTGTCAACAATGGGCAAATCATGTCAAAATCACTCCTAAGCCTTGATTGATACTTCTTTATGCTAATAGGGCCTCATTAGGGATGTCATGCTGCTTTCATGTGATTTATCCGTATGTTTTGGATCCTTGATTTGTGCATTTATTTCTACTGATTGTGAGTGATAGGGTAGTTATTCCTGTCTGCACGAATTCCTAGATTTAGGTTCGTACCCCCACTCATCTGCATGAATCTTGAGGATTAAATAAATCATTCAACTTAGGTGCCGAAAGGGCGTCAACTCTAACAGTTAGCGTAACAAAGTCCCCGATCCCACTTCTCTGGTTTTCGCATAATCGAATAGATCGCTCCGAACTATTCGATAGGGTTTCCGATCGCACTCTCCACGAAACGATTGGTGGCGACTCCTTGGTATGTACACATATCACATGTCACCGGACCGCACCGAAGGTCAACCACGTTTTTCCAGCCGTTGCGAAGGTAATGGACCTTGGGAGAGGCCCGCGCCCGATCAGGCGACATCGGACGGCCCATTAGCCCCCTCGGGTAGCGAGCGAGAGGGTTGCGACAGTTTCTTGTAGGGCGACACTATTTCCATCTCTTGTACGCCTATGTTCACAGTACACCCGATTTTCACCAAAAAGACAAAAACGTCCCTCAATAATGCAATTGCCATTTAAGTGGCGACCCTAAAATTGTTCGCTTTTTTTAATATATTTATTAACTATGTAGGTCTAGTTGTTGTAATTAACAACTTCACATGTTTTGTTTTTATCTACTTTAGGCACTATGCTTTCTTTTTTAATGTCGGATTTTACTTTTGTAGAAATTAGTTTTGTCGAATAGGAAATCTTTCAAGAAACTTAATTTTAAGAAACCCTCTTGAAATATTTTTCACAAGGCAAAATCATAATTATATTTCCATGTGAAACTTTTAGGGGGTGCATGACAAAATTTCTATTCCAGAAATAGTTTTTTGTATTTCTATTTCAGAATGAGTTTCTAAGCAAAATAAATGCGTTTGATAATGGCTAAAAATTTCTATTTCTGGAATAGAAATTTATTTGACCGGCGGAGGTGACGCCGGCGGGGGGTGACCGGCGGCGACCGGCAGCCGGCCAACGACTTCCCGGCGACCATCGCCGGCATCCGACGACCGACGGCGGCCAGTCGGCGACCGTCGCCGGCCGGCGACCGTCGTCAGCTTCCTGCGGCTGGCCGACGACCGTCGCCGGCTTCCGGCGACTGTCGCCGGCTTCCGGCGGCCGTCCAGCGACCGGAGGTAGCCGGCCTACGACCGGCGGCGGTCGGCCGACAACTTCCGACGACCATCGCCGGCTTCTAGTGGCCGGCCGACGACCGTCGCCGGCGTCCTACGACAGTCGCCAGCTTCTGGTGGTGGCGGCAGGGGTCTGGCGGCAGTCAAAGAGGTGCGACCGGTGGCGGCCATCGTCAACGAAGATTTCTATTTCTATTTCTATTTCTCGAAGAAGTAACTTTTTTTGTTTCTCATTTCTACTTGAAATCTATTTCTATTTCTCAAAATTGTTCCAGAAATAGTTTCTTGCATTTGCGTTATCAAACGAATTTCTGTTCCAAATCTATTTCAGAAATAGAAATCTGTTCCAGAAACTATTTCTGGCAAGTTATCATGCACCCCTCATAGTTATAGCAACTAGATCCTAACTAGAAATACAAATAAATAAAGAGGAAAAAAAATGAAGAATGGGGCCCACCACTTTAAATTGTTGTTGAATGATTTAGGACAGCGTGGCCGAGAAGGGAGTGAAAATAGCGATGTCCTTCTTGTATTATTTGTCTTGTAGTCAATTGTATTGCGAATAGAATAGCACAATAGCTTATGGTCGGTGTTTAGGTAAAGGGACATGTGACGCGGCGCCCACCAAACGGCCGAATTAAAAATTGAATTTGGGTATCTACAAAGATTGAAGAGAGAAAGACAAAGAGTACTCACAAAATTTAAAATAAGAAAAAAAAGGATATGTTAGGGACGTCCGGCGCCCCCGTCGGTCGCCACCCCTTACTTCCGCAATGGTGCCACCGCTGACACCGATCAGCCTCACCAGTCAACACCACTAGCCACCCAGGTTCGGCCTCGCGCCAATCATGATGGCTTTCGCCGCTACCGATTCCTCCGGCCTCGCATCGATGGAGGTCGAACCATAGCCGTCTTCGCGCTCGCAGGCCATGGTTGGTGGCTCGAGCTTCGTCGAGCTCCCCGGGACACGGCCGTCCCAGCTTTCAAGCTTGTGGCTATGGCACTCGAGCTTCGTGGGGGCAAGAAGCACGCAGCAATTGGGAGATGGGGCCTGCCCTGTTCCTTCTAAATGTCCGGAAGAAACGCCGGCATGATTGCTTCTGTTAGGTATCCTATGATTCTTGTGTGGACGCTGTTAACTTCTTACCATGTTCAACTGCAGTCTCTGCTGATCGCCGCAGTCCCTAATGTTATAGGGTGGCTGGCAATTTCATTTGCCGAGGTGGGTGATCATGATTATGGTCAGATAATTCATGAAAACTCAGCAAAGCTGCATATTTACGCATTCCTTGGCTGCTTGATGCTTCTGCAGGATTCCTTCTTCTTATACATCGGAAGGTTGCTGGGTGGATTTGGTGTGGGTGTCATTTCTTACGTGGTAATCTTTTGGAAAGCTCTGTCTTTTCTAAAACCCCTTTGAACTTGCTGGCAGCAGTGTGACAGGATCTCAACTTTGGCCCTTTTCTTGGGATCAATAGGTGCCGGTATACATAGCGGAGGTATCGCCTCAGAACATGAGAGTAGCCCTGGGATCTGTGAATCAGGTCAATATTCTTACCACTTTCGGTCGTCTGCTTGATGGGATGCCCTTTTACTTTAATTTTGAAGTTGTCTTCTTTCACTTAGTAGCTCTCAGTTACAGTGGGAGTTTTGTTGGCTTACCTTTTTGGAATATTTCTCAACTGAAGGATCCTTGCTGTCTTGGGTAAGTCCCACGACGAGAAAATCATCTATTGGAAGATCATCTGTATGGTGCTGGATGCACTTAACTTCTGACACTCTTACATGACTTCCAACAATTAAAAAAAAAAAAAAACTTTTCGATGGTTCAATGCTAACAAGATAAAATGCTTTTGGACATCTGTAATTCCCCCCCCCCCCCCCCCCCCCTCTTCTCTCAAATGCGAATTATATTGAACAACAGGCCCATTTGCTTGAAAAATGATGGTGTTGCTCTTATAACGTCATTGGCCAACTATCCATCAGCTCTCCGATGCCATTAATTTGGTGACACTCAACTCTGGAAAATCTGGTTATCTTCTTTGATATTGATTTTGAACATCTATTGCAGGGTCTCTGCCATGTCTAATATTGATTCCTGGCTTATTTTTCATCCCAGAGTCTCCTCGATGGTTGGTATGAAATCTTGAATGGTCTTTTCCTTAGTTCATTGTTTAAACCATTCTTCTTATTAACTTCCTGATCTCATTTCTCTATTCACTGTTTTTTTATGTTTCCCTTCTGCTTTATGTTCTTTGGAATGGAAAATGTTGCAGGCTGTTGGAATATATAAATAATATATAAATATTAAACCACGCCTTCTTCTAACAGCTTAAGCTTTTAGAGCAGTTGGCAGTGGTCCAGACTAAACTAAGTTCAAATCTTTCCAGGCCCATATTTGCCTCCCCAATTAATTTGTCCACGCTTAGTACTAGGCAAAAGACCAGACTAAACTAAGTTCAAATCTTTCCAGGCCCCTATTTGCCTCCCCAATTAATTTGTCCGGGTCCACGCTTAGTTCTAGGCAAAAGACCAGACTAAACTAAGTTCAAATCTTTCCAGGCCCCTATTTGCCTCCCCAATTAATTTGTCCGGGTCCACGCTTAGTTCTAGGCAAAAGACCAGACTAAACTAAGTTCAAATCTTTCCAGGCTCATATTTGCCTAGTATTGAAATATATAAATAATATATAAATATTAAACCACGCCTTCTTCTAACAGCTTAAGCTTTTAGAGCAGTTGGCAGTGATCCCACCAAATTTCACACAGGCCAAAATGGGTTTGACGAAGGAATTTGTAGCATGGCGGTAGTCCCACCAAATCTCACACAAGCCAAAATGGGTTTGACGAAGGAATTTGTAGCATCTTTGCAGCTCCTGCGGAGATTTGATACTGACATATCCGTTGAAGTTGATGAGATCAAGGTATTGAAAAGCTTTTCCAACTTGAATATTGGGATGCAACAATTCCATCCATGCAGTTCTTTGAGCCTTTTCTACTGCAAAAAGAACTTGAGATAGTTGGCTAATTATGATGAAACTATTTGTGTTTCAACTCCTCTCTGTACAAAGTAGAATCAATTGTGGCAAATTGTATGCTTCACGTAGAGTTCTGTTGTATCAACAAACAGAGGAACAACGATTGGGTTTAGAGAGCTCAAGCAGAAAAGATATTGGTTTCCTTTAATGGTAAATGTTTCACTTGAATATATCTTGATCTCTATTATCTCATACCTTGACATATTGTCCTTTCTTGTGTCAAATATATGTGCGGCAGGTAGGTATTGGACTACTTATTCTCCGGCAACTCAGTGGCATCAATGGTGTATTATTCTATGCCACCACAATCTTTGAAAGTGCAGGTGGCTAATGATTGTGTTGCATTTATGTTTCATTTAATGAGAGCGAAGAAGTGAATTTATCAGAACCTGCAAGTTTAAACCTCTCTCTTTCTTCGACGTTACTGCTAAGGATTAAGCCGAAAACTATTCATCGTGCTCTTCTGCCCAGAAAGATTTCAGTTGTCTGTACCTTTTCTGATTGAGGACGTAGATGTCAAATTTAGGTTTATTATACAGATGAGTGATTGAATGTTCTCTTTTCCTATTTAAATAAACTAGATTAGAGGACTATCGATTGAAGTTCGAGAAAATTGGAATGCCCCAAACTTGAGCTATGCAAGAGATGTGACAGAATTGATTGGTATTTGTTACCAATAGTTCAACAATTTAGCCTGTTCCATTCCCTAAAGAGTAGTACTGGAAAATTATACAAGCCTGCCTTAAACAAGAAATTTTTCTTTTAAATTCTGCTTTAGTCAGGATGAGCAAAGGCATACTGATACTTGCTATTGTTCTGATAGCATCTGTTGACTGATACGACCCAATATAGCTTCTCTTGCTTGAATATGGTCTTCTTTTAATGTGGATTCATTTTCTCTAGGGATTTCTTCAAATGATGTTGCAACTGTTGGAATTGGTGCTATCCAGGTATATTGGCAATTCTCTCAGTGGTCTTCCGCAGCAGTTAAACAATGCAAAAAACTTGACCTAATCTGAGGTGTAAGGACCTTTCATGCTGTAGGTTCTTGCCACTGCAGTTACCACTTGGCTCCCGGATAAAGCAGGCCGACGGCTGCTTCTAATAGTACGTATGACCAGATCCTCACTAAAGTTAAGATCCTCTGAAACACGCTCAAATTGGGCAATTTAAAATGTTTTCGCAGTTATCCTCGTCCACAATGACTCTGAGCCTTCTTGTTGTGGCTGCAGCATTCTATATGGAGGTAAGTGATGCTGTTACTTGGACCCTTTCATTTCTGAGGCAATGGCTACTTTTTGAGGCATTGTTCTTCCATGTTCCAGAGTTCTGTTTCAGAAGACTCTAAACTATACAGCATAATGGAAATATTGGCGGTGGTTGGGCTTGTGGTAGGAAAATTTATATTCACCGTTTGTAATTATTCATGTGCTTAATAAGTGTTGGAGCCATGCGTGAATCAATTCTGCTGCATGTTTTGTCCTTATGCTATTCAATTGGGTTTTACTTTTGTTATTTTAATCAAGTAATAATGATATGGGTTGCAATGTTGTAATTATGATAGGGGTGGCAAGTTTCATTAGGGATTGATTAGTTTTATTAGGGGTTGGTTGTTTATTATTAGTCTAAGAAGTGGGTGTTGCAGGTTGCAAGTGTAATTGTGGTTTCAAAAAGGGTGTTCCCTTGCTACGTGTATAAAACCGGTTCTGCAACCAAGAAATGATATGAATCCTTTTTTCTCATTCTATCATCTCTCTTCATCTTTCTCCCTTTTTGCTACGCAACTTGAAAGGCTTCTCTCTGAAGTTTTAAGTTAGAGAAAATATTGCTGAACATCTCTCAGCACAACAGTGGTATCAGAGCTCTTCTGAAGGATCTTAAGGGACTGTGAAGTGAAGATAAGCGTGCGTGATGGAGGCAGGTTCAAGTGGTTTCTCTGCTATGGCTACTCCAGTCTTTACTGGGGAAAATTATCAAGCTTGGGCTGTCAAGATGACAGCATTCTTGGAGGGTCATGATTTATGGGAGGCTGTGGAGAATAATTATGAGGTTGCTCCACTTCCAAACGATCCGACCATGAATCAGATAAAGTACCATAAAGAGAGAACCACAAGGAAGGCCAAGGCAAAGTCTTGCCTGTACGCTGCTGTCTCAGCCCCAATCTTCACAAGGATCATGAGATGTGATTCTGCGAAGGCAATATGGGATTTCTTGAAGACTGAATACGAGGGAGATGAGAAGATAAGAAGCATGAAGGTGCTGAATCTCTTGAGGGAGTTTGAGAGACAGCAAATGAAGGATTCAGAGTCAGTGAAGGAATATTCTGATAGGCTGATTGAGATAGCCGAAAAGATCAGAGTCTTGGGGACTGACTTGAAGGATGAAAGGCTGGTTCAGAAGATCCTAGTGTCTCTTCCAGAGAAGTTTGAAGCTACCATAGCTTCTTTGGAAAATACAAGAGACATAGCTGACATAAAGCTTGCAGAATTGTTAAGTGCCTTGCAGGCACAGGAGCATAGAAGAATGATGAGAAGAGAAGAGCACGTAGAGGGTGCACTGCAAGCTAAAGTGAAGTTTAATGATGGAGGCAAATGGAAGAAATGGAATCAGTCAAAAGGGAATGCACGTGACTCCAAGTTTGAAGCAAAAGAAGGAAGTTCTAGTGGGTCTGGCAACTGGAAGAAGAATAAGAAACCTTGTCAACACTGTGGTGGAATTAATCACCAGTCCTTTAGATGCTGGAGAAAGCCTGATGTCAAGTGCAGAAGATGTCACAAGTTTGGTCACATGGAAGCTATTTGCAAAGAGAAAAATCATCAGCAAGCAGGAGAAGCACAGATTGCAGTAAATGAGACTGAGGAAGAACACTTGTTTGTAGCTTCCTGTTCTAGCTCTTCTGTTGTGAATGATGCATGGCTGGTGGATAGTGGCTGTACAAATCATATGACTGGCAATTTGAAGCTGTTTAAGAGTCTAGACAGGTCAGTCAGGTCCAAAGTTAGAATTGGCAATGGACAGTATATCGAAGTGCAAGGGAAGGGTACAGTGGCTATTGAAGGAAATCAGGAGGTGAAGCTGATAAATGATGTTCTCTTTGTGCCAAAAGTTGACCAAAATCTGTTGAGTATTGGTCAATTAGTTGAGAAGGGCTATAAGGTGAAGTTTGACGGGAAGGAATGCCTTATTGATAATGCAGATAGCAAGGAAGTGCTGAGAATACCAATGAAGGACAAATGCTTTCTATTCAAGCCACAGGAGATGCAACAAATGGCTTTGAAGTGCAAAGAAGAAAATGCAGAGCTATGGCATAAAAGGCTTGGGCATGTTCACAGGAAGAACATGTTATTTATGCAGAGGAATAGTTTGGCAGATGACTTGCCAAGTTTGGAGGAGGAATTTTCACAGTGCAAAACTTGTCTTCTGGGCAAGCAAGCCAGATTACCTTTCAAAGGAGGAGGCTGGAGAGCACGTGAGAAGCTGCAATTAGTCCACACAGATTTATGTGGACCTATGTCAGAACCATCTCTCACCGGTAGCAGGTATTTCATTACTTTCACAGATGATATGACTAGGATGAGCTGGATTTATTTTCTGCAAGCCAAGTCTGAAGTTGCTGATGTGTTTGTAAAGTTTAAAGTCTTAGTTGAAAATCAAAGTGGGAAGAAAATCCAGATGCTCAGGTCTGATAATGGTTCTGAGTATACTGCCCACAAGTTTAAGTTAAATTGTGAGCAAGCAGGCATTGTGCAGCAGTTCACTGCTCCCTATTCACCTCAACAGAATGGGGTCAGTGAGAGGAAAAACAGAAGCATTATGGAGATGGCTAGATGTATGATGCAGGAGAAGATGTTACCTAAGAAGTTGTGGGCCGAGGCAGCTAATACTGCAGTGTTCTTGTTGAACAGATTGCCCACAAAGGCCTTAGAAAGGTCAACACCTTTTGAAGCCTGGTATGGTGTTAGACCTTCTATGAAGAATTTGAAGATTTTTGGGTGTTTGTGTTATACTCATGTTCCCCAGGTCAAGAGGGATAAGCTGGATCAAAGAGCTGAGCCTGGAATCTTCATTGGGTACAGTCTCCAATCAAAGGCTTACAGGATTTTTCAGCCTATGACAGGAAAGGTGACTGTGAGCAGAGATGTTTTTCTAGAGGAAGAAGAGTGGAATTGGACAGAAGAAAAGAATGTAGGACAACATCAATCTGCAGAACAACCTACAATAATTGTACAGGTTGATGAAGTTGTGGATGGATTGGAAGATACTATGGATGGTCTTCCAGTAAGAGGCACAAGGTCACTTGCTGAAATTTATGAAAGAAGCAATGTGGCAGTGCTTGAACCAGCTAACTTTGTGGAAGCTAATAAGAATCAGAGATGGATTGCAGCAATGCAGGAGGAGTTGGCAATGATTCAGAAGAACCACACATGGGAGCTTGTTGATAGACCATCTGATAAGAACGTGATTGGGGTTAAGTGGGTGTTCAGAACAAAACTTAATCCTGATGGTTCTGTCAATAAACACAAAGCCAGACTGGTTGTGAAAGGTTATGCTCAAATATGGGGAGTAGACTATTCTGAGACTTTTGCTCCAGTTGCAAGACTTGATACAATTAGGCTACTATTAGCTGTTGCAGCAGAGAATGAGTGGTCTATATTTCAGTTAGATGTCAAGTCTGCATTTCTGAATGGAGAGCTGCATTTCTGCAGCTGCAAATCAAGCTTTGTGGCTGAAGAAGATAATGAAGGATCTGTTGTTGAATTCTGGTGATTGCATTGAAGTTTATGTGGACAATCAGGCTGCATTAGCAATATCACAGAACCCAGTTTTCCATGGCAAAACCAAGCACTTTAAGATCAAATTCTTCTTTCTGCGTGAAGTGCAACAAAGTGGTGAAGTTAAGTTGGTCTATTGCAGGTCAGAAGATCAACTTGCAGACATATTCACAAAGCCACTTCAAGCTGGAAGATTTGAATTGTTAAGAAAGAAAATAGGAGTTTGCAGCAGCAACTGATCCAAGGAGGAGTTTGTTGGAGCCATGCGTGAATCAATTCTGCTGCATGTTTTGTCCTTATGCTATTCAATTGGGTTTTACTTTTGTTATTTTAATCAAGTAATAATGATATGGGTTGCAATGTTGTAATTATGATAAGGGTGGCAAGTTTCATTAGGGATTGATTAGTTTTATTAGGGGTTGGTTGTTTATTATTAGTCTAAGAAGTGGGTGTTACAGGTTGCAAGTGTAATTGTGGTTTCAAAAAGGGTGTTCCCTTGCTACGTGTATAAAACCGGTTCTGCAACCAAGAAATGATATGAATCCTTTTTTCTCATTCTATCATCTCTCTTCATCTCTCTCCCTTTTTGCTACGCAACTTGAAAGGCTTCTCTCTGAAGTTTTAAGTTAGAGAAAATATTGCTGAACATCTCTCCGCTCTGGGAATGGGATCGGTTCCATGGGTTATCATGTCTGAGGTAGGCACAATTCTCTTATTTTGCACTACATCCAAGAGTACAGAATTCTCCTCCAGGTTGCCCACTTGAGTGAAGGTTGCTCAATGGTCAGGTCACGTGTCTTCTTCTTCTTTTGGCATGTCAGATTCTTCCGGGAAACACCAAGGGCCTCGCCAGAAGCATGGCAACGTTGGCAAACTGGATAACAACGTGGCTAATCACGGTGACGGCAAACTTACTGTTGGATTGGAGCGCCGGGGGTTCTCTCTCCCTCTCCCCTGCAACATGCTCTCACATGGCCGACACTTTTGTTGCCGACTGACACGGCATTTGAAATTTCAACAGGTACCTTCACAATCTTCGCAATGGTGGCCGCTTGTACTGTTGTCTTTGTGATAGTCTTTGTCCCCGAAACTAAGGGAAGAACTCTGGAAGAGATTCAGTCCTCGTTTTAGACGATTCTTGCCTCTTGTTGTTACATTGATTGTTGCTGTTGAAGAACATGTGCGCAAGGAGAGAGAAAGGGGCTCGGAACGCACGACCTTGACTGAAAAGAGAAGAAGACACTATTCGTATGGAATAAGAGTTTTGTATCATTCATACAACGTAAAGATCATGTTGGAACTTTTTAGTCGAATTCGTAGTTTAGAAAAGATATGACACGTTTAGGAATTTAATTGAACTTCACACAAGTAGGTGCACCGGGACCCACATTGTCCCTCGGATATTTGAGAATATTATTATTCTCTTATTTAGGTGATTTTCTCGTCCCACCCTTCGATTTGTCATTTCTTTTAGAAGGGACATTTGATATTCCATGATGTACCTACTTATCGTTAGTTACATTAGGTGTAGCTAAACGACAAGCATGGGATTTTGGAGGGAAAATTATCAAAAAAAAATTCTAAAGCTATTGCAATTGTATTAATTCAATCTTAATTTTTTTGTGCTAATTGAGTCGTAAATTTTTACAATTGTGTCAATTCAGTTCATTTGATCGGTCGGCGCAAACGTGGTGTTGCCGATGGCATAGACATATATAATTTGTTAATGATACTTAATGTTCTTCAAATTCTTAATTATTTTTAAAAAAAATCAATAATTTTTTCCGTCTTTTTTTTTGTTAGGTCGCTAGCCATTGGGCCATGGTCTTAGCCTCTGCCCAACTAAGAGCGAGGGCTCGCAACCCTCGCCCAATGGCCAACAAGGGCCGAGGGTCCTTAGCAACTATGGCGACGAGGGTTTGAGGCTCGCGCCAGCCTTTAGGGGAGGGCTCGAGGCCTCGCTCGCAGCTCAGCAAGGGAAGTGAGCCCTTGCCAACTATCAGCGGTTTCCTGTCAGCCCTAGCAAAAGAAAATAATAGAAAAAATTAATAAAAAATAAAAATAAAAACCTATAAAATATTAAAATATTATTTAAAATTGTCCAAGTCAACGTCGACCGGCCAAATTGCAAAAGGTTTTAGACTCAATTGGCTAAAAAAAGTTTAGAACTGAATTGACATAATTACAATAAATTTAAGACTTTTTTGTAATCTTTTGGATTTTAAATAAGGTGAGTCTCCCATGAAATGCACCGTTTTCTAAAGTTCAATTGTATCAACAGTGCACATAAAGTTTGTGGTTTTTAAGGAAATTGAGCCGCAAAAGGTAGGATTGCCCTTACTACTTTGTTCGTAGGGTTCGCTTTCTATTTCCATTTCTATTTCCTTTCTCTCTCTTTTTTGTCAAAGAAGAATCTTATTTGAATTCGTTAATGTCTTATATAATATTAGGTGTACTAATGAGTTTCGTAAAATACTGGTTCAACTAATGTCGTTTTTGTTTTAACTACAAAAAGTACTTGCTGAAAGAAAAAAGTTACATTGAGTTTTAAAAGATTGTTCAGTGTTCTAAAATGACTTCACATGTTTACATTTGTATTTTCTACATAGTTCACATGTTTATACGTTAAATTAACCTCAATATACAAATGTTAATAGAGAAGATGTGGAAAAAGAATGAAAAATACAAGTCATTTCAGACACAATCTTAATATTTTTGAAAGTAAATAAATCTACTTTTCACATGTCTGTGTTAAGTCGACTCAGTTAGTGCTTAAGCGATTTGTTAGCTCCAACATTCCAGGAACACTTTGGGAACAGAAACACGTATGGTAAAAAATGTTCCCAATATATTCCGGGAACAATTTTGAGAAACAGAAACACTTTTGGAGCCAAAACAAGAAAAAAAAACTTGTTTTTATGTTTCTGGAACACTTTTTAGAAACATATTTGGAACATTTTTTACAAATAATTAGGAATAATTTTTTAATACACTCTCTTCTTTTTTGTTCTTGCATGATGTTAACACCTGATTTTTTATCACTTTATTTTAAAAAATTAATTAAAAATATCAAAATAATTAATAAAATTACAAAATCAACCTTGAAAACTTTGGCCTAGCTTTAGGAACCAATTTTGAATAAAAAAATATTTTTCATAATTTTTGACATTTTTGGATTTATTTTAATTATAAAAATATCCAAAATCAGGAAAATAGTATTCATGGTCATAAAAATGCGAAAAAATAGTCCATATTTTTATTTTAATTTCCTTTTAATTTTGGCCTCTTAAATTTTTAAAAATTCAGTTTGGGACCACATGCATCTTCATTGAACATAACCCTAAATTGACTAAAATTTTCATTTTAAATCATTTTAGCCAAAAAAGTTTACTTTTAGAGTCATGACAAGAGACTTTGATACCATGCATCTCATTTTAGTTCTCATGTTGGAAAAATTGCACAATTGGACTAAAAGGACCTTAATGCACAAATATTTTTCATTTTACTCCCCGGTTTCACTCAAAGTGCAATTAATATTTTTCTAGAAGTTCCCGTTTAAAGGTAATCATATTTTAACTAGTTGGGAACATTTATGTGTGACTCATAATTGTAATTTTTCATATCTATAGAAAACATATTTGATGTTCTCGTTGTTCAATTTCAATTCGTCTTCTCTTTCGATTTTTTTTTTATAGTTGATGATATCATCAATATTGTAATTTGATAAATCGTGCATAAATTAATTATACATATATTAATCTAATTTGATTTAGTAAATAGAACAAATGAGATTTAATTTGATTTAGTATGTTAAAAAGATAAAGACATCTTAATTTTAATATATATAGTCTCCTTAATTAAATGAAAAATTAAGAACAATTTTTTTGTAGTTATCAAAAGTGTTTATTTTTTTTGTTTATTTTGGGAACATAAATTTTATGCAGTTGCCAAATGCACTTCCGTTTTTATTTTATTTTATTCAGAGAACAGATTTGTTTTGCAGTTACCAAATGTGTTTCTATTGTAAAAAATCGTTGCTGAGAACAGAAACATAAAAAAAGTATTTTTATTCCAAAAGTTGTTCCAAAACAGAAACGTTACCATACGCAGCTCTAGTATATCTCATTAGTCAGCCAAATCAATTTGTGGCTACAAAGTAGGAATGGCATCAATGTTCCAATTTGCTAGGGATGAAAATATACGTTTCACTTCGGTCAATATGTGATATCCAGAATTGTTTCTATACTCGATAGTAATATATGTAACATATTAAGTTAAGTAGCTTAAGGCCTGCATGGTAACTATTCTGATCCAAAAAGGTGATTCTGATTAAAATAACTTTTTCTGATTCTGTCCCTTAGATGAGTTTTAGAGAATTGGAATTTTTTTTTCCTGGAACAGAAATGTGTTTGGTAAATGCACATAATTTTTGTTCCCAGAATAATTGTTCTTCCTAATTTTTGTCATTTAAGTCAAATAACTACGCAGTTACTTCGTGAAATTGTATCATACGTTTCGATTAATCCATATTGATTCTCTTATATAATATATTGCATATTGAAATGTAAAAATGAATATCAAGAATCATCACAAGTCATTTTCACCATTTATTGTGAGGTTTCATCCAACTCTTTTGAGCAAGCGAATAACTAACATGAGCGATACCTTCATTTCCGCAAGGAAAATGCACTGTACTATCCTGCATTGGTGTACGTTTATGGTTTAAAGAAATCAAATCTTAGACTTAATTCATATAAAACTTAAGAACAAGAGCTTGCTAAGTGTTCTTGCTGGTTATTTTGTCTTTTTTCAGAATTTTCTAAAACTAGACTAAGTCTGAAGTACATAAAATACGCAAATTACAATCAATGAAATCAAGTGCATAATCAAATAATCATGACATTGATGAATCGCATTATAAAAACATAACAAAGCCCAAAGGGCTTAGAAAAATGTGGTTTGTATTTAATTTCAAAAGGTATTTATGATTTTTCTAAAATGAGGTCAAATTACCCTAACCTAAGCTTTCTATTTTTAGGGAATTTCTGAATTTTTTGTGATTTTTTAGAAATTTTCTATTTTTTCGATTTTTATTTTTATTATCTTATTTTTTTTAAGTAAGACCTCGTTGTTCTATTTTAGGTTGAGAAAAAAATGACTTCATTATGTTTTGTGATTCTCAAAAGTAATTCTTTTTTTCAAAATAACTTTTTTTTGTTCTTGTTTTTGCTCTAAAACTGATTCTGAAAATAGAATCAGAATCATTTAGGACGTATTTGGTGACGTTTCTGCTAAAAAAAGTGATCCTGATTATAATCAATTTTCTTGATTATGTTCCCTAGATGAGTTTTAGAGAATCAGAACGTGTTTGGTAACTGCATAAAATTTATGTTCCCAGAACAGAACGCGTTTGGTAACTACATAAAATTTTTGTTCAGAAAAATAATTTATCTTTCCAATTTTTCATTTAAATCAAATAATTACATAATAACATTTGATACCTCGCTGATAGTAGATCTGAGCAATTGATACAATGAGGATAGTCATTGATGCATCATGGTACTCCAATAACAAATCATGCAAGGTTTAGAAAAAATCTAAAGGAAAAATCACCAAAAACAGGATTGGCCAATTAATTAGGCTCATTTCCTATTTTTATTTTTTGAGAATTTTTTTTTGAAATTTTAATAACTTTATTTTTTATTTTATTTTTTAATTTTGTTAATTTTTATTTAAAAAATTATCTAGAGAGCGTCGGGTTGACTCGGCTCACATCACATGGGCACCTGACAAAAGTAAAAAAAGACTATCGTTGCCTTTTTTATTCTCAAAAGTGTTCTTTTTTTGGAGAAATAAATTTTTTTTATTTTTTTATTTTGGTCCAAAGTATTCCTAGAAACAGAATCAGAATCAGATCATTTGCGTTACCAAATATGTTTCTAATTCTTTTTTGTTTCGGGGAATAGAAACAGAGAAATAGAAACGTTACCAAACAGACCCTTACATTACCAAACGGGCCTTTCATCTTTTTATGTTCCAGAGAACAGAATCAGAGAATTAGAATGGTTGTGATGCAGGCTCTTAGTGTTTTGGATGGCTCATATGGAATGTTGAGTAGATCATTAATTTGTGAGGTGCCGAAATTACAACATATGTTTTTTTAGAGATAATAAGCGCTCGAGTCCGATGCGTTATGATGAAATCGACAAATATCGACACGTATGTTGGGTGTAATATGACGAATTACTTTCATATTAGTTGGGTTGACACGCTCTGAATTACATATTTGATGATTTTCGAGTTTTAAATTTACTGAATTAAGATTTTCCTAATATCTAATATCTTTCCCTATAGTGGGTTCAAAACCTTTTTTTGATTCATCATGTTTAGAATGGATATTGGTTTCCTTGTTTACATATTATCGATTAATAAATATGGGTTAATACCACGAAAAATCATAAATTGATACACCTTTGATAAATTTACCTCAAACTATTTTTTTTTACCTCCAAATACGCTAAACTAGTATACCTTTGATAAATTTACCACAAACTGGTTTCCATGTAATAAATTTACCCTTTATTAGTTTACTTTAAATTTTATTGTCAAATTGCTGAGTTAGATGACATGTGACAACTGTAGGATGTACACGTTTGGGGTTTTTACCTTATATTAATCAAATGTGTATCAATTTGAGATTTTTCGTAGTATTAATCCAATTTAACGGAAACTAACGGAGGGTAAATTTCTCAAATGTGTACTAGTTTGGATTTTTTATGGTCGAAATAATTAGTTTAGGGTAAATTTATCAAAAATGCACCAGTTTGAGGTTTTTGGCGGTCGAAAAATAGTTTGGGGTAAATTTATCATAGGTGTACTAGTTTGAAATTTTGTGTGGTCAAAAAAATTATTTGGGGTAAATTTATTACATGGGTATTAATTTGAAATTTTTTGGGGTATTAACTCAATAAATATCTTGTAACTTAGCAAAACATCTATTTTGAAAACCCTATAGTTGAGTCGTTGGTTGTTCTCTAACTTGCGCACGTCTCTCTTCAATTTTCCACTAAGTATTTGAAGCCACATGTCCTTAATTTATGACATTGAACTTAGTCTAGTGATGATACCATGCAACAGACCACCTATTTAAACTTTAGCAAATTAATGCTCTTGATGATTCATGCATATACTTGGCCAAAGAAGAAGCTCTCTCTCAAAATATCTCCTTATTAGCCACACTTATTAGGCCATTTGTATTATTTGGATTGAAGCACCATCTCTCTTTTCACCTAATGATTTTTACCAATAGCCATCATTACTTTTAACCTTGGTTATCCATTCTTATCTCTTGATTCATTCCACTTGGCCATGTATTTGGATAGAACCTTGTGATCATGCCACTTGTAATCTCAAGTTATCATTTTTTTTTAATTTGAGTTACTTGTTCTCATCTCTCTTGGCCTATAAATAGATCTCGTTATGTTTTCAAGCTTCGAGAATCTCAATTTGTTCTTGTAAAGAAAAAGATATTTTTATTGCTTTTCTTTTCTAGTTTCACTTTCCAATCTTTCAAGTAAAAGCAAAGATCCATTATTGTGTTATCAAAGTTCCAAATTTCATCTTTCAAGAGTTTACAGGGTAGTTAAGGGTTTGAGTTGTCCAAGTATGGATTAAGATAAGTGAAAACTCTAGGGACTAAGTTAGACTGATCTACTTGGTACTCTTGACTTAGTTTTTTGAAGGTTGGTAACTTAATTGGAATTTTGGTGTTAAGTGTGAGAAAGTTTAATTGATTATGTGTTGACTCATCGTGTTATGTTGTCTTGAATCAATGAGTATCTACTTGCCGAGTTTATGATTAATCAACGTCCATAACATTCAGTAATATAAAGAATGATAATGGTGAAACTAAACCTGATTTTTTCGTAATTTGACTAAATTACCAATTTACTAGCGAAGTGGCATCGATTAATCTCGATTATTTGATTTGGCGATGTTCATGTTGTCTGTCCTATGACTTGTCAAGTTTCACGTTATCGATTCTTTGATTACCTATACTCACGTGGTTGATTCTTTAAATTGTTGATTATTTAAGTTGTCGATGTGTTGTTGATTTTTTAGCATGAAAAGAGTGTATATGTTTTAAAGTGCAAGTAATTACATGTATTTCATTAATTGTATAATAAATTATTGGATTATAAAAGTGGGGTCCACGGAGTTACGGTGTGCGCCCATGCGGGCAACCACACCTCACCTTGACGGTTATCCGAATTGAAACGTGAAAGATCACATTGGTTGAGAAAACGTAAATAACATATGTCTTCAGAGTCGCTCTCCCTGACAATATACAGTATGTCCCTCCCAGAAAGAAAAAGAGAACAACGTTCCTTCCCATATCATCGTTGATTGGGATTGATGACAGAGGAACTCCAAGATCGCAAATGGATTTTAATCTGTGAAAACTAAGGTACGTTCTAGTAATGTATTCTTGTCGATCGGTGATTCGAGTGATCCAATTGGGCATGTTTCCGCAAATTAGATCTTAGTGAGAATGGGTTTAGTACCCAACATTGGTATCAGAGCCGTGATTTCTTGTTTCCTGATTGATTTTCATGTTAATTCGCACGATTAAGTGTTTTAAGCCCTAATTGTGTCGTTACTGTTCATGAGAAATTTTTTGAGTTGCGTTATCGAAAATGGATTATGAACATATAATTGGAACGGGCTCGTCGAGACGATGATTTTGAGTGGTCGCCGGCCCCGAGGGGACGCCGGAATTGGCCGCACGCGCAACACGTGCCGCAGCGGAGCGGAGACCCCTGAGGCCGAGTCTGTTCGTCCCTCTTTAAGCCATTTTTTGTTTGTCAAAATTGAAGTGTGATTATACCATCGTGTTCGTTTCGATGAGACGAGAATTTTGACGGGTGGATGGTCACCAGAGGAGGCCGGACGGCGGCTCATGAACCGGCACACGCCGACAGGCCAAAACCGTCGCCCCCTCACGCGCCACGTACGGCGCACGTGGGGAGCCGTCGTCGCGTGACTGGCGTCATGCTGACGTCAGCCATGTGCGACGCACGTGGACTTGGCCCGCGTGAGTTTTTCGGGCCTGGACCGGCCCGTTTTCGAAGCCCATTTTTAAAAAAAAAAATCGGCCCATTTTTAGAATAGTTCTGACCCAGCCCGAGAAATTATTTCGTATCAAACCCGACCCGTCCGACCGTGACCCGTTAACCCGACCCGCTGACCAGTTGACCATTGACCGACCGTTGACAAAAAAAAAAGGTCTTTCAATCTTTGGGTTTGTACAATGTCTTATATTTGTTTGTCCTTAATTACGATATGTTCGTAAATATTATATCATTGATGGATTTTAGTAATCCACTTTGTTCTGCATTCGTCGCAAGAATAATGTCATCAAGGCCGGAACCAAAAGACATATGGGCAAGACGAAGTTCAAAAACGCCAAAAAGATCGAGAGAACATGATCAAATACAAGCTCTTCACGAAAAGATTGAACAATTACGTCATTACCAATGGGATAATGCATGCGACATTATAACCCATGTGATGGCGGTCAACAAAATGATCCATGAGATCATTTGGGCTGGTCGAGTAATGTCTTCAGTAGATGCATTTTATGCACTAAGGGACTCAAAACCTGAAGAGTGGCATGGATTGATGAATCAGACTTGGTGGCTTGATGACATCAATACATACAAGAAATTTGTGTTACATTTCTTACACAAGTTTTTAAGGGTCGGAGCGGCGAGGACGTCGTCACTTTGGATGAATGGATCTCGCAGGCAGAGTGCGCCCTGGCAAAAGACCAATGATCCTCAGAGGGTTTTTCCTAAGGCGCCAATGTGGGCTCCTAATTTAGTCGAAAATCCCCCTAGGAAGCTTGTGGATTCCCTACCTTAGACAAGGGAAAATACATGGGTCAATCGTCAAACCTCAGAAAGGGTTACAACGCTTGATTATCTTTAGTTATTTTTTTAATCCTAAGTATGTATAGGAAACTTTTAGGAACATGATGTTGTTGAATTAATGATTATCTGTTATTGATAATGTAATATATATGTTGTTGTATATATATATTTGAGTGGGAATGTTCATAAGTTTTAGAAATTGTTTGATGAACACATTTGGATTGTTGTATTGATATTCATTTTAGATTAGAATTTCTAGATGATGATGGGGAACTTAGTGAACCGTTGATTTTGGAATCTTTTCTGAAACAATATATCAATATAATCATGATGCATAAATAAAGTTGCATTTGTTGCATAAAAATAGACTTAAAATCTGTGCAAAATGTCTAATATTCAGATACCATGGCAACGGCTTCAAAGAATATTGTTGCTGAGCTCAACAAGGGTGAGAAATTGAATGGAGATAATTATGAAATTTGGAGCATGAAAATCCAGTATGTACTTGAGGAGCTTGAGGCATTGGAAGCTCTTAACCTGACCATGACTGAACCAGAGGATGGTAACACTGCACAGCACAGAAGGGACAAAGAAGCCTTTGCTGCTTGGAAGAAAAAGAACTCGACTGCTCACATTACGTTGTTGAGCAATATGGATAATGATATTATGCGAGAGTTCAGGCAGCACGAGAATGCTAAAGACATGTGGGACGCTTTGAAGGCTCGATTTGGACAGACTTCTGTCACTAAGCTGAGGCAGCTTACAATCAGGTTCGATACATATAAGATGCCACATGGGCAGAATATGAGAAACATCTGAGGAAGATGTCAAACATGATTAGCGAGCTGAAGGATGCTGGTCACACATTGTCTGATGAACAACAAGTGCAGGCTATGATCCGCTCTTTACCTAATAATTGGGAACACATGAAGGTTAACTTGACCCACAATGTGAATGTCACGACCTTCGAGGATGCTATGCGCCATATGGAGTTGGAAGAGGATCGCCTTTTAGCGGCTAAAATACAAACTGATGTGTATTTTGCTGGCTCTAGCTCACATGGAGCTTCGGGTTCCAAGCGCAAGCATCTTGGTAGTTTCAAGAAGTGGAAAGGCAAAGGAGTGGAACTATCTGGAAAGAAACCGAAGTTTGAGAAACCTAACAAAGGGAAGCGTCCCGTGAAGAAAAACATTTCAAGGATAAAATGTTACAACTGTGGCAAGAAGGGTCACTTCGCTCGCGACTGTGGCGAGTCAAAGAACGTAGAAACCCTAAACACACTTAAAAGTGTTAGTTTTGTATCAAGTTCTGTACTTTTGATTGAATCTCATTCTTTGTGGACTGTAGACTCATGTGCCACAGACCATGTAGCCAGAGATAGAAGTACGTTTGTGGAATTTTGATGAATTCCAAATGGAGTGAGATGGATCTATGTAGGAAATAATTCCAGAGTGGAAGTGAAAGGAATTGGCACCTGCCAACTGATCATGCGTGGTGAACGCACTTTATTCCTGCACGATGTCCTGTATGCTCCAGAAATTCGTCGAAATCTTATCTCTGTATTGGTTTTAGTCAAACTTGGTTTCAGAATGAATTTCCATAATAGTGGTGTGGACTTGTTGTTAGGTACAACTTACTATGGTTCTGGTTATTTCGTATATGATTTTATTGTATTGGATATTGAACATTATAGTGTGAATGTATGTTATTCCCTATTTACATCTTCCAATTCTAGTGAGAATGATGTGAATATTTGGCATGCTAGGCTTGGTCATATTGGCCAACAGAGAATGAATAGATTAGCCAAAGATGGCTTATTAGGCAATATTGAGAAAGTAGAATTGTCTATTTGTGAACATTGCTTAGCTAGGAAAACCACGCGAAAACCATTTGGAAAGGGCACTAGAGCTGAATTTCCTTTGTAACAAGTCCATACTGATATCTATGATCCAATGAATGTGAAAGCAAGGCACGGTGTTGTTTATTTCATCACATTTATTGACGATTATACTCGATATGGATATGTCTATCTGATTTCTCATAAATCGAAAGCATTAAGTTGTTTCAAGGAATTTATGACCTTAGTGTAAAATCAGTTAGATAAGAAAATAAAAACTTTGAGATCCGATCGAGGTCGAGAGTATTTATCTGATCAGTTTATATACTTATGTGATGAAAAGGGAATAGATAGATAGTTATCCATTCCATATACTCCTCAACAAAATGGAGTAGTTGAAAGAAGAAACAGAACCTTACTTGAAATGGTAGGTCTATGATGGCACAAGCTAATTTACCAATTGCCTTTTGGGGCGATGCTTTGTTGACTGCTGCCTATGTACTTAACCAAGTGCCTTCTAAATCAGTCTCTTCAACCCCATATGAACTATGGACAGGTCGAAAACCTGATTTGAGCTTTCTTAAACCTTGGGATTGTGCTGCCTATACTCATAAGTCATCTCATAAATATGAAAAATTGGGACCAAGAGGAAAAAAGAGTATCTTCATAAGATATTCTGAACACTCTAAAGGATATGTGTTCATAGATGAGCAAGAAAGCAGAAGCGTGACTGAATTTGAATCAAGAGATATCACATTCTTAGAGAATGATTTTCCAAGAAAGGGCGAAATAGGTGAAGACTATTTCCTATTTGAGATCTTAGATCAGGATAATGGAACTGCAATATATAATGATCCAAGTGGGAGCAATGTGAGAAGTGGGGAATTGTGTACGAACCAGTTTCAATTGCAACCACTTGATGAATCGATACCGTTATCTTATCCAAGTGGGGGCATAATGGAGAATGAAATACCTTTGGTGGTACAATCTTCTCCACGGCGAACAAGTCGCAAAAGCATTCCTTGACGACTGTCGCGACCCGTCCGGAAGCGGACGCGGCTAATGGATTACCGATCGCGGGTCTTGGATCGGCGCGGGCCCTCCCAGGCCCATACCAAATCGCGGCGGGAGTTTTCATTTAATGGGTTCGACGATAAGAGTCGACCGCTTTCGACCTTCAGTGTGGTCGTGGTGGCATGTGCAACTTGTGCATGTATTTGGAGTCGCCACCGGTTTTTCTTGGAGGCTAGACCGGAAACCTTACTGACCGATTGGGAGAGATCGATCAGTTCTGCGGAACCAGAGATTTTGGGTTCGGGGACTTGGTTACGTCGGTGTCATTACCAACGCCCTTTCGGTACCTAACGCGAGTGCTTTTCCTAGCTAAGAATTCATGCAGGCGCAATTTTGGGTGAGGTAGGTTGATTCAGGGTTTTATGCAGGTTGGAAGACTATTCCTATTAATCACAATCAATTTTAATGAAAGCGCAATCAAGTACATAAATAAATCACATCAATGCACATCAATTCACATCACATGGCCTCCTAGTATAGCCATAAGGGCTTAGGGAAGGTGTGATTTCGGACCGGGGTAAAATGGGAAGATTTGGAGGCGATTTAGCCCGAAGGACAAAATCGTCAATTTTTGGAAGACTTGGATACCGAATTACCCAAAATATTCCATGGCCAGTTGATTGTGGTCATTTCCTATTTTTGAGAATTTTTTTGGAATTTCTTGATTTTTCTTCAATTTTTGGAAGACAATCCGCCCAAAGGGCGAAATCGTCATTTTAAGAAGGGTCGGGGTTCAAAACACCCGGAATGAGTCTTGGCCAGTTGATTGTGGCCATTTCCTATTTTTTTGGGATTTTTTAGAATTTTTCTGAATTTTCCGAATTTTTCCCCTTTTTATGAATTTTTTTATTTATTACTATTATTCTTTTTTTTTTATATATCTTATGACTCTGAAAATGGTGATCCGGACTGAGTCAATAAACCCAGCCCACCTGACTAGAACTCGACTCGGGCCATGGGGGCCCGGGTTGCTCTAAGGAAAAGAGTGTTCAATGGGCTTGATCCAAAGTCTCTCTTTTTTCTTCTCTTTTAATGATTTAATAAGAAATGGCTCAACTTTGAATTTGGATTCGGCCCAATTTTATGAGACCAGCCCCATTCACGAAACTAATCCAACTTGCAGAAACTGAACCTGCAGAAAGCTAACTCTAATTTTTTTATTCTTTTTACCCTGCTTTTCTACGATTCTATTTTCGTTTCTCTTACGTCGCCTTCTTCCTCAGGGTTGCTCTCACGATAGCCCTCACAGAACCTCACCCAGACTACCCAAGCTCAATGCCAACCCCCACTTTTGCACTTTTTGGTTTTTACGGTTTGTTCTCGATTTCAATGGACATCCGACAATAATCAAAGCTCAAGGGTATCATTCGTGCGCCTCGAAGCCTTTCTCCGTTGTCCGTCGAAGACCACCGCGCCATCGAAACCCGTTCGTCCCACAGCCACGCTATTGGTCTACTCGTGCGGTCGGCACCGTCAGATCCACTTTGATGGTTACCGCCCTGGACCTGGTTGCCTCAAGCTCGTCTCCATGAACTCTTCCTCACTCTCCTCATTCCCTCTTCTCTGGACCTTTTAATTACCAGTTGATAAAAAGGAAACGAGCCTCATGGAGACTCGGCATCATGCATACCATGCAGACGAGGGACTCTAATTCATCTAGCAGTCAAACTGAGCGAAAACAAAAGTAACATTCTTGCAACTCAGACTACAAGTCGCTATGCCTATTTAACTATTTCGTCCGGTTCGATCAATCGCATAACAGGGCAGTAGGGTGGCTGGGAGAACGTACCTGTAATGGTGATAGCAACGATGCGTTGGCGACATAGTAAGCCCTCCGCCACTCGGTTCCGCACGGCTTCTCTGATGATAGGGAGCTCTCGATTCTGGATGGCTTCTCCCTTCCTCCTGTCTTGGAGGTCAACAACGCAGTAATGTGAATGGCCGTAGGCGAGTCGCGTGGTGGGCTCGGCTTTGAAACATTTTCTCGAATCCTCAGTGTACCGTGATGGTGATTTTTCACCGTTCGCTTCTGACTCTCTCTCCTCTGCTCAAAGAAGTGAGCTCCCTCCTTAGAATGAAGCTGCTCCTAGTCTATCCTGAAGTCCGTTGAAGCTTAAAGATCACCGCTCATATTGGTTGGAGCTCTCGGCTCGGGCCGAGTCGACGAGGGCCACGCCGTCATCCTTTTTGGACCTCGTCGACGGTGGGGCAGCCTCAGCAATGAATGGTCGACCCCCTGACTCGAGGTGGCCTCTAACCACGGGCTGTCATCTAGTGGCGGCTGTCGAGCCGTGGACGGGTCCAAGTTCGGAGAAGCTCGAGCGAGCTCGCATCACCATTATATTCAGCTATGGAGGCGGTGTTGACGGTGACGAGTTAAGCTTCCGCGGTGATCTCGAGCGGCAACCCGACAAAAACTCCATCTGACTTTCGATCATACACAGATTCAGACCATTCGCGTGAGCTACGGCTTTGACGAGACTCGGGTGGAGGGTCGCAGTTTGGCGGAAGGGTTACTGACGGCTAGATAGCTTGCGTTCAGGATAGAACTTGTGGCTGTCGGATTCCTATATCTACGTCCCCATGTGAACGACGGGATCGTGGTAGGCGGCTGGGATGCGACGAACTGTGGGGTGACGGTTCGGATGCAGGTAGAGAGTCATGGGCCCGTAAGCAAGGGTGATGATGGCTCGGCTGAAGTACGGCTCGACGACAGCTGACGAGGACGAAGCATGGTGGTGGCAGGTGGGGTGGGTGACGGTGTTGACCGTGTTGTTGCCGTCGGCTTTCCTGAAGAAAACATGAGCCCCCTTTTAGCCGACGACTTCACTCTCTTTATTTTTCTTTTGATACATATATTTCCGAAACTCTCTAGACCACGCTCTCCCTGGAATCATGCTCTCTGACTCTCTCCATGTCTGAATATCGTCCTCCCTCCCTCCGAGTGCAATCGAGGAGTCTAGAGATCCTCGAGGTTCGGCGATGGTCCGGTGGGGTTGTGGTTGCCCATGATGATGTTCCAATCCTTTGCGACAGGATTCCTCGTCTTTTCCTCCCCCTCTCTCTTCAAATTATTTTTGTTCAATGGCGCCCCCCCCACATCTCACTGTCTTCTGCTCCTTTTCTTTCTTTTATTTATTTATTTCTTGGTTTGCCTGCCATTTCCTCTCTTCAAGATGATGTCCATTATTTTATGGAGGAAGTGTCCAAATGGCCCATCATGTACGATTCCCTAAAGCACGATTAGGAGCAAACTTCTGAAGCGAGACTCATCATCCTCATTTTTTTAACCCCATAATAATCGATTTTTTTTTTTCGATTCGGGTTTATGTTTGTGAAGGAACATAGTGACCCAAGCCGTATTTTCAAGATTTAAAGTGACAAGCTTGAAGAGGAAATTAAAACAAAATTATTGAATATTTTTGTGTATTTTTCTGACCACGAATGGTATTTTTCTGATTTTTTGGGTATTTTTAATAATTAAATAAATTCGAAAAATATTAAAAAAAAAAACCAAAAAATATTTTTTGTTCAAAATTGGTTCCTAAGGCTAACCCAAGGCTTCCAAAGTTGATTTTGTGATTTTATGACTTTTTTTATATTTTTAATTAATTTTTAAAAATAATAATAATAATAATAATAATAATAATAATAATAAAATTATAATAATATATGGTCAAAAATCAGGTGTCAACAACGACGTTTTGAAATTGAAGGGAAAGCTTTCATGATTGCTCCACTAGAAGAGGATGAGCCAAGAAATATAAATGAGGCTCTATCTTGCCCTGATAGGAAAAAAATGGATGAAAGCAATGGAAGAAGAAATGAGTCAATGAGATCAAACCACGTTTGGGAACTAGTTGATCTTCCAAAAGGACGAAGAGCCATTGGGAACAAATGGGTTCTCAAAAAAAAGCGCAAGGCTGATGGTTCAATTGAAAGGCATAAGGCTCGCCTTGTAGCGAAAGGATACAACCAACAGGAATGAATTGATTATGAGGAAACTTTTTTTCCTGTGGTTAGATTTACTTCTGTTCGCCTTATTCTGGCAATAGTGGCTAGTTTGGATCTAGAGTAACATCAAATGGATGTAAAGACTGCGTTCCTCAATTCCTCAATGGGGAATTAGAAGAAGAAATTTATATGGAACAACCCGGTGGGTTTGTTAAAGAAGGTCAAGAACAAAAGATATATCGACTTCTGAGGTCGATATATGGCCTTAAGCGGTCTTCTAGACAATGGAATATATGCTTTGATAATGCCATAGTGGCATATGATTTTGAGATGATCAATGAAGATAATTGCGTATATATCAAAAGATTCAAAGGTCACTTTGTGATTTTGTCATTATATGTTGATGACATACTGATTGCTGGAAGCAATAAGGAGTTTGTCAAGACAGTCAAAGGTTGGCTATCTTCAAATTTTGAAATGAAAGATATGGGCGAGGCTATATACATTCTCGGAGTTAAGATTTCGAGGGATCGTTCGAAAATGTTACTGTCTCTTTCACAAGAGACTTATGTAAATAAAGTCCTTGAACGATTTCGTATGCAAGATTGTAAACCCATTGATACTCCTATTGCAAAAGGTGAAGGACTGAGTCAAAGAATGTGTCCTAAGACTCCACAAGAGCAAGAACGTATGAAAAACGTTCCATATGCCAATGCTATTAGAAGTCTCATGTACGCTATGATGTGTACAAGACCTGATATTTGTTACGCAGTTGGACTGGTCAGTAGATACCAATCCAATTCAGGTCAAGCACATTGGACTGCCGTTAAGATAATTTTGAGGTATCTGAAAGCAACTGCCGATTACTCGCTGAAGTACCAAGGAAGTGATCTGCACCTTGAGGGCTACACTGATGCTGACTGTGGAGGAGATTTGGATGAGAGGAAATCCACTTCTGAAAATGCATTCTTACTTAATAATGGTGCCATATCGTGGAGCAGTAAGAAACAGTAGTGTATAGCTTTATCCACCATGGAAGCCGAGTTCGCGGCTTTATCAGCGGCAGCACAAGAAGGTGTTTGGCTTAGAAGATTTCTGGATCATTTGGGTGTAACTAGAGATGCTGCTAACCCTGTGAAGGTTTATTGTGATAGTCAGGCAGCAATAGAATACACTAAGGATCCTAAGTTTCATGGCAAGACCAAACACATAGACATTAAGTATAACTATGTCAAGGACATGGTGGCACGAAAGGAAGTAAACCTACAGTATGTATCTACGCATAAAATGTTAGCAGATCCTATGACAAAGCCAATTCCTAGAGATGTCTTTCTTCGTCATGTAAAGACTCTAGGACTGCGTAGAGATTGATGTACTGAATATTTGTATTTTCCCTTAATAATTAATAATTAATGATGTTGTTTGTCAATATGGAAGTCTTTAAATTTATTTGATATTTATGCATGATAATGCTTGGTGCATTTTATTGAAAAAAGTATGTCAGACAGATGAGCGATTTGCCCACTCACACGGGTAATCACCTATGTTCACTATGTGACGAATAGAGATGAGGCAATTTTAAGCTTATTATCTATGTGATAATTGAAAGCTCAAGCTTAAAATATTTATGCCGCCTTAACATAATGTTAGGATGATGATTTAAAATTTATAATGTCCGAAAGTGAAATAGCCCACATATTTCATTTTACCTGTCTTTATTGCCAGATGAGAGTTCTGATGAAAACTCTTGGCTGGAGTTGTTACGTGAACTCAAGTCAGACATTGGGTGTGTCAAAATAATCATCTGTACAGTATTAAAATGGAAAGACATACGCTCCATGGGGAAGGAGAAAATACCGTAATACGTATTTCATATTACGTATGCATAGTCGACCAATGAGAGTTGGCAAAAGTTATGATCTCAACTTTCTTAAGCCGTGTGAGACTCTCGAGGATAAAATTCCTCATTTTTAGTACCCTAATGACTCTTCATTATTCTCGAGATCTCTATTTAGTGTTCGCTATCTTAGAGTGTTACCTATGGTCGTGAAATTGATTCGATCTAAAGGGACACTTCTAGAAAAGCGAGCTGAACTGAAATTGAGAGGTCTAATTTGGAGTTTTAAGTCACATTATGAATTATATTCACAGACCGGTCAGTTATGATTATTTAGTGTGATCATAACTGTGAATATAATATATCAAATTTTAAATGAGATCCAGATATATATATATATATGTGTGTGTGTGTGTGTGTGTGTGTGTGTGTGACTGATCGATCTAGGGTACAGCATACTAAAATCTATATTTGAATATGTCCATTTTTAGAGTTGTCATATACTCCCAAAGGATGTATGACAACGAGCTCTCAGAGTATGCTAATCGCACGGGTTATTTGCCAATATAAACTTTGCAAAAATATTATGAGTTCTGTTTTGTCCTCTTTGGGCAAGTGGGAGTTGTTTGCCCTACATGGGCGAGTGGGAGATATTGGATTATAAAAGTGAGGCCCACGGAGTAACGATGTGCGCCCATACGGGCAACCACACCCCACCTTGACGGTTATCCGAATTGAAACGTGAAAGATCACGTTAGTTGAGAAGACGTAAATTACAGACGTCTTCACAGTCGCTCTCCCTGACAATATAGAGTCTGTCCCTTCCAGAAAGAAAAATAGAACGACGTCCCTTCCCATATCATCATTGATTGGAATTGACGACAGAGGAACTCCAAGATCGCAAAGGGCTTTTAATCTGTGAAAATTAAGGTACGTTCTAGTAATGTATTCTTATCGATCGGTGATTCGAGTGATCCAATTGGACATGTTTCCGCAAATTAGATCTTAGCGAGAATGGGTTTAGTACCCAACATAAATGATAAATCATGGTGATGTACATGGCAATTGTTATGTTAAAATAATGTGTGGCTATGATGCCGTGTGATGAAGGCTTTTCCATAACATGTGCCCTTGTATGAGTATGTGAAAAAAACTCAGGAATTAGCTAGATGTTCTACCGTATGAGGCGATTCTCTATAAGGTTGAAGGGACATGAAAGTCCTACCATTTACACATGATATGAGTTGGGCGACCAAGGCGTCCTGTCGCCTTGCTGGTTCTCCTCAAGGTGGGCGCCTTGGTCGCCTAGGCGTCGCCTTGTGGAAGCCTTGTGGGCGCCTTGGACACCTAGGCGACGCCTTGGGCGCTTTGAGAAGTACAAATATTAAAAGTTATTTATTTTTAATAATCTTTCATGCCTATATTTACTATATTAAAAGTTGTTTATTTTTAATAATCTTTCATGTATATATTAGCTCTGTTGAATCATTAATATAAGTTTTGAAGTACAAATATAAAATATACAATTATACATATATATTTAAAAATTTAGCTACATTGTCGCCTTATCGCCTTGCGGACGACTAGGCGGGCGCCTAATCGCCTAGGCGTTTTAGAGGCCTCTGCTCGCCTTGCCGCTTTGTCACCTTAACAACTATGATTAAGATAGATCCCAATCAGTGACAAGTATGAAGTCGCATGCATGTTTGTTGGTGAGCTTCATGACGAGTAGGGAATAAATATTAACCGTGTATTGTGGTGAGCCACTAGGTAATACTAGCGCATTATGAAGTAATATGCCATCTGCTTGCATTTTAGTGAATGATTTTATGCATTGCTTTGAGAATTAATCCCATGAAAACCCCAAATTGGAACACATATAACAAATTTATTCAAAATTAATTTTTTTACAACAAAAAATCCAAAACTGACTCAAACATTTTTTTAACCACCAAAAATTCTAAAATGATACACTTGTGATAGATTTACCCTAATTAATTTTTTGACCTTAAAAAATCTCAAATTGATACACATGTGACAAATTTACCCTCCGTTAAATCAGGTTAATACCATAATTTTTTAAAAATTGATACACATATGACAAATAGAAGATAAAGTTTCTAAGCTGGTACATCTATCAATTGTCATGTGTCATAAACTTAGGGCGAGCATGGTAACACTTCTCAACCAAAAATTAATTCCTGACCAGAAGTTGATTTCTCTACTTCTCCTCAAAAGCAGAGGTTGATTTTTCTACTTCTTCTTCAGATTAACTTCTAATTAGAAAAATTGATTTGGTAACGGTTGAAAATTTCTATTTTTGAAATATTATTAACAAAATCTTCGCGTTGGAGCCTGGCGGCGGCGGTGGCAGAAGGGCGACGATGGGTGGGCGGTGGTCGGCGATGCTCGGCGGAGGCGGGTGTGGTCAAAGAAGTGATTCTAGAACCGAAAAGTAAAAAAATTTACTTCTCAAAGTTGGCCAAAACTCAAAAGTTGAAAATCCTACCATAAGGCAAATTTTTTACTAAACAGATTTCTACTTCGACAGGATTTTTATCAAACGGATTTTTCTGCCAGATTGACTTCTGGCAGAGAAATGGAGAAGGAGAAGTGCTATCATGCAGTACCCTTGGTACTTGAATGGCTAGATTTAACTAAAACTAACGGAGGATAAATTTATCATAGATGTACCAGTTTAGGGTAAAATTGTCATAAGTATACCAGTTTGAATTTTTTTTATGGTTAAAAAAATAATTTAGGGTAAATTTATCATGGATGTATCAGTTTGAGTTTTTTTATGGTTAAAAAAATAATTTATGGTAAATTTATCATAGATATATCAGTTTGGGGTTTTCTGTGGTATTAACCCTTGTTTTTAACAATTTCCATTGTCATATCACTATAGGAAAGATAGCGAATTTGAGTATGCATTTTTCATATATGGTTAATTTGTATTCTTTCGAGATCGAGGACGGAGTTATGCAATAAAAAGACTCACTTGTCATAGCATATTTATACATATAAGGAGAAATTGGCCCATTTAAGCTTCATCGTCGAGAGGGAAACAGCCCGAATCACCAGCTAAGGCCCATAAATGACAGCTCAGTGATAAAGGAAGTAGGGGTGCAGAGACAGCTAAGAGGTTTGCCTAGAAGCAGCCACCTTCGAAAGAATGCGTAATAGCTCACTGGTCCCGAAACAAGATTAGAATTCTAGCTCTTCCAGAGTGGTATCTCACTGATGGCTCGCCCTCCACCACCCCCCTCTCCCCGGAAGGAGGCCTTCTTCACCTTCCACCTAAGTTGCGTAGGAAAGGCCCAAAACCAATCCCAGAGAACAGTAAAGCTTCATAGGGTCTTTCTATCCAGGTGCGGACTACTGTCGTTGTTGGTTCATACCAGGTTGAGTAGTAAGATGATCTCCTATTTTAGATTTAGAGATTTCATTTAATAGGCTTTCGCTCACTCCTTATTTTTCATATTTGTAGGATGGGTCACACTCCACTACCGTGGTTTGGAGTTCGTTTGTATTTTGAAGTATACTTGTACCTGAATCGGTGGTAGTATATGCTAAGTGTAGCTCTGCTATATGGGTCGAGGGGAAGTTGTTGGAGCACTTAGGGATGTCAATGGTTCCCCTGGTTTCGACGGCGATGGCTTGTCGATGAGTGAGGTTGACAATTAATAGTAAATAATGGTGATAGTGTTAAGCAGGGCTAGACTGGACGGTCGCTTAACAAACCTGGGTTTTCACCCTGTCCAGCCTAGGGGAGCCGAAACTCCCTACACCTTTAACTGTTCCCCACTGAAGAGGACGGGGCAAGGCGACTGACTTAAACCAGAGGTCAGTGGCCGACCGCCAGAAAGGTGTACCCTCCTTCCCCCTGAATCTTTTTCTTGGCCAGGAGGAGCCAATACCCTTCCAAGATTCTCCTTCATCAGCCACCAAACCAGGTTATCCCTGGGAGTGAGGTTGACAATTAATAGTAAATAATGGTGATAGGTGACCTTGACCCCCCGAGGACTTTGTATTTTGTATTTTTGCTTGGGATGTTGTTTTGGTTTTGTAATGCTTATGTTAATATAAAAAAGAATGTGTACATTAATTAACCTATACGACTTCTTGTAAGGGATATTGTGCAAATTATGTTGTACTTTCGCATGCTATAAATCAAAAGAAATAGAATTAGAAAGGACACATGTCGCTTGCGACATTCTGGGGGGTCACAAAATACTCTCGAAAACATATTATGAACCAAGTAAAACATATTTTCGACTTTTCTTGTAATATTTCTCTGTTAATATGTAATTTGTGTTTTGCCAATCAAAACATTTCAACAATAGGCAACATCGTTACCTCAGCGAGACTCTATTAAAAAAAAGACGACCTTAAAAATGTAAATAATCTTCCGCTTAGCATGTTTAAGTGTTCTAATAAATAAGTGCAAATTTCACCTTGTTTTAAATTTTAAACCAGTGATTAATGAGAATTTTTATACGATTGTGCAAATCACTATAAATCTAGCTATTAAAATTTAGTCATTAAATAATATTCAAGTTGCTGAAGAACATGTTGAAAAAGATGAAAAAATAAAAATAAATATCTAAGGCATGCAAGCACTGTTCTCAAGGACAATTTCGCTCCTCGGAGTATGAAACTTGGTGCGATAGTTACTAGTGGCTATCCTCCTAGGATACAACAAATCTTCCTATATACTCTGCATAGAAAAAAATAAAGGGAATATTAAACATTATTTATAAGCCCAACTAATAAAATGGAAAGAAAAGAGAGATTTTCTTAGTTTTCATATACTTTTATTGTGATTTGGAGATTCTCTTCATTAGCAAAAAAAAAAAAAGGAGGGTTAACGAGGAAATATATCAAATCAACTATTACAAAATTGTTACATGTTGATCGCGGTAATACTTTCCATTAAAGTCATTACAAAATAATTTCTTTGAATATTTCAAAACTGTTGAAATATTCAACAATACCCCTCATATTTTAAAAGGTTTTGAAAAGCAAGAACAAATATATATTGCATTAAACTCAATAAAATGTAATGCATCAGAATTGATGCCTTTTTGGCTATGAACCAAACTTAGAAAGATTGAAATATAATTAGTTTTTATTAGATCTCGAAATTTAATGAGCTTCTTTTCATTTTCAGCAAACCATTCCTTTTTTTAATATAATAAGTTAGGACGTATTGATACGCTAGACTGATGCTTCCAGTTGTTTCACCAGCACCCATTGTCAGCTCTGTTGTAGCTATTAATCATTGGTTGTCGCGACCTAAAAATGGGCTAATGGATTATTATGTCAATTAAATTAACTGACCTCACTCGGACCCTCCCAAGCCCTACCAAATCGCAACTTAGGTTCATTCATGAAAAATGTTCAATTGGAGCCGCCACTAATCATTTACCCTATATAAAATAGCGGGAGAACTATTTTATCTCTACGAACCAGAGTTAATGAGTCCGGGGACTTGATTACGTTGATTAGAAATTAACGCCCTTTTGGCCCTTTCGGTACCAATTTCTTGACAATGTCCTTTCTAATTGGTTTTTCTTTTTTTGTGAATTGACTATGATTTTTCTTTGGAAAAAGGATGCAATGCAAACTATACTAAATGACATGGCAATATGCATGATAACATGGCAAAGTACGGATTAAATTATATGATGTGCAGATGGCAAATAATTTTTTGTATTTTTGGATTTATCGCAAGAAAAAGGAAACACTCAAAAGCAAACAAAGAATTTGAACAAGAAGGAACAAAAATGCCCATAAAATACATTGAATTTCGATTTTTTTTCGAAAATTCACTCATTCCCAAAGATTTGAGTCGGAGAAGAATTTTTATCCGCTACATCCTCGAAAATTCGAGCCAATATGCAGATAGTGGTATAAGACGACAACATCTAAGAACACGAAGTCTTATATTAAACTGCCATCACATTCCATGAGATCATGGCCAAGGTGTGCAATTTAATCTTCCGAAGGGTCTAGGCACAAGGGGAACATATGTTATGTGTATGTTTGTTAAAAAATGTGCAAACTTTATAACAAACAAAAAAACAAATAAGCATGGCAAAAATAAAAGGAAATAAGTCAATTGATTCGCAATTTCGAAAGTCCAAGAGAGGTGGCCGAAAATGTGAGATTGGGGATCCGCCTTTCCTCATCCAAAATTGATCCAATTTTAATTTGAGAAATTATCCTTAAGATTTTTTTTTAAAAAAATGTTTTTCAGATAATTCTAAAAAAAAAAATCGGATATTACCTGGTTCAATCAAATCTCATCCTCAAGTCAAATATGTTCAGAAATTTTACTAGAGATAAGATAAGATAATCAATGGGCAAATCCATCCAACCAACTCAAACGTTAATAATAATCAACGAATTACAAGAGTTATCCATCGCGCCTTGATATCATCCAATTGAGTTCAAAATCTCATCAATAGCATATAGATAATATCGAACAAACCAATGGGTAAATGCAATTCACCAATTCAAAAGCAAAAGATGATTATCACAACAAGAGCTTCTCCACATGCGTGATTCGGCCATGAGAGCAAGTGTGGGCTGAAAAATCCACCTTTCAATTTAGCAAAATTCTCAATTTTTTTCCAGTTGATTCGATTTGATCTAAAAATTGTTGAGTAATTTGTTACTTTGAGAAAATGCCCAATTAAATTTAATCGATTCTCAAAAGTATCAAATTCAAACAATTTTATGAACCAAATAGGTTTTCTCGGAAAAATTAGAATTCTCATCCGATCAATTCTCGGTTCTAGCACAAAAGTTAGCCAAAAAGGTTTGACTTTTCACTTCGGATTGCAAAAAAAAATATGTTCATCAAATCGCTGGAGCATATATGCAAATCCTCCAAATAAAAAAAGCATGAATCACAATCGAAAGTCAAAGAATTTTACCTTTTGAATGCCAAATTTCCAGCAAGCGAGCACTTGATGTAAACTATCCAGAAGAGCCACTTTGAGCCAATTTTGAGCCCTAAACGGCAAGGGATCTTAACACCAAATAACGAACGAGTTAATAATCAAATTTCAATTGAAACCAATCTTAACATGGCCGAACAGTGGTTGAACGCCAAGTTGCTTGGTGATCGTGGCTAAAATGATGAACCGACGGCTCCGACGATTGATCGGGGTAGAGGCTGAGCTGCGCACGGCGGATAGTGGCTGAACCGGAGCGTCGAGGTTGCTGGATAGTGGAGTTGTGACGGTCGACGCACGCTCAAAGGCATCTCAACTAGTTTGGATGTGAGCTCGAGGATACTTTTCTCAAGGCAGAAATTCTGCACGCGTGCAAGCAAAAGGCAACTAATTGGATGCTGAATAAGAGTCAAATTGAGGCTGACTCAAACTTAGAATCGGAGCCGATCCGCGGACTGGTGAGACTCGTCGGTGGTGCTTCGTAGCTAGTTCGATATTTGGGACAAGGCTACCAAACGAGCATCTTTTCGTAGCCAATTAAAAGCAGTCTCAGTGGACGAATATAAGGCAGTCAAACGATCATCAATTTGACTTGTGGCTACTGGGAGTGATGACGTGAATGACCTGCAAAGGGAAAGAAGCAAAGTAATTTTTTCTTTGAGGATCTTCTCTCTTTGGAGCTCATACGAAGTATGATTGTGCTCGGGTGCACGCTGAACTCCCTGACGCCAGCTTGCAAGAACAGGACAGATTGGTGGTAAAAGGAGAATGTCCTCTTGAGGTGCTGCGGTCAGGCTTCGCTGAGTTGTCTGCAGTTTGTCCTCTCACCCGGATGTCTCACTTTCCGTCATCATGTGCTAGAATGCGGGCACATCCAAAGGGAAGCACCGGAATCTTCATGAAGGCAAATTGTAACCGCTGGAAATTTGCCGAAGACCTACAAGACAGGGAACAAGAGCTCGCAGTTGCATTATTAGATCAGGACAAAAACCATATGAAAACGAACCCACAATTTAAGCTTAATTAATCGAAATTCTCATTGTGGACTTCGGGGAATGATGGGCGCCGCTTAGACTTGATCAAATAGTAATCTCCCGTTGGTACAACATGAACAAATGGAGAATTCGTCCGTTCGTCGAGATCAAAGGACAAATTCATCCAAGAAAGACCATCGTGGCTGTGAGCTTTTCCTTCTTGCGTTTGAAGGACTTTTTCCGATGCTCTTCCAATATGGCCGTATATTATAATGAAGTGGGCCCCCCCCTAAACCCTAGGCCATAAGGCTTTATTTGCAGACAAATAGAGACCATAACCCTAGCGAAGGTATGATTCATTATTGACCGTCGGATTGATCTACAAGAGTCCGAACCTTTTAAAAATTCCTCAATATTTTCGGCAATAGATAATAGTCTTGGCCGAATTCTTCATGGTCTCGCGGGCTTGTGGTGTAACTTTAGGCCTTAATCTAGATTTAGCTAAAATGGGCTGAATTGAATTCGAATTGAGTCCAAACCCTTATATAAAATTCGGCAATTTTCATGAAGTAGGCTTGGTGGAATTTTTTAATTAAAAACTACGTGCTCCCTCCAAATCTCCGGGCTCAAACTGGGGCTTTTTTTAAATAATGGACACTTAATTACAAGCCTTGGTAAACTAAATGGACTTATTTAGCTTAAAATAGGTCCAAGTAGCTTCATAAAATCAAGCACAACCTATTCCCCTAGTCGAAATTTTCAGAGTGAGTTCGGTCCAGTCGCCTTCCAAAATTAAGCTCAGTTGACTCACTTAATACAGTGACACGACTGAGAAAAAATAAATATGCATTGCATGTGAATTTATTTTTTGCGAGAATTATGATTAACTCTCATTTTATGCTTATGAATGATTTTCTAAAAATCAAAATTTAGGTGTCAACATTGGTGAAGTTTGAAACTTCCATAAATCAATAACTTATTTGATGAATTACAATTTCTACCAATCACATTACATCCCACAAACTTTGTTTTTTAATGCGGTTTGTGCTAATAGGCCATGCGCGTGCTTGGTTTACTTAAGCACTCCGCAGAATTTGCAAAACTTCTCATAGGAGTGGCCCCACTTCACATTTATATTGGTGATTCCATCAACTGTATACTACAGTTTAATGCATCGCCAATAACAGCTATGAAAATCATTAAGAGCTTAACTCAACCACTTTTTATTGTGTCTTGCACTATTTTCACCTTAGGAGGAACAACTACTTTTAACAGTGCTCACTAGATCAATAAGTGATTTGTTAGTATCCATATGAACCTAACTCAAGGGATTGTCGTTCACATAGGTTGTGTTATCATCACTACTAATTTTTCTTAACTGGCTTAAGTCCTATTCCACTCGATATATCAAATGTTAATTATCTTCTCACAGGAGGATCGACCAAATTCAATATTGAATTTGCAAAAT
Organism: Rhodomyrtus psidioides; assembly: GCA_021437785.1. Lineage (NCBI taxonomy): Eukaryota > Viridiplantae > Streptophyta > Magnoliopsida > Myrtales > Myrtaceae > Rhodomyrtus > Rhodomyrtus psidioides. Next base: position 2,147,061 of record JAILYB010000040.1, on the reverse strand, counting down.
CGATGAAAATAATTCCATTTTAACCAACTGCTTTTTCACAACATGCCTCAGTTGGATATGTCTATTTTTAACATTGAAAGTTCTATTATTTGCAATAGCTATTTTTGTTTGGCAATCACAATCCGTAGACACAGAAGGTGCCAATTTTATTCCCAAACAAATATCTGCTAAGAAGTTTCTTGATCACTAGGCCTTATTTCCAGCCAATTCTAAAGCTACAAACTATGACTCCATGAAATATTGTTCGTTTGGCTAATTTCCAAGTTATAACACCTCCACCAATGGTGAACACATATCCACTAGTGGATTTTGTCTCATATGAATCTAAAATCTGGTTGGTATTAATATATCCTTCTAATATAGCAGAAAATCAACTATATGAAATGCCATAGTTTATGGTTCCTCTCAGATTTTCATTAATTTTCTACTCAAGCCAGTCCGAATATCAATATTGTGATTTTGTATAGATATGCTCAGTCTACACGCAACATAGGTTATATCAGGTCAAGTGTATTTCATTAAATGCATTAGAATCCCAATAATGTGATCATACTCAAAGCCACACTGTCGTCTTTATTTTTGACTAAGTACTGGGTGCCAGCATTATAAGAAGTACTCACAGCTGAGACATCAATTTGTCCATACTCTTTAAGTAGCTTCTCTACATAATGCTCTTGAGTAAGCATTAAGCCACTATCACAAACTGTGAGTTTAACAACGAAAAGAACATGCGTTAATATCACGAAAAATCTCAAACGAGTACATCTATGATAAATTTATCCCAAACTATTTTTTTGACAACTAAAAATCCTAAATTGATACACTTGTGATAAATTTACCCTAAACTATTTTTTTACCACAATAAAGCCCAAACTGGTAAACATGTGATAAATTTAGGATCGCGTTTTTTCCACTCCCCTTATCGCTTTGACACTCCTTTTTGTGTATGTTTTGACAATTCTATATGATTTTGTTTTTATTTATTTTTTTGTCTAAATATGATTCCGTTTTTGTTGATTCTTTTATTTCGTTTCTTTTTTTTGTGGGTCCCACCTTTTTCCTTTTCTTCTTCCTCCTTCTTCCCATGCCTTCCGGTCGTCTTTTTTTTTTTTCCTCCTACACGAGTTCGCTTTGACGCCTCCCTCTCCTTCCAAAAACCTCGACTTTACTATGTCAATCCGGTGATGATGCAAAATTAGATATTTCATCCCAATTTTTATCTCAGATTATTTGCTACAATCTAAAATTCTTAGGGTGCATCCACACCGGATGGTTCTTAGGGTACCATCTCATGACTTAGAAGCAATGTTCTTGTATGCGTTTGTTCCTTCCCTTTATCCTATTTTGAGAGAACATGGTAAAGTGGCGAAGCTTTTCGGGATTTTTGAAAGGAGAGGGACATGTCGAAGCGAAGTTGTGGAGGGAAAAAAAGAGACGTTTGGGAGACATGGAAGGAGGAGGAAGAAGAAAAGGAGGAACATGGGATCCACAAGAGAAAAAAAGAATCATATAAATTGTATCAGATTTGGTGGGCCACACATAAGGGATAGGGTGGTCAAAACACATTAAAAAATGAGTGTCAAAGCCATAAGAGGAGTGAAAAAGCGCGAGCCTAAATTTTTTCCAAACTATTTTTTTTACTACCAAAATATCCAAACTGGTATCACCTGATAATATGCCAAACAGTACAAGGAATTTCATTGATTTTCACTCACCTGAAAATTTGAATCATATGAGTTATCACAGCTATATCCTCAAAATCTGATTTGCGATCAAGGATGAATTTTGGATTTTCAATCGTTAGTGGTACTTATTATCATTTTGTTATGAAATAAACTAGTTTATTATGAATTGGTTTTTTTAATTTATATGAAATTCCATAGGATCAGGTGTCATGTGATCATATGAATCTTCTTAATCAACAAACATTTGAACTATATCAGGTAAAATTTGTATGGAATAGGATTGAAAATCCTTTTATTTTTTTTCAAAACTTTAGCCTTGACTCATGAGATCCTGAGATTGATCTTGTAATGTTTTAGGTCCTTGCACTTAGTTGGCTTAACGTAGTGCAGACTGCGGAGCATACCGAAGTACTAGAGCGTTAGCTACATAGAGAAGTGTAGCAGAAGAATCGCCAAGTGTGCGAACGTAGGCGAATCTAGTGCAGTGGACTCATCATCTGTGAGATTTTACTCCATAGGTAACTTTTTTCGTCTACTAATACGTTATTCATATTTTGATCTTGCATTTAATTCACCTGTTTTTATACAGAATTGACATCACTAATCTTGATTTTAGGTTGTCGGAAAATCCTTCCGGAGCAATTTGATTTGACCCCAAAAAAAAAAAAGAAGGAGCCATTCAATGGACAATATTTCAATCATTTTTCGCTTTTGAATTTAATAGATCTTTCCGACGGATCCGGATCCCCTGCCCAGGTCAAATCCGGGCAAGGGTGCACCGGTGACATTTGGGCCGTCCGATCAATCACGGACGGCTCAAATCAAAAGAAAATGCAGCTGCTTTATTTATTTTGCTTTTCCACGTCCAATTGTGGCCGTCCGTGATTGATCGGATGGCCACGATTGACAGGGGCAGGGGTGCCCCTTTTGCGGATGGGCAGACGATCCGGGCGCCTTTCCGACACACCAACGATTTCCTTTTACTTAATTTACTTTTTTTTTTACTACTTTTTTTTATCAACTTGTGATTAGCTAGATTTTGCTATTTAATTTTTTTCTCTCTCGGTACATTCAAGAAATTTCACCTACCGGAATTCATGAGAGTTTCTCTTTTAGATGGGTCATCATTGGGCCTTCTTAAATCCTCTAATCATAAATTAAACTAAGAAAGGAAGAAGAAGAAGAAGAAAAAAAAGCTTAAACCGGAGAATGCAGTTTGCATGTTTCCTCCGTTAAAATTTGTGGCTGGCATTGCATCGTTAGAGCTTTAAACCATACGGCACCATTATATGGTAGCCGGGGCCCGATTGAAATCCTTCTGTAGTCGAGAAGGACCCGTCACATTCCCGCCACTAGGGCCATTACTTACTTTCCACACATGCCATGCACAAAAGATAGAGCCAGAGCTGGTCTGTCATTCTTCCGTTCCATCTTTCTGCTTCCGCCTTCAACACCCAACAGTCAGAGAGACGACCCTCGTTCCCTCGTGATAATATCTTCATCCCCCTCATCTTCGTCCATAGCCATTTTAGACGCCGAGGGAAGAACGAGAAGCTAGCAGCAGCAGCAGCAGCAGCAGCAGCTTTGAGAGCTTCGACATGAGCACCATCGAGGACGCCGCCGAGGACAAGGGGGACCTGAGGAAGCCGCTGCTCCACCCGGGGATCTGGTACGTGATGAAGGGGAAGGGGTCGAGCCGGTCCTCCAGCCTCTCTGGACCGGCACAGGTCCTCCGCCATGGCTCCTTCTCCGTCCTCCTCTGCGTCCTGATCGTCGCCTTTGGCCCCATTCAGTTCGGATTCGCCGTAAGCCCGTGCTCCGCTTAATGCGGTTTGCTTTCTGTCTGTCCATCTATCGTTGTAAAACCTCGTGATGGTTTTTTTCGGGGCTTTTTTCAGTGCGGATATTCGTCTCCCACGGAGGACGACATAATAAGCGACCTCGGCCTTTCGCTCTCGGAGGTTCGACTTTGCTTCAGGAACCGGAATTTGATCTTTCTATCTTGGGTTGGGATCTGTTTTCGATTGTCGACTGATGCAGCTTGTTCTCGATTGTGATATAATGCTGCATGTAGTATTCGATCTTCGGCTCGTTGGTGAACTTGGGAGCCATGGTCGGGGCAATCATAAGCGGCCAGATGGCGGAGTACGTCGGCCGGAAAGGGGTACGCCTCTCATTTCTCGATCAGCTGCCATTTACATAGGAGTTCCTTCCGCGGTCGCTTTTATTTCTTTTTTGACTTCTTGCTCTCCTGCTGAAATTGGTGTTTTGGATAATGCGACAAGACCTATGTTACACGGACACGCACTCTAGGAAATTTTTCGACGCGCTCGGACGCGAGCCGACACGCGGTCAACTCGTGTCCTAACCGCGTCCGCCAGTCAACGCCTAGGACTCGCGTGTCCTAACCAAAATTTTCAACTTCAAAATTCAAATCCGGACAAAGGCCTCCAAATGGCCTTTAAGGCCTCCTGGCCCCTCGAGGCCCACCCGGTTTCTTCAGTTTTCCTGGTGCTGAGCCGCCAATTTATAGGCAATTTCTCCCCAGTTTCACTGACTTTGGGGGATGTGGGACTCTTGGGGATTCATCATGCTGACTTCCTCACCTACTTTTAAGCCCCCTCTCTCTCTCTCTCTCTCTCTCTCTCTCTCTCTCTCGTCTTCTTGTGTTTCTTTCTTTTTCTTGGTGGGTTTCGGTTTTAGCTCCCGCCTTCACGTTTTCTACAGTGTTGCGGGTGTTCTTGGCGAGACGGAGACAGTAAAAAAGATGCCGCTGTTTGGTGGTGACTGAGTATAGATGGAAGTGAAAATTTCGCCAATTTAAGAACTAAATTTGAAGTTAGGGTCATGATGTTGTTGATGTGCCTATATAAAACAAGAAACCCACGCGCAGGCATGGATAGTAGCACTTCATTATTTTTTTATTTGGCTCTTTTTATTCTTTATTTATTTATGAAATTATAAAAATAATAATTTATCGTGTGTATAGATATAATATAATATACAATCGAGTCCCAACGTGTCAGAATTCTCTATTTTTTTAGAATTGCCGTGTCGGCATATCGTATCGTGTCGAATCGCGAGTCGTGTCCCGTGTCCGTGTAACATAGGCGACAACTGAGTTGTGGAAAATTTCAGCACCCCAACATCCTAGGAATAATAATAATAATAATAATAATAAAAGATGCTCAATCGTGATTAATCTATATTGTTACTTTTGATGCGGAAACAAGAGATCCAACGGTAAAATATAAAGTCAGATACTGCTTTTATGTAGCTCGATCTAGTGAGGCATATTCCAAAGAATGAGGATCGCATAATTTCATTATAGGTCCAAACATACTATCGAGATTACAATCACACTCGAATTATTTAAAAAATTCTTTTTCTTTCCCTATTCTCAACTAACACATGCATTAGCCACCGCGGAACAATATCTCAAAGACATCACAAATCTTAACATAAGATTTATTAGCTTGAAAAGACTTGCAATTTCTTCAAAAATGTAATTCACGAGCACGTCGAACAACTTACTGTTACGGGGAAAAGCACCTCCCCTCACTTGTGCATGGTAACCAAAACACACATCGTATCTATAATATTTGCCAGCAAAAGAGGACATCCCTTTCTAACTAAATCAAGCTAGGAATCCAACTCCGGTAAGATTTTGTTCACCTAAATATCACACTTTCCTCATTTAAGTCGCGAGTCCTATTGGGATTCAGTATTTATACTTGGATTAGTTTTTTTTTTTTTTTATGGGTTCAAACTTGAGACATATTTTTAATAATCCACGTTGACTTAATGTCTGAGTCAAATCATTATTGCTTTATTGGAACCTGATCACTACTGCTCTGTCACAGTCCCTCATAAGCTCAACTGTGGCAGAGATCTTCCAAGTCCAACTCTTGCGAACTTCAATATGGCTGTAGACCTCATTAGATTATGAACTCCACTTGCACCTTTAGCCATTCCAAATGGGTTTTTAAACACAACCTCATTTATACTACTACAAAGCATAACTATTGCATCCATATTTGTTATGAATAGACGACTCAGATTATTATTAATAAAAAAATATATAAAAAATTTAAAAAATTACCCCCTAAAAATAGGAGATCTGGACCGTCCGTCCAAAAAATGGACTGCCCGCCGATTGCAAAGTTAGGCGATCCGGATCCCCAATACACACCTTGTCAAAACTTAGGAGTTAGGAGTCATAGCAACCACTAGCTCGACAGACTCCACCTCGTTATAAGCACCATTTATATCGATCACCGCATAAGTACCCACTAAGAGAGATCAGTTCTGGGCGGTCCGATTCCTACCCTAGAATCGGAAACCGAACTAGAGGGGCTGGTTCTTTGTTTCTGGAACTGGGAACCGGACCGTCTCATCTTGGAACCGAACTAAACCGGACCGGACAGTCGAGTCCGATTCGCGGGGGGGGGGGGGGGGGGGGGGGGGAGAGAGAGAGAGAGAGAGAGAATCCAATGGAACCGGTGGAGGAGGAGGCGGCATCGAGCGTGGTGTTCCAGAGTAGGAGGTCCATCGCCTCCTCTGCTGATGCTCCTCGAAGTTGCCATATTTATGACGGTGGTGGGCATGTTTATAGCCCCACAAAGAGAGGTGAGTTCTGGTCTGTCATCTCTCTCTCCTCCTCCACCTCCTCAAGGCTGCACAATGCAAGAGACAGAGACTCGGGGCATTCTCTGTCCAGGACAAGACAAGTTGTGGTCGAAGAAGATGATGTTGTGGTCGGTCGCTGCTAATAATGGCGTCTCTGCTTCATCTTTTTAGAACAATAACAAGGTCTCAAGATCCAGATCTGTGGGGCGTGGGAGCAGGAGCTTCTCAGGGGACTTCTTTGAGAGGATCTCCATTGGTTCCATTGGGGACTGCACACCGCCATTGTTGCTCCTGTTGCTCGCGCGATGGTCACCGCTTTACCGTCGATTTTGCCTTCTTCCTTTTTCCAGAATGGGAGTATGGTTTTTCCAGATCTCTAGGAAATAAAAATAAATCTTTTATAATGGATCGAGTCTAGAATCTAGATGGTTCAGGTGAGCGGTTCCACTCTGGAACCGGGTGGACCAAAATTGACCAGCTCCAAATTTATGGAAGTAGGAAGTTAGGAACTGAACTGTTGACCCCAGGAACCACCCAGAACCGGTCGGTTCGCTCCACTCCGGGGGTTCCTTTTGCTCACCCCTAGTAGCTATTACTTCAGGTGTTTGCCGTTACAATTACACGTTAAGTGAAATACCATTCAAATCCATGTAAGGACGGTCACAATAACTTCTAGGAAATGGTGCGTTTATTTTGGAGAAAGTATTTTCAAAAAAAGTGTTTTCTGGACTTTCGTCTGTTTGGTTCGCAGAAAATGATTTGGTCAACGGAAAATACTTTCCAGTCAACAAAGATTTTATTCATTAAAATAGGAAAGTGAATTCCCCAAAATAAAAAATGTGAAAATAATTTCTTAAATTTGAGTCTCTCACTTTCTTTGAAAACGGGACTAAGGCCGATCCCGAGGACCGATCTCGGGGCCGAGGCAGGCGACCCGGGCCGAGGCCGGGATCGGGATCGGGGACCAAGAGTGGTAGGGCTGTCAATTTGGCCCGCGTTGGACGGGCCGGCCCGGCCCGGCCGAAATTTTTCTGCATTTTCGGGCCTTTTTGGGCCGGGTCTAGTACCGGCCCGAGGAAAAAACTTTTGTAAATACCTATTTTTTTCTTTTAAATTTAATTTATTTTTATATTTTCTTTTTATATTTTTTCATTTGATGGTTTGTTAATTAATTTTAATTCAAAAAAAATTTGAAAAAAGGAAAGAAAAAAATATTTTTGGCCCAAATCCGGCCCGGCCCGGCCCGGTTCGGGCCGGCCCGAGCATGGTACTGCTCAATTCGGGCCGGGCAGAGACCCGGCCCAGCCCGGCCCATTGACACCCCTAAAGAGTGGGGCCAGGGCCGAGGTCGGGGCCGGGGATCGAAGCCGGGGTTGGGGATCGCGACCAGGGCTGGGGACGGGGCCTGGGACCGGGACTGAGGCTGGTGACCGAGGATCTGGACCGGGGCCGGAATTGGGATCGGGACCGAGGGCTGGGACCCGGGGATGGGGGATGGGGACCAAGATCGTGCTGGGACCGAGGCCGGGCCTGCCCGGGGCCGAGGATCGGGGCCGGGGACTAGGATCTTGCCGGGGGCCAGGGCCAGGACTGGGGCCCGGGCCGAGGATCGGGGCCGAGATAGGGACCGAGGCCGAGGTCCGGAGCCGGGACCAGGCCCGGGGACCGAGACCGGGATCGAGGTTGGGGCCGGGACTAGGGTCGGGCCGGGATTGGGGTCGGGGACCGAGACCGAGGCTGGGGACACAGGTCGGGGCTCGAGCCTAGACCGGGGCCGGGGACAGAGACTAGGGCCGGAGACCCGGGTCGAGGCCAGGATCGGGGCCTGGCTGGAACCGGCTGGAACCGGGGCCGTGGACCCAGTGGGGGCCCGAGTCGGGACCGGGGGCCAGGCAAGGGACCGAGGACAAGGGCCGGGAACCGGGGACCGGGACCTGGGCTGGGGCTGGGATCGGGACCGGAGCCTGGCCGGGTTAGTTCACGTCAGCTGTCTTGACCATCTACCTCTCCTCAATATCAAGGACGGTCCCTTTGATGAGATTGAAATCGTTTTCCAAACGAAAACCAAACACCGAAAGATATTTTCGGTAACATATTTACCAAACAAAGGAAAACAAATCGTTTTTCGAGAAAGTGGTTTTTAGGAAACCACTTTCTAGAAAACGAATTCCTGAAAATCACTTTCCTTGAAACAAACACACCCTAAATTTAATACCATCCAAATCCCTAGTAGCTATTACTTCAGGTGGCTTCTTGTGCAAGTTTATCATTCTTATAGTGATCTTTCACGGTATTAAACGCGACATTATAAGCCAATATTAGCCTGGTAAGACTCAATGCCTATCTATCAAACAAACTCCAACCAGTTTGCTTCATCGACTCTAACTTCTCCTTAGACGTGGACAAGTGCATTTCCTTTTACACAAGTAAATTGCATCTTCCAAACATCCAATACTTCCCATCAAGTCTGCCAATTTTCCACTTTCTTTTCTTTCTGTCGCCATTGATTCCCTTCGAGTCAATTGAACCTGGCTACGATACCAATTATAGCGATCGAACAAAAAGTAAACGTAACAAGGAAATAAATTGAATACCGAATGTACATGGTTCAGTTGGTGAGACTTACTCCATGACTAGAGCAGTACATGATTCCATTATACATCAAGCAATATAATGGAAATTACAACCACATATCGTCACTCAAACACTCGGTGTTTTCAAGCCCTCATTTACATTCAATACGGAGTGTTTTCAGGATGTAATTCATGAGCACGCGGTTCCTCTACTCATTCAAAGGAGACCAGCGGCTAACCAACTCTGACAAAATGCTTGATAGTATAGTAAATCCAGAATAGTAAAAAGGCAAAAGCTCAAGCAATAGATACCCAGTGGAAGCTTCAGGGGTCCCGCAACCACCAAGCTTTTACCGTGGCTTCTGGCTTTTCAGCATGAGACTCTACAGCTTCCACTGGGTTTCTATTGCTTACTACGGGTGAAGCTGCTGATGTAATTCACCGCGACCAGCTTGTTGCATATAGTGAATGAATATCAGCACAATCTCACAAGATAATTATCATGCTAGAACTTTATTGCAGCTTCTTGCTTTGCTGGGGTGACCTGTTCCTTCTAGATGTCCAAAACAAACGTCACTATGATTGCTTTCGTAAGGTTTTCTATAGTTCTGGTGTGGACACTGTTAAATTCTTACCATGTTCGACTGCAGTCGCTAATGATCGCCGCAGTCCCTAACGTCATAGGGTGGGTGTTGATAGCACTTGCCGAGGTGAGTGATCATTATGGTCAGATGATTCATGAAATTCCAATCAACCACAGCTGTATCCTCACGTACTCCTTGGCTGCTTCTGTAGGATTCCTTATTCTTATACATGGGAGGTTGCTGGGGGGATTTGGTGTGGGTGTGATTTCTTATGTGGTAATTTCTGGAATGCTTCTCCTTATCAAACCCTTTGCACTTGCACTTGGCAGCAGGGTGACCAATCTGAAATCTGGCCCTTTTCTTTGGTATCAATAGGTACCGGTGTATATAGCCGAGATATCGCCTGATGATATGAGAGGAACCCTGGGATCTGTGAATCAGGTTGATACGCCTAGCACTTCTAATCGTATGCTTGACGTGATACCTTTCTTTTAACGGTTTTGAAGTTGGTTTTAACAAATCATGGAAAATGCTTCATTTCCCTTTCTTTTAGTAGCTCTCGGTTACAATCGGAACATTGTTGGCTTACCTTTTTGGACTATTTGTCAACTGGAGGATCCTTGCTATCTTGGGTAAGTCCAAGAAGAGAAAATCATCTATTCTAAGAGAAGTATATGATGCTGGATGTACTTAACTTCTGACACTCTTACATGACTTCCAACATATTTTTTTTTTTTTTTTGGTTTTTTTGCTAACAACACTCTTACAGGGGCCCCTGCCATGTATAATATTGATTCCTGGCTTATTTTTCATCCCAGAGTCTCCTCGATGGTTGGTATGAGTTTTGATATGGTCTTATTCTGTATTTAATTCTTCCTTTTTAGTGACTCCTGCTCTAATTTCTCCCTCCCCTGTTTTTTTTTTTTTCTCTTATGCTTCATGTTCTTTGGAATGGAAAATGCTGCAGGCCAAAAAGGATTTGAGCAGGGAACTTGAAGCGTCTTTGCGTGTCCTACGGGGATTTGATACCGATATTTCGCATGAAGTTAATGAAATCAGGTATTGAAAAGCTTTTCCGAATGTATCGTCCGTGCAGTTCTTTGAAACTTTTATACTGCAAAAAAGAACTTGAGATAGTTAGCTAAAGATAATGGATCTACTTATGTTTGAACTCCTCTCTTTATGAAGTGAGTATCGAACTGTAATCGACTATATACTTGCCGTAGACATCCGTTGCATCAACAAGCGAAAGGACAACGATCAGGTTTGTAGAGCTCAAGCAGAAAAGATATTGGTTTCCTTTGATGGTAATTGTTCCACTTGAATCAATCTTGGACTTTATCATCTTATGCCTTGAAATCTTATTCTTTCTTGTGTCAAATTTATGTATTGCAGGTAGGTGTTGGACTACTTATTCTCCGGCAACTCAGTGGCATCAACGGTGTTTTTATTCTATTCCACCACAATATTCGAAAATGCAGGTGGCGACTGATTGTGTTGCATTGCTGCCTATAGTTCATTTAATTAGAGAGAAGAAGTGAATTTAGTAGAACCTGCAAATTCAAATCTTTCTTTCTGGAATGTTACTGTTAAGGACTAAGCCGGAAACTGTTCATCATGCTCTTCTCTGCAGAAAGAATGCGTTTATCTGTACTTATTTCCTAAATGAGGATGCAGATGTCACATTGTGCTAGGTGTATTTAAAGCATTAGTAATCTCAATGTCACTCTTAAGGACTAAGCCGAAAACTATTCATCATGCTCTTCTCCCCAGAGAGATTGCATTTGTCTGTACTTTTTTTTCAATTGAGATGCAGATATCACATCATGTTAGGTTTATTCAAACAGATTAGTAATCGAATGTTTTCCTCCTTCTATTTAAATAGACTTGAATAGGGGACTATCCATTGAAGTTGGAGTAATCGAATGTTTTCTGTTGAAAGAATTGGTTGATATAAATTATCATCAAAAGTTCAATCAATTAGCCTATTTCATTCCCTAGAGGATGCTACTGGCAGATTCTACAAGCCTGCAAAAAAAAAAAATCTCTTTTAGATTCTGCTTTAGTCAGGATGAGCAAAGGCATATTGATTCTTGCTGCTGCTCTGAATAGCATCTTTTGATGGATGCGACCCAATAACGCTTATCTTGGCTGATTTGCCTTCCCAAAACGTGCATTGATTTTCACTAGGTATTTCTTCAAGTGACGTCGCGACTGTTGGAGTCGGCGCTATACAGGTAGGTTGGCGATTCTCCCGGTGATCTTCTGCAGCAGTTAAAACAATGCGAAACCCTTTTAGACCTACCTAATCTGAGGTGTAAGGACCCTTTCATGCTGTAGGTTCTTGCCACTGGGGCTACCACTTGGCTCCCCGATAAGACAGGCCGGCGGCTGCTTCTAATAGTACGTGTGACTAGATCCTCACTCAATTTAAGACCCTCGAGAAAGCACACTCAAATCGGGTATCTAAATCTGTTTCTGCAGGTATCCTCTTCCGCAATGACTCTGAGCCTTCTTGTTGTGGTGGTAGCGTTCTACGTGGAGGTCAGTAAGGCCGTTAGTACAAACCCTTTGGTTTCTGAGGCAATGGCTGCTTGTTGAGGCATTGTTCTCTTGCACATCGCAGAGTTCTGCTTCAGAAGACTCTAAACTATACAGCATAATGGGGACATTGTCGGTGGTTGGGCTTGTGGTAAGACAATTTATACTCACCGTCTGTGCTTATTCCATGTGCAAAATAAGTTTTAAGTATATGTTATGGGCGTCATTATATGTCCAGGCTCTTGTGGTTGCCTTCTCTGTGGGAATGGGATCTGTCCCATGGGTTATCGTGTCTGAGGTAAGCACAATTTACTTATTTCTCACTGGCTAGCGAGGTACGAGATATTGTGGGACTATTTTTAACTATTCTAACGAATGCATGATTTAGTATTAAATTATTCTAGTACTTCCCCCTTATTCTTAATCTGATCTCTTTGCATAGTACTCATGGAAATATTCAATTTGGTAGACAAATAGGGACCTAGAAAGATTCAAATTCAGGACATCTCGCTTTAATACCATATGAGATTTTGTGTTACTTTTGTCAACTGTTTTACAAGCTTGAGTTTTAAGATAAATGTGTGATTTAATATTTAATTGTTCTATCATCCCCGCTCACACTTAGTTTGATTTTTTTTTCATGTTACATTTTATGGGATTACTGCCAACTGTTCTAAAAGCTCTTTTACACAGAGATCAAAGGAGAAAGTCCTGAGTTCGAATCTTTATAGGTCTCATTTGCCTCCTCAAATTAAATATATCCACGTTTAGTACTAGGAACAAAAAAATAGACTAAACGTTGGAGGGAGTAATAGAACAATTAAATATTAAACAACGCTTTTATCTAATAGCCTAAACTTCTAGAACAGTTGGTCCAACACAAATTCTCGCGTGAAGGTTGCTCAATGGTCATGTGTCCTCATCTCTTTATTGATAGAGAATACTGACTCGAAATTATCTTCTCGGTGCCCGTCAGATTTTCCCGGCGAACATTAGGGGCCTCGCTGGCAGCATGGCGACGCTGGCAAACTGGTCAACAACGTGGCTGATCACGTTGACGGCAAACTTGATGTTGGATTGGAGCGCCGGAGGTTATCTCTCTTTCTCCCTCCCTCCCTCCCTCTCGTTGCTTCAAACACCCGGCTGCTGACTGACCCGACATGTCCTCTTGCAATATCTCGAACAGGTACCTTCGCAATCTACACAGCCATGGCTGCTTGCACTGTTGTCTTCGTGATGCTCTTTGTCCCGGAAACCAAGGGGAGAACTCTGGAAGAGATTCAGTCGTCGTTTGAATGATTCTTGCCGCCTGGTGTCGCATTGGTTTTCTTCGTTTTTCCCTTCTGCTGAGTGATATGGCAGTGGTACTGGTGTTGGGGGGGGGGGGGGGGGGGGGGGTGGTGGGGAGAGCATCAGATTCCACTGATGATAACCAACTCACGAGCCCGCCGCCTCAAACCTCGTCGATCCATGACTGGAGAGTTATTTATATATTAAATAAGTTTTTCTTTTTGGAATGGAAGATTGCAGGTTTTGATTTGACGAAATATGAGAATTCCTCTCGAGTGAGTAGTCATTATGCTCTTTATCTATTTCTTTGGTGATGAATATTGAAATCTTTTATCTTGCGTTGGCGGGACATTCCTTTGTATCTTGGTGGAGAACTCTTCTATCCAAAGTTCGTTTCCCTCAAGACATACCAAACGCTTCTGTTCTCCGGAACCTATTGCAACTGTGTTAATTCGGTCATAAACCTTTTTTTTTTGCCTTTTGTCAATTTAATTCTAAATCTTTTGAATTCATGTTGATTCAGTTCTACATATTTTGTATTTGCACCAATTCGATCCTTCTGGCCAACTTCGGTCGGAAATTGCTGACGTGACTACTTTTTAACAATATTTTGATATTTTTTTTTACTTTCTTTTTCCTTTTTTTCTTTTCTTTCTCTTTCTTTTTTTCCCTTCTTCCTCTAGCCGACCGTCGGAAAAAGAAAAAGAAAATAAAAAAGAAAGAGAAATAAAAGAAAAAAGGAAAAAGTTAATTAAAAATAATTTGGAAATTAATAAAATATTATTAAAAATTAGCCATGTCAACGTCGACAGCGCCATGTCAATGATTTCTGGCCAAAATCGATCGAAAGAACTAAATTGGCATGAATGCAAATGATTTAGCCTTGAGTTGGCAAAAAAAAAAATAGGACTGAATTGATAAACTTGCAATAAATTTAATAATTTTTTGGTAATTTTCCTAACAATCTCATCACACATCAGATCTCAATTGAAAAGAAGGAATTGTTCGTATTGAATACGAGTTTTTATCCTGAATCGAATTCATTCCATTAAAGCGACCATATCTCGAACATTTTTAAAAGAAGAGTTGATAACACGAAAAACCTCAAATCGATACACTTGTGATAAATTTATCCCAAATTATTTTTTTATCATTAAAAATCCCAAACTTGTGTACCTTGATAAATTTATCTCAAATTGGTATACTTATAATAAATTTATGCTATGTTAGTTTTCGTCAAATTACTGAGTTGAATGACACATGGCAATTATCGGGTATACACATTTGGAATTTTTTTTATCCTCTGTTTGTTACAATGTATATCAATTAGTATTTTTCATAATATTAATTCAACTTAACGGAAATTAACATTGGATAAATTATTTACAGATGTACCAGTTTGGGATTTTTGGTGATAAAAAAAATAATTTATGGTAAATTTTCTCACATGTATACTAATTTGCGGTTTTTTACCAAAAAAAAGTTTGGGTAAATTTGTCACTGTTACACCAATTTGAATTTTTCCGTGGTATTAACCCTCAAAAGAATTCAAAGACCTAATTGAACCAATTGAAAGTTTAAACAAGATATTAAATATTGAGTAAAAAAAATTCAAAAGCCTCATTAAAGCAATCGATATGTTGGGAGCGCGCAGCGAAAAATCGATATTTTTTTTTTTTGCTTGGGAGATCGCCAAGAAGGAGCCCAAGTCTGAGCCTGGATATGAGATCGCCAAGAAAGAACCCAAGTCTGAGCCTGTCAATACATTCAGTTGGACGCACATTCACTCAAAAATTTAAGCCAATGAATTGTGGGCCAACTTTCCCCTCACGTATGAGCTCTAGTGTTAGGTTTGCTCTTCTTAATCCATGTATCATTCTGCACCAATTAGATACCATTTTGTTGGGAGCGCGCAGCGGAAGCCCAATACTTTTTTTCACATGTGGAGATCGCCAAGAGGAAGCCCAAGTCCGAGCCTGTCAATACATCCAGTTGGATCCACTTTCATTCAAAAACTTAAGCCAATGAGTTATGGGCCAACTTGGATATATTAACTGCTCAACACTACATTGATTCTCTAATGTGAGACTTCTCTAACACAACTCACACGTGCATCCTAACACGATAGTCTGAGAACGACATCACATGTTGAAAAAATTTGAAGATAGGATAATCTCATTGTCCCTAGGATATTTGAGAACTCTATGATCTCGTTCTCACCCTCACTGAACCACAATTGGAGGTTCGATTCATCGTTTTTTTTTTTAGGAGACATTTGATGCTTCACATTTACGGGCAACGAGTCAGGCTTTTGTTATGTTATACAGTGTTAGGTGTTTAAATTCAGGCGTATGAAATGCCGTTGCATCAATGACCAGCAGATGATCCCTTTTTATTGCTGGGGGGGTTGGGTTTGTTTTCTTGTGGGGACGGAAAGTCGATCTTCATATTTAAGTCTACTGCAATTCAAAACTAATTTTCTCACAATTAATAAAATTTTATGCCTAAACGTTTTTTCGAATGATGGTAATATTTTTTGTTCATTCATTTTCGTAATCAATATAAACGATTCTCTTTAGGAAAATATTTTTCAAAGCGCAAAATGAATTATGTGGAGAATATTTTTTCTATAAATAGTCATTTATATCGCTTGAACTAATTAGTAAAAAAAAAAACTATTTCCTTCTCGTAGTTGTCGGCACTGAAAGTATTTTACTATTTTTTTCGCTTCTGTAGGCAAACAATCGATCATTTTTTAGAAGATATTTTTCAGATCCTTTATTTTGTCATAAAAGTAATTGATTCAGAAAATATTATTTTAAAATTAATCAGTTATATTGCTTTTGCGAAATGAATGAACGAAAAAATATTTGCATTACCCGAGAAAAAATTTAGACATAGGTTATTGTGGATAATGAGAATTTTTTTTCGCAGACTAATTATTTGAAGCGATACAAGCGGTAAATTTTTAAATTTTCCGCGGAATAAACACTATGTCAAGATCATTTTCATTTTACCGTATTTTGACTCCAAAAAAAAAAAGATACGTCTGACGCATGCAGCCGTACCGCCGCGCTTTTTTAATTTCACGATACGCGCCATCATCTTCCCTCTGCTTCAACTCCCAACAGTCGAGAGCAACGACTCATCTTCCCATAAACATCTTCTTAATCCTCATCCCTCTCGATTCACAGTTCTTCGAGCTTCAGATCACACTTCGCATCGCTCTCTCGCTCACTCCGAGCTAAGGAGGAGGAGGAAGAAGAAGCAGCAGCAGCAGCAGCTTTGAAGAAAGCTGCCAGCCTCGAGCTTCAACAATGGGCGCCCTCGAAGACGCTGAGGTCGGGAGGGATGACCTGAGGAAGCCGCTCCTCCGTGCGGGGGTGTGGTGCACGATGCAGGGGAGGGCATCGAGGCAGCCCGGCCTCTCTGGATCGGCGAAGATCCTCCGCAACGGCGGCTCCGCCTCCGTCCTCCTCTGCGTGTTAATAGTCGCCTTAGGCTCTGTCCAGTTCGGATTCGCTGTAAGCCCGAATTCCCGTAATGCATTTCAATTCCCATCCATCTATTCATCTACCTACCCGAGTACCTATCCAACGGCGAACTTTATGGTTGTGTAATTCTTGTGCTGTTTCGGCTTTCAGTGTGGGTATTCGTCTCCTACTGAGGAGGACATAATGAGCGACCTAGGCCTTTCGCTCTCGCAGGTTCGACATGCTTCAGGATCTGGGATTTAATCGTTCTGTTCTGGTTTTGGGTCTTCCTTTTTATGTTGTTAATTGACGTAATTGCTTCTTGATTCTGGTATAATGGTGGATATAGTACTCAATATTTGGCTCCTTGGTGAATGTGGGAGGTATGATTGGGGCAATCATGAGCGGCCATATGGCGGAGTACATCGGTCGGAAAGGGGTACGACACTCATTTGGATCAGCTGCCATTTTCATAGGAGTTTTATGTATAATTCGTCGATCAACTCTAAGCAATTTCAGGGTAGCTTTTAGTTCTTTTGGCTTTTTGCTCTTCTGCTGAAGTTTTTCTTTCGATAATGTGACTGAATTTTGAAAAATTTCAGCACTGAACAGCCAACATCCTGAAAAAAAAAATAACATGATCGGTTTTGAGTAACTAACATTTCTAATTTGATGGAGCTTTCGGAGTCATTCAAGCACTTTCCATGGCTTCCGGCTTTTCAGAATGAGGCTCTAAAGCTTCAACTGGTTTTCTATAGGCTATTATGGGTGAAGCTGCTGATGTGATTCAACGCTTAAAACTTGCTGAACATGAGGAGCGAATAGCTGTATGATCTAACAAGATACTATCATTATTCTTGTGTGAACACTGTTAATTTCTTACAATGTTCAACTGCAGTCTCTCATGATCGCTGCAGTCCCTAATGTCGTAGGCTGGTTGGCAATATCGTTTGCCAAGGTGAGTGATCACTATAGTCAGATAATTCGTGAAATAGACCATGGCTACATCCTTATGTACTCCTTGACTGCTGCTGTAGGATACTTCATTCTTATACATGGGAAGGCTGTTGGGGGGATTTGGCGTGGGTGTAATTTCTTATGCGGTAATCTTTGGAAAGCTCTTTCTTATTAACCTGTGCACTTGCACTTGGCAGCAGTGTGACAAATCTTGAATCTGGCCCTTGGTATCGATAGGTGCCGGTTTACATAGCTGAGATATCGCCTGAGAACATGAGAGGAACCCTGGGATCTATGAATCAGGTCAACACGCCTACCATTTTTCATTCCTCTGCTTGACATGATACCTTTTAGTTTTAGTAGTTTTGAAGTTGTTCCAACAAATCATGGAAAATGCTTCATTTCCCTTTCTTTTAGTAGCTCTCAGTCACAATCGGAACACTGTTGGCGTACCTTTTTGGACTATTTGTCAACTGGAGGATCCTTGCTATCTTGGGTAAGTCAATGGAGAGAAAATCATCTATTCGAAGTGAAACATTTGATGCTGGATGTACTTAACTTCGGACACGAGACTTCCAACATAAGAAAGCTCTCTGTTTTTTTCTCTCTTTTTTTCTCCCTTTTGCGAGCAACATACAATGCTTTTGAACATCTGTAATGCCCACATAAATTTTACTAATTAATTTTTGAAAGGTCATAGGCCAATTACTCTCTACGGTATATAACGAACAACAGGCCATTTATTTTACAGATGATGGTATATTTTTTAAAAGGTCATAGGCCAAGTATTCTCATCAGTTTTCTGAAGCCATTTAAATTTCTTGTAATTTTCCTTGGTATTGATTTCACATAAGATTTGCAGGGTCTCTGCCATGTGCAATATTGATTCCTGGCTTATTTTTCATCCCAGAGTCTCCTCGATGTTTGGTATGCAATCTGATATGGTCTTTTCTGTATTTAATTCTTTGTCTAAAGCCACCCCTTTATTTACTTCCTGCTCTCATTTCTCCATTCACTGTTTTCTTATGTTTCTCTTCTGCTTTATGTTCACTGGAATGGAAATGCTGCAGGCCAATATGGGTTTGACAGAAGAATTTGAAGCCTCTTTGCAGTTCCTACGGGGATTTGATACTGATATTACACTTGAAGTTAATGAAATCAAGGTATTGAAAGCTTTACCAACTTGAAGGTTGTGGCATTTAAAATTGTCATCCGTGCATTTCTTTCAGCCTTTTTCTGCTGCAAAGAACTTGAGATAGTTTGCTAAAGATGAAGGATCTACTTAAGTTTGAACTTCTCTCTTTATAAAGTAGTATCAGCTGTAATGTAATGAATTACACAGAGATCTGTTGAATCAACAAGCAAAAGAACGGCGATCAGTTTTGCTGATCTCAAGAAGAAAGGATATTGGTTTCCATTAATGGTAAATGTTTCACTTGAAATTTCTCTTGAACTTTATTATCTCACACCTTGACATCTTGTCGTTTCTTGTGTCAAATATATGTGTTGCAGGTAGGTATTGGACTACTTATGCTCCGGCAACTCAGTGGCATCAATGGTGTTTTCTTCTATTCCACCACAATATTTGAAAGTGCAGGTGGCTGCCTGATTGTGTTGCATTGCAGCCTTATTTAAATTTAACTAGAGCAAAGGAGTGAATTTATTAGAACCTGCAGCTTTAAATCTCTCTCTTTTTCAATGTTACCAGGACTTGGTTGAAAACTATATACAATATGCCCTTCGCCCTAGAAAGATTGTATTTGTCTGTACTTTTTTTCTAATTGAGGATGCAGTTATCACAACATGATAAGTTTAATTGAAAAGATTAGGAAACAAATGTTCTATTTTGCTATTTAAATATACTTTAATAGAGGACTATCAATTGAAGTTGGAGAAAAGCCCTAAACTTCAACTATGCAAGAGCTGGTGAAAGAATTGATATTAATTATCAATAGTCCAATCAGTTAGCCTATTTCATTCCCCAGAGGGTACTACTGGTAGATTCTACTAGCCTGCAAAAGAACAAGAAATTTCTCTTGTAGACTGCTATAGTCAGGATGAGCAAAGGCATACTGATCCTTGCTGTTGTTCTGAGTGGCATCTGCGGACGGATGCGATCCAATAGAGCTTCTCTTGGTGGATTAGGCTTCTATTAATGTGCTTCGATTTTGAATAGGGATTTCTTCAAGTGGTGTCGCAACGGTTGGACTTGGTGCTATCCAGGTAAATTGGTGATTCTCTCACTGGTAGCAGTTAAAACAATGCCAAAAACTTCTGAGCTAATCTGAGGCGTAAGGACCCTTCATGCTGTAGGTTCTTGCCACTGGGGTTGCTACTTGTCTCACAGATAAAGCAGGACGAAGGCTGCTTCTCATAGTGCGTATGACTAGATTCTCGCTAAGTTAAGATTCTCTGAAACACGCTCAAATTGGGTATCTAAATCTGTTCTTGCAGGTATCCTCATCCGCATCGACTTTGAGCCTATTTTTTTGTGGCTGTAGCGTTCTATATGGAGGTGAGTAACGCTGTCAATAGAACCCCTTTCGGTTCGGGGGCAATGGCTGCTCTTTGAGACGTCGTTCTTCCATATTCCAGAGTTCTGCTTCAGAAGACTCCAAATTACACAGCATAATGGGAATATCGTCGGTGGTTGGGCTTGTGGTATGGTCATTTATACTCACTGTTTGTACTTATTCATTGTGCTTCATAAGTTTTTAAGCGTGTGTTCTGAGCGTCGCCATATCCAGGCTAATGTTGTTGCCTTCTCTCTGGGAATGGGATCTATTCCATGGCTTATCATGTCTGAGGTAAGCACAAACTCAATAGTCATTTCAAATAGTGAATACCAGGGAATATGTCCAAGCATCTTGTGATTTTCATGGAGACTAAACTCGAACTTTGTGTTCTTTTTGCGTGCCAGATCCTTCCGGCTAATATCAAGGGCCTCGCCGGAAGCATGGCAACGTTGGCGAACTGGTCAACGACGTTCGTGATCACGTTGACAGCAAACTTACTGTTGGATTGGAGCGCCGGAGGTTCTCTCCCCTGCGACACGCTCTCTCCCCCTCTCTCTCTCTCTCTCTCTCTCTCACGCTTAACGCTAGCTGCTGACTGACACGGCCTCTGCAATTTTTCGCAGGTACCTTCACAATCTATGCGGTCGTGGCCGCTGTCACCGCCGTCTTCGTGATCCTCTTTGTCCCAGAGACAAAGGGAAGAACTCTGGAAGAGATTCAGTCGTCGTTTTAAGATGATTCTTGCGCCTCTCGTTCGTCAAATCGGTTTTTGCTCTTGAGTAACACGGTAGAGATGTGGGAGCATCAAATTTCCCATCGATAAATAATCAACTCACAAGCCCATCTCAAACCGCATCAATCAGCCAAGCACAATGGGCGATCCAATGAGGAGAAGGCCGCCGAGATGAATATCTAGAGGAGTAAAGGCCGATTCGATTGCGTTAAAGGCGGGGGCGGGGTCGTTTTCTAGTCTAAGTAGTTTTCCTAGTTCAAATTGGTTTTCTAGTTTTGAGCAGTCATCTAATTTTAATGTTTCCAATGACATGGGTCCATGATTCGACACGAAATATGAGAATTCGACTCAAGTTAGTAGCCTCCTTTGTTCTTTATCGGATTCTTTGGAGGCAAAACCTTAAAATTCCTCGTTCTTGATCGGCGGATCGCTCGTTTATGCCTTGGCGGTGAACCCTATGTTTTTGAAGTTTTTTTTCCTCAAACAAACCAATCACTTTCGTTCCATCAAATGCTTTCAGCATTCTCAAAGTTTGACCACGCATCGACTGGCTCGAAACTATTCGCCTCACGCAATCTCGGATGAGAAAACTTGAGAAGAAGCTGACGGTATTTGTCTTTGACTAATGGATTTGCTCCTTTATTGTGAAGACGAGATTGAACATTCCGAAAGAATTCAAAGACTTAGGGTGGGTTTGGTTCAGCATTCTCAATGAGCTTTCAGTCTCCAAAACCCATTGAGAAAATGCTGAATCATTTGGTTCAGCATTAAGCCAGCATTTGTTAATGCTGGCCTTGGGAAAGCTGAAAGTCCAATACTGCTAGAGATCAGCATTGGGCTTTCAGCATTTGGCCAAATGCTAATAGATTTTTTTCTTTTCGAAACTAACCTCATCAATTTCCTATATTTTCGATTTGCCCCACTTTTTATTATTTATCTTTTTCTCCAGTTTGGCAAAAGGTGAATTTTTAAGTAAAAATTTAAAAAATTACATTGAAAGTTCATTTGCAATGTTGTTTTTACCAAACACCATTCAATCCAAAGCTGATTTTCAAATGAGATTTTACCAAACGCAATTAGCATTTTTCTAAATCGCTTTAGGTTGAAGGCATTTGCATTTCCCCAAAGCTCATTTCAAATGCTGAACCAAACCCACCCTTAATTGGACTAGTTTAAAGAAGATCGATATTACACACTGATTAAAAAAATTAGGAGTCCGACTAAAGCAATTGAAAGTTTTAAGACCACATCGCACGTAACCTCATTGTCCCTCGGATATTTGAGCATTTTACTATTTTTCGTGTAGAGATAATAAAAAAAATTCTAATATTCCAATCTTCTTGAGATCTTGCTTTTTTAAAAAAAAAAAAATGAGGATCCAAGGAAAGTCCTCAACGGAACTTCAAAGTCGCAAAATTAGGTCATGGATTGAGAAGTTCCGTTGCACCACATCACTGACCAGTCAATTATGTCTTTTATTCAATTTTTTTTCTTTTTTTTTTGGGGGGGGCGAAAAGTCGATCTTCGTTTATCAACCAACTGCAATTTAAAAAAAAAAAAAAAAACTCTCCGGCGGCTAATGAATCATTTCATTTCTGTATCAGGCATCCCTAATTAGTCTTCGAAAAGACAGAATAACTACTGAGTACTGCCTCCTTTTCTTCCTTTTTTTATTCTTATTTTTTTTTTTAAATTCTCTTCTATGGATCTATATCAAAAAAAGATGTATAAACATCTTCAACAAAAAAAAAAGGATAATGACATAAATGGTCTTTGAACTTTGACTTAATGTTCATTATGGTCCCTGAACTTTAAATCTGTTCATTATGGTCCTTAAACTTTAGCCTAATGTTTAATATGGTCCCTGAACTTTTAGTTTGTTCAATGTGATCCCTAGACTTTTGCTACGTGTTCAATACAGCCCATGAACTACATAAAAATATTTAATGTAGTCCTTCCATTAATTTAAGATTATGGATAATAATGAATATTTTCTTATAGTCCAGGGATTGAATTGAACATGTACATTGAACAAGTCAAAAGTACATTGAGCTAAAGTTCATGGACTACATTTAACAAATTAAAAATTCATGGATCATATTGCACATTGTGCCGAAGTTCATGGACTATTTGTGTCATTTTCCCAACAAAAAAAAAAGGTCCAAGATGTGCTTATGGTGCAAATTTAAAAAAAAAATTGACAACAACTCTTTTGAGATATTACAAAATTTAAAGGGAAAGAGAGAGAGAGAGAGAACGTGCATCGCATGAAAGTCGTTGCCGCGGAAAAAAAAAGATTTAGGATGCGTTTTTTTTTTGGAAAGTATTTTCTGGACTTTCGTCTATTTGGTTCGCGTAAAATGATTTGGTCAACGGAAAGTACTTTCCAGTCATTAAAATAGAAAAGTGAATTCCCCAAAATAAAAAGGTGAAAACACTTTCTCAATTTTGAGTCTCTTACTTTCTTTGAAAACGGGCTGAGGCCGATCCCGGGGCCGGGGCCGAGGCCTGGGACAGGGGAATGGGGCCGAGGCAGGGGCCGGGACCAAGACCGGAGCTTGGCCGGGTCAGTTCACGTCAGTTCTCTCGACCATCTACACTTCACGTCAGCTCTCTTAACCATCTGCCTCTCATCAGTATCAAGGACAGTAAATTTGATGAGATTGAAATCGTTTTTCAAACGAGAACCAAACACCGAAAAATATTTTCGGTAACATATTACCAAACAAAAGGAAAAGAAATCGTTTTCCGAGAAAGTGATTTTCAGAAAACCACTGTCCAGAAAACGAATTCCTGAAAATCACTTTCCTTGAAACAAATACACAGAGTAACATTTGTAGCACTCTCTATAAACTTCGATTTGCCATTAATTGCGCTTGGTGCTAGACAGAACTTGGCCGACTGTTCTAAGTTAAAAATCACTCCACGTGATATAAGTAAGGAATAACTCGCTTTATTAAATTCTTTAGAGACGAAATATCCAACGGAAATTAATATTCTCACGAACTGTATTTGTCGAAACTTTTCAATAATGCTCCTTGTTCCATATTCGACGAGAAAGTAAATCAAATTTGGTATTTAATTTTCATCTGTTCATCAAGTACCTATATTTTTTTTTTATTTTGATCGTCCATAGCAAATTCAACGCGAATGTCCAATGCTCACATTTTCAACGCTTACTTCCCAGTTTTATCAACCAATCTTTATATCTAATCATTATCCTCACTATCTAAATGATTGTACTCACACGTAGTACAATTTAGTAGTTGTATATTGTTGTACCTATATATCTTGTCACTATCATCGCTAGCTGGGTGATTTGTACCTACTCTCCTCATAGGTCCCCCTACATATGAGAGGGGTCGCATCGCTGCGGCCAGCGGGGGTGAGGAGGGTCGCAATTACGCCTTCTTTGAAACAAAGAGAGTAATTTGAGCCCTTTATGTGAAATAATATCAGTTTGAGATCCTTATTTGAAAAAAAATAAAAGCACCTCAGCTCCTTATTTGAAATTTTTCAGCATTCTAATGAGATGGAATAAGTCTCTAATGGAAGTTTTCAGCAAATGTTTTGCCTAGATTTATATACTTGACTAATACAATATATATTTAGGCCTTGATTCCCTAAAAAAAATAATTAATTTTAGATCCGGTCTCAATTCTGCTCTTTTTTCTTTTCTTTTTTTTGTCTGAGCAAAACCCTCAACTTTCACTCTAGTTCCAAATCTATCCGCGCATCAAAAAATCGCCAGTATTTTCTTCAAAATCACGAGGTTCATTATCAGTAGGACAACAACTAGCTTCTCATATTGATAATTTTGAAGAAATCAATGACGATTTTTTGGACATGGAGACAGGTTTGAGATTAGAGGGAAAGTTGATAAATTTTGTTTACACAAAAAAAAATCGAGGAAGAATTGGGACTAAACCTTAATTTTTTTTTTTTTGGAATTAGCCCTATAATTTTAAGGATTTTCATGTCTTTTTTATACCTAAAAGATGTGTTTAAGACAAAAAGAACCAGCCAAAAAAAAAATTTACTCAATTTTGACAGGCTTGATTAATCTAATTTAAGCCTAACTAAGCTGGTCAAACTTGAGTAATTGGGCAGGTTGATTTTCGTTTGAAAAAAAAAAAAAAAAGACACGTCGGACACATGCAGTCTTCATTGTCGCAGACATTCGTTTTTAAATTCAATTAGTATGCGCCATCTCTGGAGTCGCGACTGGTCGTCTCCTTGCGCCACTATCTTGAGATCTTCCCAATCATCATCCTCGGCGATTCGCGATCTCTGAAGATTCAACTCACGTCTCGCGTCGCTCTCTCGCTCGCTTGAGCTGAGGAGGAAGGGGACGAAGCAGCGGCGGCGGCGGCGGCGGCGGCATCTTCCGAAGGAGATTTCAGTCTCGCCTTCGAGCTCCAACATGAGCGCCATTGAAGAAGGCGAGGAAGATAGGGACCTGAGGAAGCCGTTCCTCCACACGGGGAGCTGGTACAAGATGCAGGGGATGGGATCGAGGCAGTCCAGCGTCACCGCATCGGCGCAGATCCTCCGCGACGGATCCGTCTCCGTCCTCCTCTGCGTCTTGATCGTCGCCCTAGGCCCCATTCAGTTCGGGTTCAGCGTAAGCCCGAATTCTCGTAACGCGTTTTTCGTCTGTCTGTCTGTCTTCCTGTCTATCTATGTATGATATATCCAGTGGACCAGTAGTGAATTTCGTGATTGGGTAAGTCTTGCGCTGTTTTCGGCTTTCAGTGTGGATATACGTCTCCTACGGAGGACGACATAATGAGCGACCTAGACCTTTCGCTCTCGCAGGTTCGACTTGCTTCGGGATCTAGAATATAATCTTTCTGTTTTGGTTTTGAATCTTCTTTTGATAGTTAAATGATGCAATTTCTTCCTGATTGTGGAATGACGCTGGATTTAGTATTCGATATTTGGCGCGTTGGTGAATGTGGGAGCTATGATTGGGGCAATCACGAGCGGCCAGATTTCTGAGTACATCGGTCGGAAAGGGGTATGCCACTCATTCCGATCAGCTGCCATTTTCATAGGAGTTTCTTGTATCTGTCTTTGTCAATTATAAGCAATTTCAGCATAGCTTTTAGTTTTTTTGGCTTTTTTCTCTTCTGCTGAAACTTTTAATTAGATAATGTGACTGATTTTTGGAAATTTTCTGCACTAAACAGCCAATATCATGAAAAAATACATAAGAACCTCGGTTGTGAGTAATTTACGTTTCTAATTTGATGGAGCTTTTGGAGTCATTCAATTTCCTTTCATGTAGACAGTTGTAAGTGTAGGTTGAGAAGTTGGGGTCCCCCCAAACCAAGCTCTTTTCATTGGCTTGTGGCTTTTCAGCATGAGGCTCTAAAGCTTCACTATGTTTCTATTGCTTATTATGGGAGAAGCTGCTGTTGTAATTCACCACTTAAAACAAATTGCTGCATATGGTGGATGAATAGCGCAATCTAACGAGATATCGTCATGCTGGAACTCTATTGCTGATTTCTTGCTTTGCTGGGCTGACCTGTTCCTTCTAAATGTCCAAAACAAACATCACTGTGATTGCTTTTGTTTTGCATTGTGTGATTCTTGTGTGGACACTGTTAATTCCTAACCATTTTTAACTGCAGTCTCTGATGATTGCTGCGGTCCCTAATGTTTTAGGATGGCTGGCAATATCATTTGCTAAGGTGAGTGATCTTTATGAGCAGATAATTCATGAAACTCAATCAACCACAGCAGCATCCTTATGTACTACTGGCTGCTTCTGTAGGATTCCTCATTCTTATACATGGGAAGGTTGTTGGAGGGATTTGGTGTGGGTGTAATTTCTTATACGGTAATCTTTTATAAACTCGTGTCCATTAAAACCCTTTGTACTTGCACTTGGCTGCAGTGTGACAAATCTCAATTATGGCCCTTCTTGGTGTATATAGGTGCCGGTATATATAGCTGAGATATCGCCTCAGAACATGAGAGGAACCCTGGGATCTGTGAATCAGGTCAATATGCCTACCACTAAAACACGTCTGCTTGATGTGATACGTTCTCTTTAATGATTTTGATGTAGTTTTAACAAACTCATGGAAAATGTTTCATTTCCATTTCTTTTAGTAGCTCTCAATTACAACGGGACTATTGTTGGCTTACATTTTTGGACTATTTCTCAACTGGAGGATCCTTGCTATCTTGGGTAAGTTCGTGAAAAGAGAATCTATTATTGAAAGAGAAACATATGATGCTGGATGTACTTAACTTCTGACACACAGGATTTCCACCATGAAAAAGCCTTTTTTTTTGGCTAACAACATAACAAGCATTTGGACAGCCCACATTAATTTTTATTAATTAATTTCAATCTTATCTCTCGCCAATATATTCTGAACAAAAGGCCCATTTGCTTTACGAATGATGGTGTTTCTTTAATAAGGTCATTGGCCAAGTATGCTGATCAGTTTTTTGATGCTGTGAATTTGGTGCTCAACCTACTTATTTCTGGTTATCTTCTTTGAAATTGGTTTTGAACATCTTTTGTAGGGGCTCTTCCATGTCTAATATTGATTCCTGGCTTATTTTTCATCCCAGAGTCTCCTCGATGGTTGGTATGAAATCTGATGTGGTCTTTTCTGTATTATACCCACCCTTTTTGAACTTCATGCTGTCATTTCTTCATTCACTGCTTCCTCATGTTTCTCTTCCGCCTTATGGTCTTTGGAATGGAAAATGCTGCAGGCCAAAATGGGTTTGACAGAGGATTTTGAAGCCTCTTTGCAGGTTCTACGAGGATATGATACTGATATTTCCCTTGAAGTCAATGAAATCAAGGTATTGAAAATCTTTTCCAACTTGAATGGCGTGATCTAACAGATATGTGTCATTCATGCAATTCTTTGAGCCTTTTCTACTGCAAAAGAACTTAAGATAATTGGCCAACGATAATTGATCTACATATGTTCTCCTCTCTTTTCAAAGTAGTATCGATTATAATGAGTTACAAACTTCACGTAGAGATCTGTTGCATCAGCAAGCAAAAGAAAAACGATCAGGTTCGCAGAGCTCAAGCGGAAAAGATATTGGTTTCCATTAATGGTAAATGTTTCACTTGAATCTACCGTGAACTTCATTATCTCATACCTTGACAACTTGTTCTTTCTTGTGTCATATATATGTGCCGCAGGTAGGTATCGGACTTCTTGTGCTTCAGCAACTCAGTGGCATCAATGGTGTTTTCTTCTATTCCGCCACAATATTCGAAAGTGCAGGTGGCGATCGATTGTGTTGCATTGCAGCCTATAATTCATTTAATTAGAGCGAAGAAGGGTTTTATTAGAACCTGCAACTTTAAATCTTTCTCCTTCTTCAATGTTACTGTTAAGGACTAAGCCAAAATCTATTAATTATGCTCTTCTCCCCTGAAAAATTCGTTTGTCTGTCAATTTTTCTAATTGAGGATGCTGATGTCACATTATATTAGTTTTATCTAGACAGATTAGTAATTGAATGTCTTCTTGTGTTATGTAAATAAACTTGAATAGAGGACTATCAAGAGTTGCGAAACAATTGATTGATATTATTAGCGTGTTTCATTTTCTAGAAGCCTGCAAAAAAAAAAAAATCTTTTAGATTCTGCTTTAGTCAGGATGAGCAAAGGCATACTGATACTTGCTGCTGTTCTGATAGCATCTGTTGACTGATGCAACCCCATATAGCTTCTGTTGGTTGATTAGGGTCTTCATTACTGTTCATTAATTTTGAATAGGGATTTCTTCAAGTAATGTGGCAAGTGTTGGAGTTGGTGTTATCCAGGTAATTTGGCGATTCTTTTGGTGGCCTCCTGCAGCAGTTAAACAATTCAAAATACTTTTGACCTAATTTGATGTTTAAGTACCTTTCGTCCTGTAGGTTCTTGCCACTGGGTTTACCACTTGGCTCCTGGATAAAGCAGGCCGAAGGCTGCTTCTAATAGTGCGTATGACTAAATTCTCACTAAAGTTGAGATTCTCTAAAACATGCTCAAATTGGGTATTTAAATCGTTTTTGCAGATATCCTCATCCGCAATGACTTTGAGCCTTCTTTTTGTGGCTGTAGCATTTTATATAGAGGTCAGTAATGCTGTTAGTACAACCCTTTCTTTTCTGATGCAGTATCTGCTTTTCTGAGGTATTGTTTCCATATTCCAGAGTTCTGCTTCAGAAGACTCTAAATTATACAGCATAATGGGAATATTGGCCCTGGTTGGGCTTGTGGTATGTCCTTTTTGTACTCACTGTTTGTTCTATTCATGTTCTTAATAAGTTTAAGGGTATGTTTTGAGCA
This sequence comes from Rhodomyrtus psidioides, assembly GCA_021437785.1. Classification (NCBI taxonomy): domain Eukaryota; kingdom Viridiplantae; phylum Streptophyta; class Magnoliopsida; order Myrtales; family Myrtaceae; genus Rhodomyrtus; species Rhodomyrtus psidioides. The sequence goes on along the minus strand of JAILYB010000040.1, from coordinate 2,117,754 downwards.
TCATTATGTCCAGGCTTTTGTCATTTCCTTCTCTCTGGGAATGGGAGCTATTCCATGGATTATCATGTCTGAGGTAAGCACAATTCACTTATTTTTCACTAAATTAGAGAATTCTCCTTCGGGTTTCAGAATTTCCTGATTTTTCCCAAAGGTTCTGTGGGAAAGAATTTTTTCAGGCTTGCATGTTAACAACTTAACATCATGACCAACTTAAGGAACTGGCACTTCAACAAATCGATAGAACTTTATGGGCTCAAGTCATTTTTTTCCTTGCACAAATCCATAGTCACAATGAATTAATAACAGAGAATATGTCCTAGCATCTTGTGATTCATGTATATTAACTCAAATATTTATTTTTCTGCACTGTCAGATTCTTCCAGTGAATATTAAGGGCCTTGCCGGCAGTATAGCAGTGTTGGCAAACTGGATAACGTCGGGGGTAATCACAATGACCGCAAACTTACTGTTGGATTGGAGCAGTGGAGGTTCTCTCTCCCTCTCTCCCTCTCCCCTGCAACACGCTCTCTTGTGCTTAGCACTAATTGCTGACTGGCATAGCAATTTTCTACAGGTACCTTCACAATCTATGCAGTCGTGGCTGCTTGCTCCGTTGTCTTTGTGACACTCTTGGTCCCAGAAACTAAGGGAAGAACTCTGGAAGAGATTCAGTCATCGTTCCGATGATTCTTGCCTCCTATTGTCACATTGATTTTTGATGTTCAATAACACGAGCGGGGAGAGAGAGTGAGCTCGCAATTATTCCTTGACCTTCTCCTCAACATAGGTTTTGATGTATTCTTCAAGTTTTTGAACTTAATTTACTTAGTGAAGTCGCCAAAAATGGACCTAGCTATGCAATATTAGCGGACATCAAATCATTCATAAGATCAGAAGAACTGGCGGATTTAGCAAGTGGCTTGATGATATTCGAGATAACGGAGCCAAAAGGGGTCTCGTCTTCTTGCTTGCTTCTGCAATGGAATTTGATGCATGATGGAGTTAATTTGTTGCTCTTGTTGATTGGGAAACCACAGAAGTACTGCAATGCCCGCATTTGTCCTCTACGGCATGCACAAATCTCACATGGCAACTATCTTATGAGGATTACAACCTCTTACGTATTTTGCTTTGTATGACAACAAAACGGACTCTCTAGACAAGCAAACTCCTATTTTAGGAGCCCGAGCAAAAAAAATAATAATCGGGTAGCTGCTATTTATGCAGCACTGACACACGCAAAGGGTGAGCGTGTAGGTGTCAGACACGTGTCCGACACGCGATCAATGCCGGGGACACTAGGAGACGGATGTGGGACTCATGAATCTCCTATTATTATTCTTATTTTCCCGATCATTTGCTCAGTTTCATGTCATTTGCTCTTCCTAATGAGACGGAGGATATAGCAAAGAAACCGTGTGAATCTACATGGGCATTGCTCGTGAGTGCGAACCAAAGGTCTCTTGACAATTTGTTGCCATTCCCATTTTCATTACTCATCTCTCACTCCTTCATTGGCCAGCACACATGGGCTTCTACTCAATTAAACTTGAACAAATGAATATGTTTCAAGTGATTTGGCTCGTTGTATGAGTTTAAGCCCTCACATAACCAAATATAAGGAATCTCATATCTTGATAAATCCATTTACAAGGGGAAGTAAAAATGTTTAGATTAATTTCTAGTTACATGTCACGACCAAACGTAAGCTGATCAAACGATTTTTACTATAAGTTTCTTGTTCGTTGCAATTTTTAATTAACCTTGTCATGATTTAAGGCAAAATAATGGTTACCCATTATAAGCTCTCTTTTTATATCAAATTAATTTAATTGAAAGAATCACGAAAATGATAAATTAATATATAATGTGTCCTCAACATGTTGGATTTTTCTGTTTTTGAGAAATGGCATGTCTGGGTATCGTGCCGTCTCGTGTTCTCGTGTCGGTGTCCTCGTGTCAATGTCGGTGTTACTTAGGTTGCTATCTATTTATAAAGTAGTTTGCATTTGATAGCAAAAACTTGGCGATATATATATATATATATATATGAGAAATTGCCATCAAGGTTTCGAGGAGTTTTTTTTTTTTTTTTGTCGAAATGATTCGAGGAGGTCAGTGAGTCAAAAAGCTCAAAAATTAAATCTTGAAATGGAAATGATTTTCCCGATTAATTCAGGTTTTATTAGGATGTAAAGGGGACAAACACTTTTTTCCAATTTGATAAAGGCAAACTTGTGCATTACCAGATGATCAACATCAACATTAACGTACCTTTATCTCAAACTAGTTGGGGTCGGCGCATTACCAGATGATAGGGCTGTCAATTTGGCCCGCGCCGGACGGGCCGGCCCGGCCCAGCCAGAAATTTGTCTGCCTTTTCGGGCCTTTTCGAGCCGGGTTTAGTACTTAGGCCGGGCCGGCCCGACGCCAAACTTTTGTAAATACATATTTTTTTCTTTTAAATTTAATTTATTTTTATATTTTCTTTTTATATTTTTTCATTTGATGGTTTGTTAATTAATTTTAATTCAAAAAAATTTTAAAAAAAGGAAAGAAAAAAATATTTTCGGCCCAAATCCGGCCCGGTTCGGGCCGGCCCGAGCATGGTACTGCTCAATTCGGGCCGGCTCGGGCTGGGCCGAGACCCGGCCCGGCCCGGCCCATTGACACCCCTACCAGATGATGATAATGATGATGATGACAATAATAATAATAATTAACAAAACAAACTATCACCAAAAAATGAAATTAAATTGGGCTTTTTCGCCCACCCTCAATCCTTGGACATTGTTGGGCCTGAACAAGATTTAATTTGGCCCAATTCGTTTTCCTCTCCGCTCTCGCCAATGCGTCGCCGTGCCTGTTAAACCCTAACGCCGGCTAAAACCCCATGCGTTTCGTTCTTAGCTTCCAGCAAATTCAGTAATTGTCTTCTGGGTAAAATTGGAAGCTCGAGAAGCCGAAAAGGCAAAATGGAGGCTGATTCGTTGACCGACTCAATCGACTTGAAGGTCAAGGAGCTGCTGAAGGAGGTGGAGGTCGAGTACTCACCTTCGTTCACCAAGCACGTCGACGACGCAGTGTCTGCCATTAAAGACGCCATCGGCAAGATTCCTGATGACTTGCAGGTTCGACTGTTATTGTAAAATCCACACTTTTTGTTTGGTCGTGGCAAAAGGAGAATGAATTGGAACCCGGCATTGAATTCTAGCTTAAGATGCCAAAGTCAAAACTTTTCATAGCTCTTTGTTTTCGGAGCTTAGCGAAATTCAACTGCTCAGGCGGGTTGTTCTATTTTTTTCGCATGGCCTGATTCTTGACGACGGCCAAGTGTTTCGCTTGTATGACTTACTGGATGAAAGAAATCAAAGAAAGGGAAAGAAAATTAGTCACAAATATCGTTTTTGACTTTGGCAGTGTGGTCATTACTATTGGCGAAACTTGTGCAGGTCACAGCGGACTTGGCTCCGGCTTTTGTGAGAGACGTTGGGGCAGATAAAGTCGAGTTCAAGTTCAAGAAGCCAACATCCATTGACATTGGAGGCAGCTATGCTACACGTTGCATTGCAAAGCCTGATGTGAATATAGACCTTTTCATTGGGTTGCCGAAGGTACTTCTCTAGGTGATTTCCTCAATACCTTTTGAGTTTGTTGGAGTGGAGCGTGGGCCAATTGGGAGCATGTGTTAATTGTTGGGATTGTTTTGGACAATTGATGCTGTACTTGACCAATTATAAAGGAATGAAATCTCCCTCTACTTCTATGTGGACAGGGCGAGGTCCTTGGTAGAATCCTGTCCGGGTTAGGGCCTTTGGTGAACCAAGTTCTGTTGTTTCGTTTGTATCAAGTTAATTTACACTTTATCAGTACATAATACAAAACTGCTTAGCTTCACCTGTATGCATCACCTAGGCAATGTCATAAAAGAGATTAATTCTGTTACATAGTGATAAAAAAATAATCTAAAGGTCGTGCATCTCATTCGTAGTCGGTGAAGTCCTCGCCCATGCACACAGAAAACAAGTATCATTATCAAGTTACAGTGGTTGAACTTATGCACTTGGGAAACTGGTTTTGATGCTTTCTCTTAGGGAAGACACAAGTTATGAATCCTAATCTCATTGAGCTTTAGCCTTTGTCCATTTCAGATGATAGCTTCAAATCTTTTTGTCTTAACTTTTCTGTTCATTCTTAGTTGAATTGTCCATATATGTTCTGTCTACGATCCGAACCCTTTCATCTACAGGAATGTTTCCATGAGAAAGATTATCTGGATCATCGGTACTTTGCCAAACGATGCTTATACCTCTGCACAATAAAAAAGTATCTGAAGTTCTCTTCATCGGTCAGGAAGATTGAGTGGTCCTTCCTCCAAAATGAGGCTCGAAAACCCGTGTTAATAGTCCATCTAGGTTGGATTTCCTATTCCACATCAGCTTTATTTGCACTTTTCAAACAGAGCCCTGTCAGTAGTTTGTTGTTTGATATTTTATGACTTTAGAAACACGTGTTGAATTGTCGATTCCATCTTTTTGTGTCTTAGCTGCAAAGCCTGTTGAAGTTCCTGGATTATTTGTTCGAATAATTCCGACCGCCAAATCCTTATTCAATATTTCAAAGTTGAACTTGAACCGCAGCAACATCCGTGCTCTAAATCAAGGTTGTATTTTCCCTTAAGCACAGATTCTGTATGGTATCGCAATGTGTTACTGAATCTGACATGTTACTTTTTTCTTAGAAGGTACTGCTCAAACCACACCGACATACAATACTAGTATTTTGGAGGACATGTCTATGGAGAATAATGTAGAGTTACTGAACAAAACACTTGTTGGATGTAAGGAACTAAGGGGGGCAGTAATTTTGCTCAAAGTATGACTCTAGAAAATTTGTTCATTTAATGTTGTTGAATAATTTACTGGTGGATGAAATAATGCGTAATGCTTCTATCCACAGGTCTGGGCCCGGCAGAGGAGTTCCTTCTACACTCACGACTGTTTAAATGGATTTCTAATCTCTGTCATCATATCATACCTTGTGAGCGCTGGCAAGGTTAACAATTCACTGAAAGCAATGCAGATATTCCGTATTACACTAGACTTTATTGGTATGTTGGTATTGCTCTCTTCCCACTAATTGTCTGTTATTAACATATTGTGCAGTAATCAGGCTTCTGGCTAGATTGGGAACAAGAGTTTCTTTGAGTTGTTTGTAAATCTATTTCCGAGATGTAACCATTATCAAGAAGATAAAGTGGTATGAGTAGATTTTAGCAAGGGGCAAAATTTAGGCAAAGACATTGTAGAATATCCTATAGAGCACCTTCAACTTTGTGTAAGAAAATGTAACCCAAGGGAGCACTCTTCACGAACAGTTGGAAACCATAGAACAATAACTAAGCGGGTGCCTGAAGCTATCAGGTGCTACTACAAATCTCAAGATACACAAGGAGTGACAGATAGGATGATTCTTCACATTGTGAAGTGGAGATCCATATTGGAAGCCACGAACCATCACAGTGGTTTTCCTATCCTTAACAGCTTTGACCTCAATGGATAACTGCCCTACGATGATCCCCGTCTGCAATCACCTTACATGAGAGCTTGAACTTGGAGCAAGCAAATCTCAGATTTGGTAAATCTAGTGGATATTCATAAGTTTTGGAAGAGGATATAGTTTGTGCGATCTATACATTTTCATTTTACCGTGAGAAGCAATTAAAATCAGCTGTTTTTCTATTGATGTTTGGTTTTATGTAGACACTTTATTTCCTGATATGAGTCCATTTGGAGGCCCGAGAAATTTATTCTGTTGGTAGATTTTAATACATGGTTGAGTTCTTACGGTTTCTTTTCTTGCAGCCAATTCAAAATTATGGAAGCGTGGACTTTTCTTTCAAGGAGAGGGAGAGAATGGTATATCGAAGGAGGTCTGATTTCCTTTTGCGGTCCTTCCATTGTTGTCACTTTGATATTGCATGTCATCTCTTTTGCAAATTGTTTTTTTTTCTTTTGGGGGAGGGGGGTTGAAAGAGGGGGGACAGAGAGGGGTTGAATTTTTAATTAAGGCGCCCTTCTGCTAATGGAAACATAGTTTGTCTTTTCTCTTCAGACATGATGTAACGAGGTGGTCAATTTCATCATAGGATTGTAGCCTAATAAGCGCTCACTAATGTCATTTTGAGTTCCTTCTGGATATTTTTGCCGGTGCATTCTTGTTTGGTGCCCATAGCTTAACACGCACTTTGTGTTCATTGATGCAGGAAAGGACGCAATATATGAATCTTTTCCCAGTAGTTATATGCAATATATCTGCTCTTTTTAATTTGGCTTTCCGCATATCAGACAATGGTTTCCTTGAGGTAATAAATCTTGTTTTGATTTATTATTTGCATCACATATTAGCTTTTTTTTTTTCTCAGCTTAAATTTTTGCTAATTGCTGTGTCTTTTATTGAGCTCCAGCTCCAAGATGAGGCTGCTTTGACCCTTAAGTGCATGGAGAAGTGTAAAGATGGTGGCTTCGAGGAGATCTTTATGACCAAGGTCGACTTTCCTGCTAAATACGATCTCTGCTTAAGGTAAGCAATATGGTGCTATTGAGCCTTCTTTACTAGCATAACCGCATTTTGTTTACGCAAAATGTTGTTGGCATGTGCTCTTCATTATCAGATATATGTCAAATCGTGTGCTTTTGTGAGGACTTGCTTTTGTTTTTGAATAAATGAAGAGTGAATATTGTGTGCTTCTGCGATGGAAATACAACATCAACATCAACAACACCTTTATCCCAAACTAGTTGGGGTCGGCAGGAAAAACGTGCAAGAAGTAGAGCATGGAACTTCACATAAATCTTTACATATAAATTCCTTATGGCCTACATTTCATTGATTAGCGATGGCAGGAAAAACGTGCAACAAACAGCTTTTTTGTTTTTTGTTCGGCTTCCAACAAGCAGCTTAGATGCTTAACTTTTAGTTATGAAGTCTGGCCCAGGGTATCAACCAACCTTTACCGATATGGAGTTTAAGTCTTAGGACTCTTTACCCATGATGCGGCACAAACATGGAAAAGGATACCTCAATTCTGATGAAGATCAAGTTCTGTTATTTCCCTTGGAACTTGATATTAATTCTTGATTTAGTCAATTTCTGCTTTTCACATATATGGAGCATGATCGTGTTTGCGGGTCCTTTGGGTACGTGTTCATATATTATAAATTGTGAGATTTGGCCAGTTAAATGTCTTAGTAATTCCTGCATCTGATCCTAAATCTAAGTCCAATCGTCATCAAGGACCATCCGAATCTAGTATTGGACATTACTGGAGCAGTCCAGTGAACTGTTTACTAATACATCCCAGTAAACAACTGATAATTCTTGCAAGCTTTCCACAGTATTGATGAATCTTCCAATTGGCAAACTCGAGTGTGGCAAATTATGCACGCTACCTACTCTCCACATATTAATTTTACCACATTCGAGGCATTCAACCACTGCGCATCAGGCAAGTAGTCAAGATGGCGGGGAGGGTAGGGGCAGGGGAACCAAATCCTATTACCAACAAATATCTACGTAATTGCCAAGAAAAATTATGGCATTAAAAAGCAAATTCATTAATAGATGAAAGCACCATAATTGCTTCGTAGAGCGTAAGCCTGGCCTGTTATTTTCTTTTGAAGTTGAGAATCACACTTTTGGAAACTAGTATCTTTATGCTTTACTTTGGGGATGCAAATGCAGTTGCATCTTGTTCTTGTACTGCTGACGTAATAGGGGCACAAAGTCAGTGGTGCTTCTAGGAGTCTTACTTGGGCAATTTTCATTGGAAACTCAGCAGGTGACTTCTATTTGTTAAGGAGTTGAAATGACAACTTGATTTAGGTGGCTTGCTTGCAGAATCAAGTAGTTAACATCTAACTTATTTGTTGTGATATATTTTACATGCATGACAACAAATGCACATAAGTTTCACAAACGCGATCAAGTTTGAGTTGATCTTGATTCCAACTTAAGCTATGTGCTAGTGTAATCAGCAAGTGAGTCAGATCAACTGGCAGATCTTGAGTTGGGAATAGTTTAATTGTAGAATTATATACTGAAAAACCATTTTGTGCTATCATGAAACTTATGGAAAAATCACTTCTCCCGTCTCTCTCATTTTTTTCAATCTGACTGTCGGTGGCATAGAATGATTCTTTTGATTTCTGGGTCTTTCTATCATCAGCAATGGTATATGCTCATGTACATTTATAGTCTTTCGTTGCTAATGCTTTCACATATTTGGTTTCTAGGATTAACTTGAAGGAAATTAAAGAAGTATTTGCATCTGGCTTTTGCTTGGACAAGGAATGCTGGAGACTGTATGAACAAAAGATGCAATCAGTTCTCCATCAAGGACTGAGTGATCGAGCAAAGATTGTTCGTGTTGCGTGGAAAAATACCCCTTATGAATATAGCATAGAAAATGTATTAACTGGATTTTTTTTTCTGGTGTCTTAATAAAGTCCTTTAATCATCTCCATTTGAATTCAAAATTCATGTTATGTGGATATCTCCCTGTATGCTATGATTCCAGGGTTTATCAACTCTTGGTAAGGAGCCACTGTTTGTTGGAATTTCCGTAAGCTCCCCAGATAAAGCCTTTAGAGTGGTTGACATAGGCCCTAATGCTGAGAACAAGGAGGAGGTATCTCATCTGTTTCTTTCTCATGTTAATGCGAGAAAGCTCTCATTATTCAACTATAAACTCCATTTACTCATTTGCTAGGCCCTCAAATTCCGGAAGTTCTGGGGAGAGAGGGCAGAGCTTCGGAGATTTAAGGATGGCACAATTGCAGAAAGCACAGGTAAGGCAATTTTTTGTTTTCTGTGGGTGAATGCTTCTGATAGCGTTTCCTTTGCCTCGAGGATCAACAATTGGCACCTTTTGATTTTGCAGTATGGGATTGTCAACCGTGGATGAGACATCTCATTATAAAATGGATTGTGGATTATGTGCTCACACGACATTTCTCTCTCTCAAATGAGAAGATAGTGCATTATGTTGATCAGCTTGACTTTTGTTTGCTTCATGGTGTTGAAGGTAGCTTTGCCTATTCCTTATGATTGCTTGGATTTTCTTTTCTCAAAGTTCTGCCTGTTATACTTTTTTCTTACTTCAAAAATATGTTTATTGGACTTACGATGTTAAATTGGTTAGATCCCATGGCATTTTCTGGACACTTGCTTCGAGCATTTGAGGTTTTGTCAAAACGGTTGCGCCTAATTCAAGACATCCCTTTAAAGGTCTCTAGTGTACAGCCTCTGGACTCCGGTACAGTCTCTTTTCTCCAGGATTAGTACAGTTCGTAGATGTATGATTATCATTGTCATCAATTTTTTTTTTCGTGGCATCGACATCCCTTTTTTGTACTTGGTTGTTCTGGGAATGTATCAGTCAATCTTTTTCCTTTATAACAATAATAAGATATGGATGTGACCAAATGAAAAGCCCACTGCGAGATGCAACTGGAAGCACATCATTTACTACGCTGATTCGACTTTGAGGGTCTTCCAGCTCATCTGTGTATGAGACAGATTAGGGATTTTGTGCTAGGACCAGAGACAGGCAATATCACCACAGTTCTTTGAAGAAGTTTGGAGGGTTTTTCTCCTCTTATGAAATTATAGCTCAACTCACAATTAGGAATGAATGTGTCATATTAGGTTGGGTCCTTTTTTCGGAATTCTACCAAATGCTGGATTTGTTAGATGAAATGTGGTTCTCCGAAGTTGGTGGTATGAGCATAATGTAGGCGGTGATCTTATTTTACCTGAGACTTTCTTCGTGGCAGCCAAGAGAGGGCTAAAAGCCGTTGAGTTCTTACTTGTGTTCACAGCTTTCAGGTTCACGTCTGTTTTTCCTCCGGAACCTCATCCATTGATTGCTGAGAAGAGTGAGCTCCCTAGACAAGTTAGGCAGATTCCATTGTGCATTCAACCCCTGGAAGTTATGATTCAGGCATGTCTATCTGTTTCAGCTCTCAGTATATTTTACTGATGAATTTATGTGCTCTGACTTATTGGTATTGGCTTAATTAGTTGGAAGGGTCTGGGAATTGGCCAATGGATGATATAGCGGTTGAGAAAACTAAAGCTGCTTTTCTTCTTAAAATCGCAGAAAGGTGGGTATTTCAGTTCTATTTTTGCAAAATTTGATTATCTTGAAAACTTATGATTTTATGTGCTATATTGCAGTCTCCAGAATAATTACGGAATGACATGTTCTGCAAGTGAGGATGATGTAGATGTGTTGATGTCTGGATTTGCCTTTCGTCTAAAAATCTTGCATGAGAGGGGCCTGAGTTTGTCGAATAGAGAAAGTAAGTTATCCTAATGTGACTGTTCTTTTTGTTGTTCTGCGTTTTAGGAACTGTTTAATTAATCACGCTTGATTTGCAGTTGGAAGCAATCAAGGGAAGCGAGCCTCTTCTGTAGACAAGAAACTTTTCATTCGTGGTCAGCATGCTAGCATGATTAATGGCTTGCAGGGTCGTTACCAATTATATGGGCCAGTTGTCAGGCAGGATGTTCATTTTTGTCTTCCCCGTTGGTTAATTTTGTTGTGACGTATTTTGATTTTGGGTATATCTTTGTTTTGTAATGAAGGCTTGCAAAAAGGTGGGTGGCTTCGCATCTCTTTTCAGCTTGCCTAATGGAGGAGTCAGTTGAGCTACTGGTCGCATATTTCTTTCTGAAGCCTTTTCCATTTACTGCTCCCTGCTCGCGAATCACTGGGTTCTTGAGGTTGAGTTCCTCTTTAATTTCATCAAAGATTTCAGTGATTTCTACTGTGTGAAACAACGATCTGCACTTGTTTCTGTTATTCTATTTTTACTCTATTGATTGACTACTATACTCATAGCTGACTTCCTCGACAATGAGAGAGATTGTTCTTTCATACTTATTACATTGAGTATGTCTCAAAAGATCTCTAATGACAATGCCATGTCCTTCTTGGATGGTTATGATAATCACTTATAGCTGTGAAGGTGCAATTGCTGGCTTTCTGTTGGAGCAGCAGTTCCTGTCATGCAAATACTTGCAAGCTGATACATGGAAGCTGTGGGTTGATTGTAGTTAATTATCATTCTTTTTATGATGAACTGTTAGTAATGGCGCATTCTTACTGGTGGCCATAGTAGTTAAGCTGCGAATTTCCTTATTATAAATACCAATTAGTAGAGCTGATGCTGTCGCCTGTTAGGTGAAGCTGTAATATGCTGAAGCTCAATTGACTTTAAATTTGTTCTCCTCTAGTTTGTTATGCTTTTTTGCGCCACTTAGATATGGTATTATGAGTCCCAAATGGCTATGAGCCCCTTCTTGTGGGCTGCATCACACTCTCTGATAAATTCTTATGAAGTCTATTCGTCGAAACTAATTTGTCTTTTGTTGTATAATCCAATTAGTAGATTGGGGTTTTGTTTGAAATCAGGAAGGTGTTTAGTAAAATTTCCACTGAAAACTTGGAATACAGGTTCCTGAGGCTGCTGTCAGAGTATGATTGGACCTTCTCTCCCTTAGTTGTTGACATAAATAATGATTTGGGCCCAGATGATGAGAAAGAGATCAATGTAAGTGAAGAGTCCGAACAATTCTTATTATGGGGAGCGCTGAAATTTTCTGATGAAGTGTTCATTTTTTTGCTGCTAACATTGGTCATGTGCAAATTCTAGGAAAACTTCATGATGAGTAGAAAGATTTATGACCAGAATCCACTAGCTGTAGACACTCCAATGTTCTTTGGTACAGCATATGACAAGGCATCTGAAGCTTGGACCAGATCCTCACCCAATGTCCTCGTGAGTATTTCCTTCATCATCTATCAGATTGCTATAAGTTTTTAGAATGGAGAACACGATAGGCTGGATGAGGTGTGAATTTGAGGGTAGATAAAGCAAACTCTGCTCCTAGAATTTTTTTGTCCATTCGGGGCATATCATAGGCCATCCTCTTCAATAACCTGCCACTTTTCTTTTCCTGGAAATCGACTTTTATTTACACTTGACTTTTCTATCAAGACATCCAAGTTCATATAGGTGAGGAAGGAGTGCGGATAGTGAACTTTCTGGATGCAAATTCTGAAGGGGGAAAAAAATAAAAAATAAAAAATCTTGTAAAAGCCTGTCCATGTGCAATCTGATAATCTTCCACATTGAAGTGATTTGAAACTGCTAATTTTTATCGTATGCAGCACCTTTTTCTGACGGTATTTGTGTGATTTGTGGGAAAAGGAACTCAAAAGGTTGGTGGCTTATGCCAGAAGCAGTGCAAATTTGCTGACCAAACTAATATTGCATGATCAAATAAATAATTACAGATGGGAGGTGAGACATTCATGTTTTAGTTGTATATCTGCTTACTGTTGTGATTGGCTCATTTCCACCAACAATGATATGTCACAAATTTTTACCTGTAGTGCCTTTTCCGGACTCCTTTGAGCAACTATGATGCTGTAATTCTTCTACATAGGAATAAACTGCCTTACCCACAACATCTGCTTTTCCCATCTGAAATGAATGAAGGTACTTAGGAGGATTTGAGTTGCTCCATGCTTCCTCTTTCCTACTTTTTACTTTCGACGCAAATCTTTACCAGTGCCATACTTTGGACAGGGAGAACTGTAGCGCTAGGAAGTGCTAGTAAAGCTTTTCGCCCCTTCATGACAACAAAAGACTTGAAGGGTAGCTTGGAAGAAATAAAAAATAAGCTTATGGTAAATTTTGATCCTTTGCAGTGTTTTCTCGAGGACTTACAGGTAATTACTGCTTAATGCCGTCCTTTTGGATAATGCATCCAGGAATTTTTTTTTCCTCATGTTGTGATTTAATTTTCATAGAGAGAGTTCCCGGAAACATTCAAGTTGTGGTATGATTCTCTCGGTGGTGATGCAATAGGCCTCACATGGGAAAGATCTGGGCTGGTACATTTGGCTTTTTTTTTAATGGATTTTATTCCTGGTGCAACAATGCCTTCCTCTTCATTTTCTGTAAGTTCTTTTATTTCATTAACCTGGTCTTTTTCCCTATGCAATCTGCAGAAACGGGCGCGTGATGAGGAAGCTGAGGGAAGGAGTGACCCTGTGGATATGCTAAAAACTGTCGGTGAGGTTGGGAAGGGTTTCGTGAGGGGCGTATATCTTCTTAAGGCTCCGAGGCTCATGAACTGAAAAGTCTAAAATTCCAAGGATCTCGGATCAGGGCGTGTTCTGTGGTGTAGTCTTACTGTATATTTATTCCCTCAGCACATATTCTCCACATAGTTAAGCTGTTGCTCCAAGAATGCGAGGAACAGGTCTTCTTGGGAGAGTGGTGTATTTTTGTCGGAATGGCTTACTTTACCTAGGATATTCTGCGGCTGCTGGTTATTGTGATACATGAGAGTAGAAAGTAATTGTATCCTAACAACAAATTTTCAATTGTATGTAAAAGTTTTGGCACGGTTGATTTTCACTCGATAACTCTAGATTTTGTGCACAGGAATTGGCTTGCCAGTCTTTTTCCGGCTTGGTTTCTAGTATTCTGCTGTGTGGATCACAGATGTTCTTTACAATAGAATCGTCTCGATTGCTCGACTTAATTCAAGCATCAGGTATCACTATAGATCTCCTAAAAAGAGCAATGGTAATGGAGAATCCCATCATGATAAATAGGGCTGAAGTACAATATAAGTGCCAAAATTTATTTTTAGTGTCAAAACTTTCAAAATGATCATTTAAACACTTTAAAATAATCACATAAATGCTAACTTCGAATTGAGTTGACGTTGTTCGTCGGAAATCCGATATGACCTATTTTTTTTTATTACTATTGGAGTTGACATTACTCGCTGAAGTTGGCACTGAAATAATCATTTTTTTTAAATTGACAATGATTGTGGTGAGGGATGAGGCCTTTGAACGCGTTGAACACAACCCCGCGGCAAGTGAACTGGGACATTTCACCTTCTACTTTTGAGGATTCTCCTTTTGCTTCCTAGTTTTTTGTATGTATTAGGTTCATATTGGTTGCTGTTTTGGCCCTTTGTTGTTATTAGTGCACCGGCCGTTGGCCTATATCTTGTTTAGCCGTAACACATTTACCCTCGTCATGACAACCCCAAGTGTTGCCACTGATACGAGATTTTTGTGTTCGGCTCTTATCTTAGTATTTTGCATTGTGAAAAGTTAATATACATCTTACTTTATTAAAAGATAATTATCATTTTGAAAGTTTTGGCACTTATAGTGTACTTAAAGCATGATAAATAAAGATTTGGCAATATGAAATTAGAACAAGAATGTATCTCATTGAACAGAGCATCCAGAAATTATGACCGTGTGTTCCTTCTCGACATCTTGTGATGAATGCACAAAATTTTTCACATTTTTTAGACATCACGATACCCGATAATCACTGTCATCTTCCTGGCAATGATACAAGCGCAACATGAGCTTCCTGGCTGAAAGATTTCCTGTATCTAACCATGACCATGGTTAGCAACTCAGGAAAACAGAAAATCAGAAGCAGCAATTATCTCCATCCAGTGTTTGATGCCTGGGTAGGTTTACTTTACTACATCAGGCTCGCGACGACATTTAACGTCAACACCCGCTACGAACAGGGTGCCGGAAATTCTGATCACTGCATTTTTTTTTTCCATGCTGGGTTCACGCATACGTCGCCTTACGGTCAAGTTAGGGCCTCCTGGATGAGTCTTTCTGTGAGAGATATAGGGAGTCCCATTACAGTATCGGCAGTCCCAATCTGTGGGAAACATAAAAAGAGTACATACTAACATCAGAAAGATGGCTATATCCCAGCATTAGCTATCCTGGTTTGGTGTCCATATACTTGGTCAAAACTTCCACCGACTTTGAACCGCCTCTGCGCTCACGCGCGAGAGAGAGAGAGAGATAGACAGAGAGAGAGAGAGACCACTTCTTTTACGAAAGGCGATGTGAGTGGATGTTCCAGCATCAAACCCCCAGCAACGTTGAGTGTGATTCCCTCATCAATCTGAAGCAGCGGATTGACCGTAAGTATTTAAAACAGACGACTCACAAGTAGTTCACTGATCCACAACATTGTCAAGATGACTTACCAGACTCTGGACAATCTGAGCTGGTATGTCATAAAAGTACACCTGTTTTGACACCCAACATTTTGCCACATCTTCAGTGGGACAAACAGAACGGGCCATACTCGATTCAAATCAAGTTAACAGAACTACTCAGTAATTATTGTTTCGCATATTTTAAACCCAAAAAAGGTAACCTCTCTGTCTACAGGTTCCTATCACATTCTCGCTGTACCAAGCATTTCTAGTTAAGGGAAACTGAGAATAGCAGGACTATTATGATTTTCTGTAGCTCGAAGGCAATTCGCTGTCAAACCAGCAGACATAATTAGGTGCCGAAGCCGTGGTGGGCAAGATATACGATGTGGCTTTGAAGTCTCTAAAGCACCCAACGCAACATGAAAACAGTAGATTAAACTAGAAAGTATTTGGAATGGCATTTAGTCCAGTTGATACGAAGACCGGAATGCCATAAGCCTGTAAGTAGTTGGAAACAGCAGATAACTAAACCTCAGCAAGTATTGACAAGCATGCAGTACCTCTGCTCGGTCCCATCCTGCCTTCCTCCTTCCTGTCTTCAGATTGGTTACGAGTACAGATCCTACAACTTCGGCCCGACCTCCAGAGTACCCTGGAACATAAACAGCCAAGAGAATTCAGGCGAATTTATTTTTGAAAAGGCCATTTGGGATGATGTAGTGTCTAGCAAACCTTCAATAAAATGCCGTGCTTCGTCCTTGCTGGATGGTTTTTCCCTGATCCTCCCTTCATGTACTACCACCTCCAAATCAATTAGGCGTCAGGAAGAAATAACTCTCAGCAAACACTGTTATTAAGGAAAGAAACCGATGCAAATCCCTTCTGTTTTCCTAAATGAGGTTATTCTGTTGGCAGAAGCATGATATTTAAAAGGTTGAGATGGAGAGAATGCTATAAAAACAGCATGGATAGATTTCTCTGATCACGAAGAAAGGCACATGACAGAAATCTCTTCGTCATAATCTTTCTCTGTAAGTATATCGAAAAGGGGCCTCCCACCACGGCATTATGAAACATATGTGATTTCCAGCTACAAATGTTATACTGGCATGTCTAGATGGTTATCTTTGAGGAAGACCCTTGAGACATACTGAAGGTACTAACACCTACTTCAGTAGCATCACAGAGTGGTACACAAAGACAAATCAACTTCCAGCACCCCATAACCCTGCCTTTAAGCTCCTGTGTTCCAATTTCTCTGGAGGAACACATGCTGGAGGAAATATTTATTTAAAAATAAACGTACACATGGCTGCAAAAACATGGATTAATGAATGTTCAATACTGTGTGCTGGCCATAAGAGTAACAAAATATAGGTAAAAGAACATACTGTATCAGCAGTAATTAAAAGGGTTGTATGGACATCCTCCACAAAAGTATCCACGTTCTGGAGCCTGGAGAGGATAGCATCTGCCTAAAATATCAGGTCTAAATTAGTCATGCAGATAAACATTAACATCCTTGCTAATTGTCAATCCATCAGCTGAATTATCAAAAGATACTAGCCATGAAAAGCCAACCACAACTGCTCGAATCATCAAAATGAAGCAAATTGACTTGTAAAAGACCTCTGCTGGGAATCCATAGCCCACTGAAGGGTTGCCCTTTATAGTGTATTTTCACAATGCAGGGTAACTAAGAACGACAGCCATTTCCAAGTTCCAGGTCAGAATCACGAGGTTTTCGTGGCTCATGGAAGTATCGAGGCAAGCTGAATTGCTAAACCACTAACCAAATTAATTCTTGATGACTACAAATCATACAAACCATTTCCTGATCGACATGCTTCCGCATTTTCAATATAAAAAAGAAAAAAGGAAAGGGAGAAAAGCTAACACGTGCTTGCCAATTACTCTTTGTGTCCTGTTTCACATGTTCCAAACCATACCCCCACATCAAATCACATTTCAACCACGAAAACCAAGGTTCAAGCTGAAAAGCTCTTGTTTCAGGCGGACAAGCTTCTTAATGAGCTCCAACAGCATAAAACGCACTTCCCGTAAGGTCTTTCCAACACACAAACAAAGCCAAAGTGCAAGGAAGAACAGAAACAGGGCAGCATTTGGATTTTCTAGGAGAATAATAAAGGACCATTACCTTAGCCTCGGCTAAAGCCGTGACCAACTCTTCAGGCTTCTCCTTCCTTATGGCCTTCTCGTCAATGTCCGCGGTCTGAAGAAAACCATAACTCGTAGCTCTAATTTACGAACCCCACAAGATGCCAAAATCCCAACCAAATTCGAGACTCGGGCAACCAATCAACGAAGCATAAACGAACCAGGACAGTGAAGTCGTATCCCATTTCGGCTAGGATGTGCCGGCGAGCCATGGATGACGAACCCAATATTACCTGCTCTACAACAACGACAACAACAACCATAAAAACAAAAACACAAACAAAAACTAAAAAAAAAATGGTTTTGCTCCCAATGACCAAGTAACATCCGAAATGTGACCCGAGAAGCAGGTCTTGAGAAGCAGAGAGAGAGAGAGAGAGAGAGAGATGAGCTGAACCTTGAAAGGTGACTCCATCAAAGCCATCCGCTTCTCCTTCTTCTTCTTGTTCTTCTTCTTCGTCCTCCTCCTCCGTGTGGGAAAGAGAAGGCGCAATGCGATAATGTCGCGTGCAGTTTGCGAAAGTCTCAACAGTGACCATCCATACGTTCTCAAAAAGCAAGGCGCAGCGTCAGTCCGAGCATCACCGTGTCGTCTCGACCCTAGAATGTAACGATAAGCACGCGCGGCATGGGAATTGTTCGTACGGACGGTATTAAGGTTAACCACACGTGTATCATCACTCGCTCTCACCAACTTTTCAGTTGAGTGCCATCTTTTTCTTTTTGACCTTATCAAATGCATCGGGTTTGACAAACATGTCGAGCGTGCCATGGCGAAGTAACTTTCCCTACCCACCAAACGTAAAAAAAAAATTGTAAGAGTCGCCTCATTGATTGTCCACAATCTTTTCACGCTGGTCGGCAACTTGTCGCATTTATTGGTTATCAGAATAATGTCCTTGTTCCACCAAAATAATAAGAATAATAATAATAATAATTTCCTTGATACCGTAACGTAATAGATATCAGTAGATGTCACGCCATTTGATTGAAGCAGTGTAATATCTGTTACGCCTTCCGTTCCGGTTTCATGAATTGCATACATGATAAAGAGAGAACAGAACTAGAATTTCCAGAATGCCCCTAAAATTAATAATCAAAGGTAATACTATAATTATCGCTTTAGCGGTCAATTATCATTCACGAGTTTAATACTCGAAATAATTTGTTAGATACGTAGTTTAATGTATCGAATAGTTACTTACGATTACAATCATAGATTAAGCACATAACCTGTTACTTTGGTAGATTATGTATTGTACTTATAATAACTATCAGTTTAATAATCAATCGTGAGTGTAATACATCATGTGTATCATCAAGATTTTACAATCTCATATATGAGTTTTATCTATCATTTAACAATAAATCCATAGTTATGCTCTCAATTTTACGACAAAATGTGTGATTGGAAAAAATAATATTTGTTACATTGGAAATAGTATGATTGAAACTATAATCATATAAAAAAAATTGAGTATAGTTAAAAATTAAGACGATCACTATATTACGAGTAATGTAATGCTAGTTTATTTGAAAATCTACATAACTGTACCTAATAAGACGCGACTGATATTACGCCGAAATAATTTAGCATAATAAGTAACAATTCATTATCGAGATAACATAATTTACTAACAATGAATATTTACATATTGTTTAATAAATTCATGTAAAAAGTAATTAAACTCAAGATAAAATTAATTTTTGATATCATTACATAAGTACTTAAAAACATGTAAAACTTAATTACAATCGATAATCTAGCATTAATAGATTGAGTAAGGAAAAAAAAAAGAGAGAGTCAAAGATTGAAGTTAGTATGTAATGGGGATAACGCTATTACTACGAGGAAATACAGTAAAAGGCAGTCAACCGATAATGAACCTGAAATATAATAGCAATTACTACAATCAAACGTACCGTACGTGGTAGCAACTTTTCCCCACAATGAGTGATTACAAGTGCGTGGTATGATAACTCAAGTTATAAATACGTTCCGCTTTTATCAAAGCAGATACATAAATACAATGTATTACGCTAAAAGAATTATTACTTTTTTTTATTGAATATAGCAGAAATTCGTGATCTTCATCAGTTTCATAGAATCATCGTTCCTATGCTCCTTAGCCCAAATGCTGAGGAATTAGGAGGTTGGTGATGGAAAGAAGTAGATTGAATCGGCACATCTAGTGGACAAAATCATCTACACAAGCGCAGCTCCGATTAGCGAATCAACCTAGGAGAATGATACGTGCGAAACGCAGCTCGTCCTCGCTGCAGTCTTTTTCTTCTTTCTCGGGTCACAAGTTCGAATGCTTCAAGCTGCACAGCGGAAACTGGTAACTCAGGATCCCACGGACTCGAATCTCTCGAAAATCTTCTCTTAGTAGAAAGCAAATTTGTTCACCAGAGAAAGAAATTCCTACATGGTTTGAAGTTTGAACGTCCAATGAAAGTTGCATGATAACAGCATTAAAAAAAAAAAATCTCGGTTTCTTTCACAAGGTCATAGTCAGGACTCAGCTCTATGGTTCTATTGCCTCATCATATGGAGCCATAATACACTTTACCTCATGCGTTGATTGCTAAGCTTGTCCTCGGATGGCTTGTACCGTGGAAGAGGAACTTTGTCCGAGTCAATGAGGTTGATGTCATGTTTGAGGATCTCATAGTGCTCCTTCACTTCCTCCACAGATGTCTCCCCCCCAACTGCATTCGCGATCCTTTGCCATCGATTGGGCGTGCCCTCGTCGTACACCGCGAGGGCGTTCTCGAACAACTTGTTCTTCTCGGCCGTCCAAGTCGATTCAGAGCCCGCCGAAGAAACTGGATTTGATGCCATCCAGACAATAGACTGAAGGAGGGGGGTGGGTGGGTGGGTGGGTTGTGTGTTTTGAGCCGAGTTTGAAAGCCAGTGAAAAGCAAGAAAGAAAGAAATGGGGTATAGAAATGCTCGGAGTCAAGTCACGATGAGGAGAGGAACAGTAAATGGGCGGTGCAAGTTGGGAGACAATCTGCAGAATCTGTGTTAAAAGTACGTTTTAATCGAGAATTGGCAATATGAAACATAAGGGATGTTAAACAAATCATTGTTTAGTTGCTTCAGGTTAAAGTCTCCCGCTTTCTATCATCAGAACTTATCTTCCAGTACGATGTTTCCATTGTTTATTAGCACGTTGGGGTTTTATAAGTAGGAAAACAGATCTATATTATTGTCGGAAGAAACAGATCCACTTCACCGGTTTCAATTCTTTAATTTGCGCGCTTCTTACAACCTGCTTTTTGGCAAAGCCCGAACCAAAAATCAAAAGTCGCTCTCGATATGACATACAACATGCGCATCCCTCGAAAGACGGGGATCGAGCGAACGCGCATCGTCTTTCTGTCTATTCGATTGTACAGGCTGGATATGACATGCTCTTGGCAAAGGCGGAAAGCGGAAACAAAATGGCCCGAGAGCAGTTGGGAGGCTCGAGAAGCGTAGTGTACTCACCTATAACTGATATATAGCGGAAAGATACTAGACACCCGTGCTAAACTACCTCATTAATTTACAGTGTCATTCTCATATCGAAAAGCCCGTAGATAACAGTAAACCTTATAATACTCATGGGTCTACGACTTTGATTACAACTGGAATGAACAGAGCAGAGGAAATCCAAAAGAAGAGTTAAGGAGAAAAGAATGAACAATCTTGTTCCATCGAACATGTGATGTCCATGTAGTCCCTCCAGGAGCTTTACATTCTTAACGGACTCGCGGGAAGAGGGAAAAGTGAAGTTAGCAAATTTTAACTACTTCAGCAATCTGGTAGATAATGCGCTACCGCCCCCGCCAACTAGAAACCGTTTTGGGAACAAGTGTGATGGCATTTGAGGCAGCTTCCAGCCTGCATTTACAAGTGAGCGTTATCAG
Source organism: Rhodomyrtus psidioides (assembly GCA_021437785.1). NCBI lineage: Eukaryota > Viridiplantae > Streptophyta > Magnoliopsida > Myrtales > Myrtaceae > Rhodomyrtus > Rhodomyrtus psidioides. The sequence goes on along the minus strand of JAILYB010000040.1, from coordinate 2,096,577 downwards.
TCTAAATCCACCACCTATCCCTATCGTCTACAAGGAGCAAAAGGTTGTAATGGCTGCTTAAGAAATGAAATAGCATCTCTCCATGCAAGAACCTGCCTGAGAATCCCTCTCAAAACACACCTGCACAAGTGCACATGTGCAAGATCGCCCATGCATACACACACAGAGAGAGAGAGAGAGAGAGAGAGAGAGGGAGAGAGACGCACTTCAATATTTCTTCGACAACCTTCATAACCTCTGCAGAACTTGTCTCAAGGACCTGACCACCAAAAATGATCTCATCTAAAATAGTTTGCATCTGCAAAAATCAAAATGGTTGCGATTAGAGGAATACCACACAGAAATTTCGCTTATGAAGTGAAATCCCTGGTCGCAAATAGCGATAACAACTGTTTCATACAAATTTGATTGTGCCTAAGTAAAAGCAATCATAAGGCTGATGACATAAAAAATTGAAAGAAAGCAAGATCATATTAACCTACTTAGACACATAATCTGGCAGTAGTGACATGCAAATGTTGTTGAGGTGCCTCCACTATTGTCATACGCATATTTACCAGCATTGGTAAAAGTTCTAGTAGAAACCACCCACATTCATTGTTGCAAAATGTTGTTGAGGTGCCTCCACTAATGTCATAAGCATATTTATCATCATTGGTAAAAGTTCTAGCAGAAATCACCCACATTCATTTACATCTCCATAAAGACCTTGAGAAGTAAATAAAGATATAATTTACCTTGCCATAGTTGAACACTATATCAAGCTCGCATACATTTTTGAAGCATTTGTCAAGCGTCTCCACAAAAACTGGGAAAACAAGAGATCAAGCAAGCAAGTCATCAATTGAAGAACAGATTAGAGAAAAACTAATAATTGCATCAACATCAAATCAAGCATATAGACTTGTTGGTTTTATTAGAGTATTAGCAAGTTGGGGTTATATGTGTAACTGTACTAGGGCTTAGAGTAACATGGTGTTTGCGTACAGACAATGCTCGTGAATACTTCTCTTTTTCTACCTTCATTCCATTTCTTGAATCTCAGGGTATTTTATATCAGACTTCTTGTGCTCGCACTCCGTACCAAAATGGAGTTGTTGAACGTAAGAACCGTCATTTGTTGGATGTTGCGCGTTGTCTACTTCTTCACACTCATATGCCTAAGTCCTTTTGAAGCTACGCTCTACTTATAGCCTGTCATCTTATTAATCATCTTCCATCCTCCATGTTGAAATGAGTTATTCCTTATGCTCTTCTTCATCTTGATCGTCCTAAGTGATCTGTTCGTCCTCGTATTGTTGGATGTGTCTGTTTTGTTCATTCTTTGTCTCTGGGGTTGGACAAATTATCACCTCGTGCTAAAAAATGTATAGTCATAGGTTACTCTCATACCTAAAAAGGGTATGCCTAGTATAGTCCTACTCGTCGTCGAGAGTATATTTCTGATGGATGTAACTTTCTTTGAGGATCAAGCATATTTTGGCGATGCTCGTCCTCAAGTACCATTAACCATGGATCTTCTATCACCCTCAACACCTACATCTCAGCCGGAGCCACTGCCTATTAATTCCAATGATGCTCCACCGGATCCAGGATCACTAGCATCAACTCCTCTTCAGGTCTATACACGTGGTCCTCGCCCTATTTGGGGCTATACATCTCCACCAACGAGCGTTCCACCACCACCACCACCTTCGGTCCAGGCTTTCGATTCTCTTCCACCGTCTCCTAACAGTTTTCTTATTGCTCACCGTACTCGAACTCGGTATCCTCTTTCTAATTTTGTGTCTCATCATAACTTAAGCCCTGAGATGTCTATCTTTGTGTCATCTCTTGCATCTGTGTCTGTGCCGAGTAGTGTGCAGGAGGCTTTGGCCCATCCAGGTTGGGCTCGTGCTATGGAAGAGGAGATGGCTGCATTGCATCATAATAAGACTTGGGAGTTGGTTTCGTTGCCGGGAAATAAACAATTGATAGATTGTCGCTGAGTCTTTGTTGTCAAACACCATCCAGATGGTTCAGTTGAGTGCTTAAAAGCACGTCTCGTGGAAAAAGGCTATACTTAAACTTATGGTATTGACTGTGATGAATTTTTTCTCCGATAGCCAAAATTCCTTTTGTTCGTATCGTTATTTCCTTGGTTGCTTGGTCTCATTAGACTCTTCATCAACTTGATGTCAAAAATACATCCCTTCACGATGATCTTCACGAGGAAGTATATATGAAGCAGCCACCTGGATTTGTTGCTCAGGGGGAAAGGTGTGCCGGTTGCGAGAAGCTCTTTATGGACTTAAGAAATCTCCTCCTGCTTGGTTTGGCCGCTTCAGTGATGCAATTATCATTTTTGGCATGCGTCGGTGCAGTGTGGATCACTCAGTATTTAGTTTGTCATCTTCAAAAGGATGTGTTATTTTTGTTGTTTATGTTGATGATATCATCATCACAAGAAGCGATGTTGAAGGCATACAACTACTCAAGCAGTTTATTCAAAAGGAGTTTAACACTAAAGATCTAGGTCGTCTTCGATATTTTCTTTGCATTGAAGTTGCTTATGCTAATGGCAGCATTGCTCTCTCCCAGCAGAAGCATACTCTTGACATTCTTAAGGGGGTTGGCTTAATGATGCTAAGCCTGGTGACACACCTACGGATCCTGGAGTGAGACTTGATAATGAACATGAAGAACTACTTAATGCTCTAGAGAAGTATCGCCGGTTAGTAGGCAAGTTAAATTATCTTACTATTACTCGTTCGGATATTTCATTTACTATTAGTGCGGTGAGTCAATTTATGAGCTCTCCTCGTACTACTCATTGGCAAGCCGCTCCACAAATTGTTCGATATTTGAAGGGAGCTCCAGATCAAGGACTTGTGTTCCATATTCAGAGTCATCTTCGTATAGCTGGCTATTCTAACCTGAATCTTTGGAGGTGACAGGATATTCTGATGCAGATTGGGTTGGTTGCCCTATGGATCGCCGGTCTACTTCGAGATACTGTGTCTTTCTTGGTGGTAATTTTGTGTCATGGAAAAGCAAGAAGCAATCTGTTATTTTCCGATCTAATGCAGAGGCCGAGTATCGTGCTACGGCTAATGTTACAAGTGACTTCAATGGGTTTGTATGTTGTCAGTTGAGATTGGACTGCCTATGACTGGATCTTCTACTCTCTGTTGTGATAATCAGTTTGCTATTCATATTGCAAGCAATCCAGTGTTTCACGAGCGAACGAAGCATATAGAGGTGGATTGTCATTTTGTTCGGAAAGAAGTGAACTGTGGAGACATGCGGTTGGTGCACACACGTTCTAAAGAACAACTAGCAGACATTACACAAAGCCTCCTTGACGTGGACCAGTTACATATATTTGTCATAAGTTAAAGATTTTTTTATATGTACGCTCCAACTTGAGGGAGAGTATTGGCTCTATTACTTTAGTATTAGCAAGTTGCAGTTATGTGTGTAATTGTACTAGGGCTTAGGGTTAAGCCTATAAAGTACTTCTTCTTATCTCAGAAATAAAGAAATCGTTAACAAGACTTGCTAAGGGAATTCGTTATTGAAGTGGTGAAGTCTTGTCCAGATGAAGAAAGCAGGAACAGACAGATTGGCAGGGGACGGTGCAGGGAATAACACAGCAAAAGCATCAGAGACCAAGTTAGCCATTCAGCTGTACATGTTGAGAATTTACTAGTTCAGCATACAAAGATTGAGCACATCGTTTCTGTGCACTGATTCCCTAGGTCCTGTTAGACAGTTTTATTGAAGAGAAATTTTTCAAGCAGATCCACAGCTGCTTAGATGAAACTTGAAATTTGTTCCCCTTCTTTTAAACTTTGTGTCATCTGTATTCCAGGAGAAATCTTGTACCAGCAGATTATAATCTCACTGAAGAGGGAGAATGAGGAAAAGAGGATGTATGACCCAATTAATAAATTCCTTTTGTCTTTGGCTTTCACTCACATTAAGCTTAACAGATAACATCGAATTTAATTAGATAGAGGAGAATATCTGAAGGAAGCAACTAGTTTAGAGTTCATCCCGTCTTGCGACTCAATTTTAAGGTATAAGAGGGCTTCATTAATATCAGAAACATAATCAGATAATATATTAGTCATAGATGTTTCATTTCCTCTAGCTGGAGATTCAGTTGATGCTTTATCGATGATGCTTCACAATCAATCTGATAACAGGGAGCTTTCTCTGGTCATCTCATGAGTTGTTTTTCAGCCCCAGGTAAAATCAATTTATAGTTCTTTCTTGGATATATTTCTCTCTATATCCCCAACATATATGAGCATTATCGTAGCGTCCAGATTCCAATATATTCTTTGAACTAAAACTGGGTGAAAAGACCAAGTCCAACCTGCTTGAATGCAGAGGCATATTTATTTCAATAAGAGACGTCATATCAATTATGTTAAATTCTGAAAAAAGACGAACATGCCATGAAACAACTACTTTTATGTGGCAATGACTTTTGAAACATTACAGCCAACAACAGTATAGAAAACTCAATGGTACTAACCTTGTATCAGATCAAGCATTGCGAGCTCATTTTCTGAGCTATCAAACACGAAGACGAAGTATAGTGTGGCATAGTGCTTGTACACTAGACGGCTGTCCTGCAAGAGGGACAATCACGAAAAGAATGGGTTAAACGCCTGAAGGAAATTATGTGACCCAGATCATGAAGAGTTATCTGATTAGCACGCATCAAAAAATGTATAGGCGTTGCTAGCAAATTCTGAAATATCATGAGTTTCCACGATAAGGATGAATTGGTTGTGTAACAAGTCAGGTAAAATTTAAATAGCGATGACCAGGTAATTCCATACCACTTGATTATTATGCATTTTTCTGAACATTATGAAGCAAAGCTCGAAAAAAGCATTAAACGGCCAGTCCTTTGATCTCCCGCAACACAATGATTCCGAAAGTTCAAGCACTTAAACTAGAGACAGGAGCTCTTAACAATGATAGAGTAAGTACCAATCCAAAAATTGCATCAGCTTCCACAAAATTGCTCACATTTTCAGCTCTACTGCTCAAAGCTGCATTCAAAAGTAGCAAGCTCAACTTTGCAACCACAGCAAGCTAATTTATAAAGGATATTGGAAGCAAATTTCCATCATGAAAGAGATGACATTTTTTTTGCTTGAAAGCTTCGAATTTGAAAACACTATCAGAGAGAGAGAGAGAGAGAGAGAGAGAGAGGGGGGGGGGGGGGGGGGGGGGGGGGGGGTGCGGGGGTGCGGGGGAGGAGGAGGAGGAGGAGGAGGAGAGGGACCTGCAAAAACACTGCGAATGAGCTCCTGTTGCTTCTCCACGGGCTGACATTAAAAGGTTAAGCTGGACAATAAGGACACTAAAGATAGAAAATGAAACAAAACTTGAAGATTATGACAACCCTTTTTTCACAAGATGGCAATATGAGAGAGAGAGAGAGAGAGAGAGACCTGGTAATCATAGAATTTGGCAAGGCGAGGCTTGCCCTGAGTGTTCATAACCATCACTGCCTTAATCATTGTTCTCTTTTTCCTTATAGATCCCTCCAGCGGCTCTACAGATTTTTCCCTCGCTCAAAAGACAATGTGTCTCCCAAATCATAAACTAAAAGACATGGTAGAGCTCCATCCTCAGCCTCTCAAGGTACCTCGTGCCTCTGCAAACCGATATCCTTACGATTACACATTGTAAGACTACCACTGAAACAAGAAAAAAAGGATGGAGCTTTGGGATCGGACAAGAAGTTGAGCACTCAGAATCAGAACAGACTATCGGCAAAGGAACGAACTTCCAGCAACCCAAAAATTAAAAAGAACATCACTGTACTCGATACTTCATTTTCATAGCTAAAGGCTTGAATTTTTTTTTCCCGATACGGCAAAATGGATTGGCGTATCCTAACAACTGTTCGAGGTGTTCCTATCAAGTGAAACCTCAACCATGGATTCCAAGCTCAACCCGAGAGCATTTCTGCAACCGAAATCAAAACACAGCACTCGGATCCTAAACTACAGATTCAATCTATAGAGCTGAAACACGCGAAGAGTTGATTCTTCCTTCTCTCGCCAACCTCGAAACAAGGCCGAGTGAAGTTCAGGAGGATCACGAAACGCCAGTAACTAAACCAACGTCATTCGGACTGATTCTGCAATCGAAGAAACAAAAGGAGGATTACCTATTGATTCTCCGTCGGTTCCAATCCGTCTCAAAGGCCAAAAAATCTCAGTCCCGCGGCGATAGCCAACGTCGCCACGCAAAGTTGATGAGAGAATCGACTTCGACAGTCAGAGGAATCGCTGCCAACTCGAGCCACGGATCAAATGGCAATGTGAGAAGAAGATTTGTTGGGAAGCGACCATGAGAGAGACCGAATTAGCAAAGCGAAGATCTCGCGAAGAAACCTGCTACAGAAGATTCGCACGAGGGAGGTAGAGAGAGAGAGAAGAGAGAACCCACCGCCACCGGCAGGCGGGTCGGGTATGTTCGGGTAATGGGTCGGTGACATGGAGAGGGCTCATCGGCTCGGATTTGAAGGTCATCATCTCTTATGAGAAATCTTAGATCAAAATACTATGTATGGATGGTATCAATTGCCTAAACAAAAATTTTTGAACAGCAAATAACCAGAGCTATCACTAACTACATCCAAAAATTTTCATTAATAAAAGATGTAAATCCATTGGAAAATCAAAACTACGCAATAAAATAGATAGACTTTTCTCTTCGTATCAGGTCGATGGATCGTCTCGATTGGAAGATCCCCTATATGGATAATACACATTCCAGTTGACCGAGCCTAATTCTAATTGTTTTGTTTCGAAGCAAAGATATCCACGGAACGATTCGTACTATTCAGATATTCACGATCAAGAAGTACTGTATTCTCTTTTGGATAGGCGCCCTGAAAGAAGAAGGAAGGCTGGAATGCCAACAGGCGTCTAGTATTGAATTCACCCGATGTGATAGTACCCATTTTGGGAACGTCCAGTGCCAAAGTCACTGAATGGGTAAGTCGCCAATCCCTAAAACGGACTATAGAATGTACTTTATCTGCTGGGTTACGTTACGGGCGGGCATTTTACCAGAGGTTTATATTGTATCAATCTACCCTTGTATGATTCCTGTTGAAGCATATACTGAGAGGGTCCAAAAAAAAATCTCTTATGAGAAAGCCTCCCCTTTTTTTTTCCTTCAACATTTCACAAGTTTATGAATATAAAAAAGCCGACTATTCGATTATTTATTGAAGATATGATTAAGCTAATTTGACATACAATATTCTTCTTAATAAATCTAATTCGAGGAAATAATATTTTTAAATGTTACATTCTTGCTTAGTTACTCTCCATAATGAGTGATATGACATGATATGATACGGTGTTTAAAACATTAATTTTGTACGACAGATTATTTGAAATTGATATATTAAATGTTTTCAATTGTTTTCATGTGTCGGAAAGGTTAGTGTTCTAAAGGAAATTTTCGTAATCATGAAAGCATAACGAGGTCAAAGTTGGAAAGGGCAAAAAAAAAGAAAAAGCCTATTTGCACTCCTAGAATGCTACTCTTCGAATTAACTCTGGACTCGCCTTAAGCTAATTTTTTTTTTTATTCTGCCTAATAACATTTGTCATATTGTCTACGCGCACACTGTGAGAATAACAACTTATTATATTTGTGAAAGGTTTGTTTAGGACAATAGAAAACATCGGTTGATGTAGCCACTAAAAAGGAACACGTGTTTCTTTAGATGTAAATAAGAAGTCAAAGTAGAAACCATGCTATTTAAAAGTTGCCTCACGGAAAATAAATAATTTAAAAGTATCTTTAAAAAAAATCACTTCTATCGCTTATAAAAATAGATTAAAAAAAGTATTTTATCATTCGCGAAAATGATTAAACATAAATTATTTTCGATGATAATTTTTGTTGATTAATTATTTGAAATCAATCAATTAATTATTTCTAAGAAAATGTTTTTAATTTTTTTTTTCGAAACAAACGGACCAGAGCAAGAGGTTGGATCTGATGAAAGACATAATTTTATGATCCATCAAAGTATGAATCTTCAGCCATAACGGGTCGTATTTTTTATTTTCATGATTTATTTTAACAGAAAAAATTACTATTTCTGGGGATCTATTCTCGACGATCCTTATTTTAATGAAAAAGGGGAGGAATTTTCAGATCAAGGTCTGAAGTGCCATTATTTACAAAAAAAAGGATATGAAGTGGATTTTGTTTATAAAAAAAAACCCAACCAAGGATATCTTTGTCTTTTTTTACTTTCAAAATTTGTTACCTTTTTTCTTTTCTTTTTTAAATTTTCTTTCTCTTTTTCTTTTTTTCCCTTAAAGTAAGAGTACAGCCACCAACGTGCCTGGCTATCAGCTAGGGCTGGCCAGGCTTGCCTAGGCAAGGCAACCCTCACCTTGCCCAAGTGAGGCAGTTTAGCCCTTGTCGGCAAGGTTGTCAAGATCGAGATCCTACTTAGGATTGGGAGGGGATGGTAGGATCGTAAATTGTAGAATCGATACGGATCGTCAGATCCTACTAATATATTCAAACATAAATATGTATATAAAAAAAAATATGCCAACTCATAACATGATATAAAAGACATAAATCACTATTGAGGAAGGGGAGAGAAAACTCCTTATAAAAAATATATTTAAAAAAATATGTGCAGTACCGCACGTAGGAGGAAACTGCGGATAATGGTGGGACATACGAGTGGCAGCGTGTCCGAAACATGTCCGATCGTGTCTCCGTGTCAGACACGCGTGTCCGAGACATGTCCGAGCGTGTCCCCGTGTCGAACACGCGTCGGACACTTGCGTGGCAGGAACGGTGGGATCGTGCGATCCCACCTATTTCACGAGTAAAATCGGCGATCCCATGCGAGTTAGGCTGATTTACAATCTTAGTAGCGATTCGAATCGCTGGGGACGAAAAAATCGTAAGATCCTACGATTTAAATCGTTATTTTAACAACCTTGCTTGTCGGTCACCGGCCATTGTTAAGGACAAGCTACAAGCTGAAAGGAGAAACAAATTGAAAAAATAAATGACGAAAATATTTTTGGTAAGGTTGTTTTTTGAAATAATAAGGATGCTTGAAACTTTTATTTAAAATAATTTTATTTGAAAAATAGAGCATTTCAAATTTTTATTTAAAAATTTTCCAAGAATCAGGTGGACATGAACCCGATGGAAAAGTAAAAACGACGCTATTTTACTGTCTTCCGCTCAGGTGAACTGAATCTGTCCAAACCTGGCGTTCCACGGGGTGGACCCTCACACGACCCGTGAACTCTCGACGACAGTACTGTAAACTGTGTTTCAATACCTTCGTCCGTCGGAACGAGAAAGAAAGGAAGAGACCCATTTGAATCGTCAGTGGTTCATTTGTGGGTGGGCGAGAGAGCATCGGGACGAGAAAGAAAAAGAAAGAGACCCATTTCATTTTCGACTTCATCCTTCATCTTCTCCGTTTGCGTCGGTGGGTGACAGAGAGAGAGAGAGAGAGAGATGACTCTGGGACTGATCAATGCGAACCCAGTGGTTCACGCCAAGAAGGAGAGGGTCGCTCGGAGCGAAGACCCCCACGCCGACGACGCCGTCGATCCCCTCGAGATTTATGATATCCTTCTTTCTCGTCGCTCATCACTTGCTATTGTCACTCGCTTGAGGAAAAAAGTCGTCCGATTCTGACTGCGTTGCCCTTAAACCTCTGATTAAGCAATCTCTTGTTCTCCGTTGCTTTGGGAATTCGCTCGTGATAGTACCGTTAGCATTCTGTTTTGTTGATTGCTTCGTTAGCTAACTCGAGTGGGTGTTGAAAAAGAGTAATAAAGTTGTGATCTTTGACCCTGAATCGGCAAATCATGTGAGGGACATCCGAGATCCCGAGCATCCCTATTCTCTGGAGCAGCTCAGTGTTCTCTCGGAGGAATCCATCACCGTGGATGAGAAACTTGGGCGTATCCTGTTGAGTATCGTCATCGTTTTTTGGTCCTGCGCTGCGATTCCCCGTTGTGATTATGCTTACGTTGCTATTTTGTGTTTGAATCCCCTTTGTTTTTTTTTTTTTTTCAGGATCATGTTTACTCCAACAATCCAGCATTGCAGTATGGTGACTGTCATTGGACTGTGCTTGAGAGAGAAGCTCAAAGATTGTTTCCCTCCACATTTCAAGGTCAGTTCTCTGCTTTTGTGAGATTTGGCATTGAAAGTTGTCTGTTTCACTCTCGAACATGCTGCGTGCGGCCTTTAGTGCATTCTCTTGAATGTTATGTCATGTACTGGTACGAGTTATAATTCAGTTCCAAGGCTGAGTGAGTTTAGCTGAACTGAGTAGTGTTGTAGTTGTCGGCCTGTCTGGTACGACGAAGTGGGTTGATGGTTGATGATTGATGCGTTGCGATTCCCTGTTGCGATAAGCTGTGTGTATTCATATGTTATGTCTGCAAGTGTTTGCTACGAGAAGATTATGATATCACATGCTCAAAATTGATATCTGGTGATTTAAGCAAGTGTTTTAGTGTTTTGTGCGCCTTCAGGATGCTCAGCATGAGTCTTTTATATGCTCGTGCATCACTGACTTTTTTGCTTTTCGTTTTTTATGATCATGACAGTAGAAGTTCATCATTTTGACTGTAGATCAGCTGGGATATATCTGCTTTGATAGGAGAGCATAGGATCGCGTGCTTTCGGCTCTTTCATTGCATTTCCTTGTTTGATTCAAGTCTTCGTTAATAACGGATGGTGCATATATGATGTCATATTCCTCTGTCTCGATTGACTTTTTTGCTGAAACATACCTTACAGGTTGACATCAAAGTCGCCCCAGGGTCTCATGCAGATGAAGAATCAGGTGATACTCATTTGCTCCCGATTGCATTTTGGCATATGTAATGATTTATGCTGCTCATGTTATCGTCAACCAATCACATGGAGTTCACAGACTTTTCGTGATGTTTGTAGAATTTGACCTTGAAATGTAGGAGTGAGAAGAAAAGGAAACACGGAACAAGTTTGTGACTCAAAATGGCTCCTGTTTGCTGATTGTGAACAGGTGTTTTGATTTCGGTATACAGTATTCGCTTGACCAAAATTTGGGTAATCTTCCACACGCAAAATTCACTCGCGAATCCTGCTTTTGCAGCTTTACAATCGCTCCAAAAATAGATTTACAATAATGCTATGATGTGCATACTCCGTTCGATTCCAAATGCAGTGGTTAAATACTTGGGAGAAAGCAATCTCTATCACCTTAATTGTGTGTTAGCACAAATTTGCGCATTGCCTCTTATGTAGTTGGTGTTAGATTTATATCTGTTTCGGTGGATGCTGAAAGAAACTAATTGCGTGATTTGTCTGCATTGTGCTACTCTTAAGCGAATGGGAGAATCTCCACCGCCTATTGTTTTTCTTACCAAATCAAAACTGACACAAAATCTGCTAATGTTTCTTCCCCCGTGTTGTAGTGAATAAGCAATTGAACGACAAGGAAAGAGTCGCTGCTGCCCTGGAGAACCCTAACCTTCGCCAACTCGTGGACGAATGCCTCTACTCCAGCGAACTTTAACAAGCACACGCCATGCTCGCCCTAGAACCCTAGTGTATATAGAGAAATCGGCGGTGAACGCTCGAAATAACAGTGAACCGAACTCTTTTTGGTTGTACAATCTGCTTGATCTGCTAATCCTAGTGTATGAAACCCGAGGAAGGGCATCCTGTATTAGCAATACAGTGTGTAGTATGTACTTCGTAAGTCTCTGCATATCGTGTTTCCTCCGTAAACACCTCTCTTCCTCCTCGTAGCTCGTCTTTTTGCCCCTATGATGAAATAGTTGCCTTGAGTGCAAAAAGGCGGACGCCTCCGAAATGGCCTGGTTTCTTTAGTTATTTGGTTTTATCATTTGGCCATTCCTAAACTTTTTCGAATGATGTGCACCGAGGTTGAATTGACACGGCCTATATGATTTCGTAGAACAGTTCATTTGCCGCATGATCTATCCTTGTTTTCAGTATCTTTTAGGCAGATACGATGGCTTTAATTCTTCATTCAATTTCAGATTGGAAACCAAATTTACCCATTCAGGTTCTTCTTTTTTTTTTTTCCTTCCCCTCCGAAAAATGAATGATTTGGTGAGTATTTTTTTTAAGAAAGATCGTTTGTACCGCTTGAAATAATTAGCTAACATAGAAAGGTTTTATTATCAGCAATAACTTATTTTTAAATATTTTCGCGAACGAGAAGAATACTTTTCGTTCATTTATTTTTGTAAGCGGATAATTTTTTTTTTAAATCATTCATTTTTTCTCGAAATAAATAATGCCTAAAAAAGAACCTTGTTTCTTGTGAACTAGCTATATCGCGGGGCACTGGTTTTTCCATCCTTCAGCTTATTATTTCTACAAATAATGAACTCTTGCCAAGAGGTTGTGGCCTGTAGCTATTTGATTAAAAAGTTGCGTGTTACTATTGCGTCCGCCCCAAAAGTAAAGCCATGTAATAGAATGCGGTGTTTTAGGAATGTCATGACTACACGATCAAGCTATTCCAAATTGTTCCCTGGCCATTAATTTGGTTTTACAGGAGTTCATGGGATTTCCGAACAAGTTTAGAGATGAGATCAGTCTCGAGATAAGCTCCGGAGCCGATTCCTTTGGCGAAAGAACGGACTCATGGCTCTCACTGTCATATCAAGGGATGAAATTTATCGTAGATGGTGCGTGGAAAAGGTAACAAAAGGAGCCATATGAATTAGCGCACGATCGGGTGGCGGCTCGACAGTCCAAGCTTGGACGAGAAGAGGACGTCGGAATTATGCTCAGTCCCTCGGCGAAAGGAGTTTTCGAAAGCATTGGTAAGGCCTTAATTGATGCCATCCAACAGCCAAAAAAAGGGTATTCAGTCTTGGAATATTCAGCCTTTATATCGATTCTCGCTTCCTACTTCAACAATGTCTAAAGATTGGAGTTTAACTTGGCCCCCGTAGACCCAACAATGAAAGCTGGTCATGCGAGCGCCAAGAATCGTCATCTTAGAGAATTGAAAGTATAGATCAGTCTTATGTGGTGGGTTGCTGTGATCTTTGCCATTCCCTGGACGCAATGGCATCGTCGAATCTGCGAGGCCTTCGGAGAGCAATTGAGGTTGACTTGAGATTTAGAGAGGCTGAATTTTGTCAAAAGCTCATTGAGTTTTGATCATACCTACCTTGCCCAATTACAACCCACGAAATCTAAGCGGCCATTTAATCATCGTACCCCACCTACGGGCTACAGCATTCGATGTCACTATCTTTGGGGCCTTCCCATCTGTAAAATCCATTTATCAATTGGATCTTGTTACTTAAAAAATATATCTCCGCAAATTACTCTTAATTTCACAATTTTTCAACAAACCCGTTTGTTTCATGCTGCGTGTAACCAAAGCAATGCATTGCTTACAAGTTACAAGTCCTTCGAAAGCACTTGTTATTTCCGTGTTGAAACAGCCCGGAGAAATTAGAGGAAACAAATGAGGACTGAATTGACGACAGCCTTCTGTCTATGTATGCGCATAAAAAAATATTCAGGAATAGCATCGACCTTCAACCTTATGATCTCTAGTGTTGCAGAAAACTGGAATGGCGCATACTGCCAAACGACAAACTTCGAGTTGGACATTACGCATTCGATTGACCGGTGTCCTGAACATGAAAAGCTCCATGCTTTCATTCTTACTCTTAAGGAACAGTCACACGAAGTTGCTGCGCATTGGAACATTGTAAGAGCGACCTACAACCCGAGAACCACTTTGCCGTGACAGACAAGTTTGAAGGTCAAACAAGCACAGCAGGAATTGGTCATCTTAAAAGTTGGAGCTTATTATTCAAGGGATGCAGCGATAAAAGAATATTCTCCATCGTTGAGAGGGTACAGGTAGGTCTACAGAATCAATAATGGCTTCTGCAGTTAAAAGAAAAGGATCTCGTCATTTTCACGTTAAGTAGGAACATCGCGTCGTTTTCACTTAGTTTCTTACAGATGATGGGTGGTGCCGAAGAAGCTGAATCAACTCGCGGGTGACGCGATGAGTGCGAGAGAAGCCTCCACACCCGTGTGCCCATTAGAAGGATTGTGCAGTTTATCGTCAAGGCTCCAGAACTTGGCTGTTTTAACATCGTCCTCGGCCATCATTCTTGAGAACTCCTCGTGGTCGTACGTCAGTGTGGCCTTGCCCCCGAATTCGCTCGGAAGGTTATCCACATCGAAGAATGTCCTCATCAGCTCCACGCTGTCCTTGTTTTTCGGGTAGACAAACTTCACCTTTTCAAAGGTTTTTGGATCCAAGAAGTACTTGACTGCCTACAAAAAGAACATAAGCATCGCGAATTCAGATATACTTGAAACAGTCATCCTATCTCACTGTTAGAGATAATGCTCTTGCTGCAATACGAAAATTTACAAGCAATGGGTATTGTAAATGCAATGCCGCAACCCTCATGACGCCTCCAAATTCTCAAACATAGGCAAAACCGATGAAGCAAGATTAAAAGATAAAGACTACTTCCTGGACTAAAAGACTTTTTTCTGGGTTTTTCTGCCTACAAAAAAAACATAAACATTGCGAATTCAGATGTACTTGAAACAGTCATCCTATCTCACTGTCAGAGATAATGCTCTTGCTGCAATACGAAAATTTACAAGTAATGGGTATTGTAAATGCAATGCCGCAACCCTCATGACGCCTCCAAATTCTCAAACGTAGGCAAAACCGATGAAGCAAGATTAAAAGATAAAGACTACTTCCTGGACTAAAGACTTTTTTCTGGGTTTTTCTGTGTATATTTTCTTACTGGATTGTGCTTTTGATGAGAGTGTTAAAACAATAACTCTCATTGGGTGGCAATACATGCTTTCTGGCAGAGAATGCTCTTAGGAATCTAATGGATGGTAGAGCAAATATAAGAACTAGCTCACATCTCAATAAAAAAAACAATTAATATAGATAGCAGGAAGAAATCAAACCTTCCAGAATGCCTCGAAAATTCTAGGTGGATTATACAGAAACGCTACCGCAAGCCTCTCTGGGTAATGGTTCTGTAAGACATTGATAATATCAAGAGCAGTCCTGACAGGAACTTGTGTCCTCAATGTCCATCCAGTGAAGTCAATCAACCATGACATTGATTCCTGACCCTCAGAAAGGTTGAGGATGCTATTTTCTATCAGATACACTAGATGGCGGACATTTCCTTCTGCCGATGTCGTGTTCTGCACAGTTGAGAGAAAGAGTTAAACAAATACATACACAATCATGCGAGTTTAGCAAAAATCAGTATTTAGCAAAAGCATTAGAGAGTTGAAAAAAAGGAAAAACTTCAAGAAAAAAAAATCAAAGGGCAAACCTGCTTTCCAGGCCTCATGATGAGCACAGTCCTCCCGAATCGATCATGGAAGTTTGCCCTAGAAACTTTGCCAGTCTCACCCTCATGCGCAACTTCGTGCTAGATGACAAAGGTATCTCATTAGTGAAAGGTATAATATTCAAGCACAATGAGAAGGATATAACAAAGAAAATGCTTGGCATGTATATCAAAATCTTAGAAAAGGGCATGACATTCTTATGCCAACAGGAAACACTACAACAAAGATGCATCATGACTACTTTTTTCTTTGGACAGCGCATCGTGACTACTTAGCCTGGCTATTTGCTAGAAGATTCACCAGGCCGTTCCAAGTCCCACAGAAGATTTTATGAATGTCAAAGCTTTACTCTAGTCAGTAGCTACATGAGAAGCAAACACAAACAATAGATCTCTATTTTCCGCGAGAAAATTGACTCCCCGATAGTTTTTAACTTTCATATTTGTATACAGAACAGAACACACTCTTATAGATGCAATGTTGACATAGGCAGAAACTAGTATTCCCAGAGGATTTTACACAACTTGCAACCGATTGTTTTCGAAACTACACAATCCATCCAACATAATCCACCAACTTGGAGATACAGGATTGGAGGATGTGGTGCAGCAAGAATAATTAGAGGACTGCATGATTGTATTCCATCAAACTTACCCAGCGGATTTCTTCAGGTTTGTAAGTGGACCGCCACTTAAGCGTCTCTTCCAGCATTTTCTTTGCCTTAACAACATTCCAGTTTCGAGCTTCTAAATACCTCCTCAGGCATCCATCGGTGCAATATTTCAGGCTTCGTCCAGATAGGGGTCCGAGTTCAGCCCTGAGCTCACTAACCTGAGAACATATTGACCGTCAGTGTCTGTTGTTTCTATGGTAAAGTGCGGGACTATGTCCTCACGAGTCCATGGCCAAATCACTAATTTTTTGTTTAACAGGTAATGAACTGATTATGCTAGCAAGCAAATTCCTACTAGGATGGACAATGAGCAGTTGAAATTTGTTACTTATACTACTACATTCCTAGTCCTGTGACTGACAATGCTATACTTTTTTCACCTTTTCATCTTTCTTCAGAGAATCATTTTCTGGATGGGGTTGAGTAGACTTCCTCCGCAGGAACATCATCTCTGCTTATAGAGTTAACTTTATACCAAACGGAAAAGCCTTCAATTGCCCAGTTCAGAGCTGTAAGCAGTCGCTGCACAATGAATTTATCCGAGTTACATACAGATATAAGGATGAATCACCAGGTGAAGCAGAAGCACGATCTAACTCCAAGGCAACCTCAATCAAAATTCAGCCACAGGTGAGACGTAAAAGACTGAACCTGAAAGGAGTGATCTTGTGACATGTACATGTGATTCCAATGGGTATCATAAAAGAGAACAATTAAGAGGACAATCTTCCATCATAGCACTATTGTAAGTAAATCAAAGAAACAGTCCTAACCCATCAGACCTTGTATTAACCTCCTTTGCTTTAGACAAAATCCCCCATACCAGAACACAAAAATAATAAATATACCACTTGCAAACTCATAGACTAGTAGGCCAAAGAAAAACCTCATGGTTGACTAGATAAAGCATGAGAATCTGAAACCGAGCGATTTAGAACTTGAGAATATACAGGGACGCGAAGCTTCACGAGAGACTAAAACCATCCAAAATCAATTATTCTAGGGAAAAAAAGAGAGGAATGCAGCACCCAAACAACAGCTAAGCCCAGCGATGAATCGACGCCACGATCTCCACACGGACTCTAAAGTCAACCACAACCTAGTGCTGCTGACCAGATCTAACTTTCACACGACGGAGTGGCTTCACCGAAACCACGATCGTTCCCGTTCGAAACTGCCGACGTCAACCGAGAGAACAGCTAACGAGACACTCGAGTCGCCACTCAAACTCAGCGAGACACGCGCGAGACAAGATCAGGCGACGACAAGCCGAACGAAAAAAACGTAAAAGCTGGTCCCGGCTCGATCAGCTTTCCCTCACTCCGGCCCGAAAAGAGAATGCACAGTCACACACCTGGGGAAGGAGACAGCTGCTCGGAGCGGACGCCGAGACCTGGGGGGAAGAGGAAACGGATTCGTCGGTTCCGGCGATCTCCGAGCTTCACGAGAATGCCATACGCTCTCTTGCAGACTCACAGAGAGAGAGAGAGAGAGATGGTTAACGCGACAATGGCATGAATATACATGCGTAACCATTTATAGTGGGAAAGCGAAGCGGAGGACAAAAAGTGGACGGAGCTTGAAGGAGACCTCCAAGTTGGACTTTGGCGGACGCCAACGGTGGGTGGAATAACTCTGGCCGCCTGATCAAGTTCTCTTCGGACTCGATTCGATCAAGCGCATCACGACCGTCCATTTTATGAATTTCCGCCACTTGCGATCCTATAGAACATATAGCAAGAAAATCACCAACCAGGAAACCAGCAAGGGCCTAATACTCCAAAAAAATATCAAACTTTACCATTTATTCCAATTACATCAAAAAAAAAATCATCATATACAAAATCTCCAACTTTTATTATTATTCCAATTTTACCGTCCTGATACCCAAAAAGCCCTCAATTTTAATATTTGTCTCAATAATATCTATAAAAAAAAATATCTCATAGCAAACCTCAAAATTTTATTGTTGTCCAAATTCTGTCATCGTCAGACTTTTGTTCATGATCATCGTTAGTCAATCCTACATGGCTCAAATTTTCCCACCGAACTTACCAATGAATATTCGAAATTCGAAAATAGTAGCTTTCAAAGACAACGAGATTTGAGATCGTTTGTCCAAATACTCAGATTTTCACGTCTAGCCGATCGGCTATTGATTATCGAAGTAGAAATCCGTTTAATAAAAAAATTTACTTCTGAAAGAAATTTCTACTTCTGAAGTGAATTTCCACTTCTGAAGTTATTTTTTTTCCTAATTTGATAAGTTAAAAAAATAGCTTCTCCAACTCAATAAGTACTTCTTTAAAAAAAAAATCATCTTTTCATTACGCAATCACCCTTTTTTCGATCATACCAACCTCCGCCGACTATTGTCGACCGCCGCCCACCACTGACCTCCACTATCCGTTGCCTACCGCCGTCACCCGCCCACCGCCCCCGGTAGCCAACCACCGCCTAGGACCGTTGCCTATCGCCACCCACGACCGTCGCTGCCACTAACCACCATCTGCCGCCACCAATCACCGTCGACCTTCACCGGCCACGACCACCGCCAACTACTGCCAACCATCAACCAATGCGTCGGCCACCGCTGCCGAGTCCATCTCCGACGGCCGGAGTAAAAAAAAATATATTTTTTTAAAGAAATTTAAAAAGTTTAAAAATGAAGTATAAATTTTTCGGCTGCTGATAATAATTTTTTACATAAGATTTTGCGTTAATAATATTTCAAAAGTAGAAATTTTCAACAGTTACCGAACGAATAAATAACTTGTGGAGTAGAAGTAGAAAAATTCAACTTCTACTCCTGAGAAGAAGTCAGAAAAAATCAAGAAGTGTTACTATGCGCGCGCCCTAAATCTACGCTCATAAATGAATCGGGATTTATTGAGATCCGAAAGCTGTCGACAGAGATGGACTTGTGATCGAGGGAGACTCCAAATCATGTGGGTACAGAGATCGACCCGAAAATGGACAAACCACGTGGACATTAACGTCTGGTCAGCTAGTGTTCGGGCCCAATTTGTCAAAACAAGTGGAAGGATAAAAGTATCATCATCATCGTCGAATTTTGTGCGTGTTTATTGGTTCGACGGTCGATGGATGGCGAGTTATCGTCAATGCTAACCAAACCAGATCGATCGATTGATGTGGCATTGACAAATACATTTGCTCCACTTTTAAGTTTTATTTTGTTCAAAACAGCGGACGGGTCGAGATGGTACCGAACTCGAGAGACTTTCGCTATGGATTTCGCTCGTGGAAAGCACCCCTTATTTCCTTTTCATGATAATAATAATAATAATAATAATAATAAATAGCCCATATTTATCTTAATAAAATCCCTAAGTTCATAGACAATTAAGACCCCAACAACCCTGGAGGGCTCGACAAGCAAATGCATCGTATCGATAATATCATAGATCATAGGCGTGCGTACAAGTACAACCCTAGATTGGACCATTACATCCACGATCCATCCATCGTCGAAGAAATCGAATGGTAGGCAAACGAAAAATTGTCCCAAAAAGCATTAAATCTATTGCACTTTAGCCAATTCGATATCAATCTTTTTATATTTTGCCAACTTTTGCTCGAATTCGTTGACGCGGGTATTGGCTGTCTTACTTGGTATGATTGGTGCTGGCGTGGATAATTTTTTTTTTAAAAAAATAATATTATTTTTTGAATTAATTTTTACTTTTTACCTATTTCTATTTTCTTTTTTACTTTTTCTTTCCTTTTTCCCTTCGCCGGGCCTAAGTCGATGGCTACCCTCCTCCCCAATTCAAGCAAGGGATGCCTGGCCCTAGGCTAGCGACCGGCGAGAGTCAAGTGCCAGTGGCGACGAAGGCACCGTGCTGGACAGAAAAGACTATAGAGAGAACTTAGGAATGAGCTATACACGTGGACTTCATAGAATAGGCATGCTTCTACCTTCACAAACTCGTCAAACCCGACATTTTTTTTTTGTCCATCCTGTTTCTAACTCTCCTTTCTTTAATTTTTGTTCTGCCTCTTTGCAGAGCGAGAGAGTCGAGCGCCGCACCTGTGATACTCGTGTCTCCACTTCCCGATCCCATTACCGGCAGAGTCGCATGCCTATTGGCCAATGCCTGGTATTTGATGAGCTAGGCTTCTGTTCTATCGAAATCCATTAGAATTGTAAAAAAAAATAAAATAAATAAATAAATAACTTTATTAACAAAATAAAATAAAACACACAGAGAAGATGCAATCTTAAATTAAAATCATATATACGTATATGTGTGCATATATCCACGAGAAGTCCCCGATATTCGTAGATACGTAGCGCGAAACAATCATGTAGCTTTCGGATAAATCTCTTGCAGCGGATGTTACGTGAGCTTCATAAGCCATGTGGAATTCATCAGCCAGCCAGAGAGATCATTGGAAAATTCAATACATAAATAGCTCCGAAGATTTGTCAAAGATCCTCGGATCTTCCTCACGCAATTTTTTATGGAGCCCCCGAAGGATTTATTTGTTCTTGAGTAAATAACACGACATATCGAAGCCTTTCATTTTGACTCGCCGCCATAAATATGTTAGAATCAGACGTACAAACACAACGAAATAAAGAATAAATGCGATAAAGAGAAAATTGAGATATAAATTTTTATCCTAAATTCACCCTTAGGATGACGTCCATTCCACGATAATTAGCATCCATGCCCATCTATCTGTTACGACTCTCAATTACAAGCGAAAATGATTATAGAGAGACGACACAAGAAAATCCTAAGGGATGAAAAAGCCCTAGACCATTCAATAGCTGTCCATGGACCTGATCCCAAATTCTCAATGAAATACGGACTCCGACTTTCATATTTCCAGGAATGTCCCCAACTCATGCGGCCTCACCGACGAGGAGCCAGTGATGCCAGAACCAACTGCTGGCAAGCCAATCTGGCGCCGACCAACGTCGCCTAGGTCGCACGACCCCAAATGAATTCCGCCCTACTTAGGGTGCATTTGGAAACAAACCCGGGAAAAAAGCCTTTGTAAAAATTGAAAGGACATGAGGCGAAAGAATTTTTCCATAATGCAAATAATGTTTAGTAAGCTTTTTTAAAAATACATTGATTTTTTTTTTTTACTTAAACGCCATTTGGAAGAAAGAAAAAAAAAACTAAAATTTGACTTTTTGGCGGCAGTATTCAATGCTCATCCGCCGACAAGCCAAATAAATTGGACTACAGAAACATCATTTTGACAATATGCACGTATCGGGACCAAACTTTTCTTAAATTTGTAGACTTTCACGTGCTTGGTTCTCATAAAGTGCATCATCGATTTGCTAGCTCTAAATAAAAGTAAAGGCGTCTGACCACATCAGAAGTTTTTCCAAAATTTACTGGGACCATTATATGAAGAGTCCGGAAATTTCATGACAGTACATTCGACTCCTAAAACTTTCTTTTTATGCATTTATGTTATCATAACCCATCATAATAGTCCGGAATTTTTTTAACTATGGTTGTTTGGCACCCAATGTGGCAATTAAAATAAGCTGAGGGTGTTTGCTGAAATCCAAAACAGCGTAGTTGACGCGAAAATACCTCGTTTCTTCTAGGGCCATATTGGGAAAAAAAAGGGGAAAAATATCATAAAAAATTCCTAAGTTATGCTCACTGTGACATATTTATCTCAAACTTTTTTTTGCGACACAAAATATTTCAAACTTGTACCCATGTGACACATTTACCCCAAACTTGTACCATTGTGACATACTTACTTCAAATTTTTTCTTATGACGCCAAAAATCTCAAATTTTTTCTTGTATATATCACATCCTACAAGTTTGGGATTTTTGGTATCATAAGAAAAAGCTTGGGATAAATGTGTCACATCTCACATGGGTGTAAGTTTAGGATTTTTGGTGTCACAAAAAAGTTTAGGATAAATGTGTCATAGTGGGCATAATTTAGGGTCGTTTTTGGTCCCTTTTTTTTTCCAAAAAATAAAGAATTGAAAAGTTGAGAAAGTTACAACAGAAGGGCAGAAGTGGAAATATATTTAAACAGTAGAGCGACGCTTTTGAAAAAATAAAAAGTAGAGGGGCGATTTTGATTTTGGAGCAGAAGTACGGACACCTCTCCGGAGAGCTTATCCTCCTCTGGTAAACTTCGGAGGTCCTCAAACTGTCGTTCATTAATTACTTATGAAAACACGAAGAAATGTAGGTCCGATTCATAAACATGTTGCGACATGTAAAATACTTTATTTTATGAATCTGACAGTCTAGCTGTAATATCTTCATAATAAATATTCAATTAATATAATAAAAAAAATTAGATTGTAATTAACCCTCCCGAGTCTAATGTGGGAATGTGCTGACTTCCACGCACTAATTCATTCGAAATTAGGCATGAGCTAGCTTCTAGAAGCAACTTTTTTTTTTTTTTTACGGCGCGTGCAACAATGGGTTGACTTTTTAGAGCATGCATGACAACATTTCTGAATCTGAAGTATAATTTTTGTTCCAAAAATGCTTCTGGAGAAAAAATCCGATTGATAACGCAACTTCTAGAGTAGGAATACCTTTGGTTACACAACTTCATTTTTCTACTTTTAAAGCATTTTTTTTAGCAGAAAATAGTTTTAGAGTCGCTTGAAGAAGTAAAAAAAAAAAAAATTACTTATCCCTAGAAGTTGAAAAATCAATTTATGCTCAGAAGCAGAAGTTGATTTCTAGAGAAGAAGTGTTGTCATGCGCGCCTCTAATTTCTCATTTCCTGTTCTTGATTAACTGCCATAACCTTTCTAGAAACTAGAAAGTTAACCTCGGACAAAGGGCTTGTCAAATCCACTAACGAGAAAATGAGAAAACAATCGGAAAATACTGTTTTTCGGTTGTATTGCAATATTTATTGTATATTGAGTCCTGCCGAGTTCCAATTTAATCCAGTCCCCGTAAAAAGATGCTTTCACCAAAGTCTTCATAAGGGGTCGTAGCATAGAAGGATGACTTGGGTTGCTCCATCTTTATGGTTGGACCAATCAAGTTACTTGACATGTAATGTAATGGAGATGGTATGATAACAACCCAACAAAACATGTCCTGCCGGAATTGACGGGAAAACTATCAAAAAAGTCATGAACCTATTATAATTAAGCCAATTTAGCCATACACCTTTTGTATTCATGTCAATTCAATCCATTCCACCAACTTTGACCGACCAACGCTGCTTGGACACTTTTTGACATTATCATAATATTTTTTTTGAATTATTTTTTTTCTTTCGCTTCCTTTTCTCTCTCCTCTGGCCAGCAAGAAAAGAAAATAGGAACAATAAATAAAAATAAAAAAAATAAAATTTTAGAAAATATCAAAATATTGTTAAAACATTGTCATGTCGGCACCGGTGGCACCACATTAGCGCCGGCTCGCCAGTGTTAGCCGGAAGGACTGAATTGAGACGAATACAAAAGGTTTAAGATCGAACTTGGCAATAGGTTCAGAGCTTTTTGATAATTTTTCCGGAATTGGCAAGTAGTCTATGGATTTCGAACCGGACATTTTCGCGACGGTGCAGAACTTCTAACCCATAAGAACATCTAAAGATAGTCGCCATGACTAATCATCCCTTCCAACTCAATTCTTCTGTTAAGAAGCATCGTATCCATAAGTTGCACCTCCAAAAATGACTTCTAAACTAGTAGTCAAAGTCATACTAGGCGGGCTACAGAAAATGGAATAATTCCGGATAGTTGGAGCGCTCCCATCACTTGTCCTATTTCTTTTTTCTTTTTCTTTTTTTTGTGCCCTTTGTCTTTAATCAAGGGGGGCATCAAGTTACCAAAAAAAAAAAAAAATCAGAGTTGATTAATGGTATTGTCATTGACTTTGA
This sequence comes from Rhodomyrtus psidioides, assembly GCA_021437785.1. Lineage (NCBI taxonomy): Eukaryota > Viridiplantae > Streptophyta > Magnoliopsida > Myrtales > Myrtaceae > Rhodomyrtus > Rhodomyrtus psidioides. Next base: position 2,072,598 of record JAILYB010000040.1, on the reverse strand, counting down.
ATGGGGGTTTGCTTCATCATCTGCAATTCATTTCTCGTGGATGCGACTCCAACTACAAACCCCAGCTTAGTCAAACTTGTCATTTGTCAAACCCTAATTCGTCATGCTAAATTTATAATTCAACCCTCCAAATATGACTTCTTCATTCTTTTTTCCTTCATCTTTTTCAGAACTTGCTGGTAAAAAAAGCAGGTGAATCCTAGATCCAATAAGCACGTGATAACAATTCTGGCCAACTTCTCAACTTCTGATCAGAAATTGATTTCTCTACTTCTCTTCAAAAAGCAGAGGTTGATTTTTCTACTTCTGCTCCAGATTGATTTCCGATCAAAGAAATTCGTTTGGTAACGATTGAAAATTTTTATTTTTAAAAAATTATTAACAAAATCTTTGTCTGCGACCGGCGGAGGCCGACGACTGGCCACGGGTGGCAACGATAGTCAGCTGAGGCTTGTGTGATCGAAGAAGTGATTCTGGAGTCGAGAAGTAAAAATTTTCAACTTCTCAAAGTTGGCCAAAAATCAAACCAGAAGTAGAAAATTTTACTATAAGTCAATTTTTTTACCAAACACATTTCTACTTCGAAACTGATTTTACCAAATGAATTTCCTTGCCAGAAAGATTGACTTCTGGCAAGGAAATTGGTTGCCAGAAGTGTTATTATGCGCTACCTAAGTAACCCCCACTAACCTCGTCGCGGATCAGGGAAGATGCGACCTCCTTCGACCGGATCGCCTAAAATACGAAGATATTAGGCAAAAAAATAAAAATTAAAAAAAGTCTTAAATCTATTGTTCAGCAATCAATTCAGTGCTAAACTTTTCAATTTGCTCAATCAAGTTATAAACATTTTGACGATTTGTCAATTTAGTTCTAAACTTTTTGAAGACTTGTCGATGTAGTTATTTTGGCCAATTTTGATTGTAATATCGCTAACATGGATACCACTCATTCTACAGGGCACGATTGGCGCTGGCGTGAATATTTTCTTTATGGTATTTAAATTTTTTGAACTTTTTCTTTTTGCCTTTTTATTTATTTCTTATTTTCTTTTCCTTTTTTATGTTCACCTTGCAAGCAACAGGCGAGGATTACCCTCGTGCCGTCGGCCATGGGGAAAAACGGAATGAAGGGGAAAAAAAAGGAAAAACTACAAAAAGTACTAAAAAATCCAAAAGACTTTACAAAAAAAATTTGCATGAATTATTCAAGTCAACATTGATCATGCCTTCTAGGACAGTATGCGTCCACGTCAGCGATTTCAGGCAAAGTTGAAAGGACTAAATTGATAAATCGTCGAAATGTTTAAGACTAACTTGACACAATTGAAATGTTCAGTACCGAATTAGTGACCATATAGTAAGTTTATGCTTTTCCACGATAATTATTCCCGAGATATCCACATTTGATGATGTGAAGAGTCGAATATGTGTCGTCGCGCGCCTAATCCACACGCAAGGCCGGTTCATCATAGAATAGCCAACCTCTCGAGATTGATATCTTTGTTATTGCTAAACATCAAATAAATACAAATGCCATGTCATTCATGGGTCTAAAACTACATGTTTTTATCAAGTTGAGAGCCATAGATTACGGGGCCATGGATGGAGTTCGGTAAATTGTCGGTCTCATCATTATGGGGGTCAATAACCAGACGGCCCAACAAATGGCGGCTTGCAGTTGCTGCGATCAACTATAAAAACGGCGTAAAACGTAACAAAATAACTTTTACGTCATTACGTTACAATCATCCATCGCAATTACACGTAAAAGAGTCACGGAGAAAAAACGTCGTAAGGTTTATCGTTGTAGCTCGAGGATTTCCGATGGAGGGAAGTACGTTCACATTCACATTTTAGTTACTATGATAGGTTCTCGTGATCTCGAATTCGAAATTCCTTATAAATAACGACCGCAAAATGAGATGATGAATTTGTTTCATCGGAAAAAGGAAATAAAAGATGGGTCAATCATCAGAATGCAATTAATAATGGGCTAATTTCCCCCAAAAAACATCAACTTTAGGTCTAATGATATTTTGGCCCGAACTTTTTTTGTCTCATAAAAAAAACACCAACTTTAGGTCCAATGACGATTCTGTCCTGAATTTTTTTCATTCCATGAAAAAGCATAAACTTTAGCTCGAGTCTCAAATCCTGCCCTTTTAATTTGGAACCATTAGTTGTCCAGCATGAGGGCTTTTTTTCCAAAATAAGATTAAAAAAATAAAAAATTACCAAATTAGGTGTAAAAAAAAAGTATTTGCTGTTTTTTGCTGTTTTAGGTGCCGTTTGACAGTCTCACTGCCGAGCAACATGTTGCTCGGCCCTCAGAGTGGTTGGGCGAAGAACTCACGCTTTGGGGACTAGATAGCGACCAACTGAAGCACGAATAGCTCGAGGTTAAGGTACAGTGGCCCCTGGAGGGTCACCCGGGGGGGGGGGGGTCAATGGGTAAGAGCGGTCGGCCGAAAAGCTCACGCTTTGGCGAGAAGGGAATGGTTTCCGGCGGAGAAGGCATCTTTGAGAGATGACCCAAGAGGACTTCTGTCCGTCTGCCCTAAGTTTCGAAAGAGCGGCAAGATAGCAAGCATGAGCTTCAGGCCATCCATGAACTGTTGAAGACGGTTTCTGTCCCCCTCTTTTCAAGTTTTCATGTCACTCATCAATCCCAAGTCTTCGACACCACCCCAAACCCAACCACCCAATATTTTTTCCAGCCACCCCAATACACCAGGCTTGCGGCCTGGTGGCACCAAAATGCCTACTGCAGCAACATCGTTGTTTACAAGCATGACGCTAGACAGCGAGCAGTCACCTGATACCTGGGGCATGACATTAGCAAAAATTTCAGCTTTATGCAGAATGTCTTGTAACATGAACACCCACACCACAAACTAGATTGGGACTCACTAAACTGCTTGCAGAAATATTGACAAGACTAGACAATGACACCTTTATGTCGCCAGATAGGAAAAGCTAAAGGTGTCAAATGGGTCGGATTGGGTCGAATATGATTTGACTCATATTGACCTATCTAACTCTTTTTGACCTATATTCAATGACTCATATCCGACCCGACCCATACCCGACCCGTTGTGACCAATATTATCAAATCATACTTATATAACTCATTTAACCTATTTTAAGCTCTTATCAAATAAAAACTTCACATCGGATTAAAAAATTAAAAAATATTAAATATGAAATAAAAATAAAAATAATATTACTGAAATACTTTCATGCAATAAAAAAATAAATGAAATTTTTTCCTTTTAAAATTTTTATGACTTTTTTCGATTTTTTTTTTAATTTTTAAATCAAGTGAAATGTTTTCCTGTTTTAAAAAAAAATCTGATTTTTTTTGAAAATTTTAAAATAATTTTATTCAAAAAATAATTTTATTCTTAAAAATATTTTTTATTTTATTTCTTCCCGGCGAGGACGACCGGCAGCCACTAGTTTTTATTTTTTTATTATATTTTCCTTTTCTTAATTTTCTTTCATTAATTTACAAAAAATAGAAAATAGAAAATTAAAAATAACAAAGCCTTTTAAGGCCCTGACCCATGTGCAATTTATAGGGTTGTTCTCATGGGTCGAAAATGGGTTTAATATCGATTAAAATGGGTTAAAGTATGTGGCCCATTTATGACTCATTTAATTTAACTTAAATATTTCATACCCATTTTTATTGAGCCCTTAAAATCTTAAAATCCATATATAATCCATTTAAATGAAAATATAAGTAAAAAACGAGTCATTGACCCATATTGATGGCTCTCGGAAAAGCTTATGGTTGTACTCACGATAAATTTATGTAAATATATATAGACATCTATATACATGCTTCGACCAAAAAAAAAAATTCTATATACATGCAAACATATTGTGGGGTGTGTGTGCGCGTGTGAGAGAGAAAGAGGAGAGGAAGGGAAAGAAGAAAAGGGAGAGGGGGCTGGCAGACGCGGCAGAATATCAGGCGATACACTTTTCTGTCCTTTCCAGGAGTCAGCTGCTCCTAAGCAAAGCCAAGGACAGACTCCTCTTTCGACCTAAAAAAAAAAAAAAGGACAGACTCCTCTAGACATAAGTTTGATCCAAATTCAACTTCCAAGTGGCATTTCATGTCGATGTGCTTCTATTTGGAGCATGCGAGACACAATACCACAACATAACAGAGCACGAAGGCTCGGACTTAAATAAGTACATGGCAGATTAACTACTACACACCATGTAATTGAGGTTGTCAAGTCCACTGACGTGAGACAATCTCGGAAAAACGGCTTTCCCAGTGCATGACACTACCTAATTCTAATCACCATAGAACAATTTCCAAATGATATCTTCCTGTTGGTCTAATTCATTTCCATACGCCCAAATTTTCACTAGTAAACACATCCACAACCTAGAGGGAGGAAGAAAGGAGAAACCCCACAACATAGCAGATAGGGGTGAAGGAAAAATAATTATGCAGTGCTTGGAATAAGTGTTTTTCTTGACAACAGATTCAAGACGGATACCATATGAAATCAACAGCTACTTCTTAGATTGTGACAGCAACTTATCAGCCTCATTCTAAAAGGTTACCATAAAATTGGAACCTGAACAATCCAATCCACACGAGAGAAAAAAGAATAAAGAAACCGCCGCCATTACGCATTTGGTGCTTCATATGTTGTCAACAATCTAACGACTGGTATGATCGAAGCCACCCAATTACCCTTTGACACCATCACTGCTGATTGTATTTTGGATGTCATGAGTAACGACTATGGAACACAGGCAAGAGTGTAAGCTTAAGCCAATTGTACAGATGCTAAATCATACGGATTCCTGCATATGGTGTGAGAATCAGAATAGTTTTTTTTTTTTTTTTTTATAACCAAGGTGTCCGGGCCAGTTTGTGCTTACCTCAACTATTTCTCGGTGGAGACTAGCACAGCAACCCACCGCTATAGCCCCCACTTAAATCACAGGTGCCTGAGACCAGTGCGTCTAACCACACAATCTCAAGTGCGCCCTAACCAACTGAGCTACCCATGGATGGGTGAGAATTGAAATGGTTTGGGTTCAAAGAGTTGAACTCTTCACGCCATGATTGAGAAGCTTATTTCCATCACTCCGTGGCGTAGAAATTATTTGCATAAATTTCCAATTGCAAAGTATAAGCCTCTAGCTACACGTATCCATTTCACTAATGAAAGGTTCGATCTCTGAACTGCAATTGAAGACAAGGTTATATACGGCAAAGGCCTAGATAAAATAATATTGCACTGCACCGATTTTGGGACTTTTGATAGCATGATCAAGCCGCAAAAAAGGAGTCAGTAACGAGGACTAAAGCCTCTGAGTATTCATGATAATCTGATAGATACCTCAAGTGCATGCTAATCATAGTTTGCTAACGTTGTTTGCAACTTCAGATGTAGCTTCCTCCTTCGGTCATAGACTAAATACCTCACGAAGGGATACCATCATGAGACAAAAACCTGACACAAGCCAAAAATTTGCGTTCAGAACTCAACTGCAATCAAGGTATGAAAAGACACGTGAAGGCAAAAAATAATCAAACAAGACACCCTTACCTGCCCCGCCAATTTGTGTTTTGGCATAAAAGAATGACAAAAGCATTGCAGGAAAGAACCTCACTGAAGTCTGAGAAACATTCAATCTCAGAATTTGTATCCAGTTTGGTGTCTGTCCTTCTATAATCCAAATGCCCCCTGACAAGAGTATTTTGTGGAGCGAGTGGAGCAACTATAGCCAATAGCATATCACACAAACATCTAATTATCTCTCCATCACATATGTGCCCAGGTGTGCACACTCTGTGGGTTGGCCTCTTTTAAGCGGGCTTAGCTTTTGGGAAAAGTGTGAAGAACAAAAAGAAGATACCATTGTGTTCATAATAGTGTGCACCTTAAGATCGCTGAAGTTACATATAGGACAAGAAGCTCACACATGTTTTAGAATGCAACAGAAGTAGCTCAAGAAAACCAACGGAAACTAGTAAAAGCCAAGCTAGAATGTCAAGAGGAATAATGAACAATTAAATCTCATGATAAATCATCCTCTGTCCTAGCCTTTGCCCGGTACTGCCGACCTGATCGGACCAAAGAGTGCTTTTTGTCAACTGCTTCTTCCACTTCATCTTCCTCCATTGCACACAATTCACCATCTTGGGAATCCACAGCAGCAATAACAGGGGTTACTTTTCTACGTATTGCAGCTTTACTTGCATCTTCATTATCTTGCTTCAGCTCCTCACCATCGTCTAACATTGTGGCCATGCTACCTCTTTTCCTCGGGATGAAAGTGACTGATTTAGGAAGATCAATAGGAGAATCATCTGGGCATGCATCTGTGGATTTTGACTTCCTCAACATGTTCGTAAAGTCCATATAGGCTTGCCGATTAGATTGTTCGTCCACATCAGTCGAGGAATCAAATGTATAATGTGTATATCTGGAAGGGTTTCGCACATAATCCGGAACAGCAGAAGAAAAATCTTGAGAAGGAGCGATTTCTCCATCTTCGCTGACAGATGATTCTGTTCTAGAAGGATCCATTGTCACAGGTTCAGCTTCAGCAGATGCTTCCTCAATCGATTCAGGATCAAACCGAACACGCTTTTGTGTCTTTGAATCACTTTGACCATCCTTCCTCTTCAAAATAGATTTCAGATTGACATCAACTTCAGATGTGTGAACTTGGGAATTAGCCACTAAATGTGCATTTTCCTCAGAGACATGCAGAGAATCTATCTTTTCAGCCGCTTCTGCATCTTCCTTTAATCTAATTTTTGCAGCCAAGTGGTCGGCACGTGGGTCCCTAGCAGCATCGCTGAATGAAGTCGGAAGCTCATTATCATGATCAATACATATGCCATAGTTGGTTATATCTTTCATATACAAGCGGTCTCCAGCTTTCTCTCTCCCAACAGCTAATTTATCATACCGATCCTCCTCTTCCTGCATAGCGAAGAAACGATTTTGAATTATTTAACATCAAGAAGGGGTCACCTGAGAATCAACAAAGCATAAACACAAAATTACAAGGATACCCAACAGATGTGGTTGGGGAAAAAAAAAGTGACAGGTTTGAATCGGCCCCATAATTGCAGAAATCACAAAATTCTCACAAAATGCTAGAATAAATCATGAATTTTCGAATTGTATTTAATGTAAAATGATAAGCATATATAAAACGTTTTTCAAAAATTTCTTTAACAAAGTTGTCAACTTCCACCTGCAGACATAACGCACTGTTTAGCAAACTTCAAGAATAATTCAGTTTCAGCCTCCTAAGTATCCTTCAACAAGTGCAGGCAAATTTAACTCCACGAGGGGAGAAAAGAAACAGTTCGGCTCACCTGAATTACCTTACTGTGTTCTACAAAATTCTTACTGTAATGAAATGCGAAGTGTCCGCAAATAATTTCGGGCTCAAATCATTTCTTTTGACAGACGAGTGCACGATGACAACACGATATATGTGATGAAAATGCTCCACACAAATGACCAAGAAGGAAAGCACGGGCCAACAGAAGATTTTATATAGCTTACAGGTGCAACGTACATGCAAGGAATGACGATAGTGATCTTCATCACTGTCACTGATTCGAATCATCAAATAGAGTATCTTCACTAGTCACTACTATATTCCATATCAGGCAAATAGAACATTACAACAAAACCTAGTTTTTGTCAGCTCCAGTGAGTCGCTCACTCCATCACAACACGGATTCAAACATATTAACGAACAGAAGTCGACCAACAAAAACTCAGTCATAAGCATCTCAAATCATTCCGCTTACTCCTAAGATGCAACCAATTCCTTATAAACTGACGATTTACCAATCACACCGGCAATTTAAAGTTTTTCCCGAATAAAATCTCCGTAAGAATCCATCATACCTCAAAGTCCAAAGTGCAATCCCGCCCGATAGAGGACTTAATCTCCCACTCCTCGTCGTTGTAATCGTTCGGCTTATCAGATAGGCTCGACGAATTAAGCGACCGCGGCTCCTCCTCCTCCTCCTCCTCCTCCTGCTCCGCCAAGTCGTCGTCGAGGTCCTCGAGATCCCTCTCGAGCTCCTCCCGGAAATCCCGCCGTTTTCTCCCCAGCTCGAGCCCGCCGCCTCTCGGCCCGAGGTCGAATTCGGGTTCCGGGCTGCCTTTGTCCCGGTTCCACTCCTTCCTCTCGACTTCGTCGTCGGTGAGGCACCAGAGAGAGCTACAGGGAGAGGCAGAAGACTGTGGCGCCGTCGCGGAGGAAGAGGACAGGGAGCCGAAGAGGCGGTCCACTCGGACCTTGAAGCTGTCTTCCATGGCGGTTCTGGCGTAGGATTCTGCTGGATGAGAGAGAGACAGGGAGATGGGAAGGGTGGGGTGGGGTTGCTTTATAAATGGGATTAGGGATCCGGATTAGGAAACACCCCCGGCCCCCGGGGCCCGGCTCCGGAACATTTGATTCCGAAACTACCCTCGCGTTGGCACACCACACGCTAGAGTACAGTACGCTGGCACGTGTGCGTTATTTTACAAAACATAAATTATTTGAATATTTTTTTTTTTAAAAAAATATCGTTCGTCTTCATATAGCATGAAATAATTAACCATTAAAAAATATTTTCATTATCAAAATAATAATTTACATCTTAAAATTTTCGATTGAAAAATATATTTCATTTATTCATTAGAATTATTTTTTGATAAATATTTCTGAAAAACAAAAGCACTCTAAAACAAAACTGTTTACAGCTTTTTTTGTGCCCAGCTTTCTACTTAATTGCAACGACGCGTCGTAATGTCATAAAATCGGTTTACGATACGCCACGACATCCTTATACTTAATTACGATGATGAGCCCCGGTTGTGCGGCGATCCTAGATTTTTCACTTTAAATTTCCCAAACAAATCGAGACACACATGAGGATTGAAAGGATCCCTTCTGTGTTGTGTGATTTGCAGGAAGTTGGGAGCGAAAGGGCATGCAAGATCGTTTTGCATTCGCAAAGATGGTTTAGCCCAACAACCCAAACTGAGCATGTGAGTTAACATAAGCTTTTAATTAAGAGCCGAGTTATGCCGGTATCGTACGTGAAAAGAACCCTATTCAGTAGGGGATGTCAACGGGCCGGGTCTCGGCCCCGGTTCGAGCCGGCCCGAAACTAAACAGTACCTACATCGACCCATCCCTAATTACATATGCCTCAACATTTCGGGCCGGGTCGGATTCTTTTTTTCTTTTCTTTGAAATTAAAATCATTGACAAGAGCGTCGAATGAAAGAATATAAATAATATAAATAAATTAAATTAAAAAGAAAACGTGGGTGCAAAAAAAAAAAAAGAATTGGGCGAATTGTTTCCCCAACTAGCGAAGAGATCTTGGCGAAATACTTCTTTTTTTTTTCTTCTTCTCAAAATTATGACAGGGCTCAACTGATTCGACAATCAGGTCAGTGTAGTTATCGCGGTATTAGTCTCGGGCTTATCTTTTTAACTATGGGCATTCCTTCTGGAGCAATATGGGCTAATGAGACATGGGGGTCATATTGAAATTGGGACCCAAAGGAAACTTGGGCATTTATTACTTGGGCTCTATTTGCGATCTATTTACATACTCGAACAAATAAAAATTAAAAAAGTTTCAATTACAAAGCGATGGAAACGATGAAACTTAGGAATACGTAAGATTCTATTGAAAAATGAAAAATGAATCACAATAATTCATTAAGTTGAATAGGGGAACGAAACAAGAACCAATTCATTTATTCCGAGAATTTACGAGCTAACCTTACAACTAAAATAGATATTGAAAGAGTAAATATTTGCCCGCGAAAATTTCTATTAGATTAGTCAATAAATACACTTAATATCAAATAAAAAAAATCCACCAATTTTCGTGAAATTGAGAAAAAGTTGTACGAAAACCTTAGGATTGCTTGCGCTCGATAGTAATATCAGACCTCCTCCGTCGTGCACCTAGACATACAAGTCCATTTAATTATTGAACTTAACATCACAGCTCTACGCGATGTCGTTTCGTACCGTGGCCAACAAACATACAAGTTCATTCTGTCTTCCGATTCCTTTATGCAACAAAATGGACTATACATCAACAGCCTTATAACTTGTGTATTACATACACGTATTCGTGTTGTTATTCCTTTCTATTTTCTGACGTGGTTGTGACGCTCTAATTCTCGCCGTTACCATATCTTACAATCGATACACCGCCTCGAGACCGCCGCAGTGCCGTACCCGTCACTGCTAATCTCAGTACCCCCATTGCATTGAATGGAGAGAAAGGGAGATCGTCCATATTCTATGCAAGTTCTGTGTTGCCGCCATCTTAGGGTGCGCATGATAGCATTTCTAGAAGTAGATTTCTGCTTCAAAAGTGTTTCTGAAGGAGAAATTCATTTGATAATGTAATTTCCAAAGCTGAAATTCGTTTGGTAAAATTTTTTACTTCTGAAGTGAATTTTCATTTCTCAAGTTATTTTTTTCCCCAATTTAAGAAGTTAAAAAAAGTTACTTCTCAATTCAAGAAGTACTTCTTGAACCAAAAAAAAAAAAATCAAATTGTATTTCTCGCCTTACCTTCTTTTCATTATGCTCTCACCCTCTTTTCGATCAGATATGCCTCCGCCGACCTCCGCCGTCACAAGTTCGCAACCATAGCCGACAACCACCCATCGCCATCTGCGACCGCCAACTGTCGACCATTTCCTGCCGCCGCCATTGTCTGCAATCGCCGATCGCCGCCCTTCGCCGCTGGCCACCGAAATAAAAAATAAAAAACATTATTTTTTAAAAAGTAAATAATATTTTTTTCATCAATAAAAATTATTTTTAAAGAAATTTAATTATTTTTAAAAATGAAGTAAATTTTTAACCGCCGACAATAATTTTTCGTAAGAGATTTTGTGCTAATAAATGTTTCAAATGTAGCAATTTTTCACCATTACCAAATGAATTTATATGATAAAAAAATCAACTTTCATTTCCGAGGAAAGAAATAGAAAAATCAATACCATACGCGCCCTTAGTTTCCATGATGGGCCATCAAGCACTTTAAGATAAACAGTTAGAAAGAGGAACAAATAAACAATGATAAATCGGTAATTGTCTTTATGAAGTGACTTGACGGGCTGATGATTGTGGCAATGGACATGAGACCTGTGTCAAGGTATTTAGCGACTTTCACTTGCCCCGGTCGAAGGGCCGCAACGGGCAAACCGAGGTTCAACCCGCTTCTCTTCTCTCTTGTGGTTCCCCAGTGGACGGCGCCTATTCCTCACACGGGTGCACGCTCCTCACCGCTAAAGATAGAGAGATGGACCAATTCTCAGCCACAGCGGCCTCAGCAGTCAGCACTTGACAACCGCAAGATGACAACATTAGTTGTTGACGACCATCCCCGGAGCACAAGTCTTTAGGGAAAATTCCCGTTAGGAACTTGAGTTGGAATACAACTATAACCAATAAATGGCATGAAAATAATAACATTAATTCCAAACAAAATACGCCTAACAACTACCCTCAAATCACAGGTTAACGAAACTAATTTTGCATACTGACCTCGTGAACAAATCATACCATTCCCCATTCCAGAGACAAACCATAGAAAAGTGCGTGACAAACTTCAATGCACGAGAAAGTGGACAGGAAAACATTTTGACAGCCAAATAACAAATTGGCTGGCTCAAGAAGTCGCCCAGGCCTCAACCACCTACAATGAAAGCCGAAATATGCGAACAGATCCGGGTGGACTTGAACCACCAACCTCTCCAGCCTCATGGAGAGAGGCTCGAGCGCTCTTCCCTTTCGAGCTCACGGATCTAGAAGCCAACCCCACCTGATCATGGCATATGGTCCGAGTTTCACTCCAATCATTCACACGGTTTTTTTGCCCCTAACTAATTTCCGGAAATACCCATTAACAAAAGTGTCTACGTACAAACAGCTCATTTATCAATCCAAATCAACTCGTGCTGATTAGGCCTCCCTCCGTTTGCGAAAAATAAAAAGTCAAAAAACATTTTTCCAAAAAACAATCCAACTACTATTTAACCTTTTAACAAAGTGTTCAAACATAAATTATCAATAATTAAAAACATTTTCAGATAACTATTTTATGTATCAATTATTTTAAGAAATATATATATATTTTTTAATAACCTAAATCACGTTTTTTCGCACATATGAACTGGAAGTCATACCATTTGTAATGAACGTACCATAGTAAAACTCGTTGCTTAAGCTACTTGCAAATAGTAAATAAGTCCAAAAGATACCTTTTTCCAAAATAGTGCAAATGTTAAAAATCAAGAATACCATATGCTTGCCCATGAAGAACACCAAATTACAATCTAATAATATCAATGATGAGAAATTTTGAAAATTTTTATGTCCGAACTTCCACTCGTCAAATATATATGTATATGCATGATACTTGAAAAGACAGACATGGAACTCTCATTCCAAAGCCATGAGACCTCGGTTTCTCCAGAAAAGCTATTTGGTCGACAAGCACATAACAAAAGCGCATAAAACAGGGCTTCTTACCGACAGCATTTCAAATATGAAGGCACCACCTATACTACGACGACAACAGCGGCGCTTCTAGACAGTAATTCCCCACCATCTTCTCTACCTCGGTTCAAGGTACAAACCAATTCTGGAACCGAACACGCAGCAAAATTAGTATTTTCCATAGCCACCAGGAAATGCATGTTCGCAGGTCGAACGCATGGACAGAGGACCAAAAGACATCCAGCTCCCGCTCAAATAGAATATTCCATCCTTTCGCCTTCAACCTTTGAAACCATTCAAGATGACAACCTCTATTATTCATACAAAACTCATCTAAGCGGGACCAATAAGTTCTACAAATTTGTCCCCCTGCTCGGCTATGAACCATCAAAGCGGTTGAATCACTAAGATTGCAACAGAGCAATAGGAGGACCAATACATCAAACTGATCCAACTGCCAGCATCATCAAGAACAGCAAAAGATGACCTTGCACACGACAAATGTTCAAACCCCAAGATTAGATAACTGAAGCACGGGTAAAAATTATGCATACTCGCACACCACACCAAGCAAAGACTTGTCACCTCTCACTCCGCAACAACAGGAATGCTCAATCAGCTTTCCTTCCGATCTTCTATCTTCCTTCTGCTTTATCAGCAACAAGGACGTGGCCCTTCGTCATGGTGAGCTCCTCTCAATCTTGTTAGCTCGATCACAATATAGAACTCATTTACGAGTCTCTCAGCAATCACCAATGACCAAAAAGGCATATACAAACAGAAGCAGTACTTCTAACAGAAGTACCCTCACATAACATACCCTTCTTGATAAAGCAAATCAACCACAAATGAAAAAATTCACATACCGCCATTCAACGACAGAAACCCGACGAGAAGCAGCATCAAGAAGTCAGCGACAATTAATTGAGGTGAACAAGGCAACTGATAAGTCCCGTATAACAAAACGATTTTTCGTTTCCTGTGTGAAGCGTATTTGTATGAACAGAACAACGGTTTCCAGTATTTAAATGGATAAAACCCCATTGATTCAACTTACTGTAGAATTTTGGAATGTGATTCTGACGAGAATATCAAGCGAGGCTGCATATTTCCAGAACACATACCGAATTAATCGATTTTCCCCTCCTTGTGAGGCAAGAGATGAAAGACAATTCTCCAACTTAAAAGATCGATACAGCTGTTAGACGATACTAAATAACACCAATTAATAATAACGACAAGGTTGATCGTAAATTTATGAAGCTCAACTGCAGATATAAGCAATATACTTTCAATTAACAGGCATATTAACGTGCTCGAGTGTGATTGTCTTCGTATTGAAGAAATTAGAGTTAAGCTCGACCTTTAAGCCTTTGTATCTCACCTTCTCTGCGTCAGATTCATTAGGCAAGTGACAAATTGCTTTCCCGTCTGACGGAGCTTTGGATGTCTTCTTCCGATCCTAAATTTGGATGGATGGAGCGAGTGATGCGATCACAAGTAAGGGGTGGAGAGCGAGCAGAGCCAAAGCACGCAAGAACAAAGCACACAGAGAGAGAGGAGAACCCGGGCAATCCCCGTGCGATCTCCCCTCAAAAACCGCGAAAAGCTTGATTTTTCATTGACTTTTGGTTGGCCTGCCATGCGAGCGCACCCATCATGGCAAAGGCCGGGATGACAAAAGATCGACCGGAACTCGTCAGCCCCAGAGCCAAGGGGGCAAAGCTCGTCCCAATCTATCTCATACATCCTCCAAACAACGACCGACAGTACCTCACTTATAAATCGAACAAGCAGCGCAAATACATAGTCACAGCCTCTGCCAAGCCAATCGACACCGCAAGATTCGCCTCTCTTCCCTCCATGACCGCCAGATCATCCTCGCGAAGCACCGCCGAGCTTCCGATGAGCTCCAGAATCTGTTGATCATAACGAACGCTTGAAGAATCAGCTTCCGTCATCCCACACAGCTAAGGAACCGGTGGAACCTGCCAGATCGGGGAAAATAAACACGGAAAAGACGACTTCGTAAAGCGAACGCAACCGCGCGTACCGGAGAAGCAAATCGGATAAAAACACAGAGCTGCTAACACCGGAATCTCGAGCTGAACAGGAAAATCAGCAGAACCTTACCTCAGGTAGTTAGGGTTACGAACCTCGATCTTCGGAGCAAGGGCCTTCGATCCATCGAAACCGCCGTGGAAGCGGCGATCCCGAAGCGATCTGATGGATTGATTTCGGAGGGCGAAGTAGCCATGGATAGAAAGGGAGGGAGAGAGGTGGCGATTTCTAGGAGCGGATCGGATCGGATCTGCGAGCGACGAACAAAAGCATCAGAGGCTGAAGACAAGGAAAGAGTTTTAGGGCGAGCCGGGTTATAAAGAGATGCTTGAGGGGGTGGACGGTCAGGATTTGAGATGACGACGCTGTCGAGGGTGGATCCGAAGCCACGTGGTGCGTTTCTGGCCGTTGTTTAGTTCAATCAGTGAAGGCGGTGGATTACGATCATGCGGTGCTGGATACAGGTGGACAATTTTTTCTTTTTTCCCCGGTCCGACAGGGTGGACATTTGAAATGCTTGATTCTCACGCAGGAATCCTCGCGGCATGGGGAAACAACGCGGAACGAGACAACAAACAAGGTTACGTCGGTGGGACCCGTTCTTTAAATAAAAAAAAAACAGTAAAGCAATTTCCAAAAAATCTAATTTTCTTTTGAATTTAACTCACGGGTCAGTTTTGATGAGGGGTCACGACCGCGTCCCAACCGACTAGTCTAATGTCCAATTTGATGGTCCTAAGCAAGGTCCCATTAAAAGTAAGCATTTCACGAAACGTCATTGACACGGGATGTCACAAGCCAATCAAAATGATATACATTGCGCGAAGAAAATGTGATTACTTGATACCGCTTGTGTTGATAGATTTGATCAATAATTCTTTCATCTCACCGTTCGTCAGATCTATGGGTGTCAAAAAAGTACAAATGGATCCAACTTTGGGCGTTTTGACGGTCCATAAACAAATATACGTCCAGATCTTGCAAAAAAATACATCTACGCTCGTCTCTCAAATCGCTTCCTCAGATCTGCAAAGCCTCCTCAAATCATCTACTTTTTCCACAAAAGCAGCATCAATGGCGTTCTCTATTGGAGGCCAAGGCGAAGATAAGCCATTCGCCAATAAATATGGTCTCCGTTGATAAATATAGCCTTATACGAGAATGACCCTTCCAAAATGAGGATTATTTTCTAATCATTGAATGAGAATCTTGTATTTTATAAAGGTTAGCTGTAACATAACCCTTATGTGAGAGCCATCCTATCTAACTTACAGGCGTTAAAATTCGTCTAAGTCGTGGATGAGTATTAAGAGTGAATTCTACCCGAAATATGAAACCTACCCATTAGAACCTAGAACATACTGTGCATATCCTGAAACCTGAAACCTGAAACCTACCATATCACAAGTTTCAGATTTAGTTCCTTGAGTACCCGGGGAACCTGATAATCTCAAATTTTCTTCTTTTTTACCATGTTAAGTTAAACAAAATGAGAGTGAACGCAACAACAAAAATAAAAATATCTCATCTTTCAATAGCAACAATCCATAAAATATGAGCACGCAAAAACATAGAAAATTCATAAAATGGATAGTATTGACAAAACGCTTTCCATAGTTCATGAAACTTTTTTACTTTTAAATTTTGGCCACCAATGGATAGAAGTTTACTGAAGTTCCTATAATAAAAGCTTCAGTCCCATAATATGACTTCTTGCCAACACTTTTCTTTGAACACGTAAAATTAAATAAGTAACAAAATATTCAAAACATGTAACACAAAAATCTAAATTATAAAACTTCAGGCCTCAATCATCAATGAAAAATTTCATCAAATTCTAACCACCTAAAATCAAACGAAACAAACATATTTAATCACTTAATAATAATTTAAATTAAAATTACTATTAAGTAAACTAAATAATATATTAGAAAGTCTCACCACATATGGTAATCTCACTTCAACTTGCAAACTCTCTTTACCGATGATAATCTCCTCATTATGACAATTCATATCCAAAAATTAGAAGAGATTAAATAAAACATTCATTCAAAAAATATACAATGAATTACAACGTATAAATATATAAATATCATTTACCAAACTTAAACTTTTCTGTATTCTCGATACACTCTTCAACGGTAATCGGCATAGGAACGGTTCCTACCTAGTTTTGAGTGCAAATTAAATTTTCCACAACTTTAGGAGTCAAATAACTTCGAAAGACATCAAGCACACGACCCGATGTATAAAGAGTCGACTCAGAAGCAACAGTACTTACGAGAATAGACAAAACATCTCGAGCCATCGAAGATAAGATTTCATATTTTAAGCCAGTAGTCTTTCACCACATTAAAAGATCAAAGATCAAGAGCATCTTCATATTCAAAATACCAATCAAGCTCAGATTTGTTGTCATCATACACTTTGTTTTTCGAAAGCAAAAAAAAATTCCGCTAAGCTTTGATGTCACACTTGATGTTACCTTCATTACTATCGCCATTGGAACCACTACTGCTAACACTCACACTTTATCAACAATACTTTTGGTTACTTGAAGAAAAAAAATTGTTCGTAAAATTCATACAAATGCTCCAATACATTCTTCACCTTATCATAGCTCTTATTTATTTTCGATTCATCATTATATGGTTTTCTATCACAAAATCTAGCGCAATCGCAATCAATACCAGCATATTCACCTTATCTAAACTCCCATAAAATTTGTCAAATTTCTTTTTCATCTCCCCACCCATGGCATCAAGCTTGGGATCTAATGAATGGCTGCATTTTTCAAATATTTATACAAAAGAGCTATAGTAACATATCAACTCCCCGACATCCATTTGGTGGCTTCATAGAACTGTTCTAGAAACTCGCAAAGAATAATCACTTTTCCAATTGACATCTTTAGGAAGATCAGTGTTAAACTCATCAGCGAAAGACATCCTCTTCTTCCATCCTTTCAAAGGTTTTTCTAAGCTTTATGGCGATGTCTGGCATGAAAGTGGAATTCCATCTATTGGCAACGTCAAGAGAAGATTCAAATGTTTTTGACTCTCATGGAAAAACTCCTCACATACTTAGTGACGTTTCGGACACGTGCGATAGATGCACCTATCGTAGTCAAGCCATCTCTCACAATCAAGTTTAATATAAGAGCAGTACACCTCATGTGACATTACCACCTAAGATCAATAACCCTCCTCTCGAAATATTATCCTTCAAATAACCAATTGCAATATCATTTGAACCAGCACTGTCTATGGTGATCGTGGACAATTTTTTACTATTCCCCGCTCGTAGATGCATTTCTCCATTATTTTCTGTTGAGAGAAAAGATAATCTCATTCTTAATTAGAAAAGAGGAAGAGATACAATATATAGAGAAGAGATGGACCTCAACCCTAAGACAACTAAATAAATAAACTAGGCCCAATAACATTAATAATAAACATAAAGAGTTTCAACACTCCCCCACAAGTTGGAGCATAGATATTGGACATGCCCATATTGGACATGCCTAACTTGCAGAGAATGGTATGAAACACGCGCCCATTCAAGCCTTTTGTGAAGACGTCTGCAAGCTTATCCTTAGAGGCAACAAAGGACAAGTTGATGAGGTTGTTGTCCAATTTTCCTTTATAAAATGACGATCAATCTCCACGTGCTTAGTGCGATCATATTATACCGGATTATCAGCAATGCTTATAGCAAACTTGTTGTCATAATAAAGTCGTATTGGTTGTGGAACAACAACTCCGAGATCAGCGAGAAGGGTCTTTAACCAAAGTAATTCACAAACTCCTTGAGCCATAACACGAAATTCTGCCTCAGTACTTGAGTGCGAAACCACAACTTGCTTTTTACTGCACCAGGTGACTAGGTTACTTCCAACAAGAGTACAATAACTAGAAGCAAATCGTCAATCATCTAAAGATCCATCCCAATCAGCATCTGTATAAGACTTCGCAGAAAGATGACCATGAGGTGCAAATAAAATTCCTTTCCCTATAGCAGATTTCAAATAACGAAGAATCCTGTGAACCATTTCAAGGTGTGAAGAGTGTGGATCATGCATGTATTGACTCACCAAGCTCACTGCATATGCTAAATCATGTCGAGTATGGGAGAGATAAATTAGTCGACCTACCAATCGTTGGTAACTTCCTTTATCAACAGGCTTTCCCTCTTTAGACCGCAAGTGGCCATTGGCCTCAATAGGGGTTTCAGCCGGCTTGCATCCAAGCATTTCAACCTCAGCCAAAAGATCTAGAATATACTTCAATTGGGAGAGAAATGCCCCTTTTTTAGATCAAGCGACCTCGATACCTAGAAAATACCGAAGAGCTCCTAGGTCTTTAATTTCGAATTCTCTCCCCATATATTGTTTAAGAAGTGAAATTTTGACTATATCATTCCTCGTCACTACAATGTCATTGACATATACGATGAGAACAACAACCTAAGTACCTGATCGTTTGATGAATAAGGTATGATCAGCATTACTTTGAGTAAAACCAAATGCAATCATAGCCTTTTGAAATCGGCCAAACCAGGCTCTAGGGGACTATTTTAAGTCATATAATGCCTTCTTGAGTTTGTACACATGACCTTTTGTCTACGGGCTAGAAAAACTTGGAGGAATGTCTATATACACCTTTTCTTCAAGTTCCCCGTTGAGGAATGCATTCTTCACATCCAGCTATTGTAAGTCCCATCTAAGATTGACAATACATGAGATAAGAGCTCTAATAGTGTTCATCTTGGCAACCAGTGCGAATGTCTCAGTGTAATCAAGACCAAAGGTTTGGGTATACCTCTTGGCCACAAAACGAGCTTTGTAGCGGTCAATGGTTTCATCGGCCTTTTGTTTGACAACAAACACCCACTTGCATCCAACGGTACTTTTATCTTGGAAAAGCTGAACTAACTCTCAAGTACCATTTTTCTTAAGAGCTTTAATTTCTTCTAACATAGCCTTCTTCCACTTTTTGTTAGCTAGGATCTTTTGCCATGTTCTGGGATAGCTATAGACAATAGAGATAAAAAAAAAAGACATAATAGGATGAAGACAATAGATCATATGACACAGCATTGGATATATGATGCTGCGTACATGAATGTTTGCCTTTACTAAGTGTAATCGGTAAGTCATCAGTTGTATCATCACTATCAATAATCTTAAAGGAGATGTCATTACTCGAAATTGTGGCTATAAGACTGACAAGAGGAGATTTGTCGAAGACTAGAGTAGTGGTAGATAGGGCTTTATAAAAATTTTGTCGGTGAAACACAATCGGGTACCAAAACTATTCCTGAATCGGAGGGGCCTCTGCTAAATTTTCTGCATTGACAGAATCAGGATTTTCAGTACTTGCCGAGTCTTCAGTACTTGTCGCCAAATCTGTTGGAGCTGCTAGTAGGGCTGTGTTTTCTGTATTGACAGCAGCCGTAGGATTGATTTTTCACCAGAAATGTTCGAAATTAACTTCCCTTGTAAGGGTATCATCACATTCAAACTAGAGGATACATCTTCATCATGCGTAGGCTCCCCCTGAAGAGGTGTCCACGAGTAAAATGGCTGAGACTCATGAAAGATAACATCTATGGAAATAAAATAGCGCCGAGTAGAAGGGCAATAGCTCTTGTAGCCTTTTTGCGTGGGAGATTAGCCTAAAAAGATGCAGCTGAAACTGCGAGGGGCAAGCTTACCGGTTGGGTGAGCGATACGAGCAAAACATTGACACTCAAACACCTTCGGAGGGATAAAAAACTTATGGGAACCAATAAGAGCCTCAATGGGAGAGCAATATTAGAGAATGCATGATGGAAGGCGATTGATCAAATAAGCCACACTCAAAATAGCATCACTCCAATATTGAGCTGGAACATTCACGGCAAACATGAGGGAACGGGCGACCTCCAAGAGGTGGGGATTCTTGCGTACCGCTACACCATTTTGCGCAGGAGTATCAACACAACTCGTTTAATAGAAAATACCACAGTCATGTAAAAATGCCTGAAAATCTGACCTGGTGTACTCCGTTTTATTGTCACTTCAAAGAATACGAAACTTGCCATTAAATTGTGTCTGAATCATTGCCAAAAACTGCTGAAAGTATTGAAAAATGTCACTTTTCTGTTGCAATAAATAAACCCAAGTAGTGCGGGTACATCAATCAATAACTGTCACAAACCAACGGTGACTTGAAATGGAGGAAACTCGGGCAGGACCCCAAACATCCGAATGCACAAGAGCAAAAAGTGCATCACTTTAATTATTAATAGGAGAATAAGTGACGCGAGTTTATTTTGCTAGAACACAAGAATCGCAAAAGAAATTTTGACTACTACATTTGTCAACTAAATCTAGACAAATCTTTATTAAAGTTCCAAGCGGTGGATGTCCTAAAGGGCGATGCCAAACATGGAGCTCAGATAGGGCAGCCGAGGATGTTGGAGTGATAAGATGAGCTGATGGTGGTGAATCAAACACAGATAAGTCCCCCTCTACTCTACCACGACCAATCTCTCGACCCGTTGTCAAGTCTTGCACGACACAATAAGATTGGGAAAAAAACCACTTGGCACTTTAGATCACGAGTCAGGGAATCAATTGATAGGAGATTATTGTAAACTGTAGGAACATGTAAAACAGATGGTAGAGTAATATTACGAGTAATAGACACCGAATCATGGCCGGCTATAGGGGCTAAAGAACTATCAGCAACAGTAACACAATCATGCTCATAGCAAAGAGTGTAATATCACCGGTTATATGATGCGTGGCACCCGAATCAAAGATCCACGACTGAGAAGATTTACACAAACCACCAAAAAAGCTACTTGACTGTGCGAAGTTATAGGCCAAAGTGCCAGAGGCCGATGATGTAGAGGTGCCAAAGGCCGAAGTGCCAGAGGCCGATGATATAGAGGTGTCGGGGTTGTCTACGTTGCGTGCTAAGAGGAAACGCA
Organism: Rhodomyrtus psidioides; assembly: GCA_021437785.1. Lineage (NCBI taxonomy): Eukaryota > Viridiplantae > Streptophyta > Magnoliopsida > Myrtales > Myrtaceae > Rhodomyrtus > Rhodomyrtus psidioides. The sequence continues at coordinate 2,051,014 of JAILYB010000040.1, read as the reverse complement.
GACAAGTCAACTTAGCAGCAGATAAAGAGTCTGACGGAGCAACTGGTGGCTGACTTGAGGCCTCACTCAAGTGTACCTAAGACCCGGTACGACCCCTTCCGCGGCAACGACCAGTATTAGAAGGACGCCCGTGAAGTTTGTAACAAGTTTCACGGGTGTGACGTTCTTTTCCACAATAATCACACTTTACAGCCGGTTTGCCATTGCCAAAACGACCGCGAGATTCACTTCCTGTAGTAGTATAAAGGGCAGAGCGCTCTAGGACAATGGGCTGATGCATTGCACTCCGACGCTTCTCCTCTAGATGGATCATGGCATAGGATTGTTCTAAGGTCGGGAAAGGCACACAACACAAGATCTGGGCCCTAATTTGATCGTACTCCATATTAAGACCAGCAAGAAACTCAAAAACACGAAATTTGTCCACCCTTTTTTGAAAGGCGGCAGCAGCATCACGGGGGTTGGTAGGATGAAAATCATCATAAAAATCCAGTTCATGCCATAGACTACGTAACTCAGAATAATATTGAGATAAAGACAGCTCACTTTGTTTGGTTTCATGGATTTTCTCTTGAAGTTCATAGATTTGGGCATCATTGCTTACTTGAGAATAAGTGTCCTTAGCAGCCTCCCAAATCTTGGTTGCTGTATCCAAAAATAAGTAGCCATGTGCGATATAGTTGGTCATTGAATTGACAAGATAGGCCATAACCAAGGCATTCTCGGAGATCCACTTGCGGATAGCATCATCTCCGGTAGTAGGTTCACGCTCTCTCCGAGAAGGTAGCCGGTAAGACCACATGAAACAATGGTAAGGTAACAAGAACGAGACCAAATCAGGTAGTTGGAGCCATGTAACATGATGGGATTTGTCGGAAAAGAGGGATAAATACCAGGAACACTACGACTCAATTCCTCAAGAGAGTCCGAAGCTCTTTCCGTTTCTGACATGGTCTCGGATGATAGATTGTAAAAAAAAAAAAACACGATTTAGATCATATAACGAATGATCCAGACAATATCAAGGAGGGTCCGCAGCAAGGAGGCTCTCAAAAAGTACTAGACAAGGCATGGAGAGGTCTAGACTAGCATTGCACGAGGCATAAAGGCTGCCAACAACATTGGGAGGAAGAAGGAGCTGCCGACAGCTACAGCAGAGAGAAGGGTAGCTGCTGACAGGTACCGAAGGTTACTGGAGATGAAGGAGAGGCTAGAGGTTGAGAGGGAAGAGGCAGAAGGCAGGGATGCAGGCTATGGAGGTGGCGGGTTGCTAGGAAGAAGAAGATGGCGGCAGGTTTCAAGGGCATGGGCGCTAGGTTACGGCTTCGCGCTCGATACCATGTTAAGAGAAAAGATAATCTCATTCTTAATTAGAAAAGATGAAGAGATACAATATATGGAGAAGAGATGGACCTCAACCCTGAGACAACTAAATAAATAAACTAGACCCAATAACATTAACAATAAACATAAAGAGGCTTCAACATTTTCCTAATCTCTCTATCCCAATGACTATTCATCACCACAAAATTGATGATTATTTTATAAAACTTTCAATTTTCATCAGTGCAGTGAGGCACAAATAATTTAGGTTTTGAATGGAAATCTATATACTATTCATGAGTGTGATCCTAAAATTACACTTACCAAAGTAAATCTTCAAATAAATTCTTTCATTAAAATATAATTTCATGCAATCTCTAGTGATTGTACATCATGGTATATTTTTGTAAAAGAGGCTGTAACTCAGTGACATACTCACAAAAATAAGCACGCTCAATCAAGGAAATGATGAACTTTGCAAGCTTTTGCGTACACCAATCTTGATTAAACGTCCAAGTCGATAAGACAATACCAATATTAGGATCTTCCTTACCTTGCCATCCACGTCCACATTATGTGGTGCAAAAAATTTCTATTTCTTATCTACATTTTTCAGATAACTTCTTGCACGTTGTCAATTATTTCCCCATTGCGGAAATACCGTTAGAAACATTGTACTTTATCTCAACACCTGAGTGCACCTTACTTTATTTGCTTTTTCAGTGTTCTCATCTATGATTTTCGCAAAATGATTCCAACAACCAGATGTATATTTCTCATCACGAGGAGGAAGACGAGAACCAAATACCTTATTGGTCGCCCTCAAACGCGGGGATGGTCCTTCTTCACCTTCATTGCTCTACAGTCCCAATTCTATGATCAAAGTCATCTCCTCACATCCGTCCATCTCCATTAACATGCTATTTTGGTATATCAACTTCACAAATACACAACAATCAACATCAACAACACTTTTATCCCAAACTAGTTGGGGTCAGTGGTCATAAGGGTTCATCTCATATAAATAGCTCTTTTTTACAACCGGCTCGCTACACCTAACGCAACTCTTCTCCTTTATCCTGACTTGGGTCAGACTATGGAAGCTACATAGGCGGAGTTACAAATACACAACATAATATAATTAGATGATTCTAATTATATCAGCTAAAGAAAAACATCAAAGAAAGTTGGCTGGAAAGAGAGCTTGACTTTACTGTGACATTGTTTATGTAACTCGTTTATCAAATTGTGTAAAGCGTTCAGTACGCATTTATATGCTCGCTGATCTTGAAAGTTCACATAGGTGGAGACCTCTACTCCATTCAAAGTTCACATAAGTGATATTCAACATCCTAACTGTGGTTTCTTCAAGAGGTCTGACAACAAAATTGTAAGACATGAAAAGGATGGTATTAAAAAGCAAAGAGATGAGATAGACTATGGTCTCAGACATGCTTAAATTCATGTATCGAATCCGATAATATCAGGCATCATTTAATCATACTTTTGAGGCATTTTGTTGAACATATTATAGTTCGAGACAAGCTTGAACAGGGAAAATAGAACTTCGATTCCAACTATAATCAAAATAACGCATAGTCACCTAATTTAAAGAAGTTGATGAAGCCGTGATGGACGGTCGCCGTCGGACGAGAGTTCGCAAGGTAGGCAAAGGTGAAAATTGGGGATCTCACGGAGGAAAGGTGAAAACCGAAATAGGAGAGAGCTTTGCCAAAGAGGGATAGTCGTCGGTGATAGAGTCAGCGGACAACAGGTCACGCGGTAGCGACTTGACGATTATCAGTGGACAGGAGGTCGTGATCGTGCGACTGGCGAAGGCGAAAGCTGTCGATCTCGGAGAGGAAAGGTGAAAATTGAAAAAGAGAGCGCCTTGACGGAGAGAGAGAGTCGCCCGTGATGGAGCCAGAGGACGAAAAGTTGTGTGCTAGCGATCTCGAAGAGGAAAGCAGGAGGCGGCAAAATTGTTGTAGCAACAACCACAACACACTACTAACTATGTTATGTCATTTTTACGGTTTGTTATATTAGAATTTTTCGATTCCGCATCCAGATTCTATTTTTCTACCAGGAGCTGGAATCGGAACTGGTGATGCCTAGAAAAATAGAACAAGGAACCGAACCCTAGCTCATCAGAACCTGAAACCAGATCAATAATTTGCATCTACTATGATATCTCCGTTCCACCACCCTTTTTCTCTTTTTTCTCGGATCTCGCTTGGTTCCAGTTTGCTTTGCTTACGCACTTACGAGGTTGTGTTTCGATCATGTGTTGGGTGAGGGTTTGGATATGTGGATTTGACTTGTTGTGAGCAATTCTTACTTAGATCTGGTGATTGGTGAGGATGCTGATGTAAAAGATCTGGATTGGGATACCATATGCGTTAATAGCTTGATCAATGGCTCCTTTCTCTGACAGTTCATCAGATCTAATATACGCGTGTCTTGATGCATTTGCTTCTTTAGAAGCTCTTTCAGCATCATCATCTCTCATTAATGAAGTATGCTCCAAGTAGTCGTGTTTGCTTCGGTCGACTTCTCACAGGGTTCCCACTACCCTATAGAGCAAAACAAAAAAAAAAAGGTTAACTTGAACCCGAATTCAATTATAGATTCGGGTTATCCACCTTAGGAAAACCATGCATCCTTTATGTTCGGTTCGAGTCGGTGTTAGAAATACCCGATCCAAACCGTTGACATTCATTCGATTAAGTTCGAATGATTTTTCTTCCTGTTCGGTTCCAGATCTGGGTGGACTTAAACCATCATCCTTTCAACCATCTGTCGAGGCTTGAGAATTGAGCTTTCAGATCTAGGGATGAGCATAGCTCCATGATAGAATTAGGAATCGAATAATCGGACCGCCGCTTCGCGGTCTGATTCCAAATTCTGACAAGCCATGATTCGATTCTATTTTTATAGAAATAGCTGGTCTGGTTCTGGTTCCTCAAAAAATAGAATCGAAAATCGAAACCAGAAGTGAAAAACCCTAACATAACAAACTCTAAAAATAACAGAACATCTTGAAAATTAGAGTGTTGCGACAGCTGCCATCGTAGTTCGCCTCCTGCTTTCCTCTCCGAGATTGCCAACACACGACCTCCCGTTCACCGGCGAGCGTCTCTTTCCGGAAAAGCTCTCTTTTTCAATTTTTACCTTTCCCCTTCGAGAATGCCAATTTTCACCTTCATTAGTCGCACAACCTCCCGTCCATTAGCGATTGTCAATCGATAGCGTGCGACCTCCTGTCCACTGGCTCCATCACCGACAGATGTCCCTCACCGGAAAAAGCTCCCCTTTTTGAGTATTCACTTTTCCTTCCCGAGACCGCCAGTTTTCATCCTCGGCGAACTGACGACCTCTTGTCCACTAGCGACCATCCATAGTAGCTTCGCCAACGTCTATAAATAAGGAAATGGCTTAGCGTTGTTTTGATTATAGTTAGAACCGAAGATCAACCTTCCCTATTCAACACATGAGTTCAAGCATGTGTCGGATCATAACCTATCGCCTCTATTAGATTTCAATAACATCTTGGCATTTCCTCGAATTTCATTGTCAATTCCCTTAAAGAAGGGATGGTAGTGGCAAATGCGTGGTTGGGTCGGATCGAATATGGTCCGACCCATATTGACCCATATTTAATGACTCAAACCCAACTCGACACGCGACTGACCCATACCCGACCCTACCCGTTTTGACCCATATTATCAAAACACAACAATATTTTTTTAAAAAATAATATTATTAAAATACTTCCCGACCCCGGTCCCTGCACTGGCCCCGTCCCTAACCCTTGCCCCGGCCACGTCCCCAGCCCTTGCCCCGGCCCCGGCCCCCGCCTCGGCCTCGGCCCCAAGACCCGATCCCAACCCGGGACCCGGCCCCGACCCTGGGACCCAGGACCCGGCCTCGGCCCCTGCCCCGACCTCGGGACTCGGCCCCGGACCCGGGACACGGCCCCGACCCCGGTCCCTGCCCCGGCCCCAAGACCCGATTCCGGCCCCTGCCCCGGTCCCTCCCCCGGACCCTGCCGCGGCCCCGGCCCCGACCCTGACCCTGACCCCGGGACCCAGCCCAAGGACACGACCCCGGCCCCGAGACCCGATCCCGGCCCCGGACCCAACCCCGGCCCCGGCCCCGGCCCCGGACCCAGGACACGGCCCCCGCCCTGAGACCTGTCCCCGTCCCCTTACCCGGGACACGGCCCCGTCCCCGGCCTTGAGACCTGATCTCGGCCCCTCGGCCTCGGTCACGGTCCCGGCCCCGGCCTCGAGACCCGATCCCGGGACCAGGCCCCGGGACACTACCCCGGCCCCGAGACCCGGCCCCTGTCTCGGGACACTGCCCCGGCCCTGGCCCCGGCCCCGGTCCTGACCTCGGGACACTACCCCAGCCCCGAGACCCGATCTCGGGACCGGGACCCGGCCCCGGCTTTGGTCCCGGTCATGGCCCCGGGACCCGGCCCCGGTCACGGCCTTGGCCCCGCCCTCGGGACCCGGCCCCGGCCCCCGGCTCCGGGAACCCGCCCCGATCCTAGGACCATTTGTAACTTGTGAAAGGATGTTGTCCTTATGGATCGAAAGTGGGTCAATATGGGTTGCAAGTGGGTCAATATGGGTCAAAAATTGATTTAAGTGTGACCTATTGTTGACCCATTTTTAGTGAACCATTTAAAATTTAATGACCCATATTTGACCCATTCTATACAAATATGGGTCAAATATGGGTTTGTGACCCATATTGCCATCTCTAGGGATGGATAGGACATTGGATGTCTTTGAATAAGCAAATGTCGCCATTTATGTGAACTTTGAATGATAGGGATCCCATAAATGAGTACTAAACAATATGATAAACAAATCACATAAGCCATGTTACAGTAAAATTAAGTTCTGCTTCCATCCATGTTTCTGTGATGTTATTTTTTACCTGATACAATGAGAATCTCTATAGAGATATTCTGCAATGACAAACGTGTAAGAAATTTCTTAGCATTGTAGATAAGAGACAGAAATTCTTTGCACCACCTAATGTAGACATGAATGGCAAGGAAGAGGGAGATTCTAGTACTAATAGTACATATCGACTTAGACGATTAATCAATGTTGGAGTAGACAAAAGCTTGCTCAATTCATCATAGTTGATTAAAGACCTTTTTCTCCTTGGTTGAGCATGTTAGACCTGAGTATATATCGCTTAAGTTAAAACCTCTCTTCAAACATATATCACGATTCATAGTAGCTAAAGATTGTATGACATTGTATTTTAATGAAAGAACTTGTCTGAAGACTTACTTTGGTAAGCATAATTATAGGATCGCACTCGCGATTAATACATAAAGTTCCATTCAAAACCTGCATTATTTATGTTACACATTTTATCGATGAAAATTGAAAGTCGCACAAAAAATTATCACGATGCGTAGTCACAGAGTAGGGAGATTGAAAAAATGGTGAAGAAATACATCTGCGAGTAGGAAATAATAATAAAAAAAGAGTCCATAATCACAATAGATAATGCTAATTCGAATGAAACTACAATTAGTTATTTGAGACATAAACTTTCAAAAGAAGGGTTTGATCTTAGGTGGCAATATTTTATACACGAGATGCACTGCTCGTACATTAAATTTGATTGTGAGAGACGACAACTACGGTAGGTGCATCTATTGCATGTGTCTAAAACATGGTTAAACGTATGAGAAAATCTCCCTTGAGCCCAAAACATTTCAATCTTACATTGAGGGGGTTTGGTTGCTTTTGACGTTTTCACTGGATGGAACTCCACTTATCTCATGTTAAATATCCGCTTAAAATTTCGAGAAGTCTTTGAAAAGATGGAAGAAGATGATTTATCTTTCGCAGGTGAGCTTAATCATGATCTTCCTAAGCATGATGATTGAAAAAATGTCATTATCCCTTCCAAGTTTCTAGAACAGTTCTATGAAGCCACCAAAAAAATGTCGGAGAATCCATATGTTAATTCAAATGATCATTTCGAGAGGTAGCTTTTGTATAAATATTTGAAAGATGCAGCAAATTCTTTAGATCATAAGCTTGAAATTATGGGTACGAATGTTAAAGAGAAATTTGAAAAATAGTACGAGAATTTAGACAAGGTGAATATGCCGGTGTTGACTGCTGTTGCGTGGGAACCTACAAAGAAGCTGTATTATGTGAGTTTCAATTATGAAAACAATTATGAAGAACAAAAATAAATAAGATGTATGATAAGATGAAAAACGCATTGAAGCATTTGTATGAATTTTATGAGCAAGTAATTAATATTTTGGTGGTCAAAGTCTGAGTACTAGCAGTAGTGGTTCCAATGCCGTGGTAATGAAGGTAACAACAAGTATCTTGGCGAATAACCTTTATGCCCTTGAAGAAAAAAAGTACAAATTTGAGCTTGATCGGCATCTTGAAGATAAAAATGCTCAATCTTGACTTTTTGATATGATGGAAAACTATTGGCTCAAAATATAAACTCTTATCTTCAATAGCTTGAGATGTTTTGTCTATTCCCCTGATTATTGTTGCTTCGGAGTCAATTTTTAGTACATTGAATCATGTGGTAGATGGCTAAACTCCTAAAATTTTGGAAGCTTTGATTGGCACTCCATATTGACTAAGAGCAGCTCGTATGCTGACTAATGTTGAAGATTGCATTAAGAATACAATATATATATATATATGGGTGGCGCTATTTCCACTCCTATTTTGGCTAAGACACTCTTTTTGCTAGTTAACTTACTAAAATACCCTCCTTTTTATTCAAATGATTTTTTTATCATACTAATCCACAAATCTACCTTTGTTTTTAGTCAATCTTGATAAAACGGAAAAGTAAAATTGATCGCAAAATGAAAAAGATTAATTTTTTAAAGGCATAATAAAATGTCGAACATATATGTATTTAGATATGTATTAACAAAAGATAAACACATAAAAAAAAAGCATGAAATCTCGTGCTATTCAACTATTGATACAAAGAAATGAATTAATATCAATTGTAAATTCAATCTCATAGCAAGTGGATCAACTCACGTGAGTTTGAAAGTACATAATGTGTAAACAAATTTTTAATCACATCTTGCAATTCGTACTAAAACGTGAAAAGCTAAAAAAAACACAAATAAGTGATTTGTAACTTAGATACCTACAAGCTTATTTGAAAATTACCCACAACATCAAAATATGCTTGAGAGTTATATTCGATTTTAAATTTCAACTTTGAAATAAAGTTTCCCTCAAATTGTTTAATAAAAAATAGATAGTTAAATGTGTGTTCATAAGCCGTTGAACATTATATATATATTTTTTAATTAAAAGCATGAGATCATAAATTAATAATAACGAACTTCTCTAGGAAAGTGATTAAATGATGCATTATAGAATGGTTTTTTATTAGGTGTAATTTGATATTTATATTGTGAATTTGATATTTAAAAGGGAAAATAGAAATAAATGCAGTTATGTTGGTTAGGTTGATTAAAAAAAAGAAACAATAACTTGAAGAGGGAAGAGGGAGAAGGTCATTTCGGTCTATTGATTGAAAAGAGGAGTGCCTTAGCCAAAATGAGAGTGAAAATAGTGCTGCCCTATATATATATATATTGAGTTCAATAAGTGATTTTTATGTATTTATGTATTGTAGTTCCTTTGTATATCTTTTGAATGAATGTTTTATTTAATCCGTTTTTTTAGATATGATTATCTTAATGAGGAAATTATTATTGATACATAGAATTTACTAGTTGAAGTGAAGCTAATTATAGGTGGTGAGGCTTGTTAATAATTATTATAGTTTAGTTAATAGCAATTTTGATTTAAAATTATTATTAAATGATTAATTATGATTTGTTGTTTCATTTGACTTAGAATTTAGAGCTATTTTCCATGGATGATATGGGACTAAAATTCTATAATTTAAAATTTTATAACACGTCTTGATCTTTTTATTGTTTATTTCTTTTACATGTTCAATGAAACAATGTTGGCAAGAAATTCTATAACAAGATTGAAATTTTTATTATAACAACTTAAATAAACTTCAATCCATTGGTAGCCAAAAATTCAAAGTCAAGAAATTCATGGTATGAACCATACAAAGCATTTCGCCAACACTGTTTCATATTTACGAATTATTTATTTTATCTTACGTGTTCAAATTTAATGAATTGTCGCTATTGAACGATGCGATATAGAATGCTTAATATGAAAAAAGAAGAAATAATAATAAAATTGGCATGCTCCTGAGTACTCTAAAATGACCTTGGAACCTATACGACGAAATGTTCCAAAATATGCATGACAGCGTCACAAGCCGGCATTTTCCTAGGCCGCAAAATCAGCCAGCCTCGTTTGTTGTTTTTCCATAGAACATTTAGGCAATGGCAAATGTATTCCCCATATCGGATCATAATATTTCGTGTCAATAGGTTCTAGATCCCAAGTAAAAAACCTATTATGACAGATAAATATCAGGTCGAACCTAGCTAAAACAGTTCACCCTATCCGAATCTACGAAGCACAGCTCACCCTATTCAAATCAACGAAGCACAGAATCAATCCCAGCTGCAAGCTCACAACTAAAATAAATTGATAGCAAATAGTCATCAATCCTTGTCTCCAGAGTCTCTATTACCTGTTTCACGATTCCTATTAAACAACATTACGCTGGGGAGAAATACATTACGCTGGGGTCAAGTGAGATCAGAATGTGTGCTTTATTTAACAAAACAAAACCAAAGGACCATTCAATTTGTGAAACTGTTCTCATATTTCGTCATTAGTGAAAATGAAAACAGACGGCATGTTTAGCTTTCCCTTATATTTTGAAACATCTTTGCTTGGTGAAAAAAAAAAAAATTGCGCGAAGATCAATTTCCAAAGCATGTTCCTATATGATATGTCCAGCATCAAATTAGGATGCATAGCCTCAACTGATCATTGATTTTCAGGATGATAATTAGTGAATATCATTTTCAAATAGAGATGAATCACAAAAGCAGACCATGTTACACCAAACATAGGGCGCTTCAGGAGATTCCTCTTAACTTCTTGAATTTGGCAATCAACTGCAGCGCCAACGTAGCTGAGATGCTCCATTGACAAGCACAGAGAGGTGGTCCACCCAATGCCCATATTCAATTTCACTGCCCAGAAAGAAACAGGCAAGAGATCCAGGTTAAGGGATCTAACTTTATCATCCTGCCTCTTCGTTAAATTACTTGACCACAATGCAACAATGCCGTCAACACAATGAGTACCTTAGTGCGTCAAAGCACAACAATTAAAGCATCAACAGGGTGAGAAAGTTTGGAGGACGAAGGAGAAATGGTCATGGTTAGAAGAAGGATGAGCTGTGAAGGAGTGCTTCAGGCTTCTTTGTTCGTCATTTTTCACACAAAAGGAGCACTACATTTCTTTCATCTGAGAGCGAGCAGAGCCTCTTTTCACTTTTTTGTTTTACACTACTTTATGCGATATATAAACGCAAGGAAGGAGAAGACTCGCCCAATTCAGAGGTTACACGTAGCAACATGGTTATAACAAAATAACAAAAGAATCTTTCCCTTTCCCTTTTCTTCAGCACCTTGGAATTGATGAGAGGCTGACGTGTAATGGTTGTTAGAACGATAAACCAAACGACGCCGTTTGCTTCTTTCGTTCCCCTTGCTTTTGCTTTTCCTCATTCAAGCTGGCTGCTCTTTCTTCAGATGCTTTGATTGGAGATGTAGCTTCAACATTCCCCCGCAAACTGGGCAGGGATTTAACTCCTAGACCCAGTTTGGTTCGAAGAGTAGAGTGATCTAAGCGAGACAGAGGCTTACTGAAGATATCGGCGATCTGGCGGTGACTGGGAACAAATTGTACAAGTAGAGAGCCCAATGAAACCTTTTCCCGGACAAAGTGGAAGTCGACTTCGATATGTTTAGTCCGAGCATGTAACACTGGATTGGCAGTAAGAGAGATTGCCGATTGATTGTCACATAATAATATAGTAGGAGAGGTGAGAGGTGTTCCAATATCACGCAGAACAAAACTTATCCAGGTGAGATCTGCAGTGGCTGAGGCAAGGGCACGATACTCTGCTTCTGTGGATGAGCGAGAGACTGTCGATTGTTTCTTGGCTGACCATGAAACGAGGTTTGAACCGAGAAATGTGCAGAAGCCAGTAGTTGAACGTCTTGTGTTTAAGCAGCCAGCCCAATCGGCATCTGAGAATCCATACAGCTTCATAGTGCTGTGTGAATGGAGAAAGATACCCTGTGTTGCAGTTCCCTTGACATATCATAGTACTCGTTTCAGTTTAAGAAGATCAGCAACTGTTGGCTGCTGCATTTTCTGACAAAGGAGATTGGTTGCAAAGGCAAGATCAGGGCGAGTGATGGTGAGATACTGGAGACCACCAACTAGACTTCGGTATTCAAGGGGATTTGTGAGATGGATGTCATCATTTGGAGTGGGAGGAGACCTGACTGACAATGGAGTTGAAATTGGTTTGCAGTCTTTCATATGTGCACGTGTAAGAAGATCCAGTGCATACTTGGTTTGACAGAGATACAAATCATCAGGGGTGCGTTTAACTTCAATGCCCAGAAAGTAGTGAAGTGGTCCCAGATCTTTCATGTGGAAAGTGGCACTCAAGGATGTGATTAAATCATCAAGAAGTTGAGCAGAGCTTCCAGTTAACACTATATCATCAACATACAGAAGGAGTAGTATGACATTTGTACCTTTGTGGAACACAAACAAAGAGTGATCAGTTGAGCTGCAGAAGAAGCCCGATTCTAGGAGAAAATTGCTGAATTTATCAAACCAGGCACGAGGAGCTTGGCGAAGACCATACAGAGACTTCTTAAGAAGGCAGACATGGTGGGGCAGTTTGGGGTGAATGAACCCAGGAGGTTGTTCCATGTAGACAGATTCAGCCAATGTGCCGTGTAGGAAGGCATTTTTCACGTCAAGTTGATGAATGGGCCAGTGTTGTATTATGACAACTGACAGAATTATGCGGATGGTTGCTTGTTTCACAACTGGACTGAAAGTTTCAAGAAAATCAATTCCTTCCTCTTGATGAAATCCTTTAGCCACGAGACGTGCTTTCAATCTATCGAGGCTTCCATCAGGTGCTAGTTTTGTCCTGTACACCCATTTGCAGCCTATAACATTCATTTGATCAGTTCTTGGGACTAATATCCAAGTGTGATTCTCATGCAGTGCGTGCATTTCTTCATTGTCGCGACCCGTCCGAAAGGCGGACGTGGCTAATGGATTACCGATCGCGGGCCTTGGATCGGCGCGGGCCCTCCCAGGCCCATACCAAATCGCGGCGGGAGTATATTTTTAAAGGGTTCGGCGATAAGAGCCGATCGATTTCGACCTTAGTGTGGTCGTGGTGGCATGTGCAACTTGTGCATGCATTTGGAGTCACCACTGGTCTTTCTTGGAGGGTAGACCGGAAACCTTATTGACCGATTGGGAGAGATCGATCAATTCTGCGGAACCAAAGATTTTGGGTTCGGGGACTTGGTTACGCTGGTGTCATTGCCAACGCCCTTTCGGTACCTAACGCGAGTGATTTTCCTAGCTAAGAATTCATGCAGGCGCAATTTTGGGTGGGGTAGGTTTGATTCAGGATTTCATGCAGATTGGCAGACTGTTCCTATCAATCACAATCAATTTAAGTGAAAGCGCAATCCAGTGTATAAATAAATCACATCAATGCACATCAATTCAGATCAATGGCTTCCTAGTATAACCATAAAGGTTTAAGGAAGGCGTGATTTAGGACCAGGGGCAAAATGGGAAGATTTGGGAACGATTAACCCGAAGGGCAAAATCGTCAATTTTTGGAAGATTTGGATACCGAATTACTCAAAATATTCCATGGCCAGTTGATTGTGGCCATTTCCCATTTTTGAGAATTTTTTGGAATTTCTTGATTTTTCTTCAATTTTTGGAGGACGATTCGCCCAAAGGGCGAAATCGTCATTTTAGAGGGGTCGGGGTTCAAAACACCCGGGATGAGCCTTGGCCAGTTGATTGTGGCTATTTCCTATTTTTTGGGATTTTCCTGAATTTTTTTTAGAATTTTTTTTGGAAGACGGTTTGCCGGAAGGGCAAAACCGTCATTTTTGGAAAGATCGGGGGTCAAAAGACCCGAAACAGGTCGTGGCCAGTTGAAAGTGGCCATTTCCTATTTTCTGGAATTTTTTATAATTTTGTTTCTGAATTTTCCGAATTTTTTTGAGTTTTTTATGATTTTCTATTTTTTTTTATTGATTTTTGAATTTTTTTTTATTTTTTATTATTTTCTGAATTTTTTAATATTTAAAAATATTTTCCGGGCCGGGTCAAACCCGGCCCACGCCTCTCGGGCGCCCGGCCCGACCCTAGGGGTCGAAACCGGCCTAAAACGACGTCGTTTTATATTTTTAAACATTTTTTCCATTTTTTAACAATTTTTTTGATTTTTTTATCTATTTTATTTAATTATCCGAAAATTCCTGAATCGCGACACGTGTCGCGATCGTGGCCGTCCGTTTGTTTTATTTGAAAATACATGGATCGGACCCCACCCGGCTGACGTGGCTGCCTACGTGGCACGCCACGTCGGCCGTTGACCGTTGACCGGCCGGAGGGTCGCCGGAGAAGACGATGAATAGTAATAATTCCGGCGAGGTCGCCGGAAAATTGCGAAACGGGCCCGAAACTTGGTATTTTTCCCCCGTTCTTGCGGCATTCAACTCCTCACAACTTCAGCAACAACATATAAGCAAATTATGACAGATTTTACCTCGAAAAATGGCCAAACCGGACCTCCCCGAACCCGGCTCCGGCGAGGAATTTTGCAGAAAATTTTATTCGTCTAAACTCGGTTCCGGGCATTCACGTGGCATCTAAGGAAGGTTTAGAAGCTTACCTATGGTCCTTTGATGGTCGGCGACCTCCGGCTTCGCCGGCGTGAGCTCTTGGTCCGGGTATGGCTCGGCGACCTCCGGCCCTCGTTTTTCGGTGGCGTTCGATGCAAAATAAAGGGGAAACGAGGCTTAGAGTCGGTTCTAATGCATACTTGAGGCTAGACACGCGCAAATGGAGCTCGGGAAGACACGACCGAGACCCCCAAAGACATAGCATTCATTTGAGCATTTTATCGAACACATAGCATGCGCGAAAAAAAAAATGGAGATCCGGCGAGATACCGACCTATCCGGAGCTTGCCGACGACCGCCGAGCCTTTGGTGATGTTCGCCTTGGTATGTTGAAGGTCCGAGGACGCCGTTTCGCGCTTCCCCTCAGCTCAAAAAATCCTCCTTTCTCTCTCGGCTCCCCCTTTGTTCATCCCTCCGAGCTCGGTTAAAAAAACCGAGTATATCCCCCTCCTCGTGGTCGACCAACCCTTTTTTCGGGTCCTTTAACCCGCACAAACGATTGTCGACCACCCGTTCGTGTCCCCCGCATGCGTCGTCCTTTTTTTCTTAGAAAATCGCGACTCGCCGCCCCCCTGTTTTTTTTTTCACGTTCTGGGCACCTTGCTGCACATTCTGTGCATTGTTACAGAACCGGGTCGGACCGGGTCGGGTCGGACCCGACCGACCCGGTTCGGCCAAATCGACCAAATCGTCAAATTGATCCCCCAAATGACCTCTTTTCATGAAATTGATGGCAAAATCGGATTCCTTGACATGTTTTTCATCAAATATGGGTATTTTCGTGAATCAATTTATTGAAATTCTGTGAAAACCCCAAATTGTCCCTAGGATCCGAAATTTGATTTCGCCAAATCGAAGGCCTAAACGATCGAATTAGCCAAAATTGAGCCCACCAATGGATTCAGCATGATGAAAACTGTTGGGTAGAGGTGTTTAATTTTAATGGGTGTACCCGTGTGAAATTTAATTTCAAAACCTGTGAAACCGGGGACTAAATTGAAAGATTTTATGCAATTAAGCCCTTTTGGTTAAAATTGATCAAATTGGAGGGCAAATTGACCCAATTGCATTTCAATACTTTGGAGTCCAATGTCATAGCTTATAAAAAATCGAGAATTGAAAATTAAAAGACTCGAAAAGGATTTTTTAGGCCCGGTTCGGGATTAGGTTTGTGAAGGAACCCCATGAACCAAGCCAAAGTTCCCTAATAAAAAGTGAAAATATTGAAGATAGAATTAAAATAAAAGTTCAGAATATTTTTGTGTAATTTTCTGACCACGGATGGTATTTTTTCTGATTTTTTGGGTATTTTTATAATTAAATAAATTCCAAAAAATATTTAAAAATACAAAAAATATTTTTTGTTCAAAATTGGTTCCTAAGGCTAGGCTAAGGCTTCCAAAGTTGATTTTGCAATTTTTTGACCTTTTTTTCTATTTTTAATTAATTTTAGAAATAAAAAAAACTATAATAACAGATGGTCAAAAATCAGGTGTCAACATTCATGCATAGCTTGGAGCCAGTTTTCATCAGCCAATGCAGATTTTAGTGATTTTGGTGTATCAGGAACATTGTATTCAGCCAAGCATGCATATTTGGGATTTGGTTTCAGAATCCCTGACTTAAGTCGTGTTTGCATGGGATGAACAGAGGAATGACTATGAGAGTGGGATGGTTGGCTTAGCTGATCTTGGCTGACAGCAGCTGAGCTTGAATATGTTGAATGTGGAGCGAACTCTTCAGTATTGCTTGAGTCCTCTGTAGAGTGTAATTCTGAATGGGCACTTGCCGAAGATGAGCTGCTGCTCTGGTCAGTTACATATGACACATGAATCTGTCCTACTGTGAGAAATTCATTCTCCTGCAAATGGCCTGTATACTGAGTAGAGGAATTTTGAATTGCATGTGCCTCAACTGGATTCAGAAACTTCACCTCATCTACCCATTTCTGATACAGCAGACTGTAGTGTGGGTAATCAGCAGTGAGGTTCTTGGTGAAAGGAAAGAAGGTCTCATCAAACATAACATGTCGACTAATATACACCCTTCCATCAGTGGGAACTAGACAGCGATAGCCTTTATGGCGCTCGCTATAACCCAGAAAGACACAAGTAAGAGAGCGAGGATCGAACTTGTGTTTAGCATATGGCCTAAGACAAGGGTAACAGGCACATCCAAAGATGCGGAGATGATCATAGCTTGGTAGTTGCTTAAAGATTTTGTTGTGGAGAGAGTCCATCTGCAGTTTTGGAGTTGGAAGCCTATTGATAATGTAATTTGCAGTCAAGAATGAATCCACCCAGTAGTGTAAGGGGGCTCTAGCATGATAGAGCATGGTTAGTCCTAATTCGACCACATGGCGGTGTTTTCTCTCAGATATGCCATTCTGTTCAGGTGTGTAGGGACAGGAAATATACTGTCGAATACCACAGTTCTCCAAATGTTTTAAAAATCTGGTGCTAGTAAACTCTCCACCACCATCACACTGAAACACCTTGATCTTGTGGTTAAGCTGATTTTCCACGTATGTCTGAAACGTGAGAAAAATATCAAGGAAGTCTGACTTTAATTCATCGGATAGAGCCAGCTATAGCAAGAGAAATTGTCCACAAAGATGACATAAAATCTGAAGCCCTGAAAGGAAGTTACTGGTGAAGGACCCCAGATATCACAGTGTACTCTTTCTAGTGGAGCTTTAGTGACAGAATCTGACAAAGGGAAAGGCAAGGCTGTGCTCTTGATGAGTTTACAGCTTCCACAGGTATGTGAAGTTGTCTTATTGCAGTGGATCCTCTGCTGTCGTTGAAGATGCTGCAGAACTTGTGTGTTGGTGTGAGCAAGACGTTGATGCCAGACATCCTCGCCTACTGCCTTATGGCGTTGTGTTAGTAGAGCCCGTGTTGCTTCCTGATCCACTCTGTAGAGCCCCCCAACCTTCTTCCCAAGCATTACTGTGGAGCTGGTGCAGTTGTCCTTAACATACACACCATGTTTGTCAAATACAAATGAGCATGGGAAATCATCTGTTAGCTTAGATATTGAGAGGAGATTTTTCTTTATCTGAGGAACAACTAACACATCATTCAGGGGCAGCATGTCAAGTTTGGTGGATAGTGAGACATTACCAGTGTGAGTAATAGGAAGATACTGTCCATTTCCTATCATAACAGTATCATTACCATTATATTTAGAGAGGTTTTGGACAATACCAGTATTGGCAGTGATATGAGCAGTGGCTCCTGTGTCAAGATACCACTCACTGCCATTTGAGTCCTCAATATGCATTGCTGCAAGAGCCTGTGGAATAATTTCATTTTGGTAAGAGTTGTCAAATCTGTACCAGCATTGTAGAGCATCATGCCCTGGACGCTTGCATATTTGGCAAATCACTCGAACCCCATCATTAGCTTTTCCATCCTGCAGATTCTTGTGAGTTGAAGTGTTAGGCGATGGGTAAGATTTGACATCTTGATATCTCTGTGACATTCCTCCATAAGGTCGAAATCCTTGGCTTATGTTGTAAGCATTGTTCGAAGGTTTAAGGTGTTGAACCTCCTGATCTGAGTTCAAGTTAGGCTGTCTATAGCTTTGGTTTCTCCCTTGGTAGCTATAACCACGACTTCGATTCTCAAGTGAACGACCTCTACCATAGTTACGTCCTCCCCGGGTACCTCCTCTCTGACTAATGAGTGCCAAGTTGGGCTGACTCAGTGTTCTGTCTAGCATTCCTGACCAGTTAGCTTCTTCGTTTCTTTCTCCATAATAAGCCAGGTTAGGATTAAACTGACTAGACAAGTGGTTTTTCAACCTTGTTTCAAATCTCTCTAGTTGGGATATCACCTCATCATAGTCTGGTTGGGGTTTCAGGCAATACATAGTTGTTCTGAAATTTTCATACTCAGAACCTAGACCCTCCAGGACACCAAAGACTTTGGTTATTTCATCCACAGGTTTTCCTATTGCATTCAACTGATCACAAATCAACTCATACTCTCTAAGATAGTCGGCCAGTGGTCTATTTCGTTTTTGACAAGCCTGAAGCTTCCCTCTTAACTCAAACTCACGAGCTGCTGACTTTTGCATGAAGCGATTCAGCAGTGTTTGCCATAACTCATAGGATGACTCGATCCCGATGATCAGTCCTAGGATGTTTTCGGAAACAGCACCACTAATCCACGATGATACTAATTGATCAGATCTTACCCAGTCAGTATAGTCTGGATTTGTAACTTTAGTCTCTGTTCCGTCGACCACAGCTTGCAGCTTTTGAGGAGGTGGTGAAGCTTCACCATTGATGAAACCAAACAGCTCTTGACTGCGAAGAAATCTGTGAAACTGAGCCTGCCAGAGAAGGAAATTGTCTTCGGTCAGCTTAATCGTAACAAAGTTGGTAATGTTTACGTGGATAGGTAGTGGGTATCTGGGTGTTCTTGCGGCCATTACTGTCTTCTCAGAGGAAGTAAGAACAACTCAAGGCTTCACTCTCAGAGATAAGCTCTGATACCATGAGAAAGTTTGGAGGATGAAGGAGAAATGGTCATGGTTAGAAGAAGGATGAGCTATGAAGGAGTGCTTCAGGCTTCTTTGTTCGTCATTTTTCACACAAAAGGAGCACTACATTTCTTTCATCTGAGAGCGAGCAGAGCCTCTTTTCACTTTTTTGTTTTACACTACTTTATGCGATATATAAACGCAAGGAAGGAGAAAACTCGCCCAATTCAGAGGTTACACGTAGCAACACGGTTATAACAAAATAACAAAAGAATCTTTCCCTTTCCCTTTTCTTCAGCACCTTGGAATTGATGAGAGGCTGACGTGTAATGGTTGTTAGAACGATAAACCAAACGACGCCGTTTGCTTCTTTCGTTCCCCTTGCTTTTTCTTTTCCTCATTCAAGCTGGCTGCTCTTTCTTCAGATGCTTTGATTGGAGATGTAGCTTCAACACAGGGTGCCAAATGACTTGAAGTCATCCACTAATTAGATTGACATTGCAAATTCGTATAGAACAACAATGCAAACCTGATAAGATGTTGCCACCTGTGCCTCCTCCTCTCAAGACGTATTTCGCAAAAATAGAAAGAAGCAGGATCAAGTGGCGTTAGGGGAGTTAGTGGGAGAAGTGGGAGAAAATCTTGGGATCCTCTTAACAGAATCAGCCCCACTTCCCCAGAGTTCTTCCTAGGTTTTAGTTAGTGGATTAGTCTTTTCTAAAAATCAGCAAGTTGTTATTTGATTCCTCCTTATTTATATGCTTCGGTTATGCACAGTTGTGGACAGCGAATGATTAATATCTATTGTTTCCTTCCAATTCCAATTCTCCTCTCATTCACCTCCGACTCTTCTTCTTCTTGTCTCTCTCTCTCTCTCTCTCTTTCTTTTCTCTCTCTACCGTGGGTTGCTACCATTCTAGTATCAAAGCCAGTCGAACCAACATGGTGAATACTCGATCCAGCTCTTCGCACCTTGACTCCCAAAACCCACTCCCCACCACACAACCACCCCTACTACCCACGCCACCACACACCTCCCCAGTAAGCAACCCACTCGCCAACCTTCCTACTGATTCCCACTCGACCCCACCACCTGCTGCTGATGCTTCCGCCCAACAATTTGCTTTCATTGTGGCTCACCTCGTAGCGATTGACTCCCTGGCGGCTGATGTGGCAGCGCTTAAGGCACAATCCAGCGGTGTACCACCAACTGAATCCTTACGCGGCGCTTCAAACAAGGCCAAAGCCAAGGAGTTTTCCTTAGGACCACGGGAGCATAGGAAGCCAATTTGGTCCGAGATGGAGGACGATGAGGCTGACAGCCCATGGGGGCATCACAATCAAATCCGACGGCCGCACACAAAAATGGAATTTCCGAAGTTCGAGGGAGGAGACCCTCGTGGATGGATACTCAAGGCGGAGAAATATTTCCGCTACTATCAAACGCCCGATGAATTGAAAGTTGACATCGCAGCAATGTACCTTGAGGGAGATGCGCTGGATTTGTTCGCTTGGATTAACAAAGAGCGGACATTGGTCTTTTGGGAGGAACTTGTGAAGGCCCTACAAGAGAATTATGGTCCGGCGGAATTTCAGAATCCCAACGAGCATTTGTGCGGAATACGACAAACCGGATCTGTACAGGAGTATCGGCAAGAGTTTGCCAAACGATCAGCTCGGGTTTCCAACTGGCCGGAGCATTGCTTGTTGGGGGTTTTCCTCAATGGACTGAAGGAGGAACTCAGGGCTGATGTTCGTATTCACAAACCCCGGACTGTCTACAAGGCTATGAGCCTAGCATTGGAGTTTGAAACCAAGCTCGACTTGGTGCGTGGGCCAAAGGGATCCAACTGGTCCAGCATTAATCGTCCTCCACCCATTGCCTCTTCCTCTCCTTTTTTCCGGTCCACGACGGCTGCGGGTGTTCAGCGTGCCCCAACTGCGGCGAATGCTAATTCGAGTAACATGGGGACATCAAATCTGCCTTCCAACCCGCAAACTTCAACGCGACCTTCGGATTGGGAGCGCCAAAACCGCATTGCGAAAGGCCTATGTTTCCAATGCAACGAGAAGTTTGCTCCAGGACATCGTTGCAAGCTGTCGTCTTTTTCTCTCATGGAGACGACTGATGCGGAAGATGCTGCCGATGAGCAGCTGGTGGAGAGTGGCGAAGGGGAAGAGCTCCAGACAGATTTTGCAGAAATCTCGTTACACGCGATTCTGGGAAAAGCCAGCAGCACAACCATGAAGCTTAAGGGGTCTTTGATGGGGTCACATGTCCTCATATTGGTTGATAGTGGATCAACCCATAATTTTATCGCTTCATCACTTGTATCATCGCTGGACATTCCCGCTGAGAAGATAGTGCCTTTTGGTGTTCAGATTGGTAACGAGGAAGTCATACGATGTAATCAAGTCTGTCGTAAGGTATCTGTGCAGCTACCGGGTTTGCAAATTACCCAGGACTTCTATCCATTCACCATTGGAGGGGCTGACTTAGTATTGGGGATCAAATGGCTTGCGTCACTCAACACCGTACAAGCCAATTGGAATGAGATGTTTATGATCTTTTATATAGATGGGAAGCGCTACCGGCTTCAAGAAGTTCCAGCAATAACTAAAGACGAAGCCTCTTTTCAAGCCATTTCGAAGCTTAATGCCACCCAATCCATGGTGAATCCAGGTAACCCTTGTCCACCAGCAATCAATTCTTTATTACATGAATTTGAGGCTGTCTTCGCTGAACCCACAACACTTCCGCCCTTCGATCTCATTCTCACACCATCCCATTACTACCCAATTCCAAGCCACCCAACATTAGGCCATACCGATACCCATATCACCACAAAGCTGAGATTGAAAAGCAAGTCGATGAGCTTCTCCAAGCTGGTTTCATCCGCCCCACTTCAAGCCCTTTTGCTAGCCCGGTTCTCCTGGTCCAGAAAAAAGATAACACTTGGAGATTATGTGTAGACTATAGGGCTTTAAACCAAATGACCATACCCGACAAGTACCCCATTCCCAATATAGATGAGCTGTTGGATGAACTACACGGAGCAACAATTTTTTCCAAAATTGACCTCCGCTCGGGCTATCACCAGATACGCGCCCATCCCCATGATATCCACAAAAATGCCTTCCGCACCCATTCAAGCCATTATGAGTTTGTGGTTATGCCATTTGACCTTACAAATGCCCCCTCAACTTTTCAATCAGCCATGAACGATCTTTTTCGTCCCTACCTTCGAAAATTTGTTTTAGTCTTCTTCGACGACATCCTTATCTACAGTCCCACCTTGGACCAACACCTAACCCATCTACAATTAGCCCTTGAAGCATTACAAACCCATTCATTCTTTGTCAACACAAAGAAATGCCTCTTTGGGCAGCCACAGCTTCGATATTATTTGAATTGCTACTGTGGGCATTACCACGTTAGAATGGTAGCAACCCATGGTAGAGAGAAAAGAAAGAGGGAGAGAGAGACAAGAAGAAGAAGAGTCGGAGGTGAAGGAGAGGAGAATTGGAATTGGAAGGGAACAACAGATATTAATCATTCGCTGTCCACAACTGTGCATAACCGAAGCATATAAATAAGGAGGAATTAAATAACAACTTGCTGATTTTTAGGAAAGACTAATCCACTAACTAAAATCTAGGAAGAACTCTGGGGAAGTGGGGCTGATTCTGTTAAGAGGATTCCAAGATTTTCTCCCACTTCTCCCACTAACTCCCCTAACGCCACTTGATTCTGCTTCTTTCTATTTTTGCGAAAATACGTCTTGAGAGGATGAGGCACAGGTGGCAGCATCTTATCAGTACTCCCCCCCCCCCCCTGAAAACTCGCCTTGTCCTCAAGGCGAAAGTGTGGAAATTGGCCAACTAGAAGGTCATAATCTTCCCAGGAAGCTTCTTCGAAAGGGAGATTTTCCCATTGTATCAGAACTTCAAGAGCTGGATGACCGGATTGTGACACCCAGCGGTGGTCCAATACCTTAGCCGGTGTTAAGATGAGCTCCCAGTCGTTCGAAAGAGGCAAAGGTGCTGGTGGAGTGGCTGGACTGTGGCCACGGGCAGGACGCAATAAGGACACATGAAAGATAGGGTGGATTTTGGAATCCGAAGGCAGCTCCAGCTCATATGCTACTGGTCCAACCCGACGAAGGATGGTGTAAGGACCAAAATATCGTGGAGAAAGCTTTTCATACTTCCTTTTTGATAGGGAACGTTGGCGGAATGGCTGGATGCGGAGGAAAACTGCTTCACCTTCTTGGAAAACCAGCTCTTGTCTATGGGAATCTGCCTGTGCCTTCATCCTAGATTGAGCTTTGAGAAGGTTGTCGTATAGAAGCTTGAGCATTTCATCACGGTCCAGCAGCTGCGATTCAAGTTCAGCAATATGTGTTTCTCCCGGAATAAAAGGGTGAAGCCGTGGAGGATCTCTTCCGTAGACTGCCTTGAAAGGAGTGGTTCCAGTTGAAGTATGGAACCCCGTGTTGAAGGAAAATTCCGCCCAAGGGATGAATTTGCTCCAAGTGGCTGGTCTTTCATGTGCGAAACATCGCAAGTAGCCTTCTAAACAGCGATTCACCACTTCTGTCTGCCCGTCTGATTGGGGGTGGTAAGAAGTGCCCATTCGAAGCCTGGTTTCACTGAGTCGGAACAGCTCTTGCCAAAAAGCACTCATGAAAAGTGGGTCACGATCGGATAAGATAGAACGGGGTATGCCATGCAATCTCACGATCTCTCTACAAGAAAGAGCAGCCACTGTTTTGGAAGTAAAAGGATGGGTCATGACTATATTTGGTGAGTCTGTCCACGACTACCAAGATGGTGTCGTATCCACCCGACTTTGGAAGCCCTGTGATAAAATCAAGTGAAATGTCTTCCCAAACTCTTTCTGGAATAGGTAGTGGCTGTAAGAGGCCTGCTGGTGCCAACGTTTGATACTTACTTTGTTGACAAACCATGCAATTCTGAACATGGCGCTTCACATCTTGCTTCATTTGAGGCCAGAAAAAACACGAGTTGAGGCGCTTAAGTGTTTTGAGCAAACCGCCATGCCCTCCGACCAATGATTCATGGGACTTGGCCAATAATTTCAACCGTAGGGAGGAATCATCGGGAATGACCAATCTGTCTTTGTAATGCCCACGGTAGAGAGAGAGAAAAGAAAGAGGCATTTCTTCGTGTTGACAACACCTAACCCATCTACAATTAGCCCTTGAAGCATTACAAACCCATTCATTCTTTGTCAACACGAAGAAATGCCTCTTTGGACTGCCTCTTTGGGCAGCCACAGCTTCCAATTCCAATTCAAATAATATCAGGAATATCTAATGTCAAATGAAAAGGGGAGAGAGAGAGAGAAGCCATACTGCACCATGCAATAGTAGCCTTAGATACCAAAGAAAATAAATCAAAAGGGGAAAAACATTATGAAAAAAAATTTCCAAAGATTTTAACCATCTGAAAAAGCAAATCATTAACGATTAACTCTGGCTAGAACAGACCATGTCTAAAAAAAAAAGTTCACTTCAGACGACAAACTACATCAAATAGAAGACAGATCCTTAACTGAAGTAAAGAGGATAACACGAGCAGATTGTTTACTACTTGGAAGCCTCCAGTCAAGTGATTAATGTGCAAATCAGAACATAGAAAAACACCATGGCCATTTCCAAACGTTATCAGTCATAAAAAACAATAAGTCTTCCAGCGTAAAGTTGAACATAGTGAGTGTCATCCAGCTGCAAGGGATAATTCAGCATCAGGGTTTGCCATTTGCCACCATAATGTTGTTTGTACTGACAGCCAGCCAGCAGCAGGGGGTACTTCCACTTCCTCATTCTTCTAATCAGCAACAGGGAGAATCAAGCTGTCCATTTCCCCACCACTTCCAGGAGGTTGCTAATATCCAATACCCACTAACGAATTTGCTTTCGAAGCTCTAGTGCATTGGGAACTTGCCAAGGAAACCGAGACAATACAAACACCATGGTCTTCATAACCCAAAGAGAACCAATACATCTGCTATAGATGATTACATGACTGCTGAACAAACATACTCTACATGCAGTGGCCCCAACGCACAAAGCTTCACCAGGAATAACTCAAAACATGAAACAAAAATTGGCGTTGCTCGATCTAAGGTACGGACTGCCCAACAATTAACAATGCACTTGCTGACAATAATGAGACACACAAGTGGAAAAACTAGTTTCAGAAAGATAGGGCGATATTTTAATTTGATGTACCCTCTGAGGATATGCAAGGTCAACACAGAAACCAAAGCACCGAGGGGCAAAAATCAAATAGCACTTACCGGTAATTAACATATATATTGTCAATCTTATTTGCTTGCTGCCATGTCATTAACATAACAATGAATTCAGTAGTGGTATATATAAATCAAAACGGCAAATTCATGATACTATCACTTTAGCTATGATTTAAGCCACATAACAAAGAGTGATGCAACAAATATTAGTTGCTCTTTTATCTTGTAAAATCAGAATAATTATGCCAACTCTGGTATGATGACCAAGAGCCCTATCGAGCAAACTTGACTATTTGTTTAATTAAAGCAAAAGTAAAATAGGCAGTTGACCTAACTAGAGATAAAGGGGTGGTTCATCACTAAACCCACGGTGAAGATGCATTATAGTGAGCACAAACGTTTGACCTTTTGTTAATCAGAACATGGAGGCAGCTCTTATAGTCGGCTGGCCTATTTCCAATAGTGATAACTCTTCTTGAAAACCCTAGAGCATTTCTCATAGTATCTCCAAAGACAGTAAACCACTCCAGGTAGACTGTTAGCTAGTATGTATAATCATCTTACAAGAATAGAGGCATTACCAATTCTGAAACTTGCATATGCCAATTCTCTATTTGAATTGAATAATTCAAATTTGAATTAAGATGGCCTTAGTACCTCGAATTAGAGAATCAGCTTCCGCGGTGTGGAACTGAGGATAAACGCTTGCCTGCTGATGAAGTTTGGAGTCTTCTGATGCAATTTTGCGACCATAGCCGAGGGATAGTGAAGAAGGGCAAATCGGGCTCAGCGAACGCACAGCCAAAACAATAAAAATAAAAAATAGGAAAACGGCACCGGAGAGAGGAGAACCCGGGCAACCCCCCGTGCGATCTCCCCTCCAAAACCCCCCCAAAAGTGAACTTTTATTGACTTTTTTGACCCGCCATGCGAGCGCACCCATCATGGCAAAGGCCTGGAAGACAAAAGAACAATCAGAGACTCAGTCCCCGACCTCTCTCATACATCCTCGTCTTAACAAACATTGCCACAACCTCACCAACGATTCCAACGCGTCGCGGACAAGTAGTTTACTGCAGCCTCTGATGAACCTATTGATGCTCGGCAAATCCCCGGCTGACCTTGCCACACACTTCTTTTCATTGGGCACGGCCTCGAGAAACTCCAGTCGTGATAGCTACGATGACATCATGAATTCATCTAGCAGAAGATTGTTCCGGCGTCAACAGCGGCCATCGAGAAGCGAGACCGCCTGAGGAATCCACGTGATCGAGCTAAACTCATCCGAACGCATATTCCACAACCAACATACCTGAGCCAGACAGCGACTACACCAACCTGAGCCTCAAATCGGACGAGAACACAGAGTAGAGAGAGACTAATGTAATCTGACAAGACAGATTAAAGAGGAAGAGTTAAGGACCTCACCAGGCTCACCTCAGCCAGGCTGATTGGCCTCCTCGATCTTCACATCCAGCTGCTTCGAGCTGACAAAACCGCCATGGGACCGAAGATCGCGAAGCGATCCACGCGATTCAGATGGCGAAATCGGCATCGACAATCGAGATCGAGAGAAATCAAAGCGAATCAGAAGAGCATCATTGGCGGCAATGGCACGGGCGACGAATACCGTCCTGCTTCCTGAGAGTGGCGACTGGCGAGGTCCACATTCTCATATAGAGCTGCCCACCCGATGAACGGGCAGGATCAAAGGAGGAGAAAATATCGACGGTGCACAGGGAGGCCACGTGGAGGAATGTTTGCCGTTGTTTATTCGCAATAATGGGTTGGCGACAGAGAGTCGGTTTACAACTTTACGTCTTTGCTCCCGTCGTCCCGCGGCACGTGCGACGTGGACGATCACGCAGCTACCGGTCTAAACGGGCCTGCATGTGGTCCGGATGTTTAAACTAATGGGCCAACGACCGTCGACCGTTCCAAAAGGGCCTGAACGTGGACCGGGTTTGCGAACTATAATATGCCAGGCCCGGTTCCGGCCCGGCCCTGACCATGCTAAAAACTAACGTTTCCGCGTAACAAACGACCTTCGATATTCGACCCGAAAAAAAAAAAGGACCTTCGATAGCAAAGTTAGGTCCAACCTTTAATCGAAACCCGATCCACCTCTATCGATTGACTCGAACTACTCAGTTGCCACGTGCTCGTTCGCGTTTCTATGTGCCCTCTCGAATCTTCAACACAGTCGCACGTGACATCATTATTATAGTTCGATAACTTTCTAACTGCAACTCGGCATCGTGTCAGCAAGACTCGCTCCACAATTATAGAGACTAAATGGCCCTTATATAGTACCGATACGATACGGGACATGGGACATAAAAATAAAAAATTTCGACGCGCTGGAATAATATATATTTCTATATATACATGATAATTATCAATTTCTTTAAGCGACAATGAGGAGATAAAGAGGAGATAAAGCAAACAGAGTAAAGCAGAAAAGGACGAAAGCAAAGCATCGCAACGTCATACTGAAATTCATGTCCCGCATCGGGCATAAAATGGAGGGAGTGACAGAGAGTTTCCTATAAAAAGAGGCACATAGGCTTGTTTCACGGCGGGTGGGGTGAATGGGCTTAAGGCTATGCGAAAGGCCCATCGGTCTATTGCAGACTAGTCCAATATTTGTTTGAAATGTTGATAGCGCGTGCGTGTTTTCTTGTAACGGGTCGTATTGGACGCGTATTCGTGCATATCCGTATCCGAAATGCATACGCATACGCATAATTTGCCTAAGGTCGTGTATCCGTGCTACATACGTTTCGCCTAAGTTGAATGAACATTATTAATAGTTTCTCGCATCATTGTCAAAAGCCTTCTCCACAATGATGAGCATCGATCGAATGGCATCTATGTTATTTCCTCGATGTACGGGAAGATTTTGGATGAATACATGGAAAAGGGTGCATAGGCTAAGAGAAACGAATAGATATCATGGCATCAAGATACTGTTGATGTAAGCCGGGGAAAAATTGTTCAAAAGGTCATATATTTAATGGAAAACTTCAAAAAAGATGCCTTTATTTTCTCTAATGAGGGCTTGAATTGTCTTTATTATCTCAAATAAAAGCCTGATGTGGTTATATTAGTCTCAAAAAATCATGGGGGCATTTTTGTTATTTACCCTTTTTATTATTTTATTTTTTTCTTTGTTAATTCCTTTTTTCTATTTTTCAAAAATTAACAAAATAAAAACTAAAAGCTAAAAGTGAGAAGCGGCGGCCACAGCCTTTCCCCTATCTTACCCTTTTTTTTTTAGTTTTTTAATCTTTAATTTAATTTAATTTAATTTAACTAAAAATTAGGTTTTAACCAAAATGCCCTTCATCGGCCAGCTGGTTGGTGAGTTGTGGCCCTTACTTTAGCGAAGGGATCATCTGCCCTTCCCTTAGAAGGGTGGGCTCTGCCCTTTGAATCTGAACCATCCGTGTTATGCATGAATGATCCAGATTATTACTAAAAATATAAAAAATCCAAAAAATTGCGCCCTAAAAATAGGAGATTTGGGCTGTCCGTTTAAAAACGGATGGCCCAGATCGCAAGGGCAGATGATCCGGATCCCTTACTTTAAGCATTCATGGCCACTTTAAGCTCTTATTTAAGATAATGAGAGTGCTTCATGCTCTTATTTGAAACAAATATCACTCCAAGCCCTTAATTGAGAAGAAAATAGCACTTAGGGCCTCATTTGAAATTTTTCCTAAATTTAATGTACTTTGCCAATTCAGTCATAATTTTTTTTTTAAATTTTGCCAGTTGAGTCTTAAACGTTTCAATATTTCGCCATTGAGTCCACCCGCTTAATTGTAGCTCAAAATTGCTAATGTAAACGATGGTTGTCCCAAGTGGCACAAATAGCTTTGATGTGAATGCCAGTCATTGCCCGTGGCACGATCGACGCTGATGTGGACGTCGGCCGTCTCACGTGGCACAATCTGTGCTGATGTGGACACTTTTTTTTTAATAATATATCAATTTATTATGATTTTTTATTTTTATATTATGTTATATTTTTGGAAAAATAAAATAAAACAAAAAATAAGGTAAATTGACAAACAATTACAATATTATTAAGAAGTGTCCACGTCAGCGCCGCTCGTGCCACTTTGGACATTTGCCATCCACATTAGCTATTTTTCGGTCGAAATTGACTGGATTGGCTCAGTTGGCAAAATATGCAAAGGCTTATGACTCAACTGATAAAATTAAAAGATTTATAACTGAATTGGCAAAAGTGTAATAGGTCTATGACTTTTTGGACAATTTTTCCGTAAGCTAGAGGAGATTGATGATGCCGACTTGGAAAAAAAGTGTGAAGTTGATGGATTCATTTTCTTGCTTTGAGCAATTCACACGTGTGTGTGTATATGTATATCTCCCTGCACGGTCTTCACAATCATCTCTAGTCCAAAAAATACTCGCACCCGTGCTCTTTCTGTTTGGCTGGTTAATCTCTCTAGAAGAGCTTCACTCTCCCCATAATCGAATTAGTATGAAAGTTTTTAGATGCAATTGGAGACGAGATGTCCTTTGGGGTTTTATCAACCAATATTCATTTCAAAAGATTCTACAAGCAACCAGAGTTTGTTTCCTTAATCAATGCACATGCTCAAGTTACCCAACTAACTGCTGGGGGTTAGCAAAAAGAACCAATCCAACCGGGAACCACCTGAACGGCCCGGTTTCCGAGGGCACTGGTCCAATGCCATAAAATTAGAGCCGGTAATTTTCGATCCGATTTCTAGATGCGGGGGTGGACCCGCCCACCCGGATCACCAGACTGGATCGACTAGTTCCACCATACCATGAAATGATGTAAGCCCATTGCCTTAAAAATCTTTTAGAAACCATTTGAACTCCTTTTGTCTTGTCTGGGGAGTTAGGTTTCTTCTTCTTACCGGTGTCTTCTTACAAAGACAATAGGAAAAAGGGTCTTCAGCTTTTAGTTTCTCATTGCCTTCAGGGCAGACTCTGCTGCTGGATAGGATGGTGCATCTACCTTAAGAGGAGCTTCTGGAGTAGCTGAAGGCAGCCAAAATGCCTTCATGGTTTGAAGTGTTTCCTCCTCATAACAAGTAACTTCGACACTGTTCGCATCACGGAAGCCATTCTTGTCCCTGACTGTGATTTTTACCAGTGTATTGGGCATGGTTTTGTTGATCGAATGCATCAACTGCCCTAAAGGAAGCCTCTTTTGCTTTAAGCACATGCGACCGTTTCTACTGGACTACCAATGAACCGAACCACGTGGAAACCAATCGCCTCTGTTAACTATCAGACCTGTGAACATTCAACCTAATGTCATGTTTTAGGTGAACTACGATTCCATTATGTTGGATTCAAAGAATCCAAAATCGGGTCCAGTTTAACCCTTACACTGAGCTTCAAGGCCAGAATTGCTTCTAAATTCATTTTTTTTTTTTTTTATAACCGAGGTGTCCGGGCCAGCTTGCGCACCTCAACTATTCCTCGGGAGGACTAGCACGACAACCACCAGCCGCGACCCCCGCTTAAGTCACGGAGCGCGAGATGATTTTGAAGTCTCTTTTAGGATAAAATTACTTTTGCACCCATCGTGAATTGATCCACAATCTTCAAAAACATTAAGAAACAACATCATAAACCACTAGACTTACAAATGTTTTTTCCAATAAGATGTTGCAATCATCACGTCTCATTACAAGATTCTGTTTTTTTTTTTTTTTATACAAGAAACATAAAATGAACTCATTCCTGGATAGAATTGAAGATCGGGTCGAAACTGACCAATCCAATAACCTACGGTTTCAGAATTGACTGATTCGATCACAGTGCCAATCTTAGTGATCACAAGATCGATTCCCAAATCTTGGCTAGAAATCAACCTACTCTATTAATCCATCAACCCAATTAGACTTAGAATCCGAACCCCCCCCCCCCCCCCCAAAAAAAAAAAATAGACTTAGACACTATAGAATTGGGGGGATCCTAGAAGCCTTCTAACAATTCCAAAAGCACTCAAAATGGGCCACTCCATAGAAACCAATTTGAGTAGAGTTGCGAATTTTGATCGAAAAGGGCCAGACACCTCCTCACCTACAAAATCACAACCGTTGTCTCGGCAATTTTAAGACACCAATTCTCTTTCGAGACAAAGGAGAAATGACTCAATTCAGGAAATCCCCCAAAAATAGTGGCTAAAGCTTATGGACTCCAACCCTCTTCTCTGCTCAATTTGACTGCCCATCAAATTTGACCTCACCTAACAACCGGACCTCGTACCTTTTTTATCGGCTCCTTCGGCTGCGTTTGGTCACATGAATTCTTGTTGCATCTCGGTTATAAAGTCGGATATTTGCATATCCTAGCATACTCATCGTTTGGTATGAACGGCTTATCGATGTCGATGAAAGCCATATTTTCGATCAGAAGGAGAAATTACCCTTCCAAGTTGGAATTGTTTGATCACATTCTAGGGTCCACATCGAGTGAAATTCAATCACTCCCGCTACTTTAAGGGGCTCGTAACCGTAGATGATGCTTACTAATGCTAAAGCCGATCGCCGAATAATGCAATCTTAGTTCCTTTTCGAGTTCCCTTTCCCCCCTCGATAATTCTCAGGATTACGAGGATCGGTTTACAGAATTGATTTACAAAGTGATGTGGCAAGTTCTAGTGGGAGGACCGCCGTGTGTAGTCAGCATATTGAAATTTTGCCAAAGAGGGCTGAAATGTGGACCCGCGTACCTAATTCACGAGTGCCAATAATGGAAGGAGAAGGGGCCTATTGAATACCAAAATTCAAAGCAGCCCAAAGTCCAAACCTAGAGAGATTTTCCCTCTTCTTTTTTTTTTTTTTTGTTTTTTGCAGTGACCCATCACTAGGACCAGAGGACCCAAAATACAGGGTAGTCCACTTACCTACCTACTCTGTTTCGCACCTCGCTTGGGACTCTGTTCTCCGTCTCTCTCTCGGTCTCTTCTCATGGCACTTCATGCTTTGCACCGGTGAATTTTATACCTTTGAGGCCTTTCGAAGGCAGTGCTCAGACATGGAGCTAGACATCCGAGCCCGATCCGCCCCAGAAAGCGATCGGGTCGAGAATTTACAGCAGAGCATCAACCTGGAACTGGTTTTCTTGATCTGATGAGAGGTGGAGACTGTTATTGCTCAGTGAGATTTCCCCGGACGCAGTCTTGGACATTGAACCGATTGCATCTTTCTTTTCATGCTCCGATGGTTCATCACCATGCTCTTTTGAAAGAGATTTGGCGAAGCTTAGGACTTCCGGTCCCTGAAGAGGCCAGTCCACCGGACTGATTCATCCCACAGATGGCCGGCGATCAGAGAGAACACCGCATGAAAGGACAAACATTAGGAACCCCATTCACGACCAAGAAATAGAACCATATGGCAGTTCCAATCCCCCTTTTCCATTCATAGTTTCAGAGGGAATTGGTCCCAAAAACCTTATCAATCAACAATATGAATTGAGAAACAGCTATTTGATAAATCTGGGTAAGTAACAGAGCTCAGCCAACATGAATTCAACACCAGTTTGGGCAACCTGAAAGACAACGACCTCCCATCGTCTCAATGTTCCAGTTCTCATCTTCCAGTTCTTAGGGTTTTCGGAATTCCTGAGAAAAAAAACTCAATGTCGCATGGCATGATGACTGACCCGAAACCCACCCCACCCAACTGAAACCAATAGGCCCTGAAGAGAAAACGATGAGACATGGCAATTCCCTGCAAGAGGCCTCAAATTTTACATTGACTTCTTCTTTCTTATCAACCACAGACCCGGTATCAATCAGTATTCACCATCTGCTGAGTTTCAGTGTTCAATCTACAGGAATTGAGCGAGTAAAGAAACAAAAGCTAATGTCCAGAGAATTGTACATGTCTGAGCCAAAAAGAAGACCTAATTCAATTCTTGGGTACATAAAGTCCCCGTTTTTACATTTGCTGCTTCACCTACATTAACCCAAAATCCCAAAAGAGAAGGAGGAGGAGGAGGAGGAGGGCAAACTAGTAGAGTATCATGGGCAAGAAAGAAGAGAAGCAAACTCAAGCTAAGGAAGAACAACTTCTGGAACTAACCAAGGACTAAGGTAAAATCCAAATTAAACATCTTCGATTTCACACCTTTAGGATTAGGTTCCACGTCTGATCTGACTGTAAGCTCTGAAACTAGTCACCGCTAATCAAATTTCGGATCATCAAACCATTACCGAAAAAGATTAATTACATAGGAATTGTAGGAAGAAGAAGAAGAATTACCCATTTGAAAAGACGTCGCTATATACCCATTAAAGACCCCTCCCCCAAGACAAAAAGGAAGAAAATCGAAAGAAACCTCCATTAACGCCACGAAGAGACGGTAAGCAAAGGCACCTTGTTCCAAGCTAGAGAGAGAAACCCAGGTGGAGAATCCACCAGCGAGTACAGCGAGTTCTTGTAGTTCCACAGCAGTATATTTGCCTGACTCCGCGCGTAGTAGCTGAGCGGCACCGCCTCGAAGCCAGCGCCCTCCATCAGAACCCTCCATTGCTCCTTGTCCTCCGTCCGCTCCCTCTCCGTCTGCGGCCCCTCCGGCCCGACCGACCTTGTGATCCTCCGCCCCAGCAATAGCCTCTCGACCTCCTGCCTCTCCGGGGACTCGCGGCTCATCGGCTCGAGCGACTCGAACACCGCAGCGTAGTAGCCCAGCGCGTTCTTGAACCGGGCCGGGTACGCGGCCCGGTTCAGCGACGCCTCGTACTCGCCCAGCGTGACGATCTTTGGGCCCAGCGACTTCGCCAGCCGGAGCGCGCCCTCGACCGCCGCGGAGGTCTCGCCCAGGAGATTGTACAATTGGAGCATGAAATTGACGGCCATGGCCTCGTCTGGGTCGACCCGGAAGCTGGAGGCGTCCAGCGAATCGGTTGGAGCTAGAATCGGGTCGAACTCGAAGTTGAGCTCGAGGAGCTTCGCGAACTCGCGGAGGCGATTGCCCGTGGCAAGGAGCGAGAACGCCGGGTTTTCGCCAAGGGCCCGTGCGGGGATGCCCGAGATCCGGATTCGGTCGGGCTTTCCGGTGGAGCGGGTGGCGAGGGCTTGCAAGAGAGCCGCCCACTGGACTCCCTGGACTATCCCGAAGTCGACGATGTGGATCTTGCTGGCCTTCTCGGTGGCTTCAAGGATTGCTTGGTTCGCGGTCAAGTGGGCGAACTTCGAGTACGGGCACGCGTCGTTGAGGGCCTTGTACGAGAGTGTGAACTCTTCCGACGACGTTGATGACGTGATTGGGCTTCCTTCGAGCGAGAGCCGACTGTGGAGGGCCTCGGAGAAGTAGAACGCCACTCTCTCCGCCGGATCTCCACGCTCGGACGCCGATTCCCTTAGTCGAGCCAGCGTTTTGGCGGCCAGCTCCGGGTCGGACTCGCTGACCCGGGCGCAGTCGAGAAGGGCCTTCAGGAGCGGCTGCGATGGCTCGGTCTCCACCGGGGTGGAACCAGAAGACACCCCGACCGCGGCCGTGGCCGTGGCCACGTCGCCCTTGTGCTGTCTTGGAGGCGACACCGAGACCCTCGCCGGCTTGGAGTCCTCTGCAGCCGCCGGCGGAGGAGGCGGCGGCGCAGCCCAAGTGGGGCTAACGACCCGGTTGAGGTCTGAGTTCCCGAGCCGGCTTGGGCAGGCAACGAAGGGATCAGCCGAATAGAGCCCGAAATCAGCCGCGGCATTCTGCCACGTGTCGCAGGCGGAGGGCAGGTTGGAGCTAACCGGGGTGGAATCCCCGCTCCCCATCAAGCTCTCCATCCACTCGTCGGAGTCGAACTCGCCGCCACCGAAGCCGCCGAAGCGGAACTCGCCGCCGCCGGATGGGTGGTGGTGGTCGAGGCTCGGGAAGGGGAAGGCGGGATCGGAGGCCGAGGCCGAGGCGACCTGGAAGGGGTCGGGGAAGGCGGGGGTGAAATTGGGGGAGTTGGCGTTGGAGGGGGCGGGGGCGGGGGCGGAGGCGGAGGTGGTGGCGGTCCATGGGCTGAGAGAGAAGGAGTTGATGCCCAAGAGGAGGTGTTGGTGGGGGTGGTTCTGTTGCTGCTGCTGCTGCTGTTCTTGCTGCTGCTTCTGCTTGATGACTTGCTGAGCGATGGCCATGAGGTTCCCGCTGTCGGCGCACATGTATGCCATTCTCTTCTTCGCCGGCCGAGCGTTGGCGGAGGTGCACTCACATCACAGTGGAAGAAGAAGAGGAAGACGAAGGCGGCGGCGACGACGCCGTCTTCTGTTCGCAGAGAGAGAGAGAGAGAGAGAGAGAGAGAGAGAGAGAGAGTGAGTGATGTGCAAACGGTCAGAAGCAAGATTTTAGCTTTAAGGAGAGAGAGAGAGAGAGAGAGAGGAAGTGGGGATGAGCTCTGATTTTACTGCAGCTAGAGAGAGTGAGTGTAGGTTTGGTGAGCGAGTGAATGAAATGAACGGAAGCCCGGTGAGAGGAAAGGGAAGAGGGGCGGCGGGCGAGCGCGAGAGAGAGAGAGAGAGAGAGAGTCCATCCAAAGTTCCCGAACGGACCTTGGGCCCCACTTGCTGCTCCTCCTTTCTTTGACAGACGGCGTTTTTTAAAATGCAGGGTTTTCGGGAAAAAAAAAACTGACTAGATAAATAATTTTTATGTTGTTCAACGCTGGTCCGTAGCTGGTCGATTTATGACGATCTTGTCCACTATAACGGGAAGTTGCGTTAGTTTCGGAAAAAAAAAAAAAAAAAAGGAAAGGAAAGGGCGAAATGAGTCAACGTAACATATTTGAGTCAACGTAACATATTTTCCTAATCAACGATAAAAAAAAACATATTTTCCTAATCCCGACCAAAAAAAAAACATATTTTCCTAATCAACGATAAAAAAAATTATCAAAATTTATATCCAGTAAAAAAAATATTAAAAAAATCAAAAATTATGTTTAAAAATATGACTAATATCGAGCTTGGACATTCATGTGAATATATTTTTATATAAAAATTGCAAATCATTTTTTTAATATTATGACCTCAGTGCCCAATAATATCGAGGTCGAGCACAAGCCCTCAGCGCTTGTGTCCATTGAGGCCAAGCGCAAACCTTGGCGCCCATGCGTGGCTCCCCAACTTCACGACCCAGGTCCCTTGTGCCTACGCCATGGTCCATTGATGTTGGGCCCCAGACCCCGACGCCAGGGCCTATTTCCACCAAGGCTATGCCCTCCATGCCACCACCTGAGCTCGGGCCCATCATGATCGTTCTCGGGGCTCGTGCACGGACTCATGTCAGTCGAAGTCGGCCACTTGTCCTGCCTCGATGGACACAAGCCTAGGCATCGGAGACTAGGCTCTACCTCAATGATCCAAGGCACAAATACCCGAACATTGGAACTGGGGCCTTGGACTCGGTCTTAGTGGATTTGCCCCGGCGCTAGGGTTGTGGGTCGACATCGACAGACCTAGGCATGGACATCAGGGACTAGGGCTCAAAAGTTGGGGACCTGGTCATGAGCACAAAGGTCCGGGGCCCAACCTTGTGGGACCAGGGCCTAGCCTCTACCTCGATGGACTTGTGCATGGGCACTAACGTCCCGAGCCCGACCTCGAGGGACCCGGGTTCAAGCGTCGTCGGAGCTTAGCCTCATTGACCTAGGCCCGAGTGCCGAGGCCTGGGGTCTGGAACCCGACCTCGATGGACTCCAGGCTCAAGCACCTTGGGCCCTATCATTTTCTGAAAAATAACTTTTCAAAAAATATATTTCAAAAATGTTGCATTTTTCGCGAAATAAATGGAATCCAATTCAAGAGCATTTCAAAAATCGCCCATACAAGGAGATAAATTGTGGTCTTTTCAAATGCATAATTTTACTTAGCAGTAAGTGAATAATATTTGGTAAAAGTTAAGTTGCACCGATACGCGACACGACATGCCAACACTTCATGTCTCAAAAGTAGAGAATTTCGACACGTTGTATATTGAATGTATATTTTTATATATGCATGATATATTATTTTTATGATTATTTCAATCAACTAAATTTGATTCAAATTCACAAATAAATAAATAATTTAAAAAATCCTAGAATTGGTCCTACATCGATGACGAGGGATAGAGACAAAAGCAAAATGAATTAAGAAGATACTAACTACAACATAATATCTCAAGATTCACAAGTCCCACGTTAGTGGTGAGGGAAAAGAAAGAGGAAGTCTCTTTAAGAAGCCAAGGATGAGACTTGGAGACTTACAAGCTGAAGGAAGAAGTCCCACATTGGCTACTTAGTGAGGATAACAAGTAAGATGCCTCTTTAAAATGTTAGGGATGAGATGTAGAGGTTTACTTCTTTTAGCTTTTTGGCTAAGATGAAATGTAGTTAATTTTTTTAGTGAAAAAACTCTTTAACATGCTTAATACACATGTCGCTTGCATGTCGAGCGCGTTGACCACGTGGATTGGTGTCCGACCATCCCCTTAGCGTGTCGTGGTTTCTTAGGGTAAAAGAGACATTTCTAGAAAATATTTATTTAGTGGCAAATGCTCTGTTTGTTTCACGAAAAATATTTTCCTCATTTTTCGGCGTTTAGATCGCTTGAGAAAATAAGTCAACAAAAATGATTTTTCTACCAAAGAATAAATTCAGAAAAATGATTTCCTCTTTAAGAATCAGAAATCATTGTCTAAAATATGACTAGATATTGGCGCTCGGACCAAAAACTCTGCTTTTAGGCCTAGGAACCCAACACTCAGTCTTAGGTCCTTGGTAGCAGGGTGGGGACCCCGGCACCCCGAGGATGGGCTCGAGATGGTGGTCTCACGCTTGGGATCGAGGTTAGGCCTGGGTCCTCAACACCCATGCTCGGGTTCATCAAGATTTGGCATGTACCTAGAACCCAAGCCGTTGTCGCTGAGTCCATTGAGGCCGTACCTCGGGTGCCCGGGGCTTAGGCCCAACAGGGCTGAGCCATAAACCTCGATACTCGCACCTAGGTCTATCAAGGTTGGGCTTGATGCTAATGACACGGTCCGGGAGAAAGAGGATCGTCTAGGAGGGTTTTGACACGAAGATCATGGTACGTTCGAGGAAGAAGTCCCTGGCGAGTTCTCAAGGAATCTAGAGTCTTCCAAGGGCGGGCGATATGGGAAATTCTCGTGTCTATATTTATTGTGGGTAGTTAGAGAGTTGGTAGATACAATCTCCACCGTTAGATCGAGGAGGGATCTACGGTTTGTAATCCACGAGTCTTTGTATATAAGGGGACCTCCACCCCTCATTGTATCATCGCATTCTCACGAGTTATAGAAATCCAGAGCTTCTCTCTCTAGTTTCTATCTCTAGAGTGTGGTGAGTTTGAGTGGGAAAGGCTGACTTAGGGAGCGGAGTTCCTAAGTGTCGCGCGAGTCTGATCGAGGATCGAGTCTTGAATCGATCGGCCCGTGACAGGTGGTATCCGAGCAGAGTTCTAGCCAGCATAACCAAATGTTTATCCAACAAGACGTGATGGATTCCACTGTTGCTCGTGTCCAAGGCGAGGAGGTCGTGGACGAGACCAGGGGGAAGAATGCCGACGTCGTGGAGAAGTCGAAGAAAGGCCATCCCAGTTCCAAGGAGTTGATGGGGAACTTGGAGTCCCGCATCGCACGGATGGAGGTTGCGCTTGCGGAAGTCCAAGGCACGGTTGGGGACATAGTCAATGACTCTGACGAAGACGAGCCAGACAAGGTGGTGCTCTCGGCTAAAGTCCAGGAGCTAAAGTCCGGCATGGGAGAGCTTCGTGGAGAGATGATGGGAACCCTGACGTGCACTTCTGACGAACTGCGACAGCAAGTAAACGACTTGAGGACCTTGGTGGAAGCTATGCGTGGTGAACTAGATGCGGTCAAAGTGAGACTTGATCGTGCTGAAGCGGCTGCACCCGTGAATTGATCACGATGCAACCAGCTCCTCGAGTTGAAACCCCGAAGCCTAAGGAGTTCAAAGGCACCAAGGTGGCTAAGGATGTTGATAACTTCCTGTGGTACTCGAACCAGTACTTCAGGGCTATGGCGATCACTGATGAAGCATTGAAGGTAAGTACCGCTGCTATGTACCTTACTGAGAATGCAATGGTCTGGTGGAGTCATAGATACGATGAACGGGTCGGTGACCCCATTACTACTTGGGAAGTGTTCGAGGCTGAATTTCGGCGCCAGTTCTGCCCAGCCTATGCGGAAGAGGAAGCAAGAGATGAACTTCGTCGACTCGAACAGAAAAGAGGTGTCCGAGACTATGTGAGACGATTCTCGGAACTGCTGCTCCAAATCCCGTCGATGAATGACCGAGAAGCCTACCATCAATTTGTTGGTGGTTTGAAACCATGGGTGAAGAATGAGATCAGTCGGTCTCATACGGAGGATCTAGCATCGGCCATGGCTGTAGCTGAAACCATGGTGGAATTCATGTCAATGGCGACGTCTACAAACAAACCAGACGTTCGTCCAAAGGACAATGGCATAGGTGGGGGAGATCGAGGCAAACCTCACTATGCCAGTTCATTAAGCAAGGCGTCTTCAGCTCCTCCTAAGGCGAAGGGCGAGTCGAAGACTGAATCAAGCGGAAAGGATCGCGGAAAGAAGCGATTCCATATCAAGTGCTTCATCTGCGACGGCCCACATTTTGCTCGCGACTGTTCATCAAAGGGGCAAATTGCTGCTGCTGTCAAGGAATTGGAAGAAACCAAGAAGCGGGAAGAAAAAAAGGAGGCACGGCTTGGAGCATTGCGTATCCTCAATTCGATCAAGTCGAAGAAGACTGATAAGTCCAAAGGCTTGATGTTCACCGATGTGAAGATCGGTGACAAGGTGATTAAAGCACTTGTGGATACTGAAGCGTCCCACCTCTTTATGTCCGAAGAAACCACGAAGAAACTCAATCTCCGAGTCGAGAAGGGAGGTGGCTTTCTGAAGACGGTGAATTACAAAGAAGTCCCCATGGCTGGCATAGCGAAGGAAGTGGAGATCCATATCGGGCCATGGGCAAGCAAGGAAGACATCGAGGTAATCCCTATGGATGACTATGATATGGTAATTGGTTTGCAATTCCTGGATAGAATCAATGCCTTGGTCATTCCATTTGCGGATTGTATGTGTATTCTGAATAATCGTAATCAATGTGTGGTTGCCATTACGCGTGGGTCGAGGAACAAGGTGCTCTCGGCCATGCAACTATCAAAAGGGTTTAGAAAGGGAGAAGAGACTTTCCTGGCCGTCCTGAAGGCGGAAGACCCCCGAGTCGATGGAGGAGATGTCCCGATGGAGGTGGCTCATGTCCTCAAGTCATTCAAGGATGTGATGCCTCCCGAGCTGCCGAAGGTGTTGCCACCTCGAAGAGTGGTGGACCACAAGATCGAGCTTGTGCCTGATGCACGACCACCCGCCATGGCTCCGTATCGCATGGCGCCCCTAGAACTGGAAGAACTAAGGAAACAACTGAAGAATCTGCTCGATGCTGGTTACATCCGCCTATCCAAGGCTCCGTTTGGTGCCCTGGTGTTGTTCCAAAAGAAGCAAGATGGTTCGCTGCGAATGTGTATCGACTACCGGGCGCTGAACAAGCTGACCATGAAGAAAAAATAATCGATCCCTCTGACTGCGGATCTCTTCGACCAACTTGGTGGCACTCGCTGTTGACACCTAATTTTTTACCAGCCTTTTTTTGGTTATTTCTTTGAGAAAATTCATGAAAAATCCATAAAAAGTCAAAAAATTGCAAAATCAACTTTGGTGGCCTTGGCCAAGCCTAAGGAACAAATTTTGACAAAAAATAATTATTTTTTTTATTTTTCGTATTTTTTTATATTTTCAGAAATTAGGAAAATATTAGAAAAATCAAGAAAAATAGTCTTTGAGGTCACAAAAATATGGAAAAATAGCCAATATTTTTATTTTAAATCCCTTATATTTTTTACCTCACAAAAAGTCCAAAATCAAATTCAATTTTAGGTGTTTCTTTGTTACACATATGATTGAATTTGAGAAAAAAATATCAATTGAGTCTTTTAATTTGCAATTTTGGCATTTTTTAAGATCTTGACATTCAATCTAATTGTCCCCTATTTCAATTTAGCCCAATTATTCACGTAAATTGCCCAATTGCATGAATTGCATACTAAAATTGCATTTTAGTCCTTGAAATTGGGCATAATTGAAATTACTTTCAATTCAAGGGCTATCATTGCAAATTAAACATGCTGTCCAATGATTTTCACCATTTTGAATCGATTGGCATAGGCAATTTGGTCCAATTTGGTCATTTGAACCTTCAATTGCATAATACCAGATTTTCAATTAAATGAAAATTTAGGATTTTTATAGAAATTGATGTGAACTTTTGGGCAAAATCATATTTTTGGATAATATTCATGCCCTAAGTTCGATTATCATGTTCAATTGCAAAAATTCCAATCAATTTGGGACTAATTTTGAAAATAGAATCAGAACCGGTTTTGACCGGTCGGACCGGTCTGCTACAGTGTCATCTTCTCCATTGAGCCTTCGTGAAAATGAACAGTACGAAGACGAGTTTCAACAACAAAATTGACCGATCAATCGACTATAATTGGAGAAGAATTGTTGGGTGTTTGGTTCCTTAGACCATTCCCAGTCGATTGAGGCCGGAATGATGATCAATGGTCACCGGAGCGGGGAGTAATCGGCCGGTCAAAGCCCCGGTACCTACAAAAGTCAACAACGACAAAGCTCAGTTGAAATTCACCCAAATTCGTGCCAAATGCGATCACTGGAGGTCCCTAACAGAATGGCCATTTGATGCCCGTCGATTGCCGGTCGTCGGTGACCATTTCGCACGTGTTCTCACGTGCGAAGGTCACCGGCCTACCCCCCCCCCCCCGTTCGGCGCCAAAAATTTCAAAGAACGATATAAGCCGAGGAACCTTCACAAAGCAGGAGGACGGTTGATTCAGTTTCAGAAGGGAAAACTGAATCGAGAGAGAGAGAGAGAGAGAGAGAGAGAGAGAGAGAGAGAGAGAGAGAGAAAACACGAGAGAGAGCTCGTTCTCCGATCCCCGTCGTCGAGAACTTGAGCTAGATTGGAAGGCACTGGTTGGGCCATCTCCGGCCAAACCGAGGCCAAAGAAGACCGTCGGGAGTTCGACCAATGTGCCAGGAAGCGATCGCTGCCGACCGCGCAACCTGAAACCGCGAAAATAGGTGAGTCACAGTCTCGAGTTATTCGTTGAGCATCAATGGCGACTCACATATTTTTTTATCATTGTTGCAATTAGTGTGTGCGTTTCATTCCTTGAACATCACTGACCATTACCGCATCTTGATTTTGCATTGACTTCGCCTGAACAACTCGAATCGAGTCTTCCAATCTAGCCTCCATAGCCGACTACTGTTCATCCCTACCTAGCCCAAGCTAGGCCGAGCGAGCTCAATCGGAGCTCGAGGTAAGTCTCCTGAATATTGATTGATGCTATCCTGTGATGGAATTGTAATGATTTTGTGTAAATCGAGCGATTGAACTCTCATGGCTGTACTCGGCACTTCGCATGGCAATCGCGATTTTGTGAATGAAATGCTTCGATTCTTAGATATGTTAAACTAGGAGTTCTTGCGAATCGATTGGCGTTAGTTTCGCGTGATTTCGTCGAGGTTTCACCGTTGGATCATCACCAGAGAAGCACAGCCGTCCATTCCGCTGGAGTCGCGAGGTTGAAGACGAAGCTGACGTGGCGCAGTCAACCGGTCAAAGTCCTAGGTGTCAGTTCGCCATTGGTCCACGTGGTTGTCCAGTCAGCAAGCCGTTAGGAGATCTGTTATTCGAATAGGTAGATCCGACGGCTGAGGTTAATCGAGTCAAATAAACGATGGCCGTTCGATTAGAAATTAGGATAATTCGAAAATAGTTTTAATCGGAAAATCAATCAGAACAGAAACGGTGCCGTTTAGATAAAGGGTTAGGCGACGTCGTTTTGGGTTAATGAGAATAGATGGTCCAGATCAAGTCACATGTTCTAATCGTGGCCGTAGATTTAAGTAGTCAGATCAGACGGTCCCAATCGAGTCTTCATTCAATCCGAGCCGTAGGATTTAGTATTCAGATCTGACGGGCGTGGATTAGCCACGCGGTTCAATAGGAACCGTCAGATCAGAGTCGAATAACCGAAAATAAAAAAAAGCGTGATACGGCATCGTTTTGTGGCGTCCGGGTCGCGGGTCCGGGCTGGACTGGGTTCCGACCCGAGTGGGTCGGGTTGACCCGGTCCGAAATATTTTTTTTAAAAATAAAAAATCAGAAAATCTTTTTAAAAAATAAAAAAAAATCAGAAAATCTTAGAAAATCCTAAAAAATCCTAGAAAATCCCAGAAAATTTCAAAAAAAATGTAGGAAAATTGTGGGAAATTCCTAGACACTCCAGAAATCCTAAAAAAAAAATGAGGATTGACCACAGACAACTGGTCGGTCCTATTTTTAGGATTTCTTATCCATTCTTTCGATAATTGACGACAATGCCTTTTAGGGGTAATTCGTCATCGCTTTGTATTTCGAGATAGATCAAAAATGCCTAGATTAGGATAGGGCTAGTTAGGTGGCGAATCCTTCTGCTTGGATTTTCGAATCTCATCATTTTTCCTGAAATGACGATTGTACCCCTCAAAGGGTAAATCGTCTCTCCCATTCCAGTCGAGCCTTGAAAATTGCTCAAAGTTAGGGTTTGGGTCAGGTGGACGACTAACCCTAATATTTGAGATTTTCAGTTTTCATCTTCTTCCAAAATGACGATTTTACCCCTCTAAAGATAAAGTCCCTTTTAAATTCCAGAAAGATTCTGGAAATTCCCAAAAAAATAGGAAATGGAAGGATTTGATCGCCAATTCCATTTCCACCATCTTTTGTCTGCAAAATTTCATCTAAAAATGACGATTTTGTCCTTCCGAAGCAAATTGTCCCTGAATTGTTCAAAATTACGATTTTGCCCCTCATGGGCAAATCATGTCAAAATCATTCCTAAGCCTTGATTGAGACTTCTCTAGGCTAATAGGGCATCATTAGGGATGCCATGCTGATTTCATGTGATTTATCCGCGTGCTATGGATCCTTGACTTGCGCTTTCATTTTGATGATTGTGAGTGATATGGTAGTCATTCTCATCTG
Source organism: Rhodomyrtus psidioides (assembly GCA_021437785.1). Taxonomy (NCBI): domain Eukaryota; kingdom Viridiplantae; phylum Streptophyta; class Magnoliopsida; order Myrtales; family Myrtaceae; genus Rhodomyrtus; species Rhodomyrtus psidioides. The sequence goes on along the minus strand of JAILYB010000040.1, from coordinate 2,006,803 downwards.
CATGAACTCCTGGACTTAGGATCTATACCCCACTCGTCTGTATGAAATCCTAGAATCAGATAAACCATTCAGCTTAGGTACCGAAAGGGCGTCAACTCTAGCAGTTGGCGTAACAAAGTCCCCGATCCCACTTCTCTGGTTTCCGCAAAATCGAATAAACCGCTCCCAACTATTCGTAGGGTTTCAGATAGTACCCTCCACAAAACGATTGGTGGCAACTCCTTGGCATGTACACGTATCACATGTCACTAGACCACACTGAAGGTGGACTACGCATATTCAGCCGTTGTGATTTTGGTAATGGACCTTGGGAGAGGCCCGCGTCCGATCAGGCTTACGTCGGGCGGCCCATTAGCCCCCTCGCTCCCGCGTCGAGAGGGTCGCGACACTCGCTGGTTCACCAAGCTGGATCTTCGATCGGGTTATTATCAAGTAAGGATAGCGGAAGGAGACGAGCCAAAGACAGCCTGTGTCACGAGATACGGCTCATATGAGTTCTTGGTCATGCCTTTTGGCCTGACAAACGCCCCAGCAACATTCTGTACGCTGATGAATAATGTACTTCACCCATTCCTTGATCAATTTGTTGTGGTGTACCTGGACGACATTGTCATATACAGCAGGACGGTGGAGGAGCACATCGAGCATATTAAGAAGATCTTCCAGGTGTTGCGTGAAAATGAACTTTACGTCAAGCGCGAGAAGTGTGCTTTTGCTCAGCCGATAGTGCCTTTCCTTGGGCACATCGTGGGGGAAGGTCGAGTGCAGATGGATTCGGCCAAGATTGAAGCGATCGTGGATTGGGAGCCGCCAAAGAAAGTTCTCGAGTTGCGTTCCTTCCTTGGCTTGACTAACTATTACAAGCGGTTCGTGAAGGGTTACTCGAGCATTACCGCTCCGCTCACCGATATGCTGAAGAAAGACAAACCATGGGAGTGGACGGATCGATGCCAAAGAGCGTTCGAGCAACTGAAGAAGGCCATGACGGAAGAGCCTGTGTTGGCGTTGCCCGATCACTCGAAGTCATACGAGGTAGAGACTGATGCCTCCGATTTTGCGATTGGTGGTGTCTTGATGCAGGCTGGTCATCTCGTGGCTTACGAGTCGCAGAAGTTCAACGAGTCCGAGCGAAGATATACTGTCCAGGAGAAGGAGATGACGGCCGTAGTACATTGCATACGTACTTGGCATCATTATTTGCTGGGAACACGATTTGTGGTGCGAACGGACAATGTGGCCACGAGCTATTTCCAGACCCAGAAGAAGTTGAGCCCGAAGCAAGCCCGGTGGCAAGACTTCTTAGCAGAGTTCGACTACGTGCTGGAGTACAAGCCAGAGAAGTCCAATTCCGTGGTGGATGCGCTAAGTCGAAGGGCAGAGTTGGCCGCCATGAGTCGACCAGAATGCCCATTGGTCGACAGGATTAAAGAGGGATTGATGCATGATCCCACGGAGAAGGCTCTTCTTGGTTACGCGAAGGAGGGCAAGACCCGAAGATTCTGGTGCGAAGATGGCCTGTTGTACACAAAAGGGCATCGACTCTATGTCCCGCTCCATGGGAAGCTAAGAAAAGAAGTTGTGCGAGAGTGCCATGACTCAAAATGGGCCGGCCATCCAGGTATGCATCACACCCTTGCTTTAGTCGAGGAGCATTACTTTTGGCCACACATGCGCGACGATATGGAGGCGTATGTTCGGACGTGTCTGGTGTGCCAACAAGACAAGTTGGAGCAGAAGTCACCAGCTGGTCTTCTGGAGCCACTGCCGGTTTCGGAGCGTCCATGGGAGAGCGTCTCCATGGACTTTATCGTGGGATTGCCAAAGTCTGAAGGCTGTCGGACGTTGATGGTCGTGGTGGACAGGTTTTCTAAGTATGCGACGTTCGTGCCTGCGACGGATGACTGCCCAGCCGAGGAAGCGGCCAAGCTGTTCATGAGGCACATCGTCAAGCTTTGGGGAGTTCCAGCACCATTGTGAGCGATCGAGACCCTTGGTTCACGAGGGGGTTTTGGACCGAGCTGTTCAAGCTACTAGGGACGGACTTGAATTTCTCTACGAGTCTACATCCGCAGATCGACGGCCAAACGGAGCGGGTGAACAACTTGCTGGAGGGATACTTGCGACACTACGTAAGTGCGACTCAAAAGGATTTGGTAAAGTTGATAGATGTAGCCTAGTTCTCCTACAACCTATAGCGTAGTGAATTGACCGGGAAGAGTCCGTTCGAGCTGGTCATGGGGCAACAACCGCTCACACCGAGCGCGATTGCCACGAGTCATAAGGGAAGCAGCCCCGCCACACACAAATGTACCATGGAGTGGCACGAGCAAGCTGATCTCGCTCATACGTGTTTACACAAGGCACCGAAGAAGAAGTATTTGATCCGATGGAAGGGTCTACCCGAGAGTGAAGCAACATGGGAACTTGCCGAGTCATTGTGGCAGTTCCAAAAGCAGGTCGAGGCGTACCTAGCAGAGAGTACGAAGAGGGCGTCGCCAGATTAGGTGGGGGAGAATGACACGGTCCGGGAGAAAGAGGATCGTCCAGGAGGGTTTTGATACAAAGATCATGGCACGTTTGAGGAAGAAGTCCCTGGCGAGTTCTCAAGGAATCTAGAGTCTTCCAAGAGCGGGCGATATGGGAAATTCTTGTGTCTGTATTTATTGTGGGTAGTTAGGGAGTTGGTAGATACAATCTCCACCGTTAGATCGAGGAGGGATTTACGGTTTGTAATCCACGAGTCTTTGTATATAAGGGGACCTCCATCCCTTCATTGTATCATCTCATTCTCACGAGTTATAGAAATCCAGAGCTTCTCTCTCTAGAGTGTGGTGAGTTTGAGTGGGAAAGGCTGACTTAGGGAGCGGAGTTCCTAAGTGCCACGCGAGTCTGATGGAGGATCGAGTTTTGAATCGATCGGCCCGTGACAAACGTCATTGTCCAAGTCCTTAGCACTAGTGCCCGAGTCCATCAAGGCTGGCCCAGGTCACCGCCACCTACGCTCAGGTCTCAAGGCCGAGCTTGGGACCCCGATGTTGTGCCCGTGCCCAAGTTGCTAGGCCCCGAGTCCATTGAGGCCAAGTTTAGGACTTGGGCTGTGGCATCCCCGTTCGCTAGACTCCTAATAGTCATAGAGGACCAAAATGGGTTTTGAAGCTGACTTTTAATGCAAGGACTCGAGATCTTAGAATGTGAGTTGAGGCAAGGAGGTCAAGATGACATAATGAAAGAGAGAATTAAGGAAATTCACCAAGAGTCTTAGTAGCTAATGCTAAGCGAAATTCCTTAGGTATGGAGGGAAATTGGCAGTAGACTTTGGAGTATATCATGGGAGAAGATTTTGATTTGCTTAATTAATTAGCTATTGAACAAATGACTGAGATATTGAAAAATTAGCTGAGGAATTCCATATTAAAAGATTATTGTATGTTAGATTGAACTTGGGGATCAAGGGAGTAATTGATCGACCGGCCAAATAAAGGACTTGGAGAATTAATATATGCATGACCATATATCCGAATGTCCCTAAGCTTGGTGAGCAAGAAATAATCGGCCATTAAGAGGAAAGCCAAGTGACGAAACCACTCTTCATGCACGAGTTGTTATTGGTCGAAATTGCCTAGGAAAACTAACAAAGGAATGTGCTTCAATCATTGGCCCTAATCCCATCACAATCTTGCAAAGATGACCGGCCATTAGAAAACTATACAAGTGGCGCCTTTGTCTCCTTATGCATGAAAGGGCATTGGCTGATCATACCTAGGGAAGATGCAAGGAATATCATTGGCTTATGGTCCCATCAAGATTATATTGGAATGACTTATCACCATTGGAGGCATAGACACTTGGCTAAAATTTGAGGAAGAAACCCTTACATTAGGGGATATGATGCAAGTGTCAAAAGCAAAGCTTTGTAAGACATGCTAGTGGAGCTGTTCATCTTCATTTCCCCTCACTATCTTCGAGAGAGAGAGAGAGAGAGAGAGAGAGAGAGAGAGAGAGAGAGAGAGAGAGAGAGAGAGAGAGAGAGCAAGGAGGTGATCGTGGGAACTCGAGCTAGTTCAAGCTGCAAATAGGCAAGAAATTCCTTCAATCTTGCCATAGGATAGATGTATTTTGTATGATTGATATCCTAGGAAGTTCGAACTAGAATTTTGGCCATGCAGTTCGGTTCTGTGAGCTAAAAGAGGACAGTGCCGTTCTTTTCTGTTCCTTCGTGCAAATGGAGTTGGTTTCGAACCACATTGCAAGTTCTTGAGTTAGTTATTGAAGAATTGGTTTAGGATGTCATGAATGTGGCAATGGCTGGTTGGTTAAAAGAAATTCGGACCTGATTTGTAAGTTGGAAATCGGGTTGCATTCGATTTAGAATAGATTCGCTTTTTTTTTCTGATTGAAGTGTAGACTGAAGTTAAAACGAGCTACATTGCATGATTTGGGGTGTAAATCTTGATGAGTAGGACTGGAATATCATGGATGTATTGATACCTAGCTGGATTGAAGTGGTTTGGAGTAAATAGTATGTTTAGAACCAAAACTGGGTTCGGTTTACAATGCAAGCCTGTTGTGATTTCCGAAGCTGTTCTTGTTGTGAAGATCGAACTACATTGGGTTAAATAGTCTTAATTATTATGTAGCTTTGTCCCTATGTCGTAGGAGTGTAAGTGAGTGATTAAATTGAGAAGGATTAGGCCTGTTTTTAGGGTGAACACCGGTTATGTTATGATCAAGGACAAATCAGAATTTTGGACATGGAATTTGGTGGAAAGAAATGGCTAGTCTGAGTTGTCTCGTGGGTGATGGAAATGATAGAATTGTGGAATGCTTTCTTATTGATCTGGAGGTTAATCCTTAGTGTCTTTATTCGATGGATAGGTGAATTGGCAGGTGAAAGTCTTGGTGAACCGACAGTTCATGGAGAAGGAATTAGTAAGGAAAAATTAGTCGAGGAGTTTCGGTTAGGTAGTTTGTGGTTAAACCGGTTGAGTTTATATCTAAAGAACTAATGTGATCACTTTAGATATGTTAAGGAATGATTATGTGAACACATGTCTCTTGATGTGAATTGTGAATTATATCCATGACCGAAAATGTTTCAATTGTACGAGAACAAGAGGTTGTTCTTTCATGGCTTGATTCTTGCAAGCTTTGAGATTTTGTGTTAACGTTGTAACATGACATAGCATGCCAGAGGCGAGATTGTGATCTATGTGGTTCTCGGCCAGCATGCATTGATACATGGTACGTGATGGATATTTGATGAGATATGTGGAGTACTTTCTCTTCAGTGCACCGAATCGAGTTGACGCCATTGGGCTATGTGTGGGGATTTGTGCGGCTTGACGATCCTGAGCTGTGTGCAGGGTAGAGTCGTACCAAGCGTTGTGGACGCCCTGGAGTAGGGGTTGCAAGTCAATTGACTTACGATGGTGAGACGAATGAAGAGCATGTCATGTTCATGTTCATTTGACATTTCCGCATTATATGATTCTCGTTTGACACTGAAATGATAATTCACTTTATTTTAATGTATTAGCCTTCATAGTTTAGTTTAGAGAGTCTTAGGACCCCTATGATGAGATTGAATATTTTTCTTGTTAGCCGTCGCGCTAACCCACATTTGTGGATACATTTTCAAATTAGCATCCATGGCTACTGCTCCTAGACATTTTAGTATTCTTTTTTATTCTGAGTCCTATTATCGTGATATGGTTCGTCTTGATGTACCCCAACTGAGACTTGTTATGCATGTATATACTATATGGGTCGATGAGGGAGCTCCTCATGGTCTAGTTATCTATCGTTGGTATGCTATATATGTTCGAGTAGGTAGAGACTAGTAGGTCCTTTTCTTGAGAGCACCTTTGATGCCCCTTCAGACCCTGTAGAGCCGGTGGTACCCGTTCCTCCTCTCTTACCTGCAGCTGTCATACCTATCCATCCTTCGGAGCCTGCCGAGCCGGAGGTATTCGTTCCGCCATCAAAGCCACTTGAGGATGAGGACACTAAGAACGAGGAGATGTTGTTTACCGACCCTTCTGAGGAGGACTGAGGACTGGAGTTGGCTTTTGGAGACTCTGTTGGTTTAGGCAACTTTTGTTGGGTGATGGAGCATATTTCTTTTTGCCATCCCAGTTACGCCTATGGACCGACGACCTTAGTTATATACTTGTATATATAAACTCCTTAAACGGTCGTTGCATTATGGTATATAAATAAAAAGCTTGGTTTTTAGTTTTGTGAATGTTTTACCATGCTTCCTTATGGTTTGTTATTGGAGTTAAAATTATAGTTTCTCTTTGGTGATTAAGGTCTATAGATTATTGCGTGACCTTAAGATTATACTTATTCATACTTAATTAGAGACCATGGACAGTAGTGTGGCGGCCTGGGATGCCACATGGGCAGCAATTGTGCGCGAGTCCATAAAGGCCAGGCTTGGGAGCCAAGTGTCTATGCTTGGCCCGGGATGCCGAAAACTCGAGCTCAAGTGCAAGTCCTTCGACCTTGCTGGACTCGAGTATGAACACCAGGGACTCAAACCCGATTGTAGGTGTCAAGACTTGACCTTGATAGACCCGATCCCCGATTCCAGGGTCCCAAGCGTTGGTTTGGCCTTTATGGGCATGGGTCCCCGCTTAGCCTTAATGGGCCAAGGCTCAAGTGCCGAGATCGACATAGGGTCTTGGGCCCAGTCTCAGTGGACTTGCCCAGCCACTAGGGTCCCAAGCTCGTCCTCAATGGGCCCAGTTAAAGGCGTTGAGAGGGCTCGACCTAGATAGATGCAAGCTTGGGCATCAAGACCAAGGTTTAGCCTCGATGGACACGAGCTCGGGTGTCTAGGATGGAGCACGATAGACTAGGGCATGGGTGCCAAGGTTCCAAACACAACCTTAATGAACCCGGGTCAAGGAGTAGGGGATTGGGTTGCAGGCGTTGGGCTCGCTACCTGGCTTCGATTACTTGGACATGGGTAGCGGTACCGGAGTCTCGGGCTTGCCTTTGATTGACCTAGGCCTGGGCCACATCCACGGTCCTTGCGTTGGGTCTAGGGCCCGCCCTCGATGGACCCAGGCCCGAGCATCAGGGACCTAGGCCCAACTTTTGTAGGCTTGGGTTGGGTCGCTAACGAGCCGGGCACGTGCACTAAGCTCTTGGGCTCGACTTTGGTGGACCAAGACTATTACTCTCGTGCTCGTGTCCGAGAGTTGAGGATTTGCTTGAGACCGCGGTGCCCATGCCAAGTATCTTAGCTTAGCAATGCGCAAGTATTAGCGTCTGAATTGTATATGTCTATTTAGAAAAGTCAATTCCTAACCAAATGAAAAAAAATATTACCCAGTTCATTTTCAAGTCACAACCAAACACTGAAAAAAATATTGTAGTTTTCCAAAAAAAAAAACGACTTCCCATAAACCTTTTTTTTAGAAATGTTGCCTTTTTCGCGAACAAACGAAGCCGGTCTAATGTTTGCAAAATAAAATGGCTTTTTCGTAAATAGGGACACGAAAATAATCGATGAATGCAAAGTTGTTTTTAAAGGTCAAATCCAGGAGCGTGCTTAGAATGGTTAAAACTAATTGTAATGGATAACCACACTAATTATGGTCGATTTTTTTTTCCAATTCTAAATGTTCTCTCCAAAATTGTAATTAATTCAATTTAAAGTCCTAAAGTCATGTACTGCTCAATTGTCTTGAGTTTGAACTTATTTGAAACGACTTACTTAAATTTGCGTACGGAATATTAAATTACGAAGTTAGGACATGGATGGGCGCCAAGAGAATTCGACCTGCGCACCCGAACATTGATCCCTAGCGGACTAGGCTAGAGTGAAATCAGGGAGGCTGCAAGGCCTATAGGTAGGCTTAAGCAATATTGCGCTGTCTTAAAAAAGGTTATCAAAACGATGAGTTACGCTGTCCAGGAGATTAGGGCCTGCATGGTAACCATTCTCATTCTGTAATTCTGGTTCTGGAACCAAAAAGAATGAGAATGGCGTTTGGTAACGCAAATAAAAGTGATTCTCATTCTGGACGAGAATCACTTTTAAAGCTAACAAAAAAAAGCAGAAAAAAATAACTTCTTGAAACTCATCCCACTTTTAACAAAGTCATTCTCTTCGCATAAAGAAAAACAAGTAGCTTCTTGAAACTCATCCCACTTTTAACAAAGTCATTCTCTTCGCATAAAGAAAAACACAACAGACTCCTCGCTCGTTCTCGCTTTGTCGCAACTCCTTCGCTCCTGCCGCGTCTCCACCAAGCGCCCACCACGAGCTTCGTCACCTGCGGGCTTCGCAACAGCACGAGGAGGCCGCTGTGGTGGTCAGACGTGTTGTCGACGGAAGAGAACCAATTTTTAGAAACATAAACTTTATGCAGTTATTAAATGCGTTTCTCATCCAGGAACAGAAATGTTAAGCAGTTATCAAACGCATTTTCATTCTCTAAAACTCATTCAGGAACAGAATCAGAAAAGCCATTTTAATCAGAATCAGAAATCAGAACCAGAATGGTTACCATGCGCAGCCCGAATGCCACGGGACGAGTGACTAGAGAAACGCTCTAATTGAACGATTCCTCCTGTTTTTCGAGAAACTTCGTGTTTTTCATGACATTTCTCTCAAAAAGTTATCAATAATCAGACGCACAAATCGACAATAATTGACATGTTTTGTTCGCAACCCGGTTCTTTGGGCTAACCAAACAGATGACTGAGTGTTTTCATTAGCCTCGTTGGTTTTCGCAATCTTATTTTTCTAGGGCTATTTTCTTGGATGCATGGGTAGGAATTCGTTGCCCCACGTTAGTCTTTCATCGTAAGAGACTTGTGTCATCCGATGCGATCTTATTTAACCCTACACGAGACGAAAGTAAGAGCTATGGCACATTGGCAACAATAAGATCCCATCACGATACGATATAATTTTTATAATTTTTTTTCAAGTACAAAAAAAGAAGAAGATGTAACACGAATTATACGTGCACATACTTGAAAATTGTTTTGATTATTGAATATGATGGATCTCACCTATAAATCAGATATGTCACACTTGATCTGACGATATAGATAAGGTAGTACGTCACACTTGACTATTGATATTTCTTCATACACGTACGTGAGGATGAAATCTAGGTTGAGTCCAAAAAATGCTCATGCTAAGCTCAAACTTGACTTGACTTGCATGCTCAAAGCTCAAAACTTGAGTCCTTGAACCCTTTTCTCGGTTGCATCCATTTAATAAATTATTGCAAGATTCACCTTTAGAGTAAAAAAAAGATCGAATAATGTGACTAAATCAAATAAGACCTTCAATAATTCAAAATTAAATACAAATTTAACTAGAAGCTGACTTGGAACCTACAAGCCCTCGAGTCCCATCATGAGGCTTATGAAAAGGGACCTTCGACGGGTGTAGCAATCTGACTTGATGGTTTAAATATAATTTAACTCATACACTCAGCGCCGCAATCGAGTTGAGCGGGACTAACCTAGTGCCAAACTTGAACTCGACTTAACTTGAATTCCTAAAGCTCGTAACTCCAGTCTTCCGACCCCTATCAAACTCGAGACTCGAGACTCCTCCAACCCCTGCAAAAAATTTGTCCAAGCTCGACTTGACTTGAATTCTCTATGTCATAAATCTGTTCAAGCTCGATTGGATTGCAATACTTTGATGAATGATTTCAAGGTTTCGCTCGAGTTTGAAGTCAAAAGATAAAATAAAGTGAGAATATTATATGGAACTCTTTCATATTTCAACAAAAAGATTTACACAGAAAAATTAATTAGGAGCTGACGTGGCGCCTCGACGCCCGTGGGCCCCAGGAGGCTTCCTGAAAAGGCCTTCGGCGGGCGTAGAAGTCTACGTGGACCAACTTTATCTCCCGCACTATGCGGGGACCTCGAACTCTGGGTGGGTCCCGCTCGCACCGGGAACGAAAACGAAACGTCAGATCGATGTCGCCGTCAATATGACGTCATATCACTGTTACGTGTACAGCAGTCAATCTGGGAAGTGGTAACGAGAAATCACCACCGTCCATTTTCGGCGGGCCCACGGATGCCTGCGAGGTGCTTGGCAACTGGGCGATCTTGGACACTGCACCAACCGGTAAAAGATGGATTTTACTTTCACTCGCAGATTTGACAGCGTCTTCTTTTTCTTTTTTTTTTTGCCGGACCAGAAGAGATTGATTTTCAATTTTGACCAAATCCAAATCCAGATTTTACGTTTGAATAAGTGAAATGGGTAAATCGATGCAATTCTTTTTTTATTTTCGATTTTCGTTCAACATTTTTTTGGGGGACAATAATAAGTAATCCAAATGAGTAGTCAAGGGTCAATACCTGCTGTAATTTCCACACTCTACAAAAAGCAGAGTAAAAGTTGGAGAGAGGAAAATTAGAGATATGACATATAAAAGAAAAAAGTCACCAAGATACATTTATTTACTTAGCTAAAGTTATGTTGATTTTCGTGTCTGTAGGATGTTAAATACAGCATTTCATCATGTTACGTTTTTATCTAACATTTTAAATTTTTAGAATTTCGGATGAAATATTTCCACGCCTAATATTAGACAAAAAAGACTAACCTAAGCATGAACGAGAGTGATATGATATTTAAATATTAAATTACTCTTCCAATAATTTAGCGCATATGCTTAAATTGTTGATGGCACCTTTGTGCCGCCTCAAGGACTACTTTTTTTTTATGTCACAAACCCTTGGTACCGCACCAATTCACAATGGAGTGAACCTGCTTAAAAAAGCTTCGATATGAAACGACCGTCTTTTGATGGAGCTCTTGTCTTTTCCAAGCCTATATGCATTTTCAGCTACGAGGAACGAATCCAAAATGTATTGGTCGTTAAGGGTGAATGATAACCATTTTGTTCCAAAAATATATTTCTGGCTAGAAATAATTTTTTCTCTCTAGAAATAATTTTTTCTCTCTAGAAATAATTTTTTCTCTTTCTATTTCTGGATGATTTTTTGAGCAAAAAAAATGCATTTGACAACAACATAAAATTTCTAATCCTATAATAGAAATTTGTTTCACAAAAGTTGAAAATTTCTACTTCTGAAAAATGTGGTGGCCGACTGGGGCGCAGGGGGAGGGGGGGGATGGACAGGGGGTGGCAACCAGCCAGCAGGGAAGGAGAGGGTGGCGATGACGGGGGGCAACGGCCGGCCGCTGTCGATAACAGCGGATATTTGAGAAAAAGTGAGACATAAAAAAAATTATTTTTGTTTCTCCGATTAGTAGATAATTGCTATTTCTCATTTCTCCTTCAAATCTATTTTTGAAACAATTTATTGTTTTTGAAATAGAAAGATAGAATTAAGTTACCAAACAAGTTTTTGTTCCAAACCTATTTCTGAATAGATTTGAAACAAAATTTTCATTTTTGGATGATTTTCATGCACACATCTTGCATTTTCAGAGCCACAAGGAACAAATCGGACATCGATCGGCCGCTAAAGGGTTGTATGATAACACTTCTCATTCTCCATTTCTCTATCAGAAGTTAATATGGCAGAGAAATTCGTTTGATAAAAACCTTGTCGAAGTAGAAATTCGTTTGATAAAAAAAAATTAACTTTTAGTAGGATTTTTAACTTATGGTGGGATTTTCAACTTCTAGTTGGGTTTTTGACCAATTTTGAGAAGTAAAATTTTTTTACTTTTCAGCTCCAAAATTACTTTTTCGACCACACCGGCCTCCGCCGACCACCATCCGCCCACCTTCGCCACGGCCACCGCCCGCCGCCGTCGCAAGGAAACGAAGATTTTTTTAATAATGTTTCAAAAGTAGAAATTTTTCAACCGTTATCAAATAAATTTCTCTGATCATAAGTTAATTTGGAGTAGAAGTAGAAAAATCAATTTATACTTTTAAAGAGAAGTAAATAAATCAATTTCTGATCAGAAATTAATTTTTAATTGAGAATTGTAACCACATGCGCGCCCTAAGAACACCGTCGTGGACCCTCGGCACCTGCTTGATTGACGGACGCTAAAATATGGTCCGTGTTGGTAAACTCGCTCATCTGCTTATGTTTGACCCGTTTGTCGTTTTCGCGGACGCGGTAAAGAAGGGGGAAAGGGTAGAGATGAGACGAGATGAGATGAGATGATTTGAAAGGCGAGAAAGCGAAGGTCCGATGACGTGCAGCGTTCACTGTGATCACGTTCTTTTTGGGCGGTTGTGGGCCCCGATCGGCCGGGACCAATCGGAGGGAAGGGAAGCGGGTGGAGTGGGGCCCGCGGGGGAGTGGTAATGGACCAATCAAGGCCCAACAAGGGGCCGAAGAAGGGAAAAAGCCGGGGGCGGTGCAGGATATCTTTGACGGGGGCTGCCAGCGAAAGCAAGCGACCACTACTACGGTGGCGCAACTTGGCGATGTAAGTTTTTGCTTAAGTTTTTGCCCAACTAAGCGGACAATACCTCAAAGAGTTAATCCAGGGACGACACGTATTGTATTGCGACTTAAGTTTTTGCTTTGTGTTCGATTTGCAATCGAGAGCTTGCTTAATTGGGGTTTTTAATACTAATTTGAGGATTTTCAAGAGAAATTATCGTGCAACATCGTGTTCTGGTAGAGCGAGTGGCGTCATTTGCCACACAGAAACACCGACAACATCAAAGGAAAGGTCTCAAAGGATGTACTTGCTCGTGAAACACTGCGACCGACTTGAGTTATACAACTGACGCGCGTTAATTTGCATAGGCTTCAATCCAAATCCGGACAGGTAGTAATTATAATTAGGAATGGTTCATAGTAATAATGTCTTGTTAAATGATTTTGCATCCTATAGAGGATAGATGTATAAATAAAGCTATCTATCATCAAAATGATGGAAAAAACTTAAAACCAAACGATGAAAGTTCTTTGTTTTTTTTTTTTTTTTTTCGTGTCGATAGAGTTTCTTTCTTTTTTGACAAAAAACTTTTTAATATTTGCGGATAAAACATGTTTGACATCGTACTTTCGATTGGTTCCAGATATGTGAATTTATCTTTTATTAGTCTGTCATATCTTTAACTCTCTGACTTTTATTCTGCCTCTTTGCAAAGCGCTGTAGTTGAACCTCGCACCTATGATACTAGAGTCCTCGCCTACCTTTACCAGCACGCCGCACGGTTATTGGCTGAAAAAATAAGATGAAGATACACTTTTAGTCCTTAAAATAAAATCAATCGCCCACTGCTTGGAGAAACAATGGCCAAAGCAGAGTGCGAGTCTTGGGCTGCAAATTAGGTGAGAAAAAAAAAAACCTTTCCAATGAAAGCAAATTGAAAAGGAGATATTCAAGCATTGCCTCGAATAGAAGTACCCAAAAAAAAAGGGGGGGGGGGGGGGGGGGGGGGGGAAGAAGAAGCATTGGCCTAAGACAGTAAAACATAAAAGTAAAAATTATGTGGACAAGTGTGAATGGATGGAAAGAGGTGATCTATAGTCGCTCCAAGGAAGATAAGATTTAAAGATTAGCAGCAAATCTCATGGTCACACTAGGGCTGTGGATGTCCCTTTCCTTGGTGTCCAACTTCATCCCTAAGGTTGAGCTAAGTGGACAAAATTAAGGGGTCTTAATCACAAAGCTAAGTGAAAGAAGGGGAGATTTGACTAGAAGGAAATTACAAGAGACAAGGGGGGCCCCACTTCATGCTGATTCCAAAGGCCCTCCTCCATAAATATATTCTTAAAAAAAAAAAAAAAAACATAGACCTTATCTTTACCCTTTTTTTGTCTAAAGGCCCTCTATCTCTATTTCCTTCAAATGGGTCCGAAATTCCCAAGTGTCGAATAGTCAACTTCTAATTCACTCTTGGTGTGATACACATTGCAAAACTTTTTGTATCTGCTTATGGAATGAGGAAGGATTCATTTGTCCTTTATTAAGGGGAGATTTAGGCGACGTATCCCATTTTTACGCATCACTCAAGCTCATTCTAATTGATGAATTGGAAGGAGCTAACGGTGCCCGTTGCCTCTTTGACTACTGATGTTCTATGCGATTACCACGAAAAATTTTCTCTACCTTGAGAAACTTCAAATAAAATTCCTCTATTTCCTTCCTCTCGGACACTGGGTGACGCCTAACCGGGCGAGAGTCGGCGCTGCTTAGGGCTTGGGCTAGGGCGGGTGTTGCCGAGCATTTCTTGGGCGGGTCAAGGCCAACCCTTCTCGTTCATAACCGTGCTTGGAGGAAAGGGGAGAAAAAAAGAAAGAAAGGAAAAAAGGCAAGAAAAATATATAGAAAATATGAAAATATTACAACAAAATGCTCACACCAGCGCCGACCAAACGACATAGGCCCGACTAGCATCATGTCAGTAATATCGGACCAAAATTAGCCCGAAGAACTAAATTGACTTATACATTACAAAGTGACTACACATTACAAAGTTTAAGATTAAATTAATATAATTTAAAAAAAATAAATTAAATTGGCATCAATACAATTGGTTTTGAACTTTTATCACACTTTTTTGTTTTCCCTTCAGGCATTAAGGCATTTTAACAAGATTATCTTTGCCATTTGTCCTTTTTGATGTTATGCAAGTTCAGGACAAGTTTGGACATGCAAGAGACAAGAGCGAAAGTCCTTGTCTGCCACGCATCGTTTTCAACTGCAGTAGAGTTAAACCACGATTAGTCAATCACTCAATCCCATTTCTCCATCAATTCGTAAGATCTACCGCCGTATAAATTCTGAAAGGAAAGACAAAACCCATTATCGTACTTAATGCAGCCGATCATTCCAAATAGATTGAGACATGGCCAAAACAAGGGACTAAAGCTTCGTCGGCTTTGTCGTTCACTACATTAATAGTTAGAGCAGCAGACATCGTGTTTAAATGAGTGCGCATGAGCTGAATGTTAGAATTCCTAGATATTATGCATTCATGTAACGATTTAAATTCTCTTAATAGATGAGGATGATCTCACAAACAATTTATACGATATTAGAGCAGGAGGTCCAAGGTCGAATTTTTTTTTTTTCAGGGCCACTGAGTTGCCTTCATTATGCAACTCTATTTGTGCGAGAAATATTAATTAAATTCATCAAAGCAGACAACATAAGTAATATCTTTTCTGTGGATTATGGGGTCTTCTCATCTATCCGCGCCTCCTTGTTCGGGGCAAGACAATCTCAGATTCCTGATAATGCAATCTTATACATACCCCAAAATCGATTAACAAAGATCGACTCCGAACACACCGAGCCCGATATCGTTGTCTTAAATCCGCTGTGAGATTAATAGTTTGTTTGGGGCCACAAAAAAATAATAATTGATTATGAATTATTGTGGAGGTTCACTCCTTAAAAATTTGTGGCCCACAACATGTTAATTACTTTTAGTCACTTAAAGATTGCTGTGTTAGTAAAGTCCAAAAAGAAAAGGGAACAAGAGGTTGGGGTTAAGGGCGATCGATCGATTCTCGGGAGATCCAGTTCCCATCTCGAATCGACGACTGGATCGAAGGAGCCTGAAACCGTTCACATTTGCTTAAAACACATATTCTTCATATCTGCTGCAATTAAAGTGAGAGCACCCTTTTGCATCACAACAACATTTTCAATCAAGGCAAGGTTGGATGTCACTTCTCCTTACCTGCAAAAAAAAATCAAATTGCTTCAAAAGAGGCTTCTAAAATCGTGGTGAACATGACTGCGCTTGCTTAATCCACCATCTTTGCATGGTTTCATACTTGAGAAAGCCTTGAACCGAGTCACTTTCGTTCCACGATTATATGTAGAAGTACCCATAATAAATAAGAAATAAAATTAGAATTAAAAATAATAATGGGTTCGGTTCGGGCGATTCCACCACTGAAATCGAGAACTTGGGCGAAAGTCATTGGTTTCAATTTTATGGAACTAGATATTAAAAAGTCTAACACAAAAGATTAAGCTTATAGGTGGAGGAAGACCACATGAATATAAAGAGCATACAAGATTCATTCACAACCGATATGGGATAACAAAGGCTTCCTCTCACGATCAAGCCGAATTACGAGCGGTACGTGAAAATTGACTAATGGAGAATGGGTCACATACGCGAAAAAGAATAACACTAGCTTTGATATCATGTTAGATTCAGATATGGATGTAGAGAGAGAGAGAGAGATTGAAGCTTTTGGGTCTCTAAGAGGAGAGAGAGAGAGAAGGAGCTTGAAGCTTTTGGGTCCATCTCTAATCCAACATTGGATTAGAGTCAGTGTTATTCCTTTTCGCATGTGTGGGTCCACCCCCATGTCGCGACCCGTCCGAAAGCGGACGCGGCTAATGGATTACCGATCGCGGATCTTGGATCGGCGCGGGCCCTCCCAGGCCCATACCAAATCGCGGCGGGAGTATTTTTCAGAAGGATTCGACGATAAGAGTCGATCGCTTTCGACCTTAGTGTGGTCGTGGTGGCATGTGCAACTTGTGCATGCATTTGGAGTCGCCATCGGTCTTTCTTGGAGGGTAGACCGGAAACCTTACTGATCGATTGGGAGAGATCGATCAGTTCTACGGAACCAGAGTTTTTAGGTTCGGGGACTTGGTTACGCTGGTGTCGTTACCAACGCCCTTTCGGTACCTAACGCGAGTGATTTTCCTAACTAGGATTTCATGCAGGCGCAATTTTGGGTGAGGTAAGTCTGACTTTGCACATTAACCAGTTTAACATGCTCACGTAATCATAATAAATAAATAGATGTCAATCACATAAACATCTATCCTACGTGGTGATCATGGAATTATGATTTAATGGGTCTCGAGCCAATGAGACCACATTTAATCATTTTAATATTTTAATAACGGAGAGCCGCTCTTCGCTTCTTCTTGGTTTCTTGAACTCTTCAAGAATTGGGCCCCAAAGAGCTCGCCGACTTAAAAGGCTCCCCCACGTAATCCTCGTAGCATTTACATCAACAATTGACTATGCTAAAAATAAAGATTACATGAAAAATAAAAGGAGTACGCAGCCTCCATTTAATAATTACAACCCCAAATATATAAATAATCATCATACATTCATATATACATCAATCACATTGATTAGGGATTTTTCCATGATCACCACCCTTCCACGTAAGTAATAAATTCACAATTTAAAACTTAGGAAGACACAATAAAAATTCTACGTTGAATCATATTCAGAATTTTTACGTAAAATAAGATAGCCATAAATTTTCGATTCAAAATTGATTTAGTCTCAATTTTTGCTACGTTGATTAATTTATCATATAAAAACAATCAACATCCATTAGCCATGTAAGACGAACAATTCGTTAATACATATTGGCCATAGTATTGCAAAAATTGCAAAAATCAATTAAATGCACGAAAACGCCTAAGGATTGGCTCTGATACCACTGTTGGGATCCACGTAACACGTAGCGGAAATAAATAACAACCCATACATGTATCTCCAGAGGCGTACTTCGTGCATTTCAATCGAAAAAAAAATCACAAAGCCTCAAAGGGAGTAAATAGATTACCTCTCGTAGCGTGCTTGAACGGAGGTGTCGGTTCGATGTTCTTCGATCTCAGCCTCCACAAGTGTTAGGCATCTAGTTCGGACGCACCACCAATTGACGAACGGGGAGACGACTAATAACTCCACAACAATTGTGCTAGCAATATGCGGAATCAATATTCCGAACTTAGTATATTTTGCTCACTCAAGATGATGAGAATATAGAGAGTGTTTGTGTTCTTCTCTCTAAGCTCTCAAAAATTTGCACACTCTACAAAATGTCTCCCCCCTCAACCTCAAAACTCTTGCCATCCTTTTATAGCCAAAAATACGTTCCAATAAATTGTATTTAAAAATAGCACTAACAATTATAAATTCTATCTAAAAATAGCACTCACAAATAAATGACATTTAAAAATAGCACTAACAATAGCACTCACAATTTATAATACAAAAATGCTATTTAAAAATAGCACTAACAATAGCACTCACAATTTATAATACAAAAATGCTATTTAAAAATAGCACTAACAATTATAAATTCTATCTAATAATAGCACTCACAATTTATGATAAATAAATGACATTTAAAAATAGCACTAACAATAGCACTCACAATTTATGATAAATAAATGTCATTTAAAAATAGCACTAACAATAGCACTCACAATTTATAATACAAAAATGCTATTTAAAAATAGCACTAACAATAGCACTCACAATACAAAAATGCTAAAAAAAGGGCACTAACAAAGGTGTTAAAAATAATAACCATTATTATTATTACAAGAGTTAAAGAGGTTACCAAACAGTACAAATATGCATAACGTATAAATACGTATGACGTATAAATACGTAGAGCATACGTATACATCCGTGAAACCGGGGACTAATTGAAAGAAAAGTGTGCAATTAAGCCCTTTTGGTAAAAAATGATTAAATTGGAGGGCAAATTGACCTAATTGCACTTTAAGACTTTAGAATCCAATGTCATAGCTTATAAAAAGTGAGAATTGAAGACTAAAAGACTCGAAAATGATTTTTTTTAGGCTCGGTTCGGGTTTATGTTTGTGAAGGAACATAGTGACCCGAGCCGAATTTTTGAGATTTAAAGTGACACACTTGAAGAGGAAATTAAAACAAAATTATTGAATATTTTTGGGTATTTTTCTGACCACGAATGGTATTTTTCTGATTTTTTTGGGTATTTTTATAATTAAATAAACTCGAAAAATATTGAAAATACCGAAAAATATTTTTTGTTCAAAATTGGTTCCTAAGGTTAAACCAAGGCTTCCAAAGTTGATTTTGTGATTTTATGACCTTTTTTGATATTTTTAATTAATTTTAAAGAATAAAAATCACAATAATAAATGGTAAAAAAAATCAGGTGTCAACAGCTGCCCCTCTTTGAGAGGAATCTCGTTAGAGGTTTCTCTCAAAGATAAGGTGGCACCTGATTCCTAACCGACTCAACTGGGAAAATAAGAGAAGAAATGTTATGACATCGGATCCTTAAGCCTATTGATAAAAGCTCAAATCAATCCCCGGTTTGCTCTAACAATTTGAACATGGGCCGGAGTGAGAGAGGCTTACCTGAAGCTCACCTGTCGGATGCTGCCGGTTGCGACGACTTTCAAGAAGATGCCTAGGACTCGTCATTCAGAATATCCTAGGGAGATTAAGCTCTAACCTGTATGGTAGGTCATACCATGATGGGATTCCTAATTGGTAGGAACCTAAGGAAGGCGCATCCCACGCTTTGGAATTTGCCAAGGATTTTGATCCGTATGGTGGATCAGACCTTTGTGTTGATCCTTACTGCGATATTTATCAATGAGTTGACCCTTATGGCGGTTTCTACCATATGTGACCCTTCAGGCGGTTTCTACCATTAATGTGATCCTTCAGGCGGTTTCTACCTTGGTTTGACCCTTCAGGCGGTTTCTACCTTGAGTTGACCCTTCAGGCGGTTTCTACCTTGGTTTGACCCTTCAGGCGGTTTCTACCTTGTGTTGGCCCTTCAGGCTGGTATCTACCATGTGTTGACCCTTCAGGCGGTATCTACCTTGTGTTGACCCTTCAAGCGGTATCTACCTTTGATTTGACCCTTCAGGCGGTATCTACCATATTTTGACCCTTCAGGCGGTATCTACCTTGATTTGACCCTTCAGGCGGTATCTACCTTATTTTGACCCTTCAGGCGGTATCTACCTTGATTTGACCCTTCAGGCGGTATCTACCTTCATTTGACCCTTCATGCGGTATCTACCTTGATTTGACCCTTCAGGCGGTATCTACCTTATTTTGACCCTTCAGGCGGTATCTACCTTGATTTGACCCTTCAGGCGGTATCTACCTTCATTTGACCCTTCAGGCGGTATCTACCTTTGTTTGACCCTTCAGGCGGTGTCTACCATCAGTTTTGACTTTGAAAAGAGGTCTCATGACGAGGGTTCTCCACGTCCGATGAGACTGCCTAAATGAAAATGGGTCTCATGACGAGGGTTCTCCACGTCCGATGAGACTACCTGAATTTTGAAAAGGGGTCTCATGACGAGGGTTCTCCACGTCCGATGAGACTGCTTGATTTTTGAAAAGGGGTCTCATGACGAGGGTTCTCCACGTCCGATGAGACTGCCTAAATGAAAAGGGGTCTCATGACGAGGGTTCTCCACGTCCGATGAGACTACCTGAATTTTGAAAAGGGGTCTCATGACGAGGGTTCTCCACGTCCAATGAGACTGTCTGATTTTGAAAAGGATTTTTTTTTAAGGGTTTCTCTTCCCCAAGAAAATATTGGTAATCTTTGAGAAGACAGCAATTGTCCAATTGACAAAATTTTATGACTTAAGCTTTAGTCATGAGATGTGCATTTTGATGCTGGAGGTTATCCAAAACATTTTTGCAACATGCAAATGTGATCACAAATCCCTTGTATGGAAAATCTGGATCAACAGTTTGAAAATTTCCAAAAAGAGTTTGCTCAAAACATCAATTGGGATATTTCTCGACAAGGAGGCCATCTCACCTGTTTTGAGGTGATGATTTTTAGGGGATGCACTCAATTCCCTACTGACCTGTGCCTAGGTTTTAGGCTCATTCGCAGCGCATACATTTTGATCGGTCGGGAGGTCTTCCACGGGACCGTAATGTTGGGCTTGGATATTGGTTTTCAAGGGGGACCCGCTTTGGAGTCGAGGCCATCGAATGAAAATCTTCACCATCTGCTCCGGGTTTACAAGTCAAGAACCCTGCAAAATGAGAAAGAAAGAGTCTTGCTCGTACTTCTTCGAGCTAAGCTATATGTTAACCCAAGTGTCTTAGTCAGAGAAGACTGTTTCAGGGTTGTAACATTGGTAGGATTGGGGACCGAAAAAGGCTTGTTTTTGGCCCAGAAATCACGAAGGATTTGACATTGGTGATCATTGCCAATTTGTCACATGTCTTTTCCATTCTGCATCTTCCATTTTTGAGGTGTGCAACCGCTTTTGAGGTGTGCACAAGTCCTTTAGAGAACGTCTCTTGTGGTATTAAGAGATTGACAATTCTGTCCGTGTTTTTGCACCACGGCTGACATCATTTGGGGAGCAGTCTTCTTGATCTGACTCCTTTATGGGTTTTTCTCTCTTCCCAACTAGGCTTTATTGGGGATCAATCAAACAGTTTTCACGAACATCGGCCTTGCTTTTACCAGGCACTTTGCTTTTTCTTGATGCTGGGGATTTTTTCTTTGTTGAAATCCCGCCTTTTATTTTCCTTTGGAACTACGATGTTCAGAAAATTGTGCTAGATATACAACTTGAATCATAGCACATTTAAACGCCGATATGAGATTTTTCTATAAATCCCATCTCTTGATTTCTTCCGTTCTTGGAGTGATGCAGTTTCCATCTTGAAACATCCCATGATCACCAACAGGGGTTTATGAAATGAATTTGCAGGCTCAACTTGGCTGTGCAAAGGATATGGTGTGTGGGATAGAGAAATGAATGCTTCTCGTCATCCTATGGCACTTGGATTACCATATAAACAACACACAAAGATTGATGTGAGTCCGAGCAAGAAAATTTCTAACCATTTTCTCCTGATACCGCTGGACTCACCTCCATTTTGCCCCGATGTGGGGTGGTTCTTGACAGGGTTAAGAATGAAAACCGTCGTTCAAAGGGTTTATCAACGGTCACCTGTAGTGTTTGAGGGATATGAAATGAATGCCTCCGTCATCCCAACCCATGTAATCGTTGCGAATAATCCCTACTTCCGTAGGTCCAGATTTTGCTATCTGATCCGCTCCACTTCTCTCCAGTGTGTGTAGGACGTGTTTGGACTAGGCTTTGCCTCTTTTCTTTTGAGAAAACGTCCTTTTAAAAGTTTTGAACTTTTGATTGGAAAAAATCTCTTTCATTTTCTCCAAAAATTTTACCCGTCAAGGGGATTTTATGATGCACCATGCATGTTCTTATTCATGTTCAGATAACCTCCTGTTTTAAGACATGAATGCCAATGAAGTTTGAATTCTATGTCTTTTCTAGACATTAGATTCTGAAAGCTTTTCTTTTTCTCTCTGTTTTTTATTTAACATCTTCAATGGATTGGGGAAAGGGATACTTACCTGTCCCCCGCGGCTGGAGATCCTGAAAATGCGGAAGAAACATGTTATTGTACGTTCACGAATTTTTCAAAAAATTAGAACGATACAATTTACCCTTGGTCATGTATTCTAACGGGTAATACATGGGATGTGAAAACCTGTTCGTCTGTAAGGCGATTCCCCTGTCAAGGATAAATAACGAGTATCAATTCATATTCTCAAATTCAAGACAAATTGGAACGATACAACTTTACTCTTGGTTCTCATCCCGTTCTGATATTGCATATTGATATGAACAACATCTATCAAATCCGCCTATCCATTCTTGGAGTGTTTGCAACATCAATGGTTCATCTGCCCCCAGTATTCGAACAAATGGCTCCTTGAGTGATTTATCCACGTTTATCACCTGAGAAGGGAAAGAAATGAGACATTACTTCGGTATTCGATTGAAGATCGTTTAGGAACGATACATCGTTTTACCAAATAGGTGGCTTCGCGGCCAAACGTATTTCGTATTGAAGGGGTAGATCCCATTATACTCCGCGGGTGATAGTCATTGTTCAGGGAACTTGCTCCACGGATTAAACGATTAATCCACGGCCCTCGGCTTGAAGATGCTCAAAGGGTGATGTTGACACTCACGCGCAATTAGTTCTAGACATTAATGAAAGATGTTCCCGTGGGAACCTTACAGTGCGATCAACAACATATTCAATAGGAGTGTTCCACCCCTTTCGTCTAAGCATTTTTCATCGAGTAACCATGCCTTGCATCAGACGTTTGGTCACCTGCCTTGCGTCACCACTGCGATGGCCCTCCGGCTCCAAATTGATCGAGCCAAAGATTGAACTCATCGCCAAGGAAATTGCTCGGGTCTTCGAGCCATTGATGTTCAAGTTGGGTATCAACAATTGTTGGGGGCAGATTTCCTTCACCGCCTTCATTGTGAGGAACTGGAGTCTTTGAGCTGGAACCTTCATCATTGCCCTGTTGGGGTCGAGACATACATTCCTGAAGAGTATTGATCCAAGTGTCCAGCTCCTCCTCAAGGAAATCGCCTGTTCTTTCTAGCCTTTGGTGCCCAGATTGGCTGTCGTCGACTGCAGGCGAGGGATTCCTCTCTTTGCTCTCGCCGTGAGCAACTTGACCCATCGAATTGGAACTTCCTCCAATGACCGGCAGGTTTATATGTGCACTCTCTACCAATGCCAGATCCGCTTCAGGGACAGCATTAATGACCGAATCGCGCTCAAACTGAGGAATCCCTATGTGCTGGAACTGCGGTATATACTCTTGAGGAGTATTGAGATAGCTCGGCGGAGCATTCTGATTTGGGTTAGAGGAGTCGCTGACACGACTGCTGGTCCCGTCATTGCTGAAACACGGTTGGGTGCTCTCGGCTCTCCAATCATCGTGGTTGTAACTCTGCCCGGCACTTGAGCTCCAACTGGCTTTATGATGGTTTAACGCTATCCTTCCATCCCTTAGCAATCTCCTATAGTACTTGAGGTGAGACTCGACGTTAATTCTAGAGAGCCCCGGCACATTCATAATCTCGAGTATGCGTAGTGGGCTAGCCGAATCAACTCCCAGCTCTCGAATTGCATCAACAAATTTGGTGTGAAGTTCATAGGTCCAGTAAAACCTTGTTCTCTTATCACCCAAAATATCGTCAATACTTCGGTAGCTATTCTCTACGGGATCTAGTCGTTTCAAAAGTTGTCCAGGGAGGGACTCACCGACTTTGGATTGGCTGGCTGTGACAGCGAGTTCGTCATTGAGAGAACTCCCCCTGTGATGATTCATATCCCATTTCTCAGAGGATGTTGGTGTTGATCCTATGGTGTTGACTTGCTCATGCAGATCTCCGGCGATATCTGGTTGTGTCGGAAAATGCTGTGGAGAATACGGTAACAGCTGAGCGTTATTCGTCAACAGGGACGGTTCATCGAGGAACACCTCGCCGAGGACAACAGGATTACCACAATTAAGGCAGGTGGCCTTGGTCAGAGCTTCCTTATATCTCGCGCTTTCAGCTTGAAGCTTCTCATTCTCCTCCTTCAGGACCAGTAACTCATGGTCTGCGTATTGCTGTTTCACCCGGGTTCGTTTGTTGGCGAACCAAAACTTGACCTTCGAAAGCTCCAATCCTATTTTTCGGCTCAACTCCATTTTCTGTTGTCTGCTTGGAGTGGGGCATTCATTGAAGAAAGCTTCGAGCTCTCGGATTTGGCCTGGAGTGTGGCGTTGTAGTTGCTTCCTTTTCCGACTCCGGTCATCATTGTATACTCCTTCTTCGTAGCTGAAACCTAGAATTTCATCGCTGGAGGAGTCGGTCTCTATGGCCTTCGGGCAGGATTCAGCTCCAGGATCTTCAAAGTCTCCCAGCAGTTCGTGCTCAAAAATGTCCAGGTCGGGCGTTTCTAGCAGATGGGAATAACTTTTAAACATGATGGATCGGGGTATCTCGGGCTGATCTAGTTCACTCAGCTTTCTCAATTTGCTCTTACGTGTTTGCTCACTCTAGAAATTTTCTCAAGTGATTGTGCATGTCCTGGAACCATCCTTCAGGCTGCATATGAAGACCAGCAAGCAAGCGCTCCTCCCGAGATCCTGCAATTACTCATCGTCTGTATTCCCCTTTCTTTTTCCTCGTGATAGGATCACAAACTCTCTTGCATTGATTCGGTTTCATCGAGTATTGCGCTCGTCCCCTAGTTCAGTCTTCAAAGTGGTGGGTCTACAATCTTTCGGCGCCTTTTATGATTTGCTAGGCCCGAGAACGTGGGGAGCAGCGGTGGACCCGCAATTAATGACTCCGTTTAATTCATTTAGCTCCATGGGAATTAACGCTATGATCTTCTCTCAACCCATTTTCATCGTTCAAACGAAAGTGGCATTTTCCCTGTGCATGCTGTTACTCTTCATTTCAGCATCCCGGGCGCTTGGTGAGGAATGAGTTCGTGGCCACTCAAAATTTTAAAGACCGTCTCTGGTTTCAGACTTAATCTAACAAGGGATCATCACAACTGAGCATGACGATGTTCGTCGATAGCGTTGGTTTAACTATAGTCATTAAAGAAAAATGTTCCCGTAGGAACTTTACAACGATAAAATGAGTGATCTACTCGTGAACATGTTCTTCTTTCTATGGGTGTTCGTAGTGACCGACCCATCGTGCCCCGAGTCAGGTGCTAGATCATGGCTGTCCAAGCATGCCAGCTTCCCACTGATTGAACAAGGCATCGAGCCCCTCATCGAAGAAATCGTCTGTCGTGGGTTGACCAGCGGCAGGCAGAGCACCAGCCGACTGCTGCTCGAATGGAGGAGTTCGCACTCGCTGTACTTGTGACACGCGCTCTTGAGAAATGTTGAAATGGCCCGGGCGGACATTCTGATCAGCTTTCAGTTTGCCGGTGGTCGGGTTGCTAGCTTGATTGATGCTTAGATTTGGCCGGGTATCTCTTGATGCCTGAGCATTACAATGGCGGTCGCCCCTAGCTTTTGAGCTCGAGACGGATTCCTCCCGGTTTAGCTCCGCTCGACGTTATTTTAATAGCTTTCTGTAGGCAGCAAGGTGATTCCTGACCAGCTCCTTACTAAGCCCCGGTACATTCATGGCCTTAAATATGCGCGTCGGAGTTGCTGAGTCGATCCCCATTTGGTGAACCACGTCTAGGAATCTGGAATGCAATTCAGGGGGCCAAGCGAACCTCCTCTTATTGTGGCCCAAAATTGCATCGATGGCTTGACGACTGATTAACTCATCTCCAGCAGGACCCGACCCTATCGAAAATTGTTGTGCATGAGGCTGATATACTTTGAGCTGGTCGGCGGTAACATCCAGCTCCTTGAAACTGTAACTCCAATCAAAGCGATGCAAATCCCATCCCCCAGGAGGCATTTGTATCATCTTCGTAGGATCATCCTGCTCATGCGTGACTTCGGCAAAATCTGGTTGAGCAGGAGATGCCCCGAGGGAGTAGGGTGGTAAATGAACGTCTTCAATCATCGCGTGAGGCTTATCGGGGAATATCTTACCGAGGGCGACGAGGTTATCGCAATGAGGGCAAACGGTAATATTGAGAGCTTTTTCATACCTCATGTTTTCTGTTCGCAGCTTTTGGTTTTCTTCCTTTAAAATCTCGACCACCTGACGTTTGCGTTGAGCCTTCGATTTGGATCTCCTATTTTGAAACCAAAACTGGATCCTCGACTGATTAATCCCCAACTCCCGGCTCAATTCAATTCTCCACTTCTTTTTCATGTAATGGCTTTTACTGAAAAGGGTTTCCAGCATTTGGGTTTCCTCCTGAGAGTATTGGTGAGGACGTCTTCTTTTCCCGAGTTGAACATCGTGGATGTCGTTGTCGTCGTCGCCGTGATCTTGATTTCCGTTGCCAGAAGTGTTGGGCTCCATGGTTTTGGCGTTAGACTTGATCTTGGAATCTTCGAGATCCCTCTGTAGTTCAATTTCTGAGATTTTTGAGTCAGTCGCCTCTAGCAGCTGACAATAACCTCTTAAATATGTTGGATTGAGAAATGTTTGATTGGTTCTTGCCCACTCAGAGTTCTCCACTCTCTCATGTATGCTCACTCCCTATAAAGTTTTCTTCGAGTGACTTCGTATGTTCAGGAGACGCTCTTCAAGCATCATTAGGCAAACGTTCCCCCTCAAGACTTTGAATTTCTCGCTTAGCTTTTCAATCGTGATGGAACTGCCAAATCCTGTTAGGGCTCTCTTCGATAGTTGCGCTTACCTCCCACCTAACTCTAATAATGGTGATCCCGACAAATCTTTTACATCTTTTAATTGATGAGCCGGAAATCGCGGACCGAAACGAATCCAATGGTTCTCGTGAGGGGACCTCCTGCTTTACCCCCTAACTGGGCTCCACCGGCATTATTACTGAGACCCTTCATCATCCCCGAGTTGCTATAAAATGAGGAATTAATGTATGGAAGGTTAACGTTCTCGCATAATCAGCTTCTTCCTTCTAATCTCTCTGTCAAACTCGTCTTATTCTCAAGCCAACCCAACGCAAATGGCCTCCTCTCCCGTACGCACTTTTTCAACTGATGTCTTGGCCCAGTGGGAAAAGCTTTATAACCTACTGGGTCGCGGTTACGCACACATAACCGATCATTCTGCGACCGAGGATGAAATCCGTGTCCTGCTCGAGGACCTTGATACCACTTCTCTCGAAGGTACTACACTGGGGAGGGAATATAGAATTTTCCCGACTCTCTTTGCACACTCCTTAGAGGCCTACCGTGCTGCTAATCGGGAGGTTCTCGTGGCTCGCGTCTTGCGAGCTCGTTATGAGGATCGATCTGATCATTTGGTGCTGACCAACTATCTGGCCGATAGTTACAAAAAGGCCGTCGAGTTTGCTAATGAGCGGGTCGCGACGTTGCTTCGCGAGAGGAGAAATCTGGTGGAGCAATTGGCCCTATCCCTGACCACCGGCGAGCATGACCGCCGCAATGTCCTGTTGAGGCTTCAGAGCGACTGGCAGGAAGAACGGCTCGACAAAATAACCGCGGACATAGCTCGCGGGAATGGACTGGTTCGAGACCTGGAAACAATCGCCGAAGAACATGAGGCCAAGGTCGCCGAAGTTAAGGGAGAATGCAAAAGTCTTCTCCTCAGGCTTGCCGACCATGACATGCGGAGTTGGGAGTATGAGCAGAGCATTAATAACATGGAGGGTCAGTTGGGCTCCTTCGTGTCGTTAATTAGGGCTCACTTCGGCTTTACTTTTCTACCCCGAATTGTATGACCTGCTTTTGAAAACCCTCCACTGAGCAAAATAAATGAGAACTCTTGTGTGTGTGTGTTTTAACTTCTGTATGGTTCATTTCTTCGAGCATCCGAACATCTTCAACTTGGGTGAGCCGAACCATAATATCAGTAAGCCGAGCAAATATGTCCTGATTTTATAACTCGCTCATGATCAGATGAGATAATAGCCTTAGACTTGTCCAGGAAAAGATTTCTCTCTATTACCTATTTTTTTACCTGCAAATAAAAAGACAGAATCAGAAGGAATAATTTGAAAAAGAAATCAAAAACCCCTTTCAATCCTATGCTTGCCCATGATTAATAAGGACAAGAACTTTTACAAGGGTTTTAATCTTGCGCGAAAAGTTTTTATCAATATTCCTCGAAAGAAAGCATACTATTGAAAGGAATGTAATTCACAATAATCGCTTTTGATCAATTTCGAGAGGAACGAATTACTCAAAAGTGCGAGGCATAATAACGTGTTTTAAATTTAATTGAAGATACGGCATCCAAATCAAGGCCGTTTTATTAAGAACGAGAGTAATTTGGACATCTATCTCGTCATTAAATTCAAAACAACGCCGATATTCTCGATCAATTATCGTGGATTACCAGCGACGTAAAACATGCATGGACCAATTCAAGTGTATAATTCCTTCTAGCGAAATTGGGGTTGGATTACCCTATATGACCAAAAAGGTCGTGCAAGATTTCCAATTTTAATTTTCTCTAAAGGAATTATAAACTTGACTTGGGAGTATTCGGATGATTAGAGAAAATGCCACTATCACATTCCCATGACCTGTCAAAAGAAATACAACCAAGTTCCATCTAAATGTATACACCAATAGATCCCTAATACAATCACTCTAAGGGGTGAGATAGAGAAAGCCTCGATAAAAGTAAACCCTATACAAGAGGACTAGCAATGGAAAATGAAACAAAGGAATGTGATCCTAACGTTTAAGGATGCCCCAAGTTCGATCTGTGACTTCCGGATCACTTGCCCCAACTCGTCATCTTCATTGGACGATATCTCAATAATGTCCATAGTAGGCTCCTTTGTTGCTCACTCGGTGCTTGTCATGGGATATCATCCTCTTCGTCTTCTATCAAGGACGTTTGGGAAAAACACACACATCTATCCTTGAAATGGCATTTAATCTAATCACCAGAATGCAATGAATGAAATGCCTATATTTATATGAACTGTAATAGATTCGAGGTATAGAGAGTCTTACCAACCAAACTCGTCGACTTATGTGCGGTTTTAGGTGTACCAACCGCCCAAAGACATGCGCATGAGACAAGTTATGGTGAACTTCTAAAAATCAGAGGGTTTGGCACCTAAGGTTAAGGTTCCCACTTCGAGTTCTAGAAAGAGCCGATTCCATTGCACAGCTATCGTTGCATTGGGACTCGATCCATAGTTCGAAGCGAGCGGAATTGAAAAGTGGATTACCCCGCGTTTTTCCTCACGGAGATTCCATTTTCAATTCATTCTATTGTGTTCCTATAGGCGACGCCCGGGGTTTTAGGCGCGGTTGTGTGTGTCCACGTGTTGTGATCATCACAATGCAATTCATGCATAGCAGTTTATCAATCAGCACTTCAAATCATCCACACAACATACATTCCTACGCCCAACCTGCATAAGACAATGTTAATCACGGACTACACCCCTTATTTCTCCAATCTACAAAAACATATAACACCTATCGTAAGCGGACTTACCTCACCTTCACGAGCGCCTGCATGGTTAGAAAAATCACTCAGCGTTTTAATTACGGCCTAAGTCCACTTGGGGTCTAGAACCATAGGTTCTAGAACACAGTGTCCCCAGCGGAGTCGCCAGCTGTCGCGACCCGTCCGAAAGCGGACGCGGCTAATGGATTACCGATCGCGGATCTTGGATCGGCGCGGGCCCTCCCAGGCCCATACCAAATCGCGGCGGGAGTATTTTTCAGAAGGATTCGACGATAAGAGTCGATCGCTTTCGACCTTAGTGTGGTCGTGGTGGCATGTGCAACTTGTGCATGCATTTGGAGTCGCCACCGGTCTTTCTTGGAGGGTAGACCGGAAACCTTACTGATCGATTGGGAGAGATCGATCAGTTCTACGGAACCAGAGTTTTTAGGTTCGGGGACTTGGTTACGCTGGTGTCGTTACCAACGCCCTTTCGGTACCTAACGCGAGTGATTTTCCTAACTAGGATTTCATGCAGGCGCAATTTTGGGTGAGGTAAGTCTGACTTTGCACATTAACCAGTTTAACATGCTCACGTAATCATAATAAATAAATAGATGTCAATCACATAAACATCTATCCTACGTGGTGATCATGGAATTATGATTTAATGGGTCTCGAGCCAATGAGACCACATTTAATCATTTTAATATTTTAATAACGGAGAGCCGCTCTTCGCTTCTTCTTGGTTTCTTGAACTCTTCAAGAATTGGGCCCCAAAGAGCTCGCCGACTTAAAAGGCTCCCCCACGTAATCCTCGTAGCATTTACATCAACAATTGACTATGCTAAAAATAAAGATTACATGAAAAATAAAAGGAGTACGCAGCCTCCATTTAATAATTACAACCCCAAATATATAAATAATCATCATACATTCATATATACATCAATCACATTGATTAGGGATTTTTCCATGATCACCACCCTTCCACGTAAGTAATAAATTCACAATTTAAAACTTAGGAAGACACAATAAAAATTCTACGTTGAATCATATTCAGAATTTTTACGTAAAATAAGATAGCCATAAATTTTCGATTCAAAATTGATTTAGTCTCAATTTTTGCTACGTTGATTAATTTATCATATAAAAACAATCAACATCCATTAGCCATGTAAGACGAACAATTCGTTAATACATATTGGCCATAGTATTGCAAAAATTGCAAAAATCAATTAAATGCACGAAAACGCCTAAGGATTGGCTCTGATACCACTGTTGGGATCCACGTAACACGTAGCGGAAATAAATAACAACCCATACATGTATCTCCAGAGGCGTACTTCGTGCATTTCAATCGAAAAAAAATCACAAAGCCTCAAAGGGAGTAAATAGATTACCTCTCGTAGCGTGCTTGAACGGAGGTGTCGGTTCGATGTTCTTCGATCTCAGCCTCCACAAGTGTTAGGCATCTAGTTCGGACGCACCACCAATTGACGAACGGGGAGACGACTAATAACTCCACAACAATTGTGCTAGCAATATGCGGAATCAATATTCCGAACTTAGTATATTTTGCTCACTCAAGATGATGAGAATATAGAGAGTGTTTGTGTTCTTCTCTCTAAGCTCTCAAAAATTTGCACACTCTACAAAATGTCTCCCCCCTCAACCTCAAAACTCTTGCCATCCTTTTATAGCCAAAAATACGTTCCAATAAATTGTATTTAAAAATAGCACTAACAATTATAAATTCTATCTAAAAATAGCACTCACAAATAAATGACATTTAAAAATAGCACTAACAATAGCACTCACAATTTATAATACAAAAATGCTATTTAAAAATAGCACTAACAATAGCACTCACAATTTATAATACAAAAATGCTATTTAAAAATAGCACTAACAATTATAAATTCTATCTAATAATAGCACTCACAATTTATGATAAATAAATGACATTTAAAAATAGCACTAACAATAGCACTCACAATTTATGATAAATAAATGTCATTTAAAAATAGCACTAACAATAGCACTCACAATTTATAATACAAAAATGCTATTTAAAAATAGCACTAACAATAGCACTCACAATACAAAAATGCTAAAAAAAGGGCACTAACAAAGGTGTTAAAAATAATAACCATTATTATTATTACAAGAGTTAAAGAGGTTACCAAACAGTACAAATATGCATAACGTATAAATACGTATGACGTATAAATACGTAGAGCATACATATACATCCGTGAAACCGGGGACTAATTGAAAGAAAAATGTGCAATTAAGCCCTTTTGGTAAAAATTGATTAAATTGGAGGGCAAATTGACCTAATTGCACTTTAAGACTTTAGAATCCAATGTCATAGCTTATAAAAAGTGAGAATTGAAGACTAAAAGACTCGAAAATGATTTTTTTTAGGCTCGGTTCGGGTTTATGTTTGTGAAGGAACATAGTGACCCGAGCCGAATTTTTGAGATTTAAAGTGACACACTTGAAGAGGAAATTAAAACAAAATTATTGAATATTTTTGGGTATTTTTCTGACCACGAATGGTATTTTTCTGATTTTTTTGGGTATTTTTATAATTAAATAAACTCGAAAAATATTGAAAATACCGAAAAATATTTTTTGTTCAAAATTGGTTCCTAAGGTTAAACCAAGGCTTCCAAAGTTGATTTTGTGATTTTATGACCTTTTTTGATATTTTTAATTAATTTTAAAGAATAAAAATCACAATAATAAATGGTAAAAAAAATCAGGTGTCAACACCCCATTAGTCAATTTTCACGTGATGCTCGTAATCCGATTTGCACATGAGAAGTTATTCATTTCCGCGTATGTGGGCCCACCCCCATTAATCAATTTTCACGTGGTGCTCGTAATCCGATTTGCACATGAGAATGGATGTTGAAGTTATTATTATCTCACATCGGTTGAGAATGAGTCTTGTATGCTCGTTATATTTATGTGGTCTCCCTTCCCTTATAAGCTTAATTTTTTGGGTTGGACTTTCTAACATGGTATCAAAGCCTAGTTTACCAACATGTCTGGCCCCAAATAGTCACACAGAAAGACACGAGTTCGGGAGGAGAAATTTGTTGGGTTGTCTCATATCGATTGTGAAAGAGACTGAGTGTGAGGAAAAACTAATCATTTGATTTAGTTTTTAGGATGAGAGAGACCCAATACAACTTAACACATGGCATAAGAGCCAATCTTGTCTCTTTTGTGAATGTGCGCCTGGCGCTCTCGAGAACTAGACCGAACCTCCTAGTTGGGTTCGATTCGGGTGGTTTCCAATTCATTCGATCCTTTTTTTTTTTTCACTCCTCGTTTAAAGGGGTTAGGATCCCCCGACATAAAGTCAGGGGATCATAGCCCCCTAGGCCGTTCGATCACCCCTGCCCCGGTGATCGGACGGCCCCCTTCCCATGATCCCCTGACTCTATGTCAGGAGATCGGGGTCCCGTTTAAAGGGGGGGCCTCGAAAGCTAGCTGGCAGACAACGAAACCAGGACGCGATGCGACCGAGCGCACCGAATTCGACGTCCAAGTCACTCGAAATACGTATCATGTGAACCGGGACTTTGGGTTGTCCTTGCCAATCGAGAAGGGCCATCCGTATGAGGGACGAACGACAACAACAACAACGGCTGGTCGGGGGTCAAACATTGCAATCGAGTGCGGGGGGTAGCGATTAGTCCATGGGAGCAAATATTATACCATTGACCGCGGACGAAAAGACAGCAGCGAAACCAAACAAGGAAAAAGGAAACAGCGACAGTAGCGGGGGGGTGTCCTTTGGACGTCCCTCCGATGGAGAAAAGACGTTACTTCGGTGGTGGAAGCTGTACGTGGTATCCCATCCAACATCCCCTTCTCCTCGATTTTTTTTTTTTCCATTTTTACTCTCTCTTTTCTTGGGGGGGAGCCGAACGTGATTGCTTTCTTACAGCA
Organism: Rhodomyrtus psidioides; assembly: GCA_021437785.1. Lineage (NCBI taxonomy): Eukaryota > Viridiplantae > Streptophyta > Magnoliopsida > Myrtales > Myrtaceae > Rhodomyrtus > Rhodomyrtus psidioides. The sequence goes on along the minus strand of JAILYB010000040.1, from coordinate 1,973,277 downwards.
AGGACGTGGTCACCAGTCACGAGGACGATCATCAGCCAGTTTGATTCCTCGTTGCCCCCTCTGATCCTGATGTTTCCATTCTTGTCCCCTGCCGGACTAGAATGTCTTACTGCACCCACAAAATGAGCCTCGGCATCTCCTTTAGGGATTTTCAATCGCATCGTAATAAGCCCTTTTAATTCTATTGGGAAAACACTTGGATATTTCGAGTGTATCATCTTGGATCTTTTAACACGGTCCGTCAAGAGGATAGGGGATATCATAGCAAGGATAATTTAAAAGATTGTTGATTCCAGAGACATTTTTCAGTAATCAAACGATCAATAATTTTTTTTTGTACGAACAAAAACGAAAAATCAGGTTATTCTTCTACAAGGATGCAGACGTAACTTCGATGCTATAAACTCTCTTCGCGATGAACTCTCAAGACTAATAGGCCAAAAGGGTAGAACTTGACTGGCACGGACTCACTCGGATTTTTCTTTTTCAAACCTTTTTTTACTTTTGGTATTAAGAACTTGGCAATCCAAATGAAAGAATGAGATTAACCCTACCACAGCCATGTGCTTTGGTTAACTAAGACCCTAGGCAAAAGTTCGCGTGTTGCGAACACATACAACAATGGCATAGAACAGATCAACTCCTGATAAATAGTATGCTAATCGATATCTCTGTAATCACAATCTTTGGGCCGGTTGCAATCCGTGAACTAGAGAAGACGAGCCAGAAACGAGCTGTCTGTGGAGAGCCTCAGACTTCTTTAAAGAATCAGTAAGAACAACAAAACGAGAGGGAGGACAGGTGGAAATTCAATTTGAATCGAATTCGAGCTTTATAAACACCCAGAGTATGCAAATTTCGGGTTTTCTCGAATTCGAGTCATATTTGCGAAAAATAGCAAACTTTATTGATATGGCTCGATTACAAGGAGGGCACGAAAGAGGAAATTTCTGTCCTCTACAGTATTTGATAAAATAGAACCTCAGCGCAAAAGCTTTCGCAAAATTAAGCATGTCAGAACACCATAGGAAGCATCCATCATGGCTGAGGAAACAAGCAAGAGTTTTAAGAGAGCAATCATAATATCTCACTGCCAGCAACAACCTATACGCGCCACAGAAAAGGAATCGCCGACTTACGATAATACGACACATCCCACAGTGCACCTTCTTTCTTGATTTTTCGGCCATTCCAGCGTGGATGGTAAACATGCAAACAACTACGAAAATTGACATTCTTAAAACTTACCAAGAACAAATGCTTTAAATACGAAAATTGACATTCTTAACTTACCCAGTACAAGTGCTTATTTTCATCGGCCTACAATTTCAAACTTGCACCAATAACATTAGAAGAGGTACAGATGGCGGCAGTGAAACAACCCATGTCAGACCATCACCAAAGATAAATATTTGCCTCCTTGTGCAGATGCAAAATTTAATCTGGCAAAACTGTAGAATGTGACAGTCGTTGCCGAAATGCTGAATCAGAAGCAATTTATTGCCATCCACTAATGTCCTTGCATGTTATTCGTCCATATGAACATTCTCTGGCCACCAACCACCACCCAAATCTCTGCTGTCTGTTTCAGTACACTCGAGCTTTCGGTGGGAATGACTCGATCTCATCATCCAACGTATTCATATGAACTGGTCTGTAATCCAGCCGGACCTTCTCATTTTCCCAGTACCTGAAAGTTAAATATGAAGAGACCGCAATCAGGAAAGCGCACCAAAGGTACATCAAGAAGCGCACCAGTCGATTATTCTGTTCTTTAAAGCATCCGGCCAATGGTTAGATTATAAGTCAGTAAGAAACAAGAAGCTCCATGACAGGTACTTTCATCCATGTTTCTAGAGTTGAATTATGTGTTTAAGTATACAGATGAAAGTAGCTCAACAAGCCTTTGACGCCTAGATTCCACTCTATAAGAATTGAAATGACGAAGGGAGAAAAAAGAGAGGCCAAAATAAATATAAATTACAGTAAACAGCAAAGAGAATTATTTCACTAAACTAAGTGTGTGGATAAAGTCACCACACTTAAGGTGTCGGTGGTCAACTCAATAGCTCAGTGATCCTATGTCCACAGTTTCATTCAAATCCAATCTTTAGGACAGATGCAGTAACGCATTAACTGAGAGAAATAAGATGCTATAAAATGAGAAGAATAACTTCCCAGGATAAAAAAAGATGACTTACCCCAAAGTGTGCTTCATCCAGTTTTCATCATCTCTTTTCTGCAAAAGCAGTTGAGCTCACTTTATTTGGGAAAAAAAAAAAAAAAACATTGGGAGAAGAAGATGAGCATCTTGTAGAAGATCAAAAGAGACAACTCACCGTAAAGTCTTCACGGGCATGGGCTCCTCTGCTCTCTTTCCTGGCTTCAGCAGAGTGCATGGTGATACAGGCATTTATCAGAAGGTTTTCCAACTCCAGAGTCTCAATCAAGTCTGAGTTCCTATAAAAGAATTTGACCTCAAGATTATTCCAAAAAGTAGAACCACAAGAAACATTTGTTCATGAAATGATGATAGGTAATCTCTACCATATCATACTACGGTCTTTCAATTGCACATCATGGAAGCTTTCCCACGCCTTGTCAATTAAGTGACAACCTGGAGCAATCAGAAAGCATACCATTAAGGCAGCAACATCAGAGTCACAGATTAGAGAATATAGCCTAAGAAATAGACTGCAAAGGCAGCACAATCAAAGGTCCCAAGCAAGAACCTTATTTCCAGCTTATATTCCAATATTAATTAGAACATAGCCAACTGGATCCTGAAATTATCTCCTCTTCATAACCATTCAAAGAAAATGCTTATAAAACCAATGGTATATTAATATTGGCTATCTCAGCACAGTCAAGAAGAGAAATCTTTGAAGTTCTAAAGCCCTTTCACAGCAAATCTTAGAATAGCATGATAAAAGAGAGCTCAGTTTGCATGCTCTGCTTTTATCTCAAAAATGAATTGCTTACCTTCTTCCAAAGTTTCTTGAGTACGGAAGACAGCAGCATTATTTTGCATAACTCGTTGCATATTCAACCGAATTTTAGACGTCGGAAGTGAGCCATTTGAATTTCTGATCTTATCCAGCCATGCAATAGTCTTCTCAGCAGCATCCTTTTCCAAAGGTTTTTGTTTTTCCCCTGCAAATTCATAGTCAGGTTATTTGTCTAACATATTTAGCACGTTCTCTCACGTAATCTGAAGATTAAACTTGCCTGGCCTACGTATTTCAGCAACTCTGTTAGCACAAGCTCTTCCAAATACAACAATATCAAGAAGAGAATTTGCACCAAGCCGATTAGCACCATGAACAGATGCACAGGCTGCTTCTCCAGCAGCCATGAGTCCAGGAACAAGTGCATCTGGATCGTCACCTTTGATTGTGACAACCTAGGGTTCAAAGATTGCAAATCAGCAAACAGCAACACGGTTAATGTAATATAAGTTGACATAGTTGTGGAAAATTAACAACTGACGGGAGCAAAAAAGGAAATTAATTACCTCTTTACTCCCATCAGTTATCGAAAGTCATTATTCATCCACTTTGAACCCTGATCGTAAGACAGTGACTACTCCTAAACAGCATATGACAGCCTCTCCCATCATAAAGCTGTTCATATCCCTTGTATTTTTTCTCTTTGAATGCATGAAATATCAAAACGTTTGATAATACTAGTTTGCATAAAACTCTGATTGGCTAAGAACCACTTAAAATGCTTTATAATCGAAACTGTCCTGCTCATTAAATAGCCCAAAAAATTATCAGAGCTTTTAGAATGACCTCCTAAAACGCCATTTTTAACTTCAACTGTCAAAACTCACTGAAGACAGTGCAACGCCAAGGGCTTTTCTATGATATCATTAGGATAACACTGATCAGTAATCAAGTAATCCATAGAGTCTCTCATCTATACGAGATATCACTTACCTCTCCATGATAATTAGTGGGTATACCACCCATATTGTAATGCACGGTGGGTAAGACAGGGATGGGCTCTTTTGTCACGTCCACTCCAGCAAAGATAGCAGCAGTTTCAGATATACCGGGAAGTCTCTCCTTCAATACTTCTGGAGGTAAATGATTCAGATGAAGATATATATGGTCCTTATGAGGTCCTGAAAAATTAACAGCAATTTTCATTCCAAATGGGACTATTAGTCACGTACACGTTCATTGCGAAAGGTGTAAAAGGGCTCTAAAATTTATGAACATAAGGATCTTCACGGCAAAGTAAAAAAAAATAATAATTAAAGAATTACAAAAACCAATCTTAACTAAAATTCTTGAGCCAAATTAATTAGAGCTTAACGTACCTACACCACGTCCTTCACGTATCTCCATGGTCATTGACCGTGAGACAACATCTCTTGACGCAAGATCCTTGGCTGTAGGGGCATACCTTTCCATGAACCTTTCACCCTCACTATTTCGAAGGATACCGCCCTCTCCTCGTGAACCTACATCACAATAAGGAATGACTAAGAAAACACACGCTACTAGGTAAAGCTGAAAAAAGCATTTTATGTGAAATTCATGCCCCTCAAATTTGCATAAATGGCAAGAAACCTTCAGTTATGAGGCATCCAGCACCATATATTCCAGTGGGGTGAAATTGCACAAACTCTAAATCCTGTAAAAAGATAATGTTAACAACAAAGAAGCAGAGAGGTTGTATGGAAGACTACTCTCAGGTAGGGAAGGCGGAAAACAGACTTCAAGGGGAAGTCCAGCCCTTGCAACCATAGCATTGCCATCTCCTGTGCACGTATGAGCTGATGTTGCAGAAAAGTAGGTTCTACCATAGCCCTGAAGAATCAGAACAAGAAGTGAAGAAATCTACATGCTTTCCTATCAAAAAGAGATCATAAGTTTGACATGGTACCCCTGTGGCCAGAATCGTTGAAGCAGCCTGGAACCGATGTATTGTCCCGTCTTCCATATTCAGAGCAATCACTCCTTGACAACTGCCTGAATAAGAATTTCAAGAACAAATCCACTCGGCTCATCCTTTCAAAGTTACTGCCTTCACAATTTCAAAACAAGACATGAAAATAGCAAAACAACAGGTCCACAGCAATGGATGAGGAAGCCTATAAACTACTGCAGCCCTTTTACACAAAGATCAACAGAGGAGAAACCAAAATCCTACTAACTGAAAAATTCAAGTAATAGGTTCACTCAGTGAAATGATCAGATCATTCATTTTTAAGCAGATCTAACCTATTTCAGAAGTCAAAAACCAAAACCTTAGTCACTTTTGTTTCGTATTAAGGGCTCAAACCCGTTCATATAACAGTGCAGAACTGCCGGCTAACATTTCAATTAACACCATTTGAATTACCACCTCCTCTAACATCTTTCTTGAAAATAATGCAGTAGCTCAATGAATCTCCAGATCATTCCAAGCTAATCACGCTCATAACTCCAAGCTACTTCATCTAATTTTCACTAAGCTTCATATTGTAACCTAACAAAGGTCCCATTATGCATTGACTCACCATCACTATTCATGATTAGATCCAAGGCAAAATATTCCACAAAGAACTGCGTATTATGTTTCATAGCTTGGCCATAAAGGGTGTGCAACAATGCATGCCCAGTTCTGTCAGCTGCACATGCACAACGGTAAGCCTGTCCACCTGTGGTAAAGGCAAAATAGAGTTTGAGGTGAGTTATATTTTGCATTAATTGCAACTACTTCCATTCTGCATTCATCCCTTACCTTTTCCAAAATTAAGGCTTTGGCCGCCAAATGCACGCTGATATATTTTTCCATCTTCAGTTCGAGAAAATGGTAGGCCATAATTCTCAAGCTCAATCACTGCTTTTGGTGCCTCTCTACACATGTATTGAATTGCATCTTGATCACCTACATGGACTCAACATTGACTTACTACTGCAAAACATAAACACTAAGTATCTAATAGTACAGTAGCTTTCACAAGAGTCTATAGTCCATTCAAAACTGCTGTTTAATTTTGTCTTCTTACATGGCATTGAAGACTTGACTTCGTTCAAACCTGACACCCCCAATTGCTAAAGACATTGACATAGGGACTTTCAAGGTCATTTAAAATTGCAAACATGTCAAATTTTTTCGTTTGTTTTCTTAAAGGTATTTATTTTGGCAAAAAAGTTAACAAATAACTTGAAAGGCCAGAACAAAAGACACCGCCACCATCTCTGAGGAGTATAAAGGGATCTTCACCAGTTTAAAATCATCCTATCCTCCCATTGCAGACAAATAGAGGAGAATAGCCACCCATGCGAATTTTGATAAGACAGGTGTTTATCTCGAGATTGTCAAAAGCATCTAATAAATGCAGTACAAATTAAACTAAAGACGAATCATAAGGTATTCATGACTCTCTGGTCCATTGTCAACTGAACAGTAATAAACCTAAATAAACTAAAACCTGACCGTGAAAAGCCCACCTAACCAGTCGCTCCCCTTAACAGTGTCATACATGTGCCACCTCCAGTCATCTTCAGTCATGTTTCCCAGTGCAGCATTTATACCACCCTGCGAAGAGCTTTCCCTTTAGGTACTAAGGAAAGTCCAAGCTATCCAAATAATTTAAGAAGTTAAGAAAAAGTAGACGAGGGAAAAATCAACATAAAGGTTCATGAGGACCATGGGGAGAAAAACAAAATGCATAGGCTAAGAAAAAATTCGAAAATACAAAAAAAAATCACATTAACAGAGCTGAAAAGTATAAAAGTGCTCATCAATTAGGTTGGAAGGATCCATTGAGTATACACAACCCCAAAACAGATCTTTATTAGGATGACAGCTAAGACATAGAAATCACCAGAATAGTCAATTGTACCGCACAAATTATCACATGCAACCAACATCTTGCAGACTCTTTTAAGTTGCGGAGTGGTTAAGGCTTTCAAATTTGGCTGTAAACCTTGGCTATTGACATAATTTTTGGCATTTGGAATCTCGCTTCATTTTGTTATAGACTGTGGCTTACAATAATAATAGGCCCTCTTTGTTGGTATTAAGCAAAAGCAAAAAGTTGCCGCCAAAATTTAAAACATCATCTAAACTTCCACATGTTATTAAATATGTATATGTGAGTTTACATGTGGCTATTTTCTATTGTGAAATTTTCGGATGTCTTGGATTAAAAAAAGTCAAAAGTGTATGAGTCGCAGTATTTTGATTAAGCAAAATGCAAAAGCCAAATCAAATACGACCTAAATCCTAAAACATCAAATTTTTAAGAACATCTAAGTCATGGCATTTAGTCATTTAAATGTTCTATAGTTTTTTGAACTAAGAGCCACGAGCCAAGCCAAAAGCAAGTGACGTTACAGTGTCAACCTAGTTCTTCTGCATCCATGGTTTCTAGGATACTTGCCGAGAATTACAAGTTTTCATGGTTTGTGCATTATCGATTTTCATCACATAGTAGGACCTAAGATTCTCAATCTATTCATTCTAATGCATGGCATCAGCAAGCATGATGCCATTATGTTGTCAAAAGGTTAAAATTGATGTTAAAAGCATTACAGAGCACTGTTGATAATATCTGCGCATTGTCATGTATAATCAGCAACATAATGAAAGCTGGAGCTCCTCGCACCTGAGCAGCAACAGTATGTGACCGGGTTGGAAAGAGCTTGGTGATACAAGCTGTGTTAAAACCATGTTCAGAGAGTCCAATGGCCGCTCTCAACCCTGCACCTCCTGCTCCTACAACGATGGCATCGTATGTATGGTCAACTATGGTGTATGGCGATCGACCGGTAGTCTGCAACAAAAAGTGAAAGACTATTCTTACCGATCAGAGACAATCAAGATTATGCTGCAATTGATTAACTTCGGCAGCAGAAAATAAAGCATGAAAAGAGGAAATTTTCAAATCAATACTTAGAGGGAGAAATTCGTTCTCCTTGAAAACCCAAAACGGCAAAAAGCTAGAGCCTTTGTTTGTATTTATAACCTAAAAGGTACCAATCTATAGCTCTTGAAAGGGTAGATGACACCATGGAACAAGAAAAATCCTTAAATCGGATTCCATGCTGCTCCTGACGAACCGCATTAACCACGCGGGAAGATACTCGAAACTAGAGAGGAAAAGAGCACCTCAACTATCCAACTACTCCCAATTAGCTAAATCCAAAACGAAACCAGCTCCTTCAGAAAAACGCAAAACCCTAACACCAAGAACCACTATCACCCACTCCTACAGCTTCTCCAGCAACCAAACAAACAAGGACAGCGGTCAAGATCTCCAGGTGAAGCAGCGCCAAACCACGAGCAACGAAGCTACAAATACAACCCCCGCGGCAAATAAGCAACAGCCCAAGCTCTAAATCAGCTGAAAGCTAATCAAACAAGAATAATCCCAATCCAAACCATCTAGCTTCTACGACCACCGGATTGCCAGAAGTAACACCAGGATATCCGAAATCGGCAAAGAAAGCGCGTCGAGGGAGCACGGAGCTCGGAGAAATGAAGCCGGAGAGCTGCGAAGAGGGGGGGGGGGGGGGGGGGGGGGGGAGCAGGTTACCGATTCGGTGGAGAACAATCTGGAAAGGTGAGATCGGAGAGATTCGCCGGGGGCGGATCGCGGGGAAGCGGAAGGAGCGCGAAGGCCGCGAGCAATGCACCGCCACATCTCGTCCGCTGCGCAGTGTCGAACCACCTCCCTCCGATACGGCGGCCCTTGGGCTGGCAGGTGATGAGGATTTTGTGTGCGAGTTGTTTAGGATGTTTCTGAGATGCGACTGCGACTCGCGGAAAAATGGAGGCGATTTGGAGAAGAAGAGTGTGAGTTCTTTTTTGCTGTTTGTATTTTTTATATTAGTGGGGGGTGCAAAAAGAATGATGAGAAAGAAAGAAAATGAAAGAAAATATCAAGTTGAGTTGTTACTTTGGCCAAAAATAAAATGCTGAGCTGGAATGTGTGAGAGAGAGAATGTGATGAAGAAAATGGAAATGTGTGTATATATATATATATATGTATATATATAGGGGGTGTATTGTAAAATAACCTGAGTATCGGGGACTAGATGAATATTTTATGAATAATTTAACAAATTATTTAAAAAAAAAATATTTGAGTCAGAGTTTAAAGACGATTAATGCCGTTTTCCACCGTGTAATGATATATAGCAGGACTAATAATCACTACCACTACTACTATTGGCTCTTATTTTCTACAAACTCGATGATTTCGAAATTCGAATCAGTGCCGATAATATGTGGTCGGTTCTTAGCTCCTACCAAGCCGATACATAGGAGATTAGAATTTTCGACGCCGTGTCCTCACAAAAAAAAAATAAAAATTCAGGCAAGCTGTACTTATGTCACGTTCTTAGGGTTCAATTTGTGACATTTGGGTTGGCCATGGCATTGAATTTTTGCTTTGTGAGAGTAGAAGACTGGAAAATCCAAAATGCTTTTGATTTTTTTTTTTTTGCCTTAGTCTCCATGGTAATTATCATTCTGAAGGCAGAAGTGAAGACACGAAGCCCGGGGCTTTAGAACAGCGATGGTCGTCCAATGAAAGCGAGGGATGCCGGTCTTACGGAAGACGTTGATGCTTTCGTAGCCACGACGTAGTTTTCGGGACGGAGGACTTGGCCACGTGGCGTTTGTCGTTACCGCTAGCTACCACCCCCCTCCCCCCTAAAAAAAAGGAGAGTCCCCTCTAGGGCTGCTTCGACCATGACTAAACGTAGTCATTTAGACTGCGTATGGATGATAGATAAAGAAAGTGTTTCTGTTCCAAAAATATTTCGATAATATTTTTAGAACAGAAACGTGTATGGTTCAAAAATATTTCGCGGAACACTTTTGTGTCAGTGAACACTTTTGAAGGAACAAAAAAAACTTACTTCTGAATTTTTGAAATACTTTTTGGAACACTTTTGAAACCACCATTTATCGTTGCCGACGCGGCTACCACCTGCTACCTCACTAAAAGACGGCCGCCTTCGCCGGTCGTCGGTAGCTGCCGCCAGACGCCTGTGGCCGGTTGCAGTCGCCGGACGCCCGTCGCCGATCTTCGGCCGCCGATCGCCCCTTCCGCCGCCGGTCGCAGGCCGCCGTCGCTGGTCGCCAGCCGCCGCCGGCTGAAAAAAGTATTTTTTTTTTTTTACTTACCAAACACGTTTTTTTCCCAAAAATCGTAGTTTTGAACATAAACACAAAAAAATTGTTTCTGTTCAAAAAATGCTCCCAGAAATAGAAACGCTACCATAAGCAGCCTTAGGGCCTGTATGGATGGTGGCTGGGGAAACTGTTTCTGCTCCAAAAGTGTTCTTGGAACACTTTTGGAGCAGAAACGCGTATGGTTAAAAAATGTTCCGAAAGTGTTCCGCGGAACACTTTTGTGCCAGGGAACACTTTTGAAACCACCATCTATCGTCGCCGACTCAGCTACCACCCGCCGCCTCGCTAAAAGTTGGCCACCTCCGCCGGTCGCCAGCCGCAGCCGCCGGTCGTCGACTGAAAAAAGTATTTTTTTTAGCTTACCAAATACGTTTTCTTCCCAAAAATCGTAGTTTTGAACAGAAACACAAAAAAATATTTCTGTTCAAAAAATGCTCCAACGAACAGAAACGTTACCATACGCAGGGTGCGTATGGTAACGTTTCTGTTCCCGGAACAACTTTTGAAACATAAACATTTTTTTGTGTTTCTGTTCCCGGCTACAATTTTTGGGAACAGAAACGCGTTTGGTAACTACAAAAAAATTCTGTTCTCGGAACAAAAAAAGAACAGAAACGCGTATGGTAACCGCAAAAAAAAAATATGTTCCAATTTTTTTCATTTAATTAAGGCGACTATATATATATTAAAATTAAATTAAATCTCATTCAATTTAGTAAATCAAATATTATGCACGGTTTATAATTAAAATATGGACAAGATCATCTATAAAATAAATTAAATAATGAGAATATCAAATATGTTTTCTGTTGATAGAAAAAATTACAATTATGAGACATACATAAATGTTTCCAAGTAATTAAAAATATGATTACATGATAGAAAAATACAAAGTCATGGAATTGCAGGCATATTGTAGTCACTTGCCATTTTATTTGCAATGCTTTTTCTAAGCATGTTAATCTCACTTCCCTGCACATCTAATACATCATCAGCAACCTCTTCTTCTGTATACCCATATGCATAGACAAGATCACCATAGTCATGATTACCATCATCTTCGCAATTGTCAAATTTTGACCTCTTCCTATTGCTCGCTCACCAGTAGCATATATGGTATTCCTAACTAAGATTTCATGGAGGCGCAATTTTAGGTGAGGTAAGTCTGATTCAGGGTTTCATGCAGATTGGAAGACTAGTCCTATCAATCACAATCAATATAATGAAAGCGCAATCAAGTGCATAAATGAACCATGTCAACGCACATCAATTCACAATAAGGGTCTCATAACATAACCCTATGGGTTTAGAAAACCCGTGATTAAAGGCCAATGGTAAAATGGGAAGATTTGGGGACGATTTGCTCAAAGGACGAAATCGTCAATTTTTGGAAGGTTTGGATATCAAATTACCCAAAATATTCCATGGTCAGCTGATTGTGGCTATTTCCCATTTTTTGAGAATTTTTTCGAAATTTCTTGATTTTCTTCAATTTTTTGGAGACGATTTGTCGAAAGGGAGAAATCTTCATTTTTAAGATAGATCGGGGATCAAAATACTGGAATAGGTCTTGGCCAATTGATCGTAGTACGACCATTTCCTATTTTTTGGGATTTTTTTTTATGATTTTTTTTGGGGACGATTTGCTAGAGGGGCAAAACTGTCATTTCTGGAAAGATCGAGGGTCGAAAGACCCGAAACAGGTCATGGCCAGTTGATTGTGGCAATTTCCTATTTTTTAGAATTTTTCATTTTTTTGACAAAAATGTTCCAAAACCTTTTCTAAAAAGTGTTCCGGGAACACAGAAACAAGTATTTGTCATTCCTCAATTATGCTTCAAAAGTGTTCTTTTTTCTGAAAAGTGATCCCGAAAAATTTTAAGAACATTTTTTTACCGTACGTGTTTCTGTTCCCAAAGTGTTCTGAAAATACTTTGGGAACAGAAACACTTTTTTTGGAGCGTTACCATACGCACCCTTAATCCTCCCGCTAAATTGTTTGTGTCACGTTCTTAGGGACCGATGGTCCGTGTTCGAGCTTTATAATCATGTCGTGTCGCGTCGTGATTTTATCACAAAAAATGCAATCCGATCTCAAGCTCATGCGCTTCTTGTTGCTTTATTGGTCGATGCAACCTGTCTTTATAAGCAATTTTTTTCTTCGATCGAATCTTTACGATCAATTAAATTCTCTCGTTTTTGTTCGTTTTCTATTACCATTGATTTGGATCGTTATGGCTCGAATTGAACTAGCATTCGACTCACCCCCATCCTCTTTAATGGTCGCAAGTACGTCCCCCTAACCTCTGGCAGTTACAATCGCTCTTGGAGGCAGATTAAAGCTGGGGCACGTTAATGGTTTGATCGAACCCCTTTCTATCATTGTTCCTAATATATGCCGAGTGGCAATATGTTGAAAATCTTGCTATGTCGTGGATTTTTAACTCAGTGGATTCTCATATCTATGATATTTTTGCTTATTCTAAGACTGCGAATGTCCTATTAAATTTTCTCCATGATATGTATGGACATCAAGATGTTATTTTTTGGTTGAAAATAAGTTGCATCTCATTCATCCAAAGTCGTAATTGTTGTAACGAAACGCGGAAACAAACACAGAACAACAAGGATTTACGTGGTTCGATCAAGGTGATCTACGTCCACGGGCGAGGCAAAAACGAGATTCCACTATAATCAATGAGAGTGCAGATTACAAAAGTCGTTCTCAGCGACTGAACAAAGCTCACAGCTCACTAATCTCTCAGATGACGAAAAAACCGCCGTACAAAAAGAATAGACCCTAGCCGCAGTAGTAAATAGGGCCCAAAAATATGTCGGGTCGGGTAATTAACCGGCCCAACTCTCCGCGTCACGAACCAAATCTCAATTTTCTCTCCAATTTTGGGCCACACAAAATATGTCGGGTCGGGTAATTAACCGGGCCGAGTACATAAAATTCAAGACATATTTAACAAATCTCCACCTTGGCTTGAATTTAAAAAAAAAAAACAGTCAAGAAGCTGAACACATTCTCCCAGCATCCCTAAGCCTACGTGAGCTAACTCGGTGTAGGAAACAAGGGATGCAACGAAAGAACATATCCATTTCATAAGAAATGTAGAACTTTCATTTACCTCGCCACCAGGCCCCAGAAGGGGCAAAGTTCAACCAAGCATGCCACTCAAGTTCAAGCAATGCTTAAACTTGTTGGCGGAGACTGACTTGGTCAACATATCAGCAGGATTGTCAGCAGTACCAATTTTCTTTACCATCATATTTCTCTCAGCAAATGCTTCTCGAATAAAGTGGTACCTGATATCAATGTGCTTAGTTCTCTCATGATATGCTTGATTTTTAACCAAGTATATAGCACTTTGATTGTCACAAAAGACAATTGAATTGTCTTTCTGCTGGAGCCCAAGTTCCTGAACAAGATTCCTTAACCAAATAGCTTCTTTTACCGCTTCTGCTGCTGCCATATACTCTGCCTCTGTAGTAGACAAAGCAACTGTCGACTGTAGGGTTGATCTCCAACTAATAGCCGAGCCAGATAGTGTGAAAAGATAACCGGTCAAAGATCTTCTCTTATCATGATCACCCGCAAAATCAGAATCCACAAATCCCACAACTGAGGTACCGTTGGAACTGTTTCTATCAAACACTAGGCCCAGCTCTGAGGAACCTCTAAGATACCTAAGTATCCATTTCACTGCCTGCCAATGGACCTTTCCAGGGTGTGCCATATATCTACTAACCACACTAACTGCATGCGCAATGTCGGGACGAGTACATACCATAGCATACATCAGGCTACCAACTGCACTGGAGTATGGGACATGAGACATCGCAGTCTCCTCGACCTCTGATTGAGGTGACTGTATAGCCGAGAGTCTAAAATGAGATGCTAACGGTGTATTGACAGGCTTAGCATTTTGCATGCCAAACTTCTCAAGTACCTTCTCAATATAACTCCTCTGCGAGAGATATAACTTCCCTGCTTTCCTGTCCCTCTTAATCTCCATTCCTAAGATCTTCTTGGCAGGACCCAGATCTTTCATCTCAAACTCCTCGCTGAGACGTTTCTTCAAGATCAACACATCTGACATGTTCTTTGCAGCAATGAGCATGTCATCCACGTATAAAAGAAGATAGACAAAAGATCCATCTGAACCCTTCCTAAAGTAGACACAACTATCATAGCTGCTCCTATGATAACCACTCCCTATCATAAAGCTGTCGAGTCTTTTATACCACTGTCTTGGAGACTGCTTCAAACCATACAAGGATTTCTTCAATCTACAGACATGTTCTTCCTTGCCTTCTACATAATAGCCCTCGGGCTGGGCCATATAAATAGTCTCCTCAAGCTCACCATGTAAAAAAGCAGTCTTCACATCAAGTTGCTCAAGTTCCAAGTCAAATTGAGCAACTATAGCCAGCAACAAACGAATGGAAGTGTGTTTTACCACAGGAGAGAACACTTCATCATAATCAATTCTCTCCTTCTGATTATAGCCTTTAGCTACAAGCCGTGCCTTGCATCTAGCATTTTCTACACCTGGAATGCCTTCCTTTTTCTTGAAGACCCATTTACACCCAATGGCTCTTTTTCCCTTTGGCAACGGCACCAAATCCCAAGTCTGGTTCTTGTGGAGTGATTCAAGTTCTTCAGCCATAGCAACAGCCCATTTTTCTGATTCTATGCAAGTAATAGCTTTAGTATAGGTAGAAGGTTCCTGAATACCCATATCTTCTGATGTCGTAAGAGCATAAGCCACCAGATCAGAGAACCCATATTTTTGAGGAGGACGAGTCTGCCTCCTTTCTCTGCCAGTAGCCATGGAGTATGGCTGCTCCACCTCATCTAAAACTTCCTCATCTGAACTTGAGTCGATAGTAACAATTTGCTCGCTCAAATCATTCTAAGTGGTCTTTTCTCGAAGTTCCACCTGAACCTCCACCTCATTCCTATCACTCTCATGTTTTCCTGCAGACTCATCAACAACCTTCTTTTGATCAAGCATAAGGATTTCATTAAAAGTAACATACATACTAATAATGAACTTAGGTGAGTTAGGTTCCTGGCACCACAAACGATAACCTTTCACCCCATCAGCATACCCAACAAAGATACATTTCTTTGCTCTAGGTTCTAACTTACCATCCTTAACATGAAAGTAAGCAGGACATCCAAAAATCTTTAGATTAGAATAGTCACAAGGCTTACCTGACCACATCTCAAAAGGAGTCTTGCATTCTATTGCTGTTGAAGGAGAACGATTAACCAGATAACAAGCAGTGTTAACTGCTTCAGCCCAAAAATCCTTTTCCATCCCAGCATTAGAGAGCATGCATCTTGCTCTCTCCAATAAAGTTCTGTTCATCCGTTCTGCCACCCCATTTTGTTGTGGAGTGTGCCTAACTGTACGGTGTCGAACGATACCTGCATTTGCACAGAATTCATTGAAATCGCCACCACAGAACTCAAGACCATTATCGGTCCTAAGGCGTTTGATCTTCTTCCCTGTCTGATTCTCAACAAGGGTTTTCCACTTCTTGAAGGTTTCAAACACGTCACTTTTTCTTTTCAGAAAATAAATCCAAACCTTCCTGGAATAGTCGTCAATAAAAGTCACAAAGTAAAGAGCACCACCCTTAGATGGAGCCTGTGCTGGTCCCCATAAATCAGAATGGATGTAGTCGAGTGTGCCCTTCGTCGAATGCGTGCCCGTACTGAAACTGACTCTGCACTGTTTGCCAAATACACAGTGCTCACAGAAATCCAGCGAGGTTGTCTGCTCACCACAAAGTAAACCACGTTTACTCAAAACTGTCATGCCACGCTCACTCATGTGGCCCAAACGCATATGCCACAATTTCGTTCTGTCATTATCCGAAACAGAATTTGATGTGCCAATTGAAGTACCAAAAACTGTGCTACCCTGCAAATGATACAAGTGATTTACCTTGCTTCCTTTCATCACAACCAGATTGCCTTTGGATACTTTGAGAACTCCACCTCCACCTGAGTACACACACCCAATGGAATCCAAACTGCTCAAAGAGATAAGATTTCTCTTTAAGTCTGGTATGTGCCTTACTTCAGTCAAGGTTCTCACTGCTTTGTCGTGGCACTTAATCCGAACAGTAGCAATTCCCACAACTTGGCATACAACATCATTTCCCATCAAGACTGATCCACCATTCATTGGCTCATATGTGGTGAACCATTCTCTATTTGGGCACATATGATATGATGCTCCCAAGTCCATTATCCAAACATCATTAGAGAAACTAACAGCAGAGCATACCGTAAGAACGTTGTCTGACGCATTAGAGTCATTTTTGTCAGCAACATTCGCTGCATCTTGTCTTTGAGCATGCTGCTTATCCTTTCTCTTGAGCAAAGGACAATCTGATTTGTAATGTCCCCTCTTGTGACAATAGTAGCACTCGACGTTCGTATTATCTCCTGGTGGCCTAGATTTTGAACGATTAACAGATTTCCCTCTGAAGGCTTTATCCCTGCTCTTGGTTCTGCCTCTCACAAGCAAACCATCTGCTCTGTCTCCACTGTTGTTCCCATTCAACTTCGTTCTCAGTTCTGCAGAACTCAATGATGTTTTAACATCCTCCAAAGTTATGGATTCACGTCCATAAAGCATCGAGTTCACAAAATTTTCGTATGAGGCAGGCAGTGAACATAACACGATCAAAGCTTGATCTTCATCCTCGAGTTTAATATCTAAATTTTTCATATCCATAATAATTTTATTAAACTCATCCAAGTGTTCCTGAACAGGCGTACCTTCTCGCATCTTTAGGGTATAAAGACGCTGCTTCAAATAAAGTCTCGATGTCAAAGATTTCTTCATGTAGAGACTTTCCAGTTTCTTCCAAAGACCAGCCGCTGTTTCCTCATCGGCGACTTCTCGCAAAACATTGTCATCTAGAGACAACTGAATCGCACTGTGCGCCTTCTCATCAATCTCTTCAACCTCAGCCGAGGTCATGTCGTCTGGATATTTTCCATCCAGTGCCCTAACAGTACCCTCTCGCTTCAACAAAGCCTTCATCTTTATTCTCCATAATCCGAAGTTGTTCTTGCCGTCAAAAGATGAGATCTGGAACTTCAAAGATGTCATCTTCAAGAATCCCAGAAACGAACTCGCTCTGATACCAGTTTGTTGTAACGAAACGCGGAAACAAACACAGAATAACAAGGATTTACGTGGTTCGATCAAGGTGATCTACGTCCACGGGCGAGGTAAAAACGAGATTCCACTATAATCAATGAGAGTGCAGATTACAAAAGTCGTTCTTAGCGACTGAACAAAGCTCACTGGTATCGTTGGGGTTGTCCCACATCGGTTGTGGAAGGGACTGGTGGTCGGTTTATAAGTGTGAGGGAAAGCCTCAATCTTTGAGCTAGCTTTTGGGTTGAGAGAGGCCCAAGACCACCAACACTGGTATCAGAGCCCAAGGTTACCAACAAGTCTTGACCCAATAGTCACTCGGTAGAGATACGGGTTGTCGCTCCCCCGACCCATGGCCCGATGTGTGAGGGGGAGATTGTAGTCGGTTTATAAGTGTGAGGGAAAGCCTCAATCTTTGAGCTAGTTTTTGGGTTGAGAGAGGCCCAAGACCACCCAACAGTAATTACAATCTCTCGTAAAATAGTATTCGCAACAAATTAAATCCCAAAGTGGCTGGTCTTTTCTTCTGTGTGTCTTAGCAATCCAATCAGTCACGCCATTTGCCTCGCGGGGGATAGCTTTCACCTGGACTCTTTGAAGTTGGCCTAACAACAAACTGCATTCGTTTACTAGGTGTCGAACAGTCCGTGGGCTATCTTTTGGCTTCTCAAGACATTCGCACAATAAGTGCAATCGGATTGTACTTCAATTTTCTACAACTGAAGACTTCTAGAACCACTTGCGCTTTGACTATGAAGCCTCTCCTCTCTCTCCTCCAACAGACGCTATAAAGCCATCTTTAAAGCTGGGGTTTCGCATTCCATGGCAAAGAGGGCACGAACTGAGCTTGCGAAGCCATCAACGATGACGCCAGCTTCATCTTGGCTCATACCAGCCACCGATCCTTCCAATTCGTCTTCGGTCCAGCAGCCATCGACGTTTACATTCATGCATCCGGGCTTCGGGGTGGACCGGTGCTTCGGTACATCTCTGCTTCTTTTGCTACTCTGATTCTTCCATTGTAGTCCAAGGCCTGAGGTTGCTCTGATCTACTCTACCTCTTCAATTACTGTGTTTGGTTTCGGATGGCGTCGCTCAAATATGAAACCATGTCTGCCTTTCCAGATGACCCACAGCATATTCACCACTAGCTCAGGCTTTGGGAAGTTTGGATATGAGGTAAGGACTTCATTTAGCCACTTATCGAGCCTCTGAATATTCATTGGTGTGATCTTCAGGTTCAGTCTCGAGTCTAATCAGATTTGTTTTGATGTTGCTTCCCGTAGCTTTGAGTTGCAACAGGAGATTGTTCATACTAAGCAAGCTTTTCCCAAACATTTTACTAATCATCTTGGCTATCTCAAACGGAAGTGCCGAAGTGGGATCAACTTCGACCATATCATCCCGCAGTTCAATCTGTCGATGTGTATGCTCAGCAAGAAGAACATGATCGCATGTTTAAGTTGCTTGCTAGTATTCGACCCGAATATGAAAATGCTAAGAGACTGATTCTTATGGTTGCTACTCTACAGTCATTTGCTAAAGTCTATGACGCATTTCAGCGAGAGAACCTCATCAAAGGGTAATGAACACTGAATCGAGAATTGGTAGAGAGACTGGATAATGCAGCTAACGTTGGCAACCAACTTGGTATTGGCACTCGCTTTGGTGGCGGCAAAGGGAAAAGTCGTGGCCATACTGCCAAGTTTTATTGTTCCCATTACAGTAAAGATGGACATAAACACCCTCATTTGCAACTCAGGAAAGACAAGGCTACAAATAAGACCACGGATCCTAAAGTTGTCAATCCAGTTATCGGTTGGTTTTTGTTGCGGTCCTGTCCTTGGTTAGATTAGGTCATTGAGTTGTGGTTTTAACTAGAAGCCCTAAAGCGTTCGGTTCGGTTGCTTGGGGGCTCGGACAAGGGATGGGTATTCACATTCGCCGTAGCTGGCTGGGTGAGAGAGTGCCTAGTTCAGTTTCGAGTTGAAGATGAAATTGACAGAAAGTGCATGTGCGCACATACATAAGAGCCAGTGAATCCCACCAAGTGGTTTTTGTGTTCTACTAATGTTCATCAAAACTTTGAAAGCAGTCTGTTATGTATTGTTTCAAGATAGTGCCCAAACAAAAGTCCAAAGCTAAAAACACCGAATAGTTAAGGGAACAGAAGGTGGAATAGTTCCAAGAATGGGAAGTGCCCTACATTTGCCTTCTTTAAATGTTGGAAAAGGAGTAAGCGCTGTGAACATTAAGGCCCTTTGGAACGAATACCCTTGCAACTCCAACAATTAATGTCCTCTAACAGTGTCTCGCAGCCGATTTTTTTATTACTTTTTTTTAATTAATTTTTCTGTCTTTTTTATCTTATCTTTTTTTCCTTTATTTTTGGTAAGGACATCAGAAGGCCGCCAGTCACTGGGCGAGGGCATGTCGGCCGCTAGCGAGGGTCACGTCCCTCATACTCGTTTGGCAAGGGCCGCGTTGCCAGCGGCTGGCGATGGCTCGCAGGCCCAGTGGCCAGTGGTCTCGTACCGTCCTTACCAAAAAAACTCGATATACATTGTGTCAAGAGCTATTTCTCTTTTTGCTTCTATGAGCATGTAAACAATAGTTAGCACGCGGCTGTTCGTGAGCACACAGGGAATGAAGGTATCGAATTAATGTAGATGTCCCGCAACGAAAGCAAGTAATGCTACTCGGAGCATCCCATGAGTTATACTTGGAAGGGGTTGGATTTGAATCATAGAGTAAGAGTATGAAATTGGGCAGGATGCTTGTGGTTATCTGTTGCGCACATTCATTATGAATGTTAAGAACGTGTCTGGATATGCTTCTGTTTTTCCTCTTTATGTTTAATCCATATCTTTCAACGGATACATATTAACTTTTTCTTAACCGGGTAATGCCTAAGAATATACAAATTTTTGACACGTGTAACTTTTCCATAAATTTATTTTTTTGAAACTTGGATAATGTTTTGAATTCAGGTGGGACTTTTTCCTTTCGTCGAAGCACACACAACCATGCTCTTACATAGACGATAACTTCATATTACACTCGTCCTGTCATTGTCATTGTCATTGATAAATGGTTGTGATTCCATGGTGAAGATGTCGAGTTTTGCTGTTGTAATCCTCAAAATGACGAAAATACCTTTTAGGCCAAATCCTTTTTGAGACTCCATAGCCACTTCAGATCCTTATTTGAGACTAATATGTCATTTCAGTCCCTTATTTAAAATAAAGTTCATTTTAGGTCATTGTTTGAAAAAATGAGAACACTTCAGGCTTTTATTTGAAATTTTCCCAAATATATACGAAGGAAGTTAGAATGAGTTTCCTGCTTGAGGAGCTTATTGAATCCTGTCGATACCCATTTTTAGTTGAATTAGCTCTAATTCATAGGCCTTTTAACTTTTTCTTATTGTACAGGTCCAGCTTGGAACGTCCAAGTCCAAACTTTTACATTATAGGAACTCGGCCCATTTGTGTAGCAACCAAAGAAATGAAGTGGCCCATGAATTCTTTCCATTTATTTATTAAAAACTGATTTAGGGGTGATTTATTTAAGCTGTAATCAAACTTTCAAAGTGTCCCCCAATTCTGGGTGAAGGGATCGTCTGCCCTTTCCTTAGAAGGGCAGGCCATACCCTTGGAATTCGGGCCGTCCGTGTTATGAATGGACGGCCCAGATTATTACGAAAAAATAAAAAACCTAAAAAGTTGCCCCCTTAAAAATAGGAGATCTGGGCCGTCCATCTAAAAACGGACGGCTCAGATCCCAAGGGCAGGTGCTTGCTCTTCTAAGGGAAGGACAGACGATTCAAATCCCAATTCTAGATGACCATGTGTTGCCAAAAATTTATTGAAATAGCTCTTTGCCCGGCTTTTAAGATGTCGGTCAAAGGGGGAAAATAATAAAAGAAAAGTGTGACAAATAGAATAGAATAGAAATATATTTGGCCCTTAACTTAAATTACGAGTCTAAGTCAAGCCCATTTCGATTTTTTTTTTTGTTGAATTTCATTTCTTCCGACTCATTTTAACACCATGTATAAAATTGGAGTGACATATATTAAACCCCCGTCCAACAAATATAAACCGAAAAATGGGTAATTGATCCAATTTGCCACATCTTAAAAAGAAAATTGGCCAAAAAGAAAAGAATTAGATGAAACGAAAATAACCTTGTACGTAACATGGCAATAATGTAAGGTTCACCAAACACAGAGGACACAATCATTTAGTAAAGGAATTTGATACACAAGTACAATACAATTGCAGGAGCTTCACAAATCAAATTGAACTTCAGAAAATGGCTTGTCGTCAAACGGCTGAACAATCTCCTCGAACCAGTTGGAACCTCGCGCGAGCTGACCGGATGATGCCAAAGCAAACAATAGCAAGCACATATTGATGACCACCCACACGGCCAGAGACAAGCTCGTCCGAAGTAGCAACTCAGCGCCGAGAGTCCCAAAAACGATGTACAAGTATCGGTATATCATATTCGAGCTCTCGGGTCCCGTCAATTTGATTAGTGCTATAAGGTAGATGGCTTCGCAAACAATGTACAGCTGTGTAACCGTGTGGCTCAACGCATGAGAATGCTGCGAATTAAAACTCGCGATGACAAACAGCTTGAATGAGGTGAATGCAATATGAAATCTCTTGGTCAAATCAACATGATCATGTCGTTGCTGCTGTTGTGGTCGCTCGTCATTCCTGTACCGACAAAATTGGAAGATCCACAAGGGGAAAAAAAAACTAGCTACTGAATCGGCGCTCTGAGCAAAGTTCTTAAGAGCATATTTACATGAATGAACTTCGTACCTCTCGAGTGTTACTGATCGATCAGCCATGTCCAGGAGAAGGAGAAGTTGGAACCGCAAACTCTGTGATTGTTGTTTAGATGAGGAGCTGAAACTATATATAGCCAAGTGAGTTTAGGGGGGACGTGGACTTGACTTTGCAAGATGTTCACTTCATTTTTTATGATTTCAGTTTCCGGAGTCAGACCTTAACCGTTAGATCCCCTCGAGATTTAAATCAACGGTTGTAGACATGAGACGTGATCGGTCAAACGTGTCCTGAAGCCCTTGTGAAAAAGTGATGATTCGTAGCGAAAACATCACTAGAGGATTCTCTAGAAGCACCTGCTGGGTGATATTCTCTATATGGTTTTTATGTTTGGGAAGAGTAGAGATTTAAGGAAATCGTGTTTCACAAGTTGTTAAGAGGTTTACTCTAATGTTATACCCATTCCTAGCAAAACCACACGTGCATTGTCTGGAAAACAAAATAAGAAGAAAACATTAAACACATAAAAGCATTTTTTTTTATAGATATTTGGCGTGTTTTAGGACATAACTTCAATCTTTCGTGAAACAAAAAAAGAATTAATTTGTCAGGAATACAAAGATTTTTAGATTGTAGTTTGGAGAGTGTTTGAAATTTTAAGAAATCATTGCTGCAGGTAACATGAGATTCTGTTTACTTTCAAAATAACGATTTCGCCTTTCGTTTCGAGGAGTTTACCGAGGGGGGAAAAAGTTTGAGATTGAAATAATATTTTGACTTGTTTTTATTACAACGGGAGCTTTTAATGGAATTTATGGGAAGATCCTGAAGAAGGAAGAACACAGATTTTGCCCTCAACCTCGAATACCGCTCGTTAATGACATGCTTGATGGGGTTCTGATTATAGCAATTTTAACAGGCAAAGAATAAGGAACAATAGCAGCACAATTGTGTTTGCTGCATTCCGCCGGAAAAAAGACACATCGAGCACTAATATTTATGTACAGCACTCACTTTGGTGCCAATATTTTTTTAAATCACTTAAATGTCATTTTTTTTAAATTCAAAAAAGGTTATATCGGTGCCAAGTCCGATGGGTTTCGCCGGAAATCATACGTGGCATTTACATGGCTTGCTGAATGATCTAGTGAGCAAATAATAAAAAGCTAAAAATAAATAAAAAAATTTCACGTCATATTAAAAAAAAATTAAAAATAAGCTGTAAAAAATGGAAGTTGGGCTGTTCTTTTAACCAGTAAACTCCAGAGTCACCCGAAAATAACCAAGTAAGAGAAAGCTTTCCCATTATTCATTCATCATCTCCTTCTTCATCATCTCGTATGAAGCTCAAAGTCGGACAAAATGGCATCTGCAACTCCACCTCATCCACATTGCCACCGCCGCCGAAATAATTCCTCCTGCCCACCAGATCAGCCACTCCCCTCGCAGCTCCCGAATCCCTTGGGCTCTCATTCACGACCTGCACCGCCGAAATAATTTGAGCCATCCGTGTTATGAATGGACGGCCCAGATTATTACTAAAAAACAAAAAAACCTAAAAAGTTGCCCCCTAAAAATAGGAGATCTGGGCCGTCCATCTAAAAACGGACGGCTCGGATCCCAAGGGCAGGTGCCTGCTCTTCTAATATAATATAAGGACAGACGATTCGAATCCCAATTCTAGATGACCATGTGTTGCCAAAAATTTATTGAAATAGCTCTCTGCATGGTTTTTAAGATGTCGGTCAAAGGGGAAAATAATAAAAGAAAAGTGTGACAAATAGAATAGAAATATATTTGGCCCTTAACTTAAATTACGGGTCTAAGTCAAGCCCATTTCGAATTTTTTTTTTTTGTTGAATTTCATTTCTTCCGACTCATTTTAACACCATGTATAAAATTGGAGTGACATATATTAAACCCCCGTCCAACAAATATAAACCGAGAAATGGGTAATTGATCCAATTTGCCACATCTTAAAAAAAAAAAGAAAATTGGCCAAAAAGAAAAGAATTAGATGAAACGAAAATAACCTTGTACGTAACATGGCAATAATGTAAGGTTCACCAAACACAGAGGACACAATCATTTAGTAAAGGAATTTGATACACAAGTACAATACAATTGCAGGAGCTTCACAAATCAAATTGAACTTCAGAAAATGGCTTGTCGTCAAGTGGTTGAGCAATCTCCTCGAACCAGTTGGAACCTCGCGCGAGCTGACCGGATGATGCCAAAGCAAACAATAGCAAGCACATATTGATGACCACCCACACGGCCAGAGACAAGCTCGTCCGAAGTAGCAACTCAGCGCCGAGAGTCCCAAAAATGATGTACAAGTATCGGTATATCATATTCGAGCTTGCCCCAGAAAAGAAGGGGTGAAGATAAACAAAGTGAAAATACCTATGCTATACATGTCTTCGCCGAAGGAAAAGCTCCTCCAGTTCCTATCAAAGTCTTTTTCTTTCTCTCTAGCTACCTGCTGTACTCCGCTTTTTCCACAAGCGTCGGCCACAAGTTTTCCTCCTGACTCATCTTTGAAGCAATTAAAGCTTTATACGTTCATCTTCGTACTTCCTCGTTGGGGTGATTATATGTCTGATTTGCTAGTAGTGTAATAGCATATATGGTAACGAAGAGACGGGAATAAATATTTTACTTTGGTCGATGGAATCCGTCGGTGCTGCGCTGTTGGTGGTGTAGTAAATCAACCGGTGAAGTAAGAGTTTGGGATTTTTTTTTTTAGACAATTTTTTTTTATTATTATAATTATCACAAAGTTAAAGATTTTTTTGGGTATTGAGCCGCTTTAATAGTGATAGACTTTTATATTTTCTTTTTCTAATCTAATAGACTCTTTTAATTAGCTTAATAGAAGCTCTCGCACACGTAAGTATGTCCATGACGTAGGTGTTTGTGACCATATATAGTGGCCCACCTCACATCTCAAAACATCATATCTTGGCGGAACTCAGATCTCAAAACCTCATCTTCTCTGTTCAATCTCTTCTTCATTCAGACAATTAATGAATGACCTTATGATCTCCGCCAGAGGATTGGCAAAGAAATCGACTGAAAGGGAGCATCAGGTGAGTTCATAAAAGATGGTCCATCCTGAGCGGAAAGACACCGGTTCCATCCTCCGGGCACGGCCCCGGTCCTTTCCCTTTCGGATTCCATATGCACGCAAGCAGCCCATACGTTTGAATGGGGTTAAATTTAAAAAACGGGGTCAGATTCGAGACATATCTCCCTAGCTTTCCACTCATTTTACAAGCAAGAACACTGGAAGAGGGAATGCACAAGAGCAGCACAAAAGAGCAAATGACTGTCAAATCACAATTCTTTTACTCAGAATCCATTTCTTTGCGTCCATATACTCGTCCACAAAGTCTAGGGCATAGGCACCAAGTTTTGAATTCGAAGATGGGCCAAAAAGAGAGAAAACAAAAAGCTCATATCACATACAAATGAATAATCAACCTCTACGTGGAGTTATCGGTTATCCATCTTATAAATAACATATACAGAGCAATGGAGACAGAGAGACAGAGAGAGACAGAGACAGAGACAGAAGAAGAAGTGTGGTGGGTTTTGGGGATTATGTATCAGAGGATGTGGTCCAAGATGCATCATCAACCACCGCAGAACTTCTGTGTCTTCCCTTTCATCATGTGAGCTTCCCCCATGTAGAGTCGAGCAACCTCCCACACACAGCCGTTGGAAAATCCAAAGAGCTCATAAATCCAACCGTGAGTCCCTTTTGTTCTCTTCTTCCTTCCTTCCTTTCTATATGTCCAGCACGTGAATGCGGAATCAACTCGCCACCCACAGATCCTGAGGCTGAGGATGTTACTCAGAAAGAGAGAGAGAGAGAGAGAGATAGAGAGAGAAATATCTTTTCCGAAATGGTCCTTGAAATGAATTCCTTTCTTTTC
This sequence comes from Rhodomyrtus psidioides, assembly GCA_021437785.1. NCBI lineage: Eukaryota > Viridiplantae > Streptophyta > Magnoliopsida > Myrtales > Myrtaceae > Rhodomyrtus > Rhodomyrtus psidioides. Next base: position 1,947,192 of record JAILYB010000040.1, on the reverse strand, counting down.
TAGAGTTCATAGCAAAGTGTGGTGTTGAACTCGGATGGGCAAGCCTCTAGGGAAGTCGACAAATGGGAAGGCGAAGGCCTCGTCAGGCTCAGCTAGCTCCCAGCTGAAGTTGAGGACCAAATGGTGGATGAAAACCGCCATCTCGAGCTTAGCCAGCTCGGATCCCGCGCAGAACCGAGGTCCTCCGCCGAATGGCATGAAATAGTTCGCGCTCGGGCATGTCGAAGAAGGTGAATCTTGCGATGGCTGTCCTCGGGGGTTGGAAGTACATTTGTTCTGCATAATCAAGCCAGAGTGCATTCACAATGAAATACATCATAAACAAGGGGGAATGCCTAGATCTTTTGCCCTAATAAACCTAGGAAGCCCTAGTCTTAACACATAACATGAGAGGATATAAGGAAAATATCTGCAGACTTCCTTAAGTCGCGCAAGAGAAAGAGGTATAACAAGAATTATTAACATGGTCATTAGGACATGATACATAAGAAGCCTAAGGACTAACAAGCAAGAACGAGGTTGTTACAACACGAACATCACATTAAGAATCATGGTCTACAAGGCCCGACCAACCGGAACAACACGGGTCAATCATCGTGCACGATGACGCGTGTCGTCCTTTGGGATTTCGACATAAACAATACAGATCTAGTTCTCATGATCGACGATTCGAAACTCGTCGAATCACATTGACTCCAATCATGTCACGTTGGATTCGTAGTCGTTCTTCTCTAGGGCGGATTTTTTAGAACTAGTATTTCATGGTCATGGCGTTGTAACTCTGTAACACCTCTGACAGATGATATCATCCCATGCGAAGCGAACGATCGGGATTAATTGGCAACCAACCAAAGGTAAATGGCAACCTCTCATCTGGTGAAATATCTAACCACATCCTAATGTAGGCAGCCCTAGGAAATCGATTACCATCCGTCAATTTATCAATCCACCAAAGCGGAAAAGAGAAAGAAAAGAAGATCAAATCCCCGATTTTTTATTCAAAACAGGAAAAAAAACAAGAGACAGTTTATGCTCGATTAACGAGAGATTTCTAACTGCTCGCGAAATTCTACGTTCCCATCCATCTAAATCAATCAACAACCGTGACGAAACTTCACCATGTGAACCAAATAGAACTTCTCGATTTGACTTTTTGAGTAGACGAGAAAGGCTTTGGTGTTCCAGACAAAAACTTAGAAATTTCTCCATATGAAAACAGCCGTCACGTAAACTCTCTTAAACAACCCGTGTTTTTTCCAAAGGCGTGAATGGCATTTTGCTCTATTTTGGGACCAGCTCGCGAGGTGGGCCCACCACAGAAAGATGAAAAGAGGGAAGGCCAAAAAGGGGGGAAAAAAAAGGAACCAGTGAGGCGCACGTGCACGTGTGAGGCCCACGACCCACATGGGCTTCACTATCTGTCCAACCCCATCGAATCCCCCCCCCCCTCCCCGCGCAGAGTCCACACGCACGTGCGGCATGATCGATCAATGTTCTCGCCGGGCCCGCCCTCCCGTTCGGAGGGGCTTGGGTTCACAGCACGGCGGTGTCTTATCGACCGCCTCGGAACCAATTTAACGGCCCTGATTTGTTGTCACATAACGGTAAAATTCTTCAAAAAAGAAGAGAAGATTTAAAATGGTCCGAGAAATTTTTTTTCTTGTTCTTTTTTTAAAATCTTTCGTGTTGGACTTTCCTTAATTCACACATTTTTAAACCACCTTCATTATTATCATAGTCGTCATTATCATTATCATATGAATTTTGGGGTACAAACAAAGACTTTTGAATTTTAAGATAATGAGGCAACGATAATCTGCCCATGACGAGATGGGTGGAAGAAAAGTTGAAAGCCACCCACTTCACGTCATTGTTGGAAACATGGGAAGAGTCCCGAGTCGAAAAACCAACTAGAAAAAACCCGATCAAATGCGAAAGAAACGAAGAAATTTAAGAGTTCGATAATTGTAATTGGAGATTTAACATTATTTGTCAATGTTAGGAGTGACATGATTGATCTAGACCGTCCAAATAAAAAATAGACAGTCTAAATCAATCCACCTGTCACTTTTTATTTTTAAATTTTGGATTAAAAAAAAAAAAGTGACGCGTATATGGTCCGAATCAAGAATCAATTAATGTCACTCCTGCCTTTTATATGGTAGGGGCGTCTCTTCATTCTTGACTTTAAACCCCACGACCCTCGATTTGACTTTGAGGAGAACTGACCAATTAGGGACTCGTGCGGATTAAGGAAAAGCCGTCCGGTCAAAATTGCGTCTTTTACTCTTTAGTCCAACGATTGATTGATGAAGAAGAAGCCGGAGTCGCACGAGGGTTTGTAACTCAAGCGGGCGGGTCCCCAGCCGTGCTTCTTTTTTTTTTTTTTTGGCTTTTTCCACTTGTCTTGTGTTAAGTTTGTATCTTCTCACACCTTTGTGGTCATTTGTCTAAATCTTTTATTTGGACCCGTAAACACAGTAGGCGGCGGCGGCACCACCACCACCACCAAGGTTTCTAGGGTTTGTAAGCAAAAGAAGGGGGGGCTTTGATCATATCATCAATGTCACGATCGAATGATTTTAAGGGGAGAGATTTATACAAAGTTAATGTTCCCGTTTTTGTTCGAGAGAAAACTGTGTGTGTGTGGGCGAGGGATTTGCTTTCCGCCTTTTTCGATATAACTTGATTGATCCGTGGAAAAATAAAATTTCTTTTTCCCCCCCAGGGGGCGAGAGGGGGAGATCACTTTTCCTAAATCACGAAACAAATATATATATTTTTTTTCTGAAAATAAACATGTGTTTCGGGAGCGGAACTACTGACCTGCCATCGCCAAGGGTTGAAGTGGTGAGGGCGGTCAAAAAGCAGGGGATCCAAGTGCACAGCTGCTATCACCGGCAGCACTTTCCATCCACATGGAATGTCATACCCTTTTTTTCACACCACGACCACCACAAATTATTATTACCACAACACCATATAAAACACACATGGACGCCCTCCTTATATGCCCCAACACACACCCCCCCAAAATTTAAAAAAAAAAAAAATCCTCTTTTGTTTTCGCAACTCGGGTCCGAGAAAAGGGTATTGGATGGTCCTCGCCGCGACGGGCAGAACTGCGTATCTTAATTAAAAGGGGTATTCGACACAAGTCCGACCGTGTTGTCGACAAAGTTCTTAGAAGATTATATCAGAGCAAATCCGATGATCCGGCAACATTGCAATAAGCACAGGCATCCCCCCCCGCAAAAAAAAAATAAAAAATGAAAAAGGGAGGGTCGAACGTCCTTACCTTTATATCTGACATCTCGGAGCGCCTTTCTGTGCAGAAACCTCACCACGTTTCCCAGCCGAAGCGTCTCGCTAATCACCTTCCACGTTCCCCACAACAAAACAAAAGTTAAAATCACTAGTCAGCACCATCGCCCTTTGTTCTGTTCTTAAACCTTAAAAGTAGAAACTTAGGTCAAAACGACGAGTCGTGTCGTGCCACGGAATCGCGCCCTAAGCCGGCGTTCCCGGTCGAGTCAAAGCACTACAGGTCATTCATGCTCTGGAAAGAGGGGAGGGGGAGGGGAGGGGGAAGCTTACACACTGGGTGAACTCCATCTTCTTATAGTCCTCCCAGTTCAGCTCCGTCTCTCCAGCTTTCTTCTTGCCTCTCGCTATCTCAAGATGCTCTTCCTGGACGAGAGTAAGTATACAGTGAAAACGGAGAACAGAACATCAACGATTTTGTTGGGACTCAGCTGTACGCAATTGCATACCCTCAGCTGGTCGATTGCTCTGGGGCACGCCTGCAAGAAGAAGATGGCCAGAGCAATGGCCACGGAGGAGGTCTCGTGGCCGGCGAAGAGCAGGCTCAGTATCAAGTCCAAGATTTGCTCCGTCGACAGGTTCGAGTGCTTCAGCACCCACCCCAGCAGATCGTCGTCCTCTCTCGAGCTCTCTTCCCCACCTCCTTCCTTCATCCTCCGGACCCTCCCCTCCATCTTCCTCTCTATGAACTTCAGAATCGTCGATCTCGACTGCCAAAACAAGAACTTGGTTAAAAGGGGAAAACAGAGAGCGGTTTTCCGAGGCAATTTAATGTATTTGGAAGAATCTGTGCGCCAAAAGAAAATGGAAATCGTGAGTCACCCTGAGATGGTTTTCTTGATTAGGAAAGACTAAAATGATTCTGGGATTTTCACGTGAGCTAAAGATCAGTCAAATGAAGAAACTAATCGTTAAAGGAACGAGGGTTTTTTTTTTTTTTTCGTTACCCGCAAAGCCTTTCGATAGGCGGTTCCGGGGAAATTCAGCGGCGGAGACACCACGCCTTTCATGAAAGTGACGTACTCCTTCTTCAGCTGCTCTGTCTCCGCCTCTCCGGGGTCCAAGCTCATTATATGCTTCGCCATCAGATTGAACGTGAACTGCATCAGAGGCGGACGCAGAAGCTTAGAACCGACAGAAATTCGGCGAAACGTTAAATGAATTCTCCAGTACTGCGACGAAAATTAACTGAAAATTGCACGGCCGCACGTAAGGGAGAAGGGGACACGACCCCACCGGCCTCCTGAGATCCATCATTGCTTCCATCATCTTTTTTCTCGAAGCCCCGTCAATGTGTAGTGAAATTTATCAAACAAGGAGATTTGTTTTTAAATCAATCAATCTCTGTATCTATCTCTCTCTCTTTTTCTTTCGTTCTGTGTTTGGGGTTTACCTTCTTGGCTTCATCTTGAGCAGAGAAAGTGCAGCTCTCCTTCCAAGAGCTCAATACGAGCATAGTGCTCTGCTCGACTTCCCTGAGCAGGACGGTCCTGAGCCGGGCGTGGCTGAGGAAGTTGAGGGAGATGATCCGCATGTCCCTGTGCATGTCCCCGACCAAGACCAGCATCGACCACTTGCCGAGGATCCCCCCGATGCTCCTCGGATAGCTGCACTCGAACAGCCTCCCCTCGTTCTGCAGGATGAACCGGTTCAGCTCCGCGTCGGCCGACACGATAGTCGGCTCCCCGAACAGATTCGACCTGTATATCTTCCCAAACCTAGAAGGCCAAAAGACGGGAACACGAAACAGGGTACTCTGTTTCAGTGAGTTTTCTCGATTGGTTCTCTGAAGACGGGTCGGGTCATCAGCTGGTATACCTGGAGATGTGTTGGTCCATGAAGGCTCCGATGGAAGTGGCGGAGTAAGGCTTGAGGTAGGCAATGGTCTCGCCGAGGAAAGGCCAGCCAGCGTGGCCGGGCGGGAGGTTGAGCTTGAACCGGGTCTGGTGCTTCCTCTGGATGAGGATGGAGACGAGAAGCAGAGCCAAGATTGAGGGAAGGAGGCAGAGGGTTAATAGCTCCGAGTCAGACATGGATGACTGACTCTCTCTCTCTCTCTCCCTCTCCCTCTCCCTCTAACTCTCTCTCTCTCCGACGTTGTCTGGTTTTTGTGGAGTTCTGCTGAGCTGTTGTTGGGGAGAGAGAGAGAGAGATGAGATGAGATCAGATATGAGCTTTCCGGAGGTTGTACATCTGTTGAAAAGAAACTTCCATTTTGTGTCCTAAAGTAAAAGCCTTGGGAGCTCTCGAGGAAACCAAAGCTGTCTTTTGAGATTAAACACATTTTAGCATTTGGCCTTTATATGATTGCTTCTTCTTCTTCGTGCTGCGAGGTACTCAGTACTCACACTTAGCTGCTTCCGGTAAATCTTTTAACCTAGACCAGTTCCGTCATGAATCGACATGGACAGAGCGAGCTAAGCCGTTAGATATGCTTGGGCCTCACACGGGGATCCGTCAGATCCCGCGGCTCTGACCGTTTGAAACGAGTTTAGATAAGAATTTCGATTATAACTGGTTCAGAAGACCGTGTCGTTCGCGCTAGGAAAATATGAACCGAGATGGGGGGGCGCAAAAGAAGTGTTGGCGACATGGACATAATCATCTGAGAACTTTTTGCACCGTCCGGATAGGCTAGAAAATGAAGAGGACGGTCTGGACCAAAGATGTCGTGCAATGCTTGGTAAATTCTAAATGGTCCATGAATTTTAATTCGAGAGGAGTCACGACACTCGTAATACTAATTTAGAGACTCGTTTTGAATTTTGATCTAAGAAGAGTCACGCCAGCCGTGATACTAATCCGGAGTCTCGTTTTGAGCGGTCACACATGCTTAAACGAGGGTCCTTGCTTGCTGCTATTCTGGACCTTAAAATCCACCCTTTTCATGGTTTTGGGCAACTTTTCTATTTTTAGGGTTATTTTCTACCGTTGTTGTAATCCAAGTGTCCGTTTTCACATTCTTTTTTCCCATTGATTATGATTTGGGGTTATGTAGGATTTTTGGGAAAATTTTGTCATATTATAAGGTCTCGAAAAGCCTTCATAGTGATTTTAGAATACACTAAGAGAGTTTTCTCTAGAATTTCGCACGTGAGAAATTTCGCGCGTGTGTGTGCATATTTCTGAATTAATTTTAAAGTGATGCTTTTTGTAGAAATATTCTTATGTTACATACTTCAATCCGGCTGGGTATATAAAAAACAAATAGCTTCGAGGTTTAATCTGATCGGTAACGGAAAGACATTACATCCGCTTCTCTTGTTATTGAACGCTTAGGTGCTGCATGACAACACTTCAATTTCTGAATTTCTCTAACATAAGTCAATCTGGGGGAGAAATTCGTTTGGTAAAATCGCTTTCGAAGTAGAAAGGCGTTTGGCAAAAAAAATTGACTTATGGTAAGATTTTCTACTTTTTGTTGGATTTTTGGCTAACTTTGAGAAGTAAAAAAATTTTACTTCTCGGCTCCAGAATCACTTCTTCGACCACACGAGCCGCCGTTGCTGCCCGCCACCGCTGCCGCCGGTCCCCGCCAAAAAATTTGTTAATAATGTTTCAAAAATATAAATTTTCAACCGTTATCAAACGAATTTCTCTGATCAGAAATTAATCTGGAGCAGAAGTAGAAAAATCAACTTTTGCTTTTGAGGAGAAGTAGAGAAAGCAACTTCTGATCAAAAGTTGATTTCTGTACAAGAAGTGTTGTCATGCAACACCTTACTTAGCCCACTTTTACATCCGTCCCCATCCTAATTGTCCTTGACGTTGATGTCTTACGACGGTCTAAACAAGTTGGGGTTTCAATAAGCATTGTAGCTAATCTTGGTATTCAACAAGCATTAACAACATATCATAGATACCTCATTTTACCACATCGTAATTGGCTATGTGAAGAATTTCTCTAGGAAACTCTATCTGAAGATAGGGTCATGTTAACGAGTTTCTCAATACTTTGAAATTGGAATTTTTTTTTCGTTAAACATGATTAATAAATGCTCGAGACACTCGTTAATAACGTCTAACTAAACAAATTGTCACTGTAAAAAAAAGTTTGTCTAGCGAGTTTATGTTCTTTTTCTGTTCTGGATAACAAAAGAACAGAGAAACATAGAATTAAAAATGTTACCAAATAGATCCTTAACATCTCATTTAAATTACAAAAAAACATCAGGATTATATTTGAATTTACAATGCCGAATCAAAGCTCGTTCCACTCCCGCCTTTAGCTTTTGGCTTGTCCAAATCTAGGAAGTCTTCACCACACCCAACATTACATTTCAACCGTCCACTTCCTTCGTCAAATGTTGCCTGATATTGAGAAATCAATTGCCATTTCACCAAACTAACTTTTTTAGGATGACGGGCTCATGGGAAATGAAAAAAAAAAAATGAACTTAGGTCACATTAGCTTCACACGACACCAGGTTGCAAGATGTTCGAAGTGCAAAACACAGGGAAAAAAATTAAAACCTCTCGTATTGCTTCTAAAAACGAATAAAAAAAAAACTTTAGATGTAAATTGTTGCCAATAATGAAAATATCTTCAATTGACTAATTATTTCAAGCGATCATTTTAAGAAAAATATTTTTCTACACCGTTCATTTTTGGCGAAACAAATGAAGCGTCAATACTAAAAGATGTCTATTTGACAACGTACTTTATTATATTCTACGATGTTTCTTATGTTTTGATAGTTACAATGTGACGTCCCTGACCCGACCCTCAATATCCGCTACAGGAAGTAGAACCTCCTACGGGACCCTCGGTCTCTCGAATCCCTCCAAGAGCACTTCGGCTTTACGCTGTTTATTTTTTTTTGTTTCCCGAGACCACGTGAGGATCATAATTCGTGACGTTGCGGGGGAAGGACATGTGGTGTCCCAGGAACACTGTCCTTGGATTCGACCCATAATCTTTTTCCATTCCTTTACTATTGTTGTTTACTTTTCTCTTTATTACGAATCACATGCGGAAGCGATTCCATTTGATACTTTTCGATCTATCGTGGAACAGAGACAACTTTTAATACTAGTCATGTGCTCCTCATATTCATTTCATTTATAACACTTATGTCGATCTACGACGTACACACATATATGCATCGTAACTCCTAGAAAATGGCTCTATAAAGGTCTTCTACTCCATGGTAGCATGTAGCCCCAAAAAGTTGCTCATGGGCTTCCAAAATCTTCTCCAAACTAGTCGATCACCTAGGGTTCGCACACCATCCATCTTCATGCTATTGCTTTCTTATAAAAAAATCCTTCTCCATGACATCAGTACATGCAATTTGTATGGACATAACTATACCAAAATGAGAAGGTGACTGACTTGCCATTACCTACAAGTCTGAAAAGATAAGGGGTGAGATACAACTATCTCAATAAGCGAATATTTAAACCAAACATAGGAAGCAAGCTAAAGGTCCAAGTCATGATGCAAGCAACCGTATCATATATGAATCATTTTCGATTCCATTTCATGTAAGTATACCTCTCCACTTTTCATATCATATCACGCACATTTAAGGCCCTTCTTACCCTTGCGGGTGAGGCGTGTACACATCATTTCATATCATATTTTATGGATCCACCCTTTTCATATATGTGCGAGGCCCTCTCATTCTTGCGAATGAGTCATATAACATATCATGTCGCATCATATAATCTCACTACCAAGGGTAGCAAGACCAAGGAGAGTATGCATCATAACGGTCCAAGGTTCTAAAGGCGGCCCCCACGAGACTCGCGTCATCATGTGGCACTTAGTCCTTGACCAACATATCATATACTTTTCGAGCAAGCATTAGAGTAGCTAAAGCTTCACGCCCTAGATAAGAGTTAGATATCACTTACCTCTCGTTGACGATCATAAAATAAAGCTTGTAAATTGCTTTGTGTGTCGATTCCTATGATGCTCTGTGATGGTGCTTCTTGAGTGCTTGGTGGCCGAATTAAGTGAGAGGGAGAGGAAGAGAGAGAGAGAGAGAGAGAGAGAGAGAGAGAGAGAGAGAGAGAGGCGAAATTGAGAGAGGAAGATAGAGAGTGGTGGCCGAAAATTCTAAGGGCCTCCATGCTATTTATAGCCTTTCTTAACTTGCTCCGCAAGTTGGATTTGTCCTCCTATACTTTCCACATGGCATCACTTCATTGGAACTTTCCCTTGATTTATTCTCCAAGACATTTTTATTTTATTTTCTTGCTACTTATTCCCCAAGTCAAGCTTAGGTGTTACTTGTTTGTCATTTTCCTCTCAATCATTGATCTCTCACATAATTTCAAGAGCCAATGGCGTCTTGCCAACTTGACGTTCTAGAGTTTTCTATTAAGACACTTGTCACCTTTCTACTTCATGTCTTGCTCCCCAAGTTCTATTAATTTTGTCACATGTTTCTAAACATTGACTTGTTTTCCAAATTTTGCCATGTGTCATCTTTTCTTTATGCCACTTAAGACTATCTAGGCTCTAGAAGCCTCTCAGAGACTCACGCCCACTCTACGGTATTCTATTTCATTTTTAGTTTTCTTTTTCTTATTTAAATCTATTAATTATATAAATATTAATTTCCTTTGTCTTTTCTAAAGAGAATATTCTAGAGATGCTATTTAATTGTGACACATGGTTAATCTAGAGTATTCTAATATTTTAGGTTACTTTTTCTAGTGCTATTTTGTCTTTTAGTGCTTGGCTTGTTCCCCAAGCCAAAATTATATTTATTTCTTTTTTTTACTTGTTTCGCAAGTTAGATTTGTCTTTTACTCTTTCCACATGTCGCTTTCCTATTCCGACTTGCTCTCTAAGTCGGTTTTGTCTTTTTATGCTAGTTTGCTTTCCAAGCCAACCATTTTTCTAGTCCTATTTTGTCCTTATGTGCCAAATTGTTCTCCAATCAAATCTTTTTCATTTATTTTTTCTTAATAATGAAGAAAATTCTAGACACTTTTTTCTTGTTCTCCAAGCCAATATTTTACCTTTAATTATTCTTAATAATTAAGACTATTCTAGATGCCACGTGTCATATTCTTAAACGATCTATTTGGCTATTCTATAGTCTCATAATATCTCTTTCTTTCTTTTTTCTATTCTATAGATGCCAAACCTAGCTAATGTTAATGGCAATTTGGGCATTCTATTTACGAGGGTAAGGTCGTCTAATAATCGACCTCTTATTCCATACGCTAGAAATGCCACTTATAAAAATATCAGGATATTTAAACAAATTTCTCTATTTTAGGCGCCTATTTGAGCTAAAGGTCGAACCATCTTTTTATTGTAGAGTCATTCGGCTTATGGCTGAGCACATCTAGAGGCGTAGCCAATTTTGGCATGCTCAAGATTGTGTCTCGTTGCCTATCGGGTCAAGAGCCATTTCTTTTATCTCAGTTCAGGGTTGGAATCACCCGTTCCTAAACCGAGAGCATAACTGAACACTACCGAGCTTTCCTCTCATGACCAATTCAAATTGATGCAGGATTGGCTCATCTTAATACGTAGTATTCCAGTAGCACATCATACAATCTAGGGTAGCTAATCCTTGACTAGTGTGTGGCTGGTACGGGGTTCTGATACAAATCGACCTTCATCAAATTCACGGCTAGTTTAGTTGTCGACCTTTGTTAGCTTGCGAATCATTCCACGGATCAGTCCTTGGCTAGCTTCAAGGTGATCCTATAGTTGTTTCGTAGCTTGACGAGGTCAATCATAATTGATCCATGCTCGATTTAAGATCGCCACACAGTCGATCCTCATTCGATTACATAGCCGATTAATATACTAAGCCATGACTCATATCGAAGGCGATCTTTCTTCTTTGGCAGCTCATTTCGATCCTTTAGCTACTATCTGTAATTGGTCCGAACCCTAAGCTTAATCTGGCCCTAAATTTTGGGATGTCACATACAAAATGACTGAAAGCGAAATGTTGTGAAAACCGAAATGACTTGCATTATGTATTTGAATGTCATCCTTATATTGATAAACAAACAGGGAAATTATATGTCCTTATGCATAGGATATATCATATATACTCAAACGGAAAAATGGTACAAATGGTTCCTGAAGTTTGGCCCAACGTGCAATATGTTTCATGAACTTATAATTTACTCAATGTGGTCCATGAACTTTCACTTAATGTGCGACGTGGTCCCTGGTTCAATGTGATCCCTAAGCTATATTAAAGTATTTAATATTGTCATTCCATTAATTCAAGTTCAATGACAATATTGAATATTTTCATATGGTTTAGGATCTAACTTGAACATGTATCGAAGGTCCAGAGACCACATTGAATAAATTAAAAGTTCATGAATCACATTGCATATTGGGCCAAAGTTTAAGGACCATTTGTGTTGTCATCCCTACTGAAAATTATGATTTCTCAGTACATAGATTTCAATCTCAATCGACATCTTCATACAATTCATATATAATTGTGGATGACACAAAATACCAGCTTTAGATATTTTGACTCAAAATACGAATCTCGATTAAGCAACTGTGCTGCCGACCTTCTTAATCAGCGAGTTACAAATAGGTGCATCACCAAAATGACACATTGGATATGGATTGAACAAAAAAGAAAGAAATTGCAGTCAGAGAATCAATCTTGAATGACTTACTACGTTCGTCACTTATTTATCTATCATTACTATAATCTTTTCTGTCCCAAACACAGGACAAACATGTCATTGGTGAAGATTATTAGGAAAGCCGGTTGCTCTCATTCCGACCTAACTTGAACAACCAATCGATAATGTCTTAATCAAGGTTTTTTCTTTTCTTTTCTTTTTTTATGGTCTTTGTGAAGACTCTCTCTCCATTCTTAAGTTAGTCACCATCTCTCCAATATTTTGAACACGGAATCTAAGAATCTAAGAGATTTTAAACATAACTGGGATGACAACCGGCAGCTATGTTTGAATTTGTCAAGAAGGGAGTGAATTAGGTAATGGCAATGACGACACCAATCGAATGAGATGACACTTATTCTCTCCGTCCTTCCCACGCTACCCAAATACAAACGACATCATATGTGGCGCCTGCTACCCCGGTTGCGGGTTAGGATCACCTGGTCGTTAAGGTTAGTAAGACACTTACGCCCGCCGGAGATACGTGTATGAACCGACAACGCGCATTTCCTCGCCATACGAAGAAAAAAACAGACATACTACATTATCATTTGATTGAATATGAACCGGTTTTGATGAGTTATCCTCGTCCTGTGAGTTTTGATGTTGTCGATGAATCGAACCTAGAGATTATAAGCCTCCCGCAACATTTATTGGCAGGTGATTAGAAGGACATGCTTGTTTTTACCAATTACAACGTTGCTTCGTGGAGGCAAAAACACAATATCCGCATCTGTCATTAGCTATGTTTGCTGGAAATTGCAATCTCGCATCTTTACATTATCGTGGAGGCAGAATAGTGTAAACAAAAGCTATTGGTTCGGTTATGTTCGTGTTTGGATGTCCAGAAACACCCTCAATACAACAGTCTTGAATTGTTCCTTTTATTTGACATTAATCTTATTATTCGCTAATTATACGTATTAAGTACGATTTCAAATTAGTAAGTTACGAGCTATTTTTATCATTTAATATTAGATGTATTACTGAAAAGATAAATGTCGAATAGTATAAGTTTAAAATAGGAAATCATCACTTGATATTAATGATTTTCTTTATTTACAGTTTTTAACATTTTCAATAATTTGTAAATAATATTCCTTAACCATATATATTAAAATAATTATATATTTATGTATTGGCATTATTTATTTGAGGAATAAGGGAAGAAATAACTATTAAGATATGAAATGGTCGTTCCAATTCCTGGACGGACACCAACCAAACATGGGTTGAGCGGGAAAAAAATCGGGAACCTCGTCGCATTCTCATTCCATCCAACCAAACATTCAATTATATGATGTTCATCACACGATTTCAAAACGATGGGCCTTAGAGCCACGAAATCATGCTTAGTAAGCAATTCAATGGGAGAATTACAAAAAAAAATAATAATAATAAATCTATTGTAATTGTATCAATTAAATATTATTTTTTTTCAATTCAACCTAAACCTTTTATATTTATATCAATTCAGTCTATTTGATCAGTCGGTGTTGCCATTGTCTTTTTTCTTTTAAATTTGATTTTTTTTATATCAATTTTAGTTAAATTAAATACAAAAAAATAAGGTAAATTTTAAAAAAGAAGAAAAGAGAAGCAAGCAATGAGGGCTGCAAGCCCTGGGTGCCACCTGCCGAGAAGAGTCTGCGAGAGCACTGGCTCCCGCTAGGCGCTAGCCATCCCCACTCTCGCAAGCCCTTCCTGGCGATGGTAGGGCAGTGGTGACAAGGGCTCTCGCTTCTCTCTTATTCTTCTTCTTTTGATTCTACCATATTTTTTGGATTTAATTTGAATTACTAAAAGCTAGATTTGAACCAAAAAAAAAAAGGGTCAATGTCAGCATCAGCCAGCCAAAGAGATTGAACTGACATAAATTCAAAAGGTTTACATTTAAATTGGCATATTTGTAATATGTTTAGAACCTTTTTTGGTAATTGTCTCGCAACTCAAGTCATTCATGCAAGCTCGGTCGTAGGTCCACCATGGTACTCGTGCATGGAATCGGTTCAGCATAAACCTCTTTCTCTCTCTCGTCTTCCTTCCTCCAGGGGTTTTAGTTTGCTCACCATAACAACATCAACAGTTCCAGTGCACTGGTGGGGAGAATAATGGGCTTGTTTGGTTTAGCATTTGGCCAAGGGACTTTGAAAAAATATAAATATTTTTGGGCTAAAGACCTTTTTCAAAATTCAAGTAGTGTTTGGTAAAGTGAAATTTAAAAACACATTGAGAAACAACTTTGACGTAATGCTGTTTGGTGAAAAATTTACTTTGTAAAGAATTTTCACGTTTTGAAGAAAAAAAAAATGCGGCGCGTGGTCAACGGGCGTGTTCGGCGATGGTTGGGGGAGGCGGCGGGCGACGGTTGACAATGGCTACCGTAGTGGTAGGACGTCAGTAGTGGCTACGATGGGTGGCGATGGACGACACTGGTCGGTGGTGGTCGGCGGCGGCGATCGATAGAGACAGTGGGTGGTGATGGTACAAAGTTAAAAGAAAAAATAAATAGTTGCATTTCGTAAATATAGCTTTTCAAAGTATCTCTAGAGGTATTTTGGGTTAAAGATTTTTAGAGAGCATATGAGATATAATTGCACTCCTTAAAGTGAGTCAAAAAAGTAATCAAATATTATTTGTATTTGATTAAGGGATTTTAGTTGCTGAATGCTGGTTTCAAATGATAAACTAAATGGGGCCAATATCTCCTGTTGTCTTTCCTCAGGCCGCGAGTAGACTTTTGAATTTTTTAGGGCTTTCGAGGACTGGTCGGTGACGGCCTAGTAAGTCGCAGAGGATCTCGAGGTTCTCCTGTCCCACATCGACAGCAGAGCCTCTCTCCGCCCAACGAACAGGAGAGAGATCTTCTTCTTCTTTTCGTAGCCGCGAGCCCTCTTTCCCTCATTCCCCTAGGGGGCCACAAGGTCAGAGAGACCATCTGTGCCCATCATCTTTCATGCAGATCTCAGCATCGAAGGCAGTGCGTGAGAATTTCTTGCGTCCAAACAGTTCTGGGGATCTCGTACGGCTCGTAGCCATCTAGATGCCGCACGATCGCTAGGTGCGTAAGCCGATCTTTTCCAACATCCGCGCTCAAAAAGACAAACCATCTTCTCTGTTTGATACAGCAACAATCCAAACAGTCGCCTCTATCTATCCGCTCCATTATTGGTGAATGTCCTGTTTGAGCAGTTCGGGAAGATGCAAATATCATGGTCAGGCAAAATCCTCGATTGAGGATGGACCCTTACACGATCAACCGGTTATGTCACGATCCATTTAACAAATCAATCCATGGCGAGACGGATCATCCATCATCGATCCATCTTGACTGAGCATCAGTCAAGACGGTCAAGCGGGAGATCAACGAAATCATCAGTGCATGAATCGCTACACGATGCAGCAGGCAAACGAAATGAATCAACGGATCGTACAACCTGACTCAAATCAGCGTACGATGCACCGTACGATACAGGACTCATGTAGCTCATGCAGTGACCGATTGAGCGGGTGAGCGGGCAGATGAAGATTCACGAGACCCCTCCCACGAGCTTCTACGACGCTCATGAGGCTATTCATACAATGATTCTACCATGGGGGAGCCAAAAAGACTCACAAAGGGACAATCCATGTAGAACAAAGCATGGAGAACTCAAACAAGCAAAACAAAGGGAAGAAGACGTGCAGAAAAATGATGAAACGAAGCACCTCAAGGGGCCATTTGAAAATCTACCTTGTATTATAAATAGGGGTGAACCCCTGCTTTGTAAATCACTTTGTACACATATCATCATACAATAGAAAATCCGTTATCTCCCAGGACTCAGGGTGGGTTTGGTTCAGCATTTGAAATGAGTTTTGGGGAAATGCAAATACCTTCAACCTAAAGTGATTTAGGAAAATGTTAATTGCGTTTGGTAAAATCTCATTTGAAAATGAGCTTTGGATTGAATAGTGTTTGGTAAAAACAACATTACAGATGAGCTTTCAATGTAATTTTTTAAATTTTTACTTAAAAATTTACTTTTTGCCGAACTGGAGAAAAAGATAAATAATAAAAAGTGGAGTAAAATCGAAAATATAGGAAATTGATGAGGTTAGTTTCGAAAAGAAAAAAATCTATTAGCATTTGGCCAAATGCTTAAAGCCCAATGCTGGTCCCTAGCAGCATTGGGCTTTCATCTTTCCCAAGGCCATCATTTGTTCAAATGCTGGCTTAATGCTGAACCAAATGCTTCAGCATTCTCTCAATGGGCTTTGGGGGCTGAAAGCTCATTGGGAATGCTGAACCAAACCCACCCTCACTCTCTCTCGGTTCCCTCTCGTCCCTCTATGTTCGAGCGTTGTGAGAGAGTGAACGATCCTCGGGCCTAGGCTTGACTTGTGCGCAACATCACTCAAAACATCTATGAGTCGTCGCACGGTCGTGGTTCGAACAACCAGCCTGTGACACAAACATCTACAAAGAGAGCAAAAAATGGATAAAGAATTCCACTTCCCTTCAGGTGAATGAGAAGAACTATACATGTAAGCTGCGAAAACAGCACCCCAAAATCACCATAATCAAAATTTAGAACACGATAATTGAGGAAAAAAGGATTTGCTCAATCCAAGATTCAAGTGCTTCTCTTTTATTGTCCTCTGTATCACTGTCTCAATGAGACCGTCACTCACGAATCGCGTTTTGTAATTACTCCTCGTCTGAGGTTATTCGTGCATCAGGGTTAAAGAAAAGACTTGAGCATTATTCATAGAGTTCTTAGCCACAGACCCTCTCGTCACAGGCTGGACTTTACTCAGCCCTCATCTGTCAACCTTATAGTAGACTAATTAAGAATCTTTATATCTTACATTATTATATCAATCCTGCAAAATGGTAAGTTACAATTTCAATTAATGTAGACAACATAAAAAAGAGTTACATAATAATCTGAATTAGTCGCCTCCATCAGCTCCATTATTGGTGCATGTCCTACTTGTGCAGGCAGCGAAGATGCAAACATCTGCGAAGAGAACAAAAAAAAAAGAGATAGAACTCTTCACTTCCCTTCAAGTGAAAGAGAGAAACTATGCAGTCTGATGCTCATTGTGATTCCTAGTCACCGACAGAAATGTCGCGGGACCAAATCATTTCCATAATCGAGATTTCATTCGTTCCCGTTGTCTTTGTTTTGTATTTTGGGGAATATTAGGGATATAATTTGTTTTTCCAGTAGTTACATCTTTCATTAGATCAAGAGATGGAGTTTCCTGGTTTATTTGCAAGAAAACGAAAAACTATGCTCTCCTTTCACCTCACATAGATCCCGAAACATGCTGGGTTCAATAATGCATCGACAAAGGCAATTGACTAAGTAATTCACAGCCTAATGCTTGTAGGGTTGGCTGATCACCTTGGCTCCTCCGGGGGGCCTTCGTCTTCGTAGGTCTCAACTCTCTTCCTCTTTTTTCACTTCCACGTCTTGACATGATTGCTCTTCATGTGCACGCTCATTCGGCCAACTCGTCTTCTTCCCCCCACATAACACTTTACCAAAATACAACATTTGCTTTTGGCCAAAAGCCTAATCTTTCTCATTGAGAGAGAGAGAGAGATCACCAACATGAGGCCACGTTAGACCCGACCGCCTCCTCCATGTGGACTCCGATCCCCTGTATTTTTATCCCACGTTCAAATCGTAGCATGTATATATAATTTCGACCTAATTCTATGTATATCCAATTGTCGAAGTTGGTGGGACATGTCTCATAGAACGTAGGACGCCAAAAAATAAGTAAGACATTGTTTTTCGAGAAGTTGTCTTAATATTTTCAAATGTTTAGATATGTATTTTTGTCACAAAAAGAAAGAAAGAACGATATCCGTCTCCTCGTTGTAATTTTCTCATGCACCCAAGGAGCGGAATCCGCGAATTTGAGCCGTGACAAGTTCAAAGATTGACCCCTATTTTCTGTTCTCAATGAGCGGCCGAGAATAATGACAAGTGGCCCTCCCTTTGTATTATAGTTTTGTGGTCACAAAGCCATCTCTACTTATAATAATCCGATCCGATGAGAGCGTGTAGTGAACACCAGAGCAAGAATAATACCTAGACAGGGAGTGGCTCCTGACTTACTTTTAGGATTACGAATGGGGGCAAAAAGTGAACTCAATCGCAAACCGAATAAGGGGACGACGTTATTGAATTGCATATGTGAAATTGGAATTAACTCACGATAGGGATATTTTGATGTGATGCCAATGTTTAACATTAGATGTCTAACATTAAATGTGCTACTGCGATGGATGACATATTGAGAAAGTGCCTAGCCGTATGTTAGATGACAAAATCATGAGGTCTAATGTGGAATGATTTAAAAGGAACAATACCCGTGTGAGTTAATTCAAGGGCGTCATAATATGACATCAAAGCAAGATCTCCTCTAGTAAATATATGGTTCTGGAATGAATCAAGCATAACCTAAGCAACATCGATATGCGACACGAGACACCGATATGCGACACGAGACACGACACGACATGTCGACACGTTATTCCTAAAAAAAAATACATAATTTTAATACGTTGGGACACCGTGTATATTAAATGTATATTTTTATATATACATGACGAATTAGTATGTATATATAGAAATATCAGCGGTGAATTTCTTCTTTTTAATGATTTTTTTTTTGCTAGCTGGATACATGACTTAAACATATGTATTACATTTTGAATTCTAGTTTATTGAAAATGTTTAAAAATGACTTTGTGCATGTCGAAATGACGTGTCGGGATGCTAGATTATGTGTCGATAGAATATCGTAAAATGTCAAAGTATCGAAGGGTGTCAGACACAATACGATACGATGCGTGAAAAGCCAGAAGGAAGGGAATGAGCTAGAAGATGCTCGATGTTTGCAAGGCAATTCAATTCAGCCCGACACAACACGGTACGATGCAGAAGCCTCCTAAGAACGTCGACGCGTTCTAGGCCATAACTAGAGAGAGGGAATGAAGAAGGGTGGACGACATTGCCACTCGTGCGGGGGAGAGTTAAGGCACAAATCAAAGAGGGGAACAAAACCGGGGGGAGGATTGACCGATGACCTACCTAACCCACTCGTGCGGGTGGCCAGCCCCTGCAAATGATTGCCCCCACGAGGGCAGGAGCCACACGTGCGGGTGGGTCGACAGGACAGTGGTGGGCAAACAGTGTGGAGAGGAGAGGAGAGGGGAGAACAAATTAATTGCAGCACCAAACCCTCTCTACTTTATCAGTAAGACCGAGAGCGAAGAAGTCCTTTTTTACAACTGGATTTTTGATGAGACTGGGATTTCGGTGCAAATCGAATTTTTTGAATGAATTGATTGATTGATGGATCGGATTCGAGCACAAAGCTGTGCTTGAGGATCTATCTGTTAATGAGACAAATAGTGAGCTGAGCTTTTTGGGGGGGCCATGGAGGAGGTGTGCATCCATTGGTCACCACAAACACAACCTTTTTAACATGGACGTCCTACCTTTCCACCTTGTTGCTTTTTAAGATTCTAATTCATCCTCCTCCTCCGGCGAAGACAGACGACGGCGGAGGAGAAGAGCCGAGGTGGAGAATGGGAGAAAGGTGATTCCGGACTTCCGATGGAAGGGCGCGGAAACTACCATTTTCGATCTCTAAGCTTAGCCTAAACATTCTAGTAAGATGAGGATTATTTTGCCGTTTCACCCGAAACCTACTATCCAGAATTTGGCAGGATGGGTATCCGATTATAGTACGCGCCGCTTCCATCCCCGCACATGCCTCGCGACTGGGATGGGATTTGTATATTCTTCCTTTCGATAAGCCGTTTTGAATTTACATTCCGTCAGCATTGTTTAAAACGTTGTTGAGCGAATTATTCATTAGGACAACATCCGGAGATGAAGATGGAGATGGAGATGAGGAAGGGAAGAGACTCTTGCGAAATTGAAAATAGAAGATTTTTTTTCTTTTTTTAAAGAGTTTTTTTGTAAATGGATTTTTGAGAGCTCGGTCGGCATACCTAATGCCTCTCGAACTTTGTTTTCTTCTTTCATGTCCTTGGGAGAGCGACCCTCCATGAACCCTAAAAAACAACAGTGACATCGACTCCTGTCCAAGTTGAGGGTTTTGGCTTGGCCTTCCCCCCCCCAGTTCGAGAGGCATACCTAATGCCTCTCGAACTTTGTTTTCTTCTTTCATGTCCTTGGGAGAGCGACCCTCCATGAACCCTAAAAAACAACAGTGACATCGACTCCTGTCCAAGTTGAGGGTTTTGGCTTGGCCTTCCCCCCCTCCCCCCCCCCCCCCCCCCCCCCAAATTATTGAGCTCTTTCTCTCTCTATCTCTTTATCTCAGAGATCGGTTGGAGTCGTCGGTCAAAGGCATTTAGTACAGCAGTCGTGATAATGGCGAAGGCCACTGGATAGCGTGAAGTCAGATCATCATTACTCTGGTGAGGCACGTGCGCGTGCAATCTCCACGTCTTCGATCTTTCTTTCTTTCTTTTCCATCCTCCATGTTTGGCTCTTCATTCGAAAAAAAACAAATAAATACTACCCCGAAAACACTCTTTGTGAACTATGCAATCTTAATTATAAATTCACACATCATTATTATGTATTTTACATTGAAATATTTGTTGATCCGGAAATTATATGACAAAAAATAACTGACAATACCGTTAGACTGTCAGGCTAATAGCATCTTTATTTCAAAACTCAAGTTTGATCACGGTTGGGTGTACTTTTTTTTATTGCTTGCTTGGTCTAAAACTTACAATGATAACCAAGAAGAGAAATAAGAATCCATACGAAAAGGTGTATCATTTGGTTCTATGTGTGCTCAGAAAGCATGAAGGGTAATTGATTAGATTCCGTAGACGTTATTACGCGCAAGCACTGATGATACTGCATGTCGTTCCATTTTCGAATCGATTCATTCTGTAGCGGCAAATGTAAGTCATAATCAGGACACTAAATATTACCCCTAATTACATGTAAACAAACGGGTTCTTAACGGACACAATCATAAAATTTCGTTGCATATTGTTGACAAGTGCCTCTACGGCGCTAATTAAGTTTAAATAATACCCTCACTCTTTTTTTTTTCCGAGTCTTCGGAAATGGAGAGCAGCACATGTCTTGAGAAAGCCACTCTTCTCATTCACTTCTTGAAGTCATTACTCCCCTCCTCTCAAATGTGTTCATTACTCTCCCTCTTACCAACCATGAATTACTCAAATTTCTCTCTCTCCCTCTCTCTTAGTAAGGGAGGAGGGAATTGTTGCTTATCTTTTTCGAGATTTACTAGGTTTTCAGATAATACGAGAACGATGTTTTTTTTCCCCATATTGGAACTGGTCTTTCTTGGCTATGGAATCAACCGCGAATGTCGTTTTGCAAAGAGTCGTCTTTTTCTCTAATCATAGGTTTAATATGTGAGCGACATGTATGGATATTACCTTCGTTGAATTTCGATTCAGCTTGCGTTGTGTTAAACTAAACATAATAAATAAGGAAAATTTCACTTTTCAAAGCAGTGATTTTGCAAAATACGAGATAGCCGATGTTTTGAAAACTGCAAAGCTTCTTAAATTAGTCACTTAATTAGCGTCGCTCCTTAGGCACTCACTAACAAAATTTTAGTAAAACAAGAGATGAAGACCAAGTTGACACAAAAGTTGGCGATGATTCGATACGTTAGGGTGGCCGATCGTTTTCTGACCAGCAGACATCGACTCTAAACATCAAGTTAAATATTTTAAGAACTATTTCGTAAGGCTGCTGTTAACGAGTGATTTCCGAACATTTCTTCACCATACCCATTAAGAAATATTCATTTTTTTTAAATGAAGAAAAATCTACTGAAAATCCTAAATTATGATCAATGTGACATATTTATTTCAAACTTTTGATTTTTTTTTTTATGTGGCATCAAAGATTCTAATATACCTATGTGATATATTTACTTCAATTTTCTTGTGAGATCAAAAATCTCAAACTTAGGTAAATTTGTCACGGGTACAAATTTATGATTTTTTGAGTCACAAGAAATTTTTTTTTTTTGGCTAGATGTTTATAAATTCGGAAATATGTTATGTGAGTACAAGTTAGATATCATTTATGTCACGCAAAAAAATTTGGGATAAATGTTTCATAGCGAGTATAATTTAGGGTTTGTGGTGACTTTTTTTCTTTTAAATGTATCGGTCACGAGCACGACAAATATTTTCTTAGATATTAATGAGTATTTTCTAGATTCTTGTTTCACAAAATCCTGTTTGCAGTTCCATCTGGGCCGGTGTACTCGTGCAGTATCAATTCTGGGTCGCGTAGTTTTACCTAGGATTTTGTTGTGGACGACGGCCGACTTAGTCGTAACTACATGCGGTTTCGAAGTCGTCGATGACGAATCATTTGTGTCCCTTCGATCTTCCCCAACATCCACCAAACAATAATTCTCTCTCTCTTCTTCTTCTTTTTATACGAGCCATGCTCACCATGCACGCATTATCTGTAAAGAGACCGATAAAACCTAGCATATTAAAAAAAAAATACACGACTCTCCGAACCCTAACCTAACCATCAATGTCGATAGACTAAACCCTAATCTATTGGTGGATTATGGGAGGAAAAATCCACTAGAAATACTAGGAATGGAATCAAGTTGGCAGCAGATTGAGATGTCAACGTTCGAGAACAGAAGCGTTTTTGGTCCCGCTCTCCACCCTTGACTTGAGAACGAAGCAAAGGGGGAGCTAGCCTCAGGAACTTCAATCATTGCTCACGCCCGGTTCAGAAAGTTAAAGATTGAAAAAAGTATTATTATTTTTTTATTTCGTGTTTCAGAGATTTAAAGATTGTTGCAGACAAAATGATGATTTCTGGCCCCTGTTTTCAGAGTCACTTCAGTCACGATCTTTGACCATTGCCCATCACTGATGAACCCTTTTTTTTTTTCCCTGCAGATATTCTTTTTTTTTTTCTTATCGGGTTTGGAAACTTGATGTCTATCAAGATTGATGTATGGATACTGGATCGTATCGTTACAAGCAAATTTTGGCAGGTTTTGGTGGGGAGCATATTTTTGAACTACTTTGTCGGAATGTCAAATTCGAAGGTATTCATTAAAAAAAAAATTCTCTTAATTGAGAGGAGTGTCGCTGAAAAAAATAGACTTCAGGTTAAGTTTGATTGGCTACCGCCAAATAGACAGATATAGTAGTCTTTCGCGCTTGAGGTGAGTCCACAAAACTTCGATTCTTACGTTGTCCACTTGTGCATTGCACAGTGTCTTGAAACCAACTTGATGTCTATCAAGATTGATGCATGGACATTGTCTTTGCAAGCAAATTTTGGTAGGTTCCATCCATTTTGAATAGAATGAAACAAACCTGAACTACATTTTCAACCTCAGATTTTTTTGGTCGTGTGAAGACTTTTCGATTTTATTAAATCTTGAAGGACATAAAATTATGACCTTTTTCAATCGTAAATAGTTGGATTTGTCCGACGCTCGTAGATATTTTTATGATTTGTTCGTAATAATATATTGAAGCTCGACGAAAAAGGCAAAAAAAAAAATACTTTTAGCTAGTTAAAAAGGAGAGCATATTGGTGGTTCCCTGTAGACACATTTGGTCTTGCATTGCGAAACCTTAGACGAATCAAACAATTCACATGCATTCATGGAAATTAATCGGCAAAACGATTGGACACCTTAATGGTTGCTTCTCCACCTTCTTCATGGAAATTTCCCTATTTGAATGAGATTATCATACATGCCACGGTCATTAAACAAACAATCTTACGTTCATTAAACATCAATTCACTAATCTTTAATATTATCAAGTGCCATGGGTGGATATACACGGACGCGAAGAATCACAATTTTGGATACCGCACAAGGAACCCATCTGCGAGCCATCATCAAGGCAACACAGGCCCACAATAATTTCAGCAGACTAGTAAACAACAAAAAAGAAAAAGGGATAAATGCATCGGACGTTAAAGTTGGTCACGAAATTGTAATTGAGTCTTATAACTTTCAAAAAAATACAATCATATCTTAAATTTTTTCGCAAAAGTGTACTCGAGTCATAAAACTTTCAAAAAGTGCAATAAAACCCTAAAATTTATTGCCAAAGTGCAATCTAGTTCTAAAATTTACAAAAGATGCAGTCCACGGAATGACTTGATTGGATCAATTTGAAAAGTTTTAAGATTTGATTGCACCTTTTCAAAGTTCTAAGACTCAATTGCATATCAATATAAGTTGAACTTAATTACGTTTATAGGACAAATTTTAGAACTCAATTGTACTTTTTCTTAAATTGCTCATTGTGGTACACACGTGTATGTAACCTGCCTTTTGTTCTTAATCTTTCCACGAGCCTCAAAAGCAGAATCCAATTGAGAATCCCGAGCTCAAAAGGAAAATATACAACCTAAAGTGTTCTTTCCCCCTTAGAATTAGAAAGGAGAAGAAACCAAGTAGGGCTCGCTCCTTTTCTTTTGTTTCCTTCTTTTCCTTTTTGTGCTTTCGGCTAGGTTAACATCAAGCTCATTGGTCCACACTCCTTTAGCTGGTTCGCATTTGTATAGCAGCAAGACATTGCAAGTCAAAACCAAGCACTTGATTTCATGCACGAGAGATCATGATGTCATTGTGACAAGCCGCTTGAGGTGAGAATGCAGGAGAGATTCTTTGCTATTTCCATACTTTTCTTCACGTGCAAGTCAATGAATTGAGGAAAACTTTAGCATAGCTAAATTGATGGACCTCGTGGAAAAAAAGGCTTTTTTTTTCTCCTTTTGTGAAGTTTTTTTTTGTTGTTGTGAGAACCTTTTGAGGAGTTAATCAGTAATTTTCTTGTGAAGGAAATGAAACTGCTGGGTTTATCTCAAATCTATTGTAAAAGGAGTTTATGGTCGATTTATAAGCATGAAGGAAAATTTCACCTTTTGAGCTGGCTTTTGGGATAAAAGATACTCAAGACCAGTCAACACTAGCACCAGAACTCAATTTTCTAACGGGTCTGAATTTAACGGACACATGAGAGAGATACAGGTTGTTGCAACTTCGACCTAGGGATCAATATGTCTGAATCTAACGGACACACGGGAGAGATACAGATTGTTGCAACTCCGATTCAGGGATCAGGAGTTTATCTGATGATCAGTTTATAAGTTAAGGAAAAGGCGTTTCCACAATTCTCTCATATCCGTTGGCATCTTAAATTTTGAAAACCTAGCATCCCTTGTTGCACATAACCATTTGGTCCTACCTACAAAGTTGCCATTTTCATTCCCACTTTGCTCCACCCACTATTTCAAATCTATCCACACTGAAAACCCAATTGCCTAAAACCCTAATCCACCCACCCACCCACCCACTATTTAATCCCTCTTTGCCCTAGCGCCGTCAATGCTCGCCGCTCCCATTGCCACCAGCCGCGACCTGTTGATTGAGCCATCATCAAGCTGGACACAAATCTAGTTGAGCTCAACCTAAATCCGTCGAGGTTGACGCATGCGGAGCTAGATTTGAGCTTAGTGTCATCGGAGCTGGGGCAAATTTGGGTAGAGCCGGCTCGCCAATGGAGCTCGACCTTTGGTCAAGCTCGGTCATGACTCATGGCCGAGAAGAGAGACGCATAGGGCATACTGAGAGAAAGAGGTTGAAGAGAGCAAGGATGTGAGAGAGGGACGGATGAAATGGTTTAGTGGGTAGATTAGTCTTTTCGGTTTGGATATTTTGTTTAGAGATGCAAACCGTAGATTTCCAAAATTCAGGATGCAATTGAATACATAAGTGAAAAATAGATATCATTTATGAAGTTTTCTCTTAATGAAATGATGTTGAAACCCGATTATCGAATGAAAGGATGTATAGACAATATAAGGGGTGAGCATGGGCCGGGTGTGTAGGGTCCAGACCTAAACCCTGAAACCGATCCTGTTATAACCGATTCATAGTTTTTGGAACCGATAACTTACCTCGTTTATCCTGGAATCTGTTTTGAAACCGACCCTATTTTTCGATTTGGTTCCAAGATCTACCCGAGAACCTATTTTCCTTTTGTTTCATTTTCTGATTTAATTTTTTCCATAATAATATGAGTATCAATGAAATGATCTAATTGTGGCGAGAATGAGAGAGAGAGAGCCGATTGTGCAACAAAAAAAGAGAGCTCGATGAGATGGGGTTGGGAAACACGAAACAAAGGAGGTGAGGCAAGCGAGATAGTTTTTTTTTTTTTTTAACAATAGCTACAAAGCTGTTCTAAAACTAGTTCGGGTGGGTCTTTACCTAAAACAGAAAATTGGACCGGTTTCAACTGGTTCCCAAAAATTGGAATAGGTTCCCGGACCGTTTTGAACATGAATCGATTACCGACCCTATTTTTTAGGTGGGTCGATTCGGGCTCCAGATAAACTCGATCCGGTTGCAAACCCCTAATAGATATGATTATCGCTTGCGAATTACAATCCTTGAAGAGAAATAATCAATATAGTGGAAGCAAAGTGCTTAATCGAGATTTTCACAAAAAAAAAGGGCTTAATCGAGATTTAATTTGGGCTTGATGGGTGTCTAAAGGACTGGACTGTAAAAATGGATGGGATCGTAATATTCTAGAAAAAGTCGCAACGAATATATTAGTCTTAAATAATGACTTGAAATTGATTAATTATACTATTGACGAGATAAAATGTAAAAAAAATCCATTGGCTTGGAAGCCCGTATCTAAAGTTAGAAAGTTACGTACAGTCTACATTTGCAGAAAGGAAAATGCTTCCCTAACATTATTGTCAAAGACAGTATAATTTCAATCATACATTCATATACCATCACCGCGTGTTTTGTATAAAACATTTATTGATTAGGAGATCAAGTGGTCAGAAATAACTAAGCTAGCAGCTTCATTGTAGAAAATGTGGAACTCTAATTTTATTTTTGGGAGAATGGTGAACCCATGTTGAACCAAGTAGATTTTAGGCGGGTGTTAGAGCTTACAAGATAAGTTTCAAGTTTCAAATTTCGAGATCGTTAAATTAAGCGCGGTAAGTACAAGAAGGGATCTAGGGTTTGGTGTCATACCACCTTATACCCCACCTTGTGCGAAACCCTTGCTGATCGGCAATCTCCTAGTCATTTATAAAAACTTTAATCCTATTTCACCTCTCTCTCTCTCTCTCTCTCTCTCTCTCTCTCTCTCTCTCTCTCTCTCTCTCTCTGTGTGACAAGCTTGACTATATATATTTTTGAAGATACATTATAATTCGTGCTCTTGGTAAAGTGGGATAAATTTTCCATGTAAATCCATGGATTTAGATATTCCATGCATATATTTCACCGTACATCAGCTTGAGTTCATTCGACCTTTGTACTTGCAGCTTTTACTTTTACCTCTCTTGCCAACTCCATATTCAAGTTTATTATTATTATTATTTCGGCAATGCCGTCTTATTATTTCCTCCAATTGAACATGTGTTTATATATGTGCAGAAGCACACGTTAGAGTAGTATATGTAGAATATTTTTACAGGAAAAATTATCCAAAAAGTCATAAACCTATTGGCCCTAATAAATTTATTGATTTTGTATATTGGGTCCTAAACCATTGCATTTTTTTTTTCGATTGAGTCAATCCCATCAATTTTGGCAAAAAATCGCAGACATTGACGCTGGCTGTCCTACATGGCACGGTCGGCGCTGGCGTGGATAATTGTTATGATCTTTTAATATTTTAGAATATTTAATATTGATTTTTAATTCTTTTCTTTTCTTTCTTTTCGTTTTTCTTTTTTGCTTCAAAAGGCCAGCGGCCACTAGCTAAAGGCCGAAGACCTTCGCTGGCTACTAGTTGAGGGCCGACTTTGAAACAAAAAAGAAAATGAAAAGAAAAGAAAGAAAATGAAAAATAAGAAATAAAAAGTCAATAAAATGTTCAAAAAGAGTTAATAGAATATTAAAAAATTTCCATGCTGGCGCCGTCCGTAGCACGTAAAGTCAGCCGGTGCTGACTAGATTGCCATGTCGTGATTTTCGATCAAAATTAGTCGGATGGACTCAATTGGCAAAATGTGAAAAGTTTCCAGCTCGATTGGCAAAATTAAAAGATATGACTAGATTAGCAAAAATGCAATAATTTTAGGACCTTTTCGACAAATTTCTTTATTTTTACAACTAGATCGTTATGCGAATTGCATCTACATATCATTTTAATCCCCTCAAGATTTCTCTCTTTTTCACAGCAGGAATGAAACACAAATGCTAGGGTTTCTTCGACCCATGAGCCCACATGACTTGTTGGTGTGGAGACTTACTTTAGATAATGTGGTCGAGCATTAGGATGCTACAGCTCAACGTCATTGGTTTCAGCCTTCATGTCAGCTTTAGTCAATAATTTAGACACTGATTAAAGGCTTCATGATGACGGTAAAGCTAATAAAACCCACAGGACAAAAGGAATAATTGAGTTCATTAGCCTAATGTTAGCCAAAAGTGCAATTGATTGGCCAAGAATTTCGGCTTTTTTGCTAGACTGAGTACATTAAGAATTCCCAATGTCTTATCATCTCAAAAGAAATTAACCATCGGCTACTAGCGGCTTGACAACCATAGGCCTACGAGCTTCTCCTATTGGAAGATTCTACCTTCTTGGGTCAGTGGATAATTCATAGTTTATCTATTATTCTAATACTTTAATAATGATGGGAGGAAAAAAAAAAAAGATGCCCTTATATTTTCTTCTTCCTCTTCTTCTTTGAGACTACTTTATGTTGGATTGGATTTGATGTCATGGTTATCTAGATTCTATACCAAGGCTAGTAGATTTATTCGACATTGTTATTGGATGTCATTGTAATCTTTTGAGTTGTTCCCTTGGAATCCTACAAAGACAACTTTCGGTATTATTCAAGATGTATTGTGCCTTAAAAGCTAGATCAAAGTGATGAAGTGGGTGTCCCAAGAAACCCTAGCACGACTTTTGATCTTCTTCTTCTGTTGCTTCCATGTATGTTACCTCTCCTTAGACCCCGGATGTTATAGGTCCTTTGCACAAGTTTGTTACAGAGTAACTCAGCTTCACCACAGCCTTCCTATAGGTGCGGTCGATGTTGAATGAAGTACCCACTTTTACACGCATTTAAATTGATGTACTTTATGTGAACTATGCATGTATGCTTCGATTAAGTATTGACTTTTCTAAGTAAGTTTCCCTAGTAAAGTGACTTTTTTTACACGCAGTTACGTGCATCAGGCAGTTTGCATACATCCGTGAAAAATGTAATCGAATCAAAAGGTCAGGATGCATCGGACTACAAAATTTGAAAAAAAAGAACTGCTTTTTATACAACTTCGATGGAAAACCGCCTATATGGGACTCGGATTTAATTCTGTATATTTAAATTATTCCTCATACAAGGCTCATTTGATGCGCCTGCTCGAAATCTTCCTTTCATTTGCTAAAGTAGCTATCATGAGAGTATCAGCATAAATTCGAACAAGCATCATTCCTACAATAATTCCTTTCTCCTTCTATCGCAAATTTTGCGCATATCCCGTATTAGATTGATGACTCGTCGAGACGATGGTTTAAGCAGCACACGTGGCTGAGTGTTATTTCTCTCTTCGTCTCTATTTTAGTCGGCTTAAGCGCATAAATAGTTTTTGGTGCTTTCAGATATGCCTCGAAGCATTATTTCCCCCCCTCAAATCTCATGTTAGGTGCCAAAATCCAACTTGCACTCAATGAACCCGTTCGGGGAAAAGGACCTTTTGACATAAAAGATAAGACCACCCCCTGCCTTTTTCCTTCACATGCACGTACACATGCTTATGGATTCTGCGCGCACTGCTGGGCCCTATGAGGCAGCTCTAGCATCTCAGCCACATCGCAACGATTGCTTTTTTTTTTTTTTTTTTAGGTACAGAATCCGCGGGACGGCCTCGAGCCTCCTTTGATTTTTCGCAAATTTTTTTTTTCCTAAATGGGGGTGGCGAAACCAGCAGGTTCGATGGTATAGAGAGACGTCTTCGAAAAAATTTCGGACCAAAATCCATGTCAAACGAAACGAGAAGGACTTAAAAAGCAAAACCCAGTAAAAATCAGACAAGATACCCTCCGGTGTAATTACTTTTCGATTTGGTTTGATCAGTGACATAAAGCTTGACCACGTAATAAGACTAATGTTAACTTGTAACCGTAAATCTAGTGGCTCGCGAGAATAAACAAAGAAGAGTCGCAAATGCCGAGAGTGTACCTTCATGCTTAAAACGACGTAGAAAAGTCTTGATTTCTGGGAACATCGGTTTAATCAGAAAAAGGCTGCGATTTGGTTCGGTATGACTGGTAGATCGAGAAAGAAGGGATACATCAATGACCAAAACACAACCCATAAACAAATCATAATCCGATTAAAAAGAAACTCGTCGGCTCAGCTTAGGTTGGTTTGATTTGGATTATCCGCTTCCTTGTTTAACCCTCGTATCAACAGCCCAAGCTCCATTTATAGACGCTGCCCATCTCTCCAACCCACTAGTTCACATGCCCGCTCACTATACAAGTATACCGTACAAACATGTACGCAATGTCGAAAGACAGCTCCAATTCACAAGTGGCTAGTTCCCATAGCCGAAAGTTTACCGTCATAAGCAAAAAGAAACCGCTTCCGGTCAAAGCAATGGTATGAACCCGCTTCCGGTCAAAGCAATGGTATGAACCCGCTTCCGGTCAAAGCAATGGTATGAACCGAAAATCACGCAAGCGAAAGTTCAAGCGACCGAAGTCGCAGTCAAAGAATGGAGCATAGCCATTATGCTGTACACATGGCGAGGCCTGTGCGTGTAAACGGCATGGCATGATCCTCTTGATCTCGACATCGATTCTCCTAATACACTGACTGTTATGCAGTATAATACTACTAACATATGAGCGAAATGGTCATAAGCAATATATTGGCCCAAATGACGCAACCCAAAAGGCAGAAGCTACCGTTTTAGAAGCAACTTTCTCATATGTTCCCTTTAAGTAATGAAAGGGACTCCATGCTGGCCAAAAGGAAAAACTAAACAAGCCAAGCAAAGATATAAAACAACCAAAAAGACAGAAGAGCCTAAGAGAGCAATCATGGAGCAACACCCAGTCCAACACAGCTGGTGATTACTTCAAAACTAACGCAACAGATATTCAATACCATTCGACATTTTAAAGACTTAATATTACCAAGAAAGCTGGAATTAGAGTGTCACGAGGCGAACATGTTCAGACAATCATCAGCACACTTGTCCATGAACAAAGCACAGAAGAGCTTGTCTGACCAGAGGGCCACATGTCCCATTATGTGTGGTAGCCATTATTCAGTGGGATTTATATTTATACAAACAATTGTAGCTCAGCAGTTGCATGATATGTAAAGGTAGACGAAGGAAATGGTCCAAAAGGGAACCATGACAGCCCACGGGGTGTGTGAACCATAATGAACTGAAATAGAAATTTTCCGGGTCTTCAAACTGCTGAATTCGTTGACATTTGTATGCTGAGAGAGAGAGATCTAAATGACAAGGTTACTGATCCAGAAAGTAGCAAGCTGCATGACCTTATTCGAAGTTTGATGGTCCATTCCTTGCCTCAACAACATAAGAAAATGTCATTATCTGTAAATATACCGCATGAATTGACTAAATGCAACATGCACATCCAACAAGGGATATCGACTATTAACAGTGAGTACACATGGGTCTCCAATGACTTATGGCCAATAATAGACCTAATAAAAGCTACTGGAAGCCGATCCGATGACTGTGTGTTTCAGCCAGCATCTATCTTTTATATCCCCAGAGAAGGAACAGATACGTTGCAGCCAGTACAACAGTTCACTGAAAGACCCAACAAAAGCCCAGAACAGCATTAGCCTTCAAGAGGCATACTACCTCCTCTGTATCTCACAGCAAGCTATTCAACATCAATAATGCACGCCTTTAATTATTACTATCCGCATAGCCACTTTGGTACTGATCATCATTACAACCTAAGCTACTGTGCATGCTAATATTTTGCTTCCTTGTGTGCAAATAAGCTCCACAACTGATAAAATCTGACAACGGAGATCAGATTTTCTTAATTGGGGGATAACTTTAATCAGCTTTTGACTTGCATGTTAGTCCTCTTCTACCTTGACGAGTAGCAAAGGGTGAATGTTAAGCCTTTCAAATTGGCAGGATCTCTAGACACAACTTTGCAGGTAAGTGTTACGCCAATTCCATTAACAGAGTACTTACAAAGTTCCCGCAACAAAACTGATTCAAAGATAACAGGACATTGCCGAGTAGACTTCACTAGTCACAAAAGAAAAAATCACAAAGCCGAATCGAATAAATGGTATCATGTGCCTAGAGACTGAGTTTATATAAGTAGCGAGGTTCCAAGGCACCAATAAATTGACAGAAAGACCTAAATGTCGCTGATGACGACACAAGACATTATAGCCCAAAATATAGCTGCAGGAACAAAAGACCTAAATGAAAACTAACCAAACATCCAATGGTAATTCAAGACAGGTTACATGACAGCAACAGCCATGTGATTGGACACACACATAACAGCTACAGAAGAAGAACAGGATAGGGAAGTAAACAATTCACAAAGCTTAATCTGCAATAACACAGCAACATTGACTATATTGTACATAACTGGCAAAAGGCAAAACTGTCTACAACTACAAGAGAATCATTAATCCACTCAAATACTGTCTGAACAACGTAGCAGTATAAATCTAGCTGGTGTATAATTTGATCCAGGACTATCATGTGATGAGAGCTGCACGTTCCACTGGTTTAAGGAAGATGCTTCCATCATTGGACCACAACATTCAGGTCCATGATTTGCTTTTCACCATATGCCTAGTGAGCGAACTCCTTACAACGATTGTGACCATTTGATAAAATCAAACTCAGCAATCAAATGAGCTATTGATTGAAACAACCCTATACATCTGCAGTATTAGGGCAGTAAGAGATGGACAAAAATAGATGCAATTCATGCATTCCAAGAACAAAAAAAGAATGTGCAGGGCGCAGCGCCAGATGGGTTTGTGAACCGATCCAAGTATGAACAACCATGATGCAGCAGAGGAGACAGTTATCCAGTGGATTAAGCATTAATAATCCCAAGTATGACTAGCAAGGACCTTACTTCAAAATGAGTTAACCCAATCATTGCCTCAAAAACACGAGAGCGAAACATTACCAGTATAAAGACCAAAGTAGAATGGAATGTAAAACTTGTTTTTCCAGAAGAGAGAATGGTAAAAATAGCAAACATATTCCCAGGCATACAAATCTCTGACTACCAAAAGCGGGAGGAGAAAAGTAAAATAGATATCTAAACCAATAATAAATAATCGACTTAAATTGGTCTTAGAATGACTAGATGTCACTGTAAGCACGTTTGTCCACGTTGCCAAGTTATAGTTCCTGCGCATGTCATTGATTAGTCTTTCATAAGAAGGCTTGGCAGAACATCCGACAGCACATGGCTCATTGGTACTAAATCTGCCCCCCTTGGTGAAGTCTCTCAGGATATAACAAGCTAATTCAACTACCCAGATCAAATATTTGTGCAAATTATCCTCAAAGAATTCTCGAGCCATCAAATCATCTCCACATCCTCAGCTTCCTACGCATGCTAATATGAAGAGCCTATGGGTACAAGAGGTACAAGAACAATCGATAATAAGATAGTAGTCTGACGAGGGGATTGCATAAAGTAGGATTGTTCTTCTTCCTTTCCGGATCATAAATAATTCCATTTAGTGAAGAGACCATGAAGCAATCGTACAAAGGACAAGAATAAAAACGGAAAGGTGATATAGCGAAGCTTAATATCATACATGTTAACTATAGCAGCTAGGCAACTTACATGTCAATTCTCATATAGGATAGTCTTGATTTCTGCATTCCGCCTTAGTAGCATCCCTTCCATGGGTAAGATACATGCAAAAGCATGTTACGCCAACTTCATTGAGAGATGACTCATGTATGAAGTCCAAGGAGATGTAACTTACGATTCATAAAAGTATTAAGAGAAGATTAACAGGATCTCGTCCGTCACTTTGCTTGTATATGGTATTTACATGAAAAGGAAGCATGATGAATAAAAGAAGATCAGAATGCGTCAAAACTTTATGGGATGAATCTGGGTTACAAAGAATGATACGTGAAATGGTACCATCTATCTCACAGCAGCAGGCAAAACTCTGGGCCGCAATTATTATGTGCTTCGAGGACATATTCGCCAATTTGCTCAAGATGATGTTGAGTAACCTAAACTCCTTGACCTTCATGTCCAATATTTATCTAGGAGGAGTTCTAAGATAATGATTCGCAGTTCCTGCAGGATTGAACCATGCAGTACCAAACACGAGATAGATCTTCCAAAGAACCAAGGCTTTTTTCGAATAAGCGAATTCATTTGGGACCTTGCAGATCCACTCTTTTTCCTATTCAAAGACTAGCCCTTTGTCTCATTGTTTTCACATTGAGAATTCTATGCTCACAGGGACAGAGGTAATCTTGTCTCCTTTTTCCTGGCCAGCTCATGCCTAGATTTTCGGAGGCATACAAGTAGAAAGCTTCCAAGGCATGCAGTCAAAAAGGACAGCCAGAAATGACTGTAACGAAACGTCAGATACGTCAGTCCGACAAGCATGCCAAACACCACAGCCCAAAATATAGCTACAGCAACATCAGCCCTGCATGAAATTTCACACAAGATTTTAGTTTCAATAACCTGGAACACATTTGACAATTCTCAAGCTATTTCCAGACAGACGTTGATGCGGCGACAAACATCCGATCACAGATAGCCGTTGCAACCCCAATCGATAAAAACTAAACAGGGTCAGGCAAATAAATCGCAATCCTCGAGCTATCATCAGAAAGCAAAGTCCAAGAGCAAAAAACTAGACTAGACTAGATCAAGATCGCATAAAATTGATTCAGAATCATATCAAATGGCGACACTTCAGACTAACTTTCGATCATTGGAGTCACAAAGATTGAGTACATTCAGGTGATTTCTTCATCCTATGTCTCATCAACAATCTCATCCAAATAGCGACCAAGGACCACCAGAAGCATAAAATACTTCACCGTCGCCAATGATGCCAATCGCCCAATGCACTGACCGAACCAATTGAAGCGACAGAACCAATGACACTGCATGCACCACAAACGTCTGATGCTCGCAGAGAGAGAGACAGAGAGAGAGAGAGAGTACCGGGTGGTGATGTGGGGTTTGGGAGAGAAGAGAGCGAGGGCAGGGCAACTGCGCTGAGACCGGACCTGGTGGTCTCTGAGTTGCTCGACGAGTTTTGAGCGAGTTATCATCTCTCGACGGCGCGAGATAACCTAGATTTGCTCGGCTCCGATCAATGCTCCGACAACGGCACCGATCACCGATGTCGACGTGCGATTGAGTCGATCCGACTCGATCGTTCGGTCTTCTCCTTCTCCTTCTTCTTCTTCTTCTCTGTCCTCCAAACAGAAGCCAATCCAAGCGAGTGCATAGACAGAGGAGTAGCCAGCACAGTAAACCGGAGGTTAGGCTCTTCGGGTTTAGGACGTAATTGCATTTTTCAAAGAAGTTTTAGGACCTGATCGCAAGAAACAGAAAGTACAGGACTCGATCGGATATTTTACGACTCGACGACTGTATGTACGTTTTCCACGTGATTTTTTTTCGTAGGATTTATAGATTGAATTTTTCATCGTCAAAACAAGGAAGAATGACGGAATTGGATCATAAATTTTGACTTAGTAAGCAATGTGATTTCTAAATTTTTAATTTGATCAACGTGATCCATGAATTTTGATACATGTTCAATATGACTCTCAAACTATATAAAAAAATGTTCTCTATTGTCCTCCCATCATTTCAAATTCAAAGATCACGTTAAACATTTTTATAAAATTTAAAGACTAAATCAAATGCGTACCAAAAATTCATAGAAGGCATTAAATAAATTAACAATTTAAGGATGATGTCACATATTGAATTAAAGCTTATTGATAATATTGAACAAATTAAAAAACTAGAGACCTTGACTTCTACATATTTAATTTGGGTGGATCTGAGCTTCAATTTTGATTACTCGGTCGGGCGTGGGCTTTGAAATACGGCCCGAAAGATCGGGCCTAGGCAGGCCTGAGACCGACCAACCCGTGTCAACAAACGGTCGGCCCAGCCTGAGCGGCTCGGCGATCAAGTCTAATTATCGGGCAGTGACGGCAGTCTTTCCAAAGACACGAACGGTTCATAAAATGACAAAGCCATATCAAACGAACGTGCAGAAGTCAATAAAACAAATTAACAAAGACAAAGCAGTACAGATTTTGGGAGGGTCAGAAGACCAGAATTAATACTTAGGCACACCGAGTCCCAAGATAGCTATGTCTCAACACCAAAAAGTACCAGAGCTCATAGAAGGGGTTGGTGCACAATGGAGAAGCGACCCCTTCAGAAGCAATATACAAAATTCAGCTCCCTTTCTGAAAAGCAGCCCATGAAAGACATTTACAAAATGAAAGAGAGCTTCCCCCTGTTCCCTCCATTCGCCAGTTCCGGCCCAAGCAAAAGGGAAATATAGTCATAAATCTTCTAATGATATCCCAAAAACACAAAAAAGAAACGCCAATGTGCCGAACAACGGTTTGATCGGTACGCTTTAGCTGTTGAGTGTCGAAAGCATGCCTCCAGATGCAGTTGGTATCACCACCTCCCAACCAGGTCCCTTGAGAGGCATTGCACTTGCTGCAGCAGCATCAGATTTCTCAGCATCACTAAGTGGACCAGCAATCAGATCACCGCGGTCCAAGATCCTCTCCAGATCCTCATCGCTGATATCCGTCTGTATCATCTTATCTTCAGCGGTCTCTTCCTCTCGGAGCAATGCCAGTAGATCCTCTTCCTATAGTTTCCACAAAACAGATCAGCAAATTGCCAAGGCAACTGTTAACCCGCACAGATATTAAATAGACCCCGTGTGAAGCAGCAACTGCACTTTAATCAACCAACCAAAATTCAAACAAAGTCACAAAACATTCTCAGGCACAAAGAAGATTCCACAACTTTTTCTCATCCCACCAATAATGCAACTTTCTAATTAAGCAGATAACATACATCCAAGGTATTAGGCTTGTTTCTTTCTTGGTGAAATTGTCCTTTCGCAATCACCACGTGCTCCAACTTCAACTTACTAAAAGCCCTCTTCAAGATGCGACCCTGGAAATAGATACAATATCTTTAGTTCTCAACATTAAACAGAATCGGTCTACTGCTCAAAAGAAAAGATCAGCGACAGGCTACTGATGTCTAACCTCCACTGATTGCGCTGTCGCTAGCCGGTAAACATGAACAGGCTTGGTTTGACCTATTCTGTGACATCTGTCCATAGCCTGCAAGTCCATTTGAGGGTTCTGGAACGTAGAGATAACACATTTCATATTACTTTCACAAATAGCAACACCCTGTGTGTCGAATTAACTGAGAAGTGAGCGATAAGGGGGCAAAACTAATAACAGCAAGAGAAATACCCAATCGCTATCATATAGAATGCAAGTGTCCGCGGAAGTAAGGTTTATACCCAGTCCACCTGCCCTAGTGCTGAGAAGAAATACTCTGTAGTTGCTATTAACATCGTTAAACTCCTGAATCTGCGAATTGAGCATTGTAAAGCTATTAAGAATTGACACTGCAGCAGGACATTACCAAGTAAAACAGAAAATGCCATGATGGTTTAAACCACAATTACCAAAGCTGTCCCTAGCTATAACAGCAGTTAGTATGTGAGAAACCCAGACCAGGCAGGCAGACGGCAATCCATCCAAATCAGAATATGCTATTCATATTTATTGAGATAAATGTACTGGATTTGCACCTTATATACGATTAGCATTCAATTAGTTTGGCCAGCTAATCAAATATCTTAAATGGAGGAAGTCAGTTCAGGGGTTCGATAACCTCAGGCCAGCTTAATCACGGCCTTTCTACAATCACTTTATAGATTGCTTTAACAAAACTATATGTTGCATGTAAATAAAGAAAAACAACTAGCACACTAGCTGGAGATGCTATGGGGTCCAATGGCAGAGTATTCATATGAATTTCTTAATATTTACACCAAGGCCATAGCCAGCCATTTGCAAGAAAAGCACAATCCAGTTGGAACAAGGCAATTAACCAGCTCAATAATTGGACCATGATCAGATTAACATTAAAGTCACTTACTTATTTTCATTTATGCTGGATACGGCCATGGAATACTAATAGATTGACCTGGTATGACATTATCCTTGTTTTTAACCATGAGCTCCATTAATATCACCTGAAAGTGAATTAAAAACTGCCTAAAAAATTGGACCATGATCAGATTAACCTTAAAGTCATTTACTTCTTTTCATTTATGCTGGACACGGCCATGGAATACTAATTGACTGATCTGGCATGACATTATCCTTGTTCTTAACCATGAGCTCCATTAATATCACCTGAAAGTGAATTCAAAACTGCCTCAAAAAATCAAAACCATTCTCAGCAAAGTAGTTTATCCTACTCTGTCAAATAAAGAGATTCTATTCATTTGACAAAACCCACTGAGATTTTTGTTCAAAAGCTAACCACATTAAAGACTGTAAACTGCTGCTTACCTGTCTCCATTTCAACCAACCTTAGGATTGGAGAAAGATTTTTCACATTCTAGTTTTATTGATTAGAATTATGTGAGGATGAAGGTAGAACAGCTAATACAAATTACAGTATTACTTGCAAGAAGTTGGGGAAATCACACCCTTTGAATCCACTAAAACTTCATGCCAATCCACCATACAAATGGCAGACTGAACAGTTGAGAAGTTTGGATGGGGTCACTTGTCTTGTCCTGAGTAAAATAAATTCATATAGTAGGAGTGCATAAGAGGCAAACCTGTCTTCTCCTCTCATCTAACTTGACCCTGCCATCTATTCGACAGACTTCATATCCTTTTTCACTGAAATAGTAATCCATTATATCGATAATTTTTGTCCACTGAGTGAAGATCAGAACCTAAAGGCAAATGTAACATAAGTTGCCCAGCTCATTATCAAATCGTATAAAATGAAACAAAATGCAGACCATACTTTATGCTTGCGTTCAAATAGCTTTCCCAGCAATTTATCTAGCAAACGGAATTTGCCACACTGTTCAACAATCGTTTCGACGGGCGGATAAAAGTCTGTTACAAGAGCAAGAAAGAAAGATTTGTCAAGCAAAGCCAAGAACTACCTATTTTTATCCAAGGCAAAAGGAAAGAAATATACATGATCCATCAAAAGCTGACTCTAAAAGATCAGGATGGTTGCAGTTCTTGCGAAGCTGGATCATCAGATTATTAAGTCTTCCCTTCATTCCACATCCTGCGAGTCAAGGAACATTAATCAATAAGGAAAACAATGATAATATCAAGGTTTTCTAGACATTAACAGGAGTCACTCCCCAAACTACTGGACACCATTCAGGCTCTTACATCTTATTAACAGAACTGGACAAGGAAGAGCAAATGTAAAATAGTACAACAATAAATCATCTGACAAGAGCTGATGAGGTGGAACTAAAAAAAACGCTTCTTGATAGGTGACTCTCATTATCAGCGAAGTATTAAGAACAAATAAATAACCATACCAAGGATAGCTAATAATGTGAAAATAGATTAATGCTGGCCACCAAGTGCCAGTAAATTGAAATGCTAATACATACTGAATCAAGGAAAATTTCAGGAGAAAAAAAACACTGCCCCACATGACTGACACAAGACCTAGTGAAATCGGTAGAACAGAATTAGGTCGCTATTCATGTTTTTTTCCACAAGAATGACCTAATAATCATTAAAAAAACAAAGGCAACACAAGGTTTCTCCAAGATACCAATGTCAACGGTCTCCAGTAAGTGATTCTCCAAAGTCCTGCTTATCAAATGACCCTGAAAGTTCCTTTGATGCTCAGTCATAGTAGCATATAAGATAATCTCCTTTTTTCGAGGAAGCATCTGCTCAACGTCAGCTTTCATTCTCCGGAGAAGAAATGGACGCAAAATAGCATGAAGTTTTGCCACCACCTACATGTGACAAGAATTACTCGCAACAATTATGAAAAAAATTCCCTGAAGCAGATTCATGCTTTCTGCAGAAATACCCACTTGAGCCCTTCTTTTGTCCTCTAATTCTTCCTTCGTTGCTCCATTGCTATACTTTCCTGACAGATCAAACCTGGTTGATTCATGAAATGCATGAGCCATAAGTCAATAATAAAAATACCATCACCTAACTATAAAAACTAAAACTGCAATTAGACTAAATGCACCCATAATAGGTTTTCGCATCACACGAATTTTCGCATCCAGTTCATTCCAATATGGAATTCTTCGTACTTTGCTTAAATGATATGCATAACCATAAAGCCAAAGTTCAAATTCCTACGACCTATATCTGGCGCTTACTGGGAAAAAATGAGTAAGTTCAAGGACATGATTGAGCCCGCCAGTTTCAAACAAGCATTTTTTCTGTTGGATAGAGAGTGACGCAGGTAAAGGAGAACAAACGAAAGGTACTTACCAGGATTCAAATTCTTCATGGGACGAGAAAATATCAGGTAGAATAAAGTTGAGTAATGACCATAGCTCAGCCAAATTGTTCTGCAAAGGTGTCCCAGTTAATAAGAGTCTATTTTCAGAGCTCAAAAACTTCAACTGCTTCACCAGCTTGCACTGTGAGTTTTTC
Organism: Rhodomyrtus psidioides; assembly: GCA_021437785.1. Classification (NCBI taxonomy): domain Eukaryota; kingdom Viridiplantae; phylum Streptophyta; class Magnoliopsida; order Myrtales; family Myrtaceae; genus Rhodomyrtus; species Rhodomyrtus psidioides. The sequence goes on along the minus strand of JAILYB010000040.1, from coordinate 1,906,419 downwards.
AACCGGTGCCCCTAAAAGATAGCAAAATGGATTAGCAAAGAAAAGGAAAGTCCAGCTGCATAATTACATTTCATCAGTCCAGTGGTGAATTTAAAGCAGCTATACGAACAACTAATCATATTTTTACCTCATCCACAATAATGTATTTCCAACTGTAATGTCTCAAACATCTTTTTGCGTCATTCATTGCAACCTCATAGGAAGTGACAATAATCGGAAAATTGGGTCCAACTACTCGAGGCATATACTTGCGCCGTAACTCATCCCTTTGTTTCTTGTCACCATGGTATATGATAGAATGCATAGAGGGAGCAAACCTAAATGAACATACTCAATGAAAGCAATGTTATGCACCTGGAAAGTAATCATGTGGATCCAGTCCCAGTGTCCAAAAGTGAAGCATATTACCTTTGAATCTCATTGACCCAGTTGGACAAAGTAGAGAGAGGAGCAATTACTAGATATGGTCCATCCAACCCCTTCCCTTTTAAATGTGCGAGGAAACCGATGGTCTGGATAGTCTTCCCAAGTCCCATCTGATCTGCCAGGATTCCATTCAATCCATTTTGCCACAATGAGATCAACCACTTCACACCTTTGACTTGATAAGACTTCAACTTTCCACCGGTCAAAAGCGGAACAAGTTTTTGCTGCTCCTTTTCGAGTATTTCTCCCTCTGTCAGATTTACATCTTCTTCATTTGGACCCTCTTGTGATCTTGTCAACATCACAGCAACCGCCCTCTTGGCCTTTCTCTGAAAAGCAAACCACCACATCCAAAGCAATACTCATTAAAGTGTCTTGTATTAGCTAACTCTTTAGAAAGTACATGCAACAGTGAATATTCATTATTGATTGGCTGAAAGTTGATTACGTAAGAAATGCTTCCCTGATATAAAAAGAGTGGATAGTGACTCAACTGAAAAAAGAAAAAGAAACAAAGTATTGGAGTTTGGAAACGGGCAAAGGTTCATGCATAGCAAGTAAATAGAAGAATAGAAGCCCAACTCTAAAAAGCGTCAACACTCATCAATGGATTAGCGCAAGAATAATAGGTCTTCACTTGTGAGGGAAACCAGGAACCAAACAAAATGACCTCAAGTTCAAAAAACCATGCATCACATACTTATTAGTTGAGGGCCTATTTGTTTAAGATTACGTAAAAGCAAAAAGTATAATTATGCTCTCCCATCCAAATTTAAATTGCGAAAAAATTATATCTAAATCTACTTGTTGACATTTATATGTCAGTTGAAAAAAAAAAATCTAAGTAGGTCTATCGCAAAATCTAGATTAAGCAAAAAAATAAAAGTCTATCCAAATACACCTTAAAGAAGAAAGATTGTTGAACCTAGTACCATATCCTCTACATAAATTGAAAAAAGGGCTGTTTCACTTCAATCATATGTGTCCTACAAAATCACCTAACTCCTGACTAAACTTCTTTGATTAGTTCATTATTAGAATTACTACACCATAACTTGCATGAACAGAATGTAGAGAATGAAAAAACAATCAACCATTTCACCATTTACTTAAAGAGCTTCCCAGACAGTTATAAAATGAAATATGCCTGGAAATTCTGCATCCACTTCACTTGAGAAACAACATGATGCTCACTTGATTGTACTTAGGTGCCGCTTTTCTTTTCCGACCATGTCCTTTCTTTTTTTCAGTGCTTTCACTCTCTTGGTCCACTTCATTCTGCACGTGCAAATTAAATGTATTATGATCTCAGCCAAAAGAAATAGAAAATCCCAAGGAAAAACGTCCAGGGTAAAAAGAAGTAAAAGACTATACAAATGTGATGTCATCCATTTTCTCCAGCAAAAACTCAGTGTATAGCTGTGTTTGTGTTAGAAGCTCATCAAGTTTAGTAAACTGGTTGTCATCCAGTTCCGGTGCCTCTTCAGAATTATTTTCTTGTTCTACATCTTCTTTCGCACGTGCATCCAGCAACTTTGCTTCCTCCTCAGTCATGACTTTTGAAATAAGAGAAGAATCTCCATTCTTCGCAGTCAAAAGTATCTCTTCCTCCAGCTTAGGGACCAATTCCTCCGTGGAAGTGCCCTTCAAGTTCCCAACACGAAACGCATTTAGGACGGAATTACACATACTTCCTTAAACATAACGGCAAAGTTGCACCAAATAATAGCCCTATCTTATGTCTACCAGTACATCCAGCAATGGATATGAATATCTACGTGTCTATACGGACTCTTTTAGTAACAACATTAACAAAATTAAGCACTGTCGGCACCAGTAAGTTAAAAGCACCAGAAGCATTAAATAAGGGCATGGTACGCCAAAAACATTTAATCCCTTTGGTTAAAATCACAGGTGCTCATCCAACTTTAGCTCAACAGAATTTTCACCACTGACCCTGCCATCTGCATCATAGCAACCGCCACACAGAAAATTTCAACATTCGTCACTCTGTTTCTTTTATCCAAAGCAGCGAAGTTGTCACTTAAATGGACAAATCAAACGTGATATAGCATGGTTCACGAGAACCCCTGACCACATGTTGACCGTCTCATAAGCAACAGAAAAGCAAAAACCCAGCATCATGTGCCATGGCACTTAGCTAGCAAGTAAACCACTTGATTCAGTTGGATTTCCTAATTTTTGGTAGGCCATTTGAGCACAATAAACCATTTTCCATAGGAAATCTGGGTAACGAACAGCCGTGCCAAAACAAAAATTGTCATATTATCATAGCCAAAATACAAGTAGAGTGGCAGTCACCCATCAACCACTCGCGTGGAAAAACCAAACTATGAACAAAATATGAAGATTAACCTCACAACCACCATACATCAAGCATTTAAAAGTAAACACGAGTCCCTCATACTCATAGAAAGAAGCAAATACCCGAGGGACACCTCTAAAGCGCATGAAGAACTTGAAGCTCTCAGAAAGAAATGATTGATGAGAAGAGCAGTCTCGCCTTTTTTTTTGCCACTCCACCAAGAAGCCGAAGAGAGCCACAAACTAAAAATCTAATTTTTTTTCTTAGCAAGGAAAGTAAAGCATCCTACGGCATTTAGCCATTTTCCAAGAGGACTGACAAGAAAAACAGCAGTCAACTCAGAAAAAGAGAAGAAATCATACGTCTTCCCCGAGCACCGACGTCGGCGACTCCGCCGAGGCTTCGACCTTCATTTTCGCCCTCCGAGCAAGAATCTCCCCACGCCAGAAAAAGGAAATGAACCCTAGATGACACGGCCAAAGTCAGCAGAGGCCACAGAAAACAACGGCGGGAACGAGCAACCGAAACAGAGACACCCCCGCTCGAACGAATCGCCCGAGGGGTTCTCGCAACCTGCGGGCCGAACGGCTCTCGAATCTCGAGGACGAGGACGAAAGAGCTCGCGGATGACCGACAGAAAACCGACGAGAGAGAGATAGAGAGAGGGGAAGCTCACCGCGCTTCAATGGGGAGTTCCCTCAAGAGGCGAGCGGCGAACGGGCGGGAGGGGAGATGGAAAGTTGCGCTGCTTCGGGAGGGTGAAGAAGAAGAAGACGAATGAGAGTGGAAGTGGGTGTCACGCCATAAAGCAAAGCGCTAAAATAATAAGAAAAAAATCGATTTTTTTTTTGGGGGGTCTTTTTGGGGTACAGAGCGAAGGGACAATGGGCGGGAAAGTTGAGTTTGAAGAAGTGCCCCTGGAGATCCCCGTTAATTACACTGACGCCCTCGTAAGTTGAGTTGACAATTTGACCCCTCGCCACGTCACATCAACACTATTTACTTTTTGTGGCGTGATTTTTTTTTATTCTCTCTATTTCCGTTCCCGTTATATTCAATTGAAACTTTTGAATTGTTTTAATAATTAATATTACGAAAAATCGTAAACTCATGTATATGTGACAAGTTTATTCTGAATTAATTTTTTTTAATCTCGAGAAATTTCAAATCGATACACCTCCGATAAATTTACCGCAAATTAATTTTTCGATACTCAAATCGGTATATTTATAACAAATTTACCCATCGTCAACTTACGTTAAATTGAATTAAACCACGAAAATCCTTAAATTGATACATTTATGACGAACCGAGGGAAAAAAAAAACCCCCCAGATTTGTGCGCCCATTAATTGTCATGTGTCGTCTAACCCAGCACTTTGATAGTAAAATTTAACGAAAACCAACTTTGAATTTCTCGTGATATTAACCCTCGTTCTAATACTTCAAGTGCTTCGGAACATGTCAATTTCTATCCTCGAATTGAGGCTGAGATCATATATTGAAAAAGAGCGAGGGGAATTTGTAATTTAAAAAAAGTGTCGAGACCAACTATAAAGAAATCTCTTAAATCGGTCGCACCCTTTGAGAGTACAACATACTATCGACTAAAACTAGATAAATCCAATCCCGACTTCAATCTCGCATTTGTTATGTGTGAAAAAGAAAAAAAAATTAAGCCGTGAAAAGCCTATGTACGTATTAACTACGCCCTACGAATCTACAATTACATGTAAGTTTGTAACCCTGTGTAGCAGTCGCAAATCTACAATTTTTAAGATTATTGACAAATGGGGTGTTGTATCTTTTCTCTAATGATTAGAAGGCAAATCTGAAATCGTAGTCTAGAGTGGGCTTATGTACGCCCCAAATGCCATAAGTTGTGTACGGCGCTTGCTTTAGTGCCAAAACTTTCAAATCGATCACTTTAGTATTAAGTTTTTGTAACTTCGATCACTTCAGTGCTAAGTGCATACGTGGCCACCGAAAAGTGTACATGGAGCCTATGTGGATTTTTTACATTAAAAAAAAAGGAGGAGGATGCGACTGGCCGAAGGCCGATTCAGCATTTTGAAGAGCAATACGACGTCATTACAAATTATTTCTCCCTTTTAAATCCTAATTCCCCAAATTGAACCCCATAGAAACCCTACTCGCGATTGGGAGGGAAATTTGAGTCTCACATTTTGATTTCGCCCCAAAATTGACAGCCCTAAGTCGAAATGGAGGGAAGGAGCTTCTGGAACAGCTCAAATTCGAATTGACCAACCGAAGATAATGGTGAAATATATTGTTATTGTGGGTTACCGAGTCGAGCGACTAACGGCGACGACTGATCGAAGACGAGCGGGCGACGGCGACGGCTGACCGAAGACGGACGATGGCGAGCGATTGACTACTATGACTCCAAGAGCGACGACCGCGACTGGATTTTGCACAAATCCATTAGCCACTTCCTTTGAACAACACCTTGCATAAGATAATACTAAGCGACGTCGTTTATCTATAGAATACATAAACGACGTCGTTTTACATCTTCGCCCTTTGTTCAAGCCACGTCGGATTCCACCGAGGCAGCCGCTTCTAAAAATTCGCCACAAAAAAAATAAAAATTAATTATAAAATCCATGTAATTCATTTTGCCGGATTTTGGTAAGAATGGCACTGCAGTGCACGATTTTCTCCAAAATTAGTATTGAAGTGATCAAAGTTTCAAAAACTTAGCGCTAAAATGATCGATTTGAAAGTTTTGATACTAAAGTACGCACCGTACACAACTTACGACATTTGGGTGTACTTAAGCCTCTAGAGCGTGTGTTTCGATACATGATGGAGAAGTGCGGGCCAAATGACTATATATATGTATTTTTTTTTTCGTGATGCTATCTTATTTTCTTGAACAATTTCAAATATTCAAAGAAGGGTCTAACCTCATCGACTTAAAAAATATTTTTCTTCTTTGACCCTTTTTTTAATTTATTTTCCTTTCCCTTTTTCTTCTTTCTTTTTCCATCCTCCCTCCGTCGGCCCTCGCCTGGGCATGGACGTCTGCCCTAGCCCCTTTCGCACCCAACCTAGGCGAGGACAAGGGCTGCCCTTGCCCTTGCTAGTACAAGCGAGGGCGATCCTCATCCAACGCCGGTGATGGCCAAGGGAGAGAAGAGGGAAAAAGAAAAAAAGTAAAGTAAAGTTAAAAATTCAAGAATATACTTAGAATTGTTGTTTACTAAAATGCCCTTCTTTGACAGCATAAATAATCACATGCCCATCGGCCGACCAAAAGTCCATATTTGAGGTGATTTGACCACTTCAGACCCCTCAAACTATTATTTAAGAAAATGATGATACTTCAGGTCTTTATTTGAATTTTTTTTTCTTTTTCTCATGATTAGCGGTTCCTCTTTCTTTTTGAAAGCGTAAAGCCTACCTTTTGTCAATCTCAAGTGGAATCGCCATTGGAAGAACAAAATAAATTGTCAAGGAAAAAAAGAATGGATAGAAAGAAGGAACCTTTTTTTTTTCGTTGATTATGTCATAACACGTTCTACCTTATATTATTATGCAAGTCACACCATGTGTGCTGGGGTGAGCAAACTGGACCGAATCAGCTGAACCGAATCGAGGCTGAACCGGCAGAGTTGATCCGATCCTTGAGGGGAGCGATCTGATCCCCAGTTTCATGATGGATGAGACCGGACCGAATTATCAGGATCGGACTGTTTAGAATATATATACGCACACACACAAAATTCGAAAAAAATTAGAAATTTTTTAAGAACTAATTAACCTAATTTCTCTATCTTCTGTTCGATATTCACTCCTCTCATCTCGCTCGACGTTCGCATCGCGTCTCTGTTGACACCTGATTTTTAATCATCCTATATGTCGATTTTATTTTCAAAATTAATTAAAAATAGCATAAAAAGTTATAAAATTGAAAAATCAACTTTGAAAGCCTTGGCCTAGCCTTGGAAACCAATTTTGAACAAAAAATATTTTTTGTAATTTTTAATATTTTTTCGAATTTATTTGAATATAAAAATACCCAAAAAAATCACAAGAATACCATTCGTGGTCAAAAAAATGCAAAAAAATAGTCAAAAATTTTATTTTAATTCTTTCTTCAAGTTGATCTTTATAAATATCAAAAATTCGACTTGGGTAACTATGTTCCTTCACAAACATAAACCCGAATCGAGCATCAAAATTGCCTTTGAAGTCCTTTAATTTTCAATTTCCACTCCCAATAAGCCATGACGTTTTAATCCAGAGCCTTGAAGTGCGATTGGGTCAATTCGGCCTTCAATTTGATCAATTTTGACAAAAAAGAATCAATTGCACAATTTCTTTTCAATTTAGTCTCCGGTTTCACAAATCTTAAAATTAAATTTCATACGGGCATACCCATGAAAATGCAGACCCCCTACCCTATAGTTTTCATCATACTAAATACTTTGATGGGTGTGATTCAGCTCGATTCAATCGTTTAGGCCTTGAATTATTGAAAAATCATTACCGGGTCAGACTTTGGAGTCGGGATTTTAGCCTTAAATCAAGTCATATAATCCCAAAAACATCTCTACTAGATGGAAAACACGTTGTAGAACCTAATTCCAACCTCAATTTGGCAAAAAATGATCGATTTGGGGGTCAATTCGTCGAAAATCGTGAAACCTGATCAAACCGGGTTGGGTGGATCCGACCCTATACTGTTCACCTTCTTCTTCCTCCAGCCCCCTCACGAGCGCAACAGACCCTTGAGCGGAATTCGACCAAATCGACCAACCAAACGGGCACGATTGACTACTATTCCACTTGGGCTTTGACGCCAACCCATCACCGATCTTAATGAACCAAATTTTAGGGTGTTTCATTGCCGGAGCTGAGAGTTCCAAGGCCATTTCCGCTGCTGCCCTTACCCGTGCGCCCATACCTGCACCCCTTCGAAAATCAACCAAATTGACAAACCAATCGAAGGTAATTAGAGGTGAAAATGATTGGGCTTTGAAGCCAACTCATTGCAGGTCCTAACGAACCAATTTTTGTGGTATTTCATCACTGGAGCCAAGAGATCCGAGCCTATTTCGATCGCGGACGTACCTGCACGCCCGAAGTAGAAAATCAGGACATTTCCCTTCTTTGTTTTCAGCAATGAGCGGCACCAAAAAGGGCCAATCCGTCCGGCCTTCTTCCCTGAACGCTGCACCATGCCTCCAACGAGCTTTTGTCGAGGAAAGGAGGAGAAACGACAAAAAAAAAAGAGACAAAAAAGCAAAATGCAGCAAGGATGAGTAAGAAAGTGAGCTGGAATGCTCGTACAAGAGGGAGAGAGCACGCGTATTAGGCCGGGGGACGTCGTCTATAATAAGGAGGACACATCACAGAGTCGGGTCGGAGATTTTTGGAAAGGGAACAGAGAGAAAATGGTTGGCCATGGGTGAATCTTCAAAATTCTAAGTTGGTCACGAAGGTCTTTTCCCAAGCCGACACCAAGAGAAAGAGGGATTTCTGAGAGAAATCGACCACACATACATACTCACCAACCCCTCATCTTCGCGACGAGACATTGTACACTTCCTGTTGCCACCAGAATCGACCAGAAATGTAATGAAAATACCCCTTCGCGACCAGCCTCTAACTGGGTTTTGCGTATTTGCCTGGTTCGTTCCTGTTCAACTTTCGAGTTGACCGGGACCAAACCGACCACTCCCATGCACTTCCACATACTTATTAAGTGTCCCTCGAGTGATTTTATGCTTTGGTTTTGCTCAAAACCTCCCGAATGCATTCTTTTCCTGGACGCGCATCAACCATTCGATGAAATGCCCATATACCTTTCAAGTACCCAACTTTGAGCTCCTGTTTCGTTGCCTTATAGTGCTTATTCTCGGGTGTTCTCTAGCTCGTTATGTTCGTCTTGATTAGTAAGTTTCTGTTGTGTTTAATTTTTCTCTAGACGATACGCGAATATCGAGATATGAGGGTCAGGATATGTCTTGCCGAACTGAATTTTTTTTTTCAAAACCTGAAATTTTTCTAAGTGTTGGAAGTTTTGAACAGTGCGACCCCCAAGCTTTCGGGTCCTTTTTCTCTCCGGTCTCACATGATTTTGAGGTGATTCTTGTTTCATATTACTTCTTGTTAGTAGTTCGTTCCATTGATATATGGTTTACCTCTTAGTTGTAACCGATGTGTGAGATACGGTCCTCTAAAATCACCCCCACGAACTGAGTTTCTTTTCCAGACCTGCAATTTTTCTAAGTGTTGGAAGTTTGAAAGTGTGACGCCTCACCTTTCGGCCCTCTTTTCTCTCTGGTCTTACATGCTATTGGGGTGAATCTTGTTTCATTTTATTCGTGGTTTGTAACTCTTCGCAACAGTATGCGGCTTGTCCACTGATTTTGTTTGAGGAGTGAGATGTGGGGTCGAGAATCTACCTTGTTAGTCTGGTCGTTGTGCGAAAACAGTGTGCGCGTATGATTTCGTGGTTGGTTTTTGACGTGTTTCGATGTGAATTTCGAGCCGTTTTTTTTTTTGTTCTATCTTGTTCTTGATATGTAGTGGTATATGTATGCTTGTTTATTTTCCGTTGGTCGCGCGTGAAAGCTTAGACAAATAGACAAGAAACCATCGTTGCGGTTAACTTTTCTCCCACCAAGTGTTTGAGGAAATGTCTCAATGAAGGGAAGAAATGGTATCGTTCCGTTGTTGTGCCGTCCCACCGTTCGCCGTTACACTGTTCCGCCGTTACTTTGTTCCCGTCACGTCACTCCGCCGTTTCCTTCCGATGTAAAAAAAAAACGAAAATATTCACAAAATCCTAAAAATAGAGAAAAATCATGAAAATTCAAAAAAATAGTTTTCTTGAATTTTCATTCTAATTAATAACTTTAGACCCTCCTTTCGCGATGGTGGATGGCCGATGTCCATTCCGGCTCGTTTCTTTTGTACACCCGACTTTATTATTTAGTTTTATTTCATTTTATTTGCTGCTTTGTATCCAAATACCCGAGGGCCGCGGGTTTTTATTTATCGCTTTAGAATAGCTCTTTATTCTTCTTCTTTATGCCCTTTGAATGCTTTGGTTGATTTTTCTTTTTTTTTTAGAATAAAATTCAAAAAACATAGAAAAATGTCATAAAATAAACCCCTATAATACCATTTTGCGTGAACACCTAGCATGGTTGCAAAAACATGATTAGGAACCAAAAAGCAATTAAGCCTCGCATGATCACCTTAGGCAACAATCAATCTCGCGGTAACCGCAAGGGCTCTAGTAGATGTACTAGGGTAAATTAATCCCCGAACCCAAAAATCTCTAGTTGCGTAGAATTGAGTGGCCCCTCCTAACCGCTCAATAGGGTTTCCGATCTACCCTCCTCGAAAAATCGGTGGCGACTCCCTTTTGTGTGTACACTCGCACATGCCACGACCACACTAAGGTCGAATACAAATTTTTCGACGTAGCGACTTGGTATGGGCTTGGGAGAGCTCGAGCCAAAGAAGGGGCCCATACTCGAGGCCCTTTCTCGGCAATCCATTAACTCGTCTTTCTCGATTTATTTATCGAAAATTGAGGCGGGTCACGACAGTCTCGCCTCGCAACGCAACCTCCGATCGTGAATGTCGATATGCAGTCTCCGATCGTATTTTATCTTGACTTAATCTGTATTTTGTCTCGACAATATTATGCAAATCCATTGTTTTGTTTGCACTTGAATTTGAAGTACAATTCTTAATTCTTTCCAAGTCGAAGAGAATGCAATTGTTTCAAGTGTTTTTCTTTCTAATCTAATCTTTTCTAATTATTTTAGGATTATGAGTATTCATGTGATGATTGTATGATGGTGATATGTATGTTTTATTGGGTTGGATGGTTGAGATTAGATGTTGTTAATTTAGATCTAAGGGTTAAATGTCTATAAACAGCTAGTGTTAGCGATCCCATTGGGACCAGACCAGACTGTTGATCACGGGCCAATCCAGTCCCGATCTCGATGGGGATCGAGACTACTGGTCCGATCTCCAGTTCCATACAAGGATCGGACCGGCACGAATCATGCACACCCTCTAATGTTTGCTATGTGTAGGTTGCAAAATCCTCACCTCCACGGGGCTGTATATGGAGCTTTATGGTTTCTTATAAACTACCCCAAATTGCCAGAACTTACCTGATAAAAGCAATGGAAAGACGATATAACCCGAGACCTTTAGCCATTCTGGAATAATCTGAACCAATGCACATTTATCCCACAAGAACATTTATGAATTCAAAGAAAACAATCTGTCCCTCAGCTGAAAGTATCGAGTGACAGGATTGCCCATCTTTAGTTATAAGAACTCTATACCTAAACCCGTGTTCATAAAGCCGACCGATGTATTACGCCGAAATACGACCTAGCAAGTTACCCAGAAAGATGGTATCAACAAAGATTATTCCCTGAAACATGTACCAAAGGACTCTAAAGTCATCAGTAGACGCATCGACGAAATTCATAAGTCTTCACACAATCCCAAGTGGAATCACCAAAACCAAACTCCACAGAAAATTCAAACGGGTTGTAAAGCGCCAGAAACCAGTACCATCTAATGTCACGGTTCAAATTCTCGAGCCTCGGCCCGTAACACTCTTAGGGAAGAGAAAACGCGAAAAAAGGGCGTGTCCCTAGAATTCCATTCTCTCCAGATTGTCACAGAGCTCGGGGAGCTCATTCACATCTACCAGGCTGTTCACGTACGGCAGGTACCTCATCATGGTGCATTCTCCGCGCATCCGGTCCGAACCCAACATCCGAGTTTCTCCTGTGGAGACATGATATGATATCACGGCCTCTCCTATGCACACCAGGAGGACATCCCCGTCAACACAACCCATAAGGCGAACTTGCCTTGGAACGTTTCCTGGACATGCCAACGGGATACAGATCCTATGTCTCGAGCTCATATCCATTCCAGTGTAGACATGTATAGCAAGATCAGAGCCTTCTCTGAGGGCCATCATATAACACAACTCTCCATGCATCTCGGTCAGAGTACCATTAGTACTGCTTCCATAAGGTAATTGCATGATACTGTAATGATCAATCTTCAAATTGAAGACGAGTATTGCCCCGCAGTCAACCACCCAATAAGCAAATCCATCCCGATAGCATGCGTCGCCAATGAATGCTGCATTTGCCAGCTCAAAGCAGATGTCGTCCGAGGTCCTCCAAGTCCTCGACCTCGATGAGAAAATCTCAAAAACTATGAATCCCGGATCAGTAACTGGAACTGCACAAACTAGCTCAAAATTTTCAGAGAAGTTGAATATTGAGGGCTCGAAGGCGAGGGAAACCACTGTTCCGGGCCCATGATAGAAACTCGGATTTGGAAGCATTTTCCAAAACTGGGTTACAGGGTTGCAAATGTAATAGGTGTCATCGACTCCTTGGACACAAAGCAAGCCACTGCAAATGGAGCGGATATTGACGGGTCCGGGCATGAAGGTGAGATATGGATCTGGCATGCCATGTGTCTGTGGGTCCAGAGGAATGAAGTGGCAATCATAACCAGGTCTCTGGCAAAAGAAGCCAGAGATGCGTTGGAACAGCATTGTGTGCTTGTGGGCTAAAAAGGGACTCGAAATCCATTGATTCCATCCTCGACAGACAGCTCTGAATCTGCACAGCGATTTGGCGGGAAGCAAAGGGAGAACATGCTCCCTAACGACCTCTTCAATGCAGGTTCCCCTGGTCTGCGTTATCCTTCTAGTGAATTCTGCAACAGGATTAGACTTTTGCCGAACGATTTCTAGCTGCAAGCCAAAGGAAAAAGTTAGGGAAAAGGCACAGCTAGGAGATTCAACGATAAAAGTTGTTCACGCGCTCAAACTCTCTTTCCTTACCATAAAGCTTCAAAAGGAAGTGCTTAGTGTTGGATTTAAATTAGTGCTGGAGTGCATTAATTTTGACCTCATATGAAACCACATGAACCAAGACGGTTCCCTCATGTTATTGAATTAATCCGCCAAAATTTGATTCAGCTACAACAGCAAACAGAAGCTAGCATACTGAACTCCAAAGCCGTCTCCTTTTCCCTCATTGGTTATGACTTCAGATGGTGAGGATAGACTAACATATGACCTTTTGATGATAGTAATAAGAGAAAGCAAATTAATTTCTTATGCATTCATAAAAGACAGCAAACGAATCTCAAAGAGAGATATGCTTCGTAGTTAACCTACGGTGAATGATTTCAAGAGAGCAAGTTATTTCAAAATCCCACAGAGTGAAATCACATAATTCCAAAAATGGTGAATGAATCTCAAAGACAAATATGCTTCATAGTTAACATAGGGTGAATGATTTCACAAGAGCAAGTGATTTCAAAATCCCATGGAGTGATACTTACAGAGAATAAAAAATATTTTGAACATTATTACTACATCTGTCTCTGTATATGAAACAATCAACAGAAGTTATAGTTCAAATACCTCCGGAAATTACAGTTAAGCAATTTAAGTATAGTCGAAACATACCACATCATTGAGATGCAAGGACTGCATTTCTTTTTTGATCGAATCACTCTCGGCAGAGGAGCATTCCCAATCACTCGTCTGTATCAACAGCAGTAAAGAGTATCCAAATCAATTACTTTGCATTCATACAAGAGAGTGGATGATTTAAAAGAAGTGAAGATGGGCTACATTTGTCAAGTACAATGGAATGATGCTTACAAGAAAATGGCATCTATGTCTGTATCTAATCAATAGAAATACTATGTATTAGGAGTAACAAAAGTATAGGATTGTACAGTTATCGGAACATACCCCGCCATTCAGGTCCAAGGACTCCATTTCTTGTTTGACTATGACCCATTCACCACTCTCATCAGAAAAGTATTCCATATCGTCCGAGAAGCTAACGTCCTCCATCATGCTATCTGACTCCGAGTCTGTCATTGGTGGATCGCCTACTTGTTTGAAGCTTTATGAAAAGATGCATGTTAATAACATTACCATTTCGACAGCAATTATTTCACCACCAAACAATTCGAAGCAAGAAAAATAACCACCAAAAAAGAAGTTGTCTACATGAAACTTCAACTTAATTACCTTGAGAAGGTGAATGCAAGACAAATTAAAAGACTTTACACACATCGAAAAGGCTGATTAGTCAGGGGTCCTCTGCATTAAACTCCCAATCATTTTCAAGCTCGACTTCCACTCAACCCACATAGCAAAAATCTCTCTTTTTCAGACATTCTTAACTCAACCCAAACTTAAGCAATCCCTCCGCAATTCAAAACAGATAAATTTCGCAAACCATATATGTTAACAAAACAAAAAGTGCCGTCTTGATCAACCTTACCAGTAAACCCTAGTCACTACCCCCAAGGAAATCATCCCCCGTCTCATCCCGTAATACCCGCATTAGGTCAATCCATCGAATCTCGCCCAAAGAAACGAACTTGAAATTCGATAAAGAATCCTCAACCCACAAGAACCCAGAAAAGCCACTTGAAAACAGGAGAAACCCTGGGATTGTTGGCTCGTGATCGTAAAAAACTAGAGGACTCGGCCGAAGTCTCCCTACCTTTGGAGTCTGGACAATGCCCCTTTCTTTGCAGTAATCTCCTCGTTTTTTGAATCGGACTAATGCAAGTGAAAGCAGAGTACTAAGCCAGTTGATTTAAAAAACGTTTCTTTAGTCAGTCGGGAAAGCAATGGAGGGGATGATCAAAAGGGGATGTACGAAGAGCGGTAGGGAAACAAAGCAGAAGGGAAAATTTACGGCAAATGGAAGGGAGAACACATCAGAGCCATGCGCCATGACTCGCAACTCATAAGCAAATTGAGGTTTGGGAGTTATATACGCTTGCCTTTTGCATCAGATTATCAGTCATCTCACAGAACACAGAGACACGTACATGGCCCCGCCGAGCGGAGAACTTACCTCGTACCCACCACCAGTCAGAGTAAAAAATGCTTCCTCTTTTTCTCCCGATTATGAACAAATTGATTAAATCCCCCCATTAGAGTCAATCCATCATCTCGCACAAAGAAATGAACTTGAAATTCGAGGGAGAAACACCGATCAACGAAAACCTAGAAAAAAGAAGAAGAAGAAGAAGAAACCGCTCGAAAACGATGAGAAACGAGCGATCAAGAACAAAATGGACAAAAAAAAAAAACCCGCAAGAGAAGAACAGAGAAGGGAAGAGATTTTCGCGTACCTCGAATCGCGGGACGAGCGGAGATCACGATCAGGTTCTGTTGTGGTTGTGGCGGAGGAGAGGGTTCAGAGACGGCCCGAGTCAACCCAGAAACCGAGTGGAGAAGCAGACTATAAGCGAGGGAGCGAGCGAGTGAGAGAAAGAGAGAGAAAGGAGGAGGAGGAGGTAGAGAATGTTCCTTAGCGATGAAGCCGATGATATGTAAGTCAACCGAGACTTTGTGCGTTTTCTAGGTGACGTGCGAACGAAGCTGCATAGGAAAAGACCCAAGTCTTCGTGCATGAAAATGATGAAATGCTTGTGTGGGTGGGTCATTTCCATTTTTTAAGAATGCAATATGCATATTCATATAATATATAAATTAAAAGGAGAAAAACTCAAAAAAAAAAAAATATTCTTCGCACGTGCATTTATTTTATAACTTCCGTATGATCCACAAATAAAGTGGGAAATATGTATTTATATTTCCCCTAATCCACGATAAATGTGCGAAACTAACATTATTCTCGACCTTTTTTTTTCTTTTTTCTTTTTTCCGTCGGTTATCAATTGACATGATGTACGTTTCGCTACCTTTGTTTTCGCCGTGAGGCGTATCTCGTCATTTTATATTGCATTTTCATTGGCGCATTGAGAAGTTCGTCGCTCGATTTATCTTCCTTTTCTTTTTCTTTTTTCCTTGTTTCGGACGATCACCATGAAAAGTTTATGAGATTAGCTGCAAATATCATGCTTGTAAGAATAATTGAACTTCTTCAGATTAGATTAGAATTAAAAGATGTGAGTTTGAATTCCTTGGCATATAAAGGGTTGTTGACAGATGGTAGCGAAATAGCCAAATGTAACATCATATCAGATTTTGAAAGATAATGATTCAATTGAGCGATCCATGTATAATGGACCACACATTGATCTTCCCTATTCGCTAGGATTTTTTTTCCATTTCAAGATAGATTTCTCTAGATAAGCAATTAAAAAAAAGATCCCTCGCATAATTATTTCTCTTATTTTTATTTTTTTCACTGATAAATCGTCCATAAAAATAGTCATGGCAGTTTTCTCTGACTTTTAATTTTATCTCTCTTTTAAAATTTTAAAGCAATTTTATCATATTTTGCATTGAGATATAAACTTAGGGATAAGTACACTAGAAATGCCACAATTTTTGTACGTCGTTCACTTAAGTATCATAACTTTCAAAACGTTTACTTAAGTGCCACATCGGAGCAAAAAACATTTAGATGAGTGCCAATTCTTGTCAAAATCGTTCAACTAAGTGCTATTTTTGCCGAAAAAGGTGACGTGGAATTTTTGCTATTATTTTATTAATTTTTTGAGTGCCACGTAGATTTTCTTTATATTTTTAATAGTTTTTGAATTTTTTATTTTTTATTCAAATAAAAAATAAATAGACAAAAAAAATTAATGAAAATTTCAAAAAAAAAGAGAGAGAGGGAAACCTAAGGGTTTCTCTATGGTGGCCGGCCTAGGGGCCAAGGTCGGCTTGCCCTGGATCGGCGAGGCCACGACGGCCGTCGTGGCTTGGGCTGGCACAATCGAGCCCTCAATCACTGCAGTCAAAGGTTTCGAGGCCTCAGTCGCCTGCCATGAATCACCGCAATCACCATTGTCGAGGCGACGACGACCGTCGACCAGGGCCGTTGCGGCCTCACCGGCCCAGGGGGAGCTTACCCTGGGCCAGCGAGGCTGCGACAGCCGCATGCGACGGACATCGCGGCCTCAGCTGGAGCAAGCGAGGGCTCGAAGCCCTCGCCACATCTGGGCGCTGTCGAGGCAGCCCCTTCTCAGCTCGCGCCCTCCCTCGCTGGCCTAAGGCGAGCTGACCTTGGCCCCTAGGCCGGCTGGTGGTGGCCGGCAACGACCCTCGCCGGCCATCACCGAGAATTCAAGGGGTTGGCTTAAAAAAAAATATTTTTCAATAATTACACAAATCAAAAAAATAAAATATGCAAAAAATAATAATAAATGCCATGTGTACATTAAATATTCAGAAAAATCGTTTCGCCGGCGCCACGTCAGCATTTCAGGTAGCCACGTCACATTTTCCAGTCGCCACGTCACCTTTGGCACTCAAGTGAACGCTTTTTAAATGTTATGACACTTAAGTGAATGTTTTGAAAGTTATGAGACTTAAGTGAACACCGTACAAAAGTTATGGCACTTCTAGGGTACTTATTCCTATAAACTTAAGTTGCACGCGAGCAATCAGCGACTACGTTCCATTTGGAAATAACTACGAAAGTATCCATTATATTTAATTTGAAGCTGAATTCAAATCTGAAAGTCAAACAACAACAACATTTTTTTAGTAAAAGATAGAATTTCTACGATTTGAAGTGTGGAAATATTACTTATCACATTTGCATTTACGTATTTGTCTATAGATTCAATATTTATAAATTAAGTAATCGAGGATGTATGATGAGATAAATCGTATCAATTACAGATAAGAAGAAGATTAATTCGAAGCTAAATAACCTATTTTCTAAAATTGCTTACTTAGAGAATATTTTTTTTAAAAAAAGTTCAAAGCATTTATTATTTAAATACAACTCAGTAAATATTTCCTGCTTTTAGTTATATGGAAGCCGAATAAAATATATAAGCCAAATTACTTCATGACTATAGTAAAAAAAAAAAATCTCAAAAAGATCTATCTTTTTTCCGTATTCATCACACTGTATTAACATTGCGACGTCGTTTCTACCCTTGGCTGATTTGAAAACTATAAGGCTGCGTTTGATAGTCAGGATAAAAAATAGAATATGATAAAATTTATCTCATCCTGTGTATGGCTATCGCCCCGGACTGGATAAAGTGGGATATAACATGGATAAAATTATCTCATGGGGAGGTGGGATAAAAAAGGATAGGATTTCTTATGTTCATAATATAAAAGCTATTTTTTCCAATAGAAAACTTCTTAAAAAGTAAAATTAAAATAATAATTAAATATGGATTATATTTAAATTCTAATATTAAAAATAAAAATAAAAATTAATTTTTTATTTATTCCTATATGTTTATAAATTTATTTTATTTCTACTTTAAAATATATATTCTGTGCACATACTTACACACACTTTATATTCATGTCAAAACTCATTCTTCTATGTATTTTTGTGGTTCATATTGAAATTTAACGAAAGCAGCGAGAAAAACAAAAATTTTCATAATTGGTAGTTAATTATGAAAGATTCTTATAGTATTCATTTGTGCATTTTCATATTCATTTACATCTGTATATGACAAGATTTCTGAATTTTATATCTTATCTTATCCAATCTTATCCTGCCTCATATTATCATTGAACAGGTCATGCTTAGACCGTTGACCCGAAAGGGTTTTTTATTTTAATTTTTAATTTTTCTCCATTTGACCCACCCGCCTAATAAAATTCCACGAAATGATTAGCGCCGCGTAAAGCAAATTTCATCATTTTCTGACCAAAAAGAACATCATTTTTCTTCTCGTAAATCAATTCATTGGGTTTTGATTAATCAGCGGTCTTGCCGTGATTGGATCATCATGACGGTGGATATCATACGCCGATCTGATCGTTTCCCACGAGTCAATCTCGTGGGCTCTCTCCCTAATTTTCCTCATGCCTTCCTTTTTGACCGGTCGCTTGCTCTTGAGCAGTTTCTGCGCAATCTCCACGCGACTTCGCCGATATGGATTCCCGACATTGATGCCGAATAAAGATTGCGTGGTCGGGCAGCTGCAATCGGATTTAAGGTGGGGGTCTGAAGTTTGAGTCGGGTCATTGCGTAAATAATTGAAAATTATAGCATGAATGCACCCTTAAATCTTCCTTATCTCGTACCTATCTAGAGTGCTCCCGACGCATGATGAAAAATAGTTCGATCCAAATTGACTCATTTAATCTGTTTTGACAATTTTCATGCAATACTAATATAGTGACATTGACACATACCCAACCCGACACGTATTGCTTAAACACTTTCATATTTAGGTACATGTAGAAAATCTTATTTCTTATAAATTTCTGAAAAAAATAAATTATCGTTAAAGTGCTATGAAAAAATTTTATAATTAAAAATTGAATTATTTTATTTTCCTTTTTTTCTAAGATCGGCAAGCCCCTCGCGAGATTTCGTACAAAAATAGAAGAAGAGGAAAATAAAGAAAGGAAAAGAACAAAGAAAAATATATGAAAAAAACCTATTTTTGACCATTTTTTGTCGGGTATTTACGACACATTTAAGATCGATTAAGTTGTTCGGTGAACCACCTTTTTGCCCACTTAAGTTAGTTTTTTTAAACATAAGACCGCCCATCTATGACATGCGATGTTGTATATGGGTTAAAGTATGGGTTCTAAACTCATTTTGCCACCGGTGTCGTCAGTTGGGCCACCGGCCCGACCCGCCCATCGAGCATATGTAGTTGGGCAAAGGTTTTGGAATGGTCCGATCAAGTCGGATCCCCCACGAATTGTGGTGTATATCGTATCCCACTGTCCAGACACGATTCCAGGGCCTTATAAAAATGGGCTTAACCATCTTCGTTCGTCCACATTGAAATGCAAACGAACTAGCCAGCCATACATAGCGTGTGCCGTCCCGTAAACAATGGATTTTGGTAGGATCCAAACGATTGACCTTCTAGAGGCCACTCTTCCTAATGTCGTACGTACCTATTGAAGTAAGTCGATCCGAAAAAATAGACATCACTACGATATGCTTGTCGCACGAGTGTCCGCGCGTTTTGGACGATGATTTTGGATCGGCCCAATCGAGTTGGACACCCTCGTCACAAGCTATCGGTTATCATACCTAGGATCGGGTTGTCTTCTTGAGATCGGCTCGCCCTGTCGTCCAATCATCTATACTTATACTAACTCCGCGATTCGACCATGAGCAGACACGATTGAGGGTTTGACCTTTTCAGTCGATCCAAGAGTACAGTGGTGGTTTAAAAAAAATGTAATATTATTACAACTATAATAACTAATTCGATGTGAGAGGTGCACATGTAATCGATTGAAAAAGGAAGATATCCTTTTACTCATCAAAGTAGAGGCGATTCGGAAAAAAATAGACATCAGTGTGAGTTACACGAGCGTGTGCTTGGACGATGATTTTGAATTGGCCCAATCTGAGTCGGATTCCTCCACAAATGACCTGTTATCATTCGACAGCATTCGTTGACACGATCCTTAGTTAAAAAAAAAAAAATTGTACAAAATGTGGGTTGCCAATCAAGAAGTTGGGAACAACAGTCACCAACAAAAACGACGGAACTGCGGAAGCAAGGCTTCGTCCAAGGGCCAATCCCCACCACAAAGACACGATAACGTCGGAATGGCTCATGTCCACACCATCTGCGCTCTTAGAGGGAGACAGGGAGATCAGCCTCAGCCGAAGCACTGATCCGCCGGCAGCGGCCCGGGTATGTACCCCTTCTCGAAGAACTGCAGCGCGAAGACGACGGCGATCCCAAGCAGCGCCAAGTACGACAGCCCTTCCACGGCGCCCAGAAGGCCGAAGGGCCCGCTGGGCAGGCCCGTCCCGCTCTTGGACTTGGTGAAGGCCGACCAGCCCACGATTCCCAACACCGCCAGGTAGCTCACGCCCTCCAGCGCGCCGATGGAGCCACCCGGGCCCGGCGGGAGGCCGCATCCCGTCGTCTTGAGGGTGTAGAGGGACCACGCGATGACTGGGGTCGAGACCAGGCCCCCGGCGATGGCGGCCTTGCCGGCGAGGCCCACGTCCGGGTCCTGATCGCTGGTATCCTTGGCCATGGAGAGCGCCCTGAATGGAGTAGGAATGCGGGTCTTTGCGGCGGAGCGGAAACGGCGGCGTTGTGATGGTGGGATGAGTTGGGCCGGCGTCGGAGATAGGAGCAACATGGTTTTTGGGGGTATCGACGGTCGGATAGAGAGAGAGTGTGTGTACACGTGTGTCGCGAACTTGAGAGCGATTCCTGCTCTAAGGCGGCGAGGGCATTGGGCGCCTTATCCATCCCATCCATTGCTCCATGTTATCACGTTTGTAAAGCACGTGGCATCACGTGCAATGGAATTATTTTTTTTTTTTTATCAAAAGCAATGGCATCTTTAATCCCATGAAATAATCATCACTGAAAAAAAGAAAAAGAAAAATGATTTTGAGGGGTTGGAGGTTGCGGATCCGAATCACTTGATATTGAAGTTTCTGTGACATGTGTAATATTACTCAAATCAGACAATCCAAATGAAAATGAACGGCCAATAATGAGCCACATCATTTGTTGAGAGGGGGGGGAAAATTGAGCGGGATTTTTTTTGGGATTTGAAAAATTTTGAATCTCAATCATCTCTCATGGACGGCCTGATTTAGGTATTAGACGGCTTGATTTAAGTAATGATAAACATGTCACGAAAACCCCAATGCAGGTCATTCAAATCCGTTGTTTAATGAAGCCTTCGAAACTTTTCTGATTGGGAGCTTAAATTGAATTCACTTTCGTTCGTGTCGTCGTTTCGATCAATCCCCATGGCTTCATGTCGTTGCACATCAATATCGAGCGGACTTGATGCAAAATAAGATATCGAGCGGACTTGATGCAAAATAAGATAATGGAGACAATCGGGAATCACGAACCAGAGAGATCGAGGGGAGAGGTAGGGTGGCCATGATGATGGTGCTGGTAGCAAAGTCATCTATCCACGGCAAGCGTCCTTAGTTACACGGACACAAGGGGTGGGGGGGGGGGGGGTTCTCGACAGTTTACTGGCCTTTATTGTGGTAAATTGTCTAAAAAGTCTTAGACCTATTACACTTTTGCCAATTTAGTCATAAGTTTTTTTTTTTCAATTGAGTCTTAAATCTTTTCACGTTTTACCAATTGAGTCTATCCGATCAATTTTGACCGAAAATTGCTGATGTGAACGCCGGCCATCATAAATGGCGAGACCGATGCTGATATGAATGATATTTAGTTTTTCTTTTCTTTTCTTTTTCTTCCCTTCTTTCTCTAGTCGATCGCCGTCCATTAATAGCTTGTATCGCTTACATAAATGAATAAAATAAAAACATTTTCATCATCAAGAAAACGTTTAGACATAAATTTTTATCGATGGTGAACATATTTTTCATTTATTCAAGCAATACAAACAATCATTTTTAGAAAAAAATATTCTTCAAATATTCATTTTTCGTGAAAAAAAAGGGCCTTAATTTCTTTTCTTTGTACTGAAATAAGCCAAATCAAACCATCTTCCGTTGAGCTCTTCAAACCATTACCCTTCTCTTCAAATCCCTTCAACTAACAATTCTTTTTGTTTGAGCGTGCTCCATCCTAGTTTAACACAGACAGTCGTAATGGCACGTGTCAGAAGACCAATCTTTCCTCCAATATGGGATAATTACGCAAATAATTCCTAAATTTTATATCAATACGTAATATTATCCCTGAAATTTTAATCTATTTAATGTGATTGTCAAACTTTAACCTAATATACAATGTCATACTTGAACTTTTAATTAGTTCTATGTGATCTCCGAACTTTTGGTAAATATTCAATCTAGTCCCCAGATTATTATATCACTGGATTCAGTCTAGTCCTTGGATTACTTAAGTTAAACATATTCATAAAGTCAGAAGACCATATTAAACAAATTAAAAGCTCATAGACAACATTACACATCGGGTTAAAGTTCATGAATCGTATTGAACAGATTAAAAGTTCAGGGACAACATTGCTCGTTGAGCCAAAGTTGAAAAAAGTGTAAAAAAAGTCATAAACCTATTACATTAATGCCAATTCAATCCTAAACATTTTTTGATGTCAATTTGGTCATAAATCTTTTTCATTGGTGCCAATTTAGTTCTAAACCTTTTGTATTGGCGCCAATTCAGTGCTAAACCTTTTATTGGTGCCAATTTAGTCAGCATTAGTAGCAATTTAGTCCTAAGATTTTTTGCATTTGTATCAATTGAGTTAATCCGGTCAATTTTAATTGAAAATCGTTGACGTGTATTTCAATTGTCCTACGTGGTAAGGCTAGCGCTAACGAGTATATTTTTTGTGTTATTTTAATAATTTTTTGAAAAATTATTTAAAATATTTAAAAATATTGAAATAATATATATTGAAAAAATATGATCAATACCACCAAAAATCCCAAACTGGTATACCTGTGACAAATTTACCTCAAACTAGTACAACCATGACAAATTTACCCTTCATTAGTTTTTCTTAAATTTTACCATCGAATTGTTCAATTGGATGACACGTGGCAATTGTCGGGTATACACGTTACCCTATATTTGCTACTGATGCGTCAATTTAAAATTTTTCGTAGTATTTACACAATTTAACGGAAACTAACAGATAATAAATTTATCATATGTGTACCAGTTTGAGATTTTTTATGGTAAAAATATTAGTTTGGGATAAATTTATCACAGTTGTACAAGTTTAGGATTTTTGGTGGTCAAAAAAATAGTTTGGGGTAAATTTGTCACAAATGTACTAGTTTGACATTTTTTGCGGTATTAACAGAAAAAAATATCCACGTCAGCGCCACCAGTTCCACGTAGGATAACCGATGTTCACGTCAGCAATTTTCGATCAAAATTGATAGCATTGACTCAATTGGTACAAATGCAAAATGTTTAGGACTGAATTGGCAACAATCAATCAGTGGAATAGACTCTCTCACTATGAGAGCTTACCCCTACCCTTGGGTAGCAATCCCCAACCCACCACCTCTACCAAAACCCTAATCCATGGCTGTACGTCACCTCCCCTTTTGTCTGTGATGACAGACGATATGCTACAGTTGTCAGACCTGTGAATCTCACAGAAACCCCAAAACACGAACACCACCTCTGCCACCCCACTACCATCCAAACCTTAAACCATGGTCCAAGGTACACGCACTGGCTCCCCCTCCACTGCAGCGAGCCATTATCTCCAGCCAAATCCCAAAGTTTGTTCGAAAATGGCTGCTTGCTGCTTCTTCTGGGAGCTGAGGTATTTGTTTCCTTTGACTTGATTGAAGAATGGTGACCTAATACCAGAGGTAACGCTGATTCAACCCCTGTTGAAAATTGTGAAATGGAGCAAGATCATCGCATGAATGCACTTTACAATCGCCTCGGACATTTGTGGTCTAGAACAAAACGAGCAGTAGTTGATGAGGTGGTTATTGAAGCTAGTTTGAAGGAAGGGCATCGAACTATGTTTGGGCATCTCTATGGCAACCCTGATGTGAATTTTCAAGCGCTTCAATCAACTATGAAGAAGGCATGGAAATCTGAAAAGACAATATGCACTCACCTTGAACTAGGTCTGTTCTCCTTTGTATTTGAGAGCGTTGAAGAGAAGAAGAGAGTGCTAGAATTAGGCCCATGGTCCTTTTCGAGACACGTCTTGGTCCTAAAACCATGGGAACCCAGCTTCGTCCTCTAATTTTATGCCTTTGATTCATGCGCCTTTTGGCTGCATATTATTGGGCTGCCTGTTGAAGGAAGAAAAATGGAGGTTATCAATAGTATAGCTGAACATGTTGGGAAGGTGGTCGAAGTTAAGATCGAAGCAAAGGGATATGCAGCCGTAGATGTGTGCAAAACAAAAGTGGTTCTTGACCTGCTGTCCCCTCTGAAACCGGGCATGATTTATAGCTACATGGGAAAAGAACTGTGGATCGATTTTCGATATGAGAGACTACCCATATTTTGTTTCTCATATTGGAAAATTGGACACTATGCCTAAAACTGTACAGAAATTCCATATGAGGAAGAAAAGTTTGCAAACAACGAGAATATCTTCTATTGAACTTGGCTGAAAACAGAAATGAACACCTCCAGCCCCTATTGAAAATCTTTCTATGAAGAAAATACAATAGAGGACATGGAGGACGAGACAATTCTGTAGGCCCCAGAATACCCCAGGCCTGCTGATAACTTTCAAAGAAAGGAAGGGGATCTAGAGAAAGGAGGGTCGCCATGTGAAGAAAGAACAAAGAGGAAGATCAGTGATATTGAAGAACAAACCTTGAACCGTGATCCAATGGGCCATAAGAAAAATATAGTCGAGGCGAAACAGCTCCTCCCAGAACTCCGTTCACTCCAAGATTGCACCAATCTGAAAAAGAACCAGAAAAAACCTCTTAACAGGGAAACAAAGAAAGGGAGAATAGAGATTGTTGCTGTGGAAAAGGGGACATAAATCATGCTGTTAGATGAGTCGACGTTACTTGAAACACTTGTCATTTCGGCTGAAGGCTCAAATTTACGGGCATTAGTGGCTTGCCCTAATAAGCCATCAAACCACAAATGAGTCTAATGGCTTGGAACTGTCAAGGGTTGGGCACACCTTTGATAGTTCAAGCTCTAACAACCATTATGGCTCAGGAAAGACCCATTTTTGTGTTTCTTTGCAAAACTAAGAACTATGAGGGGACTGTTCATCGTGTGAGGAAAAGGCTGAATTTTAGAAATCAATGGGTGGTGAATCCTAACCGCTTGAGTGGTGGCCTAGCTCTGCTTTGGAATGATGACGTGGGAGTGAGAATCCTCAGTGCTTCCAATGAATATATTGATCTGATGTATGATGATCCAAATAAAGGACAGCCCTTCAGGTTGACCTGTTGCTATGCCCCGCCAACTTACCAAGAAAGGCTTAAAGTATGGGGGAAGATCAGACTCTTACAACGTGATAGAAATCTTCCTTGGGTGTGGATAGGAGATTTTAATGAGACACTCTATACTTGGGAGAAGGTGGGTAGAACTTAGAAGGGACCCTGAAAATTATAGAATGCAGTCCTTTAGAAATTTACTTGAGGACTGTGCGATGATGGAGTTAGAGAGCAAGGGATGCGCTTTCACCTGGTCAAATAAGAGAGATGGGGAAAATTTGGTGAAAAAAAGACTGGATAGGGCTGTGTGCAATCTAGCCTGGAGAGTAGCATTCCAATCTGTTGAGGTTTTTGCGTTACCGGCAGTAGGTTCAGATCATAGCTGCATACTATTATCCCTAAACCCTCATAGGGTTAAAAGGAAAAAGTCCTCTAAGTTTGAGTCCTATTGGTTAGAGAGTGTGGAGTGTGGCAAAATTATTAAGGAGAATTGGGAGGAGAAAGAAAGAACAGGAGTTGATCTGGTGGAGATTTTAAAAACTATCTCTGGAGCTTTGGAGAAATGGAGTAGAACCGAATTTCCAAACAGTAAAGGTCAGATTCATAAGATGCAGTTTGAACTCCAGAGTATTACAAATAATCAGTACACATCAAAAGGCAAAAGAATCCATAAGGGAATTGTGGATCAAATCGAGAGTTTGTGGCGGAGAGAAGAAGTGTACTGGGGATTGAGATCGCGTGTAAACTGGCTAAGATGGGGGGATAAGAATACCAAATTCTTCCATGCGACAACTATCTAGAGACGTCAACGAAATAGAATATCAATGCTGAAATCATTGGAACATGACTTGTGGAAAATCACTTTCCTTCTATCAAGGAAAGAATCAGGAGAAGACCTCCTAAGAGATTTTACGAAAATCATCTTCGAAAACAGTTTGTGGAATTCAA
The DNA here is from genome assembly GCA_021437785.1 of Rhodomyrtus psidioides. Classification (NCBI taxonomy): domain Eukaryota; kingdom Viridiplantae; phylum Streptophyta; class Magnoliopsida; order Myrtales; family Myrtaceae; genus Rhodomyrtus; species Rhodomyrtus psidioides. The sequence continues at coordinate 1,879,894 of JAILYB010000040.1, read as the reverse complement.
AGATTAAGATTCATATGCATGTTCAAACTGTGGTGATACTAGACACTCTCGTAGTTATTGTTCAAAAATCAAAAGATCTACTCGAGATATTCTTAGATATACAAATGTTGCTAACCCCAAAGGACCTAAACAGATCTGGGTATCAAAGAAAACTTGAATTTTACTGATCATTACAGGTACCAATGAAAAGGAAAAATAAATGGTACCTTGATAGTGGGTGTTCCAGACATATGACTGGAGATACAACAAAGTTCACCAATATTGAGATGTTCAATGGTGGGAACGTTTCCTTTGGAGAAAATAACAAGGGAACAATTATTGGCAAAGGAACCGCGAAGATTGGAAATCTTCTTATCCATGATGTTTCATTGGTCAAGGGTTTGAATTTTAATTTTATAAGTATAAGCCAATTATGCTATATTGGACATAAAGTTTATTTTGCAGAGAACAAATGCTCAGGTACAAGTGAAGACAATGAATCTTCGTTCACTAGACGAAGACATGGTAATATGTACCTGCTGGATACAACGTCTAAGGAAGAGAAATGTCTTCTATCTGTTAAAGACGATCCAGAACTTTAGCATAGAAAGCTGGGACACATAAGCCTCAAGCAAATATCAAAGCTCTAAAAAAAGAAGCTTGTAAAAGGCCTTCCAGAAGTAAAGTTTGAAAGGACTAAGCATTGTGAAGCTTGCATATTGGGAAAATAAGTAAAAGATTCTTACAAATATATAAATGAAGTATCTACTGACCGTGCTCTGCAACTGTTACATATAGATGTCTTCGGACCTACTCGAACTCAGAGTATTGAAAGTAAAAGATTTTGTTTGGTCATTGTGGATGATTATACCATATTCACTTGGGTGTTCTTCCTTGCACATAAAAGTGATGCTTTTTCATATTTTGAAACATTTTCAAAGAAAGTTCAAAATGAAAAAGGTTATTCCATTTCAAGTATCAAAATAGATCATGGAGGGGAATTTGAAAATCATTATTTTGCTGAATTTTGTGATCAAAATGGTTTTCAACATAATTTTTCATCTCTATATACTCCACAGCAAAATGGAGTTGTTGAAAGAAAAAATAGATTTTTACAAGAAATGGCACGAACACTTTTGATTGAAAGCAAAGCACCATCATACTTTCGGGCTGAAGCTGTTTCTACTGCTTGCTATATTATAAATCGAGTTTTTCTTAGACCATTGCTTGAGAAAACCCCCTATGAGCTTTACAAAGGAAAGAAACCAAGTATTTCATACTTTCATATTTTTGGTTGTAAATGCTACATTCTTAAGAACGCAAGTGATCGGCCGAGTAAGTTTCAGACGAAGGAATATTCTTGGGATATTCGACCTTAAGCAAAGCCTATCGAGTCTTCAACAAGAATTCTCAAACAGTTGAAGAATCCATGAATGTGAAATTTGAGGATGAGTATACTCCTCAGAAGGTCATCACCGATAATGAAGCGTCAAATGATCAGAACTCATCATCTGAGAAGCAGAACACATCATCTGAGGATGAAAAAGCAACTGAATCTTCTCAGAACTTGGAAGATAAGCAACCAGCTACAACTTCTGAATATCCAAATACTGAACAATCAATCGAAGATGAGCTTGAAGAGTCAAAGAAAAACTGAAAATACAAATCCAGTCATCCTAAATATCAAGTTATTGGAAACATCAATGAAGGAATCAGAACCAGATCCAAACTAAGAAGTGCAATAAATGCATTTTCTCTGGTTTCTGAATATGAACCCAAAAGAATTGAAGAAGCTCTTGAAGATGAAAACTGGATTGAAGCTATGCAACAAGAGTTACATCAATTCAAACTCAATGAAGTATGGGAATTGGTGCCAAGACCAAAGAATCATCATGTTATTGGAACCAAATGGGTATTCAGGAACAAACTGGATGATAAATGCAAAGTAACCAAGAACAAGGCAAGATTTATTGCTAAGGGATACTCTCAAGAAGAGAGAATCAACTCTGATGAAACCTATGCCCCAGTAGCGAGATTTGAATCCATCAGACTCCTACTCGCCTACGCTTGCTATCATGATTTTAAGCTATATCAAATGGATGTCAAGAGTGCATTCCTGAATGGATATATCAAGGAGGAAGTTTATGTTGATCAACCTCTAGGGTATGAAGATCCAAAATATCCAGATCATGTGTTCAAACTAAAAAAGGCACTTTATGGACTCAAGCAAGCTCCACGAGCGTGGTATGAAAGGTTAAGTAATTTCCTTACCAATCAAGGCTTTGAGAAAGGTAAAATTGATATAACTTTATTTATCAAAAGGGAAGGTAACGAAATTTTACTCATTCAGATTTATGTAGATGATATTATATTTGGTTCATCTAACAAAAATCTCTGCAAGGAATTCTCTCAGATGATGCATAATGAATTTGAGATGAGCATGATGGGAGAACTTACGTTCTTCCTAGGACTGCAGGTTAGTCAGACTAAGCAAGGCACATTCGTATATCAAGACAAATATGCTCTTAAACTGGTAAAGAAGTTTGGTCAGGAAAATTGCAAGAAAACTGATTTGCCTATGTCTTCTTCATCCAAACTAGACAAGGATGAACATGGTAAACAGGTTGATCAGAAGCTTTACAGAAAAATTTTATTTGTTAATTATTATATTTAACTGCTTCTAGACCTGACATCATTTTTAGTGTATGCATGTATGCTAGATTCCAATCAGATTCGAAGGAATCACGCCTTACTGCTGTCAAAAGAATCATTAAATACATAGGAACATATCCTAATTTGGGACTATGGTATCCTAAGACCTCAGATTTTATATTACATAGATATTCAGATGCTGATCTTGCAGGTTGTAAATTAGATAGAAAAAGTACTTCAGGAATATGTCAACTTCTCGGATCAATGCTAGTGTCCTGGTTAGCTCTATCAACTGCAGAAGCTGAGTATGTCGCCTTAGGGAGTTGCTGTGCACAAATCCTATGGATGAAGCAACAACTGAAGGACTTTGTTGTTCATTCTCACAACGTGGAAATCCAATGTGACAACACCAGCGCAATCAATCTCACCAAGAATCCAATTTTGCACTCACTAGCTAAGTATATTGAAATTAAGCATAATTTTATTCGTGATTGTTGACACCTGATTTTTGACCATTTATTATTGTGATTTTTATTTTTTAAAATTAATTAAAAATATCAAAAAAGGTCATAAAATCACAAAATCAACTTTGGAAGCCTTGGCCTAGCCTCGGGGACCAATTTTGAACAAAAAATATTTTTTGGTATTTTATAATATTTTTCGAATTTATTTAATTATAAAAATACCCAAAAAATCAAAAAAATACCATTCGTGGTCAGAAAAATACACAAAAATATTCAATAATTTTGTTTTAATTTCATCTTCAAGTGTGTCACCTTAAATCTTGAAAATTCGGCTCGGGTCACTATGTTTCTTCACAAACATAAACTCGAACCGAGCAAAAAAATTCCTTTGCGAGTCTTTTAATTTTCAATTCTCACTTTTTATAAGCCATGACATTGAATCCTAAAGGCTAGAAGTGCAATTGGGTCAATTTGCCCTCCAATTTGATCAATTTTAACCAAAAGGGCTTAATTGCATATTTTTCTTTCGATTAGTTCCCGGTTTCACGGATCTTGAATTTCACACGGGCATACCCATTAAAATTCAACACCTCTACCCATAATTTTCATCATGCCCAATCCATTGGCGGCCTCAATTCAGGCTAATTTGGTCGTTTGGATGTATACGTATGCTCTACGTATTTATACGTCATACGTATTTATACGTTATGCATATTTATACTATTTGGTAACCTCTTTAACTCTTGTAATAATAATAATGGTTATTATTTTTAACACCTTTGTTAGTGCTTTTTTAAATAGCATTTTTGTATTGTGAGTGCTATTGTTAGTGCTATTTTTAAATAGCATTTTTGTATTATAAATTGTGAGTGCAATTGTTAGTGCTATTTTTAAATGACATTTATTTATCATAAATTGTGAGTGTTATTGTTAGTGCTATTTTTAAATGGCATTTATTTATCATAAATTGTGAGTGCTATTATTAGATAGAATTTATAATTGTTAGTGCTATTTTTAAATAGCATTTTTGTATTATAAATTGTGAGTGCTATTGTTAGTGCTATTTTTAAATAGCATTTTTGTATTATAAATTGTGAGTGCTATTGTTAGTGCTATTTTTAAATGTCATTTATTTGTGAGTGCTATTTTTAGAAAGTATTTATTATTTGTGAGTGCTATTTTATAATACAATTTATTGGAAGGAATTTTTTGCTATAAAAGGATGGCAAGAGTTTTGAGGTTGGGGGGGAGACATTTTGTAGAGTATGCAAATTTTTGAGAGCTTAGAGAGAAGAACACAAACACTCTCTATATTCTCATAATCTTGAGTGAGCAAAATATACTAAGTTCGGAATATTGATTCCGCATATTGCTAGCACAATTGTTGTGGAGTTATTAGTCGTCTCCCCGTTCGTCAATTGGTGGTGCGTCCGAACTAGATGCCTAACACTTGTGGAGGCTGAGATCGAAGAATATCGAACCGACACCTCCGTTCAAGCACGCTACGAGAGGTAATCCATTTACTCCCTTTGAGGCTTTGTGATTTTTTTTCGATTGAAATGCACGAAGTACGCCTCTGGAGATACATGTATGGGTTGTTATTTATTTCCGCTACGTGTTACGTGGATCCCAACAGTGGTATCAGAGCCGATCCTTAGGTGTTTTCGTGCATTTAATTGATTTTTTGCAATTTTTGCAATACTATGGCCAATATATATTAACGAATTGTTCGTCTTACATGGCTAATGGAGGTTGATTATTTTATATGATAAATTAATCAACGTAGCAAAAATTGAGACTAAATCAATTTTGAATCGAAAATTTATGGCTATCTTATTTTACGTAAAAATTCTGAATATGATTCAACGTAGAATTTTTATTGTGCCTTCCTAAGTTTTAAATTGTGAATTTATTACTTACGTGGAAGGGTGGTGATCATGGAAAAATCCCTAATCAATGTGATTGATGTATGTATGAATGTATGGTGATTATTTATATATTTGGGGTTGTAATTATTAAATGGAGGCTGCGTACTCCTTTTATTTTTCATGTAATCTTTATTTTTAGCATAGTCAATTGTTGATGTAAATGCTACGAGGATTACGTGGAGGAGCCTTTTAAGTCGGCGAGCTCTTTGGGGCCCGATTCTTGAAGAGTTCAAGAAACCAAGAAGAAGAGAAGAGCGGCTCTCCGTTATTAAAATATTAAAATGATTAAATGTGGTCTCATTGGCTCGAGACCCATTAAATCATAATTCCATGATCACCACGTAGGATAGATGTTTATGTGATTGACATCTATTTTTTTTTATGATTACGTGAGCATGTTAAACTGGTTAATGTGCAAAGTCAGACTTACCTCACCCAAAATTGCGCCTGCATGAAATCCTAGTTAGGGAAAATCACTCGCGTTAGGTACCGAAAGGGCGTTGGTAATGACATCAACGTAACCAAGTCCCCGAACTCAAAATCTCTGGTTCCGCAGAATTGATCGATCTCTCCCAATCGGTCAATAAGGTTTCCGGTCTACCCTCCAAGAAAGACCGGTGGCGACTCCAAATGCATGCACAAGTTGCACATGCCACCACGACCACACTAAGGTCGAAAGCGATCGACTGTTATCGTCGAATCCCTTTGAAAAATACTCCCGCCGCGATTTGGTATGGGCCTGGGAGGGCCCGCGCCGATCCAAGACCCAAGATCGGTAATCCATTAGCCGCGTCCGCTTTCGGACGGGTCGCGACAGCTGGCGACTCCGCTGGGGACCGTGTTCTAGAACCTATGGTTCTAGACCCCAAGTGGACTTAGGCCGTAATTAAAACACTGAGTGATTTTCCTAACCCTGCAGGCGCTCTTGAAGGTGAGGTAAGTCCGCTTATGATAGGTGTTATATGTTTTTGCAGATCGGAGTGATAAGGGGGGTAGTCTATGATTAACATTGTCTTATGCAGGTTGGCGTAGGAATGAATGTTTGTGTGTAAGTTTTATAATGAAGCGGTGATTGTTAAATAAGATGCATGTTTATCGCTTTAGCACGACACCGAAAATACACACAACCGCGCCTAAAACCCCCGGCGCCGCCTATAGGAAAACAATAGAAGGGATTGAAAATGGAATCTCCGTGAGGAAAGAAACGGGGTAATCCACTTTTCAATTCCGCTCATTTCGAACTATGGATCGAGCCCCAATGCAACGATAGTTGTGCAATGGAATCTGCTCTTTCTAGAACTCGAGGTGGGAACCTTGACCTTAGGTGCCAAATCCTTTGATTTTTAGAAGTTTTATCCTCACTTGTCTCATGTGCATGTCTTTAGATGGTTGGTATATCTAAAACCACCTAAAAAAAAGAAAAAATCGATGATCCTGGAGTCACATCTCGAAGATTGGAACTGGGCATCTCCAAGTGTTCGGACCACATTCCTTTGATTGGTTTGGCATTTTTAGTTCTCTTGTATAAGACTAATTTTGCTGAGGTCCTCTCTATCTCGTCCCTTAGATTGATTGTATTAGGGATCTATTTGTATTGTATACATCTCGATAAGGCTCAGGGGCAAATTCCCCAAACCCGTGGAGCATAGTGGAATTCGTCTCTTCAGTGCAAAATGCATTTGGCCGTAGAGCCACTCGTTTGGTGAAAGGACGTATCGTTCCTAATTGATTTTTAATCAGATCTGAGGATAAGTTTTTCTCCATTTTTTTATCTCAGGTGATAAAAGAGACAATGCACCCAAAAGCTCATGCATTCAAATGACAAAACAGACGTCGCCCAGCTAGGGCAAATGAACCATAGGCGTTGCAAATACCTTCAAGCACGGATGGAGGAATTTGATAGATGTTGTTCATAATGCAACATCAAAACGGAATGCAAATCAAGTGTAAAAGGACGTATCGTTCCAAAATGATTATTTTCTTGATATGGGAATAATGCTTCCTTTCTTTTTCCTCTCAGATGATGATCAAGAGCAGAGGACGGAGGATGTAATGCTTTCAAATAACAAACAGGGAACATCAAATACCTCAAATGGCGACTGTGATCGAGAGAATCACCAAACCGCCACATGACGAATCCCAAGAATATCAAGCTGTCTTGAGACAGATAAAATTGATCAAGGACTCTGACAATCGAGATGGATAATCAGAATCTGCAAAAATCAATGGGAGCAGGTTCCCCCCATTTGCTTTGAGAAGCCAAACCGGGGGCAAACTCTCATGATCCCCTATGAAAGCGCATCAGACCAATGTCATCGAATCCAGAGATGACAAACGTCAAATCACGCCCAACTGGGGCAAGTGAATTAATTTTGCGCTGGACAAAGAAAGATGTGTCTTCTCCGGCAAAGTCAAATAGCAGAGTCGTCCGCATCAGAATCAAACCCCAAGATACGAATTTGGGCGAACGGTAACTTTGTATCGTTCCAATTTGATCTTCGAGGATCACGGGCTTAACATGAGTTTTTCTCATTTAATAGGAAGTTGTTGGCGCCGAAAGCCTCAAAAGAAAAGAGCTCGCTGACAGGGAGGCGAATAGAATCATTGGCCTTGGAAGTCAGGATTCCAGGAAATGGTCTTTGATTATAAGATCGAGTGGAGGGTAAAAAGTATCGCTTCCATACTTCATGCTTTGACATGCATTCCGATAACAATTTCCTTTTTCCTTGAATGAAAGGAACTCTGAAGAGTGGCGCTGGAATACGTCCAAAAACACAAATGGATCTCCTCTGGGGCAAATCCTTGAGAATGATTCATCGCCAACCAAACGGAGGGATCAAGGCCACAAGATAGAGGGCCAGATTCTGTAAACCGCGCGTTTGTGTTCAAATGGAAACACAAAGAAAGAACAAGGCTGTATCGTTCCAATTTGCCTCGAATTTTGGAACGCAAACTGACACATAATTCTCGTCTTTGACAGGGGCTCGCCATCAAGGCGAAACAGGTTTTCACATCCCATGTATTACCCATTGGAACACATGACCAAGGGTAAGATGTATCGTTCTAATTTTTTGAAAAATTCATGAACGTACAATAACATGTTTCTTCCGCATTTTCAGGGATCTCCAGCCGCGGAGGACAGGTAAATATCCCTTTCCTCAACCCATAGAAGATGTTGAATAAAAAATAGAGAAAAAAAAAGCTTTCAGAATCTAATGTCTAGAAAAGACATAGAATTCAAATTTCATTGGCATTCATGTTTTGAAACAGGAGGTTGTCTGAACATGAATAAGAACGTGCATGGTGCATCATAAAATCCCATTGATGGATAAAATTTTTGGAGAAAAAGAGAGAGATTTTTCCAATCAAAAGTTGTTCAAAACTTTCAAAAGGACGTTTTCTCAAAAGACGAGAGGCAAAGACTAGTCCAAACACGTCCTATACACACTTAAGAGAGAAATGGAGCGGATAAGACAGCCAAATCTGGACCTACGGAAGTAGGGACCATTCGCAGCGATTACATGGGTTGGGACGACGGAGGCATTCGTTTCATATCCCTCAAACACTACAGGTGACCGTTGATAACCCCTTTGAACGACGGTTTTCATTCTTAACCCTGTCAAGAACCACCCCACATCGGGGCAAAATGGAGATGAGTCCAGCAGCATCAGGAGAAAATGGTTAGAAATTTTCTTGCTCGGACTAACATTAATCTTTGTGTGTTGTTTATATGGTAATCCAAGTGCCATAGGATGACGAGAAGCATTCATTTCTCTATCCCACACACCGAATCCTTTGCAGAGCCAACTTGAGCCTGCAAATTCATTTCATGAACCCATTGGTGATCATTCCAAGACGGATGCCGCACCACTTCAAAAATGGAAGAGTTCAAGACTCAGGGATTACGAAGAGAATTCCCGGACTGATATTTAAAGCATGTTTAGACTATATGTCTAATATGATCCCATGAAGATGAGAAAAAGTGGGATTTCAAAAATGAAAATGAGAAAAAATCCCCGGCATCAAGAAAAAGCAAAGTGCCTAGTAAAAGCAAGGCCGATGCTCGTGCAAGCTGTTTGCTTGATCCCTAGTGAAACTTGGATGGGAAAAGAGAAAATTCCTAAAGGAGTCAGATAAAAAAGACTGCTCTCCAAATGATTTCAAGCGCGGAGGAAAGACGCAGATAGAGTTGTCAACCTTCTTAATGCAACAAGAGACGCTCTCTAAAGGACTTGTGCACACCTCAAAAGCGGTTGCACACACCTCAAAAACTGAAGATGCAGAATGGAAAAGACAGGTGACAAATTTGCAATGATCACCAATGTCAATCCCCTCATAAAATCTGGGCCAAAAACAAGCTTCTTTCGGTCCCCAATCCTACCAACTTCATAACCCTGAAACAGTCTTCTCTAACTAAGACACTTGGGTTAACATATAACTTAGCTCGAAGAGGTACAAGCAAGACTATTTCTTTCTCATTTTGCAGGGTTCTCGACTTGTAAACCCGGAGCAGATGGTGAAAACTTTCATTCAATGACCTTGACTCAAAAGTGAGTCCCCCTTGAAGACTAATATCCAAGCCCAACATTACGGTCCCGTGGAAGACCTCCCGACCGATCAAAATGTATGCGTTGCGAATGAGCCTAAAACCTAGGCACAGGTTAGTAGGGAATTGAGTGCATCCCCTATAAAAACCATTATCTCAAAACAGGTGAGAAGACTTCATTGTCGAGAAATATTCCGATTGATGTTTTGAACAAACTTTTTTTGGAATTTTCAAACTGTTGATCCAGATTTTCCATGCAAGGAATTTGTGATCATATTTGCGTGTTGCAAGAATGCTTTGGATAGCCTCCGGCATCAAAATGCACATTTCATGATTAAGACTTAAGTCATACGATTTTTGTCAAATGGACATCCGTGGTCTTCCCAAAGATTACTAACGTTTTCTTGGTGAAGAAAAATCTTTCAGGCTCGAACTTCTGCAGGATACCTGGAGAACCCAGCTCCCAGAATGTCGCCTCAACAGACTCAAGTGAAGCTTTGTCAAAATAAAATCTTTCACTGCTTCAAAGCTGAATTCTAGACAAACTGCGGGATCTCTGAAAAAAGGGGGAAGAAAAACCCTTTTAAAAGAAAAAGTCCTAGCATGACGTGGAGAACCCTCGTCCCAAGACCCCTTTCCAAAAAATCAAGCAATCCCAGCAGACGTGGAGAACCCTCGTCCCTGGACCCTTTTTCAAAAATCAAGCAGTCTCATCGGACGTGGAGAACCCTCGTCATGAGACCGTCTTTTCAAAATTTAGGCAGTCTCAACGGACGTGGAGAACCCTCGTCATGAGATCCCTTTTCAAAATTTTTAGGCAGTCTCATCGGACGTAGAGAACCCTCGTCATGAGACCCCTTTTCAAAATTCAGGCAGTCTCATCGGATGTGGAGAACCCTCGTCATGAGACCCCTTCTCAAAATTTAGGCAGTCTCATCGGACGTAGAGAACCCTCGTCATGAGACCCCTTTTCAAAGCAAAATCGAGGTAGATACCGCCTGAAGGGTCAACACATGGTAGACACCGCCTGAAGGGTCAACTCAAGGTAGATACCGCCTGAAGGGTCAACTCAAGGTAGATACCGCCTGAAGGGTCAAACTCATGGTAGAAACCGCCTGAAGGGTCAACTCAAGGTAGATACCGCCTGAAGGGTCAACTCAAGGTAGATACCACCTGAAGGGTCAACTCATGGTAGATACCGCCTGAAGGGTCAACTCAAGGTAGATACCGCCTGAAGGGTCAACTCAAGGTAGAAACCGCCTGAAGGGTCAACACAAGGTAGATACCGCCTGAAGGGTCAACACAAGGTAGATACCGCCTGAAGGGTCAAACTCAAGGTAGAAACCGCCTGAAGGGTCAAACTCATGGTAGATACCGCTTGAAGGGTCAGCACAAGGTAGAAACCGCCTGAAGGGTCAAACTCATGGTAGATACCGCCTGAAGGGTCGGCACAAGGTAGAAACCGCCTGAATGGTCAAACCAAGGTAGAAACCGCCTGAAGGGTCAACTCAAGGTAGAAACCGCCTGAAGGGTTAAACCACGGTAGATACCGCCTGAAGGGTCAAATATGGTAGAAACCGCCTGAAGGATCAGCCTAATGGTCCGATCCACCATACGGATCAAAACCTTGACAAATTCCAGACACGGAAAGAGTCGTTTCCCTAGGTAAACCTTACAGTAGGTGAACCATTTCTGGTTCGATCCACCATACGGATCAAAATCCTTGGCAAATCCCAAAGTGTGGGACGCGCCTTCCTTAGGTTCCTACCAGTTAGGAATCCCGTAATGGTATGACCTACCATACATGTCAGAGCTTAATCTCCCTAGGATATTCTGAATGACGAGTCCTAGGTATCTGCTTGAAAGTTGTCGCAACCGGCAGCATCTGACAGGTGAGCTTCAGGTAAGCCTCTCTCACTCCGGCCCATGTTCAAATTGTTAAAGCAAACCGGGGATTAATTTGAGCTTTCATCAAAGGGCCTTAAGCGATCCAATGTCGTAGCATTTCTTCTCTCATTTTCCCAGTTGAGTCGGTTAGAAATCAGGTGCCACCTTATCTTTGAGAGAAACCTCTAACGAGATTCCTCTCAAAGAGGGGCAGCTGTTGACACCTGATTTTTGACCATTTATTATTGTGATTTTTATTTTTTAAAATTAATTAAAAATATCAAAAAAGGTCATAAAATCACAAAATCAACTTTGGAAGCCTTGGCCTAGCCTCGGGGACCAATTTTGAACAAAAAATATTTTTTGGTATTTTATAATATTTTTCGAATTTATTTAATTATAAAAATACCCAAAAAATCAAAAAAATACCATTCGTGGTCAGAAAAATACACAAAAATATTCAATAATTTTGTTTTAATTTCATCTTCAAGTGTGTCACCTTAAATCTTGAAAATTCGGCTCGGGTCACTATGTTTCTTCACAAACATAAACTCGAACCGAGCAAAAAAATTCCTTTGCGAGTCTTTTAATTTTCAATTCTCACTTTTTATAAGCCATGACATTGAATCCTAAAGGCTAGAAGTGCAATTGGGTCAATTTGCCCTCCAATTTGATCAATTTTAACCAAAAGGGCTTAATTGCATATTTTTCTTTCGATTAGTCCCCGGTTTCACGGATCTTGAATTTCACACGGGCATACCCATTAAAATTCAACACCTCTACCCATAATTTTCATCATGCCCAATCCATTGGCGGCCTCAATTCAGGCTAATTTGGTCGTTTGGATGTATACGTATGCTCTACGTATTTATACGTCATACGTATTTATACGTTATGCATATTTATACTATTTGGTAACCTCTTTAACTCTTGTAATAATAATAATGGTTATTATTTTTAACACCTTTGTTAGTGCTTTTTTAAATAGCATTTTTGTATTGTGAGTGCTATTGTTAGTGCTATTTTTAAATAGCATTTTTGTATTATAAATTGTGAGTGCAATTGTTAGTGCTATTTTTAAATGACATTTATTTATCATAAATTGTGAGTGTTATTGTTAGTGCTATTTTTAAATGGCATTTATTTATCATAAATTGTGAGTGCTATTATTAGATAGAATTTATAATTGTTAGTGCTATTTTTAAATAGCATTTTTGTATTATAAATTGTGAGTGCTATTGTTAGTGCTATTTTTAAATAGCATTTTTGTATTATAAATTGTGAGTGCTATTGTTAGTGCTATTTTTAAATGTCATTTATTTGTGAGTGCTATTTTTAGAAAGTATTTATTATTTGTGAGTGCTATTTTATAATACAATTTATTGGAAGGAATTTTTTGCTATAAAAGGATGGCAAGAGTTTTGAGGTTGGGGGGGAGACATTTTGTAGAGTATGCAAATTTTTGAGAGCTTAGAGAGAAGAACACAAACACTCTCTATATTCTCATAATCTTGAGTGAGCAAAATATACTAAGTTCGGAATATTGATTCCGCATATTGCTAGCACAATTGTTGTGGAGTTATTAGTCGTCTCCCCGTTCGTCAATTGGTGGTGCGTCCGAACTAGATGCCTAACACTTGTGGAGGCTGAGATCGAAGAATATCGAACCGACACCTCCGTTCAAGCACGCTACGAGAGGTAATCCATTTACTCCCTTTGAGGCTTTGTGATTTTTTTTCGATTGAAATGCACGAAGTACGCCTCTGGAGATACATGTATGGGTTGTTATTTATTTCCGCTACGTGTTACGTGGATCCCAACAGTGGTATCAGAGCCGATCCTTAGGTGTTTTCGTGCATTTAATTGATTTTTTGCAATTTTTGCAATACTATGGCCAATATATATTAACGAATTGTTCGTCTTACATGGCTAATGGAGGTTGATTATTTTATATGATAAATTAATCAACGTAGCAAAAATTGAGACTAAATCAATTTTGAATCGAAAATTTATGGCTATCTTATTTTACGTAAAAATTCTGAATATGATTCAACGTAGAATTTTTATTGTGCCTTCCTAAGTTTTAAATTGTGAATTTATTACTTACGTGGAAGGGTGGTGATCATGGAAAAATCCCTAATCAATGTGATTGATGTATGTATGAATGTATGGTGATTATTTATATATTTGGGGTTGTAATTATTAAATGGAGGCTGCGTACTCCTTTTATTTTTCATGTAATCTTTATTTTTAGCATAGTCAATTGTTGATGTAAATGCTACGAGGATTACGTGGAGGAGCCTTTTAAGTCGGCGAGCTCTTTGGGGCCCGATTCTTGAAGAGTTCAAGAAACCAAGAAGAAGAGAAGAGCGGCTCTCCGTTATTAAAATATTAAAATGATTAAATGTGGTCTCATTGGCTCGAGACCCATTAAATCATAATTCCATGATCACCACGTAGGATAGATGTTTATGTGATTGACATCTATTTTTTTTTATGATTACGTGAGCATGTTAAACTGGTTAATGTGCAAAGTCAGACTTACCTCACCCAAAATTGCGCCTGCATGAAATCCTAGTTAGGGAAAATCACTCGCGTTAGGTACCGAAAGGGCGTTGGTAATGACATCAACGTAACCAAGTCCCCGAACTCAAAATCTCTGGTTCCGCAGAATTGATCGATCTCTCCCAATCGGTCAATAAGGTTTCCGGTCTACCCTCCAAGAAAGACCGGTGGCGACTCCAAATGCATGCACAAGTTGCACATGCCACCACGACCACACTAAGGTCGAAAGCGATCGACTGTTATCGTCGAATCCCTTTGAAAAATACTCCCGCCGCGATTTGGTATGGGCCTGGGAGGGCCCGCGCCGATCCAAGACCCAAGATCGGTAATCCATTAGCCGCGTCCGCTTTCGGACGGGTCGCGACAGCTGGCGACTCCGCTGGGGACCGTGTTCTAGAACCTATGGTTCTAGACCCCAAGTGGACTTAGGCCGTAATTAAAACACTGAGTGATTTTCCTAACCCTGCAGGCGCTCTTGAAGGTGAGGTAAGTCCGCTTATGATAGGTGTTATATGTTTTTGCAGATCGGAGTGATAAGGGGGGTAGTCTATGATTAACATTGTCTTATGCAGGTTGGCGTAGGAATGAATGTTTGTGTGTAAGTTTTATAATGAAGCGGTGATTGTTAAATAAGATGCATGTTTATCGCTTTAGCACGACACCGAAAATACACACAACCGCGCCTAAAACCCCCGGCGCCGCCTATAGGAAAACAATAGAAGGGATTGAAAATGGAATCTCCGTGAGGAAAGAAACGGGGTAATCCACTTTTCAATTCCGCTCATTTCGAACTATGGATCGAGCCCCAATGCAACGATAGTTGTGCAATGGAATCTGCTCTTTCTAGAACTCGAGGTGGGAACCTTGACCTTAGGTGCCAAATCCTTTGATTTTTAGAAGTTTTATCCTCACTTGTCTCATGTGCATGTCTTTAGATGGTTGGTATATCTAAAACCACCTAAAAAAAAGAAAAAATCGATGATCCTGGAGTCACATCTCGAAGATTGGAACTGGGCATCTCCAAGTGTTCGGACCACATTCCTTTGATTGGTTTGGCATTTTTAGTTCTCTTGTATAAGACTAATTTTGCTGAGGTCCTCTCTATCTCGTCCCTTAGATTGATTGTATTAGGGATCTATTTGTATTGTATACATCTCGATAAGGCTCAGGGGCAAATTCCCCAAACCCGTGGAGCATAGTGGAATTCGTCTCTTCAGTGCAAAATGCATTTGGCCGTAGAGCCACTCGTTTGGTGAAAGGACGTATCGTTCCTAATTGATTTTTAATCAGATCTGAGGATAAGTTTTTCTCCATTTTTTTATCTCAGGTGATAAAAGAGACAATGCACCCAAAAGCTCATGCATTCAAATGACAAAACAGACGTCGCCCAGCTAGGGCAAATGAACCATAGGCGTTGCAAATACCTTCAAGCACGGATGGAGGAATTTGATAGATGTTGTTCATAATGCAACATCAAAACGGAATGCAAATCAAGTGTAAAAGGACGTATCGTTCCAAAATGATTATTTTCTTGATATGGGAATAATGCTTCCTTTCTTTTTCCTCTCAGATGATGATCAAGAGCAGAGGACGGAGGATGTAATGCTTTCAAATAACAAACAGGGAACATCAAATACCTCAAATGGCGACTGTGATCGAGAGAATCACCAAACCGCCACATGACGAATCCCAAGAATATCAAGCTGTCTTGAGACAGATAAAATTGATCAAGGACTCTGACAATCGAGATGGATAATCAGAATCTGCAAAAATCAATGGGAGCAGGTTCCCCCCATTTGCTTTGAGAAGCCAAACCGGGGGCAAACTCTCATGATCCCCTATGAAAGCGCATCAGACCAATGTCATCGAATCCAGAGATGACAAACGTCAAATCACGCCCAACTGGGGCAAGTGAATTAATTTTGCGCTGGACAAAGAAAGATGTGTCTTCTCCGGCAAAGTCAAATAGCAGAGTCGTCCGCATCAGAATCAAACCCCAAGATACGAATTTGGGCGAACGGTAACTTTGTATCGTTCCAATTTGATCTTCGAGGATCACGGGCTTAACATGAGTTTTTCTCATTTAATAGGAAGTTGTTGGCGCCGAAAGCCTCAAAAGAAAAGAGCTCGCTGACAGGGAGGCGAATAGAATCATTGGCCTTGGAAGTCAGGATTCCAGGAAATGGTCTTTGATTATAAGATCGAGTGGAGGGTAAAAAGTATCGCTTCCATACTTCATGCTTTGACATGCATTCCGATAACAATTTCCTTTTTCCTTGAATGAAAGGAACTCTGAAGAGTGGCGCTGGAATACGTCCAAAAACACAAATGGATCTCCTCTGGGGCAAATCCTTGAGAATGATTCATCGCCAACCAAACGGAGGGATCAAGGCCACAAGATAGAGGGCCAGATTCTGTAAACCGCGCGTTTGTGTTCAAATGGAAACACAAAGAAAGAACAAGGCTGTATCGTTCCAATTTGCCTCGAATTTTGGAACGCAAACTGACACATAATTCTCGTCTTTGACAGGGGCTCGCCATCAAGGCGAAACAGGTTTTCACATCCCATGTATTACCCATTGGAACACATGACCAAGGGTAAGATGTATCGTTCTAATTTTTTGAAAAATTCATGAACGTACAATAACATGTTTCTTCCGCATTTTCAGGGATCTCCAGCCGCGGAGGACAGGTAAATATCCCTTTCCTCAACCCATAGAAGATGTTGAATAAAAAATAGAGAAAAAAAAAGCTTTCAGAATCTAATGTCTAGAAAAGACATAGAATTCAAATTTCATTGGCATTCATGTTTTGAAACAGGAGGTTGTCTGAACATGAATAAGAACGTGCATGGTGCATCATAAAATCCCATTGATGGATAAAATTTTTGGAGAAAAAGAGAGAGATTTTTCCAATCAAAAGTTGTTCAAAACTTTCAAAAGGACGTTTTCTCAAAAGACGAGAGGCAAAGACTAGTCCAAACACGTCCTATACACACTTAAGAGAGAAATGGAGCGGATAAGACAGCCAAATCTGGACCTACGGAAGTAGGGACCATTCGCAGCGATTACATGGGTTGGGACGACGGAGGCATTCGTTTCATATCCCTCAAACACTACAGGTGACCGTTGATAACCCCTTTGAACGACGGTTTTCATTCTTAACCCTGTCAAGAACCACCCCACATCGGGGCAAAATGGAGATGAGTCCAGCAGCATCAGGAGAAAATGGTTAGAAATTTTCTTGCTCGGACTAACATTAATCTTTGTGTGTTGTTTATATGGTAATCCAAGTGCCATAGGATGACGAGAAGCATTCATTTCTCTATCCCACACACCGAATCCTTTGCAGAGCCAACTTGAGCCTGCAAATTCATTTCATGAACCCATTGGTGATCATTCCAAGACGGATGCCGCACCACTTCAAAAATGGAAGAGTTCAAGACTCAGGGATTACGAAGAGAATTCCCGGACTGATATTTAAAGCATGTTTAGACTATATGTCTAATATGATCCCATGAAGATGAGAAAAAGTGGGATTTCAAAAATGAAAATGAGAAAAAATCCCCGGCATCAAGAAAAAGCAAAGTGCCTAGTAAAAGCAAGGCCGATGCTCGTGCAAGCTGTTTGCTTGATCCCTAGTGAAACTTGGATGGGAAAAGAGAAAATTCCTAAAGGAGTCAGATAAAAAAGACTGCTCTCCAAATGATTTCAAGCGCGGAGGAAAGACGCAGATAGAGTTGTCAACCTTCTTAATGCAACAAGAGACGCTCTCTAAAGGACTTGTGCACACCTCAAAAGCGGTTGCACACACCTCAAAAACTGAAGATGCAGAATGGAAAAGACAGGTGACAAATTTGCAATGATCACCAATGTCAATCCCCTCATAAAATCTGGGCCAAAAACAAGCTTCTTTCGGTCCCCAATCCTACCAACTTCATAACCCTGAAACAGTCTTCTCTAACTAAGACACTTGGGTTAACATATAACTTAGCTCGAAGAGGTACAAGCAAGACTATTTCTTTCTCATTTTGCAGGGTTCTCGACTTGTAAACCCGGAGCAGATGGTGAAAACTTTCATTCAATGACCTTGACTCAAAAGTGAGTCCCCCTTGAAGACTAATATCCAAGCCCAACATTACGGTCCCGTGGAAGACCTCCCGACCGATCAAAATGTATGCGTTGCGAATGAGCCTAAAACCTAGGCACAGGTTAGTAGGGAATTGAGTGCATCCCCTATAAAAACCATTATCTCAAAACAGGTGAGAAGACTTCATTGTCGAGAAATATTCCGATTGATGTTTTGAACAAACTTTTTTTGGAATTTTCAAACTGTTGATCCAGATTTTCCATGCAAGGAATTTGTGATCATATTTGCGTGTTGCAAGAATGCTTTGGATAGCCTCCGGCATCAAAATGCACATTTCATGATTAAGACTTAAGTCATACGATTTTTGTCAAATGGACATCCGTGGTCTTCCCAAAGATTACTAACGTTTTCTTGGTGAAGAAAAATCTTTCAGGCTCGAACTTCTGCAGGATACCTGGAGAACCCAGCTCCCAGAATGTCGCCTCAACAGACTCAAGTGAAGCTTTGTCAAAATAAAATCTTTCACTGCTTCAAAGCTGAATTCTAGACAAACTGCGGGATCTCTGAAAAAAGGGGGAAGAAAAACCCTTTTAAAAGAAAAAGTCCTAGCATGACGTGGAGAACCCTCGTCCCAAGACCCCTTTCCAAAAAATCAAGCAATCCCAGCAGACGTGGAGAACCCTCGTCCCTGGACCCTTTTTCAAAAATCAAGCAGTCTCATCGGACGTGGAGAACCCTCGTCATGAGACCGTCTTTTCAAAATTTAGGCAGTCTCAACGGACGTGGAGAACCCTCGTCATGAGATCCCTTTTCAAAATTTTTAGGCAGTCTCATCGGACGTAGAGAACCCTCGTCATGAGACCCCTTTTCAAAATTCAGGCAGTCTCATCGGATGTGGAGAACCCTCGTCATGAGACCCCTTCTCAAAATTTAGGCAGTCTCATCGGACGTAGAGAACCCTCGTCATGAGACCCCTTTTCAAAGCAAAATCGAGGTAGATACCGCCTGAAGGGTCAACACATGGTAGACACCGCCTGAAGGGTCAACTCAAGGTAGATACCGCCTGAAGGGTCAACTCAAGGTAGATACCGCCTGAAGGGTCAAACTCATGGTAGAAACCGCCTGAAGGGTCAACTCAAGGTAGATACCGCCTGAAGGGTCAACTCAAGGTAGATACCACCTGAAGGGTCAACTCATGGTAGATACCGCCTGAAGGGTCAACTCAAGGTAGATACCGCCTGAAGGGTCAACTCAAGGTAGAAACCGCCTGAAGGGTCAACACAAGGTAGATACCGCCTGAAGGGTCAACACAAGGTAGATACCGCCTGAAGGGTCAAACTCAAGGTAGAAACCGCCTGAAGGGTCAAACTCATGGTAGATACCGCCTGAAGGGTCGGCACAAGGTAGAAACCGCCTGAATGGTCAAACCAAGGTAGAAACCGCCTGAAGGGTCAACTCAAGGTAGAAACCGCCTGAAGGGTTAAACCACGGTAGATACCGCCTGAAGGGTCAAATATGGTAGAAACCGCCTGAAGGATCAGCCTAATGGTCCGATCCACCATACGGATCAAAACCTTGACAAATTCCAGACACGGAAAGAGTCGTTTCCCTAGGTAAACCTTACAGTAGGTGAACCATTTCTGGTTCGATCCACCATACGGATCAAAATCCTTGGCAAATCCCAAAGTGTGGGACGCGCCTTCCTTAGGTTCCTACCAGTTAGGAATCCCGTAATGGTATGACCTACCATACATGTCAGAGCTTAATCTCCCTAGGATATTCTGAATGACGAGTCCTAGGTATCTGCTTGAAAGTTGTCGCAACCGGCAGCATCTGACAGGTGAGCTTCAGGTAAGCCTCTCTCACTCCGGCCCATGTTCAAATTGTTAAAGCAAACCGGGGATTAATTTGAGCTTTCATCAAAGGGCCTTAAGCGATCCAATGTCGTAGCATTTCTTCTCTCATTTTCCCAGTTGAGTCGGTTAGAAATCAGGTGCCACCTTATCTTTGAGAGAAACCTCTAACGAGATTCCTCTCAAAGAGGGGCAGCTGTTGACACCTGATTTTTGACCATTTATTATTGTGATTTTTATTTTTTAAAATTAATTAAAAATATCAAAAAAGGTCATAAAATCACAAAATCAACTTTGGAAGCCTTGGCCTAGCCTCGGGGACCAATTTTGAACAAAAAATATTTTTTGGTATTTTATAATATTTTTCGAATTTATTTAATTATAAAAATACCCAAAAAATCAAAAAAATACCATTCGTGGTCAGAAAAATACACAAAAATATTCAATAATTTTGTTTTAATTTCATCTTCAAGTGTGTCACCCTAAATCTTGAAAATTCGGCTCGGGTCACTATGTTTCTTCACAAACATAAACTCGAACCGAGCAAAAAAATTCCTTTGCGAGTCTTTTAATTTTCAATTCTCACTTTTTATAAGCCATGACATTGAATCCTAAAGGCTAGAAGTGCAATTGGGTCAATTTTCCCTCCAATTTGATCAATTTTAACCAAAAGGGCTTAATTGCATATTTTTCTTTCGATTAGTCCCCGGTTTCACGGATCTTGAATTTCACACGGGCATACCCATTAAAATTCAACACCTCTACCCATAATTTTCATCATGCCCAATCCATTGGCGGCCTCAATTCAGGCTAATTTGGTCGTTTGGATGTATACGTATGCTCTACGTATTTATACGTCATACGTATTTATACGTTATGCATATTTATACTATTTGGTAACCTCTTTAACTCTTGTAATAATAATAATGGTTATTATTTTTAACACCTTTGTTAGTGCTTTTTTAAATAGCATTTTTGTATTGTGAGTGCTATTGTTAGTGCTATTTTTAAATAGCATTTTTGTATTATAAATTGTGAGTGCAATTGTTAGTGCTATTTTTAAATGACATTTATTTATCATAAATTGTGAGTGTTATTGTTAGTGCTATTTTTAAATGGCATTTATTTATCATAAATTGTGAGTGCTATTATTAGATAGAATTTATAATTGTTAGTGCTATTTTTAAATAGCATTTTTGTATTATAAATTGTGAGTGCTATTGTTAGTGCTATTTTTAAATAGCATTTTTGTATTATAAATTGTGAGTGCTATTGTTAGTGCTATTTTTAAATGTCATTTATTTGTGAGTGCTATTTTTAGAAAGTATTTATTATTTGTGAGTGCTATTTTATAATACAATTTATTGGAAGGAATTTTTTGCTATAAAAGGATGGCAAGAGTTTTGAGGTTGGGGGGGAGACATTTTGTAGAGTATGCAAATTTTTGAGAGCTTAGAGAGAAGAACACAAACACTCTCTATATTCTCATAATCTTGAGTGAGCAAAATATACTAAGTTCGGAATATTGATTCCGCATATTGCTAGCACAATTGTTGTGGAGTTATTAGTCGTCTCCCCGTTCGTCAATTGGTGGTGCGTCCGAACTAGATGCCTAACACTTGTGGAGGCTGAGATCGAAGAATATCGAACCGACACCTCCGTTCAAGCACGCTACGAGAGGTAATCCATTTACTCCCTTTGAGGCTTTGTGATTTTTTTTCGATTGAAATGCACGAAGTACGCCTCTGGAGATACATGTATGGGTTGTTATTTATTTCCGCTACGTGTTACGTGGATCCCAACAGTGGTATCAGAGCCGATCCTTAGGTGTTTTCGTGCATTTAATTGATTTTTTGCAATTTTTGCAATACTATGGCCAATATATATTAACGAATTGTTCGTCTTACATGGCTAATGGAGGTTGATTATTTTATATGATAAATTAATCAACGTAGCAAAAATTGAGACTAAATCAATTTTGAATCGAAAATTTATGGCTATCTTATTTTACGTAAAAATTCTGAATATGATTCAACGTAGAATTTTTATTGTGCCTTCCTAAGTTTTAAATTGTGAATTTATTACTTACGTGGAAGGGTGGTGATCATGGAAAAATCCCTAATCAATGTGATTGATGTATGTATGAATGTATGGTGATTATTTATATATTTGGGGTTGTAATTATTAAATGGAGGTTGCGTACTCCTTTTATTTTTCATGTAATCTTTATTTTTAGCATAGTCAATTGTTGATGTAAATGCTACGAGGATTACGTGGAGGAGCCTTTTAAGTCGGCGAGCTCTTTGGGGCCCGATTCTTGAAGAGTTCAAGAAACCAAGAAGAAGAGAAGAGCGGCTCTCCGTTATTAAAATATTAAAATGATTAAATGTGGTCTCATTGGCTCGAGACCCATTAAATCATAATTCCATGATCACCACGTAGGATAGATGTTTATGTGATTGACATCTATTTTTTTTTTATGATTACGTGAGCATGTTAAACTGGTTAATGTGCAAAGTCAGACTTACCTCACCCAAAATTGCGCCTGCATGAAATCCTAGTTAGGGAAAATCACTCGCGTTAGGTACCGAAAGGGCGTTGGTAATGACATCAACGTAACCAAGTCCCCGAACTCAAAATCTCTGGTTCCGCAGAATTGATCGATCTCTCCCAATCGGTCAATAAGGTTTCCGGTCTACCCTCCAAGAAAGACCGGTGGCGACTCCAAATGCATGCACAAGTTGCACATGCCACCACGACCACACTAAGGTCGAAAGCGATCGA
The DNA here is from genome assembly GCA_021437785.1 of Rhodomyrtus psidioides. Lineage (NCBI taxonomy): Eukaryota > Viridiplantae > Streptophyta > Magnoliopsida > Myrtales > Myrtaceae > Rhodomyrtus > Rhodomyrtus psidioides. The sequence continues at coordinate 1,857,147 of JAILYB010000040.1, read as the reverse complement.
CTGTTATCGTCGAATCCCTTTGAAAAATACTCCCGCCGCGATTTGGTATGGGCCTGGGAGGGCCCGCGCCGATCCAAGACCCAAGATCGGTAATCCATTAGCCGCGTCCGCTTTCGGACGGGTCGCGACAGTGATCATATACATAATGGTGATATTAACATTCAATTTGTTGATTCAAACCATCAATTAGCTGACATATTCACCAAGCCACTTGATAGAAATACATTGAGTTTCTTTCTTCTCCGATCATCTTCTGTCAATCCCAAATTCAAACTCACTCCTTCCAAATCCTTTACCAAATGGCCTCACAAGATCACTCTTTAACAAAAAGCTCTTCCGAAGAGACCAGCAGATTAAGCTTACCCAACACTAGGGCTGAAATCAACCCCTCGAACCTTCCTGAGATCTCAAGTGTGGGCGCGGGTAGTCAAAGTCATGCAAAGGCAAGCACCTCTAGCCAATCGCCCAAAAATGTTGATAGAGACATCAAGAAGCGACACGAACTCCTACATTCTCTATCGATCAAGGTATCTTCTGAAACTTCTATTCCTAAGAATGAGAAAATGATCTATCTGGCTAGGAACGCGACTCTTACGATTCGTCGTATGAGAGCTCAAGGAAAGGATGAAGAACAGATAAAAGCCCTGATTAAACAGAATGGATTTTCAAATGAAATTGACTTGAAACTCTGTGATGAGTTGCTAACTGAAAAAGAACGAAGAATAGCAAGTGACTTAGCCAGAAGTGCTGATAAAATCATGAGGAAGACAGAAAAAGGAAAAAATGAAAGTTGGCGAACATTCTGCTAGAGTACCAAAAAGGGATTCTGCTGATAGGAAGGGAAGTAGTTCAAAGGATGACGAGACAGTCTATGAGGAATTTGAGGGAATGCAAATGAAATTCCTTGATGTCAGAAGTTACATGGATAGAATGTTCCGATCAGAGGACCACCATGATGCGTATAAGTTATTAGTCAAAAGGTCTTCACTGCAGAACAAACCTGTTGAATTTGAGTCCTTGGAAAGGAGTGGTCTGGATATGCGTTCTCTCCTCATTGACTCGCATCTTAAGACTTTGTGCACTCTACAAAGACCATGCTATCCTCACCTCACTGTTTACTACTACTCAAATTTTTGCATGCCTGATAGAGACAACATTCAGTTCTCTCTATTTGACAAAGTTTACACTTTGAGTGTCACAGAACTAGCATCAATTCTCCAATGTGAGCAGCACTCTTTCACTCATATTCCTATTTCTGACAAAGATATGTTCAGAGCAATCTCTTATAATCCCTCTGCAATCCTATCAGAAGCATCATCTATTGATTCTAATCTTTTACCCTTGATTGGTGTTGTTCTTCATAAGGTGATTCAAAACTGTCTTCGTCCTAAAAATCTATCTCGCACTGTCACTCCTTATGAAGGAAAAAATATATGGGCCATCCTCAACAGACAGCCATTCTTTGTTCCTCATATGATTTTTCTATACATGCTGGGATCAGTAAGACAGGACAAATACAAACTACCTTATGGTTCCTTGATAACCATAATTCTTCATGAGCTGAAAATTGATATACCCATCAGCCTAAATCTTCTTGTTTAAAGGAAGGCTGCACGGGAAAAGTTATGCTAGCAAGCATGGGGTACAATCTTGTTAAAGGTGTATGGAAAGATCGCAAACAGAACATTGTCACAATTCATACCTCTGCCACAGCATCAACACCTGCATCACTGAATCTTCACAAGAGAAAAGCATAAACTCAGAATATAGCTTCTGAAGGTGATGACAAAAGGAAAAGGAAGATAGACAATGTAGTCATACTTGACTCAGACAATGATAGCTCTGATGATGATGTTCCTGAAAATCATGAAGGTCTTCCGATGGGATCATCAAGTGCTTTGGATGCAACAAGCAGAACGACAATTTTCAAAGACCTATTGCAAATTCAGCAACGAACAGATCAAAGGCTGGATGCTCTTAGGAATACTTTGCACTCAGACATTACAGCTCTGAATGCCAAGATAGAAGCTGCAATTGCGCTGAGGAATTAGTCTGCTCAAGCATTTTCGACTTCCCAGATTGCTAAGATGGACATGACTATTCTCCAATTGAAGGAGGATTTTGATAAGAAATTTAGTCAGATCTCTCAATTTGTCCTGGTCCAGATCCCCTAGAGCCAAGCCCAACCAACCACTGCACCATCCACCTCTCAGCCTCAACAAAAAGACTAAAAAGATTGTTCCAAATGTTTTTTTTTCATCTTTTTATTTTTGGCTTGCTCGATTCACAACTTTGATTGATTGGTACCGTAAGTTGAATATTTTGAATGCTGCTTCGATTTATTTCAGTACTTTCCTCATTCCAGTTATTTACTGCTAAATCATTCAGGGGAGTAATTATTGTTCTCAATCTATATATGCTACCCTTTATACTTTACTGGATGAATCATATATTCAGGGGGAGTATTACTCCATCTCTGTGTCACTCCCTTACTCTTTTGTGCTGATGACAAAAAGGGGGAGAAAATTACACAAAAGTTAAGTCATCAAATAGGGGGAGACGGGAGATACTAATGTGACTTATACAATAAGTCATGATGATTGCATATATAGGAACAAGTCCACACAGGAGATACTTATTGAAGACATTTATCTCTGTGGATATATCTATGACTATGATTGTTCTGTGAATGATAAGTTGTTTCAGGTACAACAGTTATGTGAGAACACATACAAACAGGATATTCACACAGGTTTTCAAAGCCGAAAAGATGGAACTAGTAAAATATATTTTCACTATGTCAGCAGGAACAAGACCTGAAAAGAAACAGAATTTCTTTCCTAAGCCGAACAGGTGAACAAGTTCCTTACTACGAGCATTTTATTAATATGTATGTTTGGCAACACGTCTGCCAAAATAGGTTAACTTGAGTATGTTAAAACCGTTGTAATCTGAGCATGTGTTAAACTGCAAGTTCTGAGCTTTCGAATAGTAACTTTATATCACAAGCAATACGTTCATATATAAGCTCTGAGCTACTAAAGTAGCAAGTTCATGCTCACATACATGTTCTGAGCCTTTGTGTAGCAATTCCATATCACTAGTAATATGCTCATTATTATTATGCTGCTCAAGTTTGTCATACATGTGATTAAGTTTCATGTAAAATCAAATAAAATCACATGACAATGCTCTGGAACTATATTTGTGCTTAATCTCTAAATCTTAAGCATTATCGCAAGTTCTAAGACTGCTTATATTGTGAGAATATTGACTTCAGAACTTATTCTTGCTAAATAGTGCAAAGCGCAGATTGTTGAAACCCTTTATTGGCAAGATTATATTTAGAGTAACTAAATCCTAGTTGCTCATTCTTTTTGTCGAAATCATTGTTACTTTTGTGGATAGTTTTGTCATCATCAAAAATGGGGATATTGTTAAGAAAAACCCTAGGTGATTTTGAAGTTGACAAAACAATCCAAGTACTCTTAAGTTTTCGAGATAATGCCGTGGAATACTTGTTTTGCAGATTATCCTTTGGTGCGGGGATGTACAGAATTGAATCTGTCAAAAAGGTTTGGCTCAGATGGGATTTCTGAGGGACTCAGATGCTGGTTGGAGCTCAGACGTTGAGTGGGAATAACTCAGACGTTAAACGTTGGGCGGGGATAGTTCAGACGTTGGACTGATGCTCAAGCTCTGAGTGGAGTATTCACGTGTAGTAATCAGAACTTGAAGAGGACTTTCGAATGAGCTTATTTGAAATACTACAACGAATACAATCGAGCAGGATCATTTTTGAGGATTCTCGGGGATAGAGATCAATCAAGGATGCGAAATCAAGGAGACAAACATACAACTTTCCAAATAAGTAAAATCATTTATGGAAACCCAAGATCATAATTGTATGGGCGATTTGATCAGAACGGGGAAGACTTTCCTTTGGCGATCCCCAATGGCTATGAGATCTTCTTTTGGTATGTCTTGTCCAAACGGGAAGTTTTGGAAAGACATCTTCTGGAAGCCTTGCAACAGGTAGATTGGAGGTGAATGAGTATAAAAGACATCTCAAGGTCGAAGGGACAAAAGGTCGGCGTTAAGAGGGAAAAGTCTTCATAATTCTTAGATCGAGAGTACTTCATTTCATGCACACTTCTTGATTCATCCATTGTAATTGTGAGGAAGTGTACACAAGAGTGTTGAGTGCTAGGTGGGGTATCCTGCGTGTCAAGGAGATCATTAAGATGTAACCTCTCGAGCAGTTTACTAGTGGAATCCAGCCGATTGACTGATACCCGAAGAAGTGGACGTAAGCTTAACCAAACCGAACCACTATAAACCCTCTGTGCAGTATTCTCTATCTCTACTATGATAATATTATATAAACTGTGATGGTAGAACTGCACACGAACTGTTTATATTGTTATACCGTGTTGCCATCGTCTGAGATGTTATAAAAACGCATGTGCAATTGATATTCCGCGAAAAAAACTTTTAAATTGCACTATAATCACCTATTCACCCCTTCTACGTGATAACGTTAGCCACAACAGTTCGAGCCCTCTCTTTTCCTTCCTATTCTCTCAGATTCTGCAATCTCTCCTACCATGCAGATGTATCCCCCTTCAATCTACATGCTACTAATCGCACTCGTTTCTCACTAGGGGTCTCCATATAATCGAAGAATCTGTCTATATCAGCAATCCAGTCTAGAAATTCTTCTAGTCTTAGACCTCCATTAAAATAAGGGATATCGACTTTCAATTTAAAGTCGTTACCTTCACGATTGTTGTAACGTCGCTGGCCATCTCTGCCGTCATATCCCCTACGAAATCCTCCGTGACGATTTCTACCTCCATAACCAGGCCCTCCGTCCGAAAATTCATGCTCATCTTCTTTTGAACTCTCTGAAAATAGAGGGTTATTCTGCCTGCGGACAGGAACAAGCCTATTGACAGGGTCACCGGGAGCAAGATCTGCACTCGACCTTTTGTCATTCTGCCGATTCCGGTTCACATCAACGCCAAGATCTTCAAACCGATCTGCTAATTCTTCAAACCGCTGCTCGATGCGATGAAGTCCGAGATCAATTCGTTGATCTATGCGTTTCACTAAACGCTGCTCCAAACGTAGCAGCGCGTCGTCCCTAAGGATAGGGGCTCCAGTCTCCTGATCATCGTCACGAAAATCACCGCCAGTCGCCATAGGCTCTGATACCACCTGACGCAGTGTTCAGTGAAGAAACAAGCCAATCCTTTCTTAGAGAGAGAAATTCTCGAAAATTCAATATTGATAATAATGTTCTGTCGTCCAAAACCCTAAAACAAGCTTATATAGGATGTTAATCCTAACGATACCAAAACCAACAAAATTACAAAATTACCATTAAAAATAAAATTAAATCCAAAAAATACTAAAATAATTCAAAAGACCATCTAAACGATCTCGGATCGCTAAAATCCATCGTCAATCAACGCCAAGGCGTTGTGTATTGATTAGACGGCCGTTACGCTTCAACCGACCGAATCTGAGCTCAATACGATGTCGTCAACCGGGTTTGCTAGTTCTAGTCGCCTCATCGCTTCGCCTTCCGATTGGATTTTCGCCGGTCCAATCAGTCCAAAAACGTATTACTAAGAGATTCTGCATCATTAGGCGTAACATGCAATCATCCAAAGAGGGGCGACAATCATTAGACGTCAATGTCGGGCCAAGGTATACCTGTTTGTTTTATGTCAAATATGCGGTTGCCAAAGAGCAAATATGAAAGTGATTTGTCGATGCTTGCTATCCTCCGTTAGGTTTGTTTTCCGTTGAGGGCGGGCCGGGTTCATCCGCCAGGGTCTGGGAACGTCTGCCGATCTCGATGTGCGGACATGAACCGCACCCTCGGCTCAGCCTCATGTATCTACACGACCTAACAGTTGACGGCCTCGTCGTCGATCGGCAGCACTGCAGTCGGAAGTTAGACTTACTGGACCAACCATGTGATAAGGATCGTATTAGGGGTATTATTTGCAACGTTTACATTCCAGCTACTCTGCAGAAAACAAGATAGATGTGACAAAATATTCTGTAAAAGAAGGCTGCCCTTTGTAAACAGTTGCCTAGATTTGCAAATGGATCAGGAGAGTTTTTGGAAGTCGTTTGTGGATTTTGTCAACTTTATGAGAGGATAGAAGTATTTATTCAGGTGGCGTGAAGCAGCAGAGGCCGCCTTCGACGGTGCATACCGGAGATGTGCCCGATATGCCCGACGGTGCGGTCCTGTGGCCCAAATCTTATGGCGATGGGCCGGACGGTGGTTTTGCGAACGAATCGACTCGAAAAACGGATGTATACCCAGCTTCTTGAATGGTTTTCCTCAGGCTTAACATTTGCGTTCTATTTACAGTGTGCTTTAGGTGCCAAAAGGCTCAAAGAGAAGAACTACTCATAAAACTCTTATGAACAATAGATGAGAAACCCTTCTCTCCCCCAGTATCTACAACCATAGAAATCAAAATCAACCAAAACTCACACTTCTCACCAAACCAACTGATCTTGCTTAATATCCGCCGGCGGCAGAAAGTCCTCGGCCGACAACCCCCACACGTTGAAGTCCACATCCTCGATCTTCCATGTCTCCTCGATCTCCCTCTTGTGGTTCGAGGACTGCTCGCCGTACCTGAACACCGTCAACCTCGTCTTCCCCCGGTGCGCGATGTTGACGCCGTCCACGTACTTGTACTCCTCCATCACCGACTCGGTGCTCGTCTCCCAGAAGACATCCGCGTCCTCGCCATCTGCGGTCTTCATGCGGAGCAGCCGTGAGTCCTCGAACTGGATCATGAGGCCCGACCGCTGGCTGAAGTAGCCCCAGATGGTGTGGTGGATGATGTCGAAGTTGGGACCGCTCTGTGCCTCCCGCAGTGCTGGGCTCGTCTCCAGCTTGAGGATGAAGCAGTCCTCGTTGTTAATGATCTTCTCGCCGATGCACATCCCGTCTAGGAACAGGTTAGCTGTCGACCTTGGATCCAATCCCTTCAGACAAACAAATGAAACACTATGGTTAACATCATCACAACTAGGATAGGAGAAAAAAACCAAGCATGGACATGAAAATTACGTTTTGATGTTGCCAATTGAGTGCGAATGCAAAAGCCAAAGTTAATTGTACAATCCAAACCACAGCTATTTACTTGTACAAATTAATCTGTCCCGTAGATTGCACAATCACTATCCAAAACGTTATGAAAAAATAAGAACTTGTACCTGAAGGAATCGCCGCAAGGGCCGGGGAGGTCCTTTGGAGACGGGCGCCTGCTGATTCGAGGAGTGCCGCCATGAGAGCTTGCCGTTGCTGCCACTGCTGACCTTGCAGCCCGAGACAATGAGCTCGAGGCTCCAGAGATCGGGGTTCTTCTGCCACAGCACGAACCCCCCAATCTCCTGCGTGCTCCGCGCCTCAGCGCTCTGGTCCCCTTGGTGGAACTCCGACGCACATATCTTCACCTGGCCGGTCACGCACATGCTGTTCACCGCGTTTACCGCTGCCAGCCCCCCCGTCGCCGCTATGTACTGCTGTACTATGTATTTCGCCGTCGATGCTTCCTGCAAACCGACGCACATGGGTTAGGTTGTAAAATTAGGATATGTGAGATTGTATGCGACCGCGAGAGTTTCACATAGACCCGATTCGTGCAAATTGATGTCTAAACTCGACTCAATGCGATCAACGATCATGGTCTAGCTAGTCCTCACACCCAACATGACCTAATGACATCGGAATAGTTACGGTTTCAATGGAAGTCATATTGCGCGGGGTCGGCTAGAAACCAAGTGTCCCTCGCCATCGATGATCTAATGACATCGGGACAGTTTCTAACCAGTTGCCCTTATTGCTCGATTGAAGTTGTGGCCAGGAATGCTTATCTGAAATAAAAATATTTTTCCCATCAATCTATGAACACTATATTCTGCGACCTAAACAAAATTTTCATTTTCATCTGTCAAAGTGTTGCGTTCATATTTCCAAATCGCCGGTCTAATTCAAGTATGTATGGAGAGAGAGAGAAAAAACAAAGGGTCTCACGTACGATGGAGCTATCGCGAATGGGGCGGTTGACGGAGTGGTCGAGCTGGACTTGGAGGGGGATGAGGGGCGACCCCACGAGGTAGAGGAGGAAGCGGAGCTCGTTGATGCGGGCGGCGATGACAGGGGACGACCATTTGTCGGACGTCTGCGCCTTCATCCATGTCAGCATGTTCTGCATCCGGAGGGCGACGTCGCTCCCCATGCCCGCGAACATCTCCTCCGGGATCGGCACCTCCAACACCGTCTCGAGAGCGTCTTCTCGGTCGATGTTGGGGCACAGCCTCCTCATCGAACTCCTCTGCATGGCTGGTTACCGCGAGATCGAAACGCCCCCTGCCCCCGGATAGAGAAATCGACAAAAGGAGGGAGGAGATTGATGATGACGATGATGATGATGATGATCTGCAAATTTTTATGGAGATCGATTCAAGGAAGAAGAAGAGAGAGGAGGAGGAGGAAGGAGGGGGATTATGGTGGATGTGTGTATGGATGCATGTACGGGGAAACGCAGTCAAAGGCCAGACATGTGTGTCGATGGAGGGAAGGAGGGAGATTTGGAGAAATTGCTGCTTTCCTTTGATTTTTGCTTGGTGCCTTTGGAGGCTGGCCTTGGTCGTAGGTGTCGTGTGGGCACGATTTGTCGTTGTGGGAGTTTCTAAATTTGGTGGGTCCAATAATCCTTTTTTTTTTCCTTTTAACTTTTTTCATATTCTTTTGTTTTTCACTTTTTTGAAGGATTTCACTTTTCTTTTTATTTGTCAAAAGATTCTCGATTTGACTTTATTTTAAGGATCATCTATTTCCATCCTGAAATTTGGTACCGAACGGGATAGGGTCCATTTCTAATTTGTAGAATCATAAATTGGCCCGCCCGATCCTAGAACCAGACGGTTCGTCCGGTCCGGTCCAATTCTAGTTTCGAAATCGGTAATTTGTTTTTAATTTCCTGTATTCCATACATCTTGAACTCCAAAAGTTGCTTCCACCATCGACTAGAGCAATTGTGCATGCATTATGTTCTGCTGAATTCAAATGGTTGCACATTTCATTTTGTTCTCATCTGCATCAATTTCTGTTCATCCCTTCCATATGTACCTCATCGGTGAAAGTAACTACAAGTGGAAGTTCCCCAACGTTAAAAGAAAAAAAGAGAGCATTTTTTTCGGTTTTTTTGGTTAAATAAAGGTTAACATGATCGGGGGTACGACGCTAATTGATTATCGACTAATCTTCCACTGGATTTTTTAATCATTACTCTATTGCATGGCATTGTATCAATATGTTAACTAGATAGAGGTGGCCGCGGGCTGGTTACGGTACCTAAAAATCTGGAACCGGCCCAAGGCCACTTTGCCAATTCTGGAAGTGAAAGGTTCTGCAATAGCACCCCCGCATTGCTTTTCAAAATCTCACCAAACCCCACAGGAAAAATCCCACCTCCATTGGAGCTTCTGCTCAAGTTGTAGCTATCCATGGGGTGGAATCAGAAGACGCTTCAATTCCTCTCTCAATGCTTCCTCCACACCCTCTCTCCCGCCCCCGGCCCCCGCCACCTGGCAGAATCCTCCCTCTCCGACGCTTCCGAACGCCCCAACTATGCCCTCATCGTCCTCCGCCTCGTCGCGGAGTCCTCTGTTGACGAGTAGATTCGCCAGGCCGCCAAGGTCAACTTCAAGAACCATCTCCGCACTTGCTGGGCCCCGTCTCCTCCAATCTCCCACGCTCCCGCTCCTTTCTCACCTCCCCGACTCCAAGAAGGAGCAAATCAAGGGGATGGCCAAAAAAAAAAAAAAGGAACCGGCGGAACCGGCCCGGAACCGCCGGTTTCGAATAGAAACCAGAATCGCCCCTCAAGATTCCAATTCCAGTTCATCCATGGCCATGAACCGGAACTGGTCGGTTCCGAACCGTGGCCATCACTATATGCACACATATATGCATGTATATAAGTATATGAATACAAATTTGTAGTCATTACTCTACTTCAGCTGAATGTCAGAAAGAAGTGGAACGCAAGTACATTTACTCTTTAAGACAAAAGAATTATAATAAAAAAGCAGCTTGGTTTGATTCGGTCTAAGTGGTCCGGGGGATTCAAGGAAAAATTACCAAAAAAAAATCATAAACTTATTGTAATTGTGCCAATTCAATCATACATTTTTTTTTGGGCCAATTGAGTCGCAATTCAGTCCATTTTGCTGGCCAGTGGTGAAGTGAGAATTTTTTTTTATAAAATATTATAATGCTTTTCAAAAAATTTAATTCTTTTAATAAATTTTTATTTTTTTCTTTTCTTTTTTTGGTTTTGTCCGATAGGAGGCTGTTGGCCACTAAAGACCTCCGTCGACCCCTGGGCGAGAGCCTTCAAGCCCTTGCCCAATGGCCGACAAGGGCCGCAAACCCTTGCCCAACAGCAGCTTCCTGCTAGCCAAAATAAAAACAATAAAAAAAACAGAATAGATAATTAAAAATTCTAAAAAAATTAAAATATTATTAAAAAAATTAACACGTTGGCGTCAATCGGTCAAATGGATTGGCGTTGCATCAAAAGGTTTGGGATTCAATGGGCCAAAAAAAAAATTAGGACTGAATTGACTTTAGGACTTTTTTGGTAATTTTCCCAATAATTCAGTATCACGCCTGAAATCGGGAAGTGTCGGTTTCAAATTTTGGGAACCCAAAAATTAACCATAAAGGCTGATTCGAAGGGGCTACTTTTAAATATAGTGGTGATACATCTTGAAGCGCTCGACCGATATCATTGAATTTTAACTCTCTCTTCTTTCTCTTTGAAATAATCGGATGATTGGCTATGGAGGGAGGTCTAAAACCAAAAGTTATTTCGTCTTGAATCATATCGCCATCTCAAGACGTAAATGTCATGGTGATTTGACATAGAAGAGATCGAGTGTTCCCATGAAATGGAAGCTGGTTCTTCGTTGTGGTTTTAAAATTAGAATGAGAAATGGGAGCCGGAGCGTACTTTAATTTAGATCCTTTTCAAGCAACGGGATTTGAATAATACAAATTGTTATTACTTGAAAGTTCCGTTCATTTCGCAAAAATTAAGTAATTTTAAAAATATTTAAAAAAAATAATTGCTTATATCGCTTGAAATAAGTAATAACTATAAACATTTTCATCATTCATAACAATTTACGTCTAAATATTTTCATGCGCGATATTTTTCGTCCATTCATTTTTAAAAACTACATAAGGAATTGATTTACAAATGTGTTTTAATTTATTTATCTTACGCGAAATAAACGATACCGATTTCGTTTTCGAAGTTACTTCTGGATGTGTTGATTGTTCGGGCCCTCTGCCTTTGTAGGTTTCACTTTCATTTCCTCCAACAGTGGCGACAAAAGTGAAAAAACCTAAGAAAACCATTTTCACTTCTTCTTCTTCTTCTTTTCTAGAATAGGCTTACTATCGTTGATTTGACGACACAAAGTCCTACATAGATTCGACCAAAAAAAAAAATGTCCTACATAGTTTCTACTTTATTTGGGAAAGGCCTTTGTAGGAGTTTTTCTCTTTTGTTCGGCCAACAAGTCGAGCACAAATAAAATGAAATATTATTGGGTACTTAGGATCTTTATTAATTTATTCCAAGTGAGTCATTAAGATCAAGTAAGAGCTGTAGGATTTAACGAGACATGTAAAGTGGGCTAACATACGCTAGGAGTACCAGCAAAAAAGAAAAAAAAAAAAAGAAGGAGGAGGAACCCTCGAGCGGCAATATCGCTATGTATTGCTCGTGCACTGCGATCACGGAAGCACAAGAATTGACTAATGATACTCAAAAGAGACCTCCGCTCCTCTCTCTTTCGCCCCTCCTTTTCTTTACGAGCAATGCTAGTCACGCTAAATAGTATATCATGATCGAGATACTCGAATTATATCACGTGGTGTGTATGGTTGTTTCCATGACTAGGGTTTGAAGCACGAGATAGTGGTTCGGTGTGACATCCAGCATGACAATATCATCATCTAATAAATCAATCTTTGTAGACTTTCTCGGCATGCATGGTACATCTTCTATGGCATACACGTATCTAATGTTCTCAATGTTTCTAGATTAGCTTCAACCAAAGGAAAACGAATGAACCACTCCCACTCTTTGTGGAGCCATTTCCAAAAGCACACTGGCCTAAAAAAGAAAGGAAAAAGGAGGAGGAGGATAGGGGCAGGAAACCTAAAGCTCATCTAAATCAAGGCCCTAAAATGCAGCAGATAGTTTCAAAAATTCAAAACCTGAGCCACGAGATTTGGTAGACAAAAGCAAATCTGACCCGACTTGGGTGTTGAACAGAGAGGGCCAGAACAGTGGAGACACAGAAGGGTGAAAAACCAAAGAGAGCCTTTTGAACCGGCACCAAATGACCATTGCCTCTTCAAAAGGATAGAAAAAAGAGAGAGAGAGAGAGGACAGTTGCCTGGACGTTGCCTGGACGACATGATTTTGTTTCCTTGGATACCCCTAACCCCACGCATCTTGATTGCAAAAGAGAGGAGAAAAAGCTTCTTTTGGATTGACTTCTCAATGTGTGTGTCTTCTTCACCTCTCCTTTGAAGAAAGAATCTATCTCCACCCCCAAAAGCCAGGTCCCCTTTTGGGCTGTGCAAAATTTGGCTTTAGGATTGATGCTAGGGTTTGGCTTCTCTCTTTTTGACAGCCACCCGGCGGTTCCAAAAATTCTTTTTTTGAGATCACTTTAAGTGCCAAATCGGAGAAAAAACAATCATTTTAATGTCAACGACAAGAAAATTCAGCAACTTCATCAGAGTTTGCACTTAAATAATAATTTTTTTTAAATTGGCATTTAAGTTATTCAAAAAAAAAAATATCAGCACTAAAGTGAGCGTCGTACACAAATATCGGCACTTGAGGCATCATTTTGCCGAAAAAATGAGAATAAGGATGTACATGTTCGTATATGCATGCGGTTTATGTGAGTTATGTACGAGTGAATGGCTTGGTTAGATTAGGCATTGAGTCGGTTCAACTAGGGAATCAACTTAGATCAATTCATTTGAAGGCCAATTCTAGGGAGAACCTGTTCGGATCCAGGTTCCTCAAACCTAGAATCGATCTATAATCGGTTTAGTTTCCGGTCGGCGGTCACAAGATCGGTCCTTGATTCTAGATCGAAAATCAATCCACCCTGAAAATCGATTAACCCTAGATCAGATTGGTCCCATCAAGGGGTTGTTGAATAAGACGACTCCCATACATAGTTTGAGAATCTTTTACTTGGAAGAAATTACCCAAGAAAAAGTCATATGCTGATTGCACTTTGATTAATTCAGTCATAAATTTGTCAATTGTGTCGGTTTAGTTTTAAACATATTCATATTTTTCCAATTGAATCCACTTGGCTAATTTTGGCCAGGTTTGATTGAAGTAGCTCTCTATTTGGCTTTCTTGGATTTGGCTTCATGGGATTAGGAGTCAATAGAATCATGTATGCTTGTGAGGTCCTGTTCGTTTCGCAGAAAATAAATAATTTGAAAAACATTTTTCCTAGAAACGATTAGCTTTAACGTTTACAAAAAAAAAGTAACGTATTTTCCATTGTCCACGACAAATATTTATACATAAATTATTATCGATATCATAAATATTTTTTATTAACTAATTATTTCAAGCGTTACGAACGGTACTTTTTAAAAATTATATATATATATATATATTTTAAACAAACGAAACTTTAGAATACATAATTTTTGGTGGGTGCTTGATAACGAGACCTGTGATGTGTGATCATATCTAGTCGCATCAAATGAGGCTAACTCGTCTCTGCAAAGCTTCTTCCTGTCATTACACCACACCAGATAGAATGGAGAGATATCGTTGCAGCTTTGAGGTGCCTGATTTGTGTCAGCAAAGGAGAAGAGGATCGTTATCCTTTTGGTGGAAAAGGATAGCCTTGGAAAAGAGAGGTACGGTTGGGGATTCCTTCTTCGTTAACTTGCATTCAGATTTTCTTTAAATCTACAGGTTATTGTGTGTTTTTACTCCTAATTCATCCAATTGTATGCTCAAGATGTATCTTTTCTCATCAATTTCTTGGAACAAAACTGCTGGCCCGGTGTTAATTGCCGGAGTAAGCCTACAATTTTAGCTCGCCATCTGAAGGAATTTACCACGGAGGAAGATGCCGCAGCTTCTCCTTCGATAATGCACGATCACCTGGGCGGTCTGTCTCATTTTTGAGGTACTTGCCCAGAAATATAAGTATCTTCTTTTGAGGGAGCTTGATGCTATATCGGAGCACAAGATTTGCAACCTGTTTTAATAAGCTGCAATGAGATTCTTCAAACTAGGCCAAGCATGAGAATGCCATCAATGTAGATGAGGGCATTTGCCGCCATAATGGGCTTAAAAAAATTCTTTGACGTGGCCTTTCTATACAAGGATGAGACTATGTTAACCAAATGGCATGACCCTAATTTGCAAAATCATGTTTTATGCATGTCTTCTGATGAATGCCCATGTTGCCAGAATCCCAGCTTGAGATCGTACACATTGAGTATGCTCCGTCACACAAAAAATTCCAAACTTTTACCTCTATTATACATTACCCCCGTCAAGGAGTTAGAAATCTGTCTACATAGGGGCCGGAAAGCAAACGACGTCGACATGGCGCCCACATGACTTAAATAAAATAAAAATGTCATTCTTTTGGTTGAAAAATCACATGACATAACCTTGATGGAAGGTAAATGTATCACATAGGTACAAGTTTGGGGATTTCTTATTTTACAAGAAAAGGTTTAGGGTAAATATGAAGTAGCAGTCATAATTTGAGATTTATGGTGTCACGAAAAAAGGTGGTGGATAAAAATGTTACAGCGAGCATAATTTGAAATTTGTGATGTCAAAGAAAAATGTTCATGATAGAAGTATCACAGTGGGCGTAGTTTGGAGTTTTTGGTGATTTGCCCCCCTTGATTACGTACTTCCATGAGAGAAAATGGATATCGAAGGCTTCTTATATGTTTGCATCTCTCTATCTCTGATGCTTCTCTCCTCATCTCGTTCTCGTGGCCATGGCCGGTGGATCTTAGAGCTTGAGCTCCCGTCCCGGTCATGCCAATTCCAGCGTTTCGTGCCCATGGCCACACCAGATCCGAGCTCAAAACTGTAGCCCAAATTCGGTATCCCTCGACTATGCGCAGGGTCGACGGTAACGGCGGTGATGCGTGCCGTCCATGGTGAAGGCTGTGGCGGGGGGAGAGGTCGACGACTCGGCAATGGCGGCGTCAAATGGCAGGTGGAGGACTGATGGGCATTTTGGGGTGATGGAGGGTAGGTTTTGTGGAAAAGTTTGGTGGTATGTTACAAAAAGGGCAAACGGTGTTAGTGTCTCAATGGCAACAATGCTTCCCCAGACCTATGAAATAGTATGGACATGGATAATATTCCGGCAACCTATCGTGATTGGCATTATGATATGGCACTAGGGCTTTTCACCCGCGCTATCTCCAATTTTCTGAGAGAGATTGACGATCCTCTATAATTCCTAAATGTAACCCATAAGATTGGCATCATAGACACCATACATTATAAGTGAATTATCGATCCTCGATTAGCGTCGGACAACCCAATACTTGTTATGACAGACGAAACATAACTCTTCATCCCTAACTTGAGATTAGCCGGATGCTCTGAGAGTCGAAAACACCCTATGAAATAAAGGCTTAAAAGTTGCTCAATACCCTAAACTATGTCTATCGCAACATATTTATTCTAAACTATTTTTCTATAACACAAAAATCACAAACTCGTACCCGCGCGACACATTTACCTCCGTCAAGGTTCAACAAGCACTATTAAAGATCTGTCGATGTTGCGACGGTGTCCACGTCGCTTAAGTGAAAAAAAGAAGGACATTGGGCATGTTTGGTTCAGCATTTGATTAAAGGACTTTGAGAAAATGCAAATAGTTTTTGGTAAAGTGAAATTTAAAAACACATTGAAAAGCAAATTTGACGTAAATGTTGTTTGGTGAAAAATATACTTTGTAAAGTATTTTCACTTTTTGAAAAAAAAATGTGGCGGTCAACAGTGGGCGACAGGAGGCAGGAGGCGAACAGAGGACGACGGCAGCGGTCGTTGTCATCGGCGGCGATCGACGGGCGACGGTTGGCAGGCGCTCGATGGTAGTGGTTGGCGGTGGTGGTCGTCGGTGGTGGCAACGACGAGCGGCGAGTGGTGGTCGGCGGTTATCGACGGCGACGATTAACGGCAACGGCGATGGCGGTCGACGGGCGGCGGTTGGTAGTTGGCGACAACGGTGGTGGGCAGCAATTGCGAGTGATGGCGGTGGTGGGCGGTAGGCCAGCGGCATTCGATGGCGGTAGTACAAAGTTAAAAGAAAAAAATTAGTTGCATTCCACAAATACAATTTTTCAAAGGGCTAAAAGCTTTTGGAGGGCATTTGAGATACAATTGCATCTCCCCAAAGTAAGTCAAAAAAGTAGCCGACACCATTTGCACTTGGCCAAGGGACTTTAGAGCCTCAATGCTAATTTTAAATGTTGAACCAAACAGGACCATTGATTTGGCTGGAAAATCATCTGACGGAAACAACACAAGAAAATATTTAGAAAAAATGTATCACAGCATCTGACAAAAAAAAAATGTTACAAAGAGCATGATTTAAAATTTTTGATGGTTTTTTTCAAAAAAAAAGAAAAGAAGAAAAAACCTCTTTTTTTGTGAAAAAACCTCTTTTTTTTTGAAAAAAATACATGACTATTTTTCACTATAGATCCACACAACATCAGTGTTTTGCATAAAGCACTTATTAATTAAAAAATCGTGGTGTCAGACTTTCGTGTTAGAGGGAGTTTTTTTTTTTTGTCTAAAAAAAAAACCTCGTTTACTCCCCTATAAAAGGGGAACCTCTTCTCTCACTCCGAACTATTCACTCACACGCTTCATCACTTCAAAAAATCCAGAGAGAGAGAGAGATGGCCAAGCGTTTGAAGCTCCGGATCGCCCGAGCCTTCCAATCCTGTCGCTCCAAAGACGCTTCCTCCCTCCCCTCCGATCCCGTCCCTTCCTTCCTCCGCCTCCCCCCGATCAGCCCCGCCCTCATCGCCGTCGACCCCAGCAAGCCCCACCGCTCCTTCCTCAACCGCCACCTGCCCCACGCCCTCATGCCCTACGGCTGCGGCTGCAGGTCACGACCGTCTTCCCACTCCCGCCTCTCCGACGACGACGACCGCACGGGGTCGCAGCCTCGGTTCCACTGGAAACAAGAGGGGGGCTTCCACGTTATGGCCACGGCGCGTGACGAGCACGCCCCTCGCAGGAAGATCTACACCTCCTCCGCCTCCGGGGGATCCGACGTCGGCAATGACGACGATGGGGCAGACGTTGTGTTGGCCTTGGGTCCGGTGGTGGAGAAAAAGAAACGACGCGCCAAGAATAAGAAGAAGAAAACGGGGATCAGACTCCGTGGTCGTCTCAGCACTTCCTCGATGGACAGCGGACTCTTCAGCAGCGAAGACCGCGGCGGCGCGGACTACGACGACGACGACGAAGAGACGGAGACTCTAGTCTCCTCCTCCAGAAGCTTCTCCACCACTGATTCCTCTTCCGACCACGCCTTCAATCCCCAGCTGGAGACCATTCGGGAAGCGCCGAGACGGAGGAGGAGGAGAAGGAGAAAGAAGACGGTGAAGGCGAGGAAGTCGGCGGAGGCTGAGGCGGAGGCGGCTCGGCTGTCGGTGTTCAGGAGGATGATGCCGTGCGGGGTGATGGAAGGGAAGGTGAGGGAGAGCTTCGCGGTGGTGAAGAGGACGGAGGACCCGCGCGGGGACTTCAAGCGGTCGATGGTGGAGATGATCGTGGAGAAGCAGATGTTCGCGGAGGAGGAGCTGCAGCAGCTGCTCCGCTGCCTCCTCTCGCTCAACTCGAGGGACCACCACGACGTCATCGTGGACGCGTTCTCCGAGATCTGGGAGGCCTTGTTCGGTCGGAGATCGTCGGTGGGTGGACGTTGACGGCGAGGAAGACGATGAGTTCGCAGAGTCATTCCTTCCAACTCTCACGAATTTTCACTTCGTTCCTTAGCTTCTCTCTCGTTTCACTGTTCTTGTCTAGTTTTAGTTTTCCAGCCAGTAGTCATTACTTACTATTTACGTTGCAGAGCAGACCTCTCTCTCTCTCTCTCTCTCTCTCTCTCATACTCGTTCGTTCATGGCGATTCTTGCGCCTTCGCTGCCTGCAAGCTAGAAAGATTATATATTTGCTTAATATCGCGAGAAAAATCTCAAATTAGTATGTCTGTAATAAATTTACTTCAAATTAATTTTTTTATCACTAAAACCCCTAAACTAGTACACTTGTGACAAATTTACCCTTCGTTAGTTTTCGTTAAATCTAACCGTGAAATTGCTAAGTTGGACTGCAAGTGATAGTTTACGGGTATTTCAGTTTAGATTTTTTACCTTCTGTTTGTTACGGATTTATCAATTTGGGATTTTTCGTGGTATTAATCTAATTTGAATGAGGGTAAATTGTCACGGGTGTACCGGCATGGGTTTTTCTTGTTCAAAAAAATTAGTTTGGGTTAAATTTATCACAAATGTATCAATTTGAAATTTTTCACGGTCAAAAAAATAATTTATGATAAATTTGTCATAGATATATCAGTTTAGAGGTTTTCATGATATTAACCCTATATATTTTGGCTAGCTTCGGTCAGTGGCAAAGTGTGAAAGAGACATGGATGTGGCCGAGAGAGATAGGATAGCAACGAATTGTCTTGGAGCTAGAAACGTTCTAAATTTTAGGGTCGGGTCGATCCGGATCTGGCCGGCACGGGCTTTTTTGGACACCCCTGGACTTAGAACGTAAGCGTCATAGCTTTTGGGAAGGAAGGAATGTAGAGGTTAAGGGCACGCATGGTAACATTTCTCAACCAGAAATCAACTTCTAACCAGAAATTGATTTATCTACTTCTCCTCAAAAGCAGAAATTTATTTTTCTACTTTTGCGCCAGATTGACATCCGATTAGGGAAATCCATTTGGTAACGGTTGAAAATTTCTACTTTAAAAACATTATTAACAAAATTTTCGGCGGCGGCGGCGGCGGGCGACAGAGACCGGTGTGGTCGAAGAAGTGATTTTGGAACCGAAAAGTAAAATTTTTTTACTTCTCAAAGTTGGCCAAAAACCCAACCAGAAGTTAAAAATCCTACGAGAAGTTAAAAATCCTACCATAAGTCAATTTTTTTAACAAACGGATTTCTACTTCGATAGAGTTTTTATCAAACGAATTTCTCTGTCAGATTGACTTCTGACAAAGAAACGAAGAAGGGGAAATATTATCATGCAGCTCTTAAAAGAGCGCAAGATAGGAGACGCCATAGATTCTGGAAGGAGCTCGAGGCAAAGAGGTGAAGAGACTGACTGATGTGGGGTTTGGATAGCCAAAAAGAGTGAGTTTTTGCATGGAGTCACCAAAATCACCATTATTCATATCATGTAGATGCCTCCAAAATCACAAAAAAGAAAAAATATATATTATTCGTGGCATCATGTAGTACGAAAATTTGCTCATGATTTAGAAAAAGAAAACGGGAGAAGGATGCTCTCGGTTTGTTCGTGCACCGTGAGGACAGTTAAGGAATTTTGATGCGCGCAATGATAATCATTCTGTTTCTCTGATTTTTTATATTCTCGGGAAGAGATCTGGCACTGAAATCTGTTCCGTAAAACAATTTCTTTTCTTTTTTGCTATTTTCGAGGCAAATTCGTATCACGAAAGTATATTTGCAAGAGAAACGAGAAGTAAAAATTTCATATTTTGCTATTTTTGTTATAAGAATTCCTCTCTCTCTCTCTCTCTCTCTCTCTCTCTCTCTCTCTCTCTCTCTCTCTCTCGTGTCCCTAGCCGCCGGTCAAGAACCGGCGATCATAAGCATTTTTTGTTGTTATCAAACAAATTTTTGTTTCGAAAAAAAAAATGTGTTCGCGTTTCGCTATTCTTTAACTCCTTCATGGAATAGAAATTAAAAAAAAAGGAGTTATTTCTGACCAGGAATAGCGTTCGGGAACATAATAATTGCCATTCACGACCTTGTCAAGAGATGAAATTAACTTATTGTAATTTGTTTTTTTTTCATAATTTTCTCAAGTGAGGCCCCCTCGTTTCTTTGACTTTGACCAGCCACTTGGTTGACTGGGATGGACTCATGGCCGGGGTCCCTCCGTCCATACAACTTCATCATTCTCACGCACATGTCGATTTATAGCCATGTTGGTCTACAACATCCACCCTGTAAGACAATAACATTATATTATCATCATTGTCAACCAGACGCCTGTCCATTGTATCCGTAGCGCGATATTGAGGGGCGCACGACGACAGTTCTATTTCTCTATTATTATTATTATTATTATTTTCCATTTCAGAGAATAGATTTGGAATAAAAATTCGTTTGGTAAAGCAATTTCATTTTTCTATTTTCCGAACAAATTTTTTACTAAAAAATAGTTTTGGAACAGAAATAAGAAGTAGAAATTTTCTATTTCTAGAACATAAACAAAAATAAGAATTATTCTCATTGTTCACTTCATCTCTTTCGCATCCCTGCTCTCGGCTGCCGTCCGGCGCCAGTCACCTCTCTCGCGTCCGTTCCGCCGGCACCAATTCCCCATTCTTCGGTAGTTGTCGGTTGGCCGCCGGTCACCCACTGCCAATCTCCGATCGTCTTTCATCATTCGTGGATAAAGTTTATGCTGTTGTAAAATGAGAATAGAAATTTTGTGTCGTTATTAAACGCATGTCTCTACTCACAAATTCGTCTAGAGAATAGAAATAGAAAAATTTATTTTCGGCCAGAAAAAGGATCCGGAAAGAAAATGGTTGTCATTCGCGCCCTAAATGATCAATTATTGGGATAGCAACGAAGGCTCATTGCGTCGGAACCCTTTCCATGTCGCCTCTATTCGGTCCACAACCCCGCCGTGCACGGTGGGGTTGCGATCGTCCACCGATCCTTGGCCGATCCCTAGCCCGGATCCATCCTTTTGTCTCTTGGGACTTAAGCTGTGTAGCAACGTCACAAGAACAGGGGGGGATTCCCGATTTTGGCGGGTCTCTCGCTCGTCCCGTGGGTCCGAGTCCGGACAAGAATTTGACGATGTCAGGTCGAGCTCGGCTGGTGCACACGAAAGCAGTCTGCCTGTCTCCAGAGCTCCCCCTAATGGGAAACACATGGCCCAAGGAGAATGAAGATCTTACTGCAAATGGTTGGGTTTCAGTGGGGAAAGTGGATGGATCGATGCCCACACGGCATCAGAGATTCTTTCCCTTTGCCCTAAAGTTGGGATTGAAACAGGACACTGGTAGACAAACAAATATCACACTTCCTTTGGTGCCTGACGTGAGAAATTTCAGGTATTTCCTTGGTGGACACACTGTCGTTTTACACCCGAAACAGTGTGTCTTGTCAGCTTTGGGAGGAAGAGGGGAAAAAAAAAATCAGTCATTGACTTTGGATGGAGATGTGCGCGTTTTCATCTAAAGGGTGAAACTGAGTGATCTACCATTTACCCGATTCCGGTCGGCTTGATTCCCAGTCGAGTTCGAGCTATTCGAATATAGCTTCGATGCAAGGTCAAGCTCGATTGTGCTCGGCTCCACAGGCTCACTGCCCTAATCAACCTTCCATTGCTTTCAGAAAAATTTTGTACAGGTTTTCAATCAAGCTTCTATTGCTTTTCTGAAAAAATTTGTACAGGTTTCCAATCCAGACCAAATAGGAAATTCGTTATCCTGTCGAGCTCGAGCTCGAGCTCGAATTTTTAGGGCCTGATATATGAGTTGAGTTGGGACAACAATGGCATGTAATTCATTTAAGCAACTGTTTCGAACAAGTCTACTTTTACTCGTCTCAAAACCTTTTATTGAGCAAATGAGACCGAACAAGCCAGCCTTTCGGGTTCTGGGTCGTGCCTAACTGCAAAACCAGGGCAAAGACTTTGAACATTTGCATGTGTACCACACAAAGCTCGAACTTTCATGGAGCTCTCGGGACGGACTAATATGGGAGACGACACGCCCTTTGCCTGTAAATCCTTCTTTGCATCAAGCTGCACATTATGTCATTTACAAACTTGGCTCCTTTTCGCGGAAATTGGGAATGTTCTCTTAATTGTGCTTACCACGAAGCAATTGCGTGTGTAGACTCTTGCACCTGGGCGGCGATGGAGGCTACACAAGACGCTATTTTGAGTCACCTCTGATGGATCTAGATAGCACTTTTCTTGCAGATTGGTGTGGACATATCTTTCCCCAGAAATTGTTAAACTAGCGTAGCTTGCTTGCCTTCTTCCCTTGTGAAAACTGAAGAAGCAAACCCAACCCACAGCAAAAATCTGACGGACCCCAAACTTGGAGAATTTTTCTACATGGATTCACAATCACAACATCTGAGTTGTTAGCAGTTACTGGAGAAGCTTATTGGGTCGCTCAAGCTACTCATTTAACAAGCAAAATCCGTAGAGAGGGAAACTGTTTCTCGCATATCCTACAAGAACAAGAAGAAGCCCCATGAAAGAAAAATTCTAGTTCAATGACATTTGCTCCTTTTCCCTTTCAATCCATCCAGAGTCGGGGCAAAGGAGGGCTTTCTTCTTTTTTCCCCTCCCTGAATCTAGTGCATGTATTCTGCAAGAAATTGGAACTAGAGGGCCCAATTTAGGATAAACCAGCTCATAAAATTATTTACCTCTGACAGTGATCAAGAACCGGTTTCGTTTTACTCCCAACAACCCAGTTCTGTATAATCTCATATGGATCTGATTCATAAGGCCCTTATCTGCATGATCATACACTACCGCATCAACATTTTCTTTAGTTGCTTCCAGAGAAAAATTGAAGTATCCCAGAAGAGAAGACTGTTAGCGATCTAATAAGCTAAGAGCAACCGGTCCTTCGTGGATATTTCAAGATGAACGCATACTAAACAGCAATGGGTAGCATTAGAGTGTCTTTAAATGATTAAATAACTCCGAATAGGTATAATGATAATCAGCAAAGGAGCAGTGAACAAACTTGAACAGTCTCATAGATAAGCTAGCATCGACAAAAATGTCTAGAACAACTTGCATAGAGCCAAAGAGCTGTGGTGAGCAATAGCTAGCCGCACCATAAAATATAAATGTTTTACGCCACTAATGAGCGAACTAATGCAAAACAATTATATTCCCTTTGATGAGAATGATAGTCGCTCACTACAGGCTCTGAGCAAGGCAAAACCTGACTTTAATCAACTAAATATTTCAAAGACTAAAAGAAGCCCACAATGAACCAATGGATAACTACCAATCCGACCACCATTAGGCAACCTAATAATTTTCCTGGTACAGTTCATGATGTATAACCAGATTCTTCTCCACCATTACCAGACCTGTGATCCTAATGTTCTGTGCCTCGGCATTCAATCTGATCAAGTCGATTCCATCGCAAAATACACTATCGGGACACTGTCAAAATGTTAATTTGCAGTGAGCTTATGACTTACCCAGTTGCCTCTTTATCCTCTTCAATGGTCAAAGATGCATCACTGTCATTGGAAGCTGAAGCGAAGCCAAGATCATCCTCAACTTTCTTCCATGCATTCAAGAAATTAGGAGGGAACTTCTTCTTTATGGTCCTAATCAATCCCTTCGCCTCCTTGGTCATCTTCTTCTGCACCAATCCTTCGACCAAGCTCCTCAGTGTCACAAAATCAGGAATCTTGTGCACATTCACGCTCTCCTTGAAAATCTTGTACCCCTTTTCGTAATCCCCGTTCTGACAAAGGTAATGTATCAATGTCCTAAAACTTGCTGCATTTGGCTTACACCCGTTGACTTCCAACTCCTTGTAAACTTTGATTGCCTCGTCCATCATCCCAGCCTTCAAATAAGAAGTCATCAGGTAGTTGTAGCTTATCGTGTCAGGCTTAAACCCCGCATCGTTCATTTCCTGAATCAGCTTCTTCACGTCCTCTGGCCCCGAACTCTGTGCATTCATAATCCTAACATTGTAAGCAGCAGAATCCAACACGCAGCCCGCATTCAACATCTCGTCCCACAGCTTCTCCGCTTCCCCGCCCCTCCCTCTCTTATACAGAGAATCGATTATTGTCGTGAACGTGACCGCAGTGACTTCGATGCCCTTCTTCTCCATTTCCTTCAAAACCTCGATCCCCTTCTCGGGCGACCCTGCCTCGCAGTACGACTTCACCAAAATCCCGTAAGACACTCTATCTGGCGAAACGCCGTACTTGCCAGGCAAAACACCGAACAATTCAGGCACTCTATCAAACAGTTTCGATGCATTGCACGCGGACAAAAGAGCATTCAAAGAGAGCACTGTCCTAGGCGTGCCTAACTGGTCCATCTGCTCGAAAGTCCGCATCGCGTGGTCGAACATACCTGCGATCCCGTAGGATCGGATCAGCGTGCACAGGTAAGGCTCCTGCGTGATCTGGGGTTCCTTCTTGTGGGACTCGACGAGGGCCTCGACGTCGGCGAAGCGGCGGGCCTTGGCGAGACGGCGGATGGTGAGGTCCTGAGCATAGCGAGAGGAGACGGGGGAGGAATAGCGCTTGGAGACGGAGGAGTAGATTTGCAGGGCCTTGTCGGGGTCGAACTCGGAGCGGAGCTTTGATTTGGCTCGGGAAATGGAGATCGAGGAAGCCGGAGCCTCAGCGCCGGTTGTTGTGGCGGCGGCACTGGCGGCGGGAGTGGGAGTGGCAGCGGCGGCGGTGGAGAGGCGTCGGAGGCGTTGGAGCTGACGAGAAGAAGACATGATCCACAGGGGGGCGTTCGATCCGGTGGGGAAGTGGGGGTTTAGGGTAGGGTTTTAGTGGGAGTGAAGAAATGAAGGACCGGCGTCAGGTTGTGGGCTTCAACTCATAAGATTAAAAAAAAAAAAAAAAAAGGAGAGAGAGAGAGAGAGAGAGAGAGAGAAAGAGAAATATGCGTTTTCTCGAAAAGAAAGCACAAGGAGAAGAAAAGAGATCGCTTCATAGTTCCTCCTTTACCTCAAAAAATGATAAAATTGAATTTAAGTTACTCGTGAATAACTAGGCTCGATGATTGCTCAAAAGATCGAGATCGGCTTGCCTGATTTGGAGTCGAGATCGAATTATATCTTACTTGAGTATGATGAAATGTGCCCGATAATACTCAAAGGCTACATTTGACCTTTTTAGTCAGGACAGATTGAATATGATAACATAAGAAATCTAAAGATTTTGTCATATCATATTTATTATTTGGTGAACTGTGAATTTAAAATCGAACAAGGAAAAGCAAGGTGTGGCTGAAATGTACTCTATTTCCGCTCAAATATCACGATGCTTTAGAAATTATTCGGTACTGAGTTCTGATAAATGAGTTATTATTGAGAAGAGGTTTGTGCCATTTGAATTCGGGGCACAACATCGACGTAGCAGGCCTCATAAAGTTGGAGGTCTTCATTTGGAGTCGAATCATTTGAGAATGACCCGTAGCCTTATTCGCTGTCTTGTTGAATGAGTAGACAAGATAAGTTGAAGATGCAGACATGCTAGTCGTCCAAACTCGAGTTCTTCATAATATGTCGAGACCCCTTTCAAGTGTTGAAAAAGTTCAAGCAGTTAAAGAACGAAGGACATGATTCTCATATCATGCCAAATAATTGATTAAAGAACAAGGTCGTGACGATACCATGCTGGCAACCGAAGACCCCAGCTTGGCGCCATCAGAGAGGCGACCACACTTGTGCTGGAGAGGCGGCTCTTGCCAAAAAGGCAGCCCCGCATGGCAAAGAGATGGCCCAACACGGAGGAGAGACGGTGGTAGTGGGAAAACATGATTCTTATCTTGTTTGCTCTCTTAACAAATAATATCATGATCTATCCAATCCCTTCCCTAGGGAATTTTTTATCCCCTTTATCTTATCATGAACAGTTACCAAACACTGAATAGGATAAATCTTGACTTGTACATCAAATGCAGTCAAATTGGAAAGGCCTACCAGCTCAAAGCTATCCTAATTGAATTTATATTGATTTTTTTTCTCAAATATCTAATAGTAGTAAACATAGAAACAAAAATTTTTAAAATTACATATACAGTCGCATACAGAGAGAGGGAAAGCGTTCAACCTTAATGAATGAGGTCAAGCTCCGGCTAATTTATTTCTTGATGGTACCAGAGTTGAGTCATGACAATCTTGAGGGTCGGTTCTGTGTTTGAGTCATGCTCGATAATTTTGGGTCGCCGTATTGGCTTGATAATAATCCCTGTCGTTGTTCCCTCGGGTTATCCTAGACTGGAAGATCATGCGAAATTCTATAAAGCTTCGGCAATGTGGTTAGCTAAAAACCATCTCCTCTTTCAAAAGCTTCTATATAGCCTAACCGAGGAGCATAAGTTAATATTTGTCATTGCCATCCCCAGTCGGAGGGGAGTTGAAGGCGACCGGTCCACTAAGTTCTACTAAAGAGCAAGAGCATAGGAAAAATTTGAAACAGCATAACGGAAAACACAGAACAGAAGGGCTTGAAGGTCGTTAACGCACGCGCTCTCTCCACAAGAGCATGAAAGCTTTCACTGCGAAAAAATCCACCCAGCGCAAATCATACCATTCACCGGAGAGAGCTAACTTACCCCATCGTAAAATGGTTCAAAACGAGGAGCTCTGGTGCTCCGGTTTTCACAAACTCTTCTTCATATACAATTCCCCACAGCATAAGCTTTTGAATCTGCTCAAGATTATGTTAAGGAGAGAAATTTTGCAACTGCGGAATTGATATGTTGTTGAGGAGGGTTACACTGATCAGATCAGACCGGGTGTAGCCAGCGTTAACATAACACGTAACACACCATCTTTCGATCCTAAATGGAACAACTATTAGCTGCTGCATTAATTCAAGACATCAGGGCATGGAAACAACTCCTACCAGATACCTAGTTATAAGATACAGAAAAATAGATGCAGCCGGCCAGGGCTAGCCTTCATAATCGCACTGTGCAAACTTGTTTTCTGGGTAGAAGACAGCTTGGACAATATTTCCTCCGAATTTTCTTCCATTCAGGCCTGTGCGTGCCTTGGCAGCACCTTCAACATCTGCATACTCCAAAAACACCTGAAAGGAATGAAACGTATGGTTAGTAATCTGTGCTCAGATGGCAACAAAGCACCAATTTAACATATAATTTGTAACTTATGATGGGAGAATGGGATTGTAAAGTAGTGACCGCTAATAACCCCCTACCCCCTCCAAACAAAGTAAACAAAGAAAAAATAAAAGCAAAAAGGCACACAGGAGCACACATTTATTGCGAACACTCAAAAGGGATAAATACACAGATACCCAGGGAGGGAGGCACAAGAACGTTGTCCATTGCAAGTGGCAGAATTTACCTTTCCGACACCTGGGGAAGGTTCTCCATCTGGTCTGGGACGAGGTATAGCCACATTCACCAAATTACCTGCAAAACGCATTTCATTACACCTAAGAAAAGAGCTTAGCTCCCGAAATCTAGGTGAAGATATAAGGCCGTGGAAACTTCTTTCTGTAAGTTAAGGCCCGATTCTTTAAGCAGTACGTGGAACAACAAAAGGCTGTAAAACAAAGATAAAGCAGAAAGAAAGAAGAACATAATTAATAACCTTTTGTGCGTTGAAAGATCGAAATAAGAGCAGAATTTAACACGAACTACATAGACAGAGATCTTACCAAACTTTCCGCCTTCTTGTCTCATATCATCCAATATATCTTCATATTCCCCATCATCTTTAAGCTCATCCTCAGAAACTACTTGTGTTAGACATACAACTTTTGTAGCAAGAGCGCCAGGTTGATACATAAGCTTCTGCAGGCCTTGGTAATTAGACTTGAGGATATAATTTTAACAAGACAAATTAGAAAGAAGAAACGGATATCACACACTCGATAAATCATACTCAGTTAAAATCACAGATGTAGAATAAAATCTAAGTGGGTTTCACCCTAAAAATCACTACCATGAATGTAGTCGAGAATATGTCAACAATGCTGCTACAATTCACGTAAATGAGATTACTCCTCAACAATGAATGTAAAAGCCTTTCACCTGCAAAGCTATCTGCTGCTGTGCATGCAACAAAACACTCTCTTGTTCAGGTTTTGGTTGGTTTGCACCCTGGTTAGCACGCCTAACAGTGAGAGTCTTGTCTCCCATCTTAATGCCATTGAGAGCTGCACAAGCTATATCTGTAACTGAGAGATCTTGATAAACGCAAAAGGCGTAGCCTTTGGAATTTCCAGTCTCCCTGTCTTTCACTAGATCAAAACCCCTAAGAGGACCAAAAGATTCCAGCAGCTCCCTCACTTGCACTTCTGTGAAGTAGTATGGTAATCCACCCACAAAAATGCGGTCAGGACCTTCAAGCCCTCCAGCAGAACCAGGGGTCAAGCCAACAGCACCAAGATTTAGATTAGGATTAGGTTGGCTAGGACCAAGAGTTGCCGCAAGGGAGGGATTGTAATCACTGGGCCTCCTGACCTTCACAGGCGCTCCCTGCACAAAAATTCAAACTAGTTCATGTTCTTTCTTTCAACCTGATGAATGTCACTGAAAAAGAAGGCAGGTCCACCACGAGAAAGAAATTAATTATGTTAAAAACATAATTGAACTTACCTCAAAGATAATGCCGTCTAAGGCCATTGCATTGCTTGCCTCCTCAACAGATCTCATTTCCACGAATGCGAACTTCTTTTCATGGTTTATGTAGACATTGACAACAGCATCCCCTGTGCACATAAAAACAAAACAGAGAATCACTACCGTAATAGAAACATGAACCAAATAAATGATTAACTCAAGGACTTGAAATTAAAGTCCTCCTACCTGGACCTGCAGTATTTCCTCCAATTGCAGCCATAACCTGGCTAAAAAATGTTGCAACAGACTGCATGGAAGATTGGAAGACTAAATTTATTTGCAAAAGCACCAATAACAGATCATGAACAAACTAATAGAAGTAAAGCTATATGAATGGAAAAACCTGCTCATTTGCTGTAGGTGGCAGGCCTCCCACATATACCCGCCTAGCATGTCTAGTGGCCTGCCAATAAAGATTTTACATAATTTTCTATATCCAGCATCAACCTTGTAAAGAGGGGAAAGGAAGTAACAAAATTTTTCACACCAACCTGCTGAGTCATTGCTTGGACTGGCATAACAGGGAGAGTGCCAAATGGCTGCATGGAATGATAATTAACAGTGTCAACATCCGCGTGAAGTTCTGAGAGAAAAAAGAATATATCTATATACCTGCCCAGGTCCTAACGGAAACATGTTTGGAAACATCCCTGGGATGGTTGGAGCTGTCCCGGGAATTTGACCTGCCAGAGGGGGAGAGGGAGGAACCAATTTCTTCTCAGAGTGGTCAAATAAAGTTCTTAAGCAGTCAATTAATAGCTAAAGTATTTTTTGTGGCTGAAACATCTTTCGCAAAATCCTTTTCATAATCCATCCTGATATCCTCTAATGTGCATTTGTAAATCAAAAGAGAAAATACATAACTTATATGTTAAACGATTTTAAAACTACCGAAAGAGGCAATAGTTGCAGGTGAAGACGAACAAGACCCATCATACCGGTGAATGGTCCTCCTTGTACATAAAAGCTAGAGAAGTCGGCTCACGCATATTGTCAGCACAGTGGGGCAAGTAGCCCTACATTGCCTTCTTAACAATGGACAACACAAAGAAACAAACAAAACAAACACCAACACAACAAAAAACCAGAAGCCTCTCAGTTCCAGAAGTAACTTTACTAACAAAGGAAAAATTCAGTACAACCCAGTAAGACCACCTAAAATGCTACAAATTTAACATAAAGAATAGCTTACCAAAATGACACCATCCTATTTGATAGGAACTTTCCACTCTATATCAAACAAGGAGAAGAAAGAAGTTATATGTACATAAACATTATAAATTTTAAGACTAAAAACATACCGGTGGCAGCGACAGCGGCAGCAGCACCTAACATTGCTGAAGGAGGGGGCGCCATATCAAAACCACTAATCCTTTTGCTGAAAGCAAAAATGTTAATAGGATTGCAAAAACCAGCCTAAGCAACCACAAGCCACATGAACTTTAATTTGACCCACACATACCTACGCTCACAGTCAAGTTAAAGGAATCATTACACATACATGGGTGCAAGTTTGTATATTACGAGCATTAATATCAGATTTCAGACGTATCAACAAATGCAAGTTCTTCCTCAGCCCAATTTTCTACAAAAACTGCACCCATTTAGACTGGTGACAGCTGATAACTTAAAAAAGCTAATCCTTTGCATCTTCACACAGTGACGGAAAAAGGAACTTCAGCATTCTACAGCAGTAGCCCAGGTCCATCATATGACAATCTGCTTTGTAATTTCAAATATATGTTTTGAGCACTCTACAAAATGAGCCACCATACTATAAATGACGAGAAAATGACCCCGTGACACAATATTATCAGATTATTGGATGGAGTGATTTAGCGTAAACATAAATATTGTTAATAATGACATCATCCTACACTGTAGAAATCAGAGACAAGAAAGCAAAAGACAAAGCAACATAATTCACAAATACATTTACAAGTGTGACATTATGGCATACCTCTTCGAGCGGGAGCGAGATCGAGACCTTGACTTGTGCTCTGACCTGCCTTGTGAACGAGATCGACGCCGGTGCCTGTCTTCTCTCTCTCTGTCAAAATCTCTATGCCTGTAATAAGGACAAAGAAGAGTTCTAAACTTTCACCGAGAATAAAATGTCAAAGTCAAATATTCTCTAAGCACATTGGGGGAAGGGGAAAGTGTAGGGACAATAGCTAAGCTCGGCCTAACCCTCATCTTACGCCAAACCCTAAGGGGATTCAGCTGAAGATGCAACAGGAAATAAAGATAAACACCAAAGGGCTATTGCTTCAATTACCTATCAAAATCTCGACTGCGGGGAAAATCATCATCATCATCCCTCTCTCGTCCCCGCTCCCTTCTCTCACTGCGATCCCTGTGCCGATCCCTGTGCCGATCACGGTCCTTTTCCCGATCGCGATCCCTATCTCTGTCCCTGCTCTTTTCCTTATTATCTCTGTCTCTGTCACGACTCTTCTCTCGGTCTCTGTCCTTCTCACGATCACGATCCCGCTCCCGGTCCCTCTCTCTGTCCCTATCTCTCTCCTTATCACGACCTCTATCCCTCTCTTTGTCACTGCTCTTTGAAATCTCCCTTTCATAATCATGTGAGCCGCGCTGCAAAAATTCAAGAATGTCAGGATCTCCTCAGAGTTAACAGTCCAAAGGAAGTAAAATCATGGCAGGGTGACCAAGGTACCAAAATCAGAGAAAGCAAGCACTTGGAGTAAAAAGAAAAATCACATTGGGCGAATTAGTTAGCTAAAAGGCATAATTAGTTATCTAGCTAAGTCAGAAATCAATTTCAAGGCCTACTGCAGCATTATCCTTTCCTAATTGATAATCTGGCAAATGTCCTCGCGGGAAACCATGTTCAAGTTTCACAAAGGGTTCGTTTTCTTGTTCATCCAAACAGGAAATGAGAAAATAACCCACCTTCTTTTTCGCCAGTAGAGCAAACCCTGCCTATTTGGCAGATCGGTGTGAAGATAAACCGAGATCGACATTATCCCCAAAACACAGAGAAAAGTGCAAAAGACGCAAAATTGACCCATGCAGCTAATAAAAATCGTCCAAGTAAGTTATCTAAAGAAAAAATTCTACCGATGTAAAGCTTTCCAACAAGTTCATATCGATCTATTCAAGCAAACAATCCTCCAAGAGTGATATCAGCAAATTTGACCTAAAAAATCACGTCGAAAGCGAGACCTAACCACGAATCGAGCATTCCTGCGCCACACCAACAGGCAACCAAACCCTAAACAGCAATCCGTAACTTGATTGCATAAAAGATTTAAGCCTCAGAAGCAAAGAGAAATCTGCGAATCACCTGAGATCTGGAGTCGCTGCGATCATCAGGACCGCGGGGAGGTGGAGAACCGCCGCGGTGGCCGTCGAGATCATCTCCGTTCCCTTCGTATCTTCCCTCGTAGTCCGTCATCTCGTCCGTCAATACCCGTGTCGTTCGAACCAGTTCCGATTCGGTGACTGAACTGGCTACAAGCTCGAAGAGAGTTCTCGCGTTCTAGGGCTTCTTCAGAGGGAGGATTTCTGGATGCTTGCTTTATATATGCCCCATGTGAGAGAGAGAGAGGGGGGGTGAACTTGTAAATTCGGTTGCAGATTTTGATGTCGCTGCCAATGAGCGATCAATTTCAATTATTATATGCGCTACACAAGATTTTACCTAAAACTCAGGACATAGAGATAAGTCCGTAAAATTTGTCTCAATTTTGAGATGTAAAATTTTGAAACATAAAAAGATATTACAATTGTGTCAATTTAATTATTAATTTTTTTCCAATTAAGTCATAGTCTTTTATATTTATGCCAATTCAGTCAACTCGACCGACCGGTGTTGATGCGGCGTTGTTGGCATTAATGTAATAATATTTTAATATTTTTTGAATTTTCTTTTTTTTTTTAAATAATTTCACTAGGCGAGGGCCTACGAGTAGACGTGCACGGTTCGACGGAACCGGCGGTTCCGGGACAGTTCCCGGTTCCGGTTCCGAGTTCGGAACCGGCAGTTCCGCGACCGTTCCCGGTTCGACCAAATTTTTATAAAAAAAAAAGAAAGAAAGGAAGAGCCGCGGCGCGGCTCTTCCCGCTCTTCCCTGTGGGCTCTTCCCCAGGCAAGGGGGGCCCCACGTGGGGCCCCCTTGGGGAAGAGCGGGAAGAGCTGCGCTCTTTCCTTTTAATTTTTTTTATATTTATTAAAAAAAAATTAAAAAAATCTCGGTTCCTAAAAATTGGGATCGGAACCGCGAACGCGGTCAACGGGCCGGTTCCGGGTCGCGGTTCCATTTGGCCATGTCTACTTACGAGGACTCATTGTGGTTGGCTCTCACCCTATCGAGCCTAACCAAAAAGAAAAGAAAGTGAAAAAAAAAATTAAAATGTTTTTAAAAGATGTTCATGTTAGCGCCGACCAGTCAAATGGACTGAATTGGCACAAATCCAAAAGGTGTGAGACTCAACTGACTAAAATTCGACAAAAAAATGATTACAAAAATAATTTATGACTGAATTAGCACACTTGTAGTAGATTTAGGACTTTCTTGATAATTTTCCTCAGTTTGCATATATTAAGATGATGAATGGTCGGGCTCGATTCATGCTAAACCTTAAGCTCAAGTCTTTCTTATTATTGCCCAACTGTTCCAATCAATAACAAAATGTATCAGTTCTTGGATTAGGCCGACCGAACATCTTATATCGACTTATTTTCCATGCCCGCCCAAATTGATCTTTATGTTATATTTGGTTTTTATAACTAAATATTTATCGCTGAATATAATATTTTTTAGGTAAACTTAAATGACTAATCAAGCCCTTTTAGCAAGAAAATCTCGCCAAATTCAGTCCCTGACCGTAAAAGACACCGGAGTATGAAATGGATTAAATATGGCAAAAGTACAACAGAAGTGTCAATATTTGTGTACATAGATCACTTTAGTGCCAATATTTTTTTGGATCACTTAAGTGCAAAATTGAGAAAAAAAAAACGATCACTTAAATGCCAAGTCGTCGGAATTTGCACTAAAGTGATCCTTTTTTTCGCCGGAATTGGATCATTTAAGTGCCAAATTTTCTTTAAAAAAGATCACTTAAGTGTCAATTCCACGAATTGGTGGCACTTAAGTGATCCAAACAAAAATATTGGCACTGAAGTGATATCCGTACACAAATAGTAGCACTTCTGCCGATTAAATATTGCCTAAGTAGACACTTACCGTTGATAATGCGATGATTTCTAATTTCTTTTATGATTCACCCGCCTATTCTTCACCCACTGTAATGTTTAATCCACTTTATCACTCCGACAGCAGGCATGTCTACGGGACGAAGGACTTGGTTAGATATTTTATGTTAATAGACTTACTTGATTGGGAAATTGCAAGTGCAATGACTCGATCAAAGAGTAATGAATCTACACGAGGGGAAATGGAAATTTGCCTACGTTACACACGACACGAGCAATCCTAAATCAACTTTACCGTAGATCGCAAGTCGTAACGCGTGTTAATACGAGGCAGGCATGAAAACAATGAATTGACTCTTTTCGTTTTAGGCTTCAGGGTCAGATGGTTGTCTCGATCAGCTTTCGGGACCTTCAGTCACTCCATGTCCATCCCCTCGGTGTTGCTTAAAAGGGCGCTCTCCCCCGCTCCGCATCCACGACCGACGCACTTCCGATTTTAACTCGGGGAGTGCTCCCAACGAGGCTCAAACCAAGAGAAAAAATAAATATCGCGCACGATAAATTTGCCACGTCAAATTTAAGATAGATTATTCAGATCACGACACCTATCAAGACAGGAGAAAATATTGTGTTCGGGGAGCCACGTCAGCCATACAGATCTCCATTTATTGTGTGACACGTGTCGTGAGGGCCCACCTTAAAAAGGAGAGAGAGAAGCTCTATCCTCCCTCTGTTTTGCCCCCTCTCTCTGCCGCCTTGCCTCTCCGACTTCAACAGTGTTCTCTATTGCATGCTGAGAATGGTGGAAAGCTCAAAGCAACCTTGAAGCTGACTTGGGCTTTCAGCAGGCTCACTTTGGGCCAAAGCTATTACCAAAAATTTTGCCAAATACCAAAAATTTTGCCCAAGGGGCTTTGACCACCCAAATCCATTGGGAAAGTGGTTCTCAAAACGCACCCTTCCCACCCTCTCTCTCTCTTCCGCCAGCTTCTTTTTCGCTTCTCCGAGCCCAATCACTAGCGGCGAGGAGCACAATCGGAGTCTTCGGCAACGAGCTCGCCGTCGGATCATATCCCTACATTTGTCGATGTGCCTGTCCTAGCCACGGCGCTCGAGTCGAAGGCTCGCGACCGCCATGGTTATGGAGCTCAAAAGCTCAAGCTCCATGGCTATAGCGACGGCGAGCCAGTGACGGCCATGGATGAGCCATGAACCGGCAAGGATACCTCGGCTATGGCTACTCGAGCTCGACTTGTGACTCGCGGACATGGCCGTTCGAGTCGAATATGGGTTCACCGGCCACGGCCAAGGCAGCTGTGAGCTCGATATCTGGTGGTCATGGCTGCAAATCGGCGAGGCCGCATTGCCCGTGACTGCAAAATATTGGGTTTATACTCGTCGTCCATGGTTGGGAGGACACCACAGTCTTCATCAGTCCGGTTGAGCTAAAGACATAGACAGAGAGAAAGGGGAGGTCGTGAAGAGAGAGAAATTTTGCTCTTTTTTTTTTTAAGTGGCGAGTCCCGTTCGACACGTGTCGCATGGTGATTGAAGATGGGGACCACGTCAACTATACATAGGTGGGTTTGGTTCAGCATTTGAAAAGACCTTTGGGGAAATGCAAATGCTTTCAACCAAAAAAGGTTTAGGAAAATGCTAATTACGTTTGGTAAAATCTTATTTGAAAATGGGCTTTGGATTGAATGGTGTTTGGTAAAGCAACATTCTAAAGGGGTTTTCAATGTAATTTTTTAATTTTTAATTAAAAAATTACCTTTTCTCTGACCGAAGAAGAAGATAAATAGTTAAAAGGGAGGCAAAATCGAAAATATAGGATTAATGAGGTTAGTTTTGGAAAGAGAAAAATCTATTAGCATTTGGTCGAATGCTGAAAGTCCAATGCTGGTCCCTACCAGCATTGGGCTTTCAGCTTTCCCAAGGCCAGCATTTGGTCAAATGCTGACTTAAAGCTGAACCAAATGCTTCAGCATTCTCCCAATGGGCTTTGGGGGCTGAAAGCTCATTGGGAATGCTGAACCAAACCCACCCATAGTCCGTTTACAATATTTTCTCATCAAGATAGGCCCATCTGTCAGAAATTTTGAAATTGCACCTCCCCTCTCTCTTCTTTGTCTAGAAAAGTTGCCGTTCTACTCCATTTCCCTTTGTTTGTCCCTAACATTGCTATATTAGGGGTGACATTGATCAAATTGGGCAGTCCAAATCAAAATGGACGCCCTGATTTGATCCATGTCACCTCTTCATAATTTTTAAAAATTCTCGCCCACATTTTTTCCCATTTTCAAGTGGTGACATGGATCAAATCAGGCCGTTCATTTTGATTTGGACAGCCCAATTTGATCAATGTCACCCCTAATATTGAATTGGCAATGTCAGGGGATCCATTTCCTTCTTACTCTCCCTCCCTCTTCATGACCAAAAGCTTTCCGCTCTACTCTCTCTCTCCATCCGTAGCTCCGATCCGTCATCTGGTCTAACGAGCTTGAGTTGAACCTTTTGCACGCTTCGCTCCCATTACTGCGAATGTATCTTTATCTTCATTCCTGACCACACCGTTGCCTCCGCATATGTCGTCGCCTCCTGGAGCCCCATTGGCGGCGCCGATTCGTCTTTTACGTCCGATGACCTCAAGTTAGGGTTTTCCTCCTCTTTCGCGATCCTCTACCAATGAGCTCGAGCTAGTGCTAGGTACCTCTATGATTGTCCGTTTGTCCCCACCTCGTAGAATGCAAAATAAATCGATACTGATTACATTTTGTCTCAATGAAATATTTGCAGACAAATGTTATCCGCCATATGGGTATCGCGAATGTTGGGCGAACAATAAGCGTAGAAGAGGACTTATTAGGACTTTACAAGGGATTTGGAGCGACTCCTTTGGTAGGTGCTTAGTTTTTATTCTGCTAAGTGCTTAGGCTGTATAACTCGATTCTTGACTATTTGTTCACCATTGTTCCAGAGTCATGTGCCCCGGCGGCGACACCCTAATCATACGGTTCGGAGTTTTAAGGAGTTGCTGAGTTTCATTTCGTTTTGAGTTAAATGACTGCTTCTAGCAACACCCTTCTTCAGCAAATTCTTGTGACTATTCATAGATCTTATATCATTCGCAGTTTGCACATCTTCGGATTACATGGTTTTTAACAAAAGATTGAGTAGTCAATTCGGGGTAACTTATATCGTACTTGTTTGGTATTGAAAATTTTCAAAGCCAATTTTGAACAGCCAGAGGAAGCCATTAGAACATCCGTCCATTGAACATGGGTTTTGCCGAGATTATTGATGTTTCTCCGTCTTAAAGTCGTCACATCAGTTCAGTGCACGTGTAAAGTTATCGGATGGCTGCACCAGAGGGAATTCCTCACTCGTGCTATGTGAAATATATTTTGGTTTGTTGATTCTTCACTGAGAGGTAAATTGTATTTATGTTATACAAATTTTGTCATTTTTATATATAGATGCAACCACCATACATCATGTCGCCAGGGATTATGAATGGTTGTTACCCATTCTCCAGTCATGTATTTAATTATTTGGCGCTCAACTTATGTTTATCGATGTATGAAGAGCTTTATCAATGATTAATCGGTTTGTTTGAATGTTCTTCAAGTTTTGGGAAAATTCCAAATAAGGACCTAAAGTGCTATCATTTTCTTAAATAAGGGCATATGATAGACATTATTTCAAAGATTGGCCTAAAGTGCCCTCTTTGTTTCTGAGAAGGGCTTGGCTGAAGAGCATTTCATTCCTTACCGTTTTAAATCTTTTTCAATTTCTTCTTTTTCGGTTTTCTTTTCTTTTATTTTTTTCTTTTCTTTTCCATTTTTCTTTTTCTTTCCCTCCCCTAGCTAACGTTGGCCTTAGGCACGGGCTGCTCACCCTCGCCTGGGCCAGCATTCAGCAACCCTCGCCTAAGGCTAATGCTGACCAGGGGAGGGGAAAGAAAAAGGGAGAAAAAAGAAATAGAGAAAAGAAAAAGGAAACAAAAATTAAAAGGATGAAAGACAAAAATATCTAGGGCACTTTTGTCACAGCATAAATTTTCATGCCTAAGTCTCACTCTTTAACGATATTGTTCGTTTAGTCTCACTCTTTAACGATATTGTTCGTTTTGGGCCAGAGCCCGCAAAATTTTATTCTTTTGGGCTTCCCTTTGCCATCCTAGAAGCTTACCAGGGGTCGCTCTTTGTCTAGGCTCTCTAGCCCCGGTGACCACCCAAGTTCCACTTGTTAATGATATTGTTCGCGTTGGGTCGAAGCCCACGCGATTTTGTTATTATGGGCTTCGCCCAGAAAAATTCTTGTTGCAAGTCAAGCACGAGTGCCATGCATATATAGTACCTCACCTCACCACCTAGGCGATGTGGGATTCGATTCATTTCTGTCCCCTTCGCTATCCTATAAGTCTGCCAGGAGCCGCTCTTTATCCAGGCCGTCTAGTCCCAATGATGACTCCCTGCCTTCGTTGAACTGGATCATGACATGAATAGTCAAAAGGAACCCTCATAATCTTGGGATGGGAAACCGAAGTAACACATAATTTACTCATCAATGTCTTCTCGATTAGGAAAAAATATAGTCAGAACGGGTAGGAATTTCTGTTGCAGTTATCAGCTTTTGTAAATGTTATTAGAAAAGCGACCTTAGGGAAAATTTCAAATAAGGGCCCAATGTATCCTCGTTTTCTAAAAAAAAAAAAGGCCTAAATTGTTCATTGTTTCAAATAAGGGCTTAAAGTGCCATCTTTATCTCAAATAAAGGCCTGAGGTAACCTAGCCAAATATTCTAGCCGATCAAGGGTGTTTAAATCAAAATATAATTTTAACTTAATTTAATTAGTTAAATTAAAAAAACCCCTCCCGTTTGCGTATCTCCTTCTTCTTTAAAAAAAAAATTGTTTACAATTTTAGTTTTTTAAATAAAAAATTAAAATAAAGAAAATGACTAAAATTGCGAAAATTTCTTTAATTAATGATGACTTAGGCCCCCCTTTTTTTAGACTGGTATGGCCATTTTATACTCTTATTTGAAATAATGTCCACTTTAGACATTTTTTTTAGATAATAAGGGCATTTTAGATGTTTATTTGAAATAAATCCAACGTCAGACCCTTATTTAAGGAAATAAGGGGACTTGACTTGAGGCCCTTTATAACTTTGATGTTTGATGTTGTGCATGTCATTTGACTTTTCGGCTGTTGACCAAATAAAAGATGGATTGTCATTTCAGTCCCATTTTATAATGCACAATACCTGCTCTCCACGCGACGACGAGCTTCCCTCGGTCAGCTAGTTTAACAAGACAACCTACGCTCTTGTAATGCCCATTATGTTAAAATGGAGTAAAGATGGGAAAATGTAAATTACTAACTTAGATAATAATGTGATTGTGTCCATCAGAGCCAGCACATCATAATGTTCAATTCGAGCTGAGCAAGATTACAAGTTCCAACCATCTGCTTTTTTTTTTTTTGGAACAAGTAGTCCCGATAAAATAACGAATGATAGCCAAACAAAAAGAATACATCTAACGAGCAAAACATTTTAAATGGTGCGTATTTTGCCTCGATCCATGCACCTTCTCCTCGGTGTTCTTGAGTTAATCTTTCAAATGTTGCTCATGTCGTCTTTTAAGTATTGCAGGCGGAACCCTCGTGATAGAAC
The DNA here is from genome assembly GCA_021437785.1 of Rhodomyrtus psidioides. Classification (NCBI taxonomy): domain Eukaryota; kingdom Viridiplantae; phylum Streptophyta; class Magnoliopsida; order Myrtales; family Myrtaceae; genus Rhodomyrtus; species Rhodomyrtus psidioides. The sequence goes on along the minus strand of JAILYB010000040.1, from coordinate 1,817,484 downwards.
GCAGGCAAACACCAAGAAAAGAAGTCACGCGTTTTGTCCTTCACAGTGACAGTGGAGCTCGTGTTTGTTTCTTGTACATTACTGACTTCTTTTCAGAAGCGCGCTTACCACACTCACGCCGTTTATTTTGAGAGGTCAATCTGCTCCAAGCCCTCTTATCCACACTGGATGAAGACATCATATACCTGCAAGATAACAATTTATTTTTTTTTATCATCGGTTTTTTAACATGAAAATACAAGTAAGCTTCTCTTCACCCAGTCCCATATCCAATTAGTAGATGGGGAGGCGTGTTGCCATCTGTCTCTTTCTCCCTTGCCAGGTTACATGGCATGGATTCGGCGATTGACAAATCGAATCTTGACTACGAAATCTTTCAATTAAAAAAAAAAAAATCACATCAGTATCGACAATGCCACATAAAACGTCCGACTGCATTAACCGTCGAATCGACACAAGTACAATACGTTCATGACTTGTTTGGTAACTTTCCCATTTCAAGTACGAACATAAGCTCTAGAAAATCTCTCCGCGAGGCTAAAGGAGCCTCTCTCTCTCTCTCTCTCTCTCCTCTCTCTCTCTCTCTCTCTTTTCGGTTGGAGGCTAAAGGGGCCTTGGCAAGCATGAATTTTGCACGTAGTTGGGCCTGAATTTCATGGACCGGGCTTCACTGCCAGTCCCGAAAATCGGCCCATTTAATTGAATTTCCCTTCTAATTCAAAAGGCCCTCATTAAAATCGTCACATCAATCCAAAAAGCTCCTCTCAATAGGAAAGGCATTATTCAAAAATCCAAACCAAAAAAAAAAAAAGGAAAAATCACACCCAGGAATCGTCACGGCTCGATTCATGCGGTGCTGCGGCCGGCGAAACTTCTATCAACGCCCCGGCGTGCGTTGTCGCTATTAAGACCTCTCGCTATTGCATTTGCCGTCTGAAAGCTCAAGCCAAAAAAAAATAATAATAATATAATATAAAAAAATAGAATAAAAATAAATTGGTGGGGGCCCACATGGTGCCTAAAATAATGGGAGTTTGAACGAGAATAAAAGAGATGACATTTGCATTTTGGGTGGGGGTGGCTCCGGCTACAAGTCAATGCAAAGCGATGATGATTCCGTTGAAAAGGCCTTGCCGGCCCTTTTTTGGTCGCCCTCATAATAATGATTATACCGATTTTTATTTTATTTATTTTTGACTTGGGGACTAATTAACTCATTAATTAAGTACCCTGATCACCGTCCGTTTCCCGGTGTTACGATCGCCCCCGTCGTTCCGACTCGTGGAGTTCGGAGCCGAAAAGACATCCGATGCCTAAACCCGGTCGGTAATTTCTCGGCCGTGGCGGGCGAAATTTTTTTGCTTTCCCAAGCCTACGAATGAAAGCTTATGTCAATTTAAAAAAAAAAATTGCACGAGAAAACCTCCTATTGGGGAATAATATTACAAGATTCCCAATGCCTAAAAAACCAAAATATAAGAATTGAAAAAGGAAAAAAAAAATTAGAATTAGGGGAGGTGCATGATAACTAGTGGTGTGCATGGTCCGGGCCGATCCGGTCCTGGCATAGAATCGGGGACCGGACCAGTAGTCCCGGTCTCCATATTTTCGGGACCACGGACCGGATCGGACCAATACCGACGGTCCGGGCCAGTCCTGGTCCGGGCCCAGTAGGACCGCTAACTCTAACTACTTATAAAAATCTAACCCTTAAAAATTACAATATAATGTTAATTTACAATCTATAATCACCCTACGGCGGCAAGACAACCACGTAAATGCTAGGGCCACCCAACGTGTGTTCAATCCGGCCTTAAAGGCTTCACATGATCTTTTCTCCTCGTAATCGGCGTTCGCATGTGGCCCGCTGAACTCAGGTGGGCGATGGAACCGAACTCGGATTTTATTTCTTTCATTTTTATTTTTGGTTGTGAAAAAAAAAAACAGGCTTCTCAAATCTACATAATGACTCGAGTTTCTGTCCTCATGCACGTGCGTGCTTATTCTTCGTGCACGTGCCCATCATAAGGAACAGATCTTATCATCAATTAACACCATATTTTGTCCCAAAGTAATACAAAAACCCAAATTACTAAATAATACGTACAATGACACAACTAAACTCAAGAGGCGTGAGATGAGATTCACGGGGCTTCTGAAAATATTAAAATTGGGTTAACTCTAGATATATATTAATTTAAAAAAAAATATTAGAAGTCCGGTCCCAAATCATGGAATCGGGGACCGGACCGCCCAGTCACCGGTCTCATTTATTGGGACCGGGGACCGGACTGCCCAGTCACCGATCCCATTTATTGGGATCGAGGACCGGACCGCCAACCTCAAGGACCGGACCAACCCGGCCAGTCCGGTCCAGTTTGCACACCCCTGATGATAACTTGCCAGAAATTATTTTTCTGTTCCAAATCTATTTCTGGAATAGGTTTGGAACATAAACTCGTTTGGTAACGCAATTCTATTTAGAAATAGATTTGAAATAGAAATGAGAAACAAAAAAAATTACTTTTTCGAGAACCAAAAATAGAAATCTCCATCGTCGACCATCACCCGCACCCCTCGCCGCTGCTGTTGGTAGCCCGTCGACGCCGCTGCTCTTTTCTAGAAGTAGAAATTTTCAATTGTTGTCAAAACAAATTTCAATTCTAGGATTAGAAATTTTATGTCGTTATCAAACGTATTTTTTTACTCAAAAACTCATCTAAAAATAGAAATAAAAAAAATATTTATATTCCATAAATCTATTTCTGAAAAAGAATGGTTATCATCCGCCTCGACCCCTTCAGCCACCTTGGATGGAAGAAGATAAAACTTTCCAAAAAGTTGCCCGGTTAGCGTCCACGTGGACGAGTTGGTTGAATTTGGGACATAAGTGTCGTGTGATGCCCACGTGGACCGCCGTACTTTTTGTTGGTCGGGGAATTTTTTTTTTTTTTTTTGGGTCGGGGAATTTAGGTAGATGGCGATTTCTTATCTTTTTGCAAAGAGGTTCCTTTGTAGTTTCACATCTAATCTAATTTTCATTTCTTTTTTATCTTTGACAAAGTATAGAAGAAGGTAACGATCAAAATGTGGATACTTTCTCTATGTCGATCGAAGATCCAAACCGAACTGTCGATTTGATGAGCCGATCGTTGAACCGCCGATTCGATAATTTTTCAAGCTTACAATGTGATAATATAATTAACATAACTAACGAAGCCGTCATTCGTAAACGAGCACTCCGTCTTGGTTTGGTTTTAGGAGGTGGCGTAGTCGAAAGAGTGCTAAAAAAGGTCCGAAATTTATTGTACTGGTACCATTTCAATTAGACCAACTTAGTCATAAACTTTTCAATTCGACAAATTATGTCCTAAATCTTGTGCATAGGTATCAATTAAGTTCATCCGATCAATTTTGGCATAAAATATTCAACATGGATGCCCGCCGTCTCACATAGATCTGGCATAATTTTTTTTTTTTTTTAATTTCATGGCGGCTAGGACCCTCGCCTAGGCCTAGGCCATCCGGGGCTGGCCTGGTCTTTTCTCCTTCCTGCAATACCCAAATTCTGAATTCTTCCCATCTTCCAATAACAGCCCAAATCCCAAATTTTAGATGAATATTTCCAACTGCAAAATAGTAAATACCCAGGCGGGCTAAAAAGATAGGCACATCTCGCGCGATATCAAACCCAAATCCCGTCGTCGTAGTTCAGGACACAAGTCCACAGGAATTACCCGATTCACCCGTCGCGCACGATCGTCGCGTTGCCGGTTCACCTAGACACAGTTCTTCAATTCAATCGACATCACTTCGTCCTTGTGGGAAATCTCCTGCAATAGTCGAGTGAATTTCCTACTCATCTAGATGACAGTTTTTGTTATATTTTTGCAAGGCATGTTGTGCATTTTTAGCAGATACCTATGTATACCGGAAGCCAGGCTTGAACCCCTGCCGACCGACGCCGTTCCATGTGGACACCCCGAAGCCAAACACGCGATCAAAGCAATTTTCCCTTTCTCAAGCATAATAAAAATTCTCTCATCTGGACATGTCGATATATGTGTGTGTTAGCTGTTTTTCATGAAAAAGTCTCGTGCAATGTGTCATAACACTATTTTAACCTCATATAATTGTCCCTAAAGTCCTAAACCTATTGTAAGACGGCTAGTTCAATCTGGTCAATTCATACCTTAATATTTTGACGATCGATCAACTTTGATCGGAAATTACTGACGTGCCCAATCCTGTCGGCACCAACTAACCTACACGGCACGATCAGCGCTGACGCGAATGATTTTTGTAATTCAAAAAACAATTAACTCTCGTGGGCCATCGCCCAGGCCCCTAACAATCGACGAAGGGACATAGGGGAAAAAAAGGGAAAGACAAGAAGGTAAAAAGGGTAAAATAACTTTAAAAAGAATAATTCTTTATGTTAGTGACAATCCTATCATTTTCGACTAAAATAAGCGACAAATCATAAAAAAGGTTTAGGAACAAATTGATTAAATTGAAAAGTTTAAGACCGAATTGATTATTGTACAATATGCTTAGGACTTTCCGGATAACTTTCCCATCTTTCCCCAATTCAAGTAAGTTTGTTATCTCGATTGAATGGATCGGGTCACCTATGTAGCACCGACACCTCTCTTGGGCATGCGTATCGGTGTTGGAATTTCGACACCGGTCAGCGCATCTAACACGCGGCCGACATGCGTGTTGAGCGTATCAGACACGCAAAAGCCCAACCGTGAATGGCAAAGCCCATTAAAAGTGTGCCAGTGCGAACCCTAGATATCACATAATCACAAAACCGCGACTCCCATCTTTTCCCTCTCCACTCTGAGTCTCTCTTCATCGCTGGAATCATCTCCTTCATGAAACCTAATTCGTCGCTCGCTCGAAGTCACTCGTCTCCCAGACTCCCTCAGAAGGCAATTGTTGGTGATCGACTCCTCAATCTTCATCCAAGTCCAAGGCTCTTATAATCTATTTCTGCTCTTATTTATTTTTTATATTTAAAAAATAAATATTTAATACGACGTGTCCCCGACGTGTCAGATTTTTCTATTTTGAGAAATGACGTGTCGACGTGTCGTGTCGGTGTTGGTGTTGGTGTAACTTAGTAGGTCACACGTTATTACATATCATCACAGCGACACATTCTTGATCGACGTCGCTTCCCGATTTTTTATCGAGCCTCGTTTCCCCAATTCGATCAAAACGAGCGGCACCGAGCTCGGCCCTCCAATCTCAATCATCTCTTCAATTAAGCCTCGGAGGTTCCCTGGTTCTTATCCCCTCTGTTCCCGCTCCAAAGCGGTGGATGCACTGATGATGGCAGCGGGGGAGACCTCAAGACCCGGGGGGGGGGGGGGAGGCAACCAGAGCACCGCCGACAAGTGACGGGCAGGCGGGCGGGCCGCACCTGTAGCCCCGTGATTAGGGGTGAGCATGGTTCCAAGGTAGAACCCAGAACCTGTAGAACCAGATCGGTGAGAACCGATTGGTTCCAAGTTCCAAGGTATATAGGGTTCTAGGTTCCAAAAATTAGGGAATTAGCTTTGACGGGCAATTTCCAGGTTCTAGGTAGGAGGAACCTGGAACCGGAATCGAAACCGGAACCTGGAACCTGGAACCTGGAACCTGTAGCAAGTTTTTATATTTTTCCTTAGTATATGTTTTCGTGTCATTCTGAGGTATTTCTTAAGGACGATGATGAATATATAATCCGGAATTAATTTATCATTGGGACTTTTACTTTGTTATTATTTCATACTTTTCGTGCGTCTAAATATGAGTTGTGGTTAGTAGATTTTAGTAGTAGATGGTAGTCATTAAATGTAATTAGTCACATTAATCATTCAACTAAAAATATATGTGGAACCTGGAACCGACACTGAAACATGGGACATGGTAAGTTTTAGGTTCCAAGGCATGCGGGGTAGGTTATAGGTTCCAAAAAATGAGGAACCTGTATAGACAGGTAAGTTCTAGGTTCCAGATAGAATCCGTACATAGCCTAAAACCGCATATCCCTACGCGTGGTGGTGTACCCTTGCTCATGCCGAGCTGCTTCCCAATATGGAAAGGAATGAACGGTGCTGCTTTTGGACTCGTGGCAAATTGACAAGTCAGCTACCGCACCAAGGGTATCGCCAGACATGATTATTCATTGCTCACAAAAAAAAAATGTGAAAATAGTAATTCGAATTTGGAAATCCTTTAATGGTGGAAAATAATTAAAAAGGGATTATGCTTTTTATATGGAGGGCAAGTGAGAAGAAATTACGAAAAATGAATCGAGTTGCTGCTGGGAAGAAACGCTTCTACCTTTTTATGGCTTGAGATTCGGTAGCGAAGGGTTAAAATCTCCTCAGATTCGTCCATTTTAACGCGGATTGCTTTGCTCTTGACCAGATAGGTTGGCTTTGGCAGACTGGAATCTAGTTCAGAGGTTTTGTAATTTCTTTTTTTTTTGCTCGGTCGATATCTAGTTCAGAGGTTAAGATAAAAAGAAATTCTCAAAACCCTAAAATTTTCTTTTTGGGGGAAAAACTAGCGATTGCAATACCAGAACATTAAGGGTCCTTCCAAGGAAAAGCCCGACAAAGCGACATCAACACAAAGCAAATTCCAAAGGGGTTGTGGAGTGAAAGAAACTCAAGACATCGGAACACTGTCGAAACCCTAATTCGAGGAGGTAAGATGTAAGAATTGTATATTAAGTTTCTAGAAACATGTGTAGTTCTTTGACAAAAAGAAAGGAAAAAAGAAAAAGGAAAATACAGTAGTCACCGACCACAGTTAGTAAGATAGGCGACGAGTCCCGCTAGCCCCATGAGGAGCATACGAATTTAGTCTTCGCTCATTTTGATTTGTCTTGCGTCTCAAACTCCTTAGACTTTCACCGCATATTTTCTTCTTCCATAATTCTTTGAAATTATATTTCATTTGCTAAAAAAAAAAACATATTTTTAGGGCTCGAATGACAATCATTCTCTTCTCGAGCCCCATTTCTAGTTGTCCTGGATGATTTTTTGAGCAAATACATGCGTTTGATAAGGACACAAAATTTCTATTCTCGGACCAGATAACAACATAAGATTTTTACGGTTGGGCAACTGATGGATGGCATCTAGCGACGGGCAAACAATGAACGGTGACGACCAGGCGGCAATCGGTGAACGGCAGAGGGAGAACGACAGCTGAGAACCAGAGACCGATGGACATGTGAACCGTGAATGGAGGACCGAAGATCGACAAACGGCGAACAGCCATCGATTGGCAAATAGTAGACGGCGAGCTGGGACCGACGTCAAGCGAACAAAATCAATTAAATGGAAACCAACGACTGTTGGGCCGGAGACCGGCGACACACGAGCAACAAACATTGACTCGCGAATGGCATTCGGGAACAAGAGACTGGGGACCAAAGATCAGCAGCAGGTGACCAATGGCAGGGATGCAAGAGAGAGGGGGACGAGAAATGAAAAAAATTCTTATCTCTGTTTCTATTCCAGAAAAAAAAATCTTCTTTTCATTTTTGTTTCAAATCTATTTCTAGATTAAAAAAATTATCCCGAAGGTCGAAAAATCAAATTATTTTACCAAATGGATTTTTGTTCTATACCTGTTCTCCCAGCAGAATGTAAAAAAAAAAGAAAATAAAACTTTTATCATGCGCGATCTTAGCTCTTATGTAAAATGAAAAATAAAATTTGTCGGATTTAAAGAATTAAAAAAATTGAAAAGCATGCGTTTGTTTAGTGAAAAATAAATAATTTGAAAAAAATTCTTGAAAAATATTACTCGTATCGCATGAATGAATAAAAATATGTTCATTATTTACGAAAATGTTCAGATAAAAGTGATTCTTGATAATAAAAGAAATTTACATCGACTAAAAATTTGTGTGGTATAAACGTTACTGTTAAGAAAATATCTTTTAGATAATATATATTTTGAATAAATTAAGTGAGAAATGGAGGAGCAAAATGCGGAAAGGAGCTAAGTTGGAAATTTCTACACATAAGGAAATTAGGTGAACCTCTCTATTGCGAGTACAAACGCCGCACTACACGACAATCACCTTCCGCGAATAGGACAAGACGTCCGGTGTGGTGTGGTGACCGCTCCCGACAGGCTAGCGACGAACTCTCCTCTCTCTCTCTCTCTCTCTCTCTCTCTCTCTCTCTCCCTCTGTCTGAAACGTAGACAGAGTCTTCCTCGCCAAGCCTTTCCCCAATCATGGTTAAAACTTAGATTAATTACAGCAACTCATCTTCAACTCGACTCCCTCGCCTTTCTTTCCTTTAAAAAAAGAAAACAGAAGATAGCTTTTTCGCCCATCGAAAAGAGCGTTTTTGCTTTGCGAGACTTTTCGGAGATAGCGAGAGAGACATGAGAAGTTGTTCACACCAATGACTGCAAGATCTCTCCTTTTTCTTGCCCCTTGTCCCAAACTTGTACACCACTCTCTCTCTCTCTCTCTCTCTCTCTCTCTAGCTGGTCTTGCCTGACCTGGAACCCCGTCCACACACGGTTCTTGGAAATACAGAAACAGAGCCTTAAAGACCCAGAAGTCAGCTATGTTCCCAAATGAAAGAGAGCTGAGTTGTTGTTAACCCTTTTCTTTGATCGTTGAATCGAAGTTGGGCACGGCCAGGAACTTTGTGTTTTGGGTTGGCGTGGTGATCATGATTCATGAGCTCTGCTTAAAGAGAGGAGAGACGAGAGAGCTTTATCTCTCTCTCTTTTTTAACAGTCCTGGGTTTAATCATTGAGTTTTCCTTCTTTTTTCTGGGTTAATGTGTTTTGAGCTTCTTTGGGTCAGAGACTTCATCAGAGCTGTTAGGTAGAAAGGAAAAAAGAGGGAGGAAAAAGAAAATGAAAAAAGCAGACGATTGACCGGTAGCTGAGCAAAGCTTAGCGAGAGCAGCAGCGAGCTGTGACCGAAACCCTAGAAAGATAGGAACTTTCTTTTCCCCCTTTCCGTGTTTTTCTCTTTTTTTTTTTGGTCTGGGGGAATTGAAATTTGCCTCCAAGATAAATGAACTTGGATTTTGCCCCTTCTCTTGTCCATTAGGTTGAATCCAAAAGCTACACCCAACACACCCCCAAAATTTTCTTTAGAGCCTCCTTAGATATGCCTACAGACCTGGACAATTCATCCACAGCTTCAGGCGAAGCAAGTGTCTCGTCTTCTGGCAATCAGCCACCTCCACAACCACCACCACCACCTTCCACCACCAAGAAAAAGAGGAATCTCCCTGGAATGCCCGGTAACAACTTTCAATGATCAAAACGCCCGTTTTTATTTTTTTATTTTTTTCATCTCTTCTTTTCTTGTTCTTGAAGGGGTGGTCTTCGATTTCTGATTGGAAATTTTCTTGTTTCTTCTTTGTTCCTGACAGATCCAGATGCAGAGGTTATAGCTCTGTCTCCCAAGACCCTATTGGCCACCAACAGGTTCGTGTGCGAAATCTGCAACAAGGGTTTTCAGAGGGACCAAAACCTGCAGCTCCACAGGAGAGGCCACAACCTGCCATGGAAGCTGAGGCAGAGATCAGGCAAGGAGGTGAAGAAGAGGGTCTACGTGTGCCCTGAGCCCACTTGCGTCCACCACGACCCCTCGCGAGCGCTCGGCGATCTGACCGGGATAAAGAAGCATTTCTGCAGGAAACATGGCGAGAAGAAGTGGAAATGCGACAAGTGCTCTAAGAAGTACGCCGTGCAGTCCGATTGGAAGGCCCATTCCAAAATCTGTGGCACCAGAGAGTATAAATGTGACTGTGGAACTCTGTTCTCAAGGTTCTTGGCTACAATTTTCCCCAAAGAAATGTCCTTTTTTTGTGTGTCTAAGTTAACAGTTGGCCTTCTTGCGTCGTGAGCTTGTGAATTGAAACGTGTCTTTTCTTCCCCCTTTTCGTGTTTTGTTTTTGAAGGAGGGATAGCTTCATCACCCACAGGGCTTTCTGTGATGCTTTAGCTGAGGAGAGCGCGAAGGCTCATACTCAGGGTCAGGGACCCGGTCAGGGCTCGGCTTCGGCTAAGCCGAGCTCGGAGGTCGATCTGAAGGTCCAGAACCCTGCCTCTCCTCCTCCTCCTCTTCCTCCTCCTCCTCAAGCATCTGCTCCACCAGCTATACAGTCTTCCCCTGCTGTGTTGTCCACAGTTTTGGCTGATCAAGCAGCAGGTAAAAGTTAGTGCGAAGTCCTGGTTTTCGCTGTGTTCTTGGCTTTAATTTTGTCTGGACGTAGTTCTTTTTCGTCTCGAATGAGCACAAGAAAATCTTTGTCTAGGCTGGATCTTGGATTAGACGTGATAGCTTCCTTTGTCTGTTACTGATCTTTGTTGTTTCTTGAAGTCTCTTGAGCGGTATTTTAAGTATTATGAATTGTAATATGGTGTTAGTCAGCAAAAGCTTAATAAGAAGAAATCCTTAGCTTAAAGGTACTCTCTGACCCTTTTAGACTGAAAATCCAAAAGCAACCACAGAGACTCAAAAGCAAAAAAGAGGGAATTGAGAAGTGGATTAGGGAAAGAAGCACAACAGTTGGTTTGGCTTTTGGCTGCAGAGTTACTTTTATTCTTTGTGAAAAAGTCGAGCTTTTGCACTCTGATTGACAATATGCCTTTTTGAGCTCTATGAGAAATTGAGTGACTGTTCATAATAATTTTGGATTCAATGTAGGGATGCAAGAGAACCCATCCCAAATTCTTGAAGAGCCACCAGTGACTAGCAGCTTGATAGGGAGCTCAAGCAGCAGCACCAGCTCTAGCTGCAATGGCAAAACAAGCACTAGTGTCATTGCAGGCTTGTTTGCTTCCGCAACTCCGTCCTCAACCTTGCAGCCTCCGCAACAGAGTACTCCCTATACTGACCTGATTCGTGCCGTGGCACCAGCTGACCGCTCTGTCGACCTTGGGCCTGCCTCATCCGTTGAATCAATTTCCCTCTGCCTCTCCACGAATCACGGGTCGTCGCTTTTTGGCAGTGCGGGGCAGGAGCGTCGGCAATATGCTCCTGCTCCACAACCGGCTCTTTCAGCCACTGCGCTTCTGCAGAAGGCTGCTCAGATGGGCGCAACTGCAACCAATGCATCGCTGCTTCGTGGGCTTGGGATTGTCTCTTCCTCCACCTCATCAGGCCAACAGGAGAACTTACAGTGGAACACTAGTAACATGGAGCACGAAAATGCCTCTGTTGCTGCTGGACTTGGGCTAGGGCTTCCTTGTGATGGGAGTTCAGGTCTGAAGGAACTAATGATGGGGACTCCAACCATGTTTGGCCCGAAGCATCCTACTTTAGATTTTCTCGGATTGGGGATGGCAGCTGGTGGCAACCCTAGTGGTGGTTTCTCGGGTCTTATGACCTCTATAGGTGGTGGTCTTGACATGGCAGCAGCGGCAGCATCGTTCAGCAGCGGAGACTTTGTCGGCAAGGACATCGGACAGAGCTCGTGAACTTAATAAGAATCGGCAGGGAATTAGTATGTACAGGTGCATATTGTCCTTAAAGAATAGATGTTGCACAAGAAACCACCTATAAGAGCCATCAAGAAAATGCTTTCCTTGGATGGAAGTTGGAAGAAAGCTGTTGTTAGACGTGAAAGATTCCATAGAAACTGAATTCTGGGGAGACATATATTTTCCCCTGTGAATCTGTGATATGTTGTTGGAGGTGCGAGCTATGTCCAATGTGATCAGATATTTTAAGTTCGCTCAAGTTTAGCAGTAGAACAGCAGCATAGAACTCTGTGAGTTGAATATGGGTAGCTACATTAATCATCTCGCGTTAATACATCTCGATGTATTAGTTTTTTTGCCATTTCATTTGTTTTTCAATGTAAAGAAGCCTTAAAAATAGTGAAGATTTGTTATTTTGCCATGAATATCTGATTGTGGATTGACTAGTCTTGCTTTGCAGCGGTCGGAAAACATAGCTCACCGTTGTCGGTGGCTGTGCTCGGATTTGGTTGTGACAACAATTCTGATATTAGTTTGCCAATGTTTCAACTCTGATAGGATAGTGTAGGCAAAGGGTGTGCTCAAGTGAAGTGGATGGTTACATGAAAAGCAGCAAAATAGGGTTCGTCAAGTCTTCTCCCAGATTTCCCATTTATGCTTCTCAAGAAACCACTCAGGACCTTGTTGCAAATGGGCACATGACAGATTGGCATGACTCTCCTGGCTTCCGCACCGAGTGAAAAATCACGTCTTTGTCATGAAAAATGGCAGCAGCAGAGAGCTTTCCCATGTTTTCCTGTTTTCTGGGTGGTTCCTCTCGTCTGTCTCCGTGTTATGGTTTTGTCAATGAAAACCCTTGGAGCTGGACCAGGTTCCAGATCAATAAAGATAGGATTTTGCTCTTCTTCTTCTCGTGCTTTCAATTTGGGACTTTGGAGGATTGGGATTAAAAAAAAAAAAAAAAAAAACAGAGGAGTCTAAGAAGATGCCAAAGCCTTGGTCTGGATTCATTCCCAGTTATGGTCAACGGGACCTGTTGAGTCTGAGATTTCTTCTGGGTCACTGTCGTCCCATCCAACAACTTTCCCAGCTGCCGGACCCGAACCTGGGTTTTGCTTTACAGAAAACAATAATGGGAGCAAAATAAAAATAAAATAAAAATAGAAAACGGTTGGAGTAGCGATTTAATTCGGGCGAGGACCTACTTCCCACATGTTCTGTTTACGTACCGTGCTCCTCCTCTGGTTCCCACATGTTCTGTGACGTATTTTGTTCCCCTCTCTCTCTCTCTCTCTCTCTCTCTCTCTTCAGCGCGAGCAGGGGACGACGACAGAGTAGACAAATACTTATCCGGATCCGGATCCATCGTAGCCGTCGATGACATGAGCTTCAGGAGTAGCTCCACACGATCAACGGTTGTGATTGCGTTGGGCTTATGATCAATGCCGAAGCCGGTTCTTAAATAGCAACGCGTTTGAACTTTGAAGTAGTAAAGTTACTTCGCAGTTCGCACTCTGCTCGCACGTTAGCCGGACTTTACACGTGAGATAAGGCGAGCGAAGTATGAAGTGTTGGTGGTTTATTCGCAAAACAAAGATGTGTCTTGTCCCACAATTAAAAGATATGAGTGTTTGTATTTGTTCAATTGACGAAAATATATGAGGTTATCTAAATTCATTTTTTTTATTCGAACGTACAAAAAAAATCGGTTAATTGAAACAAATCGCATTTTACAGTTTTTTTTTTAAAGAGTGAAAAGCCGTGTCCTTTCGAAACAATATGTCTATTCAAAAGAGGGTTTCACTGGTATAAACTCGATGTTTCTGGTTCATTATTTTCTTCTTCACTTTTTTTTTCCTTAAAAAAAAAACGACAGAATTGCTATATGCTATTTTTAATTTAAGACTTTGTTATATCCTGAAAGAGTTTTGCTAGTAGCCATTAGCAACTCTGTGGGGACAAACAATTCCTTAAAAACGGCGTTTTCACACCTCAAAGTGCGATTCCATTCTACGCAATGATCAATATTTTACCGACGCGAACTATGGTCCGAGTAAAGATACATCAGCAACCGGCGTTGTTTCGATTCATCGGCTATAGGGTGGTGAACCTACCTTGTAATTAAGTCATGAATTCCCCGCCTACTTCGTTTGATTGATTACAGTCTGAAGTTTTGAACTTGTATTCGCTAGAGGCCGCATCGTGCATCAACGGAGAGAGAATGTAAAAATTCGGAGGTGTGATTGAGTCGGGTCAAGTCGATTTATGGTGCCGACTGCCAAGCTCCAGCTGAGTTACTGGGATATACGAGACTCGAAAGTTGAGCTCGAGCTTGATCTGAGTACTAAAACTTCAACTCGAGCTTGACTTGACTTAAAAACCGAAACACATGTGCTCGACTCGACTCGACTCGACTCAAAGCTCGAGCTTTGTTGTAAATAAGCTCGAATGGTGACGTTGTATTCTTTTATTTTGTCGATATCGATGTCTATGTTTGGCTAATTACCATTATGTAGAAAAGATAACGGAGACTCGGCTAGGGTCGCGAGCCGACACTTGGTGAGCTCAACTTTGAAATCAAACGAGTCGATCTCGAGGGATCATCGGGTGCAATACTAACTCGTGAGTAGCTTGATTCGGTTGTTGGCCCGCCCCTAAAGGAATTCGCCCGACCTCTTGATCCATAGTTTTACTGTTTTGTATGGAAAAGAAAATGAGGATCATCTCAGAAATCGGACGTTCTCTACATGTAAAATCAATTGCTTAAGCTTCATTAGTACCGATGAATAGAGACTAGAAGGCATTAATTGAAGTTTCTCCATTCAATTGATCACATAGCCCAAAAAAAAAAAAAATTCTACTACAAATGTTTGTTTTTTTGTAAATTTATTTATTTTTACTTTATTCTTTGGTCATCTGGCCGATCTATCCGTATCTACGGTCTTCCCTGCCGCCTTGCTTGTTATTAAGTACTACTCTAAGGGCGCACATGACATCACTTATGGAATAGAATTTCTGCTCCAGATATTCGTTTGGTAATGCAACTTCTAAAACAAAAATCCGTTTATTTTTCTACTTATGGAGCATTTTTTCTTTGTTCCAAAAGTAGCTTTGGATTTTTAGAGCAGAAGAGTTGCCATGCGCGCCCTAATATGACCTAGGACATATTTGAAGAACTATTCTCGGTCTAACTTCCAATTTTAGCTCAGTAAAGTTCCCCAAATGGTTAGTCGGTGGCAGTCGAGATTAAATTCTAGAGCGTGAGAAATTGAAATGATTCAAAAGAAGCAATTTGGTCGTGCTCTCTTCGCACATGCGCCAAGGGCTTAATCATATTTGATGATAAGTGCATTGTTTAGCAAACGGTCCCGAGAACATGCCAATCATGTTTAACGAGAAAATGTTTTGATTTTCGACGAGGGATCGCACACGACACGAGAGAGATTAGTTATTGGAAGTGACGACGGCCTTCCCTTATTTTGGAAGTTCGACAAATGCTCGGGAAGTACTCTTTACCGAAGGTCTAGTTTAAAAAAAAAAAATACGGCTTGTCAACATTGTCCAAATTTCGGAAATTATTAGGAAATTGTATGCGAGGTTTTTCGATATTTTTGGATAAACAGAAACACCCGACATAAAATCTAACTTATTTCATAAAAAATTATCCCGACGCACCAAAAATAATCGAACCCATTTCGTACATAAGATTTCGTTAAGCTCGATGACGCCATAATTTTGTTTTGGTGACGTCAATCAAGCTACTTTCTAAAAAAAAAAAAAAATTGCCCTTTTACTTTGCATTTATAGCGAGGAAAACGAGAAATTATGGCGGGGGGTTAAATTAAATATCCTCCGGGGAAAAAAAAAGAAAAGGAATCCTGTTGACTTTGACCGGAGGAGAATTGATTGTGGTTTCTGACTGGTGGAGGTTGAGTCATAATTGGCTGCTGCTGCTGCTGCTGCGCTGGAGCAGGACCACGCCCCTCCAGCTCCATAGCAGTCACCAAGAAGTGGAAGCCATCGTACGTTTTCTTTTTCTTTTTTTCTCGTTTTGCAAGGGCGAGAAACATTCCATGTAAGAGACGACGTGTTCTCTTCTTGATTTCCAAGAAGCCATCGTACGTTTCGGGGCGTAGGATGGGCCGTGCCGGAGCGTAAGATGATCCCGGCTTTACTTCCTCTGAGGTTCCGTCGAAATGTGAGTAGTAACTGTGATTCGAACCGAACCGCCCGTCGCGGACCGTCGAGATCTTGCCGCCATTTTTTATTTTTTATTTTTTTAATAACCGAAAAATCAAGAGAAAGAGACATAGATATTATGGGAGATCTGTCCTGATCTCAACAGTGTCGTGTCGGTTGCTTGTGGGTTTCCATTGTGCTGGCATCTTTTCTTCAATGATATGTTGTTTGACCAGGACGGTGGTGGTGGTGGTGGTGGTGGTGGTGCGCCCTAGAGTCAAGCTTCGAATCGCCACAAGTTTTGGTAAACCCTTTCCAGTCTTGGGGGGCCACCGAGCTTCTCCGTGGTGAAATTTTGGAGAATTGCAACAACTTTGAAAAAAAAAAAGGAAAAAGAAAAGGAAAAAATGTCGGAAAAATTAGTCAACGCTCGAGTCGTCGTGTAACTGTCGTTTTCCCAAAAAAAAAAAAAAAATTCCTCTAACAAGTTTAAGTGTCTGACTAAAGTAATTGATTGCGATGTTCAAACACTTCATATATGAGAATGGGCAGTGTAATGGACGTGAGACAGAAAAATCGGCAAATTCTTCAGCATTCGCGTAGCCATCGCACCGAACACTCGCCTCTCGAGCTCGAGCTCCGGCGACGCGGCCGGAGGGGCGGAAGCCGCCCGTGCCGTCTGTTTACGTGCTCGGGAGTTTTGATCGTCGGCTCTCTTTAGGAAGAAGAAGAAGAAGAAGACAAATTAGACGTCCATCCCTTCTTCCAAACACGGGAGGATCCTCGCGGACCTTTCGGGCCAGGCATTTTAATAAGCTTCTTCGTTCTTTCAGTACTTTGGGCTTGGACATGTAGGGTTTGGGCTCCTAGAGTTTCGGAGTAATTTTCCCGATCACTATTGACTCCGTTTGTTTCGCGAAAAAATAAACGATTCAAAAAACATTTCTAAAAAATGAACGCGCGTATACACATACATATATAGTATAAAAATGAATGAATGAATTAAGAATATTTTCACCGCACATGAAAATTATTTCAGATATGAATTATTGTCGTTGATGAAAATATTTTATATTAGCTAATTAATTTAGACGACACAAGCGATTATTTTTAGAAAAAAATATTTTCTAAACTCATTTTACTAAAATTTGCCGCTTTAGAGCTGGTCCTTTGGCTGTATTGATCTCTCAATCGACATAAACGAACCCCGGAACACGACCGCCCCGAACGGTTACAAATTAGGTGCCGGGGCAATCGATTTGTCTTAGTCATGCAAATTAGTAACTTAGACAACGCTCTCCTTGTTTCACAGAAAACGTACCTTGTCAATAATTAATTTTTCGCGAGGCGGATCCTATCCTTTTTCTAATGTTTGAAGGATTAACATTAAGTAGCCTATAAATTGCTAGAGAATTCCTAAAAAGGAGTCAGAAACTTGCGGCTCAATGAATGGATACATTCTAGTTAAGATTATACCAGTTGCGATTCGCTCAAGAGATGCCGCATTTTTTTTTTTTTGTACACAAGGAACTTTAAGGACAAATCAATGAATTATAGGTCAGTTTTTTGGACGGGCATCATTAATTTTTTTTTTTCTTGGTCAAACTTGTCGCACTTGTCCTGGAGTTGCAGTTAAGAAATCTCCGCGGACAATTCAAATGTGCGACTTGGGAGAATTTTATAGACGGTCTTTACTTCAGTTTCACACGAGACTTTTTCTCATTTTTTTTTCCAAATAATTGAAAAGGAAACTCATGCTCAAAATTCGAGATGAGCTCGGGAATGGTCCAACCTAGAAAACGAATCGACCGGTTCAAGGCCGGTTCGAGGAAGTCTGAATCGACGTTACATTGATGAAGGGTAAATGTGTCACATAGTACAAGTTTGATTTTTTTTTTTAATTTCACAAGAAAAAGTTGAGGATAAATGCGTCACATATTGTGCATAGTTTGACGTTTTTCATGTCACAAAAAAAAAAGGTCCAGAGTAAACGTATTACAATGAGCATAATTTGGCATTTTTAGTGGCTCTTTTCGATTTTTGATATCACTTATATGTAAACAGATGGTTGTGAAAATTTTAGCTTTATTACTAACTATCACTCTATGCTAAATTTGTACTTTTTGTGGGGGTAAAAGTGAGGTTACTTTATCACTCAAATATAGACACGGATTTGCAATGAAATGTATTAACAATGTCATGAAGATTTAGAAAAATATTTTTGAAGTTAATGTTGCTGATGATCCTAATCTAAAAAGCCTAGCGAAGTAGTTCCAATTTAATCGATATCATAAGATGTAAAATCTCAAAGAAGTTTTAAAATAACCTAGGATATTAAATTCTGATAATTTGAAAATACATAAAATTTATATATTGTTGAAATTTTTAAATCCAAGTGTGACAAATATTATTTGGGTTAATACCACGGAAAACCCTAAACTGGTACACTTGTGATAAATTTATCCTCAAACTATTTTTTTAACCACGAAAAATCTCAAACTGGTACACATCTGACAAATTTACCTCAAACTGATACATCTGTGATAAATTTACTTTTCGTTAATTTTTCGTTAAATCTAACTGTTAAAGTGCTAAGTTGTATGACACGTGACAATTGACGGATGTACCAATTTGTGTTTTCTACCCTTTATTTGTCATAGATGTATCCATTTGTAATTTTTATGGTATTAACTTAATTTAACCGAGGGTAAATTTGTCACATGTATACCAATTTAAAATTTTTCTTGGTCAAAAATTCAGTTTATGGTAATTTATCACATTTACACCAGTTTAGAATTTTTGGTAGCCAAAAAAATAGTTTAGGGGTAAATTTGTCACAACTGTGCCAGTTTTGATTTTTTCGTGGTAAAAAAAAAAATAGTATGGGATAAATTTGTCACAAATGTTTCAGTTTGGGGTTTTTCATCTTATTAACCCATTTTATTTGTCATGATACTTCGACATGAAAAAGTTCATGATTATGTTATCGAACATGTATGAATGTTAATATATGTTTTATCGAAATTATATAGTGTCGATTCAATTATAAGTACAATTTCGCACTTAAATCTGTAATCTTGTCACTAAATTTATTCTTGGATAAACCTTTTGCAAAAGAAGTTTTTTTTGTTTTTGTTTTTGTTTTTGGTGGGTCGGAAACCTTTTGCAGAAGTTGAAACCATTAATTTTTAGTTAATGGCGATAACTTGTAGAGTTATATACCATAGAAATTATCTCTCTAACTAATCTTGTACGAATTTTTTTGTCAATAAATAAATAAATAAATCCTTGACCATATGCCTTTTTTTTTTTTCTTTCTTTGAATCAAAGATAGACACAATCACTGTACTAATAAATTACTAAGGGCCGCGGCCTTTCTCAAAGTGAACCACTCAAAAGGAAAGCTAATTGATTATAAGCCAAAGACTAAGCGTGAACTCTCTCTCTCAAACCCATTCCAATGGGAACTTTGGGATTTTGATTCAATCATATAAACATGCCAAATAAATTTTTTTTTTTGGGAGTCGCTACTAATCTATTATGAGTCGATTAAAAATCCAAGTAAAGTACGAGAGATATCGCACCAAATTGAGCAAGAGCCAAAGAAATCTAAATTAGATAACTAGATATTCAAGTGAATAGGCGAGCTTGGAACTTACCTAAAATTGAATTACCGACTCGAACAATGACCCTATAGCGAGGGGATCGTGAGGAAGATTCACAGTGGCGATTTCAGGCGAGGAACGTCAAGAGGCGAAATCTATTGTGTATTGCCTAAATGGTTTATCAAAATTTTGATGTCAACTGTAAAATAAATTTTTTATTTATTTATGGTTTTTGGCATATGATGTAATAAGCTGCATTGTTTCATGACGTATGTCTAAATTCATAACTAGGACGAAATCTATATTGGGAGAAAATTACTACTTCTGAGTCCTGCATTCTAATTAAGACATTCGTCAAATCAATATCGAAGACGATTGTCTCCCTGTATTCTCTGCAGCGGTATATTCCAGAGAATATTACATCGGATTCCAACATGAAGTACAAGAGGTGAAACATAGCTTGTAATATTCCTAACGAATCTACATCAAAAGTACGACCTTTAGGAGATTAGCTTATCGTTCAAAGCACGATTTTCTTCTCTATTAGTCCCCATCAGACACTATAACTAGGGATGTTCAATCAAACGAGAGGATACAAACATAGATATTTCTGAACGAATTCGTAGAGGCATCGAGCGCTCTCAACATATTCGAAGAAAGCAAAGAATAATGAGGTTCCGTTGGAATACGTTTCAAAGCCCCCATCGTCTTCCTCAACAATCAACATCATATCGGATTTCTACTGGATCAAGCTCCAAACCCCTGAAGATTTTGAGTTTTTCCATCGTTTGATCTCGAGATCAACTGCAGAAGCAGCCGACTTACTTTTTTAAAAACAGAAAGTTGCTAACCTGACAGTCAGATCACACTATCTCATAATCAATGGGTGCTTTATGTAAAACACGTGGTATCATCCCCGACATTACTGTCAAGAAAGCACATCCCTTTTAAAAACTAGAGATTGTCCTCACTTCCCTAATCGAGGAATCCGGATCGTCTGCCCTTCCCTTAGAAGGGCAGGCTCCTGTCATTGGGATCCGAGCCGTCCGTTTTTAGACGGACGGACCAAATCTCCTATTTTTGGGAGGTAATTTTTTGGATTTTATTTTATTTATTTTTTTAGTAATAATCTGGGCCATCCATTCAAAACACGGACGGCCCGGATTCCAAGAGCAAGGCCTGTCCTTATGATGAAAGGGCAAACAATCTCTTTCACCTAATCGAGGTTAATAAGTTTGGTATAAATTTTTGGCACGCATAATGGGACATCTCTATCTACTATCTCTTTTCCTGCACATACCATGGCCCAGAAAATTTCCCTCGTATAGAGCAAATGGCCAAATTGGGAGAACAAATCGAAAGGCTCGCAAAACGGAATGAAGTCTATGGCATGAAAATTGGCATGATCTTCCCCTAACTTGAAAAGATGGATGAGATGTATCATGTATATAGATCAAGCAGCCATGTCCAAGTCACACCAAAAGATGTTGTTGGAACATCTATCTACTCATGAAGGATGAGAGCATCCGATCCTCTTCTCAACCTCGACTCAATCGATAGATGCGAGATCAACTCGATATGTACCGGGAGCACGATCCAACTTAGTCATATCCACCAGGGGGAAGATGAACCAGTCGCCGACTACGTTGATCGATGGAGAAACCTTCGTGCTTCTTGCAAATATCATCTCTACAGCTCCTTGGCCATTGAACCCCGCATTCTTGTCATGCATGTAGAGGGTGACATCTGTTAGGATGCACGTGTGAGTTGTATTAGAGAAGTCTCGCATCGGAGAATTGATGTGGTACTGAGCAGTTAATATACCCAAGTTGGCTCGTAATTCATTGACTTAAATTTTTGAGTGAAGGTGGGTCCAATTGGATATGTTGATGGGATTGGATTTGGGCTCCCTCTTGGCGATCTCCCCAGCAAAAAGTATCGAATTTCGCTGCGCGCTCCCAACAAATGGTATCAAAGCCAATGGTTAATTGGTGGGCCTTCGATCTGTTCGGACGAATATCTCAAGAAGGAATCTGATTATCGCATCTCAAGAAAGAATCCGGTGCCAACGTGGTTTTCGGGCCGGTGGACGCTGTGGTGTAGCAATGCGGGCCCGATGGGTGTTGATGGAGATTCAGGTTGAGATGGAGCCAACACGATTTCCGAGCCGGTGGACGTTGTGGTGTAGCAACGGGCTCGATAGATGAAGATTCAAGTTGAGATAAGTTGGTGCGGAAGGATACTTGGATTAAGGTGGAGCAAAACCTAACATTGGAGCTTACACGTGAGGGAGAGATTGTTAGGATGCACGTGTGAGTTATGTTAGAGAAGTTTCACATCGGAGAATTGATGTGGTATTGAGCAGTTAATATACCCAAGTTAGCCCATAACTTATTGGCCTAAGCTTTTGAGTGAAGATGGGTCCAACTGGATATGTTGACGGGATCGGATTTGGGCTCCCTCTTAACGATTTCCCCAGCAAAAAGTATCGAACTTCCGCTGCGCGCTCCCAACAACATCCCTAGATTGACTTATCGAGATATTGTTCATTTTGGCCCATTCCATATTTAGCCTCACGGAATTGTCCTTTGGCGTACAAGTTGGCATCTTCCCGAGAGGTTGTCCATCTTGGGAGTGCTCCCACCTAAGTGCGTTTACTTTTGGAGTTTCAAAGCTAAGCCGCCCCTATGTGAGTTAGTTTCAGTTTTCACATATAACCTCATAGTCGCTCTCCCACATGTTCGATGCACTATTCGATGGATTCCCGCGCTCTCTTCACCATCTTAGAAACCTGTCAGGAGCCGCTCCTTGTCCAGCTCCTTTGGTCCAGGCGATCACTCTCCGCTCTCGTCGGATCGGATAGTTACATACGGAGCATCCTTCATGTTTCTCCAAGTTCTTAAAGACTCCTGACCGGCACGCGTATAGTAAGTCGAACGATTTGAAGCTAAAAAAAATCAAGTCACAAGACTCCTGATTTGGACGAGCATAAAGGTCGATTAAGACCAGTTCAGTTTCGTACTCAAAAGGATTTGTCTCGAGTGGGACAGACTCTGTTGTTGGTCGAACCTCGTGGTCAGTTCATCACACATTCATCTGGAATTCCTGATCTCTTGGCAGTCAACCAAATTGAAATCGCTTCCATCCTTCTTCACGTGAATTCGATCTAGCTTGTCGAATATACACTTCACACGGTTGAAGTACACACAAAATGCTAAATAAAAGCATATGACAAGAATGGGTACCAACGGTTAGGTGATAACTATACGTGTTAGTAGTAAGTTCTTATCAACTGTTGTTGTTGTTGTTTTTTTTTTTTTTTTGAGATTAATGGAAATTGACGCCCATTAAGGGCTAAATTGGCTAGTTGCCATAATTCCAATATTGATTGGAATCAATTAGTTTTATTTCCTATTCTAAGGGAAGAGAGAGATGTGTTACTCTCTTCAGCCAACAGAACGTACGTCGTTCTTTTCATGGCTATCATTGAAAGAAACTCTCCCCAAAAAAACTCCATTGAAATGCTATCTCTCGACGACGATCGATCGCCGGATCCGGATCGTGTCTCACATGCGAAGGGGCTCTTAATCTGTAGCTATCGAGGTATGTTCGTTTTACGTGATATACCTCACCGATCAGTGATTCAAGTTTGATCTCAGGGCTTGACGATCCAGCACAACGGTTTGATTGACATATTGCTGGAATCCGCGCTTCTTGCTTATGGGTATGTGGATCTATATTATTCCGCTTCGTTTATAGATCTTGATTAGTGATTTTGTATGAAATACCCAACAGTGGTATCAGAGAGAAGTGTTCTTGTTTCCTGATCGTGATTTATTTTATCGTCAATGCGAACGCAAAAAAAAATCATTTTTCAATCGTTACTGTTCACGGCTCGATTTGTGATTTTTTATGCGACAAAAATATGTTTTGAATACATGGTCAGAACGGGCTCGTCGAAACTAGAAGTTTGAGTGGTCGCCCGTCACAAGGCGACGCCGGGAGTGGCCGCACGCGAGCCACGCACCGCCGCGGGATTGGTTCCCGGCACAGCGGCGTTTCGAGGCGTTTTCGTGAAATTTCGTTCAACGAAAATGGGATCTAAAGATACCATCAGAATAGTATCGACGAGACGAGAATTATGAGGGGTCGATCGCCGAAAACGGCCGCCGGAGGAAGCGGCACGCGCCGCACGCGACACCCGGGCGCGGTGCCCGTGGTCCTCACGCGCCACACGTGCGTGGCACATGCGCCGTCGCCAAACGCGCCCAGACCCGGTTTAATGCTATTCCTAAACCGGATTAAGCTATCCCAGATCCGGTTCGGATAAGTTCCAACCCGGATTTGACCCGACCCGATTTCCGACCCGGTCCAAGTCCGACCCGTTGACTCGGTCATGCGTTGACTGTTGACTATTGACGTTGACTTTTGACCAATTTTTTTGAAAATTGCATTTTAGTCCTCGGACTTTTAGAAAATTGCAATTTAGTCCCTGAACTTTTGGAAAATTGCAATTTAGTCCCCGAACTTTTGAAAAATTGCAATTTAGTCCTTGAACTTTTGAAAAATTGTAATTTGGTCCTCGAATTTTTGAAAATTGCAATTCGGTCCTCATAATTTTGGAAAATTACATTTTGGCCCGTTGACTTCGTGTTGACTTTGTGGATTGAAACTTTGACCGGCTTGTGTGGATGCATATGAGCTTCGATTGGGGCGTGCGAGGTACCGTTACGTTCGTATCGAAATTTTCTTCGATTTGATATATTATTTGGACATGTTTGATGACTTTAAAATTTCTGAAAATACGTTTGAAGCCCATGATATATGTATTTTGGGGCGTTTTTCAAGTAAAAAAAATGGCTTACATGTAAATATTGATTAAATAATTTATTGATAGCATGTATCTTGTAATATTAATATGATTTGATGTGTATGTATAGTCCAAATCATGTTATGCCATGTTATACAAAATATAGAGATCATTGTTCGATTAATGATCTTTATTCAAGTGGGGAGTTCTAGAAAATTTTAGCAACTTCAGTGAACTCGATTTTACATAAATAATTATGTTAATGGTAATTTCAAGCGAGGATTCTTAGACGATGATTGGGAACATAGTGAACTTTTGAATCTGAGCCCTTATATGAAATTATTCATTAATATAATTAGTTAATGTAAAATATATGTGTAAATGTTAGGCATCAATTATTCGTGAATACATGTCGATAGAACTTCGTGTTCTTATACGATGGCTACGGTATTTTAGAATATCACAGCTTTGTGAAACCAAGGAGAAATTGGGTGGCGAAAATTATGAAAACTAGAATATGTAAATCCAGTTTGTGCTATGAAAAGCAAGAAGCATTTGAAGCTCTTGACCTAGTTATGGAAACACCCGAGGATGAGAATACTGCATAGCCGACATTTGCTACACCAAAAAGGATGAACTCATTTACTCGCATATGTTGCTGAGTAGCATGAAAAATGGTTTTATGCATGAGTTCAAGCATTTATGAAAATGCTAAAGTCAAGTGGGAGGTGTTAAACACTAAGTTTGATTAGACATCGGTCACCAAGTTGAAACATATCACTATAAGTTTTGACACTTATATAATGTCACGTGGGCAGAATATAAGACGAACTTTGTGGCATAGGTCACATATGATAAGTGAACTGTATGATGTGGGCCACTTTTTGACTAATGAGTAGCAAGTGCAAGCAGTAATCCGTTCTGTACTTCATAACTGTGTGCTTATGAAAATTCATTTGATCCACAATAAAAGTAAGGACTTTTAAGGACGCTATGTAACATCTTGAACTGGAATACTGGTTCTAGTTCAAATGGAGCTTCGTGCTCCAGGCCTAAGCGTTAAGATGGGTTCAAGAAGTGGAAGGATAAAGGAACAGATCCTTCAGAATAAAAATCAAAGTTTAACCGTTATGAGAAAGGAAATGTTCTTTCAAGAAAAACATCTCAAGAGTGAAATGTTTTCTAATGTGGCAATAATGGTCACTTTGCTCATGAATGTGGTGAACCGAAGAAGTTTAAAAAAAATACACTCGAGAGTGTTATTTAAGTCTCTAGTTTCAGTTTTTGTAACTGAATCTTATCCTTTGTGGATTATAGACGTACGAGCCACATACCATGTAATGAAATATAGAAATGCCTTGGTGGAATTTCAACAACTGCGACATGGAGCAAAGTGGATAAATGTGGAAAATATTTCCTGCGTGGAAGTTAAAGAGATTGGCACATGCCAATTGAAAATGCGCGATGGTCGCACTCTATTTCTACATATTGTGTTATATGCTCCAAAAACTCAATGGAATATAGTTTCCATGTTAGTTTTGGTTAAACTTGATTTCAGTTTGAACTTTCATAACGATGGTCATGACTTGTCGTTGAGAACAAGTTATTATGATTTTAGATGGTTTCATTGTACTGATTGTTGGGTACAATAATGCGAATATTAGTTATTCACTATTAACATCTTTTGTGATGATGTGAATATGTGGCATGCTAGGTAGGGTCACATTGGCCCAATAGCAAATATTTAGATAAGCTAAAGAGGGCTTATTGGGCAATATTGAAAATGTCGATTTGCCTATTTGTGAGTATTGCCTAGCGGAACAGATAATGAGCAAACCATTTGGAAAAGGAACAAGAGCTGAGTTTCCTTTGCAGTTGATCCATTGAGACATGTGATTCAACAAATGTGAGAATAAGGCATGGGCTGTTTAATTCATCACATTATAGATGATTACACTCGATTCGGATATATATATTTTCCCATAAATTTGAGGCATAAGATGCTTCGAGAAAATCTATTTTTGATCTTTAAAAAAATATTTAAAAAAAGGCGATCCGATCGAGGTCAAGAAAATCTATCTAATTAGTTCAGATATTTATGTGATGAAAAAGGAATAGACAGACAGTTGACTATTCCAGCGATTTCTCAACAGAATGGAGTCGCAAAAAGAAGAAACAAGCCCTAATGAGAATGGTTAGGTCTATGATGGCACATGCTAATTTACCTATCACCTTTTGGGGTGAAGTTTTGATGATTGCTGCCTAGATATTTAACCGTGTGCCTTCTAAATCAGTTACTACCACTTCATATGAGTTGTGGACATGATGAAAATGAGATTTGAGTTTTCTCGGATCTTGATGTGCTTCCTATACATATGATTTCTCTCATTGGTATGGGAAATTGGGCCGTAGAGGCATACAAGAGTATCTTTATGGGATACTGAAAGCACTCTAAAGGGTATGTATTATAGGTGAGCAATAAAGTGATAACTGTAACTGAATTTGAATCACGAGATGTCACATTCTTAGTGAATGAATTTCTAAAAAAGGGCGAGACAAGTGAAGACTATTCTCTATTTAAGATCTTGGATAGTAATAATGATATTATTGGGCCATCCATCCAAGTGGAAGCAATGTGAGAAGTGGGGAATTTGTTTCAAACAAGTCTCAATTGCAATCACTTGATGTGAAGAAGATGCCGTCATTATTTAATCCGAGTAGGAGCATAATTGAGAATGATATACTAAGTGTATAATCTTCAATACGGCGAATAAGTTGCCAAGTGGGAGCATAATGGAGCTTGATGTACTAAGTGTACAATCATCAATTTAGCGAATAAGTCGCAAAAGCGTTCTCCGTCGTTTTTTCAACGTTTTAAACATTGAAGGCAAAGCATTCATGGTCGCTCCATAAGAAGATGATGAGCCAATGAATGTGAATGAGGCTCTGACTTGCCCTGATAAGGAAAAGTGGATATAAGCAATGGAAATTGAGATGGAGTCAATGGGATCAAACCAAGTTTGGGAGCTGGTTGATTTTTCGAATGGACATAAAGCCATTGAGAGTAGGTGTGTTCTCAAATTAAAGCGTAAAGCTATTGGCTCGATTGAGGGATATAAGGCTTGCCTTATGGTGAAAAGGTATAATCAATAAGAAGGAATTGATTGGGAAGAGGTTTGTTCTCCTGTGGTGAGATTTACCTCAATTCACCTTATTCCGGCAATAGTGATTAGTATGGATCTTAAATTACATCAGATGGATGTAAAGACTGTTTTTCTCAATAGAGAATAAAAAAAATGTGTGAAACAACCCGCTAGGTTTGTTACAATTGGCCAAAAAAAAAAGTATGTCGACTTTTGAAATCGATATATGGCCTTAAGCAGTCTTTGAGATAATGATATATACTTTTTCGTAATACCTTAGTGGCATATGATTTTGTAATGATTAATGAGGATCATTGCGTATATATCAAAAGATCCTAAGATCAATATGTGATCTTGTCATTATATGTTGATGACATACTAATTACTTGAAACAATATGGAGTTTGTGAATACAATCAAGAATTGGTTAGGTTCCAATTCTAAAATAAGAAGATATGGGTGGAGCTGCATATATTCTTCAAATTAAGATTTCAAGAAATCGTTCAAAGAGATTGTGGTCTCTTTCACAAGTGACTTATATAAATAAAGTCATCGAATGATTTTGTATGCAAGACTATAAACCTAAAGATACTCTTATTGCATAAGGTGAAGGTCTGAGCCGCAAAATATGTCTTGAGACTCCACAAGCAAATGCAAAAATGGAAAGTGTTCCACATGTTAATGCTTGAATGCTTGAAGTGCACTATGATATGTACAAACCTAATATTTGTTATATTGTTGTAATGGTATGTGTACCACTCTAAACTAGGTCAAACATATTGGATTGCCATCAAGAGAATCCTGATGTATGAAGAAAGTACTGCCAATTTATGCTGAGTTCAAGGTTGAGATCTGCACCTTGAAGGCTATACTGATATTGACCGATAAAGAGGTTTAGATGAGAGAAAACCTATTTCTAGGCTTGTATTCTTACTGTGCAGAGGCACAATATCTTGGAGTAGTAAGAAGCAAAAAAATATAGCCTTATCCACGATAGAAATTGATCTCGTGGTGTTATCAGCAGCAGTACAAAAAAGGTGTTTGGTTTAAAGAGATGGTTGGGTCAATGAAGTGTTGCTAAGGATGCTGCAGGATCAATTATTAGTTAATTGTGATAACCAAGCAGCAATAGCTTACACTGAAGATCCATTAGAAGACCAAACTAAAGTCACAAAATATAATTTTGTGAAAGACATGATTGTACGAAAAGATGTGAACATACAGTACATATATACGCAGAGAATGATAGGAGATCTTCTGACGAAGTGAATCTCTAGAGATGTTTTCCTTAGTTATGTGTTGACAAAGGGATTAGTTCCCTATATTGAAATCTCTAGAAGTGCGTAAAAGTGGGAGTACTGAATTTTTTCAAAGTTCACAGTTAATGATATTTGTTATCATTATTGATGCTTATGAGTTTGTATAACATCTATGCATAATAATGCTTAGTGCATTATACCGAAAAAGTATGTCGAACAGATTAGAGATTAGCCCACTCACAGGATAATCGCCTCTATTTGCTGGGTGATGAATAGAGATGAGACGTTTTCAAGCTTATTATCTGGGTGATAATTGAGAGCTCAAGCTTGAAATTTTGATGTCGCCTTAACAAAAGTGTTAAGATGAGGTCGTAATAAGTTATGTCCGAAAGTGAAATAACCCACACATTTCACTTTATTTGTTTTTGATGCCAGATGTGAGTTCTGTCGGATTCTTTGAAGAGAGTAGATTTGTGAACTCAAGCTAGACGTTGAGTATGTCTGAGCTTCATCTGTACGGTATTGAATGAAAAGACATATGCTTCATGGGAAAGGAGAAAATACCGTAATACGTATTTCATATTACGTATGCATGAGACGACCAAAATGAGTTGGCAAGAGTTTTGATCTCAACACATAGCCGTGTGAGACTCTTGAGGATATGAGTTCCTCAAATTAAGTGCCCTAATGACTCTGACCTTTTCTTGAGATTTCTATTCAGTGTTTGCTATCTTAGAATGTTGCCAATGGTCATGAGATTGATTCGATCTAATGGAACATCTCTAGAAAAGCGAGCTGGACTGAGATTGAAAGTTTTTAAGGGAAGAGGAAGATCAATTTTATTTTGAAGTTGCATTCAATCTTTGTATTCACAGGTCGACCATTATGATTATATGAGTTTAATCATGATTGTGAATACAATGTATTGTATTTGAACGCTCAAAGAGATCAAATGAGATGTGATGTAAATGTGACTGATTGATCTAGGGTACTGCTTACTGGATTTACTCTAAAGGTTATGTGCCTATTTTGAGCTGCTATATATTCCTAACAGATGTATAGCAACGAGCTCTCATAGTATGCTTGTCGCACGGATTATTTGCCCATATGAACTTTGCAATAAGAAGAGAAAGAGATATATTTAGTCCTTTGCGGGCGAGTGGGAGATAATGGAAATTGACGCCCATTAAGGGCTAAATTGGCTAGTTGCCATAATTCCAATATTGATTGGAATCAATTAGTTTTATTTCCTATTCTAAGGGAAGAGAGAGATGTGTTACTCTCTTCAGCCAACAGAACGTA
This sequence comes from Rhodomyrtus psidioides, assembly GCA_021437785.1. Taxonomy (NCBI): domain Eukaryota; kingdom Viridiplantae; phylum Streptophyta; class Magnoliopsida; order Myrtales; family Myrtaceae; genus Rhodomyrtus; species Rhodomyrtus psidioides. The sequence goes on along the minus strand of JAILYB010000040.1, from coordinate 1,787,712 downwards.
CGTCGTTCTTTTCATGGCTATCATTGAAAGAAACTCTCCCCAAAAAAACTCCATTGAAATGCCATCTCCCGACGACGATCGATCGCCGGATCCGGATCGTGTCTCACATGCGAAGGGGCTCTTAATCTGTAGCTATCGAGGTATGTTCGTTTTACGTGATATACCTCACCGATCAGTGATTCAAGTTTGATCTCAGAGCTTGACGATCCAGTACAACGGTTTGATTGACATATTGCTGGAATCCGCGCTTCTTGCTTATGGGTATGTGGATCTATATTATTCCGCTTCGTTTATAGATCTTGATTAGTGATTTTGTATGAAATACCCAACAGAGATGTACGTCGCCGAGTATCCCTAACTCTCGACACGATTGGTTCCTACGAATACGTGCAAACCGCACTGGAGGTTAGGGTGGGATCGCTTGCTCCCACCGGAAGGCCAAGTCTAGCTTTATCACCCAAAGGGAAAAATGGACTCCATTAGAGGTATAACACGGTAGTATTAGCAGTGGGATTACCTTAGATCTGTTTACATCCGGCCATTTCTTCTACCCTTTTCATGCATTCCTTAGGCTTCGCAAACACTATTCCTTTCTTACTTCATTGTTACGGCTTTCACGCTTTAAAGCACCACTCGTTATGCCGAAAACTCTCTATTAGCTAAGGCAAGACATTGGCCAACTTAATGTTATTAGAGAAAGGCAAAGGGTAGGCGCATCGTGTACGTACTTACGGCTGTTCCTTTCTAGCCTTGCCTTGTCCATGTTTCGGTTCTACGTAAGATAGTTTCAAAGTTTTGTATGGCCCTAGTCTATTTTTTTTTTTAACAAAATCCTCCCACAGGCAAAGAGCGGCAACTATCACATTTAGATATCCGCGCACATCGATCGAAGCTACACCCTGTTGGTCAAATTTGTAGGTACAAATTTTATGAATGGACTATCACTTCTTAAAATTATTAGGAAAGGGATTATAGCCCAATAAACGAAATGGTTCTTAAAGCAAGAAACACACTTGAGATAAATGCACTACCAGCTTCCACCAGTTGCAAAGTACTCTTAACTACAAATTAGCTAATGACTACATATTTTTCACATCCTAACCAGTCACCACGTTAAACACACACTGGGACACTTACACAGAAGAAATTAAAAAAATAATTTACACTAAGGTTTTTCACTATCCACATAACCCTAATTAACAGTGCTTTTGCACTAGCTACATATACCCCTAACAACAACATCAACCAAGCTCAGCCCATAATAATCCCATCATTGGCGCCAGTCAAAAAGGTTCATCCAGTCCATGCCGTAGACATTGTACACATTCTGCGGCATGTAGAAAAAATCCTCGTACGCGAACTCTCCCGGGAACCGCCCATCCATGCTCGCGTCCACCGACATCGACGTCGAGCTCGGGCTGTTGCTCGACGCGGGCCCTTCGGCCCGCTCCAGCAGCCGCTGGATCTCCTTCTCCGACTCGATCAGCCGCTCCTTCAGCTTCAACACCTGCGTACAATAAGGAAGTGTCACGTTCGAGTTGCAAAAAATCTGAAATTTCGATTGGGAACAGATGTGAATATTTTATCTTTCGAAATTGTTTGGGCGGATCTTATCCGTAGATCAGCTTTTGGGAAGAGGGTGCTCGACAAATGCGCTATGTGGGCCTTGGACGGCCCACGCCACCTTTAGACAACATCGTACGGACTTCTTGCATTCTAGTGAGGTGTCAGATCGATGTCCCGGGACAATTTTCCTTCCGGGTCTGTCGTCTTTCTTGTCATTTTTTTTTGGGGGGTTTTCGAATGAGGAAACGTAATAAAGAAAAAGAAAGAAAGAGCAAGGTGGCAATGGCAATGGCTTTCTTCGAGCCTAAAGCTCATGCACGTTCAGATGATGGTGGGTCATACCCGTCCTCCTTCAGGATAAGAACCACCATCATCAAACTCAGCTTCGTCCCAGGAAGAAGTCAGTTCATCTCATCCTTTTTCTTTGCAGAAATGGAGAAGACGCAGGAATTGCCAACCCAAAAAAAAAAAAAAAAGGGAAGAAAACTGTGCATGACAGAACAAGTAGCTTTCCATGGAGATTCTCTCTTTTCACTGACTCTGTTCTTGATGTGAGCCTTTCATGATCACTGGACCAGTTAAAGCGACGTGTGCGAAACGCAAGTAAAGATCCCTTAACCTAATTATACAGTTAAGATTAAGACTCTGATCGAGAGATCGAGAGAGAGAGAGAAAGAGAGAGAGAGAGAGAGAGATACCTCGGTCTCAAGGCGGCACTTCTCGATGACGGTGCCCTCGTGCACCGACTTCAGCTTTGCGTACTCCTCCTCGAGCTTCTTGTTCTTCCACCGCGCCCGCCGGTTCTGGAACCAGACGGCCACCTGCCTCGGGTCGAGCCCGAGCTCCGAGGCCAGCCGGTCCTTCCGCTCCGACTCCAGCTTGTGCTCGCTCCCGAAATTCTGCTCCAGGAGGTTCACCTGCTCCTCGCTCAGCTTCCTCTTCCTCGGCCCCGCCGCGCCCCCCTCTCCTTTGCTCTTCTTCCTCCTGCGCCGAGGCTTCGACTCTACAGGCCACCCCAAAACAGAAGAACAGCACCACGAAATTAGTCAGTCGGCCGGCTCCATTCCCGCACCGCCCACGGAAGTCCGACGGCCAACTTTCGCGCCGTCCAGGAGCGTGCACAGGTTTACGTACCCAAGTGTGGATAAGCGTTAGAAAGGGACTAACCTTTGACGGACGGTACGATCTGCGCGTAAACTCCCGGGTACAACTCGGAGATTAGAGCCATAGGATCTTCGAATTGGTGGTCGTTGTCCATGGCGATTCTCATACGCGGCTCTCTCTTTCTGTGCCTGCGTGAAAAGGAGCTTTGCTGCGGTTTCTTTTTGCAGGGGAGGACGCGATTGTTCTCTCTGGTGTTTTTTTTTTTTTTTTGAGTGGAACTCAAGCATTTGGCAGAGCGGAAGACTTTTTTTTTTATAAAGGGAAGGGTTTCTAAATGGGGCTCCGAATTCGGCCTAAATTATCCGGATTGCCATTGAGACTTGTGTGGGATTTTGACGACCAGGATGATGTCACCTCACTTGTTTTTATGTCTGATTTATTGAGACATAGACATCGCGTCGACCCCCCAAAAATGATCAATTTTTTGTTGTTGTTATTATTCATAAGTGTAAGACTTATTTTTTTTTGGTCGAAATAAGTTTTAAGACTTAGTAGATGAGATTGGAGTTTGGTCAACAATGAACTAAACAGTCATCAGACATGAAGGGAATCGATAATTCGCTTAGAAAGTCATCGACGACATCAATTATCGAACGATATCCTAATTTGATAAGAGACTTAGAGAAGTTGATCGATAAAGTTTTCGACGGCTGGCAATTGACAAGAAGACGTAAATATTGGGTATTTATGTTTTGCTATCGCTAGTTTAGGGAATTTTTAACTTCTTGTTGATATTTATTCTAGATAATAGGATTAAGTGAAAAACACAACTTATCATGAATGTATTTGTTATATGTAACAATTTATTGTGTGCTATAAATAGCGGATCCGAATTTCCTACCATCATGGTAGGTGTGCCACGATTGATTCGGGCCGTCCAATTCAAAATGGACAGTTCAGATCAATCCACATTATTTTTCACTAAAAAATCGTGGACTGATCTGGGCCGTCCATTTTGAATTGGACAGCTCAGATTTAATGGCATACTTACCATTATGGTAGGAAATAGCCACATCGTACTCTTTGTAGGCCTCTATCAATTAATAAAAGAATTCAACATTCTCGCAAGTTTATCTTCATCTTCACTTTTTCACAATTCAAATATCTTTCAATTCACGTGCTTAAGTCGCGGTTTTAGATATCTCATCGTCGATTAAATTCCGACGTTGTATCGCTGTCATCGCATACCGACAAACCTTTTTATGTCTTCGGGCTTCATCATAAATTAAACTTTATCGAAGCATGTCTGTTCTCTGTGTTCCATTGGTGCGTTTCCCATTCGGAATCGTTTGCCACGTATGGCCGATACTTTACCAAAAGGAAGCACGCAAAAAAGGCAAACTTGCACAAAGAAGCCTCCTCCATTTCGAGCAGGAGTCCCTGTGTGGATATCCATGAGCCGTGTCTTGCACAAACTGTGTAAAGACGGCAATGGCCGTGATCAATGACCATGGACCAGATTCATGCACTGCTCATTTTGGGTGGGTATTCCTTCCGCTGCTTCTCTTCCAATTTTCTCTCTTCTGATCCGGGAGTCGTGACCTCTGGCACGTGTGTAAGTTGCTGTAATTGAACAAACGTGTGTATGTTTTCTGTAGGGTTTCTTAGGAGGAAGAACAAGATCCGGTTCGGTTGGGTTCTTGAAATAGCAGGAGCAAGATGCCTGACTCAGTTACGTGAGCATTTTTGGTCGAATTTAGTGTGATCTAGACAGAACAACCTGGATAATGCAGCTCACTGACTATCTAGATAATGTACATTATTTGATAATGTAGCTCACTGACTATCTTGCCACTACGATGCTCTGAATGGAATTTCTCCCGCACCCGGAAAGCCCCCGATTTATCGAGGTGGGGCCGTGCTTCCTCCGGCCGAGTCTCTTGATTGGTGGGTTATGAATGCGGCCTATTGAGATACACATGTGGGTTATGCTAGATAAGTCAAATATCTTTAAATTAGTGTGGTGTTAAGCAGATGATATATCCTAATTAGTCCATAACTCATTGGCTTAAACTTTTAAGTGAATATAGGTATAACTATGTATATTGACGGGCTCGGACGTTGATTCCCTCTTGACGATCTTTCCAGGTAAAGGTATCATATTTCTGCTGCGCGATCCCTAACAACTGGTATAAGAGCCGATGGTTGACAGACGCTCCACATCAATCTTTCCGGTGTTCGATAAATATCTCATGATCGATGCTTGTTTCTGGTGAAAATTGCTATCACGGTTGGTTTGGTTAGAGGAGATCAATAGACAGTTGGCCTTATGACGCGAGATAGAGATCATGAATGATGCAATCCCAAGTAAGCAGTTAACGTTGGTTGGTTGTAGTACATAGATGCGGGTGTATTGCACTGACTTGGAGATTCGACTTGAGATAAGTTGATGCAGAAGGGTACCTAAATTAAGGGGGGAGCACATACCTAAAATCGAGCTCACACGTGAGGGCGAGATGTGACCGGTGTTAGAAAAGTCCCACATCGAAAATTGGTGTGTTGTTGAACAGCTAATATATATCCTAGTTGGTTCATAACTCATTGACTTGAATTTTTGAGCGAAGGTGGGTCCAACTGAATATATTGACGGGATTGAATATTGGCTCTCTCTTAACGATCTCCTTGAGTAAACGCATCGGACTCCAATCGCGCGCGCGTCCTAACACCGGCCGTTGATTAGAATGCGAATCACACCATTTCATCTACCTCCCTATACAAATTTACTATAGTCAATCTAGATGATAAGTCCCGAAGAAATTAGGGTCAAAATTTGTGTGGCGTGGGCATAGGGACCACCCCCTATATTTAGTAATGTGGATTGGGGGGGTTAGGTTGATGATCCCAAACCTGTAACACCTCGAATTTGAAATAAACAACGAAAGACGGGGGTGGTGGTCGTGGCCTCTGGATTTGAACACTTTAGCTGTGAAGGGAAAAACTTTTGTTGTCCAATCGGGTGGTATTAATTCTCTCACTTCTTGCTATCTACCGTGGACCAAGCCGCCCTCTTTTTGTGTTCATAGAAAATAATCTCGTATGCGTGGCTCGAGAAGAGTAAAACAACAGTAGTTAAACAGACCTTTGGATTATCGACCTTACTATATCGGCCAATTGCAGTTTATTAGGCGCAACGGGGGAGCAAAGAAAATATCCACTCGCCGGTGAGAACCACAGTCTTTCAAGTAACTCGATGGAGCTACGGATGTGCCGTACGAATAGCTATATGGAGAACGCACGTGCATATAAAGAGCATATAAACACCGTAAACAAACGATGCCAGGATTTTTTTTTTTCCCTGGGTATCCCTTTTGCGTGCGAACTGGATCAGGAACGGCACGTGGATCTTGTGAACGAGGGGGCCGCGATTGCGAAACGGACTGGGACGAGACCCGAGCTCCGACACCATCACCATCACGCTGGAAAAGGCCGGCTCGCAAGCGAGCGCATAAAACCTCACCTCGCTGATGCTTTTAACGAGAGAGACGCGGAAGCCTTTCGAGTGAAACGACCATATCATGTGGGTTTGATATCAAACATCTAATCAGATGATATAGGTACGCTTGTATCAAACGTAATGAATGAGGATTCTCATTCGATCGGGCGATATTAGAGTGACGCGATAGGGGTCGTTCGGGGTTTGCGCGACGGGGAGAGACAAGAGGGAGGGATGTAAGAGAATGGAGGGCACGGGGGGCAAGCCAAGCCGAGAGATTGCGTCATCCTTTGCGTCAGTTGCTTAGCAGCACTCGGGGACTCTTTTTCCCTCGTGCCGGAAGTACTCTTTCGATAGCCTTGGGGTTTTCTCAACGAGGGACTCTAATCTGGATTTGTTTGTATTTAGTAGGGAACAGTTCTTGCTGAAGGTACTAGACACTTCGCGGTCCCCCCTAGGTTTTTTATTTGTTTATTCATGATGATTAATTATTTCTCGAGGCCAGTGTCCCAATAGGGAACTACAGTTGCAATGTTATGTGTCGATTCGAGGTGTTCTTGTTCGCATCGAACCCTAAATGTGCATGCCAATCTAGGGTTAGGATGGGAGTGCGCCCTTTGATGTGTTAAGCTCGATTTTTTTTTTTATAAACAATTTACACGGGTTACCTTTGACGTAACCAAGTTGACTCCCTTGAACCCCGAGATAGTTTCGGAAATGGCCTTGGATCATTTCTAGGGGACTTGTAGAACTCACATATACTTGTGTCGATCTATTCCTCCATTTCTTGTCTAGGCAAATATTTCCTCGCACAAAATTTTTGATTAGTCCACCCCTTTATCGGATTTCACATATAAACATATCAAGAGAGAAAAGAAAAGAAAAGAAAGTTTGAATGCCGAAGGATAATTCCTCCTCTCCTCTCCTCTCTCTCTCTTCTAATGACAACCATCCATCTCCCAACCATCTCCATCAACACACATACTCTCTCTCTCTCTCTTCCCGTCACCCCTCTCTCACTCTCAAGTCCAGGGCGAGTCGCGCACAGTGGTCGTGCCCACAATCGCAACCTTTGGCTAGGTCGGTTGAGGTCGCCTAGCCAGAGGTTGCACGAAAGCCATAGAGCCTCTGCCGGCTCCAAGAAGAGTGGTTTTTTTTTTTTTTGGGTCCAATTGGGTGGTCCCTTTCATTGCCTAATCATTTTACCACCCAATTGAAAAGGGCAAAAAGGAAAGAAAAAAAAGGGGGGGATTACCACCTTAATAATCGAGTAGTAAGTACCATTTCTCTTCAAATCACAAGAATAAATCTCATTCTCAATGCAAAGGTGTTGATCTAAGATTGGTTGAAGCAGGTGAAGGCACAATGCCCAATTCATTTCGATTTTTTTTTTTTAAACCTTCTTCTAACTCGGCATATTCTATGTACTCCAATCAATATTCTCCTAAATTCGTGCTACCAATTAAAAGAGGAGGGTGCCAGTGTCCCCTCCCCCCCTCCCTTGTTTTCCGCGCAATCTATTTGCCCCATTTCTGGCCCCCCCCTTCGGCACGATGACCATCCAATCCAAGTGGACGAAATGGAAATTTTGGTGCTACGGGGCTAGGACAGGCAATGGCATGCACCGGTCGTTTCTCCCTCTTGTCGGTCCTTTGCAGATGCTCTCTCTCTTGCCCCGAAATGGACCCCCCCCCCCCCCCCCCCCCCCCCATCGGGGAGAGAGCTTCGGAGCGATTAGAGATATGTTTGGACCGTCGAAAGTGTTCTTTTGCGCTTTACCTACTCTTCTTTCTTTGCGATATAAACCTAGTCGAGAAAGATCGGCCGCGACGGAGGAGGGTGGCGGAGGGCCTTGTTTGACCGGTCCGAATTACTTAGGGGTGGAGGTGGAACGCATTGAAAACCCGAACATCTAGCCGCAAACGCCTCGCGGGGTGGCCCATGTTGCCCAGTGGACGGTAGTCCCCAACGCGCGCCCCATTGATTTCCCAAGCCTCCCCTGCATTTTTCGGGATCTGCATCGGACCCGGTCTTGGTGTCGGGTTGTGTGCCTCTTCGATTATGTAGACAATGAATCATAATGGGTCTCCCTCGGACGCATGCACATCCGAGTTCTTGTTAGGACATTTGGATTAGATGGCCGAATTGCTCTCAGCCGCAAGTATTTCTATTTATTTTTCGAGTAACTTTAAAATTTTTCTCCCTTGAAAAGACACAGTTCCTCACTAATTGTGAGGTCATCGATCGATCTCACTTGCAATTAAACAACGCTCGATCATGTATGCCTAAGTAGCTTTCGGAACACACCACTCAGCGGACGTACTCGGACGTACTCTGGCACGCGAGGGTTTCCATCGATACCGTGAAATCCTCAAATCTTATTCCCGTGTGAAAAGAGAGACTCAATTATTTCCGCTAACATCTCGCGGGGACTAGATTGGACATGTAGTAGTCCCTTCTCCTCATCAAAAGAAGATTCACGTGGGGGGTGGGAACTTGAAGTATGAGCAAAGGTCATCAATGTTCATGCAAAACTACACGTAGAAATACAAACGAGGTACAGATATTTCGAGGCGATGCGAGCAGAAGGATCCCAAAAGACAAGACAACATATGTCATCACAGGGGGTGTGCTCAAACATCACATCGGACAAACCGAAGTGACCATCCCCCCACAGGACAAAAGGAAAAAGGAAAGAGAGAAAGCTTAGGGCAAATTGAGCTCATCCTCAAGCCCCCAAGACGAGCTCAGAAAATAAAGGGGTCGTTTTCTCTTCGAGGCGTCGACCAAAAAGCAACCTGATGGCGAAAGACATGGACAGCTCCCATTGGCAAAGGGGGAGGGGATAGAACAGAGGAGAACAAGTCAAAAAGGGGGGAGTCACATGGGGTGCAGCCACACGCGTCGCCACCCCACGTCGAGCCCCTCCATGGGACCACCCCGCCATAACAGCAATCGCGGCACACGTGTAGCTATGCCTTTCCCTTCGATGTGGACAGTTTCGAGGGACAGACCCGCCCCCAATCGCCGCCACCACCACCTTTCGCCGCCCCGTAACGGTAGCCGCCGGCCGTGCGCTTACCGAACCCACTGCCCGTCAGGAAACCCGGTTCTTACCTGGGGACGTTCTCTCGAGTTCATGAAATACTTCACTTCATATCGTAATTTGGGTCCGGATAAGTGGGCCAAGTGTGTGTTTTGAAAGAGTTCGATTTAGTGGGGATTGGACCCCGCATGCGCGGCGCACGTAATTTACACGTTAAAATGATATAGAAAACGAGATAAATCGGAGAAGTTTTGCACAAAAGGTACGTGCATATGAACAAGGTTAGCTCAGATATCTTGGTACCAAGAGACACGTGTTAGTTAGGGAGACTAGCAAGACACACGCATAAGGCTCGCACGTGAGAAGAGAGATTTATTGAGACGAGCGCAAGAGTACGTCAATGATACAAGTGTTAGAGAAATTAAATATTAGACCACTTCTTCCTCTAAAAGCTTTTAGAGCAGTTGTCAATAATCCAATAAAATTTATCATGGTATCAGTGCTGGAGGTCTTGAGTTTAAAATCTTTTCGGGCCCCATTTTGCCATTCCAATTAAATTTGTCCAAACTAAGCGTGAGGGGGAGTATTAGAGTAATTAAATATTAACTCACGTTTTTTTCTAATAGCTTAAACGATCAGATTAAGCATAAGGGGGATGAACCCCTCTAGTAATTTCACATACAAGATTCTCACATCACCAACCAGACTTTTGAAACAAATGAGCTCGGGTCTGATCTCCCTCTTAGGGTAGCTAACCTCTATCGTGCATCATTATTAACATAAGATGTCGATACGGCGTCACTCACTTAATCAACTCTCGCCATTCTCGGCCGAATGGACGATAGTTACTTACTTGTAGCTATACTTCTTCCGTGACCAAAAGAGGGTTGAAATGTCTCCCGGAGATGTTTGATCATCTTGGGAAGTCTTGTTAGGCCAACTTTCAGTAGAAATAAAGGCTCCTGATGAATAACGTTGGATGTAAATGCAATGTATGCTCATCAAAGGAGTGAAATGATAACCTAAACTGATCCAACACTGCTTCAACCGAAACAAGTCTGTTCGGGCATCAGAAAATCGATAGAATTCTCTTGTTTCCAATAGTCCCGCCTGCATATACAAAGAGAAATGTGTGCCGGTATGCATAGGCACGCACAACGAAAAGTCAATAAATTGGTCCTTTTCGGATTAGACTTCGAATATCGTTGTTGTAGAGCATACAACCATAAAGACTTCAGCTTTCGGTCGATGACAGTTTCAGACCGATAAACACGACCGGGAATAGTAGTTTGCTTTCTGCAGATTGTTTAAAAGGACGTAAAGCCTACATAATCGGCGTGATGAGCTCGTACATAGGAGACTGTTCCATTTCCCCACTTCCAATCGAGAGCCGAGTCGATTTGACGTCAGTGTTCGGACGAGAGAGAGAGAGAGAGAGAGAGAGGATAACGCGGGGTCGCGATGTACCGATGCGGTTCTCGTTTTTCGTGTGCGGGAATCATTGCCACCATAGTTCCAAAATGGCTGTCGACCACTTCTTTATCAGGACAGCACCCGGAGCATAAAAAGTACAGCGTAGCTCGAGTGCGGCCCGCCCATTGGGTGCAACACCCAGATTCCTCCATTTTGACATAGGAAAGAGGATCGGAAAGAAAAAGGGGGAATAAACACACGGATTATCCCTAATTTTTTTACCTAATGCGCGGCATAACCTTTAAATTTATAATTTGCTCGATGTTGTTTATGAACTTTTAGCCTAATATTCAATATGATAATTGGATTTTTGGTATACGAATATGCTCAATATAATCATTCCATTAGTTTGAGATCAATGACAATATTGAATATCCATGAATTAATTTTTTTTGTACACTATTCAGGGATTAAATTGAATATGTATCAAAAGTTTAGGAATTGAATAAATTAAAAAGTTGATGAATTATCCAGAATAGATATAAATAAAAGGAAGGTTGTAGCCCTTCTCATTCACGGGCACTACCCTTCTCGACACGTGTTGGCTCGGGAGTAGCCAAGTTGGACCCTCTCGAGAGGGGCAGATTGACAAGCCCTGTGGTGTTTGATGGGCATAGGTGAGGGTGTCAGAATCGCTCCAAGATGGAAACTCCATTGATTTGATCTTTGATGCTTGTTTTTGTTACCGTTTTGGCAAGCACGCAAGCCTTTCTCGGTCATCATTCTGTATCCGCCCTCTTCAAAATACGGATGCAGTGGACCTTCGTGCAATACTGTCACATCCCTCTCTCTCTCTCTCTCAACCTTTCTTCATCGGCTAAGTAAAGGAGGGGGGTTCCCCTCGAAAGTCGAGTTGTTTCTAATCCAAGTTGGGGTTTATAATAAAAGCAAAGGAGAAGATAAGATCGGGGTTTAACCCTAGATCGAAGTAAAGACAAAGGTGGGAAGGGGATAAGGATGAAATGCATGTGTTTGAGAGAGAGAGAGAGATTCTCCTAGAGCTGGCAGCTTATTAAGCAAACTGCAAACCCTGGTTAGTCTTTGTTTAAGATAAAAAGCCGTGAAGGGATTGACCAGGAAAAGATAGTGAGGTCGAAGCAGATGATGCGCACGGCGTGGGGGGAGTGATTCCTTTGTTTGCTTTGGAGTTATTTGTGATCTTTTTCTTGCAAGTCCTTTTCCATTTTTTTTTTCCTTTGGAGCTTTCATTAGGGGAAACTAATCGGGGATAAAGTAATGGCTGTCATCTTTATCCCGACAACGCCAAGCTTCGTTTCCCATCTTCCAACTCCTCCCACCCATTCTAGATGGTGATAATTAACAGCTATTGGTGATTAGCTGCCTTATAAAACTGCCCTTAATCCGATCCCTTTCCCTCCCTTCTTTAATTAACCGCGGTTTGGAAAATCCCTAAAAACCTAGTGACCACCCTTGTTACAAAACAAGCGTCAACCCCAATCCAGACGACAAGCTAAAAGCTGCTTTCGGGTTTCTCAATGGTGAGAAAATTCTCCGTGTAGAGTGGTCCTGTTGCTACTGCCATATGCGAACGTGAGGAAAGAGGCTTCTTGTGAGCATCATTGCTTGCCTCAGGTTCTAGATGTTCTAAGATACATCACCCTCCATAAACAATACGGCTTAATTGATTCCCATCATTGAAGCTTTGGTCACACACGTACACACACTTTTCTCGTTGGGATAACTACACAATTGATCTATGAATTTGGACGTAATGTGTAGTGCGATTCATGAACTTTCTCTACATATTTAATCTAGTCCCTAGATTATATGAAAATATTTAATATTGTCCCTGAACCGTAATTGATGGAATGACAAACATTAAATATTTTCATATTTTTTAGGGACTAAATTGAATCTATATGAAAAATTTAGTATATTTTACCCTGAACCATAATTGATTTAATGACAACATTAAATATTTTCATATTATCCAGAGACTAAATTAACCACGTTAAACAAATTAAAAGTTTAGGGTCGACGCTGCACATTTAGCTAGAATTCAAAGACAACATTTGAACAAAGTAAAACTTCAGGGACGTCATCGCACATCAAAATAAAGTTCAGGGACCGTCCGGGTCATTTTTCCCTTTTTATTCTAAGCAAAACATCTCTTTCAACCCGAACGGAATTTGTATGTTTTGCAGAACATGTCGTGTTTGTAGGGTTGATTAATCTCCTCGTTCTCCACGGTATACAGGTTCAGCTAGTCAACTAAGTTGGTGTTGCACTGGTTAATATGCTAGTAAACTCAATGGGTTTGTGATGACCGCAAGAGAAGGACCTTGAGCGCCATGCAAAATCAATAAACTAATGTTCTCTCTAACTTTTTTTTTTCCTGTTCTTTTCTTTTTTGAACCCCGCTCATCCACGAGCTTTATGTTTAGGGTTTTGGGGACTATAAATATAGGCGGATTAGGTCCTATTTACGAAACAAAAGAGCTACACACATAGGGATGTGTGTGTATCTAGAGGCAATTGAGAGATGATGACCATGATCATTATCACGATCAATGTCAAGTGACCCTCCCATGTTTCCCTCCTCCCATCCAACCCAATCTCTCTCCAAAAAAGAGGGCACTAAGCGCGGATAAGACTTCATACCTTCCCCCCCAAATGCGTGTTCTCCCCTTCTTCAATCAAACCCTACCCTCTTTCCTGATTAATCTATCCCTAGTTTTGTTACGGCTGACCATGACCTTTCCTTCGATCTTTACTCGGCTTTCAAAGGCCCCTTGAATTGCGCCTTAATTCAGGCCATTATCTAGTCGGGTTCTGACTTTAAGTGCGCCATAAGCTCTACGTTCAAGGGGTGTCGATTATTTTATTACCTAGTCTTTCAAGGTTTAAGACAGGTTAATCAAACCGAGACTCCCCCTTCAGCACGCACAAGTGGCCAATCCGTGTACAGAAGATGGCACGGACTTAGTGCATTGTGTCAAAGCAAGTACCAGATGGCGCGTCTCCAGTAATTTTGGCAGATTGATTGATTAGTTCAAAAGGATAGTTTAGAGAATGAGTAGATTGGTGTATATAAAACTGGCTCATAAACTAACATGGTGAATTGTCCCGAAGTTATTCGAGTTAGCGAGCTTTCAAGTATTCGATAATAATTGTACACGTCATTTTAAAGTAATTTCTAAAGAATATGTAAACTATGATTTAAGTTAGTGTTGAGCATAGTTTCAGAATAGAAGTGAAAATCGAAGAATCGGACCGGCGGAAACCAGTCCGGCTCTAGATTCTAGGGTATACTTTTTTTTTTTGATGACCGAGCTTCCACCAACCTCGTCCAGGCTTACGCCCGCCGCCGGACTTACGTCCGAACCAGAGTACGATGACTATACCTCGAGGGGAACTGGCCCAGCAACCCACCAGTCGGGGCCCCCCACTTACAAATCAGGGAACCAGTTCCGTCTGACAAGTTCCATGTTCCAAGTTACTTGAAATAAGTTTTGTATTTTTCTTATTTGATGTCAATGAGCATTACGTGGCGTCTAATGATGAATGTCTAATCTGAAGCCACTAGGCCGAGCTTCCACCTCCGACGATTTTCATGACTGAGATTTTTACTTTGTTAATGTTTCATATTTTGTGTGTGTCTAGCTATGAGTTGTGGTCAGTAAATTGTACTGCAGATAGTGGTCATCATAGGTGATGATTCACTGCAATGTTCAATTAATAATATATATGAAACCTGGACCGACCCTGAAACTTGTGACACGATAGTGTCACGGGCCGACAGATTCCTTGGCCGCGGAATAGCCCGTGGGGCGCCCAGCTTGCCATGCAAGACCAGGCCAGCCCTTTTTCTTTAGTTATCCTTGGAACACTTGAGCGAATATCTTTACCGAATCGAGTCATACCACACCCAGCTTAACTCAGACGTCTTTTGTATAGAGCGATGACACACTATCTTTAGCAATACGACTGGTTTCGGCCTGCCATGGCCTCATCAGGATAGTGGCATCAGCTCCTGACTAGTTTGTACACGGGAGGCCAAACCTGCCTTCAGAGCTCCTAAGGAATGTATTCTATCTAATCCTAGAACTCATAGTACAAACCAATCTAATGCTACTCCCCAACCCAGTCGCTCACTCTTTCTCTACCTCGCTCATGAGTTATGTTTTTAGCATCAACAAGTATCGCTTCAAGGATTTCAAGTGTAGAAAGACCCCACGACACCCGTCGTCCGATCCCCTATTTTGTTTTAAGGGTCACGAAACTCCCGGCCCGTGTCATTCTCCCCCACTCAATTTCGCATGTCCTCGTTGCAGGTTTTGTCGCTTCCTGGTTCATATCCCTCCATCAGAGGCGTGCTCACCGAACAGAACTTTTTCTCCTCAACATTGGTTAGCTTTTCGATTTTTGCTCTATTTGTTTGGAAGGCCTTTCGGGTCGGTCACCTGCACTTTTTCAGGTGTGGCCATGGGCCAACTGCATTTTTGTTCAGCAGCACCATTTCTAACCCTGGACTTTTTCTCCCTTTTTTTCTCTGGAAGCCCGTTCGGGTCGTCACCATGGACTTTTTCTTCCAGGATATGTTTTAGCTAAACCAACGGAGGGTTTTTCCTTGTTTTAAACATGGTAGAGGACTCATCTTGAGATTCGTCGAGTATCGTCCAAGAACGTTTTTCCCATTTCAGTGTGAAGTCAGTTTTCACCTATGCCCCCATTGGCATCCCAGAAGCAAGTCGAGAGCTGCGCATTGTCCGAGCCTTTTGTTTTGTTTTGACTTCGGCGATTCACTCTCCGCACTCGTAGGACCGGGAAGACCACAGGTTTCATCCAACAACACACTTACTGAAGGGATTCTTACTCTGATACCACTGTCACGGGCCGATAGATTCCTTGGCCGCGGAATAGCCTGTGGGGCGCCCAGCTTGCCATGCAAAACCAGGCCAGCCCTTTTTCTTTAGTTATCCCTGGAACACTCAAGTGAATATCTTTACCGAATCGAGCCATACCACGCCCAACTTAACTCGGACGTCCTTTGTATCGAGCGATGACACGCTATCTTTAGCACTACGACTGGTTTCGGCCTACCATGGCCTCATCAGGAGAGTGGCATCAGCTCCCGACCAGTTTGTATACGAGAGGCCAAACTCGCTTTTAGAGCTCCTAAGGAATGTATTATATCTAATCCTAGAACTCCTAGTACAAACCAATCTAATGCTACTCCCCAACCCAGTCGCTCACACTCTCTCCACCTCTCTCATGAGTTATGTTTTTAGCATCAACAAGTATCGCTTCAAAGATTTCAAGTGTAGAAGGACCCCACGACACCCGTTGTCCGATCCCCTATTTTGTTTTAAGGGTCACGAAACTCCCGGCCCGTGTCAATAGGTTGCAGGTTTCGGAATATGTACGGTAGGTTTCGGGTTTCAAAATTAGAGAACCAATTTCGACAGGTAGCACCAATCCTAAAATTGCTTACCCCTAATTCAAGTCGAGGTGATGAAATACGTTAAGGGGGATCAAAATAAAATCTTGCATAATTTTTCTTTTAGAAGTAACCAATTACTTAATGTACATATAGTGACCGGTGGGTGAAGGCCACCACCTGCCTCCCTTTGGTCCATTGCCTATATGCACACTTGACTTGGTCTAAAAAATTGTCAAATTGTTGAGTAGATGTTTAAATCAGTGACCATATTGACCTGTACGCAATAATAATCTTTTCCTCCGCCCCTTACATCAATTTTGCAACATTTTGCTATACTTACCATCATTTCAATGTACCTTGTCGGCTCCTTTCCTAAGTGTCTAAGTTTCCAAACACCTAGTAACCTCCGCCATCTTCGACCCAAAAAAAAAAAAAAAAACCTCCGCCACCGGTTTTTCGGGCAAAGATAACACTTGCCCCTACATAATTCGACACGGGATTTCTTAATCCATGCATCGGAGCGTCGACCCGATATAAATTTTTCTACTATAAACTTTTGTAAGAAATCAACACCCCCATTCCAATCCGTGCGAAGTTAGAGATAGTCAAATCCCTCACTAAGAAAAACCCAAAAGGCGTGGGAAAAAAAATGAAAAGAGGAAAGAACCTCCCATCTTTCCCATTGGAAGGCAACCCCATAGCTTTGTCGCTTTCATCTTTTGATCAATCGAGTTGCTATCATTATTATAACACTAAACACAAGAAAGGTGCCTCAAAAGCAGGGATCATTCCCAGCGCTCAAAAGCAAACAAATCTCTCCAACCAGCTAAGTCAGCACCATTTAGTTTAGCCCCTCTAATCAACAGTTAACCAGAAAAGATTCTCCCCTCTAATCAGAAACCCTAACCGGAATTTGACTAATAAAGAACCCCTCGGATCGTACGGGGCCGGCGCCGAGTGACCGGGTCAGACGAGTGGGTAATGTGGCCTTCCACGGTCCCTTCGTTTAAAGGGTCTTCCCCTTATTTTTTTTTTTTATCTTTGGTTGGTGGGACGTGGGAGGGCCTAGGGCTTTTAGCTAGCTGTCCTCTTTTGATTTTTTGCCTTGCACTGCATGGGACAGCCTTTTAGCACATGGTAACCACTGTTAAGGGTCCTCCTAATTAAGCTAAGGTTGTCGTGTTATTGGTGATCTTAAGAAGATCTTAAGGGGCGTGGATCCCCTGCCTATGTTTTTCCTAGCCCGGCTGATCCCCACCCTTCATTGGGGGTGGGCCCCACAGTGTGTGGGGTGGGGATCACTCTGCCCAGCCGAAATCCAGGTGGGGGATCCGGATCCGATCTTAAGCCTTAAGGGACACGCGTACGGCGAGACGGTGTGGGGATTTGTACATGTGTCGAAAGCAGATGTGGATTCTCGCCAGTGGAGCCTCCAGATTGATATTTCAGGTGTTCTGGATCCGAAGACTCTGGTTGTTTGCAGGCCAAGCTTTTGCTTCCTCCTCCACTTCTTCTTCTTCTTCTTCTGTTGTCTAACTTTGTTTAACGGTGGTCCCAAAAGGAATATTTTCTCGTGAAGGGTTAGGGTGGTGATATGAAATTTTTGATCAATTAGCCTGACGGTCTAATAATATTATCAGATATTTCTAACCACTCGATTTTCTAATCAATGAGTGGTTTATGATGAGATTTATCGCATGCCGAATCAGAATGATCAAACAGAAATCAAGAAAAAAATAGCCGACGCACGATTTACCCAGATTCACCCTAGAATAGGACTGCGTCCTGAAAAGAGATTTCACTATGATTCTATTTACAGCTGTACAACTCGTTACAATTATCAGTCATAAACGAACATAATATATATGCACTAAATGGGTCCAAAATCTAAGCCTATCCGAAACCTAAATTAAAATAAAACCCAAGCCCGTTGTTGTTTCGGGAACGTTGCCCCCAAACTCCCGTCCCCTCACCGGCGAGGGAGGCAGCCGTCCGCTAACCGGGCAGCGGAAGCCCTGCCAGTTGACTGAGTAGCAGGACACCCGTGTCGGGGGCGCTGCTCCTGAACCCCCGTATCTCGCCCGCTGGGGTCACACATCGTCGGATAATACTTTAGTTTCCTTAAGCTCACGTGGGCGTGCTCGGTGTGAGAAATAAGGGTCGCTGAAGTATTCGCCAACTCCAACAGCTTATGCAAATCACGTGGTGATGACGTGTGAGTTTACGATTGAGATTGTGCAATTTTTAACAGTAATGTCGGAAAAACATTTTCCTTTAATTAATTATCGGACGAAGCCTTTCGCAAAACGCGCAATTGAAGCCCCATGCTCGCATATGCCTTGCTTTTTTTCGGATAACGAGGATGCTCGGACATGAATGTGCGAAGAAAATTAGAGAGAGAAATCTCGTTTCGAGAACTTTGTACGGATTGGCCTGGACATGGTTGTGCCGGATGTCGCTTCCCCCATCTGACGTTGAATGCGTAGAAGAGATTATTTGTGACTTTGCTTATGAACATTAACAAGAAAATCCCTATAATCTCTCAAGCTTAACTTAGTCTGTTCTCGTCACTCGTCAGGCCAATTAGTTGCTGGATGGGCCGAGGAATGGGCCGAGGACGAAATGGATTTGCCTAACCAAGTGAGTTCTCACTTTGTCTTCCATTGGCGAAAGGCTGTGTCTTCAATCGAAAGGTTTCATCTTAGAGAAGGTTTCAGAATTAGGAGCCGAAGTGAAATTAGATCCAATTTTCCAATTCGTAGAATCTAAATCCTATCGGGAGGTCTCTCCTGGATGCCAAGTTGAAACCACCATGGAATCTGAAACTCGTGAATTGTGTATGAGATTGTCCATGGTAACCTAAAGTCGCAACAGTGATATTTTTAATTTAATAGGACAAACGTTACCGTAGAAACGAAAAAAATGAAGTTAACGACTGTATCGTTCCGTTCCGACCTATGTCGTAGAGTTGGTATCTCTAAACTAAACTCTTGACGTCGGATGGTTTTATCACTATAAGGTATGTTGCGCAAGCTTTTTTTTTTTTTTTTGGGGTCGAAAATACGTAGTTCTCGTTCACATAACAGACTTTCCTAAGTACATATCAGAAGCTTCAGAATAAATTAAGGCCAATAGGTATGGCTAGTACTTCTTTTGCTGTTTGGGCATCAAATAGAGTGTTAACCAGATTTTCCATTTTGACTCCTTGCTCATCATCAAACCTGTCACTTTCAGTAGTTCCCCTCTAGTTGCCGGACAACATATTGATCCTCTTTTCAATCATTTGTCTTCTTTAATGGAGATTTTCTCGCCGTTACCAACAACCCACATAAGAGAATGGGCAATCGTGTCTCTCCCGATGATAAGATTCTGCCATCCCCATGATGATCGTGCACCCTTCCCTACTTGCCCAAAATCGCATCTTGGGAAATAGAGCTCTTTCATAATTTGTCTCCATAGCGTCTCAGGATGCTGCCCGCTATGCTTGTTTGCCTAACATGGCTTTGTTAAAAGTCAGTAGGTCCAGGAAACCAATGCCCCCTTCACCCTTTCATAGTTTTAGGACTTCCCATTTCCTCCGGTGTAATCCGGCTGATTGGTTGTCATTCCTCCACCAGAATGTTGCTATTTTCCTCTTTATAGCCTTACATATCGACACTAGTACTTTAACTATGGACATGGCATATTGAGGTAGTGCTTGCACCACTGCCTTAATTAGCACTTCCTTCCCATCTTTCGACAACAGATTCTCCTTCTAGCTTTCTAGTTTCGTATGGACTCATGCAAGGATCCATGCAAACATATCTTTCTTTGACACTCCCAATATGACGGAATACCCAAGTATTTTCCCATCTTTTCTATATATGGAACTCTCATTTCCAAAGACATATTCCTCCTGAAGCTTTGTGAGCAACCTAACCGAAGAACATCCCTGATTTATTCAAATTTTTAGCATGACCGGATGCAAAATAGTATTGGTGCAGTATTGCAGCCACATTCTGACACTCAACAACAGTTCCATCCATGAAGAAAATCGAATCGTCTGCAAAAAGGCGATGTGATAGCATAGGGCAATTTGTATACAGTTTAATTCCTCTAGTAGGGCCTGCTGTTATAGCTTGATTCATCAGGAGAGAGAGTGTATAAGCTACTATAATAAATGGATATGGATATAGCGGATCACCTTATCAGATTCCACGTGTTGGTTTGAAATAAGACAAGGTTCTCCATTGAATTTTACACTATAGGAAACTGTTGAAACACATTGCATTACCTAGTTAACCCATCTCCCACTAAACCCCATCCATATCAAGCATTCCCGAAGGAAATCCCATTCTATTCTATCATATGCTTTCTACATATCAAGCATAAGGACAACTTGAAATTTTCGTTTTCTTTGTCTAATCCTCAATTGATGAAGCACCTCTTGAACAATCAAGATATTATCTTGGATTTGTCTTCCACTCACAAAGACACTTTGTTCTCTCGCAATTAAGTCGGGTAGCCACAGTTTTAATCGATTTGTCATTATCTTTGAAATAATCTTATAAATGAAATTGTATAAGCTGATAGGCCGAAATTGTTCAAGTTTTTCTGGCTCTGGGGTCTTTGGGATACGCGAGATTAATCTGTTCAAGTCAGGGTTTAGGATGTCGGACTCAAAGAAGTTACATACCTCTCTATATATGTCCTTCTCGATATCCTGTCAATGGTGCCTGTAGAATAATCCAATCAGTCCATCACGTCCGAGATCTTTCGTTGCTCCTAGTTGCTGCACTGCCGCTGAGACCTCTTCCATTGTAACCAGTTCTGATAATATATGGTTCATTTCCTCTCCTATTAGGCACGAGAATTGGTGAAAAATAGGTTGAAAATTTATTGGTCCTGCCGTTTGATACAAATTGGTGCGTAGTACTCCCCAGTCATTGTCTTTGACTGCTTCTCCTCTCTCGCCCATTCCCCTTCAAAATTCTTAAGCATGGAGATCCTGTTTTGAATTCTCCTTTGCATAGTCGTAGCATGAAAAAATTTAGTGTTCCTGTCGCCTCACTTTAACCAACTGATCCTAGATCTCATACCTCAAATCATCTCCTCTTGTCTCCACAAAAATTCAATTTTTTTTGTTCAGGTTCTGCATTTTTTCTTTGTTGCTTAGGCCTTCTTTACTGTTTACCAAGTTTTGCAGCTCGCCTTTCAGCCATGTAATCCTTTCATGTGCATTGAAAAATCTACCCTTATTCCAAGCAGCCAGTCTTCCAGCTACAAAATTCAGCTTTTTCGGTGGGACCATATATTGAGACTCCAAAGAAGTCCAGCGCTTTTTACTTCTCGGGCATGTTGGCACCTAAATTTTGATCTTCTTTAAATCATTCATATGTAATAAAAATGAGAATTAACTTTAGTTCTTGCCAAAAAATTTTCATGCATAGCATATTTAATTTAATTTGGCATGCATTGCACTTTGCATTTTAATTTGGCCCAACGATGGTAGAAATTGGAGCTTTAAATGGATTGAACCTAGTTCACGGATTGAGCTAGAACTTCATGAAAGATTTGGGTAGCATCACGGGTTACGATTTTTCTGAACTTGATTGAGCTCTAATTAGAGAGAAAAGCCTTAGGTCCATTATCCTAATGAGGCCTAAAGCAGTCAAAGTTCGGCCACACCCATGGAAAAAAAGGAAGCCGAATTGCTCAAGTGATTGGGGACCTTGTTGTACTTAATTTGATTTAGTTTGGCTCATTAGAGTTCAACGAATTTATATCAAAATCTGTGGTGATGGTTTAGGTCCATATGACTGGAATTTGACCTATGCTTCCCACATATAAGCACACGTAGGTCACATATGTAAGATTTGGTGGGACCACTACCAACCGCTCTAAAAGCTTAAGCTATTAGAAGAAGGCGTGATTTAATATTTATATATTCCAACACTCCCCCTCACGCTTAGTCTGGTCTTTTGCTTAGTACTAAGCGTGGAAAAATTAATTGGGGAGGCAAATAGGGGCCTGGAAAGATTCGAACTCAGGACCTCATGTTCTGATACCATGTAGAAATATATTTTCCTCTATATTCAATATGAATCTTTACAGCATTACAATCGACCTTATATACAATATATGTGCTAACCCTAGCATATCAATAAATCAGGAAAGATTATAATACAGGGAAAAATTGCCTAATTTAAAGGAAATACAGCTCACGCCAACACTCCCCCTCAAGTGGGTGAGAAGATGTCTTCGATACCCATCTTGATGAGTGAGCTCTGAAACACTCTGCTTGACACAGCTTTAGTCAATACATCGGCTAATTGATCTTCAGATTTGACAAAAAGTAACCGAATTACTTTAGCATCTAAATGCTCCTTGACAAAGTGTCTATCAACCTCAACATGTTTGGTTCGGTCATGCTGAACCGGATTGTGAGATATAGCTATAGCAGCTTTATTATCACAAAACAACTTCATCCCAGACTCCGGTGGACACCCAAGTTCGGACAATAGTCCTTTAAGCCACAATAACTCACACAATCCCTTCGCTACTCCTCTGAATTCTGCCTCGGCACTGGACATAGCCATAACTTTTTGCTTCTTGTTTCTCCACGTGACCAAGTTACCTCTTACAAATGTGAGATAACCTGACGTCGACCTTCTATTTGTTACATTCCCTGCCCAGTCTGCATCTTATATCCTTCCACTACAAGGTGACCATTCTTTGTAAAAATTATCCCCCTCCCTGGAGCTGACTTTAAATATCGAAGGATACGATATACTGCATTCATATGTTCTTCACTAGGAGCATGCATAAATTGACTCACAACACTTGCTGCATAAGCAATGCCTGGGCGAGTGTGAGACAAATAAATTGATCTTCTTACTAATCTTTGATATCTCTCCTTATTAGTCGGCACTTGATCAGAATACTCTCCAAGTTTATGATTCTGTACCATAAGAGTATTAGCGGGCTTACAGTCTAACATTCCTACTTCTGCCAACAAATCAAATATGTATTTTCTCTGTGATAAGAAAATTCCTTCTTTAGACCTAGCTACCTCAATACCCAAAAAATACTTTAGTCCTCCCAAGTTCTTCATTTCAAACTCTTCTGCCAACTTCTCTTGAAGTCTTGAAATTTCTTCAGTATCATCTCCTGTTATGATCATATCATCAACATATATGATCAGGGCAGTCAGCTTACCTTGGCTTCGCTTCAAAAATAAAGTGTGATCTGAATTGCTCTGGGAATAACCATGCTTTCTCATGACTAAGTTGAACCGATCAAACCAGGCACGATGTGACTGCTTCAAACCATATAACGACCTCTTCAGTCTACAAACAACATTTGGCTTATTAACACATCCATATCCAGGTGGAATCTCCATGTAAATCTCTTCATTCAAATCTCCATGAAGAAATGCATTCTTTACATCAAACTGATGCAATGGCCAATCCAGATTTGCAGCAAGCGATAGCAAAATTCGCACAGTATTTAATTTTGCAACTGGAGAGAAAGTCTCCTGATAGTCCACACCATAAGTTGTGTGTATCCTTTTGCGACCAATTGAGCCTTGTATTTCTCAATGGTTCCATCTGCCTTATGTTTAATGGTAAACACCTACTTACACCCTACGACTTTCTTCCATTTTGGCAACTCTACAAGTCTCCAAGTCTGATTCTTTTCTAGTGCTTCCATCTTCTTTTTTATAGCTTGGACCCATTTTGGATCCTTCGAGGCCTCTCCCACCCATTCGGAATTTGAACAGTTGATACATTTGACACAAAAGCCTTGCAAAATTTCGATAATCTTCTTGTTGACACAAAATCGGCAATGGGATATTTAGACCTTCGTTCCTCTACATCCGGTGAATACCGACTAGGAGGCTTGCCTCGATTATGTCTGTGAGGGAGTTTATATCTAACAATCAAATCAGAATCAACAGAAACCTCAAGATCAGAAACAGAGCTTACCTCAGGATCATTCTCAAGAGAGTGGTCGGGTACTGAAGAAGGGGCAATTTATGAAGGAGCAGGCTGATCTAGCTCATTAGATGTAGATATAGGCTGCTGATCATCCCCACTTTCAGCTGAAAAATGAACACCCTCCCTTTCATCTTATGCCAGTGCACTCTCCCCCCTCATTAAGCTGCATAATTGAAACTTTTTGTGAGCTGGTTAATGGTCCAGCCCCACCCAATCGCACCACGGACTCCATAAGTCCTCCTGACTCCGCACCCTCCATGCCAATATCCCACCAATTTTTCCTTTCACTGTAATTCTCCCCCTGAAATGAACATTGGGGTGGAGAAAAATAGGACTCGGACTCCAGAAAAGTCACGTCCATGGTAACATGTGTCTTCTTGGTTTTCGGATCATAGCAGCGATACCCTTTTTGATGAGCTCCATAGCCAACAAATATACATCGTACCGCACATGGGTCAAGTTTGGTGCGTTGGTTCTTCTGAAGATGCACAAAAGCCATACACCCAAACACTTTAGGAGGTATTGTCAAGACTGAACGGAGAGGCATAAACTGAGATAGAGTTTGCAATGGAGTTTGAAATTGCAACACGCGAGAGGGCATACGATTCATCAGGTGAACGGCTGTGATTACCGCTGCATCCCAGAACCTTCTTGGAACATTTCCGCCGATAAGAAGAGCTCTTGCCGTCTCTAGAATGTGGCGGTTCTTTCGTTCGGCCACACCATTCTGCTGAGGGGTTTGAGGGCAAGAAGTCTCATGGATGAGACCATGTTCCTTAAAATAAGAGGTAAGGTGTTTGTTGATATATTCTCCACCATTGTCCGTGCGGAGAATCTGAATACGAGCTCCAAATTGAGTAGCAACCATTTTATGAAACATGCGAAATATGGTAGAGGCCTCATCTTTATGCTTCATCAGATATAACCACGTCATACGTGTGCAGTCATCAACAAAGGTTATAAACCATCTCATTCCAACCATTGTAGTAATTGGAGATGCACCCCACACATCAGAATGAACCAGACAAAAAGGCTTGCTACTTTTATTAGAGCTCAAAGGAAAAGAAACACGATAACTCTTTGCCATAATGCATGTTTCACATTGAAAAACAGAATTTGATAAACCACAAAACAACTCAGGAAATAAATACTTCAAATATCTAAATGATGGGTGTCCCAACCGACGATGCCACAACCAAACATCCTTCTCCTTACTAACAGACTGACTAGGAGTGTGATATGCACAGCCGGAGCTTAGATCAACCACAATGTATAGCCCCTCCTTCTTAGTACCACGCCCAATAATCTCCTTCGTGAGAATGTCCTGAAACAAATAGAAATTCGGGTACATAAGAACACAACAATTCAGCTCATCAGTAATTTGTCCAATAGACAATAAATGATTGGACAAAGAGGGCACAAGTAATGTATGAGATAAAGAAAGAGAGGGCGTGAGAGCCCCACTCCCAGCCACGGTGACTGGATGTCAATTTCCATTAGCATTATACACACTGTCTCGTCGTGGTAAGGTACGGTTGACTATGTCATCGAGGTGAGGTGTCATGTGATCGGTAGAGCTCGAGTCGATAATCCATCCATTGTTTCCACCATGACAAGTAATGATAAAACCTGAACCACAATTACCTTCAGGAGGAAGAGTGGAAGTATTAACTGAAGATACCATCGGGACTAAGGAAAGATATGAACTCCCAGTCACCAAGGATGCTTGCCCAGTTCTGCTTCAGATTTCTTCTTCTTCGCCTGAAAATCGTCCCACCAATCTAGAAATCCATGTAGCTTAAAACAAGTGTCCCTAGTGTGTTTGGAATTTCCACAATGAGAATAGCCGCCGAACACCTGAGACTTGGCCTTGACAGCAGACCGAGAGCGCCCACCTCTACCCGCCGAACTGCCAGCCATCATCTGTAGAGATGGGTCTCCTCGATTTCCCCGTGAGACCATTGCTGCACCCGTAGGAAAGCCATCAGCATTGGTCAACATCACGGTTTGGCGCACATCTTCCCTGCGGACGCTTGCGTAGGCTAGCTCAATAGTGGGGAATGGATCCATCTTCAGAACATCAGCACGAACATTGTCTAGGCGGTCATCGAGACCGTCCAAAAAAGTATAAACTCGATCTTCATGGATAATAGAATTATACCTCTGAATATCGACCGGAAATTGCATAGGATTAGGACGTCGGAAATCAATCTCACGCCAGAGCCCTTGAAGATCATTGTAATATTTCTCGATGGGTCCACTGCCTTGCTTCAATCGAGAAACCTGCCTCTTAAGATCATAGATTTGGGAGGTGTCAGATCCATCAAAAAAAGTCGTTGCCACAGCATCCCAGATGGCTTTAGTAGTAGGAAATCGAATAAAATTTGGTATCAAGGCTGGGTCCATAGAATTGATAAGCCAACCTTTCACCGTCGAATAATCAGTCTTCCATTGTCGAAAAAATGGATCAGTCGGAAAGGGCTCAGGAGAACCACCGTTCAAATAGCCCAGTTTGTCTTTGCCCGAGACATACATCTCAACAACCTGGGACTAGACGCCATAATTTTTTCCATCAAGCTTGACAGCAATCGATGCAGCAGGAGCTTCAACGCGCGGCGACGCGGCCTGCTAGGTCAAGAGCTGCTTCATCGCAACGGCCAGGTCTGCTAGAATGGCAGTAGCAGAGGCATTAGCATCCGCTTGGTCAGTTTTCACAATTGGCTGATCGTCGGCCATGAGATCAGGTCCACAGAATGAATTGCTCGAATGGGACGAAGTCTACCGGCGCGAGACGGCGACGTCGTGACGAAAACGGCCCAAAAAATTTTGAGCGGGACCGCCGTAGTCGGTGATTGACGTACAGTACCCTAAGGATCAAACCCTAGGGTTCTGATACCATGTAAGATTTGGTGGGACCACAACCAACTGCTCTAAAAGCTTAAGCTATTAGAAGAAGGCGTGGTTTAATATTTATATATTCCAACACTCCCTTTCACGCTTAGTCTGGTCTTTTGCCTAGTACTAAGCATGTACAAATTAATTGGGGAGGCAAATAGGGGCTTGGAAAGATTTGAACTCAGGACCTCCTGCTCTGATACCATGTAGAAATATGTTTTCCTCTATTTTCAATATGAATCTTTACAGCATTACAATGGACCTTATATACAATATATGTGCTAACCCTAGCATATCAATAAATCAAGAAAGACTATAATACAAGGAAAAACTGCCTAATTTAAAGGAAATACAGCTCACGCCAACAACATAATGAGGGGGATGTGTTCATATTTTTTTTTTTGACGAAAATAGAGAGCAAGTGAGAGAGGGAGGCACGGCCGAGAGGGGAGTCCCGCGACCAAGCACCCTTTTCGTGTCCCACTGTCCATTGTACATCCCGTGTGCCACCGCTGCAGCTCAGTCACCGTCCTAACCTTGCTTCAACATCCTGCCGTGTGTTGCTGTGCTTCGTAGCCCGTCGTTTTGCTCGTTTGCTCGCTGTTTGTGGTGCTGTCCAGCCTTGTTTGCAGCCCAAATCGGATCTAATTTTCCCTACGAGCTAAGGTAACTTCTATACATTTTAAAGGTTAATTTGATGCTATTTTGAAGTACTTTCTATTCTGGTCTGCGATTGTTTCTACACTGTTTACATGCTGTTTTCTTGTCAAACGAGCTATTTTTTTGTGTTATTCATGCTACAAACTCATGTAGAATTTGGGGCCTCTCTCCCACCATCTTTGAGGACCGCCGTGATGCTGCAAAGGAGTTGGGGCCTCTCTCCCACCATTTTTGCGGACCACCGTGATGTTGTTTAGCCGTTGTTCCTACTGGTTGTTGTTTGCTGTTTTTCTTTTACTTTCTAGCTATTTTCTGTTATGTTCTCAGTCCGTTTGTTTGGTCTTGTTCTGCTGCTGTCCTGGCTGGGTTTTTGCCTCTTGCTCTTGCTCGTGCTGCTCAGTTTTTAGTCGCCTTGTTTGGTTCATCTGATGGTTGGTTCTGCTCTGTTTCTGGCCGACTATTCGGCTGGTCTGTTGCTACTCCTCCTACTGTCTTTAGGTTTAGTTGGTTGGCCGCTGTTTTGGCCTGCTTCTTTTTCTTTACTATTTTCTTCTCTTCTGCTTCTGGCAGCGTGTTTGGCCGTGCTTTTGTTGCTTGTCTTGGTTGTTGTTGGCCTTTGGGTTGGATGCGTTTTAATGTGAAATTGTATCTTGCAATCGGTTCGCCGTTGAACCCCCAATGGCACATAACTGTGCCACTTTGGGTTCATGATTTTTGTGTCCGGTTCCATTCTTGTACCTAGTGCTTTGAAAAGTAAAAAAAAAACTCATGTAGAATTTTGCTAGAGCTAAAAAGGTGAGCCAGTTAACTTTTTTAGCTGCTGTTTCGCATGTGTTTGATGGTGATTTTGGGCGTGAATTGGAAAAATTCATGAAAAATTTTGTGCATTAAAAAACCCCTTTTTATCAAGATTTTTTTTTTCGAAATTTTGGGAGTTAGTCAGACATGATTTTTCACAATATTAAAATAATAACTAAATATAAATTAGGAAAATATTTTCCTAATGGGCAACGGATTTTCTTAAATTTGGACTATCTTTCCCATCGCCGTTCGGGAACGATCTTCCCGTTTAGAAAAATGGGGTAGTTAGCTCATCTGATCTATTCCATTTAGATCTGGTTTGCTATCTTTCAAAAGTCGCCTTTAGACTTAGTTATATCTTTTTTTTTTGAAAATTATAAGAGGATGAGGTTTGATTTGTTTCAATTGTGATCTTGGATTATCTTATTAGATGGGTATTCTGCGATTGATTGATATCTTATCTAATTTAAATTTCCTGATAGAATTAAAAAAATTCCTAAAAAATTTGGTAAACTATATCTTATTAAATCTTTAAGAAGCTAATTTTTTTTAAAAAAATTATTTATCTTGAAAATTTAAGTTACGAGAACCAAATCAAAATATCCTTAATTTGGCCGAAAATCTCAGTCCAAATATCTAAAAAAAAAATCAAATAAAATTTAGTACACCTATGCATATTTCAATTTCTGCATACCTTGCATATTCACTACATATTTTTTGAATATCATATCTTGCATTTCGTATTTTTTTTAAATATCATTCGCATATCATGCATATCCACTATATCATGCATATCTCATTCTTGTGTTATCTCATTCGCATGTCTCATGTTTGCATCTCATGTAGATTAGGCTATCATAGCTTGCATATTTTACATATCTTTGCAATTATTTTTAATAAACTTGAAAATTCAAAAAAAAAAATCGCCAATGGATGTAACGTTAAAGATTTTCTAAACAATTTTTGGATTTAATTTAAATTATTTCCTAAGCTTTTGAGGAAATCTTAAATCAGGTCATGTTCAATTGAGTCCATTTTTAATTCCGAAAATACATTGAAAATACCAAGAAAAAATTCATTCGTATTTCATATCATATAGGTTAGAATGCATATTTTAAATTGCCATGTCATATTTTGCCCCGTTTTTATACCATGTTATTTGTATGTGTGTCGCATTCATAAGTTATCATCTAATGTACATATAGCAATTGTCATGTCATTGCATATAGTTAGAACATGCCATTTGCATGCTTTAATTTTTATTAGTCAACTCTTGCATGTAGGGTAATTCGACATTAAATTTGCATGCTTTGTATATCATCTATCATTTGGGTAGTTTCATCTATGCATTCATTCTAAAAAAAAGAAAACATAAAAAAACCTCTTTTGAACTTAAAGTGAATTCAATCAAGCTTGAGTTGCCGACCTAGGATATCTCATGGAATTATGGTACCGAAAGGATATTAGCTTTAATTAGTTAATGTAACCAAGTCCCTGAATCCTTAATATCTGGTTCGTATGAATAAAGTGGTTCTCTTGCTATTTTATTTAGGTTTCTAACCAACCTATCAAAAATGGTTAGTGGCGACTCCAAAGTTGAAATCACTTGAATTAACTTAAGTTACGATTTGGTAGGAT
Source organism: Rhodomyrtus psidioides (assembly GCA_021437785.1). Classification (NCBI taxonomy): domain Eukaryota; kingdom Viridiplantae; phylum Streptophyta; class Magnoliopsida; order Myrtales; family Myrtaceae; genus Rhodomyrtus; species Rhodomyrtus psidioides. The sequence goes on along the minus strand of JAILYB010000040.1, from coordinate 1,757,653 downwards.
GAGAGAGTTCATATTAGTTTAGTCATTAAAATGAACTTGATAATCTATTGGCCTGATATTTTTAGGTCGGTACAGGGCACAATCACTATCCTCCACCCAATAGGCTTCATATTTAAATTCCTTCTTCCTTCGCACTCTTCTTGGGCCCAAAGATAATAAAATCAGGCTATGAAAGAACCAATGACTGGCAATGCAAAACTTTCTGCATTTGGAAAGGAAATCCTCCAATCTATAGTACACAGAGCTCTGTCCAATCTCTCCTTAACGAATGCGTCTCCCCCCCTCTTGTTTGACCATGTGGCGTCCCAGGTCGCCACGCTAATGACTAAGGTCTCTATTAGTACAATATCTTAAATAAGCCTAATAGCACAGGATAGTTTATAGGCTATAACCCACCAAGTCAACCTAGACCAAACATAAAACCAATAGCGCATGATCACAGAAGCATGGAAAGGTAGACAAGAATCAAAACAAACTTTTATTTATATAACATATTGAAATGACCACAAAGTAGTTCACATGCATAAATACAAGTCAGTGACTACGGTCATCGATCTATAGGCGATACTGGGATGGTCAGAAGGGATACTACTCCATCTTCGCCAAAAGTCGCCTATACCCAAAAGATCTCCAAAAAGTGGTAGCCAATGACTCATGTCCTCACTCCTCATCTGAGTGATCGGTGAGAAGTAGCTCAGTCTCCAAGTCGTAGTCCTCATCCAAAGAATCTGGCGGCGGAATGTATAACCCTGTCTCTTCGGCGATAGGCTCCTGGGCAGCAGCAGGCTCGGCCGATACAGGTGGCTGCTGAGGTATCTCAGGTACGGGGATCTCAGGTAGTACATGAACTACAGGTGCTACAGGCTCGGAAGGCGCATCAAATGCATCATCAAGAAATGGACCAACTAACTGGTCACCAACACGGACATAGATAGAATACCAACTATACATGACAACTCCATGAGGAACTCCCTCATCAATCCAAACACTATAGATATGCATCAAAAGTCTAAGGTGGGGTACATCCATATGAACATAATCACGATAAATAAACACATAATCAAGCGGGACTCCAAAGCGTCTGGCAATAGGAGGCATGGTGCTAATCTGAAAATATTTCCACAAACGTGGGTTAGCGCGACGGCTAGCAAGAAAATCATTCAATCCCACCATAGGGGTCCCAAGACTCCCTAAGGACAACTATGAAACAATAAATGATCAAGGCATATTAATAACATAAATCAAGAGCATGAAATAGTAATGTCATCGTAAAATGAACAAGTGAATGTAACATGAGATGACGTGCTCTTCGCTCATTCACACCATTGCAAGGCGTTCCACCTTGCAATCCTACTCTCTGGGGCTCCGTGACGCAAGTACGGCTCTACCCAGCACACAGCATAGGGTCCTCAAGTACGTACAGATCCCCGCACACAGCCCAGGGGCGTCAACTCGATTCAGTGCACTGAAGATAAATTACTCCACATATCTCATCCATAACATTTCATGTACGTGACAATGAACCTCATGATTCACAATTTCAAGTCTTCACAAAAATACTCCAATGGAAATACCATCATACGAAATATTCCAATATAGGATGAGTACTTGAAGCATAGAATTCATGCAAATGCAGCACCTTGAATCCAAATTACAAACAATTAGGGGAACGACTAATCTGTCCATTAGAAGCTCTCGGTCAGCCATGTTCTTGACCTGCGAGAGTCATCACCTCATCAAGGAATTTCATTAAAAATCTAATCTTAAGATCGCAAGATACGTTCGTTAACTCTTCCATTTTATTATCTCATGAATAGAATCTTGACATACCCAAATCTACTCAGACTCAGACTTGAAAATCCTGATCTGCATTACCCTTGAACAGAATCGATTTTTTTTCCCAAGCTAACATAAATTCCTTTGGTTTCACTGACCATATGCCATCTTACCATAGGCTAACATGACTCTATAACATGTAGGACCAACGAACAAGAGGTAAGTGGGTTATAGCAGCAAAACAGTATATAAACTTCGGTATAAATTCTGATTGCACCGCACCAATTCCTGACTTGATACTATTTCAGTTTTCCATCAAATTAACCACCATTCGAACCTACGTTTGAGGATAGAAAGATTCAAACTTAACCACATCGAATAAATATAAATTAGCTCAGACTTTGTACCAAAAATAGCACCAAGACAGTAGCCATACTCAGAATCGTTCCTGTCCTAGAAACCGAACACCAATTCGGTTCTAATCTTGCAACTCGATCCTTACTTGCTTCATTTCCCTTAACTATTCGACTATCATGGTATCCTAATCTAATCCTCCAATTGCTCAGCTCAAGATCACAGAATGTAGATAAAAATTTACTCTATTTCCACACCTAGATCAGAACCGAACTGCAGCAAGATCAACTCAGTCCACAGAACAAGTTTTCCTCCCTAAACACTTAGATTAGGCTCCTCATCTTGACAACTACACAAAAACATCTAGCCTATGACAGAATTGAGTAAGTTCCTTGCCTTCTTGAAGTCGTGAACGTGTTCGAAAGCCCTTGATTTCCTCTGCTCCTCAGTGAAATTGCCGACCGGTTCTAGCTTCCTCACTCGGTCTCTCTCTCTTTCGCTCTCTTAGTCGAACAAGGAAGAATGAGCAGAAAACTCCTCTTGCTCATCAAGGCTCTTATTTGTACTAGAGAGAAGGGAGTGTAGAATGAATCTTTGAGTGACAAATGGCGCCATGCATGCTTCCTAAAATTCTGATCTTGACAAATGTAGATAGTCCCTCAATTCATGGATCATTCCTTAGGATTTTCGTCACATTTCATAGCCCCTAATGGTCGGCTATCCCATGAAGGATCTTGAGGTGACAATGAACCAATGGTTCAATCATTCCTTTTTGCCATTTCCCTAGGCCATTCGGCTAATGCAATTCCATGCATAAGGGAGAAAGTCGCCACATGTCTTTATTAGGGGTGATCGGTTCACAGGATGGGTGGTTTTACCCTAGAATCGAGAACCATCCGCTAGGAACCGGTTCTGCAAAATACGAACCGTGAACCAACTGAACCATCGGTTCGGTCCGATTTTTGGTTGGATTTCGGTTACGTTTCTACCAAGCAAAAAATGAAAAAAATAAAATAGGCGAGGAAATAAATTCGCCTTGTTCCATCGCAAGTAGCCATATGATTATGCTCCAAGGAAACATAAGGACAAAAAATAAATAAATAAAGGAACTCAGTAAAACATGGTACGTAGCACCTGCAGAATAATGAGAATCGAACCGATAAAATAATATACATTTAGATTATATAAAGGGGCCGGTTCATGGGCTGGTTGGATGGTTCGCATTCAAATCCATAAACCGAACCGATAAAATCGATTTTGAAAAATTGAAATCGAGAACCGAACCGTACCCGCCAAAAACCATCCAAAACCAACCGGTTGGGTACGGTCCGATCCAGTTTGGTTGGATCGTGGTTTTTCTGCTCACCCCTAGTCTTTACCCTCAATGGTCTACTATCATTGGCAAGATTTTGAGAAGACAACTAGCTAATGATCTACTCACTTTTCTTGCCATTTCCCTAAGCTTATTCGGCCACTAAGGTTTCATGCACAAGAAATGTGCTCGCCAAGTGTCCCTATCCTAAATGGTCGATTATGCCTTGTCCTCCAAGGCCATGAGGAAGAATTCCCTCATACCAATTCCATACTTATTCCCACGAGTTCTTGTTCATTCGGCCATTGATTGTTTTCCTTGTTCCACAAGGTAAATTCAATGGTGTCCATTCTTCTTGTGTTTCGGCCAAGTGATGGTTCAATCTATCATCCAATCCTTCTTTGACTTCACTTGATAACAATGGAACCTTAATATCATAATTCTCGACCAAGGTACTGGAGTCCTTAAGTCTTCACGTGAGCCTTAACTAGTCCAAATTCATAATTTCCTTAATACATTCCTAGCTCTTCTTCACAAATGCCGCCTTGACATAATTCATGCTCATGGTTATTCCTACATAGTGAGGTCTTCGGTTCCTGCTTTTAAAATTAGCTTCAAAACCCATTTCGGATTTCTCCGATCATTAGAAGTCTACTAAAAAGGGATGCCACAGACCACGTGTAAGTACATTCCTTACAATCCATGTCCACTAAGGAACAAGCATTTAAGAAATCCCTGAATAGTCTATAATTATTAGCCATCTTCTGTTGGGATTAACGTAACATGCATGTGTAAAAATAAAATTATAAAACACAACGGAAATAAAACCCATATACGTATCACCATAGGCGTTGTTCGTGTGTTTCAATCGAAAAATCAAATTAAATGAAGAGGGTTAACGATTACCTCTTGAAGAGTCATTGAAATGAGTTGGTTACTGTCGGGCCTTTAGTTCAGACACACCACCAATCTCGCGTCGAACGGGACGAACAAGTCACGAATAATTACCACTATTTTGTGCTAGCAATCACGTGGAGATGATTCTTCGTACCCTCAATATTTTGGTCACGATGAGAATGAAAGCTAAGAGAAGCTCTTTTTTTTTTCTTCCTTTCTCTATTTTTTTTTCTCTCTCTCAAACATTCAGTTTGCACACACGTTTATACGGTCAAGTTGCAGCAACTGTTGCTAATAACTTAAATGCAATCAGCAACAGTTGCTGATCGCACATTATGCATGTCATGCGTAACGTGTAAACGGTCAGCAGTTACTGACCGTAAACCTCACATATGGTCAGCAACTGCTGACCAATATAATGTACACGTTCAGCTACATTTGCTGACCATGCGTAATAGACCACACGTTCAACATATTTAATATTGTTTATCTCATTCAACGTCATCTTGATTGGTTATGGTGTGTGACATCCTTAGGTTCATCACTTAGCTGGTAGTAAGACATGTACTAACACATTAGTACTTCCAAGAGAATTTATTGTCCCGATTAACCTTTAGGTCTTACAAGCCATGAGTGACATCTAGCAATATATCATGGTTACCCAGAGAGTGTGAACACTTTAAAAAACATAATGAACCTGTCAGCTTTGTTTATAGTGTAATTCAATCCCTTTGTCTTACTATATCCCTATCGAACAAAGACCATGGAGTATTTGTCAAGCCATCAATTCGATCATATGCACAAATCTAAATGATATGCATTACATGAGACATAAACATTTTGTCACGCCCCGAGCCTGGCGAGCACGCGAGCATCCCACCTTCACCGTTACCTTTGATGATCTCCTAGGAACCAACGGCCATTAACTTACGGACCTATATGAAGCATGCAAGCGAAAGCGAGAACATCTCCATATCAAATAAAACAACACAAGATGACTTAAGACAAAAGGGTATGCTTCCCATTAAGGTTTATCATAGGTCAAAGGTTAAAATTCTACACCCATAATTCATTGTACAATCCCTAAGGCCACAAAAGGTTCATAACCACTTCCTCCAATTCAGTATTCAAATGTCAATCATATCATTTCTCGAGTTTCCATAGCTTGGGACCTGAAAAATGTTGTCCCGCAACAGGGTGAGATATATAATCCCAACAAGTCAAACCTAACCCTAAACTAGGCTATCAGTACCTCCAGACACTTTTGAAAAATATGATATTTTGGGATCAAAAGCTTTGGCATGGTAAAACAGGGTACTTGACAAAACTTGGCATTTCAGTACTTTCAAAACAGCTTGACTCAGTCAAGAAAGATCAAGATAACTCTAAGCTTTGTACAATGGCAGGGTTTTCAATCAAAAGCAAGCACTCGACGCCATCTCAAAAACATGAGGCAACTTTCATTTCTTTGTCAAAAGTATAATTCCTCGAAATTTCTAGAAAACACATTCTTTTCTCTCGCGCCCCTCTTTGGGCTAAATTTCAATTCATGTGGCAAATTTCACACTTGAGGCAAATCTCGAATCAAGAGGCATTTTCAATTTCTCAAAAATCAGTTTTTTGATATTTAAGGAAATAGTTCTTTCCATATCCGCCCATCCTAGGCCACCCACTTTGGGGCTGTGAGATAATTCGGTCTCCATATGACCCGTTAGTACATATGAGACTCTCGCGTTCGGACCTAGAGACGATTCGGTCACCATACGACTCTCGACGCCTATTTTCAATCGAGATGAATCATGTCGGTATGGGACTCTCTAGCTGCACGACCTCGTCAGGTCAAATGGGAGTAACTCCCTCCCAATACGTTGGCCAAATTATAATCCTCGGCGATCCCACACGCCAGTGCACATATAATTTTTCCCGGCGATTCCACACGCCCTCGGCGATCCCACACGCCTATGCACTTAAGATTTTCTCGGCGATCCCACACGCCATTTATTCATAAGAAATTCGATTATAAAAGCCTCAGTTTTCATTAGAAAATGCATTCATGCCTCAATTTTCAATCAGAAACACACTCAACAAACTCAAGCATTTATCGCCTATTCAAGGCATTCTTTTCAAACGTCCATCACTGGACAAAACACACTTCAAGCTCGAACATGTTCAGTAGAACACGAGCATCACTTGGCTCAACTCAAGCAAATCTCAAATTTGGTCATTCACAAGTCATCTCAAGACTTGATTGGTAAACCAATCAGCTTAATGCACTCAAATCAATGAGAATTTTCACAAAGCACACCAAATGACCCAACCACATGCCACAACCAGATTAAGACCCTTCAATTCAACCTCGATTTTACAATTTTCATACCATGAACCCATTCAAGCTTAATCCATCAAAGTAGGGAAGATTTGGGTTTCCCCACGCCTCTCACAGAATTAGTTCATAAAACCATTCAATTTGAGTCAAAACTCCATCCTTTAGTAACCTAACATCCTAATAAAGGTTTAGACATAACTTACCTCGAGCCTAGGCCAAGCAATTTTCATAAAACGCGCGACACAACGTCGCGGCACCAAGCTGTCCATATTGGCCTTCCACGACCAGATTCAGTCCCAAATAAACTGGGATTGCTTCATTGAATTTATATAAAATAAAATTTCATAATATTATACTTCAATGTTTTATGGACGCGTGGGAGAAAACAGAGCTCAATTCGGATACCGGACGACTTAGAACGACTCATTTTAAAATCGGTGCGCGACAAGGACAGATTGGTCGATCCTAGGGATTTCATGCAAACCGGCCATTAAAACTCATCCAAACTCCTTTCTAACCCTTCATACTCTTCACCAAGATATAATACTATGTCTTAGAGAGCCTTACCAGCAATTTCGGGGCAAGGCGACACCTCGGCGAACCTTTAAACGACTCGGTTCCCACGGTCCAATGCAGGGGCAGAATTCGGTTCTGAATTAAACACACCCAATAGCCATTTAATCACCTCTTAACCCAAATTCCTCATAAAAACGACTTGTCAATACATCCATTTACAATTTTAGAAGGCTCACCTTAAATTTGGAAGCAATATAACCCTTCTAGATCTTTCAATCGGTCCGATCCTACTTGATTATCAAGCAATCAGATTCTGTTCCACAGAAGCGACCTCAAAATAGCCATGTAAACCAATCTAAAACTGAATTAAACTTATAACCCTAACTCCACCAACTCAAGTACTATAAGTGTAGAAGATCTCACAAAAAATTTGGAGTCATTTGAAGTCTCGAAGCTTACAAAACATCTTTTCCCCCAAAATCGATCAGATTCTGCCTCAATCTGACCTTTGTCCATTCAAACAAACCTACGGGAAGAAATACTGGGCCAAATTGAGCTTATAATATGTCCCTAGAAAGAGGAGACAATAAATTTCAGATGGCAGAGGTATTACCTCAATCTGATGTCGAAAGAAAAAGTTATGGTCGGAGGAAGTGAGGTGGTCGGGCTAGTCGGGCGAGCAGTTTTCTGCGGGACGAAGAAAACGTGAAAATGGAGGAGAGGAGAGAGATGGTGGCCGAAAATGTGAAGGAGGAAGAAGACTCTCCCTTAATCCAATTTGACAATCTTCTAGAAGAGTTGTTGGAGACAAGATGGGCATTTAATGCCAAAGGGATAAGATTAAGTCTCCTAATGACACTTGTCATCATCTAAGTAAATATCTTGGCCCACTTGTTGACTTCCTTGAATCATTTTTAGCAGCCCATGGGACTCAAAAAGACCAAAATGCCCTTCTAAAAATCTTAAGGCAATGGCAAGGCTTGAGGGGCAAAATGGTCATTTTGCACGTATCGTCCGAAATCTGATTTTTTCAATCTAAATTGCCCTCGATGAGGCGACATCCATCTCAATTCAAATGTTGGAATTCCTCAATGTCCAATAACCAAATCTCAAGGTCCAATTTCATGCCAAACTCTCGTCGACTGTAATTCTAGTTTATCTCAAACTGAAGGGCGACTCTTGCAAGCGCTATACGTATTGACCTTGGGATTTTTCTCAAGCCATGGCGACTTTGGTTGTTATGTAATTGCGAGGGTTTATCGCTAGCTCCTGCGGTCCTAATCATCGAAATCCGATTTAGGAAATTCTCGCAAATTACAAATTGGTTAAGCAGAATCACCCGTGTCCCAAAGTATAACGCTAGCAAGGCATTCCATGATCGTTCCTCGATCGATCTCTGCTGGCCCAAAATATTCCCTTGACAATCCTTATGGTCAAAGTGCCATTCCTCATTCAAATTCCCCAGGTCCATGTACCCGACCTCGCGTTAGTCTTTCCTTTTCGGTCAGTTAACTCGAGAGTGGCCTGCTCCGAGCGAGATACAACTGAAATACTTCGATCGATATCTTTCCATTCAATAGCCTTGAGAGGGGCTGAAATTCGAAATGTCACACATTTCATTCTCGTTACAACCTCGGCCGAGGATTTCAATGCAGTGTTGCGATTAGATCACATAGGACATCACTATTGTACCTTGCATATAACAAGGAGACAGATTCATTTCGCGCACACGTGTAACTTCGTATTGTTGACACCTGATTTTTGACCAAGTCCTTTTGCAGTTTTATTTTTGAAAAATCACAAAAAATTCATAAAAAATCAAAAAATTACAAAATCAAATTTGGTGGCCTTGGCCAAGCCCAAGGAACCATTCTTGACCAAAAAATAATTTTTCATATTTTTCACATTTTTTTAGCATTTTTAGAAAATAGGAAAATACTTAAAAAATTCTAGAAAATAGCATTTGAGGTCACAAAAATATGGAAAAATATCCAATATTTTTATTTTTAATCCATTGTATTTCTGACCTCACAAAAAGTTCAAAATCAGATTCAATTATGGGTTTTCCTTTGTAACCCGTACTATTGAATTTAAGAAAAAAAATACCAATTGAGTCTTTTAATCTGCAGTTTTAGCATTTTCTAGGATCTTGACATCCATTCTAACTGTCCCTTATTGCAATTTAGCCCAATTGTTTGTACAAATTGCTCAATTGCATGAATTTGGCAAAATTGCATACTAAAATTGCATTTTTAGTCCTTGAAATTGAGCATAATTGAAATTACTTTCAATTCAAGGGCTATCATTGCAAATTAAACATACTGCCCAAAGGGTTTCAGCATTTTGAATCGATTGGCACAGGTAATTTGACCCAATTTGATCATTTGAACCTTCAATTGCATAATTCCCCAATTTGCAATTAGAAGGAAAATTGGGGTTTTATTGAAATTGATGTAAACTTTTGGGCAAAATTACATTTTCTGATAGAATTCATGCTCTAGATTCGATTTTGAGGTTCAATTGCAAAATTTTCCCATTAATTTGGGATTAATTTGAAAAATCCTGTTTGGAACCGGTTCAGACCGGTCAGACCGCCGGTCAGACCGGTCGAACCGGTCCGCTACAGTGTCATCGTCTTCCTAAAAGATCCTGCGCAGATGAACAGTGGAAGTATGGATTTCGAGGACAAAATTGACCAAGCAATCGGCGGCAGTTGAAGAAGCGTTGGTGGGCGTCTTACTCCTTATCTCAAGACCTTTCGATCAAGACCGGCCCCATGACAAATGACCGCCAGACGAGCTCCGGCGAGATCAGTCAAACCTTTGAACCTGCGAAAGTCAACATTCTCGAACGCAGGACAAATTCGTGTCAAATTCGCACGAAATGAAGCCCGCCGGAGGACCAAACGGAGTTGGACGGAAATGCCCGTCCTCCCCGGCGCCAATTGAACCTAAAAGCACGTGCGGCCACGTGCCATTGAAGTCAGTTGAAACTCCCCAAATCGGCGCCAAAATTCGGAGATGCTATATAAGCCTACAGGGGCTTTCAGTTAAGGGGACGATTGATTCAGTTGAGGAAAGAGAAACTGAATCGCGTAAGAGAGAGAAAACGCGAGAGAGAGCTCGCTCTCCGACCCCCGTAGTCGAGAAATTGAGCTCGAATTGCGGAGCACCGGTTGGGCCTTCCCAGGCTAAACCAAAGCTCCACGAGGCCGTTAGAAGGTCGTCTGAAGCGCCAAGAAGCCATCGTCGCCGGCCGCGCCCTGTGAAATCGCAAGAACAGGTGAGTCGCAGTCTCGAGTTCTTCTTTGAGCATTCATGGCGATTCACACATTTCTTGAGCATTCTTGCAATTAGTGTGTGCCTTTTATTCCCTGAACATCACTGACCATCGTCGCGTATCTTGTTTGCATCGATTTTGTCTTAACACGCCCAATCGAGTCTTCCAATCCAATCTCCATTGTCGAGCCACTGTTCATCTTTCCCCAGCCAAATCTGGGCCGAGCGAGCTCAATCGGAGCTCGAGGTAAGTCTTCTGAACCTCTACCGGTGCTGTTCTGTGATTGAATTGCTGCGATTTTAGATAAATTACGCGATCGAACTCCTACGGCCGTACTCGGCACTTTGCATGATTCTTGTGATTCTATGAATAAAATGTTGCGATTCCTAGATATGTTAAAATAGAGATCATCGCGAGTCGATTGCCGCCGGTCTCGCTCCAATCCGTTAAGATTCTACCGTCGGATCATCGCCGGGGAGTCGTGGCCATTCGTTCAGCAATGGTCGCGAGGTTGAAGACGATGCCAATCTGGCAGGTCAACGAGTCAAAGCCTTAGGTGGCGTCCGGCCATTGGTCCACGTCAGTGTCGAGTCAGCTCGACCGTTAGTTTGTTAGGACCAGTATGCATTAGATCGGACGATCTAGGATTATCGAGTCTAATAAATGGTGACCGTCCGATTGGAAATTAGGATTATTCGAAAATGATTTTAATCATAAAATCAATCAGAACAGAAACGGTGCCGTTTAGACGAAGGATTAGGCGACGTCGTTTTGGGTTAATGAAAATAGACGGTTCAGATCAAGTTCCACGTTCTAATCGTGGCCGTAGATTTAAGTAGTTAGATCAGACGGCCCTGGTCGAGTCTCCGTTCAATCTAGACCGTAGGTTCTAATAATCAGATCTAAGGGACGCGGACAAGCCACATTGTTCAATATAGGCCGTTAGATCAGATTAGGATAATCTGAAAAACGAAAACGCGATGCGGCGTCGTTCTGGAGCCGAGAGTTTCGCGGATCCGGGTCTGGGCCGGGTTTCGACCCGAGTGGGTTGGGTCGACCCGGTCCGAATCACATTTTTTAATTAAAAAAATTGGAAAATGATTTTAAAAAATAAAAAAATATAGAAAATCAGAAAAATCCTAGAAAATCCAAAAAAATGCTAGAAAATTCCAGGAAATTCCAAAAAGTTTGGAAAAATTATGGAAAAATCCTAGACATTTTAGAAATCCCCAAAATCGAGGATTGACCACAGACAACTGGTCAACCCTAATTTTTGGGTTTCTTATCCAAATTTCCGAGACTTGACGATATTACCCTTCAGGGGTAAGTTGCCTCAGCTGTGTATGCAAGATAAGGCCGATAATGCCAAGGTAAGAATTAGGATTGATTAGAAGACTAATTCTTAAGTTTGGGTTTCGAGTCTCGCATCTTTTTTCAAAATGACGATTTTGCCCTTTAATAGGAAAATTGTCTTTCTCATCTCAATCGAGTTCTGAAAATTGCTTAAAGTTAGGGTTTGGGTCAGGTGGACGACCAACCCTAATATTTGAGATTTTCAGTTCTCATCTTTGTCCAAAATGAAGATTTTACCCCTCCGAGGGTAAAATCACTTTTAAATTCCAGAAAATCCTGGAAATTCCCAAAAAATAGAAAATGGACTGGATTGATGGCCAATCCTATTTCCCCCGTCTTTTGACTTCCCAATTCATATAAAATCATAAATTTGCCCTTTTTGAGGTGAATTGTCCCCGAATTATCTAAAATTACGATTTTGCCCCTCATGGGCAAATCATGCCAAAATCATTCCTAAGCCTTGATTGATATTTCTCTAGGCTAATAGGGCCTCATTAGGGATGCCATGCTGCTTTCATGTGTTTTATCCCCATGTACTGGATCCTTGATTTGCGCACCTTTTTTTATTGATTGTGATTGATAGGGTAGCCATTCCCTTCTGCATGAACTCCTAGATTTAGGATCCGTACCCCACTCATATGTATGAAATCCTAGGATCAGATAAACCATTCAGCTTTGGTACCGAAAGGGCGTCAACTTTGACAGTTGGCGTAACTAAGTCCCCGAACCTACTTCTTTGGTTTCCGCAAAATCGAATAGATCACTCACAACTATTCGATAGGGTTTCCGATCGTACCCTCCACGAAACGATTGGTGGCGACTCCTTGGCTTGTACACTCATCACATGCCACTAGACCACACTGAAGGTCGACCACGTATATCCAGCAGTTGCGACTTGGGAAATGGACCTTGGGAGAGGCCCGCGTCCGATCAAGCCAACATCGGATGGCCCATTAACCCTCGCCAGCCTCCGTTGGGGTCACGACAGACTGGCGACTCCACTGGGGATAGCTTCTAAACCAGAATCTCTGGTTACGAATTCTAGAGGACTTGAGCCGATTAAAAAGTTGTTTGGTTTATCTGACCTTATTTTCTGCAGATGCTCTCGAAGGTGAGGTACGTATGCTAACCATTGTGTTAGATATTTTTGCAGATTGGAGAAATAAGGGGTGGCGTGATTGTTGACATCTTTCCTGCAGGTTGGAGTTGGGAATGTATGTTTATTTTTATGCACATACTGAAGCGGTGCTTTGATATAAACTGCTGTGCATGACTTTGCATTGTGATGATCATGACACATTGCACACACTGGCGGTCAAACCCCGACTGCAACCACCCCTAGGTTACCTTAGATAGGGAAATGGTGCGAAAAGGATCTTGTGTTTGATGGCACTTGAGACTTTCGTACTCATTCCCGCTCATCATCTGCATTGGCGATGTCTAGCCCTCTTGGGTAGGTACCCTTGGGGAGGAATCTGCCTCGTGTGGATCGTGAGAGCCTGAGCCGTAGGTTCCTCACCTGATTTTTGATTTCTTAGAGTATACCCACTTGTCTCATGCGCATGTCTATGGATGGTTGGTATACCTAAAACCGCCCATTAATAAGAGGGGGACATTCCACATTCCCCCAGGTATGGTTGGTAAGGCATTTACTTCCGATGTACTTTACTATTCCCTGCTCCATGATATGGCTCATGCATTACATACATTCATGTGCATTCACGTCATGCAAATCGCTCAAGTGACTAATTGAAACAACAATGGTAATAGGTTAGAATGTCGCTGTTCCCTAAGAGCTCGACAGAATTGGTGACCTTCGAATACCTGAGGAAGGTCACTCGCCCTGGACCAAACACAAGGCTACACTTTACTAGATTCGTGCATGGTCGGGAGCTGACTGGACGTAAGCTAGGGTATGCGGAAGACTGTCAAACCCGCTATTACGTTGATAACCTCAGATTCAAGCGACAAACGGACGAAATGTTTAAGGACTATCTGGAGATGAAGAGACAGCGTCGTAACCAGTTGGCCAGGGAAGCATATGCCCGTCGGAAGGCTGAACTACTGGCCAGAGAAAGTGTGCCCATAGTCACTTTCTGGGGAAGAAAGAAGCGCCCCGCGACCAAGACAAAAACGAAGCGTATCTCGCTCAAGAAGGCGAAACCCGAGAAGACTCCTGAAGTCGTCGTACCATGGACCAGAGAATGGCCAGAAGAACCACAGCCTCTCGACCAAAACACTGAAGACGACTCATTTACACTTGATTAGAGGAAAACTCCCGACCAACTATCATTTGGGTAGAACCCTGGGAAAAGAGTGATTTAGACCCTCACATTCCAACGGTCTTTTATAGCTTTCTTGTTTGAAAGATCTCTCTTTACCTTTCTTCCATTAAAACACTTTGATTGTAATAAAAGTTCACCCCACTTTGTCTTTTGATGTATTGACCAATGGAACGTGACGTTGCCATTTCCCTTAGTCACTGAGTAAACCTGACTAAATTGCATAATTCACTTCCTTGAAATTCAAATTAGGCTTTGAGTCAGGCTTTTAAGACCTGGAAAAGGTCCTAATTTCCATTTCTCCAATTGAACTATGCAATCGAGTCAGCTCATGCATATTTCATGACATCTACACGTTCATACGTTTGAAGTAATTTCTGACGATTGATTTTTCAAAATCATTTGCATATTTTAGACTTGATGGGAAAGAATGATATTCAAGTAATCAAAATCCCCTGGGCCGAACTCCAATCATGGTGGGACAGCATGGGCGAAGCTAGCCAAAAGTATGCTGGATCACGGCTAGGATACCTGTTAGACCTGCTGAAGATTGAATGTCCACCTGCCTTTATCCAAGCTATGGCGCTTGTTGACACATGATTTTTGACCATCCGTTATTATAGTCTTTATTTCTAAAATTAATTAAAAATAGCAAAAAAATGTCAAAAAATTGCAAAATCAACTTTGGAAGCCTTAGCCTAGCCTTAGGAACCAATTTTGAACAAAAAATATTTTTTGTATTTTTTAATATTTTTTGGAATTTATTTAATTATAAAAATACCCAAAAAATCAGAAAAATACCATCCGTGGTTAAAAAATTACACAAAAATATTCAGAAATTCTATTTTAATTCTCTCTTTAATATTTTCACTTTTTATTAGGGAAATTCAGCTTGGTTCATTGGGTTCCTTCCCAAACCTAATCCCGAACCGGGCCTAAAAAATCCTTTCCGAGTCTTTTAATTTTCAATTCTCGGTTTTTATAAGCTATGACATTGGAATCTAAAGTATTGAAATGCAATTGGGTCAATTTGCCCTCCAATTTGATCAATTTTAACCAAAAGGGCTTAATTGCACAAATTTTATTCAATTTAGTCCCCGATTTTACAATTCTTGAAATTAAATTTCACACGGGCACACCCATTAAAATTAAACACCTCTACCCAACAGTTTTCATCATGCTGAATCCATTGGTGGGCTCAATTTTGGCTAATTCAATCGTTTAGGCCTTCGATTTGGCGAAATTAAATTTCGGATCCTAGGGACAATTTGGGGTTTTCACAGAATTTCAATACATTGATTAACGAAAATACCCATATTTGACGGAAAACATGTCAAGGAATCCGATTTTGCCATCAATTTCATGAAAAGAGGTCATTTGGAGGGTCAATTTGGCGATTTGGGCGATTTGGCCGAACCGGGTCGGTCGGGTCCGGCCCGACCCGACCCGGGTCTGCAACAATGCACAGAATGTGCAGCAAACGTGCAGAATGTGCAGCAAAACAGAAAAAAAAAACAGGGGAAGATGGGGCGAACGTGAGGCGTGCGATTTTCTTAAGAAAAAAAGGACACGGCGTGGGGGAATATGGCAGACGTCGGGGGTCGTGTGTCGCAGTGGCGTGGGCACAAAAAAACGGGCCGGTCGGCCATGCGAAAGGGGGGAGATTCTCGGTTTAAGGAGAGTTTGGCCGAGAGAGAGAAGGAGATTTTTGGAGCGGAGGGGGAGCGCGAAAGAGCTTCGTCGGATCTTCAACATACCATAGCAAACATCACCAAGGTCTCAACCGTCGTCGGCGAGCTCCGGATAGGTCGGTATCTCGCCGGATCTCCATTTTTTTCCACGCATGCTATGTGTTCGATAAAATGCTCAAATGAGCCACATGTGTTTGGGGTCTCGGCCAGGCCTTCCCGAGCCTCATTTGTCGCAAGTTTGTTTGTAAAACTTCCTTACACATGTTTCCCCGCTCGCCTTGCTATTCATTTTGCATTAAACCGCGGCGAAAACACGGCTCGGAGCTTCGCCGGCAACGGTTCGGACCGGGAGCTCAACGGGGAACTTCCGGCGGTCTTCAAGCTCAAAATGAACTCAGGTAAGCTTCTACGCTCTCCATGGATGTTGTTTGAATGATTGAAACCAAGCTCGGTGGCCTAAAATTTTTTATGTAAACTTTCGCCGGAGCCGGTTCGGTCGCCGGATTTTCGGGGCGTTTCCCGACGTGTTTCTTGCCATGTTTTGGTCGTGCGTCAATGCCGAGAGTCTAAGGAGTCGAATGCCGCAAGAACGGGCGAAAAATACCAAGTTTCGGGTCCGTTTCGCAATTTTCCGGCGACCTCGCCGGAATTTTTACTGTTCATCGTCTTCTCCGGCGACCCTCCGGCCGGTCAACGGTCAACGGCTGACGTGGCGTGCCACGTAGGCAGCCACGTCAGCCGGATGGGGTCCGGTCCGCTTATTTTCAAATAAAACAAATCAACGGCCACGATCGCGACACGTGTCGCGATCCTAGATTTTTGGAAAATTAAATAAATGATTTTCGAATAATCGATCCGGCGGACGAGGATGTGCCACGTGGCTCACTGAGGGACGTCCGATCTTGGACAAGATCGGACGTACCAGAGGTGGCCACGTGGCACAATCTGGAGCGTCCGATTTGAATGGTTTTCTAAAAAAGGAAAATAATCAATTTTTGATCCGACGGCTATAATTGAGCCACGTGGCTCTCTGTGGGTCTTCCGATCTAGTGGAAGATCGGACGCACAGGATGAGGCCACGTGGCACAATGAGAGCCGTTGGATCCAGGGAATTTTCGGATAATTAAATAAAATAGATAAAAAATCAAAAAAATTGTTAAAAAATATAAAAAATTTCTAAAAAATCAAAACGGTGTCGTTTTAGGCCGGTGTCGACCCCTAAGGTCGGGCCGGGCGCCCGAGAGGCGTGGGCCGGGTCTGACCCGGCCCGCAAAATATTTTTAAATATTAAAAAATTCGGAAAATAATAAAATAATAATAAAATAATCAAAAAATCAATAAAAAATGAAAAATCATGAAATATTCAAAAAATTCGGAAAATTCAGAAAAATTCTAAAAAATTCCAGAAAATAGGAAATGGCCACATTCAACTGGTCACGACCTGTTCCGGGTCTTTCGACCCCCGATCTTTTCCGAAATGACGGTTTTGCCCTTCTGGCAAACCGTCTTCCAAAAAATTCTAAAAAATCCAGGAAAATCCCAAAAAATAGGAAATTGCCACAAACAACTGGCCAAGACTCATTTCGAGTGTTTTGAACCCCGACCCTTCTTAAAATGACGATCTCGCCCTTCGGGCGAATCGTCTTCCAAAAATTGAAGAAAAAAATCAAGAAATTCCAAAAAATTCCCAAAAATGGGAAATGGTCATAAACAACTGGCCATGGAATATTTTGGGTAATTCGGTATCCAAAGCTTCCAAAAAATGACAATTTTGCCCTTCGGGTTAATTGTCCCAGAATCTTCCCATTTTACCCCTAGCCCTAAATCACATATTCCCTAAGCCCTTATGGCTATACTAGGAGGCCAATGATTGAAATTGATGTGCATTGACATGATTTATTTATGCACTTGACTTGCGCTTTCATTATATTGACTGTAATTTGATAGGACCAGTCTTCAAATCTGCATGAAACCCTGAATCAAAACTACCTCACCCAAAATTGCGCCTGCATGAACTCTTAGTCAGGAAAATCACTCGCGTTAGGTACCGAAAGGGCGTTGGTAATGACACCGACGTAACCAAGTCCCCGAACCCAAAATCTCTGGTTCCGCAGAACTGATCGGTCTCTCCCAATCGGTCAGTAAGGTTTCCGGTCTACCCTCCAAGAAAGACCGGTGGCGACTCCAAATGCATGCACAAGTTGCACATGCCACCCCGACCACACTAAGGTCGAAAGCGATCGACTCTTATCGTCGAACCCCTCAAAAGACACCCCCGCCGCGATTTGGTATGGGCCTGGGAGGGCCCGCGCCGATCCAAAGCCCGCGATCGGTAGTCCATTAGCCGCGTCTGTTTTTTTCGGACGGGTCGCGACAGCTGGCGACTCCACTGGGGACATTGTTCTAGAACACTTGGTTCTGGACCTCAAGTGGACTTAGGCCGTAATTAAAACGTTGAGTGATTTTTCTAACCCTGCAGGCGCTCTTGAAGGTGAGGTAAGTCCGCTCACGATAGGTGTTATATGTTTTTGCAGATTGGAGTGATAAGGGGTGTAGTCTGTGATTAACATTGTCTTATGCAGGATGGGCGTAGGAATGTATGTTATATGGATGATTTGAAGCGCTGATTGATATATAAATTGTTGCGCATGATTCACTGCATATTTGAGGATCACGACACTTTGCACAAAGCGCCCAAACCCAGGCCGCGAAATCACCTTTTCAGGTAGCCGTAGATCAGGGATCGATATGCAACGCTCTAGCGTGGATTGCGCTGGGGTCGACCATATTCGATCCCACTCACTATCCAAGTCGAGACTTTTATCCATTTGTTGTGGATTGCGCTCATGGACGAATTTATCGACTCGGATAGGGGGAAGCCTTTAGGTTTCATGCCTAAGCCATTTTAATTTCTAGAGTCAAGCCTCACTTGTCTCATGCGCATGTATATGGATGGTTGGTATACCTAAAACCAAAAAAAATCATTGGGTACCTTTCATGGTAAGGTCCTACCATTTCTATTTAAATTCACTTGCAGACTTTCATTTTGCACAACATGTTGCATTCATCAAATCCGAGGGTTGAGTTCAATTCCATTATAGAGTATGGATAGAGTAGAGATGATCTCTTCAAGTCGGTCCCACATCCCAGACGTATTCAAGTATGAGTGACGCGTCATCCGCCATCAGACTGCCCGGACATTCAACGGAGTCTACCCTTTTCGAGCTGTCCGAGAAATGATCCAATAACCATACCGATAGTTGAAGGGCGTGCGATAACGGCAAATCCGAGACACCTGCCGCACATTATCAAAAAGGTGGCCAGACTGAAGACATCAAGCGTCGTCCCCCGAAGACCCGACTTGGGGCACCTCTTTAGGTTATTAAGGGTCACGTTCCAGTCGTCCCTTTTCTTTTATCAGGATCATCGAGTCTGTAAGGAGCACCCGTCTGTGGGTCTCCCATCTATCTTTTACACCTCGATTTCTAATTCTTGTATAAGTGTCTTGACATTGGAGCGCGACACTGGAATTTCTCTCAACCATTCGGATTTTTCGGTTCAATTGCATGCCTTACCCAGATGAAATTTTCGTTAGAACTCACACTTGGCATGTCTAACCCAAGTACGAGAATCTAACATTCATTTCATGGTGCGCCGGACATGAAATTTTCGTTAGAACTCACACTTGGCATGTCTAACCCAAGTACGAGAATCTAACATTCATTTCATGGTGCGCCGGACATGGAATTCATTTCATGGTGCGCCGTAACCCATGTTTCCTGAATTCAAGAGGAGACATGATATCCAAATTACCTTCGGGAAATCATTTCAATTTGGATGTCATATTTCCCACCGAATTTAGGACACATTGGAATTGCATTTTTACCTTCTTGGAAATTCCACAGATTTCCTGGAGATTTGCCAAAAGTGATAACCATGGATTACGCTCCTTTTAGTTTTATGTTTTCTCTTGAAAAACATCGATAAGAACTTTTCACATGAGATTAAGGCTTGTGTAAAAGTCCTTATCTTCGTTAATCACAAGAAAGCATAAAATTGAAAGGATTTATGCTTTACTTCACTTTCTGACATATTCCTGTCATTCGAACATGCAATTTCCAGAATCAAAATTCAAAGACTTGTGTGAAGAATCAGTCACAAGTTAAAATGGACCAGGATGGCATAGAAAAGCGCTTGACCACCCTAGAGAGTCAGTTTGCTTAGATGTTCGCAATGATGACAGAGATGAAGACACTCATCCTCACCACACAGGGGGTACCCCGACAGTCTTAAATTCTAACCTGACTGTCCGACCAGGGAATCATCAAGAAAAATAGTCAACTGATGAGGGCATCTTGCCATCTTTCAAGACGTGGAACAGCATGCAATCAAAGAAGCCACATGCGGAAGAGAATTAGCTGTAATCTAATCTCTTTAAATTTGAAAATTTGTTGATTGTGTTTTATTGATCCTCAGGAGTGGTCCTTCAAGAATATCGAAGCTAGTCGACAACTCGAGCCACTAGGATGGATGTTTGAAGACAGACAAAGGAGTCAACTTCTCACTAAGATGACATACTGGGGCAAAGCCCGCGAAGATGAAAAGAGACAGGAAGCTCCGAATGGCAGATATCCCCTAATTGAAAAGGGAACCGTAAAAATTGTGAAAGGATCAAAGCAGTCGACTGGGGCATATCCCACTCAACTAGGGCAGACGCCACCTGACTGGGGCAGCCGGATCAAGTGTAAAGACGTGTCGTTCCTAATGGATTTTCAATCAGATACCGGCATAATATTTCCTATCTTTTCGTCTCAGATTAAAAGCAGGATAAGATGGTCAAAGACCAACGAAGGGGAGCTTGCCTTCCCTACAAGATGGAAAGGAGTGCACCTTCATCGGGCATCACCCATTGGGTTTGCAAAGACAAGATGGATCAATTTTGATAAAACCCAAGCAGACAGCATAAAGAAGGAGCAACCTAATTAGGATTGGCTCTCCCTAAGTCGAAAAGGTTGTATCCGTTCCAAATCTGATTGACCGGCTCACGAGTTGATATGGTTTCCCATTCTTGTAGGTGATGACGAGAATGAACGGGCCCACTGAGAAATTTCCAGCATCTTGGAGGCCAGAAGTGACTAGAGCAGGGATAGTAAATCCGTAGTCGTTTCGATTAAAGCTCCTTATGCAGCAATCGAGTCACTCATTCATTTCATCGTACAAGTGGAGTAATCCACCAAAGACGAAACGCACTAAGCCCTTCTAGATGAGGAAGAGAGCGGTGCGGGGCCATTCATTCGGGTAAAAGGACGTATCGTTCCAAAATGATTATTTTCTTGATGTGAGAATAATGTTTCCTTTCATTTCCTCTCAGGTGATGATCAAAAGCAGATGACTCAGGATACAGTGCTTTCAAATGACAAACAGGGAGTACCCATTTTCATGGCACCTCAGACATGCACTGTGGCTAAATATTTTCAAGAGCATTCTAATGGCTCAATTTGTGAACAAAACCTTTGAGAAAACTTGAAGAAGTTTATCATCATTTAGAAATCTCGGTGAAAAGAGCGCTTGAAAAGAAAATTTCAAGTTTTCCAGATTGACATATCTGATAAAAATGCTTTCTCTGAATAGAGTGAAAAGCACGAACTCATGTTTCGTTGCTGGCACACATAACATGCATCATACATATCATGCACATATCCTGCATACAGAGAACCCAAAGGGAGAAATGCCGGTTCCCGCAGGATAAATTTCAAGGGTAAATTGTATCGACTCCAATAGTCAATTATACATGCCCTTTACTCATGAGATTTCTTCTTTTCAATAGGGGAACATCGAACATCTCAAATGGCGACTGTGATCGAGAGAATCACCAAACCGCCACATGACAAATCCCCAGATTGTCAGGCTGTCTAGGGACAGAGAAAAAATAATCGAAGAATCTGGCAATCGAGATAGATGACCAGAATCGACAAAAATTCATGAGAGCGGGCTCCCCCACTTGCTTCGAGGAGTCAAGCCGGGGGCAAATTCTCACGATCCCCCATGAAAGTGCATCGAACCAGGGTTATCAAACCCAGAGATGACAAACACCAAGACAAGCCTCACTGGGGCAAAATACTTGGAAAACACTGCTCCTTCAAATGTTGGAAGGACGAAGTCTCGAAGGGAGTACCTCCTTCCTGAAATTTCAAATGAAGTCAGATAAATCCCCACACCTGTCTCTTCATATGCAGGTGCATGAATGTCTTCAAATCGGATCAAAAATCGTCTAGGAGCATGGGAATGCCAAGGCACGCTGCCAAGATGAACACCGCCCAACTGGGGCAAAGCAGTTGTCGACGTGATTGAGGATCGTCTTGCGAACAACACCCACAAATACAGACGAGATGAAGCAGCATCCATCATCCACATCAAATGAGAAGCGTCAATAATCGACGAAGGAAAGGAATACGTCAGTAAGGCGTCATCAGGAATCCCAAGAGGGAAGACATCCCCAAAGAGGATGGAGATTATAGCAAAACGCAGGAATGAATTTAGCTGGGGCAGGCATCACCTAGCCATGATGAACCACGTCTAACCGGGGCAAGTGAATCATTTGTGCGCCGGACAAAGGAAGGACATTTCTTCTCTGGCAAAATCCATGGACGCAATGACAGAGTCGTCCTCATCGGAAGTAAACCCCAGGATACAAACCTGGGTGAACGGTAACTTTGTATCGTTCCAAATTGATCTCCCAAAGATCCCATGCTTAACATGAGTTTGTTCTCATTTGGCAGAAAATTGGTGGCACCAAAAAGCCACAAAAGAAAGGATCCCGCTCAACGTGGAAGCGAAAAGAAATATCCGTTGTAGGGGGCAAGCTGCCAGGAAATGGAACCCCGCAAAATGGCGTTAGAATACGTCCAAAAGTACAAATTGATCTCATCCGGTTCAAATCCTAGAGAAGGATTCGTTGCCAACCAGACGGGTAGATCATGGCCACGAGCTAGATGGCCGACTTCAACAAGCCTTACATTTGCGTTCAAATGGAGGCGCGAAGCGAGAGTAAAGCAGTATCGTTTCGATTTGTCTTGAATTTCGAAACAACGAACTGACACTTGATGTTTATTGTTGACAGGGATTCGCCGTCAAGATGGACAGAAAATTGTTGGCGCCAAAAAGCCGCAAAAGAAAGGAATTCGCCAACAAGGAGGCAAATAGAATTATCAACTTTGGAAGCCATGACTCCAAGAAGTGATCTTTGATTGAACTTTGAAGATTGGCGTGGGAATGCATCCAAAGCATGAATGAATCTCCTCCAGTGCAAATCCTAGAGAAGGATTCATTGCCAACAAGAGGAAGGGATCATGGCCACAAGATAGATGGCCAACTTCTGCAAGCCGCACGTTTGTGTTCAAACGGAAACACAAAGAAAAATAAGACGGTATCGTTCCAATTTATCTTGAATTTTGGAATACAAACTAACACCTAGTTCTCGTCCTTGACAGGGGATCGCCAACAAGGCAAAACAGGATTCTGACATCCCATGTATTACTAGTTGGAGCACATGACCAAGGGTAAAGCAGTATCGTTCCGATTCTTGAAAAATCCGTGAACATACAATGACATGTTTCTTCTACATTTTCAGGGACCTCCAGCCACGGTGGACAGGTAAGTACCCCTTTCCCCAACCCAAAACAAAAAAGAGAAAAGAGAGAAAAAGAAAAGTTTTCAGAATCTGATGTCTAGAAAAGACATAGAGTTCTAACTCCATTAACAATCATGTTTTGAAAACAGGAGGTTGTCTAAACATGATTAGAACATGCATTGTGCAGCATAAAATCCCCTTGACGGGTAAAATTTTTGGAGAAGATGAAAGAGATTTTTTCCAATCAAAAGTTGTTCAAAACTTTCAAAAGGACGTTTTCTCAAAAGACGAGAGGCAAAGCCTAATCCAAACACGTCCTATACACACTTGAGAGAGAAGTGGAGCAAATCAGATAGCAAAATCTGAACCTACGGGAGTAGGGATAATTCGCAGCAATTACATGGATTGGGACGACGGAGGCATTCGTTTCATATCCCCAAACACTACAGGTGACTATTGACAACCCCTTTGAACGGCAGTTTCATTCTCAACCCTGTCAAGAACCACCCCACATCGGGGCAAAATGGAGGTCAGTCCAGCAGCATCAGGAGAAAATGGTTAGAAATTTTCTTGCTCGGACTAACATTAATCTTCGTGTGTTGTTTATATGGTAATCCAAGTGCCATAGGATGATGAGAAGCATTCATTTCTCTATCCCACACACCGAATCCTTTGCATAGCCAAGTTGAGCCTGCAAAATCATTTCATAAACCCGTTGGTGATCATTGCACATTCCAAGACGGATGCATCATCACTTCAGAAACGGAAGAGCTCAAGACTTAGGGTTTGCGAAGAAATTCCTAAGTTAATGCTTAAAGTTGTTAGACCTTTGGTCACATGTCTAACACGATCTCTCGAAGATGAGAAAAAGCAGGATTTCAAAAAAAAAATGAAAATGAAAAGATGATGAGAAAAATCCCCAGCATCAAGAAAAAGCAAAGTGCATGGTAAAAGCAAGGCCGATGCTTGGGTGAACAATTTGTATCAATCCCCCAGTGAAACCTGTTTGAAAAGGGGAGAAGAGAAATCCAAAAGGAGTCAGGTTCAAAAAGACTACTCCTCGAATGGTGTCAAGCACGGAGCAAAGACACAGATAGAGTTGTTACTCTCTTAATGCAGCCAGAGGCGCTTTCACAAGAATTTGTGCACACCTCAAAAGCGGTCGTGTACCTCAAAAATTGAAGATGCAAAATGGAAAGGACATGTGGCAAATTTGCAATGATCACCAATGTCAATCCCCTCATAATTTCCGGGCCAAAAATAAGCCTTTTTCGGTCCCCAATCCTACCAATGTTACAACCCCGAAACAGTCTTCTCTGACTAAGACACTTGGGTTAACATATAGCTTAGCTCGAAGAGGTACGAGCAAGACTATTTCTTTCTCATTTTGTAGGGTTCTTGACTTGTAAACCCGGAGCAGATGGTGAAGACTTTCATTCAATGGCTTCGACTCCAAAGCGGGTCCCCCTTGAAAACCAAAATCCAAGCCCAGCATTACGGTCCCGTGGAAGACCTCCCGACCGATCAAAATGTATGCGCTGCGAATGAGCCTAAAACCTAGGCACAGGTCAGTAGGGAATTGAGTGCATCCCCCATAATAGACCACTATCGCAAGACAGGTGAGAAGACCTCTTCGGCGAGAAATATTCCAATTGATGTTTTGAGCAAACTCTTTTTGGAATATTCAAATTATTTGATCCAGATTTTCCGTGCAAGGGATTTGTGATCACATTTGCATGTTGCAAGAATGCTTTGGAAAACCTCCAGCATCGAAATGCACACTGCATGACTAAAACTTAAATCATACGGCTTCGTCAAGTGGCCAGCCATCGTCTTCCCAAAGATTGCTAACGTTTTCTTGGTGAAGAAAAATATTTCAGGCTCAAACTTCTACAGGATCCTTGGTGACCCCCAAGTCCCCAAAAGAACGCCCCGCTCTTAGGAAAAGAGCCCACACATTTGTTTTCTGTAGGATGTCTGGCAACCCCAGATCCTAGAGGAATATTTCGCTCCACAAGCTGGAGTGCACAAAATGCTTGGAAAACCCAGGTCCCAAGCTGAAACATCTTGAAGAGAATTTACAGGTTTGAACTTTCTGCAGGATGCCTGGAGAACCCATGCTCCCAGACTGTTATCTTCCTCGTCATCAGCATACCCAGGTGAAATTTTTTCAGAATAAAAATATTTCACTGTGTCAAAATTGAGTCCCCGGTGAATTTCGGGATCTTTCAAAAATGGGGGACGGAAGACCCCCTCTCTAAAAATCATTTAAAATAAAAAACATCCCCTCTGACGTGGAGAACCCATGCCTTGGGAATCATTTCAAAAAAAGGGGAATGAAAACCCCTTTTACAAAAAATCATCATAAAAAACATCCCCTCTGACGTGGAGAACCCACGCCATGGGAATCTTTTTCAAAGAAAAGGGGGAAAGAAGAACTCATCTTTTAGAAGACTAAACATCCCCATCGGACGTGGAATACCTCCGTTTTGGGGAACCTCTTCAAAATTCAAGCAGTCTCATCAGACGTGGAGAACCCTCGTCATGAGACCCCCTTTTAAAGCAAAATCAATGGTAGATACCGCCTGAAGGGTCAAATCAATGGTAGATACCGCCTGAAGGGTCAAACCAATGAAGGGTCAAAGCAAAGGTAGATACCGCCTGAAGGGTCAAAGCAAAGGTAGATACCGCCTAAAGGGTCAAAACAAAGGTAGATACCGCCTGAAGGGTCAAATCATGGTAGATACCGCCTGAAGGGTCAAACCATGGTAGATACCGCCTGAAGGGTCAATTCAAGGTAGATACCGCCTGAAGGGTCAAACCAAAGGTAGATACCGCCTGAAGGGTCAACTTAAGGTAGAAACCGCCTGAAGGGTCAAATCAAAGGTAGATACCGCCTGAAGGGTCAAAATAATGGTAGAAACCGCCTGAAGGGTCAAACCATGGTAGATACCGCCTGAAGGGTCAAAACTCATGGTAGAAACCGCCTGAAGGGTCAAAACAAAGGTAGAAACCGCCTGAAGGGTCAACCAATGGTAGATACCGCCTGAAGGGTCAAAACAATGGTAGATACCGCCTGAAGGGTCAAAACAATGGTAGATACCGCCTGAAGGATCAACCAAAGGTAGAAACCGCCTGAAGGGTCAACTTAAAGGTAGAAACCGCCTGAAGGGTCAACTTAAGGTAGAAACCGCATGAAGGGTCAAAATCAATGGTAGATACCGCCTGAATGGTCAAAGCAAAGGTAGATACCGCTTAAAGGGTCAAAACAAAGGTAGATACCGCCTGAAGGGTCAAATCATGGTAGATACCGCCTGAAGGGTCAAACCATGGTAGATACCGCCTGAAGGGTCAACTCAATGGTAGATACCGCCTGAAGGGTCAAACCAAAGGTAGATACCGCCTGAAGGGTCAAATCAATGGTAGATACCGCCTGAAGGGTCAAACCAATGGTAGATACCGCCTGAAGGGTCAAAGCAATGGTAGATACCGCCTGAAGGGTCAACCAATGGTAGAAACCGCCTGAAGGGTCAAATCAATGGTAGAAACCGCCTGAAGGGTCAACCAATGGTAGATACCGCCTGAAGGGTCAACCAAAGGTAGAAACCGCTTGAAGGGTCAACTCAAAGGTAGAAACCGCCTGAAGGGTCAATTCAAGGTAGATACCGCCTGAAGGGTCAAACCAAAGGTAGATACCGCCTGAAGGGTCAACTTAAGGTAGAAACCGCCTGAAGGGTCAAATCAAAGGTAGATACCTCCTGAAGGGTCAAAACAATGGTAGAAACCGCCTGAAGGGTCAAACCATGGTAGATACCGCCTGAAGGGTCAAAACTCATGGTAGAAACCGCCTGAAAGGTCAAAACAAAGGTAGAAACCGCCTGAAGGGTCAACCAATGGTAGATACAGCCTGAAGGGTCAAAACAATGGTAGATACGGCCTGAAGGATCAACCAAAGGTAGAAACCGCCTGAAGGGTCAACTCAAAGGTAGAAACCGCCTGAAGGGTCAACTTAAGGTAGAAACCGCCTGAAGGGTCAAACTCAAGGTAGAAACCGCCTGAAGGGTCAACTTATGGTAGATACCTCCTGAAGGGTCAACTCATGGTAGAAACCGCCTGAAGGGTCAAATCCATGGTAGATACCGCCTGAAGGGTCAAATCATGGTGGAAACCGAGCAATCCCATCGGACGTAGAAAACCTCCGATTTGGGAACCATTTGAAGAACCGAGCAATCCCATCGGACGTAGAAAACCTCCGTGTTGGGAACTCCTTTTGAGAAACTAACCATCCCAGCGGACGTGGAAAACCTCCGACTTGGGAACTCCTTTTGAGAAACAAACCATCCCAGCGGACGTGGAAAACCTCCGTCTTGGGAATCTTTTTCAAAAACAGGTAATCCCATCGGACGTGGAAAACCTCCGTTTTGGGAACCCTTTCAAAAAATCAGGAAATCCTATTGGACTTGGAGAACCCCTGTCCTGGGAAACTTTTCAAAAGATCAAACTGTCCCGCCGGACGTAGAAAACCTCCGACTCGGGACTCCCTACCAGAAAAACAGGTAATCTCATCAGGCGTGGAGAAACCTCGTCATGAGACCCCTTCCCAGAAAAACTGGTAATCTCATCAGGCGTGGAGAAACCTCGTCATGAGACCCCTTTTCAAAATCCAGGCAGTCTCATCGGGCGTGGAGAAACCTCGTCATGAGACCCCTTTTCAAAATTTAGGCAGTCTCATCAGACGTGGAGAAACCTCGTCATGAGACCCCTTTTCAAAAATATCAAACAGTCCTAGCATGACGAGGAGAACCCTCGTCCTAGGACCCCTTTTCAAAAATCAAAAAAATCTCATCAGACGTGGAGAAACCTCGTCATGAGACCCATTTTCAAAAATATCAAACAGTCCTAGCATGACGAGGAGAACCCTCGTCCTAGGACCCCCTTTCAAAATCAGGCAGTCTCATCAGACGTGGAGAAACCTCGTCATGAGACCCCTTTTCAAATTCCAGGCAGTCTCATCGGGCGTGGAGAAACCTCGTCATGAGACCCCTTTTCAAAATTTAGGCAGTCTCATCAGACGTGGAGAAACCTCGTCATGGGACCCCTTTTCAAAATTCAAACCATCCTAGCGGACGTGGAAAACCTCCGACTCGGGACTCCTTTTCAAAATTCAGGTAATCTCATCAGGCGTGGAGAAACCTCGTCATGGGACCCCTTTTCAAAATTCAGGTAATCTCATCGGACGTGGAGAAACCTCGTCATGAGACCCCTTCCCAGAAAAATAGGTAATCTCATCAGGCGTGGAGAAACCTCGTCATGAGACCCCTTCCCAGAAAAACAGGTAATCTCATCAGGCGTGGAGAAACCTCGTCATGAGACCCCTTTTCAAAATCCAGGCAGTCTCATCGGGCGTGGAGAAACCTCGTCATGAGACCCCTTTTCAAAATTTAGGCAGTCTCATCAGACGTGGAGAAACCTCGTCATGAGACCCCTTTTCAAAAATATCAAACAGTCCTAGCATGACGAGGAGAACCCTCGTCCTAGGACCCCATTTTCAAAAAATCAGGCGATCCTATCGGACGTGGAAAACCTCCGTATTAGGAACCCTCTTCAAAACTTGAAAAATCCCCTCTGGCCCCGCTAGTCAGCGTCATGGGATCCTCTAAAGCAAATAGGTGCCTAGAAGTCGACCCAAGACTGAAGCCCAAAAGGCTCGCTTGCCGCTTCGAAAGCACGATGACCAGATAAATCTCTCTGTAAGTGTTCACAGGTTGATAGCCGCGGATCTGTCATCTTCCGGACCGGATCGCCAATTTTCAGCTTCAGAAGATTTCTTTCCCCAAAGTCCCACTACACAGGGATTCACGACAGAGGTGTCTCAAAGTACAGTTCAAGATCGGAGCCCATAACGCTCGCGACTTGCCGCCTAGAGATACGGTGACCGCCTTTTCCACGAAGTACGCGCCGGATAGCCACGCCTCGAAGCTCTCACCCTTCGGAATGGATTGCAACCGGTAGCCGTGGAAAAGAATTTCAAGACCCCAAAGTGGCAAATCAGGAGCCATGGAGGGAGTAATAAAAACCCAGCACGACGAACTAGACGCCACGAAGGGTAAAAAAAAAAAAAAAAAAAAAAAAAAAAAAAAAAAAAAAAAAAAACCTCCTCTGACTCCGCGTGCGCAGCATTCAACAGGCAGGTAAACGTCAGGTAAGCCTCTCTCGCTTCGGCCCATGTTCTAATTGTCATAGTAAATCGGGGATTAATTTGGGCATTCATCAAAAGACTTAAGGGTCCGATGTCATAGCATTTCTTTTCCCCAGTTGAGTCGGTTAATATTCAGGTGTCATTTTGTCTTTGAAAGCAACCTCTGATGAGCTCACTCTCAAAGAGGGGCAGCTGTTGACACCTGATTTTTGACCATCCGTTATTATAGTCTTTATTTCTAAAATTAATTAAAAATAGCAAAAAAATGTCAAAAAATTGCAAAATCAACTTTGGAAGCCTTAGCCTAGCCTTAGGAACCAATTTTGAACAAAAAATATTTTTTGTATTTTTTAATATTTTTTGGAATTTATTTAATTATAAAAATACCCAAAAAATCAGAAAAATACCATCCGTGGTCAGAAAATTACACAAAAATATTCAGAAATTCTATTTTAATTCTCTCTTTAATATTTTCACTTTTTATTAGGGAAATTCGGCTTGGTTCATTGGGTTCCTTCCCAAACCTAATCCCGAACCGGGCCTAAAAAATCCTTTCCGAGTCTTTTAATTTTCAATTCTCGGTTTTTATAAGCTATGACATTGGACTCTAAAGTATTGAAATGCAATTGGGTCAATTTTCCCTCCAATTTGATCAATTTTAACCAAAAAGGGCTTAATTGCACAAATTTTATTCAATTTAGTCCCCGGTTTTACAATTCTTGAAATTAAATTTCACACGGGCACACCCATTAAAATTAAACACCTCTACCCAACAGTTTTCATCATGCTGAATCCATTGGTGGGCTCAATTTTAGCTAATTCGATCGTTTAGGCCTTCGATTTGGCGAAATTAAATTTCGGATCCTAGGGACAATTTGGGGTTTTCACAGAATTTCAATACATTGATTCACGAAAATACCCATATTTGATGGAAAACATGTCAAGGAATCCGATTTTGCCATCAATTTCATGAAAATAGGTCATTTGGGGGGTCAATTTGGCGATTTGGGCGAACCGGGTCGGTCGGGTCCGGCCCGACCCGACCCGGTCCGACCCGGGTCTTCCACAATGCACAGAATGTGCAACAAACGTGCAGAATGTGCAGCAAAACAGAAAAAGAAAACAGGGGAAGATGGGGCGAACGTGAGGCGTGCGATTTTCTTAAGAAAAAAAGGACACGGCTTGGGGGAATATGGCAGACGTCGGAGGCCGTGTGTCGCAGTGGCGTGGGCACAAAAAAACGGGCCGGTCGGCCATACGAAAGGGGGGAGATTCTCGGTTTAAGGAGAGTTTGGCCGAGAGAGAGAAGGAGATTTTTGGAGCGGAGGGGGAGCGTGAAAGAGCTTCGTCGGATCTTCAACATACCATAGCAAACATCACCAAGGTCTCAACCGTCGTCGGCGAGCTCCGGATAGGTCGGTATCTCGCCGGGTCTCCATTTTTTTCCACGCATGCTATGTGTTCGATAAAATGCTCAAATGAGCCACATGTGTTTGGGGTCTCGGCCGGGCCTTCCCGAGCCTCATTTGCCGCAAGTTTGTTTGTAAAACTTCCTTACACATGTTTCCCCGCTCGCCTTGCTATTCATTTTGCATTAAACCGCGGCGAAAACACGGCTCGGAGCTTCGGCGGCAACGGTTCAGACCGGGAGCTCAACGGGGAACTTCCGGCGGTCTTCAAGCTCAAAATGAACTCAGGTAAGCTTCTACGCTCTCCATGGATGTTGTTTGAATGATTGAAACCGAGCTCGGTGGCCTAAAATTTTTTATGTAAACTTTCGCCGGAGCCGGTTCGGTCGCCGGATTTTCGGGGCGTTTCCCGACGTGTTTCTTGCCATGTTTTGGTCGTGCGTCAATGCCGAGAGTCTAAGGAGTCGAATGCCGCAAGAACGGGCGAAAAATACCAAGTTTCGGGTCCGTTTCGCAATTTTCCGGCGACCTCGCCGGAATTTTTACTGTTCATCATCTTCTCCGGCGACCCTCCGGCCGGTCAACGGTCAACGACCGACGTGGCGTGCCACGTAGGCAGCCATGTCAGCCGGGTGGGATCCGGTCCGATTATTTTCAAATAAAACAAATCAACGGCCACGATCGCGACACGTGTCGCGATCCTAGATTTTTGGAAAATTAAATAAATGATTTTCGAATAATCGATCCGGCGGACGAGGATGTGCCACGTGGCTCACTGAGGGACGTCCGATCTTGGACAAGATCGGACGCACCAGAGGTGGCCACGTGGCACAATCTGGAGCGTCCGATTTGAATGGTTTTCTAAAAAAGGAAAATAATCAATTTTTGATCCGACGGCTATAATTGAGCCACGTGGCTCTCTGTGGGTCTTCCGATCTAGTGGAAGATCGGACGCACAGGATGAGGCCACGTGGCACAATGAGAGCCGTTGGATCCGGGGAATTTTCGGATAATTAAATAAAATAGATAAAAAATCAAAAAAATTGTTAAAAAATATAAAAAATTTCTAAAAAATCAAAACGGTGTCGTTTTAGGCCGGTGTCGACCCCTAAGGTCGGGCCGGGCGCCCGAGAGGCGTGGGCCGGGTCTGACCCGGCCCGCAAAATATTTTTAAATATTAAAAAATTCGGAAAATAATAAAATAATAATAAAATAATCAAAAAATCAATAAAAAATGAAAAATCATGAAATATTCAAAAAATTCGGAAAATTCAGAAAAATTCTAAAAAATTCCAGAAAATAGGAAATGGCCACATTCAACTGGTCACGACCTGTTCCGGGTCTTTCGACCCCCGATCTTTTTCGAAATGACGGTTTTGCCCTTCCGGCAAACCGTCTTCCAAAAAATTCTAAAAAATCCAGGAAAATCCCAAAAAATAGGAAATTGCCACAAACAACTGGCCAAGACTCATTTCGGGTGTTTTGTACCCCGACCCTTCTTAAAATGACGATCTCGCCCTTCGGGCGAATCGTCTTCCAAAAATTGAAGAAAAAAATCAAGAAATTCCAAAAAATTCCCAAAAATGGGAAATGGTCATAAATAACTGGCCATGGAATATTTTGGGTAATTCGGTATCCAAAGCTTCCAAAAAATGACAATTTTGCCCTGCGGGCTAATTGTCCCAGAATCTTCCCATTTTACCCCTAGCCCTAAATCACATCTTCCCTAAGCCCTTATGGCTATACTAGGAGGCCAATGATTGAAATTGATGTGCATTGACATGATTTATTTATGCACTTTACTTGCGCTTTCATTATATTGACTGTAATTTGATAGGACCAGTCTTCAAATCTGCATGAAACCCTGAATCAAAACTACCTCACCCAAAATTGCGCCTGCATGAACTCTTAGTCAGGAAAATCACTCGCGTTAGGTACCGAAAGGGCGTTGGTAATGACACCGACGTAACCAAGTCCCCGAACCCAAAATCTCTGGTTCCGCAGAACTGATCGGTCTCTCCCAATCGGCCAGTAAGGTTTCCGGTCTACCCTCCAAGAAAGACCGGTGGCGACTCCAAATGCATGCACAAGTTGCACATGCCACCCCGACCACACTAAGGTCGAAAGCGATCGACTCTTATCGTCGAACCCCTCAAAAGACACTCCCGCCGCGATTTGGTATGGGCCTGGGAGGGCCCGCGCCGATCCAAAGCCCGCGATCGGTAGTCCATTAGCCGCGTCCGTTTTTTTCGGACGGGTCGCGACAGCGCTCTATTGGGATCCTACCACCACTACATTTTGCATGGAAGGACTAGAGATTACTCCCACTATCGAGGAATACAGCGCCGTCATCGGAGTTGAGTTCACTCTTACGCCCGTCCGACCCCCCATAGGATTTGAACCCCTGAGTCAGTTGGCTGAGTTCCTTGACACAGGTCTAAATGAAGTCAAAGCAGATGCAAAAAGCAATTCTGGACGAGTCTCCTTGTCTTTCCTTATAGACCGATTTTCCTGCCTCCATGCTACTAAAGGAACCAAATCTGGTAGAGCTTTTGCCTTGGCATTCTTTAGCTTTGTACTATTCCCGATTTCATCTGTCACCTTTGACCCTATCATGGCCGTAGTAGCTAGACAAGTCTGTTGTGGGTGGGATTACTCAAACATCCTCATTGCCGAGACCTTCCTTTCCCTAAATCGCTTCAGGAAAAATAAAAAGGGAATCTTTAGAGCCTCTAGTGATCTTTTGTATCTGCGGTTCACATCCCATATCAGACAATTCCACATCCGCATGGGTTTCACTGAAATCAGCCCTGATGCACATCCTCTTAAAACCTTTGCCAGAACACATACACCCATTCCTAAGTTCAACTTTGTAAAGTGGAAGAACTTCCTTAAAATTCTAAAGCCCGAACAACTCCGATGGCGGCTAGGGTTGCCAACGCTGGTGGGCAAAGTCAGATTGGCCTGTGGTCACAAAGGTCCAGTCCCCTTGCTAGGATTCACGGGCGCTACAGCATACTATCCGAAGAGGGTGATCCGACAGTTTGGGGCGCTACAGGGGATTCCTTCTCCATCACATCCTGATACCTTTTCTTTTGACGCACCAAGCAAGACTCTCACAGAGGAAGAGAAGAGACAGTTTGAAGCCAAGGTGGCATCCATCATACGCTCTTTGAAGAATTCTCAGGCTGAAGAAATAAGTTGGCCAAAGACATGACTCGAGAAGAAAACACTCATAGAGCCACCGCAGAATACATTCAACACTTCAAAGCGGCCGGCGAACCCTTGTCGAGCCCTACATACCCGAATACATCGTGTCGTACGTACCGGGAATAGAGCCGCACATACTCGAAGACATGGGACCACTGTCGTATTCAGAGGATGAGGAACCCCAGACTGAAGAGGGGAATCCATACTGGGATGATGAGGATACCTTAGACCTCAAACGTCCTAGACTTGAATAGGCTATTCTGTCAAAGTGTAAAATAAGCAAACATTGTGATATCTTCTCATACATTCTCATTTCTGTTAGATACTATCTTGGGCACATGAGCATGGATATAAGCATGTCTTTCGAATGCATAAAAACTATCGTCAGAAATTACGCCTCTTTTAATTTCATGAATTCATATCAGGAAATGACTAAAAGAACTACTTATGTGAGGCTAAGGCTCACAAGGCAGCCACTTTTTCTTATCTACTGACAAGAAACATGCAACTGAAAGAGTTAAAACTGCTTCTTTTTTGCCCAAATAAGCGAAGCACTCACTAGAAATCTTTAGAACAGGTACACTCTCATCACGGAACTGCCAACACATCGTTTCCGTACTCACCTTAAGACAAGAATGGAGCAGCAAGAATTGACTCCACGCGTGGGCATGTTGGAGTCTCAGATGACTGCCTTGGCAACTATGATGGCTGACATTAAGGCCATGCTGAAGGCCACCCAAGCTAAACAGACAACCGCCCATAATCAGAACAACTCAGGACCTTCTACAGTGCCTGATGTAACATATAGAGAAGTAACAAGGGATACCCAACATACAGAGGAGGATGTCCATGAACCAAACAGCCGATCACAACCAAAAGCCTCGCCTGTTGTTATCAACCTCAAGAGGGAGGAAAAGGGGAAGCAGACCATGAAAACTGAAGCAGAGGCTAAAAGGCTGGCCAAAATTGAAGAGTGTTTGAGCAGTCAAGGTTACGAGTTAGCCCGCTTCGACAAGATATCTCCTTTCGCTAAAGTAGAAACTCCTCCTGATTATAAAGAGCCAGAGTTTGCGAGGAAATACAATGGGGCAGGTTGTCCCCGAGCACACCTCAAGTATTACCTGCGCAAGATGGCGCACTATTCAGATTATATCCCGTTACTAATGATCACATTCCAAGAGAGTCTGGCCGGCGCCGCTCTGGCATGGTTCATTGAGCTAGATCTAGAAGATTACGATGGATGGGAGGATCTTGCAGAGGACTTCCTCAGGCAGTACAAGTTTAACACGGCTACAGCCCCAACAAGGGAGGATCTTCTGCGAACTTCAAAGGCGAGGGGAGAATCAATCAGGACATATGCTCAGAGGTGGCGAGCCTTGGCTACCCAAGTAAAGCCGTCAATCCCAAAAGAAGAGCTGATCGACTTATTCCTGAAGGCACTCCCTTATGAGTACTTTGACAAGCTGAACACTTCCGGGTGTCAAACATTTGCACACTTGATAAAGGTTGCTGAAAGGCTAGAATAGGCCTTGAGAGAAAGAAGGCCTCATGAAGCTCCTACTAGGAAGCAGTATCCCTTGAGAAAGGAGAGAGAAGGCGGACTGGACATAGCGTTTATACCAGATCCCCATAAGCCCAAGCCGTTGGGCAATTCCAATCAGACCAAAGGAGGATCATCCTAGTCAACACCGAAAGTGCAAGAGCCTAGAAGAAAGCAACCTCAGAAGCAGTTCTTCCATCTCCCGAGGCCTTTATCCAAGCTGCTCCCGATGCTGCTAGAACAACACCTGGTGGCGAAAGAACCGCCTAGGGCAAACCCTGCAAGATATCCTGGCTTTGATGAGAGCCAGACCTGTACCTACCATATGGGCGAGAGAGGGCATAATGTGGATAACTATTATATCCTTAAGCTGAAAGTGCAAGCCCTGATTGATAATCCGATTCTAAAATTTGACAATGCAGCCCCAAATGTACAAGAAAATCCACTGCCGGATCATCAAGCAGTAGGGGCAATATTCTCTAAAAGGGAAGAAGACTGCCTTAAGCTGAAAGTAAATATGCTTAAGCTGACCGACCTGCTAGTAACCGCTTCATCATGCCCAAAAGCAGGAGCGATCTCGACTGACCAAAAGAAACTATGCATTGCTAAGATGATAAGCTTGGGGATAATGTCCGATATCAACAATGAAGAGTTCGAAGGAGTCAAAGCTTCTTTATCTTTGGAAGGAAGCTACTTTGTGATCAAGACTGAGCAAGGTAATACCCGGGGTACCTCACACGAGAATCTGGTAAACAGTCTTGGGCCAGTCGCTCAATTAGAAGAAGAGTTTGAAGAAGACGAACTGGAAGCCAAGAGACGAAGCCTAGCAGACCTCAAATTTATGGCCGACGCACTTGAGAAGGGCGAAATTATAGACAACCTTGGTCAAGATTCTGGAGGATACAACTTCAAAGTGAAATACTCAGCCCCTCCCAGCTTTTATCAGAAAATTGAAGACATCATACCGGACGGATGGGGAGGTATGGATGATCTCTCTCAACCTGAGACCTCGAAGGACATAGAAGAACTTGACAACACCGTATCGATGGTCGAAGTCGCTTCGACAGTGGTAATCAGATTGGAAGAACTTGATAGCATGAGCGGGGTGGAAGACTACCTAGTCAAGCCCGTTGTGATTCAACTGTCGCAAGGAGAGAGATCATCAGGCAACTGTAACTATAAAAGTCCCCCAGCAGAAAAATACGATCCTAAAGCAGTCAATTGGGACTATGGGACCACACAGGTAGACGCGGTAATGAGGTCTGGACGATTCTATGCCCCCAGGGAGGGCGAATCCGAAAAGAAGGAGGTCTCAAAGGAAGACGCGGAAAAACTCATATCGATCATCAAAACCAGCGAGTTTGAGGTGATAGAACAGCTGAGGAAGTTATCCGCTCAGATATCCCTATTGGATCTATTCATTAATTCTGAAAAACATAAGAACGCACTGTCAAGGATACTTAATGAAGTACATGTCCCTGAAACAATTAATGAGGTACAATTAGGGGACTTTGTGGGGACGATCCTTTTAAAAGACCAATTGAGCTTCTCTGACGAGGACTTCCCCATGGAAGGAAAAGGGCACAACAAAGCCTTGTATATTTCCGCACAATGTAACGGAAAAAGAGTGGCACACGTATTGATCGACAATGGATCAGCCTTCAACATCTGCCCTTTGGCTACCCTAAGGAGGTTGGGAATTAATGAAGAAACGGTTAAAACATCCAAAACGGCTGTGAGAGCTTTCGATGGGATGAGGAAGACAGTGGTAGGAGAGATTGAGCTTGACGTGTCTATTGGCCCGACAAAGTTCTCTATAAATTTCCAAGTGATGGATCTGCCCAGTGCATTTGGGTTCTTGCTGGGAAGGCCTTGGATCCATACAGCAGGAGCTGTCCCTTCAAGCTTGCATCAAAAAGTACGCTTCGCAGTAGATGGGAAGGTGATTACCGTACATGGAGAAGTCGACCTCCAAACATACCAAAGTAGTGCCATACCCTATGTTGAACCTGAAGTGAAAACAGAGGCGAGTTACCACTCCCTGGAACTGGTGGCAACAGTTCATACCCCGGCAGGGACAAGGCTAAGAACCCCATACATCTCAGAAGCCAGTCTTCTACCAGCTAAGATGCTGCTAGCATACGGATTCAACCCCGAAAAAGGCCTAGGCAAACATAATCAGGGTATAAATACCCCACTGCAGTTAAAAGCTAACCCACATAGAATGGACTTGGGGTATCAAAAATATCACATAGATGGATTTGGCCCAAAGACAAAGGGCCGAGGCCGAGGCAGAAGCCTGGGACGCCTGGGAGGCCAGAGCAGCCCGAATGACTCATTCATTGGTTCTCCAACTTGGAAAAGCATGTCTCAAATGTTCAAAAACCCTTTGAATGCCCACTTCGACCAGAACTCTAAATGGTTGTCCGAAGAGGATGTCACTTCACCGATAGAACCAGAACTGACAAATCCTTTCCTCAAAAATGACGCTGTGAATGTCATCATGGAGTGGTTGGACGACGGAGCCACTTCCTCTGAGTAACGAGACTCTTCTCTTGTCTTTAAATACTGCATTTAGAACTTTTTGCATCTTATTGCATTTTCTTTCCTTATTGTACGTATAGGGAAACGCCTTTGGATCTCCAGCCGTTGGTCCAAACAGCACATCTTGTATTGTGGCCCATCTTGCATGCAATAAAACCATACATATTTTGTTAAGGACATATGGA
Organism: Rhodomyrtus psidioides; assembly: GCA_021437785.1. NCBI lineage: Eukaryota > Viridiplantae > Streptophyta > Magnoliopsida > Myrtales > Myrtaceae > Rhodomyrtus > Rhodomyrtus psidioides. Next base: position 1,719,150 of record JAILYB010000040.1, on the reverse strand, counting down.
ACCACGAATCAACCCGATGATGATACTAGTCTTCTGCACAGAAGCTTGAGGCCTGATTTGCCGTATGACTCCTGATTTCCAAAGAGATTTCCTTGGGGCCAAGATATCCGATGACATGAGGATTAGTCCTATTCATACCTGTACCTATTTTGAAAACTCTTTCGAAAAGACTTCCCATGATCATACATGTCGTTCTTATGAAATACGAACTAACCATACTCATGATATTTCAGGCATATCATCTCAAACATGCATACCAGGTTGTTACGAGATTCGGACTTCTCCAGTAACCATTCTTATAACATTGAAGAGGATGAAGACGAGGGTTATGCGTCCATCCGCAGAGATTGGAATGCCTTTGAGGAGTCGACACCTCCTACTTCGGAAGAACCAATCATTGTTAATTTGGGAGACTCCGTGAATATCAGAGAGGTCAAGATCGGAGGGCATTTATCCCGATATGAAAAGCTCAAGTTCATAGAGTTATTAAAAGAATATCAAGACATTTTCGCATGGTCTTACGCTGATATGCCAGGCCTAGACCCTAAGATCGTAGAACATGCATTACCTACGGATCCCGGTGTCCAACCTGTCAAGCAGGGCAGCAGACGGATGAAGGCTGAGTTGGAAGACAAAATCAAGGAAGAAGTCATGAAGCTTCTTAGGGTAGGCTTTATTGAAGCTATCCCATATTCAGACTGGATTGCAAATATAGTCCCCGTCATGAAGAAGGATGGTAAAGTTCAGATCTGCGTAGATTACCGAGATCTGAATAGAGCAAGCCCAACAGATGATTTTCCACTTCCTTACATTGATGTGTTGGTGGATAGCACAGCAGGTTATGAATTGTTATCGTTTATGGATGGATTTTCGGGGTATAACCAAATCTTCATGAAACAAGAAGACAAACCAAAGACTGCTTTTACCACACCCTGGGGGAACTTTTGCTACAAAGTCATGCCCTTCGGACTAAAAAACGCCGGGGCTACCTATCAGAAGGCCATGGTCACATTATTCCATGATATGATCCACAAAGAAATTGAAGTATACGTCGACGATATGATCGCCAAATCCAAGAAAAGACAGGATCACATACAGGTGTTGAGAAAATTATTTGAACGCCTGCGCAAATATAAGTTGAGGTTGAACCCTAACAAATGTGTGTTTGGGGCGAAATCTGGGAAACTTCTTGGGTTCATAGTCAGTAACAGGGGCATTGAGATTGATCCTTCAAAAATTCGAGCTATCCACGATCTGTCAACTCCCTCCACAGTAAAAGAAGTGAGAAGCCTTCTGGGGAGACTGAACTATATTGCCAGATTTATCAATCAACTGTCTGATGTGGCTAAGCCAATCTTCAAATTGCTTAAGAAAGGCGCGAAAGTAACATGGGATGCTGAATGCAGCAGGGCATTCCAAATGATCAAGAACTATCTGATCACACCGCCAAAACTTGTGCCACCAATTTCTGGTCACCCATTGACCTTATATCTGACTATACAGCAGGAATCCTTGGGAGCCTTACTCGCCCAAACAAGTCCGATAGATGGTAAAGAAAGAGCCATCTATTACATAAGTAAGAAATTCACACTATCTGAAGCAAAGTATGCGCCAGTCGAAAGGGCCTGTGTAGCAGCGGTATGGGTACTTCGCAGACTGAGACAATATACCTTGCACCACCACATTCAGCTTGTAACAGAGAACGATCCTGTCAAATACCTCCTGAAGAAACCCGCTTTAATCGGGAAATTAGCAAAATGGCAAGTAATGCTATCTGAATTTGACATCAAGTGTTCTCCACAGAAGTCAGTTAAAGGAAGAGCTATAGCTGACATGCTAGCAGAAAACCCATCAAATGGTGAGTCTCCTAAAGTAACAAGCACAGAAGGTCAAATTCTCAACTTAGCAGAGGACAAGTGGGTCAGGGGCAGGCACTGGGGCAGTACTGATATCCCTCGATAACCAACATTACCCTGTGGCGGCAAAAATAACTTTCCTGTGCACCAACAACATCTCGGAATATGAGGCGTGCATTTTAGGCCTACGATTGGCCATTTCCATGAAGATACATAGGTTGCAAGTTTTTGGAGATTCCATGCTCATCATTCTACAGACACAGGGAGAGTGGAAAACGAAAGATGCAAAGCTCATCCCTTATCATGAATACCTTGAAGAATTGATACTTAAGTTCGAAGAAGTATCGTTCGAATACCTATCAAGATCTCACAATCAATTTGCAGATGCGTTAGCCACCCTGGCCTCGATGTTGCAAACAACTGGATGGTTGGATATAGAACCCATAAGGATCAATATAGTTGAACGGCCAGCTTATTGCATGCTAATTGAGGAAGAGTTTGATGGGGAACCATGGTATTACGACATCAAGAACTATCTCTCAAAAGGTGAATTCCCTGAAGGATGCCAACCAGGAGATCGAAGATACACAATCAAGATGGCCAGCAAGTTCTTTTTCAATGGACAAATTCTGTACAAAAGATCCTTTGATTCTACTCTATTGAGATGTGTAGATGCCAAGGAAGCAAATATCCTCTTGAAAGAGATCCATGAAGGAATATGTGGGCCTCACATGAACGGCCACCTCCTTGCCAGGAAGATCATGCGGCTTGGCTATTATTGGATGACCATCTAATCAGATTGCTGTCAGCACGTCCGGTCATGCCACCAGTGCCAAATATACGGTGATAAGATCAATGCACCCCCGAACGAACTGCACCAGATGTATGAAGTTTGACCTTTCTCTATGTGGGGCATAGACATGATAGGGCCTATTAATCCTGTGGCTTCGAATGGTCATCGCTTCATCCTGGTAGCGATTGATTATTTCACAAAATGGGTAGAAGCCAGCTCTTACAAGAATGTCACTGCAAGAAATGTGGCAAGATTCATCAAAAGAGACATCATATCCCGGTATGGTACCCCTCAAGCGATCATCACAGATAACGGGTCTAACCTAAACAACAAGATTGTCGATGATCTACTAGATCACTTTAGCATTCGACATCTGAATTCATCTCCTTACCGCCCACAAATGAATGGGGCAGTGGAAGCAGCCAACAAAAACATCAAAAGAATCTTGGCTAAAACAGCAGAAAACTACAGAGATTGGCACGAAAGGTTGCCCTTCGCCTTGATGGCTTACCGAACGTCGATCAGGACTTCTACAGGGGTAACTCCCTATAGTCTTGTGTAAGGGGCAGAAGCAGTTCTACCAGTAGAAGTTAAGATTCCCTCTTTGAGAATCTTATCCGAAGATAAACTCTCTGAGTCAGAGTATTTCAAGCACAGATATGAACAGCTGAATTTAATAGACGAGAAACATCTTAAAGCCATTTGCCATGGACAAACTTACCAGAAGAGGGTAGCCAGTGCGTTCAATCGAAAGGTCAAGACCAGAAACTTCGAGGTAAATGACTTGGTAATTAGGAAAGTTTTGCCGAGTACTACCCATCCAGGGGGAAAATTCACCCCGAATTACGAAGGCTCCTACATTGTCAAGAAGATCCTCTCGGGAGGAGCATTAATTCTTGTAAACTCCGAGAGAAAAGAACTGGGGCACCCTGTAAATTCAGATGCTGTGAAGAAATATTACCCTTGAAATAAAATCAGATTCCGGTCATATGACTTACCCCGAATTGAGCCTACTCCTCATGATAATCTTTGCATAAGCATATCATGCATCCATGCATACATTAGCATGTGTTCAATATTACAGGACCCAAGGAAGCAGGGTCACGATGGATTGGAATGCATGATCAAGAGGACTTATTGTCGTGGTGATCAAATTTTCACAAGTCTATCCACTTCCGTTGGAGTACATGATCAAGGGTAAGGTGTATCGTTCTAATTTTCTAAATTTGAGAGCATACACTGACATATTCCTCTTATGTTTTTCAGGAATCTTTAGCCACGCTGGACAGGTAAGTATTTCTTTCCCAATTGTTTAGGTTTTTAAGAGTGTCAAAATCCTGATTGCTAGAACTTTGAGGCTTTTTGGAATCTAGCGTACATTTAAAGCTCATGTCTAGAAAGACGCAAAATTCTCACAGTCATCGGCATTTGTGTTTTAGATCTGGAGGTTATCTGAACATGATGGAAATATATATATGGTGCATCATAAATCCTCTTGGAGGGTAAGTTTTGAAGAAAACAAGATGAACTCCTCCAACAAGGGTTGTTTAAAATTGTTCAAAAGGATGTTTCCCCAGATAAGAGGCATGCCTAATCTAAACACGTCCCATACACACCTGAGAGATGAGTAGAGTGGAAGGATAGCAAGACCTTGACCTACGGACGTAAGGGTTATTCGCAGTGATTACATGGATTGGGACGACGGAGGCATTCGTTTCTCTATCATAAACACTACAGGTGACCATTGATAACCTTTTGAACGACAGTTTCATTCTATACCCCTGTCAAGAACCACCCCACAGTGGGGCAAACTTGAGGTACGTCCAGAGGTATCAGGAGGTAAATGGTTAGAAGTTCTCTTGCTCAGACTTGCATCAATCTTCGTGTGTTGCTTGTCATTGTAACTTCTAGGGTAATTCATGTGCTTTAGGATGACGAAAAGTATTCGTTTCTCTATCCTATACACTTTTACCCTTTACACAGCCCAGTTGAGCCTGTACGTTCGTTTCACAAACCCGTTGGTCATCATTGCATATTCCAAGACGGAAGCGACATCACTACAAGAGAGGAAGAGTTCAAAACACAGGATTTATAAAAATTCCTGGACTAATGTTTGAGTGCTAAGATTCAAGTTGTACATCTAGCACACTCATTTGAAAATCATGGTCCCCAAAAGAAAAGAAAAGGTGGGACTTCAAAAAAGAAGAAGAGAAAAATCCAATCTTGGGCATCAAGAAAAAGCAAAGTGCCTGGTAAAAGCAAGGCCAATGCCCGTCCAAATACTTGTACATTCGTGAATCATGTGTTTGATCTTATAAATGCCCAAAAGATGGCACGATACCCTTGTATAGGTCACTAGTGAGATCTAATTGTAAAAGAAAATCCCAAGGGAGCTGGACAGCAAATGATACTCCCAGATTATGTCACATTCAGATGACAAAAGCATAGACAAGGTATTGATGCCGTCTTGACATGAGAGAGATGTCCTCTAAAGACAAATATGCACTTCAAAGACTGAAGGCACTCTTTGAACCAGAAGGAGCAAGATGTCAGCAAACTCGCAGTGATCACCGATGTTAAAACCCTTCGCATATTTTGAGCCAAGAACAAGCCTTTTATAGGTCCCCAAACCTACCTACATTACAACCCTGAAAAGCCTTTTCTAATTAAAGCACTAGGATTGACATAGGGTTTAATGTCCAAGCTTAGCTCGAAGAAGTTCGAGCAAGATTATTTCTTTCTCATTTTGCAGGTTTCTTGACTTGTAAACCTGGAGCTGACATGGAAGACTTCTCTTCGAAAGCCTTGACTTGCACGCAAGTCCCCCTTTGAAAACCGTTGACCAAGCCCAACATTACGGTCCCTAGGAAGTCCTCCTGATCGATCGAGGTGTATTCACTGCGAATGATCCTGAACCCTAGGCGCAGGTTTGATAGGAAATTCGAGTGCATTCTTGGTAAAAGACCATTATCTCAAAATGGTGAGAAGTCCTCTTTGATGAGAATACTCCGTTGGACATTTTAACCAAACTCTTTTGGTAATTTCAGATTGTTTGATTTTCTGATTGAAATCCTATAGTTGCCTTATATAGGTTCAGTTTCCCGTTTCAAGTTGATCTCGTTCGGTAAGGAAAAATTTGAATTAGGAAATTTTGAATCCGCTCACATATTTAAAAAGGAAGGCGCGTTTAGTATATGGCAATTTCGATTTCCAAATATGGAAGGCGTGCGAATATCTTTGAAAGTGATCGGCGGAAAATCCTAGATCGATTTTCGAATTTAATAGGAACATGGACAAATTTTTTGAATAATAAAAAAAAAAAAATTTCGAAAATAAAAAAAAATGAATAAAAAAATGGCGAGTTCGGTTTTTGTTTAGCAAATTTCGAATTTCTAAAAAAAAATACCAATTTATTCCGCATATGGCCATGTCATCTTGCATGTCATCCCATGTTTCCCATGTCATTCCACACTTTGGGCCTAATAGAGTTGGGTCATAGGGAAGTTAGAAAGATGGATGGGACCGTCGTGATCAACAAGTTTCATGGGAGAGCGTCGGGGAAAATTTCGCTTAGATGGATTGGTCCATCTATTCCGCATATGGCCAAGCCCAGCAAGATCAAGATGGCGAGAGCGTCGGGGAAAATTTCGCTTAGTTTTTTTTTTTAGGATTTTCGGAATTATCAAAGTGTCATTTTTGAACTTTATTTTTTTTTGAACTTCGAGTCAGTTGATCCTTTATTTGTAATTTTTGAGTATTTGAAGTTTTGTATCCTTTAATAATTCGTCGTATGTCATATAGTTTTAGGTCATGCATTGCATTAGTAATTTATCTTTCTTTTATTCGAAATAAAAAAAAAAGACGACAAAAAAATTTAAGAAAAAAATTGAAGAAGCAAAAGCCTCGAGTTGATTTCCGAGTTGTCATTTTTCCCAAGAAAAATCCAAAAAGAAAAGAAAAGAGAATCTAGGTACCGAAAAGGCGTTAGTCTAAGTCGATTAGCGTAACCAAATCCCCGGATCCAAAATCTCTGGTTCGCAGCGGTGAATTAGTTCTCCCACTAGTTTACCTAGGTTTCTACCGACCTACCTCGAACGATTAGTAGCGACTCCTCATTTGTTCTAATTTTTCCGTGTTGCGATACGGTAGGGTTTGGAAGGGTCCGCATCAGGTTAGTTCTCGATAACTTGCCTGATAATCCGATTAACCTCATTTATTTTAGGTCGCGACAACTTGGCGACTCCGCTGGGGAGTTACTTTTTATTTTTCGAGAAATATGAATGCTTAACTCAGTTATCTGAACTTTTCGGAAAATTTAAAAGTTGTAGAGGATTTAGGCCGTTTAGATTTCTTGGATATCTTGAGTGGATTGATTGAATCTCACCTTCGGGTGTTAAATATTTTTGCAGGGTTGGAGTGATAAGGGGAGGTGTTTGTTAACCCTTTTTGTGCAGGCTAAGAGTCATAAGGGGCGAGTGTTTGCTGACCTTTGTTTTGCAGTTTGAAGGAGTTTATGTATATGAGTTTATATAGAAGCGCTGTCTTGATATAACCTGCTATGCATGCCTTAGTTGTATAGACACTACACCTTGCACACACAACCCGCCGTTGGACCTAGGCTTAGGATGGTGCTTGGTTAGGGACACTTCGGCCATTACCCTATGGCCCGAGTCGTCCTTTTCAAGTCCCGAACCTTTCTAAATCGGTGCCGAGAGCGAATACCCTCGCCACTTACCCTAGTGATGCGGATTTTCACTTGGCTGAGCCGGATGTCTACAGGGGACCTCGATCCAGCCGCAAACCCTAGTTGGCTTGGTCTGAGTATCCTTGGGGCTCCACCTTTGAAGCCTATTAGTTAGCAAACCTCACGGTCTCATCTGTATGTCTATGTGATTGTTTGTTTCGGTTCTCTAAAGGCGGTATTCTCTGAACTTTACCTTTATCTCTATTTATGCTTTTTGGGTCGATCCATGATAGCTAGGGCGAGCCAGAGTCTCGAATTATAGATCATGGGGGAAGGAGATATCCGGTGTATTGAGCCAGCCAAGAAAAAGTTGAAGGAATGGTGGAATTTTCTAGGCGAGGATACCCGAGAGATAATCAGATTTTACATTGGTCGGATGCTTCCTTTGATCCATATCCGTATTCAGTTTGGTCTCGTTCATGCTCTGGTTCAGTTTTGGAGTCCACAGACTACCACCTTCATCTTTGGTAAGCATGAGCTAACTCCCACCTTGGAAGAGTATAGTATTCTTGTTGGAAAGTCACTGGGCCGGGTTTTGGTCGCTCCGCCACTTGGTAAAGATTCAGTCTTAGTATTTGTCTGAGTTTTTAAATGTCAATAGGGATGAAGTGGCTAAGATTTTGAAACAAGAAAGGGGGAGTTACCCCATCTCATTCCTTGATAGTTGTCTTAGGGTTAATTCTTCTAGATTTGGCAGAGTTAGAATTTTCATGATGTTATTCTTTGGGTCAATCGTTTTTCCACATAAGCCAAATCATGTCGATCCTTTGATGTCATTTTTTGTCAACGAAGTATTAGATGGTAGAAATTTCGTCAATGCAATTTTGACAGAAACTTTCCTTTCACTTAATAGATTTAAGGCAAAACAAGATAAGACACTTCGTTTTTCTCCAGAAATTCTGCAAGTTTGGTTTCTTTCTCACTATGTTCAGTTTGGAAAATACCTCGAAATACCCTTGATTTCAGAACTTGAACACCATTTCTTGAAATTTAAAAATGAACAAGGTCGACTTCCTGACTTTCACTTTACCAAGCTTTTAGGCCTGTTATCAAACTCCAGTCCAGTGATTTTCCTATGGACTGGTATGTGGTTTAAGGTGGAGGAAGCAAGGATCACGGGTCCAGACGGAGCGCCTATTCCTCTCTTAGGACTTTCAGGCATGTTAGAATATCGTCCTACAAGGGTAGTCCGTCATTATGGTGTCCTATAGGAAATTCCACCAAAGCCAAGGGAAGGCGAGATCTGCATCTACTTTGAAGGAAACGACTGGAGGTTTGAGGAACATACTGCCCTGTCGCGTTCTATGTGGGACGTTATCAGCCAGTAAAGCTTGTATTTCCGAAGGAAGTCCTCAAGGCAAGGGTCAAGATGTACTGCGCCTCTCTCAAATATATCAAGGGGCATGATATACCAAAGGAGTGGCTCCCAGTGGTTCCCGCCATTCCAGTTCAGGAAACCATGCTTCTCAAAATCCGTTTACTCAAGAAGAAGTATGCCAAAGCTAAGGAGATGGCCCGTATCTTTGAGGAAAACTACAAGAAGCTCAAGGCTCAGAAGATTCTCCCGGGATCTATGGCTCGAGATGTTTAGTCTTTTTGAGTGCTTTCAGTCTTTCTAGAGATTTGTTTAAGGATTTCTTTCTTGTAATTCGACTTTGTCAGAATTTATTTCTCGAGTAATTTAATTTTGATTGAATGGAGAATTTCAGATCTTTATTTGTTTAAATATCAGATTGCCATGAATGATTTTCTTAATTGAATCAAAATGCTTGCAATGGCAAAGGTTTTTCTCTATCAAACGCAAACAAAGTTGGGAGTCTTAGGAAGTCCGTAAGTTAAAGTGTGTAATGGATCAGCCCGGTATGCTTGAAACATGTTACTAATCATGGGTTATTTCTTTGTCTTATGAAGCATATCACGGATCCCCCTCAGCATCCATATAACACTTGCTCTAAAGCCAGGCAAATGGCCAATCCAGCTGAATCAGTTGCCCAAATGGAGGAGAGAATGAGGCAGGAAATGAGAAGGGAAAGGGAGGAGCAAGCCAAGTTCTTCAATGATCAACTGGCCGAGCTGAAGACTATGATATCCTAGCTGTCTTTGGGCCAACAACCACCTTCTGCTACACTCGTGCATTCCAACCCTTTGTTTCAGTCGAAAGGGGTTATACGTAGACCTACGACAAGAGGAGGAAGAAGAAGATGAGGAAGACATGCCTGGAGTTGTAGCCTCATTTGCCGCGGCCAAGGCAAAAGCTAAAGGGGTTGCCAAAGCCTCTGGGCATGTTGGCCAATCATCGGCCCAAGTTCCGTCTGTCCCGCTAGTGAACTATTCTCTGCTTGAAGCTATTATTCCACAAAAGGATGATAATGCGAAGATGCTGGCCAAGATAGACCAGAGGCTCAAAGAGGTTTAGGGTGCACGGCATGTCCCTAAGATTGACCGTTCGGCCTTTTCAAGAACAATCTATCCGGACAAGTTCAAAGTCCCGGATTTTGAAAAGTATGATGGCACGTCAGATCCTGTGCAGCACATCCAGATTTACCATGCTAGAATGGGTAAGTATGCTGCACATGACGCCCTCATGGTCCAGACGTTTCAGGCCAGTTTGAAAGAAGCCTCCATGAGATGGTACATTGCTTATGAGGTTTATACCAAAGAGGATTGGGATGAGGTGGCCAATGATTTCGTGCAACATTTCAGTTTCAATATTGATGTGGCCATCACAACTCAAGATCTGGAGCGGGCCGAAATGAAGAAAGGTGAGTCGATTAAGGAGTACGGCACCAGATGGAGGAGTCTCGCCTCACAGTTGAAATCGGTACCTCCCGAACGGGAACTGATGAGATTATTCGTCTCTACCCTGCCACAGAACGTACGAGCGCATATGTTCATATCAGCGGTCGCGTCTTTCTCTGACCTTATTTTCTTTGCTAAGGAGGTGGAAAGCAACTGGAAGCGAGGCTGGTATGGAGACAGCGGAACCGGTCCAAAGCGTTTTGCACCAAAGAAGGAACCAACAACCATGCAAGTTAACTTGGCGTACACGCAGAGACCGGTGGTTCAGAGTCCCGTCATTCAACTCCCCGACGAACGGAGGGCTAGTAGTAGCCAGAGAAGGGATACGTGGAAGAACCGGCAGTTCAGCCCACTCCAGGGGACCTTGACGCAGATTTGGGTCATTCTACAAAAGAAAGGGCTCTTAACTACAGAGCCAATGAGAGCGAACACGTCAAACGTAAAATGGTATGACTCGAGTAAGAAGTGTGATTATCTTCGTGAGGAAGTAGGCCACGACACAAACAATTGTTTCATCCTGAAAAATCGTATTCAGGATCTGATTGAGACTGGGGCAACCTCGCTACCCAACAAGCAGCCAAACGTACAGAAGAATCCCCTACCTGAACATTCTGGGGCCATCAATGTTGTTTTAAGAGAGGAAATTAGCACAACAAGTCCATTTAAGGTCAAGGCTGCTGAAGCTCTTGACGCCCTAATCAGGGCGGGTTATTGTCGAGCAGGAGAAGTGGTGATCTCAACTCAACTGGAAGATATGTTTACTAAGTTAATCAGAGATGGCTTGGTGGTTCGGATGAACCAGTTTGGATTGATAGCTACCATCTTTGGGATGGTTATTGACTGGGAACAGGAGCTGGCGGCATTGGCTATATCCCCACCTGAAGTAGCGGCTCCCATCGAGGAGATTGAAATAGAAGCTCAAGTAGATCCGGAGTTAGCAGATACGCCCCCTCTACAAGACGCATCAGATGATGATCTGGGACTGGTGGTGAACGAGAACCTGATGATTACCACCCCACAACCTTTCCCATATTCAGATGGTCGGGCAGTCCCTTGGTCCTATGACTTAGCTCTTATAACTAGGTCAGGACGGACCTACAATGAAGACAAGCCGGCTAAACCGGTCGAAGAGAAGGAAGCTAAGGAGTTTCTCGTGGTCATTAAGACTAGCGAATGCAACATTGTAGATCAACTGAGGAAGGTGCCAGCTCAAGTCTCTCTACTCGAATTGTTGCAAACCTCACCTAAGTATCAGGAGGCGTTAAAGAAGGTCCTGGCGCAGGTTCACGTCCCTAAGGACATCGAACAAAAGAAGTTGGAAGGATTTGTCAGGGCGGTCCTGTTGAAGGATCAAGTAGCTTTCGCGGACAATGAGATTCCTGCAGAAGGTCGGGGCCATAACAAAGTCCTGTATATTATCGTGAAGCACAAACAGACCTTTGTGTCTCGAGTCTTCATTGATAATGGTTCGGCATTGAATATATGCCGATTGGCCACCTTGAACCGATTGGGAGTGGACTTGGCTAGAATGCAGTCGGCAAAGGCCCCTGTCAGAGCCTTTGACGGGATGAAGAAAGACATTCTGGGACAGATAAATCTGGATATCCTCATCGGACCGTCAACATTTGACATTTTGTTTCAAATCCTGGATATCCCCTCTGCATTCAATCTTCTACTTGGATGGCCTTGGATCCACAATGCAGGCGCTGTACCTTCGAGCCTCCATCAGAAGATTAAATTTGTGGTCGAGAAGAAGTTGGTGACGGTGTTTGGTGAGGAAGACCATCAGATCTATAACGAGACAACCATTCCTTACGTGGAGCCGATCGGAAATGAAGAGAGCTCGTATCACGCGTTTGAGCTAATACATACCATACATGCCTCTCTTGAGAGTCCTTTACCAACTCCCGAGGTGTCGGCCGCTTCTGTTATGGTGGCCAAAGTAATGGTAGGGAATGGCTATCAACCCGGCATGGGACTGGGAAGACATAACCAAGGAATCCGCACCCCTGTTGAGCTTAAAGGTTAAAATCATAAGGCGGGCCTTGGTTATCCGGGACAGAGACATGGCGAGCAGGTAGTGAAAGGACTTGGCAAGCAAGAAGATAGTTCTCAGCCACAGCCCCTATACGTCACTTTCTGATCTGGTGGGGTGGTTGGAGGATATGATGAGTTGTCCAAGTATCAGGACGTTTTGGAGATTGTATTCCACGTTCCAGTGAAGGAGCAGGTCGCCGAAGTAGAGCCCATGGAACTGGATGTAGAGGGTGAGATACCTAACCTGGCTGAATACTTTGGTGACATGACCGTGGGAGCTGTGCTTGAAGACCTTATGCAGATAGATGAGACCCCTGAAGAAGAGCCCTACCTACAACGCAGACCACCGAGGCCTTCGAACAGTGTTCACTCTGAAGACGATCCATTGGAGGGCTTAGATTCAGAGTAACCAGTCTATGTTACCCCATGCGTGGGATATTTCCAGCTTTATTTTAATTTCAGTCATTTCGGTTATTGTTAGGACTTTTCTGTTCAGTATTGCACTTTTCAATCAATAAATGTAATGAATTGATTTTGAAGATCAATAAAATTACATAAATTTTTATCCATCATTTTGGAATCTTGTCGAAGTACCCCAAACCAACCCGATGACGATAACCAACGGTCAAACAAATTATCGTCAATGGTAAGATACCGAGGGTTGGGCTTCTTCAAAGATTCTCGTCTCAAAATTTTTGTAAAATAAATTTTTCAGAAAGAAAAACAGAAAAAGCCGAGAAGAAGCATTTTTCAAGAAAAAATCGCATCCGAAAACGATAGGGCATACATCTTTAAACCCTGTTTGTTGTTCTGAATTCCCTACTTTATGTTTCAGGGATGTGGAGGGAGATCTAATGGATTTCGGAGTTTATGACCTTGATGAATTCGACCCCGAATATAAAGAAATACGTCGAGAATTCGAGGAACATGAAACGGTCAAGCCGTTGACCGGAGATGAGACCATGTCTATCAATCTAGGAAATGAAGAAAACCTTAAGGAAGTCAAGATTGGGGCAAACCTTCCTGAGGACACATCTAGACGGTTGATTCAACTCCTGAAGGATTACCAAGATATCTTTGCATGGTCCTACGCTGATATGCCAGGGCTCGATCGCCCGATTGTTGAACACTGTCTTCCGCTCAACCCATCTTGTGATCCAGTAGCACAGAAGAAACGAAGAGCTAGACCGGAGTTGGAAAATAATATCAAAGAAGAGGTTATGAAACTCCTAGACGTGGGATTCATTGAGACTTCTTAATACCAAGACTGGATTGCCAACATCGTTCCAGTGATGAAGAAGGATGGTTGAGTTCGAGTTTGTGTAGACTACCGGGACTTGAATAAGGCCAGCCCGAAAGATAATTTTCCCCTCCCACATATCGATGTTCTAGTGGACAGCACAGTTGGATTCGAGTTGTTTTCTTTCATGGATGGCTTCCTAGGGTACCACCAGATTCTGATGAACGAAAATGATAAGAAGAAAACCACTTTCATTACCCCATGGAGATTATTTCAGTACAGGGTGATGCCTTTTGGATTGAAGAATGTCGGAGCAACATATCAACAGGCCATGGTGACTTTATTTCATGACCCGATTCATAATGAGTTAGAGGTATATATGGATGATATGATTGCCAAGACCCGGAAAGGGGAAGACCACGTCCAGACTCTGATTAAGCTATTTGAGCGGCTTAGGAAGTTCAAATTGCGCCTCAACCTAGCGAAGTGTGTTTTTGGGGCTAGCAGTGGCAAATTTCTCCGTTTCATTGTCAGCAACCGAGGTATCGAGATTGATCCATCGAAGGCTAAAGCAATCTACGAATTGAAACCACCGACCATGGCGAAGGAGGTTAGGAGTCTCATGGGAAGATTGAACTATATTTCCCGATTCATCTCTCAGTTGACAGAGACTGCCAAACCCTTTCTCAAGTTCCTGAAAAAGAATGCACTTATTAGATGGGATGAAGAATGTGAGGAAGCGTTTGAGAAGTTGAAGCAGCATCTTATGAATCCACCTGTCCTTGTGCCACCTACACCGGGGCAACCGTTGATTCTCTACCTCACAATAAACAATGAGTCACTTGGAGCCATGCTAGCCCAAGAAAGTCAGGGAGATGCTAAAGAACGGGCCATCTATTATTTGAGCAAGAAATTCACGGACTCCGAATTAAATTACTCAGAGGCTGAAAAGACGTGCGTATCATTGGTATGGGTGTTACACAGGTTGCAACAATACACTATGCATTACCAAATCCTTTTGGTGACGGAGTGCGATCCCATTAAATATCTCATGAATCAGCCTGCATTGGTTGGCAAACTTGCCAAATGGCAAATTCTCATTTCCGAGTTTGACATTCGATATTTGCCTCAGAAATCGATGAAAGGAAGAGTTATAGCGGATGTTCTAGCAGAAAATCCGAGGCAAGGTGATGATCTTTATCGACCTGAAGATCGAATTATGGCGGTCGAAGATTATGTTTGGACAATGTACTTTGATGGAGCTGTAAACTTGTCAGGGTCCGGCACGGGAGCAGTCTTGATATCTCATAGAGGTCAACATTATCCAGTAGCAGCAAAATTGGTGTTCCCTTGCACTAATAACATCGTCGAATACGAAGCTTGTATTCTTGGTCTACAAGCGGCGATAGAAATGGGAATATCTAAGCTCAAGGTGTTTGGAGACTCAGGCTTAATTATTCTCCAGACGATTGGTAAATGGAAGACGCGAGATTCAAAGCTGCTGCCCTATCATGAGTATTTAGACGAATTGATGGAAAGTTTTATGGATATCACGTTTGAATATTTGTCTAGAACTCAAAATCAATTTGCAGACGCTTTGGCCACTCTGGCATCAATGTTGCATGTCACGGAGGGATTAGAAGTCGAACCACTAAAGTTCGAAGTCTTAAGACAGCCAGCCTACTGCATGGCTGTGGCGGATGAGCCAGATAGCAAACCCTGGTATCAGGATATCAAGATGTATATCCAGGAGCAGAAGTTTCTTGAGAATAGTACAGTTTCAAACCAGAAGTATATAAGGAAGATGGCTTCAAAGTTCTTCCTGAGCGGAGAAAATCTTTATAAAATGTCTTTCGATTCGGTCCTGCTGAGGTGTGTTGATGCGATTGAAGCGATTCGTTTAATGGCAGAAATGCATGAAGGCGTCTATAGCCCTAACATGAACGGCCATATGCTGGCAAGGAAGATCATGAGGCTGGGCTATTATTGGCTCACCTTAGAAAATGATTGTATACATCATGTCAGAAGTTGCCATAAATGCCAGATTCATGGTGACGAGATCAATGTCCCTCCAAACGAGTTGCATCAGTTATCCGAGCCTTGGCCGTTTTTCATGTGGGGAATAGATGTGATTGGCCCGATCAACCCTAAAGCTTCCAATGGACATCGGTTCATTCTGGTGGCAATTGATTATTTTTCCAAGTGGATTGAGGTGACATCGTATTCAACGGTCACGTCCCGAAATGTGGTAAAGTTCATCGGACGTGATTTAATTGCTCGATATGGAGCCCTTGAGGTTATAATCACAGATAATGGTGCGAATCTGAATAGCAAGCAGGTGGAAGAACTGCTCGAAGCATTTAAGATCAGACACTTGCATTCTTCTCCATATCGTCCTCAGATGAACGGGGCAGTTGAGGCAGCGAACAAGAACATCAAGAAGATCTTGTCTAAGACAGCTGAGAATTATCGAGATTGGCACGACAGGTTGCCGTTCGCACTTATGGCATACCGGACTTCAGTCCGGAAATCAACCGGGGGCAACCCCATACTCCCGGTATATGGTATGGAGGCAGTATTACCGGTCGAAGTGGAGATTCCTTCTCTGCGCATTTTGTCCCAGATAGAACTGACTGAAGCAGATTGGATCCAACAGAGGATAGATCAGCTGAACTTGATTGACGAGAAGCGGCTCAGAGCTTTATGCCATGGCCAATGTTATCAGCAGAGAGTGACCCGAACTTTAAACAAGAAGGTGCGACCTCGACATTTTCAGGAGGGAGACCTTGTGCTACGGAAGCTTATGCCCATCATCCCACAGCTAGAAGGGAAGTTTGCTCCAAATTATGGCGGACCCTACATAGTGAAGAAAGCCCTTCTAGGCGGCGCCTTGATCTTGGCAGAGATGGATGGACATGTCTTCACTAATCCTGCCAATGCTGATTCAGTCAAGAAATATTATACCTGAGATGTTGTAATGTTTTTGCAAATCTTAATGCTTATGCACATTTTGTCTGCTTTCTGATTGTATTATAAATCTTCACTGAATTTTTCAATAAGGAGATTTGTTTGGTCAATTGATGTTGATCATTTTGAATGAGGAATGATAGGATGATGAAAGACAAGTCATTTCCATGCACATCCTGTAATATACACTCCAGTGAGACAAGAGAGAAATTTCCATGCTGGCAAGGTAAAGGGTTATCTCGCGAAAAGTATGATGACCAAGATGACGGGGGGGCATTTCTTTCCTCTATCCAAACACTGCAGGTTCCCATTGAATAACCTCTTTGAGCGGCGGTTGCACTTCATACCCCTGTCAGGAACAACCCCACATCGGGGCAGCTTTTCCAGAAATTCGATAAATGGATAGAATTTGCTTGCTTGCGCTTGTATCAATCTTTGAGTTTACTCGTTGCATATAAGTCTTATGTTAGCTCAAATGCCTTAGATATGATGAAGAGCAGTTCAATTCTATACCAACAAACACTTGACCCATTGTTTGAACCAATTTGAGCCTTGAATTCATTTCTTGAACCCAAACGATGGTCAGCTTGGACGAGAACATTTCGAGAATATCTTGGGGCAAATTCAAAGTTGTAAATCATAAGAAATTCCTCGTTCCAAAAAGAAAGATAAAAAAAAAGATGTGAGTAGGGAGTAAGAAATGCAAAGCTCACTAGAAACAAAGAAAAAAAGAAGAAGAAAAGGGCCCACTCCCATCGAGAAGAAGATTCTCAGAGAAAACGTTTCAGAAAAAGTTTCAGACAACAAGAAGGATGATCACCAGACTTATCTCTCATACAGCCCTTGTTGAAAATATGCCAATTCTTTCAAAGCCTACCCAGAACCTATGTTACAACATATACCAGAAGTCTCTTCAGATTAGGGCACTTGGTCTAACATAGGATTTCAAATGCATGTCGCTCGAAAGAGTGTGAGCAAGCTTATGCTATCTCATCTTGCAGGATTCCTGACTTGTAAACCCAAATGCTTCAGATGAAGATTTTTCTTTCATGGCCAAAATGACTCGTATGAGTTCCCCTTTTGAGAAAGCCATTGACCAAGCCTGAATTACGATCCCTGCTAAAGACCTCACAGATTGGTCTGATCATACTGATTGCGGGAATACTCAGACCTTTGTCAAGCATGATGATGGTAAGATTGAGTGATCTCATACCTACATTAATGGTTGGGTTTTCATGAATTTCTTGAGAGTGAGAGAAAAGTTTTTATTTGACCGAAATTCCTCATTCAGCATGATCAGGGTTGTCAAAAGATCAAACATATGTTCTTGTTGACAAAAATCTCCAGTGGAGCTTTACAATGCAAGTAGAAGCTCACAAAACATCATTTTCTTATGAACTGAACAAGTTGAGCACGCCAATTCAGCAAATCCTAAAAGCCGGGTTTCAGTCAACTCAGGTAAGTTTTTTTATTCTTTTTCAGACTTGGATGACTGCATCTTCAATGTTGCAGGTATCAAGCTAAGCACGGTGATCTAGACAGAAGATCCCAAAAGACAATTAGGCCCGCTCGATCCATAACTCGAGCACCCCATTCAGATTTGATCTTTCGGCCGAGGTTTCATGTGACGTGAAGATGATCATGAATCGGAAGCCATTCCAGATTGCGATACCAGCATTTCGCAATTCTATTCGTTGTTTCATGTAAAGGATGGTCATGATTCAGATTTTCTCAGATTGCGACACCAGCATTTCGCAAATCTGTTCGCTGTTTCACATAAATGATGAATGTGATTCAGATTTTCTCAAATTGCGATACTAGCATTTCGTAATTCTGTCTACTGTTTCACATAAATGATGAATGTGATTCAGTTTTTACCTGATTGCGATACCAGCATTTCGCAAATCCGGCCCGCAGCTAATGCTTCACGTGATGAGCGGATGATCATGATGCAAAAGCATTTCTCAGCTGACACTCCACAGGACGAGAAGATGATTGTGGTTTGAAAGCTTTATTCACTGCCGACGTTCCACATGACGAGAAGATGATCGTGGTTCGAAAGCTTTACTCGCAGCTAATGCTTCACGTGATGAGCGGATGATCGTGATGCAAAAGCCTTTCTCAGCTGACATGCCACAGGACGAGAAGATGATTGTGGTTTGAAAGTTTTATTCTTAGCCAACGTTCCACATGACGAGAAGATGACTGCGACTCAGAAGCTTCAACCTTTGTTGATGTTTCACATGATGAGCAGATGATCGTGGTGCAGAAGCATTATCGATTTGCGATCCAGAACTTGCAAATTCGGCCTACAGACATCTTGCGTCGTCCCGAGTCAGGAAGAAAGAAATTCCTGAGGACGGGTGGGCTCAGTACCTTAAAATCCTAGCATCCGTAAAGAGGAAGCCTGGAGATTAAAGGAATCACCAGCATTATGAAATATTTCATAAAACAGGTATTTTCATATGCGATCCGTGTGCATGTCTCTCTAAAATGGTGAAAAGAGAAATTTTAGCACATGTTATCTATAGTATCACATTCCATGCATCCTTTCCTTTTTGCATCAGAAATGGGATTTTAAAAATCTCGCCAAAAATTTCATCATCATCATTTGCATCAGAAAATGGAATTTTAATTCCCGCTAAAAATTTTATTACCACCATTTGCATTTACAACATCAGAAAATGGGATTTAAAACTCCCGCCAAAAAATTATTTTCATTTGCTTTTCCAAAATTTAGGTTTCAATGTTAGTCTTTGACCGAAACCTCTACGAGCTTCCACTCAAAGAGGGGCAGCTGTTGACACCAAAATTTTGATTTTTTAGAGAAAATTAATTTAATCGTTTATTTAAATCATAAAAATGAGGGTTATTTACAATTCTCACAAAAAAATAAATTCTCATGCATTGCATATTTATTTTTTTGTTACCCATTTGCTTTTAGTCGAAGGCGAGTCAATCGTGCATAATTTGACAGGCGACCGAACTGGGGTTAATTCTTCAATTTTCGGCCAAATTCAATTTCATGGGTCAAGCTCAAATTTAATTTTTAAATCATCCCATTTAATATCAAGCTTTTAATTAATCACACATTTAATTAATTAAAGTCTGATTAGGCCTCAAATTTGTGCGGATTAGCCCATTAAAATGAGAATTTCGACCAAGCCCATGGCCTTTCTCTTACGGGCGAAATTGTGATTATTCTAGCCCGATGGGATTAATCCGATGTTGACACCTGATTTTTTACCATCTTTTATCTTAGTTTTTATTTCTAAAATTAATTAAAAATATCAAAAAAGGTCAAAAAATTACAAAATCAACTTTGGAAGCCTTAGCCTAGCCTTAGGAACCAATTTTAAACAAAAAATATTTTTTGTATTTTTTAATATTTTTTGGAATTTATTTAATTATAAAAATACCCAAAAAATCAGAAAAAATACCATCCGTGGTCAGAAAATTACACAAAAATATTCAGTAATTTTATTTTAATTTTCTATTTAATATTTTCACTTTTTATCAGGGAAATTTGGCTCGATTCATGGGGTTCCTTCACAAACCTAAAACCGAACCGGGCCTGAAAAATCCTTTTCGAGTCTTTTAATTTTCAATTCTTGGTTTTTATAAGCTATGACATCTGATTCTAAAGTTTTGAAATGCAATTGGGTCAATTTGCCCTCCCATTTAATCAATTTTAGCCAAAAGGTCTTAATTGCATAAAAATCTTTCAATTTAGTCCCCGGTTTTACAATTGTTGAAATTAAATTTCACACGGGCACACCCATTAAAATTAAAAACCCCTACCCAATATTTTTCATCATGATGAATACATTGGTGGCCTCAATTTTGAATAATTTGATCGTTTAGGCCTTCGATTTGGCGAAATTCATTTTCGGATCCTAGGGACAATTTGGGGTTTTCACTAAATTTCAATCAATTGATTCACGAAAATACTCATATTTGATAGAAAGCATGTCAAGGAATCCGATTTTGCCATCAATTTCATAAAAAAAGGTCAATTTGGAGCCCAATTTGAGCGATTTGGCCGAACCGGGTCGGTCGGGTCAAGCCCGACCCGACCCGGTCCGGCCGGGTCTGCAACATTGTTGCAGACCCGCGTGCGGCAGAGAGGCAGGGGAAGACAGGGGCGGCGTGGGCGATGATTTTTTAAGAAAAAAAGGACATCACGCGTGGGGGACAGGCAGAGAGGCCGAGGCTCGCGTTGGGCAGAGGCGTTGGGCGTGCCGAGGCGCGCCGGTCGGCCACGAAAACCGGCGAGGGAGCTCGGTTTTAAGCGAAGCTCGGCAAAGAGAGAGAGGGGATTTTTTCGGACGAAACGGGCAGACAACCAACCACCCCAGACCTTCAGCGGACTCCACTAATCACTACCAAGGTCGCCATTGCCGTCGTCGAGCCCGAAGCAGGTCAGTATCTTCCTCTAAGCTTCGTTTTTTCCGATGCACGCCGGGTGTTCGACAGAACGCCCGAATGGGCTTTGCATTTCTTGGGTCTCGGTCGGGGCTCCCCGAGTCCTATTTGTCGCGCATTTTGTTCCTAGACTCCTCTAACACCATCCCCCCGCTCGACCTACCTGTTCTTTTGCATCGAAACCGCGCCGGAAGTGGTGGCCGGAGCTCCACAAGCTCGGACCGAGCCGAGAGCTCGTCGGGGGAGTCCCAATGGCCATCGACCATCAAAGGACCTCAGGTAAGCTTCCCTGACCTCATTGGATGCTGCGTGATAGAAGGAAACCGAGCTTTGGGCGAGAAAATTCCTGCAACTTTTCTCTCGCCGGCGCCGGGATGATGGAGGTCCGGTTTGCCTATTTTTGATGTGTTCATGGCCGTCACATTTGTTGTATGTCGATGCTAGCAACCTAGGGAGTAGGATGCTGAAAAAGGGAGCGAAAAATCTGAGGTTTCGGGGCCGATTCGTATTTTCCGGCGAGGGTCGCCGGAATGAACACTGTTCATCGTCTTCTCCGGCAACCCTCCGGCCGGTCAACCGGTCAACGGCTGACGTGGCCGGCCACGTAGGCGCCACGTCAGCCGGGTGGGACCGATCCGTTGATTTTCAAACCAACAAAATGGACGGCCCGGATCGTGACACGTGTCACGATCCTAGAATTTTTGAAAAATAAAATAAATGATTTTCGAATAATCGATCCGGCGGACGAGGATGTGCCACGTGGCTCACTGAGAGACATCCGATCTTGTACAAGATCGGACGCACCAGAGGAGGCCACGTGGCACGTTCTAGAGCGCCCGATTTGTAGGTTTTCTAAAAAAGGAAAATAAATTAATTTTTGACCCGACGGCTATAATTGAGCCACGTGGCTCTCTGTGGGTCTTCCGATCGAGTGAGAGATCGGACGCACGAGAACAGGCCACGTGGCACAATGAGGACTGTCCGATCCGGGGAATTTTCGGATAATTAAATAAAATACATAAAAAATCAAAAAACAATTTAAAAAAAATAGAAAAATGTTTTAAAATATAAAACGGTGTCGTTTTAGGCCGGTTTCAACCCCTAGGGTCGGGTCGGGCGCCCGAGAGGCGCGGGCCGGGTTTGACCCGACCCGGAAAATATTTTTAAATATTAAAAAATTCAGAAAATAATAAAAAAAATAATAAAATAATCAAAAAATCAATAAAAAAATGAAAAATCATGAAAATATTCAAAAAATTCAGAAAATTCAGAAAAATTCTAAAAAATTCCAGAAAATAGGAAATGGCCACGTTCAACTGGCCATGACCTGTTCCGGGTCATTTGACCCCCGATCTTTCCAAAAATGACGGTTTTGCCCTTCCGGCAAACCGTCTTCCAAAAAAATTCTAAAAAATCCAGGAAAATCCCAAAAATAGGAAATGGCCACAAACAACTGGCCAAGACCCATTCCGGGTGTTTTGAACCCCGACCCTTCTTAAAATGACGATTTCGTCCTTTGGGCGAATCGTCTTCCAAAAATTGAAGAAAAATCAAGAAATTCCAAAAAATTCTCAAAAATGGGAAATGACCACAATCAACTGACCATGGAATATTTTGGGTAATTAGGTATCCAAGCCTTCCAAAAATTGACTATTTTGCCCTTCGGGTTAATCGTCCCCAAATCTTCCCATTTTTGCCCCTGGTCTTAAATCATACCTTCCCTAAGCCCTTATGGCTATACTAGGAGGCCATTTGATGTGAATTGATGTGCATTGAATTTATTTATTTATGCACTTGACTTGCGCTTTCATTATATTGACTGTGATTTGATAGGACTAGTCTTCCAACCTGCATGAAACCCTGAATCAAACATATCTCACCCAAAATTGCGCCTGTATGAACTCTTAGTCAGGAAAATCACTCGCGTTAGGTACCGAAAGGGCGTTGGTAATGACACCGACGTAACCAAGTCCCCGAACCCAAAATCTCTGGTTCCGCAGAACTGATCGATCTCTCCCAATCGGTCAGTAAGGTTTCCGGTCTACCATCCAAGAAAGACCGGTGGCGACTCCAAATGCATGCACAGGTTGCACATGCCACCACGACCACACTGAAGGTCGAAAGCGATCGACTCTTATCGTCGAATCCCTTGGAAAGATACTCCCGCCGCGATTTGGTATGGGCCTGGGAGGGCCCGCGCCGATCCAAAGCCCGCGATCGGCAATCCATTAGCCGCGTCCGTTTTTTTTCGGACGGGTCGCGACAGCTGGCGACTCCACTGGGGACTTTGTTCTAGAACACTTGGTTCTGGACCTCAAGTGGACTTAGGCCGTAATTAAAACGTTGAGTGATTTTTCTAACCCTGCAGGCGCTCTTGAAGGTGAGGTAAGTCTGCTCACGATAGGTGTTATATGTTTTTGCAGATTGGAGTGATAAGGGGTGTAGTCTGTGATTAACATTGTCTTATGCAGGATGGGCGTAGGAATGTATGTTATATGGATGATTTGAAGCGCTGATCGATATATAAATTGTTGCGCATGATTCACTGCATATTTGAGGATCACGACACTTTGCACAAAGCGCCCAAACCCAGGCCGCGAAATTACCTTTTCAGGTAGCCATAGATCGGGGATCGATATGCAACGCTCTAGCGTGGATTGCGCTGGGGTCGACCATATTCGATCCCACTCACTATCCAAGTCGAGACTTTTATCCATTTGTTGTGGATTGCGCTCATGGACGAATTTATCGACTCGGATAGAGGGAAGCCTCTAGGTTCCTCACCTAAGCCATTTTGATTTTTAGAGTCAAGCCTCACTTGTCTCATGCGCATGTATATGGATGGTTGGTATACCCAAAACCAAAATCATTGGGTACCTCTCATGGTAAGGTCCTGCCGTTTCTATTTAAATTCACTTGCAACCTTTTTTTATTTTGCACAATATGCTGCATTCATCCAATCCGAGGGTTGAGTTCGATTCCATTATAGAGTATAGATAAAAGAGATGATCTCTCCAAATCGGTCCCACATCCCGGACGTATTCAAGTATGAGCGACGCGTCATCCGCCATCAGACTGCCCGGACATTCGACGGAGTCTACCCTCTTCGAACTGTCCAAGGAATGATCCAGTAACCATACCGATAGTTGAAGGACATGCGATAACAGCAAGTCCGAGACACCTGCCGGACATTATCAAAAGGGTATCTGATGAAAACGAAGACCCGAAATAGCCAGTCCGAAGACATCAAGCGTCGTCCCCCGAAGACCCGACTTGGGGCATCTCTTTAGGTTATTAAGGGTCACGTTCCAGTCGTCCCTTTTCTTTTATTAGGATCATCGAGTCTGTAAGGAGCACCCGTCTGTGGGTCCCCCATCTATCTTTTACACATCGTTTCCCAAGTCTTGTCTAAGTGTCTTGACATTGGAACGTGACACTGGAATTTCTCTCAACCATTCGAATTGTTCGGTTCAATTGCGTGTCTTACCCAAATGAAATTTTCGTTAGAACTCACACTTGGCATGTTTGACCCAAGTACGAGAATCTAACATTCATTTCATGGTGCGCCGGACGTGGAATTGAACCGGTCTATATCATGCATCATTGGTAATCCTTGGTAATTAACTAAAGTCGTCCATGTTTCCTGAATTCAAGAGGAAACCTGATATCCAAATTACCTTCGGGAAATCATTTCAATTTGGATGTCCTATCTCTCACCGAATTTAGGACACATTGGAATTGCTTTTTTATCTTCTTGGAAATTCCACAGATTTTCTGGGGATTTGCCAAGAGTGATAACCATGGATTACGCTCCTTTTAGTTTTATGTTTTCTCTTGAAAAACATCGGTAAAAACTTTTCACATGAGGTTAAGGCTCGTGTAAAAGTCATCATCTTCGTTATTCACAAGAAAGCATAAAATTGAAAGGATTTATGCTTTACTTCCCTTTCTGACTTATTCCTGTCATTCGAATAGGCAATTTCCAGAATCAAAATCCAAAGACTTGTGTGAAGAATCAGTCACAAGTTAAAAGCGATGGACCACCCTAGAGAGTCAACTGATGAGGGAAGACCAGGGAATCCTCAAGAAAAATAGTCAACTGATGAGGGCATTTTACCATCTTTCAAGACGTGGAACGGCGTGCAATCAAGGGAGCCGCATATGGGAGAAAATTAGTTGCAATCTAATCCCTTTAGATTGAAAAACTTGCTGATTCTGTTTTATTGATCCTCAGGAGTGGCGCTTCAAGAAGATCGAAACTGGTCGACAACTCAAGCCACATGGATGGATATTTGAAGTCAGACAAAGAAGTCGACTTCCCACCAAGACAGCATACTGGGGCAAAGCCCACCAAGATGAAAAGGGACGGGAAACTCCAAACAGCAGATATCCCCAAATTGAAAAGAGAGTCGTAAAAATTGTGAAGTGGATCAAAACAGTCAACTGGAGCAAATCCCACTCAACTAGGGCAGGCGCCACCTGACCGGGGCAGCCGGATCAAGTGTAAAGACGTGTCGTTCCTAATTGATTTTCAATCAGATACCGGCATAATATTTCCTATATTTTCCTCTCAGGTGAAAAACAGGATAAGATGGTCGAAGACCAACGAAGGGGAACTTGCCTCCCCTACAAGATGAAAAGGAATGTGCCTCTATCAGATGTCACCCATTGTGATTGCAAAGACAAGATGGATCAATTTTGATAAAACCTAAGCAGACAGCATAAAGAAGGAGCAACCTAATTAGGATTGGCTCTCCCTAAGTCGAAAAGGTTGTATCCGTTCCAAATCGGATTGACCGGCTCACGAGTTGATATGGTTTCCCATTCTTGCAGGTGATGATAAAAATGAGTGGGACCACTGAAGAATTTCCATCGTCTCGGATGCCTGAAGTGACTGAGAGCGGGGATAGTGAATCCGTAGTCGTTTCAATTAAAGCTCCTTGTGCAGCAATCGACTCATTCATTCCTTTCATCGCGTAGGTGGAATAGAAGATTGTTAAAGCATAGGGTGAATGCGACAAGACACAATGAAGAAAATTGTTGCTTGTGAAGTAACACTCCAGGGTGTTGAAGTACTCAGCCACAAGTAAACCCGTGTTTGCTGATGTCAAACAACAGAATGATCGAGGGACGTCATGAAATGATAACAAGGCAAAAGATACATGAAGAAATCGAAACGTACCGGCGAAGCTGAAAAGTGTCAAACAAGACGGCATATCAAACGCTGAGATCTTCGAAAGATCGTAGGATCATATCGTCTGGCAGCATATCATCTGCTGAAATCTTTGAAAGGTGCGAAGTGCCAAAATCACCTGACACGGAGTGGATCGACTTCAACTAAGTAGGAATGCACCGATACGGCGTGATCAAATCGCCTACAACTAAATCGGCCAGCCCCAGACAAAGCGTCCAGTGGCTGGGGGCAAATCACTCTCTACCCAGAAAGGGTACCGAATGTAGGATATGCCGAATTCACCATGGGGATACGTAGGGGAAGTCCCTGAAGCAGTTATCACCCATGAATCATGATGAAGTGGAATAATCAATCAAAGACAAAACACATCAAACCCTTCTAAATGAGAAGGAGAACGATACGGAGCCATCGATTCTGGTAAAAGGACGTATCGTTTCAAAAGGATTATTTTCTTGATATGAGAATAATGTTTCACTTCTTTTTCCTTTCAGGTTGGGAACAGAAGCAAAGGGCCCGAGAAGCAATGCCTTTAAATGACAAACAGGGAGTACCCCTTTTCATGGCATCTCAGACATGCACCTTGGCTAAACATTTTTAAGAGCATTCTAATAGCTCAATTTGTGAACAAAACCTTTGAGAAAACTTGAAGAAGTTTATCATCATTTAGAAATCTCTGTGAAAAGAGCGCTTGAAAAGAAAATTTCAAGTTTTCCAGAGTGAAAAGCACGAACTCATGTTTCGTTGCTGGCACACATAACATGCATCATGCATATCATGCACATATCCTGCATACAGAGAACCCAAAGGGAGAAATGCCGGTTCCCGCAGGAGAAATTTCAAGGGTAGATTGTATCAACTCCAATAGTCAATTATACATGCCCTTTACTCATGAGATTTCTTCTTTTCAACAGGGGAACATCGAACATCTCAAATGGCGGCTGTGATCGAGAGAATCACAAAACCGCCACATGACAAATCCCCAGATTGTCAGGCTGTCTAGGGACAGAGAAAAAAATAATCGAAGAATCTGGCGATCGAGATAGACGACCAGAATCGACAAAAATTCACGAGAGCGGGCTCCCCCACCTGCTTCGAGGAGCCAAGCCGGGGGCAAATTCTCACGATCCCCCATGAAAGTGCATCGAACCAGGGTTATCAAACCCAGAGATGACGAACACCGAGACAAGCCTCACTGGGGCAAAATACTTGGAAAACACTGCTCCTTCAAATGTTGCAAGGACGAAGTCTCGAAGGGAGTACCTCCTTCCTGAAATTTCAAATGAAGCCAGATAAATCCCCACACCTGTCTCTTCATATGCAGGTGCATGAATGTCTTCAAATCGGATTGAAAATCGTCCAGGAGCATGGGAATGCCAAGGCACGCTGCCAAGATGAACACCGCCCAACTGGGGCAAAGCAGTTGTCGACGTGATTGGGGATCGTCTCACGAACAACACCCACAAATACAGACGAGATGAAGCAGCATCCATCATCCACATCAAATGAGAAGCGTCAATAATCGACGAAGGAAAAGAATACGTCAGTAAGGCGTCATCAGGAATCCCAAGAGGGAAGACATCCCCAAAGAGGATGGAGATTATAGCAAAACGCAGGAATGAATTTAGCTGGGGCAGGCATCACCTAGCCATGATGAACCACGTCTAACCGGGGCAAGTGAATCATTTGTGCGCCGGACAAAGGAAGGACATTTCTTCTCTGGCAAAATCCATGGACGCAATGACAAAGTCGTCCTCATCCGAAGTAAACCCCAGGATACAAACCTGGGTGAACGGTAACTTTGTATCGTTCCAAATTGATCTCCCAAAGATCCCATGCTTAACATGAGTTTGTTCTCATTTGACAGAAAATTGGTGGCACCAAAAAGCCACAAAAGAAAGGATCTCGCCCGACGAGGAGGCGAAAAGAAATATCC
The DNA here is from genome assembly GCA_021437785.1 of Rhodomyrtus psidioides. Classification (NCBI taxonomy): domain Eukaryota; kingdom Viridiplantae; phylum Streptophyta; class Magnoliopsida; order Myrtales; family Myrtaceae; genus Rhodomyrtus; species Rhodomyrtus psidioides. Next base: position 1,691,162 of record JAILYB010000040.1, on the reverse strand, counting down.
GTTGCAAGAGGCAAGTTGCCAGGAAACGGAACCCTAGAAAATGACGTAGAATACGTCCAAAAGCACAAATTGATCTCATCCAGTGCAAATCCTAGAGAAGGATTTTGTTGCCAAACAGATGGATAGATCATGGCCACGAGCTAGATGGCCGACTTCAACAAGCCTTACATTTGCGTTCAAATGGAGGCGCGAAGCGAGAGTAAAACAGTATCGTTTCGATTTGTCTTGAATTTCGAAACACGAACTTACACTTAATGTTTATTGTTGACAGGGATTCACTATCAAGAAGGACAGAAAATTGTTGGCACCAGAAGGCCGCAAAATAAAAGAACTCGCCGACAAGGAGGCGAATAGAATTATCAACTTTGGAAGCCATGACTCCAAGAAGTGATCTTTGATTGAACTTTAAAGATTGGCGTGGGAATGCATCCAAAAGCATGAATGAATCTCCTCTAGTGCAAATCCTAGAGAAGGTTCCATTGCCAACCAAACGGAGGGATCAAGGCCACAAGATAGATGTCCAAATTCTGCAAGCCGCGCATTTGTGTTCAAATGAAAACACAAAGCAAGAACAAGGCTGTATCGTTCCAATTTGCCTTGAATTTTGGAACGCAAACTGACACCTAATTCTCGTCTTTGACAGGGGTTCGCTAACAAGGCGAAGCAGGATTTTTACAACCCTTGCATACTTGTCGGAGCACATGACCAAGGGTAAGATGTATCGTTCCGATTTTTGAAAAAATTCGTGAACATACAATAACATGTTTCTTCCGCATTTTCAGGGATCTCCAGTCGCAGGGGACAGGTAAGTATCCCTCTCCCCAATCCATTGAAGGTGTTAAATAAAAAACAGAGAAGAAAAGAAAAGCTTTCAGAATCTAATGTCTAGAAAAGACATAGAATTCAAATCTCATTGGCATTCATGTTTTGAAACAGGAGGTTGTATGGACATGAATAAGAACGTGCATGGTGCATCATAAAATCCCCTTGACGGGTAAAATTTTTGGAGAAAAAGAAAGATTTTTCCGATCAAAAGTTGTTCAAAACCTTCAAAAAGACGTTTTCTCAAAAGACGAGAGGCAAAGCCTAATCCAAACACGTCTTATACACACTTGAGAGAGAAGTGGAGCGGGTCAGATAGCAAAATCTGGACCTACGGAAGTAGGGATTATTCGCAGCAATTACATGAATTGGGATGACGGAGGCATTCGTTTCATATCCCCAAACACTATAGGTGACCCTTGACAACCCATTTGAACGGCGGTTTTCATTCTCAACCCTGTCAAGAACCACCCCACATCGGGGCAAAATGGAGGTCAGTCCAGCAGCATCAGGAGAAAATGGTTAGAAATTTTCTTGCTCAGACTAACATTAATCTTCGTGTGTTGTTTATATGGTAATCCAAGTGCCATAGGATGATGAGAAGCATTCATTTCTCTATCCCACACACCGAATCCTTTGCATAGCCAAGTTGAGCCTGCAAAATCATTTCATAAACCCGTTGGTGATCATTACACATTCCAAGACGGATGCATCATCACTTCAGAAACGGAAGAGTTCAAACTTAGGGTTTGCGAAGAAATCCCTAAGTTAATGCTTAAAGTTGTTAGACCTTTGGGCACATGTCTAACACGATCTCCCGAAGATGAGAAAAAGCGGGATTTCAAAAAAATTGATGATGAGAAAAGCCCCCAGCATCAAGAAAAAGCAAAGTGCCTGGTAAAAGTAAGGCCGATGCTTGAATGAACAATCTGCATTGATCCCCAATGAAACATGACTGAAAATGGGAGGGAAAAATCCAAAAGGAGTCAGATTCAAAAGACTACTCCTCAAAAGGTGTCAAGCGCGGAGCAAAGACGCAGACAGAGTTGTCAATCCCTTAATGCAGCCAGAGATGCTATCTAAAGAATTCGTGCACACCTCAAAGGCGGTTGCACGCCTCAAGGACTGAGGATGCAGAAAGGAAAGGACAGGTGTCAAATTTGCAATGATCACCAATGTCAATCCCCTCATGAATTCTGGGCCAAAAACAAGCCTTTTTCGGTCCCCAATCCTACCAATATTACAACCCTGAAACAGTCTTCTCTGATTAAGACACTTGGGTTAACATATGGCTTAGCTCGAAGAGGTACGAGCAAGACTATTTCTTCCTCATTTTGCAGGGTTCTTGACTTGTAAACCCGGAGCAGATTGTGAAGACTTTCATTCGATGACCTCGACTCCAAAGCGGGTCCCCCTTGAAAACCAATATCCAAGCCCAACATTACGGTCCCGTGGAAGACCTCCCGACCGATCAAAATGTATGCGCTGCGAATGAGCCTAAAACCTAGGCACAGGTTAGTAGGGAATTGAGTGTGTCCCTTATAAAAAAACCACTACCGCAAAACAGGTGAGAAGACCTCTTTGTCGAGAAATATTCCAATTGATGTTTTGAACAAACTCTTCCTGGAATTTTCAAATTATTTGATCCAGATTTTCCGTGCAAGGGATTTGCGATCACAATTGCATGTCGCAAGAATGCTTTGGATAACCTCCAGCATCAAAATGCACACTGCATGACTAAAACTTAAATCATACGGCTTCGTCAAGTGGCCAGCCATCGTCTTCCCAGAGATTACTAACATTTTCTTGGCGAAGAAAAATCTTTCAGGCTCAAAATTCTGCAGGATACCTGGAGAACCCAGCTCCCAGAATGTCGCCTCAACAATGATGGTAGAAACCGCATGAAGGGTCAACTCAAGGTAGATACCGCCTGAAGGGTCAAACCAAGGTAGATACCGCCTGAAGGGTCAAACCATGGTAGAAACCGCATGAAGGGTCAAACCAATGGTAGATACCGCCTGAAGGGTCAAATGAAGGTAGAAACCGCCTGAAGGGTCAAAACCAAAGGTAGAAACCGCCTGAAGGGTCAAAACAATGGTAGAAACCGCCTGAAGGGTCAAACCAAGGTAGAAACCGCCTGAAGGGTCAACTCAATGGTAGAAACCACGCCTTGGGTATCTTTTTCAAAAAAGGGGAAAGAAGAACTCCTCTTTCAGAAGATCAAACAATCCCATCGGACGTAGAAAACCTCCGACTTGGGAACCATTCGAAGAACCGAGCAATCTCATCGGACGTAGAAAACCTCCGTGTTGGGAACTCCTTTTGAGAAACAAACCACCCCAGCGGACGTGGAAAACCTCCGACTTGGGACCCCTTTTCAAGGAAATCAAACAATCCCGTCGGACGTGGAAAACCTCCGTCTTGGGAATCTTTTTCAAAAATAGACAATCCCATTGGACGTGGAAAACCTCCAATTTGGGAACCCATTTGAAGAACCAGGTAATCCCACCGGACGTAGAAAACCTCCGACTTGGGAACCATTTGAAGAACCGAGCAATCCCATCGGACGTAGAAAACCTCCGTGTTGGGAACTCTTTTCAAGAGAACCAGGAAATCCCAGCGGACGTGGAAAACCTCCGACTTGGGACCCCCTTTTCAAGGAAATCAAACAATCCCGTCGGACGTGGAAAACCTCCGTCTTGGGAATCTTTTTCAAAAATAGGAAATCCTATTGGACTTGGAGAACCCTTGTCCTGGGAACCTTTTCAGAAAACCAAACAATCCCATCGGACGTAGAAAACCTCCGACTTGGGAACCATTTGAAGAACCGAGCAATCCCATCGGACGTAGAAAACCTCCGTGCTGGGAACTCCTTTTAAAGAAACAAACCATCCCGACGGACGTGGAAAACCTCCGTCTTGGGAATCTTTTTCAAAAATAGGCAATCCCATTGGACGTGGAAAACCTCCAATTTGGGAACCCATTTCAAAAATCAGGAAATCCTATTGGACTTGGAGAACCCTCGTCATGGGACCCCTTTTCAAAAGAACAGGTAATCTCATCAGGCGTGGAGAAACCTCGTCATGAGACCCCTACCAGAAAAATAGGTAATCTCATCAGACGTGGAGAAACCTCGTCATGAGACCCCTTTCCAAAAATATCAAACAGTCCTAGCATGACGAGGAGAACCCTCGTCCTAGGACCCCTTTTCAAAAGTCAGGCAGTCTCATCGGACGTGGAGAAACCTCGTCATGAGACCCCTTTTCAAAATTAGGCAGTCTCATCGGACGTGGAGAAACCTCGTCATGAGACCCCTTTTCAAAAATCAGGAAATCCCACCGGACGTAGAAAACCTCCGACTTGGGAACCATTTGAAGAACCTAGCAATCCCATCAGACGTAGAAAACCTCCGTGTTGGGAACTCCTTTTGAGAAACAAACCATCCCATCGGACGTGGAAAACCTCCGACTCGGGACCCCTTTCAAAAGATCAAACATTCCCACTGGACGTGGAAAACCTCCGTGTTGGGAACTCCTTTTAAGAAACAAACCATCCCATCGGACGTGGAAAACCTCCGACTTGGGACCCCATTTTCAAAAAATCAGGCGATCCGATCGGACGTGGAAAACCTCCGTATTGGGAACCCTCTTCAAAACTTGAAAAATCCCCTCTGGCCCCGCTAGTCAGCGTCATGGGATCCTCTAAAGCAAATAGGTGCCTAGAAGTCGACCCAAGACTGAAGCCCAAAAGGCTCGCTTGCTGCTTCGAAAGCACGATGACCAGATAAATCTCTCTGTAAGTGTTTACAGGTTGGTAGCCGCGGATCTGTCATCTTCCGGACCGGATCGCCAATTTTCAGCTTCAGAAGATTTCTTCCCCCAATGTCCCACTACACAGGGATTCACGACAGAGGTGTCTCAAAGCACAGTTCAAGATCGGAGCCCATAACGCTCGCGGCTTGCCGCCTAGAGATACGGTGACCGCCTTTTCCACGAAGCACGCGCCGGATAGCCACGCCTCGAAGCTCTCACCCTTCGGAATGGATTGCAGCCGGTAGCCGCGGGAAAGACATTTATTCCACCCAAAGTCCCACTACACAGGGATTCACGACAGAGGTGTCTCAAAGCACAGTTCAAGATTGGAGCCCATAACGCTCGCGACTTGCCGCCTAGAGATACGGTGACCGCCTTTTCCACGAAGCACGCGCCGGATAGCCATGCCTCGAAGCTCTCACCCTTCGGAATGGATTGCAACCGGTAGCCGTGGAAAAGAATTTCAAGACCCCAAAGTAGCAAATCAGGAGCCACGGAGGGAGTAATAAAACCCAGCATGGCGAACTAGACGCCACGAAGGGTAAAAAAAAAAAAAAAAAAAAAAAAACCTCCTCAGACTCCGCGTGCGCAGCATTCAACAGGCAGGTAAACGTCAGGTAAGCCTCTCTCGCTCCGACCCACGTTCTAATTGTCAGGGTAAATCGGTGATTAATTTGGGCATTCATCAAAAGACTTAAGGGTCCGATGTCATAGCATTTCTTTTCCCCGGTTGAGTCGGTTAATATTCAGGTGTCATTTTGTCTTTGAAAACAACCTCTGAGGAGCTCACTCTCAAAGAGGGGCAGCTGTTGACACCTGATTTTTTACCATCTTTTATCTTAGTTTTTATTTCTAAAATTAATTAAAAATATCAAAAAAGGTCAAAAAATTACAAAATCAACTTTGGAAGCCTTAGCCTAGCCTTAGGAACCAATTTTAAACAAAAAATATCTTTTGTATTTTTTAATATTTTTTGGAATTTATTTAATTATAAAAATACCCAAAAAATCAGAAACAATACCATCCGTGGTCAGAAAATTACACAAAAATATTCAGTAATTTTATTTTAATTTTCTATTTAATATTTTCACTTTTTATCAGGGAAATTTGGCTCGATTCATGGGGTTCCTTCACAAACCTAAAACCGAACCGGGCCTGAAAAATCCTTTTCGAGTCTTTTAATTTTTAATTCTTGGTTTTTATAAGCTATGACATCTGATTCTAAAGTTTTGAAATGCAATTGGGTCAATTTGCCCTCCCATTTAATCAATTTTAGCCAAAAGGGCTTAATTGCATAAAAATCTTTCAATTTAGTCCCCGGTTTTACAATTATTGAAATTAAATTTCACACGGGCACACCCATTAAAATTAAAAACCCCTACCCAATATTTTTCATCATGATGAATACATTGGTGGCCTCAATTTTGAATAATTTGATCGTTTAGGCCTTCGATTTGGCGAAATTCATTTTCGGATCCTAGGGACAATTTGGGGTTTTCACTAAATTTCAATCAATTGATTCACGAAAATACTCATATTTGATAGAAAGCATGTCAAGGAATCCGATTTTGCCATCAATTTCATAAAAAAAAGGTCAATTTGGAGTCCAATTTGAGCGATTTGGCCGAACCGGGTCGGTCGGGTCAAGCCCGACCCGACCCGGTCCGGCCGGGTCTGCAACATTGTTGCAGACCCGCGTGCGGCAGAGAGGCAGGGGAAGACAGGGGCGGCGTGGGCGATGATTTTTTAAGAAAAAAAGGACATCACGCGTGGGGGACAGGTAGAGAGGCCGAGGCTCGCGTTGGGCAGAGGCGTTGGGCGTGCCGAGGCGCGCCGGTCGGCCACGAAAACCGGCGAGGGAGCTCGGTTTTAAGCGAAGCTCGGCAAAGAGAGAGAGGGGATTTTTTCGGACGAAACGGGCAGACAACCAACCACCCCAGACCTTCAGCGGACTCCACTAATCACTACCAAGGTCGCCATTGCCGTCGTCGAGCCCGAAGCAGGTCAGTATCTTCCTCTAAGCTTCGTTTTTCCGATGCACACCGGTTGTTCGACAGAACGCCCGAATGGGCTTTGCATTTCTTGGGTCTCGGTCGGGGCTCCCCGAGTCCTATTTGTCGCGCATTTTGTTCCTAGACTCCTCTAACACCATCCCCCCGCTCGACCTACCTGTTCTTTTGCATCGAAACCGCGCCGGAAGTGGTGGCCGGAGCTCCACAAGCTCGGACCGAGCCGAGAGCTCGTCGGGGGAGTCCCAATGGCCATCGACCATCAAAGGACCTCAGGTAAGCTTCCCTGACCTCATTGGATGCTGCGTGATAGAAGGAAACCGAGCTTTGGGCGAGAAAATTCCTGCAACTTTTCTCTCGCCGGCGCCGGGATGATGGAGGTCCGGTTTGCCTATTTTTGATGTGTTCATGGCCGTCACATTTGTTGTATGTCGATGCTAGCAACCTAGGGAGTAGGATGCTGAAAAAGGGAGCGAAAAATCTGAGGTTTCGGGGCCGATTCGTATTTTCCGGCGAGGGTCGCCGGAATGAACACTGTTCATCGTCTTCTCCGGCAACCCTCCGGCCGGTCAACCGGTCAACGGCTGACGTGGCCGGCCACGTAGGCGCCACGTCAGCCGGGTGGGACCGATCCGTTGATTTTCAAACCAACAAAATGGACGGCCCGAATCGTGACACGTGTCACGATCCTAGAATTTTTGAAAAATAAAATAAATGATTTTCGAATAATCGATCCGGCGGACGAGGATGTGCCACGTGGCTCACTGAGAGACATCCGATCTTGTACAAGATCGGACGCACCAGAGGAGGCCACGTGGCACGTTCTAGAGCGCCCGATTTGTAGGTTTTCTAAAAAAGGAAAATAAATTAATTTTTGACCCGACGGCTATAATTGAGCCACGTGGCTCTCTGTGGGTCTTCCGATCGAGTGAGAGATCGGACGCACGAGAACAGGCCACGTGGCACAATGAGGACTGTCCGATCCGGGGAATTTTCGGATAATTAAATAAAATACATAAAAAATCAAAAAACAATTTAAAAAAAATAGAAAAATGTTTTAAAATATAAAACGGTGTCGTTTTAGGCCGGTTTCAACCCCTAGGGTCGGGCCGGGCGCCCGAGAGGCGCGGGCCGGGTTTGACCCGACCCGGAAAATATTTTTAAATATTAAAAAATTCAGAAAATAATAAAATAATCAAAAAATAATCAAAAAATCAATAAAAAAATGAAAAATCATGAAAATATTCAAAAAATTCGGAAAATTCAGAAAAATTCTAAAAAATTCCAGAAAATAGGAAATGGCCACGTTCAACTGGCCATGACCTGTTCCGGGTCATTTGACCCCCGATCTTTCCAAAAATGACGGTTTTGCCCTTCCGGCAAACCGTCTTCCAAAAAAATTCTAAAAAATCCAGGAAAATCCCAAAAATAGGAAATGGCCACAAACAACTGGCCAAGACCCATTCCGGGTGTTTTGAACCCCGACCCTTCTTAAAATGACGATTTCGTCCTTTGGGCGAATCGTCTTCCAAAAATTGAAGAAAAATCAAGAAATTCCAAAAAATTCTCAAAAATGGGAAATGACCACAATCAACTGACCATGGAATATTTTGGGTAATTAGGTATCCAAGCCTTCCAAAAATTGACGATTTTGCCCTTCGGGTTAATCGTCCCCAAATCTTCCCATTTTTGCCCCTGGTCTTAAATCACACCTTCCCTAAGCCCTTATGGCTATACTAGGAGGCCATTTGATGTGAATTGATGTGCATTGAATTTATTTATTTATGCACTTGACTTGCGCTTTCATTATATTGACTGTGATTTGATAGGACTAGTCTTCCAACCTGCATGAAACCCTGAATCAAACATATCTCACCCAAAATTGCGCCTGTATGAACTCTTAGTCAGGAAAATCACTCGCGTTAGGTACCGAAAGGGCGTTGGTAATGACACCGACGTAACCAAGTCCCCGAACCCAAAATCTCTGGTTCCGCAGAACTGATCGATCTCTCCCAATCGGTCAGTAAGGTTTCCGGTCTACCCTCTAAGAAAGACCGGTGGCGACTCCAAATGCATGCACAGGTTGCACATGCCACCACGACCACACTGAAGGTCGAAAGCGATCGACTCTTATCGTCGAATCCCTTGGAAAGATACTCCCGCCGCGATTTGGTATGGGCCTGGGAGGGCCCGCGCCGATCCAAAGCCCGCGATCGGCAATCCATTAGCCGCGTCCGTTTTTTTTCGGACGGGTCGCGACATCCGACGATGATTCTTTTCTCAAATCTGACGGTTCATATTAAACCCTAGAATATTCTCTATATATACGTGGTTATGCCTAGGGTTACGGTGGAGGACAAAAAAAAAATTCTGCACATCATACACATTCTCTCTCCCTCACGCTATTCTCTCTTTGGCACGATCGACTCTCTCTCATCGCCGCTCGACCGCCGGCTTTCTCTCTATATCACCGCCGCACCTCGGCCTCCTCCTCCTTTTGTCGCTCCACCACTCTTTTCCGAAGACCGACGCCGCCCTTACTCAGCCACTCCCTCGATTCTGTTCGGTTTGCTGCTCCGCCTCCTGCTCGTCGATCGCCCAAAAATCGGCTCGCACAGCTGCTGCTCCGCTCGCCGTCGCCGCCGCCCCTGTCGTGTTGCCGTCGTCGCTTTCCATCCCCTTTTCTCGTGTGAACCAGCTCCGTTTAGGCCCCCACGAATTAAGCCGTGCTACTCGTCGCACGTCCCGACGGACTCCGGAGTTCCCTCTCACGCCCCCACCGCGCACCACCGTGAGCCATTGCCCATCGCCAGCTCGACGTCAATCTCGGTCGGCCATCAATCGCCATCATCCTCGGGCTCGGCGACTTTCTGTCATCGTTTTTTTTTGTTTCTGCAGGATATTGAATCGGTCCTGTGGGTGTTTAACTCGAAGAGGGAAAGGAAGCTCGGCTTAGGTATAATTCCAATCCCGACTTTGGTTGATCATTAATCGATAATTGTTTGATTCGTCATGGCCGTTTGATTCTAGTTTAATTGAGTTTAGTCGCCTTTGCATGTACCGCGAATCTCCAACAAAATCAAAAGCCATTTTCGCTAAATAAAAAAAAATCAAGTTACGGTCGGTTCCGCCCGTAACCCCGTGGGCGCGATTTGCCGGGCTTGACACAAAAAATGCTAAATCGGCAAGGCTGAATTTTTGGAAATAAAGATTTGATTTTTTCGGAGTTTTGAATTCTTGCCATGTTGGTGCGATTGCTTGCCTAATCGATAGAAATTGATTGGATTTGATTTTCTGATTGAAATCCTATAGTTGCCTTATCTAGGTTTAGTTTCCCGTTTCAAGTTGATCTCGTTCGGTAAGGAAAAATTCGAATTAGGAAATTTTGAATCCGCTCGCATATTTAAAAAAGAAGGCGCGTTTAGTATATGGCAATTTCGATTTCCAAATATGGAAGGCGTGCGAATATCTTTGAAAGTGATCGGCGGCAAATCCTAGATCGATTTTTGAATTTAATAGGAATATGGACACAATTTTCGAATAAAAAATAATAATTTTCGAAAATAAAAAAAAATGAATAAAAAATGGCGAGTTCGGTTTTTGTTTAGCAAATTTCGAATTTCTAAAAAAAAAGGACAAATTCATTCCGCATATGGCCATGTCATCTTGCATGTCATCCCATGTTTCCCATGTCATTTTGTTGGTAATGTAATTTTCAGTTATTAGGATTAGATGGACCAAGAAAAGCCCGATGTTGTGGGCCTAATAGAGTTGGGTCATAGGGAAGTTAGAAAGATGGATGGGACCGTCGTGATCAACAAGTTTCATGGGAGGATCAGGAAGATGCGACGGGCTATCAAAACTGCTCCAAAGTGTGGGCCTTGCAAGAAGGGTGATGTCCAAGATCAGACGGTGGCCCAAGCCTAGCAAGATCAAGATGACGAGAGCGTCGGGGAAAATTTTGCTTAGTTTTTTTTTTTTAAGGATTTTCGGAATTATCAAAGTGTCATTTTTGAACTTTATTTTTTATTTTTTTTGAACTTTGAGTAAGTTGATCCTTTATTTGTAATTTTCGAATATTTGAAGTTTTGTATCCTTTAATAATTCGTCGTATGTCATATAGTTTTAGGTCATGCATTGCATTAGTAATTTATCTTTCTTTTATTCTAAATAAAAAAAAAAAGACGACAAAAAAATTTAAGAAAAAAATTGAAGAAGCAAAAGCCTTGAGTTGATTTTCGAGTTGTCATTTTTCTCAAGAAAAATCCAAAAAAAAAAAAGAGAATCTAGGTACCGAAAGGGTGTTAGTCTAAGTCGATTAGCGTAACCAAATCTCCGGATCCAAAATCTCTGGTTCGCAGCGGTGAATTAGTTCTCCGACTAGTTTACATAGGTTTCTAATCGACCTACCTCGAACGATTAGTGGAGACTCCTCATTTGTTCTAATTTTTCCGTGTTGCGATACGGTAGGGTTTGGGAGGGTCCGCATCAGGTTAATTCTCGATAACTTGCCTGATAATCCGATTAACCTCATTTATTTTAGGTCGCAACACTTCAAAAGCGGCTACATACTCTGCCTTAGTGGTAGAATCAGTAGTTATGCTTTGTTTGGAACTCTTCCAACTAATTATATCATTATTGAGTGTAAAGACAAATTCAGATATAGACTTATAGTCATTCGGATATGATTGAAAATCAAAATCAGTAAAAGCTTCAACTTTAAACTCTCATTCTCTATATATCAAGAATAAATCTTTAGTCCTTCGTAAATGCTTAAGGATATTCTTGACTGCTATCCAGTGCTCTTCCATTGGATCGGACTGATATCTACTAGTAATGCTTACAACATGTGCAAATATCAGGTTTTATATATAACATATCATGCATTATGCTTCTAATAGCGGATGCGTAAGGTATCTTTGCCACCTGCTCTCTTTCTTCAAGAGTGTTGGGACACATCTCCTTAGAAAAATGGATTTCTTGCCTAAAAGGCAATAACCCTCTCTTGAAACATTGCATGTTAAACCTGTTAACACTTTGTCTATGTACGTAGACTAAGAGAGGCCAATCAACCTTCTCGATCGATCTCTATAGATCTTGATAGCTAAAATATTGGTCGCCCTTCCTAAATCTTTCATGGAGAAATTCTGTGACAAGACTAGTTTGATCGATGATATCATCGATATATCATTTCTGATTAATAGTATATCATCGACATATAGAACTAGAAACACAATTGCGCTCCCACTGACCTTCTTGTACACACAAGTTTCATTCGGGTTCTTGATAAAATCAAACGATTTGATTACCTCATCAAAATGGTTGTTCCAACTTCTGGAGGCTTGTTTGAGTTCATAAATGGATCTCTTAAGCTTACACACCTTTCGACTTTCACTATTGAATTCAAGACCCTATGGTTGCTCCATATAGATGTCTTCTTTGAGGAAACCATTTAGAAAAGCCGTTTTGACATTCATCTAGAATATCTTAAGCCGTTTTGACATTCACAATGAATAAAATCTCCCATTATTTGGTACTTCATTATTTTCTTCTTGTAAAACTATTTTTTGCCTAGCACCACCTTCTTGGACGAACTGATTCACTAGAAAAGAAGCATGTCCGTTGACTGAAACTCTTTGGTCAGAGTGAAATAGAAATAATATTCAAGAGCCTCTTTTGGATATCCAATGAAGCGACCTTATTCAGACCTGACCTCTAATTTCTCTATTCTCAGCGTTTTGACGAAAGTTGGACAACCCCAAATCTTGATATGATTAAGACTTAGTTTTCTACTATGCCGTATATCACAAGGCGTAGTTAGAATAGATTTGGATGGCACTCTGTTCAATAAATATGCAGTTGTCTCAAGGACATATCCTAAAGAGATATAGGCAAATCGGTGAAACTTATGATAGATCGCACAATATCAAATAAAGTGCCATTTCTCCTTTTAGATACAACATTATGTTCTTGAGTTGTATGATGTGTCCATTGTGATAAAATGCCATTATTTTTAAGATAGTATATGAATTCAGTACTAAGATATTCACATCATCGATCATATCGAAGAGCCTTAATACTCTTTCCTATTTGTTTCTACTTCAGCTATGAATTCCTTGAACTTTTCAAAGGATTCTGATTTATACTTCATTAAGTACAAATAGTCATACCGTTAATGATAACCTGTAAAGGTAATGGAGTAAGAATAACCACCCCTAGCAGTTTCATTAATTGGTCCACATACATTTGTATGTATCAATCTCAATACGTCAGCAGCGCGCGCTCTATATCCTACAAATGGCGGTTTAGTCATTTTTCCTAGAAGACATGCATCGCAAGTTGAGTATGGTTCAAAATCAATAGGATCAATATATCTATCATTACTCAATTTGTTGATTCTGTCTTCTTCAATATAACCTAAACGGAGATGCCAAACATACTCTGGATTTGGACTATCTCTAGAGTGTTTATTAGTTATGGCATTCACATCATGATTATTTTGCTTATTAACATTGGCAATCGCATTACCGGACATTGTAATGGTATAAAGATTATTGGTTAACAAGCCAGAACCAATACATCTTCTATGGCAGAAGTACATTAGAAGTGCCAATATTTGTGTACGGAGATCACTTTAGTCTCAATATTTTTTTTCGGATAACTTAAGTGCCACATCGGAGGAAAAAAATGATCACTTAAGTGCCAACTCGTCGGAATTGGCACTTAAGTGATTAGTGCCAATATTTTTTTTCGGATCACTTTAGTGTCATTTTTTTTTAAAAGATCACTTAAGTGCCAATTCCAACTAAGTGATCGTTTTTTCTCCGACGTGGCATTTAAGTTATTCGAAGAAAATATTGGCATTAAAATGATCTCCGCACACAAATATTGACACTTCTAATGTACTTCAGCCCATCTTCTATTATAATAAATAGAACATACATCGTCAATAAAAGAAAATTCATAATTCTCTTTATCTAGACGAGGTATAGAGATGCTATTTCGAACAACATTCTTATAATGCAAACAGTTCTTTAAAATCAAAATATATCCTGAAGGCAAACATAAACAAAAAGTCTTTATAGCTAAGGCAACAACTCTTGCACCATTTGCAAATGTCAGGTCAATCTCATTTCACCCCAGCATCATGCTTATTTCCAGATTCTGTAAAGACAAACAAATATGTGAGGTAAAAAAAAAACAAATATGTGAGGTTGTAACAAAATCTAGAATCCATAAGCTGGATTCAGCACTAACCATAAGATTAATTTCAATAAACATAGACACCATAGCATCGGAAGGTTGGTTCTTGGACTTGACCTTCAAGCTCGTAAGGTACTTCTTACAGTTCCTCCTCTAGTGCCCACGACACCACATTAATGACATTTCCCTTTTTCAACATTGGGCTTTGGTTGCATAGCTGCTTTAATAGGCTTCTTCCATTTCTTTTTCTTTAAAATAATCTTACTCTTTGAAGAAGAAGCCTTAGCCATAGCCACTACATTTGGCCTTATGTTGTGCATTTACTTCTCATAAACTACCAGCATGCCATGTAACTCAGCAAGAGTTTTCTTCATCTTATGCATGTGCAAGTTTTGGACAAAGCTTGGGAAGTAATCGGGTAAAGATTGGATAATCAAATTCAAAGCTAAATCATTGTCCATAACAAGATTCAGCTTAACCAAATCTTCTATATTCTAGATCATTTTCAAAACATGATCATTAACCGATAATCCATTAACCATCCTCATACGGTATAATGCCGTAGATATCTCATATCTAGATCATTTTCATTAAAAAAATTCCTTTAAATGTAAGATGATTGATCTACCATCTTCCATTTCTTTATACTTCTTTTGAAATTCATTATTCATCAAAGCCAGCGTATATGACCTAACTTTAAGTCATCATCATGCCACTTATCATAAATGGCTTGTTTCTCTTGGGTCCCACTCTCAGGAAAGGAGATTGGCATCTCTTCATCAAGTACATACCCGAGTTTTTTCGAATTGAGAACAATTCTCAAATTCCTCTCCCAATTGGTGAAATTGGGTCCAGTCAAACAATTCTTGTCAAGTATCGAAGCTAGCGAGCTTGTGTTTACCATTTTCAGAGTAATAAATATCTGTGTAGAAAATAAATTATTAGTCGTTGTCTTTCTAAATAACTATTTCATTTTGGCCTTTAAATGAAATATAGTCTCTCACTAAATTTATATTCGGATCTCATACTCCTTAAAATGGGAAACGACAATCTTCGTTTGGTAAAGATTACTAGTGGGGATCAGGGTCCCACTAGCCATAGTCCACCTCACATGACAGTTATTGGTGTTCTATGAACTTAGTGAGTGAATCAACTTATTCAACGTATCATATGCGAGTCCTAAAAAGTTCGGCCTTTAGACCATGAAAGTCTCACCTGACAGTTATTGACTTCACGATCATAGTTAAGTCTAACACATCATGTAGCATTCTGAAAAACCAGCTCTCCATGATAGAGCTATATTGCCAAGTAAGCGATTACTTATTGTTAGATTCTAGTATAAGTTGAGATAGGAACGCCCACAGGATCTTTGGTAATAGATAGCAATGTACGAAAATTGAGAATTATATAGAGCGGTAAGGAGTTCTCCACCGAATATGAAGGTCATTTTGAATATAGTGCGAAGTTATTCGCCATATTATAAAGGATCTAGACAATTGGAAAATGTGCGATGTAACATTTTATTGGACAATTAGTTGGTCAGGAATAAATGAACAGGATTAGAAAGCTGATTTATTATGGGAAGTGTCGCACTGACAATGCCAAATTTTAGGTGGAAGTCGGGTGCATTTGTCGGGAATTGTATTCGCAGGAATAGCATAATGCTAAGAAAAGAACTTATAGTGAATATTAAGACAAAGAAGATGGTATTTTGAGGACGCGAGATCGGCGTCATCACAAGTTGTTCGATGATGGACGTAAAGGTTGCATAGCTACCAAGGTCGATCCTTTTAGCGAGTAGAAGGATTAGTTTTGGTTTCGAAATATTAGTTGAGAAAATGAGCAAAGCATAATGGTGTGGCTGATTTGCATAATGTCTGTGGCTATATCACAATTGGGAAAATGCACCACAACATTCGGTCACTAAGGCACCATCGTGTGAGATTCATCAAGGTGACCATTTGCCCTCATTTCCACGTGAATGGATGATGAGAATGAGAGACATCAAAGCAAGGCATTAGCTCATGCAAGGAGACAAGTGGCTGATAAAGGAAATTAGCTTCATGTTCCTCCCTAAACTTCTAAATGAGGTGTCAAAGAAGTGAATTGGGGTAACATGCAAGAGGACTAGTGGCGCCATAAGAAGAAATGAGGAGAGGTCAGTCATCAAGTATAAGAGCTCATGAATTGCATTGGTAATAAATGTCAATTGCCATCTCAACCTACGCCTAAGTGTCATTTGCCTTCCCCCAAGTGTCGTTCTCCTTTCTAAGCCACCCTAAGGACGTTGCAAACAGCAAAAAAGAAAACAGCACCCCCTGAGTTCATTTGGATTCCATGGTAATAAAGAAAGTAATAAAGAAAGAGAGGGGAGAATGAAGCAAGAAAAACATATTATGTTCTGGTTTGGTGGGGCAGCAAAGGAGGAGATCCTTGGCCAACTTTTTCTCTCTCGTATGCGCGGATCCCTGCGCGTGTCCGAGAAGAAAATGCTCGTTTGAGCTCGTCCAAGGGCCGAATTAAGCTTTGTTTTTTTCTACGCCACCGTAAGACCATCAGGAACATGAATCTGAGGTCTGAATGTCCAGAAAATGAATAAAATTTTGTCAGTTTGAGCTGTACAAAATCTGGACGAGGAGAACCATTGCTTGTTTGGTGTGATTCGAGCTTCGTTCTTCTTCATATAAGATCCTAGGCAAGTGTCCATCTATCCCTACCACTAATCTGCCCATTTGTCTCTCATTCTTGCATGAATCGTTGAAATTAGAAATGGATATATTGATAGATAGATTCGGTTGCGCGTCAGGAAAAATCGTAAGGCATGATGATTCGTTGCTTGAATTGTAATCTCTGGTAGTTGGATAAGTTGATTATATGGATTATTCATCAAGATTGTTATCGGTTTGTTGTCGCGACCTAAAAATCGGGTGTCCTATTTTAGGTTAATGGATTACCAGGTTAATTAATTAAATTAACTAACCTAGCTCGAACTCTCCCAAGTTCTACCAAATCGTGACTTATGGTTCAAGTGTTTATCTTGCAAAAGATTTTTATATTTTTGGAGCCGCCACTAATCATTTCTTGGTAGGTTGATTAGAAACCTAAATAAAATAGTGGGAGAAACTATTTTATTTCTGCGAACCAGAGATTTTAAGTTCGGGACTTGGTTACATTAATTTTTTTAATTAATGCCCTTTCGGTACCAATTTCATGAAAAATGTTCAATTTGGCAATCTTGATAAATTCTGAATTGAAGTTCAAAGGTGCAATTTTTTGTGTTTTCCTTTTAATTTTTTTATTTTTTTATGAATTTTCGAAATTAAAAATTAATAAAAAAATGAGAATGAATTGGTTCAAGATTAACTTAAAATTTTAGGATTTAAATTGCATTAATTTCTAAAATTTTAAGAAAATCCTTAAACCCTATGTCTACATCTTTTATAATCTATCCTAATGGATGTGACCAGATTTGATTTATTGAATATAATCCATGAGATAGGATTTCTAGAAAATCCTATCTTTCTAAAAAATGGTGAGACGTGGTTTAAAAGAAACCATGTTTTCCTACTTTTTTTTTTGTTTTTCTGTGATTTTCTGACATGAAAATTAAACATGAGATATGAATGATTTTTTTGTTTTTTTTTATTATTTTATGTATGAATATAAATTCAAGTTGCAAATCTTTTAATGAAAAAGATAATTACTGCCATTTATTTCGAATCAAGGTTCAATCTGAAGCCTGACAGATCGATCCTCAAATTCGAAACACCCGCTATGGAAATAGCGGTTGCGGATTAGGAAATTTTCCTAATCAATCAAATTTTGAAAGATTTTGGTATTTTGAATATATTCCTGAGGATTTTCAAATTACCACAAGATTATTGCACAATCTTCTGACTCGAATCTTTCCTTACCGAAAACTTTCAAAAATATTCGCGCGCTTTCCATATTTTGGGAATCGGGACTGCAATCAATTAGACGCGCTTTCCTTTTAAAAATGTGATCGGCTTCAGAGTTTCCTAATTCGAATTTTTCTTACCGAACGAAATCGATTTGAAACGGGAAACCAACTTTGATAAGGCAACGACAGAATTTCAATCAATCAATCAAATCCTATCGCAAAAATCAAATTTTTATTTCTAAAATTCCAGACCTGCAAATTTAGCATTTTTTTTTTGTCAAGCTTGGCAATTCGCACCCGCTGGGTAACGGGCGGAACCGACCATAACTCGATTTTTTTTTGTTTAGCGAGAAAGAGCTTTTGATTTATTAGCAATTCGCGATACATGCGAAAAAGACTAAACTCAGCTAAATCAAATTAAACGGTCACGACAAATCGAATCGATATCCATCAAAATCGGGATTTAGAATTTGTACCTAAGCCGAGCTTCATTTCCGTCTTCGAGTTAAGCACCGCCAAGATCAATTCGATATCCTGCAGAAAAAAAGAAAGTGATAACAGAAAGTCGCCAAGGCCAAGGATGATGGCGATAACGGCTCCTTCTCGGTGGAAATCGTTTCGCTATGAGAACCTCAACAGGAGAACCTGGATTTTTATGCCTAATCAGCCCCGAACTCGACAGAGAATCCGGCCAAAGCACTGAGGCACTTGACCCCACGCAGTAAACATATATCCTGCATAAAAAGGCAAGGTAATCTGGAAAAATAACCACTGTTGCGGACCGAACAGCAGCTAAACGACCACAAACAGCTTTAAAACGGTCCCAGATTTGACTTTTAATCAGCAGAAACTTGAAGTACCGATCGGCAAGTATTTCGCCTTTGAATATCAGCAACTTTAAACGTTGAGCAGCTGTGGAATTGTCTTCAAACAACCGTCTAAATATGGCTGGACAAACGGCGATTCTTTGGCACCAAGCATCGATGGATCAGGGGTGAAAACGACAACAAAATTGGACCACATCAACCACAAAAACTTGGACAAATAGCAAAGCAATATTGGACGAGCAACCTTTTCGTTTTCCATAAAGTCTCTTTCATGGACCTGACGGAGTAAGACAAGAAAAAAAAAAAAGAGTCCTTCTGTGAGCCTTAAAGGGAAAATAAAATAAGAAACCAAAAAGAACACTTCCCTTTCATAGTCTTGGTTTTGCTCTGCCCACGTTGTGATGTTCGCGATTGTGGCCAGCGGTGGAATGCTCGACGAAATCAACCAGGATTGTCAGAGAGAGAGGTCGGGCGAGAGAGAAGTCGGCCAGTGGAGCAAGAGGCGAGAAATGAAATAGATCGAGCGTCCACGAAATTTTTTTTTTGTGAGAGATTTGAGAACGTAATGCGTGCGACAGAGTCCCATGCCAAAAAAAACTTTTGTCGTCCCCTTGCAACCCTAGATCTAATGAAGTATATATAGTGAATATTAGGGTTGTGCTCTAAGATTCAATCCAAGCCGTCGACTCTAAACATTTCCGACGCGATATCCACTGTAGGATCATAACTCTCTTGAATAACCCTATCGGGCTAGGGTTTCTCGGATGGGCTCATTCGCGCGGACTTAGGGCCTAAGTGGGCTTTAATTAATTAACGAATAATTAATTAAAAGCCTTATTTTCCCAAAATTAAAATGGACCGAATGAGATTTTAAATCGAGAACATTATAATTTTCGGTAATTCCCCCTTTCATGATCGAAAATTCCCGAATTGATTTCGGTTTCGCTGCCTGTTAAATTCTGCTCAATCGAGATCGCCTGCGACTGATTGCCAATGCATGACAGACAAATGAAATATGTAATGCATGAAAATTTTTTGCGAGAATTAGGATTAACTCTCATTTTATGAATTTTCTAAAAATTAAAATTTAGGTGCTAACATTTGTGCTAGATTGAAGTTGAATCCACAGGGAGTATTCGACCGTGAACTATTAGGGCTAATTTGTGGTGTTTCATGATGATTCGCTTTATATCTAGCGGATTTAATGTTGTCTTGAGATCTAGGTGGTTCCGATTCATAGGTGGATTACTGTAATTCCTGTTGGAATGTTTAGAAGTGGTGGATGAACTGTGTAAGTGGATTCAGTTAGGGTCTTTGGGTGCTGCATTTGGCATTCATAGTTTATATGTTGCTATTCCACTACTAATTTTGTGGTCATGAGATCGAGTAGCAAAACTAGATAACCATGTAAACTCGCTTGGGACCATGGAAGGTAGAACTACCCTGTCAAAGTGAGCCGAGAGGATTCATGAGTGCCCCGAAATTATAGTGCTATTTGTCTAGGTGAAGTAACCTTGATGAGTATTGATATCAAGGTTCTGAATATAAACTAGTTATCTATTGCTTATCCATATCCATTCTAGGGAGAATTGTGACACTTATTTTTCTGATGATTATTGGTTGATTTCGGCTCGAATGAGTAAATGAATGGACGATTTAGTCGTTCGGCTAGATGCTCCTACTTGCTGAACTGTGGTTAGCTCACTCCTTTTTGGGGTATATCTTTTCAAATACTCTGATAAGGAATGAGATCAAACCCTGAAGACGGTGGCGAAGACGAAGCTGGTTGATAGAGTCGATAGGATGAGAATAGTATCATAATTTTTAATAATTGAGCTTCTTTAAAGAATATTCCAAAGAATATATGTAATTATAAATAGACTCAATTTCATTTCTCGAGTATATTACTTGTTGATCGTGTGTTTTAACAGGATTATGAACCTTATGAATAAACCAAAACCTTAGACGTCGTGCCTGCTGTATATTCTACACGCACTTGTATTATGTTTAACCTTCCGCTTGCGCCATTAATTTTAATAATATCATATTAAATGAGAATGGTTAGACGTGATGGCCTGGGCGTCACGACTTTGCTAGTACTAGTGGGGGTGCTACAACCTTGAGTAAACTGTAATGGCCTGGGCCCACCACGCTTTCGCTGCACCTCTTGCAAGATATTATCCTCTTTGGAGTGTAGCATAAGGCTCGCCAACTTCTCACGGTTTTGCTTCTCCGAGGGCCGTCCATACAACCTACCGAAAAACGCGTCTTGCAAGTCTAAAGGGGGGCCTAGCCATATAAACCACTTCAAGGTTCTCTTCCTAGGCGATGTGGGACGAGGATGTTACACATCTTCTCATGCAAGTATTGAAATCGCAAACGATCCATTCACCTAACAGTTATTGAAAATCATTCATCTTCAACCCCACAACATCATATGCTTAATAGAGTGGTCTATTATTCTAAATGACAATTGACTCCTATATATCCATAGTCGGTCAATCAACCACTATAATATAAGATTAAACCATGACGATGGAGGGCCACGAATCTGAAACTCGTCACGACTTAATATTACTTTTAAGGAGATTTCGGTCATTAAAAATTTCACTTTGCACATTAATCGGTTTAACATGCTTGACATAATTAATAAATAGATGCCAAGCGCGTAAACATCTATCCTACATAGACATGGCCATTTGGGCCCGTGGGCCTGGAACCGGCCCGTTGACCGGGCCCGCGGGCCCGGACCGGAACCGCCCAAAAAAAAGGGGGGGCCACTGCCCCCCTCGGGAAGAGCCGTTAGGCTCTTCCCCCAACGGGCCGAGGCCCGTTGCGATCGCAACGGTCCTCGGCCCGTTGGGAAATTCGCAATGGCCAATGGCTGTTGCAAATTTCCTTAAAAAAAACTAAAAACTCTCTATAAAAACCTCACAATCCCTCTTTATTTTTGTCTCAATTCTCTCCAATACTTTCAAGTCTCAACTCTCAAGTCAAATTCTCTCGATCCGATATTCTCTCTCAATTCCGTCTCAATTCTTTGAATCAACTTTCCGATCAATTTTCTCAAAAATGGAAAGTGGAAGCAGAAATACTAGAAAGGGAAAGAGCCCGATGAAGATGGGAGAATCCGATTTTCCTGTTCATGAATATGATCCTCGTGAATATGCATGTTGGGAAGACGACGATGTTCCAAATCCCGACGTCGAGCATGTCGCAACGCAAGAAAGTCTTTATCCTCCTACTGCCACTGCCACTGGTGTCGAAGGATCGTCGATACCAAATGAGCCGGCACGAAAGAGCCGAGAATCCGACTTATGGCTACACTTCGACAAAGTATGGAATGAAAATAAAGGTAAGTTTGATATAAGCTGTAAGTATTGTCCGCAAAAATACAAACTTGGTAAAGGAGATGGCGATGGAACATTTCGTCGGCATTTGACGAAAAAACATCCAACGCAAGCGGGGATCGACACTAGCCAACAACAAATTTCTGAATTCGCCAATCCTAACCCCCATCCTTTATTTCGTTTCACTAATGCACTTTATAAAGAAACATTAGCTGAATATGTTTCCCTTGAGCATGCTCCGTTTAATACTGGTGAAAATTTTAATTTTAGATAATTGGTAAACACTGTGCTGGTTCCGCAAGCACCATATGTTCCGAAAACTACTCTTAAACGCGAACTTAAACGAGTTTATAAAGATCGAAAAAATAAATTGAAAACATTTTTTGAAGAATTCAAAGGACGTGTACATATATGTAGTGATATTTGGAGTAATTCTTGGAATATTAATTCTTATATGGGCTTCATGTGCCATTGGATAGGTGATGATTGGGTTATTCAAAAAAGACTTCTTGCATTTCGAGTTTTTCCTGAAAGGCATACGGCCCATAATATTTATAAAATAATTAGGCAAGTTTTAGAAGAATATGGTTTGATTAATAAAGTTTTTTCAATTGGTTTTGATAATACTGCCGCAAATACTACTTCCATTCCCGAGTTAGAAACAATGTGTAAACCCTCTTTTGGCGGACAATTTTTTCACATTAGATGTGCTTGTCATGTTTTGAATTTATGTGTTCAAGATGGTTTACGAATTCTTGTAACTTCTCTCCACCCAATAAATAGTGCAATTAGATTTTTATGGAGCCGCCTTCAACTTATGAAAGCGTGGGGAAAATTTTGTAAAGAAAATAGGAGAATGGCAAGAAGGTTTCCAAAAGATGTTCCGACTCGTTGGAATTCTACCTACGAGATGCTTCTACAAACTTTTGATTACAAAGATTTATTATGTTCATTTATTTCAAATATTGTTCCCGATATTTCTTTACTCCCGCAACATTGGGACGTTTGTAAAAAAATTTTAGATTGTTTGAAAATTTTTAATGATGCTACTAAAACTTTATCTGGTATTTATTATCCTACTACGCATTTATTTTTAATAGAGTGTGTTAATATTGCTAATATTTTTAATGCATATGAAAAAGATACTGACTTAGCTTCGAGTATTTTAGTAATGCGAGAAAAATGGTTGCATTATTATTTGAACATTCCTCTTGTCTATTTAGTTGGTATTGTTTTCGATCCACGTACTAAATTAGATGGTTTATTAGATTATCTGAGTGCTTATTATTATTATTGTTTACATTTGAATGAAGTAATAAATATTTCAATTATACAAGTAGAGGTTAAAGAAGCTATAGTAGCATTATATAATGAATTTTGTAATAGATATGGTTTAAGCGACAGTGGATATGAATCTGCCCAGCATATTGTCTTAGAAAGCGATGCGGGTATTTCACTACTTAGTAGAGGGTATAAAATTCTCAAGACTAGGCAAAAAAAACATAAATGGACATCAACATGTAGTATTTCCGAATTAGAAAACTATTTAACAATTCTTTTGAGTTTAGCGATTCAGAAAACAACGCAGATTTCAAGATTCTTGAGTGGTGGAAGAATCATTCAACTCAATTTTCAGTTCCCTCCCTCATCGCGAAACAAATATTAGCGACCCATTCTTTAACAGTGGCGGTTGAACAAGCATTTAGTGCTGGAGGATTAATTTTGGACTCTCACCGTTCAAGATTAAGTCCTGAAAGTGTGGAGTGTCAAGCTTGTGTCGATGATTGGACAAAGGCTAAATTTCACCAATAAGAGCTGGATCGAGAACACGAATTCTTCAGTGATGACTGTGGAGATACTACCATCACAACAACGGGTAGCGACGATTGACGATGAGGTAAGTTGGGGGTTACCAAAGGTAAGAGAACTACATGGGCTTTGATTCTTCTATCCCCAAGAAGATATGTAGGTGCTTAATGATAATTCATTAAGTTCAAGCCCATTCATTCTCTCTTTTTTTTTCCAAATTTTATTACAATGTACAATTTGATTATAATTTGTAATTTATTAATTTTATTTTATTTTATTATTTTCAAAATAAAATTAAAAGTTCAGAACTGGAACCGGCTGGTTCCACCTTTTGGCGGAACCGGAACCGCTGGTTTCTGAACCGGAACCGGCCATGTCTAATCCTACGTAGTGATAATGGAATTATGGTTTAATGGGTCTTGAGCCAATGAGACCATATTTAACCAATTTAATAGTTTATATTGGAGACCCGCTCTTCACTTCTTCTTGGTTCCTCAAATTCTTCGAAAAGTAGGCCCGTAGAGCTCTCCGATGTAACGCTCCTCCATGCAATCATCATAGCATTTACATCAACATTTGACTTTGACTATGCTAAACTACACTAAAAATACAAATTACATGAAAAATAAAAGAAGGACGTTGTCCATATTTAATAATTACAAAAAAAAAAAGAAATACCTGTAAACATCATACATTCATCCATACAACAATCACATTGATTAGTGTTTTTCTATGATCACCACCCTTCCACGTGAGTAATAAATTCATAATTTAATGCTTCAGAAGGCATGATAAAAATTATGCACTGAATCAAATTCATGGTCAAGCAACACATGCTGCGTCAAGAAATTAATGCTGGTGGAACAAATTTCACGTGCGTAATTCTAAGTGGTAGTACATTCTCTCCACTAGATTCACAGTCGCGAACCATTTCGCGGAATCCATACATAAAATAAAACTAACAAAAGATTTTTGATTCAAAATTGATTTAGTCTAAAGTTTTGCTACATTGATTAATTTATCATATAAAATAATCAACTTCTATTGGCCATGTAAGACGAACAATTCTCTAAAATAAATTGGTCATAGCATCGCAAAAATTGCTACGAACTAAAAATCAATTAAACGCAAGAAAATACTTACAGATTGGCTCTGATACCACTGTTGGGATTCACGTAACATGCATGGGTAAAAATAAAATTATAAAATGCAGCGAAAATAAAACCCATACACGTATCACTATAGGCGTTGTTCGTGCGTTTCAATCGAAAAACCAAATTAAACGAAGGGGATTAATGGATTACCTCTTGAACCGTGTTTGAAACAAGTTGGTTCAAATATTCCTTAGTTCGAGCTCCATAACTGTTGGGCCTCTAGTTCAGACACACCACCAAACTCACGTCGAACGGGACGAATAAGTCACGAATAATCATCACTATATTGTGCTAGCAATCACGTGGAGATGGTTTTAAGTACCATCAATATTTTGGTCACGATGAGAGTGAAAGTTAAGTGAAGCTCCCTTTTTTACTTCCTTTCTCTGTGTTTCTCTCTCTCTCTCTCTCTCTCTCTTTCTCTCTCCCTCTCTCAAACACTCAATTTGCACACACTTTTATAAGGTCAAGTTCCATCAATTGTTGCTGATAACTTAAATGCAATCGGCAACAGTTGCTGATTACACATTACGCATGTCAGGCGTAACATGTTGTGACGAACGCGGAAGACAAACACAGAACAACAAGGATTTACGTGGTTCGATCAAGGTGATCTACGTCCACGGGCGAGGCAAAACGAGATTCCACTATAATCAAGAAGAGTACAGATTACAAAAATCGTTCTCAGCGACTGAACAAAGCTCACGGCTCACAAAAATCACTCAGATGACGAAAAATCGCCGTACAGCAAAATAAACCCTAGCCGCAGTAGTAAATAGGGCCCAACTCTCCGCGTCACGAATCAAATCTCAATTTTCTCTTCAATTTTGGGTCACACAAAAAATATGTCGGGTCGGGTGATGAACCGGGTCGAGTACATAAAATTCAAGACATATTTAACATAACATGTAATCGGTCAACAGTTGATGATTGTAAACCTCACATATGGTCAGCAACTGCTGACCAATTTAATGCACACGGGCAGCTACATTTGCTGACCATGTGTAATGGACCACTTCGTTTTTTTTAGTTTACACACACACATATATCCTATATACATATAGATACTAAAATAAAACAAAAGATGATCATCATGTGTGCAAATCGGACACATCAATATGTATCGATTTTGGGAGTGCGTGCATCATATGTATGCACGTCAATGACAAAAAATAAGAATTAAATTAAATCTCGTTTAATTTAATTTTAGTTTGACTCGATTCGATAATTCATAATTGCAAACATATTTGAAATATTGTTTCTGCCATTCAACGTCATCTTGAATTGGTAATGGTGTGTGACATCATTAGGTTCATCACTGAGCTGGTAGTAAGACATGTACTAACACATTAATACTTTCAAGAGAATTGATTGTCCCGATCAATCTCTAGGTCCTACAAGTCATAAGTGACATCTAGCAATATATCATGGCTATCCAGACAGTGTGAATGCTTTAAAAAACATAATGAACCTGTCAGCTTTGTTTACAGTATAATTCAACCACTTTGTCTTACTACATCCCGATCGAACAAAGACCATGGAATATTTGTCAAGCCACCAATTCAATAAATGCACAAATCTAATCGACATGCATTACACGAGACATATGACACCACTATTGTACCTTGCATGTAACAAGAGACAGATTCATTTCGCGCACACGTGCAACTTCGTATGTGAATGAACAAAGACCATCAAGTACAGAGATGGATCAATGAACTGGCAATACACATACCTTTGAACCATAATCGTCCAACACAAAAGTCAACACCATGTCTCAAGTCTAAAGATTATTTACATAAAACCAAAGCATGAATGATTATACATTGACCACGCCAAAAGCTTCTATGTTGCTAGTTCAATACGTGTCATGTTCAATGAACTTGTCTGGTACAAACATCCGTATTATAACTCATGCATCACAATACCTACGTGACTCATCATTCCCTCAAGTATCCAATACTTAATGATGAAGGTAAGAACACATTGGTCTCAATAGAATCATTAATATCCAATCAATGACCCATCGACATGGAATAGTTTAAAGATTCAGTATAACCGTGAACCCATCACTCATATTCTTGACGTCTCAAGAATAGGTTCAGTCACAACTGATTTTATGGAATCATTAATATATAAATAATTGGACAAATGAATGAACACGTCTTTGCCATTAAATTGTATAAGAAATAGAAAGCACAACTGAAATACTTAACATGTAACTATTACATGTTGTTTTAGGGCATATATCTAACACTTTCTACCCACTTTCTCCATATGATATAAAATTTCATTGAAATCTCCCATGCAAATCCAAGGTTGGTGGTGTGGAAAACTGATTTTTATAGATTTTCTCCCACAGTAATACTCTTTCTCTGAACGCATTTGGAGCATGAACAAAAGTTATTCTCATCCATTTTCTGCTCTCTTTGATTTTGCATTGAACATTCATAAAGTAATCAGAGAAGGATTCGATAGTCAACAATACTTGTTCATCCAGAAAGATAGCCATACTTCCAGCTTTGCCCACTGCATTCACCACAAAGTTGCTCTAAAACTTAAGACGCCGTATCAATCTCTGCACTGCTTGTTCTTGGTTCTTTATTTCCAACAATGCTGGGCCTCTCTTGAGTTACGAGGATTCTAATGGATTGAATTGTCAGGGTGTGCCCAACCCCTAGCAATTCCAACATAAAAATTTTATTTGTGAGCTGGTGGCTTATTAGGCCTAGGCACCAAACCTTATTTTGTATCCTCCAAGAGCAGCTGAGTCGGAGTTTCAAGAAGTAGAGTTTCATCATATGTCCGAATCTTTTCATCTTTGAGTCGCTCGAATTTTCTGCCCATTTATCTTCTTTTTATGTGACTCCTAAGGAATTCGATCCCGAATTGGCTTCCCTAGAAGTACAAGGACTGAGGCAGGAGTGGTAATCACAACACCAAAGAAAACTCCACACTTCTCTAACAGCTATCTACCAAACATTTGAACGAACACTTCTTATTGTGCATTCACTCAGTGAAAGAAATATTTAGATGGGGGACCACTCGAATGGCGGAATCACCAAGCACCAAGAAGTTGTAGCTGAAGGAACATCTTCTCACTGGCTCACAACCAACAAAGAAACATGATAGCATGAATGAAGCGGAACGTCCTCGCCGCGAGTAGGAGTGAGTTGGCGACCTTGGAAAACAGATGGATGAAAAAGAAAGGAAGCAAGCGGAGTTGCTGTAATGAAGAAAGAAAGAGAGAGACTCCAACCAACTGGAGGGGAAGATAGAGCCCCGCACAAACTTTACTAACCAAAACTTAGTTATACGGAAATTAGAGGTCGGCGGCCCACAATTGTTATTCGACCACAAGTAGATGCTTGGAAGATATTGCAAATCATGCGGCTCATAAATGCATCTCATTGGAACATGAATTGGAATATCATGTCCGATATCCCAATACCATTTGCCCAAAACGGATAAAGTATTTACGCGATGGATACATCTCGTGACAGTGATGACGCGATGTAACCGATCAATCATTGTTGGCCACGCGTCTGTGAATTAGATCGAAGGAAGATGTAACCTTATTGCGCCACAGCTAGAGGAACCTAACAGGTCACACCAAGAACCAATGGCCGGTTAGCATTCTGGTACGAAGTGATCACGAGATGTCGGATTCAATCATTCAACCAGTAGCCAATGCTGGAAATTATAGACAAGAGCTTCTACTGACAAGTCTACAGGCATCGAGAATTCCTCTCATTACTCGAATTCTACACAGGAGGTGACATGCATAAAAATCTTCCGAACAAAGTCACGAGGGAAGCTATTTTCCAGTGAACGGAGATCCCATAGTTCAATCCTGACATAACCAGCGACTGAGTTTTGAAGTTAGGGATCGAAAGAGGCGGAGTCCCCCTGGTCAATCGAAGGATCGATCTCATCCACCCAGTTACCGATCTAGAACTTTGCCGTGCGTCCATCTGCGAACGAACCTTCGAGCATCATCAACGTCTTGAGGTCACACACATATCACTCGAGGCTCTCCAAAGCGAGAAGCGGGGAGCGCATGCTTGCTTCGGGGAGAAAGTGCGACGTGGTTTCGCTGCGACCATACTCATCGCAAAGGAGAAAACCGACCACAAAGCCTGTGAGTTCGCGGCAGAGGACCACATAAGTTTTACGATGAAGGTGTCTTCCGAGAATCTCTCAGGACTTCTCAGTCCAAGCCCGCCATTTTCACAGGTTGACGAAACTTATCCCGTGCACAAGCTTTAATGAGGTGATTTGGTAGACAACATCACATATTTTAACATGGTTATTTTTTTTTTTGTCATGAAATATAAATTAGAAAAAAGGTTAATTTCACAGAATTCAAAGTGCTTGGGCCAATTCATAAATTAGTGAAGTGCAAGGCGTGTCCACGCAATATGCCCTTTGTTGGGAATCTCAAAAGTCAATACTCTTTGTAATCCAAGCTCATCGTGAATTGAAGTTTCAGAAGTTGTTAAGTCTTTTAATTATTAGCTAGGGAGTTGTTACCTAGGAGATTATGTCTATTTATTGTTGCTAGTTTTTCAAGATAGCTTTGAATGTTATGTATCTAGACGTGCATGTTCGTGTGTCTAGAGTAGAAGTAGAGTTACGTCTTAAGCTTATAAATAGATGTGTTTTGTAATCATTTTAGTATGAGTGAATAAACTTAATTTCCAGATTTCCTTCTTCAAACCTTTCGGTATCAGAGTGTTGCGCCTCTAAGATCTAACATTTGGTATTAGAACGGGTTTGGCTAGTTTAGCCAGATTGGATAAGTTTTGTGAAATCTATTCTCGAGTCAGATGGCTTCTATGAGTGACGCCAGGATGATCCAACCTCAACTCCCAAGTTCAATGGAAAGAATTTTGAGCATTGGAAGATCCAGATGGAGGTGCTATTCGGGTTTCAGGAGCTGACCAAGATTGTGGAAGAAGGATTCGTGGAGCCAAAAGCGCCAGCAGATTTGACAACAGAGGAGTAGAAGACACTAAAAAAAAATCATAAGAAAGATCGAAAGGCTCTCTTTTACATCTTTCAAGGGATAGATTCGTCAATATTTGAAAAAGTGGCGAATTCGAAGATGGCGAAAGAAGCTTGGGGCACTCTCATCTACATTTACAATGGCATTGAGAAGGTCCATAAGGTTTGGCTTCAGACTCTTCGTCGACAGTTCGAGCTCCTTCAGATGAAAAAGTCGGAGTCCATTGCCGACTATTTCTCACGGACATTAGCTCTTGTCAATCAAATGAATTCCAATGTTGAGACTATTGGTGATCAACAGATCGTTGAGAAGAAAATTCGGACGCTAACTTTACAGTTCAAATATATTGTGACTTCCATCGAAGAGTCACGAGATATTTTTATCTTGTCCGTCGATGAATTGGTGGGGTCTCTACAAATGCACGAGTAGCGATTCAAATAGAAATCCAAGACGGTGGAGGAAACTCTACAAAGTCAGTTGGTGTTGCCTGATGAAAAGAAGAATCTTTCTAATCAAAAGAAAGATCCAAAGCAGCAAGAGAAGTATCCCGGACAACGAAAAGATAAGTCCCTTATGGTCATTATTAATCTGAATGTCGAAGAAGAAAGACTGGTGGTCAAAAGTTTCATGCTAAGGTAGCAAGATCTGTCGATAGACATGTCGATGGTGACAGTGAGCAAAATAATGCTCTTTTATTCACATGTAATTCTGCGGTGGAGAACCAGAAGAACGTTTGGTACTTAGACACCGGGTGTAGCAATCACATGTGTGGCGAGAAGGAATTGTTCTCGAAATTCGATGACACCTTTCGTTCGGAGGTGAGGTTCGGGAATAATACCAAAGTTCCTATCATGGGAAATGAGACAATTAAAATCAAGGCGAAGGATGGGTCGGCTCAAAGCATTTCCGACAGTCATTATGTTCCCGGTCATCGAGAAAATCTCCTAAGTATGGGACAATTGTCCGAGCGAGGCTATCTCATGACCATTAAGGATGAACTTTGCACGGTTCATGATGGAAAATGAGGGTTGATTGCGAAGGTAAAAATGGCTCTAAATTGACTTTTTCCTTTGTATATTAATTATGTTACGTTATGTTTTAGTGCCTTGGTGCAAGATTCGACATGGCTTTGGCACAAGCGGTTCGGGCATGTGAATTTCGACAGCTTGAAGCTGTTGTCTCAAAAGAAGATGGTGCATAGACTACCCAAAATTTCTTTTCTGAATGAGATTTGTGAACCATGTGTCATTGGGAAGAAGTGCAGAGAAAGCTTCCCTTCGGGAAAATCATGAAGAGCTTCAAGGCCGTTGGAGTTAATGCACTCCGACCTTTGCAGACTGCTCGGTGAGTCGTCGAATTGGGGGTACAGGTATTTTGTTACCTTCATCGATGATTTTAGTCGGAAAATATGGGTTTATTTCGTGAAGCAAAAGTCAGATGCCATCGATGCTTTCAAGGAGTTCAAAGCCTATGTAGAAAAATAAAGTGGGCATCAAATTTGGATTCTCCGAACTGATCGTGGCACAGAATATTTGGTTGGAGATGGTTTCTTCAAGCAGTGCAGCATCAAGCATCAATTGACAGCACGGTATACTCCTCAACAGAATGGAGTAGCAGAGATGGTTTCTTCAAGCAGTGCAGCATCAAGCATCAATTGACAGCACGGTATACTCCTCAACAGAATGGAGTAGCAGAGAGAAAAAATCGCACTATTGTCGATATAGTACGTACCATGTTCCATTCCAAACATTTGCCTAAACATTTGTGGGCGGAGACTGTTGCTTGCGCTATTTACTTGTTGAATCACTGTTCTACTAAAGGTCTTGAGTTCAAGACTCCGATGGAGGTGTGGAGTGGTCGAATCCCTTCAATTCAGCATCTTCGCGTGTTTGGGTGTATTGCTTATGCCCTGTGTCCAATGAGCTTCGCAAGAAGTTTGATGAGAAGAGTGAGAAGTGCATCTTTCTCGGTTACATTAATGAGACAAAGGGTTATAATTTGTATAATTCTGTAGCAAAAAAGGTGGTTATCAGTCGAGATGTCACGTTCGATGAGGAAGCTGAGTGGACGTGGAACACGGAAGAGAAGAAGTAGTTTGACTTTGTCCTTGATGAGGAGGAGTCGGCTCAAATCGATTCAGATAGTCAATCTGAACTAGCAGCGGGTTCAATGCAACCTAACTCGACAGCAGAGACTCCGTCGGATCCTGCCGATAATCTTGTCGAAACGTCCTCACGCCTACGGCGAGAACGATTTTTACCTGCTCCTTTGAAGGATTGTGCTTTGTCGAATGATGATGATCCCTCTGATGAAGAAATTGTCAATTATGCTCTCTTTGCAGATAGTGATCCGACACACTTTAAGGAGGTTTCCCAAGATGATGGTTGGGTTCATGCCATGGATGATGAGATATATGTGATCGAGAATAATGATACGTGGGAACTCACATCTCTTCCAGAAGGCAAGAAGTCCATCGGCGTGAAATGGGTCTATAAGACCAAGTACAAGCCTAACGGTGATGTTGATCGATTGAAGGCTCGCCTTGTAGTCAAGGGTTACAAATAGAAATCAGGGATTGACTATTTTGAGGTATTTCCTCCGGTTGCAAGAATGGATATTATTCGCATGATTTTTTCTTTAGTTGCTCAAAGGCATTGGCAAATACACCAAATGGATGTCAAGTCCGCATTTCTCAATGGCGTAGTTGAGGAGGAGCTGTATGTGGATCAACCGGAGGGCTATATCAAGAAAGGACTGGAGGGTCTTGTTTACAAATTGAAGAAAGCTCTTTACGGCCTTAAACAAGCACTGCGAGCCTGGTTGGCTTGAACGGTGAGATGCTCATTATTTCCTTATATGTTGATGATCTCATATTTATTGGAGATTGTCAAGAGATGATTTGTGACTTCAGGGAGGCCATGACCCGTGAGTTTGAGATGGCGGACATAGGTCTCATGTATTATTTTCTTGGCCTTGAAGTTGTACAATCGGAGGACGGTATTTTTATTTGTCATGATCGGCATGGTCAAGATGAGCTTGGTTTAAGGGAGGCTATTGGGAATCTCAAAAGTCAAGACTCTTTGTAATCCAAGCTCATCATGAATTAGAGTTTTGGAAGTAGTTAAGTCTTTCAATTATTATCTAAGGAGTTGTTACCTAGGAGATTATGTCTATTTATTTTTGCTAGTCTTTCAAGATAGCTTTGAATGTTATGTATCTAGACGTGTCTGTTCGTGTATCTAGAGTGGACGTAGAGTCATGTCTTAAGCTTATAAATAGGCGTGTTTTGTAATCATTTTAGTATGAGTAAATAAACTTCATTTCCAGATTTCCTTCTTCAAACCTTTCGATATCAGAGTGTTGCGCCTCTGAGATCCAATACCCTTATAAAAGATTAGAGGTGGTGAAAAAGGTGATTAGTGGAATTCAGGAACGGGTTTGCTGAAAATGTTGAAATTGCCAAAAATGCTAGTAAACCAACTGAATTAGATTACGAAGGGTAAGAAAGAAGTTCAACATGGTCCGAAATCCTCCCAAATCTGTCAAATTAAGGAATAACTGTAAATTTGACTACCCTTCCGACAATAAAAGATGTCGTTCAAATTTGAATATTAAATATGTCTCCTAATTATGGAAAAAACTCTATAAATGCTATTGATAATGTTATCATGCATTATACCAATTTGGCCGATCAGGGTCTGTTTGATAACATTTTTTATTCACTGGTTTTTTGTTCCTCGGAACAAAATAAGAACATAAATCCATTTGGTAAATTTCTCTATTCCCCGAAACAAAAATTGTTCACAGGAACAGATTTAGAACATAAAAAAGAAGTAAAAAAAAGCTTCTTTTTTCTCGAAAACAAAAAGAAAAATCATGTCTTTTTTTTAAAAAAAAAAACTCAATATAACTTAATGCTCGTCTTCATAACCATGAGTCTACCCTTGTAGCTCGTTAGGCCCCGCTGCCTCTAGTGATCTTTTTATAATTAAATAAAAAATTATGAATAGAAATTTTCAGTATCATACCAAATGCATTTTTGTTCTTTTTCTATTGTTCGATAATAGAAATTTTGCAAGCGTGTTCTTTTACTCAAAAACTGTTCACGGAATAGAATCAGAAAAAATCATTTCTGCTTAGGAATTGTTTCTAGGAATAAAATTGTTACCGAACAAGCCCTTGTTCTCTGACTCTTTCCAGACAATTTATAAGACAACAAAAATCGCACTCGATCTTTCAGTGGATTTGAATCCAGGCAAGTTACTCGTCCAATGATATTTATTTTGAAATTAACAACATCAATAGTTAGGCGATTGCAAGGCAATGAATTTCATCAGAGTGGTTAGTTTTACGAAATTTGACTTGTGTAAGAGGTTGATTTTACAAAATTGGAAGTGCTAGTGCCAATACATAAATTATGAATGATAATAAAGAAGTTAAAGATGGTCAGAAATCCTCCCAAATCTATCAAATTAAGGAACAGACGATAGCTAAAAATGTAAATTAACTAATGACCTTTCTAATAATAAGAGATTTGTCTCCTCACTATGGAAATAACTCTACAAAGGGTATTAAAAAATGTTATACATTATACCACAATAGAGATTACTCTTGATTTTTCACGTGATTTGAGTTCGAGGCAATGAATCTGTACTCATGTGAAGGGAACCAATCCCGATTAACATACAGCGGAATTACACGAATTAACAGCCCTAGGATCAATCTTGAGTCGCTGATCGGAGAAGTATATCACAGAACGGACATACCTCGTAGCCACGGATTAACTGTCATAGTGCAGCAAGAGATTCGAATTGATTTAATGTTCCGGGGAGAAGAATGGTGTCATCGTTCGTCTTTGTCTCTCTCTCTGTGTTCTTCATTAGAAGAACGTAAGAAAACGACGTCCGACACTTATAACAGAACGAAGGGACGTGATCTTTTATCACGTTCGACCGCCAATGGGTGTGATGGGTGTGACGCCCTACATGGGCGAACCACGGTATTTACCGTGCACCCCCATATAATCCAACATCTCTCACTCGCCCATGAAGGGCTTTCAGTAATTCTCATTTGCCCACGAACGATTAACAACTCCCACTCACTCACGAAGGGTTAAATATGACTCTCTCTTTTCTACGAAGTTCATATAGACAAATAATTCGTGCGACCAGCATACTGCGAGAGCTCGTTGCCATACATCCATTGGAAGTATATAGCAGCTCTAAAATGGCATGTTAACTCAGAGTAGATTCAGTATACAGTACCCTAAATCAATTAGTCACATTTATATCATATCTTTCTTGATCTCTTTGAGTGCTCAAATACAATACATTGTATTCATAATTATGATTAACTCAAATAATCACAATTGGTCGACCTGTGAACACAAAGATTGAATGTAATATCCAAAATAAATTGATCTTCCTCTTCCCTTAAACCTCTCAATCTCAATCCAGCTCGCTTTTCTAGAAATGTCCTATTAGATCGAATCAATCTCATGATCATTGGTAATACCCTAAGATAGCAAACACTAAAATGAAATCTTAAGAATAAGTAAGAGTCGTGAGGGGACTTAATTTGAGGAATTTTAATCCTCAAGAGTCTCACACGGCTATAGAGTTGAGATCAAAACTCTTGCCAACTCTTCTTGGTCGATTCATGCATACGTAATATGAAGTACGTATTACGGTATTCTCTCATTTCCTATGGAGCATATGCCTTTTCACTTTTAATACCGTACGGCTGATAGCTCAGATATACTCAATATCTAGCTTGAGTTCACAAATATACTCTCCTTAAAAGAATCCTTTAGAACTCACATCTGGTATTAAAGACAGATAAAGTGAAATATGTAAGCTATATCACTTTCAGTATTTCACTTTCGGACATAATAAAAATTATGACCTCATCTTAACACTTCTGTTAAGACGACATTAAATTTTCAAGCTTCAGCTCTCAATTATCACCTAGATAATAAGCTTGAGATCGTCTCATCTCTATTTATCACGCAGTAAATAGAGGCGATTACATGTGTGAGTAGGCTAATCTCATCTGTCCGACATACATTCTCAACATAATGCACCAATCATTAATATGCATAAATGTCATACAATCACATATGCATCAATAATGATAACAAATACCATTAACTGTGAACATTGGAAAATATAAATGTCCAGCACTCACACTTTTACGCACTCCTAGATATTTCAATATATGAAACTAATCATTTTGCTAACACATGACTGGGAGAAATATCTCTAGGTACTCACTTCACAGAAGAGCTGCTATCATTCTATGCATGTATGTATACTGTATGTTCATATCTTTTCTTACAACTATGTCTTTCACAAAAACATATCGCATGTCTATTTGCTTGGTCTGGCAATGAATCCTTAGTGTAAGCTCTAGTTGCTTGACTGTCACAATCAACTAATAATTGTACATGCATCGTCTTTAGCAACACCTTACTGATCCAATCATCTCTTGAGCCAAACATTCTCTTGTACTGTTGTTGATAACACCACGAGATCATCTTCCATCGTGGATAAGGTTATGCACATTTTCTTAATGCCACGAGATCAATTTCCATCGTGGATAAGGTTATACACATTTGCTTTTTACTACTCTAACACAAGGCGCCATTTCTAAGTAAGAACGTAACTCTAAACCCTTTCCTCAGTCAATATCAGCATAGCATTCAAGGTGCAAATCTCTACCTTGATAATTCAATAAAAAAATTCAGCAGCACTTTTCAAATATCTCAGAATTTTCTTGACGACAATTCAAAGTACTTGACCTGCAGTGGATTGGTATCTATACACCATTCCAACTACACAATAAATATCATGTCTTTTACACACATAGTGTATATTAAGTTTCTGATAGCACTAGTATATGGAACACTTTTCATTTCTTTATTTTTCTTGTGGAGTCTCAAGACACATCTTCAGCTCAAACCTTCACCTCTTGCAATATGAATATCTTTTAGTCTACAGTCTTGCATACGAAATCACTCAAGGACTTTATCTATATAAGTCTCTTGTGAAAGAGATTACAATCTTACAATCTCTTTTAACAATATCTTGAAATCTTAATTTCAAGAATGTATGTAGATTCATCATATCTTTTATCTCCAAATTGGAACATAGCCAATTTTGACTGTATGGACAGACTCCATATTGCTCTTAACAATTAGTATATCACCAACTTATAATGATAAGATCACAAATTGATCTTTGGATCTTTTGATATATACTCAATGATCCTTATCAATCATTAGAAAAACATATGCCACAGTGGCATTACGAAAAAAATATATATCATTATCTTGAAGACTGCTTAAGGCCATTGTCGCGACCCTCTTGAGGTTGTCGGGCTCTCGAGGGCTAATGGGCCGTCCTGTCTGGTCGGACGCGGGCCTCTCCCAAGGCCCATTACCCAAATCGCAACGGAGGTATGCGTGATCGACTTTCAGTGTGGTCTAGTGACATGTGCTAAGTGTGCATGCCATGGAGTCGCCACCAATCATTTTTTTAGGGTATGATTGGACCACCCAATCGAATAGTTGGGAGTTTCTATTCAATTCTGCGAGAACCAGAGAAATGGTTTCGGGGACTTAGTTATACCAACTGTCAGAGTTGACGCCCTTTCGGTACCTAAGTTGACTGAATTTTCTAGCCTGAGATTCATGCGGATGAGTAAGGTATGAACCCTAAATCTAGAAATTCATGTAGATAAGAGTGATTATCCTAGCAATCACAATCAGTAATAAAATGCCCAACTCAAGGAATCTAGATATGCAAATAAATCACATGGCATTCCTAGTAAGGTCCTATTTATCAATCACAGCTCAAGAATGATTTAGCTGTCCTAGCCATTCTACACACGATCTAACCTAAGAAAAGCATTAGGAAGCATCGAAGGAGTTCGAGAGTACTCACATGGGGTTCGCCGTGCCCTGATTTGGTCTTGGACGAGCTATCGAGCTCATGCCGACCCGATTATATTTGGGGATCCACTCGGCGTTTTACATCATGAAATCATGTGAAACAAAAACGAAAATATTCAGCAAGGGGCATTTATTGTAGATGGTGGTCGATCTAATTGGACGTCAAGACTAAAAAAGATGTAGAAATTTACAAATTAAAATACTCGAATGACATTTTTTTGCCAAATTCAACTCTATGCGTCGTGAAGAAACACATGCAATTGAACTTAAATTTTGACTATTTATGAGTTCAAAATGTAAAAGAAATTAAAATAAAAATATTGACTATTTTTCTATATTTTTACGACATCGAACGCTATTTTTCTTCATTTTCATGTATTTTTCTATTTTTGGAAAATATTAAAAAATATTAAAAAATATGAAAAATTATTATTTTTTTTATCAAAAATGGTTCCTTTAGCTTGGTCAAGGCTACCAAAGATGATTTTTTAATTTTTTTAACTTTTTATAGATTTTTTATGAATTTTTTAAAAATAAACTATGAAAGACTGATCAAAAATCAGGTGTCAACAGCTGCCCCTCTTTGAGAGGAATTTCGTCAGAGGTTTCTCTCAAAGACAAGGTGACACCTGTGTTCCGATCAACTCGACTGGGAAAAGAAAAGAAATCATGACATCCAATTTTCATGCCCATCAATGTGTGCTTTTCCTTAAAA
The DNA here is from genome assembly GCA_021437785.1 of Rhodomyrtus psidioides. Classification (NCBI taxonomy): domain Eukaryota; kingdom Viridiplantae; phylum Streptophyta; class Magnoliopsida; order Myrtales; family Myrtaceae; genus Rhodomyrtus; species Rhodomyrtus psidioides. Next base: position 1,652,601 of record JAILYB010000040.1, on the reverse strand, counting down.
AGAGATGTGCTCATTCAATTCCCTGATATGATGTAAGAAAGTTAAGGAGTAGATAGACTTCCCTGCCCCTTACCTGCCGAATGCTTGCGGCATTTGCTGTGTCTGATGGGTTCAAGTAGATTCCTAAGGACTTGTCATCGGAGTGTCCTGGGGATGTTAAGCTCTGACCTGTATGGTAGGTCAAACCATAATGGGATTCCTAACTGATAGGAACCTAAGGAAGACGCATCCCACATTTGGGAATTTGCCAAGGGTTTTGATCCGTGTAGTGGACTAAACTAGAAATGGCTTGCCTAATGTAAGGCTTATTAGGGAAAACGACTCCTCCCGCGTTCGGGATTCATCAAGGTTTTGATCCGTATGGTGGATCGGACCATTGGGTTGATCCTTCAGGCGGTCTCTACCAGTCCTTTGACCCTTCAGGCGGTTTCTACCATTCATTGACCCTTCATGCGGTTTCTACCATTGAGTTGACCCTTCAGGCGGTTTCTACCATTGGTTGACCCTTCAGGCGGTTTCTACCATACATTGACCCTTCAGGCGGTTTCTACCATTGTTTTGACCCTTCAGGCGGTTTCTACCATTGGTTGACCCTTCAGGCGGTTTCTACCATACATTGACCCTTCAGGCGGTTTCTACCATTGTGTTGACCCTTCAGGCGGTTTCTACCATTGATTGACCCTTCAGGCGGTTTCTACCATTGAGTTGACCCTTCAGGCGGTTTCTACCATTTATGAGATTCCAAATTGATATGAATCAAAGGATGACGTACCCGCTCTTCGGGGCTAGTCGGAGACTCGATCATTCTGTGGATCGGTCTTAGAAAAGATTTGCCTACTAAAAGGCTTCACCTAAGGATGACGCACCCAGTCTTTGGGGTGGCCAAAAGTCCTGCAGAAAGCTTAGACCTGAAAAAATTTTCCTCGCCAAGAAGATATTAGTAATCTTTGGGAAGACAATAATTGTCTAACTGACAAAATTCTACGACTTAAGTTTTAGTCATGAAATGTGCATTTTGATTGTTGGAGGTTATCCAAAACATTCCTGCCATATACAGATGTGATCATAAATTCCTTGCACGGAAACTCTAGATCAAACAATTTGAAAATTTCAAAAAGAGTTTGCTCAAAACATCCATTGGAGTATTTCTCACCCAAGAAGGCTCCTCACTGCTCTGTGATAATGATCTTTAATAGGGAAAGTGCTCAATTTCCTACCGACCTGTGCCTGGGTTTCAGGATCATTCGCAACGCATACATTTCGACCGATCAGGAGGTCTTTCACGGGACCGTAGTGTTAGGCTTGGATATCGGTTTCCAAGGGGGACTCACTTTTGAGTCAAGGCCGTTGAACGAAATTTTTCACTATCTGATCCGGGTTTACAAGTCAAGAACCCTGCAAAATGAGAAAGAAATAGTCTTGCTCGTACTTCTTTGAGCTAAGTTATACATTAACCCAAGTGTCTTAGTCAGATAAGACTACTTCAGGGTTGTAACATTGGAAGGATTGGGGACCGAAAAAGGCTTATTATTTGCCCAGAAATTGTGAAGGGTTTGACATTGGTGATCATTGCAAATTTGCCACATGTCCTTCGAAGAACATCTCCATTTCTTGAAGTGTACACTCCTCTTTTAGAGCGCACAAGGATGTTTAAAAGCGTCTCTTGTTACATTAAGAGATCGTCTGTTTGTGCGTTTGCAATTTGAGCACGACAACATTTGGAGAGTAGTCATCTTGATCTAACTCCTTTGCAGGGTCTTTTCATCGTCTCTCTAGACTTTACTGGGGATATTTTGAATAGACATCAGCCTTGCTTTTTACCAGGCACTTTGATTTTTCTTGATGTCTAGGGATTTTTCTTTTCCACTTTTTTTTAATCCCGTGTTTTTCTTTTCTTTTGGAGCTAGGATTTTCGGCAATCATGCTAGATCTGCAACTTAAACTTTGGCACGCTTCCATTCCTAGAGTGATGTTGCCTTTGCTTTGGAATATGCAATGATCACCAATAGGTTGATGAAATGAATTTGCTGGCTCAACTTGGTTGTGCAAAGGATAACAGTGTGTAGGATAGAGAAATGAATCATTCTCGTCATCCTATGACACTTGGATTATCATATAAACAACACACAAAGATTTATGTTAGTCCGAGCAAGAAAATTTCTAACCGTTTACTTTCTGATACTGTTGGACTAACCTTCATTTGCCCCAATGTGGGGTGGTTCTTGACAGGGTTGAGAATGAAAATCGTCGTTCAATGGGGTTCTCAATGGGCATCTGTAGTGTTTGGAATGAAGAAATAAATGTCTCTGTCATCTCGATCCATGTAATCGTTGCGAATGACCCTTATATCCATAGGTTAAGGTTTCGCTATCATTTCCAATCTCCTCATCTCTCAAGTGTGTATGGGACGTGTTTGGATTAGGCTCGCTTCTCTTATGAGAAAATACCCTTTTGAACAGTTCAAACGACTCTTATTGGAAAAATTCATTTCATTTCATCAAGATTTATCCTTCAAAGGGATTTTATGATGCACCATACATGTGTAATTCATGTTCAGACAATCTCATGTTTTAAAACATGAATGTCAATGAAGTAAGAATTCTATGTCTTTTTAGATGTGAGAATCGAATTAATTCTGAAAGTTTTTAATCTCCAATGAATTGGGAAAAGGGATACTTACCTGCCCATCGAGGCTGGAGATCCTGGAGATATAAAAGGGATATGTCATTGTATATTCTAAAACTTTACAAAAATTGGAACGATACATCTTACCCTTGGTCATATGCTCCAACGAGTGTACAAGGGTTGTGAAAATCTGCACTTCACATAGTAACACAAGATTGTTGGGTGTTCTAAAGTTCTTTCGACTTCTTGGTTTTTGGAGAAAAATGAAACTTACATGTCTGCCCTGATGGCGAGCTCCTGCCAAGGATAAATATTAAGCATTATTTTGGGTTTCCAAATTCAAAACAAATTGGGACGATACTACTTTACTCTTGATTTGAATTCCATTCTGCATGCCAATGTGCGGATTGTAGAAGCCGGCCCTCAAGCTTGTGGCCATGATTTCTTCGTCTGGTTGGGCAACGAATCCACCTCGAGGATTTACGTCGGAGGAGATTCATTCATCTTTTTGGGCGTGTTTCATGCATTGTTTTGTTATTTGAATGCATGGCTTCTTGGGTGCCTCATCTCTGTTCATCACCTGAGAGGAAAATGAGAGAATATTATCCCCGCATCTGATTGAAAATCATTTAGGAACGATACGTTCTTTTTACCAAATGGGTGGCTCCGCGGCCAAATGTGTTTTACATTGAAAGGATGGATTCCATTACGCTCTGCGGATGATAACTATTGCTTCGGGGACTTGCCCCACGGATCAAACGATGAATTTGATGTCTTCGGCTTCGACATGCTTTCCAGATGTAGGAATGGTTTGCCCCCATTTTCAGTGGAGATGGGTTTTGTCGAGTGGGCAAGATCAAAAACCCATCCTAGATTTGGCTTTAGTCGAAGGTTGAAATCCCGACCTTGGATAAGCGAATCATGATTCATCTCCTTCTGCTTCGGATTTGTCATTTGCGTGCTTCACATTTTACAATACCAACTTCGCCGCTTGATGAAAATGAATCGATGATTTTCGAATTGCCCCAAGTTCTATAGTCATCTGCGTCGAATCTCTTTGAACTTCATCGGGTGATAGACAAACTGATAAAATGATTTTTCAATCCTGAGATCGAACTCCTGACGTTTCGTACCACTTCCAGTTCACTGACTACCAGGACAAAGCACTATTGGCGTCCCTAACTGGTTCGTTTTTTGTTATAAAATTCTTGAAGCAGTTAGCGACCCCCATCGAGAATGAAACAAGCTCAATTTAGAGTTCATAACGACTAAAGGTCCCTTAGAACGATACAGAGCTAACCGTCTTTGAGCTCGCTCGGGCTTTTGCTCGCATTTTCCTATGTGAAGCCTTTAAATGTTTTTCTTCGTGGCGTTCAATTGATTCGCCTCGACTCTAATCTAACAAGGGATTGTCGTACTCAAGCATGATGATGCTCGCAGGTAGTACTGATCGCTGCCCCAGATTAACTCTAGGCATTAAGGAAGATTATCTTGCATGGAAGACTTTATGACAGAAAGATTAATGATACATCCATTCACATGTGCCTAGTTCCCTTGAGGATTCTCGGTGATCAGCCAGCTATACCATGAATCAGACATATAATCGTCATTTTGGATCATAACTTCATAAGTCCATCAGTTTTAAACTGATCGATCCAGATATGGAGCTCCTCATCAAGGAAATCTTTTGATTCTTCGAGCAACTGATATTCGGGTTGACCATCATCGCTTGGCGTTGAAGGATTCCTGTTTCTGTTGTGAGCGATCTGATTCTTCGAGCTAGAACCTTCGTCGTTGCTCGAGATTATAAGAGGATGATTGATCGGTTCACTATCAAAAGCACCTTCCATTTGGGAATGGGAGAAACAAAAATCCTCAAAGCATCCGCCCGCTTGATCTTCCAAAATCATATGCCCAAGCCGGGCAGATCTTTGAACACTAGGCGCAATATGTTGATCGGGGATAGGAAAAGCACTAGCGAAAAGTTGCTGCTCAAACCAAGGAGTTCGTACCTGCTGCACTTGTGGCATATACTCTTGAGGGGTGCTGAGATGATTCGGGGGAATATTCTGATTAGCGCCCAAGTAGTCGATGGTGCTGCTACCAGTTTGGTCGGTGCCTAGATTCGGCAGGGTATTTCTTACTTCAGGGGCATTGTAGTTATAGCCATGCCTAGTGTTTAGGCACAAGTTGAGTTCTTTCAGGTTCAGTGCTGTGTGGCGCTGTCTTAGCGCCCTTCTGTAGCTCTTGAGGTGACTCGCGACTCCATCTTTAGTGAGTCCTGGTATGTTCATGATCTCAAGTATGCGCGTTGGATATGCTGAGTTGATCCCTAGTTGCTGAACCGCACTAAGGAACTTGAGATGAAGCTCGGGGGACCAATTGACCCTCGTCTTCTTGCGACCCGGAACAGTGTTGACAACTTGGCTATTGCTCTCTGGCCTATTTCCAGTAGAATTTGATCGAGCCGGAAATTGTTGTGGAGGGAATTCATCAGCTTTGGATTGGTCGGTCGTGATAGTAAGCTCATCGTTAAGGAAACTCCAATCATGGTGACGCATATCACATCCTTTAGAAGGCATCGATATTGACTTCGTAGAATTGATTTGTTCATGCATATCTCCAACAAAATCCGATTGTATCGAAGATGGTTCGAGGGAGTGGGGTGGTGAATGAGCATTTTCAATCCTCATATAAGGCTTATCAAGGAACATTTCGCCGAGAGTGATAGGGCCACCGCAATTAAGGCAAGCGATAGTGCTGGGAGCTTTCTTATACCTCATGTTCTCCGCTCGAAGCTTTTCGTTTTCCTCCTTTAGAATCGCAAGTTCTTGACGCCTGTGTTGAGCCCTCAATTTGGCTCGCTTATTTTGAAACCAAAACTTGACCCTCAAAGGTTTCATCCCTAGCTTCTGGCCCAATTCATTTCTTTGTTTCATGTTCGGGAGAGGGCATTCACTAAAAAAAGCTTCAAGCTCTTGGATTTCATTCTGAGTGTGGCACTGGCGACGTTTCCTTTTCCGAGATTGACCATTGCTGCTGCTGTTGTCGTCGCTGCTGAGATCCTGAACTTCGTTGCCGAAAGGGTTGGGTTCTGTGGTTCTGGTACCAGACGCCATCCTGGAATCTTCGAGATCTCTCAGTAGTTCATTTTCTGAGATTTTTGGATCAGTCGCCTCTAGCAACTGATGGTAACCCTCAAACATGTTGGATCGAAAAATGTTCGATCAATTTTTGCTCACTCAGGGTTCTCTACTCTCTCATGTATGCTCACTCTCTCTAAATTTTCTTTTGAGTGGTTCTGTATGCCCATGAAACGTTCTTTAAACATGGATGAAGATCGTCAGGCAAGCGTTGCTCCCAAGATTTCGTATTTCCCGCTTTGTCGTCTTCTTTCTTCTTTTCAACGTGGAGGGACACCAAATCGATTTCCTTTTCTCGATATCCATGTCTGTCTCCCACTTATTTTCAAAAAGGTGGAACTACGCTCGCCTCCTGCTCAGTTTTTTAATATGATGGGACCGCCAAATCCTTTCGCAACTTTTTTCGATAGTTGCGCTTAACTCCCGCTCAATTTTAATATGGTGACACCGACATATCTTTTTACAACTTTTTTAGGTTTATCAAGCCTGAAATCGCGGACTGGGACAGATCTGATGGTTCACAGAAAGAGCCACCACTGCTTTACCCAATTAACTTGGCTCCACGAGCATTATTGCTGTGCCTTTCTTCATTCTCGAGTTGCTATAAAAGGAGGAGTTAATGCAGAGAAGATTAACACTCTTACATAATTGCCTTTTCTTATTTTAATCACTCTACCACACTCATCTTCTTCTCCCTCACTCCAACGAAAATGACCTCCTCTCCTATTCGCGCTTTCTCGACCGAAATTTTGGCCCAGTGGGAAAAACTCTATAACCTCCTCGGTCGAGGCTATGCTCATATAGCCGATCACCCAGAAACTGAAGATGAAATCCGCATTTTGCTCGTGGAAATAGACACCACCTCCATCGAGGGCACTAATTTAGAGAGGGAATATAGAATCTTCCCAACCCTCTTTATAAACTTTTTAGAGACTTACCGTGTCGCTCATCGAAAAGCTACCGTGGCTCACGTTTTGCGAGCTCGCTATGAGGATCGGTCCAACTGCTTGGTGTTGGCCAACCTTGTGGCCGATAGTCACAGAAAGGCTGTTGAGTTCGCCAACAAGCGAGTCTCGATGTTGCTTCGCGAGAGAGGAAATTTGGTGGAGCGCTTGGCCTTATCCCTGACCACCTATGAGCACGACCGTCGTAATGTCGTGTTGAAGTTTCAATGTGAGTGGCAGGAAGAAAGGCTTGACAGCATTACCGCGGATATAGCCCATGGGAGAGGACTAGTTCGGGACCTGGAAATAGCCGCCGAAGATCACGGGACCAAGGTTGCCGAGCTTAAAGAGGAATGTAAACGCCTTCTTCTTAAGCTTGCAGATCTCGAGTCTCGAGGTGGTGAGTATAAGCAAAGCATCAATAATATAGAGGGCCAACTTGGTTCCTTTGTGATGCTAATTAGGGCTCATTGCGGTTTTATGTTTCCACCCCGATGATTTGTATGATCTGCTTTTAAGGTCCCTCGATTGAGCGAAATGAATGAAAGCTCTAATGTGTGTGTCTCAACTTCTGTATGGCTGACTTTCTCGAACACCTGACCACTCTCAACCTAGGCAAGCTGCGCTTTGACATTGATGATTCGAGCGTGTACATCTTGATTTTTTAATCTTGCTTATGATCGGATAAAGGAACCTCCCACCGCGATTATGCACAAAAAGACTTCTCTTCTCTACTTGTTTTTAACCTGTTTCAAATGAAAAGGCAGAATCAGAAGAAAGAATTTGAAAAATAAAACATAAATCCTTTCAATTTTATGCTTACTTGTGATTAATAGGGATAAAAGCTTTTACAAGGGTTTTGGCCTTGTGCAAAAGCTTTTATCAATATTCCTCAAAGGAAAGCATATCATTGAAAGGAATGTAATTCACGATAATCGCCTTTGATCAATTCCAAGAAAATCAATGGAATGTTCAAAAGTACACAATTACGATGTGTTTTAAATTCAATTGAAGATACGGTATCCAAATTAAAGCCGTTTGCTAAGAACGAGAGTAATTTGGATATCTATCTTTTCATTAAATTTGAAAAACACGAATACTCTTGATCAATTATTGTGGATTACCAATGATGCAAAACATGCATGAACCAATTCAAGTTTATAGTTCCTTCTGGCGAAATTGGGATTGTATTGCCCTATACGGCCAAAAGGTTGTATAAGACTTCCAATTTCAATTTCATCCAAAGGAATTATAAAATTGATTTTGGAGTATTCGAGTGATTAGAAGAAATGCCACTATCACATTCCAATGACAAGTCAATAGAAATACAACAAATTTCAATCTGAATGTATATAAACACAAATAGATCCCTAATACAATCAATATAAGGGATCAGATAGAGAGGATCTCAGCAAAATAAATCCTATACAAGAAGGCTAGAAATGAAAATTAAAACAAAGGAATGTAATCTTAATACTTAGAGATGCCCCAGTTTCGATCTTTGAGACGTGACTTCAGGATCACCTATTCCAAATCGTCATCTTCATTAGATGATACCTCAATGATGTCCATAGCAGGCTCTTCTTGTCCACTTGGCGCTCGTAATGGGATGACACCATCTTCATCTTCCATCAAGAACATTGGGAGGAAAACACACCTATCTATCCTCAAAATGGCATTTAATCCAATCACTGGAATTATGCAATGAATATAATGATTAAGAGCTGTAACAAGTTCGAGGGACAGAAAAGTCTTACCAACCAAACTTAAGAGAAAATCAAGCTTCTCTGTATTTTTAGCAGTGTTAGGTATACTAACCTTCCATAGACAAACGCATGAGACAAGTGAGGGAAAACTCCTAAAAATCAAAAGATAGGGCTTGGTACCTAAAGCCAAGGTTCTCACCTCGAATTCTGGGAAGAGCCGATTCCATTGCACAACTATCGTTGCATTGGGACTCAATCCATAGTTCGAAGTGAGCGGAATTGAAAAGTGGATTACCCCATGTTTTTCCTCACGGAGATTCCATTTTCAATTCCTTCTATTGTGTTCCTAAAGAGGGCGCCTGGGGTTTTAGGCGCAATTGTGTGTATTCATTGTGTCGTGCTAAAGCAAAAGACATGCATTTTATTTGACAATCACCGCTTCAATATAAACATCCACACAATCATACATCCAAAACTCCTGCCTGCATAAAACAAAGTTAACAAGCACTTCACCCCTTATTTCTCCCGTCTACAAAAACATCTAACACATTCGTTAGCATATACACCTCACTTTCGAGAGCATGTGCATAAAATTAGGTTAGAAGAATCAAACAACTTTATATCGGCTCAAGTCCACTAAATGGTTAAGAACCAGTCCCCAGTGGAGTCGCCAATCTGTCGCGACCCTCTTGAGGTTGTCGGGCTCTCGAGGGCTAATGGGCCGTCCTGTCTGGTCGGACGCGGGCCTCTCCCAAGGCCCATTACCCAAATCGCAACGGAGGTATGCGTGATCGACTTTCAGTGTGGTCTAGTGACATGTGCTAAGTGTGCATGCCATGGAGTCGCCACCAATCATTTTTTTAGGGTATGATTGGACCACCCAATCGAATAGTTGGGAGTTTCTATTCAATTCTGCGAGAACCAGAGAAATGGTTTCGGGGACTTAGTTACACCAACTGTCAGAGTTGACGCCCTTTCGGTACCTAAGTTGACTGAATTTTCTAGCCTGAGATTCATGCGGATGAGTAAGGTATGAACCCTAAATCTAGAAATTCATGTAGATAAGAGTGATTATCCTAGCAATCACAATCAGTAATAAAATGCCCAACTCAAGGAATCTAGATATGCAAATAAATCACATGGCATTCCTAGTAAGGTCCTATTTATCAATCACAGCTCAAGAATGATTTAGCTGTCCTAGCCATTCTACACACGATCTAACCTAAGAAAAGCATTAGGAAGCATCGAAGGAGTTCGAGAGTACTCACATGGGGTTCGCCGTGCCCTGATTTGGTCTTGGACGAGCTATCGAGCTCATGCCGACCCGATTATATTTGGGGATCCACTCGGCGTTTTACATCATGAAATCATGTGAAACAAAAACGAAAAATATTCAGCAAGGGGCATTTATTGTAGATGGTGGTCGATCTAATTGGACGTCAAGACTAAAAAAGATGTAGAAATTTACAAATTAAAATACTCGAATGACATTTTTTTGCCAAATTCAACTCTATGCGTCGTGAAGAAACACATGCAATTGAACTTAAATTTTGACTATTTATGAGTTCAAAATGTAAAAGAAATTAAAATAAAAATATTGACTATTTTTCTATATTTTTACGACATCGAACGCTATTTTTCTTCATTTTTCATGTATTTTTCTATTTTTGGAAAATATTAAAAAATATTAAAAAATATGAAAAATTATTATTTTTTTATCAAAAATGGTTCCTTTAGCTTGGTCAAGGCTACCAAAGATGATTTTTTAATTTTTTAACTTTTTATAGATTTTTTATGAATTTTTTAAAAATAAACTATGAAAGACTGATCAAAAATCAGGTGTCAACAGCCATATATCGATCTCAAAAGTCGATATACCTTTTTTTCTTGGCCTTCTATAACAAACCCAATAGGCTGTTTAATGCAAAATTCTTCTTTTAATTCTCCATTGAGAATCGCAATCTTTACATCGATTTGATGTAATTCAAGATCCATACTAATCGCTTTCAGAATAAGATGAACTGATCATACTATTTCACCACAAGGCGAGCCTTATATTTCTTAATTAAGCCATCAGCTTTACGCTTTATTTTGATAACACACTTGCTCCCAATGGCTTTGTGTCCATTCAAAAGATCAATCAGTTCCCAAAACTTCATTTGATCTCATTAATTCCATCTCTTTTTCCATTGTTTGTATCCACTTTTCCTTATCAGGGCAAATCGGAGCATCATTTTATACTCCTTGACATATTCTTTTTTTGGAGATTGTACACTTAGTACATCATTCTCCATTACGCTCCCACTCGGATCAGACAATCAGACAACGACGACATCTCATTCACATCAAGTGGTTGCAATTGAGACTAATTCGAAACAAATTCCCTACTTTTCACATTGCTCCCACTTGGATAAGATGCCCTGGAAAAATCATTGTCACTATCCTAGAATTCGAACAGAGAATAGTTTTTAAGTATCTCATCCTTTTCCGAAAATTCATTCACTAAGAATGTGACATCTTGTGATTCATATTCAGTTACACTTCCCACTTTCTTGCTCACCTATAGCACTTACCCTTTCGAATGCTCTTAGTATTTCACGAAGATACTCTTTTTGCCTCTAGAACCCAATTTTCCATACTTGTGGGAGAACATGTATGTATAGGAAGCGCATCAAGGTCTGAGAAAACTCAAATCTCATTTTCAACCTGTCCACAACTCATATGGAGTAGATGTAACTGATTTACAAGGCATACAGTTAAGTATCTAGACATCCAATAACAAAATATCACCACAAAAGGTAATATGCACAATAGAATGTGCCATCAAAGATTTAACCATATCTATTGGGACCTGTTTTCTTTGCAACTCCAATTCCATTAAGGAATCGCTGAAATAGAAAATTATTTTTCTATTCCTTTTTATTACATAAATATTCGAACTGATCAGACAGATTTTCTTGACTTCGATCGATGTGACGAAATAAACAGCCCCATGCCTTGCTATCACATTTATTGAACCACATATGTCCGAATGGATCAATGTAAAGGAAACTTAGCCCTTGTTCATTTTCTAAATGGTTTCTTCATTGTTATTCCCACCAAGGCAATGCTCACGAATAGGCAAATCGACACTTTCAACACTGTCCAATAAGCCCTCTTTAGCTTATTTTACCCAGCCTAGCATGCCACATATTTATATCAGCACAAAAGATGAAACTAGGGAATAACTATCATTTACATAATTGTACCCAACAATATGCACATTGAAACCATCTAGAATTCTAATAACTTGTTCCTAATGACAACTCACCACCATCGTTATGAAAGTCCAAATTTAAATCAAGTTTAACCAGAACTTATACGGAAATTAAATTCCATCATGTTTTAGAGTATATTACACGTCATGTAAGAAAAGGGGGCGACCATCGCGCATATTCAATTGGCAGGAGCTAATATCTTTAATTTCCACGTAGGAATTGTCTCCCACATTTATTCACTTTGCTTCATGTGAAAATCGTTGAAATTCCACTAAGGCATTTCTATGATTTGGTACATGGTTTGTGGCCCCTAAGTCTACAATCTACAAAGAATGAGATTCAGTTACAAAACTGAATTGTAGACATAAATAACACTCTTAAGTGCACAAAGGGTTTCCACCTTTTTTTTCACTACAATCATGAGCAAAGTGACCATCATTGCCACAAATATATATATCACATCTGATACGTTTTTCTTGAAATGACGCTTTCCTTTCACATATCGGTTAAAACTTCAATTTCGTTCATGAAGAATCTATTTCTTTGTCGTTTCACTTCTCAAATCCACCTTGACGCTTATGCTTGGAGCACAAAGCCTCATTTGAGCTAAAATCAGCATAACGAATATCGGTTTTTGGTTAAGTCGCCAAAAAACGATTACCTTTAGCTCAAGATTGTGCATAACATTCTACAAAAAATTACTTTTATTGTGGATTAAGTGAAATTTTCATATGCACACAGCTATGAGGCAAAGAACTAAATACTGCTTACACTTGCTGCTAATCAGTCAAAATGTGGTCTGTATCTTACAGTTCATTTCTCATGTTTGACGTACACCTCAAAATATTATTTCATATTCTGCCCATAAGGCATCATATAGGCGTCAAACCTTATAGTGATCTGTCTCAAGTTGGTATCGATGTCTAACCAAACTTAGATTTTTACTGCCTCCCATTTGACTATGGCATTTTCATGAGTACCTGAACTCATGCATAAAACTATTTTCATGCTTCTCAGCAACATAATGCTAGTAATAGAGTACATCTTGTTCAATACAACAAATGCCTATTTTTTCCTTCTGTATTATGCAGTATTTCCATCTTCGGGTACTTTCATAATTAGGTTAAGAACTTCTAGTGCTTTGTGCTCTTATAGCACATATTGGATTCTCACATTCCAGTTTTCATGATTCTCACCATCTAATTTCTATTCTAATCAGGCTTAGCTACGATATTCCAAGAAGCTAAAGCCATAATATCTGAACACAAAGTTCTTGTCGCGACCCTTTTTTTTAACGGGCTAATGGATTGTTGAATCGGGCCCCCACTCTGCAATGTGGATCGCGGGCTTTCTCGACGCGGGCCCTCCCAAGCCCATACCAAATCGCGACGGGAGTAAATTTACGTGGGTTTTTCGACGATAAGAGTCGATCGCTTTCGACCTTGGTGTGGTCGTGGTGGCATGTGCTATGTGTGCATGCATTTGGAGTCGCCACTGGTCCTTCTTGGAAGGTGGATCGAAAACCTCACTAATCGATTGGGAGAGATCGATCAGTTCTACGGAATCAGAGATTTTGGGTTCGGGGACTTAGTTACGTTGGTGTCATTACCAACGCCCTTTCGGTACCTAACGCGAGTGATTTTCCTAAATAAGATTTCATGCAGGCGCAATTTTGAGTGAGGTAAGTCTGATTCAGGGGTTTCATGCAGATTGAAAGACTAGTCCTATCAAATCACAGTCAATATAAGGAGGGCGCAATCATGTACGTAAATGAATCACATCAATGCACATCAATTCAAATCAAAGGCCTCCTAGTATATCCTTAAGAGCTTAGGGAAGGCGTGATTTAGGACCAGGGGTAGACTGGGAAGATTAGGGGACGATTCGCCCGAAGGCCGAACTCGTCATTTTTTGGAAGGTTCGGTGTCGAATTAAACAAAATAGGCCGTGACCAGTTGATCATGGCCATTTCCTATTCTTTGAGATTTTTCTAGAATTTTTTGAGATTTCTCGAGGAACGATTTGCCTAAAGGGAAAAATCGTCATTTTTTGAAAAGATTGGGATTAGAAAGTCCAAAAATAGGTCATGGCCAGTTGATTGTGGCCATTTCCTATTTTCTGGAGTTTTTTTTGGATTTTTCAGGATTTCTTGAGGAACGATCTGCCAAAAGGGCGAAATCGTCATTTTTGAAAGGATCGGGATTCGTAAGACCAAAAATAGGTCATGGCCAGTTGATTGTGGCCGCTTCCTATTTTCTGAGATTTTTCTACAATTTTTCGAGATTTCTCGAGGAACGATTTGCCTAAAGGGCAAAATAGTCATTTTTGAAAAGATTGGGATTCGAAAGACCAAAAATAAGTCAGGGCCAGTTGATTATGGCCATTTCCTATTTTCTGGAGTTTTTTTGGATTTTTCAGGATTTCTTGAGGAACGATTTGCCAAAATGGCGAAATCGTCATTTTTGAAAGGATCGAGATTCGTAAGACCAAAAATAGGTCATGGCCAGTTGATTGTGGCCGCTTCCTATTTTCTGAGATTTTTTTTGGAATTTTTGAAATTTATGCAATTTTTGGAAGACGATTCGCCTAAAGGGCAAAGTAGTCATTTTGGAAGGATTAGGGCTTGGAAGACCCAAAATAGGTCTTGGCCAGTTGATTGTGGCCATTTCCTATTTTTTGGAATTTTTCTGAAAATTTTTCGATTTTCTTGGGAAGACGATTTGCCAAAAGGGCAAAATCGTCATTTTGGAAAGATCGGGGTTTGAAAGACCCAAAATAGGTCATGGCCAGTCGATTGTGATCATTTCCTATTTTCTGGAATTTTTCTGGAATTCTTCAATTTTTGGGAAGACGATTTGTCAAAAGGGCAAAATCGTCATTTTGGAAAGATTAGGGTTTGGAAGACCCAAAATAGTTCATGGCCAGTTGATTGTGGCAATTTCCTATTTTTTGGAATTTTTCTGGAATTCTTCAATTTTTTGGGAAGACGATTTGCCAAAAGGGCAAAATCGTCATTTTGGAAAGATTAGGGTTTGGAAGGCCCAAAATAGGTCATGGCCAGTTGATTGTGGCCATTTCCTATTTTTTGGGATTTTTCGGGAATTCTTCAATTTTTTGGGAGACGATTTGCCTAAAGGGCAAATTGTCGTTTCGGAAGGGGTCGGGTTTCAAAAGACCCAAAATAAGTCATGGCAAGTTGATTGTGGCCATTTCCTATTTTCTGGATTTTTTTAGATTTTTCTGAGTTTTTTCATAATTTTTCTGAATTTTTCTTTACTAATTTTCCTATTTTTTTAATTAATTTTTTAGATTTTTATAATTTTTTTTGAATTTTTTTATTAAAAATATTTTCTGGACCGGGTCAAACCTGGCCCGCGCCTCTCGGGCGCCCGGCTCGACAGTACGGGTCGAAATCCGGTCTAAACGACGCCGTTTTTTATTTTTATTTTTTGTATTATCTGAAAATCCTGGATCGGACGTTCCGGGACTCGCCACGTGGCTTCTCCTAGTGCGTCCGATCTAGGTTTTATTAATCCGAAAATAAAAGGACCGATCCAACGGTGTTCAGGGTGCCACTTGGCATAATATCAGTCGTTGGATCGATTGGTTTTTTAAAAAAAACAATTTCTGAAAATCAATTATTTATTCTGAAAATCTTTTTTTTTTAATTTCCAAAAACCCCATATCGCGACACGTGGCGAATCCGAAGCCGTTCGATCTAGGTTCTTATTTTTAGACCCGGCCCCACCTTGCCGATGTGGCACGCCACGTCGGCGTTGACTGGTCAACAAAAGTTGACCAATCAACCCAGTCGTCTGAGAAGACGACCGGAGGTGGAGTATTCCGGCGACTCCACCGGAATCCTCGCCGGAGGGCTAAGCCCGATAAGATAACGCCGCCCAAACGACGCGATTTCGAACCCATTCGACTCCCCATCAACCCAACATCACCATATGCGCATTTTCCAGCCGAATAACACCTGACAGCGAGGAGACCAAGCACCCACAGTACCGGTTTTCCGACAACACTTTTTGCGAAAATTTTTCTTTTCCAGATTCGATTCCACGCCTTCAAGAGACATCTAAAGGGGGTGAGGAGGCTTACCTGGGCTCCGTTAGAGCTTGGTGACCAGCATCCGCACCGGCGCAAGGTCTCGGCTAGGGTTAGGACCGAGGAGCTCCGGCCAGCCATTTTCGGCGCCAATCGATGCAAAATAAAGACATACAGAGGCTTAGAATCGGCTCTAGTATGTATATGAGGCCTAAGCAGAGCTAATAAAGGTCGGGAGAGACGATGCCGAGAGTTAAACGAGCGGAATGGTCCGGCGAGCATTTCATCGAGCACGTGGTATGCGTCCGTAAAACGATGTTCAAGCTAGAAATACCGGCATTTCAGTTTAAACTGAGACAAAGTAATCTTCAAACATGCTTATGAGGACATGAATAGACGTCGGACAACGATCGGTTCGACTCCGTTTGGCCGGAAGCCAAACGGAGCCGGACTCACAGTGAGTTTTGAAAGCAGGGGAAAATAGGGGTGACCGAGACCGAGGGGTTACCGACCCTTTTTTGGCGACGACGACGACGACGACGACCGGGCTTCGAGGATGACGAGCTCATTGGCCAAGGACTTCGCGACGTTCAGCCAAGCTTCTTCACCGCCGGAAATCTCCTCCACAACTCTCGGCTTCCTCTCCCTCTCTATTTTTTGTTAACCACCGAGAGCCTCCTCCTTTCTTCTCTCTCTCTCCGACCCTTATATGCCAGAGCCGTCCGGGATCCGAGAGGACGATCACACATTCCTCCCCACTGCCAAAAGGACTGTGGTCTGCCCTCTGGTCCTCCGCGACGCTCCCTCTGTTCTCTGTTCCTTTTTTGTCCCATGTACGTGAGGGAGAAAACAGGTTCTGTCTCTTGGTTACAAACCCGGTCGGGTCGGGTCCGACCCGACCGGCCCAACCATCAATTTTCGACTGATTGAGCCTCTAATTGATCGTTTTTCATGAAATTGATTTCAAAATCGGACTCATCGGCATGTTTCCATCTAAAATGGGTATTTTTGTGAGCAATTGAGTTGGGATTTAATGAAAACCCCAAATTGTGCCTAGGATCCGAAAATGATCTTCATCAAATCGGGGGCTTGAACGATCAAAGCAGTCCAAATTGAGGCCACCAATGGATTCGACATGATGAAAACTGTAGGGTAGAGGTGTTTTATTTTCATGGGTGTCTCCAAGAAGGATTTAATTTTAAGATTCGCGAAACCGTGGACTAAATAGCAGAAAAATTTGTGCATTTAAGTCTTTTTTGTCAAAATTGATCAAATTGAAGGCTTAATTGACCCAATAGCACTTCAGGATTCTAGTTCAAAATGCCATGGCTTATTGGGAGTGGAAATTGAAAATTAAAAGACTCAAAGAGAAATTTTTATGCTCGGTTCGGGTGTATGTTTATGAAGGAACATAGTGACCCAAGTCGAATTTTTGAGATTTAATAAGATCAACTTGAAGAGGGAATTAAAATAAAATTATTGACTATTTTTATGTATTTTTTACCACGAATAGTATTTTTTCTGATTTTTTGGGTATTTTTATAATTAAATAAATTCAAAAAATATTAAAAATTATGAAAAATATTTTTTGTTCAAAATTGGTTCTTGCGGCTAGGCCAAGGCTGCCAAAGTTGATTTTTCAATTTTATGACTTTTTTGCTATTTTTAATTAATTTAAAAAATAAAATCAAAATAAAATATGATTAAAAATAAGGTGTCAACAGTTCTATAGACATGTATTCACACACTATTGATGCCTAGCATTTATGCATCTATTTTACACTAAGTAATTATATTAATGAATAATTTCACATAAGGTCTCAAAGTCGAAAGTTCACTATGTTCCTAATCATCGTCTGAGAACCTTCGCTAGAAATTACCATTAACATAATCATTTATGTAAAATCGAGTTCACTGAAATTACTAAAATTTTCTAGAACTCCCCACTCAAATAAAGATCACAATTCATATTATGATTTCGATATCTATTTTGTAATCATAACAAATAGTATGGCATGATTTGAACTAATGCACCATTAATATATGTATCAAACCATACTCTAATTTCATGATACAAGATAGATAACAAGCATTCTATAATTTATACATGCTATCATCAATCAATATAAGCATGTAAGTCATCCTCAACATTAAACAAAAAAATAATACGAGTGAAAAATACTCGAAAAAAAAAACACTCAAAATACATGTATAATGAGAATTCATACACATTTTGCAATTTTACGTTCGTCAAACATGCTCATATAATATATCAAATCGAAGATAATTTCCATACGAACGTAATGGTACCTCGCATGCCTCAATCGGAGCTCGTATGAGCCGATCAAAGTTTCATCCCATTCGGTCAACGCGTGGTCAACGGTCAAAGTTGACTTGAGGGATCAAATTGCAATTTCCAAAAAAAAAAAATCCGAGGACAAAACCGTAATTTCGACAAAGATCAAGGACAAAAATACAATTTTCACAAAGCTCGAAGACCAAAATTATAATTTTCAAAAATTTCAAGGACCAAATTGAAATTTTATAAAAGTTCGGGGATTAAATTATAATTTTTAGAAAGCTCAGGGACCAAAATGCAATTTTTGAAAAAATTAGTCTGACCGGTCATTATTCAACGCCTAAGGTCAACGGTCAACAAATGACCGGGTCGAAAATCAGGTCGGGTCGGTTCTAGAATCGCCGGTCGGACCGGGATCCGGGTCGCTGACCTGGCCGATTCATTGTGGCCTCCTAGCGGCGCGTGTGGCGTCCTCCGGTGGCCTTTCACGGCGGTCGAACATGCAGAATTCTCGTATTTACGAGACGAGTCGGATGGTATGCTCACATGTCACTTTTATTGAGCGAAAATTCACGAAAATGCATCGCTTCGCTGCTGCCCTGGGAGCCCTATCCCATGGCAGCGCGTGTTGTACGTGCGGCATCCTCCGGCGTTGCCTCAAGACGGGCGACCACTCCAAATTCTTGTTTCTTCGATCCCGTTCCGATGATGTGTTCAAAAACTATTTTCGCCGCACATAACAGGCCAAAACCCCATGAACAGTAAGTCTGAAAACTGATTTTTTCTTGCTAATTCGTGACCAATTTTTTTTTATAATCAATCAGGAAACAAGAACCGGTGCTCTGATACCAATGAAGGGAACCAATCCCAATTAACATACAGCGGAATTACACGAATGAACAGCCCTAGGATCAATCTTGAGTCACTGATTAGAGAAGCATATCACAAAACAGACATACCTCGTAGGCTCGTAGCCACAGATTAAATGTCACAGTGCAGCAAGAGATTCGAATCGATTTGATGTTCTGGGGAGGAGAATGGTGTCGTCATTCGTCTCTGTCTCTTTATGTGTTCTTCGTCAGAAGAACGTAAGAAAACGACATCCGACACTTATAACAGAACGAAGGGACGTGATCTTTTATCACGTACGACTGTCAAGGAGTGTGATGGGTGTGACGGCATACATGGGCGAAACACGGTACTTACCGTGCACCCCCATATAATCCAACATCATGTAAGGGACAAAATCAATGATAATTATCTAGGAATTAACAGCATCACATAATCGAACGATTGCAAGGCAATGGATTTCACCAAAGTAGTTAATTCTTAAGAAATTTCAATTGTGCAAAAGGTTAATTTTACAAATTTCAAAGTGATAGGGCCAATTCTAAAAATGCCGAAATTGCCACAAATGCTTAGATTAGGAAGGACAAGAAAGAAAGTTAAAAATGGTTAGAAATCCTCCCAAATCTGTCAAATTTAGGAAAAGATGATAGCAAAAAAATGTAAATTAACTAATTACCCTTTCGATGATAACATATATCCGTTAAATCTAAAAATTAAAAATGCCTCCTGATTATGGAAATAACTCTACAAATGGCATTAAGATTAAATATGCTATGCCTCCTAATTATGGGATTAACGAATAATTATTATGGCAAAAGTTATTTATTGAATGATTGCCGATTTGCTAGACCTGTGCTTTTATATATTCACATCCCATGTAGGATCGTGACGAGATGATGCTGCAAACGACGTCGTCGACACTGTGACCAGCACTCGTTCTCTCTCTCTCTCTTTGGACAATGACACCAATCTCTAGCAGAGAATTTGAAGGGAAAAAGGACCCAGGGTCGTTGAGCTTCTAGTCAAAATCCGCTAGTGGCAAACGAGGAAGGAGAGAAAAATTCGATCTTCGTTGCCTTTGTCACTTGTTTCATCGACCCAGAATTCCAATTCTCGTGTTATCCTTGTGTTTAAGCGGATTTCAGTGGGGGGTTTGGGACGATGGGTAAAGGAGGCGGTTGTGTTCCGAGCAAGAAGAAGCTCTCCGGCGTCGCGGCCGCGGCCGCTGCCGAAGGCGAACTGAACGTGGCTCCGATCCCTGTGGAGGACCAAGCCCTGGAGGCCGAGCCGAAGGCCGCTCCGGGGGTGACGAATTTGAGGATTTTCATCGTGTTCTACTCCATGTACGGCCACGTGGAGGCGCTGGCGAAGAGGATGAAGAATGGGGTCGACGGGGTGGACGGAGTGGAGGGGGTCCTGTACCGCGTGCCGGAGACGCTGTCGCCGGAGGTGCTGGAGAAGATGAAGGCGCCGCCGAAGGATGAGTCGGTCCCCGTGATCGCCGCTTCGGAGCTGGTGGAGGCGGATGCGGTGCTGTTTGGGTTCCCGACGCGGTATGGGTGCATGGCGGCGCAGATGAAGGCCTTCTTCGACGCTACTGGGAAGCTGTGGCAGGAGCAGAGGCTCGCAGGCAAGCCGGCCGGTTTCTTCGTGAGCACCGGGACTCAGGGAGGCGGGCAGGAGACAACCGCGTAAGTGTGGATTTCCGGTTTTGGTTATGTTACTTGCTCCATCAAAGAAATTCTGTGGTTGATTTTGAATGTGCAATGTTTTTGGTGCTTCTTTCATGTTTGAGATGATGCAAATCTTTTGTGGAACTTGTTTGTGGTTGAGCATTTGCACTACTGCAATTATATGCGGAAGTAGGTGATATGGCAATTTGAATGCTTTGTTACGATGATTTCCTCGCCATTAGCATTTAGCTGAGAATATAGGATTTGGCAGTCTAATTTATTGTATATTGGATTATATGTGCAGTTGTCTTGATGTCAATCTGTAGTCTGGTTGCAATGGGCTTGTATTTCAAAGTGATTCTTGTTATGTTTTGTTTGGTTATATCGTTCTGCGGGTCAATACTAGTTTGGCTATATCAGTTCTAAGTTAAAGGATATTGGTGTTACTCCATGATGTGGTAATCAAACATATGGACATCAGTATGGTATGGAAAATCAAGTTTTTTATGTTAATTCCTAAGTTTGGTTAATGACTGCAAGATGCTTGAGAAAACATGTGGGTTCTTGGAGACTTTCTAGAATGGAAAGTTTTGGTTCCTAAGGACAAGCTTGATTTTGTGTACAACTTAGTTTTAGTATTCTATTCTGAGCCTGCAGCTAACACTTTTTCCTTTTCTCCAGCACAGTTTTATCTTCTATGATGTACTTTCTCTTGATTATCATGGATGAATCTTTTCCCCTTGGTTTGATGCTTCTGCTTGCTTGGTACATTAGATTTCAGCTTAACTTTGAGGATACTTGACTTTGAGATGCAATTTTCAATCTGAGATATCTTATGGTCTTAAAATCAGTCTTATTGGTTAAGGTTCCGTCTCTTGAATGTGACAAGGTTATTTGATTGTAATCACACTCTTAACTTCTAGAGGGATGAACCTCATGGCCAGCGATACTAAATTAGCAAAAAGAAAATGTCCCCGTGCATTCTATGGCAGTCTTAAGCAACAGAGATACATCAACTTGTACTACCATCGATTGGATTTACTATTACCGTAATCCGCTTGCTTCGACGCAAGGTCATTTGTGGTTTATATTTTTATAAATTTTGAGGAGAAGTTGAACAGTTGTGGAAAGAAAAGAACTAACATATAGCACTGGTTGATTGAAATTAAGTTGTCTGGTTGTTGCCCTACGGCAGTTGGTGGTGCTGCTTCGCTCCCACCCATGCAGTGTGAGTTCAAATCATCCAGCTTGTGTTGCTCCTCAGACTTATCCAGAGCTAGGGACAGGGCCCTCCTAGCCCCCGGGAGGGGTTTACCAGCCGTAACTGGCACAAGCCAGGAAGCGAAGCTTCCCTTCACAGTTAAAAAGAAAAGTAGTCTGGTAGTTTTTTTTTTTGGGTAAAGAAAGTAGTCTGGTAGTTGAAAGTGACTGATTCTGGAATTTTGTGTTTGTTAAGGTGATTGTGACTTGGTCAGACTTCATTTTTCTGGGCATCTAATCATCACTGATGATGCAGCTTTGGAGCTCATTTTATTAGTATCTGTAGCTTTCCAATGCATATTTCCGATATTTAATCCAAGTCTTACCTGCATAAGTAATGGATACAGTTTTCGGTGCATTGAATGTGGTGGATTCAGCTCACTGAAGAAAAGTATAGTATGCACTGTGTCTAGTCACTTGCTGTTAGAACTTGCCTGTCATTTTAGTTGTCTTTCTGCTCGTGATAGCTCTAAATCTCTTCCACTTTAGGTGCCACAATTGTTTAAAAATTGTCATGGAGACTTAAATTGCAGAAGATACATGTCCTGGCAGTAGCCGCTGCTGCAATGTTTGATATTCGAATTTCTACTCAAGTTAAAGAAAATAAAAAAGATGGATCTTTCATTTGCTTAATGAGCATGGGATTTAATAATAGTTTACCTCTTGTTTTGCTTGATGGTGCTCTGTACTTGATTCGATGCAGTTGGACCGCAATCACCCAGTTGGCTCACCATGGGATGCTGTTTGTTCCGATCGGATACACCTTTGGTGCCGGTATGTTCAAAATGGACGAAATTCGTGGGGGCTCCCCATATGGTGCTGGAGTTTTCGCGGGTGATGGCTCGAGAGAGGCGACCGATGCGGAGTTGGCGCTCGCGGAGCATCAGGGTAAGTATATGGCTGCAGTCGTCAAGAAGCTTGCCCTGGCTTGATCGATGATTCGTCTCCTGAATGAAGCCCACTTTGTTCTTGGTTTCTGTTTATTCATTCAAATAACAATATCAATTATTCTTTCGCGCAATTTGGAGTCGTCAGAAAGTTTATGGTTTGGTTCTCATTTCATGTGTCTTTTGCTCGAAATTCTGTAAATTAAGCATCAAGTCTTGTCACATTGTTTCAACCGATACTGGAAGTCCTAAAATGAGTTTCCTTATGATGGAATTTTGGCCCCAAGGAAGGGATCATTGGACGATGCTTTGTCATTCGCTCCTCAACTTGATTATCAGATCTTGAGAGGATGGGACCAAGTTTATGTTCTGGGGGAAAATGGAATTGAATGGAGCTCATATATGAATGGCTGGAGTGGCTAATAAGGGCTTGTTTGGTAACGTTTATGTTCCCCAGAATAAAAATAAATAAATAAATAAGAAACGTGTGTTTGGTAACGCAAATGGAATATGATTAAAAAAATCCAAAAAATAGAAAATTTATAAAAAAAAATCTAAAAAAAGGAAAAATTTCAAAAAAAATCTAAAAAAAAGTAACAAATTCAAAAAATTCAAAAAAAAAATCAAAAATTAGAAGATGAGTCATTTCAACTTATTTTTGACAATTTGGCATTTTGATTTTTCCCAAATGATGATTTTGCCTTTCATGGGCAAATCGTTCCAAAAAATCTCGAAAATTTTAATTTTTTTTTCAAAAAGTAGAAAATAGGTCCACTCAACTGGCCAATCCTATTTATGGTGATTTTGCCTTACGATTTTTCCTAATCCTTGCCTGATTTATTGTCGGAGTACCATGCTATATGAGTGACCTTCCGCATGACATTAATTGCTCAGGTTCACTATCCGCATGGTATAAGATGTGATAATGTAATTATTTGATTTAAATGATAAATTGGGAAGAAATTATTTTTCAGAACATAAATTTTGTGCATTTACTAAACGCGTTTCTGGTCCGGGAGAAATTACAGAACAGAAATTTTGTGCATTTACTAAACGAATTTCTGTTCCGGGAACAGAAATTTTATGTTGTTACCAAACGCATTCTGATTCTCTAAAACTCAGTAAGGGAACATAATAAAAAAAATGATTCTAATCATGATCACTTTTTTGGAATAAAAACGTTACCGTAAAAAAAAATGACTTTATTCATTTCTTATCTTATTTTTACTTTTCATATTTATTTTTCAGTTTTTAAGTTTAAAAGTGGACATCAGAATCTTTTGGTAATTTGAGTTTTTTTTTTCCTCATTTGAAAAGGTTGGATTTTTATTGCTGTTTTGTTCATCTTCTTTTTTCGGCCTTGAGCGATTCTCCCATCTTTAAAAGCATATGAACATCATACATTTGACATCATTTGAATACCGGGTGAGCGTTTTTGTAAATTTTTAATAAGAAATTAAATAATCACTTTATATTTGTGGGATAGAAAAAAAAATTTAAAGTTTTTCACCTTTAATAAATTTGAAATGAACATATCTTAAACTCATGAATTTTGTCGACAAGTGTCTCAGGCAACTTACTAAACATCCAGATGAAAAATTGTTAATGAGTGTCTCGAATACTCGTTAATAAGATCTAAAAACTAAACTTTTTAACAAGATCATTCGTGGAGGATAGAAATTTTCGGTACCTTATCTCTGAAGAAAGTTATGCAAATCCCCTTTCGAAAGATACGAATTTTTCTCTCTTTGCCCACTAAATTCTCTCTTAGCGTTGGAGAAACGCTTAGGAAATGGACTGCTAAAGAAGTTCAATCTCTGATTGTAGAATAAAATTACTTCGATTACAAGCCATCCTTCTCTTTTTTGCTAACTAAAGCACCATACTTTATATTTATTATTGGGTTAATACCACAAAAAACCCCAAATTGGTACGTCTGTGACAATTTACCCCAATTTAATTTTTTGACCATGAAAAATCCCAAACTGATACACTCGTGACAAATCTACCCTCTGTCCACTTCCGTTAAATTCCACCGTTAATTTTGCTGACGTGGATGACACGTTTGCTTTTTGGCACGCTGACATGGATTAGGTCCACGTGGAAATAACTTGATTTTAACAAATAAATTAGGATTCTTTTATATGAAATCGTAACTATCTACTTTTAAGTCATTTTCTCTGCACACAAAAACCCTAGCCCCTCTTTTCTTTTCATCTTCTTCGACGTTCCCTTGGACAAAGTCTTTCAAAAACTGAGAGTCCTCCCACGTCGCCATCAGGCTCGATCCATCGCCTCCCGTCGCCACAGGCTCGGTCCATCGCTTCCTTTTGCCACAGGCTCGGTCCATCGCTTCCTATTGCCACCTCTTCCAGGTCGCGACGTTGGTCGCGACATTGGGTGTATGCCCTGGGTTTCATTTTGTCAAGGTAGAAAAACGAGATTCCTCCACTCAACGTCGCATTCGAGATTCTATGCTTTCGAGAATCCTTCTAAACGGATATGTAGTTGCTTTGCTTGTTATTGATTCATGCCAAACTTTGCCCTATATGATTTACTGCTTGTCTTGAAATCTCTGTGTGCTTAGGTATTGCTCTTGCTACGTTGGCGTTCATGTTAGTTCTTGTTTCGTTGTGTATCGAAATTATAGCACGAAACTTGCATGAGAATGGTATGATTGACTCGTGCACCACATGCTCGATGAAATGCCCGAACCAGATTCACTTCTATTTGTCATTGATTTCAGGTTTATTTCAAGTGTGATTCTACATGACTTATATAAGAGTTCACTTTTTTGCTTGTATATATAACTCAAAAAATACTGAGTAGCTCTTACCAATATATATATATATACTGAGTAGCTTATTTCCTGAACTCAAGCATTCTTCTCTCTTTTGTCAAACTTGATCATCCCATCTTTAGCTTGAATGGAAGAAAAATGTGGCCAGAGGCTAGTGAAGATCCTTTATTGCCTCCACCATTTAGAAAGCTTCCGGGGAGGCCCAAGAAAGACAGGAAGAGATCCGACGGTGAGAAGAGAAAGGATGAGAAAAGTAAAAGAATAAGGAAGCCAAGGGTCACTAACACCAATCCTGATAAAAAAAAAAAATCAAAAGCTGGTATTACCATGAAATGCTCCAATTGTCATGGTATTGGACACAACAAGACCAAATGCCCCCAACCTCCGATACCTATGGAGATTAAACAAGCTGTAAGGGAATTCAAAAAAACAGTTGTGATGCATTTTCCCTTAAAATACACTTCCTTATATATGTCTATAATGCAAGGCAAAAGAGGTAGGCCAAGAAAAGATCCAAAGCAACCAACCATTGAAGGAGGGGCATCTAACAAACAAAGTGAAAGTACCACAGCTGCATCCGCACGTGCACAATCAAATATTATTATATCTGAGAAGAGGAGGGTGAGTAGTTGCTTCATTCTTTACTTTTAGAATAAATTTTAGTGAGTATACAATAACTTGCGTGGAATGTTGTTAAAGTTCTTTACGAAGTGAAAGTTTTTTGTGGGTTTTCTTACTTGCTAATGATCTATATGCTGGTTTTTCATAATGTGAAAGTGAATGTTGATATGGTTTGTCTTCTTATAGGTCCTACAAGGATATGGATTGTATATATCTGAAGCCACAGGAAATTCATATCTAAGGGTGAACATATGTTTTTCTTAAGGAAATTTTAATCTACAATGACTAGCATAATAACATAATGTTTTTCCTTTAATTTCATATGCCTGGCAATAACATAGTACATGAAATTCGTCGAGGTGATGCAAATCATACGGTGGATATTTCAAGCGAAGTTTCTGGGCCCTCTCAAACTCAACAATCTCACAGTGAAGCAATGCACTGAATTTGGTGGAAGAGTTTGATGTATGGTGTAAAGCTTGTTCAAGTCTAGTATATATTGAACTTTTTTTTGGATGGTTGTGATATAGAACATGTGGACTGGGCTATTTTTTGGGTTGTTAGCTGGTTCAATGTCTGGTGTAAAGGTTTTTTTTTGTAAAGCTTGTTCAAGTCAGATGTATTTTGTAAAGCTTGTTTAAGTACATAGAACATGCTTTTGGACCTTGAGTGTGTAAGGCTATTTTCTAAAGCTTATTCAAGTATATAGAACATGCTTTTGGACCTCTAGTGGAGGTTGATGCCTTTTATTTAGTTGTTTGAAATGTGAGATTGTTTTCATCTTGAGAGTAAGTTCATGTGTGGCATTTTTCCATGCAAGCTTCGTGGCTTTAAATTTGAAAAGGAAAAAAAAAACGTGGCTTTAAACCTTAAACGAAGATAAATTTTATCGATCATAATCACACTGTGGTGGACTTTATGCCCAAAATAACATCCATGATGTATATGCAAAAGAAATTTTTAAAAAAAAATCGCAAAGAATAGAAAAGTGCAAGGTTAATTTTGTCGCACGTGTACCAGTTTGGGGTATATTTGTCACTGATGTACCAATTTGGGATATATTTGTCATTGATGTACCAATTTGGGGTATATTTGTCACTGATGTACCAGTTCAGGGTTTTTCGTGCTATCTGTTCTATGAGATTTCCACGTGGACCTAATCCATGTCAGCATGCCAAAAAGCAAACGTGTCATCCACGTCAGCAAAATTAACGATGGAATTTGACGGAAGTGGACGGAGGGTAGATTTGTCACAAGTGTACCAGTTTAGGATTTTTCATGGTCAAAAAATTAAATTGGGGTAGATTTGTCACAAACGTACCAGTTTGGGGTTTTTCATGGTATTAACCATTTATTATTTCCCTTTAAACCATACTTTTTATTTAACAATCAAATTTCATGACAGTGTTCTTCCCAATTGGCTTAGAAACAATATTTAAATCAAATCCTACAATCGGACATCTTACAAAAAAAAATATATCGTTAATATCACGAAAAACCCCAAACTGGTACACTTGTGATAAATTTACCCCAAATTATTTTTTTGACAACAAAAAATTTCAAATTAGTACATTTGTGACAAATTTACCCCAAACTGGTACATCTGTGATAAATTTGCCCTTCTTTAATTTTCGTTGAATTTAACCATCAAATTACTGAGTTAGATAGCACGCAGCAACTCATGGGTATACCAATTTAAGATTTTTATCCTCTGTTTGTCATAGATGTATCAATTTGAAATTTTTCGTGGTATTAACCGAATTTAACGAAGGGTAAATTTATCACAAGTATACAAGTTTGGGATTTTTTGTGGTAAAAAAAAATTAGTGTAGGGTAAATTTGTCACATGTGTACCAGTTTAGGATTTTTCATGGTCAAAAAAATAGTTTGGGGTAAATTTGTCACAAGTGTACCAATTTAGGATTTTTCGTTGTCAAAAAAATAATTTGGGGTAAATTTGTCACATGTGTACTAATTGGAATTTTTCATGGTATTAACCAAAAATATAATGGTAGATAGTTTTTTTTATCTACATATCAGTAGATAGTTACAAACGTAAAAAACCATTTTTTTCCTTTTTCCTATTTTTTATTCACGTTTAACATCGTCTAAATAAAATAAATCTGCAGAAAGTATTTTCAAAATCATAATATTAAAATTTTTTACTGAAAAACATTAAAAAAATAGGGATATGTTCATTGGAAGTCCTAAAACTTGTCATCATGCTGTTGCTGTTTTTTTTTTTCAATGCTAGCTTAATTTTTTAGTTAAATATAAATAAAAAATATCCCTTCACTAAGTAGACTTTCCTGGAGTTCGAATTTGAGCCTCGATGCGGTGATTGGAATTTGGTGCTTTGAACCTTGGTTCGCGACGTCAAGACCTGAGTCTTAGGATGCGCAAGATAACACTTCTGCTTTAGAAATCAGCTTCTACTCAGACGCAAAAGTTGATTTTTCTACTTCTACTCTAGAAGTTGATTTTTTATCATAGAAATTAGTTTAGTAATGATTGAAAATTTCTACTATTGAAACATTGTTAATAGAAAATCTTCTATGAAAATTTTTTGGGGGCCAAAAAATTTAAACTTTTTAAATTTCTTTAAAAATAAAAAAAAATTATTTTTTACTCCGATGGCCGGAGATGGTGACTTGGCAACGGTCGGTGGCAGGCGATGGTCAGCGATTGGCGATGGTCGCAGGCGGCGATAGGCGGTGGCTAGCAGTGGCAATGGCCGTGGTCGGCAGTGTCGGTGGTCAGTGGTGGGCAACGACGGAAGTCGGCCAAGGTAGGTATTATCGAAAAGAGGGTGAGAAGTACTTTGCGCTTTTTTTTGTCCAAGAAGTAGTTTTGAGTTTAGAAGCTACTTATTTTAACTTCTCAAATTGTGAAAAAATTTACTTCAGAAGTGAAAAAAAAATTAGAAGTAAAATTTTATATCAAACAGATTTCTACTTTAGAAATTACATTACCAAACGGATTTCTGCTCTAGAAGTAAAAATTTACTTCCATAAGTGTTATCATGCGCACCTTTAAATGCCCGGACCCAAGTCCTAGTGTGCAAACTTGAGTTCTCGGCTTCCGAATCTTGGACTTGGCGCCCAAACGCTTTTTGAGCTCGAACCCAAGTCCACCCTATCAGACTTAGGACCCAACATCCAGATCGGACCGCACCCTAGATCCCGGTCCCCTCGTCACCACTTCATTTATCAAATTTCCCATGAATTACATGGATTACTTGCAGTTTTAGGAATTGCCTCAACAGTGACAGAGATGATATTCGAACAAAGGAATCGAAGTCAAATAGTGATTTGTTGCATCTGTGTCTATCATTTTATTTTTCAATAATAAGACACGCCTTCCTCTTCAGGATCCGTTTGAAAATGTTACCTTTTCTGAAAAATATTTCTCATAAAGATAACAATATTTTACTATGTTTGGCTAAAACTTGAAAAAGTACTGAAACCGTCATTTGGAATAGAAAGATCTTATATAAATTTTTGAAATGGGTTAATATCATAAAAAACTCCAAACTGGTACACCTATAACAAATTTGTCCCAAATTATTTTTTTGACTACGAAAAACCCTAAACTGGTACAGTTGTGACAAATTTACCCCAAACTATTTTTTTGACCACCAAAAACTCTAAACTGGTATACATGTGACAGATTTACCCTAAACTAATTTTTTTGACCATAAAAAAGCCAAACTGGTATACTTGTGATAAATTTACCCTATGTTAAATTGAGTTAATACCACAAAAAATTTCAAATTGATATAAATGTGACAAACAGAGGATACAAATCCCAAATTGGTACACCCGTCAATTGCCACGTGTCATAAACTTAACACTTTAACTGTTAGATTTAATGAAAACTAACGGATGATAAATTTATCATAGATGTACCAGTTTGGGGTAAAATTATCACAAGTGTACCAGTTTAGGATTTTTTGTGGTTAAGAAAATAGTTTAGGGTACCCATTCATGGGTAGCTCAGTTGGTTAGGGCGTACTTGAGATTGTGTGGTTAGGTGCACTGGTCCCAGATTCGATTCCCCAGATGAGCACTTGTGATTTAAGTGGGGGGCCGTGGCGGTGGGTTGCTGTGCTAGTTTCCCCCGAGGAATAGTCGAGGTGCGCGCAAGCTGGCCCAGACACCTTGGTTAAAAAAAAATAGTTTATGGTAAATTTGTCATATGTGTGCTAGTTTGACCCTTGGCACCCAAGCCTAGTCCACAAAAGCCAAGTGTAGGACCCAAGTGCTCGGGTCCACAGAGGTCAGGCTTGCAACTTGGCGCTTGGACTCGAGTCTCTGACATTCGAGCCTTAGTTCATCTAGGTTGGGCTTGGTACGCGAGTGTCCGTGCTTGGGTTCTCGGCTTCGATGGACCCATGGATGGGCACGATAAAGACACAAGGGTCCCAAGCTTAGTCTCGATGGACCCTAGCCAAGCCTTTATGGACTTGGGCTCAGCCACTTGGTTTTTAGGCTCAGCTTCGATGGACATGGGCATGGCAGCCGGAATCCTTGGCCTCAGCCTCGATGGACATGGGCGTGGCAGCCGGAATCCTTGGCCTCAACCTTAATGGACTAGGGCTCGGGCGCAGGGTATAAGGTCATGGGCATCAGGGACCCTAGCTTGAGCACTGGGGGCTCGAGACCAAGCAGCGGGGACTTGGGCTAATGAGCGTTAGGGTTTTCTTGCCAAGCATAGAGTTTTTAGTTCAAGCACTGAAATATGTACATTTTTTGAAAAATGATTTATGATTTTTTAAATGGAAACTCATTTTTCTGAATTTAAGAATAGATTTTTGGTTGAATCATTTTCCTAAGCGATCCAAATGCCAAAAAAATAAGGAAGCCTTAAGGAGAATTTCCAAGCACTCTTTTTAAAGTGAAAAGTCATCTATAATGTGAAGATGGTAATGTGCTGGAATTTCTTTCATCCAGGGTTCCAAAATAAGTTTGTGATATTGTTAACATATTAACAATATATAACTAAGAACGTTTTGATTTCCCATGCACTAATTACAAACAACCTGAGAGAGAAAATAGATTGAAAATGACACTTGTTAACGAAATCCAGAAGTTTAAAGCATGTCTTTCAAATTATTGAAGGGGAAATCTAATTTTTGTGTATCCCGCAAAGACAAAGATATTGTTGTAAATATTTTTTAAGAGATGTTATTATAGGATGAAGATTGATCTTTTTTAGAAGAGCTTTTTCAATAAAAGTTCCCTTTTTTGCTGAAAATGATGAGAGAGACTAGTCGAAATAAGCCAATGCTTAAAGATGAAAAAAATTCAAATAAGGGCATGGAGTACTTTATTTTCTCAAATAAGAGCTTGAAGTACACTTATTATTTCAAAGAAGGGTCTTGCATTTTAGTCCTTTTTACTTTTTTTTTATTTATTTTTTCTCTTTTCCTTTCTCAATTTTTCCACTCCCTTTGCCCACCATCGCCCACGCTGGATCTGAAGAGGGTCGCCCTTGCCCTGGCCCGACACCGGCGAGGGCAATCCTCGACTTTGATGGGTCATGCTCTGTGTGGCGACACCGTAATGTGCAGTCGCATTTTTGAAAAGAATTCTTCTTGACTCTACTTCGCTTTGAGGCTTCTCGCGGATTGAATCGGATTTGGGTTCTTCGTCTTTCTCGCTCTCACTTTGTCTATGTGATGTTCTTTTCGGATCTATTCAACTCTTGGTTTCTGCTTTGGGTTTTATGATGAAATGGGTTCCAAAAATCTTCTTCTTGCATGGTGTCGTGATTAATAAGGTTAATAATATTGATGAACCATCGAAAGATGTGTTATAAGCAATTCAAAAAGAGGTTTTGGTTTCTCACAAGGTGAAGAGCAACATGGAAAGAATATTTTGAAAATCAAGAGGGAATTGTGGGTAAATCGTGGATTAGTGGATATGTGTTTGAGTATATGCTGGGACTCATAATCAGTCTTGAATCGACTTCTAAAGTATGGAATACATTGTGTAATCATTTTACTCAGAGATCTCTGGTCAAAGAATGTTCTTGAAGATGAAGTGAAAAAAACAAATTTCAGCTTCTTGACAAACCTGATGAAATCGCATTTAGGTTTCTGCATGTGCTGTGCATAGCCCTGCGCTGGCCTAGGTGAGGGTCGCCGTCGCGTCATGAAAAAGAAAAGGAAAGGAAAGAGGACAAATAGAAAAAAAAAGGAAAAAATGAAAAAAAAGACAAAAATGTCCTTTGATCATACCCTTTTAAAGATGATTTGAGAACTTCAAATCTTTATTTACAACAAAATCTATCTTAGGCCCTTATTCGAAAAAAATGAGATTACTTCATGCTCTTATTTCGAATTAGGAAAAATGACAAAAATGGTCCTTAAAGTTTGGCCCAATGTACGGTGTAGGTCTTAAACTTATAATTTGATCAATATGATCTCTAAACTTTAATTTAATGTGCAATGTGGTCTGTGAACTTTCAATTTATTTAATGTGATCCCCGATCTTTTCAAACATATTTAACTTAGTTCCTGAATTATAAGAAAGTGTACAATGTCGTCCTTGAATTTGAATTAATTGAGTGACTACATTGAACGTCTTCTTACAGTTAATGGACTAAGTTGAACATGTTCTAAAAGTTTAGGAACTACATTGGTTAAATTAAAAATTCAAGGACCGCATTGTATATTAGACTATAATTTAGGAATCATATTGGTCAAATTGAAAGTTTAGAGATCATTTATATATTAGATTAAAGTTCAGAAATCACTTGTGTTATTACACGTTGAAATTGGAAACATGAGTCCTTTCTAGCTTTATCTTTACACACTGAATTCTCTTTTAGCGTTGGAGAAACGCTTCGGTGATTGGATCACTAGCTTTTACCCCGTGGAATCCTGCAAAAGTTCAATGTCGAGTGGAGAAAAAGAATGCTTCAATTAAAAGCCACCCTTTTTATTTTTGGCTATGTAAAAGGCAGTACTTTGTATCTAATAATCTAAATTCGACACACAGACTTCTTCTCGATTAGTCGACGAACAACAATAAAATGAAATCTGTGAACTTTAATTTAATGTGCAATGTAGTCTGTGAACTTTCAATTTATTTAATGTGATCCCCGATCTTTTCAAACATATTTAACTTAGTTCCTGAATTATAAGAAAGTGTACAATGTCGTCCTTGAATTTGAATTAATTGAGTGACTACATTGAACGTCTTCTTACAGTTAATGGACTAAGTTGAACATGTTCTAAAAGTTTAGGAACTACATTGGTTAAATTAAAAATTCAAGGACCGCATTGTATATTAGACTATAATTTAGGAATCATATTGGTCAAATTGAAAGTTTAGAGATCATTTATATATTAGATTAAAGTTCAGAAATCACTTGTGTTATTACCCGTTGAAATTGGAAACATGAGTCCTTTCTAGCTTTATCTTTACACACCGAATTCTCTTTTAGCGTTGGAGAAACGCTTCGGTGATTGGATCACTAGCTTTTACCCCGTGGAATCCTGCAAAAGTTCAATGTCGAGTGGAGAAAAAGAATGCTTCAATTAAAAGCCACCCTTTTTATTTTTGGCTATGTAAAAGGCAGTACTTTGTATCTAATAATCTAAATTCGACACACAGACTTCTTCTCGATTAGTCGACGAACAACAATAAAATGAAATCTTACACCGGATAATACCTATCTTTTCATATTTAACATAGTCTAGAAAAATAAGTTGGAATACTTTCATGACCTCCCGTCCATAAAAGAAAAGCTATAAATTAACTCAGATTTTCATAATTGCGTCGACCATTCCTGTTGTTTGAATCGAGACCCTGACGTTGCGAGGCACATGGGTTTGCAACAACTAGACCTTGATCTTAGATGGATGGAGCTAGGTCCTTGGCGTGCGAAACTTGGGTTCTTGGACTCCAATCCAGATCCTAGACCCTGGCTCCCGAGCCTTGTTTCAAGTTTCAACCCAAGTCTGCCTTGTCGAACCTAGGACCCAATTCTCGGATCCGATCCACCGGACCTTCGACCCGGGTACCCTTGTTGTCACTCTATGTCCAAAGTTCCCAAGAATTGCGTGGATTACTTGCGGTTTTAGGCATTTGCCTTAGAAGTAAACGAGACCATATTCCAACTAAGGAATCGAAGTAAAATAATGATTTTGTTGCATTTCCGTATGTTTATGTCCTTTTTTGTTTTTTTTTGGTCTATAAGAAGACGCTCCTTCCTTGAAAGCTTTCAGCTTTCTGGCCTATTCCAATCAGTCTCTCTCATAAGCTCCAGGCAACAGAGAGAACTCCTCCCATTGAAGCGCTTCTCCCAAAAAAGTAAAATTCAATCTTTCTTCCCGATTAGATTGCTGCTGATACGAGAGAGAGAGACACCGTGACGCAGAGGTGAAAAAATGGCGGACACGCTCGCTGCTCTCAGGTCCCTGATGTCCTCTCACTCCCCTCCTCTCGATGCCCTGGTCGTTCCCTCTGAAGATTATCATCAGGTTCCACTCTTTCTCTCTCTCTCTCTCTCTCTCTCTCTCTCTCTCTCTCGCGTCCGTCTTAAGCTGTGGTTGTTTATATCTTTCGGGTTGTCGAATCCGTACACTGCTTCCTTTAGCATCGTCTCATTTTCATGGAGTTTCGCTGATGCTCGGGATGCTGAATCGTTGCAGAGTGAGTATGTATCTTCGAGGGACAAGAGGCGCGAGTTCGTTTCTGGATTCACTGGGAGTGCCGGTGAGTTTTGTTTCGCCGTTTGTTGTTTTCGTTCGTACTTTTGAATCGGTTTTTGATCGCGGACACGAGTCGCTTGGGTTTAGTTTTTGATCAGTTTTGAGTTTGTGAGGACGATTAAAGAATTTCGACTTTTCCTATGGTCCGGAAGGGCTGTTTTCTTGCTTTTGGATACCCAGTTTCGCATTGGAACCGGTTCATCGCATCCACATTATCGTCTTTTAGTAGACAAACTTTGACAGCTTTGTTAGTATTTACTGAGTTCGTAATCAAACACTTCAATTTCTGCCAGGCGACCAGCACTGTTGACTTTGTTTCAGCTTTTCGCCATTGAATATCTGAGTTAATCTGTTTGAAGAAATGGTAGAGGTCGGCGTTATCTGTTGATTCCTACTGGCTAGAAATGTGATAAGCATTTGTATCCTCATTTTCAAGGCACTGTTCTTGACAAAACTTTTGATGGTTGATTAACTGCAACCTTTCTCCGTTTACCTGGATTTCAAAAGTAATGGTGGAAAAATAGAAAATTATTCTTTGAACATCACTTTATATTCATTTCATTGCTCAATATGAAGGCCAAAAAGAGATTATTTTCTCACGAGCGGTTGTTCTAAATTGATTGAAATGCTATGGGATGAAATTCACGATGTTGTTCGCATACGGGTTTTCATCCTAAATGGGCGAGGATTTCTTTTAATTGATGCTGGTTTTGTGCTAGATACTAGTACGGATGTATTTGATGCATCTGATGAGGTGTCTTAGCAATGTTTTGGCAGTATCTTGTTTTTATGGCACTCCCAACGAGGTTGACATTAGGTTGATTTTAAGAATCTCTTCGGACTGTCGGCTCAATTACCTGCTCCATCTAGTGTAATTTCACATGTTTAAGATCTGCATTGCGACAAATGATTGGTTTGGAGAAATACATGAGGGAAAGGAAGAGTGTTTTCACCTTGATGCAGAGAAATTTCGTACTTTGACAGTCATGTGACTTACGAAAGTCATTACTCATGTTTCACCAGCATCAACTCATTGATCTGTTTTCTTTCTGTTTAGAGAAATCTGCGGAAAATTAAGATGGTCAGAATTTATTAGTGACTTATTAAATATCTGGAGTATATCTTGGTTAAACTCTTTTAACTTGAAGTGCAGGTCTAGCTCTTATAACAATGAATGAAGCACTGCTATGGACAGATGGACGTTATTTCTTGCAGGCTGCTCAACAGCTTAGTGATCAGTGGAAGCTCATGCGCATAGGAGAAGACCCTGCTGTGGATGTTTGGATGGCAGACGTGAGTCTTTACCTTCCTGGTGAATTTTGGACAATTTCTAAAGCATAATGGCCATGCTAATTCGAATTTTTTCTGTGCAAGATCAGAGGTTGAGACATGTTCTTTGATAGGTCCTCAATTATTAGTTCTGGGATTTCTTGTCCTCTATGAAGTGGGTTAAACAATCTCTTGTGGGCCAAAAAAAGAGTTAGATATAGGCTCTTCATTTTAATGTTCATGATGATTGCCAATAAATAAACAATGGTTTTCTTTTAACTTAAGTTCTGGTACACCGAAAATCTGCTCTGACTGGCTTTGTCGATCTTGTCTCATGTCTGAGCCAGTCCATGTTTTTCCCTTCAGCTAAATATGGCGTAAACCTATGCTGTAAGACAATTTTGAAGTGCTAATGCTTATGCTCCTGCTTCTGCTTATGTAGTCCAGGGTACTTGGTCCAACTGATGAGTAGGTTACTGTCGCTTACTTAGATTACTCTCGAAAATTTTTAATGTAACCTTTTCCTCTCCGTGTGGATTTCATGTCTATCCTTCATCAGAACTTGCCAAATGATGCGGCAATTGGCATTGATCCTTGGTGTGTGTCCATAGACACTGCGCAGAGATGGGAACATGCCTTTGCCAAAAAACAGCAGAAGCTGATTCAGACTTCCACCAACTTGGTTGATGAGGTTTGGAAAAATAGGCCACCTGCTCAAATAAATCCTGTGGATATACATGCCCTAGAATTTGCTGGTCGATCAGCGACAGATAAGCTGAACGATTTGAGAGAAAGGCTTACACAGGAGAAAGCTTGTGGCATAGTAATCACAGCCCTTGATGAGGCAAGAATTTTTATATGGGTCATCTCCCAATAATATATTTCGTAGATGCATTTATTGGCAGTATTAGAACTTAACTGTTACTTTGCAGGTTGCTTGGCTGTATAATGTTCGAGGAAGTGATGTTTCTTACAGCCCCGTAGTTCATTCATTTGCTATAGTCACGCCCACTTCAGCTTTCTTTTATGTGGACCAGAGGAAGCTATCTTCTGAGGTTTGGTTGTCACCCCTTTTCTTTATGAAAATGTCAGCATCAAGGCGTGGTTGGTTTGTCCTGACATATTCTGTCTCCATCTTGTTATAATTAGATGTTTCTTATTCTCTTCTATTATGTTATGTTAGTGATACTGTTGTGCTAAACAGTGTCTCATATGCAGGTAAGTGGCTATCTAAAGGAGAATGGAATTGAAGTGAGGGAGTACGGTGCGGTAAGCGCAGATGTTAGCTTACTTGCATCCAACCAGCTTGGCCCATGTGCATTCAAAGAAACTCAAAGTGACGTTTCTGGGGGAACAGAAATTGGCTCTAGGGAGGATGCAGCTGAAAGCATTAAGGCTGAAGCAGAAGATGTTGATAGCAATGACTTGATATGGGCTGATCCTGGATCCTGCTGCTATGCTTTGTATTCTAAACTAGATTCTGATAGAGTTCTCCTGAAGCAATCTCCTTTGGCCCTTGCAAAAGCTTTGAAGGTAATACATGCATGCCCAATCTATGAGGTAGTAATGGTCACAGAGGAAGTTGCACCAATGATCTTCGAATGTATGTAGTGATGTAGTCATACATAAGGTAGCGATCATCAAAATAATCTGACGTTTGCTGAAAAATTCGAGCTAGTTCTGTCTTTGAGTTGTTTTATGTTGGCGGAAGGTTCAATCTCATGATTGACTAGGGTCGAATTGGTGGACTAGATGCCATTTAATACTTCCAAAGCTTCACTTCTGCTGGAATTGGCATTGAGATGTGCATACTCTAGTGTGTCGTTGACATCAACAGGTCCTCTTTGTATGGACGTTGATATAGAGCAATGATTATGGTTCTCAGTTGTGGATCCTCCATTATTTCCTCTTATGTGTTTTGGCCCATTACCGATAGGAACAGATATGATAGCTTTTGTGCTGCTAGTACCTAATACTTCCTGAACATTCCGTCCAACCACTTTTTGCAGGTGCTTCATTTTATAGAGGCCGTTGCTTTAGTTGTTGATATCTTAAGAATAGTGTCTGCAAATCATTTGATTTTAGCTGAACTAATATGGGAATGAAAGCATTCAGTATTCTGAGGATCCTAATTTTTAGGAGTTAACCTGTAAGAGGGTCTGTTAGTTATGAGCCGAATAAGCCAATTTAAATTGAATGCACGTGCAAAGAATCACTGGGTTCTGCTTTGTTAAGTATAAGGCCATAAAGACTCTCCAGCAAAGGTTAGATCACTTTCTGCCTGGTCATCAGGCCATTATCTTGTAACTGATGGCATCATTCGGAAGACAATGAGCAGTGATATCTCATCATTAGGATTTTTCAGTATAGAAATCTCAATTAGGATTTTACCATCCTGATATTTTGATAAGAGTAGTAGGACATTCCTTTTTGTGTTCCTTGTTGGCAATGTATTAGTCAGTTACTCTTTATTACAAAAGCATGCCCCAATGTTTTTAATGAAGCCTAACTCTGTAAATTTCAGAATCCAATTGAGTTGGATGGGCTAAGGAAGGCACACATCAGGGATGGTGCAGCTGTTGTACAATATCTTGTCTGGTTGGATAAGCAGGTATACCACGGAATCTTCTTGCATTGGCCTTGACAACTATTTTCCTTTTCCTCATCATGCCACGCATGGAGATCTTTCTTATGTCAATCATACCTGAATGTTTTTTGAGTCAATGATGCATGATCTTGTTTTGTCTATTGCTTAGATGCAAGAAAACTATGGTGCTTCTGGTTACTTCTTGGAGGAGGAGACTTTGACCCAGAAAAAGCAGTTGTAAGTTCATTTCACTGGGCATAATTTTGTTGCAAGTTATTTTTTTTTGGATGCCAATGCAGAGTCAAGGGGAAGTTGGATTACTTATTCAAGAATAGATACTGAAAGATTTTTGATACAGTAGGAATAGCAAAGCAAAAACATTTGATAACTTGGATTAGTCCTGCTAGTTTTCGAGAGATGTACCTGCTATAATCAATGAGCAGGAGGGGCCATCTCAGCTTAACTTACCAGTACCACAAGCTTCGACTTTGCAGGAACATGTTCATTTTGAACTCATCACTTGAATCAGCGATGACGATAGGAAGGCTTGCAGCTAGTATATAATATCTATCTGTTGATTCTCAAACAACAAAAGAACATTCTATTGTTTGGCCATCCTTCATGCCCATAAAGCATGTGATTGGTAAAATGTTAAATGAGAGACACATCCAGGGTTTAATGCTTCTGTTTGAATTAATAATTATTGCATAAAACCTCATGAGAGACATTAACGGAGCCCCTGGTTTCACTGTCTTCAATATGGGTATTGGCACTGCTTTCCTAGAGAATCAGTTTATTATAGTGTTGGGGACATGGTGGCAGTTCTGGCATGGGCTATGTCTGTATGAAAATCTTCTGCTCTCGGAAGGGAACTCTTTTGGGGAACATGATGGGTCAGTGCTTGTTCCATCAAAATGATTCTTTATACTTTTGGCCTTCCAGTGAGGTCCTCATTGTCCATCTTCTGTTAGTCGAGGTGACAGAATTTGAGCTGATGCAACTCCAAATAAGAGGGGCTTGGAGTACTCTGGTATCTTTATGGCTCACAGCCATCTACCTCCCTAATTATTTTAGCCTTGAACTCCGACATCTAAGGACTGTGACCTCTCGTACCATTTCTCTTTCAAAGGCTTATCATAAGCTTGTGAAGGAACTGTTTCCTGCATTTTCTTTTAGGGCATGTGGTGTGAAGCAAACTAATTTTGTGTGCTTAATGTGAGTGTTTAATGTGTAGCTTATTGACGAACCTACTTGGCAAATTTCTAATTTCTCGTGGCAGTTGATTTAAAGCATCATTTGATGTCTTTTTTGCTACTATCTTCCAAATATTAGGTTCAAGGCACATATGCTTAATAAGTCTGATCAAACTAACGTATAGCAGGGAAGGAAAGAAACTAACGGAGGTGACTGTGAGTGATAAGCTGGAGTCATTTCGAGCTTCGAAAGAGGTAATCCTACTCATGGATTTTCACTGAACTGTGTGGAATCTTTATTTTTTCATTTTTTTAAATGTAGGACTCTTTTTCTGATGTCTTACAAATGTATGCCTGTGCAAATAATATACATGCATAAGATGTTTGTAAACCCAACAGTCTGCTAGGTGCGATCAGTAGAGGAGCTACTCTTGCATTTGCTTTTTGTAATATTGCGCCATGTGAATGCTGTTAACAGTAGATGTAGCTCTCGTGATTTAACGGATCTCTCGTGATATGACAGATAAGATATTCAAATCTATGTTGATTTGCACTGGCTATGACACGTTTGTGTGACGTTTTTATGGAATAACCAATATCCTGTTCTTTTAACATTTGCAGCATTTCAAAGGTTTGAGTTTTCCTACCATTTCATCAGTCGGTCCAAATGCGGCAATCATCCATTATGGACCACAGCCGGACACCTGTGCAGAGTTAGATGCAGATTGCATTTATCTATTTGATTCCGGAGCACAGGTATATGTGCTGTGCTTCTGGTTAGTGTTTTTTATTTGCAAATTGGCTGCTTTAAGAGCAAGGGAATCTGTCAATTTGCACCTTATTTTGCGATTCTTTTCATGAGACTTATAGTTTCCTTTCTTGAATATGTGGATGCTGTATCCAAAGTATCGAGATGGAACAACAGACATAACTCGAACTGTTCATTTTGGGAGACCTTCAGCACATGAGAAAGCATGCTATACAGCGGTGCGTTATTTCAGTCAAGCTATGTTTATGTAGTTATGTGGCAATTATATATGGAGGTAGAATCTTGGTAGGATTACAGATCTCTTTACTGGAAACATTTGACTAAGTAAGTTGTATGCAAGAATATCTAGCAAAACTGTCCTTAGAGATGCCAAATACTACTTATTTCTGGATAGGCAACCAACGTTATCTTATTCTTTGATGGGAACTGAAAAGTACGGTGGGGTTTTGAGGTGCATCAAGTGCACCTAATGCTCCTTAGCCCTTTGATTTGGTGGGCCCCTATTGAGACTCCTGTGATCTTACAGTAGGGAGCGCATTGGCATCCCATAGCTGTGACCTAATGTTTTCTTGAATACTTCAGTAATGGATGGAAGTTCTTTCGACTAGTTTTTAGATAAAAGATGGTCCCACATGCAGTTTTTGAACCTTGAAATTGGCCATAGGACTGTCAACGAAACATGTTAATTTTGATGCTTCCTTGAAGAGATTCATCAGCGGTGTGCTATTACTTTCTTTCATAGCTCTTTCGATATTTCCAACATCGTTTGGCCTCCTTTGCTATTTTCTTATTGCCAGGGTTTCATTTCATTGGCTGCAGCCATGACGTGAATCTAACTGTTCCTATTGCAGTGCTTCGTGCTTAATTTCTCTAATAGTCGTAGAACTTGATTATTTTAGGTCATATCTAGACCAGTCTTCGAATGCCGTTAACTCAGGGTGATACTTGGTCGTACACAACCGGCTGATTTTGGATGGTAACTGGTTACCGGTCCGGTTCCCGGTTCCAATTTGCTGGAACCGTCGAGTAGCGGTTCTCGGTTTCATGTGGGAACCATCCAACCGAACAAATGGACCCGGCCATATTTGTGTAATATAATATAATATATTTTTAATTGAAGATATCTTCAAATTTTGATCCACGCAACTCCCAGGACTGCTGGAGCAGCAGTTTTAGTTCTACATCTTGGAATATTCTTAACTTCTTTGTACTTCATAGATTCAGTGATTTTTTGTTGGATCTTGCACCCAAAAATATCCCAATCTCTCAAGTATTTTGATCTATCAGGGCCTGAATTTTGACTAGTTTCTTGTAGTTTTACTTCTATAGGATCTTGGTTCATTCGAGTATCTTTTTTAGTTTATGTTGGTGCTCGGTAGGACAGGTTCCATGGATCCATCCTAGAACCGGACCGGACTGGTGGTTCAGTTCTCGGGTGGATCCATGGAACGAGAGGGTGGTGTATGGTTCACATTTGCGGAACCGGTCCCTAGTGGGCGGTTCTCGATTCTAAGGTGGGAACCACCCATCTTGTATCCGGTCACCTCTAGGTGATACTCCCTTCACCCTTCAATAGCTGTTATTTTCGCCTAATACCTGAGTAAAATATTGTTTACCTATGATATTTAACCTCTAGGTGCAGTGGAAACCTTGTTGTTATATTTATTTGTCTTTGCATGTCATCTACTGCATTTCCATCAGTGAACATTGATGCCTCCGCCAACATTGGTCATGACGACTCCCTTTAACTATCGATTGCTGCTACTAGTGCAAGTGGTGCGAAGGACTGTAACTCGTAAATACACCTCACATTTTTGCATCTCCCTCTTCTCAAGCTATTTCTTCCACAAGTATAAAATTGTTATCCCTAAATTCTCTGACGCTAGTAGTGTGAAGACCGCATATTCCAGAGCACAGATCCAAGGTCTAACTAAGGAATTACAGGAAAAATTACCTTGATTTTTCTTTCTTATGTGCTTTGTCTACTTTCAATCCAGTTAATTCCTTCTCCTCTTCTAAAACAGTAAGTACTTTGATTTCCTATTTGTACGAAGTCTCTTTAGGCTCTAATAGCTTTTGGTTCTGGGCTCTATCCAGGTATTGAAAGGGCATATCGCCCTGGGAAATGCCAGATTTCCGAATGGAACAAATGGTATTATAATGCTTCACCCTCGCACTATAAAGTTTACTTCCCAACCAAGTTGTCAGTGTATTCAGGGGTTGGTTTCATCAACATAAGCTGAGAGTTTTTCCCTTCATCTTACATGAAGTTTCTATTAATCAAATCTTTAAGGTTATGCTTTGGACATTCTTGCCCGAATACCTTTGTGGAAGGATGGTCTCGATTATCGACATGGCACAGGGCATGGGATCGGATCTTACCTGAATGTTCATGAAGGTATGTGGATAAGCAGGGAAAAAGCACCTTTATTGCTATATTTGGCCATGATACCTGTCATCCCAGCTTAGTCTAGGCAAGCTTAGCTAACTTTCGATACATAATCTAGCTAATGATGTTTAAATTGACCTTGCAATGATCAGGTCCACATTTGATCAGTTTCAGACCGCAGGCTCGTAATGTGCCAATGCAAGCTTCAATGACAGTTACAGATGGTTAGTATTTGTAGTATACTGGCTCGTAATTTGGGAAAGTTATTAGATGCCCAGGGCATTGCAATCTCAGCCGTTTGATGTATAAGGCTGAGGTGAGGTGGTCTATTCACTGTGGTCTAGGAGCCAATATGCACTGGGAGCAGTGTTTCTGGAATACGTAATAAGTACTCTGTAGCGTTTCTGTTCTTGGTTATTTTGTGGAATGTGAAATGTAATAACATTCTTGGTAGAAGAGAATTCTTTTGAATTTAGTAGATTTGAGAGCAGCTGGTAGGATTTGATTCAATTGTTTCTGGAGTAGTTTAAGGTTATGACTTGCTGCTTTAGGAAAGTACTGTGAAATTATTCAAAGTTATTACTTGGAAAGCTACTCACAGCAATGGACACCTTTTTCAGAACCTGGTTACTATGAAGATGGGAACTTTGGTATAAGGCTGGAGAATGTCTTGGTGGTCAACGAAGCGGATACGAAGTTCAACTTTGGTGACAAGGGGTACTTATCATTTGAGCACATAACGTGGGTAAGTTGTTATTACATAGAAGGGTATTGCCTACCAATTGGTGAAGGTGTTCCCTGGCTTTTCCACTTTGTCTTTTTTTTTTTTTTAATTGACTGCACGATATTTCCCTTTAGTTGGTGATAGTTCAATCTTGTTGACAAATTTGTCATTTCCATCATGTTTGATGTTTTCTTTGCTTGGTCACTGGTCGAGTCATCTAACTACATTTTTGACTGGCGACCAGTAGTTGGATTATTTGGGTGGATAGAATATAGAGAGAATAAGGGGGAAAAAGATGCAAACTTGCTTTTATTCGTCTTTTGAAGTATAACAAACAAAGACATGGACGGACCAACAACATTTGAAGCATTAGCGGAAAATTTTCCCTTTCAATGTTCGTTTCCTAGAGGCATGATGTTTGTAGTGACATGTTATTTATTTGGGTGGATAGAATATAGAGAGAATAAGGGGGAAAAAGATGCAAACTTGCTTTTATTCGTCTTTTGAAGTATAACAAACAAAGACATGGACGGACCAACAACATTTGAAGCATTAGCGGAAAATTTTCCCTTTCAATGTTCGTTTCCTAGAGGCATGATGTTTGTAGTGACATGTTATTTATTTGGGTGGATAGAATATAGAGAGAATAAGGGGGAAAAAGATGCAAACTTGCTTTTATTCGTCTTTTGAAGTATAACAAACAAAGACATGGACGGACCAACAACATTTGAAGCATTAGCGGAAAATTTTCCCTTTCAATGTTCGTTTCCTAGAGGCATGATGTTTGTAGTGACATGTTATACCTGTTAGCACGAAAGACTTGACTTGAACATTCTACTTATTGGAAAAAGTAAATTATTATCAACCCTGTCAATTCATCGCAGAATCATCACCACC
Organism: Rhodomyrtus psidioides; assembly: GCA_021437785.1. Classification (NCBI taxonomy): domain Eukaryota; kingdom Viridiplantae; phylum Streptophyta; class Magnoliopsida; order Myrtales; family Myrtaceae; genus Rhodomyrtus; species Rhodomyrtus psidioides. Next base: position 1,607,937 of record JAILYB010000040.1, on the reverse strand, counting down.
TCATTCTCTGTCCTAGGCATCATTGGAGTTTAACGCCTTAATGGGATAAATATATTTTTGGGATGTGGTACCTAATATAATGTTATTATTGATCATCAAGCTCTATTCTGTGCTTATAAGTTGTTTCCTTATCTAGGCGCCGTATCAGAGCAAGCTGATCAACTTGAGTTTATTGACGCCCGAAGAGATTGATTGGCTCAACACATACCATTTGAAGTGCAGAGATATATTGGCGCCACACTTGGATGATGCTGAAATGGCATGGCTGAAGAAAGCTACTGAACCTGTACGTGCGTGAGCAAAAAATCACGGAAATCCATTTGTTATCTCCATATGTCCATCTCCATCCTTGATGAATTTCTGCCCCATCCTTGACTTTATGATAAAAGAGAAAGGAACTTGATGCTGAAGTGGTTGCATAGAAGATTGCTATTTCGCTGTTACCATGTAAAATACAGTGGCTTCCATTTTCTGCATAATAATTCATCGCAACGATTTCGTTCCTCCTTAAACCTGTTGTCTGCATAATCGAACAAGCAGCGACTTATAGATTTTTGCAGCCAACTCCTACGTCGACATACTGAAGTCCTTAAACTGTATCCGTGTTACACCAACAATTGGGCGGTGGTTGGTTGGTAATGGATTTGGGGACCAAAAGCGTTCCCAGCCCCGGGTTTTGGTTGTGTTTTCTGTGAAACAAGCGCGCCAGAGAATTTCCCATGAAGCACGTTTTGCGGGCGATATCAAGCAGGGCATGTCGTGATCTCGCTATGCTACAGATACCAAACGAGGTTGTCTGTTACGGATGGTCAAAGACAACCCAGTTTATTTGGTTTCTATCTTCCCTCCTTCCCTAAGACTGAGCTGAGACGCAAGTATCATTGGACAACAACGATAGTTTCTCTCGCCAGTCGAACGTCGTTTTTCCTTTTTCGGGTGGATGGCTCAGCCTCGAATGGAATTGTTTCCACGTGATGCATGCACGAGCCATGAACGGTCGGAAGTCACTCGGAACTGATCAGAGAAGGGAAAATGACAAAAATGGCCCCTGAAACTTTGATCTAATGCGTAATGCAATTTCTGAATTTTTAATTTATTCAGTGTGGTCCTTGAAATTTAATTTATTTTTATTTTTTTCGAACTTTATTTCAATGTGCAATATTATCTCCGACTTTTAAATTTGTTCAACATAATTCATAACTTGAAAAAATTGTCAAAAAAGCCGTAAACCTTTCGCTCTTTTGCCATTTCAATTATATTGAATGGAAACCGTTGATGTAGATAATTTTTAATGATATTTTTATATCTGTTGAATCTTATTAATTTTTTCCTTTTTTCTTTTTTTCTTTTTTCTATTTTTCTTTTTTCCTTTTTTCCTGGGCGAGGGATGCCCTCTGAAGGGAAAAAGAAAAAGAAAAAGAAAAAGAAAAAGAAAAAGAAAAAAAGGAAACAATAAAAAAAATTAGAAAAAAATTAAAAATAATCCACGTCAGTCGGTGATGCCACGTAGGACTTGTCCACTTCAATAATTTCCAGCCAATAGAATTGAATTGGCAAAAGTTGAAAATGTTCAGGAATGAATCAATAAAAGGTTTTAGGATTGAATTGACAAAAGTGCAAAAAATTTTAAAATCTTTTCGATAATTTTTCCTCTTCAATTTAGTTCCTAGATGTATAAAAATACCCAATGTTGTCTTTCCATTAATTCAACTTCAGAGACAACACATTTTCGTATAGTTCATGAACTATATTAGATATAAATAAAAATTTAGGGACTACATTGAACAGATTAAAAGCTCAGGAACAACATTGTATGTAATAATAAAGTGAACATTGAAAGTTAAGAAATCACATTGCACATTAAATCAAAATTCAGAGATCATTTGAGTCATTATGGACGGCCGGTCGTCTTTGGATAAAAGAAAAAAAAAGTCTCTCCTTTGTCCGAGAACAGTGCATATGCGAGTGCCATTTAGATATTCACCGGTCAACTCTCATTTATATTTTTTTTAACCCTTTTACGAAAGATTCGGACAGCACGTGAGAAAAGCACGTGGGGCTGCAATAAGCACGTCCATTTATTCTTATCGCATTTGATGAACATTTTTCATCGTTTCTCTTTTTTTCCTCTTTTTTTTTTGGATTGATGTCGCAAAAAAAAAGAAAAAAAGAGAGGGTCTTTTTACCTAAATGATTCTTGTCTTTTGCTGAAACCAAAGTGGTTTAATGCATCATTTCACTAGGAGCACTGATGATTAACCAATAGTCAGATTCTTGGGTTCACTGCTTAATTAATCATCCTCATATTCGAGGTCATCGAATCCTCTGAACCACCTACATGCACAAACTCCAGGATAAGCTTGGGAAAATATAAGGGAAAACCACCTCTTTGGTCCCTATAATTTCGCGGGATTACCACTTTGGTCCTTATGCGATATTCCGTCAACTATTCGAGTCCTTCCGTCAAAATTCGTCGGAAATTGCTGAGTCGGCAGCGACTGTGGACACATGACGCCTGCTCGTAGAGGCTCTCGAGTCGGGTTACATTTTCGCCGCCGTACTTTTAGGAATGACCAACTTTAGCCTGCATGATGTAATTTGTTTTAATGACAGGAGTTAATTACTTCGGTTCGATTAGAATTCCATCCGAAGTCTTGGGGAAATGTAGCACCGACTTTTAAAAGGAGATCTAGATTAACAGCCGGAAAAGAGAAATTAAAATTTCATTCATAATTTCGAGAAATAAATACTACACGGATATGGTAATACCGATGTCATGCTTTACGGGCTTTTCAACCGAAAAGAAACTAAGCCCCGTGGGCCCTTTCTCGCAGGCCCGTAAAGCCCGTTTCACACTCCTTAGCCACCAGCTCGAGTGAGCCACGGGACGAGCCGCCCTTAGCCAGAGCCGCTTCCGCGCTGCGCTTGAGCTCCAGCACTTTCGCCCCGACCGACTTCCCGTGCTCCTCATCCTTCTCCATTGCACTCCTTATCATCTTCTCAATCACCTCCCTCCCGACCACTCCGCCGGGCCCCACCTCCCTAGAGCGAGTGGCCATGCCTAGGTGGTCGCAGAGCATGGCCGCGTTCATGCCCTGCTCCGCGTAGAGAGGCCAGCATACGATAGGCACCCCGTTGGCTACGCTCTCTAATGTCGAGTTCCACCCGCAGTGCGACAAGAATCCCCCAACCGACTCATGAGCCAAGACCTCCGTCTGTGGGGCCCACATCTCCACCACAAGGCCCGCCTCGCGAGTCCTACTCAAGAAACCATCGGGGAGGTAATCCGGCGTCCCGTCCTCGATCCTCTTGTTCTGACGGAAGTACGATCCGAACGCGCTGCTCTCGAGGGGTGGCCGCACCACCCAGACGAATCTCCGCCGGCTCAGCTCCAAGCCCCAAGCCAGCTCGGTGAGCTGAGCAGCCGATAGGGTCCCACCACTGCCAAAGGACACGTAAAGCACCGACCCGATGGGTTGCAAGTCCAGCCAATCAAGCACTTTGCTCCTGGGGACCGAATTTTCAACCGGTTTGACCGGCCGAATCAATGGACCAACCGGGTGGACCGGGACCGAGCTGAACCGTCCCAGCAAGTTCGGATCTCTCAGTGCTTTCAACGTCTTGGGCTCCAACCCCTCCCACGAGTTCACCAATATCCCATCCGCCTTTGCCATATCGAGCCCCATCTTCACATAATCTTCGTGAAGAACCCGGTCATCTGGTCGTAAGTTTAGGTCGAACGTGCCTTCGTGCTCGAGCGGCGCACAGCCTGGGATGTTCAGCGGCTTATGGAGATAGACATGGTCGCGTTTGTCGGTTTCATCTTGATGTGGGTAATATATCGACAGAGCAAGGAACCATGCATTAGTGGTGTTGAACATGTACTTCAACATGCCGAAATCGTCAGCTATCTCGAAAGCCTCGGTCCCAAAGAGGTCGACCACAAGGGCCGAGGGGCGTGGCTTCAATTCAGCGATCTCCGTGCGGAGGATCGGCATCGCGCGGCGCATTATGAGAACCAGTTGCGAGAGCATTGCCATTGACTCGGGGACTAGGTTCGAGACGTCGACCAGCGAGAGGAAGACGATGTCGAGGAGGTCTCGGTAGGAGGAGTAGTGGGGGAACTGGGATTGGGCGGTGGAGGCGTCAGTGGTCACGATGAAGACGGTGACGAGGAAGCGGTGGTGGGTGGCGAAGCGCTGGCCGAGCTCGAGGACCGGGATGAGGTGCCCCATGCCGGGGCTGGCTAGGAGGGCGATGTGGGTTTTGGTTGGGACAACTTCCATGGCTACAAAAATGGAATGGGTGGGAGAGTGTGTATTTGGAAGAGAGGAGCGAAGTGACCGAGGTGTGTTCTTCCACAAGAGTTCGACATGGTATTTATAGTGAAAGATGCTGTAATTAATATTGATTGACGTGGAAGAGTTTACGGTATATTATTATTATTATTATTATTATTATTATTATTATTATTATTTTGTGTTCACAAAGGTGTAACTCGTAGGGTTAGCCCTTTTGTTTTCTCAATTGGGGGCTTTCCTATTACGACTAGGAATTTTTATTTACCTAGCAGTTAGCTTAGCTCTCTTGTGTGAGCTTCAAAAAATAAAATAAAATATTTCTCTTTGCTTTTCTGACAAAGTTTTGGAAAACTGAAGAAAATATATGAAGTTCTAGAAAATTTAAGAAAAAATCTACATGAAATTTAATGCTGATATACTTATATTTTGAAATGTTTCAGGTGTTTACATATATTAAATAAAAGTCAAAATATTCAGATTCTATAATAAGAGGAAAACAATGAAAAAAAGAGAGAGGAGAGAATAAAAATCACCACAAGCAAAATGTTTGGCAATGTCAAAATTGCTGTTTCAAGATTGAGATTCTCATTTAAGCTTTGTTAACATAGTATCCTATGATGCAATTCTATGACGCTTAAGGTCTTGGGGGTGCTATATAAGGCCAGGCCTCCTTTTTCTATTTTTTTTATTTTTTTTTGGACAAAATAACATTTCATTCACTTTCTCGATCGAAATATAAGAGAGAAGTATCTCGGTTTAAAAAGGCACAACTTCAAACCCAGATAAATGTCACATAACTTCAAAACAGAACAAGCTCTAGATAACGAGAGAAATCAATAAAACAATGTTATAGGTCACACACTCAAAGAATACATCTATAACTTCTTTACACTAAAATCGGCGGGAGATCACTGAATCCGTCATTAGTAATGAGCACATGCCGATAACTCTATCTGACGCTAGACTTTGCATTTTGGCGGTGCGTGCCTATGTTTTGTATTCCCAACACCATTCCCAAGCAGAGTAAAAATGTTGAACGAGCACCGATCTGACACCCGTGAGAGCGAAACCTTTACGAACTCTCTTGATCTTCTTCAAAACTGAACTAGTTCACCAACGAAACTCGAGAAAAGCGAAATTTCGAAACATGCACGCAAAAAATCCTAAATCTAGACTAGATCGAGATAGAGATCTTCCTAAATCGAGAGAGAAAAGTTTCCAAATATAAATTGAATCAGAAGAGAAAAGCTCTCGAAGGGAGGGAAAACAAGAAAAAGAGATAGAGAAGTAAAACAACTTAAGAAGGGGGTGTCTCTCCCTCAAAGTTGCGGGTGGCGGCTGGAAACCTAGAGGGTGGAGAAGCGGGAAAGAGAGAAAAGTCTTTTAAGGTTAAGCCTCTAAGTAGCTGAATTTCCATACTCGAGCCTCTTTTGTTATAAAAAAATATATGAAATAAAAGTTTCATTAATTTTTTCTTTTAATTTAAGGGTGCGTTTGTTTTGGGGAAATTATTTTCAGAGAAAGTGTTTTCTGGACTTTCGTCTGTTTGGTAAAAGTTGTAGGATTAGTAGTTCATCATCCCTTATTATCCTTGTGTCATGGCTGAGTTGTATAGTTTTTTTTTTTGGTCGAATTTGGCATAAGTCATTAGCCCTGCGCCAGCTATTACTCATTTATTTTACCACGTAATACACTAATTGATAATTAGGGCTCAAAATACGTAACCCAGGTGTTTGACTGATTTTAGGACGGCATTGGTTGTAAATAATAGACCAAACTGTCATTTTATTTCCTAAACTACCCCTAACACGCCCTTCCCCACAAAAAAAAATTAAAAAAATTGCACACCCACCCACACTCTCTCCTCATACTCAATAGGCTTGCTCAGTCTAACTGACATAGGAAAAATTACCAAAAAAGTCTTAAACCTATTACAATTGTACAAATTCAGTCATAAACTTTTTTTTTGCCGACTCAGTCCTAAAACTTTTGTAATTGTGCCATTTCAATCCATCCGACGAATTTTGGCCGGCCGGGGTTGACGTGAACGCCGGCCGACGACCCAATATTTTAATAATTTTTTTGAATTTTTTAAATAATTTTGAATAATTTTTCTATGTTTTTTTTTTCTTTTTCTTTTTTTCCCTCCCCTTCCTCTTCCTCCTCCCCCAACCTAAACCCTTTGGCCGATTGCCATAATCCGGCGATTGGCCAGAGGGGTGGCCAGAGGCCTGTTTGCCCTACCACGGTGGGGGTCGACCTCGTCGTCGCTGCCTTGGAATGCAAAGAAACAAATTGAGGCCTTAATGAAGATGATCACGGAGTGCACGAACAACCCAGCTATAGAGGGTAATGCAGAGCTCTTAAAACAAACAAAAGGGCAGATTGAGAGACTATGGAGACAAGAAGATATGTATTGGTGTATGAGGTCAAGGATCAACTGGCTGAAATGGGGTGATCGTAACACGAAATACTTCCATGCTACTACCATTCAACATAGACAACGGAACAGAATCACAGTGCTAAAACTAGAGGATGACGAGTGGACTAGAGACCTTACGATACTAAAAACTCAATGAACGTCCCACTATCAAGCCTTGTATGAGTCGGTAAGGGGCAGAAATTTCGGACCAGTGCTTGATCAATTCCCTGTTGTGGTCAATGAGGAAATGAACGCAGACCTTACTAAGAGTGTCACTATGGAGGAGATTAAAGCTGTTGTTTTCTAGTTGGGGGCTACTAAAGCTCCTGAACCGGATGAACTAAATGGTCAGTTCTACCATTACAACTGGGATTGCATACAACTAGATGTCTTCAACTTGGTCGATAGTTTTTTTATCCACAGGTAGATTCGACCCCTCTCTAAACCAAACACATGTTGTTTTGATTCCAAAAGTGAAAGCCCTCGAGAGCATCTCACAATACAAGCCAATCAACACGTGCAATTTTAGCTATAAAATTATGTCTAAAGTGTTGGTTAGCCGACTGAAATCTTGGCTCTCTGACTTGATTGTTGTCGAACAAAGTGCGTTTGTGAGCGGGAGGCTAATTGAGGATAATATAATGGTAGCATAGGAAGTTCTACACCAATTGAGAGTTAGAAAGAGGGAAAGAAAGTTCCAAGCTATGGTGAAAATGGATATGCAAAAAGCATACGATAGAGTTGAGTGGGATTTTCTTTGTGCTTGCATGCGGAAGATGTGGTTTAGTGAAAAATGGGTCAGCTTGATCAGATACTGTCTATCGACAGTCTCATTTAGTATATAGGGTAATGGCGAATCCTTGAATCAGTTCCTGCCATTAAGGGGGATCAGACAAGGTAATCCGCTTTTGCCCTATTTGTTTATAATCATGGCAAACTCATTGTCCTCTCTGATGAACAAGGCGGTAGGGGATGGTACAGTGAAGGGTATTAAACTGAACAGATGGTGCCCACCATTATCACATCTACTATTTACAGACGACGCGATCTTTTTTCTAGATGGAACCTTGAGGGAGTGCCAGAATGTGGCCAATATCCTGAACCAGTATTGCTACGCTTCGAGCCAAGCTTTAAACTTGAACAAGTCTGGAGTCTACTTCAGCAAAGGCTGCCTAGAATCTTTAAAAAAGAACTTGTCGAATGAATTGAGAGTCCCTATCCTGGAAAAGATAGGCAAATATCTCGGGATACCATCGGACTGGGGTATTTCTAAGAAAAATATGTTCAGCTGAGTACTGACGAAAGTGAATGCTAAGCTGGAGGGGTGGAAAGAAAAGATTATGTCCAAAGCAGGTAAGAAAACTCTAATTAAAACTGTTGTCAAAGCTCTGCCGCAGTATGTGATGTCCAACTCCAAGATCCCTTTTTCCATTTGTAGAGTTATTGAAAGGAAAATAGCCTCCTTCTGGTGAAACAAAACACTAACAAAGAAGGCATTCACCGGAGGAAATGGGAGCACTTAAAGAAGAGGAAAGATATAGAGGGACTAGGCTTTAAGAACCTTATTGCCTTCAACAAAGCCATGGTAGGAAAGAAGGTATGACGATTAGCACAGACCCCTAACTCACTGTGGGGGCAGATCTTTAAGGGCATCTACTTTCCTAAGGGTGATATCTGGACAGCAAAGAATGGCCACCGCCCTTCTTAGGGGTGGCAGAGTCTGTTGATAGGAAGAGAAGCCAATGAACCAGAAACCAGATGGAGTGTAGGCGATGGTAGAAGGATAAGAATTAGGCAGGACAAGTGGCTCCCCTCCGGTAGATTTGAGGGCCCGGTAAATCACTCTGAACCTTAGTTGGTAGCTGAGATAATTAATCAGGAGACACGAAAATGAGATTTGCAAGTGATTACAGAGCATTTTAGCGAGGAAATGATTTAGGAAATTCTAATAATCCCCATCAGCCACAGCTCAATCGAGGACTCCCTTCTTTGGACTGGAAACAAGGGTGGTTCCTACTCAGTCAAGGCCGCCTACAACAAGATCCAGAATAAAGCAAGCGGAGTGGACATGGGTCTCACTTTCACATCTTATATCCCTCCTAGGATGTTGTGGACAAGAATTTGGCAGACACAAACACATCCAAAAGTACGTCACCTCCTTTGGAGCATGTATAATAATGCCCTGCCGACAAAGGATAACCTACACAGAAGAAAGATGATTCCTGATCCAATCTACCTCTATGTGGAAGTGCGTTGGAGACGACAGAGAATCTATTCCTACTCTGTAGTTGGACAAGAAGAATTTGGTTAGATTAAAGATTGAATCTTGACACTTCTCCTACCAAAATAACAAGAATTGAGGAATAGTTAGCAGAAAACCTTACTATGAAGGCAAATCTCTATCTGCCCGAAGCCCCTCCCAAGTAAGCGATATTAGTAGAGACCCTTTAGGCCATATGGACCTCTCGCAATGCTTGGGTCTTCCATAGGAGAGAACCGAAACCCTGGTCCATATTAGACGAAGCATCGTCTCATTCAAGCTGTACGAGAGATGAAATCCGATGATAAAAGCAGGAAAATTGGAGCGAAACCTTCTACCAGCGAGCTAGTCTTACCAAGTCGAGGGAGTCTCAAACTGAGCATAGATGCATCGTGGTGTGAAGAAACAGAGGAAGTAGCAGCAGCTGGTATTCTCCGGGACAAATTTGGAGTGTTGAAGATAGGGTTTGCAAGGAAGCTTCGTGCGACATCTGCCGGCCTTGCGGAAACCCTAGCTTTGAGAGATGAGTTGGAGTTTTTATGGAAGGCACGATCTGGAAAAGCAGATGGAGTTCCCCTGTACTCGGTTTCTCAAGATCTAGAAGTACTAGTAGAATCCGACTGCCTCTCTACGATAAGCTCGATTTTGGGCCAAGAGGAAAAACCATGGACCGTACGCACAATAGTCTCAAACTGTATCACCCTATTACAATGCCTAGATCGAGTGAAGATTGCATTTTGCCCCCGGGCGGACTAATTGATAATGAGAAAGGGGAATTATTTATAGCCGAAAATGAATCAAGGGTTCATACCTTTTGTGAAAGAAGTTCATTTCCTGTTTTTTCAAGGAATTCAGGTCAGTAAAGTAGTCTGGTGGAAGGTACTCACCTGTATTAGTACCGAAAATGAATCAAGGGTTCATACCTTTTGTGAAAGAAGTTCATTTCCTGTTTTTTCAAGGAATTCAGGTCAGTAAAGTAGTCTGGTGGAAGGTGCTCACCTGTATTAGTAATAAGTTGTTGTTAATAGAAAGTTTATGGATGAGTGCTCTTGGAGTAGTCGGATATATAATCGAAGACATGAAGTTTCCCATTCCAAAGTTGACTCAGGAAGAGCTCCTCAAGATGCATCTGATAGAGAAGGGGCATGTATATCATAACTAATTCATTCCTAATTTTTTGGGGAAGAATGAATCTTTCCTAAGAAAAAATCTCTCATCGAAAGGTAGGAGGAGGCCCAGCAATTCTACTTTACCTAGGCAGTAGGTCACAACACATGGCTGCCGACTGGGTAGCAAAGGCTCAACGCACTGATACTCTCATCACCAACTGGCTCATGAAGCTGCCTCCTTCTCTTTGGTCTTTGTTATGTTTAGACTACGGTCAGACAATTATTTTCCCTTCAGTTGATGAATGAAAGAAGACATTTTACCATAAAAAAAAAAAAAAACTTTGCCGCAACGTGTAATGTGAATCTTGAATTTTTTAATTTATTCAATATGATCCCTGAATTTTCGCCCAATGCTTAATCTAGTTCATGGACTGTTTGAAAATATCCAATTTTGTCCATGTTAACACCAAAAGTTACCCTAAGGACCGCATGAAGAGCACGTGGGAAAAGTATGACTAGTTGCAGACCAGTATATAGAAATTAGGTGAAGATCAACCACGAAGGTGCCACATGTGGGGTGACTTTAGCGGCATCTTTCTGAGGACTAAGAGAAAAGGCGTGTCGAAGAAAGCACGATCGAGGAGGTTACAGAGTTTGGCGGCAACTCCGAAAGGAACGAAAAGAAAAAGGTGCAGAAGTTGCCACAAGCCTTATCCTCAAGGAGACATCGAAGAGAACGTACTTGGAGCCCAAGGTAGTAACCGTCCACAAAAGGTCATCGAAGAGAACGTGCTTGGAGCGCAAGGTAGCAATCGTTCGATGGTTATCAAGAGCACGCTTATAAATTCCTGAGAGTATCCAGAACAACAACAATAGCAACAAACACAACCGACAAGTCTTATCTTTTCAACTTAGCTTTTAATCTAGCTGTAGCTCTCAGATTCGTGTTTCATATCCAAAGTTAGGTGTCGTCGATTAAATTCCAACATCTGCTCGCCCAGTTCAGTACTGTTGATTCAATTCCGATGTTGTACTGTTCATCCATCCTATCTAGTACCGTCAATTCAATTCCGGTGCTGTGCCCTATATTCCACCCATTCGATATTGTCGATTGAATTCCGGTGTCGTGTCCTGCAGTCACGTCCAACATCGTCGATTCAATTCCGGTCTTGTGTCCTAAGTTACTATTATGTCGAATCACTTGATAAGGTTTTCATCGAAGAATCACCCGGGAGGTCTGTCGAAAAGTTTGTGCAAAGCTATCGATAGACACATAGTCATTAGCGCATATATATATTCTGCATTTGACACTCTCTGTCCAAAACTGACCCAGAGCCCTTCTTACTTAACGAACTGCTGACGTTCGATAAAAGATTTCCTGCGATTGATCATCTCAGTGGGCTGCAATCTTCTTTGGGCTGAGCCCAGAAGTCCCGACAAAGCCCAACCGGATTTTACGCGTAACAATCTTTTGTGGCACGTCTAGTGGGACCATTGTTGTTAAGTTCGAGAGAGTGCTATTCCACGAACAAGAAGTCACAACAACCAAGAAGGTGACGAAATCATGGAAGAAATACCACGAGCAGAGTCCTCAACGGTCCGAGGAGTCTAAGAGCAGGTTTAGGTTGAAGGTGGCGAGGTTCCTCAACAACACGTCGGAGAAACGAGAAGAAATTCGGAATTGATACTAGTGATGTTATCCTCGATAAGACTTATCATTGAGGAAGCCCGGCATGAGTTTGCTAATCACATGGTCCAGCGCATGACTAATGTTGTTAGGCCATTAATCATCAATACTTATCCTGAGTGTGCGTTAGGGTAGTATAGAGCGTCGCCAAACTTGCCACAGCCTCAAAATGGGAGTATTCTCATACCAATGACTAGTACTTCATTATTGATGCCTCTAGGATTGGTTGGCCAGAATATGCCATTGACTACACCTGTCAGGATTCTACAACGGGGAGAGACACTACCAATCAATGAGCCCAATCCTCAAGCGAGTGATCTAGGTACGTTCACGGGACAACATCCTCGACAAGATGCGCCAATTGCCCAGCACGAGACTACTGCTCAGCCAAATCCTATACTTGTGAACGAGCAGCCCGTATCCATGCCTGTCGAAAACCATGGGGCATTGGCAATTCCCCATAGGGGGTGCAATGGCCAGCGATGGGGCAAGATCAGTTCCCTCAAATTAGAGGGCTTGATCCATTTTTTCAACCTATGGTTCATCATCAGTTCGTTTAGCCAGGGTATCAACAGGCGAACTAAGCTTTGTAACCACAGGGATATCAGCCTGCGCAACCAGCCTTTCAGCCTGTTATACAGGCATGATATCAGATGCCATACCAGCCAGTATATCAGAATCAACCGGTCGTCGAACAATTGGTAGGGTATAATGATCCCATGATATGGTACATAATTAATATTTATCGAAAGCTGTACCCTGATTGGATGGATACAATCCCATATCTAAGAGGATTCAAAATACTAGAATTCACATTGTTTACTGGTGAGGACGATCAATCCACCTATGAACATGTCAACTGCTTCCTAGCATTATGTGGAGATGCTACTCATGCTGACCATTGAAAGCTCAGATTGTTTCCATTGTCTCTTTCAAGAACGGCTTTTACTTAGTATACTGCGTTACCACTAAATTCAGTCCTAACATGGGAACAAATGGAACGACTATTTCATGGACAGTTTTAGCAAGCCGTGCCAAATTTGTCGGTGGTCGATCTATCAACAATGAAGCAGATGTACAATGAGAGGATTTGTTTGAATTATCTACTATGGCCGTCAAACATGAAAGTCTTTTAAGAGAGAAAGACAAAAGACACATCTACAGAGGAAACGTAAATCTTGTCGAAACATCTGATTTCGATGAGGCACATGCGGACTCCATCGAAGTTGCGGTGGCCCAACTAGTTATAGACAAACCATATACTTGTCAGGCGCTAAGGCCAACCAGAATGAAAGAAAAATCAACCATCATGGCCAAGGCCAAAGAAGCAGTTTATTACTCGTTTGATACAAATCGAACTGAGGAAATCTTCGACATGTTGTTGGCCGATGGGGAAATCAGGCTGACAGAAGGACAATAAATGCCGTCTAAGGAAGAGTTAGTCGGTAAGAAATATTGTAAATGGCATAATTCATGGAGCCATAATACTTCGGACTGTTTGGTTCTTAAAAAGAATACCCAGGAAGCGATTCGCCAGGGAAAAATTAAGTTTGCTGATGATAAAGGCAAATCTCCCATGGACATAGACATCGATCCTTTCTTGGTAATGACTGGAATGGTTTCCTTTAAGCACTCAGGAAGAAGACGAGAGTGGTCCAATCTATGCGTTCAATGCAGAAGAAAACTAGAAAAAATGGATCGACGTGGGCACGATTACCAGGTGAACAACCAGGCTAAGGGCCGAAGAGTGACCCAGACTAACAACACAATGCCCAGGAAAGCTCTTCCTCTGCAGAAGCCCTATAAATCGTTCAAACAAAGATACGGGGAGGGACCACCATAGGTACGTTGGGAGAATCAAGCGGGAAGTTCGATTACTACGTGAGCTATGGTTTACCCTCATTTGAAATAAAAATCGAGTCCCTAATAACCGGGGAAAAGAAGCTGATGAAGGAGCACGAAGAGATTGCTATGTTCCGAATAAACCACGTCGACAGCGAACTCTTAAGATACTGAACAATCCTGAAGTAGGATCTTGGTATGAAATCATAGAGGCTTGAAAGAAGGAAGAAACCATAACTTGCACCAGGAAAAGACGAGTACAAAGGAAAAGGAGAGCTCGTATGGCACAGTGCCAGACAAAGATATTGGATCCTGGACCAGCATCATGGGTTGTGAATCACCCTAAACCTCGGAAAACAAAGAACTTGATTTGGAAACAAAAGTTAGAGGAGACACAAACAACTCAGAGACAAGAACATGTGCAATCCGAATCCCTGGAGCAACCGAAACCAGAGTCTCGATTTAGAATTCGTATAAGTATGTCAATATCACAATTAAGCTTATGTATGGTCCAAGTTAAGTTACCTAACGAGTTCCGACTTGAGTCATCTTCAACTGGCCCTGATGATGAAGTTACCGCATAAGAAAAGGAAGGTGCTCAATTCTGTTTTGACAACGAAGAGACCATAAAGTTCGAGAAACCCCTTCAAGCCAATCATTTAAGATCGCTCAATATTAATGCGAAAATAAATGGCAGACTAGTGATGAAGGTTTTGGTAGATGGTGGTTTAACATTGAATCTCATCCCATACAGATTCTTTAAGAAGATAGGAAGGACAGACGATGAGATCATCCCATCGAATATTCAATTGTCAGATTTCACGGGAGAGATTATCTGTTATGGCTAGCATTATCATCTAAAGGGGGGGGTGAATATATGATTATAGTACAATTTCAATATTTTTCGTGAAATATCAATTGCACATGCGTTTACATAGCGCCTCAAACGATAGCAACACAGTATATCAATATAGACAGTTCATATGCAGTTCTACTATCACATATTATATGACAAGATCAGAGTAGGGATAGAGAAAACTACACAGAGGGTTTATAGTAGTTTGGCTTTTGTTAAGCTTACGTTCACTTCTTCGGCTATCAGCCAATCGGCTGTATTCCACTAGTAAACTGCTCGAGAGGTTACAGCTTAGTGATCTCTTTAACACGCAAGATATCCCACCTAGTGCTCAACACTCTTGTGTACACCTCCTTACAATTACAATGGATGAATCAAGAAGTATGTATGAAATGAAGTACTCTCGATTTAAGAATTATAAAGACTTTTCCCTCTTAGCGCCGATTTTTTATCCCTTCGACCTTGAGATGTCTTTTATGCTCATTCGCCTCCAATCTAACCGTTACAAGGCTTCCAAAAGAGATCTCTCCAAAACTTCCCGTTTGGACAAGACAGATACCAAAATAAGATCTCGTAGTCGTTAGGGATTGCCAAAGGAAAGTCTTCCCTGTTCGGATCAAATCGCCCATACAATTATGATCTTGGGTTTCTATAGATGATTTTGTTCATTTGGAAAGTCGTATGTGTGTCTCCTTGATTTCGCATCCTTGATTGATCTCTATCCCCGAGAATCCTCAAGAATGATCCAGCTCGATTGTGTCCGTTGTATTGTATCAAATAAGTACATTTCAAAGTCCTCTTCAAGTTTTGATTATTGCACGTGAATACTCCACTCAGAGCTTGAGCGTCATTCCAACGTCTAAGCTATCCCCACTCAACATTTGAGCTCGAACCAGCCTCTGAGTCCCTCAGAAATCTCATCTGAGCAAAACCTTTTTGACAGATTCAATCCTGTGCATCCCCGCACCAAAGAATAATTTGCAAAATAAGTATTCGATGGCATTATCTCGAAACTTAAGAGTACTTGGATTGTTTTGTCAACTTCAAAATCACTTAGGGTTTTTCTCAACAATCTCCCCCTTTTTGATGATGAAAAAACCATCAACAAAAGTAATGATTTGAATAAAAGGATGAGCAACTAGGATCTAGTTACTCTCAATATAATCTTGCCAAGAACGAATTTTATCAATCTGTCCTTTGTTCTTCTAGTAAGAATAAGTTCTGAAGTCAATATTTTAACAACATGAGCAGACTCAGAACTTGCCATAATGCTTAAGATATAGAGATTAAGCACAAGTATAGTTTCAGAGCATAGACATGTGATTCTACTTGATTTTCTATATAACTTAATCACATGCATAACAATCTTGAGCGGCATGGTAAATATGAGCATATTGCTTGTGATATAGAATTGCTACACAATAACTCAAAACTTGTAGTTCAACATATGCTCAGATTATGACAATTTTAATATGCTCAAGTTAACCTATTTTGGAAAATATGTTATCCAACATAAAATGCTCAAAGTAAAGAACTTGTTCACTTCTTTGGCTCAGGAAAGAAATTATATTTCTTTTCAGATCTTGTTCTTGCTGAATATGGAAACTTGTGTTCTCATATTTTCAGTTGTAAAAACCTGTGTGCATATCTTGTTTGTATGTACACTCACATACTTCTTATAACTGTTGTACCTGATACAACTTATCATTAACAGAATATGACCTTCACATAACATTCACAGAGATAAGTACAACCTGTGTGCATAGTGATCTGTATCCTGCTGTATGCAATATCATATCTTGTAACCTGTTGTCACATATTTTCTTTCTCCTCTTTTTTCTATAAGTTTTGTAACTTCTCTCCCTTTTTGTCATCAGCATAAAAGGGCAAATGAATAACCTATGAGATCAAACATAGATACTAAAGTACAAAGATGGAGTTTGTACTCCCTATGAATATAAGATTTATCCAGTAAAGCATTGAGGGTGACATGTATTATTTGAGAACAATAAGTGCTCCCCCTGAATGATTGTTGACACCTAAATTTTGATCAACTTTTTTTTATTTTTATTTTTTTGAAAATTCATAGAAAATCCATAAAAAGTTGAAAAATTGAAAAATCAATTTTGGTGACCTTAGCCAAGCTAAATGAACCATTTTGACCAAAAAAATAATTTTCATAATTTTCATTTTTTTATATATATTTTCGAAAAATACAAAAAAAAAGAAAAAAAAAAGAAAAAGAAAATCAAGAAAATCAAGAAAAATAATATTTGAGGTCACAAAGATATATAAAAATAGTCGGTATTTTTATTTTTATTTTATCTATTTTCTAACCTCATAAATAGTAAAATTCAGGTTTGATTTTAGGTGTTCTCTGATCACCATAAAATTGAATTTGACAAAAATATTTGTAATGATTAAAAGGAAAAGGAGGGAAACATCATCATTTAAAAGGAAAAGGGGACTAATGATTTTGTCTTCTCTTTTTGTTATTTTATTTTATTTTTACTTTTATTATTTTATTATTTTATTATTATTATTATTATTATATTTTTTTTCTTTTCTTTTTCTCTCTCTCTCTCTCCCCACTCCCTCTCTCCTTCCCGCTGCCTATTTATCTCCTCCCCCTCATCATCTCCCGACCCTTCTTCTCCCTCAACTCTCTCTCTTTCATTTTTCGATTTTTTTTCTCTCGCTCAGCCCGCCGCCCAGATCCAAAACCGTCCGGTTTTTAGACCATAACTCTTTCGTTAGGAATCTTATGGGAACGAGCCATATACCATTGGAAAGCTTATTCTCTTGCCGTTCTAATGACATATCGTGAGTCCAATTTGGCCCAGCCATTTGTCCCGTAGAGCTGTTTGAAGGAGCAAAGGTCAGACTGATCAGACTTGAGTCCGCGGGTGCCAAATTGGATTTTCGGGTTTGTTTTGGGTTCAATCTTGGTAAGACCACCTCTCACTCCTTGTTAAGATATATATTATTGTGTTTTATGGTTTAAAGATGGATTATATTTGGATTTAAGGGCTGATCCCTTATTGTTTTGTTCGAAAAATCTGAATCGGTTCTGTCAAGGTGGTGCCGTGAACATTGTGAGTGATTCAAGGGCTTGCCTTGCTTCCAATATTCGATAAGATGTCTCTAGCACCTAACTTAGGAATCTAGCAAGCTGAGATTGTAGTCTAGTTGAGTTTCGGATGGGTTTTAATGGTTGAATTGAAGGAGTTTTCTGGGACAGATTCTGGTCATTGGGCGATTGAAAACCGTCCGGTTTTTCGGCCATAACTCTTTCGTTAGGAATCGTATGGGAACGATCCATATACTGTTAGAAAGCTTATTCTCTTGCCGTTCTAATGACATATCGTGAGTCCAATTTGGCCAAGCCATTTGTCCCGTAGAGCTGTTTGAAGGAGCAAAGGTCAGACTGATCAGACTTGAGTCCGCGAGGGCCAAATTGGATTTCCGAGCTTGTTTTGGGTTCAATCTTGGTAAGACCACCTCTCACTCCTTACATTTTACCTATTAGACCCAGAATCGGAAGGCCGAGCCTCCTGTTGGTGTCTAAATATTTGCTGTGTATTTACTTTATGTCATAGCATTTCTATATTTCGCATAAAAGACCCAGAATCGGAAGGCCGAGCCTCCTGTTGGTGTCTAGATATTTGCTGTGTATTTACTTTATGTCATAGCATTTCTATATTTCGCATAAAAGACCCAGAATCGGAAGGCCGAGCCTCCTGTTGGTGTCTAAATATTTGTTGTGTATTTACTTTATGTCATAGCATTTCTATATTTCGCATAAAAGACCCAGAATCGGAAGGCTAAGCCTCCTATTGGCGTCCAAGGTGTTTTATTTATTTATTTTCTGTAAATTATATTGTGCTACCCCAGAATCGGAAGGCCGAGCCTCCTGCTGGTGGTTTATACCCCCCACACATTGTTGCACGAGCACCGACGGACTCCGACGTCGTAAAATTCACCGGATCCCATCTCCTTTGCTTATGTTTATGTTGTATAATGACTTAATATCTTCTTTATTTTTTAAATTGTGTTGCGTCCTATAAAAACAAAAACAAAAAAAATGCTAGATCGGACGTCTGCAGATGAGCCACGTGTCGTGATTAGGTGATTTTCAGAATAAAAAAAATTTCCAAAAAAATAAATTATTAAGGAAAAATTCAAAAAAAAAATTGAGAAAAATTGCAGAAAATTCCTAAAAAAAATTCTAAAAATTTTTGAAGGCTGAAAATGACAAAAAAAATTGATTTGTTTCCATTTTTTGGATTTTCTCCCATTTAATCCAAAATGGCGATTTTACCCCTCAAAGGGTAAATCGTCTTTGATATTCCGATGAATTGTGGAAATTGCTTAGAATTTGGTGATGGGCCAGATAGGTGGCTAAACCTTATGTCTAAGATTTCCACATTTCATTCCCATTTTTAGAAAATGACGATTTTACCCCTTCGAATGGTAAATCGGTTTCTAAAATTCCAGAAAATCATGAAAATTGCAAAAAAAAAAAAATAGGAAATGGGTCAATTGAGTGACCAAACCTATTTTTGACATTGTTTTACTCCGGATTCATTCCGAAATGACGATTTTTCCCTTTTTAGGCAAATCGTCCCTTTTGTCTCAAAATTACGACTTTACCCCTGATGGGTAAAATCATGTCTAAATCATTCCTAAGCTTGATTGATACTTATTTAGGCTAATAGAGCCTTATTAGGAGTGTCATGTTGATTTGATGTGATTATTTTACATATTTGGATTCATTGATTTGCGCATTTTATTATTGATTGTGATTGCTAGGATAGTCATTCCTATTTGCATGAATTCCTAGATTTAGGATTCGTACTCCACTCATCTGCATGAAATCTTAGGTAAGAAAATTCAGTCAACTTAGGTACCGAAAGGGCGTCAACTCTGACAGTTGACGTAACTAAGTCCCCGAACCCATTTCTCTGGTTATCGCAGAATTGAATAGAAACTCCCGACTATTCAATAGGGTGGTCCAATTATACCCTCCAAAAAATGATTGGTGGCGACTCCATGGCATGCACACTTAGCACATGTCACCAGACCACACCGAAGGTCGACTATGCATACCTCCGTTGCGATTTGGGTAACGGGCCTTGGGAGAGGCCCGCGTCCGACCAGACTGGACGGCCCATTAGCCCTCGAGAGCCCACATGCAACCTCGAGAGGGTCGCGACAGACTGGCGACTCCGCTGGGGAACTTAGAGAACTTGAGCCGATTAAAAAGTTGATTGGTTTTTCTGACATGTTTTATGCTGATGCTCTTCAAGTTGAGGTACGTACTTTAACCCTTGAGGTGTTAAATGTTTTTGCAGATTGGAGAAATAAGGGGTGAAGTGTTCGTTAATTCTGTCTTATGCAGGTAGGAGTTTAGGATGTATGATTGTGTGGATGTTTATATTGAAGCGGTGTTTGCTAAATGAAATGCATGTTTATTGCTTTAGCACGACACAATGAACACACACAGCCGCGCCTAAAACCTCGGGCGCTCTCTTTAGGAAAATAATAGAAGGAATTGAAAATGGAATCTCCGTGAGGAAAAACACGGGGTAATCCATTTTTAATTCTGCTCATTTCGAACTATGGATTGGGTCCCAATGCAACGATAGTTGTGCAATGGAATCTACCCTTTCTAGAACTCGAAGTGGGAGCCTTGGCCTTAGGTTCCAAACCCTATTTTTGATTCTTAGAAGTCAAACCTCACTGGTCTCATGCGCATGTATGTGAATGATTGGTACACCTCGAAACCAAAAGGTCATTCAGCGCCGCTTATGAATCAAAATCCAAAGACTTGTGTGAAGAATCAATCGCGAGTTTAAACGAACCAGGATGGCATGGAAAAGCGCTGGACCACCCTGGAGAGTCAACTGATGAGGGCAAATGCCTTTTGACCGGGGCAGCCGGGTCAAGTGTAAAGATGTGTCGTTCCTAATTGATTTTCAATCAGATACCGGCCTAATATTTCCTATCTTTTCCTCTCAGGTGAAAAACAGGTACAGAAGGAAAATCCATTTGTGGATAGACACGAGGGACATGTTTTACATGGCATACATTTGTCAAAAATGTCCTCATCCGATTACATGCAAGATGATCATGGAACGATGGTGAAACTGTAATCGTTCCAATAAGCCATTCGAATATTATACATGACGGGGACCTTTATGTCTTTTGTCTACAGGATAAGATGGTCAAAGACAAACGAAAGAAAATTTGTCTTCCCTATAAGACAGAAAGAAATGTGCCTTCAGCAGATGTCACCCATTGGGATTGCAATGACAAATTAAATCAAATTATGAAGAAGGAGCAACCTAATTAGGATTGGCTCTCCCTAAGTCGAAAAAGTTGTATATGTTCCAAATCAGATTGACTGGTTCACGAGTTGATATGGTTTTTCATTCTTGCAGGTGATGACGAGAATGAATGGGACCACTGAAGAATTTCCCCCGTCTTGGACGCCAGAAGTGACCAGAGCGGGGATAGTAAATCCATAATCGTTTCAATTAAAGCTCCTTACGCGGTGATTGACTCTTTCACTCCTTTCATCGCGCAGGTTGTTGAAGTACTCAATCACGAGTAAATCCAAGCTTAATGATGTCAAATAGCCTGAATGCGTCAATGCGGTAGGATCAAATTGCCTACGACTAAATCAGCCAGCCCCAGACAAAGCATCCAGTGGCTGGGGACAAATCGCTCCGCTACCCGGAAAAGAGAAACATCAAATACTTCAAATGGCGACGATGATCGAGAGAATCACAAAACCGCCACACGAAAAATCCCAAGACCGTCAAGCCATCTAGATATGGATAAAAATAATTGAAGATTCTGACAATTGAGATAGAAGATCAGAATCGGCGAAACCCATGGGAGTGAGTTCTCCCATTTTCTTTGAAGAGGCCAAACCGGGGGCAAACTCTCATAAAGACGCATCGGACCAGGGTTATTAAATCCAGAGATAACAAACATCAAGACAAGCCTTACCAAGGCAAAATACTTGAAGAACACCGTCCCTTTAAATGTTGGAAACCCCGAAGGGAGTATCTCTTTCCTGAAATTTCAAATGAAGTCAAAACCTACACATGTTTCTTCATGTGCAGGTGCATGGACGTTGTCAAAATTGAATTGAAAATTGCCAACAAACACAGAAAGTGCTAAGGCATGTTGCCAGGACAAACGTCGCCCAACTGGGGCAGAACGGCTATTAATCTCACGAACAACACCCATAAATACAGACGAGAGAAGACATTCCCAAAGTGGATGATGATTGCAGCAAAATGTAGGAATGAATTTAGTTGGGGCAGGCATGAAAAACCATGCCTAACTGGGGCAAGTGAATCATTTGTACGCCGGACGTTTCTTCTCTGGCAAAATCCAGGGACGCAATGACATAGTCGTCCGCATCAGAAGTAAACCCCAAGATACAAAATTGGGTGAACGGTAACCTTGTATCGTTCCAATTTGGTCTTCGAAGACCACATGCCTAACATGAGTTTTTACTCATTTAACAGGAAGTTGTTGGCGCCGAAAGCCTCAAAAGAAGAGAGCGCGCTAACAGGGAGGCGAATAGAATCATTGGCCTCGCAAGTCAGGATTCCAGGAGATGGTCTTTGATTATAAGACCTAGTGGATGGTAAAAAGTATCGCTCCTACGTCACATGCTTTGACATGCATTTTGATAAAATTTTCTTTTTCCCTTGAATAAAAGGAACTCTGAAGAGTGGCGTTGGAACGCGTCCAAAAACACAAATGGATCTCCTCTATAGCAAATCCTTGAGAAGGATTTATCGCCAGCCAAACGGAGGAATCGTGGCCACAATATAGATGGCCAATTTCTGCAAGCCGCGCGTTTGTGTTCAAATGAAAACACCAAGCAAGAACAAGGCGGTATCGTTCGGCGGTATCGTTCCAATTTGTCTTGAATTTTGGAACGCAAACTGACACTTATTGTTTGTTTTTGACAGGGGCTCGCCATCAAGGCAAAGCGGGTTTTCACATCCCATGTATTACCCGTTGGAATACATGACCAAGGGTAAATTGTATCGTTCTAATTTTTGGAAAAATTCGTGAACGTACAATAACATGTTTCTTCCGCATTTTCAGGGATCTCCAGCCGCGGAGGACAGGTAAATATCCTTTTCCTCAACCCATTGAAGATGTTGAATAAAAAATAGAGAAAAAAAAAAGCTTTCAGAATCTAATGTCTAGAAAAGACATAGAATTCAAATTTCATTGGCATTCATGTTTTGAAACATGAGGTTGTCTGAACATGAATAAGAACGTGCATGGTGCATCATAAAATCCCATTGATGGATAAAAATTTTGGAGAAAAAGAAAGAGATTTTTCCAATCAAAAGTTGTTCAAAACTTTCAAAAGGACGTTTTCTCAAAAGACGAGAGGCAAAGACTAGTCCAAACACATCCTATACACACTTAAGAGAGAAATGGAGCGGATAAGACAGCCAAATCTGGACCTACGGAAGTAGGGACCATTCGCAGCGATTACATGGGTTGGGACGACGGAGGCATTCGTTTCATATCCCTCAAACACTACAGGTGACCGTTGATAACCCCTTTGAACGGCGGTTTTCATTCTTAACCCTGTCAAGAACCACCCCACATCGGGGCAAAATGGAGATGAGTCCAGCAGCATCAGGAGAAAATGGTTAGAAATTTTCTTGCTCGGACTAACATTAATCTTTGTGTGTTGTTTATATGGTAATCCAAGTGCCATAGGATGACGAGAAGCATTCATTTCTCTATCCCACACACCGAATCCTTTGCACAGCCAACTTGAGCCTGCAAATTCATTTCATGAACCCATTGGTGATCATTCCAAGACGGATGCTGCACCACTTCAAAAATGGAAGAGTTCAAGACTCAGGGATTACGAAGAGAATTCCCGGACTGATATTTAAAGCATGTTTAGACTATATGTCTAATATGATCCCATGAAGATGAGAAAAAGTGGGATTTCAAAAATGAAAATGAGAAAAAAATCTCCGGCATCAAGAAAAAGCAAAGTGCCTAGTAAAAGCAAGGCCGATGCTCGTGCAAGCTGTTTGCTTGATCCCTAGTGAAACTTGGATGGGAAAAGAGAAAATTCCTAAAGGAGTCAGATAAAAAAGACTGCTCTCCAAATGATGTCAAGCGCGGAGGAAAGACGCAGACAGAGTTGTCAACCTTCTTAATGCAACAAGAGACGCTCTCTAAAGGACTTGTGCACACCTCAAAAGCGGTTGCACACACCTCAAAAACAGAAGATGCAGAATGGAAAAGACATGTGACAAATTTGCAATGATCACCAATGTCAATCCCCTCATAAAATCTGGGCCAAAAACAAGCTTCTTTCGGTCCCCAATCCTACCAACATCATAACCCTGAAACAGTCTTCTCTGACTAAGACACTTGGGTTAACATATAGCTTAGCTCGAAGAGGTACCAGCAAGACTATTTCTTTCTCATTTTGCAGGGTTCTCGACTTGTAAACCCGGAGCAGATGGTGAAAACTTTCATTCAATGACCTTGACTCAAAAGTGAGTCCCCCTTGAAGGCCAATATCCAAGCCCAACATTACGGTCCCGTGGAAGACCTCCCGACCGATCAAAATGTATGCGTTGCGAATGAGCCTAAAACCTAGGCACAGGTTAGTAGGGAATTGAGTGCATCCCCTATAAAAACCATTATCTCAAAACAGGTGAGAAGACCTCATTGTCGAGAAATATTCCAATTGATGTTTTGAACAAACTATTTTTGGAATTTTCAAACTGTTGATCCGAATTTTCCATGCAAGGAATTTGTGATCACATTTGCATGTTGTAAGAATGCTTTGGATAACCTCCAGCATCAAAATGCACATTTCATGACTAAAACTTAAGTCATAAAATTTTGTCAATTGGACAATTATTGTCTTCCCAAAGATTATTAACATTTTCTTGGTGAAGAAAAATCTTTCAGGTTTGAACTTTCTGCAGGATACCTGGAGAACCCAGCTCTCAGAATGTCGGCTCAGCAGACTCAAGTGAAGCTTTGTCAAAATAAAATCTTTCACTCCTTCAAAACTGAATTCCCGACAAACTTCGGGATCTCTAAAAAAAAAGGGGAAGAAAAACCCTTTTAAAAGAAACAGTCTCATCGGACGTGGAGAACCCTCGTCATGAGACCCATTTTCAAAAATCAGGCAGTCTCATTGGACGTGGAGAACCCTCGTCATGAGACCCATTTTCAAAAACCAGGCAATCTCATCGGACGTGGAGAACCCTCGTCATGAGACCCCTTTTCCAAAATATCAAACAGTCTCATCGGACGTGGAGAACCCTCGTCATGAGACCCATTTTAAAAAATCAGGCAGTCTCATCGGACGTGGAGAACCCTCGTCATGAGACCCATTTTCAAAAATATCAAACAGTCTCATCGGACGTGGAGAACCCTCGTCATGAGACCCATTTTCAAAAATCAGGCAGTTTCATCGGACGTGGAGAACCCTTGTCATGAGATCCCTTTTCAAAAACCAGGCAGTCTCATTGGACGTGGAGAACCCTCGTCATGAGACCCCTTTTCAAAGCAAAACCAAGGTAGATACCGCCTGAAGGGTCAACACAAGGTAGAAACCGCCTGAAGGGTCGATTCAAGGTAGATACCGCTTGAAGGGTCAACTAAAGGTAGAAACCGCCTGAAGGGTCAAACCAATGGTAGAAACCGCCTAAAGGGTCAAATTAATGGTAGAAACCGCATGAAGGGTCAGTCAAAGGTAGAAACCGCCTAAAGGGTCAACTCATGGTAGAAACCGTCATAATGGTCAACTCAATGGTCCGATCCACCACACGGATCAAAATCCTTGGCAAATCCCAAATGGGACGCGTCTTCCTTAGATTCCTATCAGTTAGGAATCCCATTATGGTTTGACCTACCATACGGGTCAGAGCTTAACCTCTCTAGGATACTCTAGTAACGAGTTCCTAGAATTTCTCTTGAATCCATCAGACATCGCGAAAATCGCACAAACATCAAACAGGTAAGTGGCAGGTATGTCTCTCTACTATCTCACTCTCTCATGTCAAATGAATGTTTCCCCATTCAAGAAAGAGCATACATGGACAAACATGAAGATTGGATGTCATGACTCCTTTTCCTTTAGTTTCCCGAGTCGAGTCGATCAGGACTCAGGTGTCACCTTATCTTTGAGAGAAACCTCCAACGAGATTCCTCTCAAAGAGGGGCAGCTGTTGACACCTAAATTTTGATCAACTTTTTTTTATTTTTATTTTTTTGAAAATTCATAGAAAATCCATAAAAAGTTGAAAAATTGAAAAATCAATTTTGGTGACCTTAGCCAAGCTAAATGAACCATTTTGACCAAAAAAATAATTTTCATAATTTTCATTTTTTTATATATATTTTCGAAAAATACAAAAAAAAAGAAAAAAAAAAGAAAAAGAAAATCAAGAAAATCAAGAAAAATAATATTTGAGGTCACAAAGATATATAAAAATAGTCGGTATTTTTATTTTTATTTTATCTATTTTCTAACCTCATAAATAGTAAAATTCAGGTTTGATTTTAGGTGTTCTCTGATCACCATAAAATTGAATTTGACAAAAATATTTGTAATGATTAAAAGGAAAAGGAGGGAAACATCATCATTTAAAAGGAAAAGGGGACTAATGATTTTGTCTTCTCTTTTTGTTATTTTATTTTATTTTTACTTTTATTATTTTATTATTTTATTATTTTATTATTATTATTATTATTATATTTTTTTTCTTTTCTTTTTCTCTCTCTCTCTCTCCCCACTCCCTCTCTCCTTCCCGCTGCCTATTTATCTCCTCCCCCTCATCATCTCCCGACCCTTCTTCTCCCTCAACTCTCTCTCTTTCATTTTTCGATTTTTTTTCTCTCGCTCAGCCCGCCGCCCAGATCCAAAACCGTCCGGTTTTTAGACCATAACTCTTTCGTTAGGAATCGTATGGGAACGAGCCATATACCATTGGAAAGCTTATTCTCTTGCCGTTCTAATGACATATCGTGAGTCCAATTTGGCCCAGCCATTTGTCCCGTAGAGCTGTTTGAAGGAGCAAAGGTCAGACTGATCAGACTTGAGTCCGCGGGTGCCAAATTGGATTTTCGGGTTTGTTTTGGGTTCAATCTTGGTAAGACCACCTCTCACTCCTTGTTAAGATATATATTATTGTGTTTTATGGTTTAAAGATGGATTATATTTGGATTTAAGGGCTGATCCCTTATTGTTTTGTTCGAAAAATCTGAATCGGTTCTGTCAAGGTGGTGCCGTGAACATTGTGAGTGATTCAAGGGCTTGCCTTGCTTCCAATATTCGATAAGATGTCTCTAGCACCTAACTTAGGAATCTAGCAAGCTGAGATTGTAGTCTAGTTGAGTTTCGGATGGGTTTTAATGGTTGAATTGAAGGAGTTTTCTGGGACAGATTCTGGTCATTGGGCGATTGAAAACCGTCCGGTTTTTCGGCCATAACTCTTTCGTTAGGAATCGTATGGGAACGATCCATATACTGTTAGAAAGCTTATTCTCTTGCCGTTCTAATGACATATCGTGAGTCCAATTTGGCCAAGCCATTTGTCCCGTAGAGCTGTTTGAAGGAGCAAAGGTCAGACTGATCAGACTTGAGTCCGCGAGGGCCAAATTGGATTTCCGAGCTTGTTTTGGGTTCAATCTTGGTAAGACCACCTCTCACTCCTTACATTTTACCTATTAGACCCAGAATCGGAAGGCCGAGCCTCCTGTTGGTGTCTAAATATTTGCTGTGTATTTACTTTATGTCATAGCATTTCTATATTTCGCATAAAAGACCCAGAATCGGAAGGCCGAGCCTCCTGTTGGTGTCTAGATATTTGCTGTGTATTTACTTTATGTCATAGCATTTCTATATTTCGCATAAAAGACCCAGAATCGGAAGGCCGAGCCTCCTGTTGGTGTCTAAATATTTGTTGTGTATTTACTTTATGTCATAGCATTTCTATATTTCGCATAAAAGACCCAGAATCGGAAGGCTAAGCCTCCTATTGGCGTCCAAGGTGTTTTATTTATTTATTTTCTGTAAATTATATTGTGCTACCCCAGAATCGGAAGGCCGAGCCTCCTGCTGGTGGTTTATACCCCCCACACATTGTTGCACGAGCACCGACGGACTCCGACGTCGTAAAATTCACCAGATCCCATCTCCTTTGCTTATGTTTATGTTGTATAATGACTTAATATCTTCTTTATTTTTTAAATTGTGTTGCGTCCTATAAAAACAAAAACAAAAAAAATGCTAGATCGGACGTCTGCAGATGAGCCACGTGTCGTGATTAGGTGATTTTCAGAATAAAAAAAATTTCCAAAAAAATAAATTATTAAGGAAAAATTCAAAAAAAAAATTGAGAAAAATTGCAGAAAATTCCTAAAAAAAATTCTAAAAATTTTTGAAGGCTGAAAATGACAAAAAAAAATTGATTTGTTTCCATTTTTTGGATTTTCTCCCATTTAATCCAAAATGGCGATTTTACCCCTCAAAGGGTAAATCGTCTTTGATATTCCGATGAATTGTGGAAATTGCTTAGAATTTGGTGATGGGCCAGATAGGTGGCTAAACCTTATGTCTAAGATTTCCACATTTCATTCCCATTTTTAGAAAATGACGATTTTACCCCTTCGAATGGTAAATCGGTTTCTAAAATTCCAGAAAATCATGAAAATTGCAAAAAAAAAAAATAGGAAATGGGTCAATTGAGTGACCAAACCTATTTTTGACATTGTTTTACTCCGGATTCATTCCGAAATGACGATTTTTCCCTTTTTAGGCAAATCGTCCCTTTTGTCTCAAAATTACGACTTTACCCCTGATGGGTAAAATCATGTCTAAATCATTCCTAAGCTTGATTGATACTTATTTAGGCTAATAGAGCCTTATTAGGAGTGTCATGTTGATTTGATGTGATTATTTTACATATTTGGATTCATTGATTTGCGCATTTTATTATTGATTGTGATTGCTAGGATAGTCATTCATATTTGCATGAATTCCTAGATTTAGGATTCGTACTCCACTCATCTGCATGAAATCTTAGGTAAGAAAATTCAGTCAACTTAGGTACCGAAAGGGCGTCAACTCTGACAGTTGACGTAACTAAGTCCCCGAACCCATTTCTCTGGTTATCGCAGAATTGAATAGAAACTCCCGACTATTCAATAGGGTGGTCCAATTATACCCTCCAAAAAATGATTGGTGGCGACTCCATGGCATGCACACTTAGCACATGTCACCAGACCACACCGAAGGTCGACTATGCATACCTCCGTTGCGATTTGGGTAACGGGCCTTGGGAGAGGCCCGCGTCCGACCAGACTGGACGGCCCATTAGCCCTCGAGAGCCCACATGCAACCTCGAGAGGGTCGCGACAATGGTATAGCAATAAGAACGGATAGTGACATGTATGCAAGCATGTTTTATAAGATAACATCCATAATATCCAAGATTCAAAATATCCAAACATCCATCCAAAATATTCAATTACATCACCGATAAATGAAACTGTCAAAATAACAACCAGAATCAAAACACCAAAAAGGATTAAAAATATTTGAAAAAGCTTGTTAGTCTTTTTGGGCTGGTTGAGAAGTAAATGGGGCTGTAGTTGGTTGGACTTGGCTCGGTGGGATCTGGACTAGGACAAATTGGGATAGTTGGCTAAATTTCTGATCAATATCCTCCTTTAGTTTGAGAATAGCCCTGTCCATCTGATTGAGTTGAGAAGCTGTGAGTTCTTGAGTAGAGTGCTTCCTTAATTCAATCTCAGCATCCACCTTGGCATTCAGACCTTCAATCGCAGAATGCAAGAGTCTCTTATGTTGGTCAATTTCTGGTCCATTGCTCTCTGATTCATTAGCAGTTCTCTCAAAAGGTCAGAGTCTGTGGCATTATTTATGTCATTAGTCTGAGTTTTCACATTGAAAGACTCCCCCTGAGTTCTAACATGTGGCTCAGATGATGAGACTGACTTGCCTGTGGAATTTGCAATATCAACAGCATGGAGATCCATCTCAGCATCCTCCCCTTCAAACATGGCTTCTTGATAAATTGCCCTTTTATTTATGAGAAAATCAGATATATTGACCCGGGCAATCTCTTCAGCCTGGTTGCAAGCCTCTTCTTCTGCGTTCGTGTCCACTCTTTCTATTTCTTCTCTTTCCTTCTCATTTCTTTTCTCAGAGGTTTTAATTTTATGAAATTCATCACTTACTTTGGTCGTCTGCCGAATTTCGAATTGGGTCAACATTTCACTGAATTTCTATACCTCTCCTTCATCAAAGAACCTATTACTACGCACAAGTTCAACAATATCATATGGGGGTCTTTCCTGTACCTTCATAGCCTTAATCAAATGACTCGTGACTCTAGCTAAATGTATTCTTTTATCAATAGGCAGATTAGCTTTCTCTTCAGGTGTTTGATTTACCGCTTTTATGATGCGTTCCTATAGCTTCTTTTTTTGTTTTTCAACGATTTCAGGAGATCCTCGAATCTTGATTCCTGCTACAAGCTTTTCGGCTTCTCTCCTTCTTTTCTCCTCCTCACTCATTCTATGTGAATCGGTGAGATCATAAGAAGTAGGAGCATCACTTGTGATTCTGGGTTTGCGAGATTCAAGTTGATCAGATTGACCAGAGCTGGTTGATGGGGTTTTCTTTGCAGAAGAAGCCTTGTCCGCCATTGTAACTAGATGGGTGAAAAATTTTGATTGAGAGGTTTTAGGGTTTTTTGTGAAAGAATCGTAAAATTGCAATTTGGGAAACCAGAGCAAATGCATTTATTGCACTTCTTAGTTTAGATATGGTTCTGATTTCTTCATCAATGTTTCCAATGACTTGATATGTAGGATGACTGGATTTGTATTTTCAATTTTTCTTTGACTTTTCAAGCTCATTCTCAACTGATTCTTTAGCATTTGGATCTTCAGAAGTTGCAACTAGTGGATTATCTTCCAAGTTATGAGAAGATTCAGTTGCTTCTTCAACCTCAAATGATGAGTTTTGCTTCTTAGATGATTGGTTCTGATCATTTGACACTTCACTGTCAGTAGTGATCTTTGAGTAGTGTACTCATATTCGAATTTCCTGTTCATGGATTCTTCAACTGTCTGAGAATTCTTGTTGAAGACTCGATAGGCTTTGCTTGAAGTCGAATATCCCAAGAACACTCATTCGTCTGATCTTTCATCAAATTTACTTCGCCGATCACTTGAGTTTTTAAGAATATAACATTTACATCCAAAAATATGAAAGTATGAAATATTTGGTTTCTTTCCTTTGTAAAACGCATAGGGGTTTTCTCAAGTAATGGTCTAGAAAAACTTGATTTATAATATAGCAAGAAGTAGAGACAGCTTCTGCCCAAAAATAGGATGGAGCTTTGCTTTCAATTAAAAGAATTTGTGCCATTTCTTGTAAAGATCTATTCTTCCTTTCAACAACTCCATTTTGTTGTGGAGTGTGTGGAGATGAGAAATTGTGTTGAAAACCATTTTGATCACAAAATTCAGCAAAATATTGATTTTCAAATTCCCCTCCATGATCTGTTTTGATGCTTGAAATAAAGTAACCTTTTTCATTTTGAACTTTCTTTGAAAATGTTTCAAAATATGAGAAAACATCACTTTTATGTGCAAGAAAGAAAACCAAAATAAATCTGGTATAATCATCCACAATGACTAAATAGTATTTTTTTACCTCTAATACTCTGAGTTTGAGTGGGTCCGAAGACAAATATATGAATAGCTGCAGAGCATGGTCAGTAGATACTTCATTTATGGATTCGTAAGAACTTCTTACTTGTTTTCCTAGTGTGCAAGCTTCACAATGATTAGTCTTTTCAAACTTGGCTTTTGGAAGTCCTCTTACTAGCTTCTTTTTGGAGAGCTTTGATACTTGCTTGGGGCTTATGTGTCCCAGCTTTCTATGCCAAAGTTATGGGTCGTCTTTTATAAATAAAAGGCATTTTTCTTCCTCAGACGTTGTATCCTGTAGGTACATATTACCATGTCTTCGTCCAATGAACGAAGATTCATTGTCTTGACTTGTACCTGAGCACTTATTTTCTGCAAAATAAACTTTGTATCCAATATCGCATAGTTGGCTAATGCTAATGAGATTGAAATTCAAACCCTTAACTAATGAAACACCATGGATAAGAAGATTTTCAATCTTCACGGTTCCTTTGCTAATAATTGTTCCATTGTTATTTCCTCCAAAGGAAACGTTTCCACCATCGAACATCTCAATATTGATGAATTTTGTTACATCTCTAGTCATATGTCTGGAACACCCACTATTAAGGTACCAATTATTTTTCCTTTTCATTAGTACCTACAATGATAAATAAAATTCAAGTTTTCTTTGGTACCTAGATCTGTTTGGGTCCTTTGGGGTTAGCAACATTTGCATATCTAAGAATATCTCGAGTTGATCTCTTGATTTTTGAACAATAACTCCGAGAATGTCTAGTATCACCACAATTTGAACAAGCATATAAATCTTGACCTTTGAATTTCATAAACTGTTTTCTAAAATGATTCTAGTAAGATTTCTTAAGTGGCCTTCTCCTGATTCTTTCCTTAACAGAAGGAAAATGATTTTTCACATCACTTTCTTTTTGAAAACCTAATCCCGATTTATTAGAATATGGGACTTGTATTGAAAGTATATGTTGCAACATTTTGGAATCGGTAGAGAATTTTTTATGAATATTTGAAATTTCTTTCCTTAAGGAAATATTTTCTTTTTAGAATAAATCCCTTTCCTTTTTCAAAGAATTCCTCTCTATGTCAAAAATATTTCTTTCCTTTTTCAAGGATTCAGTTTCTTTCTCAAGATTTTCTATTTCAGATTTCAAACGAATATTCTCGTTAGACACACAATCAGATTTCTCTTTCAATTGGAAAAATTCCTTTTCGAGAAAATTAATCTTATCTTTTTGAGAGATATATTTCTATTTAAAAATAGCTACTTCCTTTTTCAATTCAGAAAGTCTCTTAAGAGTCGCTTTATATTCTAAACATAGCTCGTCTATATAATCTGATACCTAAAAAGAAATGTTTGAATGAGTTACCTCGAGATCATCATCTGAGTCTGCTATGAGACATATGTTCGCATACTTTTCATCACTTTCACATTCAGTGTCGCTCCAAGTCTATGCTTTCAAGGCTTTCTTGGATTTTTCATCCATGCCCTTCTTCTTTAATAGAGGACAATTTGATTTGATATGATCTCTCTTTTTGCATTCATAGCAGATGACTTCTTGGCTTTCACTTTTGGTCTTAGATGATCGTTTCTGATCATATCGTCTGAGATCCTTTCTGTCTTTGAAGTTTCTGTCTTTCTTAGCCATTCTTCTAAATTTTTTGACCATGAGTGCTAACTCCTCATCATCTTCTTCTTCTGAGTCTGAAACATCAGAATCAACATTAGATTTTAAAGTAATGGACTTCTTACCTTTTGACCTTGTCTCGTCATTAAATCTTTCTTCCTCATAGGATTGAAGAGTTCCACTAAGTTCGTCCATAGATAGAGGAGATATCCTCTGAGTCTCTCGAATAGAAGTTTTGACATTGTCCCATTCTTTTGTGAGAGCTCTCAGTAGCTTGTTGACTCTCATTGGTCCAAAACAGGTTGCCCATGGTATGTAAGACCATTCACTATTTTAGTGAATCTGTCAAACATTTATTTTACAGTTTCTCCGGGCTTCATTTTGAATGGGAAGAAGTACACTAGAAGTGTCAATATTTGTGTACGGAGATCACTTTAGTGCTAATATTTTTTTTTTATCATTTAAGTGCCATATCGAAGAAAAAACGATCACTTAAGTGCCAACTCGCCGGAATTGGCACTTAAGTGATACTTTTTTTTTAAAAAAAATTGGCACTTAAGTGATCCAAAAAGGTTCACTTTATTGTCAATTCCGACGAAAAAAGGATCACTTTAGTGCCAATTCCGGCGAGTTGGCACTTAAGTGATCATTTTTTTCTTGACTTGACACTTAAGTGATAAAAAAAATAATGACACTAAAGTGATATCCGTACACAAATATTGGCACTTCTAGTGTACTTTTGCCATTTTGAATGCTTCATATTGGCCAAGAAGGAAATTGACTTTTGTCTCCTTGACTTTATCTGTTCCTTCATATGTAATGTAGAGCTTGTCCTAAATTTCTTTCGATGAGGAACAATTTACAATACGTTTATATTCAGCAGGAGATAAAGCACTATAAAATGAATAAATAGCTTTTGCATCAAGGGCATCTCTCTTGGCAATCTCAGTAGTTGACAGAGTGGCAGTCGGCGTAGAATTATTATCCCCTGTATTTGATATGGTTGTAGCATTTGCAGTTGGATTCACTCCTCATTGCACAATATCCCATATCTGAGGATCTTGGTGTCGCGACCCTCCCCCTCGCGGAGGCGGGGAGTGGGCTAATGGGCCGCCCGATCGCTGGCTTGATCGGACGCGGGCCTCTCCCAAGGCCCATTACCCAAGTCGCAACTGCTGGATATACGTGATTGACCTTCAGTGTGGTCTAGTGACATGTGATGAGTGTACACGTCGAGGAGTCGCCACCAATCGTTTTGCGGAGGGTACGATCGGAAACCCTATCGAATAGTTGGGAGTAGTCTATTCGATTCTGCGGAAACCAGAGAAGTGGGTTTGGGGACTTAGTTACGCCAACTATCAGAGTTGACGCCCTTTCGGTACCTAAGCTGAATGGTTTATCTGATCTTAAGATTTCATACAGATGAGTGAGGTACTGATCCTAAATCTAGGAGTTCATGCAGATGGGAACAGCTACCCTATCACTCACAATCATTAGGAATAAATGCGCAAATCAAGGATCCAATGCAGGCGGATAAAACACATGAAATCAGCATGGTATCCCTAATGAGGCTCTATTAGCCTAGAGAAATATCAATCAAGGCCTAGGAGTGATTTGGACATGATTCGCCCATGAGGGGCAGAATCGTAATTTCGAACAATTCAGGGAAAATTTACCCTTAAAAAGGGTAAATCTGTCATTTTAGACAAATTGGGAAGTCAAAAGATAGTGGGAATAGGATTGGCCATCAATCCAATCCATTTCCTATTTTTTCGGGATTTTTCAGAATATTTCTGGAATTTAAAGGGATTTTACCCTTGGAAGGGTAAAATCGTCATTTTGGATAAAGTTGAGAACTGAAAATCTCAAATATTAGGGTTGGTCGTCCACCTGACCTAAACCCTAACTTTAAGCAATTTTCAGAACTCGATTGAGACAAGAAAGACAATTTTCCCATTGAAGGGCAAAATCGTCATTTTGAGAAAAGGGGCGGGACTCGAAAACCCAAGCCTAAGAATTGGTCGCCTACCTGACCCTAATTCTTACCTTGGCATTATCGGTCTTATCTTGCATATACAGCAGAGGCGACTTACCCTAAAAGGGTAATATCGTCAAGTCTCGAAAGAGCAGATAAGAAACCCCAAAAATAGGGTTGACCAGCTATCTGTGGTCAATCCTCGATTTTTGGGGATTTCTGGGGTGTCTAGGATTTTTTCACAATTTTTCCATATTTTTTGGAATTTTCTGGAATTTTCTAGCATTTTTTTTGGATTTTCTAAGATTTTTCTGATTTTTTTTTATTTTTTAAATCATTTTCGGAATTTTTTTATTTAAAAAAATATTATTCAGACCGGGTCGGGTGACCCGGCCCACGGCCCGCGGCGACCGGGCTGGCCCGGATCCGGCCCTTCACCGAAATGGCGTCGCATCAATCCTCCCGCTCAAATTTTAACTCCCGCCCAAATTGAACCAAGGGCCCTGATTACGCCACGTGGCGGACCTGCGGACGGCCTGATCTTCATGATGAACCGACGGCCCAGATTGAAAGGCAAGATTGAATCTTGACCGTTCGATCTATGACATTTTTTTTTTATTTTCGAAAATCTTTTTATTCCCAAAAATATGAGATCGCGACACGTGGCTACCTATCCACCGTCCGATCGTTACGTTGGTTGGTTATAACAACCGAGGCTGACGTGGCTGCCACGTGGGCGCCACGTCAGCGTTGACTGGTCAACGTCCGTTGACCAATCAACGGACTCGCCGAGGAAGACGATCGGCGCCGGCTCTGTTTCGCCGGCGCCTCGTCGGAAGGTGATTTCTCCGCGCACAGGCCACCAAATTGCATGAAACTACCGCCATTGTACTCGTCTTATCGAGCTTCATCACATATATCAGGCTTTTCATAGCAGAATCAAATTTGGCAATCTCACCATCCTAGGCCGGAGCTAATCTCCGGCGAAAGTTCGCCCTAGCCATTTCTGACGATATCTAAGCCTATCAATCAGTGAAGAAGCATTATGGGAGATCGAAGAGACTTACCTGGCCATCGGTGAGCTTCGGTTTTGCTCGGGTCGAGCTCTCAAGCTCTCGACAGGTTCGGATGGTCGGAGGTCAGACCCGACGTTTCCGGCAATGAAATGACATGTGACCAAAAGTGAAAATGCTCAGTGAAGCGAGACAAAACGATTGCAACAAAAATCGCGGCAAATGAGCGACTCTAGCTTGAGTTGCCATTGGAGGCCGAGAGGAAGTTCGAAGGAAGACCTCACCTATTTCGGCGATGAAACGCGACACCGCTCGGTTCTGGAGATTCCTTGGGGCGTCACGAAGCTCGAAGGATATACCCGAAGCTTCGGTTTCTCGCCGCTCGCCGTGGCCGAGCCTTTGAAGCTCGCGGCTTCCTTTCTCTCTCTCTCTCTCTCTCTCTCAGAGCTCTCTGTTCTTCTTTTCCTCTCCCTCTCTGTGGTCGTCCCCCGTTCTTTTTTCTCTTCCTTTTTCTTTTTCTTTCGCACGTCTGTTGGCGAACGCCCCCTAACCGATTGTCGTTCCCCTCAACTGTCCTCATCAACTGATCATTCTCTCCTCTTTTTCTGTTCGTGCGCAAAGGAGAAGAAGAACCAGCCGAAGGTGTTCTGCTCATGGCCTAATTTTGGTCAACGGGTTGACTGGGTCGGGTCAACCCGACCCAGTCAACCCGATTTTGGGATTTCCTTCAAATCGGGCGTCCAAATATCCCAAAATCATGAAATCGACTCCATAATCGGATTTCATAGCATGTAATTTACCTAAGTAAGGTAAAATTGGGCTGAATTGATTTTGATTTATACAAAAGCCCCAAATCTAAGACAAGATCCGAAATTGACTTTTGTCAAATTGACGTTCTTAATGGAGGAATTGGCTCAAATTGAGCTTACCATTAGATTCGAGGGGTCAAATACTATAGGGAGGAAGTATCGGGGTTTCATGGGTGTCCCTCGAAAAAGTTTAATTTCAGAATTGGCACTATAGGGACTAAAATGAAAAAGATTTTTATGCAATTAGGTCCCTAAGGCCAAAATTGATCAAATCGGCACACAATTGAACCAAATTGAAATGTCGGGTAATCAAGATGAATGTCAAGATTCTTAAAATGCAAAGTATTGCAAATAGAAAGACTCAGAACATATTTTTTGACAAATTTAACCCTGTGTGTTACAAAGAAACACACAAAATTAAACTTGAATTTCGACTCTTGATGAGGTCAAAATGACAAGGGATTTAAAAGAAAAATATTGACTATTTTCCTATATTTTTGTGACCTCAAATTCTATTTTTTCTTGATTTTTCTAGTATTTTCCTATTTTCTAAAAATACTAAAAAATGTGAAAAATATGAAAAATTATTTTTTGGTCAAGAATGGTTCCTTGGGCTTGGCCAAGGCCACCAAAGTTGATTTTGTAATTTTTTGACTTTTTATGAATTTTTTGTTATTTTTCAAAAATAAAACTGAAAAAGACTTGGTCAAAAATCAGGTGTCAACAGCTGCCCCTCTTTGAGAGGAATCTCGTGAGAGGTTTCGCTCAAAGACAGGTGACACCTGAGTCTAGACCGACTTGACTGGGGAAAAGAAAAACGAATCTTGACACTCAATCTTTCTTGTCCCGCTAATGAATGCTTTGCTTCTCATTCTTTTGCTTACTTGAGAGAGAAAGTAGAGAGACCCACCTGTTACTTACCTGTTGATCACCTGCCTGATGCTCGTACGGCATGCGCGGTGTATAGCGGGTTCAAGTGAATACCTAGGGACTCGTCTTTTGAGTATCCTAGGGCGGTTAAACTCTAGCCTGTATGGTAGGCCGTACCAAAATGAGATTCCTATACTTGACAGGAACCTGTGAATGACGCACCTAGTCTCATAGGGATTGTCGGGGTTTTGATCCGTATGGTGGATCAGACCATGAATATGACTCTTCTCTGCTAGGAACCTATGGGTGACGCACCCAGTCTCTTAGGGATTGTCAGGGATTTTGATCCGTATGGTGGATCAGACCATGAGTAGGACTCCTTTCTGCTAGGAACCTATGGATGACGCACCCAGTCTCTTAGGGATTGTCAGGGGTTTTGATCCGTATGGTGGATCAGACCATGAATAGGACTCCTTTCTACTAGGAACCTATGGATGACGCACCCAGTCTCTTAGGGATTGTCAGAAGTTTTGATCCGTATGGTGGATCAGACCATGAATAGGACTCCTCTCTGCTAGGAACCTATGGATGACGCACCCAGTCTCTTAGGGATTGTCAGGGATTTTGATCCGTATGGTGGATCAGACCATGAGTAGGACTCCTTTCTGCTAGGAACCTATGGATGACGCACCCAGTCTCTTAGGGATTGTCAGGGATTTTGATCCGTATGGTGGATCAGACCATGAATAGGACTCCTTTCTGCTAGGAACCTATGGATGACGCACCCAGTCTCTTAGAGATTGTCAGAAGTTTTGATCCGTATGGTGGATCAGACCATGAATAGGACTCATCTCTACTAGGAACCTATGGATGACGCACCCAGTCTCTTAGGGATTGTCAGGGATTTTGATCCGTATGGTGGATCAGACCATGAGTAGGACTCCTTTCTGCTAGGAACCTATGGATGACGCACCCAGTCTCTTAGGGATTGTCAAGGGTTTTGATCCGTATGGTGGATCAGACCATGAATAGGACTCCTTTCTGCTAGGAACCTATGGATGACGCACCCAGTCTCTTAGGGATTGTCAGAAGTTTTGATCCGTATGGTGGATCAGACCATGAATAGGACTCCTCTCTGCTAGGAACCTATGGATGACGCACCCAGTCTCTTAGGGATTGTCAGGGATTTTGATCCGTATGGTGGATCAGACCATGAGTAGGACTTCTTTCTGCGAGGAACCTATAGATGACGCACCCAGTCTCTTAGGGATTGTCAGGGATTTTGATCCGTATGGTGGATCAGACCATGAATAGGACTCCTTTCTGCTAGGAACCTATGGATGACGCACCCAGTCTCTTAGGGATTGTCAGGGATTTTGATCCGTATGGTGGATCAGACCATGAATAGGACTCCTTTCTGCTAGTAACCTATGGATGACGCACCCAGTCTCTTAGGGATTGTCGAACATTTTGATCCGTCAGGGGGATCAGGCCGAGAATAGGATTCCTTTCTGCTAGGAACCTATGGATGACGCACCCAGTCTCTTAGGGATTGTCGAACATTTTAATCCGTCAGGGGGATCAGGCCGAAAATAGGATTCCTTTCTGCTGGGAACCTATGGATGACGCACCCAGTCTCTTAGGGATTGTCGAACATTTTGATCCTATATTCTAAGGAATTAACTAGGATTTATACAAATGAGGTGTGCCTGACCTTGAGGCTTTACCAAATGGGCTATTCTGGGTTTAGGGGTTACCTAGAACCTCAAAGAAAGCTGATTCTGAAAATTGTCCTTTCGACACGCAATGCGTTATTCTGGGATTTGGGGATTCCAAGTATCCTGCAGAGAACTTAAACCTGCAAAAACTTTGATAAGATTCTTCTAGGATCTAGGGGTTACCTGAGATCTCGCAGAAAGATTATCTTGAATGTTGTCCTTTTGACATTGAAGGTGACATACTAGGATCTGGATACTCCAGGCATCAGAGGGATGATTTCGGAGATTGTCCTTTTGACATTGGATGTGACATTCTGGGATCTGGGAGCTCCAGGTATCCTGCAGAAAGATCAAACCTACAAAATTGTTCATAAGAATGTGTTTTCCCGAGATATGGAATTACTAGGGATCTTGCAAGAAAAATAAACTTGAAAGCTCTTCTTCACAGAGCAAGGCATCCTTCTAGAATCTGGGGTTACCATGATTCCTATAGAAGTTTAACCAAGAACAATAGCATTCTAGAATCTGGGGTTACCAAGAATCTGTCAGAAGCTCAGGCATATAAACTCTCCTTCTTAGAGAAATGTGTCATTCTGAGACCTGGGGTTACCAGGGGTCCTGCAGAAGTTTAAACTTGAAATATATTCTTCACAAAAGAAGTAGCATTCTGAGGTTTGGGGATACCAGGGGTCCTACAGAAGCTTGAACATGTAAGCTCTTTCTTACCAAAAGAGGTTGTGTTCTTCTGAGATCTGGACTTGCCAGGAATTCTGCAGAAGCTTAGACATGTGAATCGTTTCTCACCAAGAGTGATACAAGCTGTTTTAGGAGCCGAAGTCATCAGAAATCTTGCAGAAGCTCCAACCTGAAAGTTTTCTTACCAAAGGCACATCAATGGTCTTTGAGCACTTTATGACTTATACCATGGTCATGAAAAATTTCAATGAATGCATTATGATGCTGGAGGTTATCCAAAATACCTTGCAACATACGGGAGTGATCAAAAATCCCTTGTGAGGAAAGTTTGAATCAAACAATCTGAATTTAGCCAAAAGAATTTGGTTAAAATGTCCATTGGAGTATTCTCATCAAAGAGGACTTCTCACCGTTTTGAGGTAATGGTCTTTTACCAAGAATGCACTCGAATTTCCTATCAAACCTGCGCCTAGGGTTCAGGATCATTTGCAGTGAATACACCTCGATCGATCAGGAGGACTTCCAAGGGACCGTAATGTTGGGCTTGATCAACGGTTTTCAAAGGGGACTTGCGTGCAAGTCAAGGCTTTCGAAGAGAAGTCTTCAATGTCTGCTCCAGGTTTACAAGTCAAGAAACCTGCAAAATGAGAAAGAAATAATCTTGCTCGAACTTCTTCGAGCTAAGCTTAGACATTAAACCCTATGTCAATCCAAGTGCCTTAATCAGAAAAGGCTCTTCAGGGTTGTAACGTAGGTAGGTTTGGGGACCAAAAAAGGCTTATTTTTGGCTCAGAATACGCGAAGGGTTTAACATTGGTGATCACTGCAGGTTTGCCGCCGATCTTGTCCCTTCTGGTTCAGAGAGCGTCTTCAGTCTTTGAAGTGCATTGATAGTCTTTGAAGAGCATTGCCAGTCTTCGAAGCGTACATTTGTCTTTAAAGAATATCTCTTTCATGTTGAGACGGCGTCAACATCTTGTCTACGCTTTCATCATCTGAATGCGACATAATCTGGGAGTATCCTTTGCTGTCCAGCTCCCTTGGGATTTTCTTTTACAATCAGATCTCACTAGTGACCTATACAAAGGTATCATGCCATCTTTTGGCATTTACAAGATCAAATACCTGATTCACAAGTGTACAAATATTTGGATGGGCATTGGCCTTGCTTTTATCAGGCACTTTGGTTTTTCTTGATGCCCAAGATTGAATTTTTCTCTATTCTTTCTTTTTGAGATCCCATATTTTTTTTTCTTTTGGGGATCAGAATTTTCAAATGAATGTGCTAGATGTACAGCTTGAATCTCAGCACTCAAACATTAATCTAGGAATTTTTCACAAATCCTGTGTTTTGAACTTTTCCGCTCTTGAAGTGACGTTGCTTCCGTCTTGGAATATGCAATGATCACCAACGGGTTTGTGAAACGAGCGTATAGGCTCAACTGGGCTGTGCAAAGGGTAAAAGTGTATAGGATAGAGAAACGAATGCTTTTCGTCATCCTAAAGCACCCGAATTACCATAGAAGTTAAAATGACAAGCAACACACGAAGATTGATGCAAGTCTGAGCAAGATAACTTCTAACCATTTACCTCCTGATACCTCCGGACGTACCTCCAGTTTGCCCCATTGTGGGGTGGTTCTTGACAGGGGTATAGAATGAAATCGTCGTTCAAAGGGTTATCAATGGTCACCTGTAGTGTTTATGATAGAGAAACGAATGCCTCCGTCGTCTCAATCCATGTAATCACTGCGAATAACCCTTACGTCCGTAGGTCAAGGTCTCGCTATCCTTACCACTCCACTTATCTCTTAAGTGTGTATAGGATGTGTTTGGATCCAGCTTGCCTCTTGTCTGAGGAAACATCCTTTTAAACAGTTCTAAACAACTCTTGTTGGAAAAGTTCATTTCGCTTTCTCCAAAGCTTACCCTCCAGGGGGATTTATGATGCACAATGTATATTTCATACATGTTTAGATAACCTCCAAGTTTAAACATGAGTGACAATGACATGACTGTGAGAATTTTGCTTCTTTCTAGACATGAGATTTGAATGCATGCTAGATTCCAAGATGCCTTCAAATTCTATTAATAAGGATTCTGACAGTCTTGTAAACATAAAAAATTAGGAAAGGAATACTTACCTGCCCAGCGCGGCTAGGGATTCCTGAAAAACATAAAAGGAATATGTCGGTGTATGCTCTCGAATTTCAGGAAATTAAAACGATACACCTTACCCTTGATCGTGAACTCCAATGGTAGTGGATAGATTCGTGAAAATCTGCATTTTTCTTAACAACACAAGATGGTTAAGTTGTTCTAAAATTTCTTGAAATTCTCAGTCTTTGGAGAAAAAGGACATGTACCTGGTCACCACGACAGTAAGTCCTCTTGATCATGCATTCCATTCTGAACGCCAATATGTAGATTATAGAAAACGGCCATTTCGACCTACGGCGATGATCTCTTCGTCTGATTGGGGCAATGAATCCTGCTCGATGGCTTCATTCATCTTTTGAACGTCTTCCATGCCATTCTTCGGAGTTCCTTATTCAAGGAAAAATGAATTCTTATCAAAATGTATGCTAAAGCATGTGGTGTGGAAGCGATACTTTTTACCCTCCACTTGATCTCATAACCAAAGATCATTTCTTGAATGCTTGACTTCCAAAGCCGTTATCTGCAAAGATCATCTCGCCTTGAAGTTGAGTCGGCGAGTTCTTTCCCTCTGAGTCCTTTTGAATGCCAATAATTTTTTGTTGAAATTAGGGCAAATTCATACGAGGAGAAAGATCATTTGAAGATCAAATTAGAACGACACAAAGTTACCCTTCACTCAAGTTCGTATCTTGAGGTTTGACTCTGATGTGAACGATTCTTCTACCACGTTCATTGATCTTGTTGGGAATGAAATGCCACTTTTGCATCCAGTCACGTAGATGATTCGTTTGCCCCAGTTAGGCATGACTTGTCATGGCTAGGTAATGCTTGCCCCAGTCAAATGGTTCTATTCATTTTCGCATTTTCATGCGATCCCTTATCCTGTTTGGATTATCTCCTACTTGGATCTTCACTTGACTTTTCACCTTTGAAGTGTCGTCCTTCCAATGCTTGAGAAATTCGTTTGCTTCATGCATCTTTGTCACTTGTGACCATCCTTGTGATGTTCTCCTCTTTGTTGGACTCCTGATAATGTCCTAATGGAGTATTCTGCCACAGAAAGAAATGATTTTGCATTAGCAAATGCAAGAAAAAGAAGTAAATTGGATACGACACCCAACTACCCTTCTTTTGTCAATTGTCGACATTTATCTCTTGATTGAGTCCATTCCAATATTGTATGCTGATATGGACAACATTCGTCGAATCCCTCCATTCATGTTTGAAGGTGTTGATAACATCAACAATCCATTTGCCCCAGTTGGGCGACGTTTACCTTGGCCAAATGCCTTAGCATTTTTCATATCATTTGACGATTTCCAATCCTATTTGAAGAGGTCTTTATACCTGTACATGAAGCAATGAGTATTCATCCATGTTTAACTTTACATAAGTCACCAAGGAATATGATACTCCCTTTGAGGTATTGCATTTTCGTTGATCAAGGAAATCGTCTCTTTCGGTTGCTTTGTCCCAATAGGGGATGTCTTGATGCTTGTTGTCTTTGGGCTTGACAACTTGCTCCAATATGCTGTCTTGGTAACGCATGAGAATCTTGCCCCCAGCTTGGTCTCTTGACAGGAAAGGAGGGGTTTTCCCTAATGAACATTCTTTGCTGGTTCTGGTTATTTATCTCAACCATCTGAATCTTCGATCATTTTTATCTACCTCTTGGTAGCTCGACATCTTTGGAATTTGTCACATGACATCTTAGAGACCTTCTCAGTAGTTCTGTGAACCTGAGTCTTTCATCTCGGGATAAATGTCCATCGATCTTGACTTCTTTGATATTTTCAGTATCCCCCAAATTAATAGTAATCGGCTCTTCCGAAGTAGGAGGCGTTGATTCCTCAAAGGCATTCTATTCCCTGCGGATAGACGCATAACCTTCATCATCGTCTTCTTCCTCTGTCCCATAGTCCCAGTGGACCGCTTTAGGATCGTACTTTTCTATCGGAGGGACTTTTACAGTTACTGTCGTCTGATAAGACGTCTCCGGTTCAGCTGTGCCGTCTTCTTCCTCTTCCGGCAATCGAATCAAAATAGGCTTGACCAGGCAAACTTCTACCTTATTCAAGCTGTCAAGCTCTTCTAGTTTAATTACCACAGTCGTAGCGGTTTCAATCATTGACATAGTGTTGTCAAAGTCCCTTGAGGAGATTTCGTTTCTCAGTCGACAATGTCGGTCATCGTCGCCTAATACTGCTGATGTGGCAGATCTCGGGTATTCTCTTTTTCCTTTGAATAATTCAGCTAAACCTTGCTGTTGATTCTTTGATCTCTTTGTTTCGGCATACTGCTTTGTGTCAAGCTTAGTATCCCTCACTTGGTCAAGGATGACTCAGGTTCTTTTGAAAAAGGCTTTTTCCGGTTGAATGGGAT
Organism: Rhodomyrtus psidioides; assembly: GCA_021437785.1. Classification (NCBI taxonomy): domain Eukaryota; kingdom Viridiplantae; phylum Streptophyta; class Magnoliopsida; order Myrtales; family Myrtaceae; genus Rhodomyrtus; species Rhodomyrtus psidioides. Next base: position 1,563,424 of record JAILYB010000040.1, on the reverse strand, counting down.
CATCCACGCCTCTCTATCCGTTTGATATGATATCTTCCATTCTCTGATAGAAGTTAGGGGGAGCGGAGTACTTCACTTTAAAGTTGTATTCTCAAGAGTCCTGACCCAGGTTGTCTACAGTTTCACCTATTTCAGGTGCGTTAGCCATGAATCTGCGATCTGCTAGACTTCACCTCTTGGCTTTCAGTTTGTCCTCTTCGAATTCTTCTTCTGATTAAGTGACCGGCCCAAGATTGTCTACCAGATTCTTGTGCGGGATGTCCCAGGTGCTACCCCGTTCAGTTTTGATCACGAAGTGGCTTCCTTCCAAAGATAGAGGGGCTTCGACTCCTTCGAATTCTTTATCGGTAGTATCGAACATTATCCCCAAGCTCCTCATCTTAGCGATACATAGTCTCTTTACGTCAGCGGAGATCTCTCCTGCTTTTGGGTATGATGAAGCGGTCGCCAGAAGGTCAGTCAGCTTAGACATGTCCACCTTCAGCTGGAGGTGGTTTTCCTCATCTTCAGTGAATATTGCCCCATTCGCTTGATGATCAAGGAGCGGATTTTCTTGTACGTTTGGAGTCACGTTGTCAAATTTCAGAATCTGACTTGTCAATCTGAGCTTGTACCTTCAGCTTAAGGATATAGCAATCATCCACAGTATGTCCCATTTTGCCCATATGGTCGATACAAGTCTGGCTCTTGTCAAAACCATGATACTTAACCGGGTTTGCCCTAGGTGGTTCCTTTGCCACCAAATGTTGTTCTAGCAACATCGGGAGTAGCTTGGACAAAGGCCTCGGGAGCTGAGAGAATTGATTTTGGGGTTGCCTCTTTCTGGGCCTTGCCCTTTTGGTGCCGACTGTCGCGACCCGTCCGGAAGCGGACGCGGCTAATGGATTACCGATCGCGGGTCTTGGATCGGCGCGAGCCCTCCCAGGCCCATACCAAATCGCGGCGGGAGTATTTTTTTCAAAGGATTCGACGATAAGAGTCGATCGCTTTCGACCTTCAATGTGGTCGTGGTGGCATGTGCAAATTGTGCATGCATTTGGAGTCGCCACCGGTCTTTCTTGGAGGGTAGACCGGAAACCTTACTGACCGATTGGGAGAGGTCGATCAGTTCTGCGGAACCAGAGATTTTGGGTTCGGGGACTTGGTTACGTCGATGTCATTACCAACGCCCTTTCGGTACCTAACGCGAGTGATTTTCCTAGCTAAGAGTTCATGCAGGCGCAATTTTAGGTGAAGTAGGCTTAATTCAGGATTTCATGCAGATTGGAACACTAGTCCTATCAATCACAATCAATTTAACGAAAGCGCAAGTCAAGTGCATAAATAAATCATGTCAATGCACATCAATTTCAATCATTGGCCTCCTAGTATAGCCATAAGGGCTTAGGGAAGATGTGATTTAGGGCTAGGGGTAAAATGGGAAGATTCAGGGACAATTAGCCCGAAGGGCGAAATTGTCATTTTGGAAGGTTTGAATACCGAATTACCCAAAATATTCCATGGTCAGTTGTTTATGGCCATTTCATATTTTTTTGGGATTTTCCTGAATTTTTTTAGAATTTTTTTGGAAGACGGTTTGCCGGAAGGGCAAAACCGTCATTTCGGAAAAGATCGGGGGTCGAAAGACTTGGAACAGGTCGTGGCCAATTGAATGTGGCCATTTCCTATTTTCTGGAATTTTTTAGAATTTTTCTGAATTTTTCGAATTTTTTTGAATTTTTTATGATTTTCTATTTTTTTTTATTGATTTTTGAATTTTTTTATTTTTTTATTATTTTCTGATTTTTTATTTTTTTAAAAATATTTTCCGGGCCGGGTTAGACCCGGCCCGCGCCTCTCGGGCGCCCGGCCCGACCCTAGGGGTCGGCACCGGCCTAAACGGCGCCGTTTTCTATTTTTTTACATTTTTTGATTTTTTTTAATCTATTTTCTTTAATTATCCGAAAATCCTGCCATCGGATGGTCCAGAAAGCGCCACGTGGCCCTTCGTGATGCGTCCGATCTTGAGATGGATCGGACGATCCCCAGGGCGCCACTTGGCACATCCTCAGCCGTCGGATCTTTTTTTATTTTATTATTCGAAAATCATTTATTAATCTGAAAATCATTTATTAAATTGAAAAAGCTGAGATCGCGACACGTGGCCTCACCACGACCGTCCGATCTGTTTTATTTTTTTAAACGAGCCGGCCCCACCGAGCTGACGTGGCACGCCACGTCAGCGTTTGACCGTTGACCACCGGCGACCTCGCCGGAGAAGACGATGAACAGTGAAATTTCAGGCGATGTCGCCGAAAATCTCGCCGGAAAATCGCGAACCGCCCCCAAAACTTGGTATTTTTCGCCCGTTCCTTTGGCGTTCGACTCCCCATCGGCCCAGCATCAATATTCGACAAAAACATGGACGATTCAACGTCGGGAAGCGGTCGAACCGAACCTCCACAGGTCCGACGCCGGCGAGGTAAGTTGCAGAATTTTTTTTTGTTTAAACCCAATTCCATTCGATCACACAGCATCTAAGAAAGGTTTAGATACTTACCTGAGGTCGCCTAAGCCTCGGCGACGGCCAGCCTCGCCGGTGTGAGCTCTCGGCTCGGTCCGAGTATGATGGAGCTCCGGCCATCGTCCCCGACGCGGTTTTGATGCACAATAAACACATACACAAGCTTAGAGTCGGTTCTAGGGCGGTATTAAGATCAAAGCCACACAAAATGAGGCCCGGGGTGTCACGGCCGAGAGCTACAAATCACGAAGCCCATTTGGGCGTTTCGTCGAACACATGGTGTGCGCTATGAAAAACAGAGGTCGGAGAGGAAAGCCGACCTGGTTTGGGCTCGTCGACGATGGCTGGAGCTCCGGCGATGCTTCTGAAGGTTGGGGATATCCTTCATACCTCGCCCTCGCTCCCTCTTCCTTCTCTTTTTTTTTCTCTTCATGCACATCCAGGAGCCGAGAAAACCTTCATTTTTTTTTGTTGCTTTTCTCTGATCTCCCCCACCGTCCAGCTCCCCCCAATATTTTTTATTTTATTCTACAATGCTCCCCCATTTTTTTAGTATTTTTCTTCTTGGTGGCTTGGTCTTCTCCTATCGTTATCCAGCATCCTCCACCATCTACCCTTCCCTCTTTTTTTTAATCACTTTTCATTGATGGTGTCCTCTTTTTTTATTGCTTCTTGTTATTTCCCGTGAGCTTTCCAGCTCTTGGCATCATCCTCTCTCTCCTTTTCTTTATTCAAACGCGCCGCTCTCCCACTATGTATCTTCTTTTGGTCGGCCAAACGTGTCCTTTTATTATTTTACGCTTTTCCTATCTCGGATTGCCAGAGCGCGAAGAGAAAGAACGGAGAGAAAACTTATGTTGCGTCTTAGTCAACTGGTTTGATCGGACGAGTCGACTTGACCCAGTTGACCATGCTCAATGATTTTCTTCAAATTCAATGTCCAAATGAGTAAATCGACATGCAGTTGGACCAAATTAAAGTGCAGGCAATTGAATTGAATGTCAAGACCATAAAAAAATACAGAGATTTGTAAATAAAAAAAAAACTCGAATGACATTTTTTTATACCAAATTCAATTCTATATGTTATGAAGGAACACATGCAATCGAACTTAATTTTTTATTCTTTTTGAGGTCAAAATATCGACTATTTTTATATATATATATTTTTTTGACCTCAAATTCTATTATTTTTTTTTTATTTTCTTTGAATTTTTCCAAATAATAATAAAAAAGGCTGATAAAAAATCAAGTGTCAACACCGACCATGATGATCCTCCTTTGGTCTGATTATAATTGTTAAGCCCCTTGGGTTTATGGGGGTCTAATATGAATGCTATGTCGAGCCCGGCCTCTTTATCCTTTTTCAGGGTATACTGTTTTCTGGCAGAAGCTTCATGAAGTCTCCTTTCTCTTAAGACCCATTCGAGCCTTTCAGCCACCATTATCAAGTGTTCGAAGGCTTGACATCCCTGAGGTATTTAACCTGTCGAAGTATTCATAGGGGAGTGCTTTCATGAACAAATTAATCAGCTCGTGGTCTGGGATTGACGGCTTTACATGGGTCGTCAAAGCTCGCCATCTCTGGGTGTATGTTATGATCAATTCTCCTCTCGCCTTTGAGGTTCGTAGAAGGTCTTCCCTCGTCGGGGCCGTAGCTGTGTTGAACTTATACTGTCTGAGGAAGTCCTCTGCAAGATATTTCCACATGTTATAATCATCTAGGTCCAATTCAATGAACCAAGCCAGAGCGGCGCCAGCTAGATTTTCTTGGAACATGTTCATCAGTAGTGGAATATAATCCGAATAGTGCGCCATCTTGCACAGATAATATTTGAGGTGAGTGCGAGGATAGCCTGTCCCATTATACTTCATCACGAAGTCCGGTTCCTTGTAGTCAGGAGGGGTCTCCACCTCAGCGAAGGGAGATATCTTGTCGAAACGGGTCAACTCATAGCCCTGGCTGCTTAAACATTCTTTAATCTTGGCTGATCTCTTAGCCTCCACCTTGATTTTTACGGTCTGCTTCCCCTTTTTCCTCATTCTCGAGGTTGATAACAACATGGGACGCTTTTTGTTGCGACAGGGTGTTCGGCTCACGGATATCCTCCTCCGCCCGTTGAGTATTTCCCGTCGTTTCTTTATCAGCTATATCGGGTGCAAGAGATGGATTTGAGTTGTTTAGGAACTACTGTCTGTCTGGCTTGGGAGGCTTCCGGCATTGCCTTAATATCAGCCATCATAGTTGCCATTGAACTATTTGATATTTCCCTATCAAAGGAAAGAAGGTTCGTGTCAGAACAGCATACAAAATGGGCAATTGGAATTGATACAATTTACCCTTCGTTCCTTGGGTCTTGGCATTTCCCTTTCATTTGGATTGTTTTACCTTGACCTGTCGACATCTTTCATATAAGTTATGCATGCATGATATGTATGATGTGAGTGATCTAAGATGATTCATGTTTGCAACGAAAAATGGATTCGTGCCTTTCACTCTTGTTCACAGAGAGAATTTCTTATCAAGCATGTCAATATATAAATTTTGAATTCCTTCTTTTCGAATGCTCTTTTCAAAGAGACTTCTAATTGTTAAGAAACTTTTTCAAGTTTTCTCGAGAATTTTGTTCGCAGATTGAGCCATTATGACGCTCTTGAAATAATCTATCCTAAATGCATGTGTGAGATGATATGAAAAGCGGGTACTCCCTGTTCTGCCATCTGAAGTCGTTGCTTCTTAGGTGTCTTGACTTTGTTTATCACCTGAGAGGAAAAAGATAGGAAATATTATTTCCACATCTGATTGAAACTTATTTAGGAACGATACGTCCTTTTCTACCAAGAGGGATGACTCGACATTGTTCTTCTTGGAAGCGTTGTTGCTATGGATTTCATTCCATTACGTTCCATGAGTGATAACTATTGTTTCAGGGACTTGCCCCACGTATCACCATGGCAAATCTGATGTCTTCGACTTCGGCATGCTTTCTGGATAGGGAAATGATTTGCCCCCAGCAACTGAATATTCCACATTCAGTTAGCTGATTTAGCCATATGAAGCTCCATTGTATCACGCTAACGCCTTCCTTGTTGGTTGAGTCAATCACTTCCATGTCAGGTGATTTTGGCGTTTGACATTCTTCGATCTATTTTGACACATGTCTTCAACTATCATTTTCTGTATATGAAAGAGAAGCATCTCAGTCATTTGTATGAGATAGAATCAGAATAAGGGAGAATTTACTCCCTTTTGTGACATCAGAGGATAAAACTTCTTCGTAATTATCCGAAGGTCTCGGCATTTGATGTTGCACAATGCTCGACACTTTTTGGGTTCTGTCACTCTCCTTGAGGTTGGGTGATCTTTCGCCACTTTCGCTCTATTGATGCATTTCAATCTGTTTAGTGAGGAAGAAAAATGTTTGACTTTTGATTATGAAAATCAATTACTAAAACAAGTACTCCCTCTTGATTCAAAGATGGGCAACGATCATCTCTTCATGGTCTTTTCCATTTGTCATTACTTCATGCCATTCCTCAAGCACCCTACTACTCGAGATCCACAAGTGTAGATTTGTCTTTATTCGTGTACATTTACACCTTGAAGTGTTGCTTCGCAAATAAGCATTCAGTTTTCTTCATCCCTACATATAGAAAAGGAGAGGATCATTTCATATCTTGAGAGGATTGAAATGAGGAACGATATACACCCTTTTTTGTGGTTGAGTGATCATCAATTTCATGGTGAGAAACACGAGTATTTGTACTCGAGACGTGCTTCAATTGGCGATCGTGCCATGTCACATTGGCCTCTAGTTTTGAGAGTCCACAATCGAGTCTTCTTTAAAGGGACAAATGTCGACCTCACACAATCATTTTATTTCACCTACATGACATGAGGAAGGAATACGTCAATTGTTGCACAACGGGCTCTAATTGAAACGATAACAGATTTACTATCCCCAGAGTATATTTCCTCAGCTCCCATCACTTTGAGTATCAGAGATGAAGGAATGTTCCTTAACGGTCCACACTTATTTTTTATAATCACCTGCAAGTGTGAGTAACCATGTCATCCTATAATCAAATCAATTTAATTTGGAACGAATACATCCTTTTTGACTTAGAGAGGTTGATCCAAATCAGGTATGCCCCTTTTTCATGTTGTCTTGATCTGGGCTTATCATTGTCGATTCATCTTATTTTGGAAACCCCATGGGTGGCTCCTGATGAAGACGCATCTCCTTTCATGTTACAGGGAAAACAAGCCTCGCATCATTGGCCTTCAGCCGTTTTGACCTGTTGGCAAAAGAAATATCCAAGCAAGTCAAGTATAACACTCGAAGTTTTTATTAGAACGATTACAGTTTTACCATCGTTCGATCACACCTCGCATGCGATTAGATGAAGGAATCTTCAATAAATGTATGTCATGTATAACCTGTCAGAAAGGAGACACACTTAGCATTTTACATAGCTCTCAATGAGGTCGCCTCTTATAATGAAAGCAAGGCGACAATACATATCCCATAATCCCTATTTACGGGCTTCTGATGTCCGCCAAGATTTCAAGATAAGAGGATACGTCATTAAAAGATCGATCCATGGTCATCAATCAAACACCCATTTAATTCCAAACGTTTAATACGCAAATGGGGGCATTAATCTTGAAAGATTGCTTTGTGACATTTTTCTTGTGAAAATCATGTGATCTTTGTTTTAAGAACTCACTACACAAAATGTGATTGCAAACATGACCTTAACTTTATGCCCCAAAATCTTGAATTGGAAGAATTTTAGACAAAAAGAAATGTCATCTTAATCCATGATTGAAAATTTGGATGAACCATCTATTCCGTAGGGACGGCTTAGAAGTGTTCCCACTTTTGTATCTAAAATTCATAGTAAAAAAATTTCATTTGTAAACTCAAACACCCAGGGCATTCGGTTGATTTCCATGAATTTCCTATCATGAAATTTCACTAGGAAATGAACAAGTAGAGGGAGAAGTCATACTTACAGTGATCAATGGATTTTTTTTTTTTGGTTTTAGGTATACCAACCTCTCACAGACATGCGCATGAGACAAGTGGGGGGTATACTCTAAAAATCGAAAATCAGGTGAGGAACCTACGGCTCAGGCTCCTACGATCCACATAAGGCAGATTCCTCCCCAAGGGTACCTACCCAAGAGGGCTAGATATCGCCAATGCAGATGGTAGGCGGGAACGAATACGAAAGTCTCAAGTGCCATCAAACACAAGATCCTTTTCGCATCCCTTCCCTATCTAAGGCAACCTAGAGGTGGTTGCAGTCGGGGTTTGACCGCCAGTGTGTGCGATGTGTCGTGATCATCACAATGCAAGGTCATGCACAGCAGTTTGTGTCAAACACCGCTTCAGTATGTGCATAAAATAAACATACATTCCCAACTCCAACCTGCAGGAAAAGATGTCAACAATCACTCCACCCCATATTTCTCCAATCTGCAAAAACATCTAACACAATGGTCAGCATACGTACCTCACCTTCGAGAGCATATGCAGAAAATAATGTCAGATAAACCAAACAACTTTTTAATCGGCTCAAGTCCTCTGGAATTCGTAACCAGAGATTCTGGTTTTAGAATAAGTCCCCAGTGGAGTCGCCAGTCTGTCGCGACCCTCCCCCTCGCGGAGGCGGGGAGAGGGCTAATGGGCCGCCCGATCGCTGGCTTGATCGGACGCGGGCCTCTCCCAAGGCCCATTACCCAAATCGCAACTGCTGGATATACGTGATTGACCTTCAGTGTGGTCTAGTGACATGTGATGAGTGTACACGTCGAGGAGTCGCCACCAATCGTTTTGCGGAGGGTACGATCGGAAACCCTATCGAATAGTTGGGAGTAGTCTATTCGATTCTGCGGAAACCAGAGAAGTGGGTTCGGGGACTTAGTTACGCCAACTATCAGAGTTGACGCCCTTTCGGTACCTAAGCTGAATGGTTTATCTGATCTTAAGATTTCATACAGAGGAGTGAGGTACTGATCCTAAATCTAGGAGTTCATGCAGATGGGAACAGCTACCCTATCACTCACAATCATTAGGAATAAATGCGCAAATCAAGGATCCAATGCAGGCGGATAAAACACATGAAATCAGCATGGTATCCCTAATGAGGCTCTATTAGCCTAGAGAAATATCAATCAAGGCTTAGGAGTGATTTGGATATGATTCGCCCATGAGGGGCAGAATCGTAATTTCGAACAATTCGGGGAAACTTTACCCTTAAAAAGGGTAAATCTGTCATTTTAGACAAATTGGGAAGTCAAAAGATAGTGGGAATAGGATTGGCCATCAATCCAATCCATTTCCTATTTTTTCGGGATTTTTTAGAATTTTTCTGGAATTTAAAGGGATTTTACCCTTGGAAGGGTAAAGTCGTCATTTTGGATAAAGTTGAGAACTGAAAATCTCAAATATTAGGGTTGGTCGTCCACCTGACCTAAACCCTAACTTTAAGCAATTTTCAGAACTCGATTGAGACAAGAAAGACAATTTTCCCATTGAAGGGCAAAATCGTCATTTTGAGAAAAGGGGCGGGACTCGAAAACCCAAGCCTAAGAATTGGTCGCCTACCTGACCCTAATTCTTACCTTGGCATTATCGGTCTTATCTTGCATATACAGCAGAGGCGACTTACCCTAAAAGGGTAATGTCGTCAAGTCTCGAAAGATCAGATAAGAAACCCCAAAAATAGGGTTGACCAGCTGTCTGTGGTCAATCCTCGATTTTTGGGGATTTCTGGGGTGTCTAGGATTTTTCCACAATTTTTCCATATTTTTTGGAATTTTCTGGAATTTTCTAGCATTTTTTTGGATTTTCTAAGATTTTTCTGATTTTTTTTTTATTTTTTAAAATCATTTTCGAATTTTTTTTATTTAAAAAAATATTATTCGGACCGGGTCGGGTGACCCGACCCACGGCCCGCGGCGACCGGGCTGGCCCGGATCCGGCCCTTCACCGAAACGGCGTCGCATCAATCATCCCGCTCAAATTTTAACTCCCACCCAAATTGAACCAAGGGCCCTGATTACGCCACGTGGCGGACCTGCGGACGGCCTGATCTTCATGATGAACCGACGGCCCAGATTGAAAGGCAAGATTGAATCTTGACCGTTCGATCTATGACATTTTTTTTTATTTTCGAAAATCTTTTTATTCCCAAAAATATGAGATCGCGACACGTGGCTACCTATCCACCGTCCGATCGTTACGTTGGTTGGTTATAACAACCGAGGCTGACGTGGCTGCCATGTGGGCGCCACTGGTCAACGTCCGTTGACCAGTCAACGGACTCGCCGAGGAAGACGATCGGCGCCGGCTCTGTTTCGCCGACGCCTCGTCGGAAGGTGATTTCTCCGCGCACAGGCCACCAAATTGCATGAAACTACCGCCATTGTACTCGTCTTATCGAGCTTCATCACATATATCAGGCTTTTCATAGCAGAATCAAATTTGGCAATCTCACCATCCTAGGCCGGAGCTAATCTCCGGCGAAAGTCCGCCCTAGCCATTTCTGACGATATCTAAGCCTATCAATCAGTCAAGAAGCATTATGGGAGATCGAAGAGACTTACCTGGCCATCGGTGAGCTTTGGTTTTGCTCGGGTCGAGCTCTCAAGCTCTCGACAGGTTCGGATGGTCGGAGGTCAGACCCGACGTTTCCGGCGATGAAATGACATGTGACCAAAAGTGAAAATGCTCAGTGAAGCGAGACAAAACGATTGCAACAAAAATCGCGGCAAATGAGCGACTCTAGCTTGAGTTGCCATTGGAGGCCGAGAGGACGTTCGAAGGAAGACCTCACCTATTTCGGCGATGAAACGCGACACCGCTCGGTTCTGGAGATTCCTTGGGGCGTCATGAAGCTCGGAGGATATACCCGAAGCTTCGGTTTCTCGCCGCTCGCCGTGGCCGAGCCTTTGAAGCTCGCGGCTTCCTTTCTCTCTCTCTCTCTCTCTCTCTCAGAGCTCTCTGTTCTTCTTTTCCTCTCCCTCTCTGTGGTCGTCCCCCGTTCTTTTTTCTCTTCCTTTTTCTTTTTCTTTCGCACGTCTGTTGGCGAACGCCCTCTAACCGATTGCCGTTCCCCTCAACTGTCCTCCTCAACTGATCATTCTCTCCTCTTTTTCTGTTCGTGCGCAAAGGAGAAGAAGAACCAGCCGAAGGTGTTCTGCTCATGGCCTATTTTTGGTCAACGGGTTGACTGGGTCGGGTCAACCCGACCCAGTCAACCCGATTTTGGGATTTCCTTCAAATCGGGCGTCCAAATATCCCAAAATCATGAAATCGACTCCATAATCGGATTTCATAGCATGTAATTTACCTAAGTAAGGTAAAATTGGGCTGAATTGATTTTGATTTATACAAAAGCCCCAAATCTAAGACAAGATCCGAAATTGACTTTTGTCAAATTGACGTTCTTAATGGAGGAATTGGCTCAAATTGAGCTTACCATTAGATTCGAGGGGTCAAATACTATAGGGAGGAAGTATCGGGGTTTCATGGGTGTCCCTCGAAAAAGTTTAATTTCAGAATTGGCACTATAGGGACTAAAATGAAAAAGATTTTTATGCAATTAGGTCCCTAAGGCCAAAATTGATCAAATCGGCACACAATTGAACCAAATTGAAATGTCGGGTAATCAAGATGAATGTCAAGATTCTTAAAATGCAAAGTATTGCAAATAGAAAGACTCAGAACATATTTTTTGACAAATTTAACCCTGTGTGTTACAAAGAAACACACAAAATTAAACTTGAATTTCGACTCTTGATGAGGTCAAAATGACAAGGGATTTAAAAGAAAAATATTGACTATTTTCCTATATTTTTGTGACCTCAAATTCTATTTTTTCTTGATTTTTCTAGTATTTTCCTATTTTCTAAAAATACTAAAAAAGTGAAAAATATGAAAAATTATTTTTTGGTCAAGAATGGTTCCTTGGGCTTGGCCAAGGCCACCAAAGTTGATTTTGTAATTTTTTGACTTTTTATGAATTTTTTGTTATTTTTCAAAAATAAAACTGAAAAAGACTTGGTCAAAAATCAGGTGTCAACACTTGTCATCTGATATATGCTTTGAATTTGTTTTGAAAATCACTGTACTCTTTCCCTTCAAAATATGGTGGTCTGTTGTTGTTTCCACCTTCGATCCACGTAGGAGAAAAATTGTTAACTATAAAGATCGTTAGTTCGAAAGTAAAAACATTTCACAAAATATGAGCACCAGGCTCTGATACCAATTGTTGTGACTAGCGTTATCACCTAGAGGGGGTGAATAGGTGATTATAGTGTAATTTCAATATTTTTCGCGAAATATCAATTGCACATGCATTTATATAGCGTCTTAGACGATGGCAACACAATATATCAATATCGACAGTTCATATGCAGTTCTACTATCACAGATTATATGATAAGATTAGAATAGGGATAGAGAAAACTGCACAGAGGGTTTATAGTGGTTTGGCTTTGGCTAAGCCTACGTCCACTTCTTCGGCTATCAGCCAATCGGCTTGATTCCACTAGTATACTGTTAGAGAGGTTACAGCTTAGTGATCTCCTTGACACGCATGCCACCCCAATTATCGTTCAACACTCTTGTGTACACTTCCTCACAATTACAATGGATGAATGAAGAAGTGTGCATGAAATGAAATACTCTCGATTTAAGAATTATAAAGACTTTTTCATCTTAACGCCGAACTTTTATCCCTTCGACCTTGAGATATCTTTTATTCTCCTTCACCTCCAATCTAACCGTTGCAAGGCTTCCAGAAGAGGTCTATCCAAAACTTCATGTTTGGACAAGACACATACCAAAAGAAGATCTCGTAGCCGTTAGGGATCGCCAAAGGAAAGTCTTCCCCGTTCGGATCAAATCGCACATATAATTATGATCCTGGGTTTCCATAGATGATTTTGTTCATTTGGAAAGTCGTATGTGTGTCTCCTTGATTTCGCATCCTTGATTGATCTCTATCCCCGAGAATCCTCAAGAATGATCCAGCTCGATTGTGTCCGTTGTAGTGTATCAAATAAGCACATTTCAAAGTCCTCTTCAAGTTCTGATTACTGCACGTGAATACTCCACTCAGAGCTTGAGCATCATTCCAACGTCTGAGCTATTCCCACTCAACGTCTGAGCTCGAACCAGCCTCTGAGTCCCTCAGAAATCCCATCTGAGCAAAACCTTTTTGACAGATTCAATCCTTTGCATCCCCGCACCAAAGGATAATCTGCAAAACAAGTATTCCACGGCATTATCTCGAAACTTAAGAATACTTGGATTGTTTTGTCAACTTCAAAATCACGTAGGATTGATTACTACACCCGAATACTCCACTCAGAGCTTGAGTATCATTCCAACGTCTGAGCTATTCCCACTCAACGTCTGAGCTCGAACTAGCCTCTGAGTCCCTCAGAAATCTCATCTGAGCAAAACCTTTTTTGACAGATTCAATCCTTTGCATCCCCGCACCAAATGATAATCTGCAAAATAAGTATTCCACGGCATTATCTCGAAACTTAAAAGTACTTAGATTGTTTTGTCAACTTCAAAATCACATAGGGGTTTTTGTCAACATTATTGAAGTGAAAGGAATATATGTCGTCAATCTGACTGTGGGATCAAAGACATCAATGACGTTTTTCTGTGTAATAGAAGTCGATGGCTGTCGCGACACGTCCGAAAAACACGGACGCGGCTAATGGATTACCGATAGCGGGCTTTGGATCAGCGCGGGCCCTCCTAGGCCCATACCAAATCGCGGCGGGAGTATCTTTCCAAGGGATTCGACGATAAGAGTCGATCGCTTTCGACCTTCAGTGTGGTCGTGGTGGCATGTGCAAATTGTGCATGCATTTGGAGTCGCCACCGGTCTTTCTTGGAGGGTAGACCGGAAACCTTACTGACCGATTGGGAGAGATCGATCAGTTCTGCGGAACCAGAGATTTTGGGTTCGGGGACTTAGTTACGTCGGTGTCATTACCAACGCCCTTTCGGTACCTAACGCGAGTGATTTTCCTGACTAAAAGTTCATGCAGGCGCAATTTTGGGTGAGGTAGGTTTGATTCAGGGTTTCATGCGGATTGGAAGACTATTCCTATCAATCACAATCAATTTTAATGAAGGCGCAATCAAGTGCATAAATAAATCGTGTCAATGCATATCAATTCACATCAAATGGCCTCCTAGTATAGCCATAAGGGCTTAGGGAAGATGTGATTTAGGGCTAGGGGTAAAATGGGAAGATTATGGGACAATTAACCCGAAGGGCAAAATTGTCACTTTTTGGAAGGTTTGGATACCGAATTACCCAAAATATTCCATGGCCAGTTGATTGTGGCCATTTCCCATTTTTTAGAGTTTTTTTGGAATTTCTGGATTTTTCATCAATTTTTGGAAGTCGATTCGCCCAAAGGGTGAAATCGTCATTTTAAGAAGGGTCGGGGTTCAAAACACCCGAAATGAGTCTTGGCCAGTTATTTGTGGCCATTTCCTATTTTTTGGGATTTTCCTGGATTTTTTGAATTTTTTTTGGAAGACGGTTTGCCGGAAGGGCAAAACCGTCATTTTTGGAAAAGATCGGGGGTCAAAAGACCCGAAACAGGTCGTGACCAGTTGAATGTGGCCATTTCCTATTTTCTGAATTTTTTTTAGAACTTTTCTGAATTTTCCGAATTTTTTGAATTTTTTATGATTTTTCAATTTTTTTTATTATATTATTTTTTAAATTTTTTAATATTTAAAAATATTTTCCGGGCCGGGTCAAACCCGGCCCGCGCCTCTCGGGCGCCCGGCCCGACCCTAGGGGTTGAAACCGGCCTAAAACGACACCGTTTTATATTTTTAAGCATTTTTCTGTTTTTTAACAATTTTTTGATTTTTTTAACTATTTTATTTAATTATCCGAAAATTCCCCGGATCGGGCGGCTCTCATTGTGCCACGTGGCCTGTTCTCGTGTGTCCGATCTCTCATTCGATCGAAGACCCACAGAGAGCCACGTGGCTCAATTATAGCCGTTGGATCAAAAATTAATTTATTTTCTTTTTTAGAAAAACCATTCAAATCGGATGCTCCAGATTGTGCCACGTGGCCACCTTCGGCGCGTCCGATCTAACCTTAGATCGGACGTTCCACAGCGTGCCACTTGGCACAATCTCGTCCGCCGGATTGATTTTAATTAATTATCAGAAAATCATTTATTTAATTCGAAAATCATTTGTTTTTATTTCCCAAAATTCCAGATCGCGACACGTGTCGCGATCCAGACCGTCGGTTTTTTTAAGCCCGGCCTGGTCCCACACGCTGACGTGGCTGCCTACGTGGCACGCCACGTCGGTCGTTGACCGGCCGGAGGGTCGCCGGAGAAGACGATGAACAGTGGAAATTCCGGCGACCCTCGCCGGAATTGTCGCCGGAAAATCGCGAACCGGTCCCAAACTTGGTGTTTTTCGTTCCTTTTTTCGGCATTCGACCTTTTGGACCACCCACATCAATATACAACCCAAATAATAACCATGAACACGCTAAAAACCGGCGAACCGGACCTCCCCGAACCCGGCTCCGGCGATGCATTTTTCCGAATTTTTGTTCTTATCAAAACTCGATTCTAAACCATCAAACAACATCCAAGGAGGGTCTAGAGGCTTACCTGAGCTCGTTTCGAGTTCGGCAACCGCCGGAAGTCCCCCGCCGAGTTCCTATCCCGAATCGTGGCCGGCGAAGGTCGGGGTCCGGTTTTCACCGAGTTTTAATGCAAAATGAATAGCAAGTCGAGCTTAGGGATAGTTCTAGTGGAGACTCAAGGCAATATTCGTGCTAAATGAAGCTCGGGAAGACACGGCCGAGACAAAACCGAGCCGAGACATCCATCGGCATTTCTTCGAACACATGGCGTGCGTATGAGAAACGGTGATCGGAGGAGAATACCGACCTGCTTGGAGCTCGCCGACGGCCACCGAGTACCCGGTGATGATCCGTGAAGATGCTTGAAGCTCCGCCGAAGCTCTTCTCGTCCGGTCTTTTCCAAAAAAAATCCCCCCTTTCTCTCTCGGCCAACCTCCCTTTAACCGAGAATCCTCCTCCCCCTCGCGGTGGCCGACCGGCCATTTTTATGCCCACGCCTCTGCAACACACGGCCCCCGACGTCTGCCAATGTCCCCCATGCGCGTTGCCCTTTTTCCTTTGAAAAATCGCACGCCTCACGTTCGCCCCATCTTCCCCTGTTTTCTGCACATTCTGCCCACGTTCTGCAGATTCTGTCCATAGTTGCAGACCCGGGTCGGACCGGGTCGGGTCGGGTCGGACCCGACCGACCCGGTTCGACCAAATAGTCAAATTGACCCCCAAAATGACATCTTTTCATGATTGATGGCAAAATCGGATTCCTTGACATGTTTTTCATCAAATATGGGTATTTTCGTGAATCAATTTATTGAAATTCTGTGAAAACCCCAAATTGTCCCTAGGATCCGAAATTTAATTTCGCCAAATCGAAGGCCTAAACGATCGACTTAGCCAAAATTGAGCCCACCAATGGATTCAGCATAATGAAAACTGTTGGGTAGAGGTGTTTAATTTTAATGGGTGTGCCCGTGTGAAATTTAATTTCACAAATTGTAAAACCGGGGACTAAATTGAAAGATTTTTATGCAATTAAGCCCTTTTGGCTAAAATTGATCAAATTGGAGGGCAAATTGACCCAATTGCATTTCAATACTTTGGAGTCCAATGTCTTAGCTTATAAAAACTGAGAATTGAAAATTAAAAGACTCGAAAAGGATTTTTTAGGCCCGGTTCGTGATTAGGTTTGTGAAGTAACCCCATGAATAGAGCTAAATTTCCCTTATAAAAAGTAACAATATTAAATAAGAAATTAAAATAAAATTTTTGAATATTTTTTTTGTAATTTTCTGACCACGGATGGTATTTTTTCTTATTTTTTGGGTATTTTAATAATTAAATAAATTCCAAAAAATATTAAAAAATACAAAAAATAGTTTTTGTTCAAAATTGGTTCCTAAGGCTAGGCTAAGGCTTCCAAAGTTGATTTTGTAATTTTTTGACCTTTTTTGATATTTTTAATTAATTTTAGAAATTAAAACTATAATAACGGATGGTCAAAAATCAGGTGTCAACAGCTGCCCCTCTTTGAGAGTGAGCTCGTCAGAGGTTGCTTTCAAAGACAAAATGACACCTGAATATTAACCGACTCAACTGGGGAAAAGAAATGCTATGACATCGGACTCTTAAATCTTTTGATGAATGCTCAAATTAATCACCGGTTTACTCTGGCAATTCGAACGTGGGCCTGAGCGAGAGAGGCTTACCTGACGTTTACCTGCCTGTTGAATGCTGCGCACGCGGAGTCTGAGGAGGTTTTTTTTTTTTTTTTTTTTTTTTTTACCCTTCGTGGCTTCTAGTTCGCCATGCTGGGTTTTTATTACTCCCTCTGTGGCTCCTGATTTGCTACTTTGGGGTCTTGAAATTCTTTTCCACGGCTACCGGTTGCAATCCATTCCGAAGGGTGAGAGCTTCGAGGCGTGGCTATCCGGCGCGTGCTTCGTGGAAAAGGCGGTCACCGTATCTCTAGGCGGCAAGTCGCGAGCGTTATGGGCTCTGATCTTGAACTGTGCTGTGAGACACCTCTGTCGTGAATCCCTGTATGGTGGGTTTTTGGGTGGAATAAATGTCTTTCCCGCGGCTACTGGCTGCAATCCATTCCGAAGGGTGAGAGCTTCGAGGCGTGGCTATCCGGCGCGTGCTTCGTGGAAAAGGCGGTCACCGTATCTCTAGGCGGCAAGTCGCGAGCGTTATGGGCTCCGATCTTGAACTGTGCTTTGAGACACCTCTGTCGTGAATCCCTGTGTAGTGGGACTTTGGGGAAAGAAATCTTCTGAAGCTGAAAATTGGCTATCCGGTCCGGAAGATGACAGATCCGCGGCTACCAACCTGTGAACACTTACAAAGAGATTTATCTGGTCATCGTGCTTTCGAAGCGGCAAGCGAGCCTTTTGGGCTTCAGTCTTGGGTCGACTTCTAGGCACCTATTTGCTTTAGAGGATCCCATGACGCTGACTAGCGGGGCCAGAGGGGATTTTTCAAGTTTTGAAGAGGGTTCCCAATACAGAGGTTTTCCACGTCCGATGGGAATGTTTGTCTTTGATAAGGGGTTCCCAAGTCGGAGGTTTTCCACGTCCGCTGGGATTGTTTGGTTCTCTTGAAAATGGGTCCCAAGTCGGAGGTTTTCCACGTCCGCTGGGATGGTTTGTTTCTCAAAAGGAGTTCCCAACACGGAGGTTTTCTACGTCCGATGGGATTGCTCGGTTCTTCAAATGGTTCCCAAGTCAGAGGTTTTCTACGTCCGGTGGGATTTCCTAATTTTTGAAATGGGTTCCCGAATTGGAGGTTTTCCACGTCCAATGGGATTGCCTATTTTTGAAAAAGATTCCCAAGACGGAGGTTTTCCACGTCCGATGGGAAGGTTTGTTTCTTAAAAGGAGTTCCCAACACGGAGGTTTTCCACGTCCGCTGGGATGGTTTGGTTCTCTTGAAAAGGGGTCCCAAGTCGGAGGTTTTCCACGTCCGCTGGGATGGTTTGGTTCTCAAAAGGAGTCCCAAGTCGGAGGTTTTCCACGTCCGCTGGGATGGTTTGTTTCTCAAAAGGAGTCCCAAGTCGGAGGTTTTCCACGTCCGCTGGGATTTCCTGATTTTTGAAATGGGTTCCCGAATTGGAGGTTTTCCACGTCCAATGGGATTGCCTATTTTTGAAAAAGATTCCCAAGACGGAGATTTTCCACGTCCGACGGGATTTTTGATTTCCTTGAAAAGGGGTCCCAAGTCGGAGGTTTTCCACGTCCGCTGGGATGGTTTGTTTCTCAAAAGGAGTTCCCAACACGGAGGTTTTCCACGTCCGCTGGGATGGTTTGTTTCTCAAAAGGTGTCCCAAGTCGGAGGTTTTCCACGTCCGCTGGGATGGTTTGTTTCTCAAAAGGAGTTCCCAACACAGAGGTTTTCTACGTCCGATGGGATTTCCTGATTTTTGAAATGGGTTCCCGAATTGGAGGTTTTCTACGCCCAATGGGATTGCCTATTTTTGAAAAAGATTCCCAAGACGGAGATTTTCCACGTCCGACGGGATTTTTGATTTCCTTGAAAAGGGGTCCCAAGTCGGAGGTTTTCCACGTCCGTTGGGATGGTTTGTTTCTCAAAAGGAGTTCCCAACACGGAGGTTTTCCACGTCCGCTGGGATGGTTTGTTTCTCAAAAGGTGTCCCAAGTCGGAGGTTTTCCACGTCCGTTGGGATGGTTTGTTTCTCAAAAGGAGTTCCCAACACAGAGGTTTTCTACGTCCGATGGGATTTCCTGATTTTTGAAATGGGTTCCCGAATTGGAGGTTTTCCACGCCCAATGGGATTGCCTATTTTTGAAAAAGATTCCCAAGACGGAGGTTTTCCACGTCCGACGGGATTGTTTGATTTCCTTGAAAATGGGTCCCAAGTCGGAGGTTTTCCACGTCTGCTGGGATGGTTTGGTTCTCAAAAGGAGTCCCAGGTCGGAGGTTTTCCACGTCCGCTGGGATGGTTTGGTTCTCAAAAGGAGTCCCAGGTGTTGACACCTAAATTTTGATCAACTTTATTTATTTATTTATTTTTTTTTTTTGAAAATTCATAGAAAATCCATAAAAAGTTGAAAAATTGAAAAATAAATTTTGGTGATCTGAGCCAAGCTAAATGAACCATTTTGACCAAAAAAATAATTTTCATAATTTTCATTTTTTTAATATATTTTCGAAAAATACAAAAAAAAAAGAAAAAGAAAATCAAGAAAATCAAGAAAAATAATATTTGAGGTCACAAAAATATATAAAAATATTCGGTATTTTTATTTTTATTTTATCCATTTTCTGACCTCATAAATAGTAAAATTCAGGTTTGATTTTAGGTGTTCTTTGATCATCATAAAATTGAATTTGGCAAAAATATTAGTAATGATTAAAAGGAAAAGGAGTGAAAACATCATCATTTAAAAGGAAAAAGGTGGGGATTCGACTAATGATTTTGTCTTCTCTTTTTGTTATTTTATTTATTATTTTATTTTTACTTTTATTATTTTATTATTATTTTATTATTATTTATTATTTTATTTTTTCTCTCTCCCTCACTCCCTCTCTTTCCCGCTCCTGCTCTCTCCCTATTTCTCTCCTCCCCCTCCATTTTTGCAGCCCCCCCTCTCTCCCACGCTCATCTCCCTCTTCTCTCTTCCCTTCCTCTTGTCATCCACCACCACCCTCCGCATTGCTTGAGTTTTCGGTCGATTGGACCGTTGGATCGAGCTGATTTTTTGTGTGTAAGGTTTTCTTGATCCCTTATTCACATCCACCGTTCGGATCTTTAAAAAGATCTCTCCAAGTGGTCGCACAGCAGCCAAATCAGAAGCTGTTCCAGGCGTGGAAACTGTTCATCCGCCGGCATTTCTTGCGTTTCCGGCCGATTTAACCGTTGGATCAAGCTGATTTTTTGTGTGCAAGGTCGTCTTGATCCCTTCTTCATATCCACCGTTCGGATCTTTAAAAAGAACTCTCTAAGTGGTCGTACAGCAGCTACATCAGAAGCTGTTCCCGGCGCAGGAACTGTTCACCCGCCGGCATTTCTTCATTTTCCGATCAATTCGACCATCGGATCGAG
Organism: Rhodomyrtus psidioides; assembly: GCA_021437785.1. NCBI lineage: Eukaryota > Viridiplantae > Streptophyta > Magnoliopsida > Myrtales > Myrtaceae > Rhodomyrtus > Rhodomyrtus psidioides. Next base: position 1,543,191 of record JAILYB010000040.1, on the reverse strand, counting down.
GTGAAATTTTGTGTGCAATGTCATCTCAATCCGTTCTTCATCTTCACCGTTCGGATTTGTGAAAAGAGTTCGCTTGGAAGCTATACAACACCTCTATCAGCAAACAAATCTTTGCGATGAGCATATTTGTTTCAAGTTCAACGTCCTCCTCATCCGAGCTCGGATTACTGTCTATTTTGTATTTTGTCGTATTTACTGTGTATTTATCTTATGTCATAGCATTTCATGTATCATATAGTTAATTTGCATTGTATTGCATCTAATAAAAGTGTGCATTTTCTACATTTTACTTATTAGACCCAGAATCGGAAGGCCGAGCCTCCTGTTGGTGTCTAAATATTTGCTGTATATTTACTTTATGTCATAGCATTTCATGCATCACATAGTTAATTTGCATTGTATTGCATCTAATAAAAGTGTGCATTTTCTACATTTTACTTATTAGACCCAGAATTGGAAGGCCGAGCCTCCTGTTGGTGTCTAAATATTTGCTGTATATTTACTTTATGTTATTTCGCCTATCAGACCCAGAATCGGAAGGCCAAGCCTCCTATTGGTGTCCAAGGCATTTTATTCATTTATTTTCTGCAAATTATATTGTGCTACCCCAGAATCGGAAGGCCAAGCCTCCTGCTGGTGGTTTATACCCCCACACATTGTTGCACGAGCACCGACGGACTCTGACGTCGTAAAATTCACCGGATCCCATCTCATTTGCTTATGTTTATGTTGTATAATGACTTAATATCTTCTTTATTTTTATTATAATTTGCATTGTGTTGCGTCCTATAAAAACAAAAACAAAAACAAAAAATGCTAGATCGGACGGCTGCAGATGAGCCACGTGTCGTGATCCGGTGATTTTCAGAATAAAAAATATTTTAACATTAAAAGAAATGAATTTCGAATTTTACAAAAATTGAAATAATTCGATTGTCACCGAGACGGCACGTGGTGAGTTAGGGACTGTCAGTTGGGATTTATTTTCAGAAATTTATAAAAAAAATCAAATAAAAAAAATTCCAAAAAAATGAATTATTAAGGAAAAATTCAAAAAAAAAATTGAGAAAAATTGCAGAAAATTCCTAAAAAAAATTCTAAAAAATTTTGAAGGCTGAAAATGACAAAAAAAAATTGATTTGTTTCCATTTTTTGGATTTTCTCCCATTTAATCCAAAATGACGATTTTACCCCTCAAAGGGTAAATCGTCTTTGATATTCCAATGAATTGTGGAAATTGCTTAGAATTTGGTGATGGGCCAGATAGGTGGCTAAACCTTATGTCTAAGATTTCCACATTTCATTCCCATTTTTAGAAAATGACGATTTTACCCCTTCGAATGGTAAATCGGTTTCTAAAATTTCAGAAAATCATGAAAATTGCAAAAAAAAAAAATAGGAAATGGGTCAATTGAGTGACCAAACCTATTTTTGACATTGTTTTACTCCGGATTCATTCCGAAATGACGATTTTTCCCTTTTTAGGCAAATCGTCCCTTTTGTCTCAAAATTACGACTTTACCCCTGATGGGTAAAATCATGTCTAAATCATTCCTAAGCTTGATTGATACTTATTTAGGCTAATAGAGCCTTATTAGGAGTGTCATGTTGATTTGATGTGATTATTTTACATATTTGGATTCATTGATTTGCGCATTTTATTATTGATTGTGATTGCTAGGATAGTCATTCTTATTTGCATGAATTCCTAGATTTATGATTCGTACTCCACTCATCTGCATGAAATCTTAGGTCAGAAAATTCAGTCAACTTAGGTACCGAAAGGGCGTCAACTCTGACAGTTGACGTAACTAAGTCCCCGAACCCATTTCTCTGGTTATCGCAGAATTGAATAGAAACTCCCGACTATTCAATAGGGTGGTCCAATCATACCCTCCAAAAAATGATTGGTGGCGACTCCATGGCATGCACACTTAGCACATGTCACCAGACCACACTGAAGGTCGACTACGCATACCTCCGTTGCGATTTGGGTAATGGGCCTTGGGAGAGGCCCGCGTCCGACCAGACTGGACGGCCCATTAGCCCTCGAGAGCCCACATGCAACCTCGAGAGGGTCGCGACAGACTGGCGACTCCGCTGGGGACTTAGAGAACTTGAGCCGATTAAAAAGTTGATTGGTTTTTTTGACATGTTTTATGCAGATGCTCTTCAAGTTGAGGTACGTACTTTAACCCTTGAGGTGTTAAATGTTTTTGCAGATTGGAGAAATAAGGGGTGAAGTGTTCGTTAACTCTGTCTTATGCAGGTAGGAGTTTAGGATGTATGATTGTATGGATGTTTATATTGAAGCGGTGTTTGCTAAATGAAATGCATGTTTATTGCTTTAGCACGACACAATGAACACACACACAGCCGCGCCTAAAACCTCGGGCGCCCTATTTAGGAAAACAATAGAAGAAATTGAAAATGGAATCTCCGTGAGGAAAAACACGGGGTAATCCATTTTTAATTCTGCTCATTTCGAACTATGGATTGGGTCCCAATGCAACGATAGTTGTGCAATGGAATCTACCCTTTCTAGAACTCGAAGTGGGAGCCTTGGCCTTAGGTTCCAAACCCTATTTTGATTCTTAGAAGTCAAACCTCACTGGTCTCAAGCGTATGTATGTGAATGATTGGTACACCTCGAAATCAAAAGGTCATTCAGCGCCGCTTATGAATCAAAATCCAAAAATTTATGTGAAGAATCAGTCGCGAGTTTAAACGAACCAGGATGGCATGGAAAAGCGCTGGACCACCCTGGAGAGTCAACTGATGAGGGCAAATGCCTCTTGACCGGGGCAACCGAATCAAGGATAAGGACGTGTCATTCCTAATGGATTTTCAATCAGATAATGGCATAATATTTCATATCTCTTCCTCTCAGGATAAGATGGTTAAAGACCAACAAAGGGGAGCTTGCCTTCCCTACAAGATGGAAAGGAATGCACCTTCATCGGGCATCACCCATTGGGTTTGCAAAAACAAGATGGATTTATTGTGATGAGCCTTAAGTAGACAACGTGAAGCTGGGGCAACCTAATTTGGATCGACTCTCTTGAAGTCGAGAAGGGTATATTCGTTCCAAATTAAATTGATTTATTCATAAGCTGATATGATTTTTCATTCTTGCAGGTGATGACAAAATGAATGGGACCATTGAAGAATTTCCATTGTCTTGGATGCCCGAAGTGACTAGAGCTGGGATAGTAAATTTGTAATCGTTTCAATTAAAGCTCCTTACGCGGTGATTGACTCTTTCACTCCTTTCATCGCGCAGGTTGTTGAAGTACCCAATCACGAGTAAACCCATTCTCGCCGATGTCAAATAGCCTGAATGCGTCAATGCGGCAGGATCAAATTGCCTACGACTAAATCAGCCAGTCCCAGACAAAGCATCCAGTGGCTGGGGACAAATCGCTCTACTACCCGGAAAAAAAGGAAACATCAAATATTTCAAATGGCGACTGTGATCGAGAATATCACCAAATCGCTACACGATAAATCCCTAGATTGTCAAGTTGTCTAGGGATAGATAAAATAATAACCGAAGACTCTGGCAATTGAGATAAATGACCAGAACCGGCAAAAATAAATGGGAGCGGGTTCCCCCATTTGCTTCGAGGAGCCAAGCTGGGGGCAAACTCTCATAAACCCCATGAAAGCACATCGGACCAGGGTTATTAAATCCAGAGATAACAAACATCAAGACAAGCCCTTACCAGGGCAAAATACTTGAAGAACACCGTCCCTTCAAATGTTGGAATGACAAAACCCCGAAGGGAGTATCTCTTTCCTGAAATTTCAAATGAAGTCAAATAAGGACCTACACCTGTTTCTTCATGTGAAGGTGCATGGACGTTGTCAAAATTGAATTGAAAATTGCCAACAAACACGGAAAGTGCTAAGGCATGTTGCCAAGACGAACACCGCCCAACTGAGGCAAAATAGTTGTTGACTTGATCGAGGATCATCTCACGGACAACACCCACAAATGCAGACGAGATGAAGCAACATTCATCGTCCACATCAGTATACGATATTGAAACGACCCCCATCAAATGTGGCGCGTCAACTATCGACGAAAGAGATGAAAGCGTCAGTAAGACGTCATCATGAATCTCAGGAGAGGAGACATCCCCAAAGAGGATGTAGATATAGCAAAATACAGGAATGAATTTAGCTGGGGCAGATGTCACCTAGCTATGATAAACCACACCTAATTGGGGCAAGTGAATCATTTGTGCACCGGACAAAGAAGGACGTTTCTTCTCTGGAAAAATCCATGGACGCAATGACAGAGTCATCCGCATCAGAAGTAAACCCCAGGATACAAATCTGGGTGGACGGTAACTTTGTATCGTTCCAGTTTGGTCTTCAAAGACCACATGCCTAACATGAGTTTTTACTCATTTAACAGGAAGTCGTTGGCACCGAAAGCCTCAAAAGAAAAGAACTCGCCAACGAGGAGGCGATTAAAATTATTGACCTTGGGAGTCAGCACTCCAAGAAATAGTCTTTGATTATAAGATCGAGTGGAGGGTAAAAAGTATCGCTTCCACACTTCATGCTTTGACATGCATTCCGATGACAATTTCTTTTTTTCTTGAATAAAAAGAACTCTGAAGAGTGGCGCTGAAATGCGTCCAAAAACACAAATGGATCTCCTCTGGGGCAAATCCTTGAGAATGATTCATCGCCAACCAAACGGAGGGATCAAGGCCACAAGATAGAGGGCCAGATTCTGCAAGCCGCGCGTTTGTGTTCAAATGGAAACACAAAGCAAGAGCAAGGCTGTATCGTTCCAATTTGCCTTGAATTTTGGAACGCAAACTGACACCTAATTCCCGTCTTTGACAGGGGCTCGCCTTCAAGGCGAAACAGGTTTTCACATCCCATGTATTACCCGTTGGAATACATGACCAAGGGGGCTCGCCATCAAGGCGAAACAGGTTTTCACATCCCATGTATTACCCGTTGGAATACATGACCAAGGGTAAGATGTATCGTTCTAATTTTTTGAAAAATTCGTGAACGTACAATAACATGTTTCTTCCGCATTTTCAGGGATCTCCAGCCGCGGGGGACAGGTAAGTATCCCTTTCCCCAATCCATTGAAGATGTTAAATAAAAAACAGAGAGAAAAAGAAAAGCTTTCAGAATCTAATGTCTAGAAAAGACATAGAATTCAAACTTCATTGGCATTCATGTTTTAAAACAGGAGGTTGTCTGAACATGAATAAGAACATGCATTATGCATCATAAAATCCCATTGACGGGTAAAATTTTTGGAGAAAATGAAAGAGATTTTTCCCATCAAAAGTTGTTCAAACTTTCAAAAGGATGTTTTCTCAGACGAGAGGCGAAGCCTAATCCAAACACGTCCTATACACACTTGAGAGAGAAGTGGAACATATCAGATAGTGAAATCTGGACTTACGGAAGTAGGGATTATTCGCAGCAATTACTTGGATTGGGACGACGGAGGCATTCGTTCCATATCCTAAATATTACAGGTGACCATTGATAAACCCTTTGAACGGCGGTTTTCATTCTTAACCCTGTCAAGAACCACCCCACACCGGGGCAAAAAGGAAGTAAGTCCAGCAGCGCCAGGAGAAAATGGTTAGAAATTTTCTTGCTCGGACTAACATTAATCTTTGTGTGTTGTTTATATGGTAATCCAAGTGCCATAGGATGATGAGAAGCATTCATTTCTCTATCCCACACACCGAATCCTTTGCATAGCCAAGTTGAGCCTGCAAAATTATTTCATAAACCCGTTGGTGATCATTGCACATTCCAAGACGGATGCAACATCACTTCAGAAACGAAGGAGTTCAAGACTTAGGGTTTGCAAAAAAAATTCCTAAGTTAATGCTTAACCTTGTTAGACCTTTGATCATAGGTCTAACACGATCCCATGAAGATGAGAAAAAGTGGGATTTCAAAAATGAATGAGAAAAATCCACGGCATCGAGAAAAAGCAAAGTGCCTGGTAAAAGCAAGGCCGATGCTCGTGTAAGTTGTTTGATTGGTCCGCAATGAAGCCGGATAGGAAAAGAGGAAATCCCTAAAGGAGTCAGATCAAAAAGACTACTCCCCAAATGGTGTCAAGCGTGGAGCAGAGACGCAGACAGAGTCATCAGTCTCTTAAAGCGACGAAACGCTCTCTGAAGAGCTGATGCACACCTCAAAATCGGTTGCGCATCCCAAAAACTGAAGGTGCAGAGAGGAAATGGCATGTGGTAAATTTGCAATGATCACCAATGTCAAACCCTTCGTAATTTCTGGGCCAAAAACAAGCCTTTTTCGGTCCCCAATCCTACCAATGTTACAACCCTGAAACAGTATTCTCTGACTAAGACACTTGGGTTAACATATAACTTAGCTCGAAGAAGTACGAGCAAGACTATTTCTTTCTCATTTTGCAGGGTTCTTGACTTGTAGACCCGGAGCAGATGGTGAAGACTTTCATTCAATGGCCTCGACTCAAAAGTGAGTCCTCCCTTTGAAAACCAATATCCAAGCCTAACATTACGGTCCCGTGGAAGACCTCCCGACCGATCAAAATGTATGCGCTGCGAATGAGCCTAAAACCTAGGCACAGGTTAGTAGGGAATTGAGTGCATCCCCTATAAAAACCACTATCTCAAAACAGGTGAAAAGACCTCCTCGTCGAGAAATATTCCAATAGATGTTTTGAACAAACTCTTTTTGGAAATTTCAAATTGTTTGATCCAGATTTGCCGCACAAGGAATTTGTGATCACATCTGTGTATGGCAAGAATGCTTTGGATAACCTCCAGCATCAAAATGCACATTTCACAATTAAAACTTAAGTCATACGGTTTTTATCAAATGGACAGCCGTGGTCTTCCCAAAGATTACTAACGTTTTCTTGGTGAAGAAAAATCTTTCAAGCTCAAACTTCTGCAGGATTCTTGGAAACCTCGAATCCCAGAAAAATATTTGCTCCATGGAGTGGAGCACACATGTTTGAATTTTCTGCAGGATACCTGGAGAACCCAGCTCCCAGAATGTCGCCTCAACAGACTAAAGCGAGGCTTTGTCAAAATAAAATCTTTCACTGCTTCAAAACTGAATTCCCGATAAATTTCGGGATCTTTCAAAAGAAGAGGTGAGGATGTGACCCCTTTTCAAAAATTTAGGCAGTCTCGTCGGACGTGGAGAACCCTCGTCATGAGACCCCTTTTCAAAATTTAGGCAGTCTCATCGGACGTGGAGAACCCTCGTCATGAGACCCCTTTTCAAAAATATCAAACAGTCTCATCGGACGTGGAGAACCCTCGTCATGAGACCCCTTTTCAAAAATATCAAACAGTCTCATCGGACGTGGAGAACCCTCGTCATGAGACCCCTTTTCAAAAATCAAGCAGTCCTAGCTTGACGTGGAGAACCCTCGTCCTAGGATCCCTTTTCAAAAATATCAAACAGTCTCATCGGACGTGGAGAACCCTCGTCATGAGACCCCTTTTTCAAAATTTAGGCAGTCTCATCGGACGTGGAGAACCCTCATCATGAGACCCCTTTTCAAAGCAACTTGAAGGTAGATACCGCCTGAAGGGTCAGCTCAAGGTAGATACCGCCTGAAGGGTCAACTCAAGGTAGAAACCGCCTGAAGGGTCAAATCAATGGTAGATACCGCCTGAAGGGTCAAATGAAGGTAGAAACCGCCTGAAGGGTCAATCCAATAGTGAAAATCACTTAAATGGTCAACTCAATGGTCCGATCCACCATACGGATCAAAATCCTTGGCAAATCCCAAATGGGACGCGTCTTCCTTAGATTCCTATCAGTTAGGAATCCCATTATGGTTTGACCTACCATACGGGTCAGAGCTTAACCTCTCTAGGATACTCTAGTAACGAGTTTCTAGAAATTCTCTTGAATCCATCAAACACCGCGAAAATCGCACAAACACCGAACAGGTAAGTGGCAGGTATGTCTCTCTATTATCTCACTCTCTCATGTCAAATGAATGTTTCCACCTTCAAGAAAGAGCATACATGGACAAGCATGAAGATTGGATGTCATGACTCATTTTCCTTTAGTTTCCCGAGTCGAGTCGATCAGGACTCAGGTGTCACCTTATCTTTGAGAGAAACCTCTAACGAGATTCCTCTCAAAGAGGGGCAGCTGTTGACACCTAAATTTTGATCAACTTTATTTATTTATTTATTTATTTTTGAAAATTCATAGAAAATCCATAAAAAGTTGAAAAATTGAAAAATAAATTTTGGTGATCTTAGCCAAGCTAAATGAACCATTTTGACCAAAAAAATAATTTTCATAATTTTCATTTTTTTAATATATTTTCGAAAAATACAAAAAAAAAGAAAAAGAAAATCAAGAAAATCAAGAAAAATAATATTTGAGGTCACAAACAGACGGTCTCTTAATGTAACAAGAGACGCTTTTAAACATCCTTGTGCGCTCTAAAAGAGGAGTGTACACTTCAAGAAATGGAGATGTTCTTCGAATGACATGTGGCAAATTTGCAATGATCACCAATGTCAAACCCTTCACAATTTCTGGGCAAAAAATAAGCCTTTTTCGGTCCCCAATCCTTCCAATGTTACAACCCTGAAGTAGTCTTATCTGACTAAGACACTTGGGTTAATGTATAACTTAGCTCAAAGAAGTACGAGCAAGACTATTTCTTTCTCATTTTGCAGGGTTCTTGACTTGTAAACCCGGAGCAGATAGTGAAAAATTTCGTTCAACGGCCTTGACTCAAAAGTGAGTCCCCCTTGGAAACCGATATCCAAGCCTAACACTACGGTCCCGTGAAAGACCTCCTGATCGGTCGAAATGTATGCGTTGCGAATGATCCTGAAACCCAGGCACAGGTCGGTAGGAAATTGAGCACTTTCCCTATTAAAGATCATTATCACAGAGCAGTGAGGAGCCTTCTTGGGTGAGAAATACTCCAATGGATGTTTTGAGCAAACTCTTTTTGAAATTTTCAAATTGTTTGATCTAGAGTTTCCGTGCAAAGACTTTATGATCACATCTGTATATGGCAGGAATGTTTTGGATAACCTCCAACAATCAAAATGCACATTTCATGACTAAAACTTAAGTCGTAGAATTTTGTCAGTTAGATAATTATTGTCTTCCCAAAGATTACTAATATCTTCTTGACGAGGAAAATTTTTTCAGGTCTAAGCTTTTTGCAGGACTTTTGGCCACCCTAAAGACTGGGTGCGTCATCCTTAGGTGAAGCCTTTTAGTAGGCAAATCTTTTCTAAGACCGATCCACAGAATGATCGAGTCTCCGACTAGCCCCGAAGAGCGGGTACGTCATCCTTTGATTCATATCAATTTGGAATCTCATAAATGGTAGAAACCGCCTGAAGGGTCAACTCAATGGTAGAAACCGCCTGAAGGGTCAATCAACGGTAGAAACCGCCTGAAGGGTCAACACAATGGTAGAAACCGCCTGAAGGGTCAATGTATGGTAGAAACCGCCTGAAGGGTCAATGTATGGTAGAAACCGCCTGAAAGGTCAACCAATGGTAGAAACCGCCTGAAGGGTCAACTCAATGGTAGAAACAGCATGAAGGGTCAATGAATGGTAGAAACCGCATGAAGGGTCAAAGGACTGGTAGAGACCGCCTGAAGGATCAACCCAATGGTCCGATCCACCATAGGGATCAAAACCTTGATGAATCCCGAACGCGGGAGGAGTCGTTTTCCCTAATAAGCCTTACATTAGACAAGCCATTTCTAGTTTAGTCCACCACACGGATCAAAACCCTTGGCAAATTCCCAAATGTGGGATGCGTCTTCCTTAGGTTCCTATCAGTTAGGAATCCCATTATGGTTTGACCTACCATACAGGTCAGAGCTTAACATCCCCAGGACACTCCGATGACAAGTCCTTAGGAATCTACTTGAACCCATCAGACACAGCAAATGCCGCAAGCATTCGGCAGGTAAGGGGCAGGGAAGTCTATCTACTCCTTAACTTTCTTACATCATATCAGGGAATTGAATGAGCACATCTCTTTTTAAGGAAAAGCACACATTGATGGGCATGAAAATTGGATGTCATGATTTCTTTTCTTTTCCCAGTCGAGTTGATCGGAACACAGGTGTCACCTTGTCTTTGAGAGAAACCTCTGACGAAATTCCTCTCAAAGAGGGGCAGCTGTTGACACCTGATTTTTGATCAGTCTTTCATAGTTTATTTTTAAAAAATTCATAAAAAAATCTATAAAAAGTTAAAAAAAATTAAAAAATCATCTTTGGTAGCCTTGACCAAGCTAAAGGAACCATTTTTGATAAAAAAAAAATAATTTTTCATATTTTTTAATATTTTTTAATATTTTCCAAAAATAGAAAAATACATGAAAAATGAAGAAAAATAGCGTTCGCTGTCGTAAAAATATAGAAAAATAGTAAATATTTTTATTTTAATTTCTTTTACATTTTGAACTCATAAATAGTCAAAATTCAAGTTCAATTGCATGTGTTTCTTCACGACGCATAGAGTTGAATTTAGCAAAAAAATGTCATTCGAGTATTTTAATTTGTAAATTTCTACATCTTTTTTAGTCTTGACGTCCAATTAGATCGACCACCATCTACAATAAATGCCCCTTGCTGAATATTTTCGTTTTTGTTTCACATGATTTCATGGTGTAAAACGCCGAGTGGATCCCCAAATATAATCGGGTCGGCATGAGCTCGATAGCTCGTCCAAGACCAAACCAGGGCACGACAAACCCCATGTGAGTACTTTCAAACTCCTTCGATACTTCCTAATACTTTTCTTAGGTTAGATCGTGTGTAAAATGGCTAGGACAGCTAAATTATTCTTGAGCTGTGATTGATAAATAGGACCTTACTAGGAATGCCATGTGATTTATTTGCATATCTAGATTCCTTGAGTTGGGCATTTTATTACTGATTGTGATTGCTAGGATAATCACTCCTATCTACATGAATTTCTAGATTTAGGGTTCATACCTTACTCATCCGCATGAATCTCAGGCTAGAAAATTCAGTCAACTTAGGTACCGAAAGGGCGTCAACTCTGACAGTTGGTGTAACTAAGTCCCCGAAACCATTTCTCTGGTTCTCGCAGAATTGAATAGAAACTCCCAACTATTCGATTGGGTGGTCCAATCATACCCTAAAAAAATGATTGGTGGCGACTCCATGGCATGCACACTTAGCACATGTCACTAGACCACACTGAAAGTTGATCACGCATACCTCCGTTGCGATTTGGGTAATGGGCCTTGGGAGAGGCCCGCGTCCGACCAGACAGGACGACCCATTAGCCCTCGAGAGCCCGACAACCTCAAGAGGGTCGCGACAGACTGGCGACTCCGCTGGGGACTGGTTCTTAACCATTTAGTGGACTTGAGCCGATTAAAAAGTTGATTGATTCTTCTAACCTAATTTTATGCAGATGCTCTCAAAAGTGAGGTGTATATGCTAACGAATGTGTTAGATGTTTTTGTAGACGGGAGAAATAAGGGGTGAAGTGCTTGTTAACTTTGTTTTATGCAGGCAGGAGTTTTGGATGTATGATTGTGTGGATGTTTATATTGAAGTGGTGATTGTTAAATAAAATGCATGTCTATTGCTTTAGCACGACACAATGAATACACACAATTGCGCCTAAAACCCCGGGCGCCCTCTTTAGGAACACAATAGAAGGAATTGAAAATGGAATCTCCGTGAGGAAAAACATGGGGTAATCCACTTTTCAATTCCGCTCACTTCGAACTATGGATTGAGTCCCAATGCAACGATAGTTGTGCAATGGAATCGGCTCTTCCCAGAATTCGAGGTGAGAACCTTGGCTTTAGGTACCAAGCCCTATCTTTTGATTTTTAGGAGTTTTCCCTCACTTGTCTCATGCGTTTGTCTATGGAATGTTAGTATACCTAACACTGCTAAAAATACAGAGAAGCTTGATTTTCTCTTAAGTTTGATTGGTAAGACTTTTCTATCCCTCGAACTTGTTACAGCTCTTAATCATTATATTCATTGCATAATTCCGGTGATTGGATTAAATGCCATTTTGAGGATAGATAGGTGTGTTTTCCTCCCAATGTTCTTGATGGAAGATGAAGATGGTGTCATCCCATTACGAGCGCCAAGTGGACAAGAAGAGCCTGCTATGGACATCATTAAGGTATCATCTAATGAAGATGACAATTTGGAATAGGTGATCCTGAAGTCACGTCTCAAAGATCGAAACTGGGGCATCTCTAAGTATTAAGATCACATTTCTTTGTTTTAATTTTCATTTCTAGCCTTCTTGTATAGGATTTATTTTGCTGAGATCCTCTCTATCTGATCCTTTAGATTGATTGTATTAGGGATCTATTTGTGTTTATATACATTCAGATTGAAATTTGTTGTATTTCTATTGACTTGTCATTGGAATGTGATAGTGGCATTTCTTCTAATCACTCGAATACTCCAAAATCAATTTTATAATTCCTTTGGATGAAATTGAAATTGGAAGTCTTATACAACCTTTTGGCCGTATAGGGCAATACAATCCCAATTTCGCCAGAAGGAACTATAAACTTGAATTGGTTCATGCATGTTTTGCATCATTGGTAATCCACAATAATTGATCAAGAGTATTCGTGTTTTTCAAATTTAATGAAAAGATAGATATCCAAATTACTCTCGTTCTTAGCAAACGGCTTTAATTTGGATACCGTATCTTCAATTGAATTTAAAACACATCGTAATTGTGTACTTTTGAACATTCCATTGATTTTCTTGGAATTGATCAAAGGCGATTATCGTGAATTACATTCCTTTCAATGATATGCTTTCCTTTGAGGAATATTGATAAAAGCTTTTGCACAAGGCCAAAACCCTTGTAAATGCTCTTATCCCTATTAATCACAAGTAAGCATAAAATTGAAAGGATTTATGCTTTATTTTTCAAATTCTTTCTTTTGATTCTGCCTTTTCATTTGAAACAGGTTAAAAACAAGTAGAGAAGAGAAGTCTTTTTGTGGATAATCGCGGTGGGAGGTTCCTTTATCCGATCATAAGCAAGATTAAAAAATCAAGATGTACACGCTCGAATCATCAATGTCAAAGCGCAGCTTGCCTAGGTTGAGAGTGGTCAGGTGTTCGAGAAAGTCAGCCATACAGAAGTTGAGACACACACATTAGAGCTTTCATTCATTTCGCTCAATCGAGGGACCTTAAAAGCAGATCATACAAATCATCGGGGTGGAAACATAAAACCGCAATGAGTCCTAATTAGCATCACAAAGGAACCAAGTTGGCCCTCCATATTATTGATGCTTTGCTTATACTCACCACCTCGAGACTCGAGATCTGCAAGCTTAAGAAGAAGGCGTTTACATTCCCCTTTAAGCTCGGCAACCTTGGTCCCGTGATCTTCGACGGCTATTTCCAGGTCCCGAACTAGTCCTTTCCCATGGGCTATATCCGCGGTAATGCTGTCAAGCCTTTCTTCCTGCCACTCACATTGAAACTTCAACACGACATTACGACGGTCGTGCTCATAGGTGGTCAGGGATAAGGCCAAGCGCTCCACCAAATTTCCCCTCTCGCGAAGCAACATCGAGACTCGCTTGTTGGCGAACTCAACAGCCTTTCTGTGACTATCGGCCACAAGGTTGGCCAACACCAAGCAGTTGGACCGATCCTCATAGCGAGCTCGCAAAACGTGAGCCACGGTAGCTTTTCGATGAGCGACACGGTAAGTCTCTAAAAAGTTTGTAAAGAGGGTTGGGAAGATTCTATATTCCCTCTCTAAATTAGTGCCCTCGATGGAGGTGGTGTCTATTTCCACGAGCAAAATGCGGATTTCATCTTCAGTTTCTGGGTGATCGGCTATATGAGCATAGCCTCGACCGAGGAGGTTATAGAGTTTTTCCCACTGGGCCAAAATTTCGGCCGAGAAAGCGCGAATAGGAGAGGAGGTCATTTTCGTTGGAGTGAGGGAGAAGAAGATGAGTGTGGTAGAGTGATTAAAATAAGAAAAGGCAATTATGTAAGAGTGTTAATCTTCTCTGCATTAACTCCTCATTTTATAGCAACTCGAGAATGAAGAAAGGCATAGCAATAATGCTCGTGGAGCCAAGTTAATTGGGTAAAGCAGTGGTGGCTCTTTCGGTGAACCATCAGATCTGTCCCAGTCCGCGATTTCAGGCTTGATAAACCTAAAAAAGTTGTAAAAAGATATGTCGGTGTCACCATATTAAAATTGAGCGGGAGTTAAGCGCAACTATCGAAAAAAGTTGCGAAAGGATTTGGCGGTCTCATCATATTAAAAAACTGAGCAGGAGGCGAGCGTAGTTCCACCTTTTTGAAAATAAGTGGGAGACAGACATGGATATCGAGAAAAGGAAATCGATTTGGTGTCCCTCCACGTTGAAAAGAAGAAAGAAGACGACAAAGCGGGAAATACGAAATCTTGGGAGCAACGCTTGCCTGATGATCTTCATCCATGTTTAAAGAACGTTTCATGGGCATACAGAACCACTCAAAAGAAAATTTAGAGAGAGTGAGCATACATGAGAGAGTAGAGAACCCTGAGTGAGCAAAAATTGATCGAACATTTTTCGATCCAACATGTTTGAGGGTTACCATCAGTTGCTAGAGGCGACTGATCCAAAAATCTCAGAAAATGAACTACTGAGAGATCTCGAAGATTCTAGGATGGCGTCTGGTACCAGAACCACATAACCCAACCCTTTCGGCAACGAAGTTCAGGATCTGAGCAGCGACGACAACAGCAGCAGCGATGGTCAATCCCGGAAAAGGAAACGTCACCAGTGCCACACTCAGAATGAAATCCAAGAGCTTGAAGCTTTCTTTAGTGAATGCCCTCTCCCGAACATGAAACAAAGAAATGAATTGGGCCAGAAGCTAGGGATGAAACCTTTGAGGGTCAAGTTTTGGTTTCAAAATAAGCGAGCCAAATTGAGGGCTCAACACAGACGTCAAGAACTTGCGATTCTAAAGGAGGAAAACGAAAAGCTTCGAGCGGAGAACATGAGGTATAAGAAAGCTCCCAGCACTATCGCTTGCCTTAATTGCGGTGGCCCTATCACTCTCGGCGAAATGTTCCTTGATAAGCCTTATATGAGGATTGAAAATGCTCATTCACCACCCCACTCCCTCGAACCATCTTCGATACAATCGGATTTTGTTGGAGATATGCATGAACAAATCAATTCTACGAAGTCAATATCGATGCCTTCTAAAGGATGTGATATGCGTCACCATGATTGGAGTTTCCTTAACGATGAGCTTACTATCACGACCGACCAATCCAAAGCTGATGAATTCCCTCCACAACAATTTCCGGCTCGATCAAATTCTACTGGAAATAGGCCAGAGAGCAATAGCCAAGTTGTCAACACTGTTCCGGGTCGCAAGAAGACGAGGGTCAATTGGTCCCCCGAGCTTCATCTCAAGTTCCTTAGTGCGGTTCAGCAACTAGGGATCAACTCAGCATATCCAACGCGCATACTTGAGATCATGAACATACCAGGACTCACTAAAGATGGAGTCGCGAGTCACCTCAAGAGCTACAGAAGGGCGCTAAGACAGCGCCACACAGCACTGAACCTGAAAGAACTCAACTTGTGCCTAAACACTAGGCATGGCTATAACTACAATGCCCCTGAAGTAAGAAATACCCTGCCGAATCTAGGCACCGACCAAGCTGGTAGCAGCACCATCGACTACTTGGGCGCTAATCAAAATATTCCCTCGAATCATCTCAGCACCCCTCAAGAGTATATGCCACAAGTGCAGCAGGTACGAACTCCTTGGTTTGAGCAACAACTTTTCGCTAGTGCTCTTCCTATCCCCGATCAACATATTGCGCCTAGAGTTCAAAGATCTGCCCGGCTTGGGCATATGATTTCGGAAGATCAAGCGGGCGGATGCTTTGAGGATTTTTGTTTCTCCCATTTCCAAATGGAAGGTGCTTTTGATAGTGAACCGATCAATCATCCTCTTATAATCTCGAGCAACGACGAAGGTTCTAGCTCGAAGAATCAGATCGCTCACAACAGAAACAGGAATCCTTCAACGCCAAACGATGATGGTCAACCCGAATATCAGTTGCTCGAAGAATCAAAAGATTTCCTTGATGAGGAGCTCCATATCTGGATCGATCAGTTTAAAACTGATGGACTTATGAAGTTATGATCCAAAATGACGATTATATGTCTGATTCATGGTGTAGCTGGCTGATCACCGAGAATCCTCAAGGGAACTAGGCACATGTGAATGGATGTATCATTAATCTTTCTGTCATAAAGTCTTCCATGCAAGATAATCTTCCTTAATGCCTAGAGTTAATCTGGGGCAGCGATCAGTACTACCTGCGAGCATCATCATGCTTGAGTACGACAATCCCTTGTTAGATTAGAGTCGAGGCGAATCAATTGAACGCCACAAAGAAAAACATTTAAAGGCTTCACATAGGAAAATGCGAGCAAAAGCCCGAGCGAGCTCAAAGACGGTTAGCTCTGTATCGTTCTAAGGGACCTTTAGTCGTTATGAACTCTAAATTGAGCTTGTTTCATTCTCGATGGGGGTCGCTAACTGCTTCAAGAATTTTATAACAAAAAACGAACCAGTTAGGGACGCCAATAGTGCTGTGTCCTGGTAGTCAGTGAACTGGAAGTGGTACGAAACGTCAGGAGTTCGATCTCAGGATTGAAAAATCATTTTATCAGTTTGTCTATCACCCGATGAAGTTCAAAGAGATTCGACGCAGATGACTATAGAACTTGGGACAATTCGAAAATCATCGATTCATTTTCATCAAGCGGCGAAGTTGGTATTGTAAAATGTGAAGCATGCAAATGACAAATCCGAAGCAGAAGGAGATGAATCATGATTCGCTTATCCAAGGTCGGGATTTCAACCTTCGACTAAAGCCAAATCTAGGATGAGTTTTTGATCTTGCCCACTCGACAAAACCCATCTCCACTGAAAATGGGGGCAAACCATTCCTACATCTGGAAAGCATGTCGAAGCCGAAGACATCAAATTCATCGTTTGATCCGTGGGGCAAGTCCCCGAAGCGATATTTATCATCCGCAGAGCGTAATGGAATCCATCCTTTCAATGTAAAACACATTTGGCCGCGGAGCCACCCATTTGGTAAAAAGAACGTATCGTTCCTAAATGATTTTCAATCAGATGCGGGGATAATGTTCTCTCATTTTCCTCTCAGGTGATGAACAGAGATGAGGCACCCAAGAAGCCATGCATTCAAATAACAAAACAGTGCATGAAACACGCCCAAAAAGATGAATGAATCTCCTCCGACATAAATCCTCGAGGTGGATTCGTTGCCCAACCAGACGAAGAAATCATGGCCACAAGCTTAAGGGCCGGCTTCTACAATCCGCACATTGGCATGCAGAATGGAATTCAAATCAAGAGTAAAGTAGTATCGTCCCAATTTGTTTTGAATTTGGAAACCCAAAATAATGCTTAATATTTATCCTTGGCAGGAGCTCGCCATCAGGGCAGACATGTAAGTTTCATTTTTCTCCAAAAACCAAGAAGTCGAAAGAACTTTAGAACACCCAACAATCTTGTGTTACTATGTGAAGTGCAGATTTTCACAACCCTTGTACACTCGTTGGAGCATATGACCAAGGGTAAGATGCATCGTTCCAATTTTTGTAAAGTTTTAGAATATACAATGACATATCCCTTTTATATCTCCAGGATCTCCAGCCTCGATGGGCAGGTAAGTATCCATTTTCCCAATTCATTGGAGATTAAAAACTTTCAGAATTAATTCGATTCTCACATCTAAAAAGACATAGAATTCTTACTTTATTGACATTCATGTTTTAAAACATGAGATTGTCTGAACATGAATTACACATGTATGGTGCATCATAAAATCCCTTTGAAGGATAAATCTTGATGAAATGAAATGAATTTTTCCAACAAGAGTCGTTTGAACTGTTCAAAAGGGTATTTTCTCATAAGAGAAGCGAGCCTAATCCAAACACGTCCCATACACACTTGAGAGATGAGGAGATTGGAAATGATAGCGAAACCTTAACCTATGGATATAAGGGTCATTCGCAACGATTACATGGATCGAGATGACAGAGGCATTTATTTCTTCATTCCAAACACTACAGATGCCCATTGAGAACCCCATTGAACGGCGATTTTCATTCTCAACCCTGTCAAGAACCACCCCACATTGGGGCAAATGAAGGTTAGTCCATCAGTATCAGAAAGTAAACGGTTAGAAATTTTCTTGCTCGGACTAACATAAATCTTTGTGTGTTGTTTATATGATAATCCAAGTGTCAAAGGATGACGAGAATAATTCATTTCTCTATCCTACACACTGTTATCCTTTGCACAACCAAGTTGAGCCAGCAAATTCATTTCATCAACCTATTGGTGATCATTGCATATTCCAAAGCAAAGGCAACATCACTCTAGGAATGGAAGCGTGCCAAAGTTTAAGTTGCATATCTAGCATGATTGCCGAAAATCCTAGCTCCAAAAGAAAAGAAAAACACGGGATTAAAAAAAGGGGGAAAAGAAAAATCCCTAGACATCAAGAAAAAGCAAAGTGCCTGGTAAAAAGCAAGGCTGATGTCTATTCAAAATATCCCCAGTAAAGTCTAGAGAGACGATGAAAAGACCCTGCAAAGGAGTTAGATCAAGATGACTACTCTCCAAATGATGTCGTGCTCAAATTGCAAACACACAAATAGACGGTCTCTTAATGTAACAAGAGACGCTTTTAAACATCCTTGTGCGCTCTAAAAGAGGAGTGTACACTTCAAGAAATGGAGATGTTCTTCGAATGACATGTGGCAAATTTGCAATGATCACCAATGTCAAACCCTTCACAATTTCTGGGCAAAAAATAAGCCTTTTTCGGTCCCCAATCCTTCCAATGTTACAACCCTGAAGTAGTCTTATCTGACTAAGACACTTGGGTTAATGTATAACTTAGCTCAAAGAAGTACGAGCAAGACTATTTCTTTCTCATTTTGCAGGGTTCTTGACTTGTAAACCCGGAGCAGATAGTGAAAAATTTCGTTCAACGGCCTTGACTCAAAAGTGAGTCCCCCTTGGAAACCGATATCCAAGCCTAACACTACGGTCCCGTGAAAGACCTCCTGATCGGTCGAAATGTATGCGTTGCGAATGATCCTGAAACCCAGGCACAGGTCGGTAGGAAATTGAGCACTTTCCCTATTAAAGATCATTATCACAGAGCAGTGAGGAGCCTTCTTGGGTGAGAAATACTCCAATGGATGTTTTGAGCAAACTCTTTTTGAAATTTTCAAATTGTTTGATCTAGAGTTTCCGTGCAAAGACTTTATGATCACATCTGTATATGGCAGGAATGTTTTGGATAACCTCCAACAATCAAAATGCACATTTCATGACTAAAACTTAAGTCGTAGAATTTTGTCGGTTAGATAATTATTGTCTTCCCAAAGATTACTAATATCTTCTTGACGAGGAAAATTTTTTCAGGTCTAAGCTTTTTGCAGGACTTTTGGCCACCCCAAAGACTGGGTGCGTCATCCTTAGGTGAAGCCTTTTAGTAGGCAAATCTTTTCTAAGACCGATCCACAGAATGATCGAGTCTCCGACTAGCCCCGAAGAGCGGGTACGTCATCCTTTGATTCATATCAATTTGGAATCTCATAAATGGTAGAAACCGCCTGAAGGGTCAACTCAATGGTAGAAACCGCCTGAAGGGTCAATCAACGGTAGAAACCGCCTGAAGGGTCAACACAATGGTAGAAACCGCCTGAAGGGTCAATGTATGGTAGAAACCGCCTGAAGGGTCAACCAATGGTAGAAACCGCCTGAAGGGTCAAAACAATGGTAGAAACTGCCTGAAGGGTCAATGTATGGTAGAAACCGCCTGAAAGGTCAACCAATGGTAGAAACCGCCTGAAGGGTCAACTCAATGGTAGAAACAGCATGAAGGGTCAATGAATGGTAGAAACCGCATGAAGGGTCAAAGGACTGGTAGAGACCGCCTGAAGGATCAACCCAATAGTCCGATCCACCATAGGGATCAAAACCTTGATGAATCCCGAACGCGGGAGGAGTCGTTTTCCCTAATAAGCCTTACATTAGACAAGCCATTTCTAGTTTAGTCCACCACACGGATCAAAACCCTTGGCAAATTCCCAAATGTGGGATGCGTCTTCCTTAGGTTCCTATCAGTTAGGAATCCCATTATGGTTTGACCTACCATACAGGTCAGAGCTTAACATCCCCAGGACACTCCGATGACAAGTCCTTAGGAATCTACTTGAACCCATCAGACACAGCAAATGCCGCAAGCATTCGGCAGGTAAGGGGCAGGGAAGTCTATCTACTCCTTAACTTTCTTACATCATATCAGGGAATTGAATGAGCACATCTCTTTTTAAGGAAAAGCACACATTGATGGACATGAAAATTGGATGTCATGATTTCTTTTCTTTTCCCAGTCGAGTTGATCGGAACACAGGTGTCACCTTGTCTTTGAGAGAAACCTCTGACGAAATTCCTCTCAAAGAGGGGCAGCTGTTGACACCTGATTTTTGATCAGTCTTTCATAGTTTATTTTTAAAAAATTCATAAAAAAATCTATAAAAAGTTAAAAAAAAATTAAAAAATCATCTTTGGTAGCCTTGACCAAGCTAAAGGAACCATTTTTGATAAAAAAATAATTTTTCATATTTTTTAATATTTTTTAATATTTTCCAAAAATAGAAAAATACATGAAAAATGAAGAAAAATAGCGTTCGCTGTCGTAAAAATATAGAAAAATAGTAAATATTTTTATTTTAATTTCTTTTACATTTTGAACTCATAAATAGTCAAAATTCAAGTTCAATTGCATGTGTTTCTTCACGACGCATAGAGTTGAATTTAGCAAAAAAATGTCATTCGAGTATTTTAATTTGTAAATTTCTACATCTTTTTTAGTCTTGACGTCCAATTAGATCGACCACCATCTACAATAAATGCCCCTTGCTGAATATTTTCGTTTTTGTTTCACATGATTTCATGGTGTAAAACGCCGAGTGGATCCCCAAATATAATCGGGTCGGCATGAGCTCGATAGCTCGTCCAAGACCAAACCAGGGCACGACAAACCCCATGTGAGTACTTTCAAACTCCTTCGATACTTCCTAATACTTTTCTTAGGTTAGATCGTGTGTAAAATGGCTAGGACAGCTAAATTATTCTTGAGCTGTGATTGATAAATAGGACCTTACTAGGAATGCCATGTGATTTATTTGCATATCTAGATTCCTTGAGTTGGGCATTTTATTACTGATTGTGATTGCTAGGATAATCACTCCTATCTACATGAATTTCTAGATTTAGGGTTCATACCTTACTCATCCGCATGAATCATCTCAGGCTAGAAAATTCAGTCAACTTAGGTACCGAAAGGGCGTCAACTCTGACAGTTGGTGTAACTAAGTCCCCGAAACCATTTCTCTGGTTCTCGCAGAATTGAATAGAAACTCCCAACTATTCGATTGGGTGGTCCAATCATACCCTAAAAAAATGATTGGTGGCGACTCCATGGCATGCACACTTAGCACATGTCACTAGACCACACTGAAAGTTGATCACGCATACCTCCGTTGCGATTTGGGTAATGGGCCTTGGGAGAGGCCCGCGTCCAACCAGACAGGACGGCCCATTAGCCCTCGAGAGCCCGACAACCTCAAGAGGGTCGCGACAGTGTCCAAGGCATTTTATTCATTTATTTTCTGCAAATTATATTGTGCTACCCCAGAATCGGAAGGCCAAGCCTCCTGCTGGTGGTTTATACCCCCACACATTGTTGCACGAGCACCGACGGACTCCGACGTCGTAAAATTCACCGGATCCCATCTCATTTGCTTATGTTTATGTTGTATAATGACTTAATATCTTCTTTATTTTTATTATAATTTGCATTGTGTTGCGTCCTATAAAAACAAAAACAAAAACAAAAAATGCTAGATCGGACGGCTGCAGATGAGCCACGTGTCGTGATCCGGTGATTTTCGGAATAAAAAATATTTTAACATTAAAAGAAATGAATTTCGAATTTTACAAAAATTGAAATAATTCGATTGTCACCGAGACGGCATGTGGTGAGTTAGGGACTGTCAGTTGGGATTTATTTTCAGAAATTTATAAAAAAAAATCAAATAAAAAAAATTCCAAAAAAATGAATTATTAAGGAAAAATTCAAAAAAAAATTGAGAAAAATTGCAGAAAATTCCTAAAAAAAATTCTAAAAAATTTTGAAGGCTGAAAATGACAAAAAAAAATTGATTTGTTTCCATTTTTTGGATTTTCTCCCATTTAATCCAAAATGACGATTTTACCCCTCAAAGGGTAAATCGTCTTTGATATTCCAATGAATTGTGGAAATTGCTTAGAATTTGGTGATGGGCCAGATAGGTGGCTAAACCTTATGTCTAAGATTTCCACATTTCATTCCCATTTTTAGAAAATGACGATTTTACCCCTTCGAATGGTAAATCGGTTTCTAAAATTCCAGAAAATCATGAAAATTGCAAAAAAAAAAATAGGAAATGGGTCAATTGAGTGACCAAACCTATTTTTGACATTGTTTTACTCCGGATTCATTCCGAAATGACGATTTTTCCCTTTTTAGGCAAATCGTCCCTTTTGTCTCAAAATTACGACTTTACCCCTGATGGGTAAAATCATGTCTAAATCATTCCTAAGCTTGATTGATACTTATTTAGGCTAATAGAGCCTTATTAGGAGTGTCATGTTGATTTGATGTGATTATTTTACATATTTGGATTCATTGATTTGCGCATTTTATTATTGATTGTGATTGCTAGGATAGTCATTCTTATTTGCATGAATTCCTAGATTTATGATTCGTACTCCACTCATCTGCATGAAATCTTAGGTCAGAAAATTCAGTCAACTTAGGTACCGAAAGGGCGTCAACTCTGACAGTTGACGTAACTAAGTCCCCGAACCCATTTCTCTGGTTATCGCAGAATTGAATAGAAACTCCCGACTATTCAATAGGGTGGTCCAATCATACCCTCCAAAAAATGATTGGTGGCGACTCCATGGCATGCACACTTAGCACATGTCACCAGACCACACTGAAGGTCGACTACGCATACCTCCGTTGCGATTTGGGTAATGGGCCTTGGGAGAGGCCCGCGTCCGACCAGACTGGACGGCCCATTAGCCCTCGAGAGCCCACATGCAACCTCGAGAGGGTCGCGACACCAGGTCGGAGGTTTTCCACGTCCGCTGGGATGGTTTGTTTCTCAAAAGGAGTTCCCAACACGGAGGTTTTCTACGTCCGATGGGATTTCCTGATTTTTGAAATGGGTTCCCGAATTGGAGGTTTTCCACGTCCGATGGGAACGTTTAATCTTCTGAAAAGGGGTCCCGAGTCGGAGGTTTTCTACGTCCGATGGGATTGTTTGTTTTTGAAAAGGGGTCTCATGACGAGGTTTCTCCACGTCCGATGAGACCGCGTGATTTTTGAAAAGGGGTCTCATGACGAGGTTTCTCCACGTCCGATGAGACTACCTGTTTTTCTGGGAAGGGGTCTCATGACGAGGTTTCTCCACGCTTGATGAGATTGCCTGAATTTTGAAAATGGGTCCCATGACGAGGTTTCTCCACGTCCGATGAGATTACCTGTTTTCTACCATGATTTGACCCTTCAGGTGGTATCTACCTTTCAATTGACCCTTATGGCGGTTTCTACCATCAGTTGACCCTTCAGGCGGTTTCTACCTTGATTTGACCCTTCAGGCGGTTTCTACCTTGATTTGACCCTTCAGGCGGTATCTACCATGATTTGACCCTTCAGGCGGTTTCTACCTTGATTTGACCCTTCAGGCGGTATCTACCATGATTTGACCCTTCAGGCGGTTTCTACCTTTGGTTGACCCTTCAGGCGGTATCTACCATTGGTTGACCCTTCAGGCGGTATCTACCATGATTTGACCCTTCAGGCGGTTTCTACCTTTGGTTGACCCTTCAGGCGGTATCTACCATTGTTTGACCCTTCAGGCGGTATCTACCATTGGAGTTTTGAAAAGGGGTCTCATGACGAGGGTTCTCCACGTCCGATGAGACTGCCTGATTTTTTTGAAAAGTGGTCTCATGACGAGGGTTCTCCACGTCCGATGAGACTGTCTGATTTTTGAAAAGGGGTCCTAAGACGAGGGTTCTCCACGTCATGCGAGGACCGCTTGATTTTTGAAAAAGGGGTCCTAGGACGAGGGTTCTCCACGTCATGCTAGGACTGTTTGATATTTTTGAAAAGAGGTCCTAGGACGCGGGTTCTCCACGTCATGCTAGGGCTGTTTGATATTTTTGAAAAGAGATCCTAGGACGCGGGTTCTCCACGCCATGCTAGGATTGTTTGATGACTTCTCTCGAACAAAGGTTCTATCATCACCCCTTCTTTTGAAAGACCCCAAAATCTGTCGGGAGTTTAGTCTCGAAGCAGTGAAAGGTTTTATCTTGACAAAGCTTCATTTGAGTCTGTTGAGGCGACATTCTGGGAGCTGGGTTCTCCAGGTATCCTGCAGAAGTTTGAGCCTGAAAGATTTTTCTTCACCAAGAAAACGTTAGTAATCTTTGGGAAGACCACGGCTGTCCATTTGACAAAAAACCGTATGATTTAAGTTTTAATCATGAAATGTGCATTTTGATGCTGGAGGTTATCCAAAGCATTCTTGCAGCATGCAAATGTGATCACAAATCCCTTGCACGGAAAATCTGGATCAACAGTTTGAAAATTCCAAAAAGAGTTTGTTCAAAACATCAATTGGAATATTTCTCGACAAGGAGGTCTTCTCACCTGTTTTGAGGTAATGATTTTTATAGGGGATGCACTCAATTCCCTACTGACCTGTGCCTAGGTTTTAGGTTCATTCGCAGCGCATACATTTTGATCGGTCGGGAGGTCTTCCACAGGACCGTAATGTTGGGCTTGGATATTGGTTTTCAAGGGGGACCCGCTTTGGAGTCGAGGCCATTGAATGAAAGTCTTCACCATCTGCTTCGAGTTTACAAGTCAAGGACCCTGCAAAATGAGAAAGAAATAGTCTTGCTCGTACCTCTTCGAGCTAAGGCATATGTTAACCCAAGTGTCTTAATCAGAGAAGACTGTTTCAGGGTCGTAACTTTGGTAGGATTGGGGACCGAAAAAAGCTTGTTTTTGGCCCAGATTTCATGAGGGGATTGACGTTGGTGATCATTGCAAACTTGCCACCTGTCTTTTCCATTTGCATCTTCAATTTTTGAGGTGCACGACCGCTTTTGAGGTGTGCGCAAATTCTTGTGAAAGCGCCTCTGGCTGCATTAAGAGGCTGACAACTTTGTCTGCGTCTTTGCTCCGCGCTTGACATCTTTTGATGAGTAGTCTATTGAATCTGACTCCTTTTGGATTTTTCCCTCCCCTTTTCAGTCATGTTTCATTGGGGATCAATGCAGATTGTTCATTCAAGCATCGGCCTTGCTTTTACCAGGCACTTTGCTTTTTCTTGATGCTGGGGGCTTTTCTCATCATTTTTTTTTCTTTTGAAATCCCGCTTTTTCTCATCTTCGGGAGATCGTGTTAGACATGTGCCCAAAGGTCTAACAACTTTAAGCATTAACTTAGGAATTTCTTCGCAAACCCTAAGTCTTGAACTCTTCCGTTTCTGAAGTGATGATGCATCCGTCTTGGAATGTGCAATGATCACCAACGGGTTTATGAAATGATTTTGCAGGCTCAACTTGGCTATGCAAAGGATTCGGTGTGTGGGATAGAGAAATGAATGCTTCTCATCATCCTATGGCTCTTGGATTACCATATAAACAACACACGAAGATTAATGTTAGTCCGAGCAAGAAAATTTCTAACCATTTTCTCCTGATGCTGCTGGACTGACCTCCATTTTTGGCCCCGATGTGGGGTGGTTCTTGACAGGGTTGAAAGTGAAAACCGCCGTTCAAAGGGGTTGTCAATAGTCACCTGTAGTGTTTGGGGATATGAAACAGATGCCTCCGTCGTCCCAATCCATGTAATTGCTGCGAATGATCCCTACTTCCGTAGGTCCAGATTTTGCTATCTGATTCGCTCCACTCTTCTCTCAAGTGTGTGTAGGACGTGTTTAGATTAGGCTTTGCCTCTCGTCTTCTGAGAAAACGTCCTTTTGAAAGTTTTGAACAACTTTTGATTGGAAAAATCTTTCATTTTCTCCAAAAAATTTACCCGTCAATGGGGTTTTGTGGTGCACATGCATGTTCCATTCATGTTTAGACAACCTCCTGTTTTAAAACATGAATGTCAATGAAGTGAGGATTCTATGTCTTTTCTAGACATCAGATTCTGAAAGCTTTTCTTTTTCATCTTCAATGAATTGAGGAAAGGGATACTTACCTGTCCGCCGTGGCTGGAAATCCCTGAAAATGCGGAAGAAACATGTTATTGTACGTTCATGAATTTTTCAAAAAATGAGAACGATACATCCTACCCTTGGTCATGTGCTCCAATGGGTAATACTTGGGATGTGAAAACCTAGTTCGCCTTGATGGCGATCCCTTGTCAGAGACGGGAATTAGGTGTCAGTTTGCGTTCCAAAATTCAAGGCAAATTGGAACGATACAGCCTTGTTCTTGCTTTGTGTTTCCATTTGAACACAAACGTGCGGCTTGCAGAAGTTGGCCATCCATCTTGTGGCCATGATCTCCCATCTGGTTGGCGATGAATCATTCTCCGGGATTTGCCCCAGAGGAGATCCATTTGTGTTTTTGGACGCATTCCAGCGCCACTCTTCAGAGTTCCTTTTATTCAAGGAAGAAGGAGATTGTTATCGGAATGCATGTCAAAACACGAAGTGTGGAAGCGATACTTTTTACCCTCCACTCGATCTTATAATCAAAGACCATTTCTTGGAGTACTGACTCCCAAGGTCAATAATTTTATTTGCCTCCTTGTCGGCGAGTTCTTTTATTTTGCGGCTTTCTGGTGCCAACAATTTTCTATCCATCTTGACGGTGAATCCCTGTCAACAATAAACATTAAGTGTAAGCTCATGTTTCGAAATTCAAGACAAATCGAAACGATACTGCTTTACTCTCGCTTCGCGCCTCCATTTGAACGCAAATGTAAGGCTTGTTGAAGTCGGCCATCTAGCTCGTGGCCATGATCTATCCATCTGTTTGGCAACGGAATCCTTCTCTAGGATTTGCACTGGATGAGATCAATCTGTGATTTTGGACGTATTCTACGTCATTTTCTAGGGATCCGTTTCCTGGCGGCTTGCCTCTTGCAACGGATATTTCTTTTCGCCTCCACGTCGGGCGAGATCCTTTCTTTTGTGGCTTTTGGGTGCCACCAATTTTCTGCCGAATGAGAGCAAACTCATGTTAAGCATGGAATCTTTGGGAGATCAAATTAGAACGATACCAAGTTACCATCCACCCAGGTTTGTATCCTGGGGTTTGCTTCTGATGCGGGCGACTTTGTCATTGCGTCCATGGATTTTGCCAGAGAAGAAACGTCATTCTTTGTCCGGCGCACAAATGATTTACTTGCCCCAGTTGGGCGTGATTTGTCGTAGCTAGGTGCCGCCTGCCCCAGTTAACTTCATTTTGCATTTTGCTGCAATCCTCATCCTCTTTGGGGATGTCTTCTCTCCTGGAATTCATGATGACGTCTTACCGACGTATTCCTTTCTTTCGTCGATTACGGACGCTTCTCATTGGATGTGGATGATGGATGCAGTTTCATCTCGTCTGTATTTGTGGGTGTTGTTCGCGAGACGATCCTCAATCACGTCGACAACTGCTTTGCCCCAGTTGGGCGGTGTTCATCTTGGCAGCGTGCCTTGGCATTCCCATGCTCCTGGACGATTTTCAATCCGATTTGAAGACATTCATGCACCTGCATATGAAGAGACAGGTGTTGGGATTTATCTGGCTTCATTTGAAATTTCAGGAATGAGGTACTCCCTTCGAGACTTCGTCCTTCCAACATTTGAAGGAGCAATGTTTTCCAAGTATTTTGCCCCAGTGAGGCTTGTCTTGGTGTTTGTCATCTCTGGGTTTGATAACCCTGGTTCGGTGCACTTTCATGGGGGATCGTGAGAATTTGCCCCCGGCTTGGCTCCTCGAAGTAGGTGGGGGAGCCCGCTCTCATGAATTTTTGTCGATTCTGGTCATCTATCTCGATTGCCAGATTCTTTGATTATTTTTTCTCTGTCCCTAGACAGCCTGACAATCTGGGGATTTGTCATGTGGCGGTTTGGTGATTCTCTCGATCACAGTCGCCATTTGAGATGTTCGATGTTCCCCTGTTGAAAAGGAGAAATCTCATGAGTAAAGGGCATGTATAATTGACTATTGGAGTCGATACAATTTACCCTTGAAATTTATCCTGCGGGAACCGGCATTTCTCCCTTTGGGTTCTCTGTATGCAGGATATGTGCATGATATGCATGATGCATGTTATGTGTGCCACCAACGAAACATGAGTTCGTGCTTTTCACTCTATTCAGAGAAAGCATTTTTATCAGATATGTCAATTTGGAAAACTTGAAATTTTCTTTTCAAGCGCTCTTTTCACAGAGATTTCTAAATGATGATAAACTTCTTCAAGTTTTCTCAAAGGTTTTGTTCACAAATTGAGCTATTAGAATGCTCTTGAAAATGTTTAGCCAAAGTGCATGTCTGAGATGCCATGAAAAGGGGCACTCCCTGTTTGTCATTTGAAGGCATTGCTCCTTGGGCCCTCTGCTTCTGTTCCCAACCTGAAAGGAAAAAGAAATGAAACATTATTCTCATATCAAGAAAATAATCATTTTGGAACGATACGTCCTTTTACCAGAATCGATGGCTCCGTATTGTTCTCCTTCTCATTTAGAAGGGTTTGATGTGTTTTGTCTTTGATTGATTATTCCACTTCATCATGATTCATGGGTGATAACTGCTTCAGGGACTTCCCCTACGTATCCCCATGGTGAATTCGGCATATCCTACATTCGGTACCCTTTCTGGGTAGAGAGTGATTTGCCCCCAGCAACTGGATGCGTTGTCTGGGGCTGACTGATTTATTTATGGGTAGTTTGATCATGCCGTGTCGATGCATTCCCACTTAGTCGGAGCTGATTCACTCCGTGTCAGGTGATTTTGGCATCCCGCACCTTTCAAATTCTCTGACGCCTGGTATCTACTCTGTATTCTCTTTTGGGATACCAGATGATATGCTCATACAATCCTTCGAAGATTTCAGCATTTGATGTTCCGACACTTCTTAGTCTCATCAGTGCGTTTTGATTTCTTCATGCACCTTCTGCCTTGTCATCGTTTCATGACATCCCTCGAGCTTCTTGCTATTTGACATCAGCAAGCACGGGTGTACATGTGGTTGAATACTTTAACATCTTGAAGTGTTACTTCACAGGCCCTGGTTTCCTTCATTGTGTTCTGTCGCATTCACCTTATTACATAGTCTTTTATTTCATCTTCGGGCATCCAAGACGATGGAGATTCTTCGGTGGTCCCATTCACTTTTATCATCACCTGCAAGAATGGGAAACCACATCAACTTATGAACAAATTAGTTTGATCTGCAACGGATACACCCTTTTTTTGGCTTAGGAAGGTCGATCCTAATCAGGTTTCTCCTTCTTCACGCTGTCTGTTTGGGGTTCAACCTGATTTGATCCATCTTGTTTTTACCAACCCAATGGGGGTGACATCTGATGAAGGCACCCTCCTCTTCCTTTTGTAGGGAATGCATGTGGTCAGATGAGGGCATTTTCGGCAAATGTCTGCCATGTAAAACATGTCCCTCCTGTCTATCCGCAGATGGATTCTTCTTCTCGATCTGTTTTTCACCTGAGAGGAAGAGATAGGAAATATTATACCAATATCTGATTGAAAATCAATTAGGAACGACACGTCTTTACACTTGATCCGGCTGCCCCGATCAGGTGGCGTTTGCCCTAGTTGAGTGGGATATGCCCCAGTCGACTGCTCTGATCCTTTTATAATTTTTACACGGTTCCCTTTTCAATTAGGGGATATCTGCTGTTTGGAGTTTCCTGTCTCTTTTCATCTTGGCGGGCTTTGCCCCTAGTATGTCGTCTTAGTGAGAAGTTGACTCCTTTGTCTGTCTTCAAACACCTATCCTAGTGGCTCGAGTCGTCGACTAGCTTCGATATTCTTGATGGACCACTCGCCCTTTTTCAGCTGACTGTTTTTCTTGATGATTCCCTGGTCTTCCCTCATCAGTTGACTCTCTAGGGTGGTCCAGCGCTTTTAACTTGTGACTGATTCTTCACACAAGTTTTTGGATTTTGATTCTGGAAATTTCCTGTTTCGAATGACAGGACTATGTTAGAAAGGGGAGTAAAGCATAAATCCTTTCAATTTTATGCTTTCTTGTGATTAACGAAGATAAAAACTTTTACTCAAGCCTTAGCCTCGTGTGAAAAATTCTTATCGATGTTTTTCAAGAGAAAACATAAAACTAAAAGGAGTGTAATCCATGGTTATTACTTTTGGCGAATTCCCAGAAAATCTGTGGAATGTCCAAGAAGATAAAAATGCAATTCCAATGTGTCCTAAATTCGGTGGGAGATAGGACATCCAAATTGAAATTGTTTACCAAAAATAATTCGAATATCTAATCTCCTCTTGAATTCAGAAGACACGGATGACTTTAGTTAATCACCATGGATTACCAATGATGCATGATATGGGCCGGTTCAATTCCATGTCCGGCGCGCCATGAAATGGATGTTAGATTCTCGTACTTGGGTTAAACATGCCAAGTGTGAGTTCTAACGAAAATTTCATAGGGTAAGACATGCAATTGAATCGAAAAATCCGAATGGTTGAGAGAAATTCCAGCGTCACATTCCAATGTCAAGACACTTAGACAATAATTAGAAATCGAGGTATAGAAGATAAATGGGAGACCCACAGATGGGTATTCCTTACAGACTCGATGGTCCTGATAAAAGAAAAGGGACGACTGGAATGTGACCCTTAACAACCTAAAGAGATGCCCCAAGTCGGGTCTTCGTTTTTATCAGATCTCTTTTTGATAATGTCCCGCAGGTGTCTCGGATTTACTGTTATCGCATATCCTTCAATTTCCAGTAAGGTTACTGGATCATTCCTCGGACAGCTCGAAAAGGGTAGACTCCGTTGAATGTCCGGGCAGTCTGATGGCGGATGCCGCGTCGCTCATACTTGAATGCGTCCGGGACGTGGGACCGACTTGGAGAAATCATCTCTTCTATCCATACTCTAACATGGAATTGGCCTCAACCATCGGACTTGATGAATGCAGCATGTTGTGCAAAATGAAAGACTGCAAATGAATTTAAATAGAAATGACAGGACCTTACCATGAGAGGTACCCAATGATTTTTGGTTTTTAGGTATACCAACCATCCACAATACATGCGCATGAGATAAGTGAGGCTTGACTCTAGAAATCAAAATGGCTTAGGTGAGGAACCTAGAGGCTTCCCTCTATCCGAGTCGATAAATTCGTCCATGAGCGCAATCCACAACAAATGGATAAAAGTCTCGACTTGGATAGTGAGTGGGATCGAATATGGTCGACCCCAGCGCAATCCACGCTAGAGCGTTGCATATCGATCCCTGATCTATGGCTACCTAAAAAGGTGATTTCGCGGCCTAGGTTTGGGCGCTTTGTGCAAAGTGTCGTGATCCTCAAATATGCAGTGAATCATGCGCAACAATTTATATATCAATCAGCGCTTCAAATCATCCATGTAACATACATTCCTACGCCGATCCTACATAAGACAATGTTAATCACAGACTACACCCCTTATCACTCCAATCTGCAAAAACATATAACACCTATCGTGAGTGGACTTACCTCACCTTCAAGAGCGCCTGCAGGGTTAGAAAAATCACTCAACGTTTTAATTACGGCCTAAGTCCACTTGAGGTCTAGAACCATAGGTTCTAGAACAACGTCGTCCCCAGCGGAGTCGCCAGCTGTCGCGACCCGTCCGAAAAACACGGACGCGGCTAATGGATTACCGATCGCGGGCTTTGGATCAGCGCGGGCCCTCCCAGGCCCATACCAAATCGCGGCGGGAGTATCTTTCCAAGGGATTCGACGATAAGAGTCGATCGCTTTCGACCTTCAGTGTGGTCGTGGTGGCATGTGCAAATTATGCATGCATTTGGAGTCGCCACCGGTCTTTCTTGGAGGGTAGACCGGAAACCTTACTGACCGATTGGGAGAGATCGATCAGTTCTGCGGAACCAGAGATTTTGGGTTCGGGGACTTAGTTACGTCGATGTCATTACCAACGCCCTTTCGGTACCTAACGCGATGGATTTTCCTGACTAAAAGTTCATGCAGACGCAATTTTGGGTGAGGTAGGTTTGATTCAGGGTTTCATGCGGATTGGAAGACTATTCCTATCAATCACAATCAATTTTAATGAAGGCGCAATCAAGTGCATAAATAAATCGTGTCAATGCATATCAATTCACATCAAATGGCCTCCTAGTATAGCCATAAGGGCTTAGGGAAGATGTGATTTAGGGCTAGGGGTAAAATGGGAAGATTATGGGACAATTAACCCGAAGGGCAAAATTGTCACTTTTTGGAAGGTTTGGATACCGAATTACCCAAAATATTCCATGGCCAGTTGATTGTGGCCATTTCCCATTTTTTAGAGTTTTTTTGGAATTTCTGGATTTTTCATCAATTTTTGGAAGTCGATTCGCCCAAAGGGCGAAATCGTCATTTTAAGAAGGGTCGGGGTTCAAAACACCCGAAATGAGTCTTGGCCAGTTGTTTGTGGCCATTTCCTATTTTTTGGGATTTTCCTGAATTTTTTGAATTTTTTTGGAAGACGGTTTGCCGGAAGGGCAAAACCGTCATTTTTGGAAAAGATCGGGGGTCAAAAGACCCGAAACAGGTCGTGACCAGTTGAATGTGGCCATTTCCTATTTTCTGAATTTTTTTAGAACTTTTCTGAATTTTCCGAATTTTTTGAATTTTTTTATGATTTTTCAATTTTTTTATTGATTTTTTTATTATTATATTATTTTTTAATTTTTTTAATATTTAAAAATATTTTCCGGGCCGGGTCAAACCCGGCCCGCGCCTCTCGGGCGCCAGGCCCGACCCTAGGGGTTGAAACCGGCCTAAAACGACACCATTTTATATTTTTAAGCATTTTTCTATTTTTTAACAATTTTTTGATTTTTTTAACTATTTTATTTAATTATCCGAAAATTCCCCGGATCGGGCGGCTCTCATTGTGTCACGTGGCCTGTTCTCGTGCGTCCGATCTCTCATTCGATCGAAGACCCACAGAGAGCCACGTGGCTCAATTATAGCCGTCGGATCAAAAATTAATTTATTTTCTTTTTTAGAAAAACCATTCAAATCGGACGCTCCAGATTGTGCCACGTGGCCACCTTCGGCGCGTCCGATCTAACCTTAGATCGGACGTTCCACAGCGTGCCACTTGGCCCAATCTCGTCCGCCGGATTGATTTTAATTAATTATCAGAAAATCATTTATTTAATTCGAAAATCATTTGTTTTTATTTCCCAAAATTCCAGATCGCGACACGTGTCGCGATCCGGACCGGTTTTTTTAAGCCCGGCCCGGTCCCACACGCTGACGTGGCTGCCTACGTGGCACGCCACGTCGGTCGTTGACCGTTGACCGGCCGGAGGGTCGCCGGAGAAGACGATGAACAATGGAAATTCCGGCGACCCTCGCCGGAATTGTCGCCGGAAAATCGCGAACCGGTCCCAAACTTGGTGTTTTTCGTTCCTTTTTTCGGCATTCGACCTTTTGGACCACCCACATCAATATACAACCCAAATAATAACCATGAACACGCTAAAAACCGGCGAACCGGACCTCCCCGAACCCGGCTCCGGCGATGCATTTTTCCGAATTTTT
Organism: Rhodomyrtus psidioides; assembly: GCA_021437785.1. NCBI lineage: Eukaryota > Viridiplantae > Streptophyta > Magnoliopsida > Myrtales > Myrtaceae > Rhodomyrtus > Rhodomyrtus psidioides. The sequence continues at coordinate 1,509,188 of JAILYB010000040.1, read as the reverse complement.
GTTCTTATCAAAACTCGATTCTAAACCATCAAACAACATCCAAGGAGGGTCTAGAGGCTTACTTGAGCTCATTTCGAGTTCGGCAACCGCCGGAAGTCCCCCGCCGAGTTTCTATCCCGAATCGTGGCCGGCGAAGGTCGGGGTCCGGTTTTCACCGAGTTTTAATGCAAAATGAATAGCAAGTCGAGCTTAGGGATAGTTCTAGTGGAGACTCAAGGCAATATTCGTGCTAAATGAAGCTCGGGAAGACACGGCCGAGACAAAACCGAGCCGAGACATCCATCGGCATTTCTTCGAACACATGGCGTGCGTATGAGAAACGGTGATCGGAGGAGAATACCGACCTGCTTGGAGCTCGCCGACGGCCACCGAGTACCCGGTGATGATCCGTGAAGATGCTTGAAGCTCCGCCGAAGCTCTTCTCGTCCGGTCTTTTCCAAAAAAAATCCCCCCTTTCTCTCTCGGCCAACCTCCCTTTAACCGAGAATCCTCCTCCCCCTCGCGGTGGCCGACCGGCCATTTTTATGCTCACGCCTCTGCAACACACGGCCCCCGACGTCTGCCAATGTCCCCCATGCGCGTTGCCCTTTTTCCTTTGAAAAATCGCACGCCTAACGTTCGCCCCATCTTCCCCTGTTTTCTGCACATTCTGCCCACGTTCTGCAGATTCTGTCCATAGTTGCAGACCCGGGTCGGACCGGGTCGGGTCGGGTCGGACCCGACCGACCCGGTTCGACCAAATAGTCAAATTGACCCCCAAAATGACATCTTTTCATGATTGATGGAAAAATCGGATTCCTTGACATGTTTTTCATCAAATATGGGTATTTTCGTGAATCAATTTATTGAAATTCTGTGAAAACCCCAAATTGTCCCTAGGATCCGAAATTTAATTTCGCCAAATCGAAGGCCTAAACGATCGACTTAGCCAAAATTGAGCCCACCAATGGATTCAGCATAATGAAAACTGTTGGGTAGAGGTGTTTAATTTTAATGGGTGTGCCCGTGTGAAATTTAATTTCACAAATTGTAAAACCGGGGACTAAATTGAAAGATTTTTATGCAATTAAGCCCTTTTGGCTAAAATTGATCAAATTGGAGGGCAAATTGACCCAATTGCATTTCAATACTTTGGAGTCCAATGTCATAGCTTATAAAAACTGAGAATTGAAAATTAAAAGACTCGAAAAGGATTTTGTAGGCCCGGTTCGTGATTAGGTTTGTGAAGTAACCCCATGAATAGAGCTAAATTTCCCTTATAAAAAGTAACAATATTAAATAAGAAATTAAAATAAATTTTTTGAATATTTTTTTGTAATTTTCTGACCACGGATGGTATTTTTTCTTATTTTTTGGGTATTTTAATAATTAAATAAATTCCAAAAAATATTAAAAAATACAAAAAATATTTTTTGTTCAAAATTGGTTCCTAAGGCTAGGCTAAGGCTTCCAAAGTTGATTTTGTAATTTTTTGACCTTTTTTGATATTTTTAATTAATTTTAGAAATTAAAACTATAATAACGGATGGTCAAAAATCAGGTGTCAACAATGGCTCATACAACCTACTCCTAGGGAGAGATTGGATACACGGAAACCAGTGCGTTCCCTTGACATTTCATCAGATGTTAGCTTTTTGGAACGCGGATAATGTAGAATACGTGAAAGCCAATCCTCTGACTTGTGCCACGCGGACTAGGATTTTGGGGCGAGACCAGGTTATGCCAAATGACTATCTACGCATCTCAAACCCCTTGAGACCGATTCAAGTGACATTGCATTCTACCGCTTCGACAAAGGAAACACCAAGTGGATCCCAAAGAAGGAGCCGTCAGTACAACTCGAGGAGTTTGCTGATGGAGGATCAACGATTATCACAAGGCCTCGCTGAGAGGTACGTGACCTATAAGGTTGAGCAAGTAGAGCTAGCAAGCGAAATGGTTGATGGTATTATGGACTTCGAAAAGTCTCCAATCAAGGAAAATGACAAGGTTATTCAAGCTCAAGACCTATTAGAAGAAGTAAACCTTGGCGACAAGGCTTGTTCACAACTAACTTATATAAGCAAATTATTGGATCAACATTACAGGACCCAATTGATGGACTTGTTGAAAAAGTATAGAGATTGCTTTGCTTGGGACTATCATGAAATGCCTAGCCTAGCTATGAATGTGGTTGGACATCGCTTACTAATCAAGAAAGGGTTTCAGCCACATCAACAGGCCCCAAGAAGATTCGCCTTAGTGATAGTTTTGAAAATTAAAGAGGAGATCGAACGTTTGCTATCTACTGGTTTATAAAAACAACAAGATATGTTGAATGGTTGTCAAATATTGTCCCGGTCAAAAAGAAGAATGGCAAACTCAGAGTATGCATTGATTTCCTTGATCTCAATGCAGCTACTCCTAAGGATGAATATCAGATGCCCATGGCAGACATGTTAATTGACTCAGCCGCCAACAACGAAGTTATGTCCCTCATGGATGGACATTCGGGATATAACCAGATCTTCATAGCTGCGGAGAATATCCATAAAACGACTTTTTGATGCCCTGAAGCTATTGGAACATTTGAATGTGTGGTCATGCCCTTTGGATTGAAGAATGCAAGAGCTACCTACCAAAGGGAAATGAACTTCATTTTCCACGATATGATTGTGGATCTCATGGAGGTTTACATTGACAACGTAATAGTTAAGATTGATTAAGTAAGTCATCTGGACCGTTTGGAGTAGGCTTTTGTTATAATGTGTAAGTTTAAACTAAAGATGAATCCATTACAGTGCGCTTTTGGGATAAGGGCTAGTAATTTCCTAGGTTTCTTAGTTCATCAAAGGGGAATTGAGGTGGATAAAAACAAAGCCAGGGCCGTTCTAGAATTACCGCGCCCACTAGCAAAAGTAGCTCCAGATACTGATTGGGAAATTGAATTTCTTGCAACATTTCATAGCTAATTTTTTAGGGAAGGTTGATGTATTTTCTTCAGTACTCAAATTGAAGAACAAACAAGAGTCCATATGGGAAAGAGATACGTCTCCTTTGTCATCGTAGTCCGAAAGATCATCAAGACACGACAAGTGAAAGGCTGCCCGAGAGCCAACGAGGATTTAACGATGGTTTGCCATGGTGAAATGAGTTCAAGGCACCCAATGACACCCACATTTGTATAGAGGTCGACGAGGTAACCGAATTGAGTTAGTGCGCGAACGTGGTGTAGTGGAGAATATTTTAGAGTGGAAAAGTAAAAAAAGGAGCAAAAGACAGTTGCATTAGAGTTTCTTGGGATACAAGAAATCTTTGACATCCAAAAAAAGCTTGTACAGTGTGGACTCAAATCTCTTATTACGGGTTATGGATTCACTCCTGGTTAGACATCGATGTATCTCTTCCCACGCCATCTTAACCAGGTCCTCCCGCTTCTCTTCTTCTAAAGAAGCAATGGATGCTTCTAGACGGTCTTCGATTATTGATCGACGAGAAAGCGTGGCTGATCGTCGAAGGCGTGTTTCTTCTATCTCTTTCTCTATTGCCAACCTCTACTGCTCGAGAGTCTGTTCTTTTTCATTCAGCTCAGCTACTTCTTTGGAGATGGATTGAAGAGATCGTCGCTCTTGACTCACCAATTGCTTTGCTGCTTGAATCTCGGCACTGAAAGAATAATCATCTAAGCTGGTCAAAGCAATCACTTGGTCTCGGCACCTCTGGTTGAAAGAGAAACCAGCCGAGAAGTTCTCTGAAAAATTCTTCAAACGATGAGCCACACTTGGAGGAAGCAACACTATAAACTCTTCTTTAGTTATCTCTGCCACCGTAGATTTGATGGTCGAAGGATTGTCCACAAAAGAAGAAACCCTAGAGAAGACAAGGTCCAAAGAACAAGACAATTTAACCTTCAGTCGATTAAGAGCTTCTGCAGGAGAAGAAAGACCTTCTTGATGCGTGCCATAAGGATATGAAGAATGAGAAGGCTCCGCAAAGTAAGCTTGAAGGTCCTCCAGAGGCGCTTGCAGGTCTAGAATAACCTCAGTAGGTGGAGGATCGTCAGTTGGAAGTGATGGAAGAGTGATAAGCTCACCATATAGCTCCTCGATCACTAGAAGGTTGCTGGATGGATCTGTTAGACAAGAAGCGAGAGCTGGGGGGGACTTATCATGTGCTTCCACAGATGGCGGAACTGGAGTGTTGGATGATGCAGCAGGAACATGTGGCCTATCTATGAAAGAACCATCATCAGGTTCACCGGCAGTTTGTGCAACATTCTGTAAAAGATCTTGAAGAGGAACATCTGGAGGTTCATCAACACCAAGGAGGGTGATTGAAGGCTCGGCTAAAGACTGAGGACGCTTTTGCCGATGTAAGGAAATGATGGGTTCATTGTCTTCGTCATCTAGATCATCATTTGACAAGCAAAGACAAGTAGGTTTATTTATAACTCTCAACAGGCCGTCAAATGAGAAAGAGGAACCATTACTACCTGTGAAGAAGGTTGGATACTTAGAACTATCCGGCTGGGAAGCTTTTCTCTTGTCTTTTGGGTCTGTCTCTTTTGCGGTCAAACTAATAGATTTAATCCTATTTCCACTAAAGAGCGAAGTGATAGTCGCTTCGTAAGGACTTTCAAGATTGAAAGATAGCCACCAGGTTGTATAATCTGAAGTAGTCCCAAGGCCAAGTCGAAGGGTTCCAGTGATTTTCTTTGAAAAGCGTTGGTGCATCAGGGCGGTCACTTGGGCACAACAAGTAAAGTGCGCAACGTCGTCAAGTTTGTATGCCTTCTTGTCCATTAATGGAAAAATCCATAAGGAAAGTTGTGGGCATGGGAACAACTTGTCGAAGGCCAAACTGCCGAGCGCAATACTGAGGAGAGTAAGGTTCGAACCTAGGATAAAATCTGCCTTTGAGACAGAGCCGAATAGGGAGGTCCTTGGGAGAAAGAACGGAAACTAAAAAGTCACGGAAGCTGAAAGGTTCATGGGTCTTTGAATCAACCAGAAAGCTGAGTTCGGCTGAACGATATGGGAACATGTCTACCTTGTCCAAGTCACAGAGCAGAATCTGTTGGAGGTAGAAGTTTAAAGGCGAAACGTTAGCAGGGACCTCCAATGGAACGCCCTTAAGCAATCTGGTACCAATGCCTAAGGGTCCATTGCCCTTTTGGGGTTTAGGTACATCCACGAATATAAGGGGAAGGTGCAGTGCTATCCAAGCTTGAAGGATGCAAAGCGGGCCAAACAATACACCATCCTTTTTAGGTGTCACCATCGATTGAGAGGCATGAGTGATACTTATGTAAAGAATGGCTGAGGCTAGAGGACCCAAAGCGACATATCTTCCTCTTGCAAGGTTAGACGCAAGAACGAGGAAGTCCTTGGACACCTTTACGTCAGACTAAAGAACATGTATTTCGACAACCAAAAAAGGAGGAAGGCTGTTCACTCAACAAGTGTGACAGTACCAGAAGTTTTATAGTGAAGGTGCAAGAACTTTTCATAGGCAAGGAAAGCGTAAGGAGTAGAACAATCCTCTAGGGCTTTCAAATTTACAACGAAAATGCCATGAATAGCCAGGCCAGCAATGGTGAGGACATCCAGAAGAGCTACCGACATGGGGCCCCATGGGAAGAAGAAGAAGTTGGTTGACGAAGACCAGAAGCTTGTAACAGAGCCTAGCAGACCTCTATTCAAGTCAGGAGACAGCAAACTGGGGTCGATTTTGAGTCGATGAAACCAAGCAAGGAACTTTTCATCAGGTGATGGAAAGCTTCTGAATCGTTGAAACGGAAGCGACCAAATGTCTCGCAAGAGAGAGGCTTGAATAGGAAGTTTCTCGTTCCGACGCATCGGAAAGCAAGCTTGGAAACACAATGGAACAGACAGATGGGTTCGAAGACTGGGTCCGAGAATAAAACCAAAACATTCCCCCAGTGGTGTTTAGTAGCTCAAACAAGCAATCACCCTTGTTTTCATCCTTCGGTTTATCGAAACGACTAATTAGTTGCTTCGGATCGGGATGAGAGATTGAAGATGCCATTAGGAAGGATGGAGCAAAAAACCAAAAGGGTTTAGGGTTTTAAGATAACAAAGGTGATGATTGAGAACTTTCTATCCGAAGGGACGATGCAGATAGGAAATTGATGCGTCTTGGGGAAATCGGAATGATTACGCTTTGGGAAGAAAAATCAGAAAGTCTACCGTCACCGATGGCTGTCAAATGAAAGGACATCACTTAAAATAGATAAATTTTCGATTTATTTTATTTTAAAAGGGGCATTTGTTAACACCAAAAGTTACCTTAAGGACCGCATGAGGAGCATATGTGAAAGGTATGACTAGCTGCGGATCTTTATACAGAAATCAGGTGAAGATTAACCACGAAGGTGCCACGTATGAGGTGACTTTGGTGGTATCTTTCTAAGGACTGAGAGAAAAGGCGTGCATAAGAAAGCACAATCGAGGCAATTACAGAGTTTGGCGGCAACTCCGAAAGGAACGGAAAGGAAAAAGTGCGGAAGCTGCCACAAGCCTTATCCGCAAGAGGACATCGAAGAGAACGTGCTTGGAGCCCAAGGCAGCACTATCAAGAGCACACTTATAAATACTTGAGAGTATCCAGAACAACAACAACAACAACAAACACAATAGACAAGTTTTATCTTTTCAGCTTAGCTTTTAATCTAGCTGTAGCTCTCAGATTCCAATCGACGATTCAATTCCGGCGTGTTTCATATCCAGAGTTAGGTGTCGTCGATTAAATTCCGGCATCTGCTCGCCCAGTTCAGTATCGTTGATTCAATTCCGATGTTGTACTGTTCATCCATCTCGTCCAATACCATCGATTCAATTCTGGTGCTGTATCCTATATTCCACCCGCCTGATATCATTTATTAAATTTCGCTGTCGTGTCATGCAGTCAGGTCCAGTATTGACGATTCAATTTCGGTGTTGTGTCCTAAGTTAATATTACATCAAGTCATTCAACAATGTTTTCATCGAAAAATCACCCGGGAGGTCTGTCGAAAAGTTTGTACAAAGCTGTCGATAGACACGTAGTCATTAGCAATATATATATGCATTTGACACTCTCTGTCCAAAACTGACGCAGAGCCCTTCTTACTTAATGAACTGCTGACGTTCGATAAAAGAAATTTTCTTTGGGCCTAGCCCAGAAGTTCCAACAAAGCCCAACCAAGGGATTTTAACGCGCAACAGTCCATGAACTTGAATTAGAATGGAATGGAATGATGACACTGAATAATTTCGTATATTCCAAAGGACTAACTTGAATATGTACCAAAAGTCTGAGGACCACGTCGAACAAATTAAAAATTAGGGGCCACATTGCACATTGGACTAAAGTTCAGAGATCACATTGTACGTTAAGCCAAAGTTCATGAATTATTTGTGTCATTATCCCTTCGTCGATCAACCAACAGCTCAGATCAGCAGAACAGTGCCATATCTACCCATTTTGACTATTTAGTGTTGAGACTTGTCATACATAAACCTCAAGTATTCTGCTCCAATTTCATACCCCAAATGAAAAACAAAGAGGAACATCGGAAAGAACAGACCAAAATAAATACACGGGTAATACTTATTTCCATACTTTACGGGCTTCTAAACCGAAGCTAAGCCCCACGGGCCCTTTCTCTCAGGCCCGTCTCACACTCCTTAGCCACCCGCTCGAGCGAGCCGTGGGACGAGCCGCCCTTGGCCAGAGCCGCTTCCGCGCTGCGCTTGAGATCTAGCACTTTCGCCCTCACCAGCTTCCCGGGCTCCTCAACCTTCTCCATTACCCTCCTTATTGCCTTCTCAATCACCTCCCTCGCGACCACCCCGCCGGGCACCACATCCCTCGACCGAACCGCCATCCCTAGGTGGTCGGCCAGCATGGCTGAGTTCATGCCCTGCTCAGCGTAGAGTGGCCAACATATCATGGGCACCTCATTGATCAAGCTCTCCAGTGTCGAATTCCATCCGCAGTGCGATAGGAATCCTCCGACCGACTCATGGGCCAGGATCTCGGCCTGCGGGGCCCACATCTCTATTGCAAGGCCCACCTCGCGGGTCCTGCTCACGAAACCATCGGGAAGGTAGTCCGGTGTCCCGTCCTCGGTCCTCTTCTTCCGATGAAAGTATGCCCCGAACGCGCTGCTCTCGATGGGTGGTCGTACCACCCAAACGAATCTCTGCTGGCTCAGCTCCAAGCCCCAAGCCAGCTCGGTGAGCTGATCAGCCGATAGGGTCCCACCACTGCCAAAAGACACGTAAAGCACTGACTCGGCGGGTTGCAAGTCCAGCCAATCAAGTGCCGTGCTCCTCGAGACCGAATTTCCAACCGGTTTGACCGGCCGAATCAATGGACCAACCGGATGGACCGGGACCGAGCCGAACCGGCCCAGCAGGTTCGGATCTCTCAATGCTTTCAACGTCTTGGGCTCTAAATACTCCCACGAGTTCACTAATATACCATCAGCCTTTGCCATATCGAGCCCCATCTTCACATAATCGTCTTGAAGGACCCGGTCATCCGGTTGCAAGTACAGGTCAATCGTGTCTGCGTACTCGAGCGACGCACATCCTGGGATGTTCAGCGGCGCATGGCGATGGACATGGTCGTGTCTGTTGGTTTCATCTTGATGCGGATAATATAATGAAAGGGCAAGGAACCATGCATTAGTGGTGTTGAACATGTACTTCAACATGCCGAAATCGTCAGCTATCTCGAAAGCCTCAGTCCCGAAGATGTCAACCACGAGGGCTGAGGGGCACGGCTTCAATGCCGTGATCTCTGCATGGAGGATCGGCATGGCGTGGCGCATTATGAGCACCAGTTGGGAGAGGATTGCCATCGAGTCGGTCACTAGGTCCGAGACGTCGACTGGCGGGAGGAAGACGATGTCAAGGAGGTTTTGGTAGGAGGAGCAGTGGGGGAGCTGGGACTGGGTGGTGGAGGCATCAGTGGTCACAACGAAGATGGTGACGAGGAAGCGATGGTGGACGACGAAGCGCTGACCAAGTTCGAGGACCGGGATGAGGTGCCCCATGCCGGGGCTGGCTAAGAGGGCTATGTGGGTTCTGGTAGGGACAACCTCCATGGCTACAGAAATGGGATGAGCAACAGAGCTTGTGTATTCGGAAGAGAGGGAAGCGACTGAGGTCTGTTCTTGCACGGGAGTTTCAAATGGTATTTATAGAGGAAAAATTACTGTAATTAATTTTAATGTTCATTTACCTAGTAATAGCACTTAGCTAGATGAGCTGTAAAAGATATGTGTAATTAGCTAAATTAGAGGATATACCTTTTAGAATTCTTTCCTTTTCATATATATATGTGTGTGTGTGTCTAGGTCATTGTAAAATATATGAAGAAGATATACAGAAAATAAATGAATAACTTTTCTACCTCCAAATCTCTTTGTTTTAACAACTCTCTTCTATGAGCTTTTGAAAAAGAAGAAGAAGAAAGTTTTTTTTTGTCCAAGAAGAAGAAAGTTTCTCTTTAGCTTTTCTGACAAAATTTTGTAAATTGAAGAAAATGTTGGAAGTTTTAAAAATCGACTAAAATCATTAACATAATTTATGTGTCAATATTTGGAGATATCTAAGATGTTTACTGAAGTATCCAAATTTCAATAACAAGAAAGAATATACTGAAAAAAGAGACAAGTAAAAATCACTCCAAATAATACGTTTGGTTATCATTCTGGGAGATCGTCAAGAGAAAGCCCAAGTCTGAGTCAATCAATATATCCAGTTGGAACCACATCCTCATAGTCTCTGAGTCATGTGTGTCTACATTCATTTAGGCCAATACCGGCCAAAATTGAAATAACATCGTGTGCTCTCCATTTATTTTAATTGTCATGGTGATATGTTCTGCATTAAAGTCCTGAAATTGCACTTGTAAATTAAAGATGGGTTAGTTCGATCCTCTAGAACCACGGGCGTGGGTGGCAGGACACAATGATCGAAGTGAACAAGAGGCGCATGACGGGCGTGGGTGGTAAGACAGATTGATTGAGTGAATAAGGAGATCTTGTTAAAAACTTGATAATCCTAATCCTGCCCCGAATTTTCTTTTTGTCTCGAGAAAAATTACCAACTTTTAACTCTAGTCTCAAATTTGCTCCACGTCGAAAAACCGCTCACTGATTTCTTCAAAATTATCAGAAGGCCACTATTGTTCCATACGAAAGTGAGAGCGTTGGTGAAGGCGCAAGTTTCGATGACGAACCTCAAACTGGCCCTAATATTGATACTTTTGAGAAAATCAAAGGTGATTTTTTTTTGGACCTGGGGTAGATTTAAGATTAAAGTGAAAGTTGATGATTTCTCTACAGATAAAAAAAAAAAAGGGTTTTGAGCAAAACTGGGATTGAACCCAAAATTGGGGTTTTTACAGGAAATTAAATTTTCAATTAACAATGAGCAAATTGTTGCTTGATTTTGGCTATGTGATCTTTGAGTTCAAATTATCTCTATCTTATATGGAGTTTAAAAACTGATCAAAAGCCTTTCAATGGATCATGTGCAATCATCGAGATTGAGTTCTGGCAAATGTCCAACGCTCGTTCAATCATCTATAAGGGTGTGTTTGTTTCAAGAAAAGTGATTTTCAATAATTCGTTTTTTGGAAAATGATTTTCTGGAAACTACTTTTTCGGAAAACGATTTGCTTTCCTTTATTTTGTAATATGTTACCGAAAATATTTTTCGGTGTGTGGTTTTCATTTGGAAAACGATTTCAATCTCATCAATAGGATTGTCTTTGATACTGAGGGGAGGCAGAGGGTCGAAAGAGATGACATGAACTGACCCCAGTCGCCGATCCCGGCCCTGGTCTTGATCCTCGGTCCCCGGCCACGGCCTCGGTCGCCGGCCCCGACCCCGGCCCCTGCCGATCCCGGTCCCAGGCCTCGGCCTAGGTCCCGATCCCCAAACCTGGTCATCGGTCCCTGGCCCCGGCCCCGGTCCAGGTGACTGGCCCGGCCTCGGTCGCCGGCCCCAGCCAGGTCGAGGTCGCTGGCCCTGATCCTCGGTCCCCGGCCTAGGCCTCAGTCCAGGTCCTGATGCTCGGCCCCGGTCCCGATCCCTGGCCCCGGTCCCCGACACCGACACCGACATCGGCTCTGGTCCCAGTCCCTGGCCTCGGACGCCGGCCCCTGCCTTGGTCGCAAGTCCCCTGTCCTTGACGCCGGCCCTGGCCCCTGCCCCGATCACCTGTCCCCGGTCCTGGTCCCGATCCCCGGCCTCGACACCGGCCCTGATCCTCGGTCCCAACACCGGTCTCTGTCTCGATCCCCGGCCTCGGTCCCAGTCCCCGGCCCCGATCCCCGACCTCGACATCGGTCCTCGGCCCCGAGCCCCTGCCCCTGCCTCGGTCACTGGCCCCCGTCTCGGTCTCGATCCCCGATCGTCGACCCCCGTCCCGATCCCCAGCCCCGGTCCTGATCACCTAGCCCGATCCAGATCCCCGTTCCCGGCCCCGACATAGGCCCCGTTCCTGGTCCCCGGCCCTGACACCGGCCTTGATCCCGGTCCCCGACCTCGGTCCTCGGTCTCGATCCCCGGCCTCGGTCCCGGCACCGGTCTTCTTCCCGATCCCCGGCCCTGCACCAGCCCCGGTCCCGGTCCCTTGCCCGGCCCTGGTTTCGATCCCGGGCCTCGACACCTGTCCCCGACATCGGCCCAGTCCCCAGTCGCCGGCCCTGACCCCGGTCCCGATCCTCGGCCCCGGCCTTGGTCCCGGTCGCCAGCCCCGGCCCCGGTCCTGATCCTCTGTCCCCGGCCTCAGCCCCTGATCCCGTTCCCCGGCCCCCCCACCTCGGCCTCAGTCATCGGCCCCGGCCCAGACTGATGTGGAGCATATTAGTAATGTGTTTGTGGACCGGTTGGATTGCTAAAATGATGCGGAGCAATTAGTAATGTGTTTATGGACCGGTTGGATAGGCAGAAGTCCCAACGGAAGTCGAGAAGATGCGTCTAGAATTTTCAGATTCGGAGTCAACGATATCAGAATGGACTCAGATTCTGTCGGTTGAAGCGAAACGACCGTCTGACCAATACTCAACGCCGTTGGCGTTGACTAACAATGGATTTTGATGATCCGAGATCGTTTAGATGGTCTTTTGAATTATTTTAGTAATTTTTGAATTTTATTTTATTTTTAGTGGCAATTTTGTAATTTTGTTGGTTTTGATGCTAGTAGGGTTAACACCCTATATAAGCTTGTTTTAAGGTTTTTGGACAAAAGAATATACTTTTCATCAATACTGAATTCGATGTTTTCTCTCTAGGCAAGGATTTACTTGATTTTCGCTGAACGCTGCGTCACCGACCCTGGCCTCGCTCTCGGTCCCCGGTCCCGGTCCCAGTCGCCGGCCCTGGCTCGGGTTGCCGGCCTCTGCCCCGGGATCGTTTTCAAAAAAAGTGAGAGACTCAAATTTGGGAAAGTGTTTTCTCATTTTTATTTTGGGGAATTCACTTTCCTATTTTAATGAATAAAATCTTTGTTGACTGGAAAGTACTTTTCATTGACCAAATCATTTTTCGCGAACCAAACGGACGAAAGTCCGAAAAACACTTTCTCTGAAAATACTTTCTTCAAAACAAACGCACTCTAAGTTTTGTTGTCCATGATCATCTGGAATTTCAGCTCACACCACTTCTGATTGCATCGAGTCAACTCTGATTTCAGCAACGATCATATTACCTTGGCAATTAAAAACAAACTCCATTGATCTCTAATGTGAGCAGGAATTGTCAGTAACAGGAGGAAGTTTGGACTTCTGGCATTTATTAACATTTGCATGATTACTACTTTAAACACCATACAGCAACGGAGTCAACTCTTTCGTCCGGCTATGGAGAGGAAGAGTTTGGCTAGGTCACTTGTTAGGGGAATGACACAAATGGAGAGAGTGTACTTAAGTTTATCAAGCTGCAGTGATTCAAACGAAGAACAAAATGTGCGTTCTTCTGATTTCGAGAAAAGGCTGATTGATCGACGGGAAGATATTTTATCTTAGAAGACATTCCTCGTGACCTTTGATATTAGAGCATGTTATCTTAAACCTATGACTCGTTCTATTTTTCGCGATGTCTGGAGGTGCTATGAGCGTACTGTTGAAGTCTTTCTTGTTTCTTTTGTTTCCTTGAGTCAACTAAGATGTTGCCGACGTCACGACTCACGAAGAAAACCTTGTAAATGAGAGCTGGTAACTCAATCGTAGTTTGTAATTTTTTCTGACAAAATCTGCAAGTCACTCTACTTAGGTAGATAATATCATATAAGAATTGAATTAGTCAATTTGAAGTGTTAGTAAGTTGTGCAAATAAAAAGTTGGTAAGTTAGTATAAAACAATTACTAGTTTGAAAAGTAAGAAAGAAAAATGGTAAGTTCATAAAAGTGTTGGTAAGTTACCAACAAGTTATATTTTCAATACTCATATCATAAACACTTATCAAATTTAAAAAAAAGGTATTTTTTTTTATTCACAATGTCCATTCAAGAGTTCACTTTGCTGGGATTAGCAATTAGATAGACACATTGCTCTTGACCTCACCAAGTTGTCAGGCCAACGTGAGCCTCGCACATGGCTTTCTATCATCATATACAGCACATCAATGCTAATTTAGTATTCTAGAATTAAAACGTGGAATATGTTGTCCAAATATGACAACCTACCCTCTCTTTGTTGTCTAGTGCCTCGTCTCTCGATTTCAAAAGTACATTATCTCGCAACCCAAATGAATTTCATGTGTCTACTTCATTGAATCCCACTGAACTTTAAACTTAGGCTTCATTTGTTTTGCGAAAAATGAACGACGTGAAAATTATTGTCCAAAAACCTTTTTCTTTTATTGCTTAAAGTAATTAATCAATGAAATTATTTCCATTATCGTCAATAATTTATATTTAAACATTTCTTTAATTTTTATAAGTGATAGAAATTATTATTTTTAAGGAAAATGTATTGTAAATTATTTATTTTTCGCGAAGTAAATGCACGCTTAATCAAGTAAGTAAACAATGTTCTGCAAGAGCTGGGTGATCCGGCTTTCTTGTCTCGGCTAGATAGGTAACGTGCTATTTGACAATGACATTTACATTAAGAGAGAACAAATGGCATGTGCCAATGTTCTAGGGGTTTGCAAGTACTGGCATAATACAAAATTTACTCACTCCACGTAGAAAAAGAAATTAATTAATATACACGTATGATGTATGAGTATGTGGGTGCGGTGGGATCTTCTTATATTCTAAGACTCTATTTGTTTCGTAAAAAATGTGGCATTTTAGAGGAAAATATTTTTTAGGAAGTCGTTTTCCAGAAAAATGATAATATTTTTCGATGTTTGGCTGAAGCCTGACAATATTTCCCTTATTTGGAAATTTTTTTTTTCATTTACGGAAAATATTTTCTTTGACTAATTTATTTTCTGTTAATCAAACTAAAAATTTTATTTTATTTTTTTTAAAAAAAGTTATATTCTGCGAAACAACCTAACACGACATACGTATTACTCGTAGTGCATGCAAAAATTAGTTAACTCACGTCGGCTATCATTCCCTTTGGAGACTTATATCGTATTCGGGATATAACAAAGGATACCTTTAACGTGAATTGTGCACCGAAAGAAAAATAATAAATAATGAGAGGACATTTCCGTCGTGACCGCCCTTTTCTAAAACGAGATTTTCATTTTGGTGCGAGGCTTAAAGAAAAGAAAACGGAAAAAAAAAAGCGTAAGCATAGCGGATAATTTATTAGGGTAATTTCAAGTAGATTACAAATACGACATCGTCCCAGTTATAATCGAATGTGAACATGAAGTTGCAATAGGCTCCGTTTGTTTTCGTAAAAAATGAGAGATGTGAAAAATATTTTCCTAAAAACAATCGAGTATGGTGAAAGCGTTAGAGTTAGAAGGAGGACATTATTTTTTGTACGAGTTGTATGCACTTCATGAGCTCATGAGTCGGACGTTTTGATGGATATATGTATATATATCTTTTTGATGGATTACCGGGACTCTGATATTGTGACCAAATGAATTTTTATTTATTTTACATATAAACACACACACACACACGTATGTATTAGATTGATTGACAGTTACGTGTGAGACTGCATTTTTTGTTTGAAAGGACGGCCTAGCTATTGCCTTTCTTCTTGTTGAATTGGGGTGTGATATTTACTATCACTTAAATAAACAAATGATATTTTCATCGTCCGTGAAGATATTTATACACAAATTATTGACAATAAGGAAAGTATTTTTTTTATTAACTAATTATTTTAAGTAATATAAGTTATTATTTTTTTTAAAAACGTATTTTTGAAATTATTTATTTTCTGTGAAATAAACGGAGTCCAAACAGAATTCCTTTTCCTTTTTTTCTTTTTAATGATGTGGCATCCGGTGAATTTATAATACAGAACGCCTGCAATCCAGGGTTTAGCAAGTCCCGACGTACACCAATCCAATTAATTAAGAAGTTAAAAGAATGTTAAATACATGAACACCCACGCGAAA
The DNA here is from genome assembly GCA_021437785.1 of Rhodomyrtus psidioides. Taxonomy (NCBI): domain Eukaryota; kingdom Viridiplantae; phylum Streptophyta; class Magnoliopsida; order Myrtales; family Myrtaceae; genus Rhodomyrtus; species Rhodomyrtus psidioides. The sequence continues at coordinate 1,493,648 of JAILYB010000040.1, read as the reverse complement.
GAAAAAAAAAAGGAAGAAGACAAAATCAGCTGAATATTAAACGGTCATAGGTTGCCCAGTTGCAACACGCACGCACTACCTGCCGTTCGAAGCATCCCGTAGTGTTGACTGTCAGGAGGACCGATTTGTTTTATGCCTTTGATCTCTATTAAATTCACTGAGTTTTAATGTTTGCAACATTTAATAAAAGCTCCACCCTCTATCCACGAAATGAAGAGTCCATTAATCATGCCGAGAAGCTGATTTTTATATGTTCCTACGATTACGGAATATCACTGAACAAGATCGTAACGCATGATGCGGTTAAGAATGAGATAACTTAGTATATACCATGGAGAAATGCGATTGGAGCGCGCTTTTTCAAGAGCGGTTTAACTTTTGGTTGTTACTGCACTTGGAGAGCTAGGCAAGCATGCATGAACCAGGCACCAAGTCTAATCGTGCTCAGGCAGTTGACTTTCTTGCAATTAAAGCCGTATTATTTACCTTATTCTGAACCGCTAACTTAGGGCTTGGTGTCATTTTGGGAACAGCAAAGTCATGCAACAGGTGACGCGAGAGAGCACATGCCTGTGGACGCTACCTAGCCGCTAGGCATGAAGAGTTTGCGCAAGAGGAACCTCTAGGGTTTGGCTGCATTAATAACAAAGATAACGCTGTCTTCTTAACCTTGCAATGTTACAAACAATTGGCATGATCAATCATGTCTCTAAATATTCAAAACTTTCTAAAGATTCCCTACGCAGCTATGAAACAAAACCTTATCAATACGACCGAAAGTTGAGGGCAAAAAATTGGAGAAACTAGCAAAAAGTCCGCTGCTCAAGGTCTAAAGTTGCATAATTGGGCGGAGAGTGGAAAAATTGTTCAAAAAGTCATAAATTTATTGCACTTTTGCTAATTCAATCATAAACCTTTTAAATTTGCCAATTCAGTCTTAAATATTTTCACTTTTTGTCAGTTAAGTCTATTCATTCAATTTTGACCGGAAATCTCTGAATGTTGAGTTTTAATGGGCTTAATCGATCCTCAGAAATTTAGCGCACGGTCAACATTAGCTGAAGGATTGTAGACGTGACGATAAGCCGAGAAGAACTTTGTCTACGGGGATCTAAAAATCAAGATCATGCCGGGGGTAAACAGTGTGAGGTGGCTTCATTTTGGGCAAAGTGCACAAATCATCATATCCCCATTTTTTTTTGGGGGGTCAAATCATACCCCTAGACATGGCCGGTTCTGTGGAACCGCCGGTTCTGTGGAACCGCCGGTTCTGGTTCAGGAATCGGCGGTTCCGATTCCGCCAAAAGGTGGAACCGGAACCGGCCCTTAAGAGGCCGGTTCCGGTTCCGGTTCCAAACTTTTAATTTTATTTTTAAAATAATAAAATAAAATTAATAAATTATAAATTATAATTAAATTGTACATAGTAATAAAATTTGGAAAAAAAAAAGAGAATGAATGGGCTTGAACTTAATGAATTATCATTAAGCGCCTACATATCTTCTTGGGGATAGAAGAATCAAAGCCCATGTAGTTCTCTTACCTTTGGTAACCCCCAACTTACCACATCGTCAATCGTCGCTACCCGTTGTGGTGGTGGTAGTATCTCCACAGTCATCACTGAAGAATTCGTGTTCTTGACCCAACTCTTGTTGGCGAAATTTAGCCTTTGTCCAATCATCGACACAAGCTTGACACTCCACACTTTTCGGACTTAATCTTGAATGGCGAAGGTCCAAAATTAATCCTCCAGCATTAAATGCTTGTTCAACCGCCACTGTTGAAGAAGGGGTCACTAATATTTGTTTCGCGATGAGGGAGAGAACTGGAAATTGAGTTGAATGATTCTTCCACCACTCAAGAATCTTGAAATCTGCGTTGTTTTCTGAATCGCTAAACTCAAAAGAAATTGTTAAATAGTTTTCTAATTCGAAAATACTACCTGTTGATGTCCATTTATGTTTTTTTTTTGCCTAGTCTTGAGCATTTTATACCCTTTACTAAGTAGTGAAATACCCGCATCGCTTTCTGAGACAATTGTTGACACCTGATTTTTGACCAAGTCTTTTTCAGTTTTATCTTTGAAAAATCACAAAAAATTCATAAAAAGTTAAAAAATTACAAAATCAACTTTGGTGGCCTTGGCCAAGCCCAAGGAACCATTCTTGACCAAAAAATAATTTTTCATATTTTTCACATTTTTTAGTATTTTTAGAAAATAGAAAAATACTAGAAAAATCAACAAAAAATAGAATTTGAGGTCACAAAAATATAGGAAAATAGTCAATATTTTTATTTTAAATCCCTTGTCATTTTGACCTCATCAAAAGTCGAAATTAAAGTTTAATTTTGTGTGTTTCTTTGTAACGCACAGGGTTAAATTTGTCAAAAAATATGTTTTGAGTCTTTTTATTTGCAATACTTTGCATTTTCCGAATCTTGACAGTCATCTTGATTGCCCGACATTCCAATTTGGTTTAATTGTGCGCTGATTTGATTAATTTTGGCCTTAGGGACCTAATTGCATAAAGATTCTTTTCATTTTAGTCCCTATTATGCCAATTTCGAAATTAAACTTTTCTGAGAGACACCCATAGAATCCCAATACTTCCTCCCTATAGTATTCGACCACCTGAATCTAATGGTGGGCTCAATTGGGGACAATTCGTCCATTAGGAATCTCAATTTGACGAAAATCGATTTCGGATCTTGTCTTAGATTTGGGGCTTTTGTATAAATCAAAATCAATTCAGCCCAATTTTATCTTACTTAGGTAAATTCCATGCTATGAAATCCGATTATGGAGTCGATTTCACGATTTTGGGATATTTGGACGCCCGATTTGAATGAAAATCCCAAAATCGGGTTGACTGGGTCGGGTCAACCCGACCCAGTCAACCCGTTGACCAGTTTTGGTCATAAGCAAAATACCCTCTGCTCCTTCGCGCACGAACAGAAGGCTAAAAGGAAGAACAAGCAGAAAACCAACGGGGAAGAAGAGGCCAAATCGACCTCAAATCCGCTTGCCCAGACGACGAAGGAAGCTTGGATGATCTACCCGCACAGACCCGACGATCTCTAGCTCGCTAGAATCGGCGTCGCACGCGTGAGTCCAACAGGGACTAACTCTAACTGAATCTGTCGCCCGAAACAAGAAGAGGAGGAGCGGGATTCGGTTGAAAAGGATTCCACAAGAACGGAAGTGAAAACAGAAGGGACAAAAAAGGAGGACAAAAAGAGAGAGAGAGAGAGAGAGAGAGAGAGAGAGAGAGAGAGAGAGAGAGAGAGAGAGAGAGAGAGAGAGATGGCGACCGGAGCTTGCTCCAACCGAACCTGTGCAAGCTCCGCCAGAACATCACCAGCAAAACCGAAGCCAGCGACGGCCATATCCGACTTCCTGGAGCTCCGAAGAAGCTTCTGAACCCGTTCGATCAGCCTCTAATCTCGAAAAAAGGCAAGATATCTCTTTGAGCTCGAACTCGGCCTCTAATGGCAACTTGAGATAGAGTCATCCATTTGCTACGATATTTGTTGCAAAACGTTTGTGTTGCTTCCCTGAGCATTTTTGCTTCTACTCTCATGTTATTTCATCGCCGGAATCGCCGAGTCTCCCCCCCTACCATGTCCGATCGGCCACAAGGTCCACGGCTCTTTTTGGACCAAACCGACGCCTCGCAATCATCAGGTAAGTCTTCTATAACTCCATAGATGTTGTTTGACGATTAAAAATGCTTGTTCAACGTTAGAAACGGCCAGGGCAGACGGTCACCGGAGATTAGCTTCGGTCGGAGATGGCGTGTGCGTGAGTTGTGGTTCTGCTATGTCAAGGCTTTGGTATGTTGTAGAGCTCGACAAGACGAGTCGTTTGCCGTTGGTTTCGAGTCAATCCGCCGTCTGTAGGTGGAGAAAGGGCCCTCCGACGAGGCGCCGGCGAGGGAGCGCCGGCGCTGGTCGTCTTCCCCGGCAGCTCTGTTGACCAGTCAACGAAAGTTGACTGGTCAACGCCCACGTGGCGCTGACGTGGCGCCCACGTGGCGGCCACGTCAGCCGCTCGGTTGTAACCGAATAACAAAATTCGATCCGACGGTGGGTAATTAACCACGTGTCGAGATCTCGCTTTTTCGGAAATAAAAAATAGTTTTCGAAAATTAAAAATCCTTTAGATCGAACGGCTGTAATTTGATCAGGAAGTTCAATCTGGACCGTCATTTTCCAGCCTTAGATCAAACCGTTCATCAGGCGACACGTGGCACAATCTAGGCCTTTGGTTCGTTTGGGCGGGAATTTAAAAAATCTGAGCGGGAGAAGGCAAAAACAGCGTCGTTTTGGGCGCGGGTCGCGCGGACCCGGGTCCGGGCTGGGCCGTGGGCCGTGGGCCGGGTCACCCGACCCGGCCCGGATAACGTTTTTTAAATAAAAAAATAGAAAAATGATTTTAAAAAAATAAAAAATAATAAATAAAATCGGGAAAATTTCAGAAAATCCAAAAAATGCTAGAAAATGCCAGAAAATTCCAAAAAAATATAGAAAAATTTTGGAAAAATCCTAGACACTCCAGAAATCCCCAAAAATCGAGGATTGACTACAGACAACTGGTCAACCCTATTTTTGGGGTTTCTTATATGTTCTTCCAAGAATTGACGACAATGCCCTTTAGGGGTAATTCGTCCCTGCCTTGTGTTTCGAGATTGATCGAAAATGCCTAGATTAGGATAAGGCCAATTAGGTGGCGAATCCTTTTGCTAGGATTTTCGAATCTTATCATTCCTGCTGAAATGACGATTTTGCCCCTCATGGGGAAAATCATCTTTCTTATTCCAATCGAGTTCTGAAAATTGCTTAAAGTTAGGGTTTGGGTCAGGTGGACGACCAACCCTAATATTTGAGATTTTCAGTTCTCGTCTTTGTCCAAAATGACGACTTTACCCCTCCAAGGGTAAAATCACTTGAAAATTTCAGAAAAATCCTAGAAATTCCCGAAAAATAGGAAATGGATTGGATTGATGGCCAATTCCATTTCCACTGTCTTTTGACTTCCCAATTCGTCTAAAATGACAGATTTACCCTTTTAAGGGTAAATTTCCCCCGAACTGTTCAAAATTACGATTTTGCCCCTCATGGGCAAATCGTGTCTAAATCACTCCAAAGCCTTGATTGATACTTCTCTAGGCTAATAGGGCCTCATTAGGGATACCACGCTGATTTCATGTGTTTTATCCGCATGTACTGGATCCTTGATTTGCGCACTTATTTCCATTGATTGTGATTGGTAGGGTAGTAATTCCCATCTGCATGAACTCCTAGTTTTAGGATCTATACCCCACTCGTCTGTATGAAATCCTAGGATCAGATAAACCATTCAGTATAGGTACCGAAAGGGCGTCAACTTAGACAGTTGGCGTAACTAAGTCCCCGAACCCACTTCTCTGGTTTCCGCAGGATCGAATAGACCACTCCCAACTATTCGATAGGGTTTTCCGATCGTACCCTCCACGAAACGATTGGTGGCGACTCCCTGGCATGTACATTCATCACATGTCACTAGACCACACTGAAGGTCGACCACGTACATCCAGCAGTTGCGATTTGGGTAATGGACCTTGGGAGAGGCCCGCGTCCGATCCAGCCAGCGATCGGGCGGCCCATTAGCCCGCTCCCGCCTCCCCAAGCTCGGGAGAGGGTCGCGACAGACTGGCGACTCCGCTGGGGACTATTCTAAACCAGAATCTCTGGTTACGAATTCCAGAGGACTTGAGCCGATTAAAAAGTTGTTTGGTTTATCTGACCTTGTTTTCTGCAGATGCTCTCGAAGGTGAGGTACGTACACTAACCATTGTGTTAGATGTTTTTGCATATTGGAGAAATAAGGGGTGGAGTGATTGTTGACATTTTTCCTGCAGGTTGGAGTTGGGAATGTATGTTTATTTTTATGCACATACTGAAGCGGTGTTTTGATACAAACTGCTGTGCATGACCTTGCATTGTGATGATCACGACACATCGCACACATTGGCGGTCAAACCCCGACTGCAAACCACCTCTAGGTTACCTTAGATAGGGAAGGGATGCGAAAAGGATCTTGTGTTTGATGGCACTTGAGACTTTCGTATTCGTTCCCGCCTACCATCTGCATTGGCGATATCTAGCCCTCTTGGGTAGGTACCATTGGGGAGGAATCTGCCTCATGTGGATCGTGGGAGCCTGAGCCATAGGTTCCTCATCTGATTTTCGATTTTTAGAGTATACCCCCCACTTGTCTCATGCGCATGTCTATGAGAGGTTGGTATACCTAAAACCAAAAAAAAAAAAAAAAAAAAAATCTCTCGCCGACCACTGTAAGTATGACTTCTCTCTCTACTTGTTCACTTCCTAGTGAAATTTCATGATAGAAAATTCATGGAAATCAACCGAATGCCCTGAGTGTTTGAGTTTACAAATGAAAATTTTTTATGATGAATTTTAGATACAAAAGTGGGAACACTCCTAAGCCGTCCCTACGGAATAGATGGTTCATCCAAATTTTCAATCATGGATTAAGATGACATTTCTTTTTGTCTAAAATTCTTACAATGCAAGATTTTGGGGCACAAAGTTAAAGCCATGTTTACAATCACATTTTGTATAGTGATTTCTTAAAACAATGATCACATGATTTTTACTAGAAAAATGTGACAAAGCAATCTTTCAAGATTAATGCCCCCATTTGCGTATTAAACGTTTGGAATTAAATGGGTGTTTGATTGATGACCATGGATCGATCTTTTAATGACGTATCCTCTTATCTTGAAATCTTGGCGGACATCAGATGCCCGTAAATAGGGATTATGGGATATGTATTGTCGCCTTGCTTTCATTATAAGAGGCGACCTCATTGAGAGATGTCTTTGCTATGTAAAATGCTAAGTGTGTCTCCTTTCTGACAGGTTATACATGACATACATTTATTGAAGATTCCTTCATCTAATCGCATGCGAGATGTGATCGAACGATGGTAAAACTGTAATCGTTCCAATAAAAACTTCGAGTGTTATACTTGACTTGTTTGGTTATTTCTTTTGCCAACAGGTCAAAACGGCTGAAGGCCAATGATGCGAGGCTTATTTTCCCTGTAACATGAAAGGAGTTGCGTCTTCATCAAGAGCCACCCATGGGGTTTCCAAAATAAGATGGATCGACAATAATAAGCCCAGAATAAGACAACATGAAAATGGGGCATGCCTGATTTGGATCGACCTCTCTAAGTTGAAAATGGTGTATTCGTTCCAAATTAAAATGATTTGTTTAAACAATGACATGGTTATTCACATTTGCAGGTGATTATAAAAAATGAGTGGGGATCGTTAATGAACATTCCTTCACCTCTAATGATCAAGATGATGGGAGCTGAAGAAATATACGCTGGGGATAGTAAATCTGTGATCGTTTCAATTAGAGCTTTTTGTGCGACAATTGACGTATTCCTTCCTCATATCATGTAGGTGAAATAAAAGGATTGTGTGAGGTCGACATTTGTCCCTTTAAAGAAGACTCAATTGTGGACCCTCAAAACTGGAGGCCAATGTGACATGGCATAATCGCCAATTGAAGCACGTCTCAAGGAGTACAAATACTCGTGTTTCTCACCATGAAATTGATGATCACTCAACCATAAAAGGGTGTATATCGTTCCTCATTTCAATCCTCTCAAGATATGAAATGATCATCTCCTTTTCTATATGTAGGGATGAAGAAAACTGAATGCTTATTTGCGAAGCAACACTTCAAGGTGTAAATGTACACAAATAGAGATAAATCTACACTTGTGGATCTCGAGTAGTAGGGTGCTTGAGGAGCGTCGTGAAGTCATGACAAATCGAAAAGACCATGAAGAGATGATCGTTGCTCATCTTTGAATCAAGAGGGAGTACTTGTTTTAATAATTGATTTTCATAATCAAAAATCAAACATCTTTCTTTCTCTCTAAACAGATTGAAATGCATCAATAGGGAGAAAGTGGCGAAAGATCACTCAACCTCAAGGAGGAGAGTGACAGAACCCAAAAAATGTCGAGCATCGTGCAACATCAAATGCCGAGACCTTCGGATAATTACGATGAAGTTTTATCCTCTGATATCACAAAAGGGAGTAAATTCTCCCTTATTCTGATTCCATTTCATACGAATAACTGAGATGTTTCTCTTTCATATACAGAGAATGATAGTCGAAGACATGTGTCAGAATAGATTGAAGAATGTCAAACGTCAAAATCACCCGACATGGAAGTGATTGACTCAACCAACAGGGAAGGCGTTAGCGCGATACAATGGAGCTTCATATGGCTAAATCAGCTAACTCAAGGTGGAGTACTGAGTTGCTGGGGGCAAATCATTTCCCTATCCAGAAAGCATGCCAAAGCCAAAGACATCATATTCATCATGGTGATACGTGAGGCGAGTCCTCGAAACGATGGTTATCACTCATGGAACGTAATGGAATGAAATCCATCCATGGAATACAAAAAGCGTTTCGCCATAGCAACAACGCTTCCAAGAAGAGCGATGCCGAGTCATCCCTCTTTGTAGAAAAGGACGTATCGTTCCTAAATAAGTTTCAATCAGATGTGGAAATAATATTTCCTATCTTTTTCCTCTCAGGTGATAAACAAAGTCAAGACACCCAAGAAGCAACGACTTCAGATGGCAGAACAGGGAGTACCCGCTTTTCATATCATCTCACACATGCATTTAGGATAGATGATTTCAAGAGCATCATAATGGCTCAATTTGCGAACAAGATTCTCGAAAAAACTTGAAAAAGTTTCTTAGCAATTAGAAGTCTCTTTGAAAAGAGCATTCAAAAAGAAAGAATTCAAACTTTGCAGATTGACGTACTTAATGAAGAGATACTTTCTGTGAACAAGAATGAAATGCACGAATCCATTTTTCGTTGCAAACAAGAATCATCTTAAATCACTTGCATCATACATATCATGCATGCATCATTCATACGCATATTCTCCCTTGAAAGATGTCGACGGGTCAAGGCAAAAGAATCCAAGTGAAAGGAAAATGCCAAGACCCAAGGAACGAAGGGTAAATTGTATCAATTCCAATTGCCCATTTTGTATGCTGTTCTGACACGAACCTTCTATCCTTTGATAGGAAAATATCGAATAGTTCAATGGCAACTATGGTGGCTGATATTAAGGCAATGCCGGAAGCCTCCCAAGCCAGACAGACAGTAGTTCCTAAACAACTCAAATCCATCTCTTGCACCCGATATAGCTGATAAAGAAACGACGGGAAATACTCAACGGGCGGAGGAGGATATCCGTGAGCCGAACACCCCGTCGCAACAAAAAGCGTTCCCTGTTGTTATCAACCTCGAGAATGAGGAAAAAGGGGAAGCAGACCGTAAAAATCAAGGTGGAGGCTAAGAGATCAGCCAAGATTAAAGAATGTTTAAGCAGCCAGGGCTATGAGTTGACCCGTTTCGACAAAATATCTCCCTTCGCTGAGGTGGAGACCCCTCATGACTACAAGGAACCGGACTTCGTGATGAAATATAATGGGACAGGCTGTCCTCGTACTCACCTCAAATATTATCTGCACAAGATGGCGCAGTATTCAGATTATGTTCCATTACTGATGAACACGTTCCAAGAGAGTCTAGCTGGCGCCGCTTTGGCTTAGTTCATCGAGCTGGACCTAGAAGACTATGACGGGTGGAAAGATCTTGCAGAGGACTTCCTCAGACAGTATAAATTCAACACGGCTACAACAAGAGAAGATTTGTTGCGAACCTCGAAGACAAGGGGCTAGTTGATTATAACATACGCCCAGAGATGGTTAGACGCCTTAGGATGTCAGACCTTCGCACACTTGATAAAGGTGGCTGAAAGGCTCGAATGGGCCTTAAGAGAAAGGAGGCCCCATGAAGCTTCTGCCAGAAAACAACCAAAGGAGGATCGTCATGGACGGCACCAAAAGGGCAAGGCCCAGAAAGAGGCAACCCCAAAAGCAATTCTCTCAGCTCCCGAGGCCTTTGTCCAAGCTACCCCCGATGTTGCTAGAACAATATTTGGTGGCAAAGGAACCACCTAGGGCAAATCCGGTTAAGTATCATGGTTTTGACAAGAGCCCGACTTGTGTCTACCATATGGGCGAAATTGGGCATAATGTGGATAACTGCTATATCCTGAAGATGAAAGTGCAAGCCCTGATTGATAATCAGATTCTAAAATTTGACAATACAGCCCCGAATGTACAAGAGAATCCACTGCCGGATCATCAAGCGGTAGGGGCGATATTTACTGAAGAAGAGGAAAACCACCTCTAGCTGAGGGTGAACATGTTTTAGCTGACCGACCTTCTAGCAACCGCTTCGTCATACCCAAAAGCAGGAGAGATCTCTGCTGACGTAAAGAAAGCCATGTATTGCCAAGATGATGAGCTTGTGGATAATGTCCGATATTACCAATAAAGAATTCGAAGGAGTCGTAGCTTCTCTATCTTTGAAAGGAAGCCACTTCGTGATCAAAACTGAGCGGGGTAGCACCTGAGACATCTCGCACGAGAATCTGGTAGACAGTCTTGGACCGGTCATTCAGTCAGAAGAAGAATTCAAAGAGGACGAACTGGAAGCCAAGAGACGAAGTCTAGCAGATCGTAGATTCATGGCCAACGCACTAGAAATGGGTGAAATGGTAGACAACCTGGGTCATGATTCTAGAGGGTACAACTTTAAAGTGAAGTACTCTACTCCCCCTAACTTCTATCAGAGAATGGAGGATATTATACCAGACAGACGGAGAGGCATGGATGACCCCGTTCAACCGGAAAAGCCATTTTAGCCTGAGTCATCACTTAACCAAGTGAGGGTTACTAAGCTTGACACAAAGCAGTATACCGAAACAAAGAGATCAAAGAATCAACAGCAGGGTTTAGCTGAATTATTCAAAGGAAAAAGAGAATACCCGAGATCTGCCACATCAGCAGTATTAGGCGACGATGACCGACATTGTCGACTGAGAGACGAAATCTCCTCAAGGGACTTTGACAACACTGTGTCAATGATTGAAACCGCTACGACTATGGTAATTAAACTGGAAGAGCTTGACAGCTTGAATAAGGTAGAAGATTGTCTAGTCAAGCTTGTCGTGATTCGATTGTCGGAAGAAGAAGAAGAAGACGACACAACTGAACTCGAAGCATCTTGTCCGAAGACAATAACCATACAAATCCCTCCAGTAGAAAAGTACGATCATAAGGCAGCCCATTGGGACAATGGGACGGAGGAAGAAGATGAGGATGAAGGTTATGCATCTGTCTAAAGGGAAAGGAAGGCCTTTGAGGAATCAACGCCTCCTACTTTGGAAGAGCCGGTTACTGTTAATTTGGGGGATACTGAGAATATCAAAGAAGTCAAGATCGGTGGACATTTATCCCGAGATAAAAGACTCAAGTTCACAGAATTACTAAGAAGGTCGTTAAGATGTCATGCGACAAATTCCAAAGATGTCGAGCTACCAAGAGGTAGATAAAAGTGATCGAAGATTCAGATGGTTGAGATAAATAACCAGAACCAGCAAAGAAGGTTCATTAGGGCAAACCCCTCCTTTCCTGTCAAGAGACCAAGCTGGGAGCAAGATGCTCGTGTGCCACCAAGATAGCATTTGGAGCAAGTTATCAAGCCCAAAGACGACAAAACGTCAAGACATGCCCTACTAGGGCAAAGCAACCGAAAGAGACGATTTCCTTGATCAACGGAAATGCAAATACCTCAAAGGGAGTATCATGTTCCTTGGTGATTTATGTTAAGTTAAACTTGGATGAATATTCATTGCTTCATGTACAGGTACAAAGACCTCTTCAAATAGGATTGGAAATCGTCAAATGATATGAAAAATGCTAAGGCATTTGGCCAAGGTAAACGTCGCCCAACTGGGGCAAATGGATTGTTGATATTATCAACACCTTCAAGCATGGATGGAAGGATTCGACGAATGTTGTCCATATCAGCATACAACATTGGAATGAACTCAATCAAGAGATAAATGTCGACAATTGACAAAAGAAGGGTAGTTGGGTGTCGTATCCAATTTACTCATTTTTCTTGCATTTGCTAATGCAAAATCATTTCTTTCTGTGGCAGAATACGCCATTAGGACATTATCAGGAGTCCAACAAATAGGAGAACATCACAAGGATGGTCACAAGTGACAAAGATGCATGAAGCAAACGACTTTCTCAAAGCATTGGAAGGACGACACTTCAAAGGTGAAAAGTAAAGTGAAAATCCAAGCGAATCATCTACGCGACTGGATGCAAAAGTGGCATTTCATTCCCAGCAAGATCAATGAACGTGATAGAAGAATCGTTCACATCAGAGTCAAACCTCAAGATACGAACTTGAAAAATTATTGGCATTCAAAAGGACTCAGAAGGAAAGAACTCGCCGACTCAACTTCAAGGCAAGATGATCTTTGGAGATAACAGCTTCGGAAGTCAAGCATTCAAGAAATGATCTTTGGCTATAAGATCGAGTGGAGAGTAAAAAGTATCGCTTCCACACTACATGCTTTGACATACATCTTGATGAGAATTTATTTTTCCTTGAATAAGGAACTTTGAAGAATGACATGGGGCACGTTCCAAAGATGAATGAAGCCATCAAGCAGGATTCATTGCCCCAATCAGATGAAGGCGTCATCGCCATAGGTCAAAATGGCTGATTTATGTAATCTGCGCATTGGCGTTCAGATGAGAATGCATGATCAAGAAGACCTAACGTCGTGGTGGTCAGGTGCACATCCTTTCTCTTCAAAGACTGAGAGTTTTAAGAAATTTTAGAACTCTTAACCACCCTGTGTTGTTAAGAAAAATGCAGATTTTCATGAATCTATCCACTTCCATTGGAGTGCATGATCAAGGGTAAGGTGTATCGTTCTAATTTTCTGAAATTCGAGAGCATACACTGACATATTCCTTTTATGTTTCTCAGGAATCTCTAGCCGCGCTGGGCAGGTAAGTATTCCTTTCCCAATCTTTTAGGTTTTTTAAGACTGTCAGAGTCCTTATTGCTAAAATTGGGAGGCTTTTGGAATCTAGCATACATTCAAAGCTCATGTATGAAAGACGCAAAATTCTCACAATCACGTCATTGGCATTCGTGTTTAGATATGGAGGTTATCTGAACACGACTGAAACTTACATTGTGCATCATAAATCCCCTTGGAGGGTAAGTTTTGGAGAAAGCAAAATGAACTTTTCCAACAAGAGTTGTTTAGAACTGTTTAAAAGGATGTTTCCTCAGACAAGAGGCAACCTGAATCCAAACACGTCCTATACACACTTGAGAGATGAGTGGAGTGGTAAGGATAGCGAGACCTTGACCTACGGAAGTAGAGGTTATTCGCAGTGATTACATGGATTGAGAAGACGGAGGCATTCGTTTCTCTATCATAAACACTACAGGTGACCATTGATAACCCTTTGAACGGCGGTTTCATTCTTCACCCCTGTCAAGAACCACCCCACAGTGGGGCAAATTGGAGGTACGTCCAGCGGTATCAGGAGGTAAATGGTTAGAAGTTCTCTTGCTCAGACTTGCATCAATCTTCGTGTGTTGCTTGTCATTTTAACTTCTATGGTAATTCAGGTGCTTTAGGATGACGAAAAGCATTAATTTCTCTATCCTATACACTTCTACCCTTTGCACAGCCCAGTTGAGCCTATACGTTCATTTCACAAACCCGTTGGTGATCATTGCATATTCCAAGACGGAAGCAACGTCCCTTCAAGAGCGGAAGAGTTCGAAACACAGGATTTGTGAAAAATTCATAGATTAATGTTGAGTGCTAAGATTCAAGTTGTACATCTAGCACACTCATTTGAAACTTCTGATCCCCAAAAGAAAAGAAAAGAAAAGGTGGGATCTCGACAAAAGATGAAAGAAAAAAAAATCCGATCCTAGGCTTCAAGAAAAAGCAAAGTGCTTGGTAAAAGCAAGGCCAATGCCCATCCAAATACTTGTACACTTGTGAATTAGGTGCTTGATCTTGTAAATGCCAAAAGATGGCATGATACCTTTGTATAGGTCACTAGTGAGATCTGATTGTAAAAGAAAATCCCAAGGGAGCTGGACAGCAAGGGATACTCCCAGATTATGTCACACTCAGATGATAAAAGTGTAGACAAGATGTTGACACAGTCTCAACATGAAAGAGATATGCTCTTCAAAGACTATCAATACACTTCAAAGACTGAAGACGCTCTTTGAATCAGAAGGGACAAGATCGACGGCAAACCTGCAGTGATCACCAATGTTAAACCCTTCGCGTATTCTGAGCCAAAATAAGCCTTTTTTGGTCCCCAAACCTACCTACGTTACAACCCTGAAAAGCCTTCTCTGATTAAGGCACTTGGATTGACATAGGGTTTAATGTCTAAGCTTAACTCGAAGAAGTTCGAGCAAGATTATTTCTTTCTCATTTTGCAGGTTTCTTGACTTGTAAACCTGGAGCAGACATTGAAGACTTCTCTTCGAAAGCCTTGACTTGCACGCAAGTCCCCCTTTGAAAACCGTTGACCAGGCCCAACATTACGGTCCCTTGGAAGTCCTCCTGATCGATCGAGGTGTATTCACTGCGAATGATCCTGAACCCTAGGCGCAGGTTTGATAGGAAGTTCGAGTGCATTCTTGGTAAAAGACCATTATCTCAAAGCGGTGAGAAGTCCTCTTTGATGAGAATACTCCGTTGGACATTTTAACCAAACTTTTTTGGTAATTTCAGATTGTTTGATTCAAACTTTCCCCACAAGGAATTTTTTATCACTCCCGTATGTCGCAAGGTGTTTTGGATAACCTCCAGCATCATAATGCATTCATTGAAATTTTTCATGACTATGATATAAGTCATAAAGTACTGTCAGTTTGACATTGGATATCACTTAAAGACCATTGATGTGCCTTTGGTAAGAAAATTTTCAGATTAGAGCTTCTGCAAGATTCTTGATGACTTCAGCTCTTAAAATGGCTTGTATCACTCTTGGTGAGAAGCGTTTAACATGTCTAAACTTCTGCAGAATTCCTGGCAATCCCAGATCTCAGAAGAGCACAACTTCTCTTGGTAAGAAAGAGTTTACATGTTCAAGCTTCTGTAGGACCCCTGGTATCCCCAGACCTCAGAATGCTACTTCTTTTGTGAAGAATATATTTCAAGTTTAAACTCCTGCAGGACCCATGGTAACCCCAGGTCTCAGAATAACACATTTCTCTAAGAATGAGAGTTTATATGCCTGAGCTTCTGACAGATTCCTGGTAGCCCCAGATTCTAGAATGCTATTGTTCTTGGTTAAACTTCTATAGGAATCATGGTAACCCCAGATTCTAGAAGGATGCCTTGCTCTGCGAAGAAGAGCTTTCAAGTTTATTTTCCCGCGAGATCCCTGGTAATTCCATATCTCAGGAAAACACATTCTTATGAACAATTTTGTAGGTTTGAGCTTTCTGCAGGATACCTGGAGTTCCCAGATCCCAGAATGTCACCTCAAATGTCAAAAGGACAATCTTCGAAATCATCCCTCTGTGAGATTTCAAATTTACAGGTTTGAGCTTTCTGCAGGATACCTGGAGTTCCCAGATCCCAGAATGTCACCTCAAATGTCAAAAGGACAATCTTCGAAATCATCCCTCTGTGAGATTTCAAATTTACAGGTTTGAGCTTTCTGCAGGATACCTGGAGTTCCCAGATCCTAGAATGTCACCTCAAATGTCAAAAGGACAATCTTCGAAATCATCCCTCTGTGAGATTTCAAATTTACAGGTTTGAGCTTTCTGCAGGATACCTGGAGTTCCCAGATCCCAGAATGTCACCTCAAATGTCAAAAGGACAATCTTCGAAATCATCCCTCTGTGAGATTTCAAATTTACAGGTTTGAGCTTTCTGCAGGATACCTGGAGTCCCCAGATCCCAGAATGTCACCTTCAGTGTCAAAAGGACAATCTTCGAAATCATCCCTCTGTGAGATTTCAAATTTACAGATTTGAACTTTCTGCAGGATACCTGGAGCTCCCAGATCCCAGAATGTCACCTCCATTGTCAAAAGGACAACCTCCGAAATCATCCCTCTGTGAGATTTCAAATTTACAGGTTTGAACTTTCTGCAGGATACCTGGAGCTCCCAGATCCCAGAATGTCACCTCCAATGTCAAAAGGACAACCTCCGAAATCATCCCTATGATACCTGGAGCTCCCAGGTCCCAGAATGTCACCTTCAATGTCGAAAGGACAACATTCAAGATAGTCTTTCTGCGAGATCTCAGGTAGCCCCTAGATCCTAGAAGAATCTTATCAAAGTTTTTGCAGGTTTAAGTTTTCTACAGGATACTTGGAATCCCCAAATCCCAGAATAATGCCTCGCGTGTCGAAAGGACAATTTTCAGAATCAGCATTCTATGAGGTTCTAGGTAACCCCTAAACCCAGAATAGCTCATGTGGTAAAGCCTAAAGGTTAGGCACACATCACTTGTATGAATCCTAGTTAATTCCTTAGAATATAGGATCAAAAAACTGTTGACAAAGTCTGCTTTCTGTGAGGTTCTAGGCAACCCCTAAACCCAGAATAGCCCATTTGGTGAAGCCTAAGGGTTAGGCACACCTCATTTATATAGATCCTAGTTAATTCCTTAGAATATAGGATCAAAATGTTCGACAAACCCTAAGAGACTGGGTGCGTCATCCATAGGTTCCTAGCAGAAAGGAGTCCTATTCATGGTCTGATCCACCATACGGATCAAAACCCCGACAATCCCTAAGAGACTGGGTGCGTCATCCATAGGTTCCTAACAGAGAAGAGTCCTATTCATGGTCTGATCCACCATACGGATCAAAACTTCCAACAATCCCTAAGAGACTGGGTGCGTCATCCATAGGTTCCTAGCAGAAAGGAGTCCTATTCATGGTCTGATCCACCATACGGATCAAAACCCCGACAATCCCTAAGAGACTGGGTGCGTCATCCATAGGTTCCTAACAGAGAGGAGTCCTATTCATGGTCTGATCCACCATACAGATCAAAACTTCCAACAATCCCTAAGAGACTGGGTGCGTCATCCATAGGTTCCTAACAGAAAGGAGTCCTATTCATGGTCCGATCCACCATACGGATCAAAACCCCTGACAATCCCTAAGAGACTGGGTGCGTCATCCATAGGTTCCTAGCAGAAAGGAGTCCTATTCATGGTCTGATCCACCATACGGATCAAAACTTCTGACAATCCCTAAGAGACTGGGTGCGTCATTCACAGGTTCCTGTCAAGTATAGGAATCCCATTCTGGTACGGCCTACCATACAGGCTAGAGTTTAACCGCCCTAGGATACTCAAAAGACGAGTCCCTAGGTATTCACTTGAACCCGCTATACACCGCACATGCCGCGCGAGCATCAGGCAGGTGATCAACAGGTAAGTAACGGGTGGGTCTATCTACTTCCTCTCTCACATCAGCAAAAGAATGAAGAACAGAGCGTTCACCAGTGGGGCAAGTAAGATTGAGTGTCAAGATTCGTTTTTCTTTTCCCCAGTCAAGTCGGTCTAGATTCAGGTGTCACCTGTCTTTGAGAGAAACCTCTCACGAGATTCCTCTCAAAGAGGGGCAGCTGTTGACACCTGATTTTTGACCAAGTCTTTTTCAGTTTTATCTTTGAAAAATCACAAAAAATTCATAAAAAGTTAAAAAATTACAAAATCAACTTTGGTGGCCTTGGCCAAGCCCAAGGAACCATTCTTGACCAAAAAATAATTTTTCATATTTTTCACATTTTTTAGTATTTTTAGAAAATAGAAAAATACTAGAAAAATCAACAAAAAATAGAATTTGAGGTCACAAAAATATAGGAAAATAGTCAATATTTTTATTTTAAATCCCTTGTCATTTTGACCTCATCAAAAGTCGAAATTAAAGTTTAATTTTGTGTGTTTCTTTGTAACGCACAGGGTTAAATTTGTCAAAAAATATGTTTTGAGTCTTTTTATTTGCAATACTTTGCATTTTCCGAATCTTGACAGTCATCTTGATTGCCCGACATTCCAATTTGGTTTAATTGTGCGCTGATTTGATTAATTTTGGCCTTAGGGACCTAATTGCATAAAGATTCTTTTCATTTTAGTCCATATTATGCCAATTTCGAAATTAAACTTTTCTGAGAGACACCCATAGAATCCCAATACTTCCTCCCTATAGTATTCGACCACCTGAATCTAATGGTGGGCTCAATTGGGGACAATTCGTCCAATAGGAATCTCAATTTGACGAAAATCGATTTCGGATCTTGTCTTAGATTTGGGGCTTTTGTATAAATCAAAATCAATTCAGCCCAATTTTATCTTACTTAGGTAAATTTCATGCTATGAAATCCGATTATGGAGTCGATTTCACGATTTTGGGATATTTGGACGCTCGATTTGAATGAAAATCCCAAAATTGGGTTGACTGGGTCGGGTTGACCCGACCAAGTCAACCCGTTGACCAGTTTTGGTCATAAGCAGAATACCCTCTGCTCCTTCGCGCACGAAAAGAAGGCTAAAAGCAAGAACAAGCAGAAAACCAACGGGGAAGAAGAGGCCAAATCGACCTCAAATCCGCTTGCCCAGACGACGAAGGAAGCTTGGATGATCTCCCCGCACAGACCCGACGATCTCTAGCTCGCTAGAATCGGCGTCGCACGCGTGAGTCCAACAGGGACTAACTCTAACTGAATCTGTCGCCCGAAACAAGAAGAGGAGGAGCGGGATTCGGTTGAAAAGGATTCCACAAGAACGGAAGTGAAAACAGAAGGGACAAAAAAGGAGGACAAAAAGAGAGAGAGAGAGAGAGAGAGAGAGAGAGAGAGATGGCGACCGGAGCTTGCTCCAACCGAACCTGTGCAAGCTCCGCCAGAACATCACCAGCAAAACCGAAGCCAGCGACGGCCATATCCGACTTCCTGGAGCTCCGAAGAAGCTTCTGAACCCGTTCGATCAGCCTCTAATCTCGAAAAAAGGCAAGATATCTCTTTGAGCTCGAACTCGACCTCTAATGGCAACTTGAGATAGAGTCATCCATTTGCTACGATATTTGTTGCAAAACGTTTGTGTTGCTTCCCTGAGCATTTTTGCTTCTACTCGCATGTTATTTCATCGCCAGAATCGCCGAGTCTCCCCCCCTACCATGTCCGATCGGCCACAAGGTCCACGGCTCTTTTTGGACCAAACCGACGCCTCGCAATCATCAGGTAAGTCTTCTATAACTCCATAGATGTTGTTTGACGATTAAAAATGCTTGTTCAACGTTAGAAACGGCCAGGGCAGACGCTCACCGGAGATTAGCTTCGGTCGGAGATGGCGTGTGCGTGAGTTGTGGTTCTGCTATGTCAAGGCTTTGGTATGTTGTAGAGCTCGACAAGACGAGTCGTTTGCCGTTGGTTTCAAGTCAATCCGCCGTCTGTAGGTGGAGAAAGGGCCCTCCGACGAGGCGCCGGCGAGGGAGCGCCGGCGCCGGTCGTCTTCCCCGGCAGCTCTGTTGACCAGTCAACGAAAGTTGACTGGTCAACGCCCACGTGGCGCTGACGTGGCGCCCACGTGGCGGCCACGTCAGCCGCTCGGTTGTAACCGAATAACAAAATTCGATCCGACGGTGGGTAATTAACCACGTGTCGAGATCTCACTTTTTCGGAAATAAAAAATAGTTTTCGAAAATTAAAAATCCTTTAGATCGAACGGCTGTAATTTGATCAGGAAGTTCAATCTGGATCGTCATTTTCCAGCCTTAGATCAAACCGTTCATCAGGCGACACGTGGCACAATCTAGGCCTTTGGTTCGTTTGGGCGGGAATTTAAAAAATCTGAGCGGGAGAAGGCAATAACAGCGTCATTTTGGGCGCGGGTCGCGCGGACCCGGGTCCGGGCTGGGCCGTGGGCCGTGGGCCGGGTCACCCGACCCGGCCCGGATAACATTTTTTAAATAAAAAAATCAAAAAATGATTTTAAAAAAATAAAAAATAAAAAAAAATCGGGAAAATTTCAGAAAATCCAAAAAATGCTAGAAAATGCCAGAAAATTCCAAAAAAATATAGAAAAATTGTGGAAAAATCCTAGACACTCCAGAAATCCCCAAAAATCGAGGATTGACTACAGACAACTGGTCAACCCTATTTTTGGGGTTTCTTATCTGTTCTTCCAAGAATTGACGACAATGCCCTTTAGGGGTAATTCGTCCCTGCCTTGTGTTTCGAGATTGATCGAAAATGCCTAGATTAGGATAAGGCCAATTAGGTGGCGAATCCTTTTGCTAGGATTTTCGAATCTTATCATTCCTGCTGAAATGACGATTTTGCCCCTCCTGGGGAAAATCATCTTTCTTATTCCAATCGAGTTCTGAAAATTGCTTAAAGTTAGGGTTTGGGTCAGGTGGACGACCAACCCTAATATTTGAGATTTTCAGTTCTCGTCTTTGTCCAAAATGACGACTTTACCCCTCCAAGGGTAAAATCACTTGAAAATTTCAGAAAAATCCTGGAAATTCCCGAAAAATAGGAAATGGATTGGATTGATGGCCAATTCCATTTCCACTGTCTTTTGACTTCCCAATTCGTCTAAAATGACAGATTTACCCTTTTAAGGGTAAATTTCCCCCGAACTGTTCAAAATTACGATTTTGCCCCTCATGGGCAAATCGTGTCTAAATCACTCCAAAGCCTTGATTGATACTTCTCTAGGCTAATAGGGCCTCATTAGGGATACCACGCTGATTTCATGTGTTTTATCCGCATGTACTGGATCCTTGATTTGCGCACTTATTTCCATTGATTGTGATTGGTAGGGTAGTAATTCCCATCTGCATGAACTCCTAGTTTTAGGATCTATACCCCACTCGTCTGTATGAAATCCTAGGATCAGATAAACCATTCAGTATAGGTACCGAAAGGGCGTCAACTTAGACAGTTGGCGTAACTAAGTCCCCGAACCCACTTCTCTGGTTTCCGCAGGATCGAATAGACCACTCCCAACTATTCGATAGGGTTTTCCGATCGTACCCTCCACGAAACGATTGGTGGCGACTCCCTGGCATGTACATTCATCACATGTCACTAGACCACACTGAAGGTCGACCACGTACATCCAGCAGTTGCGATTTGGGTAATGGACCTTGGGAGAGGCCCGCGTCCGATCCAGCCAGCGATCGGGCGGCCCATTAGCCCGCTCCCGCCTCCCCGAGCTCGGGAGAGGGTCGCGACAACAATATGCTGGGCAGATTCATATCCACTGTCGCTTCAACCATATCTATTACAAAATTCATTAAATAATGCTACTATAGCTTCTTTAACATCTACTTGTATAATTGAAATATTTATTACTTCATCCAAATGTAAACAATCATAATAATAAGTAGTCAGATAATCTAATAAACCATCTAATTTAGTACGTGGATCGAAAACAATACCAACTAAATAGACAAGAGGAATGTTCAAATAATAATGCAACCATTTTTCTCGCATTACTAAAATACTCGAAGCTAAGTCAGTATCTTTTTCATATGCATTAAAAATATTAGCAATATTAACGCACTCTATTAAAAATAAATGCGTAGTAGGATAATAAATACCAGATAAAGTTTTAGTAGCATCATTAAAAATTTTCCAACAATCTAAATTTTTTTTACAAACGTCCCAATGTTGCGGAAGTAAAGCAATATCGGGAACAATATTTGAAATAAATGAACATAATAAATCTTTGTAATCAAAAGTTTGTAGAAACATCTCGTAGGTAGAATTCCAACGAGTCGGAACATCTTTTGGAAACCTTCTTGCCGTTCTCCTATTTTTTTTACAAAATTTTCCCCACGCTTTCATAAATTGAGGGCGGCTCCATAAAAATCTAATTGCACTATTTATTGGGTGGAGAGAAGTTACAAGAATTCATAAACCATCTTGAACACATAAATTCAAAACATGACAAGCACATCTAATGTGAAAAAATTATCCGCCAAAAGAGGCTTTACACATTTTTTCTAACTCGGGAATGGAAGCAGTATTTGCGGCGGCATTATCAAAACCAATTGAAAAAACTTTATTAATCAAACCATATTCTTTTAAAACTTGCCTAATTATTCTATAAATATTATGGGCCGTATGCCTTTCAGGAAAAACTCGAAATGCAAGAAGTCTTTTTTGAATAACCCAATCATCACCTATCCAATGGCACGTGACACCCATATAAGAATTAATATCCCAAGAATCACTCCAAATATCACTACCTATATGTACACGTCCTTTGAATTCTTCAAAAAACGTTTTCAATTTATTTTTTCGTTCTTTATAAACTCGTTTAAGTTCGCGTTTAAGAGTAGTTTTCGGAACAGATGGTGCTTGCGGAACTAGCGCAGTGTTTACCAAATATCTAAAATTAAAATTTTCACCAATATTAAACGGAGCATGCTCAAGGGAAACATATTCAGCTAATGTTTCTTTATAAAGTGCATTAGTGAAACGGAATAAAGGATGAGGGTTAGGATTGGCGAACCCGAAAATTTGTTGTTGGCTAGTGTCGATTCCCACTTGCGTTGGATGTTTTTTCGTCAAATACCGACGAAATGTTCCATAGCCATCTCTTTTACCAAGTTTGTATTTTTGCGGACAATATTTACAGCTTATATCAAATTTACCTTCATTTTCATTCCACAATTTGTTAAAGTGTAGCCATAAGTCGGATTCTCGGCTCTTCTGTGCCGGCTCATTTGGTATCGACGATCCTTCGACACCAGTGGCAGTGGCAGTAGGAGGATAAAGACTTTCTTGCGTTGTGACGTGCTCGACGTCGGGATTGGGAACATCGTCGTCTTCCCAAGATGCATATTCACGAGGATCATATTCATGAACAGGAAAATCGGATTCTCCCATCTCCATCGGGCTCTTTCCCTTTCTAGTATTTCTGCTTCCACTTGCCATTTTTTGAGAGAATTGATCGGAAAGTTGATTCAAAGAATTGAGACGGAATTCAGAGAGAATATCGGATCGAGAGAATTTGACTTGAGAGTTGAGACTTGAGAATATTGGAGAGAATTGAGAGAAATTGTGAGAAAAATAAAGAGGGATTGTGAGGTTTTTATAGAGTTTTTTTTTTAAAGAAAATTCGCAACGGGCCGAGGCCAACGGTCCTCGGCCCGTTGGGGAAGAGCCAACGGCTCTTCCCGAGGGGGAGGCCCACTGTCCTCCATGCCACGCCCCCCCCCCCTTTTTTTTGGGCCGGTTCCGGTTCGGGCCCGCGGGCCAAGTCAACGGGCCGGTTCCGGGCCGGTCAACCGGTCGGTTCCGGGCCTGTTCCGGGTCCACAGGCCCAAATGGCCATGTCTACATACCCCCATTTCAAATCCCACTTTTATCAAATCAGAGTAGTGAGTGAAAGAATTTGAACGTGAATTTGATCGCCCACATAATTGATGTGGCGATTTGTATTATATTTATAATATGTACAAAAGATTTTATAAAAGGTAAGAATATACACTATCATCGCAAAATCATGAATGATTTGCTCTATCAATAAAATTAACGCAAATCATAGAAGATTGATTTGCTCTATCAATAGGATCAACGCAAATCATAGAAGATTGACTTAATTAATGAAATCAGCACAAATCATGGATGATTTGTTTTATCATGATTTGCTTTGTCACACCCTCTCAAGAGAAACGGTGGCGGTTGCACTGTGAGCTTGTTACGCATAATAAGAAACCTGTATATTGATAGAGGCTTTGTCATTACATCAGCCGTTTGCACCTGTGTCGGAATGAAGCGAACTTCCAACATCTTCTTACTAATTAAATCACGAACAAAATGATAGTCAATTTCCACGTGCTTGGTCCATGCATGGAAGATGGGGTTTGCAGCCAGATATATTGCCCCGACATTATCACAAAGAACAAGTGGTGATCGATGAAGAGTGTATCCAAGATCTCAGAGTAGATGTAATAACCATAACAATTCAGACGTTGCATTAGCCACCCCCTTGTACTCTGATTCAGTACTGGATCGAGCAACAGTTAGTTGCTTTTTAGAACTCCAAGAGACCAAGTTGGGACCAAAATAAATACAATAGCCACTTGTGGACTTTCGATCATCAGGACAACCAGCCCAGTCAGCATCTGTAAACGCAGTGAGGGTTAAGTGATGCATAGTCTTCAAGGTAATCCCATGATGAATACTAGCTTTGAGATAGCGTAAAATTCGTTTGACGGATGACCAATGATCTATAGTTGGACAATGCATAAATTGACATACTTTATTGACAGCAAAGGATAGATCTGGTCTGGTAAGAGTAAGGTATTGCAGGGCCCCAACCGTACTCTGATATATGGAGGAATCAGTTAGTGGTTTACCACTTTTCCTAGACAACTTAGAAGCCGAGGGAGCCATAGGCAATGAGCAAGGTTTTGCATCGGCCATTCCTGTGCGAGTGAGAAGAGCAGTAGTATACTTGGATTGAGTAAGAGATAGCCTAGTAGAGGATCTATGAGCTTCAATGCCAAGAAAATAGGATAGATTGCCCAAATCAGTGATTGCAAACTCAGTGCCAAGTTGATCGATTAAGTCGGTGATGGAGGAAGTAGAGCTCCCAGTAATGATGATATCGTCAACATAGGTGAGAAGAATTAGAATATGATCAGATCTGCGTTGAATGAATAATGAAGAGCTGGCAGTAGAGGCCACAAATCCAATAGATAATAAATATGAACTTAGTCGAGAAAACCAGGCTCTTGGAGCTTGTTTTAGCCCATATAGAGCTTTCCGAAGACGATAGACATGGCCAGGATAACGCGAATCAACAAATCCTTGGGGCTGCTTCCTGTAGACTTTTTCTTTAATGGTTCCATGGAGAAATGCATTCTTGATGTCCAATTGGCATAGAGGCCAGTTATATGTAACAGCTAGAGAGAGAACAACTCGAATCGTTGTCGGTTTGATAACTGGACTGAAAGTTTCATCATAGTTCAAGCCAGCCTGTTGAGTAAAGCCCTTCGCAACGAGTCGTGCTTTGTATTTATCAATTGAGCCATCAGCCTTGGTTTTAAGGTGATAAATCCACTTGCAGTTGACCACATTCATAGAAGGGTGATAAGGAACCAGTTGCCAAGTGTCAATTTGAATGAGAGCATTAAATTCACTAGCCATAGCTTGTTGCAAGTTAGGGTCTTTATTTGCAACGGAGAAACAGGTGGGTTCATTTGATGTCAGGCTTGAGTGGAAACAAGAACACGGTGGGTGCTTAGTGGTGAGAAAAACCTTTGGTTTACGAATGTTATTTTTTAGACGAGTCACCATTGGATGGGTAGAAGTTGACGGTGGAGGCTTGGAAGATGGTAAGTATGGAGCTTCTGGAGAAGAGGATCCACAACGAACTATGGAAGTAGATGATGGATGAAGTTGTGAGGAGGAGTTGTCCATGATATAAGATGGACTTAATGGAATTGATGTAGTGGTGGACACCCCCTGAAGCTGTGAGGGCTTAGTAGAAGAATAACCAATGCAAATAGGGTTACCTGGTAATGGTGATGACGATTGACCAGATTGTGATTTAGCAAATGAGAACAAAGTCTCCTGAAAAACCACATGGCGAGAGACATATATTTGGCCGCTGCTACGATGGAGGCAACGATATCCACGATGATGAGGAGAATAGCCAATGAAGATACATTGCATTGTTCTATCATCAAGTTTATGGCGGGTATAAGGGCGCAGCCAAGGGTAGTAGGTACATCCAAAAATACGCAACTGTAGATAATCGGGTTTCTAGCCAAATAATTTCTCATAAGGAGACAATCCACCCAAAACTGTTGTAGGCATGCGATTAATAAGAAATACTCCAATGAGAAAAGCATCAATCCAATATAGACGAGGAACAGAAGCTCGAGTAAGCAATGTAATGTCAGTTTCTACAATGTGACGGTGTTTACGCTCTGCCCGACCATTTTGTTCCTGCGTGTGCGGACATGAAAGACGGTGCAGGATACCATGAAGACGAAGATAAGGATCAAATTTCTTATACTCACCACATCCATCAGTTTGAAGGGCCTTGGTTTTACAGTTAAAATATTTTTCCACTTGGGATTTAAATCGCACAAAAGTAGAGAGAGCATCAGATTTCATAGTAAGCGAAAAAAGCCATATGTATCCACTGTAGGCATCAATAAAAATGATGTAATAACGTAAACCATTCAATGACGTAACTGGAGAAGGTCCCCATAGATCAGAATAAATTAATTCCAAAGGAGCATTACAAGTGGTAACTGATCTAGTAAAGGGAAGACGATGCGACTTGCCCAAGTAACATGAGTCACAGAAACTAGATGATGATGAAGCAGATATTGGGAGGCCATTCTTTGAAATAACTGAAGAAGTAACGCGAGCAGTTGGATGACCCACGTGCTCATGCCAAGTAGAAGAATAGTAGAAGCAGAAACTCGTTCACCAATGAAGCAAGAGGAAGCTGGAGGTGATTTATTTGACTGCAGAGGTACCTTATTAATGGTACGTGCATTAGTAAAACGATAGAGTCCATTCTTACTCTGGCCTTGGAGCAGGAGGTTCCCCGAGGATTGATCCTTGACACAACAAAAAGTAGGATGAAATTCAAATACCACATCATTGTCCTTAGTAAATTGCGAAACAGATAGAAGGTTCTTCTTGACAGATGGAACATGATAAATATTTCGTAGATTAAAAGAACTGGTAGGATAATGTAAGATGGAAGAACCAATATGTGATATTTGCAAACCTGATCCATTTGCAGTGCGAATTTTATCGGTGCCAGAATAATCATTTCGAATGTTCAAATTTGCCATGTTAGCTGTAAGATGATGAGCGGCACCAGAGTCTGGGTACCAGTATGGGTCAAACGAATCACTAGTTGAAGAGGCATACAGTGCAGATAGAGAGCCAGAATCAGCTTTATAACCTGGATTGAACCGTTGGTAGCATTGGAGAGCTGAGTGACTGTCGCGACCCGTCCGGAAGCGGACGCGGCTAATGGATTACCGATCACGGGTCTTGGATCGGCGCGGGCCCTCCCAGGCCCATACCAAATCGCGGCAGGAGTATTTTTCAAAGGATTCGACGGTAAGAGTCGATTGCTTTCGACCTTCAGTGTGGTCGTGGTGGCATGTGCAACTTGTGCATGCATTTGGAGTCGCCACCGGTCTTTCTTGGAGGGTAGACCGGAAACCTTATTGACCGATTGGGAGAGATCGATCAATTCTGCGGAACCAGAGATTTTGGGTTCGGGGACTTGGTTACGCTGGTGTCATTACCAACGCCCTTTCGGTAGACATGCACGGTTCGACGGAACCGCCGGTTCCGGTTCAGGAACCGGCGGTTCTGGTTCCTAAAAAAGCCGGAACCGGAACCGGCCCTTAAAGAGGCGGTTCCGGTTCCGGTTCAAGGAACCGCCGGTTCCCGTCGGTTCAATTTGTCCATATATATTTTTTATAATTTATTTGCAATATGAACAATCAAATTGAAGGTAGTTGAGTGGTTTAGGGTGCTTATTTCAACTAAAAGATCAAAGGTTCGAATCCCACTTCAAGCAATTATCATTTTCTCTATTTTTTTATTTTATTTTTTATTAAAAATAACGGGTCGGAACCGCGAACCCGGTCAACGGGCCGGTTCCGGGCCGGTCAACGGGCCGGTTCCGAGCCGGTTCCGGGTCCGGGTCCAATTTGGCCATGTCTACCTTTCGGTACCTAATGCGAGTGATTTCCTAGCTAAGAATTCATGCAAGCGCAATTTTAGATGGGGTAGGTTTGATTCATGGTTTCATGCAGATTGGAAGACTATTCCTATCAATCACAATCAATTTTTGGAAGACGATTCGCCCAAAGGGAGAAATCGTCATTTTAAGAAGGGTTGGGATTCAAAACACCCGGAATGAGTCTCGGCCAATTGTTTGTGGCCATTTCCTATTTTTTTGGGATTTTCCTGGATTTTTTAGAATTTTTTCGGAAGACGGTTTGCCGGAAGGGCAAAACCGTCATTTCTGGAAGGTTCGGGTGTCAAAAGACCCGAAACAGGTTGTGGCCAGTTGAATATGGCCATTTCCTATTTTCTGGAATTTTTTAGAATTTTTCTGAATTTTCCGAGTTTTTTTGAATTTTTCATGATTTTTTTATTTTTTATTGATTTTTTTATTATTTTATTGTTTTTCTGAATTTTTTTTTTATAATTTAAAAATATTTTCCGGGCCGGGTCAAACCCGGCCCGCGCCTCTTGGGCGCCCGGCCCGACCTTAGGGGTCGACACCGGCCTAAAACGACACAATTTTATATTTTTAAACATTTTTTTCCTATTTTTTTAACAATTTTTGGATTTTTTTATCTATTTTATTCAAATATCCGAAAATTCCCCGGATCGGGCGGTTCTCGTTGCGCCACGTGGCCTCATCCTGTGCGTCCGATCTTCCACTAGATCGGACGATCCACAGAGAGCCACGTGGCTCAACCACAACCGCTGGATCAAAAATTAATTTATTTCCTTTTTTAGAAAAACCTTCGGATCGAACGCTCCACGTTGTGCCACGTGGCTATTCCTGGTGCGTCCGATCTTGGACAAGATCGGACGATCCACAGAAAGCCGCTTGGCACATTCTCGGCCGTCAGATCGATTTGAATTAATTATCCGAAAATCATTTTATTAATTTTGAAAATCATTTTATTATTCGAAAAAACCGAGATCGCGACACGTGGCATCACCACGACCGTTCGATCTGTTTTATTTTTATTTCCCAACCGGCCCCCACCCGCTGACGTGGCTGCCGACGTGGCATGCCACGTCAGCATTGACCGTTGACCCGCCGGACGACTCGCCGGAGAAGACGATGAACAGTGTCTTCTCCGGCGAAAGTCGCCGGACCCTCGCCGGATAGCCAAAACCGACGTGAAAATGTCGCCGAATCTCCCATGCTTTGATGCCAAATCAAAATTCGCCGCCTCCAGACCAAAAACCAGCCATTTCATGGGCGAACCGACGCCGGAAACCACCCCAAACATACCAATCCCGAACCGGCGCCGGCGAGCTCGTTCGCCCAGTTTTTTTGTTCCAAACTCGATTTCATTCTATCACGAAGCATGCAATAGAGTTAAGGAAGTTTACCTGAGGCTGTTTAGAGCTCGAGGACCGCGGCTTGTGCCGGTGAGGGCTCTCGGCTCGATCCAAGCACCTTCGAGCTCCGACCATAGCTTCCCGCGTGATTTCGATGCAAAAATGAGATGAACACGGGCATAGGACAAGTTCCAAAGAAGTTTAGAAGCCAGTTTAGCACAGATAGAGCTCGGGGATGGCCCGGCCGAGGCTCGAACATTCGGACGCTTACTTAAGCAATTCGTCGAACATATTGTGTGCGTAAGTGAAAATGGCGGTCGGGGAGCAAAACCAACCTGTATGGAGCTCCACCACGGCCACTGAAGCTCTTTGATGACCTCCGCAGCTCTGGGGTGTTGGTTGCCTCTCGTTCTCATTCCCCCTCGCCCCGTTTCGCTCGAATTCCCCCTCCTTCACTCTCGGCCCAGCTCTCTCTCTCTCTCTCTCTCTCTTCCCTTTTGTCGATGGCCGACCGGCCCTTTTTTGGGTGGCCGCCGTCCCTACTCCGCTCGTGGATCACTCGCCATTGTCCCCCGTTCATGTCGTCCATTTTGTTAAAAAAAATGGCGACCGTTGTCGCCCCCTCAACTTTGCCCCTTTTTTTTTTGTTTTTGCGCCGGCGGTGGGTCTGCAACACTGAGTTGCAGACCCGGTCCGGACCGGGTCGGGTTGGTCCTGACCCGACCGGCCCGGTTCGGTCAATTTCGTCAAATTGGGCCTCAAATTAACCCCTTTTCATGAAATTGACACCAAAATCGGACTCCTTGACATGTTTTCTATCAAATATGGGTATTTTCGTGAATCAATTGATTGAAATTTAGTGAAAACCCCAAATTGTCCCTAGGATCTGAAAATGATTTTCGCTTAATCGAAGGTCCAAATGATCGAATTAGCCCAAATTGAGGCCTCCGATGGATTCAGCATGATGAAAACTATAGGGTAGGGGTATTTAACTTTAATGGGTGTGCTCGTGTGAAATTTAATTTCGAAAATTGTGAAACCGGGGACTAAATTGAAAGATTTTTATCCAATTAGGCCCTTTTGGTTAAAATTGATCAAATTGGAGGGCAAATTGACCTAATTGCACTTCAATACTTTAGAATCTAATGTCATAGCTTATAAGAAGTGAGAATGAAAATTAAAAGACTCGAAAGGGAATTTTTAGGCTCGGTTCGGGTTTATGTTTGTGAAGGAACATAGTGACCCGAGCCGAATTTTTAAGATTTAAAGTGACACACTTGAAGAGGAAATTAAAACAAAATTATTGAATATTTTTGTGTATTTTTCTGACCACGAATGGTATTTTTCTGATTTTTTGGGTATTTTTAATAATTAAATAAATTCAAAAAATATTAAAAAAATACCAAAAAATATTTTTTGTTCAAAATTGGTTCCTAAGGCTAAGCCAAGGCTTCCAAAGTTGATTTTTGTGATTTTATGATATTTTCTGATATTTTTAATTAATTTTAAAGAATAAAAAGCACACTAGTAAATAGTCAAAAATCAGGTGTCAACAGTGACCTGCACGACCACAGACCTGACAGATGATTCGAGAATTAGAATAAGTTCCATCATAAAAATTACAACCACGGCCTCAGCTGCGTCCTCGTCCTCGGCTACAACCTCTACCATTAAAGGGAGTATTTCGAGCATCAGTTGATTTGACTGCAACATTCACAATTGGAGAAGATTCAATTGGATATTAAGTGGTGCGGCTTTGAAGAATAACCTCCTGATTGTAAAGAAGGCCAATGAAGTCATCAATAGGTAGTGGATCGAGACGAGATGTAATTGAGGTAACAAATGCATCATACTCCGACCCCAGGCCACCAAGGATGCTGAGAACTAATTGAGAATCGGAGATCGGATGAGCAGCCGTAGAAAGATGATTTGCAATACTCTTAGCCTTTTGAACAAAGGCCTCCATAGAAAGAGATCCCTTCTTTAAAGATCGAAGCTGATACTCCAATTGCATTATGCGAGCTTGAGATTGAGGAGCATAAAGTTTCTCAAGCGAAGTCCAGACATCATGAGAAGTCTCTAGACCGACAATGTACGAGAAAACTGATTCGGTAAGAGTAGAAACGATACAACAGAGGATGAGTTGATCTTGATAATGCCAGGCAGTATGATCCGGGTTGACGGTCGTAGTACCATCAGCAGTAGTGATAGTAGGTGCTGGACAAGGATATGAGCCATCAACAAAACGAAGATAACCATGAAGACGAAATAAAGGATGAAATTGTGCTCGCCACAGAAGATAATTGTTGCAATCTAGTTTGATCTAGAGAACATGAGATATATTGTCGAGAGCAAAGGATGGTTGGGAGGGAGCCAACAAGGATGGAGAGTTAGCAGCGACGGTAGCGGTAATGGTGTTGGAGGATGCTGAAGAAGAAGACATTGTAAAGAAGAAAAGAGATAAGACGGGAAAAAAATTGAGAAGGCTCTGATACCATGGAAGAATTTGAACGTGAATTTGATCGCACACACAATTGATGTGGCGATTTGTATTATATTTATAATATGTACAAAATATTTTACAAAAGGTAAGAATATACACTATCATCGCAAAATCATGAATGATTTGCTCTATCAATAAAATTAATGCAAATCATAGAAGATTGATTTGCTCTATCAATATGATCAATGCAAATCTTAGAAGATTGGCTCAATTAATGAAATCAGCACAAATCATGGAGGATTTGCTTTATCATGATTTTCTTTGTCAGTGAGCAACAATTGACTCCAAACTCGACGGTTCATCTCTTTATCGAAAAAATTATCCAAAAAATCTTAAACGTATTTCACTTTTGTCAGTTCAATCTTAAACCTTTTAAATTTGTCAATTCAATCTTAAACCTTTTTTACGTTTTGCCAATTGAGTCTATCAAGTCAATATTTGCTCACGTGAATGTTGATTGTCCTGTGCACGACTGGCGCTATTTTAGATAATGTATTAATTTATTTTTTTTCGATTTTTTTTATTTTTCCTTTGTTTTTCTTTTGGGATTTTTTTTTCCTTAGCGGCCGGCAAAGGTAATGGCCTTTGCCTAGATTCTAGTGAAGCCATTGCGCTAGCAAGTAAGTCTAGGCAAGGCCATCCTCAAGCAAATTAATCTAACCTAAAGGGCTATGCGGATGTTTCAAGAGGTTCGGGCTTTCTCGAGGTTACTGAAACAAAAGGAAAGCAAATTGCCGCATCGAACAAATTCGATATAGAACAATTGGCATGCGATTATCTCGCCAAATTGGATTACCAAAAGCCGGCGCGACTTCACCGATAATTTCGGATCTTGGGTCAAACGATCTCGGATAGCGCTCAAAATTGGTCGGTTGAAGCGAAACGCCCGTCTGATTCAAAGTCACAGCAAAGCTATGCGACACAATGGATTTCGACATTTCGGGATCGTTTAGACCACTTTTCAGGCAGTTTTCTATTTTAGGCAATTTAGAATATTTCGAAATTTTGTTATCTTTAATTCGAATTCTATTAGGGTAGGATAGATATGATTTTGATATTGTTATCTTTAATTATTCTGATATTTAAAGGAGCCCTATCTCTATATATAGGGCGTCCATCTTTTGTAATCGGGATCTTATCATTATTATCCAATCAAATTCGTGCATTATTTGGAATTGCTTTCCAAGATTCGCTTCTATCTGCGTCATTTGGTATCAGAGGAGGATTCTCCTGTGATGATGGTGAACAACATGAATGTCAATCTCCCCGTAGCTGAGGGCCGTGAAAACGAGCCTATTACACGGATGGAGTTCAACCAATTCGTGGATCAAACCGATCGGAGGTTTCAAGAGATCCTTGGGGCCATCCAGCATTTGTTTACAAACCAAGCCCCTGGTGTCCTTCCAGCCGAGCAAATTCCAGTCGCTCGTGATCCCGAAGTTGCCATGGAATGTGGAGGAAATCCCCGACATAAGCGTCAAAACTATGTCGAGGATACTGAAGATGAAGAAGAAGAGGACGTCCAGGACATGCCTATTCGTGGGGGTCAACAGTATAGAGGATTCCAGGATGAGTACGTTCGTGGAGGTCGCCGACAGGAAGGTTATCGCCGAGATCCTGAGCAGTATCAATTAAAGGTAGATCTCCCTACATTCAATGGTAACCTAGATATTGAAGATTTTATGGATTGAATTTGGGAGGTCGAGATTTTTTTCGATGCTATGGAGATCGAAGAGGATCGCCAAGTGAAGCTTGTCACGTACAAACTGAAGGGTGGCGCTTCGGCTTGGTGGGAGCAGACTCAATTAGCCCGACGTCGAGAAGGATTGGCCCTAATCCGGACATGGAATTGGATGAAACAGAAGTTAAAGAAGTGGTTCCTCCTATCGAATTATGAGCAGTTGCTATTTCAGCAATTTCAGAATTGTAGGCAGCTGAATCGGTCCGTCCAGGCCTATACAAAAGAATTTCTTCGACTCTCTGCCCGCAATAACCTTGAAGAATCAGATGCCCAACAGACTTCTCGGTTTATCAACGGGTTGCGATTCAATATCCAGGATCGAGTGTCCCTGCATCGATTGTTTACTGTCAATGATGCCCAGGAGATGGCAAGGAAGGTTGAGATTGGAAAGAGCTGGCCATAATACTCGGGGTAATAATTACTCGAGTCGCGGATCGTTCGGAAAGGGAAAGCAAACTGAAATTTCGGGTTCTTCGACACAACAAAACAATGATACGAACCGAAATTCGGGGGGTACCGCAGGAGTGTCCAAAGAACCGATGACATCAAACACTCGTACGTCTAATCCGAGTGCACAAAACCCTTATGCCAAACCTCAACCAGTAAGGTGCTATAAGTGTAACGAATTGGGCCACCGTTCCAGCGATTGTCCAAGGCGGAGGATGGCCAATATCGTCGTGCATGATGACGATGTATATGAAGAAGAGTGGGAGGATGAGGAAGAGATAGATGCTGAAGAGGGTGAGCATGTCAATTGTGTAGTCCGACGTTTATTGCTTGCCCCGCGGATTGAAGACACTTAATGAAATCAGCTTTTTCGCGCTCAATGTACTGTCAATGGCAAAGTATGTGATGTCATCATCGACATCGGAAGTTGCGAGAACATCGTTTCGAAGGCCTTGGTGGATCATCTACAACTGAAGACAGAGCCGCATCCTTCCCTTTATACAATCGGATGGATTCGTAAAGGAGCTGAACTTAAGGTAAATCAACTGTATCGTTTGCTTATCTCCATTGTAAAAACGTATAGAGATACTATTGTTTGCGATATTGTGGAGATGGATGCTTGTCATGTATTACTGGGGCGACCGTGGCAGTACGATGTAGATATTACCCACCAAGCTAGGGAGAATACTTATTCCTTCGTGTGGAAAAAGACTAAGATTACGTTGAAGCCGAAGGATAATAGTCCCCAGATCGTGAAGAAGCAAGATGTAGGTGTTATGTTGAATGTTCGTAAGCGTGAAAGGATGTATATGATTGTGGATAAGGGAGATCATCAAGCTGTGATTAGTATTCCTGAAGCTCTTAAGCCTCCGCTGAAGGTTTTCAGTGATATTATGCCCGAGGACTTACCTGACGGATTACCTCCTTTGAGGGATATCCAGCATGAGATTGATTGTCTTCCAGGTGCTAGTCTTCCTAACTTGCTGCAGTATTGAATGAATCCAAAAGAGAACCAGATTTTACAAGATCAAGTGGGAGAGCTCCTTCGAAAGGGTTTCCTGCGCGAAAGCAAGAGTCCTTGTGCTGTTCCTGCGCTTCTCACACCAAAGAAAGATGGGAGTATGCAGATGTGTGTTGATAGCCGTGCCATCAACCGGATTACCATCAAATACAGATTCCCGATTCCCCGACTGGATGATATGCTTAACAGACTTGCTGGATCAAGGGTCTTTATGAAGATCGACTTGCGTAGCGGATACCACCAAGTTCGCATCCGTCCTGGTGATGAGTGGAAGACGGCTTTTAAAACCAGTGCGGGTTTGTATGAGTGGCTTGTTATGCCATTCGGACTCACTAATGCTTCTAGTACTTTCATGCGTTGTTGACACCTAAATTTTAATTTTCTAGAAAATTCATTTATAACATAAAATGAGGGTTATTCATAACTCTTGCAAAAAAAAAAAATTCTCATGCATTACATATTTATTTTTTGTCGGTCACGTTATTTGAATTAGAATCAAAGGCGAGCCAATTGAGCATAATTTAATTTTCGACCACAAGAGAAGATGGCCAAATTTTTATGGGTTCGGGCTTCATTTGAATTTAATTCAATCCAATTTAGGGCTTTTATCCGATTAATTAATTAAAACCCAAATAAGCTCTAAATTCGCGTAGGTGAGCCCATAAATTGGTGATTTTCGGCCAAGCCTTTATGCTTCCCTTGAATGGCCGAATTTTTTGATGATGAAGCCCTTGATGTTCAGATTTTTAATCCCACGGCTGTTATCCTATCAAAACTTTCGTTACCCGACGGCCAGGATTGAATCTTACGTTCTGCCCTAGTTTTCTCTATATATATTCCTTTATGCCAAAGTGAAAGAGGGGGGATTCATTTTTTTCAAAGTTCATGTCCAAAAAAAGGATACGACCAGAGACACTGAGAAAAGGAGGGAGAGAGAGGAAAAAAAAAAGAAGAAACAGGAGCTATTATCATTTTTCAATGGCTGGTCGCCGGTTCTTCTGGCGTTTCCGGTCGATTGGACCGTTGGATCGAGCTGATGTTTTGTGTCCAAGGATAACTCGATCCCTTCTTAAGCTCGACCGTTCGGATCTTTGAAAAGAGTTCTCCTGGTGGTCGAACAACAGCTCAATCAGCAGCTGTTCCTGGCCGCGGGCACTGTTCATCTGCCGGCTGTTCTTACGTTTCTGGCCGATTTGACCGTTGGATCGAGCTCATTTTTTGTGGCCAAGGTCAACATAATCCCTTATTTATCCCCACCGTTCGGATCTTTGAAACGAGCTCTCCTGGTGATTTAATAATAGGTTGATCATAAACCATTCCAGGCGCGGACTCTGTTTACCCGCCGGCACTTCCTACGTTTCCAGCCGATTGGACCGTTGGATCGAGCTTATTTTTTGTGTCCAATGTCATATCGAACCCTGCTTCGTCATCACCATTTGGATCTTTCATAGAGGCCCCTGGCTATTCGGTCTGATTGCTTTGGAAAGTCAATTTTTTTGAGGTAGAGTTCTTATTTTCCCAAAAAGTTTGTCTGCATAATTTGGGTGATTAATTGGTGACATTGATTTTCGGTTATGTTCATACATGGTTATTATTGATTTTGAGGATGAGACAAATGCATAAAATTCTGTACATATTTTCCGGCATTGGATATATTTGACATGTCTTGTGATTTGAACTTGAAATAATCTGAACCTCAATTGTATCCATGGATTTTGTCAAGAAAATTTCAGATATAGCTAATCTGACCTATCACCGTTTAGGTCTGATTTGCTATCTCCGAATAAAAAAAATCATTCCTTAATTTAAAATCTGAGATATGATTTTTTTTAGAAAAATTCGAAAATATGGTAATTCGGGACGTTGATAGTCGTGATTCTGATTGAATGATTGATTGACAGACTGTTTGATTGATTGTCCAATTAATTGATTGATTAATTGATTGGTTGATTGACTGACTGATTGGGTTTTGCCATATCTAGAAGTTCGGTTGCCGGGAATATGACAGTTTCTTTCTCTTCAAAAAAAAAATCCGAAAATAAATTAAAAAATAATTGCACGTCAGCTTGCCACATCATCTTGCCATGTCATTCATACACGCCATCCATGCATAAATGCCACGTCATTTAACCACGTCATCTTGCCATGTCATTTTGCCACGTCATTTTGCCATGTCATCTTGCCATGTCATCTTGCCACGTGATTTTTTTATGACATTTTTCCACGTCATTATCCATGTCATCTTGCCATGTCATTATGCCATGTCATGCATCGCCGCCATGTCATGTCATCTCACGTGTCATGTGGTTAGGTTGCATCAGCATCATAAAGAAAAATAATAAAAAGGACAAAAAAAATCTAATCATTACCTCATCATAATTTTCGAAAATTACATACATGCATCACTCAGTTTCTTGAAAATCCCATGCATTGCATTATCATTCACGTGTCTCATTATCGCATGTCTCATTATTGCATTGAATTTTGCCATGACATTTTGGACGTCATTAGTTTCAGATTTAGGATATTCTCATGTTAAGTTTGGTCCAATGGCATGAGCGAATCGCATAGGTTAAGAGTCGCATGCCACCTAGGTTAGTTATAAATTTTCGCACGTTACATATAGTCTTTGCATGTTTACATTATCTAATTGCATGACTATTTATATGTTACTTTGAATGTCGCATTGAGTCGATACCACTTCTGCATGCTTGATTTAATCATATAAATTCGGCATATAGGGTAATCGCATTTTAATTATGCATGGTTCGCATGTCACCTCGTCATTTAGAGAGGTTCATATCATTGCATCCATATCGCATTGCATTTATAGAAAATGAAAATTCAAAAAGACTTTTTTTTTTAGTTTCAAATTGATTCAATCTGAGTCGTCGATTTTAGGACATCCCACATGGAATTAAGGTACTGAAAGGGCATTAGTTTTAATTAACTAGTGTAATCAAGTCCATGAATCCATAATCTCTGGTTCGTAGAAGTAAAATGGTTCTCCCGCTGTTTTACGTAGGTTTCTAATCAACCTACCTAAACTGATTAGTGGCGACTCCAAATTTATAAATTATTTCAGAGAATTTTAAGTTGCGAATTGGTAGGGCTTGGGAGAGTCCGTATTAGGTTAGTTCATTCAATTAACCTAATAATCCATTAGCCTGATAATTTTTTTTAGGTCGCGATAGCTTGGCGACTCCGCTGGGGATTTGTTGTTTTTAATTTTTTGAAAAAAAATTAAAACTTAATTGGTTCACTTGAATTTTTTCGAAACAGTAAAAGCTTAAGTGGATTTAGGCCTAATGAAAATTTCATGGATGTCTCGCTCTTGGCGATCTTGATTGAATCTCACCTAAGGTGTTAAATGTTTTTGCATATTTGGAGTGATACGGGGGCGAGTGTTTGTTAACCCTCTTCTTGCAGATTGGAGTACGAATGTATGCTTGAGGGGTTTATATTGAAGCGTTGATTGCTATTAAACTGTCGTGCATGCCTTTACTCCTTAAACATCCACACTTAGCACACACAACCCGCCATTGGACCTGAATGGCTAGGCTTAGGATGGTATTTGATTAGGGACACTCTGGCCATCACCATCTGGCCTGAGTCTCTCTCTTCAAGTCCCGAATTCTTTCAAATTGGTGCCATGATTCATCACCCCTATCATTCTCCATGTGATACGAGTCGATACTTGGCTGAGCCGGATGTCTACGGGGGATCCTGATTCAATCACAAACCAGGGTAGTTCAATCTGGGAATCCTTGGGGCTCCACCTTTGTTAAGTTTTGATAGATAGAAATCGAATCTCACGTCACATTTCATCTGCATGTCTATCTGATTGGTCATTTCAGACGACCCAAAAGGCGGTACTTTCTTCAATCCTTATCCTCATGCTTACTTATATTTTCGGGTCGGTCCATGGCTATGTTTAGGCAAATACTTTACATGGTTGGATTTTTTAAAGTGTATGCTGGGAATTTTCGAGTTCTAGTGTCTAAATGGAAAATGTTCCAAACATTTTGAGCTATCACTTTTAAAGTTTTGAGACTGATCCATGGTGTTTTCCATTTATTGGACGAATTTTCATCAAAGACAAATTTAGGTGAGAATTTCGGCAGTTGGCTCACACTTGCTTTGTTTTGCAGATTACCATTTCTAAATGATCTCTTTTCTTGGACCATGCAAAACGAAAGTTGTAGATTGATGTCTAAACTAATAATATGCAAAATTCCAAACCTTAATTCGCATTTTAAGGGAGTCTTTCGCTCATTTGACAAAAATCGGACAGAACAGTTTTCCTGAGAAGAATTTTTCAAAATAAATATTAAACTGTACTGATCGGTCCACTTTTAGCCTTAAGTCTAAACATCAAAGTTGTTCCTTGTTAAGTCCTAGACCAGCTCGTAAAATTTGGAAATTTCTTAATCAACGTGCCAATTATGACAAATTTTATCGTGAAGGTTGACGGAACTGAAAAACTGCATGATTCAGATTTTTGCTTTGTTTATTGAGTCTAGAGAGTTGTCATGGACTGGCCCACTATTCTCACTCCCTTTACTCATCTTCGTGTGGCCTTTCTTTCGAGGTGATATATCATGGATCCTTCACACTCCAGTAATACTCGATCTGGAGCAAGTAGAATGATTGATCGAGCTGAAGTTGCAATCATTACAAGTGAAAGAATTGATCAACTTCTAGAAAAGATGCATGCCGGGGTGTTCAGATGAATAGTATGATCAATGCAATGTGATTGGAAGGGTGTTTACTCCGCTTCCCACAACAATAGCTATCATATGACCAGTACTCCTAAAGAAGGGAGTAATTCAGCGAGAGCAAACACCTCATCAGATTACAAGCTCCCAGAATTCCTGCCCGGGCAAGTCTTGTGACTTCCACTATGGTTAAGAAGGTCACTCCCTCGAAGAATGTGTTACCCTGTGATTCCGGATCCAAGACATGATTGATGTTGGAGATCTTATGTTTCGTGCATGGAAATATTGTGGAGAAGATCGAGATTTACTGGTTGTCCCGAGCATACGATTGGCATACCTGCACCTGTTCAAAGATGAGCCATCTCCATTTAGTCATCGTTTCCCTTGTGGTGTTACCCGAAACACATGGGATGATTAGACTCTCCAGAAGCTAAGAGAATTCATCATCGAGGAAGTGGGCGTAGACCCAGATCAATACCATTCTCATGTTTCTGTAATCCCCTGTGTGAGATATTTCCTGCTTTCCTTTAGGTTTTAAGTTGCATTAAGATTTTCAATTTGTTTTGCATCAGGATTTCATCTCAATTCAATGTGGCATTCAATAAGATGTAATTAATTGATTTTCACATCAATAAAATTACAGATGTTTTTCATTAAATTTTGGAATCTTGATGAGGCATCCCAAACTAACCCGATGACGATAACCAGCGATCAATCTATCATCTATGGTAAGCACTGAGGGTTGTGCTTCTCAAGAATTCTCGTCCTGAGATTTCCAAAAAATGATTTTTCAAAGAAAACTTTCAAAAATGGATGGCATGTGATCTAACCATGTTTGTCTTACTGACCCATCTACTATATGTTTCAGAGTCAATCCACAGGGACAGGGAGCAGGTTCTCCCATTTAACTGGGCATTAACCTAGTTGATTCTTGGACGTTTCACACATGGTGATTAAGCGTTTGAGGCAGCCCAACTGATAACTCTTGGGGCAATCCTTAGCCGATTCCTCGATCTACGTGTCAGTCACATCGCATCAGCCAGTTCAAAAACTAGTTCATCAGTCAGCTGAGGCCGAACCATGCCTCAACCTCGACTGATCCATTAATCATGCCATGTCAAAAGATGGGGCAAGACCAAAGTCACTTGATTTCAGAATGGAGTATCTCTCACCTTGCCTGATCATTATTGGAAATCATTGTCTATTTTTCTTCTTGTAGGTGCCAAGCTAGGAAACATGTTCTGAAGCAGATTGACAATCAAGAACATCCCGAACTTTTGTTCATTTCATTTTCTTGAGGTTCTTATTCATGAATACTTTTCCATGCAGGATTAAAGGTGGAAACAAGTCATATTCCATTGCTCGAAATGGAATTCCCAACACTGGCCATGTTTGGAGCAATCTCATACTTTGGTGAAAGCTATACTCGTACCCATCCTGACTGAAAATGGGGGCAAGCAGACCCTGACTTGGAAAAATGGAGTATATCTCTCTGTTTCACATTATTTTAAGGGTGACACTTTCCTTTTGCAAGAACATACGACTGACCATGACAGTCATCACCATTAAATTAGGGCAACCAGAGCACCTCAGGTCTTACCCAACTCCTTCATACATGTGTCCCTTGCTCTGGGGCAAATATAGGAATGAGTCAATGCTCAACCCGAGGACTAGACTTCCTGACTTGGTTGATCTACTCACATATACAGGGGCAATCCATTGTTCCCCATTCCTTGAGATTTCTTTCACATCTGAGTATACTTGCATGATTTATGCATGACTATATTTGATCAGCACTCATTTTCTGATATTATGGATGATCAAATCAAATTAATCTCTCCTTACCAAAAAAAAAATCAAATTAATCTCATCATATTTTTGCCTGCATTGCTAATCTACACTGTGAGATGATTTCAATCAGGAAGTCTCTTTGATCCCATTGAATTGATCATTTTGAATGAGGAACGCCAGGACGACGAAAGGCAAGCCATTTCCATACACGTCCTATATCATATCCTTAGTGACTAAGTGTGAAGATTTCCATGCTTACAAGGTGAAAGAGTTATCTTGCGAAAAGTGTGACGACCAAGATGATGTGAGGCATTCATTTCCTCTATCCAAACACTACGGGTCTCCCCTTGCTAAACTCCTTTGAACGGCGGTTTCGTTTTCATACCCATATCAAGAACAACCCCACATTGGGGCAAATTTCAGAAAATTCAAAGCATGAGGAGAATTTTCTTGCTTTCACTTGCATCAATCTTCAAGTGTATTTATCAGATGTGAATTCTATGTTAGCTCAAGTGCTTTAGACATGATGAAGAGCATTTCATTTCTATACCCATACACACTCATCCCTTTGCTTAGCCCAACTTGAGTAACAAATTCATTTCTCGAAACCCAATTGGTGATCATCCTGAAAGGAAATCATTTCAAACTATTTGATAGATGAGAAAAGTGCCTTGGGGCAAGCTGAAACTTGAAAATTTGCCAGCACAACATGCAGACAATTCAGATGAGACTCTTCTTTTCTTTTCAAAAGAGCTCGCAAAAAAAAACAAAAAGGCAAAAAAAAATGGTGATGCTTACCCTGCAAGAAAAAGAAAAGAGCCCACTCCCATTAGAAAGAAAAGAGCTCTCTCATAAAAATCTCCGGAAGGAAGGGAGGTCTCACCTGAGTTGATTCTCAAAATGTTCCTTAAAGAACGATCTTTTATGGAGTACATCAGCAAAGATTACCAGCGGCACTCTTGCCTGAAATATCAAGAATGGATGATCACCAGTCTCATCTTTACACAACTCCTTTGTGGAAAATAAGCCATTCATTTCAAGCCTACCCTGAACCTACATCGCAACCCTTACCAAAAGTCTCTTCAGATTAAGGGACTTGGGTTAATATAGGGTTTCAAATGCTTATAAATATTGCTCGAAGAAGTGCGAGCAAGATCATTTTTATCTCATTTGGCAGGGTTCCTGACTTATAAACCCAATGCAGCTGATGAAGATATCCTTTCATGGCCTAACGACTCATACGAGTCCCCTTTGAATAGCCTTTGACCAAGCCTGAATTACAGTCCTTGAAAAGACCTCGTGGATTGGTCTGGTCATACTGATTGCAAGATTACCCGGACCCTTATTAAGTGTGACGAGGACAGCTCCGAGTGATTCTCATGCCCGCATCGATGATTGGGTCAAATAGCCTTTTCAAAGAGAGTGAGAGAAAGTCCTTTTTTGACTGAAGGTTCCTCATTCTATTTGGTCAAATTTTATCGAAAGGATCAGACAGTTTTCCTTATTGACAAAATCTCCAGTGGAGCTTTACAATGCAAGTAGAAGCTCACAAATTATTGCATTTGCATTAAGGTTCATGCAAAACACCATTTTCTTATGAACTGAACAGGTTGAGCATGCCAATTCAGCAAATCCTAAAGCCGGGTTTCAGTCAACTCAGGTAAGTTTTCTAATTCTTTTTCAGACTTGGATGACCGCATCTTCAATGTTGTAGGTATCAAGCTAAGCACGGTGATCTAGACAGAAGATCCCAAAAGACAATCAGGCCCGCTCGATCTACAACTCGAGCACCCCATTCAGATTTGATCTTTCGGTCGAGGTTTCATGTGACGTGAAGATGATCATGAATCGGAAGCCATTCCAGATTGCGATACCAGCATTTCGCAATTCTGTTCGTTGTTTCATGTAAAGGATGAACATGATTCATATTTTCTCAGATTGCGATATCAGCATTTCGCAAATCTGTTCGCTGTTTCACATAAAGGATGAATGTGATTAAGATTTTCTCAGATTGCGATACCAGCATTTCGTAATTCTGTCCACTGTTTCACATAAAGGATGAATGTGATTCAGTTTTTACCTGATTGTGATACCAGCATTTCGCAAATCCGACCCGCAGCTAATGCTTCACGTGA
The DNA here is from genome assembly GCA_021437785.1 of Rhodomyrtus psidioides. Taxonomy (NCBI): domain Eukaryota; kingdom Viridiplantae; phylum Streptophyta; class Magnoliopsida; order Myrtales; family Myrtaceae; genus Rhodomyrtus; species Rhodomyrtus psidioides. The sequence continues at coordinate 1,450,184 of JAILYB010000040.1, read as the reverse complement.
TGAGCGGATGATCGTGATGCAGAAGAATTTCTCAGCTGACATTCCACAGAACGAGAAGATGATTGTGGTTTGAAAGCTTTATTCACTGCCGACGTTCCACATGACGAGAAGATGATCATGGTTCGAAGGCTTTACTCGCAGCTAATGCTTCACGTGATGAGCGGATGATCGTGATACAGAAGCATTTCTCAGCTGACATTCCACAGGACGAGAAGATGATTGTGGTTTGAAAGCTTTATTCTTAGCCGACGTTCCACATGACGAGAAGATGATCGTGGTTCGAAAGCTTTACTCGCAGCTAATGCTTCACGTGATGAGCGGACGATCGTGATGCAAAAGCACTATTCACTATCGACGTTCCATATGATGAGAAGATGATCGTGGTTCGAAAGCTTTACTCGCAGCTAATGCTTCACGTGATGAGCGGATGTTCGTGATGCAGAAGCATTTCTCAGCTGACATTCCACATGACGAGAAGATGATTGTGGTTTGATAGCTTTATTCTTAGTCGACGTTGTCGCGACCTAAAAAAATCGGGTTCTCCAATTTTAGGTTAATGGATTACCAAATTAATTAATTAGATTAATTAACTTAGCTCGAACTCTCCCAAGTTCTACCAAATCGTGACTTATGGTTCAAATGATTATCTAGAAAAAGATTTTAACTTTTGGAGTCGCCACTAATCATTTCATGGTAGGTTGATTATAAACCTAAATAAAATAGCGGGAGAAAACTATTTTATTTCTACGAACCAGAGATTTTAAGTTCGGGACTTGGTTACATTAATTTTTTAATTAATGCCCTTTCGGTACCAATTTCATGAAAAATGTTCAATTTGGCAATTGTGATAAATTCTGACTTGAAGTTCAAAGGTGCAATTTTTTTTTTGTGTTTTCCTTTTATGATGATTTTTTTTGTATTTTCGGAATTAAAAATTAATGAAAAATGAGAATGAATTGGTTCAAGATTAACTTAAAGATTTTGGATTTAATTTGCATTAATTTCCAATTTTTTAAGAAATTTTTTTCACCCTATGTCTATATATTTTAAAGGTTGGAATGGATTCAAAAGATTTTGTCTATTAAATGTGATCAATGAGAAAATCCTATCTCTGTAACAAAAACTGATAAGACGTGGTTTTTTAAGAAACCATATCTTGCTACATCTTTTTTATTTTCTGATATGAAAATTAAACAATGTTGTGGAAATTCTCCTATATTTTGATTCTAACAAAACCTTCAAAAGATATTGTTAAATGAAATGTGATACAGGAAGAATGTGTAAGCAGCAGATTGAGTGACTCCAATTCTGTTGCGCTGACGAAGGGTCAGATGGAAGTGCTTCTGACGAAGGGTCAGATGGAAGTGCTTCTGACTAAGGGTCAGATGGAAGTGCTCCTGACGATCCAAACAGTGACGGATGGATCACATCAAATCTCCGTATTACCATTCCATGTCAACTGATCAATTTCCTCTTAGACGAATCTGAAGAAAGATCAGTTCCTGCATTTCACAAAACACGAAGACCCACGTATGGCAAGTTTCCGATCAAGGCAAGTGATATTCAATTATCCTGATATCCCACCCTGTCAATTAAGGGACTTTCTATAATGGGATATCATCTTCTAAGGAATATATCCTCGGGAATCAACTCAAACTTATCACACTTATGGAAGCTGGAGATTCAGTTGTATGGGCGACTGAATCAGAAGGGTTCAATGTCTTACCCAACGGTCTACATATCTTCTGAAGATACAGCCTCGTTCAATCAAGATTGATGACGTCCAATCAAGGATTGAAGAGCGATCCCTTGGCTGGAATCCAACGGCTAGTTCGGAAGCAGGGGAGTATAAAAGAAGAATAATGTTCGACTAGAGAGGTAGAGGACGAACAACAATCCAAAGTGCAAGAATAATTTGAGTTTCATCTGAGAGAGTATTCTGTGTACTCAAAATCCTTCACTGTGAAAATCTGTGTGAGAAGGAAACAAAACACTTGAGTGATTGTAATCTTCTTGATTCTTCATAGTGAAATCCAGCCAATCGGCTGTCATCGTGGGAGAGTGGATGTAGGCTTGATCCAAGCCGAACCACTATAAACATCGTGTGCAATATCCTCTTCTCTAAACTCTTACTCTTGTGTTTAGATTTTCTGCACACTGTTATACTGCTTTTGTTCCTAATCGTACACTGAACTCTATCCATTCCGCAAGAAATTTATAATTGTGTTCAGAATCTCCTATTCACCCCCCTCTAGGAGATATTGCTAGTTACATCAATTGGTATCAGAGCAGGTTGCTCATTTTACGAAGTGTTTATTGACTTCAGAGCTAACGATCTACTATGTCTAGCAATCACTCTTCAGGAACAAGCGATTCGCACTTTGCCAACAAGCCTCCATACTTTGATGGAAATGATTACAATATGTGGAGTAACAAGATGAAGTGGTTCTTCAAAGCCTATGATGATCTGATGTGGGATGTCGTTACAAATGGAATAGTTCCTGCAAATACCACAAATCCAACCTCTGCTGACGGAGTAAACATTGTCACAACAATGACTGATGCTGAAACGGCTAAAAGAAAAGGCCTTGATTCTAAAGCTGTCAATGCTCTCTTTTGTGCCTTATCTACTCCTCTTTATAATCGTGTCTCAGAGGAAGAATCATCTAAAGCAATATGGGATAGACTTCATGTTACCTTTCAAGGAACAAATCGTGTGAAAGAAACAAAGCTCAGTATTTTACTGAGTGACTATGAAGCATTTGAAATGAAGCCTGATGAATCTATTGCAGATATGATAGACATGTTTCAGACTTTGGCAAGTGGACTTGCAAGACAAGGTGCACCTATTGATGAACCAATGCAAGTCAGGAAGATACTACGTGGACTCACAGATGATTGGAATTACATCAATCCATCAATTCAAGAATGCCAAACAATTAGACCACTCTCGGTGGATGAGCTAGTCGGCACTTTGCAATCCTATGAAACAGAACGAGCAAACAAAAAGGGAGAACAGAAAGGTAAAAAATCTATTTCCTTAAAAAGTCAAATTAATCAATGTTTTTCTGACACAGATAATGAAGATGAGGATGATGAAGAATTAGCCCTCATGGTCAAGAAATTTAGGAAGATGGCTCGGAAAGGCAGAAACATCAAAGGAAAGAAACCTTGGAAAAAGATTGAGGTAAAAATATCAAGCAACGACTCACAAGATAGCAAAGACGTGGTTTGCTTCCACTGTAAGAAAGCAGGACATATCAAACCGAACTGCCCAATTTTGAAGAAGAACAAACTCAAGTATGAGAAGTACAAGAAGGCTCTAAAGGCAGAAACTTTGAGTGATTCTGATGAAAGCGAGAATGATTATGCAAATATCTGTCTCATCGCCGAATCAGACTCAAGTTCAGATTCAGAAACTGAGGTATGTTCATCTGAACTCCCTGATGAAGTCGTTGAATATATTGATGAATTATGTAGAAACTACAAATAAGCTCTTGAGAAGGTTTCTTGTTTGAAAAAGGAAAATACTTCTTTAAAACAACAGAATTTGTCCCAAGAAGAAAAAAATTAGTTTTCTACAACAAGAGTTTCACCAGATGAAAGAAAATCATGATTCAGTTTCAAAAGAAAATGCTTCCTTGAAAGAAAAAATTTCTACTATATCAAAAAGGTTTTCACAAAGCTCAGTAACTCTGAATAGCATTATTTCAAAACAAATACCCTTCAATGATCGATCTGGGTTAGGTTTTAAAAATGAATGTAGCCAAAGAAATATCTTTAAAACTGAATTTCGAAAACCAACGTTTTCCGATTACAAGCATCATTTTCATAAGCATTTTACTAGATCCTACACTCGACAAACTTGTGTGAATTGTGGTGATCCTAGCCATACTAAGGATTACTGCAAGAAAATTTGGAGACCTATTAAAAGGTCAAAATATACTAACACAGAAGGACCCAAGAAAACATGGGTACCAAAGAAACAGTAAGTTGATTATTTATTGCAGGTACCAAAGAGAAGGAAGAACAAGTGGTTTCTGGATAGTGGTTGTTCAAGTCATATGACTGGAAATCCAGATGTATTTATCTCCTTCTCAGATTGTGATGGAAGAAGCGTGTCATTTGGAGGAAAGAACAAGGGAAAAGTGATTGGGAAATGGAATGTAAAGATTGGAAATCTGATTGTTAAAGATGTCTCTCTAGTCAAAGGATTGAACTACAACTTGATTTCTGTAAGTCAACTCTGTGACTCTGGATATGATATTCGGTTCCAAGATCTAAAATGCACAGGTATGAGCAAGGATAAGAAGCAATCCTTCACGGGACGAAGGCATGTGAATATTTATCTTTTAGATATTAATGCTGACTGTGAACATGCTAAAAGTCTTATTTCTGTTAAGGATGAATCTGATTTTTGGCACAGAAAGTTAGGTCATATTAGTGTGAAACATATTTCAAAGCTTTCCAAGAAGGGACTTGTTCGAGGATTACCTCAAACAAAATTTGAGAAAAGTGGACTATGTCATGCATGCACACTAGGTAAGCAGATAAGAAGTTCTTTTAAGTCTTTAAATCAAGTTTCCACTAAGCTTTGTCTGCAGCTACTTCATATGGACATCTTCGGACCTAATAGAACTCTAAGCCTTGGAGGTAAGAAATATTGCCTTGTCATAGTTGATGACTTCTCTAGATTTACATGGGTTTCATTTCTTGCTCACAAAAACGAAGCTTTCATATCCTTCTCAAAATTTGCTAAAAGAATTCAAAATGAAAAAGGTTACACTATTTCCAGTTTGAGAACGGATCATGGGGGAGAGTTTGAGAATCAAAGTTTCTCAGATTTTTGCACTAAATTCGGAATTCAGCATAACTTCTCTGCACCTTATACTCCACAACAAAATGGGGTTGTAGAAAGGAAAAATAGATCGCTGCAAGAAATGGCCAGAACTCTTCTTATAGAAAGTAAAATTTCCTTTAACTTTTGGGCTGAGACCGTTTCAACAGCTTGTTATTTCTTAAATCGAATTTCCCTCAGACCTTTTTCTGAGAAAACTCCCTATGAATTTTTCAAAGAAAGAAAGCCTGATATTGCATACTTTCATGTATTCGGTTGCAAATGCTTTATTCTAAAGAATGCTAATGATCGAGTTGGAAAGTTTGATGAAAGATCAGATGAATGAATTTTCTTGGGATATTCAACAACAAGCAAAGCCTACAGAGTTTACAACAAGAACACTCGTATTGTTGAGGAATCAGTAAACATCAAGTTCGATGAAAGCAACCAAGATGATGAACCTGAATCCATTCAAATGCCTACATTTCATCAAGTCACGAACTCACCAGCAGAATCAGATGTGAATACGAGTTCAGAGAATGTTCAGAAGGAAACTTCTCAGCTGAAGAAAGACTAGAAGATGATCAGAATGAATCCACAATATCCTCAAATGATGGCCTTGACAAAAACTGGAAGCATAAGTCAACCCATCCAAAGGAACTTATCAGTGGCAGCATAAATGATGGTGTAAAAACAAGATCCAAGTTCAAGTAAGCAATGAGCAACATCGCCTTGGTATCTGAATTGGAGCCAAAAAGGATTAAAGATGCATTAGCAGATGAAAACTGGATAAATGCAATGCAGGAAGAGCTACATCAGTTCAAAGTCAACAATGTTTGGGAACTAGTCAATCGTCCCAAAAATCGTCCAGTAATTGGAACAAAATGGGTATTCAGAAACAAACTTGATGACAAAGGAAAAGTTGTGAGAAACAAAGCAAGACTTGTAGCAAAAGGATATTCTCAAGAAGAATGAATAGACTATGATGAAACCTACGCACTGGTTGCCAGGTTAGAAGCTATTAGGCTACTTCTTGCTTATGCTTGTTACAATGACTTCAAACTTTTTCAGATGGACGTGAAAAGTGCCTTCCTAAACGACTACATCAAAGAAGAGGTATATGTTGAACAACCTCCTGGCTTCGAAAAACCTAAAGAAAAGGATATGGTATATGTCTTAAAAAAGGCACTCTATGGATTGAAACAAGCACCCCGTGCCTGGTATGAAAGGTTAAGTAATTTTTTATCTCAACACAGCTTCACTAAAGGTAATGTAGATACCACTCTTTTTATTCAAAGAAAAGGTAAAGATATCCTTTTAGTTCAAATTTATGTTGATGATATTATATTCGGCTCCTCTAATGAACTTCTCTGCAAGAAATTCTCTAAATCAATGCAGGATGAATTTGAGATGAGTATGATAGGAGAATTACGGTTCTTTCTTGGTCTTCAAATTCATCAATCCCAGAAAGGAACCTTCATATTTCAAGAGAAGTATGCATTGGAAATAGTGAAGAAGTTTGGTATGGAGAATGGCAAGAAAACAGAAACTCTGTCTCACTCTTCCAAATTAGATAAAAATGAAGATGGAAAGGAAGTCGATCCCAAACTATATCGGAGTATGATTGGATCATTACTCTATCTTACAGCTTCAAGACCCGACATACTATACAGTGTCTCCTTATGTGCAACATTTCAGTCAAGTCCAAGAGAATCACACCTATCAGCAGTCAAGAGAATAATCAAATACATAGGGACTTATCCCAACTATGGTTTGTGGTATTCTAAATCTTCTGATTTTATACTAAAGGGATATTCAGATGCAGATCTTGCAGGTTGCAAAATTGATAGAAAAAGTACATCTGGAACCTGTCAGCTCATGGGAAACATGCTTGTCTCATGGTATTCAAAGAAGCAAAATACAGTAGCACTCAGTACAGCTGAAGCAGAATACGTATCTCTTGGAAGTTGCTGCACTCAAATACTTTGGCTAAAACAGCAACTCAAAGACTATGGTGTTGAAGAATCAACTGTGGAAATCCTATGTGACAACACAAGTGCCATAAATCTCACAAAGAATCATGTACTTCACTCAAGAACAAAGCATATTGAGATCAAGCATCACTTCATACGTGATCATGTTCAAAACCGTGATGTTCACATTCAATACGTTGATACGAAAAATCAACTTGCAGATATTTTTACTAAACCACTTGATAAACAGAGTTTTAATTTTATCAGAAATGAATTATCCATTATTAACCTTCCTTCTTAAGTATACCTAAGAATAGGGTACGACAGGAGAAGCATCAGAAGGAGAGTAAGAAGGAGCGTCAGAAGGAATGTAAGAAGGAGAGTCAGAAGGAGAGTCAGAAGGAGCATTAAAAGGAGAGTAAGAAGGAGCGTCAGAAGGAACGTAAGAAGGAGAGTCAGAAGAAGAGTCAGAAGGAGCATCAGTAGAAGCGTCAGAAGGAGCATCAGAAGGGATGTCAAAAATTCAAAAGGCGCGTAAGGAAAAATTCACATTTTCTTTTAAAAAGGTCAGTTATCTCTAAAATCTATCTTTTAGGTAAGTTCCTCATATTAATAAATATCTCTTAATATCTGATTGACCGTGAATATTTCTTTTTGAATTTATTTTTAAATCAAAATTCTCTTTTGTGTTTCCAAAAATAACCGCCTCTTTTATAAAAACGCTGAACCGTCACCTCTGTTCTCTCACTTTCAAAATTCTCTCAAATCAAAATCCTAAAACCGTGTTGAAAATCTCTCGCTCTCGACTTCCTCCTCAAAGCAACACTCTTTCTCTCAAAGTTTCAAACTTTCTACGCATCAATGGCTCCAAAATCAGCCTCTGACTCGAAGAAGACGCCTCAGACGAAGAGGAAGTTCTCTGCCCCAACTGCAAGCGGCGCGGAACTCACAGAAACCCAAATCAACGAACAACGAGAAGCACTCCGCCTAACAAAAGGTCTGTCTCTATCTGCTTTTGAAGGAAAAGAATCTATGGCTCATTCTATTAAGCCAATGTATGATAGAATCAAGGCCGCAGGAGATTTGGGCAACGAACTTAGAAAACTGCTGAACACTCACCATTTTGATAGTGAGGGCAAACTTTTGGAGTTTCTTAGCCTGCCTGGAAAAATTGTTGAACCACTTGCTGTAGAAAAACCTACGTCTGTCTCTAGAAAAGGAAAGGAGAAAGTGGCAGAGACAAGTTCGAAACGTAGACGATCCCCAATTAGACCTGGCGGTACGAAGGCGAAGGTGGAAGATGATGATGACATTCTGTTCATTGAATTTGTGAAAAATATAGGCTTTAATTTGGATAAAAGCTTTCCTGATCCATTGTTCTAGAATCAGGCTCACAAAGAAAGGTTTGAAGCAATGAAACAGAGAGGTATTATACCTCAAAGGGTATTTGAGTTAAAGTACTTTGACAGCAATGGCATCTATCTGAGGAAGCATCTAGAAAAGATGAAGATAGATCAGTTTATAACTAGGAGAGGCTACACTTTTCCTGATTTGGTAGCTTACTTCTATTCAAATCTTCAGTTTCTCAAGGGAATCAAAGTCACATATTGCATACACGGACTTTCCCTTGAAACATATCATGATGCACAAGGTGATCATCGAATGTCTCAGACCCAAGGCAGCATCAAAGACAGATTTATCAAAATACGAGGCAAAGTTGCTATGGGGAATCTTGACAGGACAAAGGATTTCTTTTGCTCACACTGTACTATTGCATATGTACAGATCAGCTCTCAAGCCAAAGGGGCAACTTCCTTATGCGGCATTGATCTTCAAAATAATCAATCCTTTCAAGATTGATGGCCAGGTGCCTTTGTCGAGCAAGAAATTCCTCTAATGACTGCTGGAGAGACTATGGTAACAAATATGGGATACAAGATGACTCCTGCTGGATAGAGAACAAAGAACAATGAACCAGTCATTGTGGACTTTGAGGAAGAGTCAAGGCAGAAATCACCAAAGAAGAGAAAAGTCATGGCTGTTAAAGGGCAACAAACAAACACTCCTGCTGATAAGAACGCAGACGCAAGTGAGGAAGAAACAGGGGAATATGATTCCGAAGCCACTCAATCTTCAGGTGAATCAGATGCAGCTGGTCAGTCCGAAAATCAGAGGGCTGAAGGAGTTGAGGAAGAAGGAGATGACACAGGAATACAACAACAAGAAAAAGTTGTGTATCCCTGTGATCTGACTGAGGAAGAATTCCTCACAATGTGGAATGAGGAGCAAGTTGCACGATTTGCAGATGACACAGAGTATGATACCCACATCGTCAACTGTGATCATGAGGAATTGCTAGCTCAAGTTCTAGTAACACTGGCGTCAACAGAACAGGGGGAAGAACAAGATGACATTGAAGCTTACTCTGTCTCTTCCATCAGGGCTACAATTCCCAAAGATGCTGCAAGTCTAGCTTCAGCAATTGCCCGAGAAGATCAATTGTCCAGTGCACAGTCCATTCCCATGGATATTGATGAAGAAATAGTCTCCGTGCCAAGCTCAAAGGAAAAAGGGAAAAGAGCTATAATTCAGGGGGAGAAAGAGCCCGTGCCTGTTACATCAGATGTATTTTTCACTGAAATCCAAGCCTCTTAGGCTTTCACCAAGGCACAAATTGAGGGGGAGACTCACGAACCTGCACCTTCACAACCACAAGTGGAACTTCAGGTGCTGTTGGAAAATCTCCAAAACACTCTTCTTCAGACAATGGCTGCCATGGAAACAAAATTTGATCAGCAACTGCAAGCTTTTGAACAGAAGACAGATAGGAAGCTGCAGGGTTTGACTAGTCAGGTGACTAAGCTGGAAAAGTCCATTGATCTCTATGGGAGAATGTTTAGTGATGAGTGTCGCGACCCGTCCGGAAGCGGACGCGGCTAATGGATTACCGATCGCGGGCCTTCCCCTGCACAAGGGTGCGGATCGCGGGCTTTGGATCGGCGCGGGCCCTCCCAGGCCCATACCAAATCGCGGCGGGAGTATTTTTCAAAGGGATTCGACGATAACAGTCGATCGCTTTTGACCTTAGTGTGGTCGTGGTGGCATGTGCAACTTGTGCATGCATTTGGAGTCGCCACCGGTCTTTCTTGGAGGGTAGACCGGAAACCTTATTGACCGATTGGGAGAGATCGATCAATTCTGCGGAACCAGAGATTTTGGGTTCGGGGACTTGGTTACGTTGATGTCATTACCAACGCCCTTTCGGTACCTAACGCGAGTGATTTTCCCTAACTAGGATTTCATGCAGGCGCAATTTTGGGTGAGGTAAGTCTGACTTTGCACATTAACCAGTTTAACATGCTCACGTAATCATAATAAATAAATAGATGCCAATCACATAAACATCTATCCTACGTGGTGATCATGGAATTATGATTTAATGGGTCTCGAGCCAATGAGACCACATTTAATCATTTTAATATTTTAATAACGGAGAGCCGCTCTTCGCTTCTTCTTGGTTTCTTGAACTCTTCAAGAATTGGGCCCCAAAGAGCTCGCCGACTTAAAAGGCTCCTCCACGTAATCCTCGTAGCATTTACATCAACAATTGACTATGCTAAAAATAAAGATTACATGAAAAATAAAAGGAGTACGCAGTCTCCATTTAATAATTACAACCCCAAATATATAAATAATCATCATACATTCATATATACATCAATCACATTGATTAGGGATTTTTCCATGATCACCACCCTTTCACGTAAGTAATAAATTCACAATTTAAAACTTAGGAATGCACAATAAAAATTCTACGTTGAATCATATTAAGAATTTTTACGTAAAATAAGATAGCCATAAATTTTCGATTCAAAATTGATTTAGTCTCAATTTTTGCTACGTTGATTAATTTATCATATAAAATAATCAATCTCCATTAGCCATGTAAGACGAACAATTCGTTAATACATATTGACCATAGTATTGCAAAAATTGCAAAAAATCAATTAAATGCACGAAAACACCTAAGGATTGGCTCTGATACCACTGTTGGGATCCACGTAACACGTAGCGGAAATAAATAACAACCCATACATGTATCTCCAGAGGCGTACTTCGTGCATTTCAATCGAAAAAAATCACAAAGTCTCAAAGGAAGTAAATAGATTACCTCTCGTAGCGTGCTTGAACGGAGGTGTCGGTTCGATGTTCTTCGATCTCAGCCTCCACAAGTGTTAGGCATCTAATTCGGACGCACCACCAATTGACGAACGGGGAGACGACTAATAACTCCACAACAATTGTGCTAGCAATATGCGGAATCAATATTCCGAACTTAGTATATTTTGCTCTCTCAAGATTATGAGAATATAGAGAGTGTTTGTGTTCTTCTCTCTAAGCTCTCAAAAATTTGCACACTCTACAAAATGTCTCCCCCCTTCAACCTCAAAACTCTTGCCATCCTTTTATAGCCAAAAATACCTTCCAATAAATTGTATTTAAAAATAGCACTAACAATTATAAATTCTATCTAAAAATAGCACTCACAAATAAATGACATTTAAAAATAGCACTAACAATAGCACTCACAATTTATAATACAAAAATGCTATTTAAAAATAGCACTAACAATAGCACTCACAATTTATAATACAAAAATTCTATTTAAAAATAGCACTAACAATTATAAATTCTATCTAATAATAGCACTCACAAATAAATGACATTTAAAAATAGCACTAACAATAGCACTCATAATTTATAATACAAAAATGCTATTTAAAAATAGCACTAACAATAGCACTCACAATTTATAATACAAAAATTCTATTTAAAAATAGCACTAACAATTATAAATTCTATCTAATAATAGCACTAACAATTTATGATAAATAAATGCCATTTAAAAATAGCACTAACAATAGCACTCACAATTTATAATACAAAAAATGCTATTTAAAAATAGCACTAGCAATAGCACTCACAATACAAAAATGCTAAAAAAGGCACTAACAAAGGTGTTAAAAATAATAACCATTATTATTATTACAAGAGTTAAAGAGGTTACCAAACAATACAAATATGCATAACATATAAATACGTATGACGTATAAATACGTAGAGCATACGTATACATCCGTGAAACCGGGGACTAATTGAAAGAAAAATGTGCAATTAAGCCCTTTTGGTAAAAATTGATTAAATTGGAGGGCAAATTGACCTAATTGCACTTTAAGACTTTAGAATCCAATGTCATAGCTTATAAAAAGTGAGAATTGAAAACTAAAAGACTCGAAAATGATTTTTTTTAGGCTCGGTTCGGGTTTATGTTTGTGAAGGAACATAGTGACCCGAGCCGAATTTTTGAGATTTAAAGTGACACACTTGAAGAGGAAATTAAAACAAAATTATCGAATATTTTTGGGTATTTTTCTGACCACGAATGGTATTTTTCTGATTTTTTGGGTATTTTTATAATTAAATAAACTCGAAAAATATTAAAAATACCGAAAAATATTTTTTGTTCAAAATTGGTTCCTAAGGTTAAACCAAGGCTTCCAAAGTTGATTTTGTGATTTTATGACCTTTTTTGATATTTTTAATTAATTTTAAAGAATAAAAATCACAATAATAAATGGTAAAAAAAATCAGGTGTCAACAGCTGCCCCTCTTTGAGAGGAATCTCGTTAGAGGTTTCTCTCAAAGATAAGGTGGCACCTGATTCCTAACCGACTCAACTGGGAAAATAAGAGAAGAAATGTTATGACATCGGACCCTTAAGCCTATTGATAAAAGCTCAAATCAATCCCCGGTTTGCTCTAACAATTTGAACATGGGCCGGAGTGAGAGAGGCTTACCTGAAGCTCACCTGTCGGATGCTGCCGGTTGCGACGACTTTCAAGAAGATGCCTAGGACTCGTCATTCAGAATATCCCAGGGAGATTAAGCTCTGACCTGTATGGTAGGTCATACCATGATGGGATTCCTAACTTGTAGGAACCTAAGGAAGGCGCATCCCACGCTTTGGGATTTGCCAAGAATTTTGATCCGTATGGTGGATCAGACCTTTGTGTTGATCCTTACTGCGATATTTATCAATGAGTTGACCCTTATGCGGTTTCTACCAATGAATTGACCCTTATGGCGGTTTCTACCATATGTGATCCCTCAGGCGGTTTCTACCTTGGTTTGACCCTTCAGGCGGTTTCTACCTTGAGTTGACCCTTCAGGCGGTTTCTACCTTTGATTTGACCCTTCAGGCGGTTTCTACCTTGTGTTGACCCTTCAGGCGGTATCTACCATGTGTTGACCCTTCAGGCGGTATCTACCTTGTGTTGACCCTTCAAGCGGTATCTACCTTTGAGTTGACCCTTCAGGCGGTATCTACCTTCATTTGACCCTTCAGGCGGTATCTACCTTTGATTTGACCCTTCAGGCGGTTTCTACCTTTGTTTTGACCCTTCAGGCGGTTTCTACCATTGTTTGACCCTTCAGGCGGTATCTACCTTTGTTTTTATTTGAAAAGGGGTCTCATGACGAGGGTTCTCCACGTCCGTTGAGATTTCCTTGATATTTTTGAAAAGGGTGTCCTAGGACGAGGGTTCTCCACGTCTGTTGGGACAGTTTGTTGACTTCTTTTGAAAAAGGGTTCTATCCTCACACCTTTTTTTGAAAGATCCCGAAATTTGCCGGGAATTCAGTTTTGAAGCAGAGAAAGATTTTATTTTGACAAAGCTTCATTTGATTCTGTTGAGGCGACATTCTGGGAGCTGTGTTCTCCAGGTATCCTGCAGAAAGTTCAAACCTGAAAGATTTTTCTTCACCCAGAAAACGTTAGTAATCTTTGGGAAGACCACGGCTGTCCATTTGACAAAAACCGTATGACTTAAGTTTTAATCGTGAAATGTGCATTTTGATGCTGGAGGTTATCCAAAGCATTCTTGCAACATGCAAATGTGATCACAAATCCCTTGCACGGAAAATCTGGACCAACAGTTTGAAAATTCCAAAAAGAGTTTGTTCAAAACACCAACTGGAATATTTCTCGACAATGAGGTCTTCTCACCTATTTTGAGATAGTGGTTTTTATAGGGGATGCACTCAATTCCCTACTAACCTGTGCCTAGGTTTTAGGCTCATTCGCAGCGCATACATTTTGATCGGTCGGGAGGTCTTCCACGGGACCGTAATGTTGGGCTTGGATATTGGTCTTCAAGGGGGACTCACTTTTGAGTCAAGGTCATTGAATGAAAGTTTTCACCATCTGCTCCGGGTTTACAAGTCAAGAACCCTGCAAAATGAGAAAGAAATATTCTTGCTCGTACTTCTTCGAGCTAAGCTATATGTTAACCCAAGTGTCTTAGTCAGAGAAGACTGTTTCAGGGTTATGATGTTGGTAGGATTGGGGACCGAAAAAAGGCTTGTTTTTGGCCCAGAATTTATGAGGGGATTGACATTGGTGATCATTGCAAACTTGTCACATGTCTTTTCCATTCTGCATCTTCATTTTTGAGGTGTGCAACCGCTTTTGAGGTGTGCACAAGTCCTTTAGAGAACGTCTCTTGTGGTATTAAGAGATTGACAATTCTGTCCGTGTTTTTGCACCACGGCTGACATCATTTGGGGAGCAGTCTTCTTGATCTGACTTCTTTATGGGTTTTTCTCTCTTCCCAACTAGGCTTTATTGGGGATCAATCAAACAGTTTTCACGAGCATCGGCCTTGCTTTTACCAGGCACTTTGCTTTTTCTTGATGCTGGGGATTTTTTCTTTGTTGAAATCCCGCCTTTTCTTTTCCTTTGGAACTACGATGTTCAGAAAATTGTGCTAGATATACAACTTGAATCATAGCACATTTAAACGCCGATATGAGATTTTTCTATAAATCCCATCTCTTGATTTCTTCCGTTCTTGGAGTGATGCAGTTTCCATCTTGAAACATCCCATGATCACCAACAGGGGTTTATGAAATGAATTTGCAGGCTCAACTTGGCTGTGCAAAGGATATGGTGTGTGGGATAGAGAAATGAATGCTTCTCGTCATCCTATGGCACTTGGATTACCATATAAACAACACACAAAGATTAATGTTAGTCCGAGCAAGAAAATTTCTGACCATTTTCTCCTGATGCCGCTGGACTCACCTCCATTTTGCCCCGATGTGGGGTGGTTCTTGACAGGGTTAAGAATGAAAACCGTCGTTCAAAGGGTTTATCAATGGTGACCTGTAGTGTTTGAGGGATATGAAACGAATGCCTCCGTCATCCCAACCCATGTAATCGTTGCGAATAATCCCTACTTCCGTAGGTCCAGATTTTGCTATCTGATCCGCTCCACTTCTCTCCAGTGTGTGTAGGACGTGTTTGGACTAGGCTTTGCCTCTTTTCTTTTGAGAAAACGTCCTTTTAAAAGTCTTGAACTTTTGATTGGAAAAAATCTCTTTCATTTTCTCCAAAAATTTTACCCGTCAAGGGGATTTTATGATGCACCATGCATGTTCTTATTCATGTTCAGATAACCTCCTGTTTTAAGACATGAATGCCAATGAAGTTTGAATTCTATGTCTTTTCTAGACATTAGATTCTGAAAGCTTTTCTTTTTATTTAACACCTTCAATGGATTGGGGAAAAGGATACTTACCTGTCCCCCGTGGCCGAAAATCCCTGAAAATGCAGAAGAAACATGTTATTGTATGTTCGTGAATTTTTCAAAAAATTAGAACGATACATCTTACCCTTGGTCGTGTGCCCCTGCGAGTGCACACAGGTTGTGACAATCTGTCCTCCTTGATGGTGAGTCCCTATCAAGGATAAATAACAAGTGTTAACTCATATTCCCAAATTGAAGACAAATTGGGACGATACAACTTTACTCTTGGTTCTCATCCCGTTCTGACGTCGCGTATTGATATGAACCACGTCTATCAAATCCGCTTATCCATGCTTGGAATATTTGCAATATCAATGGTTCAGCTGCCCCCGGTTGGGCAACGTCTGTTTTGTTATTTGAACAGATGGCTCCTTGAGTGATTTATCCACGTTTATCACCTGAGAAGGGAAAGAAATGAGACATTACTTTGGTATGCGATAGAAGATCGTTTAGGAACGATACATCGTTTTACCAAATAGGTGGCTTCGCGGCCAAACGTATTTCGTGTTGAAGGGGTAGATCCCATTATGCTCAGCGGGTGATAATTATGGTTCATGGAACTTGCTCCACGGATTAAGTGATTAATCCACGGCCTTCGGCTTGAAGATGCTCAAAGGGTGATGTTGACACTCACGCGCAATTAGTTCTAGATATTAATGAAAGATGTTCCCGTGGGAACCTTACAGTGCGATCAACAACATATGCAATAGGAGTATTCAACCCCTTTTCTCGAAGCATTTTTCATCGAGTAGCCATGCCTTGCATCAGACGTTTGATCACCAGCCTCGCGTCACCACTGCGATGGTCCTCCGGCTCCAAATTGATCGAGCCAAAGATTGAACTCATCGCCAAGGAAATTGCTCGGGTCTTCGAGCCATTGATGTTCAAGTTGGGTATCAACGATTGTTGGGGGCAGATTTCTTTCATTGCCTTCGTTGTGAGGGATTGGAGTTTTTGAGCTGGAACCTTCATCATTGCCCTGTTGGGGTTGAGACATACATTCCTGAAAAGTATTGATCCAAGTGTCCAGCTCCTCATCAAGGAGATCACCTGTTCTTTCTAGCCCTTGGTGCCCAGATTGGGTGTCGTCGACTGCAGGCGAGGGATTCCTCTCTTTTCTCTCGCCGTGAGCAATTTGACCGCTCGAATTGGAACTTCCTCCAATGACCGGCAGGTTCATATGTGCACTCTCTACCAATGCCAGATCCACTTCAAGGACAGCATTAATGACTGATTCGCGCTCAAACTGAGGAATCTCTATGTGCTGGAACTGTGGCATATACTCCTGAGGAGTATTGAGATAGCTCGGCGGAGCATTCTGATTTGGGTTAGAGGAGTCGCTGACACGACTGCTAATCCCGTCATTGCTGAAACACGGTTGGGTGCTCTTGGCTCTCCAATCATCATGGTTGTAACTCTGCCCAGCACTTGAGCTCCAACTGGCTTTATGATGGTTTAACGCTATCCTTCCATCCCTTAGCAATCTCCTATAGTACTTGAGGTGAGACTCAACGTTAATTCTAGAGAGCCCCGGCACATTCATAATATCGAGTATGCGTAGTGGGCTAGCCGAATCAACTCCCAGCTCTCGAATTGCATCAACAAATTTGGTGTGAAGCTCATAGGTCCAGTAAAACCTTGTTCTCTTATCACCCAAAATATCGTCAATACTTCGGTAGCTATTCTCTACGGGATCTAGTCGTTTCAAAAGTTGTCCAGGGAGGGACTCACCGACTTTGGATTGGCTGGCTGCGACAGCGAGTTCGTCATTAAGAGAATTCCCCCTGTGATGATTCATATCCCATTTCTCAGAGGATGTTGGTGTTGATCCTATGGTGTTGACTTGCTCATGCAGATCTCCGGCGGTATCTGGCTGTGTCGGAAAATGCTGTGGAGAATACGGTAACAGCTGAGCGTTATTCGTCAACAGGGATGGTTCATCGAGGAACACCTCGCCGAGGACAACAGGATTACCACAATTAAGGCAGGTGGCCTTGGTCAGAGCTTCCTTATATCTCGCGCTTTCAGCTTGAAGCTTCTCATTCTCCTCCTTCAGGACCAGTAACTCATGGTCTGCGTATTGCTGTTTCACCCGGGTTCGTTTGTTGGCGAACCAAAACTTGACCTTCGAAAGCTCCAATCCTATCTTTCGGCTCAACTCCATTTTCTGTTGTCTGCTTGGAGTGGGGCATTCATTGAAGAAAGCTTCGAGCTCTCGGAAATGTCCAGGTCGGGCGTTTCTAGCAGATGGGAATAACTTTTAAACATGATGGATCGGGGTATCTCGGGCTGATCTAGTTCACTCAGCTTTCTCAATTCGCTCTTACGTGTTTGCTCACTCTAGAAATTTTCTCAAGTGATTGTGCGTGTCCTGGAACCATCCTTCAGGCTGCATATGAAGACTAGCAAGCAAGCGCTCCTCCCGAGATCCTGCAATTACTCATCGTCTGTATTCCCCTTTCTTTTTCCTCGTGATAGGATCACAAACTCACTTGCATTGATTCGATTTCATCGAGTAATGCGCTCGTCCCCTAGTTCAGTCTTCAAAGTGGTGGGTCTACAATCTTTCGGCGCCTTTTATGATTTGCTAGGCCCGAGAACGTGGGGAGTAGCGGTGGACCCGCAATTAATGACTCTGTTTAATTCATTTAGCTCCATGGGAATTAACGCCATGATCTTCTCTCAACCCCTTTTCATCGTTCAAACGAAAGTGGCATTTTCCCTGTGCATGCTGTTACTCTTCATTTCAGCATCCCGGGCGCTTGGTGAGGAATGAGTTCGTAGCCACTCAAAATTTTAAAGACCGTCTCTGGTTTCAGACTTAATCTAACAAGGGATCATCACAACTGAGCATGACGATGTTCGTCGATAGCGTTGGTTTTCATACATAATTAACTATAGCCATTAAAGAAAAATGTTCCCATAGGAACTTTACAATGGATAAAAAGAGTGATCCACTCGTGAACATGCTCTTCTTCCTATGGGTGTTCGTAGTGACCGACCCATCGTGCCCCGAGCTAGGTGCTAGATCATGGCTGTCCAAGCATGCCAGCTTCCCACTGATTGAACAAGGCATCGAGCCCCTCATCGAAGAAATCGTCTGTTGTGGGTTGACCAGCGGCAGGCAGAGCACCAGCCGACTGTTGCTCGAATGGAGGAGTGCGCACTCGCTGTACTTGTGACACGCGCTCTTGAGAAGTGTTGAAATGGCCTGGGAGGACATTCTGATCAGCTTTCAGTTTGCCGGTGGTCGGGTTGCTAGCTTGATTGATGCTTAGATTTGGCCGGGTATCTCTTGATGCCTGAGCATTACAATGGCGGTCGCCTCTAGCTTTTGGGCTCGAGACGGATTCCTCCCGGTTTAGCTCCGCTCGACGTTGTTTTAATAGCTTTCTGTAGGCAGCAAGGTGATTCCTGACCAGCTCCTTACTAAGCCCCGGTACATTCATGGCCTTAAATATGCGCGTCGGAGTTGCTGAGTCGATCCCCATTTGGTGAACCACGTCTAGGAATCTGGAATGCAGTTCAGGGGGCCAAGCGAACCTCCTCTTATCGTGGCCCAAAATCGCATCGATGGCTTGACGACTGATTAACTCATCTCCAGCAGGACCCGACCCTATCGAAAATTGTTGTGCATGAGGCTGATATGCTTTGAGCTGGTCGGCGGTAACATCCAGCTCCTTGAAACTATAACTCCAATCAAAGCGATGCAAATCCCATCCCCCAGGAGGCATTTGTATCACCTTCGTAGGATCATCCTGCTCATGCGTGACTCCGGCAAAATCTGGTTGAGCAGGAGATGCCCCGAGGGAGTAAGGTGGTAAATGAACGTCTTCAATCATCGCGTGAGGCTTATCGGGGAACATCTTACCGATGGCGACGAGGTTATCGCAATGAGGGCAAACAGTAATATTGAGAGCTTTTTCATACCTCATGTTTTCTGTTCGCAGCTTTTGGTTTTCTTCCTTTAAAATCTCGACCACCTGACGTTTGCGTTGAGCCCTCGATTTGGATCTCCTATTTTGAAACCAAAACTGGATCCTCGACTGATTAATCCCCAACTCCCGGCTCAATTCAATTCTCCACTTCTTTTTCATGTAATGGCTTTTACTGAAAAGGGTTTCCAGCATTTGGGTTTCCTCCTGAGAGTATTGGTGAGGACGTCTTCTTTTCCCGAGTTGAGCATTGTGGATGTCGTTGTCGTCGTCGCCGTGATCTTGATTTCCGTTGCCAGAAGTGTTGGGCTCCATGGTTTTGGCGTTAGACTTGATCTTGGAATCTTCGAGATCCCTCTGTGGTTCAATTTCTGAGATTTTTGAGTCAGTCGCCTCTAGCAGCTGACAGTAACCTCTTAAATATGTTGGATTGAGAAATGTTTGATTGGTTCTTGCCCACTCAGAGTTCTCCACTCTCTCCTGTATGCTCACTCCCTATAAAGTTTTCTTCGAGTGACTCTGCATGTTCAGGAGACGCTCTTCAAGCATCATTAGGCAAACGTTCCCCCTCAAGACCTTGAATTTCTCGCTTAGCTTTTCAACGTGATGGGACTGCCAAACCCTGTTAGGGCTCTCTTCGATAGTTGCGCTTTCCTCCCACCTAACTCTAATAATGGTGATCCCGATAAATCTTTTACATCTTTTAATTGATGAGCCGGAAATCGTGGACCGAAACGAATCCAATGGTTCTCGTGAGGGGACCTCCTGCTTTACCCCCTAACTGGGCTCCACCAGCATTATTACTGAGACCCTTCATCATCCTCGAGTTGCTATAAAATGAGGAATTAATGTATGGAAGGTTAACGTTCTCGCATAATCAGCTTCTTCCTTCTAATCTCTCTGTTAAACTCGTCTTATTCTCAAGCCAACCCAACGCAAATGGCCTCCTCTCCCGTACGCACTTTTTCAACTGATGTCTTGGCCCAGTGGGAAAAGCTTTATAACCTACTGGGTCGCGGTTACGCGCACATAACCGATCATTCTGCAACCGAGGATGCAATCTGTGTCCTGCTCGAGGACCTTGATACCACTTCTCTCGAAGGTACTACACTGGGGAGGGAATATAGAACTTTCCCGACTCTCTTTGCACACTCCTTAGAGGCCTATCGTGTTGCTAGTCGGGAGGTTCTGGTGGCTCGCGTCTTGCGGGCTCGTTATGAGGATCGATCTGATCATTTGGTGCTGACCAACTATCTGGTTGATAGTTACAAAAAGGCCGTCGAGTTTGCTAATGAGCGGGTCGCGACGTTGCTTCGCGAGAGGAGAAATCTGGTGGATCAATTGGCCATATCCCTGACCACCGGCGAGCATGACCGCCGCAACGTCCTGTTGAGGCTTCAGAGCGACTGGCAGGAAGAACGGCTCGACAAGATAACCGAGGACATAGCTCGCGGGAATGGACTGGTTCGGGACCTGGAAGTAGTCACCGAAGAACACGAGGCCAAGGTCGCCGAAGTTAAGGGAGAATGCAGAAGTCTTCTCCTCAGGCTTGCCGACCACAACATGCGGAGCTGGGAGTATGAGCAGAGCATTAACAACATGGAGGGTCAGTTGGGCTCCTTTGTGTCGTTAATTAGGGCTCACTTTGGCTTTACTTTTCCACCCCGAATTGTATGACCTGCTTCTGAAAACCCTCCGCTGAGCAAAATAAATGAAAGTTCTCGTGTGTGTTTTAACTTCTGCATGGTTCCTTTCTTCGAGCGTTCGAACATCTTCAACTTAGGTGAGCCGAACCATAATATCAATAAGTCGAGCAAATATGGATTTTATAACTCGCTCATGATCAGATGAAAGAATAGCCTCAGACTTATCCAGGAAAAGATTTCTCTCTATTACCTATTTTTTACCTGCAAATAGAAAGACAGAATCAGAAGGAATAATCTGAAAAAGAAAGCATAGACCCCTTTCAATCTTATGCTTGCTCGTGATTAATAAGGACAAGAACTTTTACAAGGGTTTTAATCTTGCGCGAAAAGTTTTTATCAATATTCCTCGAAAGAAAGCATACTATTGAAAGGAATGTAATTCACAATAATCGCCTTTGATCAATTTCGAGAGGAACGAATTACTCAAAAGTGCGAGGCATAATAACGTGTTTTAAATTTAATTGAAGATACGGCATCCAAATCAAGGCCGTTTTGTTAAGAACGAGAGTAATTTGGACATCTATCTCGTCATTAAATTCAAAACAACATCGATATTCTCGATCAATTATCGTGGATTACCAGCGACGTAAAACATGCACGAAACAATTCAAGTGTATAATTCCTTCTAGAGAAATTGAGATTGGACTACTCTATACGACCAAAAGGTCGTGTAAGACTTCCAATTTTAATTTCCTCTAAAGGAATTATAAACTTGACTTGGGAGTATTCGGATGATTAGAGAAAATGTCACTATCACATTCCCATGACCCGTCAAAAGAAATACAACCAAGTTCCATCTGAATGTATACACCAATAGATCCCTAATACAATCACTCTAAGGGGTGGGATAGAAAAAGCCTCGATAAAAAATAAACCCTATACAAGAGGACTAGTAATGGAAAATGAAACAAAGGAATGTGATCCTAACATTTAAGGATGCCCCAAGTTCGATCTGTGGCTTCCGGATCACTTGCCCCAACTCGTCATCTTCTTTGGACGATATCTCAATAAGGTCCATAGTAGGCTCTTTTGTTGCTCACTCGGTGTTCGCCATGGGATATCATCCTCCTCGTCTTCTATCAAGGACGTTTGGGAAAAACACACACATCTATCCTTGAAATGGCATTTAATCTAATCACCAGAATGCAATGAATGAAATGCCTATATTTATATGAACTGTAATAGATTTGAGGGATAGAGAGTCTTACCAACCAAACTCGTCGACTTATGTGCGGTTTTAGGTGTACCAACCGCCCAAAGACATGCGCATGAGACAAGTGATGGTGAACTTCTAAAAATCAGAGGGTTTGGCACCTAAGGTTAAGGTTCCCACTTCGAGTTCTAGAAAGAGCCGATTCCATTGCACAGCTATCGTTGCATTGGGACTCGATCCATAGTTCGAAGCGAGCGGAATTGAAAAGTGGATTACCCCGCGTTTTTCCTCACGGAGATTCCATTCTCAATTCCTTCTATTGTGTTCCTAAAGGTGGCGCCCGGGGTTTTAGGCGCGGTTGTGTGTGTCCACGTGTTGTGATCATCATAATGCAATTCATGCACAGCAGTTTATCAATCAGCACTTCAAATCATCCACACAACATACATTCCTACGCCCAACCTGCATAAGACAATGTTAATCACGGACTACACCCCTTATTTCTCCAATCTGCCAAAAACATATAACACCTACCATAAGCGGACTTACCTCACCTTCGAGAGCGCCTGCAAAGTTAGAAAAATCACTCAGCGTTTTAATTACGGCCTAAGTCCACTTGAGGTCTAGAATCATATGTTCTAGAGCAAGAGTCCCCAGTGGAGTCGCCAGCTGTCGCGACCCATCCGGAAGCGGACGCGGCTAATGGATTACCGATCGCGGGCCTTCCCCTGCACAAGGGTGCGGATCGCGGGCTTTGGATCGGCGCGGGCCCTCCCAGGCCCATACCAAATCGCGGTGGGAGTATTTTTCAAAGGGATTCGACGATAACAGTCGATCGCTTTTGACCTTAGTGTGGTCGTGGTGGCATGTGCAACTTGTGCATGCATTTGGAGTCGCCACCGGTCTTTCTTGGAGGGTAGACCGGAAACCTTATTGACCGATTGGGAGAGATCGATCAATTCTGCGGAACCAGAGATTTTGGGTTCGGGGACTTGGTTACGTTGATGTCATTACCAACGCCCTTTCGGTACCTAACGCGAGTGATTTTCCCTAACTAGGATTTCATGCAGGCGCAATTTTGGGTGAGGTAAGTCTGACTTTGCACATTAACCAGTTTAACATGCTCACGTAATCATAATAAATAAATAGATGCCAATCACATAAACATCTATCCTACGTGGTGATCATGGAATTATGATTTAATGGGTCTCGAGCCAATGAGACCACATTTAATCATTTTAATATTTTAATAACGGAGAGCCGCTCTTCGCTTCTTCTTGGTTTCTTGAACTCTTCAAGAATTGGGCCCCAAAGAGCTCGCCGACTTAAAAGGCTCCTCCACGTAATCCTCGTAGCATTTACATCAACAATTGACTATGCTAAAAATAAAGATTACATGAAAAATAAAAGGAGTACGCAGTCTCCATTTAATAATTACAACCCCAAATATATAAATAATCATCATACATTCATATATACATCAATCACATTGATTAGGGATTTTTCCATGATCACCACCCTTTCACGTAAGTAATAAATTCACAATTTAAAACTTAGGAATGCACAATAAAAATTCTACGTTGAATCATATTAAGAATTTTTACGTAAAATAAGATAGCCATAAATTTTCGATTCAAAATTGATTTAGTCTCAATTTTTGCTACGTTGATTAATTTATCATATAAAATAATCAATCTCCATTAGCCATGTAAGACGAACAATTCGTTAATACATATTGACCATAGTATTGCAAAAATTGCAAAAAATCAATTAAATGCACGAAAACACCTAAGGATTGGCTCTGATACCACTGTTGGGATCCACGTAACACGTAGCGGAAATAAATAACAACCCATACATGTATCTCCAGAGGCGTACTTCGTGCATTTCAATCGAAAAAAATCACAAAGTCTCAAAGGGAGTAAATAGATTACCTCTCGTAGCGTGCTTGAACGGAGGTGTCGGTTCGATGTTCTTCGATCTCAGCCTCCACAAGTGTTAGGCATCTAATTCGGACGCACCACCAATTGACGAACGGGGAGACGACTAATAACTCCACAACAATTGTGCTAGCAATATGCGGAATCAATATTCCGAACTTAGTATATTTTGCTCTCTCAAGATTATGAGAATATAGAGAGTGTTTGTGTTCTTCTCTCTAAGCTCTCAAAAATTTGCACACTCTACAAAATGTCTCCCCCCTTCAACCTCAAAACTCTTGCCATCCTTTTATAGCCAAAAATACCTTCCAATAAATTGTATTTAAAAATAGCACTAACAATTATAAATTCTATCTAAAAATAGCACTCACAAATAAATGACATTTAAAAATAGCACTAACAATAGCACTCACAATTTATAATACAAAAATGCTATTTAAAAATAGCACTAACAATAGCACTCACAATTTATAATACAAAAATTCTATTTAAAAATAGCACTAACAATTATAAATTCTATCTAATAATAGCACTCACAAATAAATGACATTTAAAAATAGCACTAACAATAGCACTCACAATTTATAATACAAAAATGCTATTTAAAAATAGCACTAACAATAGCACTCACAATTTATAATACAAAAATTCTATTTAAAAATAGCACTAACAATTATAAATTCTATCTAATAATAGCACTAACAATTTATGATAAATAAATGCCATTTAAAAATAGCACTAACAATAGCACTCACAATTTATAATACAAAAAATGCTATTTAAAAATAGCACTAGCAATAGCACTCACAATACAAAAATGCTAAAAAAGGCACTAACAAAGGTGTTAAAAATAATAACCATTATTATTATTACAAGAGTTAAAGAGGTTACCAAACAATACAAATATGCATAACATATAAATACGTATGACGTATAAATACGTAGAGCATACGTATACATCCGTGAAACCGGGGACTAATTGAAAGAAAAATGTGCAATTAAGCCCTTTTGGTAAAAATTGATTAAATTGGAGGGCAAATTGACCTAATTGCACTTTAAGACTTTAGAATCCAATGTCATAGCTTATAAAAAGTGAGAATTGAAAACTAAAAGACTCGAAAATGATTTTTTTTAGGCTCGGTTCGGGTTTATGTTTGTGAAGGAACATAGTGACCCGAGCCGAATTTTTGAGATTTAAAGTGACACACTTGAAGAGGAAATTAAAACAAAATTATCGAATATTTTTGGGTATTTTTCTGACCACGAATGGTATTTTTCTGATTTTTTGGGTATTTTTATAATTAAATAAACTCGAAAAATATTAAAAATACCGAAAAATATTTTTTGTTCAAAATTGGTTCCTAAGGTTAAACCAAGGCTTCCAAAGTTGATTTTGTGATTTTATGACCTTTTTTGATATTTTTAATTAATTTTAAAGAATAAAAATCACAATAATAAATGGTAAAAAAAATCAGGTGTCAACAATGAGATAGCCAACCTGCCTACATATACACTGGTCAGAACGGACAGAACAGCCTCAAACATGCACTCTTCTCAAACTGTCAGAGATCATGCTCAAATGATGGGCAGAAGCTTTGCAGGACCTTCTCGAGAGGAAGCTGATACTGAGCCTAAAGATCATCCCTCCTCTTAAAAACTCCCATATTTTTTCAAGCTATTTTTTTTCTTCTTTCTGATGTTGACAAAAAGGGGGAGAAGTTGAAATTATTTTTATGCAGTCTCAATAGATTATCTATAATCATATTTCTCTAATCATATCATATTTCAATTTAGAGGAAAGGAGGAGAAGACCTATCCTACCGTTTTGCAGGATAATTTACTAAGAAGTTTAGTTTCATGCAGGATTATTGCAGGATAATCTTACTCTGAACATGCTCTCCTATGAGCACACTTTCATTACAGAATCTCTAATGATGATTACCTCCAGGAGCAAATGTGATGGCTACTTACTTTTATTATCACTGGTTAAATTTTTCCTTTAAATTTGCAACTAGGAGAAGTTTTTGTCACCATAAAAAATGGGGAGATTGTTGTGGAAATTCTCCTATATTTTGATTCTGACAAAACCTTCAAAAGATATTGTTAAATGAAATGTGATGCAGGAAGAATGTGTAAGCAGCAGATTGAGTGACTCCAATTCTGTCGCGCTGACGAAGGGTCAGATGGAAGTGCTTCTGACGAAGGGTCAGATGGAAGTACTTTTGTCAAAGGGTCAGATGAAAGTGTTTCTGACGATGGGTCAGATGGAAGTGCTTCTGACGAAGGGTCAGATGGAAGTGCTTCTGACGTAGGGTCAGATGGAAGTGCTCCTGACGATCCAAACAGTGACGGATGGATCACATCAAATCTCCGTATTACCATTCCATGTCAACTGATCAATTTCCTCTTAGACGAATCTGAAGAAAGATCAGTTCCTGCATTTCACAAAATACGAAGACCCATGTATGGCAAGTTTCCGATCAAGGCAAGTGATATTCAATTATCCTGATATCCCACCCTGTCAATTAAGGGACTTTCTATAATGGGATATCATCTTCTAAGGAATATATCCTCGGGAATCAACTCAAACTTATCACACTTATGGAAGTTGGAGATTCAGTTGTATGGGCGACTGAATCAGAATGGTTCAATGTCTTACCCAACGGTCTACATATCTTCTGAAGATACAGTCTCGTTCAATCAAGATTGATGACGTCCAATCAAGGATTGAAGAGCGATCCCTTGGCTGGAATCCAACGGCTAGTTCGGAAGCAGGGGAGTATAAAAGAAGAATAATGTTCGACTAGAGAGGTAGAGGGCGAACAACAATCCAAGTGCAAGAATAATTTGAGTTTCATCTGAGAGAGTATTCTGTGTACTCAAAATCCTTCACTGTGAAAATCTGTGTGAGAAGGAAACAAAACACTTGAGTGATTGTAATCTTCTTGATTCTTCATAGTGAAATCCAGCCAATCGGCTGTCATCGTAGGAGAGTGGACGTAGGCTTGATCCAAGCCGAACCACTATAAACATCGTGTGCAATATCCTTTTCTCTAAACTCTTATTTTTGTGTTTAGATTTTCTGCACACTGTTATACTGCTTTTGTTCCAAATCGTACACTGAACTCTATCCATTCCGCAAGAAATTTATAATTGTGTTCAGAATCTCCTATTCACCCCCCTCTAGGAGATATTGCTAGTTACATCAAACAAGAGACATGAATGATTTTTATTTGTTTTTTTTCTGATTTTTATTATTTTATGTTTTATGAATGAATTTAAATTCAAGTTGCGAATCTTTTATGAAAGAGATAATTACCGCCTTTTATTTCAAATCAAGGTTCAATCTGAAGCCTGACAGATCGACCCTCAAATTCGAAACGCCTGCTATGGAAATAGCGGTTGCGGATTAGGAAATTTTCCTAATCGATCACATTTTGAAAAGATTTTGATATCTTGAGTATATTCAGAAAGATTTCGGATCATCACAAGATTGTCACAAAATTTTCAATTTGTTCACATTATGAATGCAATCTTTCAATCAAAGCAAAAGATACCTAAACTGTCGATGCAGTTTTCTAAACAAGGCAATTCAAACATTCAATTTGGCAATCGCATATTCAGAACATCAAAGATTTGATTTTTTTCACATGCAATCTTCCAAACTGGCAAGTGATGATCACGATATTTCTCGAGAACACACAATTTTAGATATGCACCAATCTAAAAAAGAAAGTAAATATTCTAATCTCGCAAGATAGGATTTTTACCTTGGACCGAAGATGCACTTCCCATATCTCGCCAGAATAAAAGAACAATTTCAACATTAGAAACTGAGAAAGCTCTAGGCCACGGAACATAGAATTTTTGCTGTGCATTTAACATTTGGACATGAAACACCCCACAAGAGTTGAAGTTTATGGGTGGGTGGGCATCAGTTTATCCTGCAAGAGAAATTAACAAAACATAGCCAAAAACAAACTAGCTAGGTATGTCAAGACAATATCAAACGTTGAATCTTTGCGGATCGATTCCCGAATCACACTTGCGGAAGGGACTGGATGAGCAGTTCGACATCAACACTGAATGGTGCTTTCGGCAAAAAATCTCGTGACTATTCACGACGGTGGTCGGTGATGGACTCAGCTTCTCGACGGGACTGTGGTGTATGACAAGAAGAGGCGGCGAAGATAGTCAGAAGGATGTCAACGATGAAGGTGATAACTGTGGTTGATTCTTCTTCTAAAGAATATGCATGTCGCCACAGCTCCAATGCCCCATTATTTCCTTGCAAGAGTTTTATTGTGCAAGCATAAAGTAAACCACAGAAACCACAATGTAATCGTTAAACCTAGACAAAAATCCAAAAGAGAACAACTCCACCGCTTCGACTGGAACGAAGGAACACGTGGGGTTTGGATGAGAAGAGGATCAATGATCATCCACTACCCTTCCTTCAAGTACCACAAGACGACTCGCTTTATCAAACCTTTTGTTCCTTCCTTTATCCGAACACCACAACTCGTTGAATTTCCTGGCTGGGCTTCAGCAAAACAAGCGTCGAACAAGGCCTTGAGACTCGTTCGACACGACAAGCTAGCCGCCTTGTCGATTCGACAGGATCGGATTCGTCAACAGCATGCTCGCGGCTAAAGGCAGTAATCGCCACGTCGATATTTGTGAATTCTCGGATGATGATGGTGTCCAGGGTGACCTTTACGTCGCTGGAGTAGCCAAAGATTGATGGAGTGAACAAGTATGTGTAGCTACGACCTTGCTGGTAGTACACGAATCGTGTGACACGATGGTCACTGAAATCTGGCGCCGGAATCCGCAGGCTTGCTCGGTGAAGGAGAGAAAATCTTCATGTTTGTCTTTTGTTGACTCAAGCTTTCTCTCCCTTTACCAGGTCTGGACCGAATTCAGAGCAAACCAGCCGCTACTTTAAGTTGTATTGTGGATGCTTTGATGACGATTAGCTATCTATGCCAGAGAATTCTTCAAGGGTTCCACCGTGGGAGCCTCCCTCTCTCTATTTTGGCCGTGTCTTGTAATTCAGTGAATGGCCTCCTTGTAACGTTGTTAAGCGCTCAGTGATTTGTCGTGCTCGTTGGTCTCAGGCTTCGTCGTTGGGGCAAGCGTGCCGAAGCACTGGCTGCTCGTCGATGGGGAATTACAGTCACTTGTCCTTGTTGGAATCTGCTCGATCAGGATGAGAATGGGATCCCATGCCTAATCGTTGGTGAAGACCGAAGCTGGAGATGGTGCCTTTTTATTGTCTGAGATGAACCTGTCTTCAGCGAGAGGAGACAAGAACTCCTCCTCTCTCCCTATGGTGTCAGACCCTTTTCTCACTTTTTCTATCCCTTTGTCTCGTTGAGAGATACCATGCTCCCCCGATGCTCTCTCTCACTGGCCGAATAAGAGAAATCGTCTTTCCTCACCCTACTCCCCAATTGTCAACCTATTGGCTGTCAAAAAGAAAGAATCGCGGTCAACCTTCTGTCCTTCCTTTTTTGTGTCCAATCTGTTTCTCCAATCATGAAGATTAAAGCTTCTCACGTCCCTTTTTTTTTTATAGCAAAAATCCCCCTTTCTGCTCTTTTCCGAGAGTGGCATATGCTCTCAGGGCAGATATCACGCGCCCTTCTTTGGAAAGATCAGACTCGACGGATCAATTACTGAAATTTTACGCTGAATTGTCACCGCGAATTGGTTGCAAATTGACGCACTCAGGATTTCTTTTTTTTTTCTTTTTCTTTTTTTAAAAAAAATCCCCACGAATATTCCTCCCTTTGATGACTAGGTACATTCCACAATATGCGCCTTAAGTTTAATCTTTCTTTCTTAGCATCGCGCAAATTGATGAAAGAAAAGGAATAATAGGTGATCTCCAGACTCCATCAAATTAAGCTCAATTGACTCACCTTTGACGCCAAATGCAAATGATATGACTGATAGAAAATAAATATGCAATGATGAGGATATATATATATATATATATTGCGAGAATTACGACTAACTCTCATTTTGTAAAATAAAATGCATGACTTTTCTGAAAATCAAAATTTAGGGGTCAACAGCTGCCCCTCTTTGAGTGGAAGCTCGCAGAGGTTTCGCTCAAAGACCCAAAGTGGCTCCTAAATTTTCATCTAAATCGATTTTTGTTTTTTTGAAAATGATGCAATGCAAGACTGAAAATAAAATGCGTCTAACTTCTTTTTTCAAAGAGCTCGCGCATGGATCACGTAAGGGGTATCTATTTTTGGAAATACCTTATACGCTGAGGATTCCCTTAATCACCAACGCTGTGAGGATCTTAAGGTACTGGGCCCACCCGTCCTCAGGAATTTCTTTCTTCCTGACTCGGGGCGACGCAAGATGTCTGTAAGTCGAATTTGCGAGTTCTGGATCGCAAATCGGTAATGCTTCTGCACCACGATCATCTGCTCATCACGTGAAGCATTAGCTGTGAGTAAAAATTTCGAACCACGATCATCCGCTCATCATGTGGAACGTCGGCTAAGAATAAAGCTTTCACACCACAATCATCCGCTCATCCTGTGGAATGTCAGCTGAGAAATGCCTCTGCATCACGATCATCCGCTCATCACGTGAAGCATTAGCTGCGAGTAAAGCTTTCGAACCACGATCATCCGCTCATCACGTGGAACGTCGGCTAAGAATAAAGCTTTCAAACCACAATCATCCGCTCATCCTGTGGAATGTCAGCTGAGAAATGCCTCTGCATCACGATCATCCGCTCATCATGTGAAGCATTAGCTGCAAGTAAAGCTTTCGAACCACGATCATCCGCTCATCACGTGGAACGTCGGCTAAGAATAAAGCTTTCAAACCACAATCATCCGCTCATCCTGTGGAATGTCAATTGAGAAATGCATCTGCATCACGATCATCCGCTCATCACGTGGAACGTCGGCTAAGAATAAAGCTTTCAAACCACAATCATCCGCTCATCTTGTGGAATGTCAGCTGAGAAATGCCTCTGCATCACGATCATCCGCTCATCACGTGAAGCATTAGCTGCGAATAAAGCTTTCGAACCACGATCATCTGCTCATCACGTGGAACGTCTGCTAAGAATAAAGCTTTCACACCACAATCATTCGCTCATCCTGTGGAATGTCAGCCGAGAAATGCCTCCGCATCACGATCATCCGCTCATCACGTGAAGCATTAGCTGCGAATAAAGCTTTCGAACCACGATCATCCGCTCATCACGTGGAACGTCGGCTAAGAATAAAGCTTTCACACCACAATCATCCGCTCATCCTGTGGAATGTCAGCTGAGAAATGCCTCTGCATCACGATCATCCGCTCATCACGTGAAGCATTAGCTACGAGTAAAGCTTTCGAACCACGATCATCCGCTCATCACGTGGAACGTCGACTAAGAATAAAGCTTTCAAACCATAATCATCCGCTCATCCTGTGGAATGTCAGCTGAGAAATGCCTCTGCATCACGATCATCCGCTCATCACGTGAAGCATTAGCTGCAGGCCGGATTTGCGAAATGCTGGTATTGCAATCAGGTAAAAACTGAATCACATTCATCCTTTATGTGAAACGGTGGACAGAATTACGAAATGCTAATATCGTTATCTGAGAAAATCTGAATCATGTTCATCTTTTACATGAAACAGCGAACAGAATTGCGAAATGCTGGTATCGTAATCTGCGAAAATCTGAATCACATTCATCCTTTATGTGAAACAGCAGACAGAATTGCGAAATGCTGGTATCGCAATATGAGAAAATCTGAATCATGTTCATCCTTTACATGAAACAGCTAACAGAATTGCGAAATACTGGTATCGTAATCTGAGATAAATTGAATCATGTTCATCCTTTACATGAAACAGCAGACAGAATTACGAAATGCTGGTATCATAATCTGAGAAAATCTGAATCACATTCATCCTTTATGTGAAACAGTGGACAGAATTGCGAAATGCTGGTATCACAATCTGAGAAAAACTGAATCATGTTCATCCTTTACATGAAACAGCAGACAGAATTGCGAAATGCTGGTATCGCAATATGAGAAAATCTGAATAGGGTGCTCGAGTTATGGATCGAGCGGGCCTGATTGTCTTCGAGGATCTTCTGTCTAGATCACCGTGCTTAGCTTGGTACCTACAACATTGAAGACGCGGTCATCCAAGTCTGAAAAGAATCAGAAAACTTACTTGAGTTGACTGAAACCCGGCTTTCAGGATTTGCTGAATTGGCATGCTCAACCTGTTCAGTTCATAAGAAAATGGTGTTTTGCATGAACCTTAATGCAAATGCAACAATTTTTGAGCTTCTACTTGCATTGTAAAGCTCCACTGGAGATTTTGTCAATAAGGAAAACTGCCTGATCCCTTCGACAAACTTTGATCAAATAGAATGAGTAACCTTCAGTCATAAAGGACTTTCACCCATTCTCTTAAAGTGGTTCAGGTTAAAGATATACTTACCTGAGGATTTGGAAGACTGCCTGGTCAGCATTTGCCAGTAAGGTTTGCTCATTCAATGGTCCTTGGATGGATTTCGAGACTTTAAGAGGCAACTCGATCATCAAAAATATGCTACCTGCCAGACAATGTCAGAGCTAGCATGTGCAAACATAGTTGCTGAAATTCATCAATGAAATCATGCAAAATTACTCTGTTAATCTTGCATTGTGCATTTTGCTTATGACTCATCATGTGGTTCATGCATAACTATTCTATCAAGTTTGCATTACCAATTCTGTTCATGGAGGTTATCACATTGTGAATGCCTCGAACGTAATCTGAATGGGGGATTCCAGTTCGAAAGGGCTTTTTCTCACTCTCGGGAAATGTTGTATATCCCAACTGCAGGATTCGAAAGAAATCACTCAACTTTACCATCATCGCATTCGACAAGGGTCCAAGTAATCTCGCAATTGGTACGACCGAGCCGATCTGGAGGTCTTGATAAGGACCATAATGAGGGCTAGGTCAGAGGTTTTCAAATGGGACTCCAATTGAGTCAAGGCTATTGAAATGAAGTTCTTCGTCATCTGCTTCGGGTTTACAAGTCAAGAACCCTGCAAAAATGAGAGAGAAATAATATTGCTCGAACTTCTTCGAGCGATGCTTAAAATCATTCAACTCTACGTTAATTCAAGTGCCCTAGTTAGAAGAGACTTTTGAAGGGTTGTAACGTAGGTTAGAATTGGGGACTGAGGAACAAGAAGGTTTGTTTTGGCTCGGAAAATATATGACAAGGGCTTGACGTTGGTGATCATTGCTACTTGTCACTAATCTTCGCCTTCAAATGACGCCATCATTGCCTGAGAGATGGTACAAACTTTTGCTGAGGACTAGCATTTTGACATTTTTTTTTACCTCTTTGGCATTTACAAGAAAATTGTATAATGAAATTCAGCAGTATTTTGTAAATGAGCAAGAATTTAGATGGACATTGGCCTTGCTTTTACCAGGCGCTTTGCTTTTTAAATGCCCCAGAATTTTTTTGAGAGATCAGCATTTTATTTGCTCTTTCTCTTCTCTCTCTCTCTCTCTCTCTCTCTCTCTCTCTCTTTAATCTCACTTGGCTGCTGCATTTTCTGCCTTTTGACGAGTTCTTTCGGGGATTTTCTATTGACCTGATTTTTCAACTTCTTCTGCTCAGAGATCAGCCATATTTGCTTTGAATTGACCATATGATCACCAACATGGGTTTAAGAAATGAATTTGCAGGCTCAAGTGGGCTATGCAAGTGATAAAATGTATATGATAGAGAAATGAATGCTCTTCATCATCCTAAGGCACTTGAATTAATGTTCGAGCATAAACGCAAAAGAACACCCGAAGATTGATGTTAGTCCAAGCAAGAGAATTTCTAACCATTTACCTCAACTTACTTCTGAAATTTTCTGTTTTGCCCCAGTGTGGGGTGGTTCTTAACAGGGGTAACAGAAGTGAAACCTCCGCTCAAAAGGGGTAACAATGGATGACCTATAGTGTTTGGGGTAGAGAAATAAATGCCTCTGTCACCTCGGCTATCGTACCTTTTGCGAGAAAACCTTTAGCCTTGAAGGATGCGGAATAATACCACTCAACTCACTGGGGGTTAAAATTTAGGGATGTGTGGAAATGGCTTGCCTTTCATCATCCTGTCATGCCCCATTCTATACAACTCAATGCACCATATGCAATTTATGCTCCCTATTTACAGTCGGTAAATCATGAAGAATAATCATGCATGAATCATGCAAATGGGTGAGCATTCTTAAAGTTCATGGATATAGAAATTTCAAGCATTATGTTCAAGAAAATGACCATGCAAGAATGCGAGAAGATTTTCTGGAACGAGAAAATCTAAGTTGCCCTAGAACATGTGAGAAAATGAAACAACTTGGGGATCCTTATGTTGCGGGCTAGCTCATTTCTATCCTTGCCCCACAACAAGGAAATTATATGCATGATCGAGCCAAGAGAAGACTTGAGTGCTTTGGTTGCTCCCGTTCAATAGTGATCACCATCATGGACGGTCGTATGATCCTGCAAATAAGGAAGGTATCACTTTAAAATCACATGAGACAGAGAAAAATACTTCCTTTTCCTAAGTCAAGGTCTGCTGGCCCCCATTTTCAATCATGATGGGTATAGCTTTTGCCAAAATGTGAGATTGCCCCAGACATGGCCAGTGTTTGGGAACTTAATTTTGAACTTTGACAAATAGTTTATTTTTCCATCTGATCCTGCATGAATAGGGTCTCAAAGATGAAACGAGCAAAATTTTGAGAAGCTCCTGACTGTCAATTGCCCTAGTTATCAAAACATGTTTCCTAGCTTGGCACCCGCAAGAAGGAAAAAGAAAGTCATTTCTAATAATGATTGGGCAAGGCAAGAGATACTCCCTTTGGAATTGGACGGCCTTGGTCTTGCCCCGTCTTTTGATTGACATGGAATGATCAAGGGCGAAGCTATGGGTCCAGCTCGAATGGTCGATGGACTGGAGTACGAATTAATTGATGCAGATGCCCCCCCCCCCCCCCATCGTTTGAAAGTTGAAGATGCCCCAGCTCGCGCTGAGTGTATCTTGCCCCTAAATTACTTCCTTTTCCATTGAAGGTTCTCAAATAATCTGCAATCAGAAGATAGCCAAATGAAGTAGAAAACGCTTCTGTCAATCTGGTGTTAATCTTGAGGTGATGGCATAGAGCTATCCAGATTTTCTGCTTCACATGTGAAGCCGCGTACGGGTCGTCATGGACATTCGTAGATGTGGAGCGCTTGACATTGACGTCAAATTGAATGGCTGATTTGGACCTTATACAAATTAAGATCCATAATGACTTACAAAATATAGGGGACCAATGAGCATGTGACTGAAGAGTGGTCGATCCACGACTGCTTGATTGATCTGATTTCATTTTCCCTCTTTTATGCAAAAAGTGGACAAACTTTCCTTGTGAAATATGATGTGATTTTTTTGGAAAACATTCCTTGCGCATTAATAACCTTGAAAAGAATGTGATAAAATCCTTTTAGCATTTGAAAAAATTTCCGAAGGATTTTCTTATTTTATCACAATGAATTTCCAAGGATGAATTTGTCATGAAAAGTTCTCTACCCAGCATTAAGGAAAGATATGACAAAATTTTTTTGGTCAACAAAATTTCCCGAAGGGATTTTTCTGCATTCATTTTTTTTTGAAAATGGACCACCAGTTTTTTTTTTTTCCAAAAAGACCGTGGTGTTAAGTTCAAAATTTGATTGACACCTAACATGGATCGACCAAAAAAATAAAAATCAAGGTAAAGTTAGAGAACTTACTTTACTTTGAAAAGTAAAATGCCAATCACATAGACATGCACATGGATTGTGAGGATAACCTTAGTCTATCTACCTAATGGCTTGGCGAAATGAAGTAAAGGACGGAATGACACGTTGCAGCCTCGCGCACAATCATCATGTCTAGTCACAGCCTCGCGTACAATAGTCATGACTAGTCGGGTCCAATCACTTCGGCTTGGTTCGGTCGACAAGGGCAACGCTCATGCATCATAGCCTCACGTGCATGAGAACGACCCTTGAGCCATTTTTTGGAAAAACTTTCGGGATCCAGATGGGATAACCTTTAGCGAAGCCTTACTGCCAAGGTTAAAGAACCATCTAAATACCATCTTAAAACTATTGGTGTGACCCAGGTCCAGTCATGGGTTGTGTGTGGTGTAGTGCAAATACTGTAAATACATGCACAACATTTAAATGCAAACAACGCTTCAATAGTTCAAAAAAAATTAAATCACAATTCCAATTCACCAAAACTTGCAAAACAAAGGGTTAGCCATAGACTTCTCCCCTTATAACTCCCACCTGCAAAACCATTTAACACCTAGGGTTAAAATTCAACCACAATTGCTAAATCGAGTGACTTTTACATGAAATTATTTGGCCTAAGTCCTCCCTAAATTTTGAAAAATTCAAGTAGTCCCCAGCGGAGTCGCCAAGCTGTCGCGACCTAAAAAAATCGGGTTTTTCAATTTTAGGTTAATGGATTACCAAATTAATTAATTAGATTAATTAACTTAGCTCGAACTCTCTCAAGTTCTACCAAATCGTG
Organism: Rhodomyrtus psidioides; assembly: GCA_021437785.1. Lineage (NCBI taxonomy): Eukaryota > Viridiplantae > Streptophyta > Magnoliopsida > Myrtales > Myrtaceae > Rhodomyrtus > Rhodomyrtus psidioides. The sequence continues at coordinate 1,413,385 of JAILYB010000040.1, read as the reverse complement.
ACTTATGGTTCAAATGATTATCTAGAAAAAGATTTTAGCTTTTGGAGTCGCCACTAATCATTTCATGTTAGGTTGATTAGAAACCTAAATAAAATAGCGGGAGAAAACTATTTTATTTCTACGAACCAGAGATTTTAAGTTCGGGACTTGGTTACATTAATTTTTTAATTAATGCCCTTTCGGTACCAATTTCATGAAAAATGTTCAATTTGGCAATTGTGATAAATTCTGACTAGAAGTTCAAAGGTGCAATTTTTTTTTTTTGGTGTTTTCCTTTTATGATGATTTTTTTTTTGTATTTTCGGAATTAAAAATTAATGAAAAATGAGAATGAATTGGTTCAAGATTAACTTAAAGCTTTTGGTTTTAATTTGCATTAATTTCCAGTTTTTTAAGAAAATCTTTTCACCCTATGTCTATATATTTTAAAGGTTGGAATGGATTCAAAAGATTTTGTTTATTAAATGTGATCAATGAGATAGGATTTCTAGAAAATCGTATCTATCTAACAAAAACTGATAAGACGTGGTTTTTAAGAAACCATATCTTGCTACATCTTTTTTATTTTCTGATATGAAAATTAAACATGAGACATGAATGATTTTTATTTGTTTTTTTTTCTGATTTTTATTATTTTATGTTTTATGAATGAATTTAAATTCAAGTTGCGAATCTTTTATGAAAGAGATAATTACCGCCTTTTATTTCAAATCAAGGTTCAATCTGAAGCCTGACAGATCGACCATCAAATTCGAAACGCACGCTATGGAAATAGCGATTGCGGATTAGGAAATTTTCCTGATCGATCACATTTTGAAAAGATTTTGATATCTTGAGTATATTCAGAAAGATTTCGGATCATCACAAGATTGTCACAAAATTTTCAATTTGTTCACATTATGAATGCAATCTTTCAATCTAAGCAAAAGATACCTAAACTGTCGATGCAGTTTTCTAAACAAGGCAATTCAAACATTCAATTTGGCAATCGCATATTCAGAACATCAAAGATTTGATTTTTTTCACATGCAATCTTCCAAACTGGCAAGTGATGATCACGATATTTCTCGAGAACACTCAATTTTAGATATGCACCAATCTAAAAAAGAAAGTAAATATTCTAATCTCGCAAGATAGGATTTTTACCTTGGACCGAAGATGCACTTCCCATATCTCGCCAGAATAAAAGAACAATTTCAACATTAGAAACTGAGAAAGCTCTAGGCCACAGAACATAGAATTTTTGCTGTGCATGTAACATTTGGACATGAAACACCCCACAAGAGTTGAAGTTTATGGGTGGGAGGACATCAGTTTATCCTGCAAGAGAAATTAACAAAACATAGCCAAAAACAAACTAGCTAGGTATGTCAAGACAATATCAAACGTTGAATCTTTGCGGATCGATTCCCGGATCACACTTGCGGAAGGGACTGGATGAGCAGTTCGACATCAACACTGAATAGTGCTTTCGGCAAAAAATCTCGTGACTATTCACGACGGTGGTCGGTGATGGACTCAGCTTCTCGACGGGACTGTGGTGTATGACAAGAAGAGGCGGCGAAGATAGTCAGAAGGATGTCAACGATGAAGGTGATAACTGTGGTCGATTCTTCTTCTAAAGAATATGCATGTCGCCACAGCTCCAATGCCCCATTATTTCCTTGCAAGAGTTTTATTGTGCAAGCATAAAGTAAACCACAGAAACCACAATGTAATCATTAAACCTAGACAAAAATCCAAAAGAGAACAACTCTACCGCTTCGACTGGAACGAAGGAACACGTGGGGTTTGGATGAGAAGAGGATCAATGATCATCCATTACCCTTCCTTCAAGTACCACAAGACGACTCGCTTTATCAAACCTTTTGTTCCTTCCTTTATCCGAACACTCCGCAACTCGTTGAATTTCCTGGCTGGGCTTCAGCAAAACAAGCGTCAAACAAGGCCTTGAGACTCGTTCGACACGACAAGCTAGCCGCCTTGTCGATTCGACAGGATCGGATTCGTCAACAGCATGCTCGCGGCTAAAGGCAGTAATTGCCACGTCGATATTTGTGAATGATCGGATGATGATGGTGTCCGGGGTGACCTTTACGTCGCTGGAGTAGCCAAAGATTGATGGAGTGAACAAGTATGTGTAGCTACGACCTTGCTGGTAGTACACGAATCGTGTGACACGATGGTCACTGAAATCTGGCGCCGGAATCCGCAGGCTTGCTCGGTGAAGGAGAGAAAATCTTCATGTTTGTCTTTTGTTGACTCAAGCTTTCTCTCCCTTTACCAGGTCTGGACCGAATTCAGGGCAAACCAGCCGCTACTTTAAGTTGTATTGTGGATGCTTTGATGACGATTAGCTATCTATGCCAGAGAATTCTTCAAGGGTTCCACCGTGGGCGCCTCTCTCTCTCTATTTTGGCCGTGTCTTGTAATTCAGTGAATGGCCTCCTTGTAACGTTGTTAAGCGCTCAGTGATTTGTCGTGCTCGTTGGTCTCAGGCTTCGTCGTTGGGGCAAGCGTGCCGAAGCACTGGCTGCTCGTCGATGGGGAATTACAGTCACTTGTCCTTGTTGGAATCTGCTCGATCAGGATGAGAATGGGATCCCATGCCTAATCGTTGGTGAAGACCGAAGCTGGAGATGGTGCCTTTCTATTGTCTGAGATGAACCTGTCTTCAGCGAGAGGAGACAAGAACTCCTCCTCTCTCCCTATGGTGTCAGACCCTTTTCTCACTTTTTCTATCCCTTTGTCTCGTTGAGAGATACCATGCTCCCCCGATGCTATCTCTCACTGGCCGAATAAGAGAAATCGTCTTTCCTCACCCTACTCCCCAATTGTCAACCTATTGGCTGTCAAAAAGAAAGAATCGCGGTCAACCTTCTGTCCTTCCTTTTTTGTGTCCAATCTGTTTCTCCAATCATGAAGATTAAAGCTTCTCACGTCCCTTTTTTTTTTATAGCAAAAATCCCCCTTTCTGCTCTTTTCCGAGAGTGGCATATGCTCTCAGGGCAGATATCACGCGCCCTTCTTTGGAAAGATCAGACTCGACGGATCAATTACTGAAATTTTACGCTGAATTGTCACCGCGAATTGGTTGCAAATTGATGCACTCAGGATTTCTTTTTTTTTCTTTTTCTTTTTTTAAAAAAAATCCCCACGAATATTCCTCCCTTTGATGACTAGGTACATTCCACAATATGCGCCTTAAGTTTAATCTTTCTTTCTTAGCATCGCACAAATTGATGAAAGAAAAGGAATAATAGGCGATTGTTGACACCTGATTTTTTGACCTAGTCTTTTTCATTTTTTTTTTGAAAAATCACAAAAAAATTCATAAAAAGTCAAAAAAATTACAAAATCAACTTTGGTGGCCTTGACCAAGCCCAAGGAACCATTCTTGACCAAAAAATAATTTTCATATTTTTCACATTTTTTAGTATTTTTAGAAAATAGGAAAATACTAGAAAAATCAACAAAAATAGAATTTGAGGTCACAAAAATATAGGTAAATAGTAAATATTTTTATTTTTAATCCCTTGTCATTTTGACCTTATCAAGAGTTGAAATTCAAGTTTAATTTTGTGTGTTTCTTTGTAACGCACAGGATTAAATTTGTCAAAAAAATATGTTTTGAGTCTTTCTATTTGCGATCTTTTGCATTTTCCGAATCTTGACATTTGACTTGATTGCCCTACATTTCAATTTGGTTCAATTATGCGCTAATTTGATCAATTTTGGCTTTAGGGACCTAATTGCATGAAATTCTTTTCATTTTAGTCCCTATTATGCCAATTCCGAAATTAAACTTTTCTGAGGGACACCCATAGAACCCCAATGCTTCTTCCCTATAGTATTTGACCCCCTAAATCTAATGGTCAGTTCAATTGGGGCCAATTCGTCCATTAAGAGTATCAATTTGACAAAAATCAAATTCGAATCCTACCCTACATTTGGGGCTTTCAATCAATTCAAAAGGAATTTGTCACGAAAACCACATTTCTTGATGAAATCTGTGCCATGGAACCCAATTTTAGCGTCAATTTTGTGATATTGGCACATATGGGCGTCCAATTCGGGCAAAGAAAGTAGAACCGGGTCAACTGGGTCGGGTTGACCCGACCCAGTCAACCCGGTTGACCAGCTTAGAAGAAAGAACATAATCGTTCTGTTCTTCGGTCCTTGGCGCAAAAACAGACAAAAAAATGACGAAGAGGATCAGTTGGGTTTTGAAAAGAAAGATCAGTTGGCAAAAGAAAAATCGGTTGGCAACAAAAAGAACGAGTTAGTTGGAGCGGGCGCAACAAAAAGGGGAGAACGAACAGAGAGAAGGAGGATTCTGTTCGCACAAGGAGGGAGAAAGAGAAAGCCTGAGCGGGCGAAGACAGAGAGAGCAGGCGAGAGAGAGACGCAGAGAGGGAGAGAGTTCTGTTCGCGCGAAGAACGGACGAAGAGAGCGAGAACGAGCTCGGAGAGAGATACAGAGAGATAGAGAGAGCTCGGGACGGCCATAGCCGTCGCCATAGGAGGGAGAACCCGTGAGCTCCGAAGGCTCGACCGCGGCAACCGGCGCAGAACCGAAGCCTCGGATACATCCTCCGAGCTTCGTGACATCCTCAAGAACGTCCAGAATCAAGCGGAGCTTCGTTTCATCACAGAATCAGGTGAGGCTCTTTCTCGAACTTCCTCTCGGTCGTTAATGGCAACTCGGGTTCTGCTTGTTTGTTTTACGAGTTATCGATCTAGAATTACTCCCTGCACCTCCCTGATCATTCTCCAACTCGTTTTTCGCATTTTCATCGTGTAAAACTTCGCGTCGACCTCCACCTATCCGCGACTGGATATGAGCTCGAGAGCTCGCCTCGAGCTACGTCGACCTTCCCTGATGGCCAGGTAAGTCTCCTTGATCTCCCAAGATGCTTCCTGATTGATTGATAGGCTCGGATATCGCTAGAAATGGCTAGGGCGGACTTTCGTCGGAAATTAGCTCCGGCCTAGGTTGGTGAGTTGTTCAACTTTGATTCTGCTATATCAAGGCTTCGATATGTTGTAAAGGAGAACGAGATGAGTCGAATGGCGTTGGTTTCGCGAGCTTTGGTGACCTGTAGGTGGAGAAAACGTATTCCGACGAGGCGCCGGCGAAACAGAGCCGGCGCCGGTCGTCTTCTTCGGCGGGCCGGTTGACTGGTCAACGAAAGTTGACCAGTCAACGCTGACGTGTCGCTGACGTGGCGCCCACGTGGCAGCCACGTCAGCCATTCGGTTATAACCGAACAAAACTTATTTGATCCGACGGTGGAGATCTAGCCACGTGTCGCGATCTAGCTTTTTCGGAAATTAAAAAATGATTTTCAGAAAATAAAAAATCCTTAGATCGGACGGCTGTGGATCAATCGAGTGTTTCAACCTCGTCCGTTGATTCCTTATGAAGATCAGGCCGTCCGCGGGCACGCCACGTGGCGTGATCAGGGCCACTCATCCGGTTTGGGCGGGAATTAAAAAATTTGAGCGAGAATAGTAAAACGGTGTCGTTTCGGCGCGGGCCCGGATCCGGGCCGGGCCGGCCGCCCACGGGTCGTGGGCCGGGTCACCTGACCCGGCCCGAATAATATTTTTTAAAAAAAAATAAAAATTCCGAAAATGATTTTAAAAAATAAAAAAAATCAAAATAAAAAAAATCAGAAAAATATTAGAAAATCCAAAAAAATGCTAGAAAATTTCAGAAAATTCCAAAAAAATTGTGGAAAAATTGTGGAAAAATCCTAGACACTCCAGAAATCCCCAAAAATCGAGGGTTGACCACAGACAACTGGTCAACCCTATTTTTGGGGTTTCTTATCCGTTCTTCCGAGACTTGACGACATTACCCTTTAGGGGTAAGTCGCCTCTGCTGTGTATGCGAGGTAAGGCCGATAATGTCAATGTAAGAATTAGGGTCGGGTAGGCGACCAATTCTTAGGCTTGGGTTTTCGAATTCCGCCTCTTTTTCCAAAAATGACGATTTTGCCCTTCAATGGGAAAATTGTCTTTCTCGTCTCAATTGAGTTCTGAAAATTGCTTGAAGTTAGGGTTTGGGTCAGGTGGACGACCAACCCTAATATTTGAGATTTTCAGTTCTCATCTTTGTTCAAAATGACGATTTTACCCCTCTGAGGGTAAAATCACTTTTAAATTCCAGAAAAATCCTGGAAATTCCCGAAAAATTGGAAATGGATTGGATTGATGGCCAATCCTATTTCCCTTGTCTTTTGACTTCCCGATTCATCTAAAATGACAGATTTACCCTTTTTGAGGTGAATTGTCCCCGAACTGTTCAAAATTACGATTCTGCCCCTCGTGGGCGAATCATGTCCAAATCACTCCTAAGCTTTGATTGATAATTCTCTAGGCTAATAGGGCCTTATTAGGGATGCCATGCTGATTTCATGTGTTTTATCCGCATGTACTGGATCCTTGATTTGCGCACTTATTTCTATTTGATTGTGATTGATATGATAGTAAATTCCCATCTGCATGAACTCCTAAATTTAGGATCTGTACCCCACTCGTCTGTATGAAATCCTAGGATCAGATAAACCATTCAGCTTAGGTACCGAAAGGGCGTCAACTCTGACAGTTGACGTAACTAAGTCCCCGAACCCACTTCTCTGGTTTCCGCAGAATCGAATAGACCACTCCCAACTATTCGATAGGGTTTCCGATCGTACCCTCCACGAAACGATTGGTGGCGACTCCTTGGCATGTACACTATTTCACATGTCACTAGACCGCACTGAAGGTCGACCACGTACATCCAGCAGTTGCGACTTGGGAAATGGGCCTTGGGAGAGGCCCGCGTCCGATCCAGCCAGCGATCGGGCGGCCCATTAACCCTCCGCGCTCGCGAGAGGGTCGCGACAGACTGGCGACTCCGCTGGGGACTTATTCTAAACCAGAATCTCTGGTTACGAATTCCAGAGGACTTGAGCCGATTAAAAAGTTGTTTGGTTTATCTGACATTGTTTTCTGCAGATGCTCTCGAAGGTGAGGTACGTATGCTAACTATTGTGTTAGATGTTTTTGCAGATTGGAGAAATAAGGGGTGGCGTGATTGTTGACATCTTTCCTGCAGGTTGGAGTTGGGAATGTATGTTTATTTTTATGCACATACTGAAGCGGTGTTTTGATACAAACTGCTGTGCATGACTTTGCATTGTGATGATCACGACACATCGCACACACTGGCGGTCAAACCCCGACTGCAACCACCCTTAGGTTACCTTAGATAGGGAAAGGATGCGAAAAGGATCTTGTGTTTGATGGCACTTGAGACTTTCGTATTCGTTCCCGCCTACCATCTGCATTGGCGATATCTAACCCTCTTGGGTAGGTATCCTTGGGGAGGAATCTGCCTCGTGTGGATCGTGGGAGCCTGAGCCGTAGGTTCCTCACCTGATTTTCGATTTTCTTTAGAGTATACCCACTTGTCTCATGTGCATGTCCATGGATGGTTGGTATACCTAAAACCACCCATTGATACAGGGGGCATTCCACATCCCCCAAAGTGTGGTTGGTAAGACATTTATCTCTAAACGTACTTTATTTCCTGCTCCATGATATGACTCATACATTGCATACATCCATGTGCATTCACATCATGAAGATTACTCGGGTGACTAATAAGAACAACAATGATTATGGGGTAGGATGTCGCTGTTCCCTAAGAGCTCTACGGAGTTGGTGACCTTCGAGTACTTGAGAAAAGTTACTCGCCCCGGACCAAACACGAGGCTACACTTTACTAGATTCGTGTATGGTCGGGAACTGACTGGACGTAAGCTGGGGTATGCTGAAGACTGTCAAACCCGCTACTACGCCGATAATCTCAGATTCAAGCGACAATCAGACGAAATGATGAAGGATTATCTGGAGATGAAGAGACAACGTCGCAACCAGCTAGCTAGGGAAGCGTACGCTCGCAAGAAGGCTGAATTGCTGGCCAAAGAAAACATACCCATGATTACTTTTTGGGGTAAGAAGAGACGCCCTGCGATCAAGACCAAGCCAAGGCGTATCACAATCAAGAAAGTAGAACCCGAGAAGGCTTCCGAAGTTATCGTACCCTGGACTAGAAAGTGGCCAGAGGAACTACAACCTCTCGACCAAACCACTGAAGATAACTCCCCTACCCTAGATTAAAGGAGAATTCCTGACCGACTGTCATTTGGGTAGACTTCTGAAGAAAGAGTGATCTAGACCCTCACGTTCCATTGTCTTTTATGGCTTTCTTGTTTGAAAAACCTTTCTTTACCGTTTTTCTATTAGACATCTTGACTGTAATAAGAGTACATCCCACTTTGCTCCTTTGATGTGTTGACCAATGGAACGTGACATTGCTATTCCCTTTAGTCACTGAGTAAACCTGACTAAATTGCATAATTCACTTCCCTGAAATGCAAATTAGGCTTTGAGTCAGGCTTTCAAGACCTGAAAAAGGGTTCTAATCTCCATTTCTTCAAATTGAACTATGCAATCAAGTTAGCTCACGCATGCTTCATGACATCTGCATATTCATACATTTAAAGTAACTTCTGGCGATTGACCTTTTAAAATCATTTGCATATTTTAGACTTGATGGGAAAGAATGATATTCAAGTGTTCAAGATCCCCCGAGCTGAACTCCAATCATGGTGGGATGGCATGGGCGAAGCCAGCCAGAAGTATGCGGAGTCACGACTAGGATACCTACTGGACCTACTGAAGATTGAGTGCCCACCTGCCTTTATTCAAGCCATGGCGCTCTACTGGGATCCTACCACCGCTACATTTTGCATGGAAGGATTAGAGATCACTCCCACTATCGAGGAATACAGCGCTGTCATCGGAGTTGAATTCACCCCTACGCTCGTCCGACCCCCTATAGGACTTGAACCCCTAATTCAGGTAGCTGAATTCCTTGACACAAACCTAAATGAAGTCAAAGTAGATGCGAAAAGCAATTCTGGAAGAGTTTCCCTATCCTTCCTTATAGACCGATTTTCCCGCCTTCCTGCTTCTAAAGGAACCAAATCTGGTAGAGCCTTTATCTTGGCATTCTTTAGCTTTGTGCTATTCCCAATCTCAACTGTCACCTTCGACCCTATCATGGCTATAGTAGCTAGGCAAGTCTGTTGTGGGTGGGATTACTCAAACATCCTCCTTGCCGAAACCTTCCTCTCCCTAAATCGTTTCAAGAAAAGCAAAAAGGGAATCTTTAGAGCTTCTAGTGATCTGCTGTATCTGTGGTTCACATCCCATATCAGACAATTCCACATCCGCATGGGTTTCACTGAAATCAGCCCCAATGCACACCCTCTTAAAACATTTGCTAGAACCCATACACGTGTTCCTAAGTTTAACTTTGTAGAATGGAAGAACTTCCTCAAAGTCCTAAAACCTGAGCAACTCCGATGGCGGCTAAGGTTGCCGACGCTGAGCAAAGTCAGATTGACCTGCGATGACGGAAGCCCAGTCCCCTTGCTAGGATTCACGGGCGCAACTGCATACTATCCAAGGAGGGTGATTCGACAGTTTGGAGCACTTCAGGAGATCCCTTCTTCACCGCGACCTGGTGTCTTTTCCTTTGACTTACCAAACCAGACCCTCACGGAGGAGGAGAAGAAACAATTTGAAGCCAAGGTGGCATCCATCATACACTCCTTGAAGAATTCCCAGGCTGAAGAAATAAGTTGGCCAGAAGACATGACTCGAGAAGAAAACACTCATAGAGCCACCACAGAATACATTCAACATTTCAAAGCGATCCGACGAAGCCTTGTCGAGCCCTACATACCTGAATACATCGTGCCGTACGTACCTGGAATAGAGCCCTACATACCCGAAGACCTGGGACCACTGTCATGTTCAGAAGACGAAGAGCCCCAAGCTGAAGAAGGGAATCTATACTGGGATGATGAGGATGCCTTAGGCTTCAAACGTCCTAGACTTGAATAGACTATTCTGTCAAGTGTAAAATAAGCAAGCATTGTGATGCCTTCTCATACATTCTCATTTCTGTGGAATACTATCTTAGACACATGAGTATGAATGTGAACATGTTTTGCAAACGCATAAAAAACTATCGTCAGAAATTACGCTTCTTTTAATTCCATGAGTTCTTGTCGGGAAATGATTAAAAGAACTACTTACCTGAGGCTAAGGCTCACAAAGTAGCCCTTTTTCTCATCTACTGACAAGAAGCATGCAACTAAAAGAATTAGCTGCTTCTTTTTGCTAAATAAGCGAAGCACTCACAGAGATCTTTTTAATCAGGTACACTCTCATCACGGAATTGCCAACGCATCGTTTTCGTACCCGCCTAAAGACAAGAATGGAACAGCAGGAATTGACTCCGCGCGTAGGCATGTTGGAATCTCAGATGACTGCCCTGGCGACTATGATGGCTGACATTAAGGCCATGCTGGAGACCAACCAAGCTAGACAGACAACCGCCCACAATCAGAACAACTCAGGCCCTTCCATGGTACCTGATGTAATAGATAAAGAAGCAACCAGGGATACCCAACATACAGGGGAAAACGTTCATGAACCAAATAGTCGGGCACAACAAAAAGCCTCGCCTGTTGTCATCAACCTTGAAAAAGAGGAGAAGGGAAAACAAACTGTGAAGACAGAGGCAGAGGCTAAGAGATTGGCCAAGATCGAAGAATGCCTGAGCAGTCAAGGCTATGAGCTGGCCCGCTTCGACAAAATATCTCCTTTTGCTAAAATAGAGACTCCTCCTGACTATAGGGAGCCAGAGTTCGTGAGAAAATACAACGGGACAGGTTGTCCCCGTGCCCACCTCAAATATTACCTGCGCAAGATGGCGCACTACTCGGATTACATTCCGTTGTTAATGAACACATTCCAAGAGAGTTTGGCTGGCGCCGCTCTGGCTTGGTTTATTGAGCTAGACTTAGAGGATTATGACGGATGGGAGGACCTTACTGAAGACTTCCTCAGGCAGTACAAATTTAACACGGCTACAGCCCCAACAAGAGAAGACCTCCTACGAACTTCAAAAGTGAGGGGCGAATCGATCAGGACATATGCTCAGAGATGGCGAGCCTTGGCTACCCAAGTAAAGCCTTCAATTCCAGAAGAGGAGCTGATCGACTTATTCCTAAAAGCACTCCCCTACGAGTACTTTGACAGACTGAACACTTCTGGATGTCAGACATTCGCACACCTGATTAAGGTTGCTGAGAGGCTGGAATGGGCCTTGAAAGAAAGAAGGCCTCAGGAAGCTCCTACTAAGAAGCAGTATCCTCTGAGAAAGGAGAGAGAAGCCGGACTGGACATAGCATTTATACCAGATCCCCACAAGTTAAAGCCATTTGGCAATTCTAATCAGGCCAAAGGCGGATCGTCCTGGTCAGCGCCAAAAGTACAAGAGCCTAGAAGAAAGCAACCCCAGAGGCAATTCTCTCAGCTCCCGAGACCTTTATCCAAGCTACTCCCGATGCTGCTGGAGCAACACTTGGTGGCAAAAGAACCACCTAGGGCAAACCCCGCAAGATATCCTGGCTTTGATGAGAGCCAGACCTGTGCCTACCATATGGGCGAAAGAGGGCATAATGTGGATAACTGCTATGTCCTGAAGCTGAAAGTGCAAGCCCTAATTGATAGTCAGATTTTGAAATTTGACAATGCAGCCCCAAATGTGCAAGAAAATCCGTTGCCAGATCACCAAACAGTAGGGGCAATATTCACTGAAGAAGAAGAGGACTACCTTAAACTGAAGATAGATGTGCCTAAACTGGACACCCTGCTAACAATCGCATCATCATACCCAAAAGAAGGGGAGATATCAACCGACCAAAAGAAGTTGTGTATCAACAAGATGAAGAGCTTGGGGATAATGTCCGACATTACTGATGAAGAATTCGAAGGGATTGAAGCATCTCTATCTTTGAAAGGAAACCACTTCTTGATCACAGCTGAACAGAGTAGCACCTGTGGTACCTCACGTAAGAAATTGGCAAACGATCTAGGGCCGACCACTCAATCAGAAGAAGAATTTGAAGAAGACGAAATAGAAGCCAGGAGGAGAAGTCTAGCAGACTTCAAATTTATGGTTGACGCACTTGAGAAGAGAGAAATTATAGACAACCTGGGTCAAGATTCTGGAGGATACAATTTCAAGGTGAAATATTCGGCCCCTACCAGCTTTTATCAGAAGATTGAAGACATCATACCGGACGGATGGGGAGGTATGGATGATCTCTCTCAACCAGAAACCTCAAACAGTATGGAAGAACTCGACAACGCCATATTGATGATCGAAGTAGCCACGGCCGTGGTGATCAGATTGGATGAGCTGGATAGCCTGAGCAAGGTAGAAGATTGCCCAGTGAGGCCTATCGTAATTCAATTGCCTCAGGAGGAAGAAAGCGACACGTCAGGACCAGAGATACCTCATCAGACAACTGTAACGATAAAAGTCCCCCCAGTAGAAGAGTATGATCCCAAAGCTGTTCATTGGGACTATGGGACCACACAAGTAGATGCAATAATGAGGTCTGGAAGATTTTATGCCCCTAGAGAGGGTGAATCCGAAAAAAGAGATGTCTCAAAGGAAGATGCCGAAAAGCTCGTATCGATCATCAAAACCAGTGAGTTTGAAGTGATAGAGCAGCTGAGGAAGATGCCCGCTCAGATATCCCTGTTAGACCTATTCATCAATTCAGAGAAGCACAAGAACGCACTATTGAAGGTACTCAATGAAGTACATGTCCCTGAAACAATTAATGAGGTCCAACTAGGGGACTTTGTAGGGGCAATTCTCTTAAAAGACTAGTTGAGCTTCTCTGACGAGGACTTCCCCATGGAAGGAAGGGGGCACAACAAAGCTTTATACATCTCTGCCCAATGTAACGGCAAAAGAGTGGCACACGTATTGATCGATAACGGATCAGCCTTTAACATCTGTCCTTTGGCTACCATAAGGAGGCTGGGAATCAATGAAGAGATGGTCAAGGCATCCAAGGCAGCTGTAAGAGCATTCGACGGCATGAGGAAGACTGTAGAGGGAGAGATCGAGCTTGACGTATTCATCGGCCCGACAAAGTTCTCTATAAACTTTCAAGTAATGGATCTACCCAGTGCATTTGGATTCCTGCTAGGAAGACCTTGGATCCATACAGCAGGAGCTGTCCCTTCGAGCCTGCACCAAAAAGTACGTTTCGTTGTAGATGGGAAGGTAATTACCGTACATGGGGAAGTCGACCTCCAGGCATACCAGAGCAGTGCCATTCCCTATATTGAGCCTGAAGAGAAAACTGAAGCGAGCTATCACTCCCTAGAGTTGGTAGCAACAGTTCATACCCCAGTAGGATCGAAGTTGAGAACTCCTTACATCTCAGAAGCCAGTCTTCTACCAGCTAAGATGCTGCTGGCATACGGGTTCAATCCTGAAAAAGGCCTAGGCAAACATAATCAGGGTATAAATGCCCCGCTACAGTTGAAGGCTAATCCACATAAAATGGGCTTGGGGTACCAGAAGTATCCCATGAATGATTCTGTCCCGAAATCAACAAGCCGAGGCCGAGGCAAGAGCCTGGGACGCCGTGGAGGCGAAAACAGCCCGAATAGCTCATTCATTGGTTCTCCAACCTGGAAGGGAAGGTCTCGAATGTTCAAGAATCCCTTAAATACCTACTTCGACCAGAACTCCAAATGGTTATCTGAAGAGGGTATCACTTCGCCGATGGAACCAGATCTGACAAATCCTTTTCTCGAAGATGACTCTGTGAATGTCATCATGGAGTGGTTGGACAGTGAAGCCACTTCTTCTGAGTAAATAGACTCTTCCTTCATCTTTAAATACTATGTTTAGAACTTTCTGCATTTCACTGTATTTTCTTTCCTTATTGAACGCATAAGAAAACGCCTTTGGATCTCCGGCCGTTGGTCCAAATAGCACATCTTGTAACGCGGCCCATTTCACATTCAATAAAACCACACATGTTTTGTTAAGGACATATGGAACCACGAATCAGCCCGATGATGATAATGGTCTTCCATATAGAAGCTTGAGGCCTGATTTGCCATATGATTCCTAATCTTCAAAAGATTTTCAAGGGGCCGGGATATCCAATGACATGAGGATTAGTCCCATCTGTACCTACATCTATTTCGAAAAAACTTTTTCAAAAAGACTTTACATAAGCATGCATGCCATTTTTACTGAGCACAAACTAACCATACGCATGACATTTCAGGCATATCATCTCAAACATGCATACCAGGTTGTTACAAAATTCAGATCCCTCCATTAACCACTCCTATAACATCGAGGAAGATGAAGACGAGGATTACGCGTCTATCCGTAGGGATTGGAACACCTTCGAAGAATCAAAGCCTCCTACCTCAGAAGAACCAATTGTCATTAATTTGGGAGACACCGTGAACGTCAAAGAGGTCAAGATCGGCGGACACCTATCCCGTGATGAAAGGCTCGAGTTCACCAAGCTACTAAAAGAATACCAAGACATCTTCGCATGGTCTTACGCCGATATGCCAGGCCTTGATCCTAAGATTGTGGAACATGCATTGCCCACGGATCCTGGCATCAAACCTGTCAAACAAGGCAGTAGGCGGATGAAAGCCGAGTTAGAAGACAAGATTAAGGAAGAAGTCATGAAACTCCTTAGGGTAGGCTTCATTGAAGCTATCCCACATTCAGACTGGGTTGCAAATATAGTCCCCGTCATGAAGAAAGACGGAAAAGTTCGGATCTGCGTAGATTACCGAGATCTGAATAGAGCAAGCCCAAAAGATGATTTTCCACTCCCCCACATTGATGTATTGGTGGATAGTACAGCAGGTTATGAATTATTCTCATTCATGGATGGATTCTCGGGATACAACCAAATCTCCATGAAATAAGAAGACAAACCCAAGACTGCATTTACCACACCATGGGGATATTTTTGCTACAAAGTCATGCCCTTTGGATTGAAAAACGCCGGGGCTACCTACCAGAAGGCTATGGTCACGTTATTCCATGATATGATCCACAAAGAGATTGAAGTATATGTTGATGACATGATCGCTAAATCCAAGAAAGGACAAGATCACATACAGGTATTAAGAAAATTATTTGAGCGCCTGCGCAAATACAAGTTAAAGTTGAACCCTAACAAATGCGTGTTTGGGGCAAGATCCGGGAAACTCCTTGGGTTCATAGTCAGCAACAGGGGCATTGAGATTGATCCCTCAAAAATCCAGGCCATCCACGATTTATCAACTCCATCCACAGTAAAAGAAGTGAGAAGCCTTCTAGGGAGATTGAACTATATTGCCAGGTTCATCAATCAGCTGTCTGATGTGGCTAAGCCTATCTTCAAATTGCTTAAGAAAGGCGCGAAAATAACGTGGGACGCCGAGTGCAGCAAGGCATTCCAAATGATCAAAAACTATTTGATCACACCACCGGTGCTTGTGCCACCAATTCCTGGTCACCCATTGACCTTATACCTTACCATACGACAAGAGTCCTTGGGAGCCTTACTTGCCCAGACAAGCCCGATAGATGGAAAAGAGAGGGCCATTTATTACCTGAGTAAGAAATTCACGCCATCTGAAGCAAAATATATACCAGTTGAAAGGGCCTGCGTAGCAGCAGTATGGGTACTACGAAGACTAAGGCAGTATACCCTACATCATCACATTCAGCTCATAACAGAGAACGACCCCGTCAAATACCTCCTGGAGAAACCCGCTTTAATTGGGAAACTGGCAAAATGGCAAGTAATGTTGTCTGAATTTGACATTAAATGTTCTCCACAGAAGTCGGTAAAAGGAAGAGCTATAGCGGACATGCTGGCAGAAAACCCATCGAGCACTGAATCCCCTGAAGTAACGAACACAGAAAGCCGAATTCTGAACTTAGCAGAGGATAAGTGGATCATGTATTTCGATGGTGCTGTTAACCTATCAGGGGCAGGCACTGGGGCAGTACTGATATCCCCAGATAGTCAACATTACCCTGTCGCGGCAAAGATAACTTTCCCTTGTACCAACAATATTTCAGAATATGAGGCATGCATTCTGGGTCTACGACTGGCCCTTTCTATGGAGATACCTAGGTTACAAGTGTTTGGAGACTCCATGCTCATTATTCTACAGACACAAGGGGAGTGGAAGACGAAAGATGCAAAACTCATCCCCTACCATGAATACCTTGAAGAATTGATACTCAAGTTTGAAGAAGTGTCATTCGAGTACCTATCAAGGTCTCACAACCAATTCGCAGATGCATTAGCCACCCTAGCCTCGATGTTACAAACGGTTGAAGGGTTGGATATAGAACCTCTGAGGATCGGCATTGTTGAAAAGCCAGCTTATTGCATGCTAATCGAAGAGGAATGTGATGGAGAGCCATGGTACTATGACATCAAGAATTACCTCTTGAAAAGGGAATTCCCTGAAGGATGCCAGTCAGGAGACCGAAAATACATAACCAAGATGGCCAGCAAGTTCTTCCTCAATGGACAAATTCTGTACAAGAGATCGTTTGATTCTACTCTGTTAAGATGTGTAGGCGCCAAAGAAGCAAATATTCTCATGAAAGAGATCCATGAGGGTGCGTGTGGGCCTCACATGAACGGCCACCTCCTTGCCCGGAAGATCATGCGGCTAGGTTATTATTGGATGACCATCGAATCAGACTGTTGTCAGCACGTCCGGTCATGCCACCAATGCCAAATATATGGGGATAAGATTAACGCACCCCCGAACGAACTACATCAAATGTCTGAAGTTTGGCCTTTCGCTATGTGGGGGATAGACATGATAGGGCCTATTAATCCTATGGCTTCGAATGGTCATCGCTTCATCTTGGTAGCGATTGATTACTTCACCAAATGGGTAGAAGCCAGCTCTTACAAGAATGTCACTGCAAGAAATGTGGCAAGATTTGTCAAAAGAGATATCATATCCCGGTATGGTACCCCTCAAGCGATCATCACAGATAACGGGTCCAACCTAAACAACAAGATTGTCGATGGTCTGCTGGATCATTTTAGCATTCGACATCTGAATTCATCTCCTTACCGCCCACAGATGAATGGGGCAGTGGAAGCCGCCAATAAAAACATCAAGAGAATCTTGGCTAAAACAGCAGAAAACTACAGGGATTGGCACGAAAGGCTGCCCTTCGCCTTGATGGCTTACCGAACGTCGATCAGGACTTCTACAGGGGCAACTCCCTATAGTTTGGTATATGGGACAGAAGCAGTTCTACCAGTAGAAGTTAAGATTCCCTCTTTGAGAATCTTATCCGAAGATAAACTCTCTGAGTCAGAGTATTTCAAGCACAGATATGAACAGCTGAACTTAATAGATGAGAAACGTCTTAAAGCCATTTGCCATGGGCAAACTTACCAGAAGAGAGTAGCCAAGGCGTTCAATCGAAAGGTCAAGACCAGAAACTTCGAAGTAAATGACTTGGTAATTAGGAAAGTTTTGCCAAGTACTACCCATCCAGGGGGAAAATTCACTCCAAATTACGAAGGCCCCTACATTGTTAAGAAGATCCTCACGGGAGGAGCATTAATTCTTGTAAACTCCGAGGGAGAAGAATTGGGGCACCCTGTGAATTCAGATGCTGTGAAGAAATATTACCCTTGAAATAAAATCAGATTCTGGTCATATGCCCTGCCTCGAATTGAGCCAACTCTTCATGATAGTCTTTGCATAAGCATGTCACGCATCTATGCATACATTAGCATGTGTTCAATATTGCAGGATCCAAGGAAGCAGGGTCGCGATAAGTTGGAACGCATGATCAAGGAGACCTAACGTCATGGTGGTCAGATGCACGTCTTCTTCTCCAAAGACTGAGAATTTCAAGAAATTTTAGAACAACTTAACCATCTTGTGTTGTTAAGAAAAAATGCAGATTTTCGCGAATCTATCCACTTCCATAGGAATGCATGATCAAGGGTAAGGTGTATCGTTCTAATTTTCTGAAATTCGAAAGCATACACTGACATATTCCTTTTATGTTTTTTCAGGAATCCCTAGCCACGCTGGGCAGGTAAGTATTCCTTCCCTAATCTTTTAGGTTTACAAGACTGTCGGAATCCTTATTGATAGAATTTGAAGGCTTCTTGGAATCTAGCATATATTCAAATCTCATGTCTAGAAAGACGCAAAATTCTCATAGTCATGTCATTGGCATTCATGTTTAAACTTGGAGGTTATCCGAACATGATTGAAATATGCATTGTGCATCATAAATCCCCTTGGAGGGTCAGTTTTGGAGAAAGCAAAATGAACTCTTCCAAACAAAAGTTGTTTAAATCATTCAAAAGGGTGTTTCCTCAGACAAGGGGCAAGCCTGGTCCAAACACATCCCATACACACTTAAGAGATAAGTGGAATGGTAAGGATAGCGAGACCTTAACCCACGGACGTAAGGGTTATTCGCGGTGATTACATGGATTGAGACGACGGAGGCATTCGTTTCTCTACCATAAACACTACAGGTGACCATTGACAACCATTTGAACGACGATTTTATTATATACCCCTGTCAAGAACCACCCCCACAATGGGGCAAACTGGAGGTGCGTCCAGCAGTATCAGGAGATAAATGGTTAGAAGTTCTCTTGCTCAGACTTGCATCAATCTTCGTGTGTTGCTTGTCATTTTAACTTCTATGGTAATTCAGGTGCTTTAGGATGACGAAAAGCATTCGTTTCTCTATCCTATACACTTTTACCCTTTGTACAGCCCAGTTGAGCCTATACGTTCATTTCACAAACCTGTTGGTGATCATTGCATATTCCAAGACGGAAGCGACGTCCCTTCAAAAGCGGAAGGGTTCAAAACACAGGATTTGTAAAAAATTCATAAATTAATGTTTGAGTGCTGAGATTCAAATTGTACATCTAGCACACTCATTTGAAAGTTCTGATCCCCAAAAGAAAAGAAAAGGTGGGATCTCGACAAAAGACGAGAAAAAGAAAAAAAAGAGAAAAAAATCAGATCCTGGGCATCAAGAAAAAGCAAAGTGCATGGTAAAAGCAAGGCCAATGCCTATTCAAATACTTGTACACTTGTGAATCATGTGTTTGATCTTGTAAATGTCAAAAGATGGCATGATACCTTTGTATGGGTCACTAGTGAGATCTGATTGTAAAAGATACTCCCAGATTATGTCACAGTCAGATGATGAAAGTGTAGACAAGATGTTGACACAGTCTCAACATGAAAGAGATATTCTCTAAAGACAAATGTGCGCTTCGAAGACTGACAATGCTCTTCAAAGACTACTAATGCACTTCAAAGACTGAAGACGCTCTTTGAACTAGAAGGGGCAAGATGGCGGCAAAACCTGCAATGATCACCAATGCTAAGCCCTTCGCGTATTCTGAGCCAAAAACAAGCCTTTTTTGGGTCCCCAATTCTACCTACGTTACAACCCTGAAAAGTCTTTTCTGATTAAGGCACATGGATTGACATAGGGTTTAATGTCTAAGCTTAGCTCGAAGAAGTTCGAGCAAGATTATTTCTTTCTCATTTTGCAGGTTTCTTGACTTGTAAACCTGGAGCAGACATTGAAAACTTCTCTTCGAAAGCCTTGACTTGCACGCAAGTCCCCTTTGAAAACCGTTGACCAAGCCCAACATTACGGTCCCTTGGAAGTCCTCCTGATCGATCGAGGTGTATTCACTGCGAATGATCCTGAACCCTAGGCGCAGGTTTGATAGGAAATTCGAGTGCATTCTTGGTAAAAGACCATTACCTCAAAACGGTGAGAAGTCCTCTTTGATGAGAATACTCCGTCGGACATTTTAACCAAACTCTTTTGGTAATTTCAGATTGTTTATTTCAAACTTTCCCCACAAGGAATTTTTGATCACCTCCGTATGTTACAAGGTGTTTTGGATAACCTCCAGCATCGTAATGCATCCATTGAAATTCTTTCATGACTATGATATAAGTCATAAAGTGCTGTCAGTTTGACATCACATATCACTTAAAGACCATTGATGTGCCTTTGGTAAGAAAATTTTCAGGTTAGAGCTTTTGCAAGATTCTTGATGACTTCAGCTCCCAAAATGGCTTGCAGCACTCTTGGAATCATGGTAGCCCCAGATTCTAGAAGGATGCCTTGCTCTGTGAAGAAGAGCTTTCAAGTTTATTTTCCTGCAAGATCCCTGGATACCTGGAGTCCCCAGATCCCAGAATGTCACATCCAATGTCGAAAGGACAACATTCAAGATAGTCTTTCTGTGAGATCTCAGGTAGCCCCTTGATCCTAGAAGAATCTTATCAAAGTTTTTGCAGGTTTAAGTTTTCTGCAGGATACTTGGAATCCCCAAATCCCAGAATAACGCCTCGCGTGTCGAAAAGACAATATTCAAAATCTGCTTTCTGTGAGGTTCTAGGTAACCCCTAAACCCAGAATAGCCCATTTGGTAAAGCCTCAAGGTTAGGCACACCTCATTTGTATAAATCCTAGTTAATTCCTTAGAATATAGGATCAAAATGTTCGACAATCCCTAAGAGACTGGGTGCGTCATCCATAGGTTCCTAACAGAAAGGAATCCTATTCTCGGCCTGATCCCCTTGAAGGATCAAAATATTCGACAATCCCTAAGAGACTGGGTGCGTCATCCATAGGTTCCTAACAGAAAGGAATCCTATTCTCGGCCTGATCCCCCCTGACGGATCAAAATGTTCGACAATCCCTAAGAGACTGGGTGCGTCATCCATAGGTTCCTAGTAGAAAGGAGTCCTATTCATGGTCTGATCCACCATACGGATCAAAATCCCTGACAATCCCTAAGAGACTGGGTGCGTCATCCATAGGTTCCTAGCAGAAAAGGAGTCCTACTCATGGTCTGATCCACCATACGGATCAAAACCCTGACAATCCCTAAGAGACTGGGTGCGTCATCCATAGGTTCCTAGCAGAAAAGGAGTCCTACTTATGGTCTAATCCACCATACGGATCAAAACCCTGACAATCCTTAAGAGACTGGGTGCGTCATCCATAGGTTCCTAGCAGAAAAGGAGTCCTACTCATGGTCTGATCCACCATACGGATCAAAACCCTGACAATCCTTAAGAGACTGGGTGCGTCATCCATAGGTTCCTAGCAGAAAGGAGTCCTACTCATGGTCTGATCCACCATACCGATCAAAACCCCGACAATCCCTAGGAGACTGGGTGCGTCATTCATAGGTTCCTGTCAAGTATAGGAATCCCATTCTGGTACGGCCTACCATACAGGCTAGAGTTTAACCGCCCTAGGATACTCAAAAGACGAATCCCTAGGTATTCACTTGAACCCACTATATACCGCGTGTGCCACACGAGCATCAGACAGGTGATCAACAGGTAAGTAACAGGTGGGTCTCTCTACTTTCTCTCTCACAGTATCCAGAGCAGAACAAGCAGAGCATTTACCAGCAAAGCAAGAAAGATTGAATGTCAGGATTCATTTTTCTTTTCCCCAGTCGAGTCGGTCTAGACTCAGGTGTCACCTGTCTTTGAGCGAAACCTCTCACGAGATTCCTCTCAAAGAGGGGCAGCTGTTGACACCTGATTTTTTGACCTAGTCTTTTTCATTTTTTTTTTGAAAAATCACAAAAAAATTCATAAAAAGTCAAAAAAATTACAAAATCAACTTTGGTGGCCTTGGCCAAGCCCAAGGAACCATTCTTGACCAAAAAATAATTTTTCATATTTTTCACATTTTTTAGTATTTTTAGAAAATAGGAAAATACTAGAAAAATCAACAAAAATAGAATTTGTGGTCACAAAAATATAGGTAAATAGTAAATATTTTTATTTTTAATCCCTTGTCATTTTGACCTTATCAAGAGTTGAAATTCAAGTTTAATTTTGTGTGTTTCTTTGTAACGCACAGGATTAAATTTGTCAAAAAAATATGTTTTGAGTCTTTCTATTTGCGATCTTTTGCATTTTCCGAATCTTGACATTTGACTTGATTGCCCTACATTTCAATTTGGTTCAATTATGCGCTAATTTGATCAATTTTGGCTTTAGGGACCTAATTGCATGAAATTCTTTTCATTTTAGTCCCTATTATGCCAATTCCGAAATTAAACTTTTCTGAGGGACACCCATAGAACCCCAATGCTTCTTCCCTATAGTATTTGACCCCCTAAATCTAATGGTCAGTTCAATTGGGGCCAATTCGTCCATTAAGAGCATCAATTTGACAAAAATCAAATTCGGATCCTACCCTACATTTGGGGCTTTCAATCAATTCAAAAGGAATTTGTCACGAAAACCACATTTCTTGATGAAATATGTGCCATGGAACCCAATTTTAGCGTCAATTTTGTGATCTTGGCACATATGGGCGTCCAATTCGGGCAAAGAAAGTAGAACCGGGTCAACTGGGTCGGGTTGACCCGACCCAGTCAACCCGGTTGACCAGCTTAGAAGAAAGAACATAATCGTTCTGTTCTTCGGTCCTTGGCGCAAAAACAGACAAAAAAATGACGAAGAGGATCAGTTGGGTTTTGAAAAGAAAGATCAGTTGGCAAAAGAAAAATCGGTTGGCAACAAAAAGAACGAGTTAGTTGGAGCGGGCGCAACAAAAAGGGGAGAACGAACAGAGAGAAGGAGGATTCTGTTCGCACAAGGAGGGAGAAAGAGAAAGCCTGAGCGGGCGAAGACAGAGAGAGCAGGCGAGAGAGAGACGCAGAGAGGGAGAGAGTTCTGTTGGCGCGAAGAACGGACGAAGAGAGCGAGAACGAGCTCGGAGAGAGATACAGAGAGATAGAGAGAGCTCGGGACGGCCATAGCCGTCGCCATAGGAGGGAGAACCCGTGAGCTCCGAAGGCTCGACCGCGGCAACCGGCGCAGAACCGAAGCCTCGGATACATCCTCCGAGCTTCGTGACATCCTCAAGAACGTCCAGAATCAAGCGGAGCTTCGTTTCATCACAGAATCAGGTGAGGCTCTTTCTCGAACTTCCTCTCGGTCGTTAATGGCAACTCGGGTTCTGCTTGTTTGTTTTACGAGTTATCGATCTAGAATTACTCCCTGCACCTCCCTGATCATTCTCCAACTCGTTTTTCGCATTTTCATCGTGTAAAACTTCGCGTCGACCTCCACCTATCCGCGACTGGATATGAGCTCGAGAGCTCGCCTCGAGCTACGTCGACCTTCCCTGATGGCCAGGTAAGTCTCCTTGATCTCCCAAGATGCTTCCTGATTGATTGATAGGCTCGGATATCGCTAGAAATGGCTAGGGCGGACTTTCGTCGGAAATTAGCTCCGGCCTAGGTTGGTGAGTTGTTCAACTTTGATTCTGCTATATCAAGGCTTCGATATGTTGTAAAGGAGAACGAGATGAGTCGAATGGCGTTGGTTTCGCGAGCTTTGGTGACCTGTAGGTGGAGAAAACGTATTCCGACGAGGCGCCGGCGAAACAGAGCCGGCGCCGGTCGTCTTCTTCGGCGGGCCGGTTGACTGGTCAACGAAAGTTGACCAGTCAACGCTGACGTGTCGCTGACGTGGCGCCCACGTGGCAGCCACGTCAGCCATTCAGTTATAACCGAACAAAACTTATTTGATCCGACGGTGGAGATCTAGCCACGTGTCGCGATCTAGCTTTTTCGGAAATTAAAAAATGATTTTCAGAAAATAAAAAATCCTTAGATCGGACGGCTGTGGATCAATCGAGTGTTTCAACCTCGTCCGTTGATTCCTTATGAAGATCAGGCCATCCGCGGGCACGCCACGTGGCGTGATCAGGGCCACTCATCCGGTTTGGGCGGGAATTAAAAAATTTGAGCGGGAATAGTAAAACGGTGTCGTTTCGGCGCGGGCCCGGATCCGGGCCGGGCCGGCCGCCCACGGGTCGTGGGCCGGGTCACCTGACCCGGCCCGAATAATATTTTAAAAAAAAAAATAAAAATTCCGAAAATGATTTTAAAAAATAAAAAAAATAAAAATAAAAAAAATCAGAAAAATCTTAGAAAATCCAAAAAAATGCTAGAAAATTTCAGAAAATTCCAAAAAAATTGTGGAAAAATTGTGGAAAAATCCTAGACACTCCAGAAATCCCCAAAAATCGAGGGTTGACCACAGACAACTGGTCAACCCTATTTTTGGGGTTTCTTATCCGTTCTTCCGAGACTTGACGACATTACCCTTTAGGGGTAAGTCGCCTCTGCTGTGTATGCGAGGTAAGGCCGATAATGTCAATGTAAGAATTAGGGTCGGGTAGGCGACCAATTCTTAGGCTTGGGTTTTCGAATTCCGCCTCTTTTTCCAAAAATGACGATTTTGCCCTTCAATGGGAAAATTGTCTTTCTCGTCTCAATTGAGTTCTGAAAATTGCTTGAAGTTAGGGTTTGGGTCAGGTGGACGACCAACCCTAATATTTGAGATTTTCAGTTCTCATCTTTGTTCAAAATGACGATTTTACCCCTCTGAGGGTAAAATCACTTTTAAATTCCAGAAAAATCCTGGAAATTCCCGAAAAATTGGAAATGGATTGGATTGATGGCCAATCCTATTTCCCTTGTCTTTTGACTTCCCGATTCATCTAAAATGACAGATTTACCCTTTTTGAGGTGAATTGTCCCCGAACTGTTCAAAATTACGATTCTGCCCCTCGTGGGCGAATCATGTCCAAATCACTCCTAAGCTTTGATTGATAATTCTCTAGGCTAATAGGGCCTTATTAGAGATGCCATGCTGATTTCATGTGTTTTATCCGCATGTACTGGATCCTTGATTTGCGCACTTATTTCTATTTGATTGTGATTGATATGATAGTAAATTCCCATCTGCATGAACTCCTAAATTTAGGATCTGTACCCCACTCGTCTGTATGAAATCCTAGGATCAGATAAACCATTCAGCTTAGGTACCGAAAGGGCGTCAACTCTGACAGTTGACGTAACTAAGTCCCCGAACCCACTTCTCTGGTTTCCGCAGAATCGAATAGACCACTCCCAACTATTCGATAGGGTTTCCGATCGTACCCTCCACGAAACGATTGGTGGCGACTCCTTGGCATGTACACTATTTCACATGTCACTAGACCGCACTGAAGGTCGACCACGTACATCCAGCAGTTGCGACTTGGGAAATGGGCCTTGGGAGAGGCCCGCGTCCGATCCAGCCAGCGATCGGGCGGCCCATTAACCCTCCGCGCTCGCGAGAGGGTCGCGACAGCGATCTCCAGACTCCATCAAATTAAGCTCAATTGACTCACCTTTGACGCCAAATGCAAATGATATGACTGATAGAAAATAAATATGCAATGATGAGGATATATATATATATTTTGCGAGAATTACGACGAACTCTCATTTTGTAAAATAAAATGCATGACTTTTCTGAAAATCAAAATTTAGGTGTCAACAGACGTTCCACATGACGAGATGATGATCGTGGTTCGAAAGCTTTACTCGCAGCTAATGCTTCACGTGATGAGCGGATGATCGTGATGCAGAAGCACTATTCACTGCCGACGTTCCACATGACGAGAAGATGATTGTGGTTCGAAAGCTTTACTCGCAGCTAATGCTTCACGTGATGAGCGGATGATCGTGATGCAGAAGCATTTCTCAGCTGACATTCCACAGGACGAGAAGATGATTGTGGTTTGAAAGCTTTATTCTTAGCCAACATTCCATATAACGAGAAGATTATCGTGGTTCGAAAGCTTTACTCACAGCTAATGCTTCACGTGATGAGCGGGATGATCGTGATGCAGAAGCATTTCTCAACTGACATTCCAAAGGACGAGAAGATGATTGTGGTTTGAAAGCTTTATTCTTAGCCGACGTTCCACATGACGAGAAGATGATCGTGGTTCGAAAGCTTTACTCGCAGCTAATGCTTCACGTGATGAGCGGATGATCGTGATGCAGAAGCATTTCTTAGCTGACATTCCACAGGACGAGAAGATGATTGTGGTTTGAAAGCTTTATTCTTAGCCGACGTTTCGCATGACGAGAAGACGATTGCGACTTTGAAGCTTCAACCTCTGTTGATGTTTCACATGATCAGCGGATGATCATGGTGCAGAAAAATTATCGATTTGCGATCCAGAACTTGCAAATTCGGCCTACAGACATCTTACGACGCCCCGAGTCAGGAAGAAAGAAATTCCTGAGGACGGGTGGGCCCAGTACCTTAAGATCCTCACAGTGCTGGTGATTAAGGGAATCCTCAGCGTATAAGGTATTTGCAGAAACAGATACCCCTTACGCGATCCATGCGCAAGTTCTTTGAAAAAAGAAGTTAGACGCATATTATTTTCAGTCTTGCATTGCATCATTTCAAAAAAAAATCGATTTAGATGAAATTTAGGTGCCACTTTTGGTCTTTGAGAGAAACCTCTTTGAGCCTCCACTCAAAGAGGGGCAGCTGTTGACACCTAAATTTTAATTTTCTAGAAAATTCATTTATAACATAAAATGAAGGTTATTCATAACTCTCGTAAAAAAAAAAATTCTCATGCATTACATATTTATTTTCTGTCGGTCACGTTATTTGAATTAGGATCAAAGGCGAGCCAATTGAGCATAATTTAATTTTTGACCACAAGAGAAGATGGCCAAATTTTTATGGGTTCGGGCTTCATTTGAATTTAATTCAGTCCAATTTAGGGCTTTTAAATAGAAGGCTTTTAATTAATTATCCGATTAATTAATTAAAGCCCAAATAAGCTCTAAATTCGCGTAGGTGAGCCCATAAATTTGGTGATTTTCGGCCAAGTCTTTATGCTTCCCTTGAATGGCCGAATTTTTTGATGATGAAGCCCTTGATGTTCAGATTTTTAATCTCACGGCTATTATCCTATCAAAACTTTCGTTACCCGACGGCCAGGATCGAATCTTACGTTCTGCCCTAGTTTTCTCTATATATATTCCTTTATACCAAAGTGAAAGAGGGGGGATTCATTTTTTTCAAAGTTCACGTTCAAAAAAAGGATACGACCAAAGACACTGAGAAAAGGAGGGAGAGAGAGGAAAGAAAAAGAAGAAACATGAGCTATTATCATTTTTCAATCGCTAGTCGTCGATTCTTCTGGCGTTTCCGGTCGATTGGACCGTTGGATCGAGCTTATTTTTTGTGTCCAAGGCTAGCTCGATCCCTTCTTAAGCTTGACCGTTCGGATCTTTGAAAAGAGTTCTCCTGGTGGTCGAAAAACAGCTCAATCAGCAGCTGTTCCTGGCCATGGGCACTGTTCATCTGCCGGTTGTTCTTGCGTTTCTGGCCGATTTGATCGTTGGATCGAGCTCATTTTTTGTGTCCAAGGTCCACACAATCCCTTCTTCAACCCCACCGTTCGGATCTTTGAAAAGAGCTCTCCTGGTGATTTAATAACAGGTTGATCATAAACCATTCCAAGCGCGGACTCTTTTCACCTGCCGGCACTTCTTGCGTTTCCGGCCGATTGGACCGTTGGATCGAGCTTATTTTTTGTGTCCAAGGTCATATCGAACCTTGCTTCGTCTTCACCGTTTGGATCTTTCATGGAGGCCCCTGGCTATTTGGTCTGATTGCTTTGGAAAGTCAATTTTTTTGAGGTAGAGTTCTAATTTTCTCAAAAAATTTGTCTGCATAATTTGGGTGATTAATTGGTGACATTGATTTTCGGTTATATTCGTACGTGGTTATTATTGATTTTGAGGATGAGACAAATGCATAAAATTCTGTACATATTTTCCGGTGTTGGATATATTTGACATGTCTTGTGATTTGAACTTGAAATAATCTGAACCTCAATTGTATCCATGGATTTTGTCAAGAAAATTTCAGATATAGCTAATCTGACCTATCACCGTTTAGGTCTGATTTGCTATCTCCGAATAAAAAAAATCATTCCTTAATTCAAAATCTGAGATATGATTTTTTTTAGAAAAATTCGAAAATATGGTAATTCGGGACGTTGATAGTCGTGATTCTGATTGAATGATTGATTGACAGACTATTTGATTGATTGTCCAATTAATTGATTGATTAATTGATTGGTTGATTGACTGACTGATTGGGTTTTACCATATCTAGAAGTTCGGTTGCCGGGAATATGACAGTTTCCTTCTCTTAAAAAAAAATCCAAAAATAAATAAATAAATAATTGCACGTCAGCTTGCCACATCATCTTGCCATGTCATTCGTACACGCCATCCATGCATAAATGCCACGTCATTTAACCACATCATCTTGCCATGTCATTTTGCCACGTCATTTAACCACGACATTTTTTATGACATTTTTCCACATCATTATCCATGTCATCTTGCCATGTCATTATGACATGTCATGTATCGCTGCCATGTCATGTCATCTCACGTGTCATGTGGTTAGGTTGCATCAGCATCATAAAGAAAAATAATAAAAAAGACAAAAAAATCTAATCATTACCTTATCATAATTTTTGAAAATTACATACATGCATCACTCAGTTTCTTGAAAATCCCATGCATTGCATTATCATTCACGTGTCTCATCATCGCATGTCTCATTATTGCATTGAGTTTTGCCATGACATTTTGGACGTCATTAGTTTCAGATTTAGGATATTCTCATGTTAAGTTTGGTCCAATGGCATGAGCGAATCGCATAGGTTAAGAGTCGCATGCCACCTAGGTTAGTTATAAATTTTTGCACGTTACATATAGTCTTTGCATGTTTACATTATCTAATTGCATGACTATTTATATGTTGCTTTGAATGTCGCATTGAGTCGATACCACTTCTGCATGCTTGATTTAATCATATAAATTCGGCATATAGGGTAATCGCATTTTAATTATGCATGGTTCGCATGTCACCTCGTCATTTAGATAGGTTCATATCATTGCATCCATATCGCATTGCATTTATAGAAAATGAAAATTCAAAAAGACCTTTTTTTAGCTTCTAATTGATTCAATCTGAGTCGTCGATTTTAGGACATCCCACATGGAATTAAGTTACCGAAAGGGCATTAGTTTTAATTAACTAGTGTAATCAAGTCCCCGAATCCATAATCTCTGGTTCGTAGAAGTAAAATGGTTCTCCCGCTGTTTTACTTAGGTTTCTAATCAACCTACCTAAAATGATTAGTGGCGACTCCAAATTTATAAATCATTTCAGAGAATTTTAAGTTGCGAATTGGTAGGGCTTGGGAGAGTCCGTATTAGGTTAGTTCATTCAATTAACCTAATAATCCATTAGCCTGATAATTTTGTTTAGGTCGCGACATGCGATTGATTAGCAATTACCTTGTCGATAATTTTCTTTATTAGAAGGTTGAGTTATGAGTTCTAAGATTTGATTGTATTGACAAACAAATCCTCCTAATTTTTTTTTATCCCTTTCTACTTCAATGGCTTCATGATCCTTCGACATCAATATGCCAACGACTAGTTTTAGAGATTTATCCTCCGTGTGATTCTATCTAGCAGGAAGCTTCGAGACAAAGAGTATATAAGCAGCACAAAGTTGGAAGAGAAGAAAAAGTGAGATCAAGAGATTATCATCCATATTTCAATAAAGCTACACATATTTCAATTTGTCTACTCGAGCTTAAGTGAGATCTTGTGAAAGGTGTAATACGGAGTCTAAGTGTGTACAGTGAGACAGCCTTAGTAGAGGCAGCACTTACTTTTATAAAAGTGCTTGTGGCAATCACATTTTTTTTTGTAATATATCATTTGATTACATAGTGAAATCCAGCCAGTAGGCTATTATTGCGGGAGAGTAGATGTAGGCTTTACCATATGTCGAACCACTATTATCTGTTGTGATTGTCTTGGGACAAGTATACTTTTAGTGCCAAAAGTTGTGTACGGAGATTGTCTTGTGGCAATCACATTTTTTTTTGTAATAAATCATTTGATTACTTAGTGAAATCCAGCCAGTAGGCTATTATTGTGAGAGAGTAGATGTAGGCTTTACCATATGTCGAACCACTATTCTTTGTTGTGATTGTCTTGGGACTAGTATACTTTTAGTGTCAAAAGTTTTGTACGGAGATCACTTTAGTGCCAAAAGTTTCAAACGGATCACTTTAATGCCAAGTCGAAAAATAGAAAATGGATTGGTTTGGTCGCCAATCCTATTTTCGCTATCTTTTGACTACACACTTCATCTGAAATGACGATTTTTCCCTTCCGAAGCAAATTGTCTCAAAATTTCTCAAAATTATGATTTTGCCCCTCATGGGCAAATCATGGCAAAATCACTCCTAAGCATTGATTGATACTTCTCTAGGCTGATAGGGCCTTACTAGGGATGACATGCTGTTTTCATGTGAATTTTCCGCATTTTTTGGATCCTTGATTTGTGCATTTATTTTTACTGACTGTGAGTGATAAGGTAGCCATTCCTATCTGCATGAACTCCTAGACTTAGGTTTGTACCCCCACTCATCTCTATGAAATCCTAGGATTAGATAAATCATTCAACTTAGGTGCCGAAAGGGCGTCAACTCTGACAGTTGGCGTAACAAAGTCCCCGATCCCACTTCTCTGGTTTTCGCAGAATCGAATAGATCACTCCCAACTATTTGATAGGATTTCCGATCGTACCATCCACGAAACGATTGGTGGCGACTCCTTGGCATGTACACATACCACGTGTCACCGGACCGCACCGAAGGTCGACCACGCATATCCAGCCGTTGCGATTTGGGTAATGGACCTTGGGTGAGGCCTGCGTCCGATCAGGCGACATCGGGTGGCCCATTAACCCCCTCCTCCGAGAGCGGGTCGCGATAGACTGACGACTCCGCTGGGGATTATTCTAAACTAGAATTTGTAGTTATGAATTTTAGAGGACTTGAGCTGATTAAAAAGTTGATTGGTTTATCTGACCTTGTTTTCTGTAGATGCTCTCGAAGGTGAGGTACGTACGCTAACCACTGTGTTAGATGTTTTTGCAGATTGGAGAAATAATTGGTGTAGTGATTGCTGACCTCTTTCCTGCAGGTTAGAGTTGGGAATGTATGTTTATCTTACGCACATATTGAAGCGCTGTTTGATACAAACTACTGTGCATGGCTTGCATTGTGATGATCACGACACATCACACACACTGGCGGTCAAACCCCGACTGCAATCACCTCTAGGTTACCTTAGATAGGGAAAGGTTACGAAAGGATCTTGTGTTTGATTGTACTTGAGACTTTCATGTTCGTTCCCGCTCACAATCCAAATTGGCGATATTTAGCCCTCTTGGGTGGGTACTCTTGGGGAGGAATCTGCCTTATTTAGATCGTGGGAGCCTTATCCATAGGTTCCTCACCTGATTTTCAATTTTTAGAGTATACCCACTTTTCTCATGCGCATGTCTATGGAAGGTTGGTATACCTAAAAAAAAAAATATCTCGCGGATCACTATAAGTATTATTTCTCCCTCTACTTGTTCATTTCCAAGTGAAATTTCATGATAGGAAATTCATGGAAATCAATCGAATGCCCTGGGTGTTTGAGTTTACAAATGAGATTTTTTTAACAATGAATTTTGGATACAAAGTTGAAACACTTCTAAGCCGTCCCTATGGAATAGATGATTCATCCAAATTTTCAATCATGGATTAAGATGGCATTTTTTATGTCTAAAATTCTTCCAATTCAAGATTTTGGGGCATAAAGTTAAGGCCATATTTGCAATCACATTTTGTAGGGATTTCTTAAAACAAGGATCACATGATTTTTACAAGAAAAATGTCACAAAGTAATCTTTCAAGATTAATGCCCCCATTTGCGTATTAAACGTTTGAAATTAAATGGGCGTTCGATTGATGACCGTAGATCGATCTTTCAATGATGTCTCCTCTTATTTTGAAATCTTGGCGGACATCAGAAGCCCGTAAATAGGGATTATGGGATATGTAGTGTCGCTTTGCTTTCATTATAAGAGGCGACCTCATTGAGAGATGTCTTTTCTATGTAAAATGCTAAGTGTGTCTCCTTTTTGACAGGTTATACATGACAGACATTTATTGAAGAATTCTTCATCTAATCACATGTGAGATGTGATGGAACAATGGTAAAACTGTAATCGTTCCAATAAAAACTTTGAGTGTTATACTTGACTTGCTCGGTTATTTCTTTTGCCAACATGTCAAAATGGTTGAAGGCCAATGATGCGAGACTTGTTTTCCCTGTAAGATGAAAGGAAATGCACCTTCATCAGGCGCCACCCATTGGGTTTCCAAAATAAGATGAATCGACTATGATAAGCCCAAAACAGACAACATGAAAAAAGGGGCAACCAAGTTTGGATCGACTCCCTCTCTAAGTTGAAAATGACGCATTCGTTCAAAATTAAATTGATTTGTTTATGAATTGATATGGTTACCCATACTTGCAGGTGATTGTAAAAAATGAATGGGATCGTTGAAAAACGGTCCTTCATCTATGATGCTCAAAATGATGGGAGTTGAGAAAATATACTCTGGGGATAGTAAATCTGTGATCGCTCCAATTAGAGCCTTTTGTGCAACAATGGACTTATTCATTCCTTCTGTCATATAGGTGAAATAAATGGATTGTGTGAAGTCGACATTCGTCTCTTTAAAAAAGACTCAATTGTGGACCCCCAAAACTGGAGGCCAATGCGCCAATTGAAGCGCGTCTCAAGAGTACAAGTACTAGTGTTTCTCACCATGAGATTGATGATCACTCAACCAAAAAAGCGTGTATATCGTTCCTCATTTCAATCCTCTCAAGATATGAAATGATCATCTCCTTTTTTATATATAGGGATGAAAAAAACTGAATACTTATTCGCAAAGCAACACTTCAAGGTGTAACTGTACACAAATAGAGATAAATCTACACTTGTGGATCTCGAGTAGTAGGATGCTAGAGGAGCGTCATGAAGTCATGACAAATCGAAAAGACCATGAGGAGATGATCGTTGCCCATCTTTGAATCAAGAGGGAGTACTTGTTTTAGTAATTGATTTTCACAATCAAATGTCAAACATTTTTCTTTCACTTTAAACAGATTGAAATGCATCAATAGAGCGAAAGTGACGAAAGATCACCCAACCTCAAGAAGGAGAGTGGCAGAACCCAAGTAGTGTCGAACATCGTGAAACATCAAATGCCGAGACCTTCGGATAATTACGATGAAGTTTTATCCTCTAATGTCACAAAAGAGAGTAAATTGTCCTTTATTCTGATTTCATTCCATACAAATGACTGAGATGTTTTTCTTTTATGTACAGAAAAAAAGTTAGCTTAAGACAGGTATCAGAGTAGATTGAAGGGTGTCAAATGCCAAAATCACCTGACATGGAAGTGATTGACTCAACCAACAGGGAATGCATTAGCGTGATACAATGGAGCTTCATATGGCTAAATCAGCTAACTCAAGGTGGAACACTCAGTTGCTAGGGGCAAATCATTCTCCTATCTAGAAAGCATGCCGAAGTCGAAGACATCAGATTTTCCATGGTGATATGTGGGGCAAGTCCCTGAAACGATGGTTATCACTCATTGTTGACACCTGATTTTTTACTAGTCTTTTTCAACCTTATTTTGAAAAATCACAAAAAATCCATAAAAAGTCAAAAAATTACAAAATAAACTTTGGTGGCCTTGGCCACGCCTAAAGAACCCTTTTTGACCAAAAAATAAATTTTCATATTTTTCGCATTTTTTTTGTATTTTTAGAAAATAGGAAAATACTAGAAAAATCAATAAAAATAGCATTTGAGGTCACAAAAATATGAAAAAATATCCTACATCTTTATTTTAAATCCCTTGTCATTTTGACATCATCAAGAGTCGAAATTCAAGTTTAATTTTGTGTGTTTCGTTGTAAAGCACATGGTTGAATTTGTCAAAAAATATGTTTTGAGTCTTTTTATTTGTAATATTTTGCATTTTTAGAATCTTGACATTTGACTTGATCGGCCCACATTTCAATTTGGTTCAATTGTGCGCTGATTTGATCAATTTTGGCTTTAGGGATCTAATTGCATGAAAATCTTTTCATTTTAGTCCCTAAAATGCCAAATCCAAAATTAAACTTTTCTAAGAGACACCCATAGAACCCCAATGCTTCCTCCCTATAGGTTTTGACCCCCTTAATCTAATGGTGGGCTCAATTAGGGTCGATTCGTCCATTAAGAACATTAATTTGGCAAAAATCAATTTCGGATCCTACTCAATATTTGGGGTTTTCACACGACTATATGCGTTTTGGTCACGAAAATCACATTTTTAGATGAAGTTTGTGCCATGGAGTCTAATTTTTGGGTCAATTTTATGATATATGCTCATCTTGGCACCCAATTTGAACAAAAATATTCGAACCGGGTCAACTGGGTCGGGTTGACCGACCCAGTCAACTTTGTTACCCAACCAAGTCACAGAAGCCTTACTTTAGATCTGTTCTTCGCGCACGAACAGAAAACTCGAAGGAAAGAAAAGCACAATTACACCTCAAACCGGCATGCCCAGTCGACGATCCTTGGCCGGTGGACTTCACATCTCCGTCCGGTGTCATCCAACGGTGGGGAGCAGTTGGCGCGCGAAGGTGGATGACCTGAAAGCCTAGTAACAGACTAAAAAATCTGTTGGAGATGGGGATCGATTAAAAAAAAGAGGAAGGAGGAGTTCCGTCAGGGGATTCAGTTGAGAAGAGTTCCACAACAGAGGACGAGAGAAGGACAACAGAAAAGAGAGAGAGAGAGAGAGAGAGAGAGAGAGAGAGAGAGTGAGAGAGAGAGAGAGAGAGAGAGAGAGAGAGATTGGCGACCATGAGAGCTCCGAACTCAAGAAATTCAAGCTCGGGTTCCCGGTGATCCAGACGACGTCGTTCGACACCACCACTCCCATTAGCTTCGCCTCAACCCGGAGAACGGGTCGGACCGACCCATACTCGTCGACGCTCTTGAAAAAGGTGAGGTCCTCCTTCGAGCTTCCTCGTGGCCTCACATGGCAACTCAGGCTAGCGCCGATTATTTTAAGCGCTGTGACCTGCAATCTACTCTACATGTCTTGCTGATTCATTTCGCTTTGATCTTGTGCATTTTGGTTGCCTGAACCGTCGAACCGGCCTCTAAATCTCTCTGATCGGTCGCGAGCTCCACGGCTCGTTTTCGACCAAACCGAAGCTCCGCGATGGTCAGGTAAGTCCTCTCGAACTCCTTGGATGCTTCCTGATGGTTTAGATTAGTCATGCCACGTGTAGAACGGCTAGGGCGATACTCTCTCCGGAGATTAGCTCCGGCCTAGGTTTGCAGGTTAATCAAACTTGATTCTGCTGTGTCGAGTGTGATATATGTTGTAGAGGAAGTCACGGTGAGTTGAATGCCGTTAGTTTCGCGTCGATCGGATATCGGAAGGCCGAGATATGGCCTTCCGACGAGGCGTCGGCGAGACAGTGCCGGCTGTTGACACTTGATTTTTGATCAGTCTTTCATAGTTTATTTTTTAAAAATTCATAAAAAAATCTATAAAAAGTTAAAAAAATTAAACAATCATCTTTGGTAGCCTTGACCAAGCTAAAGGAACCATTTTTGATAAAAAAAAATAATTTGTCATATTTTTTAATATTTTCCAAAAATAGAAAAATACATGAAAACTGAAGAAAAATAGCGTTCGATTTCGTAAAAATATAGAAAAATAGTCAATATTTTTATTTTAATTTCCTTTTCATTTTGAACTCATAAATAGTCAAAATTCAAGTTCAATTGCATGTATTTCTTCACGACGCATAGAGTTGAATTTGGCAAAAAAATGTCATTCGAGTATTTTAATTTGTAAATTTCTACATATTTTTTAGTCTTGACGTCCAATTAGATCGACCACCATCTACAATAAATTCCCCTTGCTGAATATTTTCGTTTTTGTTTCACATGATTTCATGATGTAAAACGCCGAGTGGATCCCCAAATATAATCGGGTCGGCATGAGCTCGATAGCTCGTCCAAGACCAAACCAGGGCACGGCGAACCCCATGTGAGTACTCTCGAACTCCTTCGATGCTTCCTAATGCTTTTCTTAGGTTAGATCGTGTGTAGAATGGCTAGGACAGCTAAATCATTCTTGATCTGTGATTGATAAATAGGGCCTTACTAGGAATGCCATGTGATTTATTTGCATATCTAGATTCCTTGAGTTGCGCATTTTATTACTGATTGTGATTGCTAGGATAATCACTCCTATCTGCATGAATTTCTAGATTTAGGGTTCATACCTTACTCATCCGCATGAATCTCAGGCTAGAAAATTCAGTCAACTTAGGTACCGAAAGGGCGTCAACTCTGACAGTTGGTGTAACTAAGTCCCCGAAACCATTTCTCTGGTTCTCGCAGAATTGAATAGAAACTCCCAACTATTCGATTGGGTGGTCCAATCACACTCTAAAAAAAATGATTGGTGGCGACTCCATGGCATGCACACTTAGCACATGTCACTAGACCACACTGAAAGTCGATCACGCATACCTCCGTTGCGATTTGGGTAATGGGCCTTGGGAGAGGCCCGCGTCCGACCAGACAGGACGGCCCATTAGCCCTCGAGAGCCCGACAACCTCAAGAGGGTCGCGACAGACTGGCGACTCCGCTGGGGACTGGTTCTTAACCATTTAGTGGACTTGAGCCGATTAAAAAGTTGATTGATTCTTCTAACCTAATTTTATGCAGATGCTCTCGAAAGTGAGGTGTATATGCTAACGAATGTGTTAGATGTTTTTGTAGATGGGAGAAATAAGGGGTGAAGTGCTTGTTAACTTTGTTTTATGCAGGCAGGAGTTTTGGATGTATGATTGTGTGGATGTTTATATTGAAGCGGTGATTGTTAAATAAAATGCATGTCTATTGCTTTAGCACGACACAATGAATACACACAATTGCGCCTAAAACCCCAGGCGCCCTCTTTAGGAACACAATAGAAGGAATTGAAAATGGAATCTCCGTGAGGAAAAACATGGGGTAATCCACTTTTCAATTCCGCTCACTTCGAACTATGGATTGAGTCTCAATGCAACGATAGTTGTGCAATGGAATCGGCTCTTCCCAGAATTCGAGGTGAGAACCTTGGCTTTAGGTACCAAGCCCTATCTTTTGATTTTTAGGAGTTTTCCCTCACTTGTCTCATGCGTTTGTCTATGGAAGGTTAGTATACCTAACACTGCAAAAAATACAGAGAAGCTTGATTTTCTCTTAAGTTTGGTTGGTAAGACTTTTCTATCCCTCGAACTTGTTACAGCTCTTAATCATTATATTCATTGCATAATTCCGGTGATTGGATTAAATGCCATTTTGAGGATAGATATGTGTGTTTTCCTCCCAATGTTCTTGATGGAAGATGAAGATGGTGTCATCCCATTACGAGCGCCAAGTGGACAAGAAGAGCCTAAGTATTAAGATCACATTCCTTTGTTTTATTTTTCATTTCTAGCCTTCTTGTATAGGATTTATTTTGCTGAGATCCTCTCTATCTGATCCCTTAGATTGACTGTATTAGGGATCTATTTGTGTTTATATACATTCAGATTGAAATTTGTTGTATTTCTATTGACTTGTCATTGGAATGTGATAGTGGCATTTCTTCTAATCACTCGAATACTCCAAAATCAATTTTATAATTCCTTTGGATGAAATTGAAATTGGAAGTCTTATACAACCTTTTGGCCGTATAGGGCAATACAATCCCAATTTCGCCAGAAGGAACTATAAACTTGAATTGGTTCATGCATGTTTTGCATCATTGGTAATCCACAATAATTGATCAAGAGTATTCGTGTTTTTCAAATTTAATGAAAAGATAGATATCCAAATTACTCTCGTTCTTAGCAAACAGCTTTAATTTGGATACCGTATCTTCAATTGAATTTAAAACACATCGTAATTGTGTACTTTTGAACATTCCATTGATTTTCTTGGAATTGATCAAAGGCGATTATCGTGAATTACATTCCTTTCAATGATATGCTTTCCTTTGAGGAATATTGATAAAAGCTTTTGCACAAGGCCAAAACCCTTGTAAAAGCTCTTATCCCTATTAATCACAAGTAAGCATAAAATTGAAAGGATTTATGCTTTATTTTTCAAATTCTTTCTTCTGATTCTGCCTTTTCATTTGAAACAGGTTAAAAACAAGTAGAGAAGAGAAGTCTTTTTGTGGATAATCGCGGTGGGAGGTTCCTTTATCCGATCATAAGCAAGATTAAAAAATCAAGATGTACACGCTCGAATCATCAATGTCAAAGCGCAGCTTGCCTAGGTTGGGAGTGGTCAGGTGTTCGAGAAAGTCAGCCATACAGAAGTTGAGACACACACATTAGAGCTTTCATTCATTTCGCTCAATCGAGGGACCTTAAAAGCAGATCATACAAATCATCGGGGTGGAAACATAAAACCGCAATGAGCCCTAATTAGCATCACAAAGGAACCTAGTTGGCCCTCCATATTATTGATGCTTTGCTTATACTCACCACCTCGAGACTCGAGATCTGCAAGCTTAAGAAAAAGGCGTTTACATTCCCATTTAAGATCGGCAACCTTGGTCCCGTGATCTTCGGCGGCTATTTCCAGGTCCCGAACTAGTCCTCTCCCATGGGCTATATCCGCGGTAATGCTGTCAAGCCTTTCTTCCTGCCACTCACATTGAAACTTCAACACGACATTACGACGGTCGTGCTCATAGGTGGTCAGGGATAAGGCCAAGCGCTCCACCAAATTTCCCCTCTCGCGAAGCAACATCGAGACTCGCTTGTTGGCGAACTCAACAGCCTTTCTGTGACTATCGGCCACAAGGTTGGCCAACACCAAGCAGTTGGACCGATCCTCATAGCGAGCTCGCAAAACGTGAGCCACGGTAGCTTTTCGATGAGCGACACGGTAAGTCTCTAAAAAGTTTATAAAGAGGGTTGGGAAGATTCTATATTCCCTCTCTAAATTAGTGCCATCGATGTAGGTGGTGTCTATTTCCACGAGCAAAATACGGATTTCATCTTCAGTTTCTGGGTGATCGGCTATATGAGCATAGCCTCGACCGAGGAGGTTATAGAGTTTTTCCCACTGGGCCAAAATTTCGGCCGAGAAAGCGCGAATAGGAGAGGAGGTCATTTTCGTTGGAGTGAGGGAGAAGAAGATGAGTGTGGTAGAGTGATTAAAATACGAAAAGGCAATTATGTAAGAGTGTTAATCTTCTCTGCATTAACTCCTCCTTTTATAGCAACTCGAGAATGAAGAAAGGCATAGCAATAATGCTCGTGGAGCCAAGTTAATTGGGTAAAGCAATGGTGGCTCTTTCGGTGAACCATCAGATCTATCCCAGTCCGCGATTTCAGGCTTGATAAACCTAAAAAAGTTGTAAAAAGATATGTCGGTGTCACCATATTAAAATTGAACGGGAGTTAAGCGCAACTATCGAAAAAAGTTGCGAAAGGATTTGGCGGTCCCATCATATTAAAAAACTAAGCGGGAGGCGAGCGTAGTTCCACCTTTTTGAAAATAAGTGGGAGACAGACATGGATATCGAGAAAAGGAAATCGATTTGGTGTCCCTCCACGTTGAAAAGAAGAAAGAAGACGACAAAGCGGGAAATACGAAATCTTGGGAGCAACGCTTGCCTGATGATCTTCATCCATGTTTAAAGAACGTTTCATGGGCATACAGAACCACTCAAAAGAAAATTTAGAGAGAGTGAGCATACATGAGAGAGTAGAGAACCCTGAGCGAGCAAAAATTGATCGAACATTTTTCGATCCAACATGTTTGAGGGTTACCATCAGTTGCTAGAGGCGACTGATCCAAAAATCTCAGAAAATGAACTACTGAGAGATCTCGAAGATTCTAGGATGGCGTCTGGTACCAGAACCACAGAACCCAACCCTTTCGGCAACGAAGTTCAGGATCTCAGCAGCGACGACAACAGCAGCAGCGATGGTCAATCCCGGAAAAGGAAACGTCGCCAGTGCCACACTCAGAATGAAATCCAAGAGCTTGAAGCTTTCTTTAGTGAATGCCCTCTCCCGAACATGAAACAAAGAAATGAATTGGGCCAGAAGCTAGGGATGAAACCTTTGAGGGTCAAGTTTTGGTTTCAAAATAAGCGAGCCAAATTGAGGGCTCAACACAGACGTCAAGAACTTGCGATTCTAAAGGAGGAAAACGAAAAGCTTCGAGCGGAGAACATGAGGTATAAGAAAGCTCCCAGCACTATCGCTTGCCTTAATTGCGGTGGCCCTATCACTCTCGGCGAAATGTTCCTTGATAAGCCTTATATGAGGATTGAAAATGCTCATTCACCACCCCACTCCCTCGAACCATCTTCGATACAATCGGATTTTGTTGGAGATATGCATGAACAAATCAATTCTACGAAGTCAATACCGATGCCTTCTAAAGGATGTGATATGCGTCACCATGATTGGAGTTTCCTTAACGATGAGCTTACTATCACGACCGACCAATCCAAAGCTGATGAATTCCCTCCACAACAATTTCCGGCTCGATCAAATCCTACTGGAAATAGGCCAGAGAGCAATAGCCAAGTTGTCAACACTGTTCCGGGTCGCAAGAAGACGAGGGTCAATTGGTCCCCCGAGCTTCATCTCAAGTTCCTTAGTGCGGTTCAGCAACTAGGGATCAACTCAGCATATCCAACGCGCATACTTGAGATCATGAACATACCAGGACTCACTAAAGATGGAGTCGCGAGTCACCTCAAGAGCTACAGAAGGGCGCTAAGACAGCGCCACACAGCACTGAACCTGAAAGAACTCAACTTGTGCCTAAACACTAGGCATGGCTATAACTACAATGCCCCTGAAGTAAGAAATACCCTGCCGAATCTAGGCACCGACCAAGCTGGTAGCAGCACCATTGACTACTTGGGCGCTAATCAGAATATTCCCCTGAATCATCTCAGCACCCCTCAAGAGTATATGCCACAAGTGCAGCAGGTACGAACTCCTTGGTTTGAGCAGCAACTTTTCGCTAGTGCTCTTCCTATCCCCGATCAACATATTGCGCCTAGTGTTCAAAGATCTGCCCGGCTTGGGCATATGATTTCGGAAGATCAAGCGGGCGGATGCTCTGAGGATTTTTGTTTCTTCCATTCCCAAATGGAAGGTGCTTTTGATAGTGAACCGATCAATCATCCTCTTATAATCTCGAGCAACGACGAAGGTTCTAGCTCGAAGAATCAGATCGCTCACAACAGAAACAGGAATCCTTCAACGCCAAGCGATGATGGTCAACCCGAATATCAGTTGCTCGAAGAATCAAAAGATTTCCTTGATGAGGAGCTCCATATCTGGATCGATCAGTTTAAAACTGATGGACTTATGAAGTTATGATCCAAAATGACGATTATATGTCTGATTCATGGTGTAACTGGCTGATCACCGAGAATCCTCAAGGGAACTAGGCACATGTGACTGGATGTATCATTAATCTTTCTGTCATAAAGTCTTCCATGCAAGATAATCTTCCTTAATGCCTAGAGTTAATCTGGGGCAGCGATCAGTACTACCTGCGAGCATCATCATGCTTGAGTGCGACAATCCCTTGTTAGATTAGAGTCGAGGCGAATCAATTGAACGCCAAGAAGAAAAACATTTAAAGGCTTCACATAGGAAAATGCGAGCAAAAGCCCGAGCGAGCTCAAAGACGGTTAGCTCTGTATCGTTCTGAGGGACCTTTAGTCGTTATGAACTCTAAATTGAGCTTGTTTCATTCTCGATGGGGGTCGCTAACTGCTTCAAGAATTTTATAACAAAAAACGAACCAGTTAGGGACGCCAATAGTGCTGTGTCCTGGTAGTCAGTGAAATGGAAGTGGTACGAAACGTCAGGAGTTCGATCTCGGGATTGAAAAATCATTTTATCAGTTGGTCTATCACCCGATGAAGTTCAAAGAGATTCGACGCAGATGACTATAGAACTTGGGGCAATTCGAAAATCATCGATTCATTTTCATCAAGCGGCGAAGTTGGTATTGTAAAATGTGAAGCATGCAAATGACAAATCCGAAGCAGAAGGAGATGAATCATGATTCGCTTATCCAAGGTCGGGATTTCAACCTTCGACTAAAGCCAAATCTAGGATGAGTTTTTTATGTTCCCCACTCGACAAAACCCATCTCCACTGAAAATGGGGGCAAACCATTCCTACATCCGGAAAGCATGTCGAAGCCGAAGACATCAAATTCATCGTTTAATCCGTGGGGCAAGTCCTTGAAGCGATAGTTATCATCCGCAGAGCGTAATGGAATCCATCCTTTCAATGTAAAACGCATTTGGCCGCGGAGCCACCCATTTGGTAAAAAGAACGTATCGTTCCTAAATGATTTTCAATAAGATGCGGGGATAATGTTCTCTCATTTTCCTCTCAGGTGATGAACAGAGACGAGGCACCCAAGAAGCCATGCATTCAAATAACATAACAGTGCATGAAACACGCCCAAAAAGATGAATGAATCTCCTCCGACGTAAATCCTCGAGGTGGATTCGTTGCCCAACCAGACGAAGAAATCATGGCCACAAGCTTGAGGGCCGGCTTCTACAATCTGCACATTGGCATGCAGAATGGAATTCAAATCAAGAGTAAAGTAGTATCGTCCCAATTTGTTTTGAATTTGGAAACCCAAAATAATGCTTAATATTTATCCTTGGCAGGAGCTCGCCATCAGGGCAGACATGTAAGTTTCATTTTTCTCCAAAAACCAAGAAGTCGAAAGAACTTTAGAACACCTAACAATCTTGTGTTACTATGTGAAGTGCAGATTTTCACAACCCTTGTACACTCGTTGGAGCATATGACCAAGGGTAAGATGTATCGTTCCAATTTTTGTAAATTTTTAGAATATACGATGACATATCCCTTTTATATTTCCAGGATCTCCAGCCTCGATGGGCAGGTAAGTATCCCTTTTCCCAATTCATTGGAGATTAAAAACTTTCAGAATTAATTCGATTCTCACATCTAAAAAGACATAGAATTCTTACTTCATTGACATTCATGTTTTAAAACATGAGATTGTCTGAACATGAATTACACATGTATGGTGCATCACAAAATCCCTTTGAAGGATAAATCTTGATGAAATGAAATGAATTTTTCCAACAAGAGTCGTTTGAACTGTTCAAAAGGGTATTTTCTCATAAGAGAAGCGAGCCTAATCCAAACACGTCCCATACACACTTGAGAGATGAGGAGATTGGAAATGATAGCGAAACCTTAACCTATGGATATAAGGGTCATTCGCAACGATTACATGGATCGAGATGACAGAGGCATTTATTTCTTCATTCCAAACACTACAGATGCCCATTGAGAACCCCATTGAACGGCGATTTTCATTCTCAACCCTGTCAAGAACCACCCCACATTGGGGCAAATGAAGGTTAGTCCAACAGTATCAGAAAGTAAACGGTTTGAAATTTTCTTGCTCGGACTAACATAAATCTTTGTGTGTTGTTTATATGATAATCAAAGTGTCATAGGATGACGAGAATAATTCATTTCTCTATCCTACACACTGTTATCCTTTGCACGACCAAGTTGAGCCAGCAAATTCATTTCATCAACCTATTGGTGATCATTGCATATTCCAAAGCAAAGGCAACATCACTTTAGGAATGGAAGCGTGCCAAAGTTTAAGTTGCATATCTAGCATGATTGCCGAAAATCCAAGCTCCAAAAGAAAAGAAAAACACGGGATTAAAAAAAGGGGGAAAAGAAAAATCCCTAGACATCAAGAAAAAGCAAAGTGCCTGGTAAAAAGCAAGGCTGATGTCTATTCAAAATATCCCCAGTAAAGTCTAGATATAC
This sequence comes from Rhodomyrtus psidioides, assembly GCA_021437785.1. Classification (NCBI taxonomy): domain Eukaryota; kingdom Viridiplantae; phylum Streptophyta; class Magnoliopsida; order Myrtales; family Myrtaceae; genus Rhodomyrtus; species Rhodomyrtus psidioides. The sequence continues at coordinate 1,369,615 of JAILYB010000040.1, read as the reverse complement.
GATGAAAAGACCCTGCAAAGGAGTCAGATCAAGATGACTACTCTCCAAATGATGTCGTGCTCAAATTGCAAACACACAAACAGACGGTCTCTTAATGTAACAAGAGACGCTTTTAAACATCCTTGTGCGCTCTAAAAGAGGAGTGTACACTTCAAGAAATGGAGATGTTCTTCGAAGGACATGTGGCAAATTTGCAATGATCACCAATGCCAAACCCTTCACAATTTCTGGGCAAAAAATAAGCCTTTTTCGGTCCCCAATCCTTCCAATGTTACAACCCCGAAGCTGTCTTATCTGACTAAGACACTTGGGTTAATGTATAACTTAGCTCAAAGAAGTACGAGCAAGACTATTTCTTTCTCATTTTACAGGGTTCTTGACTTGTAAACCCGGAGCAGATAGTGAAAAATTTCGTTCAACGGCCTTGACTCAAAAGTGAGTCCCCCTTGGAAACCGATATCCAAGCCTAACACTACGGTCCCGTGAAAGACCTCATGATCGGTCGAAATGTATGCGTTGCGAATGATCCTGAAACCCAGGCACAGGTCGGTAGGAAATTGAGCACTTTCCCTATTAAAGATCATTATCACAGAGCAGTGAGGAGCCTTCTTGGATGAGAAATACTCCAATGGATGTTTTGAGCAAACTCTTTTTGAAATTTTCAAATTGTTTGATCTAGAGTTTCCGTGCAAGGAATTTATGATCACATCTGTATATGGTAGGAATGTTTTGGATAACCTCCAGCAATCAAAATGCACATTTCATGACTAAAACTTAAGTTGTAGAATTTTGTCAGTTAGACAATTATTGTCTTCCCAAAGATTACTAATATCTTCTTGGCGAGGAAAATTTTTTCAGGTCTAAGCTTTCTGCAGGACTTTTGGCCGCCCCAAAGACTGGGTGCGTCATCCTTAGGTGAAGCCTTTTAGTAGGCAAATCTTTTCTAAGACCGATCCACAGAATGATCGAGTCTCCGACTAGCCCCAAAGAGCGGGTACGTCATCCTTTGATTCATATCAATTTGGAATCTCATAAATGGTAGAAACCGCCTGAAGGGTCAACTCAATGGTAGAAACCGTCTGAAGGGTCAATCAATGGTAGAAACCGCCTGAAGGGTCAACACAATGGTAGAAACCGCCTGAAGGGTCAATGTATGGTAGAAACCGCCTGAAGGGTCAACCAATGGTAGAAACCGCCTGAAGGGTCAAAACAATGGTAGAAACCGCCTGAAGGGTCAATGTATGGTAGAAACCGCCTTAAGGGTCAACCAATGGTAGAAACCGCATGAAGGGTCAATGAATGGTAGAAACCGCCTGAAGGGTCAATGAATGGTAGAAACCGCCTGAAGGGTCAAAGGACTGGTAGAGACCGCCTGAAGGATCAACCCAATGGTCCGATCCACCATACGGATCAAAACCTTGATGAATCCCGAATGCGGGAGGATTCGTTTTCCCTAATAAGCCTTACATTAGGCAAGCCATTTCTAGTTTAGTCCACCACACGGATCAAAACCCTTGGCAAATTCCCAAATGTGGGATGCGTCTTCCTTAGGTTCCTATCAGGTAGGAATCCCATTATGGTTTGACCTACCATACAGGTCAGAGCTTAACATCCCTAGGACACTCCGATGACAAGTCCTTAGGAATCTACTTGAACCCATCAGACACAGAAAATGCCGCAAGCATTCGACAGGTAAGGGGCAGGGAAGTCTATCTACTCCTTAACTTTCTTACATCATATCAGGGAATTGAACGAGCACATCTCTTTTTAAGGAAAAGCACACATTGATGGACATGAAAATTGGATGTCATGATTTCTTTTCTTTTCCCAGTCGAGTTGATCGGAACACAGGTGTCACCTTGTCTTTGAGAGAAATCTCTGACGAAATTCCTCTCAAAGAGGGGCAGCTGTTGACACCTGATTTTTGATCAGTCTTTCATAGTTTATTTTTTAAAAATTCATAAAAAAATCTATAAAAAGTTAAAAAAATTAAACAATCATCTTTGGTAGCCTTGACCAAGCTAAAGGAACCATTTTTGATAAAAAAAAATAATTTGTCATATTTTTTAATATTTTCCAAAAATAGAAAAATACATGAAAAATGAAGAAAAATAGCGTTCGATGTCGTAAAAATATAGAAAAATAGTCAATATTTTTATTTTAATTTCCTTTTCATTTTGAACTCATAAATAGTCAAAATTCAAGTTCAATTGCATGTATTTCTTCACGACGCATAGAGTTGAATTTGGCAAAAAAATGTCATTCGAGTATTTTAATTTGTAAATTTCTACATATTTTTTAGTCTTGACGTCCAATTAGATCGACCACCATCTACAATAAATTCCCCTTGCTGAATATTTTCGTTTTTGTTTCACATGATTTCATGATGTAAAATGCCGAGTGGATCCCCAAATATAATCGGGTCGGCATGAGCTCGATAGCTCGTCCAAGACCAAACCAGGGCACGGCGAACCCCATGTGAGTACTCTCGAACTCCTTCGATGCTTCCTAATGCTTTTCTTAGGTTAGATCGTGTGTAGAATGGCTAGGACAGCTAAATCATTCTTGATCTGTGATTGATAAATAGGGCCTTACTAGGAATGCCATGTGATTTATTTGCATATCTAGATTCCTTGAGTTGCGCATTTTATTACTGATTGTGATTGCTAGGATAATCACTCCTATCTGCATGAATTTCTAGATTTAGGGTTCATACCTTACTCATCCGCATGAATCTCAGGCTAGAAAATTCAGTCAACTTAGGTACCGAAAGGGCGTCAACTCTGACAGTTGGTGTAACTAAGTCCCCGAAACCATTTCTCTGGTTCTCGCAGAATTGAATAGAAACTCCCAACTATTCGATTGGGTGGTCCAATCACACTCTAAAAAAAATGATTGGTGGCGACTCCATGGCATGCACACTTAGCACATGTCACTAGACCACACTGAAAGTCGATCACGCATACCTCCGTTGCGATTTGGGTAATGGGCCTTGGGAGAGGCCCGCGTCCGACCAGACAGGACGGCCCATTAGCCCTCGAGAGCCCGACAACCTCAAGAGGGTCGCGACACCGGCGCCGATCGTCTTCCCCGGTGAGTCGTTGACCGGTCAACGGTGGTTGACTGGGTCAATGCCCACGTGGCGCTGACGTGGCGCCCACGTGGCAGCCACGTCAGCCATTCGGTTATAACCGAATAAAAACAAATTTGATCTGACGGTGGAGAGTTAGCCACGTGTCGCGATCTCGTATTTTTCAAAATAAAAAAATGATTTTCAGAAATTAAAAATACCTTAGATCGGACGGTCATGCTTCAAACGGACACTTCAATCTGGGCCGTTGGTTCCTTGTTTAGATCGGGCCGTCCGTACGTCGACACGTGGCGCAATCTAGGCCGTAGGATCGACTTTCGACGGGAATTTGAAATTCGAGCGGGAGAGATTCAAGCGGCGTCGTTTTGATGCGGGCCTGGATCCAAGCCGGGTTGGTCGCCTGCGGGTCATGGGCCGCGTCACCCGACCCGGTCCGAATAACATTTTTTAAATAAAAAATTCAGAAAATGATCTTAAAAATAAAAAAAAATCAGAAAAATCCTAGAAAATTCTAAAAAATGCTAGAAAATCCCAAAAAAAATATAGGAAACTTGTAGGAAATTCCTAGACACTCTAGAAATCCCCAAAAATTGAGGATTGACCACAGACAACTGGTCAATCCTATTTTTGGGGTTTCTTATCCGTTTTTCTAGAAATTGACAATTATGCCCCCTATGGGTAATTCGTCCCTACTTTGTATTTGAGATAGGTCGAAAATGCCTAGATTAGGATAGGGCTAGTTAGGTGGCAAATCCTTTTGCTTGGGTTTTCGAATCTCACCATTTTCCCTGAAATGACGATTTTACCCCTCAAAGGGTAAATCGTCTTTCCTATCCCAATCGAGTCTTGAAAATTACTTAAAATTAGGGTTTGGGTCAGGTGGTCGACCAATCCTAATGTTTGAGATTTTCATTTCTCGTCTTCAATCAAAATGACGATTTTACCCCCAAAGGTAAAATCACTTTTAAATTCCAGAAAAATTCTGGAAATTCTCGAAAAATAGGAAATTGATTGGCGTGATCACCAATCCTATTTCCACCATCTTTTGACTACACACTTCATCTGAAATGGCGATTTTTCCCTTCCGGAGCAAATTGTCCCCAAATTTCTCAAAATTACGATTTTGCCCCTCATGGGCAAATCATGTCAAAATCACTCCTAAGCCTTGATTGATACTTCTCTAGGCTGATAGGGCCTTACTATGGATGCCATGCTGTTTTCATGTGATTTATCCGCATGTTTTGGATTCTTGATTTGTGCATTTATTTTTACTGACTGTGAGTGATAGGGTAGCCATTCCTATTTGCATGAACTCCTAGACTTAGGTTCGTACCCCCACTCATCTGTATGAATTCCTAGGATTAGATAAATCATTCAACTTAGGTGTCAAAAGGGTGTCAACTCCGACAGTTGGCGTAACAAAGTCCCCGATCCCACTTCTCTGGTTTTCGCATAATCGAATAGATCACTCCCAACTATTCGATAGGGTTTCCGATCGTACCCTCCACGAAACGATTGGTGGCGACTCCTTGGCATGTACACATACCACATGTCACCAGACCGCATCGAAGGTCGACCACGCATATCCAGCCGTTGCGATTTGGGTAATGGACCTTGGGAGAGGCCCGCGTCCGATCAAGCGACATCGGGGGGCCCATTAGCCCACGAGAGCCCGGCGACGCTCGAGTGGGTCGCAACACTCATGGAACGTAATGAAATGAAATCCATCCATTAAATACAAACTGCGTTTCGCCATAGCAACGACGCTTCCAAGAAGAACAATGCCAAGCCAATCCCTCTTGATAGAAAAGGACGTATCGTTCCTAAATAAGTTTCAATCAGATGTGGGAATAATATTTCATATCTTTTTTCTCTCAGGTGATAAACAGAGTCAAGACACCCAAGAGGCAACGACTACAAATGACAGAACAGGGAGTACCCATTTTCATGTCATCTCATACATGCATTTAGGACAAATAATTTCATGAGCGTCATAATGGCTTAATTTGTGAACAAAATTCTCGAGAAAACTTGAAAAAATTTCTTGACAATTAGAAGTCTATTTGAAAAGAGCATTTGAAAAGAAAGAATTAAAACTTTATAGATTGGCATACTTGATAAAGAGATGCTTTCTGTGAATAGAGTGAAAGGCACGAATCCATTTTTCGTTGCAAACATGAATCATCTTAGATCACTTGCATCATACATATTACGCATGCATCATTTATATGGATATTCTTCCTTGAAAGATGTTGACAGGTCAAGGCAAAAGAATCCAAATGAAAGGAAAATGCCAAGACCCAAAAGATGAATGTGAAGGGTAAATTGTATCAACTCCAATGGTCCATTTTATATGCACTTTAAACATGACCCTTATTTCCTTTGATAGGGAAACATCTGACACTTCGAGGGCGACTGTGATTGAGAGAGCCGCCAAGTTGCTATGTGAAAAATTCCAAAGTTGTCAAGCTACCAAGAGACAAACGAAAACGATCGAAGATTCTGGTAGTCAAGATAGATGAGTAGAGTCAACAAAGAAAATTCATTGGGGCAAACCCCTCTTTTCTTGTCAAGGAACCAAGTTGGGGGCAAGATTCTCATATGCCACCAAGATAGCATATTGGAGCAAGTTATCAAGTCCAAAGACGACAAGCATCAAGACATGCCCTACTGGGGCAAAGCAACCGAAAGAGACGATTTCCTTGATCAATGGAAATGCAATACCTCAAAGAGAGTATCATGTTCCTTGATGATTTAAATAAAGTTAAACATGGATGAATACTCATTTCTTCATGTACATGTGCAAAGACCTCTTCAAATAGGATTGGAAATCATCAAAAGATATGAAAAGTACTAAGGCATTTGGCCAAGGTAGACATCGCCCAACTGGGGCAAATGGATGATTGATGTTACCAACACCTTCAAGCATGGATGGGGAGACTCGATAAATGTTGTCCATATCAGTATACAATATTGGAATGGACTCAATCAAAAGAGAAATGTCGACAATTGACAAAAGAAGGGTAGTTGGATGTCGTATCCAATTTACCTCTTTTTCTCGAATTTGCTAATGTAAAACCATTTCTTTCTGTGGCAGAATACACCGATAGGACATTATCATGGGTCTAATAATAGGAGAACATCATAAGGATCGTCACAAGTGACAAGATGCCTGAAACAAACGATTTTCTCAAACATTGGAAGGATGACACCTCAAAGGTGAAAAGTAAAGTAAAGATCCAAGTAAGAAATATCCCAAATTGGACAGGGTATTGCATGAAAATGCAAAAATGAATAGAGCCATTTAGCTAGGGCAAGCATTACCTAACCATGACAAGTCACGCCTAACTAGGGCAAGCAAATCATCTACGCGACTGGATGAAAAAGTGGCATTTAATTCCCAGCAAGATCAATGAACGTGATGGAAGAGTCGTTCACATCAGAGTCAAACCTCAAGATACAAACTTGAGTGATGGGTAACTTGGTGTCGTTCTAATTTGGTCTTAAATGATCTTTCTCCTAATATGAATTTGCCCTAATTTCAACAGAAAATTATTGGCATTCAAAAGGACTCAGAGGGGAAGAACTCGCCGACTCAAATTCAAGGTGAAATGATCTTTGGAGATAACAGCTTCGGAAGTCAAGCATTCAAGAAATGATATTTGGCTATAAAATCGAGTGAAGGGTAAAAGTATCGCTTCCACACTACATGCTTTAGCATACATTTTGATAAGAATTAATTTTTCCTTAAATAAGGAACTTCGAAGAGTGGCATGGAACAAACCCAAAAGGATGAATGGAGTCATCGAGCGGGATTCATTGCCCAATCAGATAAATGGATCATCGCCGTAGGTCAAAATGACCGATTTCTGTAATCCACGCATTGGCGTTTAGATTGAAATGCATGATCAAGGAGACCTAACATTGTGATGGTCAGGTGCATGTCCTTTCTCTTCAAAGATAGAGAATTTCAAGAAATTTGAAAATACTTAACCGTTATGTGTTGTTAAGTATCATGCAGATTTTTTTATGCACCTCCATTGGAGTGCATGATTAATGGTAAGGTGTATCGTTCCAATTTTTTGAAATTCGAGAGCATACACTAACATATTCCTTTTATATTTTCAGGGATACCTAGCTACGCTGGACAGGTAAGTATTCATTTCCCTATCTCTTAGGTTTTAAAACTTTCAGAATCCTTATTACTAGAATTTGAAGACTTCTTGGAATCTAGCGTGCATTCAATTCTCATGTCTAGAAAGACACCAAATTTTCACAGTCACGTCATTGGCATTCATGTTTAAATTTGGAGGTTATTTGAACATGATTGAAACATGCACCTTATCACAAATCCCCTTGAAGGGTAAATTTTGGAGAAAGCGAAATGAACTTTTCCAACTAGGGTTGTTTAAATTGTTCAAAAGGATGTTTCCTCAGACAAGAGGCAAGCCTAATCTAAATACGTCCTATATACACTTGAGAGATGAGTGAAGTGGAAAGAACAGCGAAACCTTGACCTACGGATGTAAGGATTATTCGCATTGTTTACATGGATTGAGAAGACGGATGCGTTCATTTCTCTATCCCAAACACTACAGGTGACCATTGATAACCCTTTGAACGGCGGTTGCATTCTTTACCCCTGTCTAGAACCACCCTACGTTGGGGCCAACTAGAGGTAAGTCCAGCAGTATCAAGAGGCAAATGGTTAGAAATTCTCTTACTCAGACTTGCATCAATCTTCGTGTGTTGCTTGTCATTTTAACTTCTATGATAATTCAAGTGCTTTAGGATGACGAAAAGCATTCGTTTCTCTATCCTATACACTTTTACTCTTTGCACAGCCCAGTTGAGCCTATACGTTCATTTCACAAACCCGTTGGTGATCATTGCATATTCCAAGACGGAAGCGACGTCACTTCAAGAATGGATGAGTTCAAAATATAGGAATTATGAAAAATTCCTAGGTTAATGTTTGAGTGATGGGATTCAAGATGTACATCTAGCACACTTATTTGAAAATCCTAATTCCCAAAAGAAAGGAAATGGTGGGATTTCAACAAAAGATGAGAAAAAGAAAAAAAGAGAGAAAAATCCAATCTTGGGCAACAAGAAAAAGCAAAGTGCATAGTAAAAGTAAGGCCAATGCCCATCCAAATACTTGTACACTTGTGAATCATGTGTCTGATCTTGTGAATGCCAAAAGATGGCATGATACCTTTATATAGGTCATTAGTGAGATTTGGTTGTAAAAGAAAATCCCAAGGGAGATAAACTGCGAAAGATACTCCTATATTATGTCACATTCAGATGACGAAAGCATAGACAAGATATTGATGCCGTCTTGACATGAAAGAAGTGTTCTCTAAAGACAAATGTGCGCTTCGAAGACTGATGATGCTCTCCGAAGATCAGTAATGCTCTCCAAACACAAAGAGTGTTCTCAAATGACTGACGATGCTCTTCAAAGACTATCAATGCACTTCAAAGAATGAAGACGCTCTTTGAACCGGAAGGGACAAGATCGGCGGCAAACCTGCAGTGATCACCAATGTTAAACCCTTCACGTATTCTGAGCCAAAAATAAGCCTTTTTCGGTCTCCAATCCTACCTACGTTACAACCCTGAGAAGTCTCTTCTGATTAAAGAATTTGGATTAACATAGGGTTTAATGTCTAAGCTTAGCTCGAAGAAGTTCGAACAAGATTATTTCTTTCTCATTTTACAGGTTTCTTGACTTGTAAACTAGAGCAGACGGTGAAGACTTGTCTTCAATAGCCTTGACTTGCTTGCAAGTCCCCCTTTGAAAACCGTTGACCAAGCCCAATATTACGGTCCCTTGGAAGTCCTCGTGATCGATCGAGGTGTATTCACTACGAATGATCCTGAACCCTAGGCACAGGTTTGATAGGAAATTCGAGTGCATTCTTGATAAAAGACCATTATCTCAAAAACGGTGAGAAGTCCTTTTTGATGAGAATACTCCAATGGACGTTTTAACCAAACTCTTTTGGTAATTTCATATTGTTTGATTCAAACTTTCCCCACAAGGAATTTCTGATCACTTCCGTATGTTGCAAGGTATTTTGGATAACCTCCAGCATCATAATGCATTTATTGAAATTTTTCATGACTACGATATAAGTCATAAAGTGATGACAGTGTGACATTAGATATCACTTAAAGACCATTGATGTGCCATTGATGAGAAAATTTTCAGATTGGAGCTTCTGCAAGATTCTTGATGACTTCGGCTCCCAGAATGGCTTGTAGCTCTCTTGGTAAGAAAAAATTTACATGTCTGAACTTCTGCAGGATTTCTGGCAACCCCAAATCCTAGAAGAACACAACCTCTCTTGCTTCTGCAGAATTCCTGGTAATCCCATATCTCAGAAGAACACAACCTCTCTTGGTAAGAAAGAGTTTACATGTTCAAGCTTCGGTAGGATCCCTAGTATCCCTAAACCTCAGAATGCTACTTCTTTTATGAAGAATAACTTTCAAGTTTGAGCTTCTGCAGCATTTCTTACAACCTTAGATCCCAGAAGGACATATTTCTTGGTAATTCTTGTTTAAGCTTTTGCAGGATTCCTGGCAATCCTAGATCTCAGAAGAACATAAGCTCTCTTGGATCTCTGATGACCCCAGATCTTAGAAGGACATAACCTTCCTTGGCTAGAGCTTTTGACGGATTTCTGGTAACCCCAGATCCCAGAACGTTGTTTTTCTTGGTTTAAACTTCTGCAGGATTCATGGTAACCCCAGGTCCCAGAAGGACACATTTCTCTGTGAAGAAGAATTTGTATGCTTAAGCTTCTGTTGGATTCTTGGTAACCCCAGATCCCAGAACGCTATCTTTCTTCGTTTAAACTTCTGTAGGATTCGTGGTAACCCCATATCCCAGAAGGACACCTTTCTCTGAGAAAAAGAGTTTATATAATTAAGCTACTGACGGATTCCTGGTAACCCCAGATCCTAGAAAGCTATCTTTCTTGGTTCAAACTTCTACAGGACTCCTGGTAACCCCAGGTCCCAAAATGACACCTTTCTCTAAGAAGAAGAGTTTATATGCCTGAGCTTCTGGCGGATTCTTGATAACCCCAGATCCTAGAATGCTATTTTTCTTGGCTTAAACTTCTGCAGGACTCATGGTAACCCCAGATCTCAAAAGGATGCCTTTCTCTGTACATAAGAATTTGCATGCCTAAGCTTCTGACGGATTCTTGGTAACCCCAGATCTTAGAAAGCTATATTTCTTGGTTCAAACTTCTACAGGACTTATGGTAACTCCAGATTCCAAAAGGATGCCTTGCACTGTGAAGAAGAGCTTGCAAGTTTATTTTTATGCAGGATCCTTGGTAACCCCATATCTCAGGAAAATACAATCTTATCAAAGTTTTTGTAGGTTTGAGCTTTCTACAGGATACTTAGAGTTCCTAGATCCCAGAATGTCACATGACATGTCGAAAGGGCAATATTCAGAGTCATCTTTCTTCGAGATTTCAGGTAACCCCTTGTCGCGACCCGTCCGAAAGCGGACGCGGCTAATGGATTACCGATCGCGGGTCTTGGATCGGCGCGAGCCCTCCCAGGCCCATACCAAATCGCGGCGGGAGTATTCTTCGACGATAAGAGTCGATCGCTTTCGACCTTAGTGTGGTCGTGGTGGCATGTGCAACTTGTGCATGCATTTGGAGTCGCCACCGGTCTTTCTTGGAGGGTAGACCGGAAACCTTATTGACCGATTGGGAGAGATCGATCAATTCTGCGGAACCAGAGATTTTGGGTTCGGGGACTTGGTTACGTTGATGTCATTACCAACGCCCTTTCGGTACCTAACGCGAGTGATTTTCCCTAACTAGGATTTCATGCAGGCGCAATTTTGGGTGAGGTAAGTCTGACTTTGCACATTAACCAGTTTAACATGCTCACGTAATCATAATAAATAAATAGATGCCAATCACATAAACATCTATCCTACGTGGTGATCATGGAATTATGATTTAATGGGTCTCGAGCCAATGAGACCACATTTAATCATTTTAATATTTTAATAACGGAGAGCCGCTCTTCGCTTCTTCTTGGTTTCTTGAACTCTTCAAGAATTGGGCCCCAAAGAGCTCGCCGACTTAAACGGCTCCTCCACGTAATCCTCGTAGCATTTACATCAACAATTGACTATGCTAAAAATAAAGATTACATGAAAAATAAAAGGAGTACGCAGTCTCCATTTAATAATTACAACCCCAAATATATAAATAATCATCATACATTCATATATACATCAATCACATTGATTAGAGATTTTTCCATGATCACCACCCTTTCACGTAAGTAATAAATTCACAATTTAAAACTTAGGAAGGCACAATAAAAATTCTACGTTGAATCATATTCAGAATTTTTACGTAAAATAAGATAGCCATAAATTTTCGATTCAAAATTGATTTAGTCTCAATTTTTGCTACGTTGATTAATTTATCATATAAAAACAATCAACATCCATTAGCCATGTAAGACGAACAATTCGTTAATACATATTGGCCATAGTATTGCAAAAATTGCAAAAATCAATTAAATGCACGAAAACGCCTAAGGATTGGCTCTGATACCACTGTTGGGATCCACGTAACACGTAGCGGAAATAAATAACAACCCATACATGTATCTCCAGAGGCGTACTTCGTGCATTTCAATCGAAAAAAAAATCACAAAGCCTCAAAGGGAGTAAATAGATTACCTCTCGTAGCGTGCTTGAACGGAGGTGTCGGTTCGATGTTCTTCGATCTTAGCCTCCACAAGTGTTAGGCATCTAGTTCGGACGCACCACCAATTGACGAACGGGGAGACGACTAATAACTCCACAACAATTGTGCTAGCAATATGCGGAATCAATATTCCGAACTTAGTATATTTTGCTCACTCAAGATGATGAGAATATAGAGAGTGTTTGTGTTCTTCTCTCTAAGCTCTCAAAAATTTGCACACTCTACAAAATGTCTCCCCCTTCAACCTCAAAACTCTTGCCATCCTTTTATAGCCAAAAATACCTTCCAATAAATTGTATTTAAAAATAGCACTAACAATTATAAATTCTATCTAAAAATAGCACTCACAAATAAATGACATTTAAAAATAGCACTAACAATAGCACTCACAATTTATAATACAAAAATGCTATTTAAAAATAGCACTAACAATAGCACTCACAATTTATAATACAAAAATTCTATTTAAAAATAGCACTAACAATTATAAATTCTATCTAATAATAGCACTCACAAATAAATGACATTTAAAAATAGCACTAACAATAGCACTCACAATTTATAATACAAAAATTCTATTTAAAAATAGCACTAACAATTATAAATTCTATCTAATAATAGCACTCACAATTTATGATAAATAAATGCCATTTAAAAATAGCACTAACAATAGCACTCACAATTTATGATAAATAAATGTCATTTAAAAATAGCACTAACAATAGCACTCACAATTTATAATACAAAAAATGCTATTTAAAAATAGCACTAGCAATAGCACTCACAATACAAAAATGCTAAAAAAGGCACTAACAAAGGTGTTAAAAATAATAACCATTATTATTATTACAAGAGTTAAAGAGGTTACCAAACAATACAAATATGCATAACGCATAAATACGTATGACGTATAAATACGTAGAGCATACGTATACATCCGTGAAACCGGGGACTAATTGAAAGAAAAATGTGCAATTAAGCCCTTTTGGTAAAAATTGATTAAATTGGAGGGCAAATTGACCTAATTGCACTTTAAGACTTTAGAATCCAATGTCATAGCTTATAAAAAGTGAGAATTGAAAACTAAAAGACTCGAAAATGATTTTTTTTTAGGCTCGGTTCGGGTTTATGTTTGTGAAGGAACATAGTGACCCGAGCCGAATTTTTGAGATTTAAAGTGACACACTTGAAGAGGAAATTAAAACAAAATTATCAAATATTTTTGGGTATTTTTCTGACCACGAATGGTATTTTTCTGATTTTTTGGGTATTTTTATAATTAAATAAACTCGAAAAATATTAAAAATACCGAAAAATATTTTTTGTTCAAAATTGGTTCCTAAGGTTAAACCAAGGCTTCCAAAGTTGATTTTGTGATTTTATGACCTTTTTTGATATTTTTAATTAATTTTAAAGAATAAAAATCACAATAATAAATGGTAAAAAAAATCAGGTGTCAACAGCTGCCCCTCTTTGAGAGGAATCTCGTTAGAGGTTTCTCTCAAAGATAAGGTGGCACCTGATTCCTAACCGACTCAACTGGGAAAATAAGAGAAGAAATGTTATGACATCGGATCCTTAAGCCTATTGATAAAAGCTCAAATCAATCCCCGGTTTGCTCTAACAATTTGAACATGGGCCGGAGTGAGAGAGGCTTACCTGAAGCTCACCTGTCGGATGCTGCCGGTTGCGACGACTTTCAAGAAGATGCCTAGGACTCGTCATTCAGAATATCCCAGGGAGATTAAGCTCTGACCTGTATGGTAGGTCATACCATGATGTAATTCCTAACTTGTAGGAACCTAAGGAAGGCGCATCCCACGCTTTGGGATTTGCCAAGAATTTTGATCCGTATGGTGGATCAGACCTTTGTGTTGATCCTTACTGCGATATTTATCAATGAGTTGACCCTTATGCGGTTTCTACCATATGTGACCCTTCAGGCGGTTTCTACCATTAATGTGATCCCTCAGGCGGTTTCTACCTTGGTTTGACCATTCAGGCGGTTTCTACCTTGAGTTGACCCTTCAGGCGGTTTCTACCTTTGATTTGACCCTTCAGGCGGTTTCTACCTTGTGTTGACCCTTCAGGCGGTATCTACCATGAGTTGACCCTTCAGGCGGTTTCTACCTTGTGTTGACCCTTCAGGCGGTATCTACCATGTATTGACCCTTCAGGCGGTATCTACCATAGTTTTGACCCTTCAGGCGGTGTCTACCATCAGTTTTGACTTTGAAAAGGGGTCTCATGACGAGGGTTCTCCACGTCCGATGAGACTGCCTAAATTATGAAAAGGGGTCTCATGATGAGGGTTCTCCACGTCCGATGAGACTGCCTAAATTATGAAAAGGGGTCTCATGACGAGGGTTCTCCACGTCCGATGAGACTGTCTGATTTTTGAAAAGGGGTCTCATGACGAGGGTTCTCCACGTCCGATGAGACTGCCTAAATTATGAAAAGGGGTCTCATGACGAGGGTTCTCCACGTCCGATGAGACTGCCTAAATTATGAAAAGGGGTCTCATGACGAGGGTTCTCCACGTCCGATGAGACTGTCTGATTTTTGAAAAGGGGTCTCATGACGAGGGTTCTCCACGTCCGATGAGACTGTTTAAATTATGAAAAGGGGTCTCATGACGAGGGTTCTCCATGTCCGGTGAGACTGTCTGATTTTTGAAAAGGGGTCTCATAACGAGGGTTCTCCACGTCCGATGAGACTGCCTAAATTATGAAAAGGGGTCTCATGACGAGGGTTCTCCACGTCCGATGAGACTGTTTGATATTTTGAAAATGGGTCCTAGGACGAGGGTTCTCCACGTCTGATAGGACTTTTCTTTTAAAAGGGTTTTTCTTCCCCTCTTTTTTAGAGACCCCGAAGTTTGTCGGGAATTCAGTTTTTGAAGCAGTGAAAGATTTTATTTTGACAAAGCTTCACTTGAGTCTGTTGAGGCGACATTCTGGGAGCTGGGTTCTCCAGGTATCCTGCAGAAATTTGAGCCTGAAATATTTTTCTTCACCAAGAAAACGTTAGTAATCTTTGGGAAGACCACGGCTGTCCATTTGACAAAATCGTATGATTTAAGTTTTAATCATGAAATGTGCATTTTGATGCTGGAGGTCATCCAAAGCATTCTTGCAACATGCAAATGTGATCACAAGTCCCTTGCACGGAAAATCTGGATCAACAGTTTGAAAATTCCAAAAAGAGTTTGTTCAAAACGTCAATTGGAATATTTCTCGACAAGGAGGTCTTCTCACCTGTTTTGAGATGTGGTTTTTATAGGGGATGCACTCAATTCCCTACTAACCTGTGCCTAGGTTTTAGGCTCATTCGCAGCGCATACATTTTGATCGGTCGGGAGGTCTTCCACGGGACCGTAATGTTAGGCTTGGATATTGGCTTTCAAGGGGGACTCGCTTTGGAGTCGAGGCCATTGAATGAAAGTCTTCACCATCTGCTCCGGGTTTACAAGTCAAGAACCCTGCAAAATGAGAAAGAAATAGTCTTGCTCGTACTTCTTCGAGCTAAGCTATATGTTAACCCAAGTGTCTTAGTCAGAGAAGACTGTTTCGGGGTTGTAACATTGGTAGGATTGGGGACCGAAACAAGCTTATTTTTGGCTCAGAATTTATGAGGGGATTGACATTGGTGATCATCGCAGATTTGACACCTGTCCTTTCCTTTCTGCATCTTTAGTCTTTGAGGTGCGCAACTGATTTTGAGGTGTACACCAACTCTTTAGAGAGCGTCTCTTGTGGTATTAAGAGATTGACAATTCTGTCCGTGTTTTTGCACCACGGCTGACATCATTTGGGGAGCATTCTTCTTGATCTGACTCCTTTATGGGTTTTTCTCTCTTCCCAACTAGGCTTTATTGGGGATCAATCAAACAGTTTTCACGAGCATCGGCCTTGCTTTTACCAGGCACTTTGCTTTTTCTTGATGCTGGGGATTTTTTTCTTTGTTGAAATCCCACCTTTTCTTTTCCTTTGGAACTACGATGTTCAGAAAATTGTGCTAGATATACAACTTGAATCATAGCACATTTAAACGACGATATGAGATTTTTCTATAAATCCCATCTCTTGATTTCTTCCGTTCTTGGAGTGATGCAGTTTCCATCTTGAAACATCCCATGATCACCAACAGGGGTTTATGAAATGAATTTGCAGGCTCAACTTGGCTGTGCAAAGGATATGGTGTGTGGGATAGAGAAATGAATGCTTCTCGTCATCCTATGGCACTTGGATTACCATATAAACAACACACAAAGATTGATGTTAGTCCGAGCAAGAAAATTTCTAACCATTTTCTCCTGATACCGCTGGACTCACCTCCATTTTGCCCCGATGTGGGGTGGTTCTTGACAGGGTTAAGAATGAAAACCGTCGTTCAAAGGGTTTATCAACGGTCACCTGTAGTGTTTGAGGGATATGAAACGAATGCCTCCGTCATCCCAACCCATGTAATCGTTGCGAATAATCCCTACTTCCGTAGGTCCAGATTTTGCTATCTGATCCGCTCCACTTCTCTCCAGTGTGTGTAGGACGTGTTTGGACTAGGCTTTGCCTCTTTTCTTTTGAGAAAACGTCCTTTTAAAAGTTTTGAACTTTTGATTGGAAAAAATCTCTTTCATTTTCTCCAAAAATTTTACCCGTCAAGGGGATTTTATGATGCACCATGCATGTTCTTATTCATGTTCAGATAACCTCCTGTTTTAAGACATGAATGCCAATGAAGTTTGAATTCTATGTCTTTTCTAGATATTAGATTCTGAAAGCTTTTCTTTTTCTCTCTGTTTTTTATTTAACATCTTCAATGGATTGGGGAAAGGGATACTTACCCGTCCCCCGCGGCTGGAGATCCTGAAAATGCGAAAGAAACATGTTATTGTACGTTCACGAATTTTTCAAAAAATTAGAACGATACAATTTACCCTTGGTCATGTATTCTAACGGGTAATACATGGGATGTGAAAACCTGTTCGTCTGTAAGGCGATTCCCCTGTCAAGGATAAATAACGAGTATCAATTCATATTCTCAAATTCAAGACAAATTGGAACGATACAACTTTACTCTTGGTTCTCATCCCGTTCTGATATTGCGTATTGATATGAACAACATCTATCAAATCCGCCTATCCATTCTTGGAGTGTTTGCAACATCAATTGTTCATCTGCCCCCAGTTAGGCAACGTCTGTTCTGTTATTCGAACAAATGGCTCCTTGAGTGATTTATCGACGTTTATCACCTGAGAAGGGAAAGAAATGAGACATTACTTCGGTATTCGATTGAAGATCGTTTAGGAACGATACATCGTTTTACCAAATAGGTGGCTTCGCGGCCAAACGTATTTCGTATTGAAGGGGTAGATCCCATTATACTCCGCGGGTGATAGTCATTGTTTGGGGAACTTGCTCCACGGATTAAGCGATTAATCCACGGCCCTCGGCTTGAAGATGCTCAAAGGGTGATGTTGACACTCACGCGCAATTAGTTCTAGACATTAATGAAAGATGTTCCCGTGGGAACCTTACAGTGCGATCAACAACATATTCAATAGGAGTGTTCCACCCCTTTCGTCTAAGCATTTTTCATCGAGTAACCATGCCTTGCATCAGACGTTTGGTCACCTGCCTTACGTCACCACTGCGATGGCCCTCCGGCTCTAAATTGATCGAGCCAAAGATTGAACTCATCGCCAAGGAAATTGCTCGGGTCTTCGAGCCATTGATGTTCAAGTTGGGTATCAACAATTGTTGGGGGCAGATTTCCTTCATCGCCTTCATTGTGAGGAACTGGAGTCTTTGAGCTGGAACCTTCATCATTGCCCTGTTGGGGTCGAGACATACATTCCTGAAGAGTATTGATCCAAGTGTCCAGCTCCTCCTCAAGGAAATCGCCTGTTCTTTCTAGCCTTTGGTGCCCAGATTGGCTGTCGTCGACTGCAGGCGAGGGATTCCTCTCTTTGCTCTCGCCGTGAGCAACTTGACCCCTCGAATTGGAACTTCCTCCAATGACCGGCAGGTTTATATGTGCACTCTCTACCAATGCCAGATCCGCTTCAGGGACAGCATTAATGACCGAATCGCGCTCAAACTGAGGAATCCCTATGTGCTGGAACTGCGGTATATACTCTTGAGGAGTATTGAGATAGCTCGGCGGAGCATTCTGATTTGGGTTAGAGGAGTCGCTGACACGACTGCTGGTCCCGTAATTGCTGAAACACGGTTGGGTGCTCTCGGCTCTCCAATCATCGTGGTTGTAACTCTGCCCGGCACTTGAGCTCCAACTGGCTTTATGATGGTTTAACGCTATCCTTCCATCCCTTAGCAATCTCCTATAGTACTTGAGGTGAGACTCGACGTTAATTCTAGAGAGCCCCGGCACATTCATAATCTCAAGTATGCGTAGTGGGCTAGCCGAATCAACTCCCAGCTCTCGAATTGCATCAACAAATTTGGTGTGAAGTTCATAGGTCCAGTAAAACCTTGTTCTCTTATCACCCAAAATATCGTCAATACTTCGGTAGCTATTCTCTACGGGATCTAGTCGTTTCAAAAGTTGTCCAGGGAGGGACTCACCGACTTTGGATTGGCTGGCTGTGACAGCGAGTTCGTCATTGAGAGAACTCCCCCTGTGATGATTCATATCCCATTTCTCAGAGGATGTTGGTGTTGATCCTATGGTGTTGACTTGCTCATGCAGATCTCCGGCGATATCTGGTTGTGTCGGAAAATGCTGTGGAGAATACGGTAACAGCTGAGCGTTATTCGTCAACAGGAACGGTTCATCGAGGAACACCTCGCCGAGGACAACAGGATTACCACAATTAAGGCAGGTGGCCTTGGTCAGAGCTTCCTTATATCTCGCGCTTTCAGCTTGAAGCTTCTCATTCTCCTCCTTCAGGACCAGTAACTCATGGTCTGCGTATTGCTGTTTCACCCGGGTTCGTTTGTTGGCGAACCAAAACTTGACCTTCGAAAGCTCCAATCCTATTTTTCGGCTCAACTCCATTTTCTGTTGTCTGCTTGGAGTGGGGCATTCATTGAAGAAAGCTTCGAGCTCTCGGATTTGGCCTGGAGTGTGGCGTTGTAGTTGCTTCCTTTTCCGACTCCGGTCATCATTGTATACTCCTTCTTCGTAGCTGAAACCTAGAATTTCATCGCTGGAGGAGTCAGTCTCTATGGCCTTCGGGCAGGATTCAGCTCCAGGATCTTCAAAGTCTCCCAGCAGTTCGTGCTCAGAAATGTCCAGGTCGGGCGTTTCTAGCAGATGGGAATAACTTTTAAACATGATGGATCGGGGTATCTCGGGCTGATCTAGTTCACTCAGCTTTCTCAATTCGCTCTTACGTGTTTGCTCACTCTAGAAATTTTCTCAAGTGATTGTGCGTGTCCTGGAACCATCCTTCAGGCTGCATATGAAGACCAGCAAGCAAGCGCTCCTCCCGAGATCCTGCAATTACTCATCGTCTGTATTCCCCTTTCTTTTTCCTCGTGATAGGATCACAAACTCTCTTGCATTGATTCGGTTTCATCGAGTATTGCGCTCGTCCCCTAGTTCAGTCTACAAAGTGGTGGGTCTACAATCTTTCGGCGCCTTTTATGATTTGCTAGGCCCGAGAACGTGGGGAGCAGCGGTGGACCCGCAATTAATGACTCCGTTTAATTCATTTAGCTCCATGGGAATTAATGCTATGATCTTCTCTCAACCCCTTTTCATCGTTCAAATGAAAGTGGCATTTTCTCTGTGCATGCTGTTACTCTTCATTTCAGCATCCCGGGCGCTTGGTGAGGAATGAGTTCGTGGCCACTCAAAATTTTAAAGACCGTCTCTGGTTTCAGACTTAATCTAACAAGGGATCATCACAACTGAGCATGACGATGTTCGTCGATAGCGTTGGTTTAACTATAGTCATTAAAGAAAAATGTTCCCGTAGGAACTTTACAACGATAAAATGAGTGATCTACTCGTGAACATGTTCTTCTTTCTATGGGTGTTCGTAGTGACCGACCCATCGTGCCCCGAGTCAGGTGCTAGATCATGGCTGTCCAAGCATGCCAGCTTCCCACTGATTGAACAAGGCATCGAGCCCCTCATCGAAGAAATCGTCTGCCGTGGGTTGACTAGCAGCAGGCAGAGCACCAGCAGACTGCTGCTCGAATGGAGGAGTTCGCACTCGCTGTACTTGTGACACGCGCTCTTGAGAAATGTTGAAATGGCCCGGGAGGACATTCTGATCAGCTTTCAGTTTGCCGGTGGTCGGGTTGCTAGCTTGATTGATGCTTAGATTTGGCCGGGTATCTCTTGATGCCTGAGCATTACAATGGCGGTTGCCCCTAGCTTTTGAGCTCGAGATGGATTCCTCCCGGTTTAGCTCCGCTCGACGTTGTTTTAATAGCTTTCTGTAGGCAGCAAGGTGATTCCTGACCAGCTCCTTACTAAGCCCCGGTACATTCATGGCCTTAAATATGCGCGTCGGAGTTGCTGAGTCGATCCCCATTTGGTGAACCACGTCTAGGAATCTGGAATGCAATTCAGGGGGCCAAGCGAACCTCCTCTTATCGTGGCCCAAAATTGCATCGATGGCTTGACGACTGATTAACTCATCTCCAGCAGGACCCGACCCTATCGAAAATTGTTGTGCATGAGGCTGATATGCTTTGAGCTGGTCGGCGGTAACATCCAGCTCCTTGAAACTGTAACTCCAATCAAAGCGATGCAAATCCCATCCCCCAGGAGGCATTTGTATCATCTTCGTAGGATCATCCTGCTCATGCGTGACTCCGGCAAAATCTGGTTGAGCAGGAGATGCCCCGAGGGAGTAGGGTGGTAAATGAACGTCTTCAATCATCGCGTGAGGCTTATCGGGGAATATCTTACCGAGGGCGACGAGGTTATCGCAATGAGGGCAAACGGTAATATTGAGAGCTTTTTCATACCTCATGTTTTCTGTTCGCAGCTTTTGGTTTTCTTCCTTTAAAATCTCGACCACCTGACGTTTGCGTTGAGCCTTCGATTTGGATCTCCTATTTTGAAACCAAAACTGGATCCTCGACTGATTAATCCCCAACTCCCGGCTCAATTCAATTCTCCACTTCTTTTTCATGTAATGGCTTTTACTGAAAAGGGTTTCCAGCATTTGGGTTTCCTCCTGAGAGTATTGGTGAGGACGTCTTCTTTTCCCGAGTTGAACATCGTGGATGTCGTTGTCGTCGTCGCCGTGATCTTGATTTCCGTTGCCAGAAGTGTTGGGCTCCATGGTTTTGGCGTTAGACTTGATCTTGGAATCTTCGAGATCCCTCTGTAGTTCAATTTCTGAGATTTTTGAGTCAGTCGCCTCTAGCAGCTGACAATAACCTCTTAAATATGTTGGATTGAGAAATGTTTGATTGGTTCTTGCCCACTCAGAGTTCTCCACTCTCTCATGTATGCTCACTCCCTATAAAGTTTTCTTCGAGTGACTTCGTATGTTCAGGAGACGCTCTTCAAGCATCATTAGGCAAACGTTCCCCCTCAAGACTTTGAATTTCTCGCTTAGCTTTTCAATCGTGATGGGACTGCCAAATCCTGTTAGGGCTCTCTTCGATAGTTGCGCTTACCTCCCACCTAACTCTAATAATGGTGATCCCGACAAATCTTTTACATCTTTTAATTGATGAGCCGGAAATCGCGGACCGAAACGAATCCAATGGTTCTCGTGAGGGGACCTCCTGCTTTACCCCCTAACTAGGCTCCACCGGCATTATTACTGAGACCCTTCATCATCCTCGAGTTGCTATAAAATGAGGAATTAATGTATGGAAGGTTAACGTTCTCGCATAATCAGCTTCTTCCTTCTAATCTCTCTGTCAAACTCGTCTTATTCTCAAGCCAACCCAACGCAAATGGCCTCCTCTCCCGTACGCACTTTTTCAACTGATGTCTTGGCCCAGTGGGAAAAGCTTTATAACCTACTGGGTCGCGGTTACGCACACATAACCGATCATTCTGCGACCGAGGATGAAATCCGTGTCCTGCTCGAGGACCTTGATACCACTTCTCTCGAAGGTACTACACTGGGGAGGGAATATAGAATTTTCCCGACTCTCTTTGCACACTCCTTAGAGGCCTACCGTGCTGCTAATCGGGAGGTTCTCGTGGCTCGCGTCTTGCGAGCTCGTTATGAGGATCGATCTGATCATTTGGTGCTGACCAACTATCTGGCCGATAGTTACAAAAAGGCCGTCGAGTTTGCTAATGAGCGGGTCGCGACGTTGCTTCGCGAGAGGAGAAATCTGGTGGAGCAATTGGCCCTATCCCTGACCACCGGCGAGCATGACCGCCGCAATGTCCTATTGAGACTTCAGAGCGACTGGCAGGAAGAACGGCTCGACAAAATAACCGCGGACATAGCTCGCGGGAATGGACTGGTTCGAGACCTGGAAACAATCGCCGAAGAACATGAGGCCAAGGTCGCCGAAGTTAAGGGAGAATGCAAAAGTCTTCTCCTCAGGCTTGCCGACCATGACATGCGGAGTTGGGAGTATGAGCAGAGCATTAATAACATGGAGGGTCAGTTGGGCTCCTTCGTGTCGTTAATTAGGGCTCACTTCGGCTTTACTTTTCTACCCCGAATTGTATGACCTGCTTTTGAAAACCCTCCACTGAGCAAAATAAATGAGAACTCTTGTGTGTGTGTTTTAACTTCTGTATGGTTCATTTCTTCGAGCATCCGAACATCTTCAACTTGGGTGAGCCGAACCATAATATCAGTAAGCCGAGCAAATATGTCCTGATTTTATAACTCGCTCATGATCAGATGAGATAATAGCCTTAGACTTGTCCAGGAAAAGATTTCTCTCTATTACCTATTTTTTTTACCTGCAAATAAAAAGACAGAATCAGAAGGAATAATTTGAAAAAGAAATCAAAAACCCCTTTCAATCCTATGCTTGCCCATGATTAATAAGGACAAGAACTTTTACAAGGGTTTTAATCTTGCGCGAAAAGTTTTTATCAATATTCCTCGAAAGAAAGCATACTATTGAAAGGAATGTAATTCACAATAATCGCTTTTGATCAATTTCGAGAGGAACGAATTACTCAAAAGTGCGAGGCATAATAACGTGTTTTAAATTTAATTGAAGATACGGCATCCAAATCAAGGCCGTTTTGTTAAGAACGAGAGTAATTTGGACATCTATCTCGTCATTAAATTCAAAACAACGCCGATATTCTCGATCAATTATCGTGGATTACCAGCGACGTAAAACATGCATGGACCAATTCAAGTGTATAATTCCTTCTAGCGAAATTGGGGTTGGATTACCCTATATGACCAAAAAGGTCGTGCAAGATTTCCAATTTTAATTTTCTCTAAAGGAATTATAAACTTGACTTGGGAGTATTCGGATGATTAGAGAAAATGCCACTATCACATTCCCATGACCTGTCAAAAGAAATACAACCAAGTTCCATCTAAATGTATACACCAATAGATCCCTAATACAATCACTCTAAGGGGTGAGATAGAGAAAGCCTCGATAAAAGTAAACCCTATACAAGAGGACTAGCAATGGAAAATGAAACAAAGGAATGTGATCCTAACGTTTAAGGATGCCCCAAGTTCGATCTGTGACTTCCGGATCACTTGCCCCAACTCGTCATCTTCATTGGACGATATCTCAATAATGTCCATAGTAGGCTCCTTTTTTTGCTCACTCAGTGCTTGTCATGGGATATCATCCTCTTCGTCTTCTATCAAGGACGTTTGGGAAAAACACACACATTTATCCTTGAAATGGCATTTAATCTAATCACCAGAATGCAATGAATGAAATGCCTATATTTATATGAACTGTAATAGATTCGAGGTATAGAGAGTCTTACCAACCAAACTCGTCGACTTATGTGCGGTTTTAGGTGTACCAACCGCCCAAAGACATGCGCATGAGACAAGTTATGGTGAACTTCTAAAAATCAGAGGGTTTGGCACCTAAGGTTAAGGTTCCCACTTCGAGTTCTAGAAAGAGCCGATTCCATTGCACAGCTATCGTTGCATTGGGACTCGATCCATAGTTCGAAGCGAGCGGAATTGAAAAGTGGATTACCCCGCGTTTTTCCTCACGGAGATTCCATTTTCAA
This sequence comes from Rhodomyrtus psidioides, assembly GCA_021437785.1. Classification (NCBI taxonomy): domain Eukaryota; kingdom Viridiplantae; phylum Streptophyta; class Magnoliopsida; order Myrtales; family Myrtaceae; genus Rhodomyrtus; species Rhodomyrtus psidioides. The sequence continues at coordinate 1,345,627 of JAILYB010000040.1, read as the reverse complement.
TTCCTTCTATTGTGTTCCTATAGGCGACGCCCGGGGTTTTAGGCGCGGTTGTGTGTGTCCACGTGTTGTGATCATCACAATGCAATTCATGCATAGCAGTTTATCAATCAGCACTTCAAATCATCCACACAACATACATTCCTACGCCCAACCTGCATAAGACAATGTTAATCACGGACTACACCCCTTATTTCTCCAATCTGCAAAAACATATAACACCTATCGTAAGCGGACTTACCTCACCTTCACGAGCGCCTGCATGGTTAGAAAAATCACTCAGCGTTTTAATTACGGCCTAAGTCCACTTGGGGTCTAGAACCATAGGTTCTAGAACACAGTGTCCCCAGCGGAGTCGCCAGCTGTCGCGACCCGCCCGAAAGCGGACGCAGCTAATGGATTACCGATCGCGGGTCTTGGATCGGCGCGAGCCCTCCCAGGCCCATACCAAATCGCGGCGGGAGTATTCTTCGACGATAAGAGTCGATCGCTTTCGACCTTAGTGTGGTCGTGGTGGCATGTGCAACTTGTGCATGCATTTGGAGTCGCCACCGGTCTTTCTTGGAGGGTAGACCGGAAACCTTATTGACCGATTGGGAGAGATCGATCAATTCTGCGGAACCAGAGATTTTGGGTTCGGGGACTTGGTTACGTTGATGTCATTACCAACGCCCTTTCGGTACCTAACGCGAGTGATTTTCCCTAACTAGGATTTCATGCAGGCGCAATTTTGGGTGAGGTAAGTCTGACTTTGCACATTAACCAGTTTAACATGCTCACGTAATCATAATAAATAAATAGATGCCAATCACATAAACATCTATCCTACGTGGTGATCATGGAATTATGATTTAATGGGTCTCGAGCCAATGAGACCACATTTAATCATTTTAATATTTTAATAACGGAGAGCCGCTCTTCGCTTCTTCTTGGTTTCTTGAACTCTTCAAGAATTGGGCCCCAAAGAGCTCGCCGACTTAAACGGCTCCTCCACGTAATCCTCGTAGCATTTACATCAACAATTGACTATGCTAAAAATAAAGATTACATGAAAAATAAAAGGAGTACGCAGTCTCCATTTAATAATTACAACCCCAAATATATAAATAATCATCATACATTCATATATACATCAATCACATTGATTAGAGATTTTTCCATGATCACCACCCTTTCACGTAAGTAATAAATTCACAATTTAAAACTTAGGAAGGCACAATAAAAATTCTACGTTGAATCATATTCAGAATTTTTACGTAAAATAAGATAGCCATAAATTTTCGATTCAAAATTGATTTAGTCTCAATTTTTGCTACGTTGATTAATTTATCATATAAAAACAATCAACATCCATTAGCCATGTAAGACGAACAATTCGTTAATACATATTGGCCATAGTATTGCAAAAATTGCAAAAATCAATTAAATGCACGAAAACGCCTAAGGATTGGCTCTGATACCACTGTTGGGATCCACGTAACACGTAGCGGAAATAAATAACAACCCATACATGTATCTCCAGAGGCGTACTTCGTGCATTTCAATCGAAAAAAAAATCACAAAGCCTCAAAGGGAGTAAATAGATTACCTCTCGTAGCGTGCTTGAACGGAGGTGTCGGTTCGATGTTCTTCGATCTTAGCCTCCACAAGTGTTAGGCATCTAGTTCGGACGCACCACCAATTGACGAACGGGGAGACGACTAATAACTCCACAACAATTGTGCTAGCAATATGCGGAATCAATATTCCGAACTTAGTATATTTTGCTCACTCAAGATGATGAGAATATAGAGAGTGTTTGTGTTCTTCTCTCTAAGCTCTCAAAAATTTGCACACTCTACAAAATGTCTCCCCCTTCAACCTCAAAACTCTTGCCATCCTTTTATAGCCAAAAATACCTTCCAATAAATTGTATTTAAAAATAGCACTAACAATTATAAATTCTATCTAAAAATAGCACTCACAAATAAATGACATTTAAAAATAGCACTAACAATAGCACTCACAATTTATAATACAAAAATGCTATTTAAAAATAGCACTAACAATAGCACTCACAATTTATAATACAAAAATTCTATTTAAAAATAGCACTAACAATTATAAATTCTATCTAATAATAGCACTCACAAATAAATGACATTTAAAAATAGCACTAACAATAGCACTCACAATTTATAATACAAAAATTCTATTTAAAAATAGCACTAACAATTATAAATTCTATCTAATAATAGCACTCACAATTTATGATAAATAAATGCCATTTAAAAATAGCACTAACAATAGCACTCACAATTTATGATAAATAAATGTCATTTAAAAATAGCACTAACAATAGTACTCACAATTTATAATACAAAAAATGCTATTTAAAAATAGCACTAGCAATAGCACTCACAATACAAAAATGCTAAAAAAGGCACTAACAAAGGTGTTAAAAATAATAACCATTATTATTATTACAAGAGTTAAAGAGGTTACCAAACAATACAAATATGCATAACATATAAATACGTATGACGTATAAATACGTAGAGCATACGTATACATCCGTGAAACCGGGGACTAATTGAAAGAAAAATGTGCAATTAAGCCCTTTTGGTAAAAATTGATTAAATTGGAGGGCAAATTGACCTAATTGCACTTTAAGACTTTAGAATCCAATGTCATAGCTTATAAAAAGTGAGAATTGAAAACTAAAAGACTCGAAAATGATTTTTTTTTAGGCTCGGTTCGGGTTTATGTTTGTGAAGGAACATAGTGACCCGAGCCGAATTTTTGAGATTTAAAGTGACACACTTGAAGAGGAAATTAAAACAAAATTATCAAATATTTTTGGGTATTTTTCTGACCACGAATGGTATTTTTCTGATTTTTTGGGTATTTTTATAATTAAATAAACTCGAAAAATATTAAAAATACCGAAAAATATTTTTTGTTCAAAATTGGTTCCTAAGGTTAAACCAAGGCTTCCAAAGTTGATTTTGTGATTTTATGACCTTTTTTGATATTTTTAATTAATTTTAAAGAATAAAAATCACAATAATAAATGGTAAAAAAAATCAGGTGTCAACAGCTGCCCCTCTTTGAGAGGAATCTCGTTAGAGGTTTCTCTCAAAGATAAGGTGGCACCTGATTCCTAACCGACTCAACTGGGAAAATAAGAGAAGAAATGTTATGACATCGGATCCTTAAGCCTATTGATAAAAGCTCAAATCAATCCCCGGTTTGCTCTAACAATTTGAACATGGGCCGGAGTGAGAGAGGCTTACCTGAAGCTCACCTGTCGGATGCTGCCGGTTGCGACGACTTTCAAGAAGATGCCTAGGACTCGTCATTCAGAATATCCCAGGGAGATTAAGCTCTGACCTGTATGGTAGGTCATACCATGATGTAATTCCTAACTTGTAGGAACCTAAGGAAGGCGCATCCCACGCTTTGGGATTTGCCAAGAATTTTGATCCGTATGGTGGATCAGACCTTTGTGTTGATCCTTACTGCGATATTTATCAATGAGTTGACCCTTATGCGGTTTCTACCATATGTGACCCTTCAGGCGGTTTCTACCATTAATGTGATCCCTCAGGCGGTTTCTACCTTGGTTTGACCATTCAGGCGGTTTCTACCTTGAGTTGACCCTTCAGGCGGTTTCTACCTTTGATTTGACCCTTCAGGCGGTTTCTACCTTGTGTTGACCCTTCAGGCGGTATCTACCATGAGTTGACCCTTCAGGCGGTTTCTACCTTGTGTTGACCCTTCAGGCGGTATCTACCATGTATTGACCCTTCAGGCGGTATCTACCATAGTTTTGACCCTTCAGGCGGTGTCTACCATCAGTTTTGACTTTGAAAAGGGGTCTCATGACGAGGGTTCTCCACGTCCGATGAGACTGCCTAAATTATGAAAAGGGGTCTCATGATGAGGATTCTCCACGTCCGATGAGACTGCCTAAATTATGAAAAGGGGTCTCATGACGAGGGTTCTCCACGTCCGATGAGACTGTCTGATTTTTGAAAAGGGGTCTCATGACGAGGGTTCTCCACGTCCGATGAGACTGCCTAAATTATGAAAAGGGGTCTCATGACGAGGGTTCTCCACGTCCGATGAGACTGTCTGATTTTTGAAAAGGGGTCTCATGACGAGGGTTCTCCACGTCCGATGAGACTGTTTAAATTATGAAAAGGGGTCTCATGACGAGGGTTCTCCATGTCCGGTGAGACTGTCTGATTTTTGAAAAGGGGTCTCATAACGAGGGTTCTCCACGTCCGATGAGACTGCCTAAATTATGAAAAGGGGTCTCATGACGAGGGTTCTCCACGTCCGATGAGACTGTTTGATATTTTGAAAATGGGTCCTAGGACGAGGGTTCTCCACGTCTGATAGGACTTTTCTTTTAAAAGGGTTTTTCTTCCCCTCTTTTTTAGAGACCCCGAAGTTTGTCGGGAATTCAGTTTTTGAAGCAGTGAAAGATTTTATTTTGACAAAGCTTCACTTGAGTCTGTTGAGGCGACATTCTGGGAGCTGGGTTCTCCAGGTATCCTGCAGAAATTTGAGCCTGAAATATTTTTCTTCACCAAGAAAACGTTAGTAATCTTTGGGAAGACCACGGCTGTCCATTTGACAAAATCGTATGATTTAAGTTTTAATCATGAAATGTGCATTTTGATGCTGGAGGTCATCCAAAGCATTCTTGCAACATGCAAATGTGATCACAAGTCCCTTGCACGGAAAATCTGGATCAACAGTTTGAAAATTCCAAAAAGAGTTTGTTCAAAACGTCAATTGGAATATTTCTCGACAAGGAGGTCTTCTCACCTGTTTTGAGATGTGGTTTTTATAGGGGATGCACTCAATTCCCTACTAACCTGTGCCTAGGTTTTAGGCTCATTCGCAGCGCATACATTTTGATCGGTCGGGAGGTCTTCCACGGGACCGTAATGTTAGGCTTGGATATTGGCTTTCAAGGGGGACTCGCTTTGGAGTCGAGGCCATTGAATGAAAGTCTTCACCATCTGCTCCGGGTTTACAAGTCAAGAACCCTGCAAAATGAGAAAGAAATAGTCTTGCTCGTACTTCTTCGAGCTAAGCTATATGTTAACCCAAGTGTCTTAGTCAGAGAAGACTGTTTCGGGGTTGTAACATTGGTAGGATTGGGGACCGAAACAAGCTTATTTTTGGCTCAGAATTTATGAGGGGATTGACATTGGTGATCATCGCAGATTTGACACCTGTCCTTTCCTTTCTGCATCTTTAGTCTTTGAGGTGCGCAACTGATTTTGAGGTGTACACCAACTCTTTAGAGAGCGTCTCTTGTGGTATTAAGAGATTGACAATTCTGTCCGTGTTTTTGCACCACGGCTGACATCATTTGGGGAGCAGTCTTCTTGATCTGACTCCTTTATGGGTTTTTCTCTCTTCCCAACTAGGCTTTATTGGGGATCAATCAAACAGTTTTCACGAGCATCGGCCTTGCTTTTACCAGGCACTTTGCTTTTTCTTGATGCTGGGGATTTTTTTCTTTGTTGAAATCCCACCTTTTCTTTTCCTTTGGAACTACGATGTTCAGAAAATTGTGCTAGATATACAACTTGAATCATAGCACATTTAAACGACGATATGAGATTTTTCTATAAATCCCATCTCTTGATTTCTTCCGTTCTTGGAGTGATGCAGTTTCCATCTTGAAACATCCCATGATCACCAACAGGGGTTTATGAAATGAATTTGCAGGCTCAACTTGGCTGTGCAAAGGATATGGTGTGTGGGATAGAGAAATGAATGCTTCTCGTCATCCTATGGCACTTGGATTACCATATAAACAACACACAAAGATTGATGTTAGTCCGAGCAAGAAAATTTCTAACCATTTTCTCCTGATACCGCTGGACTCACCTCCATTTTGCCCCGATGTGGGGTGGTTCTTGACAGGGTTAAGAATGAAAACCGTCGTTCAAAGGGTTTATCAACGGTCACCTGTAGTGTTTGAGGGATATGAAACGAATGCCTCCGTCATCCCAACCCATGTAATCGTTGCGAATAATCCCTACTTCCGTAGGTCCAGATTTTGCTATCTGATCCGCTCCACTTCTCTCCAGTGTGTGTAGGACGTGTTTGGACTAGGCTTTGCCTCTTTTCTTTTGAGAAAACGTCCTTTTAAAAGTTTTGAACTTTTGATTGGAAAAAATCTCTTTCATTTTCTCCAAAAATTTTACCCGTCAAGGGGATTTTATGATGCACCATGCATGTTCTTATTCATGTTCAGATAACCTCCTGTTTTAAGACATGAATGCCAATGAAGTTTGAATTCTATGTCTTTTCTAGATATTAGATTCTGAAAGCTTTTCTTTTTCTCTCTGTTTTTTATTTAACATCTTCAATGGATTGGGGAAAGGGATACTTACCCGTCCCCCGCGGCTGGAGATCCTGAAAATGCGAAAGAAACATGTTATTGTACGTTCACGAATTTTTCAAAAAATTAGAACGATACAATTTACCCTTGGTCATGTATTCTAACGGGTAATACATGGGATGTGAAAACCTGTTCGTCTGTAAGGCGATTCCCCTGTCAAGGATAAATAACGAGTATCAATTCATATTCTCAAATTCAAGACAAATTGGAACGATACAACTTTACTCTTGGTTCTCATCCCGTTCTGATATTGCGTATTGATATGAACAACATCTATCAAATCCGCCTATCCATTCTTGGAGTGTTTGCAACATCAATTGTTCATCTGCCCCCAGTTAGGCAACGTCTGTTCTGTTATTCGAACAAATGGCTCCTTGAGTGATTTATCGACGTTTATCACCTGAGAAGGGAAAGAAATGAGACATTACTTCGGTATTCGATTGAAGATCGTTTAGGAACGATACATCGTTTTACCAAATAGGTGGCTTCGCGGCCAAACGTATTTCGTATTGAAGGGGTAGATCCCATTATACTCCGCGGGTGATAGTCATTGTTTGGGGAACTTGCTCCACGGATTAAGCGATTAATCCACGGCCCTCGGCTTGAAGATGCTCAAAGGGTGATGTTGACACTCACGCGCAATTAGTTCTAGACATTAATGAAAGATGTTCCCGTGGGAACCTTACAGTGCGATCAACAACATATTCAATAGGAGTGTTCCACCCCTTTCGTCTAAGCATTTTTCATCGAGTAACCATGCCTTGCATCAGACGTTTGGTCACCTGCCTTACGTCACCACTGCGATGGCCCTCCGGCTCTAAATTGATCGAGCCAAAGATTGAACTCATCGCCAAGGAAATTGCTCGGGTCTTCGAGCCATTGATGTTCAAGTTGGGTATCAACAATTGTTGGGGGCAGATTTCCTTCATCGCCTTCATTGTGAGGAACTGGAGTCTTTGAGCTGGAACCTTCATCATTGCCCTGTTGGGGTCGAGACATACATTCCTGAAGAGTATTGATCCAAGTGTCCAGCTCCTCCTCAAGGAAATCGCCTGTTCTTTCTAGCCTTTGGTGCCCAGATTGGCTGTCGTCGACTGCAGGCGAGGGATTCCTCTCTTTGCTCTCGCCGTGAGCAACTTGACCCCTCGAATTGGAACTTCCTCCAATGACCGGCAGGTTTATATGTGCACTCTCTACCAATGCCAGATCCGCTTCAGGGACAGCATTAATGACCGAATCGCGCTCAAACTGAGGAATCCCTATGTGCTGGAACTGCGGTATATACTCTTGAGGAGTATTGAGATAGCTCGGCGGAGCATTCTGATTTGGGTTAGAGGAGTCGCTGACACGACTGCTGGTCCCGTAATTGCTGAAACACGGTTGGGTGCTCTCGGCTCTCCAATCATCGTGGTTGTAACTCTGCCCGGCACTTGAGCTCCAACTGGCTTTATGATGGTTTAACGCTATCCTTCCATCCCTTAGCAATCTCCTATAGTACTTGAGGTGAGACTCGACGTTAATTCTAGAGAGCCCCGGCACATTCATAATCTCAAGTATGCGTAGTGGGCTAGCCGAATCAACTCCCAGCTCTCGAATTGCATCAACAAATTTGGTGTGAAGTTCATAGGTCCAGTAAAACCTTGTTCTCTTATCACCCAAAATATCGTCAATACTTCGGTAGCTATTCTCTACGGGATCTAGTCGTTTCAAAAGTTGTCCAGGGAGGGACTCACCGACTTTGGATTGGCTGGCTGTGACAGCGAGTTCGTCATTGAGAGAACTCCCCCTGTGATGATTCATATCCCATTTCTCAGAGGATGTTGGTGTTGATCCTATGGTGTTGACTTGCTCATGCAGATCTCCGGCGATATCTGGTTGTGTCGGAAAATGCTGTGGAGAATACGGTAACAGCTGAGCGTTATTCGTCAACAGGAACGGTTCATCGAGGAACACCTCGCCGAGGACAACAGGATTACCACAATTAAGGCAGGTGGCCTTGGTCAGAGCTTCCTTATATCTCGCGCTTTCAGCTTGAAGCTTCTCATTCTCCTCCTTCAGGACCAGTAACTCATGGTCTGCGTATTGCTGTTTCACCCGGGTTCGTTTGTTGGCGAACCAAAACTTGACCTTCGAAAGCTCCAATCCTATTTTTCGGCTCAACTCCATTTTCTGTTGTCTGCTTGGAGTGGGGCATTCATTGAAGAAAGCTTCGAGCTCTCGGATTTGGCCTGGAGTGTGGCGTTGTAGTTGCTTCCTTTTCCGACTCCGGTCATCATTGTATACTCCTTCTTCGTAGCTGAAACCTAGAATTTCATCGCTGGAGGAGTCAGTCTCTATGGCCTTCGGGCAGGATTCAGCTCCAGGATCTTCAAAGTCTCCCAGCAGTTCGTGCTCAGAAATGTCCAGGTCGGGCGTTTCTAGCAGATGGGAATAACTTTTAAACATGATGGATCGGGGTATCTCGGGCTGATCTAGTTCACTCAGCTTTCTCAATTCGCTCTTACGTGTTTGCTCACTCTAGAAATTTTCTCAAGTGATTGTGCGTGTCCTGGAACCATCCTTCAGGCTGCATATGAAGACCAGCAAGCAAGCGCTCCTCCCGAGATCCTGCAATTACTCATCGTCTGTATTCCCCTTTCTTTTTCCTCGTGATAGGATCACAAACTCTCTTGCATTGATTCGGTTTCATCGAGTATTGCGCTCGTCCCCTAGTTCAGTCTACAAAGTGGTGGGTCTACAATCTTTCGGCGCCTTTTATGATTTGCTAGGCCCGAGAACGTGGGGAGCAGCGGTGGACCCGCAATTAATGACTCCGTTTAATTCATTTAGCTCCATGGGAATTAATGCTATGATCTTCTCTCAACCCCTTTTCATCGTTCAAATGAAAGTGGCATTTTCTCTGTGCATGCTGTTACTCTTCATTTCAGCATCCCGGGCGCTTGGTGAGGAATGAGTTCGTGGCCACTCAAAATTTTAAAGACCGTCTCTGGTTTCAGACTTAATCTAACAAGGGATCATCACAACTGAGCATGACGATGTTCGTCGATAGCGTTGGTTTAACTATAGTCATTAAAGAAAAATGTTCCCGTAGGAACTTTACAACGATAAAATGAGTGATCTACTCGTGAACATGTTCTTCTTTCTATGGGTGTTCGTAGTGACCGACCCATCGTGCCCCGAGTCAGGTGCTAGATCATGGCTGTCCAAGCATGCCAGCTTCCCACTGATTGAACAAGGCATCGAGCCCCTCATCGAAGAAATCGTCTGCCGTGGGTTGACTAGCAGCAGGCAGAGCACCAGCAGACTGCTGCTCGAATGGAGGAGTTCGCACTCGCTGTACTTGTGACACGCGCTCTTGAGAAATGTTGAAATGGCCCGGGAGGACATTCTGATCAGCTTTCAGTTTGCCGGTGGTCGGGTTGCTAGCTTGATTGATGCTTAGATTTGGCCGGGTATCTCTTGATGCCTGAGCATTACAATGGCGGTTGCCCCTAGCTTTTGAGCTCGAGATGGATTCCTCCCGGTTTAGCTCCGCTCGACGTTGTTTTAATAGCTTTCTGTAGGCAGCAAGGTGATTCCTGACCAGCTCCTTACTAAGCCCCGGTACATTCATGGCCTTAAATATGCGCGTCGGAGTTGCTGAGTCGATCCCCATTTGGTGAACCACGTCTAGGAATCTGGAATGCAATTCAGGGGGCCAAGCGAACCTCCTCTTATCGTGGCCCAAAATTGCATCGATGGCTTGACGACTGATTAACTCATCTCCAGCAGGACCCGACCCTATCGAAAATTGTTGTGCATGAGGCTGATATGCTTTGAGCTGGTCGGCGGTAACATCCAGCTCCTTGAAACTGTAACTCCAATCAAAGCGATGCAAATCCCATCCCCCAGGAGGCATTTGTATCATCTTCGTAGGATCATCCTGCTCATGCGTGACTCCGGCAAAATCTGGTTGAGCAGGAGATGCCCCGAGGGAGTAGGGTGGTAAATGAACGTCTTCAATCATCGCGTGAGGCTTATCGGGGAATATCTTACCGAGGGCGACGAGGTTATCGCAATGAGGGCAAACGGTAATATTGAGAGCTTTTTCATACCTCATGTTTTCTGTTCGCAGCTTTTGGTTTTCTTCCTTTAAAATCTCGACCACCTGACGTTTGCGTTGAGCCTTCGATTTGGATCTCCTATTTTGAAACCAAAACTGGATCCTCGACTGATTAATCCCCAACTCCCGGCTCAATTCAATTCTCCACTTCTTTTTCATGTAATGGCTTTTACTGAAAAGGGTTTCCAGCATTTGGGTTTCCTCCTGAGAGTATTGGTGAGGACGTCTTCTTTTCCCGAGTTGAACATCGTGGATGTCGTTGTCGTCGTCGCCGTGATCTTGATTTCCGTTGCCAGAAGTGTTGGGCTCCATGGTTTTGGCGTTAGACTTGATCTTGGAATCTTCGAGATCCCTCTGTAGTTCAATTTCTGAGATTTTTGAGTCAGTCGCCTCTAGCAGCTGACAATAACCTCTTAAATATGTTGGATTGAGAAATGTTTGATTGGTTCTTGCCCACTCAGAGTTCTCCACTCTCTCATGTATGCTCACTCCCTATAAAGTTTTCTTCGAGTGACTTCGTATGTTCAGGAGACGCTCTTCAAGCATCATTAGGCAAACGTTCCCCCTCAAGACTTTGAATTTCTCGCTTAGCTTTTCAATCGTGATGGGACTGCCAAATCCTGTTAGGGCTCTCTTCGATAGTTGCGCTTACCTCCCACCTAACTCTAATAATGGTGATCCCGACAAATCTTTTACATCTTTTAATTGATGAGCCGGAAATCGCGGACCGAAACGAATCCAATGGTTCTCGTGAGGGGACCTCCTGCTTTACCCCCTAACTAGGCTCCACCGGCATTATTACTGAGACCCTTCATCATCCTCGAGTTGCTATAAAATGAGGAATTAATGTATGGAAGGTTAACGTTCTCGCATAATCAGCTTCTTCCTTCTAATCTCTCTGTCAAACTCGTCTTATTCTCAAGCCAACCCAACGCAAATGGCCTCCTCTCCCGTACGCACTTTTTCAACTGATGTCTTGGCCCAGTGGGAAAAGCTTTATAACCTACTGGGTCGCGGTTACGCACACATAACCGATCATTCTGCGACCGAGGATGAAATCCGTGTCCTGCTCGAGGACCTTGATACCACTTCTCTCGAAGGTACTACACTGGGGAGGGAATATAGAATTTTCCCGACTCTCTTTGCACACTCCTTAGAGGCCTACCGTGCTGCTAATCGGGAGGTTCTCGTGGCTCGCGTCTTGCGAGCTCGTTATGAGGATCGATCTGATCATTTGGTGCTGACCAACTATCTGGCCGATAGTTACAAAAAGGCCGTCGAGTTTGCTAATGAGCGGGTCGCGACGTTGCTTCGCGAGAGGAGAAATCTGGTGGAGCAATTGGCCCTATCCCTGACCACCGGCGAGCATGACCGCCGCAATGTCCTATTGAGACTTCAGAGCGACTGGCAGGAAGAACGGCTCGACAAAATAACCGCGGACATAGCTCGCGGGAATGGACTGGTTCGAGACCTGGAAACAATCGCCGAAGAACATGAGGCCAAGGTCGCCGAAGTTAAGGGAGAATGCAAAAGTCTTCTCCTCAGGCTTGCCGACCATGACATGCGGAGTTGGGAGTATGAGCAGAGCATTAATAACATGGAGGGTCAGTTGGGCTCCTTCGTGTCGTTAATTAGGGCTCACTTCGGCTTTACTTTTCTACCCCGAATTGTATGACCTGCTTTTGAAAACCCTCCACTGAGCAAAATAAATGAGAACTCTTGTGTGTGTGTTTTAACTTCTGTATGGTTCATTTCTTCGAGCATCCGAACATCTTCAACTTGGGTGAGCCGAACCATAATATCAGTAAGCCGAGCAAATATGTCCTGATTTTATAACTCGCTCATGATCAGATGAGATAATAGCCTTAGACTTGTCCAGGAAAAGATTTCTCTCTATTACCTATTTTTTTTACCTGCAAATAAAAAGACAGAATCAGAAGGAATAATTTGAAAAAGAAATCAAAAACCCCTTTCAATCCTATGCTTGCCCATGATTAATAAGGACAAGAACTTTTACAAGGGTTTTAATCTTGCGCGAAAAGTTTTTATCAATATTCCTCGAAAGAAAGCATACTATTGAAAGGAATGTAATTCACAATAATCGCTTTTGATCAATTTCGAGAGGAACGAATTACTCAAAAGTGCGAGGCATAATAACGTGTTTTAAATTTAATTGAAGATACGGCATCCAAATCAAGGCCGTTTTGTTAAGAACGAGAGTAATTTGGACATCTATCTCGTCATTAAATTCAAAACAACGCCGATATTCTCGATCAATTATCGTGGATTACCAGCGACGTAAAACATGCATGGACCAATTCAAGTGTATAATTCCTTCTAGCGAAATTGGGGTTGGATTACCCTATATGACCAAAAAGGTCGTGCAAGATTTCCAATTTTAATTTTCTCTAAAGGAATTATAAACTTGACTTGGGAGTATTCGGATGATTAGAGAAAATGCCACTATCACATTCCCATGACCTGTCAAAAGAAATACAACCAAGTTCCATCTAAATGTATACACCAATAGATCCCTAATACAATCACTCTAAGGGGTGAGATAGAGAAAGCCTCGATAAAAGTAAACCCTATACAAGAGGACTAGCAATGGAAAATGAAACAAAGGAATGTGATCCTAACGTTTAAGGATGCCCCAAGTTCGATCTGTGACTTCCGGATCACTTGCCCCAACTCGTCATCTTCATTGGACGATATCTCAATAATGTCCATAGTAGGCTCCTTTTTTTGCTCACTCAGTGCTTGTCATGGGATATCATCCTCTTCGTCTTCTATCAAGGACGTTTGGGAAAAACACACACATCTATCCTTGAAATGGCATTTAATCTAATCACCAGAATGCAATGAATGAAATGCCTATATTTATATGAACTGTAATAGATTCGAGGTATAGAGAGTCTTACCAACCAAACTCGTCGACTTATGTGCGGTTTTAGGTGTACCAACCGCCCAAAGACATGCGCATGAGACAAGTTATGGTGAACTTCTAAAAATCAGAGGGTTTGGCACCTAAGGTTAAGGTTCCCACTTCGAGTTCTAGAAAGAGCCGATTCCATTGCACAGCTATCGTTGCATTGGGACTCGATCCATAGTTCGAAGCGAGCGGAATTGAAAAGTGGATTACCCCGCGTTTTTCCTCACGGAGATTCCATTTTCAATTCCTTCTATTGTGTTCCTATAGGCGACGCCCGGGGTTTTAGGCGCGGTTGTGTGTGTCCACGTGTTGTGATCATCACAATGCAATTCATGCATAGCAGTTTATCAATCAGCACTTCAAATCATCCACACAACATACATTCCTACGCCCAACCTGCATAAGACAATGTTAATCACGGACTACACCCCTTATTTCTCCAATCTGCAAAAACATATAACACCTATCGTAAGCGGACTTACCTCACCTTCACGAGCGCCTGCATGGTTAGAAAAATCACTCAGCGTTTTAATTACGGCCTAAGTCCACTTGGGGTCTAGAACCATAGGTTCTAGAACACAGTGTCCCCAGCGGAGTCGCCAGCTGTCGCGACCCGCCCGAAAGCGGACGCAGCTAATGGATTACCGATCGCGGGTCTTGGATCGGCGCGAGCCCTCCCAGGCCCATACCAAATCGCGGCGGGAGTATTCTTCGACGATAAGAGTCGATCGCTTTCGACCTTAGTGTGGTCGTGGTGGCATGTGCAACTTGTGCATGCATTTGGAGTCGCCACCGGTCTTTCTTGGAGGGTAGACCGGAAACCTTATTGACCGATTGGGAGAGATCGATCAATTCTGCGGAACCAGAGATTTTGGGTTCGGGGACTTGGTTACGTTGATGTCATTACCAACGCCCTTTCGGTACCTAACGCGAGTGATTTTCCCTAACTAGGATTTCATGCAGGCGCAATTTTGGGTGAGGTAAGTCTGACTTTGCACATTAACCAGTTTAACATGCTCACGTAATCATAATAAATAAATAGATGCCAATCACATAAACATCTATCCTACGTGGTGATCATGGAATTATGATTTAATGGGTCTCGAGCCAATGAGACCACATTTAATCATTTTAATATTTTAATAACGGAGAGCCGCTCTTCGCTTCTTCTTGGTTTCTTGAACTCTTCAAGAATTGGGCCCCAAAGAGCTCGCCGACTTAAACGGCTCCTCCACGTAATCCTCGTAGCATTTACATCAACAATTGACTATGCTAAAAATAAAGATTACATGAAAAATAAAAGGAGTACGCAGTCTCCATTTAATAATTACAACCCCAAATATATAAATAATCATCATACATTCATATATACATCAATCACATTGATTAGAGATTTTTCCATGATCACCACCCTTTCACGTAAGTAATAAATTCACAATTTAAAACTTAGGAAGGCACAATAAAAATTCTACGTTGAATCATATTCAGAATTTTTACGTAAAATAAGATAGCCATAAATTTTCGATTCAAAATTGATTTAGTCTCAATTTTTGCTACGTTGATTAATTTATCATATAAAAACAATCAACATCCATTAGCCATGTAAGACGAACAATTCGTTAATACATATTGGCCATAGTATTGCAAAAATTGCAAAAATCAATTAAATGCACGAAAACGCCTAAGGATTGGCTCTGATACCACTGTTGGGATCCACGTAACACGTAGCGGAAATAAATAACAACCCATACATGTATCTCCAGAGGCGTACTTCGTGCATTTCAATCGAAAAAAAAATCACAAAGCCTCAAAGGGAGTAAATAGATTACCTCTCGTAGCGTGCTTGAACGGAGGTGTCGGTTCGATGTTCTTCGATCTTAGCCTCCACAAGTGTTAGGCATCTAGTTCGGACGCACCACCAATTGACGAACGGGGAGACGACTAATAACTCCACAACAATTGTGCTAGCAATATGCGGAATCAATATTCCGAACTTAGTATATTTTGCTCACTCAAGATGATGAGAATATAGAGAGTGTTTGTGTTCTTCTCTCTAAGCTCTCAAAAATTTGCACACTCTACAAAATGTCTCCCCCTTCAACCTCAAAACTCTTGCCATCCTTTTATAGCCAAAAATACCTTCCAATAAATTGTATTTAAAAATAGCACTAACAATTATAAATTCTATCTAAAAATAGCACTCACAAATAAATGACATTTAAAAATAGCACTAACAATAGCACTCACAATTTATAATACAAAAATGCTATTTAAAAATAGCACTAACAATAGCACTCACAATTTATAATACAAAAATTCTATTTAAAAATAGCACTAACAATTATAAATTCTATCTAATAATAGCACTCACAAATAAATGACATTTAAAAATAGCACTAACAATAGCACTCACAATTTATAATACAAAAATTCTATTTAAAAATAGCACTAACAATTATAAATTCTATCTAATAATAGCACTCACAATTTATGATAAATAAATGCCATTTAAAAATAGCACTAACAATAGCACTCACAATTTATGATAAATAAATGTCATTTAAAAATAGCACTAACAATAGCACTCACAATTTATAATACAAAAAATGCTATTTAAAAATAGCACTAGCAATAGCACTCACAATACAAAAATGCTAAAAAAGGCACTAACAAAGGTGTTAAAAATAATAACCATTATTATTATTACAAGAGTTAAAGAGGTTACCAAACAATACAAATATGCATAACGTATAAATACGTATGACGTATAAATACGTAGAGCATACGTATACATCCGTGAAACCGGGGACTAATTGAAAGAAAAATGTGCAATTAAGCCCTTTTGGTAAAAATTGATTAAATTGGAGGGCAAATTGACCTAATTGGACTTTAAGACTTTAGAATCCAATGTCATAGCTTATAAAAAGTGAGAATTGAAAACTAAAAGACTCGAAAATGATTTTTTTTTAGGCTCGGTTCGGGTTTATGTTTGTGAAGGAACATAGTGACCCGAGCCGAATTTTTGAGATTTAAAGTGACACACTTGAAGAGGAAATTAAAACAAAATTATCGAATATTTTTGGGTATTTTTCTGACCACGAATGGTATTTTTCTGATTTTTTGGGTATTTTTATAATTAAATAAACTCGAAAAATATTAAAAATACCGAAAAATATTTTTTGTTCAAAATTGGTTCCTAAGGTTAAACCAAGGCTTCCAAAGTTGATTTTGTGATTTTATGACCTTTTTTGATATTTTTAATTAATTTTAAAGAATAAAAATCACAATAATAAATGGTAAAAAAAATCAGGTGTCAACACCCCTAAATCCTAGAAAAATCTTACCAAAATTTTTGTAGGTTTGAGTTTTCTGCAGGATGCCTGGAGTCCCCAGATCCCAGAATGTCACCTCCCATGTCAAAAGGACAATCTTCAGAATCGTCTTTCTACGAGATTTCAGGTAACCCTTAAATCCCAGAAAAATCTTATCAAAATTTTTGTAGGTTTGAGCTTTCTACAGGATACCTGGAGTACCCAGATCCCAGAATGGCACCTCCCATGTCGAAAGGGCAATATTCAGAATCGTCTTTCTGCGAGATTTCAGGTAACCCCTACATCCCAGAAAAATCTTTTCAAAGTTTTTGTAGGTTCAAGCTTTCTACAGGATACTTGGAGTCCCTAAATCCCAGAATAACACCTTGCAAGTCAAAAGGACAATCTTCAGAACTAGCTTTCTATAAGGTTCTAGGTAATCCCTAAACCCAGAATAGCTCATTTGGTAGACCTAAGAGTTAGGTATGGCATTTTTATCAAGTACGAACTAACCATGCTCATGACATTTCAGGCATATCATCTCAAGCATACATAAATCAGTCTGATCATGATACTAGTCTTCCGCACAGAAGCTTGAGGTCTGATTCGTCATATGATTCCTAATTTCCAAAGGATTTTCACGGGGCCAGGATGTCCGATGACATGAGGATTAGTCCTGTTTATACCTGTACTTATTTCGAAAACTCTTTCGAAAAGATTTTCCACAATCATGCATGGCATTTTTATCAAGTACGAACTAACCATGCTCATGACATTTCAGGCATATCATCTCAAGCATACATACCAGGTTATTGTGTGATTCGGATCATCATGATGACTGTTCCTACAATATTGAAGAAGAGGATGAGGATGAAGGCTATGCATCTATCCGCAGAGAATGGAGTACCTTCGAAGAGTCAGTACCTCCCACTTCGGAGGAACCAGTTGTTATTAACTTGGGAGACTCTATGAATATCAAGGAAGTCAAGATCGGTGGACATCTATCCCAGGGTGAAAAGCTCAGATTCACAGAATTATTGAGGGAGTATCAGGACGTCTTTGCATGGTCTTACGCTGACATGCCGGGTTTGGATCCTAGAATTGTGGAGCATGCATTACCCACAGATCCTAGTGTCAAACCTGTCAAGCAAGGCAGTAGACGGATGAAAGCCGAGTTAGAAGACATAATCAAAGAAGAAGTGATGAAGCTTCTCAGTGTGGGCTTTATTGAGGCTATCACATACTCGGACTGGATTGCCAACATAGTCCTCGTCATGAAGAAGGACGGTAGAATCCGGATCTGGGTGGATTATCGGAATTTGAATTATGCAAGTCCAAAGGACGATTTTCCACTACCTCACATCGACGTATTGGTTGATAGTACCACAGGGTACGAGCTATTCTCATTCATGGATGGCTTCTCCGGATATAACCATATCCTCATGAAGAATGAAGACAAACCGAAGACTGCCTCTACCACCCCCTAGGGAAACTTTTGCTACAAGGTTATGCCCTTTGGATTAAAAAACGCAGGGGCCACCTACCAGAAGGCTATGATCACATTATTCCACGACATGATCTATAAGGAAATCGAACTATATGTCGATGACATGATCGCCAAGTCCAAGAAGGGACAAGATCACATTCAGGTATTAAGAAAGCTATTTGAGCGACTGCGCAAATACAAGTTGAGGTTGAACCCTAACAAATGTGTGTTTGGGGCAAAATCTGGAAAACTTCTCGGATTCATGGTCAGTAATAGGGGCATTGAGATTGATCCTTCAAAGATTCAAGCCATCCATGATCTAGCAACTCCCTCCACAGTAAAAGAAGTTATAAGTCTTCTGGGGAAACTGAACTATATTGCCAGATTCATCAATCAGCTATCAGATGTGGCTAAACTGATCTTCAAACTACTCAAGAAGGGTGCGAAAGTGACATGGGATACAGAGTGCAGTCAGGCATTCTAGAAGATCAAGAACTACCTGGTCACTCCACCAGTACTTGTGCCGCCCATCCCAGGTCATCCTTTGACCTTATATCTGACTATACAACAGGAATCTTTGGGAGCCTTACTCCCCTAAACGAGCCCGACGGATGGTAAGGAAAGAGCCATCTATTACTTGAGCAAGAAATTCACCTTGTTTGAAGCAAAGTACATACCTGTTGAAAGGGCATGTGTGGCAACCGTATGGGTACTTCGCAGGTTAAGACAGTATACCCTACATCACCTTATTCAACTGGTGACAAAAAATGACCCTGTCAGATACCTCATAGAGAAACCCGCTTTAATTGGGAAGTTAGCAAAATGGCAGGTGATGTTATCTGAATTTGACATTAGGTGTTCTCCACAAAAATCAGTAAAAAGGAGAGCTATAGCTGACATGCTGGTAGAAAATCCATCAAATAGTGAGCCTTCTAGAGAAATAAAGGCAGAAGATCAAATTCTGAACTTGGCACAAGATAAGTGGGTCATGTATTTCAATGGTTCCGTTAATCTATCAAGGGCAGGCACCGGGGCCGTGCTGATATCCCCTGATGATCAACATTATCCTGTTGCGGCGAAGATAACATTCCCTTGCACCAATAATATCTCAGAATATGAGGCGTGCATTCTAGGCTTACGATTGGCCATTTCCATGGGAATACCTAAGCTGCAAGTTTACGGAGATTCCATGCTCATTATTTTGCAGACATAGGGAAAGTGGAAGACGAAAGACGCAAAACTCATCCCTTATCATGAATACCTTGAAGAATTGATACTTAAGTTCAAAGAAGTGTCATTCGAATACCTGCCAAGATCTCATAATCAATTTGCAGACGCGCTAGCCACCCTGGCCTCAATGTTACAAATGGCTGATGGGTTGGAAATAGAACCCCTAATGAGCATATTGCATGCTGATCGAGGAAGCATTTGATGGAGAGCCATGGTACTATGACATCAAGAATTATCTCTCAAAAGGGGAGTTTTCTAAAGGATGTCGGGCGGGAGACCGGAGATACATAACCAAGTTGGCCAGCAAGTTCTTCCTCAGTGGACAAATTCTGTACAAAAGGTCATCTGACTCTACTCTGTTAAGGTGTGTAGATGCTAAAGAAGCAAATATTCTCATGAAGGAAATCCATGAAGGTATATGTGGGCCTCACATGAACGGCCACCTCCTCGCTAGGAAGATCATGCGGCTTGGCTATTATTGGATGACCATCGAATCAGACTGTTGTCAACATATCAGGTCATGCCACCAGTGCCAAATATATGGCGATAAGATTAATACGCCCCTAAGTGAATTGCATCAAATGTCTGAGGTTTGGCCTTTTTCTATGTGGGGGATAGACATGATAGGACCTATCAATCCCGCGGCTTCAAATGGTCATCGCTTCATCCTGGTGGCGATTGATTACTTCACAAAATGGATAGAAGCTAGTTCATACAAGAATGTCACGGCGAGAAACGTGGCAAGGTTCATTAAAAGAGACATCATTTCTCGATATGGTACCCCTCAAGCAGTCATTACAGATAATGGATCCAACCTGAACAACAAGATTGTCGATGAGCTGCTGGATCACTTTGGTATTCGACACCTGAATTCATCCCCTTACCGCCCACAGATGAATGGGGCAGTGGAAGCAGCCAACAAGAACGTCAAGAGGATCTTGTCTAAAACGGCAGAAAACTACAGGGATTGGCATAAAAGGCTACCTTTTGCCTTGATGGCATATCGAACTTCAATCAGGACCTCTACAGGGGCAACTCCCTACAGTCTGGTGTATGGAATGGAAGCGGTCCTACCCGTAGAAGTTAAGGTCCCCTCTTTGAGGATCTTATCAGAAGGTAAACTCTCTGAGTCAGAGTACTCTAAGAACAGATATGAACAGCTGAATCTGATAGACGAGAAGCGTCTTAGAGCGATCTGTCATGGTCAAAGCTACCAGAAGAGGGTGGCCAAGTCATTTAATCGAAAAGTTAAAGCCAGAAATTTCAAAGTAAATGACTTGGTGGTAAGGAAGACTCTGCCAAATGTTGTCCATCCGGGAGGCAAATTTACCCCGAATTACAAAGGCCCCTACATTGTCAAGAAGATTCTCACTAGATGAGCATTGATTCTTGTAAACTCTGAAGGAGAAGAATTGTGACACCTTGTAAATTCAGATGCTGTGAAGAAGTATTACCCTTAAATAAAATTAGATTTCGGTCATGTGGCTTATCCCAGATCAATCCGAATCGTCATTGCATAAACACATCATGCATCCATGCATACACTAGCATGTGTTCAATTTTGCAGGGTTTCGAGAAGCAAACTCAGAATCAGACTCATTCAAACAAAACCCTAGAAAGGAAGGTCATCGACACCAAATACTAGGTGATATGTATCTGTTCCATCAAAGGTCAAGCCGGTCTTTACTCACTAGAACATCTCTTTTATCATGCATGCAGGAATGTCTACTGAAGACAGAAGACAGCAAAAGAAGAGCACAGTAAAGTATCTCTCACTTCCTGTAAGGTAAAAAAAAATGAGAGAATGAGCGTTTACATGTCTGGACTCAGGAATAAACATTGTATCATAAAAGAATGATGATAAATTCCTTGCATTTACTACACGTCTGCCAAGGTCAGAAAGTGTCCAAGCATGTTCAAAGTATGCATAAGGCGTCATTGAAATCTCTTGTGGAGTAAAACGCATGGAGAAAAACGAAATGATCTTTCCAGAAACACAGCTTGCTTAGGCTATCTAACAGGAATATCCTTCTGAATGAGAGGCAAACACGTCCCTCATACACTCGAGAGATGAGGGAAGGGTGAGAATAGGAAACCCTGAATCTGAGGATACAAGGGCCCTTCACATCGATTACATGGATTGGGAAGACGTATGCATTCATTTCTCTATCCTAAACACTGCAGGTGACTATCGATAGTCATTTGAACGACGGTGTCTTTCTTTACCCTTGTCAAGAACCACCCCATACTGGGGCAATCTAGAGGTACGCACGGCAGTACCAGGAGGTAAATGTTAGGATTCACGTAACACGTACGGGCAAATAAAAATTAGTAAACGCAGCGGAAATAAATAACAACCCATACATGTATCTCCAGAGGCGTACTTCGTGCATTTCAATCGAAAAATCACAAAGCACCAAATGGAGTAAATAGACTACCTCTTGTAGCGTGCTTGAAACGGAGGTGTCGGTTCGATGTTCTTCGATCTCAGCCCCACAAGTGTCGGGCCTCTAGTTCAAACAAACCACCAATTGACGAACGGGGAGACGACTAATAATTCCACAACAATTGTGCTAGCAATTTGCGGAATCAATATTCCAAACCAATTTACGGAATCAATATTCCGAACTTTGTATATTTTGGTCACTCAAAATTATGAGAATATAGAGAGTGTTTGTGTTCTTCTCTCAAAGCTCTCAAAAATCTGCTCACTCTACAAATGTGCTAACCTCAACCTCAAAACTATTGCCATCCTTTTATAGCCAAAAACACCTTCCAATAAATTGTATTGTAAAATAGCACTAACAAATAATAAATGCTTTCTAAAAATAGCACTCACAATTTATGATAAATAAATGCCATATAAAAATAGCACTAACAATAGCACTCACAATTTATAAATAGCACTCACATCTTATAATACAAAAATGCTATTTAAAAATAGCACTAATAATTATAAATGCTATCTAAAAATAGCACTCACAATTTATCATAAATAAATGCCATTTAAAATTAGCACTAACAAATATAAATGCTATCTAACAATAGTACTCATAATTTATCATAAATAAATGCCATTTAAAATTAGCACTAACAATTATAAATGCTATCTAACAATAGCACTCACATTTTACAATACAAAAATGCTATTTAAAAATAGCACTAACAAAGGTGTTAAAAATAATAATAACCATTATTATTATTACCGGAGTTAAAGAGGTTACCAAACAGTAAAATATGTATAACGTACCAATACGTATAAGGTACAAATACGTAGAGCATACGTGTACATCGTATATACACGTGCAAGTGACCAAAAAGAGAAATAAAATTAAATCTCATTTAATTTAATTTCAACCCAACTAATTGGTATAATTGCAAACAAATTTGCAATGTCGTCTTTCCACAATGCGTTGTCATGTATTGGTTAAGGTGTGTGACATTCCTAGGTTCATCACTGAGCTGGCAGTAAGACATGTACTAACACATTAGTACTTCCAAGAGAATTGATTGTCCCGATCATCCTCTAGGTCCTACAAGCCATGAGTGACATCTAGCAATATGTCATGGCTACCGAGACAGTGTGAATTTTTAAGAACATTATGAACCTGTCAGCTTTGGCTACAGTGTAATTCAATCCTTCTGTCTAACTATGTCCCGATCGAACAAAGCCCATGGAATATTTGTCAAGCCACCAATTCGATCATATGTACAAATCTAACTTGACATGCATTTATATGAGACATGAACATTTCATTCTCAATCATAACCCCGGCCGAGGATTTCAATGCATTGTTACAATTAGATCACATAGGACATCATACCTTTATTAATAAGGAGACAGATTCCATATTGCGTACACATGTGACTTCGTATGTGCCTGAACTACGACCATCAAGTACAGAGACGAATCAACGACCCGCCAATATGCGCACTTGTGAACCATAGCCATTTATCACACAAGTCAACATTGTACCTCAGGTCTAAGGATTATTTACACAAGACCAAAGCATGAACGATTAGACATTGACCACGCAAAAAGCTTCCATGTCGCTAATCATTCAATGTGCGTCACGTTCAGTGAACTTGTCCGATACAAGCACCTATGTTCTAACTCGGATATCGCAATACCCAATGACTTGTGACTCGTCATTTCCTTAAGTATCTGATACTTAATTATGAAGTTAAGAACATATCGACCTCAACAGGATCATTGATATCCATTCAATAATCCATTGATCGGGAACTGTTTTAAAGATTCAGTCTAACCGTAAACCTGTCACACATATTCTCAACGTCTTAAGAATAGGTTCGGCTACAACTGATCTTATGGATTTTATTCATTTATATTTGGACAAATGAATAAATACGTCTTTGCCACTGATAAGAAATCAGAAGTGCAACGGATATACCCAATATGTACTATTACACAGTTGCTTTAGGGCATATCTCTAACAATCTCCCACTTGCACTAAAGCCAACTAGTTTGGTACCTCAAACCCATTTTATCAAGGTGTCTTTCAAATAAAGACTGAGGTATTGCTTTAGTAAAGGGGTCTGCCACGTTTTTTGCTGAGGCAATTTTCTGCAAGGCGATATCACCTCTCCCAACTATTTCTCTGATGAGATGGAAGCGTCTCTCAATGTGCTTGGATTTCTGATGAGACCGTGGTTCCTTAGCTTGAGCTATAGCCCCATTGTTGTCACAAAACAATGTAATTGGCTGCTCAATGGAAGGAACTACTCCAAGTTCAGAAATGAACTTCTTCATCCAAGCAGCTTCCTTCGCCGCTTCAGAAGCAGCTACATACTCTGCCTCAGTAGTGGAATCAGCAGTTGTGCTTTGTTTGGAACTCTTCCAACTAACTGCACCACCATTGAGTGTAAAAACAAACCCAGATGTAGACTTAAAGTCATTCGGATCTGATTGAAAATCAGAATCAGTATACGCTTCAACTTTAAACTCTCCTTCTCCATATATCAAGAATAAATCCTTAGTCCTTCGCAAGTACTTCAGGATATTCTTGACTGCTATCCAGTGCTCTTCCCCTGGATCAGACTGATATCTGCTAGTAACACTTACAGCATGCGCGATATCAAGTCGCGTACATAGCATAGCATACATTATGCTTCCAACAGCGGATGCGTAAGGTATCTTTGCCATCCGCTGTCTTTCTTCAGGAGTGTTGGGACACATCTCCTTAGAAAGACGGATTCCATGCCTAAAAGGCAATAATCCTCTTTTGGAACATTGCATGTTAAACCGTGTTAACACTGTATCTATGTACGTAGATTGTGAGAGGCCAATCAATCGTCTCGATCTATCTCTATAGATCTTGATACCTAAAATATAGGTTGCCTCTCCCAAATCTTTCATGGAGAATTTCTGTGACAAGAATAGTTTGATCGATGATATCATCGGTACATCATTCCCAATCAAGAGTATATCATCGACGTACAAAACTAGAAACGCAATTGCGCTTCCACTGACCTTCTTATATACACATGATTCATCCGGATTTTTAATGAAGCCAAACGATTTGATTACTTCATCAAAACGGATGTTCCAACTTCTGGATGCTTGTTTGAGTCCATAAATGGATCTCATAAGCTTACACACCTTTCGACTTTCACCACAAGATTCAAAACCCTGTGGTTGTTCCATATAGATATCTTCCTCGAGGAAACCATTTAGAAAAGCCGTTTTGACATCCATTTGGAATATCTCATAATCAAGGTGCGCAGCTATAGCCAACATAATCCGAATAGATTTCAGCATGGCTACAGGTGAGAAAGTTTCGTCATAATCGATCCCTTCTTTTTGACGATACCCTTTCGCCACCAGTCGTGCTTTGTAAGTTCCAACCTGACCATCAGCGTTTATCTTCCTCTTGAAGATCCATTTACAGCCAATTGGTACAATACCATCAGGCAGATCAACTAGAGTCCAAACATCGTTGGAATACATTGAATCCATTTCGGTTTGCATGGCTTCTAGCCATTTACCAGAATCGATGTCCAACATCGCCTCCTCATAGGTGCTTGGATCACTCAATTGATTACTATCATTCATAATGAATAGTGACTCAATATTTTCAACCGAGTGTCCATAGCGAATAGGTATACGAGACGTTTTCGCACTTTTCCTAAGAGGTTGTGTATCAGAAGCTCCCACTGAATCAGAGATCGGTGTCTGAACTTGGTTATTAGATACTTCATTATTGTCTTCTTGTAAGACTATTTTCCGCCCAGCACCACCTTCCTGAACGAACTGATTCTCCAGAAAAGAAGCGTGCCTGCTGACCGAAACTTTTTGGTCAGAGTGAAAATAGAAATAATATCCAAGAGTTTCTTTTGGATATCCAATGAAGCGACCATGTTCAGACCTTGCCTCCAATTTTTCTGTTCTCAGCTTCTTGACAAAAGCTGGACAACCCCAAATCTTGATATGATTAAGACTTGGTTTCCTACTATGCCATATCTCATAAGGCGTAGTTGGAACAGATTTGGATGGCACTCTATTCAGTAAATATGCAGCTGTCTCAAGGGCATATCCCCAAAGGGACATAGGCAAATCGGTGTAGCTGATCATAGATCGCACCATATCTAATAAAGTACGATTTCTTCTTTCAGATACACCATTATGCTCTGGAGTTGCAGGAGGTGTCCATTGTGATAAAATGCCATTATCTTTAAGATAATCCAAGAATTCAGTACTAAGGTATTCACCTCCTCGATCAGATCGAAGAGCCTTAATACTTTTTCCTGTTTGTTTCTCAACTTCATACCTAAATTCCTTGAACTTTTCAAAGGATTCAGATTTATACTTCATTAAGTACAAATAGCCATACCGTGAACAATCATCGGTAAAGGTAATGAAGTAAGAATAACCACCCCTAGCAGTTTCATTAATTGATCCACATACATCTGTATGTATCAATCCTAGTATGTCAGCAGCTCGCGCACTATGTCCTACAAAGGGCGCTTTGGTCATTTTTCCTAGAAGACAAGCATTACAAGTCGAGTATGGTTCAAAACCAATTGGATCGATATATCCATCATTACTCAACTTGTTAATCCTATCTTCTCCAATATGACCTAATCGGAGATGCCAAACATACTTTGGATTTGGAGTATCTCTAGGGCGTTTATTGGTTATGGCATTTACATCATGATTATTTTGCTTATTGGTAATCGTATTACCGGACATTGTAATGGTATAGAGATTATTCATTAATAATCCAGAACCAACACACATTCTATTATAATAAATAGAACATACATCATCAGCAAAAGAAAATTCATAATTTTCTTTGCCCATACGAGGTATAGAAATGATGTTTTGTATAGCATTCTTATAATGCAAACAGTTCTTTAAAACCAAAACATGTCCTGAAGGCAAACATAAACGAAAAGTCCCTATAGCTAATGCAGCAACTTTTGCCCCATTTGCAAATGTCAGGACAATCTCATTTTGCCCCAGCATCCTGCTTATTTCCAGATTCTGCAAAGACATACAAATATGTGACGTTGCAGCAGAATCTAGAATCCATAAGCTGGATTCAGCACTAACCATAAGATTAGTTTCAATAATCATAGACACCATACCTTCACAAGGTTGGTTCTTTGGCTTGACCTTCAAGCTTGCGAAGTACTTCTTACAGTTCCTCTTCTAGTGCCCCATGACACCACAATAATGACATTTCCCTTTTTCAATCTTGGGTTTTGATTGCACAACAGCTTTCATAGGCTTCTTCCATTTCGTTTTCTTCAAAATAGTCTTACTATTTGAAGAAGAAGCCTTAGCCAAAGCCACAACATTTGGCCTTATATTGTGCATTTCCTTCTCATAAATTACCAGCATGCTATGTAACTCAGCAAGAGTTTTTTCCATTTTATGCATGTGGAAGTTTTGAACAAAACTAGAGAAGGAATCGGGTAAAGATTGGAGGATCAAATCCACAGCTAAGTCATTGTCCATGACAAGATTCAGCCTAGCCAATTCTTCTATGTGCCAGATCATTTTCAAGACATGATCATTAACCGATGATTTCTCAGCCATCCTCATGCGGTACAATGCTTTAGATATCTCATATCTTGAGGTTCGACCATTCTCATCAAAGAATTCCTTTAGATGCAATATGATCGACCTAGCATCTACCATTGCTTCATATTTTTTCTGAAAATCATTGTTCATTGAAGCAAGCATATATGACCTAACTTTTAAGTCATCGTCATGCCACTTATCATAAGTGATACGTTCCTCTTGGGTCCCACCCTCAGGAAAAGAGACTGGCATATTTTCATCAAGCACATACCCGAGTTTTTCAGAATTGAGAACAATTCTCAAATTCCTTACCCAGTCAGTGAAATTGGGACCAGTCAAACAATTCTTGTCGAGTATTGAAGCGAGCGGGTTTGTATTCACCATTTTTCAGAGTAATTTATATCTGTGCAGAAAATAAATTGTTAGCCGTTGTCTTTCAAAATAACTATTTCATTTTGGCCTTTAAATGAAATAGATCCTCCCACTAAATTTATACACGGATCCCATACTCCTTAAAATGGGAAACGGTAATCTTTGTTGGGTAAAGATTACTAGTGGGGATTGGAGTCCCACGAGCTCATAGTCCACCTCACCTAACAGTTATTGGTGTTCTATAAACTTAGTGAGTGAATCAACTTATTCAACGCATCATATGCGAGTCTCAATCATAACTTTGGCCTCTAGATCATGAAAGTCTCACCTGACAGTTATTGACTTCATAATCGTAGTTAAGTCTTACCCATCGTCTCATGTAAGTATTGAAAACACAAACGATCCCCTCACCTAACAGTTATTGGAAATCGTTTGGTCTCAACCCCACAACATCATATGCTTAATGGATTGGTCCACAATTATAAATGACAATTGACCCCTATGTATCCATAACCGGTCAATCAACCACTATAATATAGGATCAAACCACGACGATGGAAGGCCACGAGTCCGAAACCCGTCACGACTTAATATATATTAAAGGAGATTTTGAGTCGTTTATAGGTCTCACTTTGCACATTAACCGGTTTAACATGCTCACGTAAACATAATAAATAAATAGATGTCAATCACATAAACATCTATCCTACGTGGTGATCATGGAATTATGATTTAATGGGTCTCGAGCCAATGAGACCACATTTAATCATTTTAATATTTTAATAACGGAGAGCCGCTCTTCACTTCTTCTTGGTTCCTTGAACTCTTCAAGAACCGGGCCCAAAGAGCTCGCCGGCTTAAAAGGCTCCTCCACGTAATCCTCGTAGCATTTACATCAACAATTGACTATGCTAAAAATAAAAATTACATGAAAAATAAAAGGAGTACGCAGCCTCCATTTAATAATTACAACCCCAAAAATATAAATAATCACCATACATTCATATATACATCAATCACATTGATTAGGGATTTTTCCATGATCACCACCCTTCCATGTAAGTAATAAATTCACAATTTAAAACTTAGGAAGGCACAATAAAAATTCTACGTTGAATCATATTCAGAATTTTTACGTAAAATAAGATAGCCATAAATTTTTGATTCAAAATTGATTTAGTCTCAATTTTTGCTACGTTGATTAATTTATCATATAAAATAATCAACCTCCATTAGCCATGTAAGACGAACAATTCGTTAATACAAATTGGCCATGGTATTGCAAAAATTACTACGAACAAAAATCAATTAAATGCACGAAAACGCCTAAGGATTGGCTCTGATACCACTGTTGGGATTCACGTAACACGTACGGGCAAATAAAAATTAGTAAACGCAGCGGAAATAAATAACAACCCATACATGTATCTCCATAGGCGTACTTCGTGCATTTCAATCGAAAAATCACAAAGCACCAAATGGAGTAAATAGACTACCTCTTGTAGCGTGCTTGAAACGGAGGTGTCGGTTCGATGTTCTTCGATCTCAGCCCCACAAGTGTCGGGCCTCTAGTTCAGACACACCACCAATTGACGAACGGGGAGACGACTAATAATTCCACAACAATTGTGCTAGCAATTTGCGGAATCAATATTCCAAACCAATTTACGGAATCAATATTCCGAACTTTGTATATTTTGGTCACTCAAAATTATGAGAATATAGAGAGTGTTTGTGTTCTTCTATCAAAGCTCTCAAAAATCTGCTCACTCTACAAATGTGCTAACCTCAACCTCAAAACTCTTGCCATCCTTTTATAGCCAAAAACACCTTCCAATAAATTGTATTGTAAAATAGCACTAACAAATAATAAATGCTTTCTAGAAATAGCACTCACAATTTATGATAAATAAATGCCATATAAAAATAGCACTAACAATAGCACTCACAATTTATAAATAGCACTCACATCTTATAATACAAAAATGCTATTTAAAAATAGCACTAATAATTATAAATGCTATCTAAAAATAGCACTCACAATTTATCATAAATAAATGCCATTTAAAATTAGCACTAACAAATATAAATGCTATCTAACAATAGCACTCACAATTTATCATAAATAAATGCCATTTAAAATTAGAACTAACAATTATAAATGCTATCTAACAATAGCACTCACAATTTATAATTAGCACTCACATTTTACAATACAAAAATGCTATTTAAAAATAGCACTAACAAAGGTGTTAAAAATAATAATAACCATTATTATTATTACCGGAGTTAAAGAGGTTACCAAACAGTAAAATACGTATAACATACCAATACGTATAACGTACAAATACGTAGAGCGTACGTGTACATCGTATATACACGTGCAAGTGACCAAAAAGAAAAATAAAATTAAATCTCATTTAATTTAATTTCAACCCAACTAATTGGTATAATTGCAAACAAATTTGCAATGTCGTCTTTCCACAATACGTTGTCATGTATTGGTTAAGGTGTGTGACATTCCTAGGTTCATCACTGAGCTGGCAGTAAGACAT
Organism: Rhodomyrtus psidioides; assembly: GCA_021437785.1. Taxonomy (NCBI): domain Eukaryota; kingdom Viridiplantae; phylum Streptophyta; class Magnoliopsida; order Myrtales; family Myrtaceae; genus Rhodomyrtus; species Rhodomyrtus psidioides. The sequence goes on along the minus strand of JAILYB010000040.1, from coordinate 1,315,183 downwards.
GTACTAACACATTAGTACTTCCAAGAGAATTGATTGTCCCGATCATCCTCTAGGTCCTACAAGCCATGAGTGACATCTAGCAATATGTCATGGCTACCCAGACAGTGTGAATTTTTAAGAACATTATGAACCTGTCAGCTTTGGCTACAGTGTAATTCAATCCTTCTGTCTAACTATGTCCCGATCGAACAAAGCCCATGGAATATTTGTCAAGCCACCAATTCGATCATATGTACAAATCTAACTTGACATGCATTTATATGAGACATGAACATTTCATTCTCAATCATAACCCCGGCCGAGGATTTCAATGCATTGTTACAATTAGATCACATAGGACATCATACCTTTATTAATAAGGAGACAGATTCCATATTGCGTACACATGTGACTTCGTATGTGCCTGAACTACGACCATCAAGTACAGAGACGAATCAACGACCCGCCAATATGCGCACTTGTGAACCATAGCCATTTATCACACAAGTCAACACTGTACCTCAGGTCTAAGGATTATTTACACAAGACCAAAGCATGAACGATTAGACATTGACCACACAAAAAGCTTCCATGTCGCTAATCATTCAATGTGCGTCACGTTCAGTGAACTTGTCCGATACAAGCACCTATGTTCTAACTCGGATATCGCAATACCCAATGACTTGTGACTCGTCATTTCCTTAAGTATCTGATACTTAATTATGAAGTTAAGAACATACCGACCTCAACAGGATCATTGATATCCATTCAATAATCCATTGATCGGGAACTGTTTTAAAGATTCAGTCTAACCGTAAACCTGTCACACATATTCTCAACGTCTTAAGAATAGGTTCGGCTACAACTGATCTTATGGATTTTATTCATTTATATTTGGACAAATGAATAAATACGTCTTTGCCACTGATAAGAAATCAGAAGTGCAACGGATATACCCAATATGTACTATTACACAGTTGCTTTAGGGCATATCTCTAACAGTAAATGGTTAGAAATCATCTCGCTCAGACTTGCATCAATCTTCGTGTGTTGCTTGTCATTTTAACTTCTGTGATAATTCAAGTGCTTCAACATGACGAAAAGCATTCGTTTCTCTATCCTATACACTTTTACCCTTTGCACAGCCCGGTTGAGCCTGTACACTCGATTCATAAACCCGTTGGTGATCAATGCATATTCCTAGGTGGAAACAACATCACTTCAAGAACGGAAGAATTCAGAATATAGGGTTTGTAAAAAAAAAGTGCGAAGAACACGATTATGGGCATCAAGAAAAAGCAAAGTGTTTGGTAAAAGCCAGGCCAATGCCCCTCCAAATACTTGTACACTAATGAATCATGTATTCGATATTGTAAATGCCAAAAAGATGGCATGATATCTGTGTATAGGCCACTAATAAAGTTTGACGATGTCACATTCAAGTGTTGACACCACATTGGCGAGAGAAAGAAGTTCTCCAAAAGACTACCAATGCGCTTCAAAGACTGAAGACGCTTTTTGAATCACAAGGTACCAGATCGGCAGCAAATCTGCATTGATCACCAATATCAAACCCTTCATGTATTTTGGGCCAAAAATAAGCCTTTTTCGGTCCCCAATCCTACCTATGTTACAACCTTGAGAAATCTTTTCTGATTAAAGCATTTGGGTTAGCATAGGGTTTAATGCCTAAGCTTAGCTCGAAGAAGTTCGAGCAAGATTATTTCTTTATCATTTTTATAGGGTTCTTGACTTGTAAACCCGGAGCAGATGAAGAAAACCTTGTGTGCAAAAAAAAAACCTGACTCAGAAAATGAGTCCCTTTTCGGAAACCATGTCCGAGCCCAATATTATGGTCCCGAAAAGACCTCCTGATTGATCTAAATGTATGCGCTGCGAATGGCCCCGAAAACCCAAGTACAGGGTATTGGGAAATTCGAGTGCTCCTATTATGAAAAGACCAAGTCAGAAAATGGATGAGGAGACCTTTCTGACAGAGATATTCCAATGGAATGCTCGAAAGCAAGCTTCGTTTGGAGACTTCGAATTGCTTGATCCAGGATGCGCCTCGCTTGGATCTTTGATCATCTTTGTATGCTCTGAGATGTTTTGGATAACTTCCAACCTCCTAAGCCATTTTGCATAACTGTATAGGTTAAAAAAAAGCCTTTTTACTTACATTGTGATCGTCATTACCTCAAGAGGGCTAATGTTTTGGCAAATGAGTAATGAACTCTTAGGTCTAAGCTTCTAGGACTCATGGTGACCCCAGATTCCAGAAGGATGCCTTGCTCTGTGAATGAGAGCTTTCAAATTTATTTTTCTGCAGGATGCCTAGAGTCCCTAGATCCCAGAATGTCACCTCCAATGTCAAAAGGACAATCTTCGAAATCATCCATCTGTGAGGTTTCAAATTTACAAGTTTGAGCTTTTTGCAGGATGCCTGGAGTCCCCAAATCCTAGAATGTCACCTCCAATGTCAAAAGGACGATCTTCGAAATCATCCATCTGTGAGATTTCAAATTTACAGGATGCCTGGAGTCCCCATATCCCAGAATGTCACCTCCAATGTCGAAAGGACAATATTCGAGATCGTCTTTCTGCGAGATTTCAGGTAACCCCTAGATCCCAGAAGAATCTCATCAAAGTTTTTGCAGGTTCAAGTTTTCTACAGGATACTTGGAATCCCCAAATCCCAGAATAACGACTTGCATGTCGAAAGGACGATTTTCAAAATCAGCTTTTTGTGAGGTTCTAGGTAATCCCTAAACCCAGAATAGCTCGTTTGGTGTCACGCCCCGAACCGGCGAGCACACGAACATCCCACCAGGCCTTATAACTCTATAGTCTCCCAGGATCCACGGCCTTCGACTTATCAAATCCTTACAATGAAAGGGCACAAGCGGAAACGAGATAACTACTTCTTCCCTTTAGTACAAATGATGACTTTAGGACGTTCCAATACAAAAGCATTTTACTCCCAAGGTAAATCATGAATTCAATGTATAACTCTAATTTCGAAACATTAAGAGATCCTCATAGACTTCAAAGAAAAGAAAAACTTCTCACCAAGTCAATTGCTCATCTACCTTCACGTCATCATCTTCCTTCAAGGGTCTCCACCAGTGCTTCGGGTCTGAAAATGTTGGTCCCACGACGGGGTGAGATAATAATCTCAGCAAGTCGACCCTAACCCTAAGCTAGACTATTGGTACCTCCAAGCTCATTTGAAAATATGCAATTTTGGCAAAAAATATTTTTCACACATGACATTCAAGCAATTGGTATAATAAAGCAACTCAGGCATATCAGGCACCATGTTCATTTCTTCTATACTTTCATTTTCCAATCTGAGTTTCTCAAATCATACAGGCATAATAAACATTCCATGCACTCTAGGCATCCCAGGCATTCCAGCCAATTCAAGCATACAGACTCGAAAACATATCAAGAACCATGTTTCAGTCTTTTATCTTCTTTACGCCCATCAAGGGCCGCCCCACTTGGGCCGCGAGATGATTCGGTCAATCATATGACTCTCGACATCTTATCGAGATGATTCGGTCATCATGACTCTCGCTTCGAGATGATTCGGTCTCTATAGCGACTCTCGACACTCCGCGCCATCGAGATGATTCGGTCGACTATAGGACTCTCGCGTCCGGACCTAGAGATGATTCGGTCACTACCTGACTCTCGATTCTTATAGCCTTCGAGATGATTCGGTCAAGGTAGGACTCTCTAGCCGCACGACCTCGTCAGGTCAATGGGAGTAACTCCCTCCCCGGCTTAATGCATTGGCCATAAAAACAAACAATGATTCTTTCTCATTAAGCCATTTTTCACAATCACAGGCCATTCCTGGCATCATGTCATCTCATCGCCATTCAAGGCACACGATTCAATCACAACCAATTCACCATTTCAAGCATATCATTCGGCCATCAAGCATATGTATATCACTACATTAGGCCTCATGCGACATCAAGTGCAAAACCAAGCATTAAAGCCTTCAATTGAACCCAATTAATCATCACATGCCCAAATTCACACACGGCATATCATCACCAAACAACCACAGCATCATATCGACACTCCCTAGGCATGTTAAAGGGGCATTCAATCAAGAAAAGTCATCAATGACCCCAAACCACAAAAATACTCACCACGACCAGGTTCACTCTCGAGAAAACTGCAATTTTTCTACTGACTTTTTGGGAAAAAAAAATTCATGGTATTAAAATTCAAGATCTTACGGTCGTGTGGGCGAAAACGGTGCTCAATTTGGACATCGGATGAATTAGAACGGGCCGTTTTAAAATCGATGTGCGCAGAAAACGGGATTTGGACGGTTTCGGGTCTCACGGGTATTTCTCACCAAATCAGTCCTTTAAACCTTTTAATTCAACCAAAATTCCACCCTTTAGTGACTCAACATCCTAACAAAAGGTTAGAAGTCTTCTTACCTAGCTAATTAAGCCAATAAACTCCTCCAAGAACCGCAACAACTTCGAATCCTACACTGTTAAGTGCCGGGCAGATTCTGTTCCAACAAGTTTCCATATAAACCGACCATCAAAACTCCAATATAACTCATCTATCCTTTGCTAACATGTAATATCATGTCTTAGGGTGTCTTACCAACAAGTTTCGGGGCAAGGCGACACTTCTACGGCCTTCAAAGGCGCTCGGTTCCCAGACTCGTCGAAGAGGACAGATTCTGTCCTTAAGAAAATCAACCAAGTTCCACCATTAAAACCTATCTATCATCAACCAAACTTCAATACAAACTTACTCAACCTTAATACTATGTCTTAAGAAGGTCTCACCTTAATTTGGAAGCAAGGTAAACCTTCTAACCCGGTCTAAAGGAGCTCATGGCCTGGTTCGCTCCGAATCTGACCTTCGTCTACTCAAACTGAGCTACAGAAAGATCTACTGGGTAAAAACGAGCTTATAATATGTCTATGGAAAGACAAGACAATAATATTTCTATTGACGAAAGAAGCACCCCGATATGATGTCGGACGACGGAGTTATGGCCGAAACAGTGAGATGGATCTGTGCTGGCCGCGAGCTGGCAGGCGAGAAAGAAGAAGAGAGAAAGGAAAGAGAAAATGTGGGAGAGGAAGGTGGTGGTCGGCTGAGCTTGAGGGGAAATAAGGAAGTCTTGACCTTATCCATAAGTCAAGAAGAGAGAGAGAGAGTAGGTAGGGATTAGACAACAATTAAATGCCAACATATCTCAATGTGCCATTTGTCTTCATCTAATCAAGGCATTGACTCTCATTCACTTCTCTTCATAACAATCTAAAGCACAAAAAGACTTCCTTGCCCTTCAAAATTCGGCCACTAGGGAGAGAGAGAGAGAATGACTATAATGCCCTTACTTGTTCTAAAGGAAAGAATGTCTCTTGAAGGGTAAAAGGGTAATTTTCCACTTTCAGTCCAAATTTCACTTTTCTCAATCTAAATTACCCTCGATGAGACGACGTCCAAATTCTTTTCTAATGTTGGAATTCTTCATTTCCATTTGCCAATTTCGAGATTCCGTTGCATGATTGATCTTCTGTCATTTATATCTTCAGTTTATCTCGAACTAACGGGCGGCTTTTGCAGACGTTACGCGTATCGACTCTGTGACTCTCGTCACACTTAGGACGACTCAAGCTACGACGGCTTTGGTTGTCATGTAATTGCGAGGTTTCATTACTAGTCCCGACGGTCTCGATCGTCATTGTTCGATTTAGGAAAACTTCGCAAATTATACATTGGTCAAACGACATCACCTGTGCTCCAATCGTATAACGCTAGCAATGGATTCCTCAATCGTTATTTGATCGGCCTTTAATGGTTCTAAATATTCCCTCGGCAATCCTTATGGTCAAAGCGTCATTTCCTTTTTCGAGTTTCCCAGGTCCACGTACTTGTCATGCATTAGCCTTTCCCTTTCTGGTTAGTTAACTCGAATTGATCAGGTCCGAGCGAGATAAAACTGAAATACATCGATAGATACTTCTCATTTCATAGTCTCGAAATGGCAGGAATTCAGAATGTCACATTTGGTGAAGCCTAAAGGTTAGGTACACCTCATTTGTATAGATCCTAGTTAATTCCTTAGAATATAGGATCAAATGTTCGACAACCCCTAAGAGACTGGATGTGTCATCAATAGGTTCATAGCAGAAAGGAGTCATATTCTCGGCCTGATCCTCCTAAAGGATCAAAATGTCCGACAATCCCTAAGAGACTGGGTGCGTCATCCATATGTTCCTAGCAGAAAGGAGTCTTATTATCGGCCTGATCCCCTTGAAGGATCAAAATGTCTGACAATCCCTAAGAGACTGGGTGCGTCATCCGTAGGTTCCTAGCAGAGAGGAGTCCTATTCATGGTCCGATCCACCATACAGATCAAAACTTCTGACAATCCCTAAGAGATTGGGTGCGTCATCCATAGGTTTCTAGCAGAAATGAGTCCTATTCTCGGCCTGATCCCCCTGAAGGATCAAAATGTCTGACAATCCCTAAGAGACTGGGTGCGTCATCCGTAGGTTCCTAGCAGAGAGGAGTCCTATTCATGGTCCGATCCACCATACAGATCAAAACTTCTGACAACCCCTAAGAGATTGGGTGCAAAACTTCTGACAACCCCTAAGAGATTGGGTGCGTCATCCGTAGGTTCCTAGCAAAGAGGAGTCCTATTCATGGCCCGATACACCATACGGATCAAAACCCTGACAATCCCTAAGAGACTGGGTACGTCATTCACAGGTTCCTATCAAGTATAGGAATCTCACTCTAGTGCGGCCTACCATACAGGCTAGAGTTTAATTGCCCTAGGATGCTCAAAAGACGAGTCCCTAGGTATCCACTTGAACTCGTTATAGGCTGCGCACACCGCACGAGCGTCAGGCAGGTAAGTAACAGGTAAGTATTTCTACCTCGCCTCTCTCTCCCTCCCTCTCCTGTTTGTAAAGATAAGACAAGTAGAGCGTTTACCAGCAAGACAAGAAAGATCGAATGTCAAGATTCATTTTTCTATTCCCTAGTAGAGTCGATCTAGACTTAGGTGTCACATGTCTTTGAGAAAAACCTCTCACGAGATTCCTCCCAAAGAGGGGCAGCTGTTGACACCTAATTTTCGATCAGCTTTTTTTGGTCATTTCTTTGAAAAATTATACAAAATCCATAAAAAGTCAAAAAATTGCAAAATCAACTTTGGTGGCCTTGGCCAAGCCTAAGGGACCATTTTTGACAAGAAATAATAATTTTTCATTTTTTCATATTTTTTAGTATTTTCAGAACATAGAAAAATACTAGAAAATTCGAGAAAAATAAAATTTGAGGTCACAAAAAAATGGAAAAATAACTAATATTTTTCTTTTAAATCCCTTGTCTTTTTGACCTCATAAAAAGCCCAAAATCAGATTCAATTTTAGGTGTTCCTTTGTAACACATATGAGTGAATTTGAGAAAAAAATATCAATTGAGTCTTGTTATTTGTAATTTTGGCATTTTTAAGGACCTTGACATTCAATCTGATTGTCCCCCACTTCAATTTATCCCAATTGTTCAAACAAATTGCTCAATTACATGCTTAATTGCATATTAGTCCTTGAAATTGGGTATAATTGAAATTACTTTCAATTTAAGGACTATCATTGCAAATTAAACATGCTGCCCAAGGGTTTTCATCATTTTGAATCGAATGGCATAGGTGGTTTGACCCAATTTGATCATTTAAACCCTCAATTGCACAATTCCCCAATTTGCAATTACTTGAAAATTTGGGGTTTTCGTAGAAATTGATATGAACGTTTGGGCAAAATCACATTTTTAGATAAAATCCATGCCCTAGATTCGATTCTTAAATTTAATTGCAAAAATTCCCAACATATTTGAACTAATTTCGAAAACTGTAATTCAGAACCGGTTCAGACCGGTCGGACCGCCGGTCGGACCGGTCGAACCGGTCCGCTACAGTGTCTTCTTCTTCATCAGGCCTGTGCACAAGTGAACAATGGAAGATGTAATTTCAAAGAGGAAATTGATCGACAAATCAACGACAATTGGAGAAGCAATGTTGGGCATTTAGTTCCTTGGGCCAATCCCTGTCGATCGGGACCGGAATGAAGACCAGTGACCACCGGGGCAGCGAATAATCGACCGGTCAAGCGGCGGACCTGCGGTAGTCAACTCAGACCCACATTCATGCCAAATTCGCATGAAATAGAGCTCGCCGGAGAACCAAACGGGATTGGATGGAATGCCCATCCTCCCCTGCGCCGTTTAGACCAAATGGCACGTGCCAACACGTGCCATTTCAAGACAGTTGAGCCCCTCCCGTTCGGCGCCAAAACTCAAAATGATATATAAGCTTGCAAGAGCCTTCGCGAAAGGGGGGGTTGGATTCAGTTAGAGGAAGGAAAACAGAATTGGAAGAGAGAGAAAAAGAGAGAGAAAGAGCTCATTTTCCATCGCCATAGTCGAGAGCGAAGCTCGGAATTGCAGAGCATCGGTCAGGCCTTTCTAGGCTAGACCAAAGCTCGGAGAGACCTTCAGGAGATCGCCCACACCGCCAGGAAGCGATTATCGTCAGTCGCGTGGTCTGAAATCGCGGAAAAAGGTGAGTCAGCATTTCGAACTTTAGATTGAGCTTCAATGACGGATTTCATTTCTTGCAATGATTCTTGCATTTCATATGTGCGTTTCATTCTCTGAACATCACTGACCATCGTCGCATATCTTTTTTGCATCGACCTTACTTAAACACCCCGAATTGAGTCTCCCAATCCCGGCCTCCATTGCCCAGCCAAATCTGGGCCGAGCGAGCTCAATCGGAGCTCGAGGTAAGTCTCATGAACATCAATTGATGCTATCCTGTGATGGAATTGTAATGATTTTGTGTTAATCAAGCGATCGAACGCCCATGGCCGTACTCGGCATTATGCTTGATACTCGTGATTTTGCGAATGAGGTGCTGCGATTCCTAGATATGTTAAACTAGGGTCGATCGCGAGTCGATTGCCGTTGGTCTCACATGATTTCATCAAGGATCCATCGTTGGATCATCACTAGAGAAGCACAACCGTCCATTCCGCTGGAGTCGCGAGGTTGAAGATGAAGCTGACATGGGGCGGTCAACCGGTCAAAAGCTTAGGTGGCAGTCGGCCATTGGTCCATGTCTCGGTCCAGTCAGCAGGCCGATAGGGATTTCTTATTCGAATAGGTAGATCGGATGGTCTAGGTTAATCGAGTCTAATAAGCGGTGACCGTTCGATTAGTAATTAGGGATTATCTGAAATTAGTTTTAAACCAGGAAATAAAAATTTGGTGAAACGGTGCCGTTTAGATTAGTAATAGCGCAGCGTCGTTTAGGTTAGTAGGAATGAGCGATCCAGATCGAGTCTTAGGTTTTAATCGAGGCCGTAGGATTAAGTAGTCAGATCAGACGGTTCTGGTCAAGTCTCCATTCAATTTGAACCGTAGGTTCCAGTCAGACCATTCTGCGATCGTGGACTAGCCACGTGGTGCAATAAGGGCCGTCGGATCAGAGCAGGGTAATCCTAAAATAAAAATGCACGGATACGGCGTTTTTTTGGCTTTGGCTCGGCGGATTCGGGTCTGGGCCGGGTTCCCGACCCGAGTGGGTCGGGTTGACCCAGTCCGAATAATATTTTAATAAAAAAAATCAGAAAATTATTTTATAAAAAAAAAATCAGAAAAAATCCTAGAAAATAGAAAACAAATGCTAGAAAATTCCAGAAAATTTCAAAAAAAATGTGAAAAAATAGTGGGAAATTCCTAGACACTCCAGAAATCCCCAAAAATTAAGGATTAACCACAGACAACTGGTCAATCATATTTTTGGGATTTCTCATCCGTTCTTCCAAGAATTGACGACAATGCCCTTTAGGGGTAATTCGCCCCTGCTTTGTATTACGAGATAAGGTCGATAAATGCCTAGATCAGAATATGGCCAGTTAGGTGGCGAATCCTCTTGCTGGGGTTTTCGAATCTCATCATTTTCCCCAAAATGACGATTTTACCCCTCAAAGGGTAAATCGTCTTTCCCATTTCTGTCAAGTCCTGAAAATTGCTCAAAGTTAGGGTTTGGGTCATATGGACGACCAACCATAATATTCGAGATTTTCAGCTCTCATCTTTGTCCAAAATGACGACTTTACCCCTCCGAGGGTAAAATCACTTTTAAGTTCTAGAAAAATCCTGGAAATTCCCGAAAAATGGAAAATGAATTGGATTGATGGCCAATCCTATTCCCCTGTCTTTTGACTTCCCAATTCATCTAAAAATGACAAATTTGCCCTTTCGAGATGAATTGTCCCCGAATTGTTCAAAATTACGATTTTGCCCCTCATGGGTGAATCATGTCAAAAACACTCCTAAGCCTTGATTGATATTTCTCTAGGCTAATATGGCCTCATTAGGGATGCCATGCTGATTTCATGTGCTTTATCCGCATGTTATGGATCCTGGATTTGCGCATTTATTTTCATTGATTGTGAGTGATAGGGTAGTCATTCCAATCTGCATGAACTCCTAGATTTAGAATCTGTACCACATTCGCCTGTATGAAATCCTAGGATCAGATAAACCATTCAGCTTAGGTACCGAAAGGGCGTCAACTCTAGCAGTTGGCGTAACTAAGTCCCCGAACCCATTTCTCTGGTTTCCGCAGAATCGAATAGACAGCTCCCAACTATTCGATGGGGTTTCCGATCGCACCCTCCAAAAAACGATTGGTGGCGACTCCTTGGCATGTACACGTATCACATGTCACTAGACCCCACTAAAGGTCGACCACGTAGATCCAGCCCCTTGCGATTTGGGTAATGGACCTTGGGAGAGGCCCGCGTCCGATTAAGCCAGCAATCGGGCGGCCCATTAGCCCCCTTGACGGTACCTTGCGCTCCGCCTCGAGAGGGTCGCGATACCCGCGTCCGATCAGGCGACATCGGGCAGCCCATTAGCCCACGAGAGCCCGGCAGCGCTCGAGTGGGTCGCGACAGCAGGCATAGACAAGAATGTTGTTGCTATCATTATTTGTTATGTCGAAAATTTTGTCATTGGCGCCAACGAGTGGTCTACGAAGGTGGAAATGAAGGAACAATTTTCGTCGATGTTAGGACGTTGTCGTATGTTTCTTTCGTGGAGGATATAGTGTACTTATACAACTGCAAAGTAGGTAAATTACTCTATTGTCTTCCTAGAAAGGGTTTGAGGGATAAGCTGAGAGAGTTGTGAGATGATAATGGGTTTCAAGATCTGATTATTCACTATCTCCAAGGCAATGAAGTGAAAGTTTATGTAGGCAATGATAGCGATGATGAAGCTGTTAATGATGCTCAGGATGAAGATAGAATTGAAACAAGATAAGAAGGCATTGATTCCACTTTTCATGGAGGTGAAACTATTGTAGAAGGGCATGAGGAATGGGCAGACAGGGAGGATTAGGCTAATAAAAAGGATCTTGGGGAGGGGGGAGGACAGTAAGGAGAGGGAGGACCTGGAGGAGTAAACATGACGCTGGGAGAAAGCGTAGAAAAGTATGAAGTAACACAAGTGGGGAACTAAGGGATAGAATACTCGCCACCCATAGAAATCTACCAAAGGATAAGAGTAGAAAGGGATAGGTTACTCGCTATTCGTAGGAATCCACCTAAGGAATAAGAATAGAAATAAGAACTCATTCTTGTTATTAAGCCATAGGCTTAAATCAATTTATCAGTCAACAAGTCTGCCATTCTCATTCATCGTAGCATCCTTATATAGGCAAGCATGGAACAACCCTTCAAATTTGAGTAAATGAGACTCTTCGATGAAATACAAAATCTTAGGAAATACCAAAAGACTCTTGAAAAATAGAAAACATAAAAAATTCCTAGAAACTAGAACTTTGACTCTTAGGGAAGACACACCACAATTAATATGACTTTGGAAATCTAAAGATCACTCAACTACTCTTGAAAAGATAAGAAATCATTAATGGCCTTTGACGTCTTATACGAATGCTCCGGCATCAAACGCTTTTGCTGCGTGAAAACTCGTCTCTGAGTTTTCGTCGTCTTCTTTTTCATGATAAGGGGAAAGATCAGCAATATTGAATGTTGCAGAAACAACATACTCACCAAGGAGTTCGATCTTGTAAGCGTTATCACCGATTCTTTGCAGCACTTTGAAAGGTCCATCGACTCTAGGCTTTAATTTTCCATGACATCCTCGAAGAAATCGTTCCTTTCGAAGATGAAGCCACACTAAATCTCCTTCTTTGAAAGTAGAAGGCCGTCGATGCTTGTTGGCTCTTTCTTGATACTTGGTATTGTACTTTGTAATCCTTGTTGAACCTGCTTGTGAAGCCCTTTCAAATAATCAGCATGTTCCTCATCATCTCTGTTAAAATGATGAGTGATGGGAAGTGGAGCTAAGTCTAATGGACTAATTGGATATTTCCCATACACAACTTCAAAGGGACTCTTTCCAGTTGTTTGGCTTGAAGAACGATTGTAAGCAAATTCAGTTTGAGACAAAGTGAGATCCCATTACTACAAGTTGCTTCCAAATAAGCTTCTCAAAAGATTTCTTAAACTTAGATCAACAATTTCAGTTTGCCCATCGGTTTGAGGATGATGAGAAGAACTGAATTGAAGAGTTGTGCCAAGCTTTTTCCGAAGTGTGCGCTAAAAATGACACGCAAATTTGGAATCCCGGTCAGAAGTTATCGTCTTTGGAATGCCATGAAATTTCACAATCTCTTGGAAATAGAGATTCGCCACAAGAGTCGCATCCAATGTCTTGTTACATGGCATGAAATGCACCATTTTGGAAAAACAATCAACGACCACCATGATTGAGTCACTACCCCTCTGCGTTCGAGGTAAGCCGACTATAAAATCAAGACTCACATCCACCCAAAGTGCGGTTGGTACCAGCAATGGAGTGTATAGACTAGTATTTTCTGCATGACTTTTGGCAACATGACAAGTTCGACAACGATCCACATGCCGTACAACGTCTTTCTCCATTTGAGGCTAATAGAAGTTTTCTTTGACAAGAGAATATGTCTTATCTCTTCCGAAATGATCCACTAAGCCTCCTCCCCGAGCTTCTTTGATAATGGCTTCCCTCAAAGAACCTCGTGAAATGCATAGACAATTATTCTTGAAAAGAAATCCATCGTGTAAAAAGAATTACTGAATTGGACCTTTGGAACAATCTTTCCAAATCTTACCGAAATCTGGATCATCTTCATAAAGTTCCTTGATCATATCGAAACCTAAGACGTTGACTTGCATAGTGGAAAGCAATGAATGTTGACGGCTTAATGCATCTACAACGCGATTAAGAACTCCAACTTTGTGTTTAATGAGAAAAGTGAAAGCTTGAAGAAACTCAACCCTCTTGGTATGTCGAGTGTTGAGTTTATGTTGAGTATTCACATACTTCAACACTTCATGGTCCGAATAAAGAACAAACTCCTTGAACAACAAATAATGTTGCCAATGATCCAAAGCCCAAACAATAACATAGAATTCCTTATCGTAAGTAGAGTAATTCTTACGGGAATTATTCAGCTTTTCACTGAAAACTGCAATTGGTTTTCCTTCTTGGCTAAGAACCGCGCCAATTCCAACATCAGAAGCATCGCAATCAACTTCAAAGACTTTATCAAAATCTGGAAGTGCAAGAATATGAGCCTTGGCTACCTTTCTTTTAAGGAGTTCGAAGCTCTGTTGTGCCTCTTTAGTCTATTTGAAATTTCTTCCCTTCAAACATTCAATGATATGAGCACTGATGGTGTTGAAATGCTTGATGAATCGACGGTAAAATGAAGCCAAGCCATGGAAACTTCGAATATCATGTGTCGATGTTGGCACCGGCCAACTTAAGATTGCCTCCACTTTGCTTAGATCCATCTTGATACCTTCTTAAGAGAAAATATAGCTCAAGAAAGTAAGGCTATCGGTAAAGAAGTGGCACTTCTTTAGGTTGGCATACAATTTTTGCTCCCGCAGAACCTTGAAAACTTGTCGAAGATGCTTCAAGTGTTGTTGTTGTGTCAAACTATAAATAAGAATGTCATCGAAATAAATAACAACAAAACCGCCAATAAACTGTTTAAAAATATTATTCATGAGGCGCATAAATGTACTAGGAGTATTAGAGAGGCCAAAAGGCATAACCATCCATTCATAGAGGCCATCTCGAGTTTTGAAAGCAGTTTTCCATTCGTCTCCGGCTCTCATTCGAATTTGATGATACCCATTCCGAAGATCAATCTTGGAAATATTGTAGCGCCATGAGTAGATCGAGAAGATCATCGAGCCGGGGAATAAGAAAGCGGTACTTTATGGTAATTTTATTTACCGCTCTACTATCGATGCACAATCCTTCTTTGGTGCAAGAAGGGCATGGACAACACATAAACCCATACTTCCCCTCACCATACCTTTAGCCCAGAGCTCATTGACTTGTCGCTGCAGCTCTTCATGCTCCTTAGGACTCATTCGATAAGCTACTTTGTTAGAAATAAAGGCTCCCGAAACAAAATTAATACAATGTTGGATATCTCTAATAGGTGGTAAACCAGATGAAATTTCCTCCGAAACAACATCCGAAAATTCTTGGAGTAAAGATGTTACCAGAGTAGGAACATCATGATGTTCTTCATTCTCCTCTAACATCACAAGAGCATATGTCTCCATCGATTCCTCCAAAGCTTTATCGACTTCAGATCTAGAGAGCAAGTTATTTCCCTCCCCAACAGATGGTCTAGGAATACTCTCCATTTTGGAAGGACCCAAGATGATCTTAACTCCATCTTTTATCGAAAACATAAGTATTTTTGAACCCATCATGCTTTGTTTTTCTATCGAATTGCCAAGGCCTCCCGAGAAGCAAATGGCAAACATTCATGGGAACGACATCACACCATACTTCATTGAAATACTTTTTTCCAATGGAAAAATCGACGAGACGTGGCTTATCGACTCGTACCTCATTTCCTTTGCGAAGCCAGGAAAGCTTGTAAGGTGTGGGTGCTTCTCCATTTTGAGATACAATTTGTCCACCATTATTGTTGCTGCGACATTTTCACCGCTTCCTCCATCGATGATAATATCACACACCTTTCCATGACAGGTACATCGAGTGTGAAAAATGTTGTTATGAAGTCACGTACCATCTCCGTCGGGAATAGCATTCAAGATTCGACGAATGATTAAAGACTCTCATTGGTCTCTTTAGATAACTTCATCTCTCTCTTCTAGTTCTTCGTCGAAGATATGAGAATCTTCATGGTTGTCTTCTTCAAGTTCTTCTTCCACAGAGAGATAATCTTACGATTTGGACAATCGGAGGAAATATGCCCAAACCCTTGGCATTTGAAACATTTGACAGAGTTGGAACGATTAGAACTTGATGCTCCAACATTCTTCGACACAGGTTTTGCAGTGATAGCTTTCGGTTTAGGAAGAGAAGAACTCTCCCCTTTGCAATAGTTTTCTTTGTTCCGATATCACGAACTAACACGAGCCTCTTTAAGTTGTTGTTCAACCTTAAGAGCAAGCTGACAAACATCATTATAAGTCCAATAAGGCTGAAGTTGGATAACATTACCGATTTCTTGTCGAAGTTCGCTAAGATATCGAGCGACAGTTTGCTCATCCAACTCGGACACGCCGCAAAGCATCATAAGGTGATCGAATTTCGCTGTATATTCCTCGACGGACAGTTCCTTTTGCTTCAAATTGTGGAATTGGAGGAAAATATTCTACCGATAGCTCACTGGAAGAAACTTCTTCTTCAACTCTTTTCACATCTTCTCCCATGTGATGATTTGGCTCCTTTCGTCACGATATCTTTACTTCTTCAAATGGTCCCACCAAATAGATGCGTGCTTCTTAAGCTTAATGGCGACGAGCTTTACCTTTCGATCATTCGGTGTGTCTTGGTAGTCGAAAATCCTGCCGACTGTGTGTAGCTTCCCTTTGAATTCAGGAATTTCAACCTTCACGTACGAATCTCGGTGGAATCCATGAGGATTTCGATGCCGACGTCAAAGAAGCCTCTCCTCACTCGAAGCATCACTTCGAGCACTAGCGAAGGGGTTGACATCTTCTTCGTTAGAGTGAATACCATCTAAATCGTGACGCAGATCATCACGGCCCAGATGTTCGAAGCGTTGCAAATGCTCCTGCAGTTGCTGCACTTGTCTCCTTAAATCATCCACCTCAACGTCTCATAAGTCTCTTTGTCGAGCTGTAGGAGATTCAACGTTTGGTCCACGTCGATGACGACTAGCCATTGAACCAAAGCTTTGATACCAACTTGACGCTGGGAGAAAGCGTAGAAAAGTAGGAGACAACACAAGTAAGGAATTAAGGGATAGAATACTCGCCACCCATAGGATTCCACCTAAGGAATAAGAGTAGATAGGGATAGGTTACTCGCCACCCGTAGTAATCCACCTAACGGATAAGAGTAGAAACAAGAACTCTTTCTTGTTATCAAGCCAAAGGCTCAAATCAATTTATCAATCAACAAGTCTGTCATTCTTATTCATCGTAGCATCCTTATATAGGCAAGCATAGAACAACCCTCTAAGCTTGAGTAAATGAGACTCTTCGATGAAATACAAAACTCTTAGGAAATATCAAAAGACTCTTGGAAAATAGAAAACATAATAAATTCCTAGAAACTAGAACTTTGACTCTTAGGGAAGACACAACACAATTAATAAGACCTTGAAAATCTAAATGTCACTCAACTACTCTTGAAAAGATAAGAAATCATTAATGACATTCGATCTAGGAATGCATATGATGAGGCAATTAATCGATTATAATGGGAAACTGCTAAATCCAGTGATGTTGACGACGATGATGAAGCTGCGGAAAATGGCAGCTTCGTAGGAGATGACGATGATGATGAGTGTTGACACCTGATTTTTGACCATCTATTATTGTGATTTTTATTCTTTAAAATTAATTAAAAATATCAAAAAAGGTCATAAAATCACAAAATCAACTTTGGAAGCCTTGGCTTAGCCTTAGGAACCAATTTTGAACAAACAAATATTTTTTGGTATTTTTTTAATATTTTTCGAATTTATTTAATTATAAAAATACCCAAAAAATAAGAAAAATACCATTAGTGGTCAGAAAAATACACAAAAATATTCAATAATTTTTTTTTAATTTCCTCTTCAAGTGTGTCACTTAAAATATTGAAAATTCGACTCGGGTCACTATGTTCCTTCACAAACATAAACCCGAACCGAGCCTAAAAAATCCTTTTCGAGTCTTTTAATTTTCAATTCTCACTTTTTGTAAGCTATGACATTGGATTCTAAAGTATTGAAGTGCAATTAGGTCAGTTTGCCCTCTAATTTGATCAATTTTAACCAAAAGGGCTTAATTGCATAAATTTCTTTCAATTTAGTCCCCGGTTTCACAATTTTTGAAATTAAATTTCATACGGGCATACCCATTAAAATTAAACACATCTACCCTATAGTTTTTAGCATGATGAATCCATTGGTGGCTTCAATTCGGGCTAATTTGGTCGTTTGGACCCTCGATTTGACAAAAATCACTTTCGGATCCTAAGGGCAATTTGGGGTTTTCACTAAATTTCAATCAATTGACTCGCGAAAACACCCATATTTGATAGAAAACATGTCAAGGAGTCCGATTTTGCCATCAATTCCTTGAAAATAGGTCAATTTGGGGCCCAATTTGAGAGAATTGGTCGAACCGGCCCGGTCGGGTCAGACCCGACCCGGTCCGACCGGGTCTGCAACAAAGTTGCAGACCCACCGCGCCGAACGTGAGGAAAAACAGGGGAAAGTGGGGGAGGCCCGCCGCGGCATTCTTTTGCCAAAAAAAAAGACATTGTGAGGGGTGGCATTGGACGTTGGACGATGGTGGACGTTCCATGATAAAAAGCCGGTCGGCCATGGCGGAAAAAGGAGAGCTCGGTTTAAAGGAGAAGAATTTGGCCGAGGGAGAGAGGGAGGAGTTCGGAGAAATCCAGAGCGAGGATCGAGCTCAACCATCATCCAGGACCTTCAGAGGAGCTTCACCAAAGTGGTAGCTGCCGGCGAAAACCCCGAAACAGGTCGGTATACCCTCCCGATTTCCATTTTCCACGCGCATGCCCACCGTTCGACGAAATGCCCGAATGAACTTGTTAATTCTTAGCTTTCGGTCGTGCCATTTCCGGCCTCTTTGCGTGCGAGTCTGGTCTTGAACCTTCACTAGAGTCGACTCTAAGCCCGGTTTGCTCTTTATTTTGCATCGAAACGTGCCGGGAATCCATGGCCGGAGCTCCCCAACGCATACCCGAGCCGAGAGCTCGGTCCGGCGACGACGGAGGTCACCGAGGTCCAAGGAAGCTCAGGTAAGCTTCTAAACCCTGTCAGAATGCCATGTCAATGGTTAGAACAAGCTTTGAAGGACAAAATTTTTCGGTAAATACCTCGCCGGAGCCGGGTTCGGGGAGGTTCGGTTCGTTGGTTTCCGACGTGTTCATGGCTTTTTTTTTGTCACATGTTAATGTGGGAAGTGAGGGGAATCGAACGGTGCAAGAATCATAGAAAAGTACTAAGTTTTAGGCACGGTTTGGGTCCTTCGGTGACAATTCCGGCGAACGTCGCCGGAATTGGTTACTATTCATCGTCTTCCCCGGCGAGCTTCCGACGGTCAGCGGGTCAAAATGCTGACGTGGCATACCACATAGGCAGCCACGTCAGCCAGGTGGGCCATGGCCGAGATAAAATAAAATGAACGGTCCCAATCATGACACGTGTCGCAATCTTGGAATTTTGGAAAATTAATAAATGATTTTTGGATAATTAATTAATGTCGATCAGACGGCTGAGATTGTGCCGAGCGGCTTTCTGTGGATCGTCTGATCTTGTCCAAGATCGGACGCACCATGAGTAGCCACGTGGCACAATATGAACTGTCCGATCTAGGATTTTCGGATAATAATAAAAAAATGTCAAAAAAATGTTAAAAAAAAAGAAAATTCTCAAAAAATCAAAAACGGCGTCGTTTAGGCCGGTTTTGACCCGTAGGGTCGGGCCGGGCGTCCGAGAGGCGCGGGTAGGGTCCAACCCGGCCCGGAAAATATTTTTAAATAAATAAAAAATCAGAAAATAATAAAAAATAATAAAAAAATTCAATAATTCAATAAAAAAAATTAAAAATCATAAAAAAATTCAAAAACTTCGGAAAATTCAGAAAAAATCTAAAAAAATCCAAAAAATAGGAAATGGCCACATTCAATTGGCCACGACCTATTTCGGGTCTTTCGACCCCCGGTCCTTCCAGAAATGACGGTTTTACCCTTCCGGCAAACCGTCTTCCAAAAAAAAAATTCTAAAAAAAATCCAGGAAAATCCCAAAAAATAGGAAATGGCCACAATCAACTGGCCAAGGCTCATCCCGGGTGTTTTGAACCCCGACCCTTCTTAAAATGACGATTTCGCCCTTTGGGCGAATCGTCTTCCAAAAATTGAAGAAAAATCAAGAAATTCCAAAAAAATTCTCAAAAATGGGAAATGGCCACAAACAACTGGCCATGGAATATTTTGGGTAATTCGGTATCCAAATCTTCCAAATTTTGATGATTTTGCCCTTCGGGCTAATCGCCTCCAAATCTTCTCATTTTACCCCTGGTCCGAAGTCACACTTTCCCTAAGCCCTTATGGCTATACTAGGAGGCCATTGATTTGAATTGATGTGCATCGATGTGGTTTATTTATGCACTTGATCGCGCTTTCATTAAATTGATCGTGATGGACAGGATTAGTTCTCCAATCTGCATGAAACCCTGAATCAAAACTACCTCACCCAAAATTGCACCTGCATGAAATCTTAATTAGGAGAATCACTCGCGTTAGGTACCGAAAGGGCGTTGGTATTGACACCAGCGTAACCAAGTCCCCGAACCCAAAATCTCTGGTTCCGCAGAACTGATCGATCTCTCACAATCGGTCAGTAAGGTTTCCGGTCTACCCTCCAAGAAAGACCGGTGGCGACTCCAAATGCATGCACAAGTTGCACATGCCACCACGACCACATTGAAGATCGAAAGCGATCGACTCTTATCGTCGAATCCCTCAAAAAATACTCTCGCCGCGATTTGGTATGGGCCTGGGAGGGCCCGCGCCGATCCAAAGCCCGCGATCCGCACTCCAGTGCGGGGAAAAGGCCCGCGATCAGTAATCCATTAGCCGCGTCCGCTTCGGACGGGTCGCGACAGCTGGCGACTCCACTGGGGACTTTGCTCTAGAACCTATGGTTCTAGACCTCAAGTGGACTTAGGCCGTAAGTAAAACGCTGAGTGATATTTCTAACCCTGCAGGCGCTCTTGAAGGTAAGGTAAGTCCGCTTATGATAGGTGTTATATGTTTTTGCAGATTGGAGTGATAAGGGGGGTTAGTCTGTGATTAACATTATTTTATGCATGTTGGGCGTAGGAATGAATGATTGTGTGTATGTTTTATATTGAAGCGGTGATTGTTAAATAAGATGCATGTTTATCGCTTTAGCATGATACCGAAAACACACACAACCGCGCCTAAAACCCCGGGCACCGTCTATAGGAAAACAATAGAAGGGATTGAAAATGGAATCTCCGTGAGGAAAAACACGGGGTAATCCACTTTTCAATTCCGCTCATTTTGAACTATGGATCGAGCCCCAATGCAACGATAGTTGTGCAATGGAATCTGCTCTTTTTAGAGCTCGAGATGGGAGCCTTGGCCTTAGGTTCCAAACCCTTTTGATTTTTAGAGTCAAGCCTCACTTGCCTCATGCGCATGTATATGGATGGTTGATATACCTAAAACCAAAAAATCATTGGGTACCTCTCATGGTAAGGTCCTACCGTTTCTATTTAAATTCACTTACAGCCTTTTATTTTGCACAACATGCTGCATTCATCAAATCCGAGGGTTGAGTCCAATTCCATTATAGAGTATGGATAGAGTAGAGATGATCTCTCCAAGTCGGTCCCACATCCCCGACGTATTCAAGTATGAGCGACGTGTCATCCGCCATCGGACTGTCGGGACATTCAACGGAGTTTACCCTTTTCAAGCTGTCCAAGGAATGGTCCAGTAACCATACCGGAACTTGAAGGACAGACGATAACAGCAAATTCGAGACACCTACCGGACATTATCAAAAGGGCGTCTGATGAAAACGAAGACCCGAAATAGCCGAACCAAAGACACCAAGTGCCGTCCTTTGAAGACCCGACTTGGGGCATCTCTTTAGGTTCTTAAGGGCCACGTTCCAATCGTCCCTTTCCTTTTATCAGGATCATCGAGTCTGTAAGGAACACCCGTCTGTGGGTCTCCCATTTATCTTCTACACCTCGATTTCTTATTATTGTCTAAGTGTCTTGACATTGGAACGCGACACTGGAATTTCTCTCAACCATTCGGATTTTTCGGTTCAATTGCGTGTCTTACCCAGATGAAATTTTCGTTAGAACTCACACTTGGTATTTAACCCAAGTACGAGAATCTAACCTTCATTTCATGGTGCACCGGACATGGAATTGAACCGGTCTATAGCATGCATCATTGGTAATCCTTGGTAATTAACTAAAGTCGTCCATGTTTCCTAAATTCGAGAGCAGACCCGATGTCCAAATTACCTTCGGTAAATAATTTCAATGTGGATGTCCTATCTCTCACCGAATTTAGGACACATTGGAATTGCTTTTTTATCTTCTTGGACATTCCACAGATTTTCTGAGAATTTGCCAAAAGTGATAACCAGGGATTACACTCCTTCTAATTGTATGTTTTCTTCTTAAATAAACATTGATGAGGAACTTTTCACACGAGATTAAAGCTTGTGTAAAAGTACTTATCTTCGTTAATCACAAGAAAGCATAAAATTGAAAGGGGTTTACGCTTTCTTTTTCGAATTCTTCCTTCAGATTCTGTCTTTTCATTTGCAGGTGAAAACAGGCAGAAAAGGGGAATATATTTGTGGATAAAATGTGATGATTTTCTGTCATCCAATCATGAGCGAGATAAAGCCAAAATGCACTTGTTTGACTTATCAATGTTGAAGCTCAGCTCGCCTAAGTTGAGAGCGGCCGGGTATGCGAGGGTATTAACCATACGGAGATTAAGGCACACACATGGGAGCTTTCATTCACTATTGCTCAATCATGGGACTTCAAAAGCAGATTAATACAGATTAGCGATGTGGAAAAGTAAAGCCGAAGTGAGTCCTAATGAGCATCACGAAGGAACCCAGTTGCCCCTCCATATTACTGATGCTTTGTCTATACTCATCACTTCGCTTATCATAGTCCCCAAGCTGCAAAAGAAGGCGTTTGCATTCAGCCTTAACCTCGGCAACCCGGGCCTCATAGTCTTCGACGACTATTTCCAGGTCCCGAACTAATCCATTCCCACGAGTTATGTCCGCCGTTATAGTGTCAAGCCGTCCTTCTTGCCACTCGCTCTGAAGTCTCAACAGGACATTGTGGCGGTCGTGCTCGTAGGTGGTCAGGGTTAGGGCCAAATGCTCCACCAGGTTTTTTTTCTCGCGAAGCAACGTCGAGACCCGCTCATTGGCAAACTCGAAGGCCCTTTTGTGACTATCAGCCAGATAGTTGGTCAACACCAAGTGGTCAGACCGATCTTCATAACGAGCCCGCAAAGCACCACCCATGAGAACCTCTCGGTGAACAGCACGGTAGGCCTCCAAGGAGTTTGTGAAGAGGGTTGGGAAAACTCTGTATTCCCTCCCCAGCATAGTGCCATCGGTGATGGTGGTGTCTATGTCCACGAGCAAAACGCGGATTTCAGTCTCAGTTTCTGGGTGATCGGCTATATGAGCATAGCCTCGACCGAGGAGGTTATAGAGTTTTTCCCATTGAGCCAAAGCTTCAGCTGAGAAAGTGTGAATGGGAGAAGAGGCCATTTTCGTGGGGATCGTTTGAGAGGGAGAGGCACGTAGTAGAGAAATTAGAGGATGGAAGCTGATTACGCGAGAACAATAATCTCCCAAACATTAACGCCTCATTCTATAGCACCCCAAAGGTGGAGAAAAGTAGCGGCAATAATGTTCATAGGGCCAGGGCGACTAAAGTAAAGCAGGGGTCACTCTCGATCTGCGATTTCAAAATTATCAAGACGGAGAAAGGGGTCGAGCGCAACTATCAAAGAAGTCGCGATAGGGTTTGACAGTCTCGTCATGAGGAGAAGCTGAACAGGAAGTGAGCATAGTTCAGTCTTTTGGGAACATAGTGGGGGACAAGTTCGGCTATCGAGGAAAGAAAAGCGATCTGGGATCCCTCCACAATGAAAAAGAAGAAAGAAAATGAGAAAATGCGAAATTCGAAATCTTAGAGGAAATGCCTCACTATTGCTATTCTTTTATGTTCAAAGAACGTTGCTCGAACATACAGAGCCACTTGAAAGAAATTTCAGGGAGAGTGAATATACGAGAGAGGTTGCAGAATCCTGAGCGAGAAAAAAAAAAGAGAAAAACAATCAGCGACTTCTTCTCGATCCAGTATGTTTAGTAGTTGCAGCCAATTATTGGAGATAACCGACCCAAATGTCTCAGATGATGTGCAATCAGGAGACCTTAAAGGTTTCGGGATTGAACCTGATCCCGAAACCAGAGAACCCAACACTTTTGGTAGCGAAGATCAGGATCACAGCAACGACGACAACAACAGCAATGATACTCAAACCCAGAAAAGAAAGCGTCGTCAGTTCCACACTCCGGATGAGGTCCAGGTACTTGAAGCTATCTTCAGTAAATGCCCTTTCCCGGACACAGAACAAAGGATGAAGTTGAGCCAAAACCTGGGGACGAGCCCTTTGAGGATCAAGAATTGGTTTCAAAATAAGCGAACCAAGCAGAGTAATCAGTACAAACGACGGGAGACCGCGTTTCTAAAGGAACAGAATGAGAAGTTTCGAACAAAGAACATGAGGTATGAGGAAGTTCTTAGCACTATTGCCTGCCCTAACTGCGGTAGCCCTACCACTCTTAGTAAAATGTTTCCCGTTAAGCCTTCTACTAAGGCCGAAAATACTGGTGATGTGCATGAACAAATCAATCCCACAAAGATAGTGCCAGTGCCTTCTGAAGGAGGGAATATATGTTGCTATGATGAGAGTCACCACGTCAGAGCCCAAGAATCACCTCCACAACAACTTCTGGCAAGATCAGATCCTGCTCGAGAAGGGTTAAAGATCAGCCGTCAAGCTGTCGACGCTATTATGAACCAAGAGAAGAAGAGTTTCATTTGGCCCCTTGAGCTTCACCGCAAGTTCTTAGACGTGGTTCGGCGAATAGGGCTCGACTCAGCACGCTCGAAGAAAATAATTGAGGCCCTGAATACACCAGAACTTACCAAGGCTGTGGTCTCAAATCACCTTGGTTGCTACAGAAGAGCGCTAAGACAACGTCATACTGACCTCTGCCGCAAATCCAACAGCTATTGGGGAATTGATCAGAATATCCATTTGAGTCATCCCAATTTTCTTCAAGAGTGTGCGCCACAGATGCAGCAGGTGCATCACCCATCCGCCACTGTTTTGCCTGTTGCTGACAAGCTTTCTACGCCTAGTGCTCAAGGACTTACCGAACTAGGACATGTAATTTCAGATAATCTAGCGGGGGAATGCGTTGAGCATTTTTGTGTCCCTAATCCCCAAGTAGGAGATGCTTATGGGGGTCAATCGGTCAACTCTCCTCTCATATTCTCGAGCAGGGATGGAGGTTCCAGTTCGAAGAACCAGTCAGGTGATACTACTCAACCCACATATCAATATTTCGAAGGATCATATGATTTCTTCGATGACGGACTCGATGCCTTGTTTTGATCAGTGGGGAGCCGACAAGCTTTGGCAACCAGGATCTAGCACCTAATTCAAGGTGCAATTGATCGGTCATTGAGAATACTCAGAGAAAGAGGTATATGTTCACGGAATGAATTACTTCTCTATTGTAAAAGTTCCTACAGGAACCTTTTTCTTTAATTCTGCATGAGAACTAACGCTACCAATGAACACCATCATGCTCAGTTACAACGACCCCTTATTAGATTAAATCTGAAACCAAAAGCAGTCTTAAAATTTTGGATGACCACGAACTCATTCCTCGCAAGCGCCGGGGATGTTGAAATGAAAAATAACAACAGGCACAGAAGAAAAGGCAGCCTTCGTTGGAACGGTAGAAAGGAGGATGAGGGAAAATTGTAACATTAATCCCCATAATCTCGGGACTAACAAATTGCAAAAGGCGCCGAAAGATTGTAGACCCTCCACTTCGAAGACTGAGCTGGGGAGACAAGCGTAATGCTCGATAAAGTGAGGTCGATACGATGGATCTTTAAAAAAAAGGGGGGGGATGAGAAAGTAAAGAAAGAGGGGAAGTTACGAAGTCTCGGGAAGAGCGCTCGCCAGGCAACCACCATATTAGATCAAAGAACACTCATCGGACTCACTTAATCTGTCAAAAAAAAATTGCAGAGAAAGTGAGGATCCAGGGGAGGATAGAGAAGGCAAGGCGAACGAAAAATCAGTCAGAGATATTTCAATCCAAAATGTTCCGAGGATACCGTCATTTGTTGGAAACGCCCGACTTAGAAGTCTCCGAGCTTGAATTGCTGGAAGAATTTGAAGATCACGGGACCGAATCCGGTACGATGGTCATGGAGATCGACACTTCCAACGATGAAACCCAAGGTTGTGGTAATGAAAGCAATGTCCACAGCGATGATCAGCGTCAGAAAGGAAAGCATCCCCTTCACCGTACTTCAAGTCGAGACCGGGAGCTTGAATTTTTCTTCGAGGAATGCCCCCATCCAGATGAGGAGCAGAGGGCTGAGCTAGGTCGAGAGTTAGGGTGGGAGCCTTGGAAGGTCAAGTATTGGTTTTATAACAAACGAGCCCGGCTGAGGAATCTACGTAAGCAGCAAGAGTTAGCGATTCTGAAGGAAGAAAATGAAAAGCTTCGAACAGAAAGCGCTAGGTATGAGGAAGCGCTGAGTAGTGCTACTTGCCTTGATTGCGGTAACCATGTTCTCATCAGTGAAATGTTCTCCGAAGAGCCACATCTAGAGATTTGTAGTGCTCATATGTCACAATGCCTTTCGCAATGTCTTCCGACACAGTCAGATACTGTCGAAGGTTTACAAGAGCAGTTTCCAACACAATCAGATCTCATAAAGATTAATCGAAAAGTTGTTCTTGTTAGCAAGAAAGCGCGATTTTCTTGGACTGCTGAACTCCATCACAAATTTGTTGATGCAGTTCGACAGTTGGGGATTGAGGCGGCACAATCAACGCGCATACACGAAATCATGAACGTATCAGGACTCCCTAAAGGTAACGTCGCGAGCCACCTTAGATATTTCAAGAAGTTGTTAAAAGAGGGACGGGTGACACTAAGCTCGGATGGAGCTGGTTCGAGCTTAAATGTTAGTCATGACTGCAATCACAATGATTGTAGAGCCAGGAACACCCAACCGTTTTTCAACAATGACGGGACCAGCAATCGTGTCACCGACTCCTCTAACCCAGATCAGAATGCTCCGCCAAGCAATCTCAATACCCCTCAAGAGTATATACCGCAGTTCCAGCAGATAGGAACTCCCCAATTTGAGTACCAACCTGTTGCTAGTGCTCTTCCCATGGTGAATCCAACATTTACGTGGGACATGTCTACAGATTTGCCGGTCAACGAGGGAAGTTCCAATTCGAGGGGTCAAATTGCTCAGGGCGAGAGCAGTGGGAAAAATCCTTCGCTTGCAGTCAATGACACCCGACTAGAACACCAAAGGCTCGAAGAAACCGACGATTTCCTTGATGAAGACCTTTCCTTTTGGATCGATCAGCTGAACAACCCCTTGAGCTATCTCAATACCCCCCAGGAATATGAACCACAGTCTCAACAGGACAACAATGGAGGTTCCAATTCGAGGAATCAGATCGCTCGAGGCGAAAGTGATAAGAGGAATTCATCGCCAACGGTCGGCGATACTCGACTAGAGCATCAATGGCTCAGAGATTCGAACGATTTCCTTGGGGAGGAGTTCAATTTCTGGCTCGACCAGCCTGAAGCTGATGGACCGTCACAATGGTGATACAAGGCCGACGATCATTGGTCTAATTCAAGGCACAACTACTCAAAAAATGCTCAAGGGAGAGAGGTTGAATATCCTGAATGAATGTATTGGTAACCTCATTGTTGGAGCATTTCTCATTTACGCTTGAAACTTATCGCGCAAGGATTAGCCTTACCTCTTGAGCATTTTCAAGCTCGAGCGCGTCATCGCCTTACTTAATTAGGGACAAAACGTCCCTACTCTCGAAAAACATATCGAGATCGAAAACATTGGATGCATCTTCTAAACCATGGGAGCAAGCTCCCCAAGCGATGATTATCGTTCACAGAGCATAATAGAATACATTCCTTCAACGCGAGACGCATTTGGCCGCGGAGCCATCCATTTGGTAAAAGGACGTATCGTTCCAAAATGATTATTTTCTTGATATGGAATAATGCTTCCTTTCTTTTTCCTCTCAGGCGAGGATCAAAAGCAGAGGACGCAAGATGCAATGCCTTCAAATGACCAAACATGGAGTACTCTTTTCATGGCATCTCAGACAATACACTCTAATTAAAGATTTTCAAGAGCATCCTAATGGCTCAATTTGTGAACAAAACCTTTGAGAAAACCTGAAGAAGTTTCCCATCATTTAGAAATCTCTGTGAAAAGAACACTTGAAGAGGAAAATTCAAGTTTTACAGATTGACACATCTAATAAAAATACTTTCCTTGAGTAGAGTGAAAAGCATGAACTCAGTTTTCGTTGCAAGCATACATAACATGCACCATGCATATCGTACACATATCCTACATACAGAGAACCCAAAGGGAGAAATGCTGATTCCCGCAGGATAAATTTCAAGGGTAAATTGTATCGACTCCAATAGTCAATTATACATGCCCTTTACTCATGAGGTTTCTTCTCTTCAACAGAGAAACATCAAATACTTCAAACGGCGACGATGATCGAGAGAATCACAAAATCGCCACACGAAAAATCCCAAGACCGTTGTTGACACCTGATTTTTTTTACTATTTATTATTGTGATTTTTATTCTTTAAAATTAATTAAAAATATCAAAAAAGGTCATAAAATCACAAAATCAACTTTGGAAGGCTTGGTTTAACCTTAGGAACCAATTTTGAACAAAAAATAGTTTTCGGTATTTTTAATATTTTTCGAGTTTATTTAATTATAAAAATACCCAAAAAATCAGAAAAATACCATTCGTGGTCAGAAAAATACCCAAAAATATTCGATAATTTTGTTTTAATTTCCTCTTCAAGTGTGTCACTTTAAATCTCAAAAATTCGGCTCGGGTCAATATGTTCCTTCACAAACATAAACCCGAACCGAGCCTAAAAAAAAATCATTTTCGAGTCTTTTAGTTTTCAATTCTCACTTTTTATAAGCTATGACATTGGATTCTAAAGTCTTAAAGTGCAATTAGGTCAATTTGCCCTCCAATTTAATCAATTTTTACCAAAAGGGCTTAATTGCACATTTTTCTTTCAATTAGTCCCCGGTTTCACGGATGTATACGTATGCTCTACGTATTTATACGTCATACGTATTTATACATTATGCATATTTGTACTGTTTGGTAACCTCTTTAACTCTTGTAATAATAATAATGGTTATTATTTTTAACACCTTTGTTAGTGCCTTTTTTTTAGCATTTTTGTATTGTGAGTGCTATTGCTAGTGCTATTTTTAAATAGCATTTTTTGTATTATAAATTGTGAGTGCTATTGTTAGTGCTATTTTTAAATGACATTTATTTATCATAAGTTGTGAGTGCTATTGTTAGTGCTATTTTTAAATGGCATTTATTTATCATAAATTGTGAGTGCTATTATTAGATAGAATTTATAATTGTTAGTGCTATTTTTAAATAGCATTTTTGTATTATAAATTGTGAGTGCTATTGTTAGTGCTATTTTTAAATAGCATTTTTGTATTATAAATTGTGAGTGCTATTGTTAGTGCTATTTTTAAATGTCATTTATTTGTGAGTGCTATTTTTAGATAGAATTTATAATTGTTAGTGCTATTTTTAAATACAATTTATTGGAAGGTATTTTTGGCTATAAAAGGATGGCAAGAGTTTTGAGGTTGAAGGGGGGAGACATTTTGTAGAGTGTGCAAATTTTTGAGAGCTTAGAGAGAAGAACACAAACACTCTCTATATTCTCATCATCTTGAGTGAGCAAAATATACTAAGTTCGGAATATTGATTCCGCATATTGCTAGCACAATTGTTGTGGAGTTATTAGTCGTCTCCCCGTTCGTCAATTGGTGGTGCGTCCGAACTAGATGCCTAACACTTGTGGAGGCTGAGATCGAAGAACATCGAACCGACACCTCCGTTCAAGCACGCTACGAGAGGTAATCTATTTACTCCCTTTGAGGCTTTGTGATTTTTTTTCGATTGAAATGCACGAAGTACGCCTCTGGAGATACATGTATGGGTTGTTATTTATTTCCGCTACGTGTTACGTGGATCCCAACAGTGGTATCAGAGCCAATCCTTAGGCGTTTTCGTGCATTTAATTGATTTTTTCAATTTTTGCAATACTATGGCCAATATGTATTAACGAATTGTTCGTCTTACATGGCTAATGGAGGTTGATTGTTTTTATATGATAAATTAATCAACGTAGCAAAAATTGTGACTAAATCAATTTTGAATCGAAAATTTATGGCTATCTTATTTTACGTAAAAATTCTGAATATGATTCAACGTAGAATTTTTATTGTGCCTTCCTAAGTTTTAAATTGTGAATTTATTACTTACGTGGAAGGGTGGTGATCATGGAAAAATCCCTAATCAATGTGATTGATGTATATATGAATGTATGATGATCATTTATATATTTGGGGTTGTAATTATTAAATGGAGGCTGCGTACTCCTTTTATTTTTCATGTAATCTTTATTTTTAGCATAGTCAATTGTTGATGTAAATGCTACGAGGATTACGTGGGGGAGCCTTTTAAGTCGGCGAGCTCTTTGGGGCCCAATTCTTGAAGAGTTCAAGAAACCAAGAAGAAGCGAAGAGCGGCTCTCCGTTATTAAAATATTAAAATGATTAAATGTGGTCTCATTGGCTCGAGACCCATTAAATCATAATTCCATGATCACCACGTAGGATAGATGTTTATGTGATTGACATCTATTTATTTATTATGATTACGTGAGCATGTTAAACTGGTTAATGTGCAAAGTCAGACTTACCTCACCCAAAATTGCGCCTGCATGAAATCCTAGTTAGGAAAATCACTCGCGTTAGGTACCGAAAGGGCGTTGGTAACGACACCAGCGTAACCAAGTCCCCGAACCCAAAAACTCTGGTTCCGTAGAACTGATCGATCTCTCCCAATCGATCAGTAAGGTTTCCGGTCTACCCTCCAAGAAAGACCGGTGGCGACTCCAAATGCATGCACAAGTTGCACATGCCACCACGACCACACTAAGGTCGAAAGCGATCGACTCTTATCGTCGAATCCTTCTGAAAAATACTCCCGCCGCGATTTGGTATGGGCCTGGGAGGGCCCGCGCCGATCCAAGACCCGCGATCGGTAATCCATTAGCCGCGTCTGCTTTCGGACGGGTCGCGACAGCTGGCGACTCCGCTGGGGACACTGTGTTCTAGAACCTATGGTTCTAGACCCCAAGTGGACTTAGGCCGTAATTAAAACGCTGAGTGATTTTTCTAACCATGCAGGCGCTCGTGAAAGTGAGGTAAGTCCGCTTACGATAGGTGTTATATGTTTTTGCAGATTGGAGAAATAAGGGGTGTAGTCCGTGATTAACATTGTCTTATGCAGGTTGGGCGTAGGAATGTATGTTGTGTGGATGATTTGAAGTGCTGATTGATAAACTGCTATGCATGAATTGCATTGTGATGATCACAACACGTGGACACACACAACCGCGCCTAAAACCCCGGGCGTCGCCTATAGGAACACAATAAAAGGAATTGAAAATGGAATCTCTGTGAGGAAAAACGCGGGGTAATCCACTTTTCAATTCCGCTCGCTTCGAACTATGGATCGAGTCCCAATGCAACGATAACTGTGCAATGGAATCGGCTCTTTCTAGAACTCGAAGTGGGAACCTTAACCTTAGGTGCCAAACCCTCTGATTTTTAGAAGTTCACCATAACTTGTCTCATGCGCATGTCTTTGGGCGGTTGGTACACCTAAAACCGCACATAAGTCGACGAGTTTGGTTGGTAAGACTCTCTATACCTCGAATCTATTACAGTTCATATAAATATAGGCATTTCATTCATTGCATTCTGGTGATTAGATTAAATGCCATTTCAAGGATAGATGTGTGTGTTTTTCCCAAACGTCCTTGATAGAAGACGAAGAGGATGATATCCCATGACAAGCACCGAGTGAGCAACAAAGGAGCCTACTATGGACATTATTGAGATATCGTCCAATGAAGATGACGAGTTGGGGCAAGTGATCCGGAAGTCACAGATCGAACTTGGGGCATCCTTAAACGTTAGGATCACATTCCTTTGTTTCATTTTCCATTGCTAGTCCTCTTGTATAGGGTTTACTTTTATCGAGGCTTTCTCTATCTCACCCCTTAGAGTGATTGTATTAGGGATCTATTGGTGTATACATTTAGATGGAACTTGGTTGTATTTCTTTTGACAGGTCATGGGAATGTGATAGTGGCATTTTCTCTAATCATCCGAATACTCCCAAGTCAAGTTTATAATTCCTTTAGAGAAAATTAAAATTGGAAATCTTGCACGACCTTTTTGGTCATATAGGGTAATCCAACCCCAATTTCGCTAGAAGGAATTATACACTTGAATTGGTCCATGCATGTTTTACGTCGCTGGTAATCCACGATAATTGATCGAGAATATCGGCGTTGTTTTGAATTTAATGACGAGATAGATGTCCAAATTACTCTCGTTCTTAACAAAACGGCCTTGATTTGGATGTCGTATCTTCAATTAAATTTAAAACACGTTATTATGCCTCGCACTTTTGAGTAATTCGTTCCTCTCGAAATTGATCAAAAGCGATTATTGTGAATTACATTCCTTTCAATAGTATGCTTTCTTTCGAGGAATATTGATAAAAACTTTTCGCGCAAGATTAAAACCCTTGTAAAAGTTCTTGTCCTTATTAATCATGGGCAAGCATAGGATTGAAAGGGGTTTTTGATTTCTTTTTCAAATTATTCCTTCTGATTCTGTCTTTTTATTTGCAGGTAAAAAAAATAGGTAATAGAGAGAAATCTTTTCCTGGACAAGTCTAAGGCTATTATCTCATCTGATCATGAGCGAGTTATAAAATCAGGACATATTTGCTCGGCTTACTGATATTATGGTTCGGCTCACCCAAGTTGAAGATGTTCGGATGCTCGAAGAAATGAACCATACAGAAGTTAAAACACACACACAAGAGTTCTCATTTATTTTGCTTAGTGGAGGGTTTTCAAAAGCAGGTCATACAATTCGGGGTAGAAAAGTACAGCCGAAGTGAGCCCTAATTAACGACATGAAGGAGCCCAACTGACCCTCCATGTTATTAATGCTCTGCTCATACTCCCAACTCCGCATGTCATGGTCGGCAAGCCTGAGGAGAAGACTTTTGCATTCTCCCTTAACTTCGGCGACCTTGGCCTCATGTTCTTCGGCGATTGTTTCCAGGTCTCGAACCAGTCCATTCCCGCGAGCTATGTCCGCGGTTATTTTGTCGAGCCGTTCTTCCTGCCAGTCGATCTGAAGCCTCAACAGGACATTGCGGCGGTCATGCTCGCCGGTGGTCAGGGATAGGGCCAATTGCTCCACCAGATTTCTCCTCTTGCGAAGCAACGTCGCGACCCGCTCATTAGCAAACTCGACGGCCTTTTTGTAACTATCGGCCAGATAGTTGGTCAGCACCAAATGATCATATCGATCCTCATAACGAGCTCGCAAGACGCGAGCCACGAGAACCTCCCGATTAGCAGCACGGTAGGCCTCTAAGGAGTGTGCAAAGAGAGTCGGGAAAATTCTATATTCCCTCCCCAGTGTAGTACCTTCGAGAGAAGTGGTATCAAGGTCCTCGAGCAGGACACAGATTTCATCCTCGGTCGCAGAATGATCGGTTATGTGTGCGTAACCGCGACCCAGTAGGTTATAAAGCTTTTCCCACTGGGCCAAGACATCAGTTGAAAAAGTGCATACGGGAGAGGAGGCCATTTGCGTTGGGTTGGCTTGAGAATAAGACGAGTTTGACAGAGAGATTAGAAGGAAGAAGCTGATTATGCGAGAACGTTAACCTTCCATACATTTATTCCTCATTTTATAGCAACTCGAGGATGATGAAGGGTCTCAGTAATAATGCCGGTGGAGCCCAGTTAGGGGGTAAAGCAGGAGGTCCCCTCACGAGAACCATTGGATTCGTTTCGGTCCGCGATTTCCGGCTCATCAATTAAAAGATGTAAAAGATTTGTCGGGATCACCATTATTAGAGTTAGGTGGGAAGTAAGCGCAACTATCGAAGAGAGCCCTAACAGGATTTGGCAGTCCCATCACGATTGAAAAGCTAAGCGAGAAATTCAAAGTCTTGAGGGGGAACGTTTGCCTAATGATGCTTGAAGAGCGTCTCCTGAACATACGAAGTCACTCGAAGAAAACTTTATAGGGAGTGAGCATACATGAGAGAGTGGAGAACTCTGAGTGGGCAAGAACCAATCAAACATTTCTCAATCCAACATATTTAAGAGGTTATTGTCAGCTGCTAGAGGCGACTGACTCAAAAATCTCAGAAATTGAACTATAGAGGGATCTCGAAGATTCCAAGATCAAGTCTAATCCCAAAACCATGGAGCCCAACACTTCTGGCAACGGAAATCAAGATCACGGCGACGACGACAACGACATCCACGATGTTCAACTCGGGAAAAGAAGACGTCATCACCAATACTCTCAGGAGGAAACCCAAATGCTGGAAACCCTTTTCAGTAAAAGCCATTACATGAAAAAGAAGTGGAGAATTGAATTGAGCCGGGAGTTGGGGATTAATCAGTCGAGGATCCAGTTTTGGTTTCAAAATAGGAGATCCAAATCGAAGGCTCAACGTAAACGTCAGGTGGTCGAGATTTTAAAGGAAGAAAACCAAAAGCTGCGAACAGAAAACATGAGGTATGAAAAAGCTCTCAATATTACCGTTTGCCCTCATTGCGATAACCTCGTCGCCCTCGGTAAGATATTCCCCGATAAGCCTCATGCGATGATTGAAGACGTTCATTTACCACCCTACTCCCTCGGGGCATCTCCTGCTCAACCAGATTTTGCCGGAGTCACGCATGAGCAGGATGATCCTACGAAGATGATACAAATGCCTCCTGGGGGATGGGATTTGCATCGCTTTGATTGGAGTTACAGTTTCAAGGAGCTGGATGTTACCGCCGACCAGCTCAAAGCATATCAGCCTCATGCACAACAATTTTCGATAGGGTCGGGTCCTGCTGGAGATGAGTTAATCAGTCGTCAAGCCATCGATGCAATTTTGGGCCACGATAAGAGGAGGTTCGCTTGGCCCCCTGAATTGCATTTCAGATTCCTAGACGTGGTTCACCAAATGGGGATCGACTCAGCAACTCCGACGCGCATATTTAAGGCCATGAATGTACCGGGGCTTAGTAAGGAGCTGGTCAGGAATCACCTTGCTGCCTACAGAAAGCTATTAAAACAACGTCGAGCGGAGCTAAACCGGGAGGAATCCGTCTCGAGCTCAAAAGCTAGGGGCGACCGCCATTGTAATGCTCAGGCATCAAGAGATACCCGGCCAAATCTAAGCATCAATCAAGCTAGCAACCCGACCACCGGCAAACTGAAAGCTGATCAGAATGTCCTCCCGGGCCATTTCAACATTTCTCAAGAGCGCGTGTCACAAGTACAGCAAGTGCGAACTCCTCCATTCGAGCAGCAGTCGGCTGGTGCTCTGCCTGCCGCTGGTCAACCCACGACAGACGATTTCTTCGATGAGGGGCTCGATGCCTTGTTCAATCAGTGGGAAGCTGGCATGCTTGGACAACCATGATCTAGCACCTGACTCGGGGCACGATGGGTCGGTCACTACGAACACCCATAGAAAGAAGAACATGTTCACGAGTAGATCACTCATTTTATCGTTGTAAAGTTCCTACGGGAACATTTTTCTTTAATGACTATAGTTAAACCAACGCTATCGACGAACATCGTCATGCTCAGTTGTGATGATCCCTTGTTAGATTAAGTCTGAAACCGGAGACGGTCTTTAAAATTTTGAGTGGCCACGAACTCATTCATCACCAAGCGCCCGGGATGCTGAAATGAAGAGTAACAGCATGCACAGGGAAAATGCCACTTTCGTTTGAACGATGAAAAGGGGTTGAGAGAAGATCATAGCGTTAATTCTCATGGAGCTAAATGAATTAAACGGAGTCATTAATTGCGGGTCCACCGCTGCTCCCCACGTTCTCGGGCCTAGCAAATCATAAAAGGCGCCGAAAGATTGTAGACCCACCACTTTGAAGACTGAACTAGGGGACGAGCGCAATACTCGATGAAACCGAATCAATGCAAGAGAGTTTGTGATCCTATCACGAGGAAAAAGAAAGGGGAATACAGACGATGAGTAATTGCAGGATCTCGGGAGGAGCGCTTGCTTGCTGGTCTTCATATGCAGCCTGAAGGATGGTTCCAGGACACGCACAATCACTTGAGAAAATTTCTAGAGTGTGCAAACACGTAAGAGCGAATTGAGAAAGCTGAGTGAACTAGATCAGCCCGAGATACCCCGATCCATCATGTTTAAAAGTTATTCCCATCTGCTAGAAACGCCCGACCTGGACATTTCTGAGCACGAACTGCTGGGAGACTTTGAAGATCCTGGAGCTGAATCCTGCCCGAAGGCCATAGAGACTGACTCCTCCAGCGATGAAATTCTAGGTTTCAGCTACGAAGAAGGAGTATACAATGATGACCGGAGTCGGAAAAGGAAGCAACTACAACGCCACACTCCAGGCCAAATCCGAGAGCTCGAAGCTTTCTTCAATGAATGCCCCACTCCAAGCAGACAACAGAAAATGGAGTTGAGCCGAAAAATAGGATTGGAGCTTTCGAAGGTCAAGTTTTGGTTCGCCAACAAACGAACCCGGGTGAAACAGCAATACGCAGACCATGAGTTACTGGTCCTGAAGGAGGAGAATGAGAAGCTTCAAGCTGAAAGCGCGAGATATAAGGAAGCTCTGACCAAGGCCACCTGCCTTAATTGTGGTAATCCTGTTGTCCTCGGCGAGGTGTTCCTCGATGAACCGTCCCTGTTGATGAATAACGCTCAGCTGTTACCGTATTCTCCACAGCATTTTCCGACACAACCAGATATCGCCGGAGATCTGCATGAGCAAGTCAACACCATAGGATCAACACCAACATCCTCTGAGAAATGGGATATGAATCATCACAGGGGGAGTTCTCTCAATGACGAACTCGCTGTCACAGTCAGCCAATCCAAAGTCGGTGAGTCCCTCCCTGGACAACTTTTGAAACGACTAGATCCCGTAGAGAATAGCTACCGAAGTATTGACGATATTTTGGGTGATAAGAGAACAAGGTTTTACTGGACCTATGAACTTCACACCAAATTTGTTGATGCAATTCGAGAGC
This sequence comes from Rhodomyrtus psidioides, assembly GCA_021437785.1. Taxonomy (NCBI): domain Eukaryota; kingdom Viridiplantae; phylum Streptophyta; class Magnoliopsida; order Myrtales; family Myrtaceae; genus Rhodomyrtus; species Rhodomyrtus psidioides. Next base: position 1,278,402 of record JAILYB010000040.1, on the reverse strand, counting down.
TGGGAGTTGATTCGGCTAGCCCACTACGCATACTCGAGATTATGAATGTGCCGGGGCTCTCTAGAATTAACGTCGAGTCTCACCTCAAGTACTATAGGAGATTGCTAAGGGATGGAAGGATAGCGTTAAACCATCATAAAGCCAGTTGGAGATCAAGTGCCGGGCAGAGTTACAACCACGATGATTGGAGAGCCGAGAGCACCCAACCGTGTTTCAGCAATGACGGGACCAGCAGTCGTGTCAGCGACTCCTCTAACCCAAATCAGAATGCTCCGCCGAGCTATCTCAATACTCCTCAAGAGTATATACCGCAGTCCCAGCACATAGGGATTCCTCAGTTTGAGCGCGATTCGGTCATTAATGCTGTCCCTGAAGCGGATCTGGCATTGGTAGAGAGTGCACATATAAACCTGCCGGTCATTGGAGGAAGTTCCAATTCGAGGGGTCAAGTTGCTCACGGCGAGAGCAAAGAGAGGAATCCCTCGCCTGCAGTCGACGACAGCCAATCTGGGCACCAAAGGCTAGAAAGAACAGGCGATTTCCTTGAGGAGGAGCTGGACACTTGGATCAATACTCTTCAGGAATGTATGTCTCGACCCCAACAGGGCAATGATGAAGGTTCCAGCTCAAAGACTCCAGTTCCTCACAATGAAGGCGATGAAGGAAATCTGCCCCCAACAATTGTTGATACCCAACTTGAACATCAATGGCTCGAAGACCCGAGCAATTTCCTTGGCGATGAGTTCAATCTTTGGCTCGATCAATTTGGAGCCGGAGGGCCATCGCAGTGGTGACGCAAGGCAGGTGACCAAACGTCTGATGCAAGGCATGGTTACTCGATGAAAAATGCTTAGACGAAAGGGGTGGAACACTCCTATTGAATATGTTGTTGATCGCACTGTAAGGTTCCCACGGGAACATCTTTCATTAATGTCTAGAACTAATTGCGCGTGAGTGTCAACATCACCCTTTGAGCATCTTCAAGCCGAGGGCCGTGGATTAATCGCTTAATCCGTGGAGCAAGTTCCCCGAACAATGACTATCACCCGCGGAGTATAATGGGATCTACCCCTTCAATACGAAATATGTTTGGCCGCGAAGCCACCTATTTGGTAAAACGATGTATCGTTCCTAAACGATCTTCAATCGAATACCGAAGTAATGTCTCATTTCTTTCCCTTCTCGGGTGATAAACGTGGATAAATCACTCAAGGAGCCATTTGTTCGAATAACAGAACAGACGTTGCCTAACTGGGGGCAGATGAACCATTGATGTTGCAAACACTCCAAGAATGGATAGGCGGATTTGATAGATGTTGTTCATATCAATACGCAATATCAGAACGGGATGAGAACCAAGAGTAAAGTTGTATCGTTCCAATTTGTCTTGAATTTGAGAATATGAATTGATACTCGTTATTTATCCTTGACAGGGGAATCGCCTTACAGACGAACAGGTTTTCACATCCCATGTATTACCCGTTAGAATACATGACCAAGGGTAAATTGTATCGTTCTAATTTTCTGAAAAATTCGTGAACGTACAATAACATGTTTCTTCCGCATTTTCAGGATCTCCAGCCGCGGGGGACAGGTAAGTATCCCTTTCCCCAATCCATTGAAGATGTTAAATAAAAAACAGAGAGAAAAAGAAAAGCTTTCAGAATCTAATGTCTAGAAAAGACATAGAATTCAAACTTCATTGGCATTCATGTCTTAAAACAGGAGGTTATCTGAACATGAATAAGAACATGCATGGTGCATCATAAAATCCCCTTGACGGGTAAAATTTTTGGAGAAAATGAAAGAGATTTTTTCAATCAAAAGTTCAAAACTTTTAAAAGGACGTTTTCTCAAAAGAAAAGAGGCAAAGCCTAGTCCAAACACGTCCTACACACACTGGAGAGAAGTGGAGCGGATCAGATAGCAAAATCTGGACCTACGGAAGTAGGGATTATTCGCAACGATTACATGGGTTGGGATGACGGAGGCATTCGTTTCATATCCCTCAAACACTACAGGTGACCGTTGATAAACCCTTTGAACGACGGTTTTCATTTTTAACCCTGTCAAGAACCACCCCACATCGGGGCAAAATGGAGGTGAGTCCAGCGGTATCAGGAGAAAATTGTTAGAAATTTTCTTGCTCGGACTAACATCAATCTTTGTGTGTTGTTTATATGGTAATCCAAGTGCCATAGGATGACGAGAAGCATTCATTTCTCTATCTCACACACCATATCCTTTGCACAGCCAAGTTGAGCCTGCAAATTCATTTCATAAACCCCTGTTGGTGATCATGGGATGTTTCAAGATGGAAACTGCATCACTCCAAGAACGGAAGAAATCAAGAGATGGGATTTATAGAAAAATCTCATATCGGCGTTTAAATGTGCTATGATTCAAGTTGTATATCTAGCACAATTTTCTGAACATCGTAGTTCCAAAGGAAAAGAAAAGGCGGGATTTCAACAAAGAAAAAAATCCCCAGCATCAAGAAAAAGCAAAGTGCCTGGTAAAAGCAAGGCCGATGCTCGTGAAAACTGTTTGATTGATCCCCAATAAAGCCTAGTTGGGAAGAGAGAAAAACCCATAAAGGAGTCAGATCAAGAAGACTGCTCCCCAAATGATGTCAGCCGTGGTGCAAAAACACGGACAGAATTGTCAATCTCTTAATACCACAAGAGACGTTCTCTAAAGGACTTGTGCACACCTCAAAAGCGGTTGCACACCTCAAAAATGGAAGATGCAGAATGGAAAAGACATGTGACAAATTGGCAATGATCACCAATGTCAAATCCTTCGTGATTTCTGGGCCAAAAACAAGCCTTTTTCGGTCCCCAATCCTACCAATGTTACAACCCTGAAACAGTCTTCTCTGACTAAGACACTTGGGTTAACATATAGCTTAGCTCGAAGAAGTACGAGCAAGACTCTTTCTTTCTCATTTTGCAGGGTTCTTGACTTGTAAACCCGGAGCAGATGGTGAAGATTTTCATTCGATGGCCTCGACTCCAAAGCGGGTCCCCCTTGAAAACCAATATCCAAGCCCAACATTACGGTCCCGTGGAAGACCTCCCGACCGATCAAAATGTATGCGCTGCGAATGAGCCTAAAACCTAGGCACAGGTCAGTAGGGAATTGAGTGCATCCCCTAAAAATCATCACCTCAAAACAGGTGAGATGGCCTCCTTGTCGAGAAATATTCCAATTGATGTTTTGAGCAAACTCTTTTTGGAAATTTTCAAACTGTTGATCCAGATTTTCCATACAAGGGATTTGTGATCACATTTGCATGTTGCAAGAATGTTTTGGATAACCTCCAGCATCAAAATGCACATCTCATGACTAAAGCTTAAGTCATAAAATTTTGTCAATTAGACAATTGCTGTCTTCTCAAAGATTACTAATATTTTCTTGGGGAAGAGAAACCCTTAAAAAAAATCCTTTTCAAAATCAGACAGTCTCATTGGACGTGGAGAACCCTCGTCATGAGACCCATTTTCAAAATTTAGGTAGTCTCATTGGACGTGGAGAACCCTCGTCATGAGACCCCTTTTCAAAAATCAAGCAGTCTCATCGGACGTGGAGAACCCTCGTCATGAGACCCCTTTTCAAAATTTAGGTAGTCTCATCGGACGTGGAGAACCCTCGTCATGAGACCCCTTTTCAAAAATCAAGCAGTCTCATCGGACGTGGAGAACCCACGTCATGAGACCCCTTTTCAAAAATCAAGCAGTCTCATCGGACGTGGAGAACCCTTGTCATGAGACCCCTTTTCAAAATTCAGGTAGTCTCATCGGACGTGGAGAACCCTCGTCATGAGACCCCTTTTCAAATATCAAACAGTCTCATCGGACGTGGAGAACCCTCGTCATGAGACCCCTTTTCAAAAATCAAGCAGTCTCATCGGACGTGGAGAACCCTCGTCATGAGACCCCTTTTCAAAATTCAGGTAGTCTCATCGGACGTGGAGAACCCTCGTCATGAGACCCCCTTTTCAAAATTCAGGAAATCTCATCGGACGTGGAGAACCCTCGTCATGAGACCCCTTTTCATTTAGGCAGTCTCATCGGACGTGGAGAACCCTCGTCATGAGACCCCTTTTCAAAGTCAAAACTGATGGTAGACACCGCCTGAAGGGTCAAACAAAGGTAGATACCGCCTGAAGGGTCAAATGAAGGTAGATACCGCCTGAAGGGTCAAATCAAGGTAGAAACCGCCTGAAGGGTCAAATCAAGGTAGATACCGCCTGAAGGGTCAACTGAAGGTAGAAACCGCCTGAAGGGTCAAATCAAAGGTAGAAACCGCCTGAAGGGTCAACTCAAGGTAGAAACCGCCTGAAGGGTCAAACCAAGGTAGAAACCGCCTGAGGGATCACATTAATGGTAGAAACCGCCTGAAGGGTCACATATGGTAGAAACCGCCATAAGGGTCAATTCATTGGTAGAAACCGCCATAAGGGTCAACTCATTGATAAATATCGCAGTAAGGATCAACACAAAGGTCTGATCCACCATACGGATCAAAATCCTTGGCAAATCCCAAAGCGTGGGATGCGCCTTCCTTAGGTTCCTACAAGTTAGGAATCCCATCATGGTATGACCTACCATACAGGTCAGAGCTTAATCTCCCTAGGATATTCTGAATGACGAGTCCTAGGCATCTTCTTGAAAGTCGTCGCAACCGGCAGTATCCGACAGGTGAGCTTCAGGTAAGCATCTCTCACTCCGGCCCATGTTCAAATTGTTAGAGCAAACCGGGGATTGATTTGAGCTTTTATCAATAGGCTTAAGGATCCGATGTCATAACATTTCTTCTCTTATTTTCCCAGTTGAGTCGGTTAGGAATCAGGTGCCACCTTAACTTTGAGAGAAATCTCTAACGAGATTCCTCTCAAAGAGGGGCAGCTGTTGACACCTGATTTTTTTTACTATTTATTATTGTGATTTTTATTCTTTAAAATTAATTAAAAATATCAAAAAAGGTCATAAAATCACAAAATCAACTTTGGAAGGCTTGGTTTAACCTTAGGAACCAATTTTGAACAAAAAATAGTTTTCGGTATTTTTAATATTTTTCGAGTTTATTTAATTATAAAAATACCCAAAAAATCAGAAAAATACCATTCGTGGTCAGAAAAATACCCAAAAATATTCGATAATTTTGTTTTAATTTCCTCTTCAAGTGTGTCACTTTAAATCTCAAAAATTCGGCTCGGGTCAATATGTTCCTTCACAAACATAAACCCGAACCGAGCCTAAAAAAAAATCATTTTCGAGTCTTTTAGTTTTCAATTCTCACTTTTTATAAGCTATGACATTGGATTCTAAAGTCTTAAAGTGCAATTAGGTCAATTTGCCCTCCAATTTAATCAATTTTTACCAAAAGGGCTTAATTGCACATTTTTCTTTCAATTAGTCCCCGGTTTCACGGATGTATACGTATGCTCTACGTATTTATACGTCATACGTATTTATACATTATGCATATTTGTACTGTTTGGTAACCTCTTTAACTCTTGTAATAATAATAATGGTTATTATTTTTAACACCTTTGTTAGTGCCTTTTTTTTAGCATTTTTGTATTGTGAGTGCTATTGCTAGTGCTATTTTTAAATAGCATTTTTTGTATTATAAATTGTGAGTGCTATTGTTAGTGCTATTTTTAAATGACATTTATTTATCATAAGTTGTGAGTGCTATTGTTAGTGCTATTTTTAAATGGCATTTATTTATCATAAATTGTGAGTGCTATTATTAGATAGAATTTATAATTGTTAGTGCTATTTTTAAATAGCATTTTTGTATTATAAATTGTGAGTGCTATTGTTAGTGCTATTTTTAAATAGCATTTTTGTATTATAAATTGTGAGTGCTATTGTTAGTGCTATTTTTAAATGTCATTTATTTGTGAGTGCTATTTTTAGATAGAATTTATAATTGTTAGTGCTATTTTTAAATACAATTTATTGGAAGGTATTTTTGGCTATAAAAGGATGGCAAGAGTTTTGAGGTTGAAGGGGGGAGACATTTTGTAGAGTGTGCAAATTTTTGAGAGCTTAGAGAGAAGAACACAAACACTCTCTATATTCTCATCATCTTGAGTGAGCAAAATATACTAAGTTCGGAATATTGATTCCGCATATTGCTAGCACAATTGTTGTGGAGTTATTAGTCGTCTCCCCGTTCGTCAATTGGTGGTGCGTCCGAACTAGATGCCTAACACTTGTGGAGGCTGAGATCGAAGAACATCGAACCGACACCTCCGTTCAAGCACGCTACGAGAGGTAATCTATTTACTCCCTTTGAGGCTTTGTGATTTTTTTTCGATTGAAATGCACGAAGTACGCCTCTGGAGATACATGTATGGGTTGTTATTTATTTCCGCTACGTGTTACGTGGATCCCAACAGTGGTATCAGAGCCAATCCTTAGGCGTTTTCGTGCATTTAATTGATTTTTGCAATTTTTGCAATACTATGGCCAATATGTATTAACGAATTGTTCGTCTTACATGGCTAATGGAGGTTGATTGTTTTTATATGATAAATTAATCAACGTAGCAAAAATTGAGACTAAATCAATTTTGAATCGAAAATTTATGGCTATCTTATTTTACGTAAAAATTCTGAATATGATTCAACGTAGAATTTTTATTGTGCCTTCCTAAGTTTTAAATTGTGAATTTATTACTTACGTGGAAGGGTGGTGATCATGGAAAAATCCCTAATCAATGTGATTGATGTATATATGAATGTATGATGATCATTTATATATTTGGGGTTGTAATTATTAAATGGAGGCTGCGTACTCCTTTTATTTTTCATGTAATCTTTATTTTTAGCATAGTCAATTGTTGATGTAAATGCTACGAGGATTACATGGGGAGCCTTTTAAGTCGGCGAGCTCTTTGGGGCCCAATTCTTGAAGAGTTCAAGAAACCAAGAAGAAGCGAAGAGCGGCTCTCCGTTATTAAAATATTAAAATGATTAAATGTGGTCTCATTGGCTCGAGACCCATTAAATCATAATTCCATGATCACCACGTAGGATAGATGTTTATGTGATTGACATCTATTTATTTATTATGATTACGTGAGCATGTTAAACTGGTTAATGTGCAAAATCAGACTTACCTCACCCAAAATTGCGCCTGCATGAAATCCTAGTTAGGAAAATCACTGGCGTTAGGTACCGAAAGGGCGTTGGTAACGACACCAGCGTAACCAAGTCCCCGAACCCAAAAACTCTGGTTCCGTAGAACTGATCGATCTCTCCCAATCGATCAGTATGGTTTCCGGTCTACCCTCCAAGAAAGACCGGTGGCTACTCCAAATGCATGCACAAGTTGCACATGCCACCACGACCACACTAAGGTCGAAAGCGATCGACTCTTATCATCGAATCCTTCTGAAAAATACTCCCGCCGCGATTTGGTATGGGCCTGGGAGGGCCCGCGCCGATCCAAGACCCGCGATCGGTAATCCATTAGCCGCGTCCGCTTTCGGACGGGTCGCGACAACCGTCAAGCCACCTAGAGACGGATAAAAATAATTGAAGATTCTGACAATTGAGATAGAAGATCAGAATCGGCGAAACCCATGGGAGTGAGTTCTCCCATTTTCTTTGAAAAGGCCAAACCGGGGGCAAACTCTCATGATCCCCCATAAAAGCGCATCAGACCAAGGTCATCAAATCCAGAGATGACAAACAACAAAACCAACTTCACTGGGGCAAAACGCTCGAAAAGCACCGTTCCTTCACATGTTGTAAGGACAAAACTTCGAAGAGAGTATCTTTTTCTAGAAATTCCAAATGAAGTCAGATAAAAATCCATGCCTACTTCTTCACGTGCATGTGCGTAGACCCCTTCAGATTGGATTAAAAATCGCCGACAAACGCGGAAAGTGTTAAGGCATGTTGCCAAGACGAACGTCGCCCAATTGGGGCAGAACAGCTGTTAATCTCACGAACAACACCCATAAATACAGACGAGAGAAGACATTCCCAAAGTGGATGAGGATTGCAGCAAAATGCAAGAATGAATTTAGCTGGGGCAGACATGAAAAACCACGCCTAACTGGGGCAAGTGAATCATTTGTACGCCGGACGTTTCTTCTCTGGCAAAATCCGAGGACGCAATGACAGAGTCGTCCGCATCAGAAGTAAACCCCAGGATAAAAGCCTGGGTGAACGGTAACTTTGTATCGTTCCAATTTGATCTCCAAAGATCCCACATGTAACATGAGTTTTTCCTCATTTAACAGGAAGGCGTTGGCGCCGAAAGCCACAAAATAAAAGAACTCGCCAACGAGGAGGCGAATAAAATTATTGACCTTGGAAGTCAGCACTCCAAGAAATGGTCTTTGATTATAAGATCGAGTGGAGGGTAAAAAGTATCGCTTCCACACTTCATGCTTTGACATGCATTCCGATAACAATTTCCTTTTTCCTTGAATAAAGGGAACTTTGAAGAGTGGCGCTGGAATGCGTCCAAAAACACAAATGGATCTCCTCTGGGGCAAAACCTTGAGAATGATTCATCGCCAACCGAACGGAGGGATCAAGGCCACAAGATAGAGGGCCAAATTCTGCAAGCCGCACGTTTGTGTTCAAATGGAAACACAAAGCAAGAACAAGGCTGTATCGTTCCAATTTGTCTCGAATTTTGGAACGCAAACTGACACCTAATTCTCATCCTTGATAGGGGCTTGTCAACAAGGCGACACAGGTTTTCACATCTCATGTATTACCCGTTGGAGTACATGACCAAGGGTAAGATGTATCGTTCTAATTTTTTGAAAAATTCGTGAACGTACAATGACATGTTTCTTTTGCGTTTTCAGGGATCTCCAGCAGCGGGGGACAGGTAAGTATCCCTTTCCCCAATCCATTGAAGATGTTGAATAAAAAAAAACAACAGAGAAGAAAAGAAAAGCTTTCAGAATCTAATGTCTAGAAGAGACATAGAATTCAAACTTCATTGGCATTCATGTTTTAAAACAGGAGGTTGTCTGAACATGAATAAGGATATGCATTGTGCATCATAAAATCCCCTTGACGGGTAAAATTTTTGGAGAAAATGAAAGAGATTTTTCCATTCAAAAGTTGTTCAAAACTTTCAAAATGACGTTTTCTCAAAAGACGAGAGGCAAAGCCTAATCCAAACACGTCCTATACACACTTGAGAGAGAGGTGGAGCGGATCAGATAGTAAAATCTGGACCTACAGAAGTAGGGATTATTCGCAGCAATTACATGGATTGGGATGACGGAGGCATTCGTTTCATATCCCCAAATACTACAGGTGACCATTGATAACCCCTTCGAACGGCGGTTTTTATTCTCAACCCTGTCAAGAACCACCCCACATCGGGGCAAAAAGGGAGCAAGTCCAGCGGCATCGGGAGAAAATGGTTAGAAATTTTCTTGCTCGGACTAACATTAATCTTTGGGTGTTGTTTATATGGTAATCCAAATGCCATAGGATGACGAGAAGCATTCATTTCTCTATCCCACACACCATATCCTTTGCACAGCCAAGTTGAGCCTGCAAATTCGTTTCATGAACCCGTTGGTGATCATTGCAAGATGGGTGCAGCATCACTTCATAAACGGAAGAGCTCAAGACTAAGGGATTACAAAGAAATTCCTGGGTTTATGGTTAAAGCATGTTTAGACTTTCGATCATATGTCTAAAGTGATCCCATGAAGATGAGAAAAAGTGGGATTTCAAAAATGAATGAGAAAAATACACGGCATCAAGAAAAAGCAAAGTGCCTGGTAAAAGCAAGGCCGATGCTCGTGCAAGTTGTTTGCTTGATCCCCAGTGAAGCCTGGTTGGGAAAAGAGAAGACACCTAAAGGAGTCAGATCAAAAAGACTACTCCCCAAATGGTGTCAAGCGTGGAGCAGAGACGCAGACAGAGTCATCAGTCTCTTAATGCGACGAGAGACGTTCTCTAAATAACTTGTGCACACCTAAAAAAAATGGGCGCACACCCCAAAGACTGAAGATGTAGAATGGAAAAGACAGGTGACAAGTTTGCAATGATCACCAACGTCAATCCCCTTATGAATTCTAGGCCAAAAATAAGCCTTTTTCGGTCCCCAATCCTACCAACGTCACAACCCTGAAACAGTCTTCTCTTACTAAGATACTTGGGTTAACATATAGCTTAGCTCGAAGAAGTACGAGTAAGACTATTTCTTTCTCATTTTGCAGGGTTCTTGACTTGTAAACCCGGAGCAAATGGTGAAAAATTTCGTTCAATGGCCTCGACTCCAAAACGGGTCCCCCTTGAAAACCAATATCCAAGCCCAACATTACGGTCCCGTGGAAGACCTCCCGACCGATCAAAATGTATGCGCCACGAATGAGCCTAAAACCTAGACACTGGTTAGTAGGGAATTGAGTGCATCCCCTATAAAAAACCACTATCGCAAAACAGGTGAGAAGACCTCCTTGTCGAGAAATATTCCAATTGATGTTTTGAATAAATTCTTTTTGGGAATTTTCAAACTGTTGATCCAGATTTTCCATGCAAGGAATTTGTGATCACATTTGTATGTTGCAAGAATGCTTTGGACAGCCTCCGGCATCAAAATGCACATTCCATGATTAAAACTTAAGTCATACGGTTTTGTCAAATGGACAGCCGTGATCTTCCCAAAGATTACTAACGTTTTCTTGGTGAACAAAAATCTTTCAAGCTCAAATTTCTGCAGGATTCTTGGAAACCCCAAATCCCAGAAAAATATTTGCTCCGTGGAAAGGAGCACACAGGTTTGAACTTTCTGCAGGATACCCGGAGAACCCAGCTCCCAGAATGTCACCTCAACAGACTCAAGTGAAGCTTTGTCAAAATAAAATCTTTCACTGCTTCAAGAACTGAATTCCCGACAACTTCGGGATCTCTAAAAAAAAGAGAGGGGAAGAAAAACCCTTTTAAAAGAAAAAGTCCTATCAGACGTGGAGAACTCTCGTCCCAGGACCCATTTTCAAAATATCAAACAGTCTCATCAGACGTGATGAACCCTCGTCATGAGACCCCTTTTCAAAATTTAGGCAGTCTCATCGGACGTGGAGAACCCTCGTCATGAGACCCCTTTTCAAAATCAGGCAGTCTCATCGGACGTGGAGAACCCTCGTTATGAGACCCCTTTTCAAAATTTAGGCAGTCTCATCGGACGTGGAGAACCCTCGTCATGAGACCCCTTTTCAAAAATCAGGCAGTCTCATCGGACGTGGAGAACCCTCGTCATGAGACCCCTTTTTAAAGCAAACTGACGGTAGATACTGCCTAAAGGGTCAACATAAAGGTAGATACCGCCTGAAGGGTCAACAAATGGTAGATACCGCCTGAAGGGTCAACACATGGTAGATATCGCCTAAAGGGTCAACTCATGGTAGAAACCGCCTAAAGGGTCAAATCAAAGGTAGAAACCGCCTGAAGGGTCAAAACAGAGGTAGAAATCGCCTGAAGGGTCAACTCGAGGTAGAAACCGCCTGAAGGGTCAACTTATGGTAGATACCGTTTGAAGGGTCAACTCATGGTAGAAACCGCCTAAAGGGTCAAATCAAGGTAGAAACCGCCTGAAGGGTCAACACATGGTAGATACCGCCTGAAGGGTCAACTCATGGTAGAAACCGCTTAAAGGGTCAAATCAAAGGTAGAAACCGCCTGAAGGGTCAAACATATGGTAGATACCGCTTGAAGGGTCAACACAAGGTAGATACCGCCTGAAGGGTCAAACCATGGTAGATACAGCCTGAAGGGTCAACTCGAGGTAGAAACCGCCTGAAGGGTCAACTCGAGGTAGAAACCGCCTGAAGGGTCAACTTATTGTAGATACCGCCTGAAGGGTCAACTCATGGTAGAAACCGCCTAAAAGGTCAAATCAAAGGTAGAAACCGCCTGAAGGGTCAAACCATGGTAGATACCGCCTGAAGGGTCAACTCAAGGTAGAAACCGCCTGAAGGGTCAACACGAGGTAGATACCGCCTTAAGGATCAACACAAAGGTCCGATCCACCATACGGATTAAAATCTCTGGCGAATCCTCAAGCGTGGGATGTGCCTTCCTTAGGTTCCTGCCAGTTAGGAATCCAATAATGGTATGACCTACCATACAGGTCAGAGCTTAATCTCCCTAGGATATTCTCAATGACGAGTCCTAGGTATCTTCTTGAAAGTTATCATAACCGGCAGCATCCGACAGGTGAGCTTCAGGTAAGCCTCTCTCACTCCGGCCCATGTTCAAATTGTTAGAGCAAACCGGAGATTAATTTGAGCTTTTATCAAGAGCCTTAAGGATCCGATGTCATAGCATTTCTTCTTTCATTTTCCCAGTTGAGTCAGTTAGGAATCAGGTGCCATCTTATCTTTGAAAAAAACCTCAAACGAGATTCCTCTCAAAGAGGGGCAGCTGTTGACACCTGATTTTTTACCATCTATTATTGTGATTTTTATTCTTTAAAATTAATTAAAAATATCAAAAAAGGTCATAAAATCACAAAATCAACTTTGGAAGCCTTGGCTTAGCCTTGGGAACCAATTTTGAACAAAAAAATATTTTTTGGTATTTTTTTTAATATTTTTCGAATTTATTTAATTATAAAAATACCCAAAAAAATAAGAAACATAACATTAGTGGTCAGAAAAATACACAAAAATATTCAATAATTTTGTTTTAATTTCCTCTTCAAGTGTGTCACTTAAAATATTGAAAATTTGACTCGGGTCACTATGTTCCTTCACAAACATAAACCCGAACCGAGCCTAAAAACTCCTTTTCGAGTCTTTTAATTTTCAATTCTCACTTTTTGTAAGGTATGACATTGGATTCTAAAGTTTTGAAGTGTAATTAGGTCAATTTGCCCTCTAATTTGATCAATTTTAACCAAAAGGGCTTAATTGCATAAATTTCTTTCAATTTAGTCCCCGGTTTCACAATTTTTGAAATTAAATTTCATACGGGCATACCCATTAAAATTAAACACCTCTACCCTATAGTTTTCAGCATGATGAATCCATTGGTGGCTTCAATTCGGGCTAATTTTGTTGTTTGGACCCTCGATTTGACAAAAATCACTTTCGGATCCTAAGGGCAATTTGGGGTTTTCACTAAATTTCAATCAATTGACTCGCGAAAACACCCATATTTGATAGAAAACATGTCAAGAGTCCGATTTTGCCATCAATTCCCTGAAAATAGGTCAATTTGGGGCCCAATTTGAGAGAATTGGTCGAACCGGGCCGGTCGGGTCAGACCGGGTCTGCAACAAAGTTGCAGACCCACCGCGCCGAACGTGAGGAAAAACAGGGGAAAGTGGGGGAGGCCCGCCGCGGCATTCTTTTGCCAAAAAAAAGACATTGTGAGGGGTGGCATTGGACGTTGGACGATGGTGGACGTTCCACGATAAAAAGCCGGTCGGCCACGGCGGAAAAAGGAGGGCTCGGTTTAAAGGAGAAGAATTTGGCCGAGGGAGAGAGGGAGGAGTTCGGAGAAATCCAGAGCGAGGACCGAGCTCAACCATCATCCAGGACCTTCAGAGGAGCTTCACCAGAGTGGTAGCTGCCGGCGAAAACCCCGAAACAGGTCGGTATACCCTCCCGATTTCCATTTTCCACGCGCATGCCCACCGTTCGACGAAATGCCCGAATGAACTTGTTAATTCTTAACTTTCGGTCGTGCCATTTCCGGCCTCTTTGCGTGCGAGTCTGGTCTTGAACCTTCACTAGAGTCGACTCTAAGCCCGGCTTGCTCTTTATTTTGCATCGAAACGTGCCGGGAAACCATGGCCGGAGCTCCCCGACGCATACCCGAGCCGAGAGCTCGGTCCGGCGACGACGGAGGTCACCGAAGTCCAAGGAAGCTCAGGTAAGCTTATAAACCCTGTCAGAATGCCATGTCAATGGTTAGAACAAGCTTTGAAGGACAAAAAAATTTTCGGTAAATACCTCGCCGGAGCCGGGTTCGGGGAGGTTCGGTTCGTTGGTTTCCGACGTGTTCATGGCTTTTTTTTTGTCACATGTTAATGTGGGAAGTGGGGGGAATCGAACGGTGCAAGAATCATAGAAAAGTACAAAGTTTTAGGCACGGTTTGGGTCCTCCGGCGACAATTCCGACGAACGTCGCCGGAATTGGTTACTATTCATCGTCTTCCCCGGCGAGCTTCCGGTGGTCAGCGGGTCAAAATGCTGACGTGGCATACCACATAGGCAGTCACGTCAGCCAGGTGGGGCCATGGCCGAGATAAAATAAAATAAACGGTCTCGATCGTGACACGTGTTGCAATCTTGGAATTTTGAAAATTAATAAATGATTTTTGGATAATTAATTAAAATCGATCAGACGGCTGAGATTGTGCCGAGCGGCTTTCTGTGGATCGTCTGATCTTGTCCAAGATCGGATGCACCATGAGTAGCCACGTGGCACAATATGAACTGTCCGATCTAGGATTTTCGGATAATAATAAAAAAATGTCAAAAAAATGTTAAAAAAAAAGAAAATTCTCAAAAAATAAAAAACGACGTTGTTTAGGCCGGTTCTGACCCGTAGGGTCGGGCCGGGCGTCCGAGAGGCGCGGGCCGGGTCCAACCCGGCCCGGAAAATATTTTTAAATAAATAAAAAATCAGAAAATAAAAAAAAAAATTCAAAAATTCAATAAAAAAATTAAAAATCATAAAAAAATTCAAAAAATTCAGAAAATTCAGAAAAAATCTAAAAAATTCCAAAAAATAGGAAATGGCCACATTCAATTGGCCACGACCTATTTCGGGTCTTTCGACCCCCGGTCCTTCCAGAAATGACGGTTTTGCCCTTCCGGCAAACCGTCTTCCAAAAAAAAAATTCTAAAAAAAATCCAAGAAAATCCCAAAAAATAGGAAATGGCCACAATCAACTGGCTAAGGCTCATCCCGGGTGTTTTGAACCCCGACCCTTCTTAAAATGACGATTTCGCCCTTTGGGCGAATCGTCTTCCAAAAATTGAAGAAAAATCAAGAAATTCCAAAAAAATTCTCAAAAATGGGAAATGGCCACAAACAACTGGCCATGGAATATTTTGGGTAATTCGGTATCCAAATCTTCGAAATTTTGACGATTTTTCCCTTCGGGCTAATCGCCTCCAAATCTTCTCATTTTACCCCTGGTCCGAAGTCACACTTTCCCTAAGCCCTTATGGCTATACTAGGAGGCCATTGATTTGAATTGATGTGCATCGATGTGGTTTATTTATGCACTTGATCGCGCTTTCATTAAATTGATCGTGATTGATAGGATTAGTCCTCCAATCTACATGAAACCCTAAATCAAAACTACCTCACCCAAAATTGCGCCTGCATGAAATCTTAATTAGGAGAATCACTCGCGTTAGGTACCGAAAGGGCGTTGGTATTAACACCAGCGTAACCAAGTCCCCGAACCCAAAATCTCTGGTTCCGCAGAACTGATCGATCTCTCCCAATCGGTCAGTAAGGTTTCCGGTCTACCCTCCAAGAAAGACCGGTGGCGACTCCAAATGCATGCACAAGTTGCGCATGCCACCACGACCACACTGAAGATCGAAAGCGATCAACTCTTATCGTCGAATCCCTCAAAAAATACTCCCGTCGCGATTTGGTATGGGCCTGGGAGGGCCCGCGCCGATCCAAAGCCCGCGATCCGCACTCCAGTGCGGGGAAAAGTCCCGCGATCGGTAATCCATTAGCCGCGTCCGCTTCGGACGGGTCGCGACAATGAGGAGCTGCAACGGTCAAGGAAAAATCGCAAAAGGCTTTGAGAGGAGAAAACGTGTAGGATTTAGAGAATTAGAGTGAGATGAATCAGCAAATGGAGAAGAACCTACACCTGCTATAACTAATGGTCTTGCTACAGTTACTGGTAACGATGAGGATATTCACAGTGACGACTAGATTGATACTTTTGATG
The DNA here is from genome assembly GCA_021437785.1 of Rhodomyrtus psidioides. Taxonomy (NCBI): domain Eukaryota; kingdom Viridiplantae; phylum Streptophyta; class Magnoliopsida; order Myrtales; family Myrtaceae; genus Rhodomyrtus; species Rhodomyrtus psidioides. The sequence continues at coordinate 1,262,467 of JAILYB010000040.1, read as the reverse complement.
AGCAGCCTAAACAAGAAGGAGAAGCTACAATTGTGCGTAGAAGGAAAATTAAGTACCCTTCCTATGATCCAATTGTAGCGAGTCTTGTTTTGAGCTTTGGTATGAAATTTGAGGATGCGAAACAGTTTAAGGATGCCATTCTGAAGAGCTCCACTGCTGAGCAGAGAACTCTAGAGTTTCTTGGAAATATAAAGGAGTATGTGAGAGTTAGGTATTCACAACGTAATTGTAGACGGAAGATCTACGTAGCACTAAGCAAGAGGAGCGGGTCATTCCAAATTAGATCATTCTAGGAGAAACATACATGTTCAATTATTTTTTACAACAAAAGGATAACAAGTACGTGGTTGTCGAAGCAGTTCTTCAATACGATCAAGGCGATGCCGAAAATTAAGAGTCCTCACTTGAAGTAGGTGGTGAGAAAGTAGGTAGGAATTAATGTGTCAGAGAATCAGTGCAAAAGAGCCAACTATAAGGTTATGACAACACTCTTGGGTCAGTACAAGCGAGAATATGCCCAGGTCTGGGATGATGCCTATGAATGTAGGCTTCAAAATCGTCCAAGAAGGGTTTATGCGGAGGTTGAGGAGAGGCCATTTCCCGATGAAGGGACCATGCATGACAGGTTTTATGCCACTCCAAAGCAGCCACCAAGGAAGAAGTCAGCAAGAGTTCCATCTCAATCAGTGCTGGATACACCACTTGAAGAACTAGAATCTGCATATGTTAGAAAGAGTACGAGGATCATGAACCAAGTCAGAAAGCCATCGAAAGGAAAAAAGAGCTGGAAGAGTTGTTAATATTGACTAATCTGAATGTATGATTGGAGTGGAACTCTTATTTGTGTGTTGTCATTTTTTGTTGGGAACTCATACCTGTTTAGTGTTGTCATTTTTTGTTGAGAACCCATACTCATGTTTTTTTTTATTATATGTAAACTGTTATCTCAATTGGAGCTTCTTGTTGTTGAATTATGTAGTTGAAGTTGAATTATGCATTTACATTGCTGTAATTCTATTTCTTATTGTGTTGGCTGTCTGTGAATATTGTTGGCGGCTAGTTATAGTTGTTGGTTGTTTGTTGGTTGGATTACTTAGTTGTGGTTATAGTTGTTGGGGATTTTCTTTGGCACAAATTTGGGAACTACAGGTTTTGATGCACCAACAACTTACTCGTGCAATAGTAATGCACCAGCAACTTTTTGGTGCAACTTTGCCTCACTTTAATGCACCAACAAGCAGATCTGGTGAACTTGGTAATGCACAACTGGTTGTTGGTGACTACTATTGTGAGGTATAACTTGCACGAATTGGTATTGCAGGTTTTGATGTTGCACTTGAGTGATCGCTTTCAAAACAAGTTGGCACTCAAGTGACCATTTTCAGAAAAACTTGGCACTTAAGTGAACACTTTTAGAAAAATTTGAAACTGAAGTGATCATTTTTTAACTTCGACTGGCACTTAAGTGGTCAGAATGTATAACTTATGGCACTTACATTATAACCGATAACCAGCATTTACAACAAAAAAAATTACCTGCAACATACATGTTAGTTCAAGTCAAACATTACCTGCAACAACTTATGGCACTTAACATACTTGTTGGTTCAAGTCAAACAAAAAATGCAATAGCAAACCAAAAAAACAGCATGAGTTCTAGCAAATTGAGCATTAGCAAAATGTAACTATGCAGCAAATGAGCATGATCACAACACAAGATAGGGATTTCAAAAGGGAGAAACGATTCCGACATATGCATATTAGCAATAAACAAAATATCTCCCCTATATGCAACAGCACCATCAAAGAACAGTTAAAAACCATACAACAAACTACCTCTTTTGCAGCAAACCAAATAACTAAACCAAAAACTATGCAAAATGATATTGACAATACATAGCTGCTTCAAAAACTGACCAAAACTAAGCATACCCTGCAGTAAATTACCTCTTTTGCAGCAAACCAAACAACTAAACCAAAAACTACGCAAAATGATATTGATAATACATAACTACTCCAAAAATTGACCAAAACTAAGCATACCCTGCAGCAAACTACCTCTTTTGCAGCAAACCAAATGACTAAACCAAAAATTATGCAAAATGATATTGACAATACATAACTACTCCAAAAATCGATCAAAACTAAATATTGAACCAAAAACTTTGCAAAATGATATTAACAATACATAGCTACTCCAAAAATTGACCAAAACTAAGCAGACCCTGTAGCAAACTACCTCTTTTGCATCAAATCAAACAACTAAACCAAAAACTATGCAAAATGATATTGACCACGCATAGCTACACTAAAAATGACCAAAACTAAGTATATACTGCATTAACCTTTCATTTCCAACAAATACTTCAGCAAGCTCCTTCATCCATAGACATATCGTCCATTACTTGTACATTATGCAATACAATACATATCAAACTCAACTTTACTTACGGAAGACTGAGAAAGTTCCTCTCATTGCACACCTTACACTTGAACATTACATATATTATACGATATAACAAAATGATAATTAATGCTCGATCACGCTTCCTTTGTCTTCGTATTGTTGACTCTTCCTTCTTCAATTTATTCACCAGAGATGTTATAGCTTTCTTCTCAACTTTCCTTGAGTCGACATCATCCAATTCGTCCATGAATGTACGTGGAGGTTCATGCCCTCTTTCAATAAGCTCCACTATCACCTCTGTGGCTTGACCTAAGAATTTTTTATCAACCCATTTGAAATATTTGCACTTCGACCCCTCTCTATACCTGCTACATCCATGGAATCTCCTCCCACAATTCAACCAAGTCCAAGATGTTTTTGTTGGACTCGGTAACCCACAATAACAGTATATTTCACCACTATTTTCAATTCACCGAACCGAATTTGAGCTGTTACTGAAGCTCGTTCCATCCATTTCGAACTAAGGCTTTCAATTTTGGGGTGAAATCAAAATGTGTGAGTCAAATTTCATTCATTCACCCGCTCGTGGATTTCTTCTGGGGTTCAATTTGGCGAGTAGGATTTATGTTGGCCAAAATTTGGTTGTAAACGACGTCTTGTCGCTCTTTAGAATGCTAGTCGGCCTCCGACAAGCCACATCAGCCTCATTTTTTATGTAAAAAATCCACATAGGCTCCACGTACGCTTTTCAGTGGCCACGTATGTACTTAGCATTGAAGTGATCGAAGTTATAAAAACATAACACTAAAGTGATCGATTTGAAAGTTTTGGTACTAAAGTGAGCACCGTACACAACTTATGACACTTGGGGTGTATTTAAGCCAAAATTGTTCCCATTAACTAAGGATCTTGCCTTCTGTTGATGTCTTCCCATTAACGCATGCTCTTGTCTTCATCTGAAAAAAAAAAAAAGAAGAAATTTTCTAAAGTTAAGTGCATAGAGGAGATACAATTGAAAATAAACACAACAAGAAGAATTGAAAATAGAATGAGGTCCATTATTAGGCAAATGGAGAGTTACAGGAAAAAAGAATAAACACTTCCAAGATCATATAATCAACAATAGAATCAAAACTAGTATTACTGGTTTTCAAATGATGATAAAATATATGAGGCCCATTATTACCTTTTAAACACCACTCATTGCCCCCAACACAGAGACACAAGTATAAACTACTGAGAGGAAATTCGCGTGAACATTTGAACAAGTAACAACATCATATGAACATATTCTACCAATAGGTGCATATACATTTGAGATGATACCTGATCTGCCTTTTAGACTAACAGGAAGAACCAGTTTTGACTCTATTGCTGGTTATCTAATCTGTTTTTTAAACAAAACCCAACAACACATAATTACACATCAATGAACCACAAACAATAAAGAAAGGGCTTTTCTCACATGATGTACCTGGGATCAAGTCCATCCTGTTGATGAAGATTCATTCTCTTTTGCTTCTCACTAGCACCCTTCAATCGGGTATTTGGTACACTTTTTGGCCTTCTCGAAGGGAATCGAGTATTTGAATTCCATAATTTTCTACATATTGAGATTCATCATTTTCCCGCAACAAATTAACATCATGGTCACTTGAGAGAGACCGTATTTTGTTCGTGATACGGAAGTGGAGATGCAACAAGTTGATGTTGCCATCTTCTCCGTAATATCATGATTCGCACTGATGCTCATAACACTGATAGAAAATTGCATCAACCTCTTCAAGCCCAATGTCTTTGACTTTATCGCATCATGAAAACTTTCTCTGATATCATCACAATGAGCTTTGGTCCATCCCTTCAAAATGTATTGTGATGGAATGCTTGTAACATTTACAACGTGTGTCAATATACATAAAGTATGCCTGTATAACCATCCTCACTTCTCAAATAACTTTCAGCCACATGTAATGGTAGAATCACTTGGGAAAAAATGGACAATATGTTTTCTTTCACTACTTTCAGCTCACAGGCCCATTAGTATCTGATCTCAGAATATGTTCAGACATAGCATGCAAGAACTCAGCTTGGAATTTTCTATAACTGACATGATTGTAGATATGTGCAACATGTTTCAATAATTCACTATTTGCAACCATAATCTATGGCTTTCCTCGAGCACACTCATCAGTAACTTCAGCAGGGCGCATTTTTTCTACTTGCTTCTCATAATGACTAACAAATTCAGACAAAGTCATGGTTTTACTTGCCATATCTTAAAAGACAATATTAGTGCTCTCACTTCTTTATGTGGATTTAATACACACAGAAAAAGTATCTCGACCAAATGCAGGACACCATTTATGACGCTTGTGATATAGATTATCCAACCACTTGTTTTCCCCCAAGTTCCACTCATCATACATAGCTTTTCAAATGTTCTCCATTTTAAGTTCAGATTCACATTGATATAAAAGCTTATGCCAATACTTATCACGAAAGCCCGGCGATCTCAAAAGATGTGATATATGATGCGTAGCATTTTTTTCAATATGCTATATACATAGACAACGATTAGTGTTTGGAAGAACAATTTTAAAAGCATTTGCCATTGCATGATCTTGATCGGTAAAAATAGTCTTGGGTGCTTTATTATCCATTGCCTTTAAAAAGGATTGAAATGTCCACACAAAAGAAGCAATAGTTTCATCCAATAGAAATACACATCCAAATATAATATTTTTCCAATGATGATTCAAGCCAACAAAAGGTGCAAATATCATATTGTATTTATTTGTACGATAAGTAGTGTCAAATACAACGCCATCTTCAAAAGCTTCATAATCCAACTTGAATACACCATCAGAAAAAAAAAATTGATCAGTCTTTGGTCCTCATCCAATTGAAAAGTATAAGAAAAATTGCTTCCTTCTGTCTGCAAGTCATTGAAATGATTAATGAGCCTTTGACAATCACCGCACTAATCAGGTCCCTTTTCTTTGATTGGTAGAAATTTTGACAATCACGAGGAGTAAAGCCAACATCCTCTTGTCCCCTAGCTTCACCACTAAGGTATGAATACGCTTTCGTAGCCCTTATATCAGCCCCAGCCAAAGAAGTCAAAGCACTCTTATCACAATCTATTATATGCCGATATGACCGTATGAGATGTTTTTGTTTATCATCAATGAATGAATGATCATGAACCTCTTCAAACTTGGTGACTATCCAAACTCCATCTTCGATTTTGAATTTGATGCAAGCTTTATATCCGGTTCTCTTCACGGTCCTACAAACATCTCTTTTTTCTTGAGGTGGGATTGGTGGAGAGTATCCTTCACAATTACATAAAAATGTGCATAGTCGCAATATTCCTTTGTTATTGTTTGATTTTTGTCCTCTTCGCACTCCAAATCCCTTGTAAATTGCATATGCATTATATGTATTATAAGCTTCGTCTTCATTAGCAAATGTTATGTCAATTCTAAATTCAAATTTTTTTTATCAACGTTATGCAAGACGATATAATCTTCTGCAGCCTCTACAAGTTTTTTTTTTATATAAAAAATCTAATCATTTTAAGAAGAAAGATAGAAAACAAACTTAAAATCTAAAGAGATAGCCATACCGATTTTTCTCGAGAACACTTCGAATTAGCTACCGAGGATAAGAAATTATCTGCTGAATAATAGCAAAATGTAAGTCAGTGCACAAGCTCTTGTATGCCCATTCTTTATTTCAGTTATGATAGATCAAGAGGAGATTTCGTTTAAACAATATATGTAAAACAGTATTCGCACCTTGTAAACACGCGCTTCTAAATCAGCATTACAACAATGATCTCAACGTTGTTGCCTTTCACAAACTAAAGCAAAAGAAAAGATTAACCTAAGACGAATTAAAGCAATCAACAGTTTTAGAGTACAAAATGAATGTAACTGAAGTTCAACAACTTCCCACGCAACAACAGCAACAATTTAAGCTTACCTATGGGTGATGCTCAGTTAATCATCTCCATGGTCAGCGACAACGAAGAAGACTGAAGTAGAATGAAACAACCATTGAATATCACTATGCATAAAAGCAGAACGCACCACATCAGTTTGTAGTTCCCTCTTCTCAAACAAATAGCAACAGAAACTAAAAGTCCCCAAAAGCGGCACTATCAATGTGGCTTCCAAATGGCACAAGACCCATCTGTTCTAGAAAAGTTAAAGAACTAATCTCCTTTAATTCCCATGTAACAATTCCCAACTTTTGCAAACTATGCGCAAGCAACATCAGGCAAAAATTCATTACTCGAGCAGTAATATTCAATCAAAGACAACATTGAAACAACCGAACACAAAAAGGCCGATTCTCGCTTAAGAAGCGCAACAAGAATGAGAACGCGAGAAGGAAGCGAAGTGAGCGAACCTGGGTTTGGCGTGAGAGTTCTCCAATATGTTGAACTGGCGTTCGCGAGCACAATAAGAAGGAGCTGAAGCGAGAACTAGAGGCTAGCGAACCTTCAGTCAAACAGAACATTGAAACGACGGAACACGAAATCACCGTTCGGGAGTACGCGAGAGGGAAGTGAAGAGAGCGAACCTGGATTTGGCATGAGATTTCTCCAATCTGTTGGACTCGCGAATAACAAGAAGAAACTGAAGCAAGGAGAAAAAGGAGGAACAAATTTGAAAATAGAAGCGAGAGGAGGGAGCGACAACATTCAAAGTTTTGAGTGTTGCAAGACAATATGCAGAGCAGCAGAGGCGCAACAGAGAAGAGAGGTAATTTTGAGCCGGTTAAATTTTTCTTTTTCGTTTCTCTCTCCACCCTGCCACATGTCGAGTTTTCAGTGGTCCGGATATGCTCTTCTATTCCACATGTGCTGTTGACCTGGAATTCATGAAGCACTGAATATTTTATCGCATTTAGCAGCTCGACTTTCTTGGTAAGAACGCCACATTCAACTTTCCTTGACCGCTAATTTATGCCTCGAAGTCATTTTGAAATAACAAAATAAAAAATTAATGCAACGGACTGATGCAAGAGAGCACATGACCCGGCAAGATGCACATCTAGGTTCGGGTGCATTCATAACTTCGATACCATCATTTCAACTTCGGTAAGCATATGAAATTGAAATAAACAGTCACATTTGAAGTGGTCGAGCTAAATTTAACGAGTCATCGGATGATATAATAGTTGTCACCGCGGAAGTAAATCTGTTCAACCTTGAGGCATTATGTCCAAACGGATTTCAATCTAATTTCATAGGCTAGAAGAAGCTGTCGCTCAATTCGTGATTCCTGGTCCTTGTGATCCCAATCAATAAAGAGGCTGCTTGCTCGGTCGACTCCAAGTCTCCCAAGTGTTGGAAACGTAACCGGAAACACTTTCAAGATGAAACTTTCATCCATAATAATGGTTATCCGCTACATAGAAAGAAAGATGATAGCAATCAATTATTTATGATTCTAGATCCACACACCATCACCGTGCGTTTTGCATAAAACACTCTTTAATTGAAAAATTAAAGGGTCGGAAATAATGACGGTATTGTTGAACTGTCAGGCTAGCGGCTTCCAATTTTGATTAAGCATGGATTTTTGCTAGTCTCCCCACGTCAAAAGATCCAACTTTTTGAGCTCGAGCTATCGCTCTGAAGATTTATAAGGGAAGAACTTTCGTGTGATCGATATGAATTGAACTCGTTATCTACTTGCAGTGTCGTTACCTAAAATTTTCGTCGCAGTTTTTCCCAAATGCTCAAGACTTGTAATGTAATTTTCTTTTTTTTCCCAAATGCTGTAGGAGCCTTGTCAGTTGTCACAGCCGTCAAGATAGACTTTTTTTTTTTTAATCTACATCTTTCCTTTTCGCGGGAGAGTTTCCCTGACGAAATGTAACAGCCCGCCAATGGAGTGGATCTCATCAACCCAATCGTAGGTTTCCTTCTGCTTTTCGGTCATTGAACTCTATCCGTTGGAATCTTCTTCCTTAATTCGACCGGATCCCTCCTTCCACTTCAGTCAACGCTACGCAATCAATGTAAGATAACATCAGTGGATTTCTCCTCTGTAGTACCCGACCAACGCACGCTCGCATCTTGCTCACGTTCGTGTTTGTTTTCACCCCCGCGCAAGCTCGGTTCTCAGATCCGCCATCGCCGATATTGGGTGACGAGCTTCCAGTTCTTGCGGAACCGCCCGTGCAGCGTCTGAATACCCAGGAGCTATGAAGTGGGTTGTCTCTCTTCCCTTCCTTTTTTTCGGATTTGGGATCACGTTTTACGAATTGGGCCTTGTGTTATGTTCGGTCTTAGTCTTGGGTTCCTCTTCATTATCTTGCAGCTTCACCGTTTAATTCGTGCGCGATGTGAGTTGATTTTTAGTTGTTCTGATAAGGAAGCAGAGCATTGACTGGGTGGTGAATCGATTTCGATTTCTGTTTGGTATCGTTCATAGTTACAGCACTGTTCCATTCATGTGGGATCTTCACCTCACAACTGTTTAGTGACCCCAACGATGATCATTAAACGACTAGTTATGAATAAGCACCCCTCTTGCCTATCCCCAGAAACTAGATGTTTTGCCCTTTATTTGCTGTCATCGTTCCACGGTAACGTTCAACGTGGATGCTCGTCATTTTCATTACGCTTCTTGTTAATTATGCCTCTGCTTCGCTTGACGATAGTATCCGTAGACGCACTGTGCTGGCGCGATCGTGTCTCCTTGGATCTCATGGAGAGAGATGATCACAAGTCCGGCATGGTATTTCATGTACAGTGACTTCAAAGCTTTTACATTACCATCTACCCTATTTTTAAGCTGATGCCAGCCATTGCGCTGCGAGCTACTCATTTCTTATATGCCCTCGCATAATTCTTTGAACTTCGGACGCCCTCCTTCTCCCAAGTAGAATTGCTCTGAGGCCTTCAGTTGGAGGTTGGCAATATGCCCTGGACGCAGAACATATCTTTGGCTGATTGATGAGATTGAGTTATGGCCTCTATTTTATGCTGATTTGGTATGCATATAAGATTGCTGAGTTTCACCTAAGAATGCCCGCTCTGCTAGCAGAACTTTGTAACATTTCTTCTTCTATTAACTAGCAGCTGAAGGGGAATTATACCTCTACAATTTTCAGAGGCTGCAAGTTTGATGGTAGGAAGGATGACAACATCCCCTTTGAGATGTTCCTTGAAACATCAAAGAGGCAGAATTTGAGGCAATCTATGCAAAAAAAAACTGAGTCGATAGAGTAGGTGACCTTCATAAAAGTAACGTGTTTCGAGATTTCATCAATATAAACCAGGCACGGATAGCTGTAAAAGTAACATAAAAACAGGCCCGTGTCATCTGTTGGGTTTTTCACTGAGTATTCAATTTTCTTTCCGTCGGTTTAATGTCTAGAATGATGATATTTGGTTCTTTGTACCTTTTACGTCGTCCAATTTATATTAGTTGCCTCTTAGAATGTACAATTTATACCTGCTAGAGAATACTTTTTTTCCCGCCTGCAAAGGGTCGAGTTATATCAGGAAATGGATCGACAACGAACGTACAGTCTATTTCTAGATACTCTCTCTTTGCCTGTAAACCTGGCCTTACACATGAAACATGGATGTGGACAAAACCACATTAAAATGGACAATATAGAACTACAGAAAACGATATATAAAACAAAAGTAAGAGGGAGTGGCAGGATAAGAATTTTTGAGTTGTTCTTTGATGCCATATCAGACAAACCATTTCCCACCCAACACGATAAGAAATTGGCCAACAATGTATATGTAGCATGTTTCTGAACAATACTAATGATTTTCTGTCCTTTGCATTTCAATGTCTCGATCAGTTCATTGGAACAGTTCCATTCGGCGCATTAATTCTCATTTGTCTACTTACTCTTTTCTTCCATCTCAAACAGAGGTAAAAAGTATTTTGGATATTCTCTGTCTCTTATCATCATCAACTTGGCTGCGATAATGGAGCGTGCAGATGAAAATCTCCTTCCAGCTGTTTACAAAGAAGTCAGTGAGACTTTCAATGCAGGGCCATCTGATCTGGGTTACCTTACATTTATAAGGAACTTTGTCCAAGGATTGTCCTCACCCTTGGCGGGCGTTTTAGTCATAAACTATGACCGACCTACAGTTCTTACTTTAGGGATTTTTTGCTGGGCTTTCTCAACTGCTGCAGTTGGTGCAAGCCAGTCTTTCATGCAAATTGCATTTTGGAGAGCGCTAAATGGTTTTGGACTGGCAATAGTAATACCAGCTCTACAATCGTTTATTGCTGATAGCTATAAGGATAATGTAAGGGGCGCTGGGTTTGGATTTTTATCTCTTATTGGAAGTTTTGGGGGTGTAGGCGGTGGTGTTATAGCAACGGCTATGGCTGGCACAGAGTTTTTGGGAATTCCTGGGTGGAGATGTGCCTTTATTCTAATGGCGACAGCTAGTTCATTGATCGGCTTCCTCGTTTTTTCGTTCGTTGTTGATCCAAGGAACACTAACCTCACTCATGATTCTAGTGAGAATCTAGAAAGGTACATATGATCTCCTAAATTTCCTAGAATCTTTGTAGCTTCTTCTATTCTTTTCCTCGGCGCAGCTGGGCTATCCTGAACTTGAACTAGAGACCTCGTTTTCCTTTTCTGATTCGGCTGTATCTCACTGTCATATATCGTAACTAATGGCCTCTGTGATGGTCATCTCAAATTTTTTGGTCGTTACTAATCTTCCATTGCAGAGATGCTTTGGTAGAGAAGGGAAGCAACGCGAGATCAACTTGGACAGAGTCCTGGAAAGCAACGAAAGCTGTAATAGTAGTGCCAACATTTCAAGTAATCGTATTGCAGGGAATCATCGGTTCGCTACCATGGACAGCCATGGTGTTCTTCACTATGTGGTTTGAACTTATAGGTGAGGTTTTATGCAGTTCCACTTGAGGTAATAGCTACGAGAATCTAGAGTTTGAAGATAACGACGCTAGCTAGGTCCATATGAGAATTCCCCACGCATGTCTCTCCGGCTAAATGTCTGCGTTCAACCAGGATCCGGTACTGGGATTTATCAGAGAGATTTCTGATGACCGACTTCTTGTTGCATTCCTCTCTTTTATTTACTACGCAACGCGTAACGTCTTGTCTTTATCGATTCCCAGGTTTTGATCACAATGGGGCGGCAGCTCTGCTTAGCATTTTCGGCTTTGGGTGTGCTGTGGGGTCCCTTCTAGGAGGTATCATAGCAGATAGAATATCTCGAGTCCACCCCCATTCTGGTCGTATCATGTGTGCACAATTCAGTGCTTTCATGGGCATTCCCTTCTCCTGGTTTCTTCTCAGAGCGATCCCACAGTCCGTCAACAGCTGGTTTGCCTTCTCCGTTACCTTACTTCTGATGGGCTTGACCATCAGTTGGAATGCAACTGCAGCGAATGCCCCAATGTTTGCTGAAGTGGTCCCAGCCAAGCACCGGACTATGATCTACGCGTTCGATCGAGCCTTCGAGGGATCCTTATCCTCTTTTGCAGCCCCACTGGTTGGGATTCTTTCTGAGAAGATGTTCGGCTACAATGTGAAGACTGTGGATCCCGCCAATGGATCGGTAGAGGGGGCCTTCGCTCTGTCAAAGGGGCTTCTCTCGATGATGGCAGTGCCGTTTGGTTTGTGTTGCTTGTGTTACACGCCATTGTACAACTTATTCAAGGGGGACAGGGAAAACGCGAGAATGGCGAGTTTGAAGGAGGAGGAGATGACGTGAAGATTGTCTCTCACGTTCATGGGCTGAACATGTCTCCATGCGGCCTAGGCTTCTATATGTCTTCTCCCAACAGATCTCAGCAGAAGAGGCATCAGGAGCCATACGCAGAAATCGGCATCTGGACAATTATTCTGAAGAATTACAACTCGGGGGGTGATTTTAGATGGATTGTTGTGTAGATAACAGGTTTATGCACACCACGTTATGTGAACCACAGGGTAACTACAGCAAGCAATTCTTTGACCAGTTAGCTTAGCTACGCTACGGGTATGTTCGTCAGAACTCCAGTTGAAGTATTGCAATAGAATTAATTCGGTCTGCAATTATGCTATTGTTTTTTCCATGCTAAACTTCAAGTCACAATCACTGTGGAGGCTCTGTACGCGACTTCTTACCAAAGTTAAGCTCGACAGATCTTTGACATATAATGTAAGTCGAGTCTACTATGTCCTGTTGATGTTCCTGGATCTTCAATACCTTGAAGAGATCACACGACCATGGATGAGGATGTTTTGTTGAGCACAGGCTTCCGAATTTCCCTCGAGTCGTCGAGGCAAACGTTCCCTTCAAGCCAATGTTGCAACGGTAAACCTACAAGGATGTACGCCGAAAAAGTGCGATCACATGCTTATTTTCTCTGTAAATCTGTTTGTTTCTGCTGCTGGCAATCTCTGAAGTATGAACTCAGTTAATCAGCCTAGTTTCGATCGCGACTCTCTCTATAGTCCAAGTGGCTCGTTCACGGGGTGGGGAGAAAGAACCCTCCTTTACCCTGATGATCGAAACTAGCCAGATTAACTGAGTTCATACTTCAGAGATTACCCTGATGATCGAAACTAGGCTGATTAGCTGATGCCGGCCATTGTGCTGCGATGATCCGTGATGGGTTTCGGCATCAGGAGCAATGGAAGAGGTGTGTCGTCGCGAACGGGTTATGGACGATTGCACCCTTCCATCGGAAGTAGTACCGGCGAATTTCAAACAGGGTATATACCAGACGACAAGTTACGCATAATGTCTTTCATCAAGGTTCATCAACTCATATCAACCAGTTGGGATAATATGGTGCATGATTCAGCTCATTAAATTACATGGGAAATTGTCTATAGAGTGCTAAACCTATTATATTGCCAATTCAGTCCTAAACATTTTAATTTTGTTCATTGAGTCCTAAACATTTTCACGTTTTTCTAATTAAGTGAATATGTAGATTTTAACCGAAGATCACTGACGTGTACCCCTATCGTGCTACGTGGTACTGTCAGCGCTGACGTGGACAATTTTTTTAATTTATTAGTTTTGATCGAAAATCGCTAGCAAGAGTCGCTCACCGGCGTTGGCCAGATTTGAGCAGCTGGGTCTGGGCAAAAGCTTGTCATGGCCGCGGGATATCATCCGACGTCCACGCATGAAGGATACGGAATGTGGATGTGATACCGCGTAAAATTTTAGGGCACCATTCCCAGTGATATCATATTAAAAAGGGCGTAATAACACAATCCCACCCCCCCCCCCCCCCCCCCAAAAAAATTTAAAAAAATTGTCTCATAAAAAACCCCAACGTTTACTTTTGTTCCAATTTTACTAGCCTAATACCAAAAAAATCTCAACTTTAGCGTCTGTTTCAATTATATCCAAAACTTATTTTTTGTCTCATAAAAAAAACCTTCAACTTTTACTTATCCCAATTCTACCAAAGTCGGTCTTATTTTCAAAATCACCATTAGATAATATTACGTGGCTCGAATTTTCTCGTTCAAGAATTTTTTGACTCTTTTCCCGTTTCGCACGCTATAGTCTTGAACCAAATCCGAATCTATACCAGATTGAGATTGTTCCAGTGTTTAAAGTATCAAATGATGCCATTTGCCATTCTAGTTCACAGCTTGTGCACGTAGTTTTACGTTATAGAAACATTTCTAGCTAGCGAGTTGCTTTGATGGTACCATTTGTAATGCCTCAATAAATAATTTATTGTGAGAACATTATCATTGACCATGGATGCCCTGAAAACGGAAAATCCAAAAGAACCAATTAACAGAATAAGGCGAGCACGGCAACAATTTTGTTTCATAAATTAACTTCTAATCAGAAGTTCAATTTTTTACTTATGCTTCAGAAGTAACCTAAATTAAGTAATTTTTTTAAGTATCCAAACTCTAAATTTGACACATATCTTTAACGTATAAAACTATTTTGGGAGTTATATTTTCATTGATCGACAGTAGGGTCCTCAAATATCTTGATTCACGTGTATTAAATCGTCATTGAGATTTATAGAGGGTGCTAGAAATGTTGAAAAATTAAAAAAAAACGATTAGGCAAAATTATGATATTAAATTTTGGGATAAGTATTATTGGAAGTTCTAAAACTTGTTACAAAAGGGCAATTAAATTTTAAAATTTGTAAAAAGTGCAATCAAATCATAAAACTTATTAAACTGGTGCAATCGAGTTATTCAGTTGATTCGGTCCAATTTGACTAACGAAATATGTGACATGGCGTTTTTATTTTTTATATTCTATGTGGCGCTAGACGTGGTTAAGACATAAAACATAAAGCTAAAAGACCTCATTTTGGGAAAAAAAAAACTAAATTTTCAAAACAAAATTTAATTAAATTATGTTGAAAGTAAGCAAATTTTAGAATTTTTTTAAAAATAAAGGAGGAAGATGGGAGGCGAGGTTGCAGCCCTCGCTCCACCCTCGCCGGAAAGGGCCATTGACGGTGTGGGAATGAACAATGGGCCTCGACCAGGGCCATCGACCCTCGCCCACGTCTGGTCGAGGCAACCTTTGCTGGATCTAGTGGTGGGCGAGCGGCCCTCGCCATGTCGGGTCGGCAAGGATCGCTAGCCATTGGTCCAGGCCATGCTACCACAGTCAACCATTCCCGCACCGTAGCCGGGGTCGGCGATGGTCGGGTAGCAACGTATGTGGAACGTGAAGAACCCCCCCAATCCTCAAGTCAAGTTATTTTTGTGGAGCCTATGTCAGAGTGCACTCCCTGCGACGGCCAGAAAAAGACTCAATTGAGTCGGTGGGTGAGGACAGTGCTCAAGTGGGATCACCAAAGTTTCAAACTTTACACAGAAAAAGACTCAATCAGCAAAGACTTAGGACCCGCTAAAGCTGCGTGCCTTGAAAATCAATGCCGACGGAGCTTTTCTTGAAGGTGAAACAGTTGGGACTGTTTCAGGGATCCTTGGCAACACGACGAGAGCTCTACTGGATGGCTTTTTGCTACAAAGGTTTCGGCGTCGTCGGCGTTTCAGACAGAAGACATGGCCCTGCTTGAAAGTTCAGGGATCACAAATCTATATTCTTAGAAGTTCTGAGTCTACTACACAATTATGCCAAAGTTAAGGGGAGCAATTATTATTATTTTATTTCGTTTTTGAACTTTTCCCTTCTTTATTCTTCACCCCTTTTCTTTTTTCTTTTTGGTTATTCGTTCGCGGCTTTTGTCTGGTCCCGATGGTCATTGGTCACTAATTACGACAACCCCCACCCCCACCTTCGTCGATACCTCGGTATCTTCGTTGACGACATTTGCTTTCCCGGTCCTCTTCTCCTTGCGTCTCTCCACGTTTGATCCTCTTTCCCCGACATCGTCTCTCGCTTTTCGCTTCACTTTCCTCCTCCTCCTCATCACGCGGGACAAGCCATCCATCTCTCTCTCTCTCTCTCTCTCTCTCTCTCTCTCCCTAACCGCCTCGATGACTTAAGCTACTGGATCTCCTCCTCATCCCCTGTAGCTCCATAAGATATCCCTCACTTTCTCCTCATTATTGTCAACTTCAAAATCAATGCTCTCTTGCTTCACAAGCATCCATCGAAAGTTCGCACCTTTCTCTTTCTCCATCACAACTGCTATCGAAATCTGTTGTGGGTATCTATAGATGTTGGTGTCTTTGCTCGATCATCTCCGTTTCGGCTTCGATTTGGAGTCCTCTGTTCTTTGTGCAGGTGCCGGCTGAGAGGAAAATCGCCTTTTCCTCTCGACATTTCAGCTGCAATTGAGGTGCGCAGCAGGTTTTCTTTGAAAGGGATTGGCGTGTGAGCAAGGTTAGACCTTCTTAAGATAACTCTGCTGGTGTTTCATTTGTTTTCATTTGATGGGTAGTGCTTGATTGTCAAGATTTTGCCCAAATCTTGTAGGTATTTCGGTTTTCTCGTCCTCGAGTTGCTACTACTAAATTCTGAATTTTTGTCCGATCAGGTTCGATTCGTTACTGGGTTGTTCTTGCATTTCAAACTCTTGCAGCTTTTTGGTTTCTTTTTTCGCGCTATTTCTTTTTAAGTTGAGATGAGGAATACGGATGAGTAGAAGAATCATTGACCTTGTCGAGCTGAATCTACAGTGATATATGAGTATCAAAACGTGCATTCTAGCTTTATTGATGATGGAAGCCATTCTGTTTGATGTGTCAAGATCCTGCCTTAAAAACTAATGCTTATTATTCTTCCTTATGTTGTGGATGCTTTGACTAGATTCTTCTGGAATTTGGAATCTTCTATGATGGAGGGTGCAAATTAATGACTTTCTTCTTTGCCAAAAAAAATAAAATAATAATGAATAACTTCTTGCTGCATCTCGGAGTTCTGTTACTTTTTTGGGATGCTGAAGTTGGGGAAGAAAATTGAGTGTGCTTAGTTAGCTGAGTTTGCAGCCCACTAATTAAAAGTTCTTTCTTTCTTTTTTTCAGTTGTTTGTTTGTGCTACTCCTTGGTAGTTTTTGTTGTGTCGAAGTTTACAAAATGACGGGAGGGCAGTCCAGCAAGAAGAGAAGTGATGATGCCCCTGCTCCCCTCCCATTGAACACGAATGCCCACTTCATGGCCGATCTGACCTCTTACGAGGATGCTTGTAGGACTGACCCCGACTTGCAAGCCTTTGATCACACCCTTCATGAGCGTACCAACCGCGTCATCAATAGTCTTGCAGTTGGCATAGAGGTTCGGTCCCTATCTTTCGAGTCTCTGAGAGAAGTGACAGGTAGTCTGCTGGAAATGAACCAGGAAGTAGTCAAAGTCATTCTTGAATGCAAAAAGGATATTTGGAATAATCAAGAACTGTTTGATCTGGTTGAAGATTACTTTGAGAACAGCCTGCAGACACTAGACTTCTGCACTGCTCTTGAAAAATGCCTCAAGCGTGCTCGTGACAGCCAATTAATAATCCAGTTTGCAATCCAGCAATTTGAAGAAGTGAAAGATGGGATTGAAGGGAACAAGTATGCGAAAACGTTGGAAGAACTGCAGAAGTTTAGGGCGGCTGGGGACCCTTTTACCGAGGAATTCTTCGTGATCTTTCAATCCGTTTATAAGCAGCAGGTTGCAATGCTGGAGAAACTACAAGCTCGAAAGAAGAAGCTTGACAAGAAGCTAAAATCTACCAAAACATGGATGAGGGTCTCCAATGTGATTTTCGCGGCCGCTTTCGTGTCAGCATTGATATTCTCTGTCGTGGCAGCAGCTGTGGCAGCGCCGCCTGTCATAACTGCATTGGCTAGTGCGATAGCCGTCCCTATTGGCTCAGTGGGTAAGTGGTGCGACTCCCTGTGGAAGAACTACCAGAGTGCTCTCAAAGGGCAGAGGGAGCTGATCAGCTCAATGCAGGTCGGGACCTACATAAGTATCAAGGACATGGATAGCATTAAGGTTCTTATCACTAAGTTGGAGGTCGAGATCGAGTCTTTGATGCAAAATGCTGATTTTGCTTCTAGTGAAGATGAGGCTGTCAAGTTCGCTATAGTTGAGATCAAGAAAAGGCTGGAAATATTCATGGAAAAGGTCGAAGATCTGGGTGTACATGCTGACAAGTGTAGCCGGGAGATAAGGAGGGCGAGAACGGTTGTGTTGCAAAGGATAATTAGACATTCAAATAGCTAGAGAGGTCCGTATAGAGTTGAACCTCTAATGCTCTGAGAACTCTCTGTCTAAATTCTCATCAATTATTAACCCTACAAATTACCTTGAATCCACTATGATAAAGATTGAAGGTGATTAGTATTTCTATATAAGCAGGACTATGAATGATGTATTACCATTGCTGATTTCTCTTTCCACAGCAGGATATTAGCTAAGTTAACCGGTCTTTTCATTTCAGTTGATGGTTTGACACAAGTATTTGTCAAGTATTGTTCATGACTCATGGTACACATGTGTGCCATATCTATTGAAAAATTGCAGAATGTATAACCATGTTTTAGCTCGTTGATATGGATCCAGCCCTTTATTTTCTCTATAAGGCGGTATTTCTCATCTATCTCCTTTTGCTTTCTGCGGGAACTAGTTAGCAACAGCCATTGTGATTTTGCAGACTGACCAGTGAGATAGCATTAGTCATTAGATACTATGCATTATTCTCCAGTGTAGTTTTACTTGCAATTTCGATTATGACTGTATTTTTCTGCCCGAGGCGTGCTAAACAAGGTTAAACCAGAAACTTTTGCCGTCATGTTTGAGAAAGGTCCTGGCCAAAAAGTGTGAACTTCTTGAAGCGGCGTGCGGTGTGAATGAAGGCAAAAAAGCATTAGCTCATGTGATCAGTCTCTATGATCCATGCCAACCTGCGATATCTAATCTCCTCCTTGTCTTGGTTATGGATGAATGGGTACGTCGTATGTGACTGGCGAATTTGAGGGAGAGTGAAGCGCCGAGGCAATGGTATAGAAAATTTGAGTCTTTTATGGGGGAGCAATCCTATAAGAAGACTACTTCTGATCATTG
This sequence comes from Rhodomyrtus psidioides, assembly GCA_021437785.1. Classification (NCBI taxonomy): domain Eukaryota; kingdom Viridiplantae; phylum Streptophyta; class Magnoliopsida; order Myrtales; family Myrtaceae; genus Rhodomyrtus; species Rhodomyrtus psidioides. The sequence goes on along the minus strand of JAILYB010000040.1, from coordinate 1,243,574 downwards.
TGTATTTGTGCAGAAATTCTCTGAAGGTGATTTTATTATCTTATTGCTCTATGTTGATGACATGTTGATTGTTGGTCAGAATGCTTCTAGGATTGACAGGTTAAAGCAAGATTTGAGCAAGTCCTTTTCAATGAAAGACTTGGAGTCGGCTAAGCAGATTCTTGGTATGAGGATCACTCGCGACAGACAGGCGAAGAGATTATGGTTATCTCAAGAGAAATACATAGAGATAGTACTTCAAAGGTTCAAAATGGACAAAGCTAAAGTTGTAAGTGCACCTCTTGCTACACACTTTAAGCTTAGTCATAAACAATGTCCGTCAACTGAGAAAGATCGGAAAGAGATGTAAAAAGTTCCTAATGCTTCTGTAGTGGGTAGTTTGATGTATGCAATGGTTTGCACAAGACCAGATATAGCTCATGCAGTTGGAGTGGTTAGCCGTTTTATGTCAAATCCAGGTAGAGAGCACTGGAATGCATTGAAGTGGATATTGAGATATCTCCGAGGCACTTCTAGTTTGAGACTTTCATTGGGGAGTGATAAGCTTATTCTTGTTGGATATACTGATTCTGACATGGCAGGTGATATTGACACAAGAAAATCTACTTCGAGTTATCTGATTACTTTCTCAGGAGGAGCTGTGGCTTGGCAGTTAAGGTTGCAAAAATGTGTTGCCTTGTCGACGACAGAGGCAGAGTTCATTGCAACAATCGAAGCATGTAAGGAATTACTTTGGATGAAAGAGTTCACGCATGAACTTGGTTTCACTCAAGAGAGGTATGTTTTACTTTGTGATAATCAAAGTGCTATACATCTTGCAAAGAATTCCACTTTTCATGCCAGGTCAAAGTATATTGATGTGAGGTATCACTGGATACGAGAAATTCTAGAATCCAAAGGGTTAGAACTTGAGAAAGTACACATAGAAGATAATGCTTCAGATATGATGACGAAGGCTCTCACTAGAGAGAAGTATGAGTTTTGTCGGCGTCAGGCCGGCATGAATTTCTGATGAATTCTTTTGTGTCGGGATCTCCCTTAATGGGCTGGAGGGGGAGATTTGTTGGGCTTTTTTTATTTAAAGCCAAGTCTAGCCCACTTGCCCTTTGTTTTAATTGTTACCTAGGGCAGCAGAACAACCAGCAGAAAACACGTGAGAGAGAGAGAGCAGCCACCAAGAGGAGAAAAAACAAAAAACAAAAAACGCAGAAAAATACTGTAATTTTTCTAGACGTCCATCGAAGATCAAATCGACGATCGGAGGTCTTCCCGTGGTCCGATTGGGCTGAAATTTTGACAGCATCTTTAAGACTCGTTGTTATTGATTCTGTACGGTTGGATCGTGATTTCAAGGTATTTATTGTAGCTGTTCGTGGGCATTTTGGGACTGCATATTTTGGGGGTGATTTTCATCTAGTTCTCTCGTTTAATGTATTGTTGCTGCTTGATCTCCACTTATAACTTTGAGATTTTATTGTCGTTGTATTAAGCGAGTTTATGTACCCAAACGATTGATATATAGTGGAGATTCGGGTAGACTCCGTGATCAGTCTCGTGGTTTTTATCCTTCGCATTGAAGGGGTTTTCCATGTTGAAATTCTGGTGTTGTTTTTCTCTTAACTCGCTTATTTCCATTAGTTGTGCTCGAATCGGTTTCTCACAGGTTTAGTCAATGAGGGAAAGTTTTATCCGCTATCTATTTTTTCCCAACATGAAGACTCCAAGATTCATAAGCCCTCTGATGTTTCGATGTCAGTAAGTGTCAGCTTAAGTTAGCTAGAAATAAATTGCCTCGACCTGTTCAAAATGGCAATACTACTCTACTTATCTCGAGGTCGACGTACCTCGTCGAGGGAATTAACGGAGTCTTGATCGAGAGGATCCCGATCTTGTTCATTTTTCATAGCAGGCGTTTGGATGTGTTTGTAGCTTTCGAGATTGTTTCCCATTTAGCAATTGTAATCTCGACTTATTCGATTGAAACACCATATATTGTCGAATAAGTACGCCTTGACTTCATTTGAAGTTTTGATCAAAGTATGATGTATTTATCAAATATAGTAACGTTAACTTGACAAAGTCTTGTTTTTTAATATACATGTGTTGGTGAGTCACTTCTTGGTAAGGATTTAGCTTTGGAACTGTCACACCGGAATTTCCTATATTTGATATTAATACATAAGATATAAAGCTGTAACATTTGGAGTTTTGGATGCCATGAAGAGAATTTCGGTGGGTGGGTCCTTAATTTTATGAGGTGCGGAAGGTGCAAAGTATGATTTCCCGCGACCTGAGTCCGATGCGTGACCATTAAATTGATGGATGTTGACGTGCAAGTTAATGGTGTATAGCGATAGTAATTAGTTTACCCCCGTCTTAGTTGTAGAAAGGGATTTCAAATTTAGAGTATTAATACCAAACTGGTACATTTGTGGCAAATCTACCATTCATTAGTTTTCATCAAGTTTTACCATTACATTGCTAAGTTGAATGACATGTGGTAGTTGACGGGGTGTGCCAACTTAGGGTTTTTATCTTTCGTCTGTCACAAGTGCACCAATTTGAAATTTTTAGTGATATTAACATAATTTAACAGAAACTAACGGAGGATAAATTTGTCACTGGTATACCAGTTTGAGATTTTTTGTGATTAAAAATTAGTTTGGTATAAATTTGTCATATATACCAGTTTAAGATTTTTCGTGGTATTAAATCTTAGATTTTGAATTGAGATTTTCCTAGCATCCCATATTGTTCACTGATATTTTAGTGGGTCCAAAATATTTTGCGACTGATCAATGTTTAGAACGGACACGGTTTTCTTGTTTATGTATTGATTTACTAAATATCTTGGTTAAGATACCTACTTTGGAACCACATGGTTAGGCCACTCTCTTTCAAGTACTTTAATCCACATGCTCTTAGTTTGTGACATCAAACTTAGTCTAACCATGATATCATGTGTGACATTACCTCGTTTCATTTTAGCTTTTCTACTCTCTTTCAAGTAATTTAATCCACATGCTCTTAGTTTATGACATTAAACTTAGTCTAACCAAGATATCATGTGGGACATCACCTCTTTCCATTTTAGTCAATAATGCTATCGATGACTCATTCATGCATTCTCTTGGTTGAAGAAGCTCTCTGTTATCCAATCAAAATATGTCCTTTTAGCTACCCTCGGCCACTTGTAGCTTTTGGATTGGAACAATTATCTTTCTTTACATCATTAAGCCACTTGTGGCTTTTAGGTTGGAGCGAGCACCTATCTTTCTCTTTACACCTAGTGATTTTAACCCAAGATCATCATTATTTTAACCTTGGCTATTATTAGTTCAAGCAAACCAAATGTGGTCATGTATAATACATTTTGATCAAATCTCCTACTATTTTACCTTGTGTTTTTTTAACTCAATGTCATTATTTTTTAAACATAGGTTATTTGATCTTATCGCTTGAGTAGGGGAAAATTACCAAAAAAGTCCTAAACCTATTGCACTTTCGCCAATTCAGTCCTAAACCTTTTAATTTTGCCGATTCAATCCTAAACCTTTTGCATTTGTGCCAATTTAGTCCTAAACCTATTTTTTATGCCAATTCAGTCCTAAACCTTTTGTAGTTTTGCCGATTTAGTCCGTCCGGCGAACTTCGCCCGGCCGGAAGTGACGTGGCACTCCGGAGAAATTTTTATTAATATTTTAGTAATATTTTATTATATTTTTCTCTTTTCTTTCTTTTTTCATTCTTTTCTGGGTACTGTTCTTCTTCCTCTTCAGGTAACAGGGCTTCGGAAAAAAAAAAAAATAGGTGGGGCGCTGTTGGAGGAAACGGCCGGCGGGCCATTGGGGTCGGCGCTATGGAGTGAGACCGGCACCGGCGCCGCTGGGCAAGGCGGCGTCAGCGCCACTGGGTCCCCTTGCCTTGGTCTCGCTCAGCACCATGGCAATCATCGGCGTTCGTCTTCTCTGCAACGACGCTCCACAACCAGCTACGGGGATGATGGTCGATCAACGGTTTTCTTCTTCAAAAGAAGGGATCATGGTCAAAAAGAAATAAAAAAGAGAGAGAAGAAAAAGAAAGGAGACGGTTGTTGACACCTGATTTTTGACCAAATCTTTTTCAATTTTATTTTTTTTTGAAAAACAAAATCACAAAAAAATTCATAAAAAGTCAAAAAATTACATAATCAACTTTGGTGGCCTTGACCAAGCCCAAGGAACCATTTTTGACCAAAAAATAATTTTTCATATTTTTTTAGTATTTTTAGAAAATAGGAAAATACTTAAAAAATTCAAGACAAATAGCATTTGAGGTCACAAAAATATGTAAAAATATCCAATATTTTTATTTTTAATCCCTTGTATTTCTGACCTCACAAAAAGTTCAAAATCAGATTCAATTATGGGTGTTCCTTTGTAACCCGTACTATTGAATTTGAGAAAAAAATATCAATTGAGTCTTTTAATTTGCAATTTTGGCATTTTCTAGGATCTTGACATCCATTCTAACTGTCCCTTATTGCAATTTAGCCCAATTGTTTGTACAAATTGCTCAATTGCACGAATTTGGCAAAATTGCATACTAAAATTGCATTTTTAATCCTTGAAATTGAGCATAATTGAAATTACTTTCAATTCAAGGGCTATCATTGCAAATTAAACATATTGCCCAAAGGGTTTCACCATTTTGAATCGATTGGCACATGTAATTTGACCCAATTTGATCATTTGAACCTTCAATTGCATAATTCCCCAATTTGCAATTAAAAGGAAAATTGGGGTTTTTATTGAAATTGATGTAAACTTTTGGACAAAATTACATTTTCTGATAGAATTCATGCTCTAGATTCGATTTTGAGGTTCAATTGCAAAATTTTCCCATTAATTTGGGATAAATTTGAAAAATCCTGTTAGGAACCGGTTCAGACAGGTCAGACCGCCGGTCAGACCGGTCGAACCGGTCCGCTACAGTGTCATCGTTTTCCTCAAAGATCCTACGCAGATGAACAGTGGAAGGTTGGATTTCGAGGACAAAATTGACCAAGCAATCGGCGGCAGTTGAAGAAGCGTTGGTGGGCGTCTTACTCCTTATCTCAAGACCTTTCGATCAAGACCAGCCCCATGACAAATGACCGCCGGACGAGCTCCGGCGAGATCAGTCAAACCTTTGAACCTGCGAAAGTCAACATTCTCGAACGCAGGACAAATTCGTGTCAAATTCGCACGAAATGAAGCCCGCCGGAGGACCAAACGGAGTTGGACAGAAATGCCCGTCCTCCACGACGCCGTTTAGGCCTAAAAGCACGTGGCTACACGTGCAATTTGAGGTAGTTCGCCTCTCCCGTTCGGCGCCGAAATTCGAGAAGGCTATATAAGCCTACGGAGGTTTTCTGTTGAAGAGGACGGTAGATTCAGTTAGAGAGGGAAGAACTGAATCAAAGAGAGAGAAAGAGCTCCCCTCCATCGCCATTGTCGAGGGTGGAGCTCGAATTGACAGAGCATTGGTTGGGCCTCCTGAGGCTGAACCAAAGCTTGACGAAGTTGTGAGGTGGTCGCCCAAGCTCCTGGGAAGCAATCACCGTCGGTCGCACGGCCTGAGATCGCCTGAACAGGTAAGGCTGAGCTTCGATTCTTGTACTGAGCTTCAATGGCGATTCTTGCATTTCCTGCCCATTCTTTCAATCACTGTGTGCGTTTCACTCCTTGAACATCACTGACCATGTTCGCGTCTTGATTTTGCATCGATTTTGCTCACATCCCCCGAATCGAGTCTTTGAACTTAGCCTCCACAGCCGATTCTTGCCCAGCCAAATCTGGGTCGAGCGGGCTCAATCGGAGCCCGAGGTAAGTCTTCTAAACTTCCCCTGGTGCTATTCTATGACTGGATTGCCATAATTTGTTACGAATCGAGCTATTGAATTTCCATGGCCGTACTCGGCATTGTGTATGATGCTCGTGATTCTGTGGATCATGAGCTTTGATTCTTAGATATGTTAGACTAGAGGTGACGGCGGGTCGATTAGTGTTGGTCTCGCACGATTCCATCAAGATCCTACCGTCCGATCGTCGCCGGAGAAGCACAGCCGCTCGTTCAGTTGCAGGCGCGAGGTTGAAGACGAAGCTGACATGGCGCGGTCAACCGGTCAAACTCCTAGTTGGCATTCGGCCATTGGTCCACGTGTCTGTCGAGTCAGCTCGACCGTTAGTCTGTTAGGGTGAGTCAGCGTAGATCGGACGGCTCAAGTTAATTGAGTCCAACAAATGGTGGTCGTCCGATTAGAAATTAGGATAATTCGAAAATGATCTTAAATCGGAAATAAAAAATGGTTGAAAAGGCGCCGTATGGGTTAGTTAGTGGACGGCGTCGTTTAGGTTCATATGAATAGACGGTCTAGATCGAGTCTTAGGATCTAATCGTGGCCGTAGGTTTAAGTAATCCGATCAAACGGCCCTGATCGAGTCTTCGCCTAATATGAACCGTAGGTTTTAGTAATCTGATCTGGCGGTCGTGGATTAGCCGCGCGGTTCAATAGGAACCGTCGGATCAAGTCTAAATAATCAAAAAAATAAAAAGGAATAAACGGCGTCGTTTCATGGCTATGGGTCGCGCGGGTCCGGGAGTGGGCCGGGTTCCGAACCGAGTGGGTCGGGTCGACCCGGTCCAAATCATATTTTTTAAATAAAAAATAATTAGAAATGATTTTTAAAAAATAAAAAAAATCAGAAAAATCCTAGAAAATCCAAAAAATGCTAGAAAATTCCAGGAAATTCCAAAAAAAAAATGTGGAAAAATCCTAGACATTCCAGAAACCCCCCAAAAATCGAGGGTTGACCATAGACAACTGGTCGACCCTATTTTTGGGGTTTCTTACCCAATTTTCCGAGACTTGATGACATTATCCTTTAAGGGTAAGTCGCTTTTGCTGAGTTCGTATGATAAAATCGATAATGCCAAATTAAGAACTAGGGTCGAGTAATCGACCAATTCTTAGGTTTGGATTTTCGAGTCCCGTCCCTTTTCTCGAAATGACGATTTTGCCCTTTAATGGGAAAATCGTCTTTCTTATCCCAATCAATTCCCGAAAATTGCTCGAAGTTAGGGTTTGGGTCAGGTGGACGACCAACCCTAATATTTGAGATTTTCAGTTCTCATCTTTGTCCAAAATGGCGATTTTACCCATCCGAGGGTAAAATCACTTTTAAATTCCAGAAAAATCCTGGAAATTCCAGAAAAATAGGAAATAGATTGGATCGATGGCCAATCCTATTTCCCCTGTCTTCTGACTTCCCAATTCGTCTAAAATGAGAGATTTACCCTTTTAAGGATAAATTTTCCTCGAATTATTCAAAATTACGATTCTGCCCCTCATGGGCGAATCATGTCCAAATCACTCCTAAGCCTTGATTGATATTTCTTTAGGCTAATAGGGCCTCATTAGGGATACCATGCTCATTTCATGTGTTTTATCCGCATGTATTGATTCCTTGATTTGCGCTCTTATTTTTAATGATTGTGAGTGATAGGGTAGTAATTCCCATCTGCACGAACTCCTAGATTTAGGATCTGTACCCCACTCATCTGTATGAAATCCTAGGATCAGATAAACCATTCAGCTTAGGTACCGAAAGGGCGTCTACTTTGACAGTTGACGTAACTAAGTCCCCGAACCCACTTCTCTGGCTTCCGCAGAATCGGATAGACAGCTCCCAACTATTCGATAGGGTTTCCGATCGTACCTTCCACAAAACGATTGGTGGCAACTCCTTGGCATGTACACTCATCACATGTCACTAGACCACACTAAAAGGTCGACCACGTATATCCAGCAGTTGCGATTTGGGTAATGGACCTTGGGAGAGGCCCGCGTCCGATCAGGCCAGCGATCGGGCGGCCCATTAGCCCTCTCCCCCGCCTCTCGTGGGGAGGGTCGCGACAGACTGGCGACTCCACTGGGGACAATTCTAAACCAGAATCTCTGGTTACGAATTCCAGAGGACTTGAGCCGATTAAAAAGTTGTTTGGTTTATCTGACCTTATTTGCTGTAGATGCTCTCGAAGGTGAGGTACGTACACTAACCATTAGATGTTTTTGCAGATTGGAGAAATAAGGGGTGGAGTGATTGTTGACATTTTTCCTACAGGTTGGAGTTGGGAATGTATGTTTATTTTTATGCACATACTGAAGCGGTGTTTTGATACAAACTGTTGTGCATGACTTTGCATTGTGATGATCACGACACATTATACACACTGGCGGTCAAACCCCCGACTGCAACCACACCTAGGTTACCTTAGATAGGGAAAGGGTGCGAAAAGGATCTTGTGTTTGATGGCACTTGAGACTTTCGTACTCGTTCCCGCTCACCATCTGCATTGGCGATATCTAACCCTCTTGGGTAGGTACCCTCGGGGAGGAATCTGCCTCGTGCGGATCGTGAGAGCCTGAGCCGTAGGTTCCTCACCTGATTTTTGATTTCTTAGAGTATACCCACTTGTTTCATGCGCATGTCTATGGATGGTTGGTATACCTAAAACCGCCCATTGATAAGAGGGGGACATCCCACATTCCCCCAGGTATGGTTGGTAAGGCGTTTACTTTCGATGTACTTTACTATTTCCTGCTCCATGATATGACTCATACATTACATACATTCATGTGCATTCACATCATGCAAATCGCTCAAGTGACTAATTGAAACAGCAATGGTAATAGGGTAGGATGTCGCTATTCCCTAAAAGCTCGACAGAATTAGTGACCTTTGAATACCTGAGGAAAGTCACTCGCCTTGGACCAAACACAAGGCTACACTTCACTAGATTCGTGCATGGTCGGGAGCTGACTGGACGTAAGCTAGGATATACGGAAGACTGTCAAACCCGCTATTACGTTGATAACCTCAGATTCAAGCGACAAGCGGAAGAAATGTTTAAGGACTATCTGGAGATGAAGAGACAGCGTCGTAACCAGTTGGCCAGAGAAGCATATGCCCGTCGGAAGGCTGAACTACTGGCCAGAGAAAGTGTGCCCATAGTCACTTTCTGGGGAAGAAAGAGGCGCCCCGCGACCAAGACAAAACCGAAGCGTATCTCTCTCAAGAAGGCGAAACCCGAAAAGACTCCTGAAGTCGTCGTACCATGGACCAGAGAATGGCCAGAAGAGCTACAGCCTCTCGACCGAAACACTGAAGACGACTCATTTACACTTGATTAGAGGAAAACTCCCGACCAACTATCATTTGGGTAGACCCCTAGGAAAAGATTGATTTAGACCCTCACATTCCAACGGTCTTTTATAGCTTTCTTGTTTGAAAGATCTCTCTTTACCTTTCTTCCATCAAAACACTTTGATTGTAATAAAAGTTCACCCCACTTTGTTTTTTTTTTATGTATTGACCAATGGAATGTGATGTTGCTATTTCCCTTAGTCACTGAGTAAACCTGACTAAATTGCATAATTCACTTCCTTGAAATTCAAATTAGGCTTTGAGTCAGGCTTTCAAGACCTGAAAAAGGTCCTAATTTCCATTTCTCCAATTGAACTATGCAATCGAGTCAGCTCATGCATATCTCATGACATCTACACGTTCATACGTTTGAAGTAATTTCTGACGATTGATTTTTCAAAATCATTTGCATATTTTAGACTTGATGGGAAAGAATGATATTCAAGTAATCAAAATCCCCCGGGCCGAACTCCAATCATGGTGGGACAGCATGGACGAAGCTAGCCAAAAGTATGCTGGATCACGGCTAGGATACCTGTTAGACCTGCTGAAGATTGAATGTCCACCTGCCTTTATCCAAGCTATGGCGCTCTATTGGGATCCTACCACCACTACATTTTGCATGGAAGGACTAGAGATTACTCCCACTATCGAGGAATACAGCGCCGTCATCGGAGTTGAGTTCACTCCTACGCCCGTCCGACCCCCCATAGGATTTGAACCCCTGAGTCAGTTGGCTGAGTTCCTTGACACAGGTCTAAATGAAGTCAAAGCAGATGCAAAAAGCAATTCTGGACGAGTTTCCTTGTCTTTCCTTATAGACCGATTTTCCTGCCTCCCTACTACTAAAGGAACCAAATCTGGTAGAGCCTTTGTCTTGGCATTCTTCAGCTTTGTACTATTCCCGATCTCATCTGTCACCTTTGACCTTATCATGGCCGTAGTAGCTAGACAAGTCTGTTGTGGGTGGGATTACTCAAACATCCTCCTTGCCGAGACATTCCTTTCCCTAAATCGCTTCAGGAAAAATAAAAAGGGAATCTTTAGAGCCTCTAGTGATCTTTTGTATCTGTGGTTCACATCCCATATCAGACAATTCCACATCCGCATGGGTTTCACTGAAATCAGCCCTGATGCACATCCTCTTAAAACCTTTGTCAGAACACATACACGCATTCCTAAGTTCAACTTTGTAGAGTGGAAGAACTTCCTTAAAATTCTAAAGCCCGAACAACTCCGATGGCGGCTAAGGTTGCCAACGCTGGGCAAAGTCAGATTGGCCTGTGGTGACAAAGGTCCAGTCCCCTTGCTAGGATTCACGGGCATTACAACATACTATCCGAAGAGGGTGATCCGACAGTTTGGGGCGCTACAGGGAATCCCTTCTCCATCACAACCCGATACATTTTCTTTTGACGTACCAAGCAAGACTCTCACAGAGGAAGAGAAGAGATAGTTTGAAACCAAGGTGGCATCCATCATACGCTCTTTGAAGAATTCTCAGGCTGAAGAAATAAGTTGGCCAAAAGACATGACTCGAGAAGAAAACACTCATAGAGCCACCGCAGAATACATTCAACACTTCAAAGCGACCCGACGAAGCCTTGTCGAGCCCTACATACCCGAATACATCGTGCCGTACGTACCGGGAATAGAGCCGTACATACCCGAAGATATGGGACCACTGTCGTATTCAGAGGATGAGGAGCCCCAGACTGAAAAGGGGAATCCATACTGGGATGATGAGGATACCTTAGACCTCAAACGTCCTAGACTTGAATAGGCTATTCTGTCAAAGTGTAAAATAAGCAAACACTGTGATATCTTCTCATACATTCTCATTTCTGTTAGATACTATCTTGGACACATGAGCATGGATATAAGCATGTCTTTCGAATGCGTAAAAACTATCGTCAGAAATTACGTCTCTTTTAATTTCATGAATTCATATCAGGAAATGACTAAAAGAACTACTTATGTGAGGCTAAGGCTCACAAGGCAGCCACTTTTTCTCATCTACTGACAAGAAACATGCAACTGAAAGAGTTAAAACTGCTTCTTTTTTCCCAAATAAGCGAAGCACTCACTAGAAATCTTTTGAACAGGTACACTCTCATCACGGAACTGCCAACACATCGTTTCCGTACTCGCCTTAAGACAGAATGGAGCAGCAAGAATTGACTTCGCGCGTGGGCATGTTGGAGTCTCAGATAACTGCCCTGGCAACTATGATGGCTGACATTAAGGCCATGCTGGAGGCCACCCAAGCTAAACAGACAACCGCCCATAATCAGAACAACTCAGGCCCTTCTACAGTGCCTGATGTAACAGATAGAGAAGTAACAAGGGATCCCCAACATACAGAGGAAGATGTCCATGAACCAAACAGCCGATCACAACCAAAGGCCTCGCCTGTTGTTATCAACCTCGAGAGGGAGGAAAAGGGGAAGCAGACCATGAAAACTGAAGCAGAGACTAAAAGGCTGGCCAAAATCGAAGAGTGCTTGAGCAGTCAAGGTTACGAGTTAGCCCGCTTCGACAAGATATCTCCTTTCGCTAAAGTAGAAACTCCTCCTGATTATAAAGAGCCAGAGTTTGTAAGAAAATACAACGGGACAGGTTGTCCCCGAGCACACCTCAAGTATTACCTGCGCAAGATGGCGCACTATTCAGATTATATCCCGTTACTAATGAACACATTCCAAGAAAGTCTGGCTGGCGCCGCTCTAGCATGGTTCATTGAGCTAGATCTAGAAGATTACGATGGATGGGAGGATCTTGCAGATGACTTCCTCAGGCAGTACAAGTTCAACACGGCTACAGCCCCAACAAGGGAGGATCTTCTACGAACTTCAAAGGCGAGGGGCGAATCAATCAGGACATATGCTTAGAGGTGGCGAGCCTTGGCTACCCAAGTAAAGCTGTCAATCCCAAAAGAAGAGCTGTTCGACTTATTCCTGAAAGCACTCCCTTATGAGTACTTTGACAAGCTGAACACTTCCGGGTGTCAAACATTTGCACACTTGATAAAGGTTGCTGAAAGGCTAGAATGGGCCTTGAGAGAAAGAAGGCCTCATGAAGCTCCTACTAGGAAGCAGTATCCCTTGAGAAAGGAGAGAGAAGCCGGACTGGACATAGCATTTATACCAGATCCCCACAAGCCCAAGCCGTTGGGCAATTCCAATCATACCAAAGGAGGATCATCCTGGTCAACACCGAAAGTGCAAGAGCCTAGAAGAAAGCAACCTCAGAAGCAGTTCTCCCAGCTCCCGAGGCCTTTATCCAAGCTGCTCCCGATGCTGCTAGAACAACACCTGGTGGCGAAAGAACCGCCTAGGGCAAACCCTGCAAGATATCCTGGCTTTGATGAGAGCCAGACCTGTACCTACCATATGGGCGAGAGAGGGCATAATGTGGATAACTGTTATATCCTTAAGCTGAAAGTGCAAGCCCTGATTGATAATCAGATTCTAAAATTTGACAATGCAGCCCCAAATGTACAAGAAAATCCACTGCCGGATCATCAAGTAGTAGGGGCAATATTCTCTGAAAGGGAAGAAGACTGCCTTAAGCTGAAGGTAGATATGCTTAAGCTGACCGACCTGCTAGAAACCGCTTCATCATACCCAAAAGTAGGAGCTATCTCGACTGACCAAAAGAAACTATGCATCGCTATGATGATAAGCTTGGGGATAATGTCCGATATCAACAATGAAGAGTTCGAAGGAGTCAAAGCTTCTTTATCTTTGGAAGGAAGCTACTTTGTGATCAAGACTGAGCAAGGTAATACCTGGGGTACCTCACACGAGAATCTGGTAAACAGTCTTGGACCAGTCGCTCAATTAGAAGAAGAGTCTGAAGAAGACGAACTGGAAGCCAAGAGACGAAGCCTAGCAGACCTCAAATTTATGGCCGATGCACTTGAGAAGGGCGAAATTATAGACAACCTTGGTCAAGATTCTGGAGGATACAACTTCAAAGTGAAATACTCAGCCCCTCCCAGCTTTTATCAGAAAATTGAAGACATCATACCAGACGGATGGGGAGGTATGGATGATCTCTCTCAACCAGAGACCTCGAAGGACATAGAAGAACTTGACAACACCGTATCGATGGTCGAAGTCGCTTCGACAGTGGTAATCAGATTGGAAGAACTTGATAGCATGAGCGGGGTGGAAGACTACCTAGTCAAGCCCGTTGTGATTCAACTGCCGCGAGGAGAAACAGACGACGCGACTAAACCGGAGATATCTCATCAGGCAACTGTAACTATAAAAGTCCCTCCAGCAGAAGAATACGATCCTAAAGTAGTCCATTGGGACTATGGGACCACACAGGTAGACGCGGTAATGAGGTCCGGACGATTCTATGCCTCTAGGAAGGGCGAATCCGAAAAGAAGGAGGTCTCAAAGGAAGACGCGGAAAAACTCATATCGATCATCAAAACCAGCGAGTTTAAGGTGATAGAACAGCTGAGGAAGTTACCCGCTCAGATATCCCTATTGGATCTATTCATTAATTCTGAAAAACATAAGAACGCACTGTTAAGGATACTTAATGAAGTACATGTCCCTGAAACAATTAATGAGGTACAATTAGGGGATTTTGTGGGGACGATCCTTTTAAAAGACCAATTGAGCTTCTCTGACGAGGACTTCCCCATGGAAGGAAAAGGGCACAACAAAGCCTTGTATATTTCCGCACAATGTAACGGAAAAAGAGTGGCGCACGTATTGATCGACAATGGATCAGCCTTCAACATCTGCCCTTTGGCTACCCTAAGGAGGTTGGGAATCAATGAAGAAACGGTTAAAACATCCAAAACGGCTGTGAGAGCTTTCGATGGGATGAGGAAGACAGTGGTAGGAGAGATTGAGCTTGACGTGTCTATTGGCCTGTCGCGACCCGTCCGAAAACGGACGCGGCTAATGGATTACCGATCGCGGGTCTTGGATCGGCGCGGGCCCTCCCAGGCCCATACCAAATCGCGGCGGGAGTATTCTTCGACGATAAGAGTCGATCGCTTTCGACCTTCAGTGTGGTCGTGGTGGCATGTGCAAATTGTGCATGCATTTGGAGTCGCCACCGGTCTTTCTTGGAGGGTAGACCGGAAACCTTACTGACCGATTGGGAGAGATCGATCAGTTCTGCGGAACCAGAGATTTTGGGTTCGGGGACTTGGTTACGCTGGTGTCATTACCAACGCCCTTTCGGTACCTAACGCGAGTGATTTTCCTGACTAAGAGTTCATGCAGGCGCAAGTTTGGGTGAGGTAAGTCTGACTTTGCACATTAACCAGTTTAACATGCTCACGTAATCATAATAAATAAATAGATGTCAATCACATAAACATCTATCCTACGTGGTGATCATGGAATTATGATTTAATGGGTCTCGAGCCAATGAGACCACATTTAATCATTTTAATATTTTAATAACGGAGAGCCGCTCTTCGCTTCTTCTTGGTTTCTTGAACTCTTCAAGAATTGGGCCCCAAAGAGCTCGCCGACTTAAAAGGCTCCTCCACGTAATCCTCGTAGCATTTACATCAACAATTGACTATGCTAAAAATGAAGATTACATGAAAAATAAAAGGAGTACGCAGCCTCCATTTAATAATTACAACCCCAAATATATAAATAATCATCATACATTCATATATACATCAATCACATTGATTAGGGATTTTTCCATGATCACCACCCTTTCACGTAAGTAATAAATTCACAATTTAAAACTTAGGAAGGCACAATAAAAATTCTACGTTGAATCATATTCAGAATTTTTACGTAAAATAAGATAGCCATAAATTTTCGATTCAAAATTGATTTAGTCTCAATTTTTGCTATGTTGATTAATTTATCATATAAAATAATCAATCTCCATTAGCCATGTAAGACGAACAATTCGTTAATACATATTGGCCATAGTATTGCAAAAATTGCAAAAAATCAATTAAATGCACGAAAACACCTAAGGATTGGCTCTGATACCACTGTTGGGATCCACGTAACACGTAGCAGAAATAAATAACAACCCATACATGTATCTCCAGAGGCGTACTTCGTGCATTTCAATCGAAAAAAATCACAAAGTCTCAAAGGGAGTAAATAGATTACCTCTCGTAGCGTGCTTGAACGGAGGTGTCGGTTCGATGTTCTTCGATCTCAGCCTCCACAAGTGTTAGGCATCTAGTTCGGACGCACCACCAATTGACGAACGGGGAGACGACTAATAACTCCACAACAATTGTGCTAGCAATATGCGGAATCAATATTCCGAACTTAGTATATTTTGCTCACTCAAGATTGTGAGAATATAGAGAGTGTTTGTGTTCTTCTCTCTAAGCTCTCAAAAATTTGCACACTCTACAAAATGTCTCTCTCTCTCAACCTCAAAACTCTTGCCATCCTTTTATAGCCAAAAATACTTTCCAATAAATTGTATTTAAAAATAGCACTAACAATTATAAATTCTATCTAAAAATAGCACTCACAAATAAATGACATTTAAAAATAGCACTAACAATAGCACTCACAATTTATAATACAAAAATGCTATTTAAAAATAGCACTAACAATAGCACTCACAATTTATAATACAAAAATGCTATTTAAAAATAGCACTAACAATTATAAATTCTATCTAATAATAGCACTCACAATTTATGATAAATAAATGCCATTTAAAAATAGCACTAACAATAGCACTCACAATTTATGATAAATAAATGTCATTTAAAAATAGCACTAACAATAGCACTCACAATTTATAATACAAAAATGATATTTAAAAATAGCACTAGCAATAGCACTCACAATACAAAAATGCTAAAAAAAAAAGGCACTAACAAAGGTGTTAAAAATAATAACCATTATTATTATTACAAGAGTTAAAGAGGTTACCAAACAGTACAAATACGCATAACATATAAATACGTAGAGCATACGTATACATCCGTGAAACCGGGGACTAATTGAAAGAAAAATGTGCAATTAAGCCCTTTTGGTAAAAATTGATTAAATTGGAGGGCAAATTGACCTAATTGCACTTTAAGACTTTAGAATCCAATGTCATAGCTTATAAAAAGTGAGAATTGAAAACTAAAAGACTCGAAAAGGAATTTTTTTTTTTTTAGGCTCGGTTCGGGTTTATGTTTGTGAAGGAACATAGTGACCCGAGCCGAATTTTTGAGATTTAAAGTGACACACTTGAAGAGGAAATTAAAACAAAATTATCGAATATTTTTGGGTATTTTTCTGACCACGAATGGTATTTTTCTGATTTTTTGGGTATTTTTATAATTAAATAAACTCGAAAAATATTAAAAATACCGAAAAATATTTTTTGTTCAAAATTGGTTCATAAGGCTAAACCAAGGCTTCCAAAGTTTATTTTGTGATTTTATGACCTTTTTTGATATTTTTAATTAATTTTAAAAATCACAATAATAAATGGTAAAAAATCAGGTGTCAACAGCTGCCCCTCTTTGAGAGGAATCTCGTTAGAGGTTTCTCTCAAAGATAAGGTGGCACCTGATTCCTAACCGACTCAACTGGGAAAATGAGAGAAGAAATGTTATGACATCGGATCCTTAAGCCTATTTGATAAAAGCTCAAATCAATCCCCGGTTTGCTCTAACAATTTGAACATGGGCCGTAGTGAGAGAGGCTTACCTGAAGCTCACCTGTCGGATGATGCCGGTTGCGACAACTTTCAAGAAGATGCCTAGGACTCGTCACAGAAAATCCTAGGGAGATTGAGCTCTGACCTGTATGGTAGGTCATACCATTATGGGATTCCTAATTGGTAGGAACCTAAGGAAGGCGCATCCCCACGCTTTGGGATTTGCTAGAGATTTTAATCCGTATGGTGGATCAGACCTTCGTGTTGATCGTTAAGGCGGTATCTACCTCGTGTTGACTCTTAAGGCGGTATCTACCAATAAGCTGACCCTTGAGGCGGTTTCTACCTTGGTTTGACCCTTCAGGCGGTTTCTACCTTGGTTTGACCCTTCAGGCGGTTTCTACCATGAGTTGACCCTTCAGGCGGTTTCTACCTTTGATTTGACCCTTCAGGCGGTATCTACCTTGAGTTGACCCTTCAGGCGGTATCTACCATTCGTTTGACCCTTCAGGCGGTATCTACCTTCAAGTTGACCCTTCAGGCGGTATCTACCTTTAGTTGACCCTTCAGGCGGTATCTACCATCAGTTTGCTTTGAAAAGGGGTCTCATGACGAGGGTTCTCCACGTCCGATGAGACTGCCTAAATTTTTTTAAAAGGGGTCTCATGACGAGGGTTCTCCACGTTCGATGAGACTGCCTAAATTTTGAAAAGGGGGCTCATGACGAGGGTTCTCCACGTCCGATGAGACTGCCTAAATTTTGAAAAGGGGTCTCATGACGAGGGTTCTCCACGTCCGATGAGACTGTTTGAAAATGCGTCCTGGAACGAGGGTTCTCCACGTCTGCTTGGACTGTTTGATATTTTGAAAAAGGGTCCCGGGACGAGGGTTCTCCACGTCTGCTGGGATTGCTTGATTTTTTTGAAAAGGGATCTTGGGACGAGGGTTCTCCACGTCTGATAGGACTTTTTCTTTTAAGAGGGTTTTTCTTCCCCCTTTTTTTTTAGAGATCCCGAAGTTTGTCGGGAATTCAGTTTTTGAAGCAGTGAAAGATTTCAATTTGACAAAGCTTCACTTGAGTCTGTTGAGACGACATTCTGGGAGCTGGGTTCTCCAGGTATCCTGCAGAAGTTTGAGCTTGAAAGATTTTTCTTCACCAAGAAAACGTTAGTAATCTTTGGGAAGACCACGGCTGTCCATTTGACAAAAACCGTATGACTTAAGTCTTAATCATGAAATGTGCATTTTGATGCCGGAGGTTATCCAAAGCATTCTTACAACATGCAAATGTGATCACAAATCCCTTGTACGGAAAATCTGGATCAACAGTTTGAAAATTCCAAAAAGAGTTTGTTCAAAACATCAATTGGAATATTTCTCGATAATGAGGTCTTCTCACCTGTTTTGCTATAGTGGTTTTTTTTATAGGGGACGCACTCAATTCCCTACTGACCTGTGCCTAGGTTTTAGGCTCATTCGCAGCGCATACATTTTGATCGGTCGGGAGGTCTTCCACGGGACCGTAATGTTGAGCTTGGATATTGGTTTTCAAGGGGGACCCGCTTTGGAGTCGAGGCCATTGAACGAAAGTTTTCGCCATCTGCTCCGGGTTTACAAGTCAAGAACCCTGCAAAAATGAGAAAGAAATAGTCTTGCTCGTACTTCTTCGAGCTAAGCTATATGTTAACCCAAGTGTCTTAGTCAGAGAAGACTGTTTCAGGGTTATGATGTTGGTAGGATTGGGGACCAAAAAAAGCTTATTTTTGGCCCAGAATTCATGACGGGTTTGACATTGGTGATCATTGCTGATTTACCACCTGTCCTTTCCTTTCTGCATCTTTAGTTTTTGAGGTGTACAACCGATTTTGAGGTGTGCACCAGCTCTTTAGAGAGCGTCTCTTGTTGCATTCAGAGACCGACTCTCTCCATGTCTTTGTTCTGTGCTTGGCAGCATTTGGGGAGCAGCCTTTTTTTGATTTGGTTCCTTCAGGGATTTCCTCTTTTCCCATTCAGGCTTCATTGTGGATCAATCAAAGAACTTACATGAGCATCGGCCTTGCTTTTACCAGGCACTTTGCTTTTTCTTGATGCTGGGGATTTTCTTCGTCCTCATTTTCCTTTTGAAATCCCGCTTTTCTCATCTTCGGTAGATTATGTTAGACATATGATCGAACGTCTAAACATGCCTTAAATATCAGCCCGGGAATCCTCTTCGTAATCCCTGAGTCTTGAACTCCTCCATTTTTTGAGGTGGTGCTGCATCCGTCTTGGAATGATCACCAATGGGTTTATGAAACGAATTTGCAGGCTCAACTTGGTTGTGCAAAGGATACGGTGTGTGGGATAGAGAAATGAATGCTTCTCGTCATCCTATGGCATTTGGATTACCATATAAACAACACACAAAGATTAATGTTAGTCCGAGCAAGAAAATTTCTAACCATTTTCTCCCGATACCGCTGGACTTGCTCCCTTTTTGCCCCGATGTGGGGTGGTTCTTGACAGGGTTAAGAATGAAAACCGTCGTTCAAAGGGTTTATCAACGGTCACCTGTAGTGTTTGGGGGATATGAAACGAATGCCTCCGTCGTCCCAACCCATGTAATCGCCGCAAATGGTCCCTACCTCCGTAGATCCAGATTTTGTTATCTGCCCACTCCATTCATCTCTCAAGTGTGTGTTGGACATGTTTGGATTAGGCTTCGCCTCTCGTCTGAGAAAACACCCTTTTAAACGGTTTGAACAACTTTTATTGGAAAACTTCTTTTTGTTTTCTCCGAAAAATTTCCTCCCAATGGGGCTTTATGATGCACATGTATGTTTCATTCATGTTCAGACAACCTCCTGTTTCAAAACATGAATGCCAATGAAATTTGAATTTTATGCCTTTTCTAGACATTAGATTCTGAAAGCTTTTCTTTTCTTCTCTATTTTTTTATTCAACATCTTCAATGGATTGGGGAGAGGGATACTTACCTGTCCCCCGCGGTTGGAGATCCCTGAAAATGCGGAAGAAACATGTTATTGTACGTTCATGAATTTTTCAAAAAATTAGAACGATACATCTTACCCTTGGTCGTATACTCCAGCGGGTAATTCATGGGGTGTGAAAACTTGTTTCACCTTGATGGCGATCCCCTGTCAAAGACGGGAATTAGTCGTTAGTTTGCGTTCCAAAATTCAAGGGAAATTGGAACGATACAGCCTTGTTCTTGCTTTGTGTTTCCATTTGAACACAAACTCGCGGCTTGCAGGATTTGGCCCTCTATTTTGTGGTCTTGATCCCTCCGTTTGGTTGGCGATGAATCATTCTCAAGGATTTGCCCCAGAGGAGATCCATTTGTGTTTTTGGGCGCACTCCAGCGCCATTCTTCAAGGTTCCTTTTATTCAAGGAAAAAAAGATTTTATCAAAATGCATGTCAAAGCATGTGACGTAGGAGCGATACTTTTTACCATCCACTAGGTCTTATAATCAAAGACCATCTTCTGGAATCCTGACTTCTAAGGCCGATGATTCTATTCAACTCCTTGTTAGCGCGCTCTTTTCATTTGAGGCTTTCAG
The DNA here is from genome assembly GCA_021437785.1 of Rhodomyrtus psidioides. Lineage (NCBI taxonomy): Eukaryota > Viridiplantae > Streptophyta > Magnoliopsida > Myrtales > Myrtaceae > Rhodomyrtus > Rhodomyrtus psidioides. Next base: position 1,223,159 of record JAILYB010000040.1, on the reverse strand, counting down.
TGCCAACGACTTCCTGCAAAATGAGTAAAAACTCATGTTAGGCATGTGGTCTTCGAAGACCAAATTGGAACGATACAAGGTTACCGTTCACCCAAATTCGCATCTTGGGGTTTGATTCTGATGCGGACGACTCTGTTATTGCGTCCATTGACTTTGCCAGAGGAGAAACGTCCAGCGTACAAATGATTCACTTGCCCCAGTTAGGCATGGTTTTGCTGTTTGTCATCTCTGGATTCGATGACCCTGGTCTGATGCGCTTTCATGGGGGATCATGAGAGTTTGCCCCCGGTTTGGCTCCTCAAAGCAAATGGGGGGAACCTACTCCCATTGATTTTTGTAGATTCTGATCATCCATCTCGATTGTCAGAGTCCTTGATCAATTTAATCTGTCTCAAGACAGCTTGATATTCTTGGGATTCGTCATGTGGCGGTTTGGTGATTCTCTCGATCACAGTCGCCATTTGAGGTATTTGATGTTCCATGTTTGTTATTTGAAAGCATTACATCCTACGTCCTCTGCTCTTGATTATCACCTGAGAGGAAAAAGAAAGGAAGCATTATTCCCATATCAAGAAAATAATCATTTTGGAACGATACGTCCTTTTACACTTGATTTGCATTCCGTTTTGATGTTGCATATTGATATGCACAACATCTATCAAATTCCTCCATCCGTGCTTGAAGGTATTTGCAACGCCTACGGTTCATTTGCCCCAGCTGGGTGACGTCTGTTTTGTCATTTGAATGCATGAGCTTTTGGGTGCATTGTCTCTTTTATCACCTGAGATAAAGAAAAATGGAGAAAAACTTATCCCCAGATCTGATTAAAAATCAACTAGGAACGATACGTCCTTTCACCAAACGAGTGGCTCTGCTGCCAAATGTATTTTGCACTGAAGGGACGAATTCCACTATGCTACACGGGTCTGGGGAATTTGCCCCCATTTTCGATAGAAATGAGCCTTATCAAGATGTATACAATACAAATAGATCCCTAATACAATCAATCTAAGGGACGAGATAGAGAGGATCTCAGCAAAATTAATCATATACAAGAGAACTAAGAATGTCAAATCAATCAAAGGAATGTGGTCCGAACACTTGGAGATGCCCCAGTTCCAGTCTTCGAGATGTGACTCCAAGATCACCAATTTTTTTTAGGTGGTTTTAGATATATCAACCATCTAAAGACATGCACATGAGACAAGTGAGGATATAACTTCTAAAAATCAAAGGATTTGGCACCTAAGGTCAAGGTTCCCACCTCGAGTTCTAGAAAGAGCAGATTCCATTGCACAACTATCGTTGCATTGGGGCTCGATCCATAGCTCAAAATGAGTGGAATTGAAAAGTGGATTACCCCGTGTTTTTCCTCACGGAGATTCCATTTTCAATCCCTTCTATTGTTTTCCTATAGACGGCGCCCGGGGTTTTAGGCGCGGTTGTGTGTATTTTCGGTGTCGTGCTAAACCGATAAACATGCATCTTATTTAACAATCACTGCTTCAATATAAAACATACACACAATCATTCATTCCTACGCCAACCTGCATAAGACAATGTTAATCACAGACTACCCCCCTTATCACTCCAATCTGCAAAAACATATAACACATATCATGAGCGGACTTACCTCACCTTCACGAGCGCCTGCATGGTTAGAAAAATCACTCAGCGTTTTAATTACGGCCTAAGTCCACTTGAGGTCTAGAACCATTGGTTCTAGAACAAAGGTCCCCAGCGGAGTCGCCAGCTGTCGCGACCCGTCCGAAAACGGACGCGGCTAATGGATTACCGATCGCGGGTCTTGGATCGGCGCGGGCCCTCCCAGGCCCATACCAAATCGCGGCGGGAGTATTCTTCGACGATAAGAGTCGATCGCTTTCGACCTTCAGTGTGGTCGTGGTGGCATGTGCAAATTGTGCATGCATTTGGAGTCGCCACCGGTCTTTCTTGGAGGGTAGACCGGAAACCTTACTGACCGATTGGGAGAGATCGATCAGTTCTGCGGAACCAGAGATTTTGGGTTCGGGGACTTGGTTACGCTGGTGTCATTACCAACGCCCTTTCGGTACCTAACGCGAGTGATTTTCCTGACTAAGAGTTCATGCAGGCGCAAGTTTGGGTGAGGTAAGTCTGACTTTGCACATTAACCAGTTTAACATGCTCACGTAATCATAATAAATAAATAGATGTCAATCACATAAACATCTATCCTACGTGGTGATCATGGAATTATGATTTAATGGGTCTCGAGCCAATGAGACCACATTTAATCATTTTAATATTTTAATAACGGAGAGCCGCTCTTCGCTTCTTCTTGGTTTCTTGAACTCTTCAAGAATTGGGCCCCAAAGAGCTCGCCGACTTAAAAGGCTCCTCCACCTAATCCTCGTAGCATTTACATCAACAATTGACTATGCTAAAAATGAAGATTACATGAAAAATAAAAGGAGTACGCAGCCTCCATTTAATAATTACAACCCCAAATATATAAATAATCATCATACATTCATATATACATCAATCACATTGATTAGGGATTTTTCCATGATCACCACCCTTTCACGTAAGTAATAAATTCACAATTTAAAACTTAGGAAGGCACAATAAAAATTCTACGTTGAATCATATTCAGAATTTTTACGTAAAATAAGATAGCCATAAATTTTCGATTCAAAATTGATTTAGTCTCAATTTTTGCTATGTTGATTAATTTATCATATAAAATAATCAATCTCCATTAGCCATGTAAGACGAACAATTCGTTAATACATATTGGCCATAGTATTGCAAAAATTGCAAAAAATCAATTAAATGCACGAAAACACCTAAGGATTGGCTCTGATACCACTGTTGGGATCCACGTAACACGTAGCAGAAATAAATAACAACCCATACATGTATCTCCAGAGGCGTACTTCGTGCATTTCAATCGAAAAAAATCACAAAGTCTCAAAGGGAGTAAATAGATTACCTCTCGTAGCGTGCTTGAACGGAGGTGTCGGTTCGGTGTTCTTCGATCTCAGCCTCCACAAGTGTTAGGCATCTAGTTCGGACGCACCACCAATTGACGAACGGGGAGACGACTAATAACTCCACAACAATTGTGCTAGCAATATGCGGAATCAATATTCCGAACTTAGTATATTTTGCTCACTCAAGATTGTGAGAATATAGAGAGTGTTTGTGTTCTTCTCTCTAAGCTCTCAAAAATTTGCACACTCTACAAAATGTCTCTCTCTCTCAACCTCAAAACTCTTGCCATCCTTTTATAGCCAAAAATACCTTCCAATAAATTGTATTTAAAAATAGCACTAACAATTATAAATTCTATCTAAAAATAGCACTCACAAATAAATGACATTTAAAAATAGCACTAACAATAGCACTCACAATTTATAATACAAAAATGCTATTTAAAAATAGCACTAACAATAGCACTCACAATTTATAATACAAAAATGATATTTAAAAATAGCACTAACAATTATAAATTCTATCTAATAATAGCACTCACAATTTATGATAAGTAAATGCCATTTAAAAATAGCACTAACAATAGCACTCACAATTTATGATAAATAAATGTCATTTAAAAATAGCACTAACAATAGCACTCACAATTTATAATACAAAAATGATATTTAAAAATAGCACTAGCAATAGCACTCACAATACAAAAATGCTAAAAAAAAGGCACTAACAAAGGTGTTAAAAATAATAACCATTATTATTATTACAAGAGTTAAAGAGGTTACCAAACAGTACAAATACGCATAACGTATAAATACATAGAGCATACGTATACATCCGTGAAACCGGGGACTAATTGAAAGAAAAATGTGCAATTAAGCCCTTTTGGTAAAAATTGATTAAATTGGAGGGCAAATTGACCTAATTGCACTTTAAAACTTTAGAATCCAATGTCATAGCTTATAAAAAGTGAGAATTGAAAACTAAAAGACTCGAAAAGGAATTTTTTTTTTTTAGGCTCGGTTCGGGTTTATGTTTGTGAAGGAACATAGTGACCCGAGCCGAATTTTTGAGATTTAAAGTGACACACTTGAAGAGGAAATTAAAACAAAATTATCGAATATTTTTGGGTATTTTTCTGACCACGAATGGTATTTTTCTGATTTTTTGGGTATTTTTATAATTAAATAAACTCGAAAAATATTAAAAATACCGAAAAATATTTTTTGTTCAAAATTGGTTCATAAGGCTAAACCAAGGCTTCCAAAGTTGATTTTGTGATTTTATGACCTTTTTTTATATTTTTAATTAATTTTAAAAATCACAATAATAAATGGTAAAAAATCAGGTGTCAACATGGCCCGACAAAGTTCTCTATAAATTTCCAAGTGATGGATCTGTCCAGTGCATTTGGGTTCTTGCTGGGAAGGCCTTGGATCCATACAGCAGGAGCTGTCCCTTCAAGCTTGCATCAAAAAGTACGCTTCGCAGTAGATGGGAAGGTGATTACCGTACATGGAGAAGTCGACCTCCAAACATACCAAAGCAGTGCCATACCCTATGTTGAACCTGAAGTGAAAACAGAGGCGAGTTATCACTCCTTGGAACTGGTGGCAACAGTTCATACCCCGACAGGGACAAGGCTAAGAACCCCATACATCTCATAAGCCAGTCTTCTACCAGCTAAGATGCTGCTGGCATACAGATTCAACCCCGAAAAAGGCCTAGGCAAACATAATCAGGGTATAAATACCCCACTGCAGTTAAAAGCTAACCCACATAGAATGGGCTTGGGGTATCAGAAATATCACATAGATGGATCTGGCCCAAAGACAAAGGGCCGAGGCCGAGGCCGAGGCAGAAGCCTGGGACGCCTGGGAGGCCAGAGCAGCCCAAATGACTCATTCATTGGTTCTCCAACTTGGAAAGGTAGGTCTCAAATGTTCAAAAACCCTTTGAATGCCCACTTCGACCAGAACTCTAAATGGTTGTCTGAAGAGGATGTCACTTCACCGATAGAACCAGATCTGACAAATCCTTTCCTCAAAGATGACGCTGTGAATGTCATCATGGAGTGGTTGGACGATGGAGCCACTTCCTCTGAGTAACGAGACTCTTCTCTTGTCTTTATATACTGCATTTAGAACTTTTTGCATCTTATTGCATTTTCTTTCCTTATTGTACGTATAGGGAAACGCCTTTGGATCTCCAACCGTTGGTCCAAATAGCACATCTTGTAATGCGGCCCATCTTGCATGCAATAAAACCATACATATTTTGTTAAGGACATATGGAACCACGAATCAGCCCGATGATGATACTAGTCTTCTGCACAGAAGCTTGAGGCCTGATTTGCCGTATGACTCCTGATTTCCAAAGAGATTTCCTTGGGGCCAAGATATCCGATGACATGAGGATTAGTCCTGTTTATACCTGTACCTATTTCGAAAACTCTTTCGAAAAGACTTCCCATGATCATACATGTCGTTCTTATGAAATACGAACTAACCATACTCATGACATTTCAGGCATATCATCTCAAACATGCATACCAGGTTGTTACGAGATTCGGATTTCTCCAATAACCATTCTTATAACATTGAAGAGGATGAAGACGAGGGTTATGCGTCCATCCGCAGAGATTGGAATGCCTTTGAGGAGTCGACACCTCCTACTTCGGAAGAGCCAATCATTGTTAATCTGGGAGACTCCGTGAATATCAGAGAGGTCAAGATCGGAGGGCATTTATCCTGAAATGAAAAGCTCAAGTTCATAGAGTTATTAAAAGAATATCAAGATATCTTCGCATGGTCTTACGCTGATATGCCAGGCCTAGACCCTAAGATTGTAGAACATGCATTACCTACGGATCCCGGTGTCCAACCTGTCAAGCAAGGCAGCAGACAGAAGAAGGCTGAGTTGGAGGACAAAATCAAGGAAGAAGTCATGAAGCTTCTTAGAGTAGGCTTTATTGAAGCTATCCCATATTCAGACTGGATTGCAAATATAGTCCCCGTCATGAAGAAGGATGGTAAAGTTCGGATCTGCGTAGATAACCGAGATCTGAATAGAGCAAGCCCAAAAGATGATTTTCCACTTCCTCACATTGATGTGTTGGTGGATAGCACAGCAGGTTATTAATTGTTCTCGTTTATGGATGGATTTTCGGGGTATAACCAAATCTTCATGAAACAAGAAGACAAACCAAAGACTGCTTTTACCACACCCTGGGGAAACTTTTGCTACAAAGTCATGCCCTTTGGACTAAAAAACGCCGGGGCTACCTATCAGAAGGCCATGGTCACATTATTCCATGATATGATCCACAAAGAAATTGAAGTATACGTCGACGACATGATCGCCAAATCCAAGAAAGGACAGGATCACATACAGGTGTTGAGAAAATTATTTGAACGCCTGCGCAAATATAAGTTGAGGTTGAACCCTAACAAATGTGTGTTTGGGGCAAAATCTGGGAAACTTCTTGGGTTCATAGTCAGTAACAGGGGCATTGAGATTGATCCTTCAAAAATTCAAGCTATCCACAATCTATCAACTCCCTCCACAGTAAAAAAAGTGAGAAGCCTTCTGGGGAGACTGAACTATATTGCCAGATTTATCAATCAACTGTCTGATGTGGCTAAGCCAATCTTCAAATTGCTTAAGAAAGGCGCGAAAGTAACATGGGATGTTGAATGCAGCAGGGCATTCCAAATGATCAAGAACTATCTGATCACACCGCCGGTACTTGTGCCACCAATTTCTGGTCACCCATTGACCTTATATCTGACTATACAGTAGGAATCCTTGGGGGCCTTACTAGCCCAAACAAGTCCGATAGATGGTAAAGAAAGAGCCATCTATTACCTAAGTAAGAAATTCACACAATTTGAAGCAAAGTATGCGCCAGTCGAAAGGGCCTGTGTAGCAGCGGTATGGGTACTTCGCAGACTGAGACAATATACCTTGCACCACCACATTCAGCTTGTAACAGAGAACGATCCTGTCAAATACCTCCTGGAGAAACCCACTTTAATCGGGAAATTAGCAAAATGGCAAGTAATGCTATCTGAATTTGACATCAAGTGTTCTCCACAGAAGTCAGTTAAAGGAAGAGCTATAGCTGACATGCTAGCAGAAAACCCATCAAATGGTGAGTCTCCTAAAGTAACAAGCACAGAAGGTCAAATTCTCAACTTAGCAGAGGACAAGTGGGTCATGTACTTCGATGGTGCTGTTAATCTATCAGGGGCAGGCACTGGGGCAGTACTGATATCCCCCGATGATCAACATTACCCTGTGGCGGCAAAAATAACTTTCCCGTGCACCAACAACATCTCGGAATATGAGGCGTGCATTTTAGGCCTACGATTGGCCATTTCCATGAAGATACCTAGATTGCAAGTTTTTGGAGATTCCATGCTCATCATCCTACAAACACAGGGGGAATGGAAAACGAAAGATGCAAAGCTCATCCCTTATCACGAATACCTTGAAGAATTGATACTTAAGTTCGAAGAAGTATCGTTCGAGTACCTATCAAGATCTCACAATCAATTTGCAAATGCGTTAGCCACCCTGGCCTCGATGTTGCAAACAACTGGAGGGTTGGATATAGAACCCATAAGGATCAATATAGTTGAACGGCCAGCTTATTGCATGCTAATCGAGGAAGAGTTTGATGGGGAACCATGGTATTACGACATCAAGAACTATCTCTCAAAAGGTGAATTCCTTGAAGGATGCCAACTAGGAGATCGAAGATACATAACCAAGATGGCCAGCAAGTTCTTTTCAATGAACAAATTCTGTACAAAAGATCCTTTGATTCTACTCTATTGAGATGTGTAGATGCCAAGGAAGCAAATATCCTCTTGAAAGAGATCCATGAAGGAATATGTGGGCCTCACATGAACGGCCACCTCCTCGCCAGGAAGATCATGCGGCTTGGCTATTATTGGATGACCATTGAATCAGATTGCTGTCAGCACGTCCTGTCATGCCACCAGTGCCAAATATACGGTGATAAGATCAATGCACCCCCGAACGAACTGCACCAGATGTCTGAAGTTTGGCCTTTCTCTATGTGGGGCATAGACATGATAGGGCCTATTAATCCTGTGGCTTCGAATGGTCATCGCTTCATCCTGGTAGCGATTGATTATTTCACAAAATGGGTAGAAGCCAGCTCTTACAAGAATGTCACTGCAAGAAATGTGGCAAGATTCATCAAAAGAGACATCATATCCCGGTATGGTACCCTTCAAGCGATCATCACAGATAACGGGTCTAACCTAAACAACAAGATTGTCGATGATCTACTAGATCACTTTAGCATTCGACATCTGAATTCATCTCCTTACCGCCCACAAATGAATGGGGCAGTAGAAGCAGCCAACAAAAACATCAAAAGAATCTTGGCTAAAACAGCAGAAAACTACAGAGATTGGCACGAAAGGCTGCCCTTCGCCTTGATGGCTTACCGAACGTCGATCAGGACTTCTACAGGGGCAACTCCCTATAGTCTAGTGTATGGGACGGAAGCAGTTCTACCAGTAGAAGTTAAGATTCCCTCTTTGAGAATCTTATCCAAAGATAAACTCTCTGAGTCAAAGTATTTCAAGCACAAATATGAACAGCTGAATTTAATAGACGAGAAACGTCTTAAAGCCATTTGCCATGGACAAACTTACCAGAAGAGGGTAGCCAGGGCGTTCAATCGAAAGGTCAAGACCAGAAACTTCGAAGTAAATGACTTGGTAATTAGGAAAGTTTTGCCGAGTACTACCCATCCAGGGGGAAAATTCACTCCGAATTACGAAGGCCCCTATATTGTCAAGAAGATCCTCTCGGGAGGAGCATTAATTCTTGTAAACACCGAGGGAGAAGAACTGGGGCACCCTGTAAATTCAGATGCTGTAAAGAAATATTACCCTTGAAATAAAATCAGATTCCGGTCATATGACTTACCCCGAATTGAGCCTACTCCTCATGATAATCTTTGCATAAGCATATCATGCATCCATGCATACATTAGCATGTGTTCAATATTACAGGACCCAAGGAAGCAGGGTCGCGATAGATTGGAATGCATGATCAAGAGGACTTACTATCGTGGTGATCAAATTTTCACAAGTCTATCCACTTCCGTTGGAGTAGATGATCAAGGGTAAGGTGTATCGTTCTACTTTTCTAAAATTCGAGAGCATACACCGACATATTCCTCTTATGTTTTTCAGGAATCTCTAGCCACGCTGGGCATGTAAGTATTTCTTTCCCAAATTTTTAGGTTTTTAAGACTGTCAAAATCCTGATTGCTAGAACTTGGAGGCTTTTTGGAATCTAGCGTACATTCAAAGCTCATGTCTAGAAAGACGCAAAATTCTCACAGTCATCGGCATTTGTGTTTTAGATCTGGAGGTTATCTGAACATGATTGAAATATATATATGGTGCATCATAAATCCCCTTGGAGGGTAAGTTTTGAAGAAAACAAGATGAACTCTTCCAACAAGGGTTGTTTAAAATTGTTCAAAAGGATGTTTCCTCAGATAAGAGGCATGCCTAATCTAAACACGTCCCATACACACCTGAGAGATGAGTAGAGTGGTAAGGATAGCAAGACCTTGACCTACGGACGTAAGGGTTATTCGCAGTAATTACATGGATTGAGACGACGGAGGCATTCGTTTCTCTATCATAAACACTACAGGTGACCATTGATAACCCTTTGAACGACGGTTTCTTTCTTTACCCCTGTCAAGAACCACCCCACAGTGGGGCAAACTGGAGGTACGTCCAGCGGTATCAGGAGGTAAATGGTTAGGAATTCTCTTGCTCAGACTTGCATCAATCTTCATGTGTTGCTTGTCATTTTAACTTCTATGGTGATTCAAGTGTTCTAGGATGACGAAAAGCATTCGTTTCTCTATCCTATACACTTTTTACCCTTTGCACAGCCCAGTTGAGCCTATACTTCGTTTCACAAACCCGTTGGTGATCATTGCATATTCCAAGACGAAAGCAACGTCACTTCAAGAGCGGAAGAGTTCAAAACACAGGATTTGTAAAAAATTCCTGGACTAATGTTTGAGTGCTAAGATTCAAGTTGTACATCTAGCACACTCATTTGAAAATCATGGTCCCCAAAAGAAAAGAAAAGGTGGGACTTCAAAAATAAAGAGAGAAAAATCCAATCTTGGGCATCAAGAAAAAGCAAAGTGCCTGGTAAAAGCAAGGCTAATGCCCGTCCAAATACTTGTACATTCGTGAATCATGTGTTTGATTTTATAAATGCCCAAAAGATGGCACAATACCTTTGTATAGGTCACTGATGAGATCTAATTGTAAAAGAAAATCCCAAGGGAGCTGGACAGCAAATGATACTCCCAGATTATGTCACATTCAGATGACAAAAGCATAGACAAGGTATTGATGCCGTCTTGACATGAGAGAGATGTTCTCTAAAGACAAATATGCACTTCAAAGACTGAAGGTGCTCTTTGAACCAGAAGGAGCAAGATGGCAGCAAACTTGCAGTGATCACCGATGTTAAAACCCTTCGCATATTTTGAGCCAAGAACAAGCCTTTTATAGGTCCCCAAACCTACCTACGTTACAACCCTGAAAAGCCTTTTCTGATTAAAGCACTGGGATTGACATAGGGTTTAATGTCTAAGCTTAGCTCGAAGAAGTTCGAGCAAGATTATTTCTTTCTCATTTTGCAGGTTTCTTGACTTGTAAACCTGGAGCTGACATTGAAGACTTCTCTTCAAAAGCCTTGACTTGCACGCAAGTCCCCCTTTGAAAACCGTTGACCAAGCCCAACATTACGGTCCTTGGGAAGTCCTCCTGATCGATCGAGATGTATTCACTGCGAATGATCCTGAACCCTAGGCGCAGGTTTGATAGGAAATTCGAGTGCATTCTTGGTAAAAGACCATTATCTCAAAACAGTGAGAAGTCCTCTTTGATGAGAATACTCCAATGGACATTTTAACCAAATTCTTTTGGCTAAGTTCAGATTGCTTGATTCAAACTTTCCTCACAAGGGATTTTTGATCACTCCCGTATGTTGCAAGGTGTTTTGGATAACCTCCAGCATCATAATGCATTCATTGAAATTTTTCATGACCATGATATAAGTCATAAAGTGTTCAAAGACCATTGATGTGCCTTTGAAATCCTGGCAAGCCCAGATCTCAGAAGAGCACAACCTCTCTTGGACTCGTGGTAGCCCCAAGTCCCAGAATGACACATTGCTCTAAGAAGGAGAGTTTATATGCATGAGCTTCTAACAGATTCTTGGTAACCTCAGATTCTAGAATGCTATTGTTCTTGGTTAAACTTCTATAGGAATCACGGTAACCCCAGATTCTAGAAGGATGCCTTGCTCTGTAAAGAAGAGCTTTCAAGTTTATTTTCCTGTAAGATCCCTGGTAATTCCATATCTCAGGAAAACACATTCTTATGAACAGTTTTGTAGGTCTGAACTTTCTGCAGGATACTTGGAGTCCCCAGATCCCAGAATGTCACCTCCCATGTCAAAAGGACAATGTTTGAAGTTATCTCCCTACGTGAGATTCCACTATTACAGGTTTGAGCTTTATGCAGGATACCTGGAGTACCCAGATCCCAGAATGTCGCCTCCCATGTCAAAAGGACAATGTTTGAAATTATCTCCCTACGTGAGATTCCAATATTGTGGGTTTGATCTTTCTGCAGGATGCCTGGAGCTCCCAGGTCCCAGAATGTCACCTCCCATGTCAAAAGGACAATGCTTGAAATTATCTCCCTATGTGAGATTCCAATATTACAGGTTTGAGCTTTCTGCAAGATACTTGGAGTACCCAGATCCCAGAATGTCGCCTCCCATGTCAAAAGGACAATGTTTGAAGTTATCCCCTTGTATGAGATTCCAGTATTACAGGATACCTGGAGCTCCCAGATCCCAGAATGTCACCATCAATGTCGAAAGGACAACATTCAAGATAGTCTTTCTGCGAGGTCTCAGGTAACCCCTAGATCCCAGAAGAATCTTATCAAAGTTTTTGCAGGTTTAAGTTTTCTGCAGGATACTTGGAATCCCCAAATCCCAGAATAACGCCTTGCATGTCGAAAGGACAATTTTCAGAATCAGCTTTCTGTGAGGTTCTAGGTAACCCCTAAACCCAGAATAGCTCAAATGGTAAAGCCTCAAGGTTAGGCATACCTCACTTGTATAAATCATAGTTAATTCCTTAGAATATAGGATCAAGATGTTTGACAATCCCTAAGAGACTGGGTGCGTCATCCATAGGTTCCTAGCAGAAAGGAGTCCTATTCCCGGCCTGATCCCCCTGACAGATCAAAGTGTTCGACAATCCCTAAGAGACTGGGTGCGTCATCCATAGGTTCCTAGTAGAAAGGAGTCATATTCATGGTCTGATCCACCGTACGGATCAAAACCTCTGACAATCCCTAAGAGACTGGGTGCATCATCCATAGGTTCCTAGCAGAAAGGAGTCCTATTCATGGTCTAATCCACCATACGGATCAAAACCCCTGACAATCCCCAAGAGATTGGGTGCGTCATCCATAGGTTCCTAGCAGAAAGGAGTCATATTCTTGGTCTAATCCACCATACGGATCAAAACTTCTGACAATCCCTAAAAGACTGGGTGCGTCATTCACAGGTTCCTGTCAAGTATAGGAATCCCATTCTGGTACGGCCTACCATACAAGCTAGAGTTTAACCACCCTAGGACACTCAAAAGACAAGTCCCTAGGTATTCACTTGAACCCGCTATACACCGCGCATGCCGCACGAGCATCAGGCAGGTGATCAAACAGGTAAAAAGCAGGTGGGTCCCCCTACTTTCTCTCTCACGTCGGCAAAGAATAAGGAGCATAGCGTTCACCAGCGGGACAAGGGAGATTGAGTGTCAAGATCCGTATTTCTTTTCCACAGTCACGTCGGTCTAGATTCAGGTGTCACCTGTCTTTGAGAGAAACCTCTCACGAGATTCCTCTCAAAGAGGGGCAGCTGTTGACACCTGATTTTTGACCAAGTTTTTTTCAATTTTATTTTTTTTTGAAAAAAAAATCACAAAAAAATTCATAAAAAGTCAAAAAATTACACAATCAACTTTGGTGGCCTTGGCCAAGCCCAAGGAATCATTTTTGACCAAAAAATAATTTTTCATATTTTTTAGTATTTTTAGAAAATAGGAAAATACTTAAAAAATTCAAGAAAAATAGCATTTGAGGTCACAAAAATATGGAAAAATATCCAATATTTTTCTTTTTAATCCCTTGTATTTCTGACCTCACAAAAAGCTCAAAATCAGATTCAATTATGGGTGTTCCTTTGTAACCCGTACTATTGAATTTGAGAAAATAAATATCAATTGAGTCTTTTAATTTGCAATTTTGGCATTTTCTAGGATCTTGACATCCATTCTAACTGTCCCTTATTGTAATTTAGCCCAATTGTTTGTACAAATTGCTCAATTGCACGAATTTGGCAAAATTGCATACTAAAATTGTATTTTTAGTCCTTGAAATTGAGTATAATTGAAATTACTTTCAATTCAAGGGCTATCATTGCAAATTAAACATACTGCCCAAAGGGTTTCACCATTTTGAATCGATTGGCACAGGTAATTTGACCCAATTTGATCATTTGAACCTTCAATTGCATAATTCCCCAATTTGCAATTAAAAGGAAAATTGGGGTTTTTATTGAAATTGATGTAAAATTTTGGGCAAAATTACATTTTCTGATAGAATTCATGCTCTAGATTCGATTTTGAGGTTCAATTGCAAAATTTTCCCAATAATTTGGGATTAATTTGAAAAATCCTGTTCGGAATCGGTTCAGACCGGTCAGACCGCCGGTCAGACCGGTCGAACCGGTCCGCTACAGTGTCATCGTCTTCCTCAAAGATCCTGCATAGATGAACAGTGGAAGGTTGGATTTCGAGGACAAAATTGACCAAGCAATCGGCGGCAGTTGAAGAAGCGTTGGTGGGCGTCTTACTCCTTATCTCAAGACCTTTCGATCAAGACCAGCCCCATGACAAATGACCGCCGGACGAGCTCCGGCGAGGTCAGTCAAACCTTTGAACCTGCGAAAGTCAACATTCTCGAACGCAGGATAAATTCGTGTCAAATTCGCAAGAAATGAAGCCCGCCGGAGGACCAAACGGAGTTGGACGGAAATGCCCGTCCTCCACGACGCCGTTTGGGCCTAAAAGCACGTGGCTGCACGTGCAATTTGAGGTAGTTCGCCTCTCCCGTTCGGCGCCGAAATTCGAGAAGGCTATATAAGCCTACGGAGGTTTTCTGTTGAAGAGGACGGTAGATTCAGTTAGAGAGGGAAGAACTGAATCAAAGAGAGAGAAAGAAGGAGAGAGAAAGAGCTCCCCTCCATCGCCATTGTCGAGGGTGGAGCTCGAATTGACAGAGCACTGGTTGGGCCTCCTGAGGCTGAACCAAAGCTTGACGAAGTCGTGAGGTGGTCGCCCAAGCTCCTAGGAAGCAATCGCCGTCGGTCGCACGGCCTGAGATCGCCTGAACAGGTGAGGCTGAGCTTCGATTCTTGTACTGAGCTTCAATGGCGATTCTTGCATTTCCTGCCCATTCTTTCAATCACTGTGTGCGTTTCACTCCTTGAACATCAATGACCATGTTTGCGTCTTGATTTTGCATCGATTTTGCTCTCATCCCTCGAATCGAGTCTTTGAACTTAGCCTCCACAGCCGATTCTTGCCCAGCCAAATCTGGGTCGAGCGGGCTCAATCGGAGCCCGAGGTAAGTCTTCTAAACTTCCCTTGGTGCTATTCTATGACTGGATTGCCATAATTTGTTACGAATCGAGCTATTGAATTTCCATGGCCGTACTCGACATTGTGTATGATGCTCGTGATTCTGTGGATCATGAGCTTTGATTCTTAGATATGTTAGACTAGAGGTGACGACGGGTCGATTAGTGTTGGTCTCGCACGATTCCATCAAGATCCTACCGTCCGATCGTCGCCGGAGAAGCACAGCCGCTCGTTCAGTTGCAGGCGCGAGGTTGAAGACGAAGTTGACATGGCGCGATCAACCGGTCAAACTCCTAGTTGGCATTCGGCCATTGGTCCACGTGTCTGTCGAGTTAGCTCGACTGTTAGTCTGTTAGGGTGAGTCAGCGTAGATCGGACGGCTCAGGTTAATCGAGTCCAACAAATGGTGGTCGTCCGATTAGAAATTAGGATAATTCGAAAATGATCTTAAATCGGAAATAAAAAATGGTTGAAACGGCGCCGTATGGGTTAGTTAGTGGACGGCGTCGTTTAGGTTCATATGAATAGACGGTCTAGATCGAGTCTTAGGATCTAATCGTGGCCGTAGGTTTAAGTAATCCGATCAGACGGCCCTGATCGAGTTTTCGCCTAATCTGAACCGTAGGTTTTAGTAATCTGATCTGGCGGTCGTGGATTAGCCGCGCGGTTCAATAGGAACAGTCGGATAAAGTCTAAATAATCAAAAAAATAAAAAGGAATAAACGGCGTCGTTTCATGGCTGTGGGTCGCGCGGGTCCGGGAGTGGGCCGGGTTCCGACCCGAGTGGGTCGGGTCGACCCGAGTGGGTCGGGTCGACCCGGTCCAAATCATATTTTTTAAATAAAAAATAATCAGAAATGATTTTTAAAAAATAAAAAAATCAGAAAAATCCTAGAAAATCCAAAAAATGCTAGACATTCCAGATACCCCCCAAAAATCGAGGGTTGACCATAGACAACTGGTCAACCCTATTTTTGGGGTTTCTTACCCAATTTTCCGAGACTTGATGACATTATCCTTTTAGGGTAAGTCGCTTTTGCTGAGTTCGTATGATAAAATCGATAATGCCAAATTAAGAACTAGGGTCGAGTAATCGACCAATTCTTAGGCTTGGATTTTCGAGTCCCGTCCCGTCCCTTTTCTCGAAATGACGATTTTGCCCTTTAATGGGAAAATCGTCTTTCTTATTCCAATCAATTCCCGAAAATTGCTCGAAGTTAGGGTTTGGGTCAGGTGGACGACCAACCCTAATATTTGAGATTTTCAGTTCTCATCTTTGTCCAAAATGACGATTTTACCCCTCCGAGGGTAAAATCACTTTTAAATTCCAGAAAAATCCTGGAAATTCCAGAAAAATAGGAAATGGATTGGATCGATGGCCAATCCTATTTCCCCTGTCTTTTGACTTCCCAATTCGTCTAAAATGACATATTTACCCTTTTAAAGGTAAATTTTCCCCAAATTATTCAAAATTACGATTCTGCCCATCATGGGCGAATCATGTCCAAATCACTCCTAAGCCTTGATTGATATTTCTTTAGGCTAATAGGGCCTCATTAGGGATACCATGCTGATTTCATGTGTTTTATCCGCATGTATTGATTCATTGATTTGCGCTCTTATTTTTAATGATTGTGAGTGATAGGGTAGTAATTCCCATCTGCACGAACTCCTAGATTTAGGATCTGTACCCCACTCATCTGTATGAAATCCTAGGATCAGATAAACCATTCAGCTTAGGTACCAAAAGGGCGTCAACTTTGACAGTTGACGTAACTAAGTCCCCAAACCCACTTCTCTGGTTTCCGCAGAATCGGATAGACAACTCCCAACTATTCGATAGGGTTTCCGATCGTACCTTCCACAAAATGATTGGTGGCGACTCATTGGCATGTACACTCATCACATGTCACTAGACCACACTAAAAGGTCAACCACGTATATCCAGCAGTTGCTATTTGGGTAATGGACCTTGGGAGAGGCCCGCGTCCGATCAGGCCAGCGATCGGGCGGCCCATTAGCCCTCTCCCCCGCCTCTCGTGGGGAGGGTCGCGACAACGGTCACTGGAGAAGAGAGAGAGTGCAGGCTCTCTCTCTCGATTTTTTTAAGAGAAAAAAATGTAAAAAGGGAGAGAATCGATTGGTTCTCCCCCCTTCACGTGGGCAGGAAGCACCAAGAAGGATTTCGCAACTGATGCCCTCAGATGATGGGGATTCTGAGTCGGAACTGCATCCAAGAACTGCTAAAACCTGGATCGAATTGAGGCGGGAAAGTTCCGGAATCAATGACGGCGAGGTAAGAAGCCGATGGAGGAACACTGTACCCAGTGACGACTGGTCATGGTGCAATGACGGCTGGTCATGGCCGGCTCAAAGGCGCGGTGAGCGGCGATGGTCACGCGATTGTTGCGACGAACCAGACCAAGGAAGGGGAGGAAAATATCACCAGAGAAGACTTCTCTCTTGTTACCTAGTCTCCATCCTCATACGCATTGTCTCTTCCATTTTGATACCTCAACTTGCTCCTACTCTTCATCTCTGCCCAGTTTCTTTGGTAGAACCAAGAGAAAAGAAAGCAAAAAATGAGCTCAGGAGGGAGCTGTCGGCGTTCCCAAACAAGTCAGTGTTGCCCACTCTTGCTGTGCTTGCAGCCGCGCGGCCAGCAAGCCCACATCACTGTCTCACAGTCGCATTGCTACTCTAGCAGTCAGCGCCACACCGTGCTTGCATCGTGGCCCCGTAGCTAGTTCGAGGAGGTCAGACCAGATCATTAGGGAAGCTTGGCGATGTCAGATCTGGCCATGGGCGCCGCTGGGTGCTGGTGCCGCTCCAGATCTGGCCAGGCCAAGCCTCGCCCAGCCATGGCGTGGCTCGGCCACGCCCAACGGCACCGGTGCCGGTCTCGCTCCATGGCACCGACCCCAGTGGCCCGCCGGCCGTTTCCTCCGGCAGCGCCCCACCTGTTTTTTTTTTTTTTTTGCCCTGTGACATGAAGCTTGAACAAAGGAAGAAGAAAGTACCCAGAAAAGAACGAAAAAAAGAAAGAAAAGAGCAAAAAAAAATACTAAAAAATTAATAAAAATTTCTCCGGCAGTGCCACGTCACCTCCGACCGGGCAAAGTTTGCCGGACGGACTAAATCGGTAAAACTACAAAAGGTTTAGGACTGAATTGGCATAAACAATAGGTTTAGGACTAAATTGGCACAAATGCAAAAGGTTTAGGACTGAATCGGCAAAATTAAAAGGTTTAGGACTGAATTGGCGAAAGTACAATAGGTTTAGGACTTTTTTGGTAATTTTCCCCTTGAGTAGTCTTCAAATACATCTCCCATGGCCGTATGAATGGGATCTTCTCATGTTTCCAACTTAATAAAGAATTCCAACTTGTTATTGCAAAGGAAAAGAGATCTTGTGTCATTTTCCTCTTCAATTTTTACTTTCCAACCCTTGGATTAAAAGCAAAAATCTCGTACTTGTGAGGGCGAAGTTCCAAAATTTCATCTTTCAAGAGTTTACAAGGGCTATATTCTCTTTCATTAAACTAGTTTTGTTAAAATATGAGAGCTGTTAATCTTTGTACTTGATTATTTTGCTTTGAAGGTGATCAAGGCGTTGATTTTGCTCAAGCATTTTATTCAGGGTATGTGAAAACTCTAGAGACTAGGTTAAGTTTACTTAGTATTTTTGACATGGTCTGTTGATGTTTGTTAATTTAGTTCGAGTTTGATGGAGAGTTTGAGCAAGCCTCAATAATGGCGTGTTAAGGCATTGTGATCTGACTTGTACTGATGAGTTTCTACATGTTTAAGAAGAGTTTGATTGATTTCCTTGAGTCGTAGCATGTTGAATGTGAAAATGACGAAACTGGGCTTGAAAGTCTGATTTTTATAATTTTGATCCACCCGCTACTTACACTCACTTGCCATTCATACCCACCTACCGCTTATACCCAAAAGCTGCTCTCACTTGTCGGTTATCTCACTATTTGTATTTACATGTCAGTTTTACCCACTCACTGCTTATATCCATTAGCCATGTAAATGCACTTGCCGAGTAAACTCACTTTTCGCTTACGATTTGCTATCATGACAATATGATATTACTGTTACTTATTTTGATCATACGATCTATCAATCAATAAGAGCTTTATGTAAAAGACGCGATGATGATGCGTGGATTTACGGTTGAGATTGTACCGTCCCTAATAGTATTGTCAGGAAGCATTTCTCTTCCGCTTATATCAACTTTCCGAGTATATTCGCTTGCCAAGTATACCCACTTGCCGATTATACTCACTTATCTCTTATATTGACTTGAGTATACCCACTAGTAGTTTATATTTTCTTGCTGAGTATACCGACTTGCCGATTATACCCACTTGTCAATTATGACCATTCACTGTTTTCGACAGTTATTTGAATAAAACCTTTTATTACATTAATAATAGCATGATGAGAAGAGAAGGGTCAGAGTGAAAGTAAATAATTATTTATCACTAATTGCATGAGAAATGGTATATTACTGTAATGTATATGGCAATTATTGTGTTGTTATGAAATGTATGCGAATGATGTCATGTGAGGAAGGCCTTTGCTATAGGCGATTTCATTATATGAGTATGTGTGAAAGACTTTGGAATTTGTCAGATGTTTTACCACTAAGGGACGGACATGAAATCCTGTTCATCATCATTATGTGCTCATACAGTGGAATATTTATCCTTGTTGATGTAGATTACGCCCGTGATGATTGGACTATATGGCATGGCAAAGAGGTATTTATGATTCCATCCCCATGAGTTGGTGACCACAATGTCTCGTGTGTCGGAATGCCTCGAGAGTGTATCAGATGCCTTGTGTGTCGAGATGGGTCCTGGCTAGTGACAAACATGAACTCACATATGTATATCACTGAGCTTCGTAACAAGTATCAACCGACATAAGTAGGCTGCGTTTGGAAAGGCTTTTGGGAAAAGTCCTTGGAAAAATGCAAATGCCTTTAGTCTGAAAGGATTTAGTGAAATACAAAAATTGCTTGGTAAACTATAATTAAAAAGTGCCTTGGGAATAAAGTTCGAAAAAATGATGTTTAGTAAATAAATATTTGGAAAGTCATTTAAAGTTCCGATTTTGAGAACGTAAACCAATGATTTTATCGTGTCTGAGCTTGTGATTAAGACCGTGTTCTGCTCGTGCAGAGAGAGGTTGAGCAATGCAGTGACCATGTGCTCTTGAATCCACGGATCCGTGGATCAGAGCAAAGGTATGAGTGCTGAAATCACGCTGGATTCCCCGATCAGAGCTCGATTATCGAACCGATTCTTTGCAAGTAACCTTGAGGCAAAACAATTTGCAAGATAAAAAGAGGAAAAAGCTCAGAGACTAAACTTCCGGGTCTACTTTCCACGTTGAGTACGCGTCACGCCTGCGAGTCCAAAGTCAATAGTGAACACGAAGACTACAATCCGTCTACACAAATCTTGACCATCGGCTGGCGATCCTCCGGTGAGATGCTCTCGATGTTCTCCGTCGAGAAGTTCTCTCTGCAAAAACCCTAGGCACGGGGAGAAATTCGCCGGATTTGGATTTGATTCGGATCGTCGGCAAGCTCGCGAGCCTCTACAGCTCTCCGACGCCTTCTCATATGGCATTGTCATTTCTTGAATGCCGAACCATGTCTCCAAGACTAGGCCCCATAGCGACGTGAACTCGAGCAAGGACGGGCAATTGGAGAAGCCTTCCCGGGATCGCAGATGTGGGAGGCGGAGCAGCCTCCATGGGCATCAAGGTCGCAGTCGTGGCAAAGGGCGAGGTCCTCGGTGAAGCAAAAGGTTGAGGCGGGCTTGAAGGAGCAAACATCACAGATATGATAGGCGAAGCAGCTGCCGTGGGCATCGAGGTTGCAGTTGTGGCAAAGGGCAAAGTCCTTGGCAGAGCAAAAGGCAGAGGCGGACTCGGAGGAGCAGGCATCATAGATCTGGGAAGGAAAGCAGCTGCCGTAGGCATCGAGGTCACAGTTGTGGTACAAAGCGAGGTGCTCGGCGAAGCAGAATGTGGTGGCTGGCTAGGAGGAGCATGTGTCGCAAATCTCGTGGAGAAACAGCAGTCGTGGGTATCAAGGTTGCAGTCGTGGCAAAGGGGGAGGTCCTCGATAGAACAGAAGGCGAAGGCGGGCTCAGAGGAGCAAATGTCGCAGATTTGGGAGGCTGCTCCGCCGTAGGCATTGAGATCGCAGTCGTGGCAGACGGCGAGGTCCTTGACGGAAAAGAAGGTGAAGGCGGGGCTCGGAGGAGTAGGCGTCATATATCTGGGAGGCGGAGCAGCCGGCGTGGGTATCGAGGTCGCCGGGTGCTCGACAGAGCAAACGGTAATGGCTAGCTAGGAGGAGCAGGCGTCGTAGATCTAGGAGGCAAAGCAGCACAGTCGTGGTAAAGGGCAAGGTTGCCGGCGAAGTAGAAGTCGAAGGAGTAGGCGTTGCTAATCGGGGAGGCACAAAAGTCGCCGAGGGCATCGTGGTGGTGGTAGAGGGTAAGGTCCTCGGCGGAGCAGAAGACGGAGGCGGGTTCAGAGGAGCATGCATCACAGATCTAGTAGCGGAGATGCTCACTAGAGAGGAGGTTGCCGAGAATGCTGGAAAGCTTAGGTATCGAATAAACCTTCATTCTGAATATTTTGATTATGATAAAACTATCCTTGTTCATATAGAATATGTATAATGTTTCTATTGTTTTATTGCAGAGTGAACTAAGTGAACATAAACTTATATTGATCCAATTGTGATGTTCAGACTCAAGTTGAAGTAGTCATATATTTGCTTCTGAAGTTGTTCAGATGGAGTTGTTATTAGAGATATGCCCTAAAGCAACTGTGTAATAGTACATATTGGGTATATCCGTTGCACTTCTGATTTCTTATCAGTGGCAAAGACATATTTATTCATTTGTCCAAATATAAATGAATAAAATCCATAAGATCAGTTGTAGCCGAACCTATTCTTAAGACGTTGAGAATATGTGTGACAGGTTTACGGTTAGACTGAATCTTTAAAACAGTTCCCGATCAATGGATTATTGAATGGATATCAATGATCCTATTGAGGTCGGTATGTTCTTAACTTCATAATTAAGTATCAGATACTTAAGGAAATGACGAGTCACAAGTCATTGGGTATTGCGATATCCGAGTTAGAACATAGGTGCTTGTATCGGACAAGTTCACTGAACGTGACGCACATTGAATGATTAGCGACATGGAAGCTTTTTGCGTGGTCAATGTCTAATCGTTCATGCTTTGGTCTTGTGTAAATAATCCTTAGACCTGAGGTACAGTGTTGACATGTGTGATAAATGGCTATGGTTCACAAGTGCGCATATTGGCGGGTCGTTGATTCGTCTCTGTACTTGATGGTCGTAGTTCAGGCACATACGAAGTCACATGTGTACGCAATATGGAATCTGTCTCCTTATTAATAAAGGTATGATGTCCTATGTGATCTAATTGTAACAATGCATTGAAATCCTCGGCCGGGGTTATGATTGAGAATGAAATGTTCATGTCTCATATAAATGCATGTCAAGTTAGATTTGTACATATGATCGAATTGGTGGCTTGACAAATATTCCATGGCCTTTGTTCGATCGGGACATAGTTAGACAGAAGGATTGAATTACACTGTAGCCAAAGCTGACGAGTTCATAATGTTCTTAAAAAGAATTCACACTGTCTGGGTAGCCATGACATATTGCTAGATGTCACTCATGGCTTGTAGGACCTAGAGGATGATCGGGACAATCAATTCTCTTGGAAGTACTAATGTGTTAGTACATGTCTTACTGCCAGCTCGGTGATGAACCTAGGAATGTCACACACCTTAACCAATACATGACAACGCATTGTGGAAAGACGACATTGCAAATTTATTTGCAATTATAGCAATTAGTTGGGTTGAAATTAAATTAAATGAGATTTAATTTTATTTCTCTTTTTGGTCACTTGCACGTGTATATATGATGTACACGTATGCTCTACATATTTGTACGTTATACGTATTTGTACATTATACGTATTTTACTGTTTGGTAACCTCTTTAACTCCGGTAATAATAATAATGGTTATTATTATTTTTAACACCTTTGTTAGTGCTATTTTTAAATAGCATTTTTGTATTGTAAAATGTGAGTGCTAATTATAAATTGTGAGTGCTATTGTTAGATAGCATTTATAATTGTTAGTGCTAATTTTAAATGGCATTTATTTATGATAAATTGTGAGTGCTATTGTTAGATAGCATTTATATTTGTTAGTGCTAATTTTAAATGGCATTTATTTATGATAAATTGTGAGTGCTATTTTTAGATAGCATTTATAATTATTAGTGCTATTTTTAAATAGCATTTTTGTATTATAAGATGTGAGTGCTATTTATAAATTGTGAGTGCTATTGTTAGTGCTATTTTTATATGGCATTTATTTATCATAAATTGTGAGTGCTATTTTTAGAAAGCATTTATTATTTGTTAGTGCTACTTTATAATATAATTTATTGGAAGGTGTTTTTGGCTATAAAAGGATGGCAAGAGTTTTGAGGTTGGGGTTAGCACATTTGTAGAGTGAGCAGATTTTTGAGAGCTTTGAGAGAAGAACACAAACACTCTCTATATTCTCATAATTTTGAGTAACCAAAATATACCAAGTTCGGAATATTGATTCCGTAAATTGGTTTGGAATATTGATTCCGCAAATTGCTAGCACAATTGTTGTGGAATTATTAGTCGTCTCCCCGTTCGTCAATTGGTGGTGTGTCTGAACTAGAGGCCCGACACTTGTGGGGCTAAGATCGAATAACATCGAACCGACACCTCTGTTTCAAGCACGCTACAAGAGGTAGTCTATTTACTCCCTTTGGTGCTTTATGATTTTTTCGATTGAAATGCACGAAGTACGCCTCTGGAGATACATGTATGGGTTGTTATTTATTTCCGCTGCGTTTACTAATTTGTATTTGCCCGTACGTGTTACGTGAATCCCAACAGTGGTATCAGAGTCAATCCTTAGGCGTTTTCGTGCATTTAATTGATTTTTGTAATTTTTACAATACTATGGCCAATATGTATTAACGAATTGTTCGTCTTACATGGCTAATGGAGGTTGATTATTTTATATGATAAATTAATCAACGTAGCAAAAATTGAGACTAAATCAATTTTGAATCGAAAATTTATGGCTATCTTATTTTACGTAAAAATTCTGAATATGATTCAACGTAGAATTTTTATTGTGCCTTCCTAAGTTTTAAATTGTGAATTTATTACTTACATGGAAGGGTGGTGATCATGGAAAAATCCCTAATCAATGTGATTGATGTATATATGAATGTATGGTGATTATTTATATTTTTGGGGTTGTAATTATTAAATGGAGGCTGCGTACTCCTTTTATTTTTCATGTAATCTTTATTTTTAGCATAGTCAATTGTTGATGTAAATGCTACGAGGATTACGTGGATGAGCCTTTTAAGCCGGCGAGCTCTTTGGGCCCGGTTCTTGAAGAGTTCAAGGAACCAAGAAGAAGTGAAGAGCGGCTCTCCGTTATTAAAATATTAAAATGATTAAATGTGATCTCATTGGCTCGAGACCCATTAAATCATAATTCCATGATCACCACGTAGGATAGATGTTTATGTGATTGACATCTATTTATTTATTATGTTTACGTGAGCATGTTAAACCGGTTAATGTGCAAAGTGAGACCTATAAACGACTCAAAATCTCCTTTAATATATATTAAGTCGTGACGGGTTTCGGACTCGTGGCCTTCCATCGTCGTGGTTTGATCCTATATTATAGTGGTTGATTGACCGGTTATGGATACATAGGGGTCAATTGTCATTTATAATTGTGGACCAATCCATTAAGCATATGATGTTGTGGGGTTGAGACCAAACGATTTTCAATAACTGTTAGGTGAGGGGATCGTTTGTGTTTTCAATACTTACATGAGACGATGGGTAAGACTTAACTACGATTATGAAGTCAATAACTGTCAGGTGAGACTTTCATGATCTAGAGGCCAAAGTTATGATTGGGACTCGCATATGATGCGTTGAATAAGTTGATTCACTCACTAAGTTTATAGAACACCAATAACTGTTAGGTGAGGTGGACTATGAGCTCGTGGGACTCTAATCCCCACTAGTAATCTTTACCCAACAAAGATTACCGTTTCCCATTTTAAGGAGTATGGGATCCGTGTATAAATTTAGTGGGAGGATCTATTTCATTTAAAGGCCAAAATGAAATAGTTATTTTGAAAGACAACGGCTAACAATTTATTTTCTGCACAGATATAAATTACTCTGAAAAATGGTGAATACAAACCCGCTCGCTTCAATACTCGACAAGAATTGTTTGACTGGTCCCAATTTCACTGACTGGGTAAGGAATTTGAGAATTGTTCTCAATTCTGAAAAACTCGGGTATGTGCTTGATGAAAATATGCCAGTCTCTTTTCTTGAGGGTGGGACCCAAGAGGAACGTATCACTTATGATAAGTGGCATGACGATGACTTAAAAGTTAGGTCATATATGCTTGCTTCAATGAACAATGATTTTCAGAAAAAATATGAAGCAATGGTAGATGCTAGGTCGATCATATTGCATCTAAAGGAATTCTTTGATGAGAATGGTCGAACCTCAAGATATGAGATATCTAAAGCATTGTACCGCATGAGGATGGCTGAGAAATCATCGGTTAATGATCATGTCTTGAAAATGATCTGGCACATAGAAGAATTGGCTAGGCTGAATCTTGTCATGGACAATGACTTAGCTGTGGATTTGATCCTCCAATCTTTACCCGATTCCTTCTCTAGTTTTGTTCAAAACTTCCACATGCATAAAATGGAAAAAACTCTTGCTGAGTTACATAGCATGCTGGTAATTTATGAGAAGGAAATGCACAATACAAGGCCAAATGTTGTGGCTTTGGCTAAGGCTTCTTCTTCAAATAGTAAGACTATTTTGAAGAAAACGAAATGGAAGAAGCCTATGAAAGCTGTTGTGCAATCAAAACCCAAGATTGAAAAAGGGAAATGTCATTATTGTGGTGTCATGGGGCACTGGAGGAGGAACTGTAAGAAGTACCTCGCAAGCTTGAAGGTCAAGCCAAAGAACCAACCTTGTGAAGGTATGGTGTCTATGATTATTGAAACTAATCTTATGGTTAGTGCTGAATCCAGCTTATGGATTCTAGATTCTGCTGCAACGTCACATATTTGTATGTCTTTGCAGAATCTGGAAATAAGCAGGATGCTGGGGCAAAATGAGATTGTCCTGACATTTGCAAATGGGGCAAAAGTTGCTGCATTAGCTATAGGGACTTTTCGTTTATGTTTGCCTTCAGGACATGTTTTGGTTTTAAAGAACTGTTTGCATTATAAGAATGCTATACAAAACATCATTTCTATACCTCGTATGGGCAAAGAAAATTATGAATTTTCTTTTGCTGATGATGTATGTTCTATTTATTATAATAGAATGTGTGTTGGTTCTGGATTATTAATGAATAATCTCTATACCATTACAATGTCCGGTAATACGATTACCAATAAGCAAAATAATCATGATGTAAATGCCATAACTAATAAACGCCCTAGAGATACTCCAAATCCAAAGTATGTTTGGCATCTCCGATTAGATCATATTGGAGAAGATAGGATTAACAAGTTGAGTAATGATGGATATATCGATCCAATTGGTTTTGAACCATACTCGACTTGTAATGCTTGTCTTCTAGGAAAAATGACCAAAGCGCCCTTTGTAGGACATAGTGCGCGAGCTGCTGACATACTAGGATTGATACATACAGATGTATGTGGACCAATTAATGAAACTGCTAGGGGTGGTTATTCTTACTTCATTACATTTACCGATGATTGTTCACGGTATGGCTATTTGTACTTAATGAAGTATAAATCTGAATCCTTTGAAAAGTTCAAGGAATTTAGGTATGAAGTTGAGAAACAAACATGAAAAAGTATTAAGGCTCTTCGATCTGATCGAGGAGGTGAATACCTTAGTACTGAATTCTTGGATTATCTTAAAGATAATGGCATTTTATCACAATGGACACCTCCTGCAACTCCAGAGCATAATGGTGTATCTGAAAGAAGAAATCGTACTTTATTAGATATGGTGCGATCTATGATGAGCTACACCGATTTGCCTATGTCCCTTTGGGGATATGCCCTTGAGACAGCTACATATTTACTGAATAGAGTGCCATCCAAATCTGTTCCAACTACGCCTTATGAGATATGGCATAGTAGGAAACCAAGTCTTAATCATATCAAGATTTGGGGTTGTCCAGCTTTTGTCAAGAAGCTGAGAACAGAAAAATTGGAGGCAAGGTCTGAACATGGTCGCTTCATTGGATATCCAAAAGAAACTCTTGGATATTATTTCTATTTTCACTCTGACCAAAAAGTTTTGTTTAGCAGGCACGCTTCTTTTCTGGAGAATCAGTTCGTTCAGGAAGGTGGTGCTGGGCGGAAAATAGTCTTACAAGAAGACAATAATGAAGTATCTAATAACCAAGTTCAGACACCGATCTCTGATTCAGTGGGAGCTTCTGATACACAACCTCTTAGGAAAAGTGCGAGAACGTCTCGTATACCTATTCGCTATGGACACTCGGTTGAAAATATTGAGTCACTATTCATTATGAATGATAGTAATCAATTGAGTGATCCAAGCACCTATGAGGAGGCGATGTTGGACATCGATTCTGGTAAATGGCTAGAAGCCATGCAAACCGAAATGGATTCAATGTATTCCAACGATGTTTGGACTCTAGTTGATCTGCTTGATGGTATTGTACCAATTGGCTGTAAATGGATCTTCAAGAGGAAGATAAACGCTGATGGTCAGGTTGGAACTTACAAAGCACGACTGGTGGCGAAAGGGTATCGTCAAAAAGAAGGGATCGATTATGACGAAACTTTCTCACCTGTAGCCATGCTGAAATCTATTCGGATTATGTTGGCTATAGCTGCGTACCTTGATTATGAGATATTCCAAATGGATGTCAAAACGGCTTTTCTAAATGGTTTCCTCAAGGAGGATATCTATATGGAACAACCACGGGGTTTTGAATCTTGTGGTGAAAGTCGAAAGGTGTGTAAGCTTATGAGATCCATTTATGGACTCAAACAAGCATCCAGAAGTTGGAACATCCGTTTTGATGAAGTAATCAAATCGTTTGGCTTCATTAAAAATCCGGATGAATCATGTGTATATAAGAAGGTCAGTGGAAGCGCAATTGCGTTTCTAGTTTTGTACGTCGATGATATACTCTTGATCGGGAATGATGTACCGATGATATCATCGATCAAACTATTCTTGTCACAGAAATTATCCATGAAAGATTTGGGAGAGGCAACCTATATTTTAGGTATCAAGATCTATAGAGATAGATCGAGACGATTGATTGGCCTCTCACAATCTACGTACATAGATACAGTGTTAACACGGTTTAAAATGCAATGTTCCAAAAGAGGATTATTGCCTTTTAGGCATGGAATCCGTCTTTCTAAGGAGATGTGTCCCAACACTCCTGAAGAAAGACAGCGGATGGCAAAGATACCTTACGCATCCGCTGTTGGAAGCATAATGTATGCTATGCTATGTACGCGACTTGATATCGCGCATGCTGTAAGTGTTACTAGCAGATATCAGTCTGATCCAGGGGAAGAGCACTGGATAGCAGTCAAGAATATCCTGAAGTACTTGCGAAGGACTAAGGATTTATTCTTGATATATGGAGAAGGAGAGTTTAAAGTTGAAGCGTATACTGATTCTGATTTTCAATCAGATCCGAATGACTTTAAGTCTACATCTGGGTTTGTTTTTACACTCAATGGTGGTGCAGTTAGTTGGAAGAGTTCCAAACAAAGCACAACTGCTGATTCCACTACTGAGGCAGAATATGTAGCTGCTTCTGAAGCGGCGAAGGAAGCTGTTTGGATGAAGAAGTTCATTTCTGAACTTGGAGTAGTTCCTTCCATTGAGCAGCCGATTACATTGTTTTGTGACAACAATAGGGCTATAGCTCAAGCTAAGGAACCACGGTCTCATCAGAAATCCAAGCACATTGAGAGACGCTTCCATCTCATCAGAGAAATAGTTGGGAGAGGTGATATCGCCTTGCAGAAAATTGCCTCAGCGGAAAACGTGGCAGACCCCTTTACTAAAGCAATACCTCAGTCTTTATTTGAAAGACACCTTGATAAAATGGGTTTGAGGTACCAAACTAGTTGGCTTTAGTGCAAGTGGGGGATTGTTAGAGATATGCCCTAAAGCAACTGTGTAATAGTACATATTGGGTATATCCGTTGCACTTCTGATTTCTTATCAGTGGCAAAGACGTATTTATTCATTTGTCCAAATATAAATGAATAAAATCCATAAGATCAGTTGTAGCCGAACCTATTCTTAAAACGTTGAGAATATGTGTGACAGATTTACGGTTAGACTGAATCTTTAAAACAGTTCCCGATCAATGGATTATTGAATGGATATCAATGATCCTGTTGAGGTCGGTATGTTCTTAACTTCATAATTAAGTATCAGATACTTAAGGAAATGACGAGTCACAAGTCATTGGGTATTGCGATATCCGAGTTAGAACATAGGTGCTTGTATCGGACAAGTTCACTGAACGTGACGCACATTGAATGATTAGCGACATGGAAGCTTTTTGCGTGGTCAATGTCTAATCGTTCATGCTTTGGTCTTGTGTAAATAATCCTTAGACTTGAGGTACAGTGTTGACATGTGTGATAAATGGCTATGGTTCACAAGTGCGCATATTGGCGGGTCGTTGATTCGTCTCTGTACTTGATGGTCGTAGTTCAGGCACATACGAAGTCACATGTGTACGCAATATGGAATCTGTCTCCTTATTAATAAAGGTATGATGTCCTATGTGATCTAATTGTAACAATGCATTGAAATCCTCGGCCGGGGTTATGATTGAGAATGAAATGTTCATGTCTCATATAAATGCATGTCAAGTTAGATTTGTACATATGATCGAATTGGTGGCTTGACAAATATTCTATGGCCTTTGTTCGATCGGGACATAGTTAGACAGAAGGATTGAATTACACTGTAGCCAAAGCTGACGGGTTCATAATGTTCTTAAAAAGAATTCACACTGTCTGGGTAGCCATGACATATTGCTAGATGTCACTCATGGCTTGTAGGACCTAGAGGATGATCGGGACAATCAATTCTCTTGGAAGTACTAATGTGTTAGTACATGTCTTACTGCCAGCTCGGTGATGAACCTAAGAATGTCACACACCTTAACCAATACATGACAACGCATTGTGGAAAGACGACATTGCAAATTTGTTTGCAATTATAGCAATTAGTTGGGTTGAAATTAAATTAAATGAGATTTAATTTTATTTCTCTTTTTGGTCACTTGCACGTGTATATACGATGTACACGTATGCTCTACATATTTGTACGTTATACATATTTGTACGTTATATGTATTTTACTGTTTGGTAACCTCTTTAACTCCGGTAATAATAATAATGGTTATTATTATTTTTAACACCTTTGTTAGTGCTATTTTTAAATAGCATTTTTGTATTGTAAAATGTGAGTGCTAATTATAAATTGTGAGTGTTATTGTTAGATAGCATTTATAATTGTTAGTGCTAATTTTAAATGGCATTTATTTATGATAAATTGTGAGTGCTATTGTTAGATAGCATTTATATTTGTTAGTGCTAATTTTAAATGGCATTTATTTATGATAAATTGTGAGTGCTATTTTTAGATAGCATTTATAATTATTAGTGCTATTTTTAAATAGCATTTTTGTATTATAAGATGTGAGTGCTATTTATAAATTGTGAGTGCTATTGTTAGTGCTATTTTTATATGGCATTTATTTATCATAAATTGTGAGTGCTATTTTTAGAAAGCATTTATTATTTGTTAGTGCTACTTTATAATACAATTTATTGGAAGGTGGTTTTGGCTATAAAAGGATGGCAAGAGTTTTGAGGTTGGGGTTAGCACATTTGTAGAGTGAACAGATTTTTGAGAGCTTTGAGAGAAGAACACAAACACTCTCTATATTCTCATAATTTTGAGTGACCAAAATATACCAAGTTCGGAATATTGATTCCGTAAACTGGTTTGGAATATTGATTCCGCAAATTGCTAGCACAATTGTTGTGGAATTATTAGTCGTCTCCCCGTTCGTCAATTGATGGTGTGTCTGAACTAGAGGCCCGACACTTGTGGGGCTAAGATCGAAGAACATCGAACCGACACCTCCGTTTCAAGCACACTACAAGAGGTAGTCTATTTACTCCGTTTGGTGCTTTGTGATTTTTTCGATTGAAATGCACGAAGTACGCCTCTGGAGATACATGTATGGGTTGTTATTTATTTCCGCTGCGTTTACTAATTTTTATTTTCCTGTACGTGTTACGTGAATCCCAACAGTTGTTAGTGTCTCTGAAGGCTTATTCTTCTAAAGCTTTATATGACATATTAGAGGAACTTTATCAAGGCTCAGTATCACGGTTCAGATAATCTGTTCAGATTCAGTTGGTCTTTACTTCTGAAGACTGCTTCTAAACTTTGCTTAGATTCTGCATTTAGTAACTGACAGATTCTGAATATCCACGTTTGGCAGGTTTTCGATAATGGCGGTATCTTTTATGGAAGTTTGTTTTACTTGATTGACAAAGATATTTCTTCAATCAAACAAGAAGAAATCTTCGATTGGATATTACCTTCCATAAATAAGAAATGTGGTTTATTTGGATTGACTCTATTTTTGAAAATTGAAGATTTAGTTGTATGGGCGACTGAATCTGAAGTGATTTAGGCTCTACTTCAACGGCTATCATAACTTCTTAGATACAGTCTCGTTCAATCACTATTGATGATGTTCAATCAAAGATTGAAGAGCGATCATTTGAAGGATTGTCCAACAGCTAGTTTGGAAGCAAAGGAGTATAAAAGAAGAACCGTGGTGACCAACAGAGGGAGTTGGGAATATAAAAATTTCAAAGTGCCTGAGTTGTTCAGATTCGCATTCTTATTTTCAGAAAGTCATTAAGTTCTTTGTGAGGTGTTGTAAGAGCGATTGAGATTATCATCTCTTGTAACCTCCTTTGATTCATTCTAGTAGAATCCAGCCAATTGCTATCATCGTGGGAGAGTGGACGTAGGCCTAACAAGTCAAACCACTATAAACTAAGTGTGTAATTCTCTCATCTCTAAACTATTTCTGTTGTATTTAGATCATCTGCACGTTACTTCGTTGTTCTCGCTCTGATTGTGATTTGAAACTGTTTAATTTTGCATTTAGTTTCACTTGATCAAAAATACCTATTCACCTCTCTCTAGGTGTTATTGTTAGATACAACAATTGACATCAGAGCAGGTTACTCTTGTTTGCGAAGTGTTTTGACATCAGAGTCAACGATCTATCATATCTAGCAATAATTTCCCAGAAACAGATGACTCGTATTTTGACAACAAACCACCATATTTTGATGGAAAAGATTACAACATATGGTGCAACAAAATGAAATGGTTCTTCAAAGCATACGATGATTTGATGTGGGATATTGTTGTTGATGGCGTTGTACATGTCACTACTACAACAGCATCAAGTGAAAATGAGACAAATATTACACCAACTCTGTCTGATGCTGAAAAAGCGAAGAGACAAGGACTAGACTCTAAAGCTGTTAATGCATTATTTTGTGCTTTGTCCACTCTTCTGTATAATCGTGTTTCAGAAAATGAATCAGTAAAGGCTATTTGGGACAGACTTCATATCACTTTTCAAGGAACTGATAGAGTTAAAGAAACAAATCTCAGTATTCTACTAAGTGAATATGAAGCCTTCCAGATGAAGCCGGATGAATCTATTGCATATATGATTGATAGATTTCAAATTCTAGCAAGTGGACTTACAAGACTGGGTACTCCAATTGCTGAACCAATACAAGTTAGAAAAATACTTAGAGGTCTCATAGATGATTGGATTTATATCAAGCCATCAACACAGGAATGTCAAACAACTAGGCCACTATCTGTAGATGAGCTTGTTGGAACTTTGCAATCATATGAAATAGAACGAGCCAACAAGAAAAGAGACACGAAAGGTAAGAAGTCAATTTCCTTAAAATTTGAAATTAATCATGAATTTTCTAATTCAGACAATGAAGATGAAGATGATGGCTCGAAGAGGTAGAAACTTCAAGGGGAAGGAATCATTCAGATAGAATGATCAGAAATTCTCGAGTAATGACAAACATGAAAGCAAAGATGTAATATGCTTTCACTGTAAGAAAGCAGGACACATTAAACCCAACTATCATATTCTGAAGAAAGATAAGGCTAAGTACGAGAAGTACAAGAAGGTATTAAAATCAGAAACTTTGAGTGATTCTGATAGTGATGATGATTATGCAAATATATGTCTCATGACTAAGTCAGATTCAAATATTGAGGTATGTCCTTCTGAACTACCTGATGAAGTTGTGGAATATATTGATGAGTTATGCAAAAATTACAAGGAAACTCTTAAAAACATTTCTGTTTTGAAAAAGAAAGCTTCCTCTTTTAAAAAGGCAAGATGTTTCATAAAAGGATAAGATTGATTTCTTGCAAAAGGAATTTCATCGTATGAAGGAAAGTCATGTTTTGATTTCAAAAGAAAATGATTCCTTGAAAATTGAAATTGAGAATATTTCAAAACGATTTACACAAAGTTCTAAAAACTTAGAAAATATTATTTCCAAACAAATTCCTTTCATTGACAAATCTGGTTTAGGTTTCAAAAGGGAAAGTGATATAAAAAATAGATTTCCCAAAGGAAATGATAGGATTTTTCGAAAACCTTCCACATCTGCATATAGACAGCATTTTAAAAAACGATTTACAAGATCTTATATATGACAACCTTGTATATATTGTGGTGGTCCTAGTCATATCAAGGATTATTGTATGAAAGTATGGAGACCTGTTAACAGAAAATTATCAGGCACTACTAACTCAGATGGACCCAAGAAAGTATGGGTACCAAATAAACAGTAAGTTACTCTTCATCTGCAGGTACCAAAGAGAAGAAATGACAATTGTCTGTAACATTTTGCATATTAATGTTCAGTACATTATTTTGAGAAGGTATGTCGGATAGATGAGAAATTAGCCCACTCACATGGGTAAACGCATCTATTCACTACGTGATAAATAGAGATGAGGTAATTTTAAGCTTATTATCTAGGTGATAATTGAGAGCTGAAGCTTAAAATATTTATGCCATCTTAACATAATGTTAAGATGAGGAGTTATTATTTATAATGTCCGAAAGTGAAAGACATATTTTTTAGACCTCCCATGTATTTCACTTTATCTGTCTTTATTGTCAGATGAGAGCTCTGATGGAAACTCTTAGTTGGAGTTGTTACGTGAACTCTGGTTAGACATTGAGTATGTCTAAGTAATCATTTGTATGGTATTAAAATAGAAAAACACACGCTCCATGGGGAAGGAGAAAATACTGTAATACATACTTCATATTACGTATGCATGAGTCAACTAATGAGAGTTGGCAAAAGTTATGATCTCAACTTTTCTATACAGTGTGAGACTAACGAGAGTAAAAATTCCTCATATAGTGCAATCACGACTTTTCGTTATTCTCAAGATTTCTATTTAGTGTTCGCTATCTTAGGGTGTTGCCTATGGTCATGAGATTGATTCGATCTAAAGGGACACTTCTAGAAAAGCGAGCTGAACTGAAATTGAGAGGTCTAATGGAAGAGGACGATCGATTTAGAGTTTTTGAGTCATATAATATATTTATATTCACAGACCGGCCGGTTATGATTATTTTGTGTAATCATAAATGTGAATATAACATATCATACTTAAATGAGATCCAGAGAGAGATATGCATGTGACTGATTGATCTAGGGTACAAGCATACGGAAATATACTTTTGATTATGTCCATTTTGAGCTGTCATATACTCCCAACGGATGTGTAACAACGAGCTCTCAATGTATGCTGGTCGCACGGATTATTTGTCAATATGAACTTTGCAGATATAAAAAGAGTTATGCTTAGTCCTCTGTGGACGAGTTGGAGTTGTTGGTCCTCCGTGGACATGTGTGAGATGTTTGCCCTATATGGGCGAGTGGGAGATGTTGGAAAAAGGGGTCTTACAATGTGCGCCCATGCGAGCAATCACACTCGCCCCTAGGGATAATTGCAGAAGCAGTTATCTGCAATTTGAATAAAACAAAACTTGAAAAGTCACGTTTGTTGACACTACAAAAAATAGCCATTTAGCCACGAACAATTAGCGACAAATTATTTTCGTCGCTAATTTCCGACGAAAATAGGGACGGGAAAAAAGTTCGTCGCTATTTGCAACGAAAATAGTAACGAAAAAAGTCATCACTAATTTTACGACGAATTTTGCGACGAAATAAAATTCGTAGCTCATTAGCGATGAACTTAGCGACGAACAATATTGTTCGTGGCTAATTTAGCGACGAAAAATCAATTTCGTCACTAACTTGTGACGATTTTGCGACGAAAAATATTTTCGTTGCTAAATGACCGACAAATCAATCATTTCGTCGCTAGAAATTTCTTTTACATTTAAATTTTTCATTTGATTTTCGCTAATTTAGCGACGAACAATATTGTTTGTCGCTAATTTAGCGATGAACACTACTGTTCGTCCCAATTTTAGCGACGAACTAATAGTTTCGTCACAAAAAAATCTTTTTAGTTTAATTTTTTATTTTATTTTTGCTAATTTAGTGACGAACAGTATTGCTCGTCGCTAAATTAGCGACGAGCGATACTTGTCGTCGCTAAATTTTTTATTATATTTTTCCTAATTTAACGACGAACACTACTGTTCGTCACTATTTTAGCGATGAATTGATAGTTTCGTCGCCAAAAAGTTCATTTTTATTTAAATTTTTTATTTTTACTAATTTAACGACGGAATAGAAAATGCCGTCGCTAAATTCAGCGACGGAATAGGAATGTTCCGTCGCAAATTTGAGAGACAAATTATTAGCGACGGAATTTGCTATTCCGTCGCTAATATCAGAGACAAATTAGTGACGGAATTTC
Source organism: Rhodomyrtus psidioides (assembly GCA_021437785.1). NCBI lineage: Eukaryota > Viridiplantae > Streptophyta > Magnoliopsida > Myrtales > Myrtaceae > Rhodomyrtus > Rhodomyrtus psidioides. The sequence continues at coordinate 1,187,177 of JAILYB010000040.1, read as the reverse complement.
CTATTCCGTCGCTAAAGTCAACAACGAATTAGCGACGGAATAGGAAATTCCGTCGCTAAATTTAGCTAATTTATTTTTGCTAATTTAGCGACGACACGTACTGTTCGTCGCTAAATTAGCGACGAGCACTACTTGTCATCGCTAAATTTTTCTTTTTTTAAAATTTTTATTATATTTTCTCTAATTTAGTGACGAACACTACTGTTCGCCACTATTTTAGCGACGAATTGATAGTTTCGTCACCAAAAAGTTCTTTTTTTTTAAAATTTTATTTTATTTTTACTAATTTAGTGATGACCCGTAGTGTTCATCGCTAAATTAGTGACGAACACTACGTGTCATCGCTAAAATTTTCTTTTTATTTAAATTTTTATTATTTTTTCGCTAATTTAGCGACGAACACTACTTTTCGTCACTATTTTAGCGACGAATTGATAGTTTCGTCGCCAAAAAGTTCTTTTTATTTAAATTTTTTATTTTTTTTTGCTAATTTAGCGACGAACACTACGTGTCGTCGCTAAATTTTTCTTTTTATTTAAATTTTTTTATTATATTTTTGCTAATTTAGCGATGAACACTACTTTTCGTCACTATTTTATTGACGAATTGATAGTTTCGTCGCCAAAAAGTTCTTTTTATTTAATATTTTTATTTTTATTTTTTGTTAATTTAGCGACGAACCGTAGTGTTCGTATCTAAATTAGCGACGACCAATACTGTGCATCGCTAAATTTTTCTTTTTATTTAAGTTTTTTTATTAAAGTTTCATAAGTTATAAAGCTAGAAAGCATTCGATTCTAGTAAATCAGTCATAAACATTTTTACATTAGTGCTAATCTAGATTATGCGTAATTTAGATTATAAAATGATATCCTAATTTTGAAATATAGATTGGGCGTTTTGTTCTTAAGATCATTGTACTTTACTAGTTTAAAATGCTTGAAAATTATATGACTGAAAATTTAATGAAAAATAGGTCTCGTTGCTAAATTTAGCGACTATATTAAAATAGAATACAAAAAAAATAAATAAATAAACCTTAGAAGGATCGATTTTTTTAGCAATGTACGAAATGTATCATCAAATATTCAATATGATTCTATAAAATATATTTTCATTCAATATTAGTAGTGAGGATTCAAAATATCACGCATTAATCAACCAAAGGGAGATTCAATAACTAAAAGAAAGATCGATTCTTCGGAATCCTTGCTTTCAAGAGGTCAATGATTTAAATGATAAATGCTTATAATACGTCGTTCAGCTTAGCTTATTTGTGGAGCATGGATAATCTAACCCATTTTTTCTTACTAATTATATGTAATTATTATTATTGTGGTGTATATTATTCTTATTATCATTATTACTATTATTATTAATAATATTATTATCAATGTTATTGTTATTATTATTGTTGTCATTGATTATTATTATTATTGTTGTTATCATTTTAGCAAGGTACAGAATGTATCGTAATTCAATATGATTCGACAATATCTAGTTTCCTTTAAGTTTTGGATTCTAGCAAATTGAAAGGGTATTCTGATCAATTCAAAGATCATTTCGATTCCATTAGTAATGATGATTCAGAATATCACACATTGATCAATTAAAGAGATAGTCAACAACTAAAAAAATGTTCAATTTTTAGGATCCTTCATTCCTTTCTTCAAATGAACCGTCCTTTCCCTTTTTCTTCTTTCGATCTTTCCATGCCAGACTCATTATACCACGTCTTTTGTAGGGAGAAAGGGGTCCATTGTGTTTTTATGTCCAAATTAGTGTCACGTCTTTTAATGTGTGCATATATTAATTGAAATCTGGATAGTATCACTAACTTTGCTAATTGCCCCGTTGATTTCCCCTTGGGTGAAGTGCTTGGTGGTCACGGGTTCCATTCCCAACTTGCTCCATCTTTTTCATTTTTATTTTGCTTCTTTTGCCAATAAATCAATATACTCGAATTGATTGAATATTAAAGATTTATTGCCGCATATCTGATTTTAAATGTATATCTTTTATATACTTTTGATATGTCTTACCAAACTTATTTTATGTTATAATAATCAAGAGATACATAAAAAGCTTTTGATTATAATAAATCAATCCACTTTTAGATTACAAATGATATCATAATTTAAATTACAAATGATATAATACACTACAAAAAAATAAGGATTTAGCGTCGCTAATATGATATAAATAAAAATTAAAAGCAAAAACAAAAAATCAAAATTAGCGACGAAAAGGCAAATTTCGTCGCTAATTTTCACCTAAATTTTAGCCGCGTTTTACTTTTCCCTTTCCCTCCCCTTTCTTTTCCCCGCGTCTGGCTCCCTCCTCCTTTGCTCCTCGGTCACCTCTCTCCGTCTCTCTCCTGAACTAGACGTCCTCCTCCCTCTCTCTTTCTGCACATCGTCTGCTCTCTCCTTCGCATCTACCCCCTTCTTGCTTCCCTCTCACTTCCCTCCAATTACGCCCGCTCTTCACCTCCTCGTCCTCGCACTTCCCAATAGAGAGGAAACCTTGCGACTCGACTCCCCTCGCCTGTAGCCGAATCCCGTAGCGAGATCGGGGGCGTTGTGCGATTCGCGGAGTTGTTCCGTTCGGAGCTCTTTCCCCATGGCCGCCCTGAGGTTTCCGGGTGGAGCGACGGTCTCGGTCGGCGATAATCGGAGGTTGGAGGATTGCGAGGATGGCTCCGGAGGAAGAGAAGATGACTCACCGCTCTCCTCTCGATTTTTCGATTGTGAGTCCGCCTTCATGTTCTTCGTTCTTTGATTTTCTTTTCCTGGTAATGTTTACGAGTTCCGATTCGACCGTTTCGGTCTTTATTTTGTTGGGATGGAATTTTGCTCTCTTTTGGCATCTGAGTTATGCGCCCGCGGTATAGAGCCCGTTGTGCCCTTTTTGCTGTTTGATTCCGGTACATTTTTGTGTGGATGAGGGACGAGAATAGAACTGTGCGTTTCTTGATTCGGTTCGGCTGAGATTCGAGAGGACTTGTCTTGGTTGATCGTTTGATTGATGCTTGCTATTGGTGTGGGAAAGTCATGGGTTTGCTTCAGCAAGTGGGGCAAGTTGTTAGTTTGAATTTCTTTGTTAAGCGTCAAATGAATGCATGAGGGAAATGACGGTAACTGGATTGCTATCTTGTTATTCTGCAATTGAATTATCTGCGGGCTTTGTGGCTATTTGATTGTTGAATCCTGACTGCAAGTTTCTGTTGAACATCACTTTTGGTTAGAGGAAACGAGTGACCTTTTCTGTTAAGCGTCTGTGACCTTTTCTGTTTCCTGTCGTTAACATTTCTTGTAAGTACATAGGATGCAAAACTGATACTGATCGGTCTCTTAAAGATTGTTCTTTCAATATGCAGTTACGTACTGCACCTTAGAAGGATAATAGTATTTCTTACCCCTGATTTTTGCTCTCGGTAATGATATACAATTGGCTTTGGCAGTCATTTTCAACGTGATCGTATTCAAGAGATGTGTAAAACTCTACGAGTTTTGAATGCTGTGCGTAACCCTGACGTTGGAATTCCTCTTAGCATTAAGCAATATAAGGTTGTTAAAGTTCAACCAAATTTATGTTTTAATAGTGTTGCCCCTGCATACTTTGTCATGATTCCTGAAAATGCTTCTTGTGTGTAGTTGCTCACATCATCAGCTTTGGTTGGTCGCTTGATTAATGCTCACCAACACCTACTTGCCCTTAACATTTCAGAGTACCTGGGAATGAACCAGGTGAGTTACCTTGGAGGTTTATTATACAACTTCTTACTGGTGCACAAGAATGAAGAGACATTCTAAACACATGCACATCTGATGAGAAATGGAATCTTGCTTGAGATATATGTTGAATTACCTGAAATGAGTTAAACTCGAGATTATCAAGGCATAGCCACCCTATACTTGTTTTTGGGCCAGAATCCTGGACTTCTTGACTAGTTTTTGTCATCCATTAACTCATTATCTTCCCCAGGCACAAAATTGCGCTCATTGTTGATTGTGAGGCCAAAGTCTATCTTTGTAAGCCCTTTTATTTCTTCTTCTGAGCTACATATTTGGAAGTGTGGAAAGGAATTCAAAAATACATATGAAGTTTGAAATTTTCCTCCTTATTGGATAGTGCAAACGAAAAGCCAAACATATTGCCCTTTTAACTTGGCCAAGCTCCACCCATGCCTTATAGTCTAGAGATGAGCCACTCATCCACTAAAACATTTACATTCCTTCTTGTCCAACTGTAGTTGTATCGATCAATTCATTTGGCAGCATATCCTTTTGTAGATCATACTATACACAACATGAAAAATTTCTTCTAGTGTCTAGAGACCTGCTTTAAGTTTGGTTTCTGACTTATGGGCGGATCATATGGCAACTTCAAATTTTCATTTCCCGCAAACATAAAACTATTTGAGGATAGATGAAGCATAGAAAATGCTATTGGAGTGAGGCTAATTGTGTGTCGAGCATATGTTTTTTGCATGGATAGTGACTTACTTTTTGGTTGCAGATGTTACCAGCATGAATTTCTGAAGGATTTCTTTCTGTCAACTGGACAACTTCAAGTGAGTCTGTCATTTTCTCTTTATTGCCTTTTTGTGTGCACTCTCTCTGTTAGCTGGGTATAGCATGAGGGTCAATAATGGTTTAGTTTGTTAGGTTATTCTTATCAGACCATCCCCTCATAAATTCTGCTTTCATAATTTTCATTGTGAGGTTGAAGTATGAAGTCATCTACTTTATACTTCATTGAGGCACCAAGGGCTTCAAGTTTCTTTTTCCCTTCATTGCAAAGGGGGTGGTTGGCCCTATTAGCTGTTTTAAGTCGAAATTAAACGTGTCGTGCAAAGGAGATCATGTCGATCCATCTATATGACAATCACAGTTTGTGTCTGGTCTCTCACTCTCATTATTAAAACTTGCAAATGCTAAAGTCTAAAACTTCTTAGCATTTCTGTAGCTATCTGTTATCTCTTGACTAAAGAGTATCTAGGTATCTTGTGGTCATTGTGGTTGCAAATTTCTGAACCATTGGCTTCCTATGCAGCTCGAGTAGATCGCTGCTAAAAGCTTGTAGCATGGTAGATATATAGAAAGCAGTATATTTAGTTGCATATGGGGACTTTGTCGTAGCAATCTCATAGACTTGGTGATTAGGCCAATGGGAAACTAATTTGCAGGATAAACTTTTCCATAGAGCTTGAGGCAATCTCATTGTGAATATATAGCAGGAAACAAATAAATTTATATTATAAATTTGGTGGGTTTCTCCTCTTTTCCTTTGCATACACATGGCTAATTTCCACACATTGTTATGCAGTCCGAGTTACTGGGTTACCATCTTCAGCTTCATGGCAAGATCTTAAGGTGAGAATGACCTGGATCTATCAATAGTTGTTTACGGTATTCTTCCCTCTCTGTCTCTGTGTATGTACATTAATGTGTGCATGTGAGGTTGATGTACTGAATTTATTCTTTTAGTTAGTTGATGCATACTTTCTTTGGTTAGGATCACATGCGTCGAGGAGATGTCAGTGTCTCACAAGTTTTTCGTGATAGCAATGGTAAGTTGATTATTTGTATGGACTACATGCAAGTTTTATTGTAGTTCTGTTAAGTTTGAGGTACTAAAAATTTATATGTTATAATCAAAGATTTTACTTTTTATTGTGTACATTGAACTACTGAGAGAGTTTTTGGAACGTCTAATATCGGTAAAGTTCATCCTTGCAGGATTTGAAGGGAGAGAAGTGCTTTTCTAGGAAGAGTTAGCTGCATTGGAGCAAGCAGTGAATGTCTACACCTCCGAATTCTAGAGATTCATCCAGTTTGAAGGAAAATCATGATCATCTTGCTTCAATCAAAAGGCCACCACTCATTAGTAGCCGACGAGAGGTCATCAAGAGGAGACTCGTCTTTTTATGTGATATTAGCCAATTTTGATACTTGTAGGTATTTTGAAGTGTTATGGATTATAATATTTTGATCTTCCTTTATTTTGAAGTGTTATGTGATATTAGCCATTTGTATTTTCTTTTTATGTTCAATACAAATTCTAGAAATTTTCTTTTAATTAGATTTAAAATTGAAAATTAAAAGAAATTATTTTATCAATACTTGATTTATCCCAAATCCGTCGCTAAATTTAGTGCAAATTAGCGATGGATTAGGAAATTCCGTCGCTAAATTAGCGACATAATTTCCTAACCCGTCACCAAAGTCAGCAGTAAGTTAGTGACGGATTAGGAAATTCCGTCGCTAAATTAGCAACCGAATTTCCTTTTCCGTTGCCAAATTCAGCGCTAAATTAGCGACGGAAAAGGAAATTCCATCGATAATTTAGCGACGGAAAAGGAAATTCCGTCGCCAATTTGTTGATGAAATTAGCGACGGAATAGGAAATTCCGTCGTTAAATCTAGATCCAATTAGCGACGAATAGTGTGATTCGTCGCTAATTTCAATGACAATTTAGCGACGAATGACGCGTTTCGTCGCTAATTTTAGTGACGAATAGTAATGTCCGTCGCTAATTTCATTGACGACTAGAGAAAATAGCAACGGATTTTATTTAACAACCGATTTGTCGACGAATTTAGCGACGAAAAAATGAACTCGTCGATAACACGGCGTCGCGAATTTCGCGACGAAAATAATTTTCGTCACCAATTTGTGACGAATTTTGCGACGGAAACATGTTCGTAGCTAATTTGCGACGAACAATGTTCGTAGCTGATTTGTGACGAACATGTTTTCGTCACAAAATTCGTCACAAATTAGCGACGAAATTTTAAATTTTCGTCGCTAAATTTTGCGATGCGGTGGTATCGACGAATTTTTTTTCGTCGCCATTTTTCGTCGCAAATTGTTTTAGCGATGAATTTTGTCAAATTTTCGTCGCTATTTTCCGTCTCTAAATGCCTGTTTTTTTGTAGTGTGATGAGCGTCTAAAAGAACTGACGCTCTCCCTCCTCTCCAACGTCAGTCTGTCGCTCAAGAGAAAAACTGACGACTTCTCCTCACTGTTGATTCACGTTCGACACGAAGAAACTCTCGGGACTGGGAAGGCGACATTTAATCTGTGGATAGTGGATACGGTTCCTTGTGTGATCGTATTCCGATCTGTGATACAAGTAAGTTGATCTTGGGCATAATTTCGGCATGTAATTCGTTTAGAATCAAGGAATTCGTTTCCTTCTGCGAGTTTCGGCCAACTCTCAAAAGGAGTACTGAAAATGATCTTTTCATACGGAGAAACGATCTTAATATTTTGCACAAAGGACGCGACGAGAGTTTGAGAGCCTAACGTATAATTCGTAATTCTTCTTGCTTGACCACCGTCCATTGAGGCCTGAATATAAATCCAATTAGCATCTCATTTACCAAAATGATCCTATCACCCTTATAACCAAATTAATATGTTGTTAATTAATTCCTGCAGAGTTTAGCTTCTTTTCGAGCCTATATATATATATAGACACACACACACACATTTATTGTTGCACTGCAATGAACAAATGGAAAAATTATGGAAATTGTCCAAAAAATCCTAAACAATTTATAAATTCAGTTCTAAATCCTTTAAGCTTGCCAATTCAGTCATAAATTTTTTGTATTTGTGCCAATTAAGTTCTTCCAAAAAAATTTAACCGAAAATACCTGACATGGCACGGCCGTTGCTGAACATATTATTTTTTTTATTATTTTCTCCATTTTTTCTTCTTCTTTTTTCCTTTTCTCTTGCCTCGTCGGCAGTTGGGTGAGGGTCACCTAGCATTCACTGGCAGCGAATGAGGACTGTGATGCCTCGCCCAGATCTAGGCGAGGCCGAATGAGGGCGTCGCAGCCCTCTCTGGCTGCTGCCAAACAGAAAACCAAAGACAAAGAAAAAGAGGAAAACATGGATTTTAAAAGAAATAATTAAAATACTATTGAAATTTAGCCACATCAGCACTGATCGCACTATGCCTGCAATTATTATTGGGGATATAATTAAGTCATGGTTCATTTTTTTGTGGTCAAAGAAGTCATATTTCATTGGTGAATGTATCTTTTAGCCATTTTTCCTTTGAGGATTACTACGAATCTAGTGAGTTATGCCGCTTCCATCATTTCTACTCCACATAAATTAGATCTTTTTAAGAATTCGATTCTTTGTCAAAGTTTATCTCTTATCATTTTTTTTTCGTTAACCTATTTTGTTAATAGTTCACGAAAGTATACCGAATGTGTAAACTTGATCGTGCAATGTGAACTTAGTATGCATGTAAATGAATAATACAAAATACACTGAGATTGGTTTACAAAAGTGATATACCAAACAATGTGACTAACTATTCTTGAGCGCTGAATACAAATCGATTAAGTAAAAGCCCAGATCCAATCTACTACATTATTTTGTATACTACCGTATTGTATACCTAAATAAATCTAGCGTTACTCGAATACAAGATGAGACATAAAGTGTCGATTATTGGCATAGCTAGTCCTTCAACTGGACCAGACAACAATATTTCAAGATGTTTTCGGCAAGAACAGCATTTCAAGATTCAAGAGCACAAGAGATTTGATTAGATTGGAGGTTGCTTCTGGAAGCAATGTCGTGGAGCACAAGAGGGGAATAAAAGGCTTGAATAGAGAGCAGAGGTTACCCACGTCCCTAGAGAAAATGAAAAACGAAAAGAATTTTTTTTTTTCCTGGGATGAAATTTAGTGGCACAAGCTAAAAGGAATAAAAGAATAACAGTACAGGACACTAATTATTTATGCCGAATATGTGCTGTCAAATTGGGTGGATAGTAGCAATTATGTAGGAGAGGTATAGGGTCCTCATCGGCAATTTCTATCTATTTTGTCTGTCTCTCTTTTGGGACCAAATGGACATTTTTGCAACATTTCAATCCTTATAGCACAATTGCTGTTGACCCCTCAAAAGGAATGGATAGACCGTGTGTGGGGATATTGATGATGAGGTTCCTCGAGTCACCTCAGCTACGACTTAGATGGTGAACCGAAGATAGGAATATAGAGAAGGAACAAAAGCATAGGTATATTATTGCGAATTATGATGGTAATTGCAAAAGAGATTGTAGATATAGAAGTCTCTCTCATGGCACAAGCTTTCTCTTCCATGAAGGGGAAAACATGCATATTTAAATTCATGCTTTTCCGAACCCCCAAAATAAATAAATAAATATTCATAAATATTCATGCTTTTCAAATTGATTGGAAATGATCAAAAATTGAGAAATTGCTTGTCTTTCGAAGATTGACAAGCGAAGTCTATTATTCTGGCCACCTGGCCACGTGAGATGAGTGAAGGATTGTTACCAATGAGGCATTCTCAATCAAAAGGTCACGAGTCTGTTGTAATTTTGTTAATTAAGTCATAAATCTTTTAATTGTGTCAAAATCAAATCCTAAACCATTTCACATTTTCTCAATTGAGTCTATCCAATCAATTTTGGCCGACAATTACTGACGTAGACATCCGTCGTCCTACATGGGACATCTAACTCTGATGTGGATAATTTTTACTTACATTTTAATATTTTTTATTTTTTTCAGCGGCTACTGTGACATTTCGAATTCCGACCCTCTCGAGGCTATTGAATGGAAGGATATCGATCGATGTGTTTCAATAGTAACTCGCTTGGAGTTGGCCACTCTCGAGTTAACTGATCAAAGGGGAAAGACTGACGCGGAGTCGGGTACGTGGACATGGGGAATTTGAATGAGAAATGGCACTTTGACCATAAGGGTTATCGAGGGAATATCTTGGGCCGGCAGAGATCGATCTAAGGATGATCAAGGAAGGTCTTACTAGCGTTATACGTTGGAACGCGGGTGATTCCGCTTAACGAATGTGTAATTTGCAAGAATTTCCTAAATCGGATTCCGATTATCAGGATCAAAGGAACGAACGATAAACCCTCGCAATTACATGACAATCAAAGTCACCACGGCTTGAGAAAGTCCCAAGGTCGATACACGTAGCGCCTGCAAAAGTCGCCCGTCAGTTTGAGATAAACTGGAATTATAGTCGACGAGAGTTCGACATGAAATTGGACCTCGAGATTTGGGTATTGGACATTGAGGAATTCAAACATTTGAATTGAAATGGGCGTCGCCTCATCAAGGGTGATTTATATCGAAAAACTGGCATTTCAGACGAAAGGTGTGAAAAGATCATTTTGCCCTTGGAGGGTTAATCTTGCCTAATTGATTTGAGAAAAGCATTTTAGTCATTTGACATTTCCTTCTTCTCCAAGAAGGCTGCAGAAAATATGAAGGGCAAAGGGGTCATTGAAGTTTGGATATTATTGATATGTGGACATGTGTCAACCTTTGGTGTAAGTAATTAATTATCCACTAAGCCTAATCTTCTAGAACTTTGACCAAGCTTGAGTGGACTTCATCTTCATCAGCTGATCACCTCAAAATTTCATGGCCTAGCCCTTCATTCCCTTCATTTTGTGCATTTTCACCAAGAACAGAAAATTGCTCTACTTGACCAGTTCTGCCTGCCTCGTTTGGTCCGTACGAACGCCACCTTCTATGACTTTTTGGCCAGTCTCCAACCACCACAGGTTATTTTAACCTATCCTTAACAATTTCCCGTTGATTTTGTGATTTTTGGAGGTCTGGTTAATTTATGGTGATTTTTAGAAGAAAATCGGACAGATTCTGAGCTAACTGAGAGAGGACCATGTTCACCCTCTTAGAGACTTCATTTGGCTCCGAAAGTTTTATGGAAGTTACATGACAGGTAGTACTATGTTCACTGAGTTGGGGCCACTGATTGGATTAAGTTTCGATTAGGTTTCAATGGATGAATCGAAGTGGTTTTTAAGAGCAGAATCTGACTGCCGGTTGGTCTGAGATGAAGTGAGCTGTTTGGAGGTCTTGGGAGTGTTATTTAGCTTCGAAATTCATCATGGGACTATATAACATGTTTATTGAGGTCTTAGCAAGAGGAATTGGTGATAATTTGGAGCTTAAGGTTGATTAGTGGGCTATTTATGCAAGGAAATGCAGAATCGATTTCTGCTCTGTTTTGAATCTGAGTAGTTCGGTTCTGTTGGGGGCTGTTGTAGTAGTGTCGCTGTGCTCTAAAATTGTTATTAGGACGTCCTAGAATGTCAATTGAGGCGTTATCGAGGTGTACGAGTGGTGGAATCGAGTTGGGAGTAGATGAATTAGTCAAAACGTAGGATTGCCGCTGAATTGTTTGCTGCCCTGTTTTGGACAGCGGAGAAACCTATTTGAAGCCGAGCTTGACGAGGGGATTTTAGCGGGAATTGCTAGCTTAAGCGAAGGTAAGCGACCCATAAACCTATTTGAGGACATTTGGACGTGACTGGACGATTTCCGTTGAGGAATCGATGAATTGGTTGATTTGTTATGCTTGAATGATTGAATTGATGAAGTGCTCGTTGATGCGCCTTGCTTGCCTATGTGGTGGTATAATATTTTATTCTTAAATTGTGTTTTATGACAATGCACGTTTGTTTCCTTTGGCAAGCAATTGATTGTGTTTTATTGCCTAAAAATTCCTCGTTGTGGAAATGCGATTAAATATTTACTATGATGATTCTTGATTGAACTTCTCGAGGAATTGGGCTTGTGAGCCATGAGAACACATGAATAGTGGCAAGTATCTTGATGAGATGAGGGCTTAAGGCCGGTGGCACCTTGAGGCGATTTGATCGCGAGGTTGAGAAATGAGATACATCCTGAGGCAATTTGATTGCGGGGTTGTGGTTGAAAGCACACCATGATGCGATTTGATCGTGGGGTTGTGGTTGAAAGTACACCCTGAGGCAATTTTATCGCGGGGTTGTGATTGAAAGTACATCCTGATGCGTCTGAACGCGGGATGAGAAGTTGACATGTCGACATGAGCTTGGTGATAAGCTGCTAAACCTGATGCGTCTGACGCCAATTTATTGATCGAGATAGCCTGAGGCGTCTGAACACGGCTAGTCTCTAGAGGTTCGAAAGAGGAAGTGGATGTCTTTTTAATTCATGTTATGATGAAAATAATTATAAGCTAGTACGAAAGCTTGGTCACTCTATGCTATTTTGTCTTGAGTTGATGCCATGTCCTACTTTAGCAAATTATATATGTTGCTTTGATTGCTTTGGTACGGTGGGACGGATGGCCTAGTTTAGGTTTAGGGCGAGCTTGCTGAGATGTATATCTAACCCTAGTGGGGAATTAATTTTTCATGTCCTTGAAGACAGGAGTACCGGTGAGATGAGGATGAGCTCCCGATGAAGTAATTACACGATTGGTTTCTGTATTTTGTGGCCTTAGGGATTGTACCTGAATTTTGCGAATTTAGGACTTAAATTTTGGGTACTTGACTGCGATGACTTCTGAGAAGAATTTTATTTTTAAGGAGTGTATACCCTTTGTCCTGAGTCATCTCGTTGTAATTTGTATGGAGCAAGTTTTGTGGCTTCCACGATCTTGTTTCTCTATTGAGTTGTTTTACGGATTGGCCGAGGGATCCTAGAAGATATTTGAAGATCAACGGCCTGGTGGGATGTACGTGTGCACGACGGGTTCGGGGTGTGACAGCTACAGTTATAAAAAAAATAAAAATAAAATATTAAAATGTTATTAAAGATAGGATGCACCACGTTCACATCAATGATTTTTGGTCAAAATTGGCCGGATGGGCACAATTGAAAAGACGTGAAAAGGTTTAGGACTCGATTAAGATAATTAAAAAGTTTATAACTAAATTGAAAAAAGTGTAATAAGTTTGAGACTTTTTCGATAATTTTTTCATAGAAAGATAGAGAGAGAAAGAGAATTTACCGAATGACGTAAAAATAAGGGCTGATGACGAAAATTTTGTACTTGAGACTTGAGAGAAATGACTTTTCTCCCATAACATATTGAACAAGGTATTTAAAAAATGGAATCAAAGGATGAACACTGAAAATATTATCATCATGACATGGAATGTTTAGAGCATCGGATGCAAGGAAGAATGGCTATACATGGATTTCTTTAGCTTTTCATCAACTAGAGACAACCAATCATATCACTATATATTCCTATTGGGAAAGCTAGGGAATTTATTTAGGCTCTATTTGTTTCATGAAAAATAAATGATTTGAAACATATTTTTCTAAAATTGATTACTTGTATCGTTTACAGAGATGAACAAACAGAATATATTTTCATTGTCCATGAAAATGTTTAAACATAGTTTTTTGTCGTTTATAAAAATATTTATTTATCAACTAATTATTTAAAGTGATGCATACAATTATTTTTAGAAAAAATATTTTCCTAATAATTTATTTTTGGCGAACAAACTGAGTCTTGATTCTTTGTTACTTTCTCTCCGAACATTGGAAACTGTAAAAATATATGCTTCTTGAAAAAATTATGAGAACTACGTACGAATACTGGAATGGTTTTTTATGTTCATCATTGGAAATACTTATGGTATGTTTGGTTCAGCATTCCCAAGGCGTTTTCAGCCCTCAAAGCCCATTGGGGAATACTGAAGCATTTGGTTCAGCTTTAAGCGAGCATTTGGCCCAATGATAACCTTGGGAAAGCTGAAAGCCCAATGCTAGTGGGAACCAATATTGGGCTTTTAGCATTCGGCCAAATGCTAAGAGATTTTTCTCTTTCCAAAACTAACCTCCTCAATTCTCTATATTTTCTATTTTGCCCCTTTTTTTTACTATTTATCTTCTTCTCTGGTCCGATAAAGGGTAATTTTTTAATTCAAAATTTAAAAATTGCATTCGAAACCCCTTTAGAATGTTGTTTTTACTAAACACCATTCAACCCAAAGCCCATTTTCATATAAGATTTTACCATATGTAATTAGTATTTTCCTAAACCCCTTTAGGTTGAAGGCATTTGCATTTTCTCAAAACTTATTTCAAATGCTGAACCAAACCCACCTTTAAAAGTATGAAATCCAGTAAAAGGTCATACATCAAAAGTAAAATTCATGGTTAAGGTGCAAAGGTAACTCAATTTAGAGTACATGTTAAGCATAACATAAGATATTCCATCAAACAATTTCTCTTGAAAACTGTGATATTATTTAAGCCTGAATAGAAAGTTTATTTTCCATATTACAGGTTCTCATTTACATCGATGTGAAGCTATATAGATATAATACATTCCATGACATGAGATAAAACTTACTTCATTTGATAGGTGCAATACAAAGTATTATGAATCTTCAAAATTTTATGTAGAACATGTTGTATCGGTGGTATACGTCGAATCAATAAATTTAGTTAGGATCTAGTATTCAATAGATTCGCCCAATGGATATGTATCGTTTGTTTCTCGAATCATATCAAATCGTACTGTGAGAATCAAGAATCGTAAGTTATAAATAACTCTAGTCATTAATAGCTATGATTGATAGAAGATCAATCTTTTTCTAATTTGCTTGTGCACATGCTTTATTTGTATGTCGATAGGCTCCATTTGTTTTGCCGAGAATGAATGATTAGCAAAACATTTCCTAAATATAATTGCTTGTGCCACTTGAAATAATTAGTCAATAAATAATATTTTCATCATCGGCAACCATTTATGTCTAAGCATTTTTGTGGATGATGAAAAATGTTTTTGATGATTTATTGTTGCAAACGATATAAATATCATTTATTTTCTATAAGCAATATAGAAGATTATTTTTTTTATGTTCAAGTCATTCATTTTTCATGAAATGAACGGATCCTTATGACATGACTATTGGGACAGAGAAGATCCACAGCAGAAGCGTGTGTACAACTCCGAAAATTTTTCATTTGTGCTTGCTTGAAAATGAAAATTGCTATGAATGGACAAATTGAACGGCGCAATATTGCTAATTTGTGACAAAATGTATCGTGAGAATTGGGCAAAGTAGCTTAGACATTCTTCTTTATCCTTGTTGTCCCGTGTTTAAACTAAAGTCACGAGGAGATACTGATGTGTCCCTTTCAAGTAATGACGTTTTGGCGGGCCATAGTTGAAAATTAAATTCATGTCACGAGGATAATAATTTAATGCAAGGGACGATACATTAATCAAACTTAAATGCTTATACAATAATTCCACGAGGACAATAACTATGTGTTAACAACATATACATGTCACGTACAAATCTCTTGGAAAAGAACGTGTACTAGTCCTCTACACCTTCTTTTTTTTTGTAATTTCACTGGGATGATAATTTAAAAAAGCTGCTCGTCTGACAGTCGGACAATACTGTCAGTTATTTTTTACCACACGATCTTTTAATTAATGAGCGCTTTATGTAAAATACACGATGATGACATGTGGATCTACGGTTGAGATTGTACCGACCCTAACAGTAAGCATTTCCCATCATCTAATGCAAGTGTTTTTTTTTTCCTTTTTTTACTAGATATCCAATCAAAGACTAACGAGGATTATTCACTTAATTTCCTTTCTTTTGCTAGTTAGGGAAATTGTTAGGTACGGGATGTGCATGTGGCGACACGTTCGCGTGAACGGAAGAACCATTTCGACTGCTTGGAAGGAATTTGTGGCCGCCAGCCATTACAGCTCTTTCTCTCGCTGTATTCCGATGAGCACGCAAAGTTAAATTATTTATTTCACAATTTAAAAATAATAATAATAACAAATGTTCGAGCATTAGTCGTCCGACAAAATGGTTAATCGCTTGCGTTTGCTAAACTGATTGTCTAAAGCATAATTTCAACACGCATTGGAATAATGCTGGGAATCCCACACGAGTAGGAAGGGTCAGCGTTGTCCTCCTCCTTATTTAATTGGATCGGATAATCATATGGTGTTAGGTTGACAAAAAAAAAATATGAGTTCTTCTTGTGGTGTACTATGGCTTGAATTAATTTTTATAAAGAAGTAAAGCCGAGGCGGAGTGGAAGTTGATTTTGTGATTAAACCCGGCCACCATACGGTTACTAATATTTTGTTACGTTAATTACTTTGGCACTTAACTTCTCCCAAAGGACAACGACACCCGTATTTCGATTTCGCGTCTGCGAAAGTTATCGCGAAGTTCGCTTGGTAAAGCAACTTTTGTTAGGGAAAATCCCTTACGATGTTTTGAAGATGACAAAATAATCAAATGCTATCAATGTATTTGTTGATTGAGTAAAATCAGGTGAAAGAAGTACAAGCCGTTATGCAAATGATGTCTTAACAGTACATGAGAAGGTTATGAGTTATCTATCAATGGTGAACAAGGCATTGGGTGTAGAGGAGTCTACAACTTGGAGATACCTAAGTAGAAGGTGAACAAGCCTAGAACGGGAAGTTCGGTAAAGCTTGGAAGGACCTTGGATAGGTGAATAACGAGGTAGAGCCCTAATTGCCAATATGTTTGGAGGGACCAAAAGATGGAGCCCAAGATATTGATCTAAGTTATGTATTCTGAAGAAATTCAGATGGAGTTGCTTTTGAAGACGTTCAAATGAAATCTGCTTCTGAAGATTGTTCGAAAGCAGTGAGATTGTTCAGAAGCTGCAAGATATATTATTTCGAGATTCTGAAGACCCATGGCTGACATATTTCCATTATTGCTAAGGTATTTATGGAAGTTTGTAATCTTTGATTGATAGGATTATTCTATAACATGATTGATAGAATATCCTTAATTGGAAATTATCTTCCATGAGACAAGAAACCTTCTATATCTGAAGAACTCCACTTATGGAAACTAGAGATTGAGTTGTATGAACGACTGAATCTGAAGGGTTCAGATTTTGCACCAACGGTCACTAAATCTCTCAAGATGCAGTCTTGCTCAATTAAGATTGATGGCGTCCAATTAGTGATTGAAAAGCAATCCTTTGAAGACCTATTCAACGGCTAGTTTGGGGGTGAAGGAGTATAAAAAGAGATCTATGATGCTACTACGGAGCAGGATAAGGAACCATTAATTCCAAGGTGCTAGAGTTGTTCAGATTCATACTTGTCTTCGTGAGCTTTATACGACAATCATTGAAAGTCTTTGTAAGAGTGATTGAGAAAGGATAGTGTGACCTATCAGAGAGAGTATCATCACTTGTTGTAAACCATCATTGATTCATCTAGTGCAATCCAGCCAATCGGCTGTCATCGTGGGAGAGTGAACGTAGGCCTAACAAGCCGAGCCACTATAAACTCAGCGTGCACCATTCTCTACTCTAAACTCTTATTTCTGTGTTTAGATTTCTTGCACGTTGTTATACTGTTCCTAATTCTAATCGTGGATTGAAATTTTTTTAATTCCACAATAAATTTCAATTAGTTTCATAATCACCTATTCACCCTCCTCTTGGTGATATTGCTAGATCCAACAACTTCTAGAGCAGAAATCCATCTGGTTATGCAACTTCATTTTTTTTTTTACTTCTGGAGCATTTTTTTTTTGCTCTAGAAGTAGTTTTGGAGTAACTTTTTTTTCTTCGAACGATGTTTTGGAGCCACTTGAAGAAGTGAAAAAAAAATATTTCTCTCCAAAAATTGATTTCTAGAGCAAAAATGTTGCCGTACCCCCTTTAAAGGCTAAAAACACAATTTTTTTCTCATTTTTTTTCTTGATTTTTTAGAGAGATATTGGTAAAAGAGATATTTTATTCAGCAAATGCGATGAACATACACTTTTTATCCTTGAAAGATCATGTTGATCGCACGTTCTAATGGAAAATATAATAGAAGATCAATGGTTGTAAAAAAATGAAAGTTCGGAGACAAACGTATAGCGCCTCTAAGATTGGGCGGAATTTAAGTATGATCCCCCACAAATTTATTTTCTTCCACAAATTGTAGCTCACGTTTTAAACACGGATATCTAAGCGCATAAATCGTTTCAATGACATTATGGACAAAGTAACTAATAATTTGTTCCTAAAATTTTATCAAAGTTTGTAAGTATTGTGAAGAGTATAAACAATATATTGATAGTAGATACGCATCACAAGTCATTTCAAGACGCTTTAAAGTTTTAGGGGCAGAAAATCATTTACGTATCTCGACATCTCGTCTTACGGCAATCAAGGTTATTAATCATGTTCCTATACTCTCTCATCTCGTAACCGTGTTTTTATCTCGTCACCTTAACGTTCAGTGTAGTGGAGTTGACACTTGTGAAGTTCAACTTACATATAAGTACAACTCCGATCATAACACATACTAATTTATCTCTCGATTTAATTTACGTTTCGCTCATAATATGCACTGGAGGCGTGAATCGGTCTTGGTCTGACTTAGGAACCGGACCTAATTAACCAGTTCTGGATGATTCCAGTGGGAACCGATCATGTTCCCAATTCTTAAGGAGGAACCAGGTTGCCCGGACCAAAATGGCGAAATCATTCGTAGATTTTCTAATTGAACAAGTGCAAAAAAAAAAAGTACACTTTTTGAGGGAATAATTTCTTCTTCTACTAGTAACATTTTCAGTAAGTCATACACTAAACTAACTTTCAATATATTTGGCAACTTTTAAAAAATAACATAAAACAATAATAATAAGAAAAAAGTTGTCAATTCCAAGATGGACAAGGTCGGGTAGGCTCCCATTTTCACAAGCTAGCTACAAATTGACCTTGTCTGGTGCGATTCTGGTTCTACGGTGAGCACCAACTCATTCTGAAATCGATCACCCCTACATGAAATGCGACGTGAAAGAAGGTCCGGAGCATCTCGATTGCGGTTTTAACATCTAAGATTGCTGAAGATTTCGATCAAATTTGCGAATGAGCTAGATTGTTCTTGGTAATAAAATTGAAGGGAAAATTATCAAAAGAGTTATAAATCTATTGTTATTGTGTCAATTCAATCTTAAACCTTTTGCTTTACACCAATTCAGTCCTTCCAGTCAACTATGACAAGTCGACGCTAACGTGGATGCCGATCGGCGATGGCATCTATTTCCCGTCAACATCGACTAGTCAAAATTGGCCGGAAAGATTGAACTGACAAGAATGCCAAAGATTTATGAATGAATTGGCACATAAAAAAAAAAGGGAGTTATGACTAAATTGACATAATTATTATATGTCTATGACTTTTTCATCTCCTCTCCTTCTCGGCTTGCAATGAGGAAGATCTTTCGCAGATTTTAGACGATGTTTTAACGCTAATCGCCCGGATTAACTAGCAACAAACACAGCCTTATCTTATCCGCGCAATAAATTCCTGCTCCCCGGTTCAGCCATGCACGTCGCCAATTTGTTCTCCCCAACTTCCGCCCCCCTGGGCCATAGTCACCTCTCCCACGTAGAACTCTTGAACCGACACATCTAGGGAAGGTGACACCCCAACGCCCTTACCTATCGCGGAGCGCCACGTGTCCCCGGCCCCACCTCCCAACGTTAGGATTATCTCGACAGCCCCCAGTACCAGTAAACACAGGACTGTCATTCACGCACTTTACATTTTACTTACCCCGAGTATTTAAAAAAAAGAAAGAAAGAAAGAAAGATAAATCCTTGATTTTCCACCTGGATAAATGTGGCGACACGTTTCCGCCAACGGGAACTCCCAAAGTCATCGAATTGATGCCTTCCCCAGTTGATTCCTTCCATATATATTGCCCTCTCCATCATCCGCTTGAGAGGGATTGCGATTCCATGTAAGCAAGGCTATTTTAAATAGTTTGACCCAAAGAGATAACCATTGCCCATTGGTCGTTAGGCTCACACGTGTTGAACGTGACCCCCTCCAGTACATCCATCTGTAGCTCTAACCCCGCCACAACTACACCGTTGACCCACGTCGAACGGACGTCAGCGCCATCTGTTGCCCCACACCACAACCCCCAAATCAGACGGTAAGTGAAAATTCATGTGATCAGACGGTGCGGACTGTCCTCGTCCTGCCTCCTACGCCCACCACGTGTACGGCGCACGGAGCCCGCAGGGTTTCGATCGATTCTTATCGTCTCGTGAGCCCCGGGGGGTGGGGTTAGGAATATATCGTAGTTATTCCACTGGAATATGCTCTAGAAGAAGGGCATCAAAAGTGTCCGCATGGATCGGGCGGTGCGGTTTAATTATTGCGATTTTCTTTTTCATCGTAGCCCGGAAACCTGAATCCAAATTTGCTTATTCAGTACGGGACGTGAGAACCCGTCCCCATTCAATGAATCCCAATTGAAATGACAGACGCGGTGACTCGACTCAACTAGACTCGATCGAGCGCATCGCAAATGATGAGTAGGGTAATCGAAAGTTAATGCATACCATTTAAGCAGAGTGAGATCAACGGACACATCAAGACGACTCGGAGAACCCAACGTGCATCGAACGATCGATTACCGACACGGGCAACGACAGAAAAAGGAAAGATGGCACCTCAAAGTCGGGTCGCCGCGTACGAGCGTTAACAAAAAACCGGTGCTTCTCGTTCGGTATTTACAGCATAAGCTGTCGTTAAGGGGGGCATAAGCCAATTTCTATCCTCCAATTTATCGTATCGGCCACGATATCTCGCGCTTAATTTTAACCGGAACAGACATTATTTTCTGGTCAGCAATTTATATTATTTATTTATTTCGGGGTTTTTTTTTTTTCTCAATATTCTGCTGTGTCGTCTTCTTCCTATGGTTTTGGACACCTATATAACGGACCCGAAACGCCACCATCTTCTCCACCCATTTTTTTCTACAGACTCCACAAAAGCAAGAAAGAAAAGAGACCACCGAGACTCTCCGACATCCTCGAGAACCCTCTCGTCGTCTCTTCCTTCTTTTTGTTCGAATTGATTCGACAATGTCGATGAAAAAATCGCTGGCTCAGCGCCTCCTCAGCATGTGCCGAACCATCTCCTCCTCCCAAGCCCTGGCCAACTCCCGCTCCGCTCCCGACATCCGCCGCCGGGGCGGGCTCGCCATCGACCTCGATCCCGGAGACGGGGGCGTCTTCCGCCGATTCCTCCACCGGAGGGCGGCCCTCTCGCCGGAGGTCCGGCCGCCCCCTATGGGTGAGGGCCTGATGGAGAGGCTCCGGGCCCTCGACATTGCGAGGGGCGGGATCCGGATATCGGCGCCGATCCCCCACCCGCCGCCGCCGGGGAGGGAGTCTCTGGGGGGCGGGCCTCCGGAGCTGACGGTGGAGGACGCGAGGAAGCTGATGAAGGTGGCGCAGGTGGAGATGGTGAAGTCGCGGCTGAGGGAGGTGGGGGAGACCTGGGTTTCGTACGCGGACCTGGTCCGGATCTGCGGCGAGGCGTGTGCGGATCCGGGCGAGGGGCTCCGCGTAGCGAGGACGCTGGACGAGACCGGCAACGTCGTCGTGTTGGGCAAAATGGTGCTTCTCAAGCCCGAGCTGGTAATTCCCCTATTCCTCAATTTGGCGTTCAAATTTCTTTTTCGCATTACATTTTTTTTTAATATAAATTATACAATTTAGGGCCGCAGGGATAATATAAAATGGTCATCAGAGAGTTAGAATTTAGATTTCATTTCATTTCATTTTTCGTTTTATTTTCCATTTTCGTATATACAATTTTTTTTGTTCATGAGATTGGAGACTCTTACCGAAGACTGATACATGCTTTTTTGGTGATCTTTGCTTCCTATGATCGGGTTTGGTGCTTCACGACAGGACGAGAGACCAAAAACGTGTAAAGAGTTCCCACGTGTGTGATGGCAAAAACGTGTAAAGAGTAGATCCCTTTTTTTCTAGGACGACAAGGACCAAAACCAGCCCCCCTTCCACATCTACCGGAGAAATCCCCTTTTTTTGGGGAAGATTATGGGGTCATCTCATAATCTAAATTGATTAACAGGGATGAATTAGAATTTATTTGTGTTTTTAATTTCCTAATCAATGGACGTGGAAATGGAGAAATTCACAAGGGTGGTTGATTCGAGTAATTTGGAGTTGATTTTGAGATCTCCGTAGGTTGCTTTCAGGGTGTCCATAATTGCTGGACCTAGGATGTCTCCGTCCCGTGCAGGGGGAACCTTTCTTCACATGTTCACATGTCTAAGACACATCTTTAAAAAAAAAAAAAAAATCACCGACTTGAGCATGGTCTGTTACAAAAGAGACAAAAATGATAGTTTTCCTCTAATTTTTTTTTTTTTGGGGGGGGGCCCAATCGCGAAAATCGCGAAAATCGCGAAAATCGTGGAATGGAATTTAGGGGATGAATGCTTAGAGAAATTAGATAATGTGTCAGGGACAAAGCGTTGTTCGGTCAAACAATCCTGTACCCATTTGTGTCTACAGGTAAGAAAAGCCATCGAGGGGCTAATGCAGCCGCCGCCGCCGCAGTGCGAGGAGCTGGAGGAGCTGGAGAAGCAGAAGGCCGAGATAGACCGGGAGGCCGAGTCCCTTGCACGCCGGGAGCTCTGGCTGGGCCTCGGCTACCTCGTGGTCCAGACCGCCGGGTTCATGCGGCTCACCTTCTGGGAGCTCACGTGGGATGTGATGGAGCCCATTTGCTTCTACCTCACATCCGGCTACTTCATGCTCGGCTATGCCTTCTTCCTGAGGACGTCCCGGGAGCCCTCCTTCGAAGGGTTCTTCCAAAGCCGGTTCGCGGCCAAGCAGGAGAAGCTGATGCAGGCTCGTGGTTTCGATGCTCGCAGGTACGACGAGCTGTGGAGAGCCTATCGCGCGAGCTCGCCGTCGCCCCCGCCGCCCGCCTCCTCGGCGTTTGGCGGATCGTGAGGTCGGGCGGGTTCGATTCTTTACGCTATTTGATACCGACAAAAGAGAATATGTGCAAAGCATACAATTTTGTTTGGCCTGTCCGGATTGGTAGGTGGTAAGCGAGCGAGAGCGGAGGATGCTTGTTTGTTGTAAAGCGATGATGGTGTAATTATACTATCATTAATAGAGGTAGCGTAACTTAAATCTTCCATTAACCCTTTTCCTAAATAGGGTCTCTTTTACGTTTTAAGAAGATTCATCTTGGACAGATCGTACCAAAATGGACATAATATCAATTTTGCTATTAACTCTGGGCCCTGGCATTTCATTAGGAAAAAAGAAAAAAAGAAAATTCAAATTGGTCTTTGCATTTTTCTCATCAAAATTCGGGCTTTTTTCCTAACCATGCCAAAAAATACAAATATTTACCAAAACAGGTTGAAAATTTTTTATTTTACCAAACTAGGCCCGACTCGGCAGTCAAACTGTCGAGCCGGCCTGGCTACAGTGCCGCTCGGCAGTCACACTGCCGAGCGGCACTGTTCATCCCGCTCGGCCATTTTTTTTTTTTTGCGCGTAATTTTACAGCTATTAAAGCCATGAGTAGTGATAGTGGTGAATTTGACTGTTCACATTTTGCCGTGAATGAAGAAAAGCTGGATTAAGAAGAAGATGGGCAGGTGTACGGTGGCAAGCATATGTTTTTTTTTCCTGTCATTGTGGGGGCAAGCACTCACCTTTTTTCCTTGTCAATGCCGAGCAAGCACTCACCTTTTCTTTTTATTTTTTAATCATTTTAATTTCTTTTTCTTGTGTTTTTAATCAATTTTTTTATTATTAAATTTGTTTTCTAGAATGGACAAAATGTTAATGAAATTCGTATAAAATATCATGTTCTGTATTAATGAGTGAACGAACTATCGAAAAATTGAGCGTCCGAGATTGAGGCTCGCTTGCTCGAACAAACCAAAATTTAATATTTGTCGTCGTTATATTTACAACGCCTTTTTAACCACGAGGGTTTTTTCGTTACAAAATTCGTCGCATTGCCAAAGTTTTCGTGACAAAATTCGTCGCAGAGAGAAAAAACTGTTCATAGCAACACAGAGAATCACTACACTGGATAAACGTGAATAGTCAAATTCACCACTATCACTACTCATGCCTTTAATAATAATAATAATAATAATAATAATAATAATAATAATAATAATAATAATAATAATAAGAAAAAAAAAGAAACGACCGAGCGTGATGAACAGTGCCGCTCGGCAGTTTGACTGCCGAGCCGGGCCTGATTTGGTAAAAAAAAAAAATTAACCTGCTTTGGTAAATATTTGTGTTTTTTGGCATGGTTTAGAAAAAAGCCCTCAAAATTCAAATAGGTTCCTACACTTTGCCCCATCGGCTTGAATCACCCACCATACACGGCCACTCTCTTGCCTTCACGGCTGCCCAAGGCCCTCGGCTAGTGGTTGGAGGAGTGGCACAACCATCTCCGACCACCGCAGAATGAATGCGAGCATCCTAAAACCTTTTTCTTTTTTTCTTTTTTACCAAGTATCAGCTTCCCAAACCTGAGTAGTAGCTGAATTGAAGTTCTATATTACTAGTTTTAGTCGCCATGGGTCCGAGCACGAATTCATCGCCGCGGTCAGAGTCCTAGAAACCCTAATCGAACATTAGGGTGTTGCATGAAAACCCTTCACTTTCTCAATTTCACTGCCAGAAGTCAATCTGGCAGGGAAATTTATTTGGTAAAATTACTTTTAAAGAAAAAATGTGTTTGGTAAAAAAATTGACTTCTAGTAGGATTTTATATTTCTGGTCGGATTTTCTACTTCTGTTTGAATTTTTGGCCGACTTTGAGAAGTTAAAATTTTTACTTCTCGGCTTCAGAATCACTTCTTCGATTACACGAACCTTGGCCGACCATCGTTGCCACTCTTGGTCGGTCGGTCGCCGTCCGCTGCCTCCTGTCGTCGGCCCCGCCGCCGCCGCCGATTGGTCGTCGGCCGCTGGCCGCTGCTGCCATCAACGATTTTGTTAATAATTTTTCAAAAATAGAAATATTTTCAATCGTTACCAAACAAATTTCTTTGATAAGAAGTCAAGCTGGAGTAGAAATAGAAAAATAAACTTCTGCGTTTTAGGAGAAGTAGAGAAATTAATTTCTTGTCAAAAAGTTGAGAAGTTAGCCAGAAGTGTTACCATGCACTACCTAATTGGGCTTCGAGACACCGCCGCCACCTGTATGCCTTAATAAATAGATATTCGTCGATAAGATATTCATAGAATGACTGTGGAAATATAATCACTTACTACGTTTGGCAGTCAGGATATATGTTAGGATATGATAAAATTTATCATATAATGTGTTTGGTTCCTACTCAGGATATGATATAGCAAGATATAAAGGGGAATAACCTGGATATAATTATCCTAGGGAGGAGGTAGGATAAATGTGGATATGATTTCTTTTGTTTATGGTATAAAAACTATTTTTCTAAATAACAAACTTCTTATATAATAAAATTAAAATAGTAATTATTTTTAAATAAATTTGAATTCTAATGTTAGAAAAAAAATAATTTTTATTTTTATTTTTTATAATTTGATTTCTTTCTTCATTATAACATATAATTTGTATGTGTATGCACGCGCGCGCGCGCGCGCGCGCACACACACACACACACATTTAGTATCTATATCATTAAATATTTTAAGTATAATAGTATAATTTGTTATTTAATGAAAGTTTTATTAAGAAATGATAGAAGGGAGTCGAAATAATAATAAAAAATATTTGTAATTAAAAAATAATAAAAATGAAGTAGAAGAAACTATATTTTAAGTAAATATATTCAAACTTGAAAATGACTTCTCTAATTCTTGAAGAGAATGAGTAAAGAAATTTCTAAAAAAATAGCATCTCCATCTCCGTCGCTCTAACTCTAGTTTATGTGGAAGTATCATGATTGCTTTATAACTTTATAGTTTATTATAAAATTTTACGAAAATAGCGAGATAGTTGAAACTTAATCTCCTTCTTAGCTTTCTAATTCACATAAAAAAATCTAAGAAAAGCAGAAAGAGAGTCAAACATCTTTCTCCTTCATAACCTTGTGTTTCATATTGAGGTTTAATGAATGTCGCGAAAAAGACAAAACTTTTCAGCAAAAGTTGAATGTTTATATTTTTTTTACTAGATTTAGCAATAAATTACAAGATATTCTTATATTTTTTGCTTATGCTTTTTCAAATTCATTTTACATTGATATATTGTATTTACCAAATAATGATATGATATGAACATATCCGGCTCTATTACTGCTATTCACCAAACGCAGGATAGGATATGGCAAAATCTCTAGATTTCATATCATATCCTATCCTATCTTATCCTAAGTAAAAATTCGTGCGACCAAACGCAGCCTTAGACCTTCCTGAAATATGTACATGGCAATTGTCAGGTTGAGTTAAGACTATTCGAAGGCCCTACAATTGACAATTTCAGTGGTTTCCAAGACACCGAGTATTTTGCACGACGGTTACACACGTGGCACTGATGAACTAGCGTAACCGACCAATCATCATTGTCAGCATCTGTGGGATATCTCGTACATAATGCCAAGTAAAACGCTATCCAAAACGGGCAGGTAAGGATAAATTTGATCGTACCACGTCAACATTGCGCGTGGTAACATGGTGCAATCATCATATACCATACCTTTTCATTTAAAAGAGGCTGATTTTCTAATTACTTATCAATATCTAAAACACAATATGAAAAATACTATGCCCTCAGTACTCACCTTACCTCGTCACTTCGTTAGTATAGCATGCCACGTTTCCTCAAACTTTCATCATAACCGGAAAAAGTGTCCAAAAATTCCTAAACATATTACATTGGTACCAATTTAATCCTAGACATTTTACATTAGTGCTAAACTTTATATTAGTGCCAATTGAGTTCTAAACCTTTTGGATTAGTACCAATTCAGTCTCAAGATTTTTTGTATTTGTACAAATTGAGTTAATTCGAGCAATTTTGATCGAAAATCACTGACATGGACATCAATTCCTATGTGGAGGGTAAAGTCTGTAAAGAATGTACTCTAGGTTGGTAAATGACATTTCAGTGTTTGTGTTTTTTTTTTCCTATCGTCATTCCATTTAAAGAAAGCTTATGA
Organism: Rhodomyrtus psidioides; assembly: GCA_021437785.1. Classification (NCBI taxonomy): domain Eukaryota; kingdom Viridiplantae; phylum Streptophyta; class Magnoliopsida; order Myrtales; family Myrtaceae; genus Rhodomyrtus; species Rhodomyrtus psidioides. Next base: position 1,160,340 of record JAILYB010000040.1, on the reverse strand, counting down.
GTTTTTCTCATGTGGGCTGCATTAATTGAGATTGAAATATGTTGCACAGAATAAGCAATCGAACAATAAATAGACAGAATAAGAAAAAGTAAACCGGACACAAGATGTACGTGGTTCGGTCGTAAATACTTACGTCCACAAAAAGAGCAGCAACGAGTTCCACTATAGATCAAGCGATACACGGAGATTACAGACCACTTACTCAAACACTCTCGGTGTTTCCCACCCCCAATTACATCCAATAACATATATAGTGTTTAGCCTTCACAATTCCTAATGAAATAATCTCTAATCTCTCAAAGAAATTACACAAATTTTACCACAAGATTTAATCGGCTTCGATACTTGAGTTATCCTTCTATTTCATATACGAAAGGAAGTCGTCCAGGATGTAATTATCGCTTATATGCCTATGTACATGCATCAAAAATGGCGCACAACTCACGAAGAATTCTCTGCACATAAACCTCGTCCTCCAGGCACGAGCATATATATACACATATATGTCAATTCATGGACCACGTGAAACCAGAAAGAAAAATTCATGTAATGTTCGGTCAACATAAGCATCCATGTTGACTTCCCCTTTATTTTATTTATTTCTTGCCGATTCCACTTTCTTGATGAGATTTGAATTATTTCGAACAGGAAATATAATTTCCATCGAGAATATATTTTCATGATATTCAAAACAAATCTTATCTTTAATTTTAAGATCAAGATATATTTGTTTTCGAAATTCATATTTTCGCTTCAGACTCAAACTTGAGACATATTTCTAACAATCTCCACTTTGACTCGACGTTTGAGTCATGTCACAATCGCTTTGCTAAAATCCGAACACCGTCGCTACTCTCCCAACAGCCCCAATGGACTCAACCGCTACAGACATCATCTAAGTCCAAGCCGCTCTTGAACTTCACCATAACAGAGGACTTCATCAAAACACCAACTGAACATGTACCTTTAACTGCTCCACAAGGACTTTTTGACACAAGCTTCTTAATCACAGATAAAGCAAAATCACTGTTGCATAAATATATGTTAGGAGATCGAATATGTACCTTGTCAATATCAGCAGTTACAGCAACCGTTGGCTCTGTAGGCTCCACTTCGCTATAAGCACCATATGTGTCGATTACTTTGCTAGTATCCGCTACCTTAGGAGTTTCCGATTGCTACTCCACCTCAAGCTAAATACCGTCCAGATCCGTATTAACACTGCTATAATCACCCATAGCCTAAAGTATTGGAGACTCCTCAAATGTAACTTCTCTACCTATAACAGGTGAATTTAATTCCGAATACCACAACCGATAACCAAGTTCACCTTGTGCATAGCCTAGGAACATGCACTTCATTGCCCTTCCATCGAGCTTACCATCACTAACTCAAACATAACATGTGCAACCAAATATTCTAATATCAGAATAATCAGCAACGTTACCTGACTACACTTCTTCGGAAGTCTGACATCCAATTGCAGTCGATGAGGATCTATTCATCAGGTAGCTCGCCATACTAAGTGCATCCGCTAGAAACCTTTTAGCCATACCAGCACTAGAGAGCATTTTATGGGCCGTCTCTAGTAATGTTCTGCTCATCAATTCTGCAACATGTGGTTCATTAGCATTAGTGCGGTGTCTCACTATACCTTCCTTCATGTAGAATTTATTTAACAGCTCTAAGCAAAACTCCATGCTTTTGCCAATCCGCACATGCTTGATCTTTTTATCAGTCTCCTTTTCGATCAAAGCTATCAACTGCTTGATCTTGACAATAGCATCGAATTTGTGCCTAAGCACAAACACCTAGGTCCTCATCGAGTAGTCATCAACAACTGTGAGCATAAATCTCGCACTCTTCTTCGAAAGAAATCGCGACAACCTGCAAACATCCAAGTGAAGTAATTCTGCAATTTCAGTGGTTTCTCTTACAATCACACTAAACTGCACTTTTCGCCGTTGATCTAAATCACAGCACCTGCATACATTCAGTTTGTTAGCAATACAACTACATAAATAAATTCTTTTCACTTAGGAATGTGCCCCAATCGCATATGCCACAATTTTGACTCTCAAACAGATGCATTCGACATCTCTGCAGCGAACTTTGTTACTGTTTCACCTTGAAGTTCATATAGGCTACCATGCTTGATTCCTTTCATTATCACCAAAGCACCTCGAACAATCTTCATAACTCCACCTTGTGAAGAATACATGCATTCTGCTGAATCTAGGGCACCCAAGGAAATTAAGTTCTTTTTCAATTCTGGAACATGTCTAACTCCAGTTAATGTTCTCATAATATCATCATGCATTCTGATTTTAACATCACCAACACCCACAACATCGCGTTCAGCGTTGTTTCCCAACTACACTTTACTATTATATATGCATTGATAAGTAGCAAACTAGTTCATGTTTGCTGTAGCATGAAAAGAGCAACCAGAATCCAGAATCCATCCATCAAATGACGAATCTTTAGTGACAGCTAGGACACTATCGACACCATCAGAATTTTTAGCTACAGCTGCAATATCATCAGTAGATTCAACTCTAATTCTCTTACCCATTTCGTTTTTCAGCTTAAAGTAATTCCTTCTAAGATTCCCCCTCTTGCCATAATTCCAATAGACTGTACCACCAGTTCTAGACTGATTGCGTCTATCCGAGTGCATACTACTTTTGCTAACACAAGTACTAGCTCTTCCTCTATTTTCATCTACTAAAGCAGCAAATACAGATTCGTCAGATTCTCTTATGCGGATATCCTCACTCAGAATTAAATCTCGAATCCCATCAAACGTCAAGCTTGTTAACCCAAAAGAATTACTAACAGTAGTAACAATAGTATTCCAACTATCAGGTAATGAGGATAGTAGAATCAAAGCACATAACTCATCTTCAAAGTCAATATCAACTGAACTCAATTGACTAATGGTCACATTGAATTCATTAATATGATTAGTAACTGACGCACCTTCGTTTATCTTCAAATTAAACAGACTTCGCATCAAATAGACTTTGTTGATCGCAGAGGGCTTCTCGTACATGTCCGATAAGGCTTTCATCAAACCCACAATGATCTTCTCCTTGACGATATTAAACGTGGCGTTACGAGCCAACGTCAGCCGAATAACACCTACTGCTCGCCTATCCAACAATTCCCAATCAGCTTGCTTCATCGTATCTGGCTTCTCTCCAAACAAGGATATATGCAGTTTCATCTGATATAAATAATCTTCAATTTGCATCTTCTTGAAACCAAAATCTTTCCCATCAAATCTGTCGATTTTCACTTTAGCTTCTTCTGTCGCCATCGATTCGCTTCAACTCAAGCGAGCCTCGCTTTGATACCAATTGTTGTATGGAACAATCGATCGAACAATAAATAGACAGAATAAGAAAAAATAAAATAGACACCAGATGTACGTGGTTCGGTCGTAGAGACCTATGTCCACGGGGAGAGCAGCAACGAATACCACATGGAGATTACAGACCACACTTGAATTACTCAAATACTCTCGGTGTTTCCTATCCCCAATTACATCCAATAACCCATACAGTGTTTAGCCCTCACAATTCCTAATGAAATAATCTCTCAATTTTACAAAGGAATTACACAAATCTTACACATAGATTTAATCGGCTTTGATACTTGAGTTATCCTTCGATTTTATATACGAAAGGAAGTCGTCCAGGATGTAATTATCACTTATATTCCTCTGCACATGCATCAAACATAGCGCACAACTCACGGAGAATTCTCTGAATAGAAACCTTGTCCTCCAACCACGAGCATATATATACACATATATGTCAATTCTTGGGCCACATGAAACCAGAAAGAAAACTTCATGTAATATTATGTCAACATAAACATCCATATTGACTTTCCCCTTTATTTTATTTATTTCCTGCCGATTCCACTTTCTTGACGAGATTCGAATTATTTCGAACATGAAATATAATTTCCACCAAGGATATATTTACGTGATATTCAAAACAAATCTTGTCTTTAATTTCAAGATCAAGATATATCTATTTTCGAAATTCATACTTTCGCTTCAAGCTCAAACTCGAGACATATTTCAAACAAATTATAACGTCCAATGGAATTTTTCTAGTAAGATCATATACAAAGATTATTAATTAGTCTAATATGAGGCTAGCTTATGTAATTTGAGTAAAGCGCGGCCTGTGATGTGAGAGTTAAAACTCTACAAATAGTTCACAAATCTATTATATAACCCTGATGCATAAATAATCTCACATAAGAAGCACATACAGAACATGATTCGTGAAGGGCAATCTAATTGAGCTAGTGATACGAGGGCAATAAAGAAGAAGCGCTTGAGTTCTATATCATCGCTGTTATGCATAAAAAACGATGAATTCCAAATCATGTGTGTAAATCTATTTTCTCCATTACTATGTTCTAAATTTTGGTTACGGATATCTTGGGGTGTTATTTTCGTGGCTTACATGTGATATTAGAGCTGCTATAATATCGATCTAGAACTTTTGGATTTGACCAGTTTACAAATTTTTTTGTCCAATGAAAATTAATTTTGATCAAATAGATGAATAGATCTTGTTGAGACGAGAAATTTGATGGGTGGCACGCCACCAAGCGACGTCAGCCACACACTACGGTTGACGTCAGTAGATGACGTTAACGACTCGCTGACCCGAGACCCAACCCCGTTGATAGTTGACTATTGACTGTTGACTAGTGATTGGCAATTCAGGTCGGATAAGGCACACGTGTGTGCGTTGCACGCACCGCGGGTTTAGGCAGTACATGAGGGCACGCACCGTGGACTCAGGCGGCACATGAGGGCACGAGACCTTCGATTAGAGCATGGTCGGTACCATCGTTCTCATATCATAATGCTATATAATGTGACGTATTCAGTTTATATGTTTGATACTTTTAAGAATTTGAAATTGCGCACAAAACCCTATGTATGAGTGTTTTTAGGGTATATTATGTATTTCTTCCCGTATTTCTCTTTTATTCTGGAAATACAGATGCAAGCTCACATGTATATGATACCTACATATAGACACCTAAATTTTGGCAGTCCATTTGGACATTCATTGCACTAAAAATTAAGGACCAACCCCAATCCATAGCAAAAATAATATCATTTAACTGCTTATAGAATTAGGAGCATTGTATATAGATAAAATCATAAAAATGGCATTTAGTTGGACCGGTGGATAGACTTAAATGTGAGCTTGGAGCCCAATTTTCTCATGAGTATAATAAAAGAAAGAGATCGGCCATAAATAAAAGGGGGCTTTGCCACAGAGGAGGAGCGGTGGTCTTTGTCTTGAGTAGTCCCAAGCCAAAAGAGACGTAAGGGGAGTCGAAAGAAAGAGCAACGAGAAGGAGACCTCTCTTTCACGGTCATTCCCTATAGGCTCGGTGGCTGTGGTGCTCCGCCTCTTGCCCTTCCGCCGCACATCCCAACTTCGACTGAACAACCACCATCTGCGGCGGCCCTTCAATCTATCACAAAGCTTTCAGTTCGTCTAGCTTCCTGCGTTGGATCCGACATCTCGGGATTCGCAGCCAGCCACCAATTAGACGCCACCATCAGCCAAGTGATTCCCGACGACAAGCAAACCCACCACGCTTTCTCGTCACAGGTTTTCCTCGGTCAAGTTGCGGTCCAACCCAGTGTGCCCAGCGACCCAATTCCAGCGAAGCCAGCACCTGCCGTCTCTGTCCAGCAAGCATACAAATAGCGAGCAGCAGCATCTATCTGCATCCTTAGGTCCCTGCACGCCTCAGGTGTCAACACTCCCCTGCCCTTGGCTGAGATGACTAGCCGTTGAGAGCTGTGTCTCTCACCGACGATCCTTCCTCACAGAGTGCCGCGGCCAGCCACCGTCATTGGAGACTCCCACTTCCCGTCTGATTTGGAAACGAATCATTGAATTAGGTAATAATCCAAATCCAAATTTGAACTATCGATTTTATCGCCTAATTTGAGCTAATTGCAATCTAAACTTGATTCTTTGAGATCTTAGGGTGCGTTTGTTTTGGGGAAAGTATTTTCAGGGAAAGTGTTTTCTAGACTTTCGTCTGTTTGGTTTGCGGAAAATGATTTGGTCAACGGAAAGTACTTTCCAGTCAACAAAGATTTTATTCATCAAAATAGGAAAGTGAATTCCCCAAAATAAAAAGGTGAAAACACTTTCTCAAATTTGAGTCTCTAAGGATGTGTTAGATAATAATCTTTTAAATTAGGCAAACAAACCAAGAATAATCAAATTGAACAAGATTTTTTACCTAATCACAAACCGTGCTCTCTCTCTCTCTCTCTCGTGTATTTTCCGTAACATATTACCAAACAAAGGAAAACAAATCGTTTTCCGAGAAAGTGGTTTTCAGGAAACCACTTTCCTTGAAACAAACACACCCTAGCATTATTCGGTTAGGATTTGATTGAGAAAAAATCATCGTAATTATTAATTTGATCCACAAGAGTTCGGATAGTTTTTTTTTTTTGTTATTTTTAGTTTTAAGTTATCATAATTGTTTGTGTAACATTAGATTATTTTTTCAAATTATCGTAATTTTTTACTGCGAATTTTAAATGGATATCATGAGGTGGATTGGATATGTTGTTTTATTTAATTTAAATAACTTTTCTATTTTTAAAATATCAGACAATTGCATCATGTTAGATTAGGATAGAATCTAGAATAGATTGCATGAAAATAAGATTAGGGTGATTTCTATGGATAGGATGGCGTATTTAAATAAAATGTGGCATGTATGATGAATTTTAAAATCAAATAGGATATTATCAAGAATAACTTTTTTTCCAAAAAAAAATTATAGGATCTAAGCCAAAAGTACAAAAATATCATATGCATGCATATCATAGATTGCATTTATGCCATGTCATTATGTATGTTACATCTTTACCGTGACATCACACGTGTTCCACATTATCGCCACGTCTCATTGCCATGTCATCTTTGTCATGTCATCATGTGTGCACGTCATATTGCCATGTCATTCGCTTCATCTATGTCCTTGATTCCACGTTTTATTTGCGTGACATTTAAGATTGCATATCTAGGGTCATCGTATGTCTAAGTTCATTTAATCAGATTGCATGTTTAGGTTCATTTAGTTAAGTTGTAAGATTAAATTCATTTACTTAGGATTTCATGTTAGTTCATTAAAATAGATTCTGCATGTTAATTTGCATTAGATTCTAATTTAATTTGCTACGTCATTAGACTTAGGTCATGCATTTATATATCATGGTAGAATAGCTTGCATTTTCTCATGTCATTACATTTAGATTTAAATTAGCACTGCATTGCATATAGCTTAGTTTTATTTAAATAAGAGAAAACCCTAAAAATCATTTAATAGTTAGAATTACTTGATTCCTTTCTTTCTCGCCAGTTTATTTACCACTTTGATTATTGATTGATAAATTATTGATTACCCACCCACATGAACGTTTTTGTATGTTAGTGGTTTAGGCTTAAAATTAATCCAAATTGCCTGCAAAACACTTACTTGAAAATAAAAGTGAAAAGGTATCAAAAGAATATTAGAGTAATTTAGCGTAATTAAGTCCCAAATTCATTTAATATCTGATACATAGAAGTAAAGTAATTATCCCGATACTTTACTTAGGTGTCTAATCGACCGACTGATTAGTGGTGACTTTGAAATGAAATTGATTTGCATGTTAATAACGTGAACATAATTTTCAAATTGGTATGGGCTAGGAAGAGCTTGAGTTAGGTTTTAAAACTTAGCAATCCATTGGCCTAAATGAAAATTTAGGTCACAACAATATGGAATGTGTAGAGCGTGATTCCTTGATGGCATGTATAATGTTTAACATGTATCAATGAATGAAAAAATACAATTGGTTATGGTATGATTTTAGTGACTAATTGCTCTTCTCTTCAAGTCTAAAATTACATATGTACGGTAAATATGAGATAAAGTTTATATCCATGCTATGAGAGAGTTTCAAATATTCAATTGGGTTATGATCGCTAAAGCGACACTTGAATGAGTTTGTGAAATACTGATCTCATATTGCGGTAAGATATCTCATGTTTAAATGCGTGGTCATATATTGTGTATTGATTCATTGGGGGGCACATGTACAACAAGTGGTTAAGGAGTGACTAATTCTAGTAGCTTGTACACCCAAAGGTGGTGAATTCACGAAGGTTGGAATACGTTTTTATGGCCTTTGTCATGTGGAGAGTATACAATTGCATGTCATGTATTCTACCTTATGTTAATTATATGATGATGCATGTAAATACTAGGATATCGATTTAAACGATTTCAAGTTACAAAGCACTTACATGATGCTAATTGTATATATTGTTTATTTTTAGTCACCTTCTTTGTAAACGGCAACTCCATTACGACTGAGATTCTTACAGGTCCAAATTTCAAGAAATAGAGAGAGGATTTTCTATTTACGATAGAGCTTACGGATGTTCAGGACAAGCACGCACATCTCACTGAAGTTAGTGCGGAATATGAGAAAGCACATTTTACTGTCTGGGTGAAGATCAATCGGATTTCTTGTTATATAGAAGTAATCCATTAGAAACACTTAAAGAGTGGTTTGCTAGCTAACAGCACTGCTAGACAAATAATGAAAGCCTTGGAGTCCAAGCACTGGGTCTTGTCTAGTGCTGAGATTGTGGCACATTTACAAGGACTCATCAACATGAGTTATGATGGTTCTAGTGGGGTTAGAGATTACGTTCTAAGGATGGTATACATGCAGACAAAACTTCAGGCTCATGGTGTTTCTATACCTGATACTTACATTGTGTATCAAGCCCTAAATAGCCTTCCACCTGATTTTGGGATTATTAAGACTATGTACAACTGTCAAGATGAGACTTGGTCAATTAATGACCTAATAGCTAGAGTGGTGGCAGAGGAAGAGAAGCTTAAGAAAGAAAGAGGACAAATTGCCCTGTATGCATCTAGTTCCAGCATTAAGAAGAGTAAGAGGTCCAAAAATTATACTCATAAAAGAACTCATGAAATCACTAGTCATTTTGACAGTTTGGGTCCTAGAAAAGAATTCTTCAAGAAGAATGGTGATCGCTGCTTCTTTTGTAAGAAGAAAGGTCACATAAAGAAAGTCTGCGACAAATATAAGACTTGGTTGTCTAAACGTGATACCTGCAGGTAATGATTCTTTGGCATTTGTTTGTAAATCCAATCCATCAGAAGCCCCATCTAGTTCATGGCGGTTAGATAGATATACAACTAATCGTCTTGCTTACTATATAGGGATTCATAATCTGGAGGAAGCCAAATCAAGGTGAATGAAAGCTCACCGTAGGAAACAACAATACAGCTGACATTGAGTTCATGGGAGATGTAATTTGAGTTCTAGATTTTGATTTTAATTTGATGTTAAGGAACACATTTTGTGGACCTTCTTTAAAGGGAACTTAGGCTCCGTTTGTTTCACGGAAAATATATTTCAGAAAATATTTTCCCTAATTTTTTGTGTTTGGGGGGCGGAAAATAAATGGTCAATGGAAAATGTTATCCAATCAACAAAAAAAACCCTCTAAAACTGGGTAAAATGATTTCCGTTTCTAAAAAGTGGAGATCATTTTCCCCTCAAGCTCTCCTTCCTGTTGAAACCCTCCCCATCGTCTCTCTCTCTCTCTATCCCCTTCCCTCTCCCTCTCTCTCTCCAGGCTCCAACCGTTTGCGCCGTCTCTCTCTCCCCCAGCATCCACATCCGCATCCACTTCCGCTTCCGCTCATCCCGCCCTCGCTCTCCTCCTTCACCTGCCCTCCCCAGTCATCGCCGCTCCTCCCCCATCACTAGATCTCCCACCTCCGCCGCGCGCTTTCCTTCGACTACCTGGTGCGTCTACACCGACGAGGAGCAGGACTTCGACGAGATCTAGCCGGATCTCGACGAGCAGGAACAAGATTTTGTGGACGGAGCTATTGATGTTCAGATCGAGCAGATGGATCAAATAAGCGGAGGGGGTTGCGGACTTTTCGTCGTCAGCGAGGAGCTGAAGCAGCGACTCGAGAGCCTTCTTCTTGAACTCGATCCCTCCGATTTGCAAGCGGTTGAAGAGATCCTTGACGAAGAACTAGACATCGTCCTTGCCGGAGGCCGGGCCGGGTTGGGACAGGACGATGGCGTTGGGCTGGTGGAGGACGCCGGATCTGAGGAGGAAGTCGAGGTCGTGGAGGTGGTTGGAGAGGGAGGTGGAGGCCATGTCGAGATCGCTCTGCATGTGGAGCTTGCCGCCATTGAAGGAAGGGTCAGAGCAGTGGTTGTGGAGAGACTTGAGGCGATGGAGGGTGGAGAGGAGGTTGGGGAGGAGGGTCTGGAGGAGGGGGTTGCCGGATCAGTGCGGAAAATATTTTCCCTACCAAACGGTAGAAAAAAATTTTCAATTCGTTTTTAGATTTGAGCCAAACATTGGAAAATAAAACTATTTTTCTAGAAAATAACTTCTTGAAAAGTATTTTCCAGAATCGCTTTATTTTCCGCGAAACAAACGGAGCCTTAGTTTTCTTATCATGTCTAAACATGTGTTTTGAGACACCAACGCCGCCCTTAGTCTTAATAAATATCGTTCATGAGATGATATAAAAGAGTGACGGTGGAAATATAATCATATAGTAAGATGTTTTTCAAAACAAACATATAGTTTCCAAACAATTTTCGGGCTATCAATATCTAAAAGAAGAAATTATTCTGTACGACGATTAGATATGTAGCAGCAATGATCTAATTTAATCAATCACCATTATCAACATATGCGAGCTATCTCATACATGATGCCAATTAAGATGTTATTCAAAACAAGCGGGTAAGGATGATTCAATCGTACCACATCAACACTGTACAATCGTGATGTAATGCAATGATCACACATTATATCTTTTTATTTGACATGGACACTGATTTCCTAATTACTTATCAAAATCCAAAATACTTTCTGAAAAATTGATTTACCCTCGATATGTCGTTCATATAGTTTGCCACGTTTCCCCAATCTTTCATCCTAAGTTCTTACTACCAAATTTTATGGTCCATGGCATAATGTTCTTCACCCTAGTGCCATCAATGCCTTTAGCATTCGAAAATGAGCTAATGGAACCAAAGACGAATACATCAACCTCTCAAGGCTTGCATGATAGGGCTTTGCCCTCATAATGTCTCTTCTATGGTAAAAAATAATGAAAATATTATCTTTTATTTAGGTTTTTTTAAAAGTAGGAAAGTAAATAGTTTATGACATTGTTCTGATTTTAAGGTGTAGAAAGATTTTTTTCCCCTCAAGATCATCAAATAAAGAAAAGTGAGAATTTTAGGATGCTTTGGTAAAAATAATCTACTTGATGCTCACGACGTTCTTTAGGTGTAATATGCTGGTTTACTTAGTTTAATTTTGACAACTAGCTTCTAAACTGAAGGGAACTAATTACTCCCCTTACATATGCAGCAGAATTACACGAAATTAACAAGCCCAAGAACTTACTTGAATCACTGATCGGAGAAATATATCACGAACAAACATATCTCGTTTTCACACCTTAAATGTTCCTTTTGCAGTTCCTCGAGAGATCGTTCATCCGTTTGACATTTGGGAGTGGAGTCGAAATTCCTCATCCTTTTCTTTTTCCTTCATTGTCCTCTCTATTCTCTCTAGAATGAACATTGTTCATTATTGAACATTGTTCATTATTGAACATAGGAATAGACGTGAACTTTTTCATGTTTAAAAGGAATAACTGCTTTCGGCAGTTAATAAGAGGCTGTGATAGCATACATGGACGGATCATGGTACTCCCATACACTCATTAAATCCAACATAGACCTCCTTAAAATTGTATGATGTATAGCTTGCTATGATGAAGAGTGGTAATATATTGACTCGACTTGCAATCCTGTTTACATGTTTAAGTTGTGGTTCAATGGTTTCAAGAGGGTATTACAGCTTTGGAGAGTAAAGTATAAAATAAAAAATTGGAATTTTAAGTTGGTAAGTGACATTTTAGTGTGTGTTTTTTTTTTTTTTTGCTCATGGGTAGATCAATTTCCACGTCATCATTCCGTTTAAAGAAAGGACTTATGAGAAACCTTTTAACCAATATGTCGACTGTTACCAATTGTCACATGATCCCGATACATGTACACCGTCCAAGTCAACGCTGTATGTGAGTTGCGCTCGCATGCATTTGGATCATGTCGGTGTCTTTCTGTGTATGTACAATCTTATTCAATAACAAATGCAGGATTTAATATACCTCGTGAGGTATGCCGTATTTTGTCATGTTGTGCGGATCCTACTCTCTTCGTTAATCTCGACCTTGCAAGAAATTTGGGGACTTAGATTAAGAACATCAATTTTCAATGTTGGTATGGAAGGAATGTACTTCGGAAGATCTATTGATGCTCTCATATGTCTTTCGGGAAAAGTACCAAAAAAGTCATAAACTTATTATATTGATATTAATTCAGTTTTAAGTCTTTCAATTGGACCAATTTAGCTCTATTTTTTTGTTTTACATTGATACCAATTGAATCCATCTGGTCAAGTTTGGCCGGAAATCGCTCATATGAACGTCGATCATCCTCCGTGACATACCCAACGTAGACGGGATATTTTTTTAAAAAAAACTTTTTCTTTTTACATTTTTTTGAATTTTCAAGTATTTTTCCTTTTTCTTTTCATTTTCATCTTTTATTTTTTTTCTCTTATTTCCTTCCTATTTTGTCCTAGCCAACCACCGCTAACCACAAGCACGGGCCAACGACCCTCACTTGGTCTAGGCAATGGGAGTCGCGGCCCTCGCCTGGATCTAGGTGACGGCCCGACACCCCTCGCCTGTGGTCCGCGAGAGTCGCATGGCGAAATTGTAAAAAAAAAAAAACATTGTAGGTTATATGATTTGTCCATGTCAGTGCCGTTCATTTTATGTAGGACCATCGACATCCATGCCAATTATTTCCGGTCAAAATTGATCGAGTGAATTCAATTGGTACTACTATAAAAAAAAAGTTTAGGATTAAATTGATCTAATTAAAAAGTTTAAGATTGAATTGACATAAAGGCAATAGATTTAGGGTTAATACCATGAAAAATTCCAAACTGGTACATTTGTGATAAACTTACTTCAAACTATTTTTTTGGCCACGAAAAACTCCAAACTGATACATCTGTGACAAGTTTACCCTAAAGTATTTTTTTGATCATCAAAAACCTTAAATTGGTATACATGTGATAAATTTACCCTAAATTATTTTTTTACCTCAAAAAACCCCAAACTGGTACACCTATAACAAATTTATCCTTCGTTAAATTGGTTTAATACCAAGAAAAATCTCAAATCAATAAAATTTTGAGAAACATAGGGTAAAAACCCTAAACTGATATATTCATGAGTTGTCACATGTTATCTAATTCAACAAGTTAACGATTAAATTTAACGAAAACTGGTGGAGGATAAATTTGTCACAGGTATACCAATTTGGGGTTTTTGTGGTAAAAAAATAATTTGAGATAAATTTGTCATAGATGTAGCAGTTTAGGGTTTTCCGTGGTATTATCCCATAGATTTAATACTTTACTCTATGTTCTTTTTCTTTTGTCTTTTTTTTTCCTCTAAATGGGGCGATGCATCAAGGTTAATGAAACCATGTACGACAGCCTTTTGTTAGGTTTAGTTCTCTAAGGAACATTTTATAGCCATTAGGAACCACATCGTTCTATGGTTCTCTATTCTTTTGTTAGTTGTTTTCTTTTTCGGTTAGAGATTTTGTTGGTCATTTTGACATGTCTGGATTTTGGTTATTCAGCATGTTGCTACTTAACGCATATAGGGTTGTATGATAACACTTCTCCTTCTGGTTGATAAAATTTCTATCGAAGTAGAAATTCATTTGGTAAAAAGATTGACTTATGGTAGGATTTTTAACTTATGATAGGATTTTCAACTTATGGTTGGGTTTTGGGCCAATTTTTACTTCTTGACTCCAGAATCACTTCTTCGACCACACCGACCTCCGCCGACCACTATCGACCACGGCCACCACCAATCACCACCCCCTAGCCGCCCATCGACCGCCGACCACAGAAGTCGCCGAGCGCCGACGCCGAAGATTTTGTTAATAATATTTCAAAAGTAAAAAATTTCAACCGTTCCCAAATGAATTTCTCTTATTAGAAGTCAATCTAGAGTAGAAGCAGAAAAATCAACTTCTGCTTTTAAGGATAAATGGAGAAATCAACTTCTGTTGAGAAATGTTACCAGGTGTGTCTTAAATTGTATGGCCAGTTTCTAAGTTTCTAACCATCAAATTACCAAAAAAAATTCTAAACTCATTATATTTGTACAAAATTTAATCCTAAATCTTTTAGCAATTCGCCAATTTAGTCCTTTTGCTTAATTTTGGCCGAAAATCGCTGACATGAATGACAGTCATCCTATATGGCACGGTAGACACTAATGTGAACAACTCTTATATTGATTTTTTTAGAAATGAACTTTTTTTCCTTTTCTTTTTCTTTGCTTTTCATTTACTTCATTATGCCAGGTTATCGCCTAAGTTCATATAAATAGAATGAAGATTGAACGACTAACCTGAATCCGAGTGTAGACGAATAGTCGAAATGTAAACAAAATAATCCGAGTCCAACGAATACACGTTATGTCCTTAAGACAAATTTGTCCCCTCAATTGGTACCCAAGTTTATTGGACAAATGCCTCCCAGGATAGAACAGATGGCTTTCCTCTAGAGCAGTACTTCTTCAGAGGAATCTTATGAACGCAACTTTGAGTTAATCGCACTGATGACATCGATGAATGAGGGAATGCTCATTTAGAAAATTTGAGAGGGAATGTTCCGTATGTGTGTTTTTTTTCGAACAGAGCCCTCCAAAGACCTTTTATAATGGATTAAAAGAATGATGATGAAGAGTCACGAAACCGTACAGTTTCGTTGATGATAGATTACGAACCGAAGTGACTCCTTTCAAACATGTTCTTCGTTCCTAACAATCATGTTCATTCGAACAAACATGTTCGTTTACTCCTTTTCCAATCAATCATGTTCGTTCGGAGAAAAATCGTCCGGAATAAAACATGTCTATTCGGTTAAAAATAAAAAATTAAATAAAAGAAAGACTGATGAGATAAAATAAAATAATAAAAAATTAGAACACTGCAGACCCAGGCTCGAGCCCGAACCGAACAGAGCAGGTGGGCGGGCGACGGCGGTGGCGCGCGTGTGTGGGCCGACATCGGTTTGTGTATGTCCTCTCCTGTCCACAAAAGTGCGGTGCTCCTTGGGGCCCAAACCTATCTGCGACGTTCCAATATTTAAACCTATGTCATATCTCTTTTCTATCCCTTGTGGGATTCCTCCATCCTTCATTTCTTATTCACTTCCCATGGGATTTGTATAACAAAATTCCAACAATCCCCAACATGAATAAGATATTCGAATATCATGACTCTTCGTGTATGCATGAGATGCAATGTGCGATCATTCCACAAAAGAATGTTGTATCGGGATAAGTAGTCTGAGACTTTGAACTTTCTCTAGTGAGACCTATCAGACTTGCTCAATCAATTAGTAGACTTGATATCTTTGAACTGTCGACCTTTAGTGCAAGCCAAGACAATAGAAATCACACAACTATCTTTCGAGCAAAGTTGGTTCTCACTGTTGTGTTCGTTTTGGCCATGAACACCGCTTGATTTCATGAGTGCTTTAGAGAATTCGGCCTTTCAAATTCTCACAGAAGCGGCCCTCACTTCACACTCACATAGGTGATTTCTGAATATGTGGCATATCACTTACTTGATTTAGAATCGTTAAAAGCTTACGTTTAACCTTCACATATCAGTATTGTCTCCATACGGGAATGAGTAAGAATTAACCGTACTCTACATTGTCTACATAACTTGGTTGTCCCTTTGAACCTAGATCTTGGGATCTCCAATCAACTAAGTAGGGTTTCCGCTATGAAGATTTATTTTATAGGCCTTAAACACATTCCCCTTGATGTTTTCTCAATTATCTCTCTAGTTATGTCTTTTGTTAATGGATCCGCAACATTATCTATTGACTTCACATAGTCAATTTTGATAATCCACTAGAGAGTAGTTGTCTTATAGTATCATGTTTTCGATGTATATGTCGAGACTTACCGTTATCCATGACATTCCTTGCTCTGCCTATTGTCGCTTGACGATCACAATGAATACATACAGCTGGCACTGGTTTAGACCGATTAGGAATATCCTCTAAGAAATTTCGAAGCCATTCTATTTCTTCACCGGCTTTATCCAAAGCAATAAACTCTGCTTCCATAGTAGATCTTGCAATACTAGTTTGTTTGGATGATTTCCAAGACACTGCTCCCCACCAAGTGTAAATACATACCCACTTGTTGATTTGGTGTCTCTTGTGCCGATTATCCAATTTGCATCACGGTATCCTTTAAGTACCGCCGGATATTCTGTGTAATGCAAAGCATAATTTTGAGTATGCTTCAAGTAGCCTCATTTCATAGCTTTCCAATGATTTTCATTTGGACTAACTGTAAATCAACTTAGCTTGCTTACAGCACAAACTATGTCTGGCCTAGTACGGTTCATGACACACATTAAACTGCCTAGTCTACTAGCATACTCATTTTTAGCCTTGCTCTCACTAGTATTCTTTGAAAGATGTAAATTTACATCTATCGGGGTCTTTACTAGTGCAATGTCTAGATTCTTTCACTTTCCAAGAATCTTCTCAATGTAATGAGATCATGATAGAGCTAATTCTTCAGATGTTTTATGAATTTTAATTCCTAAAATAACACCTACGACCCCCATATCTTTCATATCAAATTTATTTGTGAGCATGCGTTTGGTCTCCTTGACAACCTCACTATTACTACCCATTATAGGCATGTCATGTACATACAAGCACAAAATGACAAAATCATTATGAGTGTTCTTAATATATACACATTTATCACACTCATTTATCTTAAAATCATTCGACAACATGACTTGATCGAATTTGGCATGCCATTGTTTCGGTGCTTGTTTCAAGCTATAAAGAGACTTGACAAGACGACATACTTTCTTTTCTTGTCTTGGAACTATAAACCCTTCAGATTGTTCCAAATATATTTCTTCTTCTAAATCTCCATTTAAGAAGGCCGTTTATACATTCATTTGATGGATTTCAAGCCCATAAAACGCTGCTACAGCGATTAGCATCCTTGTGGATGTAATTCTTGTGATGGGTGAATAGGTATCAAAATAATCAAGACTTCTCATTGTTTGTATCCTTTTAGTACAAGCCTAGCCTTATATTTATCAATACTACCATGAAAATCCACTTACATTGTAGCGGTTTATTTCCAAGAGGAAGTCAACCAATTCCCAAGTATGATTTGACAAGATGGATTCAACTTCACTATTGATAGCTTCTTTCCAAAATGGGGTTTCTGGGGATGTTACAGCCTCTTTAAAGGATCGAGACTCATTCTCTAGCAGATATGTTAGAAAGTCAAGTCCAAAAGACGTAGAAGTCCTTTGTCTTTTACTACGTATAGGTTCATCATCTACATGATCGTTTCTAGATGTAGTATCCCAAGGCCTCTTATCATTTTCAATTTACTCGTATACTATGTTATACAGAAATATATTCTCAAAGAATGAAGCGTCCCTTGACTCAATAATTATATTAACATGCATATATGGGATCTCAAACTTATGAACAAGAAATCGATATGCATTATATTAAGAGCATATCCAGTAAAGACATAATCAACGATTTTTGGTCCTATCTTAACTTTTTTAGGTTTAGGAACCGCAAGTTTAGCCAAACACCCCACACTTTGAGATATTTCAAATTAGGCATTCTGTCTTTCCACTTCTCATAGGGATTTTGTTGTGTCTTTTTGTGGGGTACTCTATTTAAAATAAAGTTTGCCGCCAAGACAGCTTCCCCCCACAAATTTTGTGGCAAACCAGAACTATTCAACAATACATTCATTATTTCCTTTAAAGACCGATTTTTCCTTTCCGTCACACCATTGGATTGTGGCATATAAAGAGAGGTGATTTGGTAAATAATACCAAACTCAGAACAAATTTCCTCAAAAGGAAATTCATATTCAAATCCTCTATCACTTCTTATCATTTTAATTTTTGTTCAACTGATTTTTAACTTTAGATTTATAAGTTCTAAAAGCATTCACAGCCTCATCTTTGCTGCTAAGCAAATAAATATAACAATACCTCGAACAATCATCTATAAATATAATAAAATATTTTTTTACCACCCCTTGATGGTATTGTTTTCAAATCACATATGTTTGTGTGCATTAAATCTAAAGATTTTGTGTTTCTATTATCTATAGAATGAAATAGAGGCTTAGAAAATTTAGATTCAACACACGCTTGGCATTTTTCACTTGGACAGTCAAACTTTGGCAATAACCCCATGTTCATTAATTTCTTTATTGACTTATAATTAACATGTCATAGTCTAGCATGCCATAAATTAGGAGACTCAAGTATATAAGCAGAAACAACTTTATTCATATCATCCTAGGATACAACATTCATTACATTCAATTTGAACAGACCATCACTAAGATAACCCTTTCCTACATACATCTCATTCTTGGAGAGCACAAACTTATCAGATACGAACACCAACTTAAAGCTATTCTTGCTTAGGAGAGATCCGGACACTAAATGTTTTTTCGTACATCTGGCACATGTAGCACATTGTTTAGTGTCAATATTTTTCCAAATTTCATTTTCAGAGCAATCTTTTTAACACCTTCAACCTTAGAGGTCGATGAATTATCCATATAGAGTTTTTCATCACCCTCCATTGGTGTGTAAGATGAGAACATTGATCTATTGGGGCAAATATGTCGAGTTGCTTCAGTATCAATCCACAATTCTTTGAGGTTTCCCACCAAGTTGAACTCGGATATCATAGTAGAAAGATTGATATCATCAATGCGATTGGAAATCTGTTCCACCACATTCGCCTGAGTCTTCTGTATTTTCTTGGCTCTGCAGTGTTTGGCACGATGTCCAGAATTTTCACAATTGTGGCATTTGCCAACGAACTTTTTCAAGCCTTGGGTGGATCCTTCTCCAAACTTTTTCCTCTTCTTGTTGAGTTTCGATCCTTCTTCAACAACATTGGCCTTTGAGACTTCCAGATTTCTACCAACTTTCTTTTCAGAAAGCCTATTGTCTTCCTCTATCCTCAATCAAACAATCGAGTCTTCAAGTGATAATTCCTTTCTCTTATGTTTGAGATAATTTTTGAAATCTTTCCAAGACGGTGGTAATTTTTCAATAAAAGCAGCCACTTGGAATGAATCGCTTAAAATCATACCTTCGGTATGAATATCATGCATGATCATTTGAAGTTCTTGAACTTGACTTATGACGATTTTAGAATCAACCATCTTAAAGTCCAGAAATTTACTGACGATGAATTTCTTCAAATCAGCATCTTCTGTTTTGTATTTCTTGTCCAAACTTTCCCACAACTTCTTATCCATTTTCAGCGGACTATAGACATTATAGAGGGAATTGTCTAGACCATTGATGACATAGTTGCGACATAGGAAGTCAGAATGCTTCCATGCATCTATAACAGCAGGATTTTTCTTGTTTGTCTCTCATTCATCCAACATAAGAGCATCCTCATTGAGGAATCTTGCAAAGTTCAAAGTTGTGAGATAGAACAACATCTTTTGTTGCCATCTCTTGAAATCAGAACCATTGAACTTTTCTGGCTTTTCTTCATGAGTCGAAATCGACGCAATAGGTGGCGTCATCGATGTCGAAGAAAAACAACTATACGAACGTTGTAAAAGAAATTCGACAAAGGTCTATACGAACTACGCAATAGAACTTTGACAGAGCAGAGGACTATACGAATGACGCAACGGAAAGTCACAACGAAAACAATAAATACAAACTAAGCATGAAGAATACAATTAATTTGTCTTAAGATTGTCATCGCCCAAGTTCATATAAATAGAATGAAGATTGAAAGACTAATACGGAATCCGTGTGTAGACGAATAGTCGAAATGTAAACAGATAATCCGAGCCCAACTAATACACGTTGTGTCCTTAAGACAAATTTGTCCCCTCAATTGGTACCCAATGTTATTGGACAAATGCTTCCCAGGATAGAACGGATGGCTTTCCTCTAGAGCAGTACTTCTTCAGAGGAATCTTGCAAACACAACTTTGAGTTAATCACACTGATGACACTGATGAATGAGGGAATGCTCGTTCAGAAAATTTGAGAGGGAATGTTCGGTATGTGTGTTTTTTTTTTTTTCAAATAGACCCCTTCGAAGACCTTTTATAATGTTTTAAAAGAATGATGACGAAGAGTCACGAAACCGTACAGTTTCTTTGATGAAAGATTACGAACCAAAGTGACCCGAACGAACATGTTCGTTCGTTCCGAACAATCATGTTCGTTCCGAACAATCATGTTCATTCAAACAAACATGTTCGTTTACTCCTTTTCCAAACAATCATGTTCTTTCAGAGAATAAAACATGTCTATTCGGACACAACTTAAAGTGTCTTTTCAGTTAAAAATAAAAAATCAAATAAAGGAAAGACTGATGAGATAAAATAAAATAATAAAAAATTGAAACACAGCAGACCCAGGCCCGGACCCGAATCTAGCCAGCCGGCGTGCGCGTGTAGGCCGACGTAGATTTGTGTAGGTCCTCTCCCGTCCACAAAAGTGCGGTGCCCCTTGGGGCCCAAACCCATTTGTAAGGTTCCAATATTTAAACCTATCTCATATCTCTCTTCTATCCCATGTAGGACTTCTCCATCCTTCATTTCTCATTCATTTTCCATGGGATTTGTATACCAAAATTTCAACATGCCGATCGTGAAGGACCTCGCCAGATTTGGGCGAGTGTTGCATCGCTCGCAATTGGCGAGGACTCAAAGGCTCTCCTCCAGTTTGGGCATGGCCTTCGCGGCTGGTGAGGGTTGACGATGACCCTCGCCAGCTCGAGGAGAAAAAACAAAGAAAATTAAAAAAAAAATAGAAAATAAAAAAAAAATTGTTCTTGTTTTCAGCCAAAATTGTCAATTGGTTGAGGACTAGATAACCCAAATTAAAAGGTTTATTATTAAATTAACATAAATAAAATAGATTTAGGACTTTTTTTAAATAATTTCCCATAAATTTTGAGACAGTTGCAACCTGGTTGCTAATTTTCGAACCTGGTCGGACGGACCCACCCACTATAAATGAAATTAACTTCGCTTTCACACACCAGCAGATGGACGTCCGAAGTAGCAAATGTCTAACAACGTTTTTGTTCTTGATTAGATTGGATCGTCGTAAACTTGTGCAAAGCGTTGTAATTGAAAATAAAAATACAAAAAGTAATTTGATGTGTTCTTGCGTAAACTGTCGTAACTCCTTGTGATTTGTCGTAATTGAAAAAGATCCAAATTTAACACGTTTTGCTCTTTGGTTTGCCACGAAAGTCGCGCTTCTCATGAATTGTCATAATCAAAAGTGTGTTTGTTCCTCGGAAAGACAAATGGTGTGAAAAATATTTTTCTTGATGTGTCCTTGTTTACTTTTTGCTCGCACGTTCGGAATTTCTCTTTCGATTGGAAAGAGAAGCCGCGTCATTTCAACGGAAAAAAACGATCGCCTAACATTTCTTTAGAAAGTTAGGTCATGCTCTTGAAATCCAAGTCGTTCGTGTTATGGACGGCCAAGATTATTACTAACAAAAATATATATGAAAAATTCGAAAAATTGATCTCTAAAAACAGGAGATCTAGACCGTCCGTCCAAAAACAGGTGGCTCGGATCCCAATGACAAGCATCTAACCTTTTGAGAAAAGGTTAGACGATCCATATCCATTTCAAGGGATATGGCACGAATGCTTCTTGAATTTTGACTCGACGCGCGATGTTGTTCCTTGGACTTTGAATTGATGAGCGTGGTATCTGAATTTGAGCTCAATGTGTAATGAGCCGCTTTGAACATATAAAAAGTCCAAGTGACGACATCGCATATTGAGCTAAAGTTCATACATCCCATCAAACAAATGTAAAGTTCAGATATCACGTTGCACATCGACACAAAATTGAGGGGGACCGTCTATGTCATTTCCCCCATTTCAATTACCATCGTGTTAATGTCGTTGACTATAAATTCAACACCTAATTCGAATTGACTTCTCGTGAAATCGTACACTCCAAATAGAGCGTAAAGTCCGTCTCTACCTAACTCAAATACGACCTTTCCTCGTTCCTTCGTCGCGGACCGCGGGCTCCGAATCTCCGATCCATTTACTGTAACGACGTATTTGCAGGTCAAACCGTATTACCTGGGTAGAAAAGTCAAAGCATTATGCATGCGAGGAGCAAACTCGACCGTCCGATCGGCTCCCGCGGACGTGCCAGATCCGTGCGAGATCTCGACTCCACCTCCGACTCCGAGTGGGTGATTGCGAGAATTACCTCGAACCTTCTTCTCCTTCTTCTTCATCTTCCTCCGTCGACCTATACCATCGAATCTCTTCGATAACCACGGCATCGGCGGACAGCTGATCCTACATCTTTTGCCCTTCGATCGGCTCAAGCTCCGCTTGGATTCATTAGGTAGGTGGGTTTTCCGATTCCCGATTGGCCCTACTTTTGGCGTTTTAGATTTCTCATCTGTCTTTACGTTGGGAAATTGCTTCGTCCGATTCCCCTGCGTCTGTTTGATGTCGGTTACGTTTCTTCTGCGTGGAGGGTGTGGGATTCGCCGACGCTGGCTCTATCTACGATTGCGTAGTGTCTTTGGAATCGCCGAAGCGGTTGTTCGTTGATGGACAGTTTTTCTGGCTTCCCGCGTAGAATTAGGGTTTGGGTTTGTGATGCAGAGACCTGATTTTGCTGTTTCTCCATGTTGATGTCGAGATTGCCGTCCTAAAACTTGATAATTTCGTGCCAAGTACGAGGTTTTGCAGGGATTTAGCCTGCGTATGTTGTGAGATTTGTTTCTTTTTCGAATAATCTGGCTATGTAATTCTTTGACTGTGCGATCCGTTTCTGATGTCACGGCAGCAGTTTAGGCTAAGAAACTCAGCTTTGGATCGTTTTTCGTCTCAAATATTTTTGAATTAATTCAGTGTAAAGACGTCATCAGTTCAATATCTGGAAAGACAAAGCTTTCCTAATTTCATTTTCATGGCCTTTTCTTTATGTAGGACAATGTACAGTTCTCTTTCCACGATGAGATGGCCATAATTGTCTTGTAGATTCACGACATTGACAGCTTCTCTCGATATTTTTGTAGTTTACTTGATGGAAAGTGGGGCTGGAGAATCGACGAGTAAGCCGGCCCAAAGTGCGTCTTCCTCTGACAACAGTAGCAATGACGCAGGCGATTTCGAATGCAACATTTGCTTTGAATTGGCTCATGACCCTGTCCTGACCCTTTGTGGTCACCTCTATTGTTGGCCCTGTCTCTACAGGTGGCTGCGCCATCACTCGCATTGCCACGAATGTCCAGTCTGCAAGGCTCTTATACAAGAGGAGAAATTAGTCCCTCTTTACGGGAGGGGGAAGACCCAGACAGACCCGAGATCCAAATCTTATCCAGGAATTGAGATCCCAAATCGCCCTTCGGGACAAAGGCCTGAAACCGCTCCACCTCCAGAAGCGAATCAGTTCGCGAATTATGGGTTTGGTTTCATGGGAGGGTTCATGCCGATGGCCTATGCTAGGATCGGGAACTTCACGCTCTCTACTGCCTTTGGCGGTCTAATCCCTGCTCTGTTCAATGTGCAATTCCATGGATTTCAAGATGCCACCGTGTATGGGACGACTTCGGGTTATCCCTATGGCTTCAACACATTCCACGGTGGTCATGCCCATGGTTTTCCGCAGACGGCTGTGCGGGGGCAGCAGGCTGATACCGTGTTGAAGAACCTTCTTCTACTCATTGGAGTCTTTGTGGTTCTTGCGCTGCTTTGCTGGTGATCTGGCTTTGGATTATCTTGGTGATGATTTCTCTTTACTCTCTTTATAGTTGTCTTCATGCTCTATAAGGCTTAGGCTAGTAAAGGTTCGAGTTGGGTGTTCAGAGGTTGTCAATATGATCCGCAAATCCTTGATATCCTGTTTTGGATATAACAAGCGGTCTTTTTCTTTGTGCAGACATGTTCGTGTATGTCTGCACGTGGTTCCCTGTTCATATTTGCATGTGACCTTTTATGTACTTCTCGTGTTCTCTTCGATAGCGTCATCTATTCTGTTTGCCATCACCAAGGAACATAGGACCTGTCTTGGGTGTTCTCTTTGTAACTGTACAATGCTTAAAGGTGATACATCTGTTCTTTTTCCAAATGCAATCAAGTGAAAGAAAGTGCATGTGATTCTGGAAGTTGTTTCCTGATACCTTAAGATGCCTTGGTTGTTTCCGTTTGTTATTGCCTCTCATAATGAATTCCAATTAACTGAATAGGGATCCGAAAATCACAAGCAGATGAGAGTACAATCACATGCCTTTGTTTTTTTCCCCCAGGAGTTGTGTTGACTGAACGCTTTTAAGTACTCTCTGTCTATGCTATTGTTTGTCAAGCAATTTTTGTGATATTGGATGGACTAAGAGCTTCCTGTGGATCTAGTATTCTAAGTTTTGATAGCAGAATTCACTCACTCCTGTTTCACTTTAGAAGTGAAGGAGGTTGTTGTGTCATTCTGTGAATGGAATGGCTAGAGAACTTGTAGAATAATGCTAAGTGACAGGAAAACTAGCCGGGCGGCACACAAGTAACTTGAGAAGTCTTCGCCTGTGCACGAGGTTTTCGGGCGTATTATTATTAGGTACTGCTTCGGAAACTAGAGCTGGAGGTGGAAACCCCCGTCGCGAAATCGATATACTCATATATAGTATTTTCCGGTGTTTTGTTCTTGTCGGGGTACACATGAAAGGAGATCGGACAGGTAGATTGACTGGTTGCAGAAATTGGTGAAGTAGATGACATGAAAGCTTTTGAGATTGATGAAGCACAGGCTCAAAGGAAACCACGTGATTTCGCTGGAAATGCGAAAGAAAACTGCGTGCGGTTTCGTTTTCACTGGAAATGGAAGTTGAAGTCGAACGGCAAGGGCCAAAATTAGATTTTGACGGCCCGGATGACTCGAAAGACGCAGACGACAATGAGAGAGAAGATGGAAGTATTTATGACGTCAGCGTGAGGACACTCAAGGAAGGAATTGTTGTTCTAGGATTGGACAATGGATTTATAGATATTGTTGGAACCAACGTTATACGATCCTTATCTTAATTGGTCATCGCCATTTGTTGCTTTGTCCAGAATTGCGTTTCTTCTTAAATCGAATCAAAGTTTAAATGGCTCTGCAATATATAATGACTTGCCACTTTTATCCTCTGAAATTTTCAATCCAGTGTGTACAACTGGGTCATGAAAGATTAGGAGGGTGACGGCAGATTATTTAACACTAATAAGGCACATCGTTACATCGTCAAAAGAAAACGATACAAAACTTAGAATTTCGAGCCGCCTTGAGCACAAGCCGCGCGCAGCAAACGTGCCGGTCAAGATGCCGTGCCTTTGCCGGCCTCCTTGTAATATCCATGGCCTTCCTCATCGCTATTCTCGCTTTTCCTGAAGTGCCTGTAGTAGATGTACTGCAATATGATCTAATTTTTCACTTTGGTTAAGGAGGCAATTAACTCGTAGTAAGCCTCATCGATTACAATCAACGCCAATGTGCTCAGATTATAGTTGAGAGAGAAGCTCAAAGAAGGATACGAATAGGTCAAGTGCCACGCAAACGATTGCGTCCAACAGCCACGGCATGTTAGCTTTGATACTTTCCCACTCGATGGTTCTCACTAGAATGCTGCAACATCCGGATAATGACTGTTTAGAATACTACATACACATGTACAAATGTATGTATACATATAATTCGTGTATACACACACGCGCGAGAGGGAGAGAGAGAACCTTCCCACATAGGTGACATTGGCGACCAGCGCGAAGACGAACATAAGAGGATTCAAGCCCTGAAATAACATCGACGTGAGAGGTTAGTTCTCGTCGTAGTCGAAAGTTACGGACTTGTCATAGTCGAATTCATTAGGATGACAATACAATCTAAAGAGAGGGAGAAAGGAGTATCACCTCGACGCTCCCCCTTTTGATCTGGGAAAGAACAAAAACAACACGCTCTATCAGTGAATGATGACGGATCATACGCAAGTACGATGAAAGGAAAATGCGAGACGGGTCGGTACGTCGAATTCATTAATTTAAGACGATCAAGGGATTAGCCTACATTTAACCATATCTGAGGGATTCTGCCACCCATGTATATGGCGGCCATTAGCCATCCTAGCCATTGTCCGAACGCACTGTGCTCCATTCCACCTTCCTGCTTCATGTAAAGACACCAGACCAAAAAAAAAAAAAAAAAGACGAAAAAATGAAGAAAGATTAGGAGAGATAATTTCATCAATTAGGGTAAGATTTTACAGAACTTAAGGTTGGGAATCATGGGATTAACTCATACTTGTAACAGTCTCCTGGTGGCCAGTCCGACATGAGCTTCTGTGAATGCTTTGTTCTGAAGCGGGAGAGTGAGGGACGATGCTAAGAATGTCCCATACCCCACCTGAAATAACATTTAAAAAAAAAAAGAAAAAGAATCTCGATGAGTGAACATTTAGAATTTGAGCGATTTCAGTTGTGGACAGGACAGACCAATATATCTAATGTGACATAATTAGTGCTCACCGATCGTGGGATTGGCTTAGGCTTGCTGACCGACTTCGCGGACGGGACCAGAGCAGCCTCGTCGTCGGAAGACGAGTCGCTCTCGAGCTGCATGGCAGACGGGCCGCTCCTAACCACCCCGATGTACGTCCGGAATGGCGGCGTTCCGCTCCCGGCCAAAGACCTAGCGGAGCTGCGGTAGGACAGAAACAAGTACACAATCTTCTTTCAATTTAGGGTTAGGGACGAAAAGCAAGACTTTAGATTTTCTTCAACGACAATTATACTAATCATCTCGTACGTGTAATAGAACTCTCTTCTCGGAGATGATTTCGCCGGAGTCGCTTTAGCCGTGGCGCTAGGAATGGGGATTCCCGAATGATGTTTGGCTTTTGGTTCCAATGGTTCCTTCTCTTCACTCTGCAACTAATCACCACAGAATATTACTTCAAGAACTATCTTCCACCGAAGGAACTGGCGACATTTGACAGGATACGTGTAAATAAATAAATAGATAAAAACTAAAGTTATAACATTTGTGCCAATTCAGTTCTAAACCTTTTTATATTTATGTTAATTGAACCGATCCGAATAATTTTGGCAGAAAATTAATGACGTGTACACCTGTCGTCTTATGTGGCAGAGACGGCGCTGACGTAGATATTTTTTTAAAAATATTTTTTATAATTTTTTTTTTGGGTTTTCTTTTCTTTTCTTTACTCTTTTTCATTTTGATAGAAGACCGGCGAGGATCTCTAGTCGACCCCTGCCAGGGCTGGCGACCTGCCAGCAAAGGTCAATAAAAAGAGATAGTAAAGAAAAGAAAAAGAGAAAAGCAAAAAAAAAATTATTATAAAATAATAATATTAAGTGAATATTCATGTGAACCGTGTCATGTAGGACGATGACGTTCACGTTATCGATTTTCGGCTAAAATTGTCCAAAATAAACGCAACTGATACAAATGTGAAAGATTAAGGATTAAATTAACACAATTAAAAGTTTTAGGACTAAGTTGACACGAATGCAATAGATTTAGAACTTTTTTCACCTTCTGGTCGGGTTTCTTGATGTGTCGGCGCTTCAGCCGCCTGTAGACATGATCGTAGTACAAGCTCTGCAACACCAGCACCACAGTGCTCGTGGTGTAAAGCTGTCGATTTCAAACCACAAAGTAGAGTTGTCATGTGGGAGACAAGCGCGACGATAAGTTCGCGAGGCATCATCATCTACCAACGATTTTCTCTGGGGAAAAAGAAAGGGGTTTTTTGCAGGAAAGATTTCTGTCGGGGGCCGCCTCCATGAATGTGGGGCTTTGTCTAAGGTCCAGTTTTATGAAACATGGGCTTTCTTGGCCATCCAAAGAAGCCACCATTGGGACTCTACTAAAGTAGGCCGAATGAGTTCAGATCAGGGAACACACGATGGGTTGGTTCATGGGAGCGGCAGGTGCAGGGGGTTTCAGAATTCCATTACTAAAAAAGGAAAACTTTCTGAAAGATTCAGGAAAGAGAACACGTGGAGAGCTGGAAGGGTATTGCAGCTTACCAGGGCTGTGTAGTACTGAGTCGGCAACTGCAACAAGAGAGAGAGAGAGAGAGAGAGAGAGAGACAGAGGGAGAGAGAGGCCAATTAATTAAGCTCAGAAAACATATCATATTAGCTCAAAAGAAGATGAACAGACCAGCAAGTGGGAGAAACGCAGTAAAATATAGTAAAGATATGAAAGTTTCACAAGTATGGATAAGCTTCAGGCGTGAGTGTGTTTTGTGCTGTGCTGTGATGATCGACAAAAACCACGAAAAAGACCAAACATGGTGCGGGACGTGGGTGTGTGCGTCGCAGGAACAACATCCGTCCAATCCTGAGGCCTTTTCTTGGACCACCCACGCACTGTTCTGGGTAGCCAATCTTCTTTTCTTTTTTTTTACTCTCTTTTGTAATTTTATGCGTTAAAACAAAACACATGTTCGCTTGGGATTTTTCCCTTTTTCCTTTGGCCTCCCCCTGTTTGGCCTTTTTGGGTTTTCCAGAGATTTTAAGTTTTGAGAGACTCACCGTTGCTGGTTCAAGAAGGCAGCCGACCAGATTGAACACGTCCCTGCACATCAATTATCAACCCCCAACATAAAGAAGCTTCAGTAAGGTGAAGAACCAAAGCAAACTACGGAAACAGAATGCGAAGTGAGCTTTTAATCTCTTGAACGTGACTAGCATAGCAACCCTAATTGAGGAGGCAGAGAGAGAGAGAGAGAGAGACCCAGCGACCCAAGTGAGGAGGAAGGCGAGGGAGACGCCATGACTGGACTTGGTGCGGAAGTTGGTGATGATCTGTGGGATCTCGGCGACGCCCCAACACACCAGGCTCGTCAGCCCGAACCCGAACGACACCTCGTCCTTGACGCTGCACAGGCAGTCCTTGAAATACTTCTGAACCCACCTCACGCATGCCTTCTTCTCTCTCGCGCAGTAAGGGAATGACGACGACGAAGGCATCTCTCTCTCTCTCTCTCTCTCTCTCTCTCTCTCTCAACAGTGCAGGTTGACGAGTGAGTACAAAAGGGCAGGCAGTCATCCCCTATATATAATATAATAACGAGAACAGGATTGATCACACCGATCGAAGAGGAATTCTCAAATGCGAGTAAAAAACCATTTTCTATCTCATTTCATTCTATTCCCTTCTTAATGATGTGTGTGTGTGTGTTTGTGTGTGTGTGGGTGGGTCCTCCTCTGTGATGCGAGGAATCGTTCTGCTGCATAATTAATTGCATATCCTCGTACAAATTTCTTCTTCCTTTTTTTTTTTTTTGGGGGGGGGGGGGTGGGGGGGGGGGGCCTTTTTTATATGGTACGCATATTCTCTCCCTTTATCCTCTTTGAGGACAGACCATGCAAATTGCAGTAACTCAAAGGTGAATTTAACCGTTTGGAATATTACGAGATGGATGCTCTAGCTGATGTGAAATAAAAAATAGGGACCCCAAAAAAAAAAAAATGCCCCCTGAATTATAGCTCACGTAATCTCTGGTGTTATATATAAAAGATGGGACGTGCATTATTCACGTTCAATCGCGTTAACCTATTCCGATAGAGCTATAATTAGAGATAATGACATAAATAGTCCATGAATTTTCATAACGTGCTGTACGTATACTTTTAATTCGTTCAACGTTGTTCCTGAATTTTACCTTAATGTACGATGTGGGTCCTAAATTTGTAATTTTTTTTTAATGTGGCCCATGAATTCTTGGTATATATTTAATTTGATCCCTAAACTACATGAAAATGCTCAAATATTATCCTTCCATTAGTTCAAGTTCGAGGACAATATATAGTCCAAGAGCAAAATTTAACACGATACAAAATAGGGATCGCATTGAATAATTTTTGAAAATTTAGGAACGACACTGCACATTGGGTTAAGATTTATGGACCAATTGCGTCATTTTTTTTTTATGTCTACCTAATATAATTGTTAGAAGGGAAACATTATTATTATTATTTTCCAAAATTCATGTTGAACAACTAATTTCACACTTTCTCAAGTGCATCACTCGTTAGTATAATTTCTTTAGAGTTCCTCCCACATGCAAGCTGGCGGAACTTGAATATCATGTTCATACGATCCCCTCGTTCATTTGTTTCAGATCTTCAACATTGCAAGATCTTCTTCTCTCTCTGCAAGGGTTTCTCCCTTTCTTCAAGTCGCCGCTCAAGTGCCAGACCTCCCGAGGGAGAGAGAGAGAGAGAGAGAGAGGGGTCTAGCTCTCTCTCCCTCCCTCCTCCTACGCGTTCCTTCTCAGCCCCCCTTTCTTCTTCTGTTTTGATTTGTTCCCACCCTCCTCCCCTCATCTGCTACGCTCCCTCTCTCTGCCAAGCCCTTGCCCGAAACCTGGAGCAACAAAAAGCCAAACAGCGAAAATCGCATCCCTGATGGTTGCTGGGCTTTTGAAGAGCGGTGACGGGCAATTTTCCAGTGGGTGTTCGACGGCGTGAGGGCTAATTCGGCGGCCATCCTCTTTGGCAAAACCGTAGTTCCTTTTTCATCTTTAATTTTCGGCAAATCTGTGACAATGATTTTGTCTTCAACTGCTATACATTTTATAGCTTTTCTCTCCCGATCTAGAGTTAGACCTAGATTTGGGTGCTCCTCTATCACGATCTAGAGATAGATTTGGGATTTTCAAGACGTTTTCTGTATTCCTTCGACCTATTGGGGTTGTTATGTTCTCTACACGGTAATGGTGCTGGGGACGCCGAACTTAGGCGCTACTTCCTTTTGGCAAAGCCGTTGTTACTGAAGAGGAATTTCTCGATGTGTGCCCATTATTGACGATGCGAGATTTGGTGATCGGCCGCCGTACGACCTTGGACACTACGACAGATCCTTCTTCGAGGAAGAAGTCAGTCTTTGCAAATTGTAGCAAGTTGATTCACTTGTCAGATTTATTTTACTTGCTTTGTCGGATTTTATGTATCATCAAGCTATGTATTACTTTTTTCGTATGAAATGAAGTTACTCATTTCGACCAAAAAAATATATCATGTCAAAAATGTCAGATCCAATAGCTTAAATTTATAGATGAACAGAGGCCACGCATATGAAAATAACTCGTAAATCCCGTAGGCAATTGACGTGGGATATTTCTAAAAAAAAAAATAAAAAAAAAATAAATTCAATTTTAATTTACATTACACAAGCTAAGGATATTCCTCTTCTTGGTGCTCCCAGAGAGGAAGAGCAAAATCACATTGACGGGCCAGATGGCTCTGGACCCATTGGGATTATGATTGGAAAACATTGTGTCATCAGCATGACGACATTGTCTGGGGTAAAGTGATTATTTTCATGTTTAAATTATTTATTTTTACTGTTGGAACCCACGCTACGGACGGCCGATGCTCTCCGTTGTTGATATATTCTAATGTTAAATGATTACTTCAAGTTCAAACCATTGATTTGTTTTACGGTCCAGACCAATTCTTATCTCTTCTCTAAAGCAACCTCCAACCAATTGGGCGAAACCGAAAGAAAATGATATTACAAGTGTTATAGCTTTCGTACGGTGCTCTTTTGAATACCATGACTTTTTTTTTTAAATCATATGAGTGTCATGTTGAGGGGAAAACTACGAAAAATGTTCTAAATCTATGGCATTTGTGTCAATCTAGTCTTGAAACGTTCAATTATACCAATTAAGTCATAAACCTTTTGAAAATTTGCCATTGCAGTCTGCCCGACGATTTTTTGCCGTAGGTTGCTAATATGGACTCTGGTCGGGCAAATTTTATAAAGTTTAAATATTTTTTTCCTAAATTCTCTATTAGTTTTCTTTTCTTTTGTTTTTTGTTTTTTTTTTTTATAAATTTATGCTGGCGAGGGTGTCAAAGAGAGTATTTGGTGTGGTGATCGTTATAAGAGATTAATTACGTTAGTGGTACTTTTGCATGTGATATTGAAAGATCAAATCTTAGCAAATCTAGCTAGAATTTGAAGACTTCTTTGACTTGTTGTATCATACATCAAATCTGTCGAACAATATAATTTCGCGAACTTGAGGTGTCGACAATTTAGATAACCAATATAATAATCTTGCCAAAAGAGAACGCAAAAGCAAAAGCAAAAACTCCAGTGATTAAAATAAAGTTGATTAATTCATATCCAATCACAGAATTTGAAAGTGACAAGTGACAAGCATCCACTAATCTACAATTATGGTAACGTTGATTCTTCCTTCCATGTTAAATTGAATGTATGATTACTTATTTCTAATTTAACATGTGCGTCTCCTATTTGCATAGAAATAGAATAATGTGCTTTGTGCATGTGCGCGTTTGTTTTCGTCCTTTGATGAAAACTGCTCTCATGAACTTCCTGATGAAAGTTGGCCGTAGACCCGTGAAATATGTCGGACCAAAATTTTCATTTCTTCCACGAAGCATGTTACGTCACATTGAAACATCTGTCTCGCATCTTTTTTAAAAGAGTTAACATCATTAAAAATCTCAAACTATTACCTTATGTCACAGTGGCTTCAAATTACTTCTTGTCATATAAAAAAACCCCAAACTAGTACCACACGACACATTTACCTCAAATTAATTTTCTTACAATAAAAAATCACAAACTGGTGTTGCTTACCGAAATCTACCCTCCAGTAATATATGCACATGTCAACACTCGCTAATTTTCCACGTCGGTTCTGTTTGTATTCACGTCAGATCCGTCTTACAGTCGTCAACCACGTGTATTGACAAGTGGCAGTACACATTTTATAGGATAAAATGCTAAGAGTGGGCAAATTTAGGTCAAAGGTATCGGTTTGGGTTTTTTTTTTTTTATGAGATCAAAATTAGTTTAGGATGAATATGTACTAATTTGAGATTGTCAACGTTACTTAATATTTGGAAAAAAAAAATTAATTAATATTATTAAGAGTAATTATCTTAAGGAAGAAAGGAGGGGTAGGCATAAACCACCGAATCAATTTCAAAAGGATAACTACACTCTTAGACGCACGAAACCATGGTTACGAAAACGCGCGTTTATCTACTTATTAATAGTACTCTGATTTGATTTCCACTTTTCAATTCTAGTTTCAAGCATGTAATGATATCTTAGCATTTTAATGGGGATGACACCGATTGATTGCAGAAAACAAGTTATCCAAACGTGTGTTTCAAAGTGTCAATTCACGTACTTCATTCATCGAAGTGCCCTACGTAAATTGGAACTTGTATGAGCATCGGTTTTGAGTTTTCTGCCAAATGAAAATTAGATTGGGATAAATATGCCATTGAGATATTAATTCGAGATTTTTAATGATGTTAATATCGGTTAGAAAAATAATCTTAAAGACGAAGAGAAGTAATTAAAGAAGTGTATGCATACATCGCCACGTCAATTCCAAAAGATGAGGTTACGAATACGTATGCATATCTACTTATTGATGATATGCGATTTGATTTCCAATTTTCAAGTCTAATTTCTTAAAATAATTAGCCAAGAGCAAATATAACTTATGTCTAAATATTTTCTATTTTTTTTTTTGTAAGTGATATGAGTTTTAAGAAAATATTTTTTAATTATTTGTGGTCCCCATATAGCTGAATGATTGTACGGTAGACGGGCAGTTTTCACTGCACGACGTCCACACATTTGAGAAGGAACATTTGAGAAGGACTAGTCCTTTCCATCTTCTAGGGCGAGCGTTACTTGAGCAAGTATCCTTCTTCTTCCATTAAAATCATGAAGTTCTGATGAATTATCATCACTTATTTTCACAAAATATATATTTATCATCTTAATCAAATTTCTCAAAATATGTTTAGTAATCATCTTAATCAAATTTCTCAAAATATGATTAGTAATTAATCATGGCCTCCGGGTTGACACGTGATAAGCGAGGAAGCCTATAGTCAAAGAAAATATTCAGTAATTTGCGAGCGTCACATTAATTGCTGATGTGGCGCTTGTTTTTCTTTTATTTATGTCCAACAATTAGTTGATATGTCACATGTGTTTGCCGAGTCGGATTAAAAAATAATAATAATCTAGCTATTGTCTTGTTCCTCCTCTATTCACTATTTTCTCCGAACCTAGCCGTAGCTCATGGCCATCGGCGCCGTGTTCAGGCATCTTTTTCGATGGCTCTTGATGTCTGGCCCTCCATGGCCGCTGGCGCCGAACAAGCGGTCATCGATTGCAGCCTCGGCTTTCCAGATATGGAACTTGCGGCCATGAGTTCAAGATTTGGAGCCATGGCCGCGAGCACGATGGCTTCAAATCTAAAAGTTTTAAGTCAAGCCCAGATATGAAGGCTACCCTTGAAGTCCTACTTCGCTTGCAACTTAGAAAACGAAAAAACAGAAGAAAAAAAAGGAAAAAGAGAGGATGCATTGTGAAGCTTTTTCTCGTTTTCGTTTTCTCTGAGCATGGGCAAGGCCCGCCCATGACGGCGATTGGCGAAGTTGAAAACCCGACGACACACTTCCACACATAAAAAAAAAAACAAGATCTGACGGCGAATTTCCAAATACCATCGGATCTGAATTGCTCCGTCACTTAAGTCACACTACAGTGCGTTATGTGACACACCTATACGTCATTTCTAAAAAAAAAATGGAGGAAAAATAAAGAATTCCAACACATTGAGATACGTTGTATATTAAATGTATATTTTATCATGTATGTATAAAAATATCAGCAGTAAGCTTTTTCTTTTCTTTTTTTATTAGAGATTCACGATTAGGTTTTCTTGGGGCTGGCTGGGTATATTGATTTTGGGGTGGCTGGGTATAGCAATTAAGTATATGTATTTTTGAAAGATTTACATTTTAACCTTTAACTTTTTGAAAATGATTAAAAATGACTATTGCGTGTGTCCGAAATGACACAGAGGCCCCCATAGAGTATCTGTATTTTCTAGCCCATCTTGGCTTCCATTGTCGCGGTTGAGCTTCCATATTTGAGGAAATTTCCCTTCAAATTTGGCCATATGTGCTCGTCCGTGGCCGCAATGGGACTTCTAAATCTGCAACCATGGCTTTAGAAATGGCGCCTCGTCCATGGCTGCGAGCGACGGTGGTCGACTTCAGATCTGTAACAAAATTCCCAGGAATCCAGATCTGATATGTGGCAACGATGTTAAGGGAAGGAACGTTGACCACATAGATGAAGAGAGGGTTGGACGCTTGGCACTGGTCACCTCAGACGCAGCACCGGCAGCTCTGCCGGTGGTGATGGCAGAGGGAGGTGCGGAGTTGGGATCAAGGTGGTCGTAGATGGAGGAGGAAGTTAATATGGAGGAGAAAAATTAAGGTGGATGGAGAATTTGTATTTTGTTCATCTAAATCCACATTAGCATGTGTTTCAATCTGTGATTTGCATCTGATCCCCCAATATATATATATATATATATATATATGATTGGTTCAGAATGAAAAATGAACGCGAGACATAGTACTTGCAAACCACTGAATGTATTTAACTTGGTTTTTCAATTAAAAATGCATGGATGTTCACATTGGTTGTTAAATAGGTAAATTGCTATATCGACCGTTTGAAATTGTCGCGACACATAAAGAGATGTAGGAAAAGAGGTGGATCATCAACTTCATTCTATGTGTCTAGAAACAAGAACACTGATCGAATCCCCGTGTGTGTGTGTGTGTGTGTTGGGATCGCGATAGATAATCATGCAAGGCTGTACCTCACTTGACCTCCCAAGATCGATTATAGGGCTTCCGATCTTCGAATCATCCCAGAAAGTGGGCTAAGTTCATGGACGAAGTTGAACCCGCCCTTGAAATCGAGACAGGTTCATCATGCTCGGTGGTTTGCTCATCCTGGATCTCTAGAAAGTAGAAAACAATCGCAAGCGTTCAAATAATTCATCTGACAAATCGAGAAAAGCTACTGAGCTATCACCCAATTTTAGGGACAATCTGTCTATCTTTGTATATTTTTTGGCATCATACCTTAAAAAATGATCATCACATCACTTTTAGCTTTGAGAAGGTATAGCCAAGTAGCATGCGATTTGTCATCAATAAATGAAATAAAATACTTAAAGCCATCACTTGAGTCAATTGGAGCACTCTAAACATCCGAATGTACTAAATCAAATACCTCATAAACTAAATCAGAGCCTTGAGAAAAAGGTAATCTGTATTGTTTAGCATAATAGCAAGAGTCACAAGTAGTACAATTATGAAATAAAGTTCTATCAATAGCTTGCAACACACGGTCAGAAGGATGACCCATGCGCATGTGCCAAGTTTTGAGGCTTCCATTGCATTCTTCCTTGCCACCAAGGCATTTGTATGATAGTCAAGGATGCAGAGGCCATTCTGCAGCCATTCTTCACCAATCGTCTTCTTGGTGTTGCAATCTTGAAACAACACCTTTGAAGGAGAAAAGATAACATTACAATCTAATTCTTTAGTGCACTTGCTCACAAAAAGTAAATTAGAAGATAAATTAGATACAACCAGAACATTAGAATTATGTAAGAACAACTTAAGATGTCCAATTCCTAGCGTTGGAACCTGCATTCCGTTGGTCACGGTAAGGATGGATACGAGGTACTTGAGGAAACATTAAAAGGTAGGGTTAATACCGCGAAAAATCCCAAACTGGTACACCTATGACAATTTTACCTCAAATTATTTTTTTGACCACTAAAAACCCCAAATTGGTACATTTGTGACAAATTTACCCCAAATTATTTTTTTAACCACCAAAAACCCTATATTGGTATAACGGTGACAAATTTA
Source organism: Rhodomyrtus psidioides (assembly GCA_021437785.1). Taxonomy (NCBI): domain Eukaryota; kingdom Viridiplantae; phylum Streptophyta; class Magnoliopsida; order Myrtales; family Myrtaceae; genus Rhodomyrtus; species Rhodomyrtus psidioides. Next base: position 1,123,200 of record JAILYB010000040.1, on the reverse strand, counting down.
CCCAAAATTACTTTTTTTATCATAAAAAATCCCAAACCGGTACACATATGACAAATTTTCCCTTTGTTAATTTTCGTTAAATTGAGTTAATACCACGAAAAATTACAAATTGATACACATATAACAACCATAGGGTAACGTGTATACCTGACAATGGCCACGTGTCATCCGACTTAGCAATTTGACAGTAAAATTTAACGAAATTTAATGGAGGGTAAATTTGTCACGGCTGTACCAGTTTGGGGTAAATTTGTCGCAGACGTACCAGTATGGGGTTTTTCATGGTAAAAAAATAATTTGGGGTAAAATTGTCACAAGTGTATCAATTTGAAATTTTTGATGGTATTAACCCTAAAAAGTAAATCTGTAGAGTTGCACATGTGATCGGTAGCTCCCGAATCTATGATGAATTGATTATTAGATTGAGTTTAACAAAAAAAAAAAAAAAGGGTCCCCAATGTCTTAGCCATGTTAGCCGAATCTGATGAAGGACCAGAAGATCCCGAACCAATCACTCCTTGTCCTTGCATTTGAAGCAGTTGTTGAAACTGTTGTGCCAAGGACTCCAATTTCGACTGAAACTCTATAGAGTTTCTTCGAACATCAAGTTTTGCTTCTTGAACCTTATCTTTGTTGGCACGTAGATGAGGATGGAGCACCCAACACCTATCTTTGGAATGACCATCTCTATCGCAACGGTCACAATAAAACCGAATGGGCCTTTTATTTTTTCCCTTCGCCCATTCTACCACAGATTCACCACATTGTGTGTTTATCACAGCATTATGAGCAGAATTTTCAGAGATTGATTTATCAAGATTTGGTGAGACATTCATCACTTGACACCTTATCTCTTCTCCTTGAATCAAGCCACAAACATCATTAAATGTAGGCAAGTTTGGGCTCATCAGAATTTGTCTTCTCACATCTTTGTATTCAGGCCGAATGCTGGCCAATAACTAGAAGACGCGACCTTGCTCTTCCCGTCGAATATAATTAGCCACACTTTGGATTGCTGGCCTATACAAATGAAGCTCATCCCACATTCTCTTCATACTTCCAAGATGGTTGGTGAAAGATTGAGAGGGTTCTTGCTTAAAGTTAGCAATCCCTTGCTGCAATTTAAAAACCCGCGATACATTCTGAGCATGTCCATACATCTTATTCAACGATTCTCACAAGATTTGAGTTGTAGGGAAATAAGGAAAATCTCATACACTTGAGAATCCATAGAGTTAAAAATCCAAGACATAACCAAACTATCATTGGTTTGCCATTCATCAGATTTCACATTCCTCTCAAGTGGTGCTTTTATTTGGCCATTGATATGACCAAACTTCGATCTACCCCCAAGGGGCCATTTTAATAGCGCGAGACCATGGAAGGAAATTCTTTTCATTTAGCAATATGTTGGTGAGTCGTTGGCCGTAGCGACAGATTAGGGTTCGGGATTGTTCGAACTCGAAGAAGTCATGATTTGAACAATAACTATGTATACACCAAGAAGAAGGACACGAATGGATCAAATACACAAACATGTACAAACCTGCTCTGATACCATGAATAAATTAGAAAAGAAGAAACGATTTAACGAGATTTGGCGATGTGCCTACGTCTTCGGGTAATCCTCTGTCAAGTTTTTTTTTTCTTGTTTTTTTTTTTTTTTCCGAGAGAGAGGGTTTGCTCACTTTTATTGATGAAGTATTGGAAAGGAAGACAATCAGAAAACCTAAAGCAAAATGGCAATTCCCGAAATTATAGAAATTAAAACAAATCTACATAATGTTTTCCCAAATAGAAGGATCAGCTCCAATCACACCAACAAAGGTTGGCCAAATACTCCATCCATCTGGAAACCCGCATCTTGGAAATTTAAAGAGAAGGAGTGATATGCAGGAAAACGTAGATAAAGGGAAAGTGGGGATAAGGCTCATCCATAATGTCCCTCTTAAAGGCAATGATTATTTGAAAGGACATGTGCTTCAATGCAATCAGCCACTCTGGAAATCCTGTCCCCGGTATAGAAGGCCTTAGCGCAAATCCTCTTACTTTAAGCAGCACTAGAAGAAGAACCCATTGAAAAAACTTCGTTTGGTAGTAAACGGAGATATGAAAATAACTGTTGAAAAGTAATGGAAGAGCAATTACAACTCTTCAAAGTACAATACCTATGTGGAAATGGCCGGTCCACCCACCTTGAAATCGATCACAAGTGCCAAGGACATTCACATGCTTTCAGCTAGGGAATAGATGGTGTAATCTCGATTCCTATCATGAGGGACTGAGCTTTTATTAAGTGGGGGATGCTGGTGTCCCTCTAAGTAGCCGGCTAATTATGGTCGTAAATCAAGTTATCAAGAATTGCGATAGGGTTTTGGCGGGTGTTGGAAAAATCATTAGCAAAGTAGAATGCAATTTAATTGATCTGGCGTTAGTCACTGGTGAAGGTGTTTCTGACTCATATCACCAGCACTTGCGATCTATCTGCTTTTCCCTCAAATAAAAACATCTGCCATGTACGAATAACCTGACATTATCTTGCCAGCTGATATTTCATGATAACGATATTTCTTAACATTTTTGTGATCCAAAAAGGAAGAAAAAGCTTCGGCCAAAAATATTAAAAAAAGGGGAGGGAAGAAAGAGCACAAAAAGCCAGACAATTTACTCCTACTCCACTCATTCTCGACATAAAGTTCAAGATGAAGAAGATGGGTTGGGTCGAGTCGGCTGTGAATCACTGAAATTATAGCATATAAAAATGGGTCAACATAGATTCGAATTCATTTTTGATTCAATCAAATGCAACTGGATTCATCTGTTTGACAAGTCTAATCACTAGGAGCGTAAGTATAGTCTGAAAAAACAAGAGTGGTATGTATTGAGGCATTATTATGCTCTTATAATTTAAGTGATTACAAAGTGAAATTTGATATTTTCGCTAAAGTATTTAAAATTAGATTAAGTAAAAAGGGATGGTGGGTTGGAGTAATATGCTCATTTGACGGCGACCTCTGTTATAAAAAAAAAAAAAAAATTGACGCTGTGGCCAATTGCATTTGAAGTCTAATAGAAAGGCTCGGACTACTCTAAATGTCTTGAACACCTAAATCCAAATTGGCTGTTTATCGATAAAATCTTGAATTACTGTGGACAAATTTCCATCATGTTATAGGTCCCTTGATGTTACATCATTATCAACAAGACCGGCATGAAGCGTGTTTGCTTTGATGACCTTGTTTCTTCACACTTCCGTGAAAGAACTTCTTTCCGCGATAGGCGGTCCGATGGAGCGATGTTGCATGGAATTAGAAGACCGGCGATCTAAAACTTTTTTACTCTCTCCTTCTCTTTCTATCTAGATCAAAGAGAGAAGCCATTTATCGTAAGTTTGTTCCTCTAATTGCTGAATCTTTCGGAACGATGAGTTTCCGAAGGCGATGCTCAGCACGGGTATATGAAATCGCCGAGACAGCGCATCCGGATCTCAATTATTTATTTTGGAGAATATGCCATGGTTTTTGAATTCTAGGTCGTGTGTTCCGTAGCAATCCGACTATTTGATCAGGCCGTAGAGATGTCCCATTTGACACTTTCTTTTATTCATCTGCTACCTTTAGCCAGGAATTAAAAATCCAGGGAAAGCGAGAGGCATGGGAAGCGGCGAACGGTGAGTTGGTTTGGCGTGGAGGGCGGCGGACTCGGCGGGTCGGATAAGGACACGAACAGGATCAGATCAGATCAGATCAGACACGGCGACGAGTCTCGGCGTTGCAAGTTGTTGAACAATGCCGCGAGCCACATGTCCGGATGCATGGCGGAGCCGAAGCCACTTCAATCATTCGAATTTCCAATGCCAATCTCTCTCTCTCTCTCTCTATCTCTTTCCATGACTCGACAATGTCGACATTCAATGGACGGTTTCCATCATTCTCCTCGTTGTTGCTCTGTCCAAAGCCTGCATATTTTTGTCGTTTTGTCCCGTTCGACGATTCCAGCTCGCCGCACCACACAGCCTTCTTTCTCTCTCTCTCTCTCTCTCTCTCTCTCTCTCTCTCTCTCTCTCTCTCGATCTCGAGGCGAAGGTGTTGATATCTAGGGGTGAGCGGTTCTAGATTCCGGGTAGGTTCCACCTGGAACCTGGAACCTACTCTTGGGTACAGGTTCCTCATTTTTCGGAACCTGAAACCTACCCTGTGTTCCTTGGAATTTGGAACCTACCTTGCCACAGGTTTCGGATCCGGTTCTAGGGTACTCTAAAACTTGCCGAGTCGCGAGAAAAGATTTTTTTTTATATGAATATGCAAGCTCAAATGTGAAGTGATACATTTTTATACTATAACGCAATTAGTCATTTCAATGAATCGTAAGGGAAACAACTATAGGAAATAGAAGTAGATAATTAACTATTAACAATGCACAATTGAGGAAAGTTCAAACACTAATATAGGAAATTAGGATTTTTTTTTTATAACATATACGGTTCCGATTCCGGGTAGGTTCCATAGAGGAACCGGGAACCGGAATCGGAACCGCCGGTTCCTCAAAATGAGGAACCGAGAACCGGACCCGGACACATCGGAACCGGAAACCGAATCGGAACTGTCGGTTCGGTTCTCCGGTTCCCGGTTCTACCCGGGAACCATGCTCACCCCTATTGATATCAGCCTCATCCCCCTTTGTTTTAATCTGTATATGCTTAAATTAATGGAAGGAATCGGATTATGCTGCGGCACAAAGGCGCAGCGTCTGGGCAAGCGAAGCAAAAAGTGACTGGTCCGATGATTGAAGGTGAGGGCCTGATTTGTCCTGATTCGAATCAGATGATCAAGCCCGGTTTTGCTTTTAACTTTTATATGAACCGCATTAACCCGAGCGCCATGATTGAGATCATCTATCCTTTTGGATTTGACTTGTGTCTTTATCTAATTCGTAAAAGTAACAAGATATTTTATGAATTTAAAGTTCGATTATTGAGAACGTATTTTCATTTTATTTTATTTTTGCAACGAAAGACGACGATATCGAAAAAGCAACGTTCATCATTCATCATTCATTAGCTTATAACGTGGTGCATTACAACCCATAACAAGTTGCGTCCGCTCATACCATCTTTACCACTTTTACCTCAACTTTGAACAGTAACTTACCTTAACCACGAACGGTGAGCTGATGATATATTTTCTAAGCTAGACGTGTTCAAATTGGCTAACGCGTGTCTACAATGTTCGTATACCTACTGAAGTCTTGTTCGTGTCGCGCGACAGTCTACATAAACCCTTCTACTTTATTAGGGTTTCGGAACACGACACGGCAATGAACGAAATCATGTCGTTGAAAAGCATTTCGGGTGATTTGATCGGTCCTAAACATGATATATAAAAATGAGCCTCCCTCAGATGATGGGTCGCGTATATGCGCAAGCATAAATAGTTACCAAACATGTGAAAACAACCACCGCAACTTCCGTCTAAATAAGAAGTGAGCACGATCATGATTAGTCCAATTCCCTCAAGAACCGTGGACCAGACCGGTGGTACCAATTCTCAATTTTAGGAGCCGTGGAGTGACCGGACCACTGGTCTCCAAATGATCCAATGAAATCGAAAAATGAAAATAAAAAGTAAAATGAAAACAACACCGAACATTGGTTTTGCTGTTGCTGATCAGGCCTCATCAGCGATGATGACTGATGTTAATGTTGTAACCCATCATCGTCCTCATCATGCAATCCTTCCGAAGCATGTGATCCAATTCGTGTCCATGCCTCGATGACATTGGAATTTCAACTGCCAAGAAAACCTTTCTATGCAGATACCTCAACCTTTTTCCCTAAAAATAAGAAACCCAGAGGGCAATCGCTAATTTAATTTGGGGAAAAGACGTCTTCTGAGTTCTGAATATTAGGTTTTCTTCTCTCTCTTTTCAGAAAATCAGAATTAAGTTATTTTTTTTATTTAATTGAATATTTATTTAAAAAATAAAAATAACACTTCGTCAGTTCGGGCGGTCCCGGACACCGATTCCACATTGAGGAACTTGGGACTAGATTGGCGATCTCAAGAACCGGACAAAAACCGTCTGCCCAATCCGATCCAGACGGTCTATTTTGCTTACCCCTAGTTTAGATGTAACCAGTGGAGTTGCCCCAGTGGCTACCTTTCCCATTTGGGAAGGGGGAGTTCGATTCCCACCTTCTCATGAGGGTTGGAGATAAGGACGCACAAGTGAAGGGGCAGGGTTTCGCAACCTGCACATAGCACATAATGCACACAGTGTGACTCGTAAAATAGAATAGGATAGAATAGAATAAAAAAAAAACGATTAGATGAAGAACTACTAAGGGAAAGAGCATAATAGGAAAATTGTGCTTAACTAGTTGCAATGGAATATTACTCCCAAGATGTCACATAGTTTGACATTTATTGAAAACATCTAATGAATGGGAAAGTTCATGTTTCACTTAATCTTTGTCCATGCCTGTCAAATTCAATTAGATTAGAGAAGGATAATCTCAATTTGATGTGCATTAAATAGCTTGATTAGTTCTTTCTAGGGTTGAGCAATGAAGAGCACCTAAAGACAATGAGAAAGTTTATTATACTCGGCACTGCACGATTGATTTGTGTGGACATGAATATTTGTGCTTTGGGAGCAGTTGGATAACTCTCTCTACTAGAGTTGAATATAATAGGACTTTTGATGTATAATTCCTCATGCATATGAACTACAAATTTTTTTTGTTTGTTTGAAGAAACAATCGGCACTACTATTCGTGAAGCATTAAATAATGAAGTCTGGTATGATTTATGTAAGTAGATCGATATGTCGATGAGGAGTAAATAGTTGCTATTCAATTGTACCTTAGTCATTAGTGTTAGGATGTGCGTGTGAGTTGTGTTAGAAAAGCCCCACATTGGAGAATTAATGTGGTGTTAAGTAGTTAATATATCCAAGTTGGCCCATAACTCATTGGCTTACGCTTTTGAGTAAATGTGAGTCCAACTGGATATATTGATGGCTAGGACTTGGGCTTCCTCTTGGCGAACTTCCCAGGTGAAAGTATCGGACTTCCGTTGCGCGCTCTTAACAAATGGTATCAGAGCCGGTGGTTGATTGGTTGGCCTCCAACGCAGTTTTTGGGCCGATGGACTTTGTGGTGTAGCAACGTGGGCTCGATGGGCGTTGATGGAGATTCAAGTTGAGATGAGATAAGTTGGTGTGGAAGGATACTTGGATTAAGGGAGGAGAGCAAACCTAATACTGGAGCTCACACGTGAGGGGGAGATTGTTAGGATGCACATGTGAGTTGCGTTAGGGAAGTTCCACATTGGAGAATTAATGTGGTGTTGAGCAGTTAATATATCAAAGTTGGCCCATAACTCATTGGCTTAAGCTTTTGAGTGAAGGTGGGTCCAACTGGATATATTGATGGGCTCGGACCTAGGCTCCCTCTTGGCGATCTCTTTAGATGAAAGTATCGAACTTCTGCTGCGCGCTCCCAATAATTAGTGTTGACACCTGATTTTTAATCATCTTTTATTTACATTTTATATTCAAAATTAATTTAAAAATAGCAAAAAAGTCATAAAATTACAAAATCAACTTTGGAAGCCTTGGCCTAGCCTTAGGAACCAATTTTGAACAAAAAAATATTTTTCGTAATTTTTAATATTTTTTCGAATTTATTTTATTATAAAAATACCCAAAAAAAATACCATTTGTGGTCATAAAAATACAAAAAAAAAAAATAATCCATATTTTAATTTTAATTTCCTCTTCAAGTTGGTTACTTTAAACCTCAAAAAATCGACTTGGGCCACTGTGTTCCTTCACAAAGGTAAATCCGAATCGAGCAAAAAAATTCTTTTTTGAGTTTTTTAATTTTCAATTTTCACTTTTGATAAGCTATGACATTTGACCTATAGACCTTTAGTTACATTATAGTCCGAATAAGTTTCACAAAAATGGATCAAGTTAACACCGTGTGGGGATTATTTTGAGTTCGATCGGGCGAGTCAAACCCGTCCCGGGACCATTTGACCAGGCAGCCCAGAGAATGTAGAAGCCAAATTTGCTTTTATGCCCTCACGCGTACAGCACGAGCCGTAACCAGAAGAAGAAACTCACTCCTCCACCTTCGTCCAACGCCAAGATCAAGATCCCAATACACCCAAAACCAGCTTAATCCCCACGCCCAAGATGCTGGTCAATTTTCCAGCTACTCTCTGTTGGTTTGAGAGCTAAAAAAAAGACCCCAAAAAAAGGCTGAGGAGGAGGGGCCGAAAGTCAAGAGAGAAAGGAAGGAGAAAACAGGTTCTGAACCATTGAAGGGGGGGAGTTCCAAGGTGGGCAGTTCCCAACCAAGCCATTGTCGGTCAATCGAGGATAAGAGAGAATTCTGGAGAGTGCAAAGATTGAGGGGAGAGAGCAAAAAAGAGACAGAGAGAGAAACAGAGGACGAGGGATCGAGAGGATGAGCTCCCTGAGAGCAAAAAAAAAAAAAAAAGAGACAGAGAGAGGGCGAGCGAGACACAGAGGGCGAGCGAGAGAGAGCTCACTGTGAGCGCTTAAGTGTGAGGGTCCAGAGAGAAGTTTGAACAAAAGAAAAGAGACGTTCTTTTATCGAAAGAAAACAGAGGAGTTAGAGTAGGGCAGTGAGAGGGTCGGAGGGGAGCAAGGCAAGCTACGCGAGGGTTCAAGAAAGCATCATCGACGTGCAAGAATTCATAAGACCACCGTCGGAGCCTCCGCTGCCGCTGGTCTCACCCATACATGGAAGGGTCTGGGAAGAATTCGTTGAAGGCAAGGAACAAAAAACAGAATGCAAGCAACCCAAGGGCTCTCAACTCGATTTTCGGCCATCTCGATCCGCGTCGGGTTGTAGCAACGATCCTTGGAGCCTTATAGCGACCTGCTGAGTATCCAGAGTCCAACCGTATCGTTCTTCGTCGTCAAAAAGGTTTCGCCGTTTAAAACCCGTCGAGTCGGCCTTGAACCCGAGATCTCGTGATGAGCTCGCGCGCTCGCCTCGAGCCAAACCAAGACCGTTAGTTTGCCAAGGCGACCGAGGATCGACGGACCGGAGGTCGCTAACGAGCGACGGCCCACGGTTTGAGTCCGTTGAGGTAAGTTTATATGACCTTTTTGTTGCTTATGGGTGCTAAAAAATGAACGACGATGATGAAAATCGGATGAATAAACAGTAAAAAAATTTTGTGGTCGACAAAGTTGTTTGGTCGAGTCGTAGCCTTGGTCGAATGATGTCGGCGTTGGCCAACGTTGGTTAAAGATAATGAGCGTTCGCAGCTCACTGTAACATCCCTGGAGGTGGTTGTCGCAAAAAAAGAAAAAGAAAAAAAAAAGAGAAGCCCAGGGAATAACAAGAAAATGATTAAAAAAATAACAAAAAAGAAAAGAAAAGAATGTGGTTAACAATCTGCACGTTGGGTTGCTCTTGGGTGAGTTTGAGCTTGAATATATATATATATATATATATATATATATATATAATGATAGTTTTCTGAGTTGGGACACAATGGTCTGGCGGCCTTCCACGGACAACGGCGAACGACTTCAAGGCGCGGAGTCAGTCCCTCAAGCGTTGATTATTATCAGAAGTTTGTTGAAATCGAATCAAACCGAAAAGACTAAAAGGTGCGTCTGTGGAGGTTGGCGTCGAGCATCAATGGTCTTGGTGAAGTTCTGTGGGAAGTTGTCATGAAAACAGCTTCGGAGAAGAAGATCTGGGGAAGAAGACGACAAAAAAAAAAGATAGAAAAGGGAAATAAAAAGACAAGAAATAGGAAAATAAAAAGAAATAAAAACATGGGTCAGGAGATAGATCAGTTTGATGGATGGTCGCAATGGTGCCGAGGCGGTCCGTCAAGTCGACAGGCATTTTTATGTGAGCAACTTTGGTGGCGAACGTTGACGATGGTGGTGGTCGGCGACGATCACGACGGTGTCGACGTTGACTGTCCGGCAATGAAGGTAGCCCGGTGTCGTAACTCGAGGCAACAGTCAGTGGACGAAGATGGTGTACGTGAAGGTCTCGGAGAAGCTCCCATGATCCCTCATGGCGTCCCTGTGAAAAAAAATTGTCGTGGGGAAGAAGATGACGTGGGTAGAGGAAAAGAAATAATAGAGAAAAAAAATCAAAATAGAATTAAAAGAAACGAAAAAAGAAGAGGAATAGGGAAGTCTGAGATATCAAATTAAGTGTATGTGGGTTTGTCTTGTGGTTTGGATCTATTGGCAATTTGGGCCTTTCTCGTTAAAATGTTTGGTTGGCTGGGCTTGATGTGGTTCGAAAATTGAGAGAAAAAGAAGGGAAAGGAATTGGGCTGGACAATGGGCTTTAGAAGGAAAGTTGGGTCTTTTTCCTTTAGATTCTTATTTGGGCTTCGTGTCCTTTCTTACCCCGCGGTTTTAGAAGGGTTGGGCTTAGAAAGCCCAATCCTGATCACTATTTTCGGAATAAAATAACATTAATTAAAAAATAAAAAACAATTCCAAAAATTCATTAAAAATCATAAAAAAAAATTCAGAAAAATTGGAAAATTTCAGAAAAAATTCTAAAAAACTCCCAGAAAATAGGAAATGGCCACAATCAACTGGCCATGACCTATTTTGGGTCTTTCGAACCTCGGTCCTTCCAAAATTGACGATTTTGCCCTTTTGGCAAATCGTCTCCCGAAAGATTAAAGAAATTCGAAAAATTTCAAAAAATCTTGGAAAATAGGAAACGACCACAGTCAACTGGTCAAGACCTACTTTGGGCATTTTGAATCCTGATCTTTTCGAAAATGACGATTTTGCCATTTTGACAAGTCGTTTTCCAAAAATTTTGAAAAAATCCAAAAAAATAGGAAATGGTCACAATCAACTGGCCATGGTCTATTTTGTTCAATTCGACACCCAAACCTTCCAAAAATGACGATTTCGCCATTCGGGCGAATCGTCCCCAAATCTTCCTATTTTACCCCCAACCTTAAATCACACTTTCTTTAAGCGCTTAAGGCTACACTAGGAGACCCTTGATTTGAATTGATGTGCATTGACATGGTTCATTTATGCACTTGATTGCGCTTTCTATATATTGACTATGATTGATAGGACTAGTCTTTCAATCTGCATAAAACTCTGAATCGAACTTATCTCATCCGAAATTGCGCTTGCATGAAATCTTAGTTAAGAAAATCACTCGCGTTAGGTACCGAAAGGGCGTTGTAATGACACCAACGTAACCAAGTCCCCAAACCCAAAATCTCTGGTTCCGTAGAACTGATTGATCTCTCACAATCGATTAGTGAGGTTTCCGGTCCACCTTCCAAGAAGGATCGGTGGCGACTCCAAATGCATGCACACATAGCACATGCCACCATGACCACACCAAGGTCGAAAGCGATCGACTCTTATTGTCGAAAAATCCGTAAAAATTACTCCCGTCGCGATTTGGTATGGGCCTGGGAGGGCTCGCGTCGAGAAGGCCTGCGATCCATATTTCAGAGTGGTGGCCCGATTGACAATCCATTAGCCCGTCCGAAAAAAAACAGGTCGCGACAATTGGGTTTTACTAAACTCTATAAGGTAAAAAAAAAAAAAGCAAGTCCATTCCATATGTTGGATTCTTGTTGGGAAACACTTGTTAGTCGAAATTGAACTAAGTTCCGATCTCGCTAGTGAAATACAACAATAACAAAAAGGAAAAATTTGAAGAAACTGTTGCGCGGAACCAAACGATCGAACAATAAATAAATAGAACAAGAAAATAAATCGGACACCAGATGTACGTGATTCGATCTAGAGACATACGTCCACGGAGAGAGCAGTAGCGAATTCTACTATAGAACAAGTGATACACTGAGATTACAGATCACTCGAGTTACACAAACACACTATAGAATAAGTGATACACGGAGATTACAGATCACTCGAGTTACACAAACACTATTAGTGTTTCCTAAGCCCTAATTATATCAAATAACGCACACATTGTTTAGCCCTTAATTCCTCGTGAAATAATCTCTCAATCTCGCAAAGAAATTTCACAAAAATAATTACAAGATTTTCTATCAACTATAAACACTTGTGGATCTTCGATGGCCGAAACTTCAAGAACACGAGAAAACCGCCTCTGCTTGTCAACTTCGGCGCTCCAAGCACTCAGATATTGACGCTTCTCAGACCCCTATTGTGATCAACTTCTCAATCAACGAATATGCAATGACATATATATACACTATGCTTGACCATTGAATTCTGAAAGGAATAGCTCAGAATATTTTATTTTCCTTTTCAATAAGGAATATTCACGTGGATTCCAAAAGTCCAAGTTGGACTAATTTATACTTTTGGTACAACACTTCAAAAACGCATGAACCAACTCCATCCGCAACATTCGTTTTTTTTTTTTCAATTTCGTACGTCCATGGCTTCTGACTTTAAACTTTCATGCTTATCCACAAAGAAATTCAGATCTATTGGGCTCAAACTCGAAACATAAATTCAACAGAAACAATGCGCATTTTTACTCATGAAGCAGTAAATAATGAAGTCTACTATGGTTATGATGGATCATGAAAGTAGATCGATATGTCGGCGAGGAGTAAATAGTTGCTATTCAAATGTACCTTGGTCATTAGGTCTTACTAAACTCAATAAGGTAAAAAAGAAGAAAAAGCAAGTGCATATGTTGATTCTTGTTGGGAAACACTTGTTAGTAGAAAATGAACTAAGTTCCGGTCTCGCTAGTTCCATTAACTCGTATTTCACCTCCTATCGCCTTTGTGTCGTGCAAATGGATTGTGTCTTGGGTTGTCAACACTTACCGTCCATGCCAAGAAGACTATAACTTCCAACTTGAGAAAATTGTCCACAAAATTCTAAACACATCCATTTTTACTAATTCAGTCTTAAATCTTTCAATTTTTTCATTAAATCCTAAACTTTTTCACAGTTTGCCAATTGAATCAGTCTAGTTAATTTTGACCAAAAATCACTAACGTAAACGCTGATCATCCTACTGACACTACAGTGGATGATGTTTGCTTTTCTTGTTTTCCTTTGCCTTTTTTTTTTTGGGAAATGAGAGTCACCAACGACCCTCACCGGCTGCACACAAAGGAACGAAGGCCCTTGCCGGCTATAGGCAAGGGTGCAAAGGCCTTCCCTAAATCTAGGCGAATGTCGCCTCGCCTACGCCCAATGGGACTGCGAAGGCCCTCGCCAACAACCGGCGAAGTCGTGATGACCTCACATCGTTTCTTTCGTCGCCTCGACAGTCACCAGCAAGGCCTTCGCTGCTAGCGACACTCGCTGACCCAAAGAACATGAAAAAAAAGCAAAGAAAAAAAGAAAACATAATAAAAAATCCAAAAGGCGCTAAAGTATTATTAAAAATTGTCCACGTTAGTATCGACCATCCCAAATAAGACGACTGGTGTCCATGATCCCTAGTCAAAATTGATCGAATGGACTCAATTGACAAAATGTAAAAAGGTTTAGAACTCAATTGGCAAAATTAAAGGAGATTTAGGACTAAACAATTTTAGTTCTTTTTGAACAATTTTCCCCTCCCAAATTTCACTTTAAAGGCGATTTTAATTTTCTGAGGAGGACCAAACTCAGATGGATTCTGCTAATGGGTTTAAGGCCCAAAACTAACACGGACCAACAAGAGGAAAACTAGAACTAATACAAAACATTTGCTTGCCATATAGAAATTTATGTGGTATCTTGTCCCATTTGTTGTGGTCTTGATGGAGATAACAAATTATACATGACACAAGATTTTGCACATTAATCTTTCTATATAAGCATTTAGCATCGCCAGCATTAATAAAACTGAATCAGACGAAGTCAAAATCCAAATATGAACGAGAAAATCCCTTTAAAAAAAAAAAACAACATCCGTAAACTTCACTGACAAAGTCAATCTATTTCACAAGTTCAGTAACTCAATGAGAAGTGAACCAAAGAACACTATTGAGTTCGCTTGAGTTCATCTTTTGCAACTCAAGATGATTTTCTCCCTTAAGTCAGTTGTCCAAGTTAACATCGAGTCCTTTTGTAGATTTGGCGATCACCGCGTTCTGTTACAATTAAAATCAAGGGTGCTTTTGTTTCACGAAAATCTCAAAAATTGAAAAACCTTTGCCGGGAAAAAAATGATATAAATGAATGAAAAATAGTTTCACCACCCACCGAAATAGTTAGATGTAAATTGTTATCGACGATAAAAACATTTTCCGTTAACTAATTTTTCTATGAAATATAACCAATAAATTTTTCGAAAATCTTTTCTAAATTTTGAGTTTTCCGCGAAACAAACGCACCCCAAGTGTCAAAAGAGAAGAACGAACTCGAGGTTTTCGCAACCGAAATTCCCTCAAGTTTCATTAACCAAAGAAACTTGCTTTTACCAAGTTTTAGATGAAGTTTACTTGGGAGAAAAAAAAATCAGGGCGAGTTCCAATAAAAGCATGAAGGAAGTGTGATTGGACCTTCAACAATTTTGTACCTTAGGCTTTCTATTCAGTATATAATTTCGACGTAGCGGTGTTCAAATGAACTTAATCTAATGCAACTTTAGAAATAGCTGGGCTCGCTTGGTTCCCATTCATAAAGAGTCCGTTGAGTAATCATGTCTGGAACAAAGTTCATTCCATGTAATTCAATTTCATCGAATAAGTTCATTTGTTTTGGGCCTGTCTCGGGTCTGATATTTTGGGAGCCGGGTCTCGGGCTGAATCGAGGAATGGGCCGGTGCGATGAGGTCCTAGTTCCAGCTGTCGGGGACGCGGGTCCGGGCGCTTAGAACTTGGGTCTGGGCATTCGAGTGCCGGGTCGAGGCGTTGGGACCCGGGGACGCCGGTCTTAATTTAAAAAAAAAAGGATTTTGTTGATGAGTGTTCCATAACACACACACCTATTGAATATGTCAAATATAAAAATACTTGATTTTTAAAAAATTGATTGTGTTTATCACGAACACAGCCGCGTTGGAAATTGTGATATTTCCCTTAATTCGTTGTTTAACAAGTGCCGCAAGAGCATTTTTTTTATAATTTTTTTAAATTGACCTACTAAGTCAATTTCGTACTTAGGAACAACCAACTGAAAAGAAAAAAAAATCAAGAAAAAATAGAAAAAAAATGATTCCCGAACTTTAATCCAATAAGTAACGTCGTTTCTAAATTTTTAATTTATTCAATGCGATCCGTAAATTTTAATTTAATGCTTGGCAAGGTCTCTAAATATATTAATTTTTTTTAATAATTTAAAAATTATATTGAATAAATTAAAAATTCAATAAAAAATTACTCGGGATCGCAATTAACAGAGTCGAGAATCGGTGCCACCCGCTTGATTTCTTCCTTGAATTCCGCTGTCCGATTCTTCTACCGTAAGTCCGAGTGCCCATAAAATGGGCAATGCACCCGACCCATGTCCCCTCTTTCTCTCACGAGTAGGGGTGAGCAGAAAAACCACGATCCAACCAAACCGGACCGGACCGTACCCAACCGGTTGATTTTGGATGGTTTTTGAAGGGTACGGTTCGGTTCTCGGTTTCAATTTTCCAGAACCGGTTTTTTCGGTTCGGTTTACAGATTTGAATGCGAACCATCCAACCAGCCCATGAACCGATCCCCTTATATAATCTGAATGTATATTATTTTATTGGTTCGATTTTCATTATTCTGCAGGTGCTACATACCATGTTTTACTGAGTTCCTTTATTTTTTCTTTTATTTTGTCCTTATGCTTCCTTAGAGCATAATCATATGGCTACTTGCGATGGAACAAGGCGAATTTGTTTCCTCGCCTATTTCCTTTTTTCATTTTTTGCTTGGTAGAAACGTAACCGAAATCCAACCAAAAATCGGACCGGACCGATGGTTCGGTTGGTTCACGATTCATAGAAGAAGCGGTTGGTTCATGGTTCGTATTTTGCGGAACCGGTTCCTAGCGGATGGTTCTCGGTTCTACGGTAAAACCACCCATCCTGTGAACCGATCACCCCTACTCACGAGTCTCTATCTCTCCTCTCCTCTCATATGTCACTTGGAGGGGACATGTGTCCCCTCCTGATTGGCCAGGATGCAATGCACCCGGGCCACCCAAAAATTTTCCCCAATAAAATGGGTACGAGGAGCAATCTCGTACCCGAGTGCGCGAGTGTCAGAGATTAGGCACCAAGAACAAGAACAACTTCCTGGAGCTCGCTCGCTCTCCAACCGATCTGGGACCCGCCAAGCCGCCTATTCTCCTTCTCCTTCTTCCGGGCCGTCGGCCTCGTAGAATAGAATATGATAAAAAGAACGAATTTTTTTTACTGATTTCCGGCCGAATCAGAATTCAAGAATCGCTTGAACTTGCGATTATTTAGCGACTGAAGCGGGCTGTTGCAGGCTTGCAGCTGCTGCAGCAGCTGCTTCGAACGCCGATGGATGGCGAGATTGGATCGAGCAGCGGAACTCTAGCCACCTTTCAGTGGGGTGGGACGATCTCTGCCATGTGAGTTGTTCTCTCTTTCCCTACTTTGTTTGATTTTCTTGAAAACATTGGCTGCCGGATCATGACGTACTGATGATTTGACGATGCGCGCTTGGGTCAATTGAGCTCGGAGGTTCGGCAAAAAGGGATGATGGGGTTCATAGCTTTCCAAATTTTGCGGCTCTGTCAGCCCATTTGTGGCTTCCGCGGTTCGCAATTTGAGCCAATACACTAGTTAATCAAGAACATGAATTACGGTGTGGGTCAATTTCTAGTTTGGAGTCTGTGTCAGCTGCAATGTTTGATTGTTTGGGGCATAATCTGAAACTGAAATAATACTGGAGTGTGTAAGTAGATGGAAGCCAAGCTCCTTAGAACAAGAGTGATAATTGCTTGGTTTGTGATGGACCGGCCTGGAATCTCAAGTAAGTAGTTGGAGCGAGAAATTTTGCAATAGAAGCCCTATAAAATGCACCTTTAGGTGATGGCGGATTGTCGACACCAGTGCTCTTGCAATCTGAGTCGAGAACGGATGTGGAAGATTGTAAATGCAAGTGGGATAGAAGGATTTCCCATACGAAAGACTTCAGCTAGACACATTAAGATCCCATCTATAGGTGATGCATGACTCAGAGTAGATTGGATCTCAGAATTCATTGGGACAGGACTGGGAAATAAATTACATATATTCTCTCTGTTTATTGTTAATGGAGTCGAAAAGCAAATAATAAGGTTTTGTTTCTCCGACACAAGTTTTGTATAATTGCTAGATGATCTGACCGTATATAAACTTCTTGTTAGTTTTTTGGTGGGTAGCAGGGTAATAACACATCGCTGCCTACAGCGTGATTAATACGCCTCAAATCTGCACAAAATTTAGCTGCATTTGAGGAAATTCTGACATGCTTCCAGGCCATGCCTTGGACAATAAGTGACTGTTTGCTCAGAATCATGTTTGTCCCACGAAACTTAGTGTCCATGTATGTGTGCCATATGGTTAATTGGATGCACAATAGACTGCCTACTGCGATACTGAATTGTATTTAATCTCTTCCAAGTTAGATGTCGTTGGAAATTTGAACCTGCAATCATTGTTAGATAATTGGTGTACTTGTGAAGTAACTATGTCATGAGAAGCGATGGAATATTTTTTAGGAACTAGTGAATCCTTAGCCCTTGATATCTTTTATGATGCAGTGTGGTTCGATTGTTACATAGCAATGCATGTAAATAAAGCACTGCAACTGTGTGTTTGCAATGCAGTCTGGTTCGGATTTGTATAAGTCTGCCCAGAAAGAGGAGCAGGCATGTATGAATAGTGTGAATAAATCAGAACGTTTTAGCATCTGTTGGACAAAAGAATTGAAGTAATGACTAAGTGATGATGCAAGGATGTTTTGCTTATGTTCTAACTTGACTTGGTGATGCCTTGTGGTGGAATTGTGTGTGAGAAAGGAGCGGAGGAGCTTGGTATGGAGATATAGTAAGTCAAAAATATTATAAATATAGCAGTCTAAAGAAAAATTATGGGTCATTTTCAATCTCTTAATGGTTGTCTTTTTTTAAGGAAGCAATTTCTTCTCCATTAAGTGAACCTGCGTTTGTCAAATAAAACCTAATTTCCTCGTTCGACTGTATTCTAGTTTGAGTTTTGGCCAACAGACCTACTTTTTATGGTTCAGATTTATAAAGAGGTGCAGATTGATAAGTTTTTGAAAGCCACGCTGAATTGAAATGGGAAAAACTCTTCAGTTTCAGATGCCAGAGTCATACCATAATTTATGCCAAGCTTTTTCTTGTACAGAAAGATAGCACCATTACAAGAAGCTTTGCTATCTGATTGTACTTCTTCAGAGACACTATTCCTTCGAAGTAGACTATTCGGCATGATAGTTTAGACTGCATGTTATTGTTAAAGCAGATCACATGGCTGTGAAATAAAGATAATCAGCACGAAGTTTTATGTTGGTTGGTCATCCGACATTCTTAGAGGTAGTATTGTTGGGGAAAGCCTCTTAACAGTATCACGTACACATTTGAAGATTGGGATTTTTAGTGACTTTGTCACAAGTGCTACAAATTACCTGTCATTTCGTACTAATGCCTATTAGCATGAGCCTTGAGTTTGCCATGCTCTTTCCTTAATTTTGATCCGAGTTCTCTTTTGTGCATGGGTATGCTAGTTGCTGGATTATTCTTAGTCAAAAGCATTTATTCATCTTCTTTCTTTCGCAGATTCTTGTTGATCATGAATCGAACTGGGAGGAAATCATCCATGCAAACTACTGCCCTTGTATTGTATCTATTCACAAGTTTTCCCACTGCGCTCTTCAAAATTCTTAGGTAGATTGTGATTCATACTTTTTGTCAGCAAAGGAAAATGACTTAACTCACACTCCCTTTTCTAGAAGATATTCTCCGCAACCTTCTGCTTCTGTTACTTATGTTAACCAAACAATGATGCAGGGGACAGTTTGGTTGTTGGGTTGCTTTTCTCGCCGTTGCAGCAAACCTCTTCTTTCCTCGAACCTTCACAGGTTTGAAACTGTTCTCTCTACCCTAAGAACTGTGCCTATTGGAGAACTTCAACGACAAAGTCGCCGTTTTTCTCCATCGATAGCTTCTAACTAGCTCTGCCTGCTCATCTCTTAATGTGCAGTTTCTCGTTTTATCTTATTCGTCGTGACTCCTGACTGGGTCGCCAATGAACTACGCGAAAGCATGGCGGGCGGCATATTTTGTCTAATTCTAGGAATTATACTGGTCATAAATGAGATTAGGGGCATGGGCGGACTTGCTAATTGGCATTGCAATTGGCATTGCTTCGGTTACTGTCTTGGGGTGGGCTTTCTCTTTTTCTTTACGATATATTACCTGTGTAAAGGAACTTGGTAGGCTGTGTGCTTCGAATGACATGGGTCTCGCACTTTTCGATCCAAATCATGCTTGCTCGAGCCTTCTGATTTCGTGGTGAAGTTGTTGCTGAGCATTCACCCTGGTGCTAAACTTGTTCACTTTTCACGCTGCATTCAAGATCCGTGTTCTCTGTTGAGCTCTGATGCGAGACTCTCTGTTTCTAAAGTCAGGAGGGTCGACAAACCTCGTTAGAATGCCGAAAGAATCGTCTCTTCCGGAATCCTAAGACAAGCTGATCGTTGCATTTGCGTCTCAATTTAGGCTCTGACTCGTTCATAGCATGTGGGAAAAATCTCCAGTTTCGGTGTGAACGGATATGCCACGCCATAGAACATTACAAAGTCAACTTTGCCACCTCTTTCCAGGACCTCTACTCAGCCGCCGCCAACAAAGTAACCACCAATCATCTTTCGTCCACTTGAACAACAGAACCAACTGAGGAAACAATCAAACTTTACAGTCAATACAACTTACCTTACCCAAAAAAAAAAAAAAAACTTTACTGTCAATATTTTAACAATGGCAAAAGAAAGAAAGAAAGAAAGAAGAAAGAAACACTTTTGAAACTTTTGATTCATCCGGCTTTCCGGTTGTATATCAGAGTTTTTTGCTACCAATTTCGTGTTTTGCGTGTATTGAACGATCTTCTGTGGCACCACCAGTGATTGGGAGAAGAAAGATTCAACAATGTGCAACATTTTTTTAGTTTGCCTTCTCTTCTTGACAGTAAAAAATTGTGGGAATAAAGTAGAGCACCACATGCAGATGTTTGGGTCCAACCCCATACGTGAGTTGTCTCTCTTCCCTTCAGAAAAGTCAATGCTATAGAGCTTCCAAAAAAACCCACAACAGATTGCAATTATATTCGAACCCAATACAGAGAACCTGTCACAACCTTCCCTTCAGATCATTCCCAGCTCGAAGAACAATGGCTCTCCTGTCTCTCTTCTCCCTTTTTTCAGCATTCGTTTTCCTCACGCCCCCGCCGTCGTCTTTGATGGTTCTTGCCCAGCAACCTTATGTGGGATTGACCACGACAGCTTGCAACGCCATCGACAACTCCTCCTCGAAGCTCGGATACACCTGCAACGGCCTCAACACAAGCTGCCAATCCTACCTCATTTTCCGGTCCCGATCCCCTTACGACACGGTCTCGTCCATCTCAGCTCTCCTGGCCTCGAGCCCGTCTCGAGTCTCGTCGATAAACTCGGTCTCTGAATCCGCTAGCTTTGGTACTGATGAACTGGTGATAGTCCCCATCACCTGCTCATGTTCAGGTCAGTACTATCAAGAGAATGCCAGTTATGTTGTCCAGTCAGGAGATACCTTCTTGTACATTGCCAATAACACTTATCAAGCCCTCTCAACATGCCAAGCTCTCCAGAATGTGAACAACGTGAGTGCTTCTGATTTGTCTGTTGGCGCAACAATTACTGTCCCTGTTAGGTGTGCTTGTCCAACAAAAAACCAGAGTGATGCGGGTATAAATTATCTCTTGACCTACGCTACTGTGACCGGCGATGTCCTTTCCAATATCAGCGCGAGATTTGGAGCGGCTCTCTCGGCTACATTAGAAGCTAATGGACTCTCTGAACAAGACACCATCTATGCTTTCACCTCACTTCTCATACCGATGGAAAAGCCGCCCATGAGTTCTCAGACCATGTCATCGTCTCCTTCTCCGCCGCCGCCGCCTTCCACCGTTACATCTCCCCCAGGCAAAAGTTCGAAGACATGGGTCTATGTCACTATTGGTGTTCTTGGTGGAATTGCTGCGATTGTGGTTTTAGGCACAGTCGTTTTCTTTATGTTCTTCAGAGGAAGGAGTAGGAGAGAAAGAATCAACTCGCCCGTGGTTTCGGATAGTTTCGAGGCATTCGAAAAGCCAAGCGATAAGAGGTTGGATGAAGAATCTCTGGATTTCCTCGATAGTGTATCTAGCATCGCACAGTCCATCAAGGTGTATACTTTTAAAGAGCTGCAAGCTGCAACCGAGAACTTCAGCTCTAGCTGTTTGATCAAGGGATCGGTCTACCGTGGAAAAATCAACGGAGATCACGCGGCGATCAAGAGAATGAACGGGGATGTGTCGAGGGAAGCAGAAATACTGAGCAAGATCAGCCACTCCAATCTTATACGCCTCTCGGGCATATGCTTCGACGAGGGGCAATGGTTCTTCGTGTATGAATATGCAGTGAACGGACCCTTAAGCGAGTGGATTTACCAGAATAACAGCGAAGGGAGATTCTTAACTTGGATGCAGAGAATGCAAATCGCTTTGGATGTGGCCACCGGGCTCAACTATCTCCATCTCTTCACGACCCCGCCTCACGTCCACAAGAACATCAAGAGCGGCAACATTCTTCTCGATAGCGACTTCAGGGCCAAGATAGCGAGTCTCGGACTTGCGAGATCGACGGAAGGAGAGGATGGGGAATTCGCCTTGACAAGGCACATCGTCGGGACGAAAGGCTATATGGCTCCCGAGTACTTGGAGAACGGTTTGATCTCCGTGAAACTAGACGTCTATGCGTTCGGCGTTCTCTTGCTGGAAATGATTACTGGGAAAGAGGTCATTCCTTTGTGTGGAGGACAAAACATGCAAGCGTATGATGTTGCGAGTTTGGCGCTTGCTGAGGATGGTGGGCACGAGAGACTGATGCAGTTAATTGACCCTACGATGAGTGAGATGTACCCGTTGGACCTTGCCGTTTACATTGTCAGGATAATCGAGAGTTGCCTGAAGAAAAATCCCGTGGATCGCCCTACCATGGATGAGATCGCGCAGTCTCTGTCGAAGGTCCTCACGGCGTCATTGGCCTGGGAACACCAGAACATCCTCCCTAGGTAGCGAAGTCTCTGCATTTCTTCGAGCTGTAATTAGATTGTTTGCACAAAAACGCAATGATACAGACAGACTACGTATTCGTTTCTTCTGTTCTCCTACTGAATACAAGATCCTATTTCAGTTAATTGACCCTACGATGAGTGAGATGTACCCGTTGGACCTTGCCGTTTACATTGTCAGGATAATCGAGAGTTGCCTGAAGAAAAATCCCGTGGATCGCCCTACCATGGATGAGATCGCGCAGTCTCTGTCGAAGGTCCTCACGGCGTCATTGGCCTGGGAACACCAGAACATCCTCCCTAGGTAGCGAAGTCTCTGCATTTCTTCGAGCTGTAATTAGATTGTTTGCACAAAAACGCAATGATACAGACAGACTACGTATTCGTTTCTTCTGTTCTCCTACTGAATACAAGATCCTATTTCATGTATATTGAATGTAATTATAGTTTCAACTATACTTGCATTGATGAATATACGGTAAGACGCAATTACAATGGAATTCAGGAGGAGGAATCATCGCACTTCCAGTCCAATGAGTAGTGAAATTTGCAGAAACTAGTGCGTCTTGGCTTTTATTACAGTATGGAAAAGAGGAGACATTCAAGTGAATCAGCGAGCAGTGGCCGGAATGATAACTTGAACGCTCTCATCTGCTTCTATTGTTGTAGTCCAAGACCTTTCCAAGGCCACCGAAGATGACTGGGCGAGCACGCAGAGATTAAATGCAATCTCCGCCATGCTTGGCCTCATGGAAGATTCTTCTGCTGTGCACGCCCGGGCCAAGGTAGATAGGCTCAGCGCGTCATGAATCGGATAAAAGCTCCCCAAATCTGGATCCATCCATTCCATCAACCTCTCCTCTCTATTCTCTTTAGCTTCCAAGATCTCCATTACTTCTCTCACGCCCATGCCCCGCTTCCCCGAAAGTAACTCAAGCAAATGTAACCCGAAAGCGTAAATATCGACCTTCAGCACCACAGCGCTTGTAGCTGGTATGGCCTTGGAGAAGTTTGATATTTTGGCCTTGAAATTGGAGTCCAGAAGTATGTTGCTCGCTCTGATATCTCCGTGGACGATGCTCGGTTGAGTATGCTCATGCAGGTAATGGAGGCCATTGGCGACATCGAAAGCGATGCCCAATCTCTGAATCCAAGTGAGGAAGTTGACGTACTCTGAAGAGGACGAAGGCCTCTGGTACAGCCACTTATCGAGCGAACCGTTTTCAGCGTACTCATATACCATAAAGAAGTTGCCGCTTGCATCTGACGAAACGCCCAGTAACTTAATCAGATTCGCATGGTTAACTCTCTGTAGAATCTTTAGCTCCTCCATGTTGTTGCCCTTAGTTTCTGTTTTCACAGCGAAAACTTTGCCGTTGATCGTGCCGTGGAACACTGAGCCCCCGATCCTAAAGTTCTCGTCAAGATTCATCGTTGCCTCCATGATCTCTTTAGCACCATACACGACTGGAGTGCTCAAGTAGTCCGAAACGCTGGGAAGTAATTTATCTTGGATGACCTTCGTCTTGGATGACTCAGATTTCCCTTTTTTAGGGAACTCCCTAGTTCTTATGAGATTTCTGACCTGCCAACAGGAAGCATTCCGATTCAGAATCTTCGAGTTCCCTTTCCCAGGTAAACGGCTAACATAGACTAGCGAAAACGCTAACCCAGTGACCAAAACAGCTGCTGCTACGCTGCTTAAAATTACAATAATCCAATCATGCTTGGATTCTTTTCTCTTGGGAGGCGCATTCAGTTGTTGAGAAAGAGCTGGCAATTGTGATACTGGTATGAGGACAGGATGACCAACAGCCGCAGTAAGATTCACTCCTTTGTTTTCCTTAACTATATCGCTAGGTGTCGCGTTGAACTTTTTGGCCACTGATGAAAGTGCATCTCCGTGCTGCCATACATAAGTAACAAGAAAGTTGAAGCCTGCCTCGGAATCCGCTTTTACCGGGCACTTACAGTAGAGAGGAATAGTGACTTTGGTTCCAATCTGCAGGAGATTTGGATTGATCCCCGGGTTCTTTTCCTCTTCGACTTGCCAGTTCGTGAGGTTCTCAAACGCTTTCCTTGAGACCAGGAAGTAACTGTCACCTTTCTTGATCTGATAGGTTATGTTGGCGAAGAAACTACCGCCACTGCAGCCGCATGTGATTGGTATGAGCAACAGCTGGCCGGGGTGCAAAGGGTCATCTTCAGAAGCCAGGTTGCTCGCCTGCGAGATGGATAAACGGCTGACACCAAACAGGTCGGAGATGCTTCCGAGGTCAATGAATTCGGGCCCTTGCGCAATGTAGGCGACATATGCTGGGCACGAGGTTGGCGAATTGGCGGAGCACGAGAAGTTGGCGCTCGGGCTAGGAAGTGGTTGAGCTGTGATGGAGATGATGAAGACGAAGGAATGCAGAAGAAGTAAAGGTTTTGAGGAGGAACGAAAGATGGCCATTTGGCTATCAGCTTGGATGGTTTGAGCCTCTCAAACCTGAGTTTTATTGGGGCGAAGCTCCGATATTGGAAAAAGCCAAGATTCCCATTTTAGTGTTAATCTTTCGCTTGGAATTAGGGAACTCTTGTCCTAATAAAGCCTGGAAGCGGGTTCTTGTTTTGGCTTTGAATTGAACAATTCTCATTTGGATCCATTGATAAAATAAGCTTTAGCGAATAGAAAATAACAGGCGGCAATATATGTGTATAGTAGAAACTAGAAAGTAATAGGCGGCAATTGAACCTGTATTTGTTTTTGGCTGGTACTTGCTTTCGAAATAGAATATGTGATGAGCATCAGATTAATATAAGACGAGGAAACCCCAGTTCGGCCGGCGAAATAGATCATCCTGCATATTTATCACACGCATAGAAAGTCGGCCAAACAATAGAATATAAAACTCTTGGAGCCACAAAATCTTACTTAAGAAAAATCCAAAAACCACAAAGAAACCAACAGAAGATGATCTTGGATCGGTAACTAAGAGGGATATCATACATGGAAGGATCGCTCTGCAATTCGCAAAGTTGGATTTATTACCATCTGTGGAAGGACCGAAGAAATGACTACACAGAATAGACGGTCGTAGTTTCCTAGTCTTCCATTTCGAAATTTAGCTATGTGACTCACGAATAGAACTATATTTCCCCCAATTTTTGTCATCTTGAAACAAAACTCCCGTCAATTTCTTAATCCTGAGAGAAAGTATAAGCGGCCTTTTCATTTGGGCTAAAGACTAATTTAGCAAATCAATGCGAGGTTCCTCACTGTAGACTGTAAAATGGCTCAATGTAAATTCTGCACTGTTGTCTCATCATAAGATGCCACAGATTGACCTCTTGTTGGCAACCTAGCAATTTGATTCGGGGACACGGTTTCCATGGACTAACCTCAAAGGCTCAAAGGCGGCATGATATTGCTAGACAGTCGAACAGAAGGGTCCGTTGAATGAGCTTACTTGCAATCCACCTGACATTTTTATCTGCCAAAACAGAAAACTGTATTCATATGGTCGAACACAATATCAATTGAGAACAACATGAACAAGTAAACGAGGAATGAATAACCAAGCTCCAGGCCAAAAGCTCCCGCCTAAAAATTGATGGTGTATGATAGTCTGACAGAACAACAGAACACCTGTCTCATTATCGTTTCATCAACTGTCAATCAAGCAAATAGGATTGAGCAGAAAGAGCCATTGTGAAGGGGCCAAACAGAAAATAGCTCTCCAATACACACAAACAAATCCTCAGAACAAATCCCCATAAAGATACCAAGCATGCAGGGGAAGATGATTCAGCCGGTTGAAGTAGAGTGTTTTCTGATATCCTGAAAGATACAAACAAACAGAGACTTGGTCTCTGTAGATAATGTGAGCCAATTTGGGAAACACAACGATATCTTCTAGCATAGACCATTGAATCATTCAAAGACAGATGACCACATCTCCAGTGTATCTCAGGTTGACATGAAGACTGTAGATGAATAAAGAACAAACAGAAAGAACGGTACAGTATGTAAACTAACAGTAAGTGGTAAACAGACTTCAAATAATTTCTTTTAATATGGAGTGTAGATTCTGGCACTAGATACAAACTGCAATATGTAGGAAGACAGACACTGGTGTTTCCCTCAAACAAAATATGATAAGAAAGAAATGAAATTACATTATGCTTGCATCTGCACAGAAAAATGAATTAAAAAGAAATTGGATTACATTATGCTTGCATCTGCAGCCCCATTATGTGACAGTCTTAAGTGGCTCAGCTAGGAGTTGACAGAACTAAACTTAGTCGAGGGGCTAACAGAAGTAATAATTACAGTTTTCAGATAATACTGTAGATCACGAGCCCTCCCCATTTGCTGTTGGACCGCAGCTTGAAGTAAAACTACTTTCATAGACGTTATAAACTTGAGTGAGGTTGGCTGAGCTCATAGTCCATATATGATCATGTAAAGCAAGAGGAAGAGAATCATTTATCTCCTCACAACTTTCTTCCACCATCGCAGCCTCTCTTCTCCTGCCTTCCTTCCAGAGACTTTTCACCAGCAACTCCTTCGTGGAAGAGCCTAGAAGTAGTTTTGAGTTTCTCATGTCCTCGAACACCCTCAAAGCAAGAGAAGCTCTGTCACACTTGCAATAACCATGAATCAAAACCTTAAACATGTAAGTGTCTGGCTCGATAGTGCTCTGCCTAACCATGCCAAAGATCTTCTGCACGTACTTGATGTCTCCTTACTTTGCAAAATGAGCCATCAAACCAGAAAAAGCTTGAATATCTGGGCAAATGCCATTTAAAATCATTTCATCAAGCACCTCAGGAGCATCAGAGCACCTACTGCACTTGGTCAATGTTCGTAACAATGATGAATATAGAGCCATTAGCTTAAACTTCGAGATAGAAACACAGAGGGTTCTATCATGACGAAAAATCTTCAAAGCAGCATCAGGATCCTTTGAAACACCACAGAAGTCGATAATCAATTTAATGGTACTGAAAGGAAGCTTTAGTCCCTCCTGTCTGATTTTATCCATCAGCTGATTTACCAATTGGACATGACCATGTCGTGCTAAAAGGGTCATCATTCTCTGCACTGTGTAAACATCATGAGTAAACCCTGGTTGGCAAGCAACCCAGCAGAAAAAGTTCCAAGCCGCCCCTGGAGATTTGAAATTCCTAGGGACTTTGCAAACCAAGCGAGTTGTCCAAACAAACTTTGCATTCTCCAATTCCGAAACATCATTGGGGCTCCAACTCTGCAAGGCATTTGCCAAAGCTCTAGGGTCTAGCATGGTTTTAATCTGACCCCATTGACCTTGTTGACATCACAAGCAACATCATCCTCCTCCTCGGCCTCAGCCTCATCATCATTGTCTTCTGTATCGTCTACTAAATACTCGACACTTTTTATCCTGTCATCCGGCAACATTTCAGAAAGAATTTCATCATTCTCATGAATATATCCTCCCTCTTTCATATGTTGCAGTGAGCAAAGCAGAGCTCAAACAGGCAACATACCTTCAGCTTGCATATTGCTGAGTAAAAATTTCACCTCATCAAACCTTCGAACACTTACAAGACCCTCCGCCAAAATAGAGAACTGTTTGGTTCTGCTCTTGATTCTCATCAGTGGTAAAACACTGAAAACCTCCAAGGCTGCATCCAGCTTCCCAGAATTCACAAGATGCTCAATAATATTTGTATATGTTCTAAAATTAGGGTTTGCACATTCCACAATCATCCTATGAAATATCTCCACGGCCCTGGAATCTTCACCTTTTTCTGCATATAGGCGCATGACTATGTTAGACAATTATGTGCACACATATCTGCCCAACCCTCTATAATTATCCCAAGCATCAATAACCGAGTCGAGGTCTCCAGTTGCTGCATACCACTGCATAAGGTTCATATGGCTAACCCGAACATTTTTTAAGCTCCTGCCGTTAATGGCATCAACCAAAGCATCAAGTTCCTCTCTTCGACCGGATATGGCCAAAATGTTGGCCAGGGCGTAAATGGTACTTTGCGTGTGACTAAAATTCGCAGTTGATTTAAGAATGTCAATAATTGAGAGTGCAGAATCAGCAGAAGGAGCAGAACGGAGCGCATGAGTGACGACAAACGAGTCCAAGAGCCGGTCATTTAAGAGAGTGGTAAGCGAACTCTGGGAATTCGATCGAAGCGCAAGCCGGATGGAATCAATAACTCTGGCTCTGTAAAGGTAGTGCGAGACCTTGCTAGGGAAAGGGTCACGAGAAAATAAGCGAGTCTGCTGGTTTAAGGCGTTGAACCGGCTGCCAGTTCCAGCAGCAAAGAAATGCTTGCGGAACATAGGCTTCTGTCGAATTCAAATGTCGAATGCTACGGCACGTCAAAGTCGCTCCTGAATGTCAAGACTGGTTGGACCAAAACGACACGAAAGCCAACTTTACAAGCGAAGGATGAATTCACTGGATTCATCAAACACCTGCTGTGCCGATAAACGTCTGGGCTCGGACACACAGCAACACAAAACCCACAACAAGGAAGAGGAAGAACACAGAAACGTGGCGCTGTTAAGAGCCGAAATGTTTTCACACGACTTCAAACATCAAGAAGATCACTACTACCCTAAACGAGAGGAATCAGATGCCAGACAAAACATCAAACATCTTGGGTGCAGGCAATGATTCATGACAGAGAAGATCTCCACAATGATTTCTCTTCAGGAGGATACAACGAGAAAACAGTCGGGACAGGTACACTCATGGCCACGGTTCCGGAACCTGCGGTCCCTCGTGAACCGGCTGTTCCGGTTCGTGGATAACATGGAACTAGAACCGGCCCTTGAAGGGGGCGGTCCCGATTTGGCCAGTTCCGGTTCGATTTTAAATTTAAATAATAAAATAATAAAATATTAATTATAAATTATAATTAAATTGTACCGGTCCCGGCTTGGACACGCGAGTCCAAAAAAAAAAAACTTTCTTTATTAAACTAAACTTCATCTGAGTCATTGAGCTAAGAGAAGCGATTAGCTTGAACTGAGTCACTGAGATCTTAAAGAAGCATCCCATTCGTAATTCGATGTGAGATTTCTTGCTAAAACCTTCGGCCCTCATCCTGTCTCCTTAAAATGTATTCTTGTGTGTTTCTCTTTCTTACCAAACAATGTGGGAATCATCCCTCATCTTCTTGTGGTTCATAACCAGTACAAAAGTCCCACATCCGCCAATAAGAAGAGGAATAGAGGGGCAGCATCTTATAAAATGACAGCTTAGTAATAGTTTTAATAAATTTTTAAAAATAAAAAAATCAATATTTTTTTTAAAGGCCAATTGGCCGGTTCGGAACTGGCCCGGAACCGCCAGTTCCGACTTTTGTTGAACCTTAGCCATCCTGTCGGGGCCGGGCCGGTTTCGGTTCGGAATCGGTGGGCCCGGTCAACAAGCCAATTTCGGCCGTGGCCATGTCTTCCCCTATAGGCTATAAGGTTCTTTTTTTTTTTTAAGGAAATCATTTGTATAACATGAACGATAGGTGTGGGTCATTGGTTCCTTGCCTCCCTCGAAATAGAAATCGAACCACCGATCTCGGCTCCCAATTTTCGGAACCAAGGACCGAACTAGAGGTCCATGAAACTAGACCCACCGGTCCGGTAGCTTGCGGACAATCTAGTGAAACCGATTGCAACTAACAACAATCAGCTTGAGTATATCTCAAGTGTCATAAGTTGTGTACGGCGCTCACTTTAGTGCAAAAACTTTCAAATCAATCACTTTAGTACTAAGATTTTGTAACTTCGATCACGTAAGTGCCAACTTCTTTTAAAAACGATCACTTTAGTGCAAACTCCAATTTAAACTGACATGGCTCGCCGAAAATCCGCCACGTATTTTTTATTATTATTATTTGAGCTGATGTGGCTCATCGAATTTGGTACTGAAGTGATCGAAGTTACAAAAATTTAGCACTAAAGTGATCGATTTGAAAGTTTTGATATTAAAGTAAATGTATTACACAATTTATAGCACTTGAGGTGTACTTAACCCAACAACAATATGTTAACTTATGTAGAATAGAAAGGCTACGACCCCTCATCGTTCATCCAATTTATTACCATTCTTTGCTTCATCATGAGGCTGCGGGGCACCCAATACTTCACAAGGTTTGGTTCCACCACGGCTGTCAATTTCTGCGTTCTTTTTGCCTCGTGATCTCGTCAATGACTTGTGCTCTTTATCTTGAAGAAACTTCAGTTCAATCTTTGTGTTATTATACAATGGCATCGTCTCAAACTAATATTATGCGATGTGTAACTCAATAGAATACTAGGTCTATATGATGCGGGAGTATTCAAGGCCACGGGCCGGGACCGCTAGTTCCGATTCCAATTTAGAGAGAACCAAAACCGAGCCTTAAGTGGCGGTTTCGGTTTTGGTTTTGAACCGATGGTTACGGGCCGATTTTAGGCCCTGTTCCGGTTCAAAATCGAAAATGGAACCTCCGATTTTGGTTACCGTTTTTGAGTTTAAAAAATAAATCGTAATAAAATTGTAATAAAATTATCAACTAATGACTTATGAAATAAAAGAAAATAATGAATTATCAAATTATCAAATATAAATTATAATCAAATACAAATTGTCAGAAAAAAATTATCAAATACAAATTGTAATCAAATTTGGAGGGAAAAAGGGAGAGGAGGTGGCTTGAACTTCATGAATTATTATTAAGCGCCCACATATCTTTTTGGGGATAGAAGAATCAAAGTACATGTAATTCTTTTACCTTTGATAACCCCAAACTTACCCTATTCTCAATCGTCGCTATTCGTTCCGATACCGGTGTCGGTGATATCTCCGTCATCAAAGAATTCGGCTTCATTATTGCGATATATCTCTTGTTGTCTATATTGAGTCTTTGTCCAATCATCAACATAAGTTTGAGCCTCCACCGAATAGGGAACTAATCTTGAACGTCGTTCGTCCAAAATATTGCCTCCAGCGCTAAATGCTTGCTCTACTGCAACTGTGGAACAAATGGTTGCTAAAATTTGTTTTGCAATTAGAGCAAGAATTGGGTATTGGGTGGAATGCTTCCTCAATCAATCCAATATTGTGAAATCTGTGTTGCCTTTTGATTCATTAAACTCAAAAGAAACGATTAGATAGCTTTCTATTTCAAAATTACTTCTTATTGCTCCCTTTTACTTTTTTGGCCTATGCAATAAAAGTTGGTACCCTCTACTAATTTTACTTATGTTTCCACTTTGTATGTCACTAGATTGAGAAGATCCACTATCACCAAGATTATATGTACTACAAAATTCATTATATATTCTATTATTACGTTTTTAACCTTTGTTTGTATAGTTCTAGTATTTACATCATCAATTAAATGTAAACATTCATAACATGTATTCAAATAATCACTTAAACCATCTAATTTACAATATGGATAAAAAAACACAAGCAACTAAATAAATAAATAGGAAATTCCCTATAATAATGTAGCTATTTTGTTCGCATTGTTATAGGGAATTTATCATCATTTTCATTTTCTTCAAAAAAATCCAACAAAATTAATACATTCTATTAAAAATAAATTAGTAGGATAATAAACACCGGACAAAGTATAATTAAAAAATTTTAAAATATCTAATTTTTTTGCAAATATCCCAATCTTGTGGGTATAAATTAATTTGTGTTATATTATCTGAAATAAATGCACATGATAAATTTTTATTTGAAAAATATTCATTAAGAAATTTATAATTAGAATTCCAATGAATTAGAATATCTCTTGAAAATATTTTTGGTTTTCTCTTTCATTTTCCCTACAAAATTTTAACCATTCTTTCATTTTTTGAGAATGTTTCCATAAAAATTGAATTGCCATTTTTATTGGTTCGAGAAAAATATCAAGAGTTTTTAAACCATCTTGTACATATAAATTAAAAACATGACAAAGTACATCTAATGGGAAAAAATCGTCCACCAAAAACAGATTTACAAATCTTTTCTAGTTCAACAAAAAGAAGCTGTATTTACCGCGGTATTATCGAAACTAATTGAAATTTTTTTTATTAAGCAAATAATATTCTTCTAGAATTTTTCTAATTAATATATAAATATTATTTTCCGTAAGACTATCATAAAAAAAACTTTATATGTAATAACTCTTTTTTGAATATTCCAATTATCATCTATCCAAAGACATGTTATACCCATATAAGAATGAACTTGCCAATGATCACTCCAAATATCGCTATCTATATTCACATGTCCATTAAAATTCATAAAAAAAAAAATTATAAATTTTTTCTTTTTTATAAAGATCTTTAATTATGCATTTAAGTGTATTTCTGGGAATACGTTTTGCTTGTGGAACACATGCATCTTGTATAAATTGATTAAAACTAAATCTTTCATCAAAACTAATTGATAAATGTTCGGTGAAAATAAATTTACCTAACTCTTCTTTATAAGTTTTTTCATTAGAATTAAATAAAGGAGAAGTGCTAGGATTAGCGTATCTGAAAATTTGTTGTTGCTTGATATCAACTCCCGTATTGATTGGATGTTTCGCCTTAAGATGTCGTTTAAATGTTCCATATCGGCAGAAGGATAGCAGAAGTGCCAATATTTTTTTTCAGATCACTTAAGTGCCAATTTTTATGAAAAATGGTTATTTCAGTGTCAAGTCCGATGTGGCTTGCCGAAAATTACTCGTGGCGCACATGTGGCTCGTCGGAGCTTCCACGTAAAAAAAATAAATAAATTGAAAATAAATGGAAAATACCACTTAATATTAAAAAAATTAAAAGTAAACTAAAAAAATAAAAAAATATGCCAATTTTTTTTTTAAAAATAAACTTGCAGCGGCGAGGGTTGTGAGCCCTCGCCGCCGCTCCCATCACCGACCGGCGATGGGTGGGGGAGTGCCCGGCGGGGTAGCCGATCCCGCCGAGGCCTCGCCAGGGGTCGGCGAGGCCCGACCGTGGCTGGCAGAGGCCTCGCAGACCCCACGGCGAGGCCGACCTCTCCCATATCTGGGCGAGGTCGAACCTCTTCGTGACTGGGCGGGGCTGGAATCGCCTAGCCACCGCTCGTTGTGGTCGTGAATAAGAAATGAAACAAGGAATTAAAGAATAAGAAAAATTGGTTGAGATGATGTAAAAATAATAGATTAAGAAAAATTGGAAGAGAGAATGCAAATAATTGAAATATTGAATAAGAAATGAAAAATAATGCGATTGAATAATTGAAAAAAGAAAATAATAAATTGGATGTTGTGAACAATTGAGAGTTAAAGAGAATTTGAGAGAACTGATATGGAGAGAGAATCTGTGTGAAAAAAATTAGAGATAGGAAGGGGTATTTGTAGGTTAGAAATTAGTAAAGAAAAAAGAAAAAAAAAATTAGGTGGGGAGTGGTGGTGACCAATGGTCATAAAAAAGAAAGAGCCGTTGCCAACTGCTCTTTAAAAAAAAAAATTTATCCCCATTTTTTCACGGTTCGAAATCGACATGGAACCACTAGTTCTAGGCTTGGTTCAAGGTTTGAAGAAACCTTAATCGGGCCCTGTTGCCATAGACCAATTCCGGGTTGAAACTGCTGTTGACACCTGATTTTTGACCATATTTTATTTTAGTTTTTATTTCTAAAATTAATTAAAAATAGCAAAAAAGGTCAAAAAATTACAAAATCAACTTTACAAGCCTTAGCCTAGCCTTAGGAGCTAATTTTGAACAAAAAATATTTTTTGTATTTTTTAATATTTTTTGGAATTTATCTAATTATTAAAATACCCAAAAAATCCAAAAAATACCATCCGTGGTCAGAAAATTACAAAAAAATATTCATAAATTTTATTTTAATTCCCTCTTTAATATTTTTGTCAGGGAACTTTATCTCGATTCATGGGGTTCCTTCACGAACCTAAAACCGAAACGAGCCTAAAAAATCCCTTTCGAGTCTTTTAATTTTCAATTCTAGGTTTTCATAAGCTATGACATTGGACTCTAAAGTTTTGAAATGCAATTGGGTCAATTCGCCCTCCAATTTGATCAATTTTAGCCAAAAGGGCTTAATTGCATAAAAATCTTTCAATTTAGTCCCCGGTTTCACAATTTTTGAAATTAAATTTCACACGGGCACACCCATTAAAATTAAACACCTCTACCCAATATTTTTAATCATGCTGAATACATTGGTGGCCTCAATTTTGAATAATTTAATCGTTTATGCCCTCGATTTGGTGAAATTAACTTTCGGATCCTAGGGACAATTTGGGGTTTTCACAAAATTTCAATCAATTGATTCACGAAAATACCCATATTTGATAGAAAACATGTCAAGGAATCCGATTTTTCCATCAATTTCATAAAAAGAGGTCAATTTGGGGGCCAATTTGGGCGATTTGGCCGAACCGGGCCGATCGGGTCCGGCCCGACCCGACCCGGTCCGACCCGGGTCTGCAACATTGTTGCAGACCCATGCGCGGACAGTGAGGCAGGGGGGAGCAAAGCAACGTGGGGGCGCGACTTTTCCAAAAGAAAAATGGGAGAACGAACGTGGGGGACATCAGTGGGAACCCATGTCTCGTTTTCTAGTCGCGGGACGGGCGTCGAGGCGGGCGGTCGGCCACGAAAACCGGCAATATATTCGGTTAAAACCGAGCTCGGGCCGAAGGTGATGGGGGGATTTTTTTTGGCGAAGACCGGACTGAAGGAGCTTCCCTGGAGCTTCAGCGACCTTCACGGATCCTCAGGCAAGCATTCGTGGCCGTCGGCGAGCTCCAAATAGGTTGGTATCTCTCCCCCGAACTCATTTTCCTCAGTGCACACCATGTGTTCGACGTAATGCTTCAATGAGCATTTCATTTCGGGGCTCTCGGCCAAGCCCTTCTCGGCTTCTTTGTGTGCAAGTCTCATCTTAAGACTCATTTAGATCCAACTCTAAGCCTCTTCTGCCCTTTATTTTGCATCGAACGCCACCGAAAAACGAGGGCCGGAGGTCGCCGAGCCATACCCGGACCGAGAGCTCACGCCGGCGAAGCAGGAGGCCGCCGACCATCGAGGGACCCCAGGTAAGTCCTCAAACCTCCCTTGGATGCTATGTGAACGGTTGGAATCAAGTTTAAACGCAAAAAAAAATTTTGCAAATCGGCTCGCCGGAGTCGGGTTCGGGGAGGTCCGGTTCGCCGGTTTTTAGCATGTTCATGGGTATTATTTGTGTTGTATGTTGATGTGGGTGGTCCAAAAGGTCGAATGCCGAAAAAAGGAACAAAAAACACCAAGTTTGGGACCGGTTCGCGATTTTCCTGCAAAAATTCCGGCAAGGGTCGCCGGAATTTTCACTGTTCATCGTCTTCTCCGGCGACCCTCCGGCCGGTCAACGGTCAACGGCCGACGTGGCGTGCCACGTAGGCATCCACGTCAGCCGGGTGGGGTCCCGTCCGGTTTTTTTTAATAAAATAAATTAACGGCCACGATCGCGACACGTGTCGCGATCCTAGAATTTTGGAAAATAATATAAATGATTTTCGGATAATAAATTAAAATTGATCCGGCGGACGAGGTCGTGCCAAGTGGCACGCTGTGGAACGTCCGATCTAATGTTAGATCGGACGTGCCGAAGGTGGCCACGTGGCACGATCTGGAGCGTCCGATTTGAATGGTTTTATAAAAAGGAAAATAAATTAATTTTTGATCCGACGGCTATGATTGAGCCACGTGCCTCTCTGTGGGTCCTCTGATCAAGCGAGAGATTGGACGCACGAGATCATGACACGTGGCGCTCTCTGGACCGTTAGATCCGGGGGATTTTCCGATAATTAAATAAAATAGATAAAAAATCAAAAAGTTGTTAAAAAATAGGAAAAAATACTTAAAAATATAAAACGGTGTCGTTTTAGGCCTGTTCTGACCCCTAGGGTCGGGCCGGGCGCCCTAGAGGCTTGGGCCGGGTCTGACCCGGCCCGGAAAATATTTTTAAATATTAAAAAAATTCAGAAAATAATAAAAAATAATAATAATTCAAAAAATCAATAAAAAAATAGAAAATCATAAAATATTCAAAAAATTCGGAAAATTCAGAAAAATTCTAAAAAATTCCAAAAAATAGGAAATGGCCACATTCAACTGGCCACGACCTGTTTCGGGTCATTTGACCCCCAATCTTTCCAAAAATGACGGTTTTGCCCTTCCGGCAAACCGTCTTCCAAAAAATTCTAAAAAAGTCCAAGAAAATCCCCAAAAATAGGAAATGGCCACAAACAACTGGCCAAGTCTCATCCCGGGTGTTTTAAACCCCGAACCTTCTTAAAATGACGATTTCGCCCTTTGGGCGAATCGTCTTCCAAAAATTGAAGAAAAATCAAGAAATTCCAAAAAATTCTCAAAAATGGGAAATGGCCACAACCAACTGGCCATGGAATATTTTGGGTAATTCGGTATCCAAACCTTCCAAAAATGACAATTTTGCCCTTCGGGCTAATTGTCCCCGAATCTTCCCATTTTACCCTCAGTCTTAAATCACATCTTCCCTAAGCTCTTATGGCTATACTAGGAGGCCAATGACTGAAATTGATGTGCATTGACATGATTTATTTGTGCACTTGACTTGCGCCTTAATTATATTGACTGTGATTTGATAAGAATAGTCTTCCAATCTGCATGAAACCCGAACCATACCTATCTCACCTTGAAATTGCGCCTGCATGAAATCTTAATTAGGAAAATCACTCGCGTTAGGTACCGAAAGGGCGTTGGTAATGACACCGACGTAACCAAGTCCCCGAACCCAAAATCTCTGGTTCCGCAGAATTGATCGATCTCTCCCAATCGGTCAGTAAGGTTTCCGGTCTACCCTCCAAGAAAGACCGGTGGCGACTCCAAATGCATGCACAAGTTGCACATGACACCACGACCACACTAAGGTCGAAAGCGATCGACTTTTATCGTCGAATCCCTCAAAAGACATACTCCCGCCGCGATTTGGTATGGGCCTAGGAGGGCCCGCGCCGATCTAAGGCCCACGATCGGTAATCCATTAGCCGCGTCCGATTTCGGACGGGTCGCGACAACTGCGGGCACGGTTAATGGGCCAATTCCTGGTTTGACTCGGGCCGCATCCAGGCCAGTTTTGGGCTCAACCCAACTTGTCGCCATGACTATGCGGGAGTATTCGGTTCGAAAGATCAGCCCTCAAATTCAAGTCACATATTGCGGATCCAATTCTGTTCGCAATATGAGCACGTGGGATCAGGAGTAGCACCTATTCATCATGTGATATAGTGTCGGTTACAGTACTTATTGCCGTCTGATGACCTTTATAGTGTCTTTTGGACTTCCCAAGCTACTGTACGAATTTTGAGTCTTTATCAAGGTTTAATGCATTTAGTTGTGGAGCCTTTCAATTCAAAGCATTTTATGAGTCTTAATTTTGGTGATGTTTTAAGAGTCATAATTAGGTTAATTCCCAAGAGTTTGTTCAATTTTGGGAATTCTAAGAGTCTTTTATTTCGGTTTTGTTTTATCTCTATAAATCGAGGTGTAATCTCCATTGTAAGGCACATAACTTTGATGAATGAGATTTTTTTAGATTTCCTTCCGTTTCTTAACATATCTTTGAGAGTAGATACCCCAATTTCGATTTTTTTATCTTGGGATATTGGATAATTGCTAGGTGATGAGCCAAGAAGCCATTTATCCTTGGCTGGTGGTTCATCCTTTATGCCTTGGTGGTGAGCTTCTCTATCCCAATGTTCTTTATCCTTGGTTGTGGCTTATCCATTAGGCTATAGTGGTGAATTTCGTTAATCCTGATTTTGATCTTTGGCTGGTAGTGCGTCTTTTAAGCCTTGATCAGATTGTTTTCTATCTTGCATTTAGCATACATCAACCCATAACCATCCCCACACACTCTAACTTATCGACACTTCCTACGACAATCACTTAAAGCACACTCACCCGCTGTCACGCCCCGACTCTCGAGCACGCGGCATCCCTACCTTGACACCCATAGGTCACGAAAGATAGCATCCCAGGCTCGCTATTGACCCATAATCGTAATGCGCATGCATGTTGACACATGGATTTTGATCAGTCTTTTCTAGTTTATTTTCGAAAAAACAATTCATTGAAAATCCGTAAAAATTAAAATATTTTTATTTTATTTTATTTTATTTATTTATTTATTTTATTTTATTTTATTTTTTTTAATGAAAATGAATCGCCGAAGGGCAAGCATACTCTCCACCCTCGAGTCCTCATGATCAGAGTGTCCCACCTTTCAAGAGTTCTTTTACAAAAGAAGTCACTAAAGGAAGGAAGTTGAAGGTGCGGCGCGATAAAAAAAGAAAAGGGAAGGTGACGATGTTGTTATGGGGATGGTGGGATATAAAAAAATTTTGGAGGAAGTAGAGGACAGCAGGGAGTCTGTCCTCCACCATGCAATAAAAAAAGTGAGATTAAACAAAATAGAGAGAGAGAACCGAAAAGGAAAAAAAAGAAAGAAAGAAAGAGAGGACATAGTGTTCGGAGATGACGGAGTTAAGAGGAAGGGTTCAAAGGAGACCAAGGGGGGGGACTAAAAAAAAGAGGGGCTGGCGTTTCTCATCGACAACCTGTGAGTATTCCTCATGGTCCGAGCTGCCAAACTCTTTACCCACAGCTCTCCGTGATCAGTTTTCGGGCGCCACTGAGAAGGCTGGGTCTAGGACTAGAACCTGGAAGGTGGAATGCTCTCCTTTTGCGGCTCAACTGAGCAGAGTCGTGACTGAAGCCTCGGTGGTCTTCAAGGCGCTCGTGAACCAGGTTCGTAGTGGCAGCGAGGTGGACCGGACCAGGCGGGATGCGCGAGTAAATCGAGCCATGGCAACGCGAACCCGTATCCATGGCTAGGCTAACGAGAGCCAGCTGAAACCGAACGCATGAATCTCCCCATCGTCATCTCCGCCTCCGTCGTCCTCCTCCTGTCGTTCCTCTCGCTCCGTCTCCTCGACGCCTACTACTGGTCGAGCATACGGTCGTTGCTCCCCTTCATCCGGTCGTCTCCGATCGCGGACCTGATCGTGTGAAACGGCATATACACGAGCGATGCGTCCCTGTCCTTCGACAACTCCATGGCCGTTCGCAGCGGTCGGGTCCTCCTAGTGGGGAGCTACTCGTCTCTCAAGGAGTTGGTGCACTCTGGCACCGAACATTGTGGTTTCTGGGTTCATCAACTCCCATGTGCACATGATTCTCGGAGGACTGCAGATGGGCCAGGCGGAACTCCGTGCTGTTATCGCAAGGAAGAGTTTGTAAGGACGATTGAAGAAGCTGCAAGAAACGCCAAACCAGGTTCTTGGATATTGGGTGGTGGATGGAATAATGACCTTCGGGGAGGAGAATCGCCCGTAGCTTCCTGGTGATGAAGTTGCACCTGCAAATCCTGTCTGGGTCACAAGGGTGGATGGTCACATGGGCTCGGCTAACTCTGTGGCGCTAGGGGGTGACAGGCGGCGGTCAAGGGCGCCGGTAGGCTGAAAGCGCAGGTGGGCACAAGCTAGACAGAACCGGTCGGCGTCCAGAAGGTCCGGTGGTATGAGGAACGAGTCTCGGCGGTGCACGACGACGAGCGAAGAGGCGTGGTAGAATAGAGGAGACCAGGCCGGACCTGCGCGGAAGCCCGACGGTCGACGAAGCCGCCTGTGCCGACGTTCTGACGTCGGCCCGTTTTTATTTGCCTCGGTGCCGCGACGCAGGGAAGTTGCATGAAGAAGAAGATGAATAGTAAAGGTATGGGCTGGTTTACCTCTGTTTGTGGGTTGGTCTTGAAATAGTAGAGAGGAAAGTGGGCTTCGAATGGGCTAGCGTGACAAGAAAGAGAAGGCTGGGCCTGGAATTTTGAAGCCCAATTCGGATGAGGAAAAGGGGCTCGGGCCTGAGGCCTGTTGGTGCCGACCGGGCCCGATTCGGGTCTTCTTGTTCGGGCCCGATCAGGCCCGACGGCCTGCTCCAGGCCCGGGTTCGAGAGCCCGACCCCCCCTGT
This sequence comes from Rhodomyrtus psidioides, assembly GCA_021437785.1. Lineage (NCBI taxonomy): Eukaryota > Viridiplantae > Streptophyta > Magnoliopsida > Myrtales > Myrtaceae > Rhodomyrtus > Rhodomyrtus psidioides. Next base: position 1,082,917 of record JAILYB010000040.1, on the reverse strand, counting down.
CCTATTTAATTAATTAATAAAAAAAAGTAAAAAAAAATAAAAAATAGAAAAATTCCAAGTAATTAAAAGTCATAAAATTTCATAAAAAAAAAAGAAATAGATAGAAGATGCATTTATTTGCTTATATTTTCTCAATTAGGCTTTATATGTGTTTGATTGTCGATTTGTCCTCCATGTTCAATTCACATGACTTAGTTTTAACTTCGCTTGTGAATGTCTGAATATTATGCATGTCTTAGTAGATAAATTAGCGCGATAATTAGAGTTTAATTCGAGACACTCGTTTTATCCTTTAATTGGCTGGACTTTGCTGACTATCTACTTTGAGTAAGTGCACGTTCCAAAGGTTTGATGCACCATTTTGATATTCCAATGTGGCGACTGATGATGATACCCATGGCGATGGAAGCTCAATGGGGCTTGGTGACTGAGGTGAAACGCACGAAGAATGGTTGCAGGCTGAGTCTGGGCGATTTAAGGTTAGTATCCAATCCGGTATATTTTACATGCCCGATCCGTATATCAGAGTTATTTTTCTAAAATATTGCCTTTATAGACTCGATTTGCATGTATTTGTTTCAGTCTAGTGGTTAGCTTATTTATCTGGTTAAGTGTTATCTATTGTCAAAGACATGCTTTTTATTGAAATATTTGTCGAGAAAAATAAAAAAATTAAAAAAAATCCATAAAAATCCCAAAAAATTGATGAAAAATCAAGAAATTCAAAAAAATTCTCAAAAATGGGAAATGGCCACAAACAACTGGCCATGGAACATTTTGGGTAATTCGGTATCCAAACTCCCCAAAAATGACGATTTTGCCCTTCGGGCTAATTGTCCCCAAATCTTCCCATTTTACCCCTGGTCCGAGGTCATACCTTCCTTAAGCCTTTATGGTTATATTAGGAAGTCATTGATCTGAATTGATGTGCATCGAAGTGATTTATTTATGTACTTGATTGCGCTTTCATTTAAATTGATTGTGATTGATAGGAACAGTCTTCCAATCTGCATGAAACCCTGAATCAAACCTACCTCATCCAAACTTGCGCCTGCATGAACTCTTAGTCAGGAAAACCACTCGCGTTAGGTACCGAAAGGGCGTTGGGTAATGACACCAGCGTAACCAAGTCCCCGAACCCAAAATCTCTGGTTCCGCAGAACTGATCGATCTCTCCCAATCGGTCAGTAAGGTTCCCGGTCTACCCTCCAAGAAAGACCGGTGGCGACTCCAAATGCATGTACAAGTTGCACATGTCACCACGACCATACTAAGGTCGAAAGCGATCGACTCTTATCGTCGAATCCCTCAAAAACACTCCCGCCGCGATTTGGTATGGGCCTGGGAGGGCCCGCGCCGATCCAAGGCCCACGATCGGTAATCCATTAGCCGCGTCCGCCTTTCGGACGGGTCGCGACAGCTGGCGACTCCGCTGGGGACTTTGTTCTAGAACCTATGGTTCTAGACCTCAAGTGGACTTAGGCCGTAATTAAAACGCTGAGTGATTTTTCTAACCCTGCAGGCGCTCTTGAAGGTGAGGTAAGTCCGCTTATGATAGATGTTATATGTTTTTGCAGATGGGAGTGATAAGGGGGGTAGTCTGTGATTAACTTTGTTTTATGCAGGTTGGGCGTAGGAATGTATGTTGTGTGGATGATTAGAAGTGCTGATTGATAAACTGTTGTGCATGATTTGCATTGTGATGATCACGACACATGGACACACACAACCGCGCCTAAAACCCCAGGCGCCGCCTTTAGGAACACAATAGAAGGAATTGAAAATGGAATCTCCGTGAGGAAAAACACGGGGTAATCCACTTTTCAATTCCGCTCGCTTCGAACTATGGATCGAGTCCCAATGCAACGATAGCTGTGCAATGGAATCGGCTCTTTCTAGAACTCGAGGTGGGAACCTTAACCTTAGGTGCCAAACCCTCTGATTTTTAGAAGTTTACCATCACTTGTCTCATGCGCATGTCTTTGGGCGGTTGGTACACCTAAAACCGCACATAAGTCGACGAGTTTGGTTGGTAAGACTCTCTATCCCTCAAATCTATTACAGTTCATATAAATATAGGCATTTCATTCATTGCATTCTGGTGATTAGATTAAATGCCATTTCAAGGATAGATGTGTGTGTTTTTCCCAAACGTCCTTGATAGAAGACGAGGAGGATGATATCCCATGGCGAACACCGAGTGAGCAACAAAGGAGCCTACTATGGACATTATTGAGATATCGTCCAATGAAGATGACGAGTTGGGGCAAGTGATCCGGAAGTCACAGATCGAGCTTGGGGCATCCTTGAACGTTAGGATCACATTCCTTTGTTTTATTTTCCATTACTAATCCTCTTGTATAGGGTTTATTTTTACTGAGGTTTTTCTCTATCTCACCCCTTAGAGTGATTGTATTAGGAATCTACTGGTGTATACATCCAGATGGGAAGTTTGTTGTATTTCGTTCGACGGATCATTAGAATATGATAGTGGCATTTTCTCTAATCATCCGAATACTCCCAAGTCCAGTTTATAATTCCTTTAGAGGAAATTAAAATTGGAAGTCTTGCACGACCTTTTGGTCGTATAAGGTAATCCAACCCCAATTTCGCTAGAAGGAATTATACACTTGAATCGGTTCATGCATGTGTTACGCCACTGGTAATCCACGATAATTGATCAAGAGTACCGGCATTGTTTCGAATTTAATGACGAGATAGATGTCCAAATTGCCCTCGTTCTTAACAAAACGGCTTTGATTTGGATGCTGTATCTTCAATTAAATTTAAAACGCGTCGTTGGTCAAAAACGATTATCGTGAATTACATTCCTTTCAATAGTATGCTTTCCTTCGAGGAATATTGATAAAAACTTTTCGCACAAGATTATCCTTGTAAAAGTTTTTGTCTTTATTAATCACGAGCAAGCATAAGATTGAAAGGGGTTTATGCTTTCTTTTTCAAATTATTCCTTCTGATTCGGTCGTTTCATTTGCAGGTAAAAAATAGGTAATAGAGAGAAATATTTTCCTGGATAAGTCTGAGGCTATTCTTTCATCTGATCATGAGCGAGTTAGAAAATCAGAACACATCTACTCGACTTATTATGGATCAGCTCATCCAAGTCTAAGATGTCCGGATGCTCGAAGAAATGGATCATATAAAAGCTAAAACAAACACGGGGGCTTTCATTCATTCTTGCCCAAACCAGATCATACAATTCATTGGGGTGGAAAAGTAAAGCAGAAGTGAGCCCTAATCAACGACACAAAGGAGCCCAGCTGGCCCTCCAGGTTATGGATGCTTTGTTTATACGCACCACTCCGCGTATCATGGTCCGCAAGCCTGAGGTGAAGGCGTTTGCGTTAATCATTGACTGCAACAACCTGAGTCTCGTGATCTTCGGCGACTGCTTCCAAGTCCCGAACAAGTCCATTCTCACAAGTTATATCCTCATTTATGCCGTTGAGCCTTTCTTCCAGCCACTCGTTTCGGTTCCTTAGTGTTGACACCTGATTTTTGACCATCTATCATTGTGATTTTTATTTTTAAAATAAATTAAAAATATCAAAAAAGGTCATAAAATCACAAAATCAACTTTGGAAGCCTTAGCCTAGCCTCAGGAACCAATTTTGAATAAAAAATATTTTTGGTATTTTTTAAATATTTTTCGAATTTATTTAATTATAAAAATACCCAAAAAATCAGAAAAATACCATTCGTGGTCAGAAAAATACCCAAAAATATTTTATAATTTTGTTTTAATTTCCTCTTCAAGTGTATTACTTTAAATCTCAAAAATTCGGCTAGGGTCAACATGTTGCTTAACAAACATAAACCCAAACCGAACCCAAAAAAAATCCTTTTCGAGTTTTTTAATTTTCAATTCTCACTTTTTATAAGCTATGACATTGGATTCTAAAGTCTTGAAGTGCAATTGGGTCAGTTTGCCCTCCAATTTGATCAATTTTAACCAAAAAGGCTTAATTGCATATTTTTCTTTCAACTAGTCCCCGGTTTCACGGATCTTGAATTTCACACGGGCATATCCATTAAAATTCAACACCTCTACCCCATAATTTTCATCATGCCCAATCCATTGGCGGCCTCAATTCAGGCTAATTTGGTAGTTTGGATGTATACGTATGCTCTACGTATTTATACGTCATGCGTATTTATACGTTATACGTATTTATACCGTTTGGTAACCTCTTTAACTCTTGTAATAATAATAATGGTTATTATTTTTAACACCTTTGTTAGTGCTATTTTTAAATAGAATTTTTGTATTATAAATTGTGAGTGCTATTGTTAGTGTTATTTTTAAATAGCATTTTTGTATTATAAATTGTGAGTGTTATTTTTAGATAGCATTTATAATTGTTAGTGCTATTTTTAAATAGCATTTTTGTATCATAAATTGTGAGTGCTATTGTTAGTGTTATTTTTAAATAGCATTTTTGTATTATAAATTGTGAGTGTTATTTTTAGATAGCATTTATAATTGTTAGTGCTATTTTTAAATAGCATTTTTGTATCATAAATTGTGAGTGCTATTGTTAGTGTTATTTTTAAATAGCATTTTTGTATTATAAATTGTGAGTGTTATTTTTAGATAGCATTTATAATTGTTAGTGCTATTTTTAAATAGCATTTTTGTATCATAAATTGTGAGTACTATTGTTAGTGTTATTTTTAAATAGCATTTTTGTATTATGAATTGTGAGTGCTATTGTTAGTGTTATTTTTATAATTCAATTTATTAGAAGGTGTTTTTGGCTATAAAAGGATGACAAGAGTTTTGAGGTGCAAGAAAGGAGAGAGAGGACATATGTTGAGAAAATTCTTAGAGGGGAGAGACATTTTGTAGAGTGTGCAAATTTTTGAGAGCTTAGAGAGAAGAACACAAACACTCTCTATATTCTCATAATCTTGAGTGAGCAAAATATACTAAGTTCGGAATATTAATTCCGCATATTGCTAGCACAATTGTTGTGGAGTTATTAGTCGTCTCCCCGTTCGTCAATTGGTGGTGCGTCCGAACTAGATGCCTAACACTTGTGGAGGCTGAGATCGAAGAACATCGAACCGACACCTCCATTCAAGCACGCTACGAGAGGTAATCCATTTACTCCCTTTGAGACTTTGTGATTTTTTTCGATTGAAATGCACGAAGTACGCCTCTGGAGATACATGTATGGGTTGTTATTTATTTCCGCTACGTGTTACGTGGATCCCAACAGTGGTATCAGAGCCGATCCTTAGGTGTTTTCGTGCATTTAATTGATTTTTTGCAATTTTTGCAATACTATGGCCAATATGTATTAACGAATTGTTCGTCTTACATGGCTAATGGAGGTTGATTATTTTATATGATAAATTAATCAACGTAGCAAAAATTGAGACTAAATCAATTTTGAATCGAAAATTTATGGCTATCTTATTTTACGTAAAAATTCTGAATATGATTCAACGTAGAATTTTTATTGTGCCTTCCTAAGTTTTAAATTGTGAATTTATTACTTACGTGGAAGGGTGGTGATCATGGAAAAATCCCTAATCAATGTGATTGATGTATATATGAATGTATGGTGATTATTTATATATTTGGGGTTGTAATTATTAAATGGAGGCTGCGTACTCCTTTTATTTTTCATGTAATCTTTATTTTTAGCATAGTCAATTGTTGATGTAAATGCTACGAGGATTACGTGGAGGAGCCTTTTAAGTCGGCGAGCTCTTTGGGGCCCGATTCTTGAAGAGTTCAAGAAACCAAGAAGAAGCGAAGAGCGGCTCTCCGTTATTAAAATATTAAAATGATTAAATGTGGTCTCATTGGCTCGAGACCCATTAAATCATAATTCCATGATCACCACGTAGGATAGATGTTTATGTGATTGACATCTATTTATTTATTACGTGAGCATGTTAAATTGGTTAATGTGCAAAGTTAGACTTACCTCACCCGAAATTGCGCCTGCATGAAATCATAGTTAGGGAAAATCACTCGCGTTAGGTACCGAAAGGGCGTTGGTAATGACATCAACGTAACCAAGTCCCCGAACTCAAAATCTCTGGTTCCGCAGAATTGATCGATCTCTCCCAATCGGTCAATAAGGTTTCCGGTCTACCCTCCAAGAAAGACCGGGTGGCGACTCCAAATGCATGCACAATTTGCACATGCCATCACGACCACACTAAGGTCGAAAGTGATCGACTGTTATCGTCGAATCCCTTTGAAATATATTCCCGCCGCGATTTGGTATGGGCCTGGGAGGGCCCGCGCCGATCCAAAGCCCGCGATCCGCACCTTTGTGCGAGGGAAGGCCCGCGATCGGTAATCCATTAGCCGCGTCCGCTTCGGACGGGTCGCGACACTTAGCAGGGCGTTACGTCGATCGCGCTCATAGGTAGCCAGAGATAGGGCTAAGTCCTCCACCAGATTCCTCCTCTCGCGTAGCAATGTCGAAACCCGCTCTTTGGCGAACTCAACAGCCTTTTTGTGACTATCGGTCAGGTAGTCAGCCAACGCTAGGCGGTCGGACTGATCCTCATAACGGGCTCGCAGGACACGAGCCACGGTAAGTCCCCGGTGAGCAGCGCGGTATACCTCCAAAGAGTTTGTAAAGAGCGTTGGAAAAATTCTGTATTCCCTCCCCAGCGCAGTACCCTCGAGGGAGGTGATGTCCAGGTCCCCGAACATGACTCGGATTTCATCCTCGGTTTCGGGATGATCAGCTATGTGAGCGTAGCCTCGACCCAAGAGGTTATAGAACTCTTCCCATCGAGCCAAAGCTTCGGCTGGGAAAGTGGGAACATGGGAAGAGGCCATTTTCGACGGAGAGGTGTGTAATGGAGCGATTTGAAGATGGAAGCAAATTATATGAGAGCGTTAATCCCCCAAACACCAACTCCGCATTTTATAGCGTCTCGAGAGTGGAGAAAAGTTGCAGCAATAATGCTTGTGGAGCCGGGTTAATTAGTGTAAAGCGAGGGCTGCTCCTCCCGTGAATCATCAGACATGTCCTGGTCCGCAATTTCAGGCCTGACAAATTCGGTCTCGCCATTATTAAAGCTGGGAGGGAGGCGAGCGCAACTATCGAAGAAGCCGCGAAAGGATTGTGTTGTTCCATCACGCATAAAGCTGGGCGGCGAGTGAACAGCTCGGCCACTTAAAAAGAGAAGACAGTGCTGAACAGGCATGACTATTGAGGAAAAGTGAAAGGCGATCGCAACTATCGAAGAAGCCGCGAAAGGGTTGTGTTGTTCCATCACGCATAAAGCTGGGCGGCGAGTGAACAGCTCTGCCACTTAAAAAGAGAAGACAGTGCTGAACAGGCATGACTATCGAGGAAAAGTGAAAGGCGAGCGCTACTATCGAAGAAGCCGCGGAAGGATTTGGTTACCCCTTCGTGTCGGAAAGCTGAGCAAGAGGCAAACAGTTCCGTCGTTTCAAAAACAGAACGCTGAACAGACCTAGCTTTCGAGGAAAAGGAGGCAACAAATCGAAAGAGCGAGTATACAAAAGAGAACAGAGAACCCCGAGTGACGAGTTCGTTGAAAGACCTCAAATTCTCTAGAATCAAATTCGACATCAAAGCCATGGAACTCAACATTGCCCGTGACGAACATCAAGATCGCAGTGGTGACGACGGCAGTGGCCACGACACTCAACCCCGGAAAAGAAAAAGTCGCCAGCGCTACGCTCGGAAAGAAATCCAGGAGCTTGAAGCTTTCTTCGATGAATGCCCTTGCCCAAGCGAGGAACAAAAGATTGAATTGGGCCGGAAGCTGGGAATGAATCCTATGAGAATCCATTTTTGGTTTCAGAATAGACGTTTCAGACTAGGTGTCCAACACAGGCGTAAGGAGATCACGGCCCTAAAAGAGCAGAACCAAAACCTTCAAATGGAAAACATGTGGTATGAGAAAATCCTCAGTACTATTACCTGCCCTGACTGCGGTGGCCCTACCTCCCTCAGTAAATTGTTCCCCGGTAAGCCTTCTACGAAGATGGAAGGTGCTCATTTATCCCCCTGCTCCCTTGAGCCATCTCCGGTACAATCAGATCCTGCTAATGGCGCGCATGAGCAGATCGATCCTACAGAAATTATACCAGTGTCTTCGGAGGAAGAAGATACGTGTCGTTATGATCGGAGTCACCTCATCGAAGCCCATGAATCTCCTCCACAACAGCTTCCGGTAAGATCAGATACGGTTCAAGAGGAGTTAGAGGTTAGTCGGCAGGCTATCAACGCCACTCTGGACGACGAGAAGAAGAAATTCACTTGGCCCCCGGAGTTTCATCTCAAGTTCTTGGACGCAGTTCGACAGATAGGACTCGACTTCATAGGTCCGACAAGCATACTTAGGGTCATGAACGTACCGGGACTTACCAAGCAATTAGTCGCGAATCACCTTGGTTGCTACAGAAGGGCGTTAGGACAGCGTTATACAGAACTGAATCCGAGCAATAGACTCGGCTGCGAACCCAGCACCCTTATGACAAATGAGGCCCGGTCGAACCTGGACGACTATTGGGGATTTGATCAGGATATCCTCGCGAGTCATTTCAATATTCCTCAAGAACACGCATCACAAGTGCAACGAGTAAGCACTCCTCCGTCCGAGCAGCAGCTAGTCAGTGTTCATCCTGTCGCAGATCAGCCCACCACGCCCAGTGCTCAAGGGTTTGCCCAATCAGAGCATGTGGCTTCAGATGATCTAATGGGAGAATGCTTGGAGCATTCTTATTTCCCTAATCCCCAAGTGGGAGATGCTTGTGGTAGCCAATCGATCAAATCTCCTCTTATAATCCCAGACAAAGATGGAGGTTCCAGTTCGAAGAACCCGTCGGGCGATGCAGCTCAACCTACACATCAATCGTTCGAGGGGTCGGGTGATTTCTTCGATGAAGGACTTGATACCTGGTTCGATCAGTTGGAAGCTATTAAAGGTTGGCAACCACGATCTGCAGTTGGTAATGGCACACCTAAGCTGAGGCCAGATTGGTTAGTCATTGGACATGCCCAAAGAAAGAATGGGATGTACGCGAGAAGGATGTATCTCCTATTGTAAAGTTCTCATCGGTGCATGCGTTTGTTTCTTCAATAGCCAGAGTTGATTTTGCATAATGTTTTTTTCGCGAACGTCATCTCGTGTGTATACGGTAATTCCTTGTTATTAAGTTCAAGGTAAAATCAGCCCCGACGCGTGAAGGCAGAATTGATAGCATGAGTTACTAGCAGAATGTGATCGAGCTCGAAAGTGAAAGATTACTAGCGGCCCCAAACGCAATGACCACAAAATCAGGGGCAATCTTTAAGTTTCGAGCAACTACAAATCTATTTCTCACGAGGCATTCAAGTCAATCAAATATAAAGCGTCAGGCTGTGAGAATGATGCGTAGTCAATCTGTTGACACAGGCGAAAAAGGAGTCGCGTAGATCCTAAAGCAAAAACCTTTCTTGGCTAGTCAACAATGCAGAATGAAAGAGCATATATAAACAAACTCGCATTTATTTCATTCAGCAGGAAAGTTTACAAGTGGATCACTGAGGGGGAGCAGTAAACCCAAAATGAGTTCTGACAAGCATCACAAAAAAGCTTAACTGACTCTCCATGCTATCCATGCCTTGCTTACAACCCACACTCCGGGAATCGAGGTCTACAAGCTTGAAGAAAAGGAGACGACATTTCTCCTTAAGTTCGTTCACCTTGGTGTCATAGTACTCGAACTCAAGCTCTAAGTCCTGAGCCAGCACCCTCCCGCGAGCTATATCCATGCTCAGGTCTTCAAGCCTTTCCTCCAACCAGGCACACTGGAACCTCAGCACGAAGTTGTGCTGGTCTTGCTCAAAGGCGGTGTCAAAAAGAGCCAGACGCTCCACCAAGTTGTCCCTTTCACGGACCAGCATCGAAACCTGGGCGTGGGCGTATTCAACAACCCTTTTATGGTTATCGGCCGTCAGCATGGCCAACATCAAGGACTCAGCTCGGTCCTGATAACGGGCTCGCACGATACCAGCCAAAGTGACCTCCCGGCTAGCAACTTCATAAGCCTGCAGGAAATTGTTGAAGAGAGTTGGGAAGATCACAAACTCCCTTTGCAGTTTCGTACCTTCAATACACACAGTATCCAGGGCCGGAATCAGAGTACGAACTTCAACCGCAGCTTCAGGATGATTGTTTATGTAGCCATAACCTCTACCCAAGAGATGGTAAAATCTCTCCCATTGGGTCGAAGTTTCAGCTAAGGCAGCAGGCACAGAGGAGGAATCCATATGCGATGGAATGACGGAGATGAGAGTGGGAATGTGAAGAGTGTTTGAGAGGCTGAGTCTGATAAGGCTAAAGTGTTAATCTTCTTGACATCAATCTATCACCTTATAAATGCTTGAGTAAACAGGGAGAAGTGGTAATAATATTTTATGTGCAGTAGAGCCAAGCGGGTTTCGTTAATGCATCCCCGATGAGTCACGAATCCACCACCGTCCTGTGATCTCGGGTTTTACGAAACATAATGGTGCCGAAAGGTGGGCAGGCTTGTTACTGTAGAGATTGGGCCAGGGGGACAAGCGTAGTGCTCGACAAAGCGAAATCAACGCAAGAGATCTTCAGGCTCCGTTCACGTAGAAAAGAGCAAAAAAGGACAAAGTGGGAATTACGAAGCCTTGAGAAGAACGCTCGTCCGGTGGCCATCACAAAAGACGAAGTGGGAATTACGAAACCTTGAGAAGAGCGCTCGTCAGGTAGCCATCACAAAAGGACGAGGTGGGAATCTCGAAACATTGAGAAGAGCGCTCGTCGGGTAACCATCACCTTTGATCAAAGAACGGTGATCCGGCTCCTTTAACCTTTCAGAATTTGCAGAGAAAGTGAGGATCCAAGGAGGAACAAAGAAAGCTGAGTTAACGGAAAATCAAGCAGTGATATTCCGGTCAAAATGTTCAAGGGATTCTGTCATTTACTGGAAGCGCCAGACTTGGAGGTCACCGAGCTTGAGCTGCTGGAAGAATTTGAAGATCTCAGGACCGAACCTGACACGAGGGCCATGGAGACCGATCCTTCTAATGATGAAACCCGCGGCTTGGTTAACGAGAACAGTACCCGCGACGGTGATCAGCGTCAGAAAGGGGAATGTCTCCAACGCAACACTTCAGGTCAAGTCCATAAACTCGAATTGTTTTTCAGGGAATACCCCTATCCGGACATGGAACAGAAAATCAAAATGGGCCAGGAGATAGGGTGGGAGCCTCGGAAGGTCAAGTGTTGGTTTGAAAACAAACGAACCCGGCTGAAGCAGCAACACGATCGGCACGAGTTAGCGATTGTGAGGGAGGAAAATGAAAAGCTTCAAATAAAAAACATTCAGTACAAAAAAGCTCTAAGCATCGCTATTTTCCTTGAGTGCGGTAACCATGTTCCCACGGACGGAGTATTCGCTGAAGGGCCAGATCTGGGGGTTTATAATGCTCATTTGTTGCAATGCCCTTCGCAACATCTTTCGGAACAGGCGGGTACCGCCAAGGATCTACAAGAGGAAACTAGTGCTATAAGGTCAAAGTCTACGCCCATTGTGGAAGGGAACATGCGTCATGACAAGTCGGGTCCGCTCAATGATGAACTCACCATCATGACCAGCCGATCTGAGACCACTAAATCCCCTCCAGAGCAACCTCCAACACGACCAGATTCCGAGAAGAGTAACCGCCAAGTTGCTGACACCACTTCGGCTAGCAAGAAAATAAGATTTCGTTGGACCCCGGAGTTTCATAGCAAATTTGTTGATGCGGTTCAACAGTTGGGGATCAGTTTTGCTTGCCCATCGCGCATACTCGAAATCATGAACGTGCCGGGACTGACTAAAAATATGGTCAAGAATCACCTTTGGCGCTACAAGAAACTACTGAGAGATGGACGAGCGTCGCTAGACCAAGATAGAGGCGGTTCAACACGACCAGATTCCGCGAAGAGTAGCCGCCGAGTTGCCAACCCTACTTCGGCTAGCAAGAAAACAAGGTTTTATTGGACCTCGGAGCTTCATAGCAAATTTGTTGATGCAGTTCAACAGTTAGGGATCAGTTTGGCTCGCCCATCGCGCATACTCGAGATCATGAACATGCCGGAACTGGATAGAAATAAAGTCAGGAACCACCTTTGGTGCTACAAAAGACTACTGAGAGATGGACGAGTGGCGCTAGACCAAGATAAAGGCAGTTCAAGTTTAAACGATGAGCATGGCTGTGATCGCAATCCTCATGAAGCAGGAAGCATCCAATCACCTCTTAACACCGATGGGACTGACAATTACACGGTCGATTGTTCAGGCATCAATCAGAGTACTCCCCTGGGTTATCCTAGTACTCCTCAGGAGTATGTACCGCAATTTCAGCAAATCGGGACTCCCCAGTCTGAGCACCGACTGGCCGTTAATGCTAGTCCTACAGCGGATCTAACATTGGCAGGAGATGCACGTACAATCTTGCGAGACGATTACGGAGATTCCGGCTCGAAGAATCAGGTGGTCCATGACGAAAATGGCGAAAAGATTCCTTCTCCAGTAGTCGACAATACTCAACCTGAGTGTCAGTCGCTCGATGGTTCAGACGATCTCCTTGAAAACATCTATTCTTGGTTCGATCGGCTGAATTCCCCCCTGAGTTACCCTGGTACTCCCCAAGAGTATGTACAACAATTTCAGCAGGTATGGACTCCCCAATTTGAGCATCAACCAATCGTTAGTGTTATTCCTACGGCGAATCCAGCATTGGGTACAAACCTACTGGACAACGATGAAAATACCAACTCGAGAAGTGAGGTTGTTCATGTCGAAAGTAGTGTGAGGAACCCATCGCCAACGGTTGAGGATGCCCGACTTGGGCGTCAATGGCTTGAAATTTCAAGTGAGTCCCTCAGTGAGCAACTCGGCGTGTGGATCACGCATAAACCGAGGAACCAGGTTGTTCATGCCGAAAATGGGAGAAGTCCGTCACCAGCAATTAAGGATGCTCAACTTGAACGACTCGAGCGGTCGGACGATCTCCTGAATGAGCAACTCAGCCTATGGGTCAAGCATTTTGGAACAAGTGCATCTTCGCAGTCGTGACCGGTACCGGCGACCGGACATCTGGTTCGAAGCTCGTGTGCTAAATCATTAGAAGGCTCAGGAGAGTGAGAGGTGAATACGTCGAATGAATGTGTTACGGATCTCGTTGTAAAGTTCCCGCGGGAACATTTTAATTAACGCTGAAAACTAACCGCTCTGAGTGTCAACATTACCCTTTGAACGTCTTCGAGCCAAGGGCCATGGATTAATCACTTAATCCGTGGAGCAAATTCCATGAACGATGACTATCACCCGCGGAGCATAATGGGATCTACCCCGTTCAGCACGAAATACGTTTGGTCACGAAGCCTCCCATTTGGTAAAACGATGTATCGTTCCTAAACGATCTTCAACCGAATACCAAAGTAATGTCTCATTTCTTTCCCTTCTCAGGTGATAAACGTGGATAAATCACTCAAGGAGCCATCTGTTCAAATAACAAAACAGACGTTGCCCAACCAGGGGCAGCTGAACCATTGATATTGCAAATATTCCAAGCATGGATAAGCGGATTTGATAGACGTGGTTCATATCAATACGCGACGTCAGAACGGGATGAGAACCAAGAGTAAAGTTGTATCGTCCCAATTTGTCTTCAATTTGGGAATATGAGTTAACACTTGTTATTTATCCTTGATAGGGACTCACCATCAAGGAGGACATATTTTCACAACCTGTGTGCACTCGTAGGGGCACACGACCAAGGGTAAGATGTATCGTTCTAATTTTTTGAAAAATGCGTGAACGTACAATAACATGTTTCTTCCATATTTTCAGGGATCTCCAGCCGCGGGGGACAGGTAAGTATCCCTTTCCCCGATCCATTGAAGATGTTGAATAAAAACTGAGAAGAAAAGAAAAGCTTTCAGAATCTAATGTCTAGAAAAGACATAGAATTCAAAATTCATTGGCTTTCATGTTTTTAAAACAGGAGGTTGTCTGAACATGAATAAGAACATGCATGGTGCATCATAAAATCCCCTTGACAGGTAAAATTTTTGGAGAAAATGAAAGAGATTTTTTCCAATCAAAAGTTCAAAACTTTCAAAAGGACGTTTTCTCAAAAGACAAGAGGCAAAGCCTAGTCCAAACACGTCCTACACACACTGGAGAGAAGTGGAGCGGATTAGATAGCAAAATCTGGACCTACGGAAGTAGGGATTATTCGCAACAATTACATGGATTGGGATGACAGAGGCATTCGTTTCATATCCCCAAATACTACAGGTGACCATTGACAGCCCCTTCGAACGGTGGTTTTCATTCTCAACCCTGTCAAGAACCACCCCCACATTGGGGCAAAATGGAGGTGAGTCCAGCAACATCAGGAGAAAATGGTTAGAAATTTTCTTGCTCGGACTAACATCAATCTTTGTGTGTTGTTTATATGGTAATCCAAATGCCATAGGATGATGAGAAGCATTCATTTCTCTATCCCACACACCATATCCTTTGCATAGCCAAGTTGAGCCTGCAAATTCATTTCATAAACCCATTGGTGATCATTGCAAGTTCCAAAACAAAGGCAAATCACTTCAGGAACGGAGAAGTTCAAGACTTAGGGTTTACGAAGAAACTACTAAGTTGATACTCAAGCGTGCTAAGAGCCAAGTCATATATCTAGCACAATTGCCAAGCATCCGACTTGCGACAAGGGATTAAAGAAATCCCAAGCATCAAGAAAAAGCAAAGTGCCTGGTAAAAGCGAGGCCGATGCTCGGGTAAACAATTTGATCGATCCCTGAAGAAACCTGGTAGGGAAAAGAAGAGGGAAAAACCCCTAATGGAGTCAGATCAAGAAGGCTGCTCCCCAAATGATGTCAGTCGTGGAGCAAAAACACAGAAAGAGTTGTCAACCTCTTAATACCACAAGAGACGCTCTCTAAAGAGTTTGTGCACACCTCAAAAGCGATTGCACGCCTCAAAAATTGAAGATGCATAATGGAAAAGACAGGTGGCAAGTTTGTAATGATCACCAAGGTCAATCCCCTCATAAATTCTGGGCCAAAAACAAGCCTTTTTTGGTCCTCAATCCTACCAATGTTACAACCCTGAAACAGTCTTCTCTGACTAAAGCACTTGGGTTAACATATAGCTTAGCTCGAAGAGGTACGAGCAAGACTATTTCTTTCTCATTTTGCAGGGTTCTTGACTTGTAAACCCGGAGCAGATGGTGACGAGTTTCATTCAATGGCCTCGACTCCAAAGTGGGTCCCCCTTGAAAACCGATATCTAAGCCCAACATTACGGTCCCGTGGAAGACCTCCCGACCGATCAAAATGTACGCGCTGCGAATGAGCCTAAAACCTAGGCACAGGTTAGTAGGGAATTGAGTGCATCCCCTATAAAAACCACTATCTCAAAACAGGTGAGAAGACCTCATCGTCGAGAAATATTCCAATAGATGTTTTGAACAAACTCTTTTTGAAAATTTTCAAATTGTTTGATCCAGATTTTCCGTACAAGGGATTTGTGATCACATTTGCATGCTGCAAGAATGCTTTGGATAACCTCCAGCATCAAAATACACATTTCACAATTAAAACTTAAGTCATACGGTTTTTGTCAAATGGATAGCCGTGGTCTTCCCAAAGATTACTAACGTTTTCTTGGTGAAGAAAAATCTTTCAGGCTCAAACTTCTGCAGGATACCTGGAGAACCCAGCTCCCAGAATGTCGCATCAACAGACTCAGGTGAAGCTTTGTCAAAATAAAATCTTTCACTGCTTCAAAGCTGAATTCCCGACAAACTTCGGGATCTTTGAAAAAAAAAAACCCCTTTTAAAAGAAAAGGTCCTAGCATGACGTGGAGAACCCTCGTCCCAGGACCCCTTTCCAAAAAATCAAACAGTCTCATCGGACGTGGAGAACCCTCGTCATGAGACCCCTTTTCAAAATTCAAGCAGTCTCATCGGACGTGGAGAACCCTCGTCTCGGGACCCCTTTTTAAACAAAATCAAGCAGTCTCATCGGACGTGGAGAACCCTCGTCATGAGACCCCTTTTCAAAATTCAAGCAGTCTCATCGGACGTGGAGAACCCTCGTCATGAGACCCCTTTTCAAAACAAACAATGGTAGATACCGCCTGAAGGGTCAAACAAAGGTAGAAACCGCCTAAAGGGTCAATCAAAGGTAGAAACCGCCTAAAGGGTCAAACAAAGGTAGAAACCGCCTCAAGGGTCAAATCAAAGGTAGAAACCGCCTAAAGGGTCAATCAAAGGTAGAAACCGCCTAAATGGTCAAACAAAGGTAGAAACCGCCTAAAGGGTCAATCAAAGGTAGAAACCGCCTAAAGGGTCAAACAAAGGTAGAAACCGCCTCAAGGGTCAAATCAAAGGTAGAAACCGCCTAAAGGGTCAAACAAAGGTAGAAACCGCCTCAAGGGTCAAATCAAAGGTAGAAACCGCCTAAAGGGTCAATCAAAGGTAGAAACCGCCTAAAGGGTCAAACAAAGGTAGAAACCGCCTAAAGGGTCAATCAAAGGTAGAAACCGCCTAAAGGGTCAAACAAAGGTAGAAACCGCCTCAAGGGTCAAATCAAAGGTAGAAACCGCCTAAAGGGTCAAAACAAAGGTAGAAACCGCCTAAATGGTCAAACAAAGGTAGAAACCGCCTAAAGGGTCAAAACTTAAAGGTAGAAACCGCCTAAAGGGTCAAAACAAAGGTAGAAACCACCTAAAGGGTCAATCAAAGGTAGAAACCGCCTGAAGGGTCAAATCAAGGTAGAAACCGCCATAAGGGTCAACACGAGGTAGATACCGCCTTAAGGATCAACACAAAGGTCCGATCCACCATACAGATCAAAATCCTTAGCAAATCCCAAAGTGTGGGATGCGCCTTCCTTAGGTTCCTACCAGTTAGGAATCCCATAATGGTATGACCTACCATACAGGTCAGAGCTTAATCTCCCTAGGATATTCTGAATAACGAGTCCTAGGTATCTTCTTGAAAGTCGTCGCAACCGACAGCATCTGACAGGTGAGCTTCAGGTAAGCCTCTCTCACTCCGGCCCATGTTCGAATTGCAAGAGTAAACCGGTGATTAATTTGAACATTCGTCAAAAGGCTTAAGAATGCAATGTCATAGCATTTCCTCTCCCCAGTTAAGTCGGTCAAGATCCAGGTGTCATTTTGTCTTTGAAAGCAACCTCTGACGAGCTCACCCTCAAAGAGGGGCAGCTGTTGACACATGGATTTTGATCAGTCTTTTCTAGTTTATTTCGAAAAAACAATTCATTGAAAATCCGTAAAAATTAAAATATTTTTATTTTATTTTATTTTATTTTATTTATTTATTTTATTTTATTTTATTTTTTTTAATGAAAATGAATCGCCGAAGGGCAAGCATACTCTCCACCCTCGAGTCCTCATGATCAGAGTGTCCCACCTTTCAAGAGTTCTTTTACAAAAGAAGTCACTAAAGGAAGGAAGTTGAAGGTGCGGCGCGATAAAAAAAGAAAAGGGAAGGTGACGATGTTGTTATGGGGATGGTGGGATATAAAATTTTTTTGGAGGAAGTAGAGGACAGCAGGGAGTCTGTCCTCCACCATGCAATAAAAAAAGTGAGATTAAACAAAATAGAGAGAGAGAACCGAAAAGGAAAAAAAAGAAAGAAAGAAAGAGAGGACAGAGTGTTCGGAGATGACAGAGTTAAGAGGAAGGGTTCAAAGGAGACCAAGGGGGGGGACTAAAAAAAAGAGGGGCTGGCGTTTCTCATCGACAACCTGTGAGTATTCCTCATGGTCTGAGCTGCCAAACTCTTTACCCACAGCTCTCCGTGATCAGTTTTCGGGCGCCACTGAGAAGGCTGGGTCTAGGACTAGAACCTGGAAGGTGGAATGCTCTCCTTTTGCGGCTCAACTGAGCAGAGTCGTGACTGAAGCCTCGGTGGTCTTCAAGGCGCTCGTGAACCAGGTTCGTAGTGGCAGCGAGGTGGACCGGACCAGGTGGGATGCGCGAGTAAATCGAGCCGTGGCAACGCGAACCCGTATCCATGGCTAGGCTAACGAGAGCCAGCTGAAACCGAACGCATGAATCTCCCCATCGTCATCTCCGCCTCCGTCGTCCTCCTCCTGTCGTTCCTCTCGCTCCGTCTCCTCGACGCCTACTACTGGTCGAGCATACGGTCGTTGCTCCCCTTCATCCGGTCGTCTCCGATCGCGGACCTGATCGTGTGAAACGGCATATACACGAGCGATGCGTCCCTTCCCTTCGACAACTCCATGGCCGTTCGCAGCGGTCGGGTCCTCCTAGTGGGGAGCTACTCGTCTCTCAAGGAGTTGGTGCACTCTGGCACCGAACGTTGTGGTTTCTGGGTTCATCAACTCCCATGTGCACATGATTCTCGGAGGACTGCAGATGGGCCAGGCGGAACTCCGTGCTGTTATCGCAAGGAAGAGTTTGTAAGGACGATTGAAGAAGCTGCAAGAAACGCCAAACCAGGTTCTTGGATATTGGGTGGTGGATGGAATAATGACCTTCGGGGAGGAGAATCGCCCGTAGCTTCCTGGTGATGAAGTTGCACCTGCAAATCCTGTCTGGGTCACAAGGGTGGATGGTCACATGGGCTCGGCTAACTCTGTGGCGCTAGGGGGTGACAGGCGGCGGTCAAGGGCGCCGGTAGGCTGAAAGCGCAGGTGGGCACAAGCTAGACAGAACCGGTCGGCGTCCAGAAGGTCCGGTGGTATGAGGAACGAGTCTCGGCGGCGCACGACGACGAGCGAAGAGGCGTGGTAGAATAGAGGAGACCAGGCCGGACCTGCGCGGAAGCCCGACGGTCGACGAAGCCGCCTGTGCCGACGTTCTGACGTCGGCCCGTTTTTATTTGCCTCGGTGCCGCGACGCAGGGAAGTTGCATGAAGAAGAAGATGAATAGTAAAGGTATGGGCTGGTTTACCTCTGTTTGTGGGTTGGTCTTGAAATAGTAGAGAGGAAAGTGGGCTCCGAATGGGCTAGCATGACAAGAAAGAGAAGGCTGGGCCTGGAATTTTGAAGCCCAATTCGGATGAGGAAAAGGGGCTCGGGCCTGAGGCCTGTTGGTGCCGACCGGGCCCGATTCGGGTCTTCTTGTTCGGGCCCGATCAGGCCCGACGGCCTGCTCCAGGCCCGGGTTCGAGAGCCCGACCCCCCCTGTCCTATTTAATTAATTAATAAAAAAAGTAAAAAAAAATAAAAAATAGAAAAATTCCAAGTAATTAAAAGTCATAAAATTTCATAAAAAAAAAGAAATAGATAGAAGATGCATTTATTTGCTTATATTTTCTCAATTAGGCTTTATATGTGTTTGATTGTCGATTTGTCCTCCATGTTCAATTCACATGACTTAGTTTTAACTTCGCTTGTGAATGTCTGAATATTATGCATGTCTTAGTAGATAAATTAGCGCGATAATTAGAGTTTAATTCGAGACACTCGTTTTATCCTTTAATTGGCTGGACTTTGCTGACTATCTACTTTGAGTAAGTGCACGTTCCAAAGGTTTGATGCACCATTTTGATATTCCAATGTGGCGACTGATGATGATACCCATGGCGATGGAAGCTCAATGGGGCTTAGTGACTGAGGTGAAACGCACGAAGAATGGTTGCAGGCTGAGGCTGGGCGATTTAAGGTTAGTATCCAATCCGGTATATTTTACATGCCCGATCCGTATATCAGAGTTATTTTTCTAAAATATTGCCTTTATAGACTCGATTTGCATGTATTTGTTTCAGTCTAGTGGTTAGCTTATTTATCTGGTTAAGTGTTATCTATTGTCAAAGACATGCTTTTTATTGAAATATTTGTCGAGAAAAATAAAAAAATTAAAAAAATCCATAAAAATCCCAAAAAATTGAAGAAAAATCAAGAAATTCAAAAAAATTCTCAAAAATGGGAAATGGCCACAAACAACTGGCCATGGAATATTTTGGGTAATTCGGTATCCAAACTCCCCAAAAATGACGATTTTGCCCTTCGGGCTAATTGTCCCCAAATCTTCCCATTTTACCCCTGGTCCGAGGTCATACCTTCATTAAGCCTTTATGGTTATATTAGGAAGTCATTGATCTGAATTGATGTGCATCGAAGTGATTTATTTATGTACTTGATTGCGCTTTCATTTAAATTGATTGTGATTGATAGGAACAGTCTTCCAATCTGCATGAAACCTTGAATCAAACCTACCTCATCCAAACTTGCGCCTGCATGAACTCTTAGTCAGGAAAACCACTCGCGTTAGGTACCGAAAGGGCGTTGGGTAATGACACCAGCGTAACCAAGTCCCCGAACCCAAAATCTCTGGTTCCGCAGAACTGATCGATCTCTCCCAATCGGTCAGTAAGGTTCCCGGTCTACCCTCCAAGAAAGACCGGTGGCGACTCCAAATGCATGTACAAGTTGCACATGTCACCACGACCATACTAAGGTCGAAAGCGATCGACTCTTATCGTCGAATCCCTCAAAAACACTCCCGCCGCGATTTGGTATGGGCCTGGGAGGGCCCGCGCCGATCCAAGGCCCACGATCGGTAATCCATTAGCCGCGTCCGCCTTTCGGACGGGTCGCGACAATGCAGAACGTGTCAAACTCCAAAACAACAAGATCAGCATTGGATAGGACATCAGGAATATTCATTTAGTCAAATCATCAAAAGACAACTTCGACCCTCAAATCAAAAGCAGATACTAATTAATCCTATAGAGCTAACAACATACAACCTCATTCTTTGAGACGGCTCTCTAGGACCTCAAAAGAGACAATGGTCGGTAGGGTTAACTCCATATCTACTCCAAAGGGCTACTTCCCAAAGTCACGCTTCCGCATCCACGAGGCTCCGTCACTTGTGACCTGAAAATATTATCTCACGACTGGGTGAGAAATAAATCTCAGTGAAATCAACACCTAAGCTCGGTTAGGACGTTGATTCACCCAGGATATCCTACCAAACAGACATGGTATATCAACCAATACAGATATCCAACCACATACAACTTACCCGCTAGGAAGCCACACCAAATGCGATGCAGACACGACATGACAGTCAAACAGCCCAATCAAGGCAAACATCACATCAATTGACATACATGGCGTCACACCTAGTCCATTTAGTATGAGATAGGGCATGTCAACCTAGGGCATATCAGCCCGAGAATAGGGCATGTCAGCCCGGCACACTAGTCAGTTGGTGCCTTGTACCTTGGTCAATTGGTACTCTTCTAGCGGCGCCAAGTATCGTCCCTTACTTCCGGCGACTACTTCTAGTAGTCCTTGTGGTTCCGATCGTCACGGCACGGAACTACCAGGAATCCCTTTCCAGGGCTTCAGTCCGTCACAAGCTGCGACTTGCATCCATCAAACTGACATCACAGAATGATGTGCTTCCAACAAGTCGTATTTTTTCGATCGTCACGGTACAATCTTGTTAGGAATCTCATCGTCCCATCATATGACCACACATGACACCCGACAATCAATCAATTTTGTCATCTTTGATTTACGCCGAATGCTCATACAAACATGCTCAAAGACTCGGCCTCATGCCGTTTTCATGCTAAATCGTGCAGTTTGAGCTCACACAGGTCATATGAATGCACAACCTCATAACTAGGCTTGCGCCCGACACGGACGATGAAACACTCAGAAATTCAATCACGTCACATCACAATCAATCAACTATAATTAGTCAAGCAGTCTAGACACGATTGATTAACCAATTCAATTAATCAAACAGCCTTGATTAATCCCAAATTTCATTAAATTATCGATCGTTCGCTCGGTTCTGATCTATCGCTCGCTCGCGATCAAACAACGGCAATCGATGCCCAATCAGTCAATCAATCGATTCTAACAATCAACTAGCCACAGACGACCTAACTAAATTGACTAACTTAATCAATCGCGGCCATTTACCCTAATCCCGGTTTCTATCTAAATCGACCACGATTATTCTAAATAAACACCTTAATTGACTAATTAACTAACCCTAGGCGTAATTAGCACCCTAACCAAGGATTATGGGTTAACTCACCCCCAATCAAGCTCGGGCAGTCTCGGTAACTGCGCGGCGACAGCGACAGGGGCGGCGACGGCGTCGGCGACGGTTCTCAGTTTTCCTTGAATAACTCGAGTTTCTCAGCTAATAAAGCGGCGACACCACCCCACAGCAGCTAGGACACGTCGAGGAGGTCCAGCAAAAGGTCGGCGGCGGCGTCGGAGCTCCGACGAGCGGCGGTCCGGCCAAAATAGAACCGGCTAGCAGCTGAAATAGGACAAAACAGACTGTTTTGGTGAGGAATCTTGGCTTCAAGACTGAGACTAGGTCGGCGAAGGTTACGAGACTCACCAAGCTACTGAGGACAACCTACAGGATCGGCTAAAGACAGTGGACGGCGGCCGAAGGCGGTGCGGTAGCTGCAAACAGCAGCTCGGCGCGAAAACAGGGGAGGCGCGGCGAAAACAGGGGAGGTTGGGGCTGGCGGTGTTTTGGGTCCTACGAGCGGCGATTGACTTCCATGAGCTCCGAGGGATGACGAGAAGGTCGAGGGTGGTCAACGGAGGCGATGGCGAGCGGCGAAGGGAGGCGGAAGAGCTCGGGGACGATCTCGGCCTAAAACAGGGCAACCAGTCCTCGAACAGGGGTCTCTGGCCTCCTACGGCGGCTCGACGGCTTCGGGGTGGCTAACGACGGCTGGAGGGAGGTCTGAGGGTTGGAGGGGAGTCGGTGAGGTGGTCGGCGGTGGCCGAAAATGGCCGCAAGAGCTGTCGGAGCTCAAAACAGCCACTAAACCCGAAAACAGAGCAGGACCGTCGGGTCTGTTTCGGGGTTCCTCTGGCACCGCACGGCGGTCCAACGGTGGCGACGAGGAAGGCTGGAGGTCCGGCGAGTGGTCTGAGGTCGTGGCTGATGGTGGTGGCGCAAAAACAAGAGGAAGGAGTCATTCAGTGGGGGGTGTCCATGGGAGAGGGGGGAAGAAAGCAGAGAGGGAGAGACACACATGAGAGAGAGAGAGAGAGAGAGAGAGAGAGAGAGAGAGAGAGAGAAGAAAGGATGAGAGAGAGTGGGTGGGTGAGACTTTGACTAGTAGGTGGGATAAGGTGGGGCCCACATGTCTTGTCCCCTAGTAAATTATTGGAGGGCTTTTTGGTCAATTCACAATCCGGGACTGAACGAAATTTTGCTCGACTGAATGAAGGGCATTTCGGTAATTTCACAGGCTAGGCTCGATCGCAAGGATTTGAATCCTAATTCGCGGTAACTAAGAATTACGGAGCCTAATCTAATTGATAGATAATTTCGAGGATCGTCCAAAATTCGTTTCTTAATTTCTTACAGTCCAAAATTCATATCGATTGAAATTCAATTTCATTCCTTTTATCGAATTCAGACGATTTACATAAGGCGAATTTTCAAGGCGTCACACCCACCCTTGCAACCACATCAAATTGGTATCAGAGCTCAAGGTTGAACTCGTTTTGAGTGATTCGTTTATGTTATCAGCATCATTCTATAAATGAATGATGAACGTGTTCCACGAGGCTTGGATTTGGAGTAAGCGCACATCGAAAAGTATGACCGTGGCATCAAAACTCTCAAAGACAAATGGAGCGTGTTCTCAATCTTTTGGAAAATTTGGTGAGACAAGAATAACCAGCAAGCGTCCTAATAATGAACCTCGGCGTGATGATCCAGGTTCTCGTCAAAACTCTGAAGATGATTTCGACTCCACTAGAAGCAACTCTAGTGATTCAAAAAACCAAGTCCGAAGAATCTGAAGAAGAAGAAGAAGAAGAAGAAGGCTTGAAGAGAATAATCGTGAAGTTAGAGTGGAGATGACATAGTTTGAAGGTAATGTTAATGTAGATGACTTCATCGATTGGCTTTATAATATTGAGCGTGTGTTCGATTTCATTCATACTCGGACGAAAATTGATGCAAAGTTTTCATTCTCAAACTAAAGAAATATGCTTTGCTTGGGTGGGAGAAATTGAAGAACCAGAGGGTTCGTGATGGGAAAAGCCGCATCAAATCTTGGGAGAAACTCATGAAGAAACGGTTCTTGCCCAATGACTATAAGCAAGACCTCTTCATCAAGATGAATTCCCTCCTGCAACGTGGAATGAGTGTTGAAGAATTAGAAAGTTTGAACAACTCCTTATAAGGTATGATATTCCTGAATTACTTGAGCAAACCATCACTCATTTCCTTGGTGGTTTGAATCGAGAGATCGTTGATTTGATTGAACTTCAACCATATTGGTCTTTTGAGGATGTTTGCAAACTGGCCACAAAAATGGAGAAACAATTGAAACATGGCAAAGGTTTGTCGATCAAATCTTCGATAAGGGGGATATTCTTTTTTAAGGGTGATTCTTCTGGTAAGGTCGAGAGTTCGTCAATAAAAGACAAAGGTAAAGCGAAAACCATGAATTATGTTATGGAAACTCCTAAAAGAACCGATGGTAGTAGTGGTTGAAGATGCTTTAAGTGTCAAGGTTATGGATAATTTCAATCTGAATGTCCAATCGAAGAGTTATGACTCTTCAAAAGATTGAAAAAATCAACGTGAAACTTCTAGAAGCTGTGGAAGACGCTGACCAGATTCACACTAAATCTAAGGAGGAAAATCAAATCATCAAGCAACTAGATGAAGGAGAAATACTCATTATCCGTAGAGCTTTGCACACGATAATCATCCTAACGGCGGATGACCAAAGGGAGAATATTTTCAAACCCGTTGCACCATTAAGGGAAGGTGTGTAACTTGATCATTGATGGTGGAAGCTGCACCAACATGGTGTTGACAATTCTCCCAACCGTATAAGTTATGATGGCTACACAATAAGAACGATCTCCAAGTAACTAAACAATCCTTGATTTCCTTTTCTATTGGGAAGTGTAATTGTGATCCGGTTCTTTGTGATGTTATTCCAATATATGCATGTCACCTTTTATTGGGAAGGCCGTGACAATTTGATAGAAAAGCCATCCATGATGGATAGAAAAATACCTACTCCTTCCAGAAAGAAAATAAAAGCATCACTCTTTCACCTTTATTCCCATCCATGATACACACAAACAACATGGGGAGGGAAACACTAGCAAAGAAAATCTGTTCTTGAATGAAACATAGGTGGAGAGAGCTATTAGCAAACAAAAAAATATTTTTGCTTTGCTTATAATTGAAAATCAAAAAGGTGAGATTGAGGAATCCCTACATCCTAAAAGGCAATCATTGAGTCGTGGTTATTTTTCTAACATAAAATTTGAGGGAAAAGTGCATTTTTAATGTCAAAAGTTATGTATGGAAATCACTTTAGTGCCAAAAGTTTCAAACGTATCACTTTAGTGCCAAGTCTGAGATAAAAATGATCATTTTAATGCCAAAAGTTTCAAAGGGATCACTTTAATGCTAACTTTTTTTAAAAACGACTACTTAAGTGCCAACTTCTTTTAAAAATGATAACTTTAGTGCCAACTCTAATGTGCCATGTCAGCTTAAATAATAATAAAAATGACACGTATTGAATTTTCGGTGAGCCACGTCAGCTTAAATCGGAGTTAGTACTGAAGTAATCGTTTTTAAAAGAAATTGGCGCTTAATCTTTTTTAAAAAAAGTTGGCGCTAAAGTGATCTGTTTGAAACTTTTGGTACTAAAGTGATCTCTGTATACAACTTTTGGCGCTAAAAGTGTACTTTTGCCTAAAATTTGAAGTGCGGTTTGAGTCCTAAAACGCAATCATCCGTAATGAAGTACAGCTCATATCAATAATTATTTTGCTAACATAAATTTTGATGAAAGTGGTTTGAAAATAAGAAATGGAACTGATAATATGATTTCTTAGCTCCTTATGGTCCTGCAAAAAAGGAAAAATCTCTTCCTTGAGTTGCGATTGTTATGAGTTTCATATTATATCTTTAGTGGTTGTTCATAATAATCTATATGAACGTTTTTCCTCTCTTCTCTTTTCAACTTCCACTTCATGATCAGTCTCCCTCCATAAATCAACTGCCACTTTTTGTATTACCTCTGTATCATTGAGCATATCCAAACAAGAACGGCGATCATCATCCTCACAGCTTCCGTTAGATCTCTGTCTAGAGTTAGAAGTAGAACCCTTGAGGATTCTTGTTAGCTAACCCATAAGAAAAAAAGGGTATATACCACTGTTGTAGCTATAGATCAATTTTCAGGAGTCCTCTAAGTTTAGTATGATTAAAAGTGTTAGGATACATGCGTGAGCTGTGTTAGAGAAATCCCACATCAGAGATTTGGTGTCATGTGGAGCAGTTAATATTATCTTATTTGGTATATAACTCATTAACATAAGCTTTTGAGTAAAGATGGATCCAACTAATTATGTTGACGGGCTCAGATTTGACATCCCTCAAATTTCTGATGTCTAGCATCATCAGTATCATGCTCCTATTTTATGTTATTTTTTTAACAAGTGAGTAATTTTATTGTGTAAACTAAAAAATTTAAGAACTACTTCCCATTAGAAGTCTAGCAGCTCACAAGCAAACCAAACATGTCTCCAGAATCAGAATACTAACACATCCTAACAATAAAACAACAAGCAACTAGGGCATGGAAGTGTGATACGCATCAATACATTCTATTTGGGAAAAGTGCCAAAAAAAAATCCTAAACATTTTGCATTGGCGCCAATTCAATTTAAACATTTCAATTGAGCCAATTTAGTCTTAAACCTTTTGTACTTGTTTCATTTGAGTTCATCTAGCCAATTTTGGTAGAAAATGGCTGACATTACCACAGCCTGGGAGCACATTAGACTCAAAGGTCGTCCTGTTCGGTGGCATTCCCTTGTGTGGGATAAGGTTATCGCCCCACGAGACTCCTTCCTCCTATGGTTAATCTGTCTCAATTGGCTGCCAACTCAGATCAGGTAACTTCAACATCGGAGATTAGAAGATGGAGCTTGTGCATTCTGTAAGGGTTGTCCGGATTCCATCGACCACCTATTTTTTTTGTTGCTCTTTTACTTGCAGCCTAGCTTCGATATGGGCATCAAAATGCAATCTGACTTGGACAAACTGTCCTTGGAAGGATCACATTCGATGGGCTATGCAACATATTGGGGGATCATCATTCACACACCGGATCGCCAGGTTTTTTCTTGGAGCCCTATGTCACATTATATTGACTGAAAGGAACAACATTTTGTTTCGTGCAAAACCGGTCTTTGTTCCAGCCATCATTTTACACCTTACAAAGTTAATCAAAGACAAAGCTATATCCTTTGGCCATGTCCAAGATCTACGTAGCAATAGGAGGATACATAGGAATTAGGGACTTTCATCCTTCATCTTTGAAGACCAGCGAGAAGCAGGATAATTCTCCCTCCGTTGCTCTCTTGCAGCTTTCTTTTACTTACTATTTTGATTTATTTTCACCATTGTGTTATGGCATATGTTCAGGCCACTGGTTAGATGTTCTCCCTATTCTCGACTAGAGGGAGATTGCTAGCCTGGTTTTTATCTGCCCTGTGGATACTTCCAGCTTACTATGTGCTGCTGTTCCTTTTTGCTCTCTTCATGCACCCTGCCACCGAGTAGCTGCTCCAGCATTCGACCAGTTCCTTGGCCTCTGGATGTTACGCCCGTCCTTCAATGATGGAGTCAACTGTCTGACCGTTTTTGTTGCTGCTTAGTTGCTCCGGTTCTTTGTATTCTTCTTTTAGTTTTCTGGCTTAGTTGCTTTGTTAGTTCTCAGACCGTTGTTTTGGCCTGTTATTTCTTTGCTTTTGGCGACTGTTGTGGCTTCTCTTCTACTGGTATGGCTGATGTTTGGCCTTTTGCTTTTGCTACACAAATACAGGTACTGCCCTTCTTCTCAGTTCTCCCCGCCGGCTGGAGTGGTGGCAGCCCTGATGCTGCTTGCTCGGCGCTATGACCGCTCCCTACAGGAGTTTGCCACCTTCTCGTTTTTCTTTTGTTGGCCGTATGTTTTGGCCTTGTTGTCTTTTTCCTTTTTTATTCTCTTCTACTCTATCTTGACCTAAAGATCTGTTGGCCGCTTGTTTGGCGGTTTCTTTTCCTTTCTTGTCCTCTCATTAGGTAGAAGCATTTGTCGCGCGTTGTTCTTCTTGCAACCGGTTCACCGTTGAATCTATCTTGGCACTGTTGCCAATATTGGTTCATGATTTTATGTCCGATTACCCCTATGTACCTAGTGACTTGGAAAGCTTATACATACTTAACTTACCAAAAAAAATTGGATGCTAGTTGTTCTACGTGACATGACCAGTATTGATGTGGACATTTTTTTTGAAAAAATATTTAGTAATTTTTTTTTATTTTCTTCGTATTTGTATTGAGAGCTGGCGATCCGGTATGAGGGTGTTCCGGCACGGCCCTTGCCTAGATTTTGTGTTGATCCAAAAATCTTCGCCTGCTTAAGAGTAAATTAGTATTTAATGAGTTTGGATTATTGAATAAATTTAAAAGGATTGTTATCTTAACAAAATGATTTTTTAAGGAATTCTTCTTGGCCTGATAATATTTTTAGGAATACTAAGTATTTAATTAGGGTCCTATTGAGTCAAATATGTATCAAATTGGGACAATCAGAGGTGGGGAACATCAGTGGCCGTACGTGGACATGTGGCCACCCGTAGGTTCACGTGTCACCACCACGGAACACATGGCAAAGGCGGTGGCTGCATGTGGTGGACACTTATCACAAGCACGTGACATGTATCACGCCGTGGTGCTTCGGGCGCTGGCTTGCCAAGCTGACTAATCTTCACTCTGCTTTCCCTACATAAACCTGTGACGTTAGTTCATTTCATCATATGATCGTCAAAACACATCATTACTATGTCGTTGTCCATACCAGTTCATCGCCGTCCTTCTCTCTCTCAACCGTAAATCCTCATTGTCGTGTTCGTGCCGCTACCATGCTGACGCCTTGGCCATTTGCTAGCGTCGTCCTTACCCTAGTCGTTGTCCACTCGTATGTCTGTCAGGCAATACGTCATCGTTTCTGAATCGTTCTTCTCGAAATAATCAAGGCAATTGGATTTGTAGTCCTTATTAATAGATTATCTATGGTTTGTCTATTGTGAATATTGATCATCGATAAATCTCGATTCGAGGTGATTATATCTAATCTGATTCTATCCTTCAATTCTGGTTTGATTTTGAAATTCTATCATTTGTATACATTAGATTCCGTTGTGGTGACTTTGATTGAAATCCTGTGATTCTATGGCTGCTTTAGCCGTTTGGCCTAGGAGTCATACTTGTTGGGTTTATGCTCACTTCGTTGTTGAAACCATTTTAAGAATGCTAGAGGCAATTGCTTCTATGCCTGTGGGATGTCACTTTCATGGTGAATCATTATAGATCAGCCGGTCGATAGAAAGATATACAATAGGTCGACCTAAGAGTCCCTTATGGATTCGTTACAAGGTAGTCCATCCTCGAGTTTACATAAATGGAGTAGTTTCGATTGGAAGAATTGCATTTGAATTCAAGGCTATATACCGTCGAGGACGATCAGGATGGATAGGATCCATCGTACCTGATTAGTTAAATCAAGATATTCAGGCGATGAATGTGGACTATAGCAGGGAGTTTAGACCCAGTACGCAAATGATATTTGCATATGGCACTTGGGAGTAGTTATTTTCCTTATGATCTTCCCAGTTAGATTTGTGTAAAATAAAGGGATAATGTAACTCGTTTGGTTTAAGTATGAGTAAGATATGATTAAACCAATTTGCTGAATGATCTTGTTATTTGATATGTGTATTATCTGGTTAGAAAAAATCATGAAAGGCCATACCCTCTTCTTTATAGGGGTGCCTGCCGTTTGGTGTTCTGTATTTCATGCACTTGTGCCCATATGACCACCATATCTGATTTTCCTACTTAAAGCATTCGCATGCGCTATTGTATAACGAAAGATTAAATCAAAGAACGAGAGTTTGGTAAGCCTTAATGTTAGGATGCACGTGTGAGTTGTGTTAGAGAAGTCCCATATCGGATAATTGATGTGGTACTGAGCAGTTAATATGCCCAAGCTGGCCCATAACTCATTGGCTTAAGCTTTTGAGTGAATGTGGGTTCAACTGGATATATTGACGGGCTCGAATTTGGGCTCCCTCTTGGCGATCTCCCCAACAAAAAGTATCGGACTTCCGCTGCGTGCACTCAACAAATCGTATCAGAGCCGATGGTTGATTGGTGGGCCTCCAATCTGTTCCGGAGAATATCTCAAAAAGTAATCTGATGATTGCGTCTCAAGAAAGAATCTGGTACCAACGCGATAATCGGGTGCGGGCTCGATGGGCGTTGATGGAGATTCCTATTGAGATGGAGCCAACGCGATTTCCGGGCCGATGGATGTTGTGGTGTAGCAACGGGCCCGATGGGCGTTGATGAAGATTCAAGTTGAGATAAGTTGGTGCGGAAGGATACTTGGATTAAGGGGGAGCAAACATAACACTAAAGCTCACACGTGAGGGGGAGATTGTTAGGATGCACGTGTAAGTTGTGTTAGAGAAGTCCCACATCGGATAATTGATGTGGTACTGAGCAGTTAATGTACCCAAGTTGGCCCATAACTCATTGGCTTAAGCTTTTGAGTGAATGTGGGTTCAACTGGATATATTGACGGGCTCGGATTTGGGCTCCCTCTTGGCGATCTCCCCAGCAAAAAGTATCGAACTTCCGCTGCATGCACTCAACACCTTAAGGTGTGGTAGGGCGCTTTAGATTTGGGCCAAGCAAGGGCGTTAGCTTTGGGCGACATCATCGCTTGCCCTAGATTTGGGCGAGGTCTTGCGGCCCTCGCTTGGCCGACGAGGGCTATGACACCCTTGTCCAGTGCTAGTGAGGGTAGTAAGCCTTTATTCTAAAATAATAATAACAAAATATAAAAAGTTATTAAGATTTTTTTTAAATAG
Organism: Rhodomyrtus psidioides; assembly: GCA_021437785.1. Classification (NCBI taxonomy): domain Eukaryota; kingdom Viridiplantae; phylum Streptophyta; class Magnoliopsida; order Myrtales; family Myrtaceae; genus Rhodomyrtus; species Rhodomyrtus psidioides. The sequence goes on along the minus strand of JAILYB010000040.1, from coordinate 1,051,898 downwards.
TTTAAAAAATGTCAACGTCAGAGTCGGTTGTGCCACATTTGTCAACCGACGTCCACGTCATCGATTTTTGATCAAAATTATCTGGATGAACTTAATTAGTATAAATATAAAAAAAAGGTTTAAAACTAAATTTGCACAATTGAAAGGTTTGTAACTGAATTGGAACTAATGCAAAAAGGGAAAAGTCGTGCCACCTTCTAGTCTTTGTTTGTTGTCTTTTCACACCTTGCGTTGGATCATGTATAGATGCAAAGGAGGAGATTTTCATAACTATGCTTAATATAGATCGTACACATTTTCCTTATCAACTTCGAATTTAGGAAAAACATCTGCCAATGCACTTAGCTCCATAGTATCCGTGAGATTTCTTTCGAAAGTTGCCAAGTAGGCGTAACACAGTAATTTTGCGCCACCAACTCAAGTATATTGACCATCCACAAGAGAAATATCAATTGGAAGCACCAACTCGGCGGGCCCTTCACCATAATGTGGTGTTTAAACCCAATGATGGAACTCATATTTTAATAAGATGATCAATACGATGAGTTGGTCGGTCACGATTCCGAATCTTCAACCAGGTCAACTCTGCAAGAAATGTTTTCTAACAAATGGCGGACGATACATCAACCACCCCCCAGACCATGCATGTTTTTACTGGAAAACTATTCAATGATAGAATTTATTGCTTCAAACTATTCAAGGTAAGATTATAACAAGGCCATGAAACTAGAATAATGATGTAAACTTAGAAAACTAGAGTCTTATTGTATTCTTTTTACACCATTTTAAATATTCTAGATCTCCACTCACGTGTAAGCTGGTTTTTGGCCTCAGACTGAAGTGTAGAATTACATAATGAGAGGAAAATATAGGCCTAGAAAGATTTAAACTCAGGATACTGTGCTCCATGCCATGTAAAATTTTGTGAACCACTACCAACAATTTGAGAAGCTTAAGCCATTAATAAGGCGTGTTTATAATATTTCACTATTCTAATATCCTTGCCCTCCGTTAGTCATGTATTGAATTTAATACGAAGAACAATGGCTTGCTAGGTTCCTATAGTCAGTTTTTGGGGAAATTACTAAAAAAGTCCTTAATCTAATACATTTATGTCAATTCAGTCATAAACCTGTCAATTTGACTAATTTAGTCCTAAAACTTTTGGCTATTTTCCAAATTAGTCCTTTTTTTTAAACCCAATATAGTCTTAAACTTGTTGATAATTTGCCAATTCAATCCTTTCGACTGACTTTGGCTAGATTACTAATGTGGACATTTATTTTTGCAAATTCTTTAATTGTCAGAACTTTTGCCTTTTTTACCTTTCTTTTTTCCCTTTTCCCTTATTCCCTCCACCAACCATCGCCAGGTTTCGAGCGACAGTTGCCATGTCAGCCCCCAACGAGGGTCGAGCTTCATCAAATCTAGTGAGGCGAGACCTCGCTAGTGGCTTCGAACCTTGCCCAACTATCAGCAAAGTCGACCCTTGCTTGATCAGGTGAGTGATGTAGGACAACTAGCATATAATTTTTGGAGAAAACACAATATTATGATTTTAGATAGAATTTTAGATATTTTTCTATTTTAAGAATTTTAGCGATATAGATCATCGCGATATTTGATTTCAATTCCGTTTGATTAGATTAGATTAGATTTGTTTTAGAGTTATCTTATGCAATCCTATTTCCTTTAGGAGTCCTATCTATGTAAAGGACGTCCGCCTTTGTAATGGAGACATTATCATTCTATCATTCAATTGAAATTTCGAGTATTCTTTGGAATTATTTTCCAAGTTCACTTCTCTCTGCGTCATTTGGTATCAGAGCAGGTTTCTCCTGTGACGATGGTGAATAACGTGAATGTCAATCTCCCCGTAGCTGAGGGCCGTGAAAACGAGCCTATTATATGAACGGAGTTCAACCAATTCGTGGATCAAACCGATCGGAGGTTTCAAGAGATCCTTGAGGCCATCCATCGTTTGTCCACAAACCAAGCCCCTGGCGTTCTTCCAGCCGAGCGAATTCCTGTCGCTCGTGATCCCGAAGTTTCCATGGAGCGTGGAGGAAATCCCCAACACATGCGTCAAGACTATGTCGAGGATACTGAAGATGAAGATGAAGAGGATTTCCAGGACATGCCTATTCGTGGGGGTCGTCGATATAGAGGATTCCAAGATGAACACATTTGTAGGGTCGCCGACATGGAGGTTATCGACGAGATCCCGAGCAATATCACTTGAAGGTAGATCTCCCAACTTTCAATGGCAATTTTGACATTGAAGATTTTATGGATTGGCTCTGGGAGGTCGAAAAATTCTTCGATGCTATGGAGATCGAAGAGGATCGCCAAGTGAAACTTGTGGCATACAAGTTGAGGGGCGGCGCCTCATCCTGGTGGGAGCAAATGCAAATATCCCGACGCCGACAAGGAAAAGCGCCCATCCGAACGTGGAGACGGATGAAACGGATGTTAAAGGTTCGGTTTCTTCCACCTGATTATGAACAAAACTCGTTAAATCCAAACCATTCGCTAGATTTTTTGTGTCCTTCTTTTCCCCAATTTCCTGCCATGGCCTCCGAAGCTCCCATCGAGGGCAAGAACCAATTTTTTGAGAAATTAGAGGAGGAATCGAGGGTGGAAGAAGAGGCGAAGCAAAAAGACACGAAGATCATTCTCGAAGCCAAGACTTCCGTCGAGAAAGCAGCCGAACAAGATGGGGATGATGTCCAGGAAGTTAAGAAAGGCGATGAGAGTCCAAAAGAAAGTTTAAATCTAGCGAAAAATCCGAACTATGTTGATTTTATTGAGGAGGATTTTTTAGGTGATGGAAAGTCAGATGCCTTGGTGATGGTTTTTGACTCAAGTAAGCTACCGTCCCTTGCTGCACTGCATGATTGGGTATCTAAGAATGATATTCGGAATTTTGAGATATTTAATGATGCTCAACCGTTGGTTCAATCAGCTTTGGATGGATTTAACGTATCAATATTCGCTTATGGACAAGATAATCTAGGAAAGACACACGCCATGGAAGGATCTAGCCATGATCTTGGTTTATATGCTCGTTATTTTGAGGAGTTCTTCAATTTAGCGAATTCAGATTTACTTACCACATCTAGATATGATTTTTCTATCACAGTTTTTAAACTCCACCATGAGCAGAAAAGAGGCCGGATGAAGAAGAGGAAGATGACGAAAAATTGGAAGTACAGGAGGAAGCAAATTCAGACACACGAACTCGAGGACGAGTTCTTCTGAAGAAGAGGAGAAATGATGTAGGACAACTAGCATATAATTTTTGGAGAAAACGCAATATTACGATTTTAGATAGAATTTTAGATATTTTTCTATTTTAAGAATTTTAGCGATATAGATAATTGCGATATTTGATTTCAATTCCGTTTGATTAGATTAGATTAGATTTGTTTTAGAGTTATCTTCTGCAATCCCATTTCCTTTAGGAGTCATATCTATATAAAGGACGTCCGCCTTTGTAATGGAGACATTATCATTCTATCATTCAATCGAAATTTCGAGTATTCTTTGGAATTATTTTCCAAGTTCGCTTCTCTCTGTGTGAGTGAGGTTGTCTCGCCAATGGCTTGGCCAGGTCGCCTGGCTGGATTCGGCGTGGTGGAGTCTCGCCAGTGGCTGGACGAGGCTCGACCCTCGCTAGGTGAGGGCAATCGTCGTCTGAGGCCAACGATGGCTGGTGAAGGGAATAAGGAAAAAAAAGTAAAAAGAAGACAATGAAAAAAAAATAAATTATAAAAATCGTCCATGTTAGTGTTGTCCGTCACTAGCCATGTTATTTAAGATGGCGGCGCTGACTATATCGCAACGTCATTGATTTCTGGTCAAAATTAGTCGGAAGGACTAAATTGACAAATTGTAAAAAGGTTTGAGACTAAATTGACAAATCGTCAAAAGATTTATGACTAAATTTGCATAATTGAAAGGTTTATGACTAAATTAGAAAATCGTCAAAATTTTTAGGCCTAAATTGATCAAATTGAAATTTTTAGTACTGGATTGGTATAAATAGAATACTTTGTTTTTAACAAAAGAAAGTAAAATACTTTTAGAATTTTTTTTAGAAATTTTCCGTTATTTTGCTCCAGGTATCAGTTCTTATATTGGGGCCTGGGCCGAAAACGAATATTGGGGGTCCAACGCCCCGTCGGCAACGCCAAGAAGAAAAATACTCTAATCGTGGGAGGATCACCTGTCAGTGAACGGCGGATAGTCACTGATCAATGACAATTGCGGCCAAAAACAAAATATTTTCCCCTATAAATTGTCCCGAGTTTGGTCCAACAACTAAATCCAAGTTTGCAATGGAACGTTTTCCATGTATAGTGCAAGTGCAGCAGCATTAACTTTATACACACACACACACACACACACACACACACATATATATATATTCTGGTAATTTTTAATGGTGTTGGAAAGTGTAAAAAAACCTATATGTTCATAATTTTTTTTACCGATCACCTGATTTCAAAGTAACTTGTTGGTAAGTTACCAACACTACTGGGAATTACAGTTGTTGGCAATTGCTGGCATTTTACCAACGACACTTGAGAAAGTCGAAAGAAATTGGCATTTTCTTTTGGTCGGAAGAAATTAGTAATTTGTTTTCATTATAGTGTTGGTTGTTTGCTAACCACACTAGTAATATTTGAAGGAGGTTGGTAACTTGCCAGTTGTTAGAATGTTGGTAAGTTTTACTATAATGTATATTATTCATCTTCTTGATAATGTAAACGTTCATCTGATCTCTTGATGTAAAGCTGATTTTTTTTTTTTTTTTTGGTAGTGAAGCTTGTCTATTACCAGTTGGTCTTTTATGGGTAAAAAAGCTAGTAAACCATAACACTAAAAGTATCAAATCGCTGCTATAAGAGCTTCATTATGAACTTATGAAAGGAAATATGCTTTTCTCAAAGGTCTCGAGAAAGCTACTGCATAGATGTCTATAGATAGAATCTAGCTCGACTTCTTTCTCTTTTTATGATCACATAATTCAAAATCAAATAAAATTGTAAGAAACAAGGTTGTGTAGTGGGGAAGCTACCAATGTCCTGTATCAACCACAAACTTCACATAATTCAGTGCCCTAAGTGAAATTTTAAAATGTACGTGTATGGAGCAATCATCTAGGAAAGCTTCCAGTCATACGTATGTGGTCGAGCGTGCCCTTGAGACCATATATGTCCATCGCTCTTTTTACTAATCCAAATCCAGTCCCGTATTCGTCAGTTCTCTCTTTGATTCTATGTTGGAGATACTCAGCGAGTCTTCTCTCGAAGTCCAACTGGGGAGATGGAGCGAATTTGTTCTTAGACATGGCCAATATTTGAGAATCCAACCACATGTGAGCCATAACTTGACAAAAGCCTTCTTCTACCTCCAAAGTTAAATCGTGATAACCTGTCATGTAGGCAGTTTTTGTGCATATGATATAGAAACCACATGTTGCGAAATGAAAAAGTAAATGTATTTCCTTGCAAAAGCACTCAATTTTCTATTATAGCAAAACGCTATGAAGACAGATCCGCTCTCCAAAAAGTGACGGCGACGTCCTAACCACATCTCCCAAGTGTGGGATTTTGACAAGCAGAATATGAAACTTCCGAAATCTATTACTAAAAATGACTCTTATACTATGAAACTATAAAAATTAGACCCCTTAAAAGAATAATAAGAAACAGAATCTAAACGTTAAGCACAATGTTAAACATTCATTAGAAAGAAAAGTTAATGTTAAGCCAACCGTTCATGTTCATTTTAGGGTTCGCGCTTCGTACTTAGGTCAATTTGTAAAATGTCATGCACAATTTCCAGAAGGGAAATGAAAATTTTAATGGAATTTAAGAACTAAAGCATAATATGAATCTAATGCTAGCAAAGTGCCAACTTCAAATGTCTAGGGATTGTACACTTCACAATCGCAATTGAAGAATCATAGCCTAAAGAGCGGAAAAAATATTTCATTAGTTTCAATTTGTAGGGTGAAGTATGAGAAAATTCAATGATGTAATATTTATTCAAGTAAAACTATATAATTTAGGGAGTCAAATATGTCAATAATTCCATGTCATCTTTCTAATTCCATTATGCTCATATTCATATTTTTTCTTTGGTAGACTACTCTCATCAAAGCCTCAAGCTAGTAGCAGATGCATCAAAACTGTGTAGATGTCGATGATCATGACTAGAGCAAACAATCTCGTGCTAGTGCCAAGCGACGATATTTACTCACAAAGTTACAGTAGTCATGCACATGATGATGCTATATTTTATACACAAAAATGTTTTAGCAATTGTTGAGAGTATGTTTCAATTTTGAGCAGATTTCCTAGTTTAATTAGGTTTCCGAAGAGGGGTTTCCTATTTTAGATAGGAATATAGTGCCAAGCGAGGATATTTACTCACAAAGTGAGTTACGGTAGTCATGTACATGATGATGCTATAATTTATACATGAAAATGTTTTAGCAATTGTTGAGTATGTTTCAATTTTGAGCAGATTTCCTAGTTTAATTAGGTTTATGAAGAGGGCTTTCCTATTTTAGATAGGAATAATAGATAAGATAAAATTTTACTATGGTAACAAAATTAGTAGAGCAGACAAGAGGAGTATCAGACTTTTGTTTTGTGATTTTTTTTATTGTGTTTTCTATGAGAGATAGCGAGAGATAGCACTTGCAAGTTTTCTTTGAGTGTAATTGGGAGCCAGGAAACTCTTGAGTAATTGTAAACTCAATGTACTCTTTCTATTCATAGTGGAATTCTTGGCGACTAGCTCTCCTTGTGAAGTAGGCACGAATTTGGGCCGAACCACGTATGTTTTTGGTGTTCTTTATCATTCCTTATTGATTACTTTGGTAATTTCATTCTCTCGCTTTGGACTTGAATTGCAAGATCCGTTAACATCTGCGTTATTTTAACAACAATTTATATCAAAGCTAAGGTTAGGGTTTCCAGAGTTAATTTTTGGCTTTTTCTTTTTTGATAACCGTCTAGATTATCTATTTGTCCCAATTACATCCATAGAAAAAGTAGAGATTGAGAAATTCGTCGATAATAACAACTTTTCGTTATGGAGTGTCAAGAAGCATGCCTGTTAACAACCTTAGTTTTGGCAAAGGCATTGGATGACTATAATAAATTGTCAAAAAATGATGAAAGAGTCCAATAAGGTAGAGTTGAATCCATTGAATGAGATATTGATTGAAGTGGCTGAAAAGGATGACAAAACGTTGTGGGCAAAGCTCAAGCATAGTATCTGATGAAAGGTTTGAACAATAGCTATATATGCGAAAAATGATGTTTCACTTTTGGGTGTTTGAAGGTACATCTATCAAAGCCCCTTTAGATTAGTTTAAACCTGTGATGGACTTAAAGAACATCAAAAAGGCCTTGCTTATTAGGCGTATATATCATATTTCTTTTGAGCACTTTTCTAATTTATTGTTACAAGGGCGCAGGACGATTACTTTGGAAGAGGTGAAGTTCGCCCTATTCTCTAAGAAGTGGCAAAAGAAGTTACGAGAAGATAGTTTAGTCATGATATGGCGCAAGCTTTTATTACTTAGGGTAGATTCTATAGTAGAGAGTCTGAAAATAGCCGATGACAGAGCCATTCTAAATTGAGGCCAATGTTGGGTACGATCAATGTTGTCGCTATGATGACTGAGGACACTATAGGAGAGATTGTCCAAGTGTTAAGTTATTGAGGTGGATTCTCCAGATGATAGTAATGTTGTTACCACAAGAGCTAACTGTTAGAATGCATGTGTGAATTATGTTAGAGAAATCCCACATTGAAAAATTAATGTGGTATGGAGCAGTTAATATATCTAAGTTGGCTCACAACTCATTAGCTTAAATTTTTGAGTGAAGGTGGGTCCAACTGGATATATTGATGGGCTCAGAGTTGTGCTCCCTCTTGGCGATCTCCCCAGGTGAAAAGTAGCGGACTTTTGCTGCACGCTCCCAACAAATAGTATCAGAGCCGATGGTTGATTGGTGAACCTCCAATCTATTCCAGTGTTTCCAGGCCGGTGTGGCATTGTGGTGTAGCAATGATGGGTATTGATAGAGATTCAAGATGAGATATGTTGGCGCAAAGGGATACTTGGATTAAGGAGGAGTAAACTTAACACTGGAGCTCACACGTGAGGGGGAGATTGTTAGAATGCATGTGTGAGTTGTGTTAGAGGAATCCCACATTGAAGAATTAATGTGGTGTGGAACAGTTAATATATCTAAGTTGACCCACAATTCATTGGCTTAAACTTATGAGTGAAGGTGGGTCTAACTGGATATATTATCGGACTCAGACTTGGGTTCCCTCTTGGCGATCTCCCCAGATGAAAAGTATTGGACTTCTGTTGCGCGCTTCCAATACTAACAATTCCAACGATGCCAATGATTAGTTAGCACTCACCATGAGTTCATTAGGAGATTTTTAGGTGCTTGACTTTGGATGTTCGTATCATGTGGTTTCTAATAGGAATTGTTATATTGCCTATCAATGCACGGAGGGTGCTAAGGCGGTTATGAGAAACAATACCGCTTGTGAAGTACTTGGGATCAGAACAATTTAGATTAAAATGCACAATAGAGTGGTGAGAACGTTGACTAACGTAAGGCATATACCTAATCCTAAAAAGACCCTTGTCTTGCTGCCTGTCTGGATGGGTTCCATATCATATCTTTGCTGAAGGTGGAACTTTGAAGACCTCTCGAGGTGTATTTACTGTAATGCAATGGAACGATAGTGACTGACTCATATGCTAAAATCTTAGTCTTCAAGTCAGAACATGACATAGTTCTTGCATATGAGACTCAAATACACGACTAAGAGGAAGATGATTGTTCAGAGTCAAAGGTTTTTTCTAAGAGGTCACCGGATTGAGAAGCTAGACATTTTTGAACACTACAACAAGAGTAGTTGATGGAGAGTGAAGTTCATTACCACAGTTCAGTTGACCTCAAAGATAGTAGGCTGTGTACACTCAAACTTATGGCATACTTTCAAGTTCCATCCAAGGGTGGTGCTAGGTGCGTGTTATCTCTTGTTGATGATGTTTCAAGAAAAGTCTGGATTTTTCTCCTTAAATACAAGAGCGAGGTGCTTGGTCGTTTCAAGTTATGGAACACGATGATCGAAAAAAAGATAGGAAGGAAGATCAAAAGCGTGAGAACTTATAAATGGTAGAATTCTATTATGAGGAGCCCAGATGGAAGTATACAGAAACATCGCACTATTGCCGACACACCATAACTAAACTGAGTCACAGACTGATGAGAAGAATCATATTAAGAGAGCTCACTCCTTTCTCTCCAATGTTGGATTAAGTGAAGATTTCTGCATTGCTTGTTGGTTAGTGAACTGATCACCATCACCAGCAATTGATTGGAAAACTATCGAGGAAACAAGTTTAGATACATGCTTATACTCATAGTGAGGGCTTAATGGAACTAAGGGCAATAAAGTGCATATTTCTAGGCTATGCATGTGAGGTGAAAGGATACATGTTGTCATACATTGAGGAAGATTCACCTGGTTTTATGTTTAGCAGAGAAGTTACCTTTGATGAATTTACTTTGGCTCACAAGCAGAGTAAGGAATCGATTAAAAAAAGATCTTGGCGGTGTTCAGAAACAAGTGAAACTTCAAGGAGAGACTAGAGATATTCGAAGTGCAGAAGATGTGACTATATCTTCATAGACACTAGATTATATAGTAGCTGATAGTGGTTTCGAGGCCGCTATTCATGGAGCTTTGAGATAGTTAGCAGAGATGGATGAGATAGGGCGACATTTGCATGCAAATATGGAAGTAGATAATTTGGGCGCAATAGATATAGTTTTGGATATGTAAATGAAGGAAGTGAAGATTATTGGAATATTGCGAGTGACTCAAAGGAGTTACGTTGAAAAAGAGTCAAGGCACTTAAATATGTAGTTAAGAAATTTTGTAAGCACCCCCTTGTTGCATACCATAATGTATATGTACTTGGGTGGAAATGGAGCACTTCATGCTTTAGATACTTGTGCTGTTGGTTGTCTAAGTTATGCCCTAAATACTACTAGGCTTGATCTATCACATTTAGTCAGGAGAATGTACATGATTAATCTAAGTGTACATGGTAATGCTGTGAAGTGAATCCTCCTAGTTTTGTTGGGGAATAGCAAACGTTGGGGGTATGTTTTAGAGGCTGCGGTTTTGGTAGTGTGGTAGTAACTAGATTAGTGAACCCATGTCACATAAGGAACCTAAAGATGGTCAATGTTTAAGTAGTTAATATATACAGTTGAAATTAGCTTCACTCAAAATCAAATGATCTACTTCGCCTTACTCCAAATCCCTGATGTAGGACCTTTTTCCCCTAATGCTCTCACATGTGCATTTAAAAAAATCCTACACACGTGAACATTGTGTAGCAGAAATTTGACATCTTCGTCTTAGGGGAGGGGATAATGTAAGGAGGAGTCAAAGTCTTAGTCCATCAATATACCTGGTAGAATACACCTTTACTCACACTTAAGACAATGGGATATCTAACCCAGTGGTACTATAATAACTACTTCCACCTTACACTACATCCCTGATGTGGAACTTCTTTTGTCTAACACCCTCACATGTGCCCTCCAATAGATAGAAGTAAACATGGAATCGTGCGATCCATCCAAAAAGGATTGTGACGACTTACCCATCTTCTTCCCTCTCTTTCATGAATGAGATGTAATGGATTATGCTAAGCATATGGAAGTGTAAAGATGCACTTGCAACGTGTCTAATAGTCCTTGTTAATTGAATTAAAGAGAAGAACACAAATTTACGGGAAAGAAGAACCTTCAAGTGCGAGCCACGCATGCATCATCTCATGAGCAAGGGTGTGGCCTGTGAACAACCTGAAGATATTTCATCTTTTGTCGTTATATCTTTAACTAAAGATGATTACTCGACGTAGATTAGTTCCACAATAAGGGGGGAAAGAAAGCTACCTTGCGCAACCATATAAAACCTTTATCTCTTCCACATTAGAGTAACCTACTAGCTTATGTTGCTCTGTTTTTATTTCGATAATTTTGTTGTCCTCGTCAATCGTCCGCTTTTCCACCGTCTAAACATGAAAAACAGAACAGAAAAAAAAAATGTCACATATAAGAAAATTGACACTAATATAAAGTAGGATTGCTCAAAACTAGGTGTTTTTTGAGAGCTTAAATTTTCAAAACTAAATGGGATCTAAAGTTCAACAGATCATATTTAGACAATCCAGCTCGGAAAAGTGAACTGTTAGAGGAAAAACTGATGGGTATTTTATATGTCAGCATCAACGGAATAATCGACACATACAGCGTATATATTAGGTCCTTTGAAGAATGTTGTCAACCCTAGTGACTCCGAAAGCACACGGATGGCTCCGAGGTCGCCACATACTCGATGGTGCCCCTATCAATGACAAAAGGAAAATGTGGTTACTTTCAAATACTCGAACAATAGGTAAATAAAAAAACAGCTAGCACAAAGGAAATAAATCGGACATCAAATTACTTAGTTCAGTCGGTGTGATCTACTTCCAAGGTGAGAGCAGCATATTATTCCTCTATAAATCAAATGATAATGAAGATTACAACCGCATTCGAATCACTCAAATATTTTTAGCATGTCCTAGACCCTAATTATACCAAATGACTAACTTAGTATTTAGTTCTATTATTTCTCACAAAATAATTCCTCAATCTCACGAAAGAATTACAGACGTCTTACCACAAGATTCTGGCTATCAAACACTAATTAGTCAAGATGCAATTCTAGAAAGGTTCCCCAACTATTAGCACATGCTCCAGCAATTGGATGAGAGGCGACTGTGAACAGTGAACAATCACCGCACTTCAATATACATGCGTCTGATGCGAGGTCCCAGTGGGATTCGGTCAATTCAAGTCCACATTCTTTTTCCATTTTTTGCTTGGCCGACAACTCTTACAGACCAATTTGATATCGTGACACAGCGGGAAATCCTTCATCAACTTGGACTCTAACATCAACAAAAGAAAATCTCAATTTCCATGGCATACATTCGTATGTCCATATATAACAATTTATCTTGGATTGAGTTTCTTTCGCACGCTCAAACTAGAGACATTTCAACATACATGATGGCATCACATACTCTGAAATTACACCGATGTTATTGACAAAAAAAAAAAACTTACCCCGATGTCTCCAAGGTCATTATATACATATACAGTATATACACATACAAAACAAAAAATTTAGAAGAGAGGCTTGTACACATGTGCAACGAATTAGGAAAAGTTCATCTTGAATCTTACCTTCTTTCCAACTCGGCGTTCTTTCATACCTTCCCTGTCCAACAAGTAGAGTGGGATTGTTGGCTGGTGCACTTTCATGTCTAAGCGTTCATAAAATTTTCGGATCTCGCGCTCAAGGGGTTTACATTCATGAGAGTTCATTATTGCGGAGTCGAGACATTCTGGGCATAGCGATCGACCGTCATTAAGGGTTGAATACGTTGTTCCTCTGGGCTGCACATGTTTCCCCAATTAATGTGTAATGAGCAATCTTCATAGAGGGAAAATGTTTTTAATGTATAGCTATTGGATATCCTCTTAATTAGATATCAATACGAACGCATGTAACTATAAGACTAAGCAGTAGAAAGGTTGAAAGAAGAGTCAAACCACAAGGTTTAATGTACTAGATTACTGTTAACTCACAATCAAGTCGTAGTTATCTGTTGATTTATGGCTCAAATTTTGATGAATCAGAATTTAAATAGGAGCCCGAAGATCGAATTAGAATTAGAGGTATTTGGGGTGTGAATGAACACTTTGAGAAATATAAAGCGAAAGAGAGAAATATAAAACTCATATCTTTTCAATAATCGTAACAAACATTACATCAGCCTATTTATAAGCTAAAGTAAATCAAGATACACACAATCAAAGGATATTCGCCCAATCTTGACATATACAAAATATCAATATAAATATTATAATTATCTCTAATATAAGAAAATATCCTAAAGAATTATTCTAATTATATCTAACATCCCCTCAAGCTCAAGGTGAGTCACTTTGAATTTGAATCAATCTCTAACGGTGCTCCAACACATTTCGTGACATCAAGCTTGGTGGATCCACAATGTGGGAAGTGTGAGGCATCATCTGAGGGCGGCGAGTCTGATGGAAGTGTCGAATTCTCGAAACGAGAAGTGAAAAGTTGAGAAACATAGGTAATTGAGCCGACTAGCATGCGTCCTTTGCGGTCGACTTTGCTGCCGGGACAATAACTGAGCAAACGCGGCCGATACGGCTGGGGTGGCTACAACAAGCGGATTAGTCAGGCACTACTGAGCAAGGTTACTGTTCGAAGACGCATCTTTGCTGCGTCGAAAAATACCTCCATGAAAAAGAAAAAGCTCGACTTGACGACGCGTCACCGACATCATGAACGATCACTGTGGGGACACTTACTCAAACGGAACGAAGCACTCTAGCGAACATTGCCGAGTGGGATGGATTTATTTGGCAAAGTTGAGAATGAAAGAGAGGACAAATAGAATTGGGAATTTTTTTTTTGGTGTGCCGGGTGCGATGTTTACCCAGTGCACTAGTGTTGTATTAGGAATAGGGTTGTCTCAGGAACAAAGGCTCTGATACCAATTTTGAGAAATATAAAAGCGAACGAGAGAAATATAAAACTCATATATTTTCAATAATCATAAGAAACATTACACCAGTCTATTTATAGGCTTTAGGATATCGTTATCTAAAGTAAATTAAGATACGAACAATCAAAGAATATTCACCCAATATTGAGAGATATAGAATATCAATATAAATATTCTAATTATCTCTAATGTAGGAAAATATCTTAGAGAATTATTCTAATTATATCTAATATGAACAATAGACCATACACCCGGGCGCTTGGCCACACATGGCTGGGAGCCTGGGAAGTGGCCTTGAGAGTGCCTTTTTGCATTGGCCATAAGGCAGTTGGGCAGATCCTCACACAAACCTCGTAAAATTAATCGAACACATCAACAGTCTTCCTTTGGTCTTCTCCTTTAGGGTTTCTCCACAGCCGCATCGCATCCCTTTTCCCTGCAGCTGCGTTTGTTAGGGAAAGAGAGGGTCCTTCCCCCCTCTCTCCCTCCCTTCCCTTCTCTCTCTGTCTCCTCCATCTTCCTTTAGATCTCCTTGTCCCTCTATCTTTTAGATTTCTTCATAAATTTTGCGGACGCGGATTTACACCTTCTACGAAAGTGAGCTTTGAAGATCAAAGCGTGAATATCTCGGAGGAATCTACTTTTTTTCGTATCTGTTGGAGGAATCTACTTTTTTTCGTATCTGTTCACTCACTTCGGCTCCAGATTGTTGAACGCTTCGCAAGTTTTCGAATATTTTTGCAGCTATCCTCTCCCGATTTAGAGTTAGAATTAGATTTAGGTGCTCTTCTATCCCAACCTAAACATAGTTCTGGGATTTACAATGCATTTTCTATTTTATGTTCTTATTATCTCTATACGGTTTGGCAAAGCAGTATTTGCTGGAGAGGGATTTGTTGGGCGGTCTTGGGCCTAGGGGTGAGTAGAAAAACTACGATCCAACCAAACCGGACCTGACCGTACCCAACCGGTTGATTTTGGATGGTTTTTGGCGGGTACGGTTCGGTTATCGGTTTCAATTTTTCAGAATCGGTTTTATCGATTCGGTTTACGGATTTGAATGCGAACCATCCAACCGGCCCTCTTATATAATCTGAATGTATATTATTTTATCGATTCAGTTCTCATTATTCTGCAAGTGCTACCCACCATGTTTTAGCGAGTTCTTTTATTTTGTCCTTATGCTTCCTTAGAGCATAATCCTATGGCTACTTGCGATGGAATAAGGCGAATTTGTTTCCTTGCCTTTTTTTTTTCTTTTTTTACTCAATAGAAACGTAACCGGAATTCAACCGAAAATCGGACCGGACCGATGGTTCGGTTAGTTCATGATTCATAGAAGAAGCGGTTGGTTCACGGTTCGCATTTTGCGGAACCGGTTCCTAACGGATGGTTCTCGGTTCTAGGGTAAAACCAACCATCCTATGAACCGATCACCCCTACTTGGGCCTCTCTCATCCCCAAAACTAGCTCAAATGTTGAGCCTTTCCCTCACACTTATAAACCGACCACTAGCGTCTTCCATAATCGATGTGGGATAACCCAAACAATCTCCCCCTCATACTTCGGGCCATGGGTCGGAGGGAGCGACAACCTGTTGGACAACTCCGACAACTTGTAGGACAATCTCCCCCTCATACATCGAGCCATGGGTCGGAGGGAGCGACAACATGTATCTCTCCCGTGTGACTCTCAGGTCTAAACTTGTTGGTAACCTAGGCTCTCATACCAATGTTGGATGGTCTTTGGCCTATTTCAACCCAAATTCTAGTTCAAAAATTGAGACTTTCCCTCACACTTATAAACCGATCATCAGCGCCTTTCATAGCCGATGTGGGACAACCCTAACAGGATTTTCTTCGTTGATGATGATGTGAGATTCGGTAATCGGCCGCCGGTTAATGATGCCCCTACCTATTGAGAAATAGGGCGTGACATTTTAAATCTCTACGATCTAAGGGTAGTGCCAAGTATATGTTGTCTTTTTCTATGACATTTCGAGGAAAGTTTGGATTTTTTATTCATGTACATATGATTGAGGTGCTTGATCAATTCAAGTCATGAAAAGCAATGATTGAAAAGCAAATAAAGAAAAGATCATTTGCCTGATAACTGGGGAATTTTATTGTGAAAAGCTACCAGTTTTGCTTAGTGAAAGGCATAATGAACAAGGAACTATTGTCGTACACTGCAACAGAATGGAGTCATAGAACTTACGAACAAGATTCTGTAGAAGATTGCTCACTTGTTACTCGCCAATGCTTGATTAGGTCAGGAATTTTGGGCTAAATTAATGAAATTGGCTATGGGTTAGTGAACAAATCCCCATTACTTACAATTGAGAGGAAATCCCTGAGGAGACGTGATTGGATAAGCTTTCTGTCTACACCAGATTGAGAGCATCCGATTGCCATGCTTATCCTCATGAAGGGATGGCGCACTAGAGCCAAGGGCAAAGAGGTCATTCTATGGTTATGCATATGGGCTGAAGGGATACAAGTTGTGGTGCACCAAGGGGGATTTACCCAGATTTATAATCAACAAAAATTTTACCTTCGAAGAATCTGCTATGTTCCCAAAGAGGAGTGGGAAATCAATTGTACAGAGGGATCTGAACAGTGGCAATATCGAGGAGAACGAGATGAATACAACGGGAGAGATCTGACAATTTCTATAGTATCGCCTGATCCATTGTGGCCGACAGATATTTCGAAGCAAAATTTGAGTGTCAAGCTGCGATGGTCAGCATAGGTGTATGAGCTAGAGCGACAATGGTATAAAATTTTTGAGATTTATAATTGGAGATTATTGAAGATGGTTTCATGAGCTATAAATAGATAGGACTGTTGAGATGTTGCGAGCAGCTCAAAGGAGTCACATTGGGAAATTCTCTACATTGAGTTGAGGTGGAGAGTTGTTACAGAGACAAGACCGAGCTTCAGCGAGGACTTACAGAGGATGCTTGCGGGTGGTTGAACGCCCATGTGGATGTCGGCGAGCCATAGACGACGAGCAATATGACTAGACCATAAATATCGAGTCGAGGTGGAGAGTTGTTAAATTTTTGGCTCGTTTTCTTGCCAAATTGGAGCTTGGAACAAGGCACAAATAACAAGACACAGAGGTGCTTGGGGTGAGAGTGAATGGGGACTGTTTTGACCTGGCCAAAGTCTCAGGCTCTGTGCCGAGTGGGAAAGGATTTCCCAACATGATGTTATGAGTGCCATTAAATCTGGTTTGTCCAATTCAAAATGAACGGCCCAAATCAATCCACAGTTTTTTAGTGGGAAATGATGTGGACTGATCTGGACTGTCCATTTTGAATTGAACGGTCCAGATCGATCATGGTAGGAAATCCAGATCCGTGCCTTGTAGCACATAGCTATTCTGATCAGAAGCTCGGGAAGTGGCCTAGAAAGTGCCCTTTGGTAGGGGTGAGCGGTTCCAGGTTCCTTACAGGTTCCACCTGGAACCTACTCGTCAGGACAGATTTCTCATTATTTGGAACATAGAACCTACCCGTCATATCTTGGAACCTGGAACCTACCCTATCACAGGTTCTAGGGTCGGTTCCAGGGTACCCGAGAACCTATCAATTTCTTTTATTTTTTTCATTTTTGGTTAAGCAAAATGAGAGTAAATACTACAACAGTTAAAGAGAAGTAGAAGTGAGCGAATTTAGGTTCCACATTTAGAACTTGAAACTAACTCGTTGGAATATGTTCTTCATTTTTTAGAACTTGGAACATAAAAAATTATTTGGCTCTAGGTTATATACTCATCATTGAACGCCATAGAACATTGTAAGATCGTACAAAAATATATACTAAAAAAATACAATCAAGATCCAAAGTCCAGATTCTAAGTTCTAGGTAGTGGAACCTAGAACCTACCCGTTGGAATAGGTTCCTTGATTTTTGGAACCTGGAACCTACCCTATATACCTTGGAACCTGAAACCAGATTGGTTCCTGCAGATTTCAGTTCCAGATTCTCGGTTCTATCCTGGAACCATGCTCACCCCTACCCTTTGGCACTAGAGGAGCCTGGCTATTACGCAGACCCTTGTAAACTCGCGTTCAAAAATAATATATGTTAGGGTTCTCTATTTGCGTGTTTCTTGAGCTATTTCTCTTTGAGAATTTGTGAGTTATTTGGTTTTGGTTGGGTTAGACATGGCCGGTTCGACCGAACCGCCGGTTTCGGTTCCGGTTCGGAACCGGCGGTTCCGGGACGGTTCCCGATTCCGTGTCCGGTTCCGACCGAAATTTAAAAAATATATATTTGAAAGGGAAGAGCCGCGGCTCTTCCCCAAATCTATTTTTTTTTTTAAAAAAAAAAAAAAACCGGTTCGGAACCGGCCCGAAACCGCCGGTTCTGGGCTGGTTCCGGTTCGAAACCGCAGGCCCGGTCAACGGGCCGGTTCCGGGTTCGCGATTCCATTTGGCCATGTCTAGGTTGGGTGTTATTTTAGGAATGATCGCCGGCTCTTCCCGTGGACCATAGGAAATTCTTCAAATTGAACCTTTCTAAATATATGGTGTTTTCATGCTTTCTTTGTTGATTTCTCTAGTAATATCGTCCGGGCGGATTTGGTATTAAAATTGCACGATTCGTAAGTTTTCGGGCTATTTCGCTACATAATTATTATGTACTCTAAGGGTGCGCAAGAAAACCATCCAGAAATAGTTTCTAGAACAAAAACCTATTTCTTGAATAGATTTGGAATAGAAACTCATTTGGTAACGCAATTCTAAGAAACTATTTTTGGAACAATTTTGAGAAACAAAAATAGATTTGAAGAAGAAATGAGAAACAAAAAAAAGTTACTTCTCCGAGAAATAGAAATAGAAATCTCAATTGACGACCAATCCCGCCGATCGCACCCCATCGGCCGCCGCCGCCTACCCGCCGCCGATCGCCGCTGCATCATTTTTCAAAAGTAAAAATTTTGAACCGTTGTTAAACAAATTTTTATTTTAGGATCATAAATTTTATGCCTTTATCAAACGTATTTTTTTCCTTAAAAACTCATCCAAAAACATAAATAGAAAAAAAAATTCTATTTCAAGAAATTATTTCTGAATATGAATGATTTTCATGGGCACCCTAAAGTCAATCAAAAGCATGGGGACAACCATGTTGTTTTGGTTGATCGGTTAAGTCTCGTGGCATTTTCGTCTTTATGAAGCAAGAAGGGGTTGTTTGTCCTCCCTACTCACCTGATTTCTTTGGGGCCACCCCCAAGATTTACGATTATGTGACTCCCGAAATTAGCTGGCTTGGTTAAGATAGGGGACTGCCACGCGAAGGGATCGTCTGCTCTTCCTTTAGAAGGATAGGCCCTGCCTTTTAAATCCGGACCATCTGTGTTATGAATGAATGGCCCAGATTATTACTAAATAGAATAAAAAAAACTCAAAAAATTACCCTCTAAAAATAGGAGATCTGGGCCGACCGTTTAAAAACGTCTGGCCCAGATCGCAAGGGCAGGTGTCTTCCCTTCTAAGAGAAGGGCAGACGATCCAAATCCGACTGCCACACCCGATACAGATTAGTTTGTTACCCATTAGTGCTAAGTACCCCCAAAAGTATCGAGAAAAAACCAAAGAAAGAGAAAGGGGGGATTACCGGTAATATGAGCAAGATAGGGGGGAACATGTGATATGTCTAATAGTGGAAAAATTACCAAAAAAGTTTTAAACTTATTGCAATTGTGTTAATTCAATCTTAAACAGTTTGCATTTATGTCAATTCAATCGCAGACATTTTGCATTTATGCCTATTTAGTGCATCCGGTCGATTTTAGCGAGCCGACGTTGACTTAGCACTGTTGGCCGAATGTGCACTTTTGTAATAATATTTTTTTTGAAATTTTCATGATTTTTTTCTCTTTAGTCTTTTTAGGGTGTCCTAGCCCTTGCCTGTGGCTGCCGACCCTCGTCGGCCCTAAGGGTATAAAGAAAAGAAAAGAAAAGAAAAAATAAATAGAACGATAAAAAGTTTGAAAAATTATTAAAATATTATTTAAAAAAGCTCCCGTCAGCGTCGGCAGTGTCACATCAGTGCTGCCTCTCCAAAATTGGCCGGATAGATTGAATTGTCATAAATGCAAAAAAAAGATTTAAGATTGAATTGGCAAAAAAAAGAAAGTCTAAATCAGCATAAGTACAATAAGTTTGGGACTTTTTTGGTAATTCTTCCATCTAGTATTTGTTAATGTTTTTTTTTTTCGAAATTTGTTAATCGTTTGCTCGGTATCTATCAATATATTTTTTTTTTTCCTGACTGAATGCTTCTCATGAACGCGAGCCCAAATGACTCCACCGGGGTTTGAGCGAAAACCAACCTCCAATCTTTCGCAGCAGAAACAAAGAGGAGTTCCATCTCTGTCATGCCGTCGACAGTACTTTGCTGGCCAGAAAGGATGTTCCGCGTATTGAAAATGACCAGATGCGTCTACTTGAATCTGTAAACAAGAAAAAAAAAAAAAACATGGATTTAACCAACGATTGTGCGCGACGAAATGTTGCGAAAATAATGTAAGTGAAGGAATAAAACACACTCACAGGTTTCCCACAAACATAGCATATTGGATGACGAGGCTCCTTGTAGTGAATGTTCTGGTTGAAATGATCCTCGCCCTGATAGAAGAAAAGCCGGTGACTACAATTTAATGGAATGATCGGATAGACATCGTGTACAGCCAAACCTCGTGATTAGCGACAATCGGATCATCAAAAGCGTAAGGATGAATGCATTCTGGATGCTGAAAGGTGTGCCTGCAGTAATCAAATATAAGCTAACCAACCGTATTCGGGAAGACAAAAGTGACCATGTGTTATTAGTACCCGTTGTCCAGATAAAATGAGAATGGTGAAGGTGGGAAGATGCTCCCGATGCCAAACAGAGAGGATGGTCCGATGGCCAAACTTTGGTCGAAAGCCTCAGAAAGTTGTTCATCTCCATGCTGCATTGGTGAAACTTCATATTGCATGGGGCCGTAGGTCGTCGCCCATCCTGCTCCAAAGAGATATTCTCCTACATCGAGCATTCGTTCATCAACTCATCTGAATTGGGACCACTATAATTACAAGGTAAAGAAGGCTTTTGTTTGGGGATGAAAAATTGCTTTTCCTCAGCAAGATGATTATGCGACCGCAAAGTCTTGGGTTCTGTACTACTAGACCAGACATTAAATGCATATATGAAATATAATGTCAGAAACAACTGCTATGGATTGCCGTTGAATTCACCTTGACCTTCTCCCGAGTCTGAGGAGGAACTGGGAACTCTGTGGTATGTATCTTCGCCACAGTCCGTTAGTCCCTCCTGCACATATAGTTTCTCCAACAACTTAAGTACAAATGTCAGGATAGGAGTAGGATACATTCATATTGGATTGACTTGATTTCATAGCAGCTATCTTTCCAAACACCCAGTTAAAATTGTTGCACGCTAGTACAACCCACAAATTGGAAAGAAAAAGAAGAAGACAAGGATGACAATAATGCTGCTAGTCAGAAGATGTATATACCGCAGAGTCGTTCACTTCATCACTATAACGGCGATCATCGTCTTCATAGCTTCCATGGTATTTCTTTCTGGATTTAGAAGAAGAAACGTTGAGCACTCGTTTGGCTAAAAGTGTCCTGGTTTTGTAGTAGATCACTTTTCAAGCATCATTACCCGCCAAAAACAGCACTTCTCTGATCCAAATCTATAGAGCAGTACCTCCATAAAAAGTTTGGTTGTAATTTCTCAATTGCTGGTGTGCTGGTCATATATGTAACTCAATAAAGTCATCTCTATAATGAACTTGGAAAGAAAAAGCTGCTGCAATGAAGGATCTTCAGCATCTTCTAACAGTCATTAGTTGCATCTAACCTCTTATTTCCTAATCAAATTGTACTGTCAATATCACACTCCTATTTACTGTTTGTGTTTCACGTTGTATACATGCCAGGGGAGGAGCGTTTTCTGAATCAGAATTTGTACATGTTCCTTAACAATTTTGAAACTTTTGAAGGGAAAAAACTTTTGGAAAACACATTTTCCTGTAAGTATATAAAAAAAAAATCATTTTCCTAACGTTTATATCTTCATAAACACCCATAAGATTTCGTTCTTAGATATAACAGTAGACAAAATACCCTGGAGTCCCCAACTTAATTGTTGACTCTTCATGAGAGAACTATTAGTGGGAACACCAATAAATTGGGTAAGGATTAGCCACAAAATAAATAAATAAAAGTGACTACAGAATTACCAGTTATCTTCGACCAAAAAAAAAAAAAAAAATTACCCGTTATCGGGATAAAAAGAGAACGGAAAAGGTTGGAATATGTTTGCAGGGTCACTCAGGGAGGATTCTAAAGCCCAACTCTGTTCGTAAGACTGGGTGGGTCGTTCATCTTCATCCTCCAATTTCATTTCTTCATATTGTACCCAGTCCTTGGTCGTTGCCGCTCCAAAGAGATTGCCCCTCGAATGACATTCACCATTCATCTGGATCAGCATCACTGGAGATACATTGTAAAGTAGAAAGGTTTCTGATGTGACTGCAACAACTTTTGGGTGCTATATTTGGCAGACAATAAGAAGAATTATGCTACTGCCGTCAACTGCGGATCTAATTTGTCCTTAAGTTAATGTCAAAGAAGAATTTCATGTATAATGGTCCGATTTACCTTGACCATCTTCTGAGAAAGAGCGAATGCGGGTGATTCGAAAGTCCGTTTCCTCGCCCTCTGTCGGTTCATCCTGCACATTGAGGTTCTACAACTAGTTAACACTGTTCTATTGCATCTGTCAATCCCCCGACACCAAACATTCACAGTTATATTTCTTGTGCATTATAAACTACCCATGAATCAAACACAAAAGAATACAAGAATAACAAATAAGCCCCGACTTGTACTTCTTGTATTACCTCCAAGTCGCTGGGATCAAATGAACAAGAACGGCAATCATCAACCTCACACCTTCCGTTATATCTCCGTCTGGAGTTGGAAGTAGAACCCTGGAGGATCCTTTTCAGCCAACCCATAAGGAGAAGTAACGCTATCACCAAAGAGCACACTCTGATCCAGATTAATAGAGTGGTACCACCACATATAATAGGTCCGGTGTGGTTATATGAATCCTCTTAACTTTCTCAGGATTATTGTATTTGCTGATGCGCTGGTGATGCATCTAACTCCATCAAGTCAACTCTGTAATGAGCTGGAACAATAAAGAAAACCATATTCTGGATGAGAGTTCTTCATCTTTTTCTAATAATCGTTAGTTATATCTAACCTCTTATTATAATTCAGTTTGTACTGTCTTCTGTTTGTTTTTCCCTTTCTTCAATAAGAAAATGATTTTGATTACACAAACTCGGAAGCTATAGGAAGACTGCTTCCCATTACAAGTCCAGCAACTCACAAGCAATTCGAAGCATTGACTCGGCCAGACCTCAATGTGATGCTGTGGTTAACCGTAATGATGCAGATTATGTTATGGTACATGATTGAGTCGATGGTTTGGTCGATTTTGATTCCGAACCTTCCATTAGGTCAACTCTGCAAGAAGCGACCACTCCAGACCATGCATGTTCTTGTTAAAAAACTGTTCTATGACATATTCTTTTGCTACAAACTAATCAAGGTAAACTTCAAAAAACAGAGTGAACCTTCCCTCCATTAATCATGCATGGAATGAGGAAATTACAATGAGGCGTTTGTCCAATCAGAGACGTCAGTGTTTCGGAAATAGAATCGTACATGTTCCTTACAACTTAAAAAATTTTGAAGGAAGGAAAAAAAAAATTGAAGTATATTTCCCTAACTTTTGACAGTCTGGAAAATTCAGAGGTGAACGGTAACTTTAACGCTTTGGTGAACAGTGAACACAAACAAAAGTTGGTAATTTTTAATTTAAGTGACGAATTTTAAAATACTCGTAAGCTGCACGGATCCCGCAATGTGGCCTGTTATAACCTAAGTGCTCGTATGTGCAAAATAAAGTTAATCAACAAACTTGAAACCAAGTATAGATGAGTAATCCGAAAGTAGACGAATGATCCGAGCCCAAAGAATTCATGTTGTGTCCTTAAGACAATTTGTCCCCTCCACCGGCACTCAAGATTCTTGGAGAATT
Organism: Rhodomyrtus psidioides; assembly: GCA_021437785.1. NCBI lineage: Eukaryota > Viridiplantae > Streptophyta > Magnoliopsida > Myrtales > Myrtaceae > Rhodomyrtus > Rhodomyrtus psidioides. Next base: position 1,028,030 of record JAILYB010000040.1, on the reverse strand, counting down.
ACCTTCCAAGATAGAACGGATTATTTTTCCTCCAAAACGGTACTTTTTCAGAAGAAACCTTCGAACGCAATTTCGCAGAATAATCGCACAAATGATGAAAATGAAGAATGAGAGAATAGTGGAAAAAAATGAAATGCCGAGAGAAATTAGAAAATTAATCGAAAAAACCAATAATAATAGTCACGGTCTAGTTTAGTTTATCAAAGCAATTAAGAGTCACGAAGAATCGATCTATTTTGTTTGGTTATGGATAGGTGAACCCGAACTGAAAACCTGATGAGCGATCACGAATAGACATATCTTTTCGGACAAAAAAATGTCCAGAAATTTCCATCCAGACATGTCCATTCGGTTTGTGTCCATTTTCCAGACATGTCCGTTCGATTTAAAAATGATGGGTTAAAAAAATAAATAGGAACCAGCCCTGGACCGGTCGGCAGCGCGCGTGGGCGTGTGTGGGCTGACCCAACTTTGTGTAGGTCATCTCCCTTCCACAAAAGTGGGGAACCCCTTGGAGCCTAAACCCATTTGAGAGGTTCCTCTAAATAAACACATCTCTCATATCTCTTCTATCCAATGTGGGACTCCCTCCATGGGATTGGTACACCAAAATCCCAACAATCCCCCATATGAATGAGAAGTTCATATATCATGACTCTTCGTGCATGCATGAGATGCAATATGCGATTATTCCATGAGAGAACGTTATACCGGAATAAGTAGTTTGAGACTTTGAACTTTCCCTAGTGAGACCTATTGGACTTACTCGGTCAATCAGTAGACTTGATATCTTTGAACTGTCGACCTTTAGTGTAAGCTTAGATAATAGAAATCACACAACTATCTCTCAAACATTGTTGGTTCTCACTGTTGTATTCGTTTTAGCCATGAACACCGCCTGGTTTCATGAGTGCTTTAGGGAATTTGGCCTTTCCAATTCTCACAGAAGCGGCCCTCACTTTACACTCACATAGGCAATTTTTGAATGTGTGGTATTGTTAAGTTGTAAATATCTAGATTTTGTGGCTTTAAATGTGTAGGGAAATTAGCTAATTGTTAAGATTAGATCTAGTCAAATCCCATAAATCATGGGATTGTAATTACTCTCTTATTTAAGCTTTATTTCCTTTTTTGTTTGTTAGGATTTCTCTGCATATTAGCCTATAAATCTAACATTATAAAGCAGCAAAAAATATGAATGAGAATAAGAATTTATCTCCATCAAATTATCTCATGGTTGTTAGGAAATATTAAGTGAGGGTAAAATGGTCTTTCTATGTATGTATATATATATTCCTGTAATCCCTCTTTGATCAATAATAATGATCTTTTCTCCACAAACATGGTATCAGAGCCTCGTCTATTACCGTCGTCGTAAACACTGAGGTACCGTATATTGCCATCGTCGTCTACAGCCACCCTTTCTCGTTGACTACATCATAGCTCAGAGTCGCATAAGGCCGACGATTTTCATCACAGTGTCGCACAAGGCTGGCGACTCCCAACTTGCTCCGGCGACTCAGATCTGAGGTCGCCCGGCTCTGAAGAGCCAGAGCCAAGGTCGCCCGGTTCTGGCGAGCCAGATCTGAGGTCGCCCGAGCCAGGCGAACCCATTTTCGGTGCTGATTGAAGTTGCCCAGACCAGGAGACCCCACTCTCGGCGCCGATTGAAGTCTCTCAGGTCCAGCGACTCCCCACCAGGCATCGGCTGAAGGTTTCTAGGTCCGGTGACTCTCCACCAGGAGTCGACAGCAGGTTCCCAGCCTATTCTACCCATTTCAATTTCTTCTAAGTCACTGGACGAGTAACCGACTTGTTGATTGTTGCTGATTTTCACTGTTGAAGTGAAATAATAAAAGAAAAACAATGATTGGTGAGGTAAAATTGGTAAATTGCTGATTTTCACTGGACGAGTAGCCGAATGCTACTGTAAAGAGGAAAATGAGGTAAATTGGTGTTCTGGAGTTTGGCGTTGTTGCTAATGTGGCTAAGGAAGGGGAGATTACTGCCGTGTATGTTGATTTGGTTGATTGGATGTGACATTGGTTTGGCTGACCAATCGTTATGACATTGTTGTTGGGTTCAATCGTATTGTGCTTGGATTTAATTGTGTTCTTGTGTACTAATGGCTGCTTCGGGATCCTCCATTGGTCTGTCATAATTGCAAATGACCTCTGTCAAATTAGATGGAGCTAATTATGCATCTTGGTCTACAGCTGTTGAAGTTTACCTCACAGCCACTAAACAAAGTAGTTATCTTAAACCTACAGTGCCTTCAGATGAGAGTAAGGTGGCTGATTGGCTTGTTGGAGATGCAACGATCCGTACTTTATTGTGGAATAGTATGGATCCTAAAATTAGTCCTCATTTCATTCAGTGCAAAACGGCTAAGAAAGTCTGGGAAAAGTGTGCTTTACTTTATTCTGGAGAAAATGACATGACAAGAGTGTGTGATACGTGGGAGGCTCTATTTGGTCTTGACTGTGGGAATCAGTCTTTATCTGAGCATTATGCTCGTTTCACAACACTTTGCAGGCAACTGGATACTTACCTTCCAGCCTCGAACGATCCAACTGTCCTCATCAAACAACAAGAGGATTTTCGAGTTATACTATATCTCAAGGCATTAGGACCTGAATATTCCTCCATTCGCCAACAGATTACTTCTCAGAGTTCCCCTCCTACGTTGGATGAAATTTTTTCTCGAGCTCTTCATTCGACCCCTGCTGAAAAGGTCACCCCGGCTGTGGAGACAAGTGCTATGATTTCTCATGGAACTAATGCGCGTGGAGCCCACGATCGTGGTTTCCGGGGTCGTGGTCGTAGTTTTGCTCCGAGTGGAGGTCGTGATGGAGGCGTTGGTGCTCGTAGTGTCTCTATCTCTAGGGGTGGTCGTGGCTCCCATTTTTGTAATCATTGTCAAAGGGCTGGACATACAGAAGCTTATTGTTATACACTTCATCCCGCGCTTCGGCCCAACTTTGCTGCCTATGTAGAGGCAGAAGATTCTTTCGTACAGACTCCACCAGAATATACTAGTATACGGAATACAGGTGATTCTGTTACTTTGACATGTACTGAGTATGATGCCTTGGTTCGGTCCCAGTAGGTGACAAGTTCTTTAGCTCCTACTGCTACTCTGGCCCAAACCTCAAAAGGTAGTTCATCGTGTTTACTTTCTGCAGCTTCTGACTCTTGGGTTATAGACTCTGGAGCCACTCATCATATGACTAGTAATTCTAAGTTGTTGTCTTCATTTTGTTCCAAATCTCCCGGTATGTCGCATTTTGTTACAATAGCTAATGGTTCACAATCTCATGTTACTGGCATTGGCATTGCACGTTTGAATCCATCTATTTCTTTATCATCTATCCTCCATCTCAAATCCTCATATAATTTAATTTCTGTTAGCTCTTTGACTAAAGAACTAAATTGTTTTATAGCCTTCTTCTCTTCTTATTGTGTCTTTCAGGATCTGAGGACTGGACAGATGATTGGTGAGGGACATGAATCCAATGGTTTGTACTACTTTGATAAGAAGGTGCTAGCTGCTGCAGCTTCGAAGGACACATCCTTTGATCTGTTTCGGATGCATTGCCGTGTCGGTCATCTGCCTCTGACCACTCTTAGGCGTTTATTTCTCGAGTCTCAATCTGAGTTTGTGAATTCTTTTCAATGTGAAGCTTGTCAGTTTAGTGAACACCATAGAGTTTCCTTTCCTTCTCGCATTCAGAATAGTGTGTCGAGTCCATTTGAGCTGGTTCATTCTGATGTTTGGGGCCCATGCCGTATTCCTGGTATTTCTGGTTTTAGGTACTTTATTACATTCGTTGATGATTTTTCCCGAATGACTTGGTTATTCTTAATAAAGGATCGTACTGAGATTTTTCACTGCTTTCACCTGTTCTACTTTGAAGTGCTGAATCAGTATTATACTTCTGTTAAAATTTTGCGCTCAGATAATGCTAAAGAATATTTTGCCGTCACTTCAAGCTTTCAACATTTTCTTGATTCTCATGGCATTATTCATCAGACTTCTTGTTCATACACACCTCGACAAAATGGTGTTGCTAAGCGTAAAAATCGTCATCTTCTTGATGTTGCACGATGCCTAATGTTTCACATGCATCTACCCAAAACCTTCTGGGGTCATGCTGTACTTACCGCATGTTTCTTAATTAATCGACTTCCAACTTCTGTTCTTCAGGGGGAGACACCATTCTCCATTTTACATCCAAATCGTCCTCCATTTTCATTACCTTTACGTGTCTTTGGTTGTGTTTGTTTTGTGCATATACTTACTCCAGGTATTGATAAGTTGGATTCTCATTCGGAGAAATGTATCTTTATCGGATACTCTCGAACTTAGAAGGGCTACAAATGTTACAATCCTACTCGTCGTCGTGTACTCGTGTCAGCGGATGTAACATTCTTTGTGGATCAACCATATTACAATTCTCAGATGGAACATACAATTACCCCTGAAAGTAGCAAATGCGCCTTACCGACACTTCTTCCACTCTCATATCCTTCAGAACCGTCCACAGGATTTTAGTTTGCTGACCGCACATATCATCGACGTGGTAAAGCTCCCACTGCAGTGGTCCAAACTTCGCCACAACATGATTCATTTGTTCCCTCACATGCTGCACCTTCCTCGGATCCTGATCAGCCCATCGCTTCTCGAAAAGGTACACATTCTTGTGTCGATCGTTATGCTTCTTATTGTGGTTTTTCTAATTGTCTTCGCACCCGTCATCCTATTTCAAATTTCTTGTCATATGACCGTTTATCTCCTAGTTTCTCCATATTTGTCTCGTCATTGTCATCTATTTCTGTGCCTAGCAATGTTGCTGAAGCTCTTGGTCATCCTGGCTGGCGATAAGCAATGGAAGATAAAATGAAGGCTCTCATTGAAAACCATACTTGGGAACTCACTTCATTGCCTACAGAGAAACAAACTGTTGGTTGTCGTTGGGTATTTACAATTAAGGTTCATCCTGATGGCACTCTTGATCGATTGAAAGCTTGATTAGTTGCAAAGGGATATACTCAGACATACGGTGTAAATTATGATGACACATTTTCACATGTTGCCAAAATACCATCTGTTTGTGTCTTTATTTCTCTTGCAGCACGTTTTGGTTGGCTTCTTCATCAACTAGATGTGAAGAATGCCTTCCTTCATGGTGACTTGTCTGAGGAAGTGTACATGGAGCAACCACCTGGGTTTGTTGCTCAGGGGGAGAATTTGGTATGCCGCTTACGTAAAGTTTTGTATGGACTCAAGCAATCTCCCCGTGCTTGGTTTGGCAGATTTAGTGATGCTGTTATCAGGTTCAGATTAAAACGGTGTCAAGTAGATCATTTAGTTTTAGCTCTGTCTCCTCAGCTGGATGTATTCTTCTGGTGGTATATATAGATGATATTATTATTACAGGCAGTGATTAAGATGGTATCCAACAGCTCAAGTAGTTTCTGCACAGAGAATCTAATACCAATGATCTGGGACGTTTATGATATTTTCTTAGTATTGAAGTTGCATATTCACATGCAGGTATCAATTTATCTCAACGAAAATATGTACTTGACATTCTTGATGAGGTTGGATTTCTTGGAGCAAAGTCAGTAGATACTCCTATGGAGCCCAATGTGAAACTGGATGCATAACATGGAGAATTGTTACGTGACCCAGGGAAATATAGAAGGTTGGTGGGAAAGTTAAATTATCTCACTGTCACAAGGCCTGACATATCATTTGCTGTTAGTGTAGTCAGTTAGTTCATGAGTTCTCCCTGTACTACTCACTGGGATGCTATACTTAGAATTATTAAGTACTTGAAGGGAGCACAAGGTAAAGGACTACTTTTCAAGAATTACGGACATTTGGAAATTATAAGTTTCTCTGATGCAGACTGGGCTGGATGTCCTACTGATAGGAGATCTACATCAGGTTACTGTGTGTTCCGTGGAGGTAATTTAGTCGCCTGAAAAAGTAAGAACCAACATGTAGTTTCTCGATTAAGTGCTGAAGCAGAATATAGAGCTATGGCACATGTGACGTGTGAATTGCTCTAGTGGAGGATGTTATTATCAGAAATTGGTTTGCCGACATCAGATCCATCGGTGTTATATTGCGATAATCAATCAGCTATTCACATTGCAAATAATCATGTCTTTCATTAGCGAACTAAACACATTAAGGTTGATTGTCACTTCGTACGGGAGAAAGTTCAAAAAGGGGACATCATTCTTCAACATACAAGGACGAAAGGTCAATTGGCGGATATCTTCACTAAATCACTAAGGGGGAGTCGAGTGAGTTTTCTATGTAACAAGTTTAGATTATTTGATATTTGCATCCCAACTTGAGGGGGAGTGTTAGGAAATATCAAGTGAGGGTAAAATGGTCTTTCTATATCTATAGGGTTTGCTTATATATATATATTCTTGTAATCCCTCTTTGATTAATAATAATGATCTTTTCTCCACAAACAATGGTATCATAGCCATAGGCTAGATTTCTAGATTTCATATTGCAATCTTCATTGCTGCGTTTTTCAGCCTTCATTGCTGTCTATTATTCTCCAAAAAAATTTCGTTTGTATCCAGCCTTCATAGCTGCATTACTACTCTTTTATTCTTGCTAACCATCTCTTCAAAAATGACCACATCTGAAATCACACCCAAAGTCATAGATTCTCCGTCTTCTACCACAAACCAATTGAAGGAGGTTGCCTCGTCACACATGACCGGCGACCTTTAGAATATTAGGCCAACCTATAGACTAAATGAGAAAAACTATCTCAAATGGTCATAATTCGTCAAGAGGTACCTGAAGGACAAAGGAAAACTCAGCTATCTACTAGGGATAGGACCTAAGCAAGGAGATCCTAATTTCGATGCGTAGGATGAGGCCAATTCCATGATCATGTCATGGCTATGGAATTCTATGAAACCATCCATAAGCGATACTTGTATGTTTCTACCAACAGCAAAGGGGATCTAGGATTCCATCTGACGGACATACTCAAAGGCCCGTGATGCAGCCCGGGTGTATGAAATTAAGGTGAAAAGCAGTGGGATAAAACAAGAAGGTAAGACTAGTACTGAGTATGCTAACTCTTTGCAGAATTTATGGCAAGAACTCGATCATTATTTGGTATTTCACATGTGGTGTCCAGAAGATGCAGCCATTCTGAAGAATTTTATTGAAAAGGATCGAGTCTACGATTTCTTAGCTGGCCTTAATTTTGAATTTGACCAAGTCAAAATTCAAATACTTGGCAAGGAGGAAGTGCCTTCATTGGAGGAAACAATTTCCTTGATCCAGGCAGAAGAAAGTCGTTAATCCGTCATGCTCAAACCACAAACAGTAGAAGGGTCAGCCTTGACAATCAGAAGGATTGATAAAAATGGTGAGCTGCCAAAAAAAGACAATTGGGACAATTTGTGGTATGCCTACTGTAGGAAGCCTAGACATACAAAAGAGCAATGTTGGAAATTGAATGGGAAACCAACTACTTCAAGTCGAGAGTAAGTGAACAGGGCAACACAACCAAGGCCACAGGTCCACTAAATTGAGCAAGCTGGTTATGAAGAAGTAAAAGGGAAAGCAACCTTCAATAGTGAAGAAATTAAGAAAATAAGATGTTTGTTAGGGTCTCTTAATAAATCCTCTTGTGCATGCTCACTGGCACTCTTAGGTAATTCTTGAGTTATTGATTCAAGGGCTACTGATCATATGACTCACATCTCATCACATTTCAAGATTTATACATGTTGTCCTAGCAATAGGAAGATTATTGTGGCAAATGGGTCTCTTACTACTGTTGCAGGGGTTGGAGATGTCCCTATCACACCAAATCTTATCCTTAAAGATGTCCTACATGTCCCTAAACTGTCTTTCAATCTTATCTCTATACAAAAACTCACAAAAGATCTTGATTGTCAAGCTATTTTTTACCCATCTTACTGTGTTTTTTAGGATCGGGGCTCGGAGAGGAGGATTGGACTTGCTAAGGAACAAAGTGGGCTATACTACCTTAAGACACCTCTCACCACGAGAAGAATCATGAATAACTTGTCTTCATCCTTTCTTAGTATCTCAAATAAAGAAGCTATTTGGTTTCATAATTTTCATTTTGGTCATCCGTCCTTTCGAGTCTTGAGTATGATGTTTCAAGCCTTGTTTAATGGTTTGAATATTAAAATTTCCATTGTGATGTTTGCGAGTTAGCCAAGCATAACCGTGTACCATTTCCTATTAGCAATCATCGTAGCTCTAATCCTTTTGACTTGATACACAGTGACATTTGGGGGCCTTCCACGGTTCCAAACATCTCTGGAGCTCGTTGGTTTGTCATTCTAATTGATGATTGTTCTAGGGCCACTTGGACTTTCTTACTCAAACATAAATCTGATGTGAGTAGCATTATTCCTTCCTTTCATTCCATGATTCAAACACAATTTAGGGTCAAAATCAAGGTCTTTCGATCAGATAATGCTATAGATTACTTCAATCAAGTATTGTTCTCTTATTTTCAAAAGAAAGGCATTATCCATGAGTCATCTTGTGTGAATACACCCCAACAAAATGGGATTGTTAAAAGAAAAAATGGTGCTCTCCTTAACACAACTCGTGCCTTGCTGTTTCATGGACAGGCTCCTAAAACATATTGGGCAGAAGTTGTTCTTACGGCTACATATATGATCATCAAACTACCATTACGTATATTAGACCACAAGACCCCTATGGAAATTCTTTCTTAGTTCTATCCTCACTTCCGTACATCTAATGGCTTTACGCCTCGAGTCTTTGGTTGCATTTCCTTTGTCCACATTTATCATCATCAACAAGTAAAGCTAGATCCTCGTTGTCGCGACCCGTCCGAAAGCGGACGCGGCTAATGGATTACCGATTGCGGGTCTTGCATCGGCGCGGGCCCTCCCAGGCCCATACCAAATCGCGGCGGGAGTATTTTTCAGAAGGATTCGACGATAAGAGTCGATCGCTTTCGACCTTAGTGTGGTCGTGGTGGCATGTGCAACTTGTGCATGCATTTGGAGTCGCCACCGGTCTTTCTTGGAGGGTAGACCGGAAACCTTAATGATCGATTGGGAGAGATCGATCAGTTCTACGGAACCAGAGTTTTTGGGTTCGGGGACTTGGTTACGCTTGTGTCGTTACCAACGCCCTTTCGGTACCTAACGCGAGTGATTTTCCTAACTAGGATTTCATGCAGGCGCAATTTTGGGTGAGGTAAGTCTGACTTTGCACATTAACCAGTTTAACATGCTCACGTAATCATAATAAATAAATAGATGTCAATCACATAAACATCTATCCTACGTGGTGATCATGGAATTATGATTTAATGGGTCTCGAGCCAATGAGACCACATTTAATCATTTTAATATTTTAATAACGGAGAGCCGCTCTTCGCTTCTTCTTGGTTTCTTGAACTCTTCAAGAATTGGGCCCCAAAGAGCTCGTCGACTTAAAAGGCTCCCCCACGTAATCCTCGTAGCATTTACATCAACAATTGTCTATGCTAAAAATAAAGATTACATGAAAAATAAAAGGAGTACGCAGCCTCCATTTAATAATTACAACCCCAAATATATAAATAATCATCATACATTCATATATACATCAATCACATTGATTAGGGATTTTTCCATGATCACCACCCTTCCACGTAAGTAATAAATTCACAATTTAAAACTTAGGAAGGCACAATAAAAATTCTACGTTGAATCATATTCAGAATTTTTACGTAAAATAAGATAGCCATAAATTTTCGATTCAAAATTGATTTAGTCTCAATTTTTGCTACGTTGATTAATTTATCATATAAAAACAATCAACCTCCATTAGCCATGTAAGACGAACAATTCGTTAATACATATTGACCATAGTATTGCAAAAATTGCAAAAATCAATTAAATGCACGAAAACGCCTAAGGATTGGCTCTGATACCACTGTTGGGATCCACGTAACACGTAGCGGAAATAAATAACAACCCATACATGTATCTCCAGAGGCGTACTTCGTGCATTTCAATCGAAAAAAAATCACAAAGCCTCAAAGGGAGTAAATAGATTACCTCTCGTAGCGTGCTTGAACGGAGGTGTCGGTTCGATGTTCTTCGATCTCAGCCTCCACAAGTGTTAGGCATCTAGTTCGGACGCACCACCAATTGACGAACGGGGAGACGACTAATAACTCCACAACAATTGTGCTAGCAATATGCGGAATCAATATTCCGAACTTAGTATATTTTGCTCACTCAAGATGATGAGAATATAGAGAGTGTTTGTGATCTTCTCTCTAAGCTCTCAAAAATTTGCACACTCTACAAAATGTCTCCCCCCTCAACCTCAAAACTCTTGCCATCCTTTTATAGCCAAAAATACCTTCCAATAAATTGTATTTAAAAATAGCACTAACAATTATAAATTCTATCTAAAAATAGCACTCACAAATAAATGACATTTAAAAATAGCACTAACAATAGCACTCACAATTTATAATACAAAAATGCTATTTAAAAATAGCACTAACAATAGCACTCACAATTTATAATACAAAAATGCTATTTAAAAATAGCACTAACAATTATAAATTCTATCTAATAATAGCACTCACAATTTATGATAAATAAATGCCATTTAAAAATAGCACTAACAATAGCACTCACAATTTATGATAAATAAATGTCATTTAAAAATAGCACTAACAATAGCACTCACAATTTATAATACAAAAATGCTATTTAAAAATAGCACTAGCAATAGCACTCACAATACAAAAATGCTAAAAAAAGGCACTAACAAAGGTGTTAAAAATAATAACCATTATTATTATTACAAGAGTTAAAGAGGTTACCAAACAGTACAAATATGCATAACGTATAAATACGTATGACGTATAAATACGTAGAGCATACGTATACATCCGTGAAACCGGGGACTAATTGAAAGAAAAATGTGCAATTAAGCCCTTTTGGTAAAAATTGATTAAATTGGAGGGCAAATTGACCTAATTGCACTTTAAAACTTTAGAATCCAATGTCATAGCTTATAGAAAGTGAGAATTGAAAACTAAAAGACTCGAAAAGGATTTTTTTTTTTTTTTAGGCTCGGTTCGGGTTTATGTTTGTGAAGGAACATAGTGACCCGAGCCGAATTTTTGAGATTTAAAGTGACACACTTGAAGAGGAAATTAAAAAAAAAAATTATCGAATATTTTTGGGTATTTTTCTGACCACGAATGGTATTTTTCTGATTTTTTGGGTATTTTTATAATTAAATAAACTCGAAAAATATTAAAAATACCGAAAAATATTTTTTGTTCAAAATTGGTTCCTAAGGCTAAACCAAGGCTTCCAAAGTTGATTTTGTGATTTTATGACCTTTTTTGATATTTTTAATTAATTTTAAAGAATAAAAATCACAATAATAAATGGTAAAAAATCAGGTGTCAACACTCGTGCAATCAAATGCATCTTTCTTGGTTACTCACAAACACAAAAGGGATATAAATGTTACCACCCACCTTCCAAAATATTCTATCTCTCTGCGGACGTCACTTTTGTTGAAAATAAACCCTACTTTTCAAAACCTTATCTTTAAAGGGAGATTTCACTCATGGAAGATAAAGGTCTTGGGGTTACTGATAACCTAGATTTATCGTCCAATGTTCCCGTCAATCCAAACCCGTCCATCGTAGCTCATGAACCTACCTTGAATCCTATCTCTTGTCCATCACATTCTCATTATGTTCCTATTCCCACTAGTCCAACTCATTTTCATGATTCTATGAGATTTTCTCAAGTGTACTCAAGGATGACAGTCGTTCCAACAAAAGAGCAAGTCCAAAATGCCACTCCGAGTATTGCCAATGAGAGCACGATAAGCCCTGAACCTCCTGTGAATGAACAGCTTAGTAATACACCTGCGACTGATCTTGATTTGCCTATTGCTGTTAGAAAAAGGATAAGAGAGTGTACCAAGAAACCAGTTTATCCACTTTCAAATTATGTGTCCCTTGATAGATTATTATCACCATTCCGAAACTTTATTGCAAGTTCAAACACTATTGATGTCGCTAACACCTTGTCTAAAGCAATGTCAAAAGAAGAATGGAGGAATGCCATGAAAGAAGAAATGAAGGCATTGGAAAAAAAAAACGTGGAAAATTGTTAACAAGCCAAAAGAGAAAAATTAGTGGGCTAGAAGTAGGTATTCACTGTGAAGTACAAGGCAGATGGTTCTTTGGAGAGATATAAAGCAAGATTGGTCACGAAGGGTTACACTCAAATATATGGAGTGGATTACCAAGAGACATTTGCACCAGTGGCTAAAATGAACACCGTAAGAATTTTACTGTCTTTAGCTGCTCATTTTGATTGGGAACTTCAACAATATGACATGAAGAATGCATTTTTACATGGAGATTTGGAAGACGAAATCTACATAAACGTGCCACTTGGTTTTGAAGGAAAGGAAACAACCAAAAAGGTTAGTAAATTGAAGAAAGCATTTTACAGACTCAAGCAATCACTTAGAGCTTGGTTTGGACGATTTGCTAGAGTCATGAAGGCATCTAGGTATAAACAAAGCCAATGAGATCATACATTGTTCATAAAACACTCGCATGCAAGGGGAGTTACGGCATTGTTGGTTTATGTTGATGACATAATAGTCACGGGCAATGATGAAAGGGAGAAATAGCAGTTAAAATAGTACTTGATTAAGGAGTTTGAAATAAAGTAGTTAGGAAAGCTACAGTATTTTCTGGGTATTGAGGTTTGATACTCAAAGCAAGAGATCTTTATTTCACAACGAATGTATGTGACAGATATTTTCAAAGAAACCGAGAAGCTTGGTTGCAAACCAGTAGCTACTCCGATTAAACCGAACTAGAGACTAGCAGAAGCAAAAGAGGAGGCAGCAGTGGATCGAGAAATGTATCAACAATTGGTGGGAAAGTTGATTTATCTTGCTCATACTCGACTAGATATCTCCTATGCAATAAGCTTAATTAGTCAATTCATGCATAATCCAAAGGAGTCGCATCTATAAGCTGTTTTTCGAGTCTTACACTACTTGAAAGGAAGCCCGGGAAAGGAAGTATTATTCAAGAAGAGTCCAGATCTCAAGCTTGAAGCTTATACAGATGCGGATTATGCTGGATCAGTAGTTGATAGGAAAAACTTGAAGAATGATTGATTTGCTTGTCTTAGGTCCCCTCAGGATAGCAAGTGGCAGATGTCTTGACCAAAGGACTTAGTGGTGGAAGTTTTCATGAGCTAGTTACCAAGCTAGGAATGGAAGATATCTATTCAACAATTTGAGGGGGAGTGTTAAGCTGTAAATATCCAGATTTTGTAGCTATAAATATGTATGAAAATTAGCTAATTGTTAGGAGTAGATTCTAGTCAAATTTCATAAATCGTGGGATTGTAATTACTCTCTTATTTAGGTTTTGTTTCCTTTTTTGTTTGCTAGGATTTCTCTACATATTAGCCTATAAATCTAACATTGTAAAGCAGCAGAAAATATGAATGAGAATAAAAGTTTCTCTCCATCAAATTCTCTTAGGTATATCATATACCCGATTCAGAATCATTAAAAGCTTATGCTTAACCTCCATATGTCAATACCATCTCCATACGTGAATGAGTAAGAGTTTACAGTACTCTACACGGCCAATATAACTTGATTGTCCCTTTGAATCCAGATTTTGGGATTTCCGGTCAACTAGGGAGGGTTTCCGCTATGATAACTTGTTTTTATAGGCCTTAAACCCATCCCCCTGATGTTTTGACAAATATCTCTCTAGTGGAATTATCACGATTGATTAGATAGTAGTTGTCTTATAGTATCATGTCATCGAATATATCGAAACTTACCGTTATACATGACATTCCTTGCCCTGGCTATTGTCGCTTGACTATCACAATGAATACACACGACTGACACTGGTTTAGGCCAATTAGGAATGTCTTCTAAGAAACTTTGAAGCCACTCTGCTTCTTCACATGCCTTATCCAAAGCAATAAATTCAGCTTCCATAGTAGATCTCGTGATAACTCAAAACAAATCAACAAACAAGTCTTTTATCTTTTAGTAGCCTAGCTTAGCTGTAGTTTCAAATTCCCTCGTAGATTCAATTCCGGCGAGTTTCATATCCCGGGTTGGTGTCATTGATTAAATTCCAATGTCTACCCATTGTCCAGTGTCGTCGATTAAATTCCGGCATTATGCCCTATATTACCCAGTGTCGTCGATTAAATTCCGGCATTATGTCTTATATTGTCCAGTGTCATCGAGTAAATTCCGACATTTGTGTCCTGCACTGTTCAATGTCGTCGATTGAATTCCGACATTGTGTCATACGTCCCGTCGTGCACCGTCGATTAAATTCCGGTATTGTGTTTTCAGCATTAGGACATCATAAGTCATTGATCGCAACCACCATTGATTGGTTAAAGAGTAGTACGTATTGTGTTTTCGATATCAATATATTTTTTGCATTTGACATTCTCTATCCAAAACTGGTCCAGAGTTCCTTATTGGAAAACGAACTGCTTACGTTCGATAAAAGATTCGCGTCAACAATCATAAAGAAGTTGCCGCCTGCATCTGACGAAACACCCAGTAACTTTGTCAGATTCGCATAGTTAATTCTCTGTAGAATCATTAGCTCCTTCACATTTTTGCCCTTAGTTTCTGTTTTCACGGCGAAAAACTTTCCCGTCGATCGTGCCGCGGAACACTGAGCCCCCGATCCTAGAACTCTCATCAAGATTGAGTAGTCCGAAACGCTGGAAAGTAATTTATCTTGGATGACTCAGAGTTCCCTTCTTTAGGGAACTCCCTAGTTTTTATGAGATTTCTGACCTCCCAACAGGAAGCATTCCGATTCAGGATCTTTGGGTTTGCTTTCCCACGTAAACGGCGACCATAGACTAGCGAAAACACTAACCCAGCCACCAAAATAGCTGCTGGTGCACTGCTTGAAACTACAATAATCCACTCATGCTTGGATTTTTTTCTCTTCGGAGGAGAATTCAGTGTTTGAGAAAGAGCTGGCAATTGTGATACTGGTATGAGGACGGAATGACCAACAGGCGCAGTAAGATTCACTCCTTTGTGTTCCTTAACTATATTGCTAGGTGTCGCGTTGAACTTTTTGGCCACTGATGAAAGTGCATCTCCAGGCTGCCATACGCAAGTAACAAGAAAGTTGAAGCCTGCCTCAGAATCCGCTTTCGCTGGGCACTTACAGTAGAGAGGAATAGTGATTTTGGTTCCAATTAGCAGGAGATTTGGATTGATCCCACGTTCTTTTCCTCTTCGACTTGCCAGTTCGTGAGGTTCTCAAATGTTTTCGTCTAGACCAGGAAGTAACTGTCACCTTTCTTGATCTGATCGGTTATGTTGGCGAAGAAACTGCTGCCACTGCAGCCCACGTGATCGGCATGAGCAAAAGCTAGCCGGGGTACAAAGGGTCATCTTCAGAAGCCAGGTTGGTCTCTTGCGAGATGGATAAACGGCTGACACCAAACAGGTCGGAGATGCTTCCGAGGTCAATGAATTCGGGCCCTTGCGCAACGTAGGTGACATATGCTGGGCACGAGGTTGGCAAATTGGCGGAGCACGAGAAGTTGGCGCTTGGGCTAGGAAGTGGTTGAGCTGTGATGGAGATGATGTAGACGAAGAAATGCACTAGTATAGGTCTTGAGGAGGAACGAAAGATAGCCATTTGGCTATCAGCTTGGATAGTTTGAGCCTCTCAAACCCGAATTTTATAAGGGTAAAGCTCTGAGGTTGGAAAAAGCCGAAAACCCATTCTGGTGTGAATCTTTCGCTTGGAATTAGGGAACTCTTGTACTAATAAAGCCTGGAAGTAGGTTTTTGTTTTGGCTTTCAATTGAACAATTCTCATTCGGACCCA
Organism: Rhodomyrtus psidioides; assembly: GCA_021437785.1. Lineage (NCBI taxonomy): Eukaryota > Viridiplantae > Streptophyta > Magnoliopsida > Myrtales > Myrtaceae > Rhodomyrtus > Rhodomyrtus psidioides. Next base: position 1,012,062 of record JAILYB010000040.1, on the reverse strand, counting down.
ATGATAAAATAAGCTTTAGCGAATAGAATGTTTTTTACTTGGGACAGATTTTGTGCATAGAGAGGAGTGAACAGAAAATAACAGGCGGCAATACATGTGTATAATAGAAAGTAATAGGCGGCAGTTGAACTTGTATTTGTTTTGGGCTGGTAGTTGCTTTTGAAATAGAATATGTGATGACCATCAAATTAATATAAGATGACGGAACCCCAGTTCGGCCGGAGAAATAGATCATCCTGCATATTTATCACACGCATAGAAAGCCAAACAATAGAATAGAACTCTTGGAGCCACAAAATCTTACTTAAGAAAAATTCAAAAACCACAAAGAAACCAAGAGAATACGATCTTGAATCGGTAATTAAAAGGGATATCATACATGGAAGAATCGCTCACGAAGTTGGATTTATTACCATTTGCGCAAGGACTGATGAAATGACTACACAGAATAGAAAAACGTAGTTTCCTAGTCTTCCATTTCGAAATTTAGCTATGAGACTCGTTGAATAGAACTATACTTCCCCCAATTTTTGTCATCTTGAAATTGAACTCCCGTCAATTTCTTAATCCTGAGAGACAAAATGTTAGCTGCCTTTTCATCTGGGCTAACAGATTAAGTTAGCAAATCAAAGCGAGGTCCCTCACTTTAGACCATAAAATGGCTCACTATAGATTCTGCACTTTGTCTCATTATACGATGCCACAGATTGACAACCTAACAATTTGATCCGGGGACATGGTTTCCATGGACTAACCTCGAAGGCTTGAAGTCGGAATGATGTTGCTAGACAGTCGAACAGAAGGTCTGTCGCATGAGCTTACTTGCAATCCATCTGACATTTTTATCTGCCAAAAAAGAAAACTGTGTTCATATGGTCCAACACAACATTAATTAAGAATAACATGAACAAATAAGCAAGGAATGAATAACCGAGCTCCAGGCCAAAAGCTCCCGCCTGCAAAATGAATGTGTATGATACTCTGACAGAACAGCAGAACAGCTGTCTCATTATCGTTTCATCTACCATCAATCAAGCAAATTGGATTGAGCAGAAAGAGCCATTGGGAAGGGCCAAGCAGAAAATAGCTCTCCCATACACACAAACAAAACCTCAGAACAAATCCCCATAAACATACCAAGCATGCAGGGGAAGACGATTCAGCTGGTTGGAGTAAAGTGTTTTCTCTGAAAATAGAGACTTGGTCTCTGTAGATAATGTGAGCCAATTTGGGAAACGCAACAAGATCTTCTAGCATAGACCATTGGATCATTCTTAGACAGATGACCACATCTCCAGTCTATTTGAGATTGACATGAAGACTGTAGTTGAATAAAGACCAAAAAGAAAGAAAAAGTATGTAAACTAACAGTAAGTCGTAAACAGACTTCATTTAATTTCTTTTAATACAGAATATATTTGCTCTAAGAAAATAATAGTACATGTAGATTTTGGCACTAGATACAAACTGCAATATGCAGGACGACAGATATCGGTGTTTCCCTCAAACAAAATATGATTAGAAAGAATTGAAATTACATTATGCCTGCATCCGCACAGAAAAATGAATTAAAAAGAAATTACATTACATAATGCTCGCATCTGAAATTGATGATACCAAGTCTTGGATAAGAATCTACAACGTTGATGATCATTTACTCCGACAGCATCTAGGGTTCCTCGAACAATGTGATATCTCACACCAGGTAAATCCTTAACCCTTTCCCCTCTTACTAAGACTAGAGAATGTTCTTGTAAATTATGGCCAATACCAAGTATATAAGCAGTGATTTCAAATCCAGAGGTTAACCGTACTCTGGCAACTTTACGTAAGGCAGAGTTTGGTTTTTTGGGGGCGACAGTGGAAAAGTTGACAGATGAGTCACTTTTACTGCTACTCTACAAAACCTTAGATGAGATTTTCACCTCATATCTAGACCCTAAACCCTCCCCATTATGTGACAGACTTAAGTGAGTCAGCTAGGACTTGACAGAACTAAACTTGGTCCAGGGGCTAACAGAAGTAACAATTACAGCTTTCAGATTGTTGTGAATAAATGCAACCTAGATAGAAATACAGTAGATTACTAGCACTCCCCATTTGCTGTTGGATCACAGCTTGATGTAAAACTACTTGCATAGACGTTATAAACTTGAGTGAGGTTGGCTGAGCTCACAGTCCATATATGACCATGTAAAGCAAGAGGAAGAGAATCATTTATCTCCTCACAACTTTCTTCCACCATCGCAGCCTCTCTCCTCCTGCCTTCCTTCCAGAGACTTTTCACCAGCAACTCCTTCGTGGAAGAGTCAGGAAGTAGTTTTGAGTTTCTCAGGTCCTCGAACACCCTCAAAGCAAGAGCAGCTCTGTCACACTTGCAATAACCAAGAATCAAAACCTTAAACATGTAAGTGTCTGGCTCGAGACCGCTCTGCCTAACCATTCCAAATATCCTCTGCACGTTCTTGATGTCTCCTTGCTTTGCAAAATGATCCATCAAACCAGAAAAAGTTTGAATATCTGGGCAAATGCCATTTAAAATCATTTCATCAAGCACCTCAAGAGCATCAGAGCACCTACTGCACTTGGTCAATGTTCGTAACAATGATGAATATAGGACCATCAGCTTAAACTTTGAGACAGAACCACAGAGAGTTCTATCGTGACGAAAAATTTTCAAAGCAGCATCAGGATCTTTCGAAACGCCACAGAAATCGATAATCAATTTAATGGTAGTGAAAGGAAGCTTTAGTCCCTCCTGTCTGATTTTATCCATCAGCTGATTCACCAATTGTACATGACCATGTCGTGCTAAAAGGGTCATCATTCTCTGCACTGTGTAAACATCATGAGTAAACCCTGGTTGGCAAGCAACCCAGCAGAAAAAGTTCCAAGCTGCCCCTGGAGATTTGAAATTCCTAAGGACTTTGCAAACCAAGCGAGTTGTCCAAACAAACTTTGCATTCTCCAATTCCGAAACATCATTGGGGCTCCAACTCTGCAAGGAATTTGCCAAAGCTCTAGGGTCTAGCCATGGTTTCAATCTGACCCCATTGACCTCGTTGACATCACAAGCAACGTCATCCTCCTCCGCCTCGGCCTCATCATCGTCGTCTTCTGTATCATCTACAAAATACTCGACACTTTTTATCCTCTCATCCGGCAACATTTCAGAAAGAATTTCATCATTCTTATGTATATATCCTCTCTCTTTCATATGTTGCAGTGAGCAAAGCAGAGCTCGAACAGGCAACATACCTTCAGCTTGCATATTGCTGAGTAAAAATTTCACCTCATCAAACCTTCGAACACTTAAAAGACCCTCCGCCAAAATTGAGAACTGTTTGGTTGTGTTCTTGATTCTCATCAATGGTAAAACACTGAAAACCTCCAAGGCTGCATCCAGCTTCCCAGAATTCACAAGATGCTCAATAATATTTGTATATGTTCTAGAATTAGGGTTTGCACCTTCCACAATCATCCTATGAAATATCTCCACAGCCTTGGAATCTTCACCCTTTTCTGCATATAGACGCATGACTATGTTATACGATTCTGTGCACACATGTCTGCCCAACCCTCTATAATTATCCCAAGTATCAAGAACTGAGTCGAGGTCTCCAGTTGCTGCATACCACTGCATAAGGTTCATATGGCTAACCCGAACATTTTTAAAGCTCCTGGCGTTAATGGCATCAACCAAAGCATCAAGTTCCTCTCTTCGACCGGATCTGGCCAAAATGTTGGCCAGAGCGTAAATGGTACTTTGTGTGTGACTAAAATTCGCATTTGATTTAAGAATGTCAATAACTGAGAGTGCAAAATCAGCAGAAGGAGCAGAACGGAGAGCGTGAGTGACTACAAACGAGTCCAAGAGTCGGTCATTCAAGAGAGTGGTAAGCAAACTCTGGGAATTCAATCGAAGCGCAAGCCGGATGGAATCAATAACTCTGGCTCTATAAAGGTAGTGCGAGACCTTGCTAGGGAAAGGGTCACGAGAAAATAAGCGAGTCTGCTGGTTTAAGGTGTTGAACAGGCTGCCAGTTCCAGCAGAAAAGAAATGCTTGCGGAACATGGGCTTTTGTCGAATTCAAATGTCGAATGCATAACATATCAAAGTCACTCCTGAATGTCGAGACTGGTTCGGGCCAAAACGACACCGAGAGCAAACTTTACAAGTGAAGGATGAATTGACTGGGTTCATCAAACACCTGCCGTGCCGATAAACGTCTCGACTCGGACACACACAGCAACACAAAACCCACAACAAGGAAGAGGAAGAACGCAGAAACGGGGCGCAGTTAAGAACCTTTCAATGTTTTCGCACGACTTCAAACGTCATGAAGATAATTAGCCAGAACGAGAGGAATCAGACATCAGGCAAAACATCAAACATCTTCGGTGCAGGCACCATTTCACGTGAACTTTCACAAACACTAGTAAATCATCATCCCTCCAGGAGAGGAAAGAAGAGAGACGACCCAAGAAAAGGCTGTGGGAATGTGACAAAATAGAATTAGACGAATGATTTCTCTTCAGGAGGAAACCTGGTTAAGACGGTTTGGAGCTTACGAAGGCCCGGAGAGTTTACGAGCCGAGACAAGGAGCAGTACAGAAGGGGACTCTGCAGGTTCACACTGAAATCACGGGACCATCATCTAACGGGGGAACAGATCGTATGTACCCGAGCCTAGTAGATCGGATGCATCGCAGCCATTTATTCCGTGAGTCTCTCATGTTGAAAAAGAAAAGATGCATCACGCTCTCTTTTTTAGAAATGTAGCTTTTTTCTAGATTACTTTATTCTATCTGGATATTTATACTAAGATATTTCAAAAAGAGTATAGGAATATATAGGGAGGAAACATCTCCCGAGATATTTCTAGAAAGAGAAATATTTATGGATATATTTGTCAAAGAACTGTCTAGCAGAATGTGCAAGAAGCTCTCCTAACCGATACTATGAAAGGGCGCCTCTTATAATAAGGGTGTGTTTTCTTCAAGTGAGTTTTGCCGGCTCTAATCTAAGCATCGACATTGACACATGACACAACATGTCAATACATAATTTCTCAAAAATAGAGAATTTCGACACGTTTGGATATATTGTACATTAGATGTATATTTTCGTATATACATTATAAATGTAAAAATATCAGCGGTGAGTTTCTTCTTTCTTTTTCTTTTTCTTTTTCTTTTTTTTTTCTTCTTCTTTTGTTGTTAGGGATTCATGATTAGGTTATTCTTTGGGCTGGTTGGGTATATTAATTTTGGATGGCTGGATATATAACTTAAATATACACATTATTGATAAATCTACTTTTTGACCCATAATTTATTGAAAATGCTTAAAATTGGCCTCATGGACTCGAGTGTCACTGGCGTGTCTGGAACGCTAACTACGTGTCAATCGCATGTCGAAAAGTGTTGGGAGAGTGTCGTAGTGTCGAACACAACAAGAATGCCATCGAAAAGTGTCGGCGCTTCATAAGCTCTGATACCAGTTGGCGCAACAAAAAACGTTTGATAAACGCAAACAAAATCAATCCAAAACACGCAAAACATTGATGGGCTCAATTCTGAAAAAACTTCTCTCAGTCTTTGTTCACTGCAAAATAACATCGCAATATGTCGGATAACCCGAAAAGGGGGAAAAGTGCCCAAAAAGTCATAAACTTATTGTATTGGTGTCAATTTAATCCTAAAATTTTTTTGTGCCAATTCAATCATAAATCTTTTACATTAGTGCTAATTCAGTCATAAATCAGCTAATTGAGTTATAAACTTTTGGATTGGTGTCAATTCAGTCCTAAGATTTTTTGTATTTGTACAAATGAAGTTAATCCGGCTAATTTTGACTCAAAATCGCTAACGTGGACATCAATTGTCCTACATGGCACAGCTGGCGCTGACGTGGATATTTTTAAATATTTTTTAAATTATTTTAAATAATTTTTACTAATTTTTAAAAATTATATAAAATATTTAAAAAGTGAAAATATTCATGTCAGCACCGGTCATTTCATGTAGGACAACCGATGTCCATTAAGCTATTTTCAATCAAGATTGACCGAATTTATGATACCCCGCTGACATCTGTAAATAGTAAAGCTCAGATGTTGGAACGACTGTGAATTTCAGTTTGTTGCTCAAAATTGGATTCTTAAGAATTAAAAATTGAAAATGAGATATTTCCTAAAATCGACAATCGAATTGGATTAGGTTTCGATCGTCAGTCGACGCACCTCAGGATTAGAATTCTCGCGCTCGAGCTTAGCCGAGGTCTGACTTGAGAAGGGTCTGCAATGCCTTTCATTGGTTGATCAAATGTCCAATTTACCCTTAGATGCCAAATGACCAATACGCCCTAGGCTTAGATTGGAAACTACTAAAATGCCCCTAGGGTTTTCATGAACTACAAGACAAGGAAAATCATGGCTATGGGTCCTACATCATCTCTTAAGACCCCAAAGTCAATGTTTTGGGCTAGAATTCTCTCTCTCTCTCACCCCGCAACCGACTCTCTCTCCCCTCTCCTTCTTGTTTTCCTTTCTTCTTCTTTTTGGTTATGTTTTTGGGTGAAAACCGAACCCCCAAGCCACCGCATATTGCCCTCATCTCCTCTGCCCAGCGCTGAGCATCGCTGCACCCACAGAGTCGCCGTTGGATTGTCGGAGTAGCCCTGAGAACCAGCCGGAGCAGCCCCGAGCAGCCCCTGCTCTGTTTCGGGCCGAAATAGCTACTGTTGTTGTTTTGCGCCAGCTGTGGTGCTCCAGCCTCCGCACAACCCATCATCGTCATCGTCGGCCTCTTTATGACCACCATCCTCCCTCCTCCGCCTGGTCGACGTCGTTGAGCAGTCTCGAAATCAAGGAAGAGCCGCCAGCATCGAGTATGCTCTGTTTCAGCTCGGTTTCTGCTCACGATTGTAGCCGCCTCCAGCCATCCGTCGCTATGTTCCGACGACCCTTAGCCATTCCTCGACACTATCCAACCACCACTACCTCATCCCACCACCGTTAGGCCCTTGGCCAGACCCAAACCGGAAGCCCTACTATGTTTCGTCCCCTGTTCTAGCTTCATTGCAGCTTTTGTTGGCTGTCGTTTCAGCTCCCTCTGGCCAAGCTAGCCGGCCTCCGACCATCCCAGCGACTGCTTTCGGTCTCCTGACGCCAGCCAGGTTCAACGGTGGTTGGCCGTTGCACGTAGCCCCTCGAAACAGTCGCCTCAGCCCCTGTCCTGTTTTCGGTCTTTTGTTTCTGTTTGTGCTCGTGATTGGTTGCACCGGCTCGAGCTGTTCCGCCCTGCTTCGTGCTGTCTCGACACCCCTCGAGCCACTACCACCAACCCCCATCGCAGCCTCAGCCGTTCGCCGTCCGAAGAAGTCGAGGAAGTAATGGAATAGCCCTGCCCGAGCTTGCTCTGTCCTCTGTTCGCGCGATTGTGCTTTGTTTCGTGGGCTTGTGACGCGGGTCGTGGCCCATTTTGGTCTGGGTCATGTCCAGACAAACTGGCTGGGAGCCTGGACCGTGTGCCAGTTCTATGGGCCAAGTGAGCCGAGAATTTGAGCTCGTGTCCTAGCTCGTGTTCAAGCCCGAGCAGAAGCTTTCCAAGGATGGTTGTTGTGATCGCCTTGTGTCATTGACTGTGAGTCGACCTCTAATCCTTGATTAGGTCGTCAATTATGTTCGAATTAGTTTGTTTAAATTATTATGTGTTTAGGTAGTTTGATTATGACCAGTTTAGATTAGGAACCTGGATTAGATTCAATGACCCTAATTAGTTACGTTAGTTTGATTAGTTAGGATTTTGTGCCTAATTGGATTGAATTGATTGATTGAATGATTGTTATCACTTGGTCGTGAGCGAGTGACAGATTAGAGACGAGCGTATGGTCGATTGACAAATTGAATTGGTTAATAATGAAATGATGCACGAATTGAGTTTAAATAAGCGAGATTGGATTGAATTTCCATGATGATGTGTTTGGCCTTGTTTGATTCGATCGTCCACATCGATTGTTTGATTGATTGGTTTGAATATATATTGGTTGATTGGATATCCAATTGAGAGTCAAACGTCTCGTTATACATACAGAGTTTAGTGTATCATTTTGTGCATTCATATGACCACATTTGGCATCAATTACATGTATTAGCATGAAAACGACCTTGGGTCAAGTCACGATCATGTTGTATAAGTGTCGCGACCCGTCCGAAGGCGGACGCGGCTAATGGATTACCGATCGCGGGCCTTGGATCGGCGCAGGCCCTCCCAGGCCCATACCAAATCGCGGCGGGAGTATTCTTCGACGATAAGAGTCGATCGCTTTCGACCTTCAGTGTGGTCGTGGTGGCATGTGCAAATTGTGCATGCATTTGGAGTCGCCACCTGTCTTTCTTGGAGGGTAGACCGGAAACCTTACTGATCGATTGGGAGAGATCGATCAGTTCTGCGGAACCAGAGATTTTGGGTTCGGGGACTTGGTTACATCGGTGTCATTACCAACGCCCTTTCGGTACCTAACGCGAGTGATTTTCCTGGCTAAGAATTCATGCAGGCGCAATTTTAGGCGAGGTAGGTTTGATTCAGGGTTTCATGCAGATTGGAAGACTATTCCTATCAATCACACTCGATTTTAATGAAAAGCTTAATCAAGTGTATAAATAAATCACATCAATGCACATCAATTCAAGTTAAAGGCCTCCTAGTATAGCCATAAGGGCTTAAGGAAGGCGTGATTTAGGACCAGGGGCAAAATGGGAAGATTTGGGAACGATTAGCCCGAAGGGCAAAATCGTCAATTTTTGGAAGATTTGGATACCGAATTACCCAAAATATTCCATGGCCAGTTGTTTGTGGCCATTTCCCATTTTTGAGAATTTTTTTGGAATTTCTTGATTTTTCTTCAATTTTTGGGAGACGATTCGCCCAAAGGGCGAAATCGTCATTTTTAAGAAGGATCGGGTTCAAAACACCCGGAATGAGTCTTGGCCAGTGGGTTGTGGCCATTTCCTATTTTTGGGGATTTTCTTGGATTTTTTTAGAATTTTTTTGGAAGACGGTTTGCCGGAAGGGCAAAACCTTCATTTCTGGAAAGATCGGGGGTCAAATGACCCGAAACAGGTCGTGACCAGTTGAATGTGGCCATTTCCTATTTTCTGGAATTTTTTTAGAATTTTTCTGAATTTTCCGAATTTTTTTTGAATTTTTTATGATTTTCCATTTTTTTATTGATTTTTCAAATTTTTATTATTTTTTTATTATTATTAATTTTTTATTATTAAAAAAATAATAATATAAAAACTTATCCGGACCGGGTCGGATGACCCGGCCCACGCCCAGATCCGCGACCCAGACCCGGCCCGCCTCCTCCACGATCAAAACGGCGTCGTTTTTGGTTTATTGATTTTTTTTTATCATTTTCTTAATTTATCAGAAAATCCACGGATCAGACGGCTCTTATTGTGCCACGTGGCCTCTTCTGGTGCGTCCGATCTCAGAAAAGATCAGACGCTCCTCAGGGAGCCACTTGGCCGAATATCAACCGTCCGATTCATTTTATTTTATTTATTTCGAAAATCATTTATTAATATTTCAAAATCACAGGATCGCGACACGTGTCGCGATCCGAACCGTCGATTCTGTTTTGTCTTAAAAGGAACGGACCGACCCCGTCCGGCTGACGTGGCGCCTACGTGGCCGGCCACGTCAGCCATTGACCGGTTGACCGGGCCACCGCCGCCGGAGAAGACGCCGGAACAGTTCAAATTCCGGCAAGCTTGCCGGATTTCGCGCCGGAAAATACAAACCGAACGTAAAACTTGGTATTTTCTCACCACTTAATCACCATTCGACTCCTTAACACCTAAACATCAACATACCACAAAAAAATGAGGGCCATGAGCACGTCGGAAAGGTCACGAACGGGCGGCCACCGAACCCGGCTCCGGCGAAGGACTTGCCGAAAAGTTTTATTTGTTTAAACTCGATCCTGGGTATTCACATGGCATCTAATGGAGTTTTGGGAGCTTACCTGAGGTCCTTTGGGGACCGACGGCCGCCGGCCTCGCCGGACCGAGCTCACGGTTCGGTTTGAGCATGGTGGAGCTCCGGTCGCCATTCGCGGCACGATTTCGATGCAAAATGAAGACACATACAGGGTTAGGGTCGATACCACAGAAGGCTTGAGGCTCGATTCGCACAAAACACGGCCAGTGGAGGCTTGGCCGAGGCTCAAAAAATATGAAACTCATTCAGGCATTTTATCGAACAGGTGGCGTGCATATAAGAAACGGTGGTCGGAGGACAATACCGACCTTTTTTGGAGCTCCCTGACGGCCACCAAGCTCCAGTGATGATCTATGAATGTCGATCCTGGTCCGGGATCCCCGTTTTTCCGTTGGTTTTTGCCTCTACTTCACTCTGAATCCTCTCCCTCTCTCTCATGGCCGAGCTCGGCTTTTGACCAAGAATCTTCACCTTTCCGAGCATGGCCGACCGCCTTTAGATCGTGGAACGTCCACCCAACGTCCACCATCGATCGTCTTCCACTCACGACGTCTCCTTTTTGTAAAAAAATGCCGCGGTGCGCTCCTTCCCCCACCCCCTGTTTTCTTGTCGTTCGGCCATGGTGGGTCTGCAACTAAGTTGCAGACCCGGTCGGACCGGGTCGGGTCGGGTCTGACCCGACTGGCCCGGTTCAACCAAATCGACCCAATTAGGCCCCAAATTGACCTATTTTCATGAAATTGATGGCAAAATCGGACTCCTTGACATGTTTTCTATCAAATATGAGTATTTTCGTGAATCAATTGATTGAAATTTAGTGAAAACCCCAAATTGTCCCTAGGATCCGAAATTGATTTTTGTTAAATCGGAGGTCCAAACGACCGAATTAGTCCGAATTGAGGCCACCAATGGATTCATCATGATGAAAAACATAGGGTAGATGTGTTTAATTTCAATGGGTATGCCCGTGTGAGATTTAATTTCAAAAATTGTGAAACCGGGGACTAAATTGAAAGATTTTTATGCAATTAAGCCCTTTTAGCTAAAATTGATCAAATTGGAGGTCAAATTGACCCAATTGCATTTCAGTACTTTAGAGTCCAATGTCATAGCTTATAAAAACCAAGAATTGAAAATTAAAAGACTCGAAAAGGAAATTTTTTGCTCGGTTCGGGTTTATGTTTGTGAAGAAACATAGTGACCCGAGCCAAAATTTCAATATTTTAAGGTGACACACTTGAAGAGGAATTTAAAACAAAATTATTGAATATTTTTTTGTAATTTTCTGACCGCGAATAGTATTTTTCTGATTTTTTGGGTATTTTTATAATTAAATAAATTCGAAAAATATTAAAACAAAATACCAAAAAATAGTTTTTGTTCAAAATTGGTTCCTGAGGCTAGGCTAAGGTTTCCAAAGTTGATTTTGTGATTTTATGACCTTTTTTTTATATTTTAAATTAATTTTAAAGAATAGAAATCACAATAATACATGATCAAAAATCAGGTGTCAACAGCTGCCCCTCTTTGAGAGGAATCTCGTTAGAGGTTTCTCTCAAAGACAAGGTGGCACCTGATTCCTAACCGACTCGACTGGGAAAATGAGAGAAGAAATGCTACGACATTGAATCTTTAAGGCTCATGATAAAAATTCAAATTAATCCCTGGATTGCTCTAACCATTTGAACATGGGCCGGAGTGAGAGAGGCTTACCTGAAGCTCACCTGTCGGATGCTGCCAGTTGCGGTAACTTTCAAGAAGATACCTAGGACTCGTTGAGAATATCCTAGGGAAATTAAGCTCTGACATGTATGGTAGGTCATACCATTATTGGATTCCTAACTGGCAGGAACCTAAGGAAGACGCATCCCACTCTTGAGGATTCGCCAGAGATTTTAATCCGTATGGTGGATCGGACCTTTGTGTTGATCCTTAAGGCGGTATCTACCGCGGGTTGATCCTTAAGGCGGTATCTACGGTGAGTTGACCCTTCAGGCGGTATCTACCTTGGTTTGACCCTTCAGGCGGTATCTACCTTGGTTTGACCCTTCAGGCGGTATCTACCTTGATTTGACCCTTCAGGCTGTATCTACCTTTGTTTTGCTTTGAAAAGGGGTCTCATGACGAGGGTTCTCCACGTCCGATGAGACTGCCTAAATTTTGAAAAGGGGTCTCATGACGAGGGTTCTCCACGTCCAATGAGATTTATTGAATTTTGAAAAGGGGTCTCATGACGAGGGTTCTCCACGTCCGATGAGACTGATTGAATTTTGAAAAGGGGTCTCATGACAAGGGTTCTCCACGTCCGATGAGACTGCCTGATTTTTTTGAAAAAGGGTTCTATCCTCACCCCTTCTTTTGAAAGATCCCGAAATTTGTCGGTAATTCAGTTTTGAAGCAGTGAAAGATTTTATTTTGACAAAGCCTCGTTTTAGTCTGTTGAGGCGACATTCTGGGAGCTGGGTTCTCCAGGTATCCTGCAGAAGTTTGAGCTTGAAAGATTTTTCTTCACCAAGAAAATGTTAATAATCTTTGGGAAGACAATAATTGTCCAATTGACAAAATTTTATGACTTAAGTTTTAGTCATGAAATGTGCATTTTGATGCTGGAGGCTATCCAAAGTATTCTTGCAACATGCAAATGTGATCACAAATTCCTTGCATGGAAAATCCGGATCAACAGTTTGAAAATTCCAAAGAGAGTTTGTTCAAAATATCAATTGGAATATTTCTCGACAATGAGGTCTTCTCACCTGTTTTGAGATAGTGGTTGTTATAGGGGATGCACTCAATTCCCTCAATTCCCTATTAACCTGTGCCTAGGTTTTAGGCTCATTCGCAGCGCATACATTTTGATCGGTCGGGAGGTCTTCCACGGGACCGTAATGTTGGGCTTGGATATTGGTTTTCAAGGGGGACCTGCTTTGGAGTCGAGGCCATTGAATGAAAGTCTTCACCATCTGCTCCGGGTTTACAAGTCAAGAACCCTGCAAAATGAGAAAGAAATAGTCTTGCTCGTACTCCTTCGAGCTAAGCTATATGTTAACCCAAGTGTCTTAGTCAGAGAAGACTGTTTCAGGGTTGTAATATTGGTAGGATTGGGGACCGGAAAAGGCTTGTTTTTGGCCCAGAACTTATGAGGGGATTGACATTGGTGATCATTGCAAACTTGTCACCTGTCTTTTCCATTCTGCATCTTCAATTTTTGAGGCGTGCAACCGCTTTTGATGTGTGCACAAACTCTTTAGAGAGCGTCTCTTGTTGCGTTCAGAGAGCGACTCTCTCTATGTCTTTGTTCTGCGCTTGGCATTATTTGGGGAGCAGCCCTTTTGGATTTGACTCCTTCAGGGATTTCTTCTTTTCCCATCCGGCTTCATTATGAATCAATCAAACAACTTACACGAGCATCGGCCTTGCTTTTACCAAGCACTTTGCTTTTTCTTAATGCCGTGGATTTTTCTCATTCATTTTTGAAATCCCACTTTTTCTCATCTTCATGGGATCATGTTAGACATATAGTCTAAACATGCTTTAAATATCAGTCCGGGAATTCTCTTCGTAATCCCTGAGTCTTGAGCTCTTCCGTTTCTGAAATGATGCTGCATCCATCTTGAAATGCGCAATGATCACCAACGGGTTTATGAAACGAATTTGCAGGCTCAACTTGGCTGTGCAAAGGATATGGTGTGTGGGATAGAGAAATGAATGCTTCTCGTCATCCTATGGCATTTGGATTACCATATAAACAACACACAAAGATTGATGTTAGTCCGAGCAAGAAAATTTCTAACCATTTTCTCCTGACGCTGCTGGACTCACCTCCATTTTGCCCCGATGTGGGGTCGTTCTTGACAGGGTTAAGAATGAAAACCGCCGTTCAAAGGGGTTATCAATGGTCACCTGTAGTATTTGGGGATATGAAACGAATGCCTCCGTCGTCCCAACCCATGTAATCGCTGCGAATGGTCCCTACCTCCGTAGGTACATATTTTGCTATCCGATTCACTTCCCTCGTCTCTCAAGTGTATGTAGGATGTGTTTGGACGGGGCTCGCCTCTCTTTTGAGTAAACTTCCTTTTGAATGATTTGACAAATAATCATATTTGGAAAAATTCATTTCTTTCTTTCCCAAAATTTATCCATCGAGGGGATTTTGTGATGTATCGTGCATGTTTTATTCATGCTTTGGGCAACCTCCCGATTTAAATCATGAACATCGATGCATTGGACAATTTTCATGACGGCTGAAAGGATTTTAACATTTTTTTTATCTCCAGCTAACTGGGAAAGGGATACTTACCTGTCCGTCGCAACTGCGGATCCCTGCAAATGTAAAAGAAGCATATCATTGTATGTTCACGAATTTTCCAAAAATCGAAACGATACATCCTACCCTTGGTCATGCACTCTAACGAGTAGTACATGGGATGTAAGAACTTGTTCGTCTGCAAGGCGACTCCCCTGTCAAGGATAAAAAAAAAAGTGTCAATTCATATTCCCAAATTCAAGACAAATTGGGACGATACAACTTTACTCTTGATTTTCATCCCATTCTGATGTTGCGTATTGATGTGAACAACATCTATCAAATCCGCCTATCCATGCTTGGAGTATTTGTAACATCAATGGTTCATCTGCCCCTAGCTGGGCAGCGTCTGTTCTGCTATTTGAACGTATGACTCCTTGAGTGATTTATCCATGTTTATCATCTGAGAAGGAAAAGAAAGAAGACATTACTTCGGTATCCGATTGGAGATCGTTTAGGAACGATACATCGTTTTACCAAATGGGTGGCTTCGCGGCCAGATGCATTTTGCATTGAAGGGATGGATTCCATTATGTTTTGTGAACGATGATCATCGCTTGGGGAGCTCGCCCCTGAGCTTAAAGATGCTCGAAAGGTAAGGCGGATCCTCGTACGACTAGTTTCAAGCGTAAATGAGAAATGCTCCTATGGGAGCTTTACAATGGGATTGCCAATACATTCATTCAGGGTATTCAACCTCTTTTCCCCAAGCATTTTTTTACAATCGTGCCTTGAATCAAACACCTGATCGTCGGCTTTGTATCACTATTGCAAGAGTCCGCCAGCTTCAGACTGATCGAGCCAGAAATTTAGTTCCTCCCCAAGGAAATCGCTCGAATCTCCGAGCCATTGATGCTCAAGTCGAGTATCACCGACCGCCGGCGATAAATCACTTTCGCCTTGGATGATCTGATTCCTCGAGCTGGGACCTCCCTTGTTGACCGGCAAATCTGTAGACATGTCCCATGTAAATGTTGGATTTGCCATGGGAAGAGCACTAGCAACAGGTTGGTACTCAAATTGGGGAGTTCCTATTTGCGGGAACTGCGGTATATACACTTGAGGGGTATTGAGACTGCTTGGTGGAGCGTTCTGATTTGGGTTAGAGGAGTCGGTGACATGGTTGCTGGTCTCGTCAACACCGAAACATGGTTGGGTGTTCCTGGCTCTACAATCATCGTGGTTGCAGTTATGACCAACATTTAAGTTCGAACCAGCTCCATCCGAGCTTAGTGTCACCCGTCCCTCTTTTAGCAACCTCTTGAAATATCCAAGGTGGCTCGCGACGTTAACTTTAGAGAGTCCCGGCACGTCCAGGATTTCGTGTATGCGCGTTGATCGTGCCGTGTCGATCCCCAACTGTCGAACTGTATCAACAAATTTCTGATGGAGTTCAGCAGTCCAAGAAAATCGCGCTTTCTTGCCAACAAGAACAGCTTGCCGACTAATCTCTATGAGATCTGATTGTGTTGGAAACTGCTCTTGTAAGCCTTCGACGGTATCTGACTGCACCGGAAGATATTGCGAAAGGCATTGTAACATATGAGCACTACCAATCTCTAGAAGTGGCTCTTCGGAGAATATTTCACTGATGAGAATATGGTTATTGCAATCAAGGCAAGTGGCACTGCTCAGCGCTTCCTCATACCTAGCGCTTTCTGTTCGAAACTTTTCATTTTCTTCCTTCAGAATCGCTAACTCTTGCTGTCTATGTAGATTCCTCAGCCGGGCTCGTTTGTTACGAAACCAATTATTGACGTTCCCAGGCTCCCACCCTAACTCTCGACCTAGCTCAGCCCTCTGCTTCTCATCTGGATGGGAGCATTCCTCGAAGAAAAAATCAAGCTCCCGGTCTTGACTTGAAGTACGGTGAAGGGGATGTTTTCCTTTCTGACGCTGATCACTGCTATGAGCATTGTTTTCATTACCACAACCTTGAGTTTCATCGTTGGAAGTGTCAATCTCCATGACCATCGTGCCAGATTCGGTCCCGTGATCTTCAAATTCTTCCAGCAGTTCAAGCTCGGAGACTTCTAAGTCGGGCGTTTCCAACAAATGACGGTATCCTTGGAACATTTTGGATCGAAGTATCACTGACTGATCATCGCAGAAGTCATCTGATCCTTCGAAATATTGATGTATGGGTTGGGTAGTATCGCCCGACTGGTTCTTCGAGCTGGAACCTCCATTTCTTCTCGAGAACATGAGAGGGGAGTTGACCGATTGACCCCCATAAGCATCTCCTACTTGGGAATTAGGGAAACAAAAATGCTCAACGCATTCCCTTGTTAGATCCTTTGAAACCACATGCCCTAGTTCGGCAAGTCCTTGAGCACTAAGCGCAGAAAGCTCATTAGTAAGCGGAAAAACAGCGACGGATGGGTGCTGCACCTGCTGCATCTGTGGCACACACTCTTGAAGAAAATTGGGATGACTCAGATGAATATTCTGATCAATTTCCCAATAAGTGTTGGATTTGTAACCGAGGTTAGCATGACGCTGTCTTAGCGCTCTTCTGTAACAACCGAGGTGATTTGAGACCATAGCCTTGGTAAGTTCTGGTGCATTCAGGGCCTCCATTACTTTCTTCGGGCGTGCATAGTCGAGCCCTATTCGCCGAACCACGTCTAAGAACTTGCGGTGAAGCTCAAGGGGCCACGCGAAAATCTTCTTTTCTTGGTTCAGAATAGCGTCGACAGCTTGACGGCTGATCTTCAACCCTTCTCGAGCAGGATCTGATCCTGCCAGAAGTCGTTGTGGAGAAGACTCTTGGGCTCTGACGTGGTGACTCTCATCATAGTGACATATATTCCCTCCTTCAGAAGGCACTGGCACTATCTTTGTGGGATTGATTTGTTTATGCACATCCCCAGTATTTTCGATCCTAGCAGAAGGCTTAACGGGAAACAATCTACTGAGAGTGGTAGGGCCACCGCAGTTAGGGCAGGCAATAGTGCTAAGAACTTCTTCATACCTCATGTTCTTTGTTCGAAGCTTCTCGTTCTGTTCCTTTAGAAACGCGGTCTCCCGTCGTTTGTACTGATTACTCAGCTTGGTTCGTTTATTTTGAAACCAATTCAAGATCCTCAAAGGGCTCGTCCCTAGTTTTTGACCCAACTTCTTCTGTTCTGTGTCCGGGAAAGGGCATCCCCTGAAGATAGCTTCAAGTACCTGGACCTCATCCGGAGTGTAGAACTGGCGACGCTTTCCTTTCTGGCGCGGATCATTGTCGCTGGCGTCTTGGTCGCTGAGGGCTTGAGTCTCCTGGATGGCCGAGTCGATTTCCATATCCTTCATGACGAATTCGTTTCCAAGGTCTTCAAATTCCTCTAGCCGTTCAAGTTCGGAAACATTTAGGTCAGGCGTTTCCAACAAATGACGGTACCCCCTTGAACATTTTGGGTCGAAATGTCTTTTCTTGGTCTTCGTTCGCTCAATCTTCTCCACCCTTTCTCAGATGTTCGCCCTCTCTGTAATTATCAGAGATTAGGCGTGTTCCAAGAAGCGCCCCTTTGAAATCGAGTAACGAGTGTCTGACGGGCGTTCCTTTCGAGACTTCGTGATTCCCCTCGTCTGTTCTTACTCTCTCTTGCCTGAGTGGAGCGTGCAGATTTCCCGTGTCGACTTTCGCTTTATCGAGCGTTACGCCTGTCCCCCTAGCTCGGTCTCCAAAGCGATAGGTCTGCCAACCGTTCGGCGCTATTACCTTTTCTAAGCCCGAAACCATGGGACAGAGGTGGACCAGTGACTCACCAGGGATGCATTAATGAGACTTGATTAGCCCGGCCGCGTATAAAGAAATTATTGCAACTTTCCCTTTCTCGTTCGAGCGCTAAAGGGCGAGAGGTTGATATCGAGAAGATTAACATTTCGATCTAACCTCTCAAACACTCCCCCATCATTCCTTCTCCTCTCTGTCGTTGAATCGCAGATGGCTTCCTCTCATGTTCCTGCTGTCTCGACCGAAGCTTCAACCCAATGTGAGAGATTTTATCATCTCCTGGGTAGAGGTTATGGTTTTATAAATAATCATTCTGAAGCCGAGGTTGAAGTACGTACTCTGATCCCGGCCTTGGACACCGTGTGTATCGAAGGTACGAAACTGCAAAGGGAGTTTGTGATCTTCCCAACTCTCTTCAACAATTTCCTGCAGGCTTACGAAGTTGCTAGCCGGGAGGTCACTTTGGCTGGTATCGTGCGAGCCCGCTATCAGGACCGAACTGAGTCCCTGATGTTGGCCATGCTGACGGCCGATAACCATAAAAGGGCTGTTGAATACGCCCACGCCCAGGTTTCGATGTTGGTCCGTGAGAGGGACAACTTGGTGGAGCGTCTGGCTCTTTTTGACACCGCCTTTGAGCAAAATCAGCACAACCTCGTGCTGAGGTTCCAGTGTGCCTGGTTGGAGGAAAGACTTGAAGACCTGAGCATGGATATAGCTCGCGGGAGGGTGCTGGCTCAGGACTTAGAGCTTGAGTTCGAGTACTATGAGACCAAGGTGAACGAACTTAAGGAGAAATGTCGTCTCCTTTTCTTCAAGCTTGTAGACCTCGATTCCCAGAGTGTGGGTTATAGGCAAGGCATGGATAGCATGGAGAATCAGTTGAGCTCATTTGTGACGCTCATTAGAACTCACTTTGGATTTACGGTTCCTCCTCAGTAGTCTGTTTGTAAAGTCTCCTGCTGAGTGAAATAAATGAGAGCGCATGTACATTTTCCTTTATCCTTCGCAAGATTCGATATTGTTCTCGATTTTGCAATCATAGCGTTTGAGGCAACTGACGATCTTTCCGCTTTCGAGCCCGCTCACGTTCTGTTCGTAACCTATGTTGTCACATTTGCCTTCGTGCGTTTGGTCGATTTACCTCGAACCCATTATGACAAAAGATTGTTGTAGCTAAACATGATGATGTTAGCAGGCATCATTGTGTGAAATCAACCCTAGGCCTTAAAGAAGAAAAGAACTGCTCCGATTGAAACTTTACAATGCACAGATAAGAAATAAGTTCTACTTATGTACAAGCCCCCCTTTTCTCTGGGTATGTTCGATCACCAACCCATCACGTCTGGGTTCAGGTGCATGGTCATCGACTCCAGATCATGGCCGTGAAGGTTTATTAGCCTCCTCCTGATGGATTCTTCGAACCGTGACCACCATCTTTGTTTGAGAAGAAAAGAGCATGGTCGACCTTTTTCTTACCAAAGCATGTCTCACTCAGGGATCAAGGAAGCAAAATTGTTCGAAGTATCCCCCCATCGGATCATCTGAGATCATACGCCCTAGTTGGGCGAACTCCTGAACATTAGACGTCGTGGGTGGATCAGCAGCAGGAAGAGCGCCGGCGGACGGCTGCTGCTCGAGCAGAGAAGTGTATATTTGTTGCACCGGTGGCACGTATTCTTGAGGAACATTAAGATGACTGATAGGGCTATCTTGACCAATTCTCCGACAGTTGGTGGTAGAGCTACCGGCTTGGTTAGTATCGAGACTCGGCAGGGCTCTTCTTGAGGCATGACTGTTGTGTTCGTGGCCGTATCTAATGTTCAAGTTCGAGTCGGGCTCTTCTAGGCGCCGTGCGGCATGACGCCGTCTTAGCGTCCTTCGGTAACCATTAAGGTGGTTTGCGACTAACCTTCTAGCGAGCCCCGGTTCATTCATGACCTCATGTACGCGTGTTGGACATAATGAGTCATTCCCCATTTGGTGAACCGCATTAAGGAATTTTCTGTGAAGCTCTGGAGACCATATGAACTTCTTTTGGCGACTCAGGATAGCATCCGTGACTCGGCGATCATTCCTCGATTCACTCTCGGCAGGGTCTGGTTGTGCCAGAGGTTGTTGCAGGGGAAGCTGGTTGACTTCGAACTGGTCTGTGGTGATAGTAAGCCCATTGTCAGGGAAATTGTAGTGACGCGCCTCCCCTCTTTCAAAAGATGGTTTGAGGGAGTGGGGTGGCGGACGACCACCTGCGATTCTCATAGAAAACTTATCACGGAACATTTCGCGAGTGTCGATAGAACCACCGTAGTTAAGGCAAGCGGTGTTGATGAGGACTTCCTTATACCACATGTTTTCTGCTCGAAGCTTGGCGTATTCTTCTTTTAGAGTTTCGAGCTCTTGACACTTTCCCCGAACCACTGATCTGGCCCGTCTGTTTTGAAACCAGTGCTTGACCCTTAAGGGTTCTATCTTTAATTTCCGGGCTAATTTTCTTCTTCGCCTCGTATTCGGGTAACGGCACTTATTGAAGGCGGCTTCGAGTATCTGGATTTCCTTCTCAGTATAGGGCCGGCGACGTCTTCTTCCACGAGATGGGACATCGCCGCTGCCGTCGTTGTTGCTGCTATTGTCGTCGTCGCCACCACTGTCATCGTCGCTGTCCTGTTCCTGAACCTCGTTGCCAGCCGGGTTGGGTAGCATGGTTTCGACATCTGGTTCGATCCCAAAGACTTCGAGGTCTCCCAACTGCACATTACCTAGGACATTTGGGTCAGTCATCTCCAACAAATGACTATGACTGTTAAACATACTGGATCAGGAAGAGGTTTGTTCGTCCCTTTTTTATTCACTCAAGGTCTTGTAATCCTCTTCGTATGTTTACTCTCTCTAAACTTTCTTTTGAGTGACTTTGCGTACTCAGGAGTCGCTCTTCGAGCATGGAAGACGATCACCAGGCGAGCGCTCTTCTAGAGATTTTGAGTTTCTCGTCTTGTCGTCTTCCTTCCTTTTCATGGTGGAGAGATCCCGGATCGCTTTTCTTTCCTCGATAGCCGAACCTGTCCCCCACTATCTCTCAAAAGACTAAATTACGTCCACCACCCGCTCAGCTTTTCATCATGACAAAACTATCAATCCTATCGCGGCTCCTTCGATATTTGCGCTCGACTCCCGCTCCATCTCAATAATGGTGAAATAGACAACTCTTTTACAACTTTTCAAACTCGTCAGGCCTGAAATCGCGGATCAGGACAGGTCTGATGATTCACGGGAGGAGCAGCCCCTGCTTTACATTAACTACCCCGGCTCCACAAGCATTATTGCTGTAACTTTTCTCCATCTTTGAGCTACTATGAAACGAGGAGAAGGTTAGTGCTCTCCTCTGCCCAGCTTTCACTTTCATTCATTCCATCGCACTCGTCTTCCTCTCCATCCTTCCAACAAGAAATGGCTTCATCTTCTGCTTCTTCCTCTGACTCTTCCCATGCTTGCGTCTTTTCAATCGCAGTCCCAGCCCGATGGGAAAAACTCTATAATCTCTTGGGTCGGGGCTATGCTTATATAGCCGATCATCCGGAGATCGAGGCTGAGATCCGCGTTCTATTTGCGGCCACAGACACTACTTCCATCGAGGGTACTGAGTTGGAGAAGGAGTATAAAACATTCCCAGCCCTCTTTGCAAACTTTCTAGAGGCTTACCGCGTTGCTCACCGGGAAGTTCTCGTGGCTCGTGTCTTGCGAGCCCGCTACGAAGACCGCTGTGACTGCCTGACGTTGACTAACTTCGTGGCTGACAGCCACAACAAGGTTATGGAAACTGCCAACGAGCGGGTCTCGACGATGCTTCGTGAACGTGGAAATTTGGTGGAGCGTTTGGCCTTGTGCCTGATCACCTATGAGCACGATCGTCGTAACATCATGTTGAAGTTTCAGAGCGATTGGCTGGAAGAGCGACTCGATACTGTTACGGCGGATGTATCCCGTGGGAGGGAATTGGTCCGGGACTTGGAACTTGCTGCTGAAGATCACAGGGCCAAGGTTACTGACCTTAAGAATGAGTGCAAGCGCCTTCTTCTCCAGCTCGCGGATCATGATATAAGGAGCGGTGAGTGTAGGCAAGGAATCAACCATATGGAGGGCCAATTGAGCTCCTTCGTGCTGCTGATTAGGGCTCAGTTCGGCTTTACTTTTCCGCCTCGCTAATCTGTATTAATCTGCTTTGAAAGTCTTTCGATTGAGCGAAAGTGAATGAAAGCTCATGTATGTGTGTTTTAGCTTTTATATGGTCCATTTCTTCGAGCATCCGAACATCTTCAACTTGGGTGAGCTGAACCATAATATCAATAAGTTGAGTAAATATGTCCTGATTTTCTAACTTGCTCATGATCAGATGAAAGAATAGCCTCAGATTCATCCAGGAGAAGATTTCTCTCTATTACCTATTTTTCACCTACAAATGAAACGACTGAATCAGAAGAAATAATTTGAAAAAAAAAAGTATAAACCCCTTTCAATCTTATGCTTGCTCGTGATTGATAAGGAAAAAAACTTTTACAAGGGTTTTAATCTTGCGCAAAAAGTTTTTTATCAGTATTCTTCGAAGGAAAGCATATTATTGAAAGGAATGTAATTCACGATAATCGCTTTTGATCAATTTCGAGAAGAACGAACTAGTCAAAAGTACAAAGCATAATGACGTGTTTTAAATTTAATTGAAGATACGGCATCCAAATCAAGGCCGTTTTCTTAATAACGAGGGCAATTTGGACATCTATCTCGTCATTAAATTCGAAACAATGCCGATACTCTTGATCAATTATCATGGATTACCAATGACGTACGACATGCATGAATCAATTCAAGTGTATAATTCCTTCTAGAGAAATTGGGGTTGGATTACCCTATACGACCAAAAAGGTCATGCAAGATTTTCAATTTTGATTTCCTCTAATGGAATTATAAACTTGACTTGGGAGTATTCAGATGATTAGAGAAAATGCCATTATCACATTCCCATGACCCGTCAAAAGAAATACAACCAAGTTCCATCTGAATGTATACACCAATAGATCCCTAATACAATCACTCTAAGGGGTGAGATAGAGAAAGCCTCGATAAAAATAAACCCTATACAAGAGGACTAGTAATGGAAAATGAAACAAAGGAATGTGATCCTAACGTTTAAGGATGCCCCAAGTTCGATCTGTGACTTCCGGATCACTTGCCCCAACTCGTCATCTTCATTGGACGATATCTCAATAATGTCCATAGTAGGCTCCTTCGTTGCTCACTCGGTGCTTGTCATGGGATATCACCCTCTTCGTCTTCTATCAAGGACGTTTGGGAAAAACACACACATCTATCCTTGAAATGGCATTTAATCTAATCACCAGAATGCAATGAATGAAATGCCTATATTTATATGAACTGTAATAGATTTGAGGGATAGAGAGTCTTACCAACCAAACTCGTCGACTTATGTGCAGTTTTAGGTGTACCAACCGCCCAAAGACATGCGCATGAGACAAGTGATGATGAACTTCTAAAAATCAGAGGGTTTGGCACCTAAGGTTAAGGTTCCCACTTCGAGTTCTAGAAAGAGCCGATTCCATTGCACAGCTATCGTTGCATTGGGACTCGATCCATAGTTCGAAGCGAGCGGAATTGAAAAGTGGATTACCCCGTGTTTTTCCTCACGGAGATTCCATTTTCAATTCCTTCTATTGTGTTCCTAAAGGCGGCACCCGGGGTTTTAGGCGCGGTTGTGTGTGTCCACGTGTTGTGATCATCACAATGCAATTCATGCACAGCAGTTTATCAATCAGCACTTCAAATCATCCACACAACATACATTCCTACGCCCAACCTGCATAAGACAATGTTAATCAAGGACTACACCCCTTATTTCTCCAATCTGCAAAAACATATAACACCTACCATAAGCGGACTTACCTCACCTTCAAGAGCACCTGCATGGTTAGAAAAATCACTCAGCGTTTTAATTACGGCCTAAATCCACTTGAGGTCTAGAACCATATGTTCTAGAACAAACGTCCCCAGTGGAGTCGCCAGCTGTCGCGACCCGTCCGAAAGCGGACGCGGCTAATGGATTACCGATCGCGGGCCTTGGATCGGCGCGAGCCCTCTCAAGCCCATACCAAATCGCGGCGGGAGTATTCTTCGACGATAAGAGTCGATCGCTTTCGACCTTCAGTGTGGTCGTGGTGGCATGTGCAAATTGTGCATGCATTTGGAGTCGCCACCGGTCTTTCTTGGAGGGTAGACCGGAAACCTTACTGATCGATTGGGAGAGATCGATCAGTTCTGCGGAACCAGAGATTTTGGGTTCGGGGACTTGGTTACATCGGTGTCATTACCAACGCCCTTTCGGTACCTAACGCGAGTGATTTTCCTGGCTAAGAATTCATGCAGGCGCAATTTTAGGCGAGGTAGGTTTGATTCAGGGTTTCATGCAGATTGGAAGACTATTCCTATCAATCACACCCGATCTCAGAAAAGATCAGACGCTCCTCAGGGAGCCACTTGGCCGAATATCAACCGTCCGATTCATTTTATTTTATTTATTTCGAAAATCATTTATTAATATTTCAAAATCACAGGATCGCGACACGTGTCGCGATCCGAACCGTCGATTCTGTTTTGTCTTAAAAGGAACGGACCGACCCCGCCCGGCTGACGTGGCGCCTACGTGGCCGGCCACGTCAGCCATTGACCGGTTGACCGGGCCACCGCCGCCGGAGAAGACGCCGGAACAGTTCAAATTCCGGCAAGCTTGACGGATTTCGCGCCGGAAAATACAAACCGAACGCAAAACTTGGTATTTTCTCACCACTTAAACACCATTCGACTCCTTAACACCTAAACATCAACATACCACAAAAATGAGGGCCATGAGCACGTCGGAAAGGTCACGAACGGGCGGCCACCGAACCCGGCTCCGGCGAAGGACTTGCCGAAAAGTTTTATTTGTTTAAACTCGATCCTGGGTATTCACATGGCATCTAATGGAGTTTTGGGAGCTTACGTGAGGTCCTTTGGGGACCGACGGCCGCCGGCCTCGCCGGACCGAGCTCACGGTTCGGTTTGAGCATGGTGGAGCTCCGGTCGCCATTCGCGGCACGGTTTCGATGCAAAATGAAGACACATACAGGGTTAGGGTCGATACCACAGAAGGCTTGAGGCTCGATTCGCACAAAACACGGCCAGTGGAGGCTTGGCCGAGACTCAAAAAATATGAAACTCATTCAGGCATTTTATCGAACTGGTGGCGTGCATATAAGAAACGGTGGTCGGAGGACAATACCGACCTTTTTTGGAGCTCCCTGACGGCCACCAAGCTCCAGTGATGATCTATGAATGTCGATCCTGGTCCGGGATCCCCGTTTGTCCGTTGGTTTTTGCCTCTACTTCACTCTGAATCCTCTCCCTCTCTCTCATGGCCGAGCTCGGCTTTTGACCAAGAATCTTCACCTTTCCGAGCATGGCCGACCGCCTTTAGATCGTGGAACGTCCACCCAACGTCCACCATCGATCGTCTTCCACTCACGACGTCTCCTTTTTGTAAAAAAATGCCGCGGTGCGCTCCTTCCCCCACCCCATGTTTTCTTGTCGTTCGGCCATGGTGGGTCTGCAACTAAGTTACAGACCCGGTCGGACCGGGTCGGATCGGGTCTGACCCGACCGGCCCGGTTCGACCCAATTAGGCCCCAAATTGACCTATTTTCATGAAATTGATGGCAAAATCGGACTCCTTGACATGTTTTCTATCAAATATGGGTATTTTCGTGAATCAATTGATTGAAATTTAGTGAAAACCCCAAATTGTCCATAGGATCCGAAATTGATTTTTGTTAAATCGGAGGTCCAAACGACCGAATTAGTCCGAATTGAGGCCACCAATGGATTCATCATGATGAAAAATATAGGGTAGATGTGTTTAATTTCAATGGGTATGCCCGTGTGAGATTTAATTTCAAAAATTGTGAAACCGGGGACTAAATTGAAAGATTTTTATGCAATTAAGCCCTTTTGGCTAAAATTGGTCAAATTGGAGGTCAAATTGACCCAATTGCATTTCAGTACTTTAGAGTCCAATGTCATAGCTTATAAAAACCAAGAATTGAAAATTAAAAGACTCGAAAAAGAAATTTTTTGCTCGGTTCGGGTTTATGTTTGTGAAGAAACATAGTGACCCGAGCCAAAATTTCAATATTTTAAGGTGACACACTTGAAGAGGAATTTAAAACAAAATTATTGAATATTTTTTTTGTAATTTTCTGACCGCAAATAGTATTTTTCTGATTTTTTGGGTATTTTTATAATTAAATAAATTCGAAAAATATTAAAAAATACCAAAAAATAGTTTTTGTTCAAAATTGGTTCCTGAGGCTAGGCTAAGGTTTCCAAAGTTGATTTTGTGATTTTATGACCTTTTTTTATATTTTTAATTAATTTTAAAGAATAGAAATCACAATAATACATGGTCAAAAATCAGGTGTCAACAATGAGCATGTGGCTAAAAATGGGATTATAAATGGATGGAATGCCAAGCGTCCTTGAATGGTCATATGAAGGGTTTTCCCGACAAAGTTGTGCCATGTTGATCGGAATACCATGACTTGTTGGATGTACGCCTTTCTGTGTCGTCAGATTGAGCGAATACCAGTCGCAGCTTGTGATGGACCGAAGCCTCTATAGGGATTCCTTAAAGTGTTGTGTCGTGTCGATTGGAATCACACGGGCTATCAGATGCCATCGCCAGAAGTGAGGGACAATGCCCGGTCATGCCAGTAGAGCACCAACTGTCTAGTGTGCCGAACTTAACGGTCGAATTTGATAATAGTTAGACTGTATGCAATGTGACTCGTTCATGGGCGAGTGAGAGCACAACTCGACTATGAAATTTGGTATAGGACGAATTTCGACTATGAAATTTGGTATGGGACAAATTGAGTAGAACAATGGAGACTCATATTCGCACATATTTGAGTTATCATTGCATTGTGTGTGGTATTCTGGTGAATACGTCACACATAGTTGAGGTATTTGCACAATGTCCTGTGAACGCGTTGTCAGTGGTTTATTGAATATGATCGTCACGTCATTTTTTGCTTGCATTATGCTTCGGTCCTGATGGTAAGTTGCATGTGATTGAGATATATATCTTGTGATCGATTGTTAGGATATTCTGGACGAATAAATGCCCTAGCCGGGCTTTGGCGTTGACTCGCTAAGATTTATATCTCACCCTATCGTGAACAACATTTTCAAGTCTGAAGTCTTGTAGCTTATGGTTTCTTTGGAAGTTGATGTTGAGGACGAAGATGACGTAGCCTCTCGTTTGGAGTAGATACGGAGCTGACCTTACCTTTGCTCGAAGTATGAAACTGATTAGTGTATTACTCCGATTGGGCCAAGATACGTCTGTAAACGAAATGGTGTTTTTGAATTGAATGTTTTCTGCTTTTCTATCCATGTCTCTTTTATTGTTCAGGAGTTTTATACGTTTTCCCATGCGTAATAAAATATCGTGAGTCAGTAGCGTACCTGTGACGCTATCCTTTATGACATAAGGGAGGAATTGATTCGGGTGCCGCGTACTTGGTGTTTAGGGCGTGATAGAATTGACTAAATTTATACAAACGCAAATAATCTTAGGACTAAATTGACATCAATCCAAAAGGTTTAGGAATCAGTTTGATGGGATTTATTGCAATCAAATCAGATGATCACACAGAGAATCAAGAAACATTTAATGACGCACGAGATTACACAGGTTCAACCCAGAATAGGGCTATGTTCTGCAAAGAGATTTCAATATGATTTTTGGTTTACAACCGCTCAACTCGTTACAATGATCAGCAAAAACGAGCAAATTATATATGTCATAAACGAGCCCAATACATAAACCTATGCGAAACCTCTATTAAGCTCACAACATACGTGTTAACTTCAATAAAAACCCAAACTCGTTGAGGTTTCGGGAGCACTGTCCCCGAACTCCTGCCCGCTCACCGGCGAGCGGGACAGCTGTTCGCTGACCTGGTAGCGGAAGCCCCGCCCGCTGACCGGGCAGCGGGACACCCGTGTCGGGGGCGCTGCCCCCGAACCCCCGCATCCTGTACGCATGAGTCACATGTCGTCGGATAGCACTTTAGTTTCCCTAAACTCACGTGGACGTATCCGGTGTAAGAAACAATGATCCTCGAAATATTTGCCAACTCCAACATTCTCCCACTTGGTGGATACTTCGCGCAAATGAGATCATTTCCAATATCATTCTTCTTCAATCCAATCGCAGCAGAGCATCATTCAAACTTCGCACCTGTGACGGCTTTAGTAAGGAAGTCTGAACTATTTTCTACCGTGTCAACCTTTACAAGCCGAACCTCTTTCTTCTCCACTTTTTCTTGGATGAAATGATATTGTATATCAATGTGCTTTGTGCGTGAGTGAAACGCTGGATTCTTAGCTAAATAAATAGCCACTTGATTATCACATCTCATTTCTATGGCACCTTGCTCAAAATCGAGCTCTAAGCACAATCGTCGTAACCATACGGTTTCTTTTTTCAACATGAGTAAGAGCCATGTACTCAGCCTCTGTAGAAGAGAGCGCTATCACGCTTTGCCTTCTACTCATCCAACTCAATGCATCCCCAAATAATGTGAAAACATACCCGCTAGTGGATCGTCTACTATTAATATCTTCACCTCAATCAGCATCTACATGGCCTACGATATTAAGTATGCTTCCATTCCATATACCTTCAAAACATAATGAAAAATTCGAAGTTCCACGAAGATACCTGAAAACTCTTTTGATCGCATTCTAGTGTTCTCTACCTGGATTAGACATGTATCGGCTCAAGACTCCCACTGCTTGGGCTATATTCGGACGCGTGCACACCATAGCATATATCAAACTACCCACTGCACTCGCGTATGGAACTCGGGCCATCTCTTCAGCTTCTTCATCCGTTTTAGGACATTGCTCCGTAGATAGCTTGGTACCTAAAGGCATAGGAGGACCAAAAGGCTTGCAGTCTATCTGCTGACACCTAATTTTGGATCAGCCTTTTTCAGTTATTTCTTAAAAAATTCATAAAAACAATTCATAAAAAATCAAAAAAAAAATTGCAAAATCAACTTTGGTGGCCTTAGCCAAGCCTAAGGAATCATTTTTGACAAAAAAAATAATTTTTCGTATTTTTCGTATTTTTTAATATTTTCAGAAATTAGAAAAATACTCGAAAAATCAAGAAAAATTGCATTTGAGGTCACAAAAATATGGAAAAATAGTCAATATTTTTATTTTAAATCCCTTGTCTTTTTGACCTCACAAAAAATCTAAAATCAGATTCAATTTTACGTGTTCCTTTGTAACACATATGATTGAATTTGGTAAAAAAATGTCAATTGAGTCTTTTAATTTACAATTTTGGCATTTTTTAGGATCTTGACATTCAATCTAATTGTCCCTTATTACAATTTAACTCAATTGCCCTCACAGAATGTTTAATTGCATAAATTGGGCAAAATTGAATATTAAATTGCAATTTAGTCCTTGAAATTGGGCATAATTGAAATTACTTTCAATTCAAGAACCACCATTGCAAATTGAACACACTGCCCAATGGTTTTCATCGTTTTGAATCGATTGGCATAGGTAATTTGGTCCAATTTGATCATTTGAACCTTCAATTGCACAATTCCCCGATTTGTAATTAAATGAAAATTTGGGATTTTTGTTGAAATTGATATGAACTTTTGGGCAAAACCACATTTTTTGATAAAATTCATGCTCTAAATTTGATTCTGAGGTCCAATTGCAAAAATTTCCCATTAATTTGGGTTTAATTTGAAAAATTACAATTCGAAACCGGTTCGAACCGGTCAGTCCGGTCGAACCGGTTCGCTATAGTGTCGTCTTCCTCCTCAAGAACCCGGGCGAATGAACAGTGTCAAGCTCGATTTTGATAGCAAAATTAAGGATGAAAACAGCCATGATTGGAAGGGTTTGAGGAGGGTTTTGTTCCTCGTGCCATTCCCTGTTGATTGATGCTAGAATCACGAGCAATGGTCGCCAGAACGGAGAGTAATCGGCTGGTCAAGATGCGGAACCTGTAAAAGTCAACAAAAGCAAGACTTAGCACAAATCCATGCCAAAATCGTGTGAAATGAGACTGGCCGGAGGACCAAACAGAGTTGGACGGAATGCCCATCGTCCCCGACGCCGATTGGACCTAAAGGCACGTGGCCTCATGTGCAATTGAAGCCGGTACACAGTTCCCCGCTCGGCGCCAAAATTCGAAACGGGTATAAAAACCAGTCGACCTTCTAGAACGAGGAGGAGGTTGTTGATTCAGTTGGCGGATGAAAAACTAAATCGAGAGAGAGAGAAAAAGCGAGAGAGAGCTCGCCCTCCAACCGCCATTGTCGAGGGTTCGAGCTCGAACTGTGAGGCGCAGGTTGGGCCACTTCCAAGCCAAATCGAAGCCATTGAGTGTTGCTGGAAGGTCGCCGGAGCTTCAAGGAAGCGATCGCCGTCGATCGCGCAGCCTGAAACCGCAGAACAAGGTGATACGCAGTTCCGACCTTCTCACTGTGCATCAATGGCAACTTACCTGTTTTACGTTTATTCTCGTACTTAGCGTGTGCGTTTCGTTCCTTAGACATTATTGACCATCGTCGAATCTTCATTTTGCATCGATTTCGCCCGAATACCTCGAATCGAGTCTTCGAACTTAGCCTCCATTGCCGGCCACTGTTCAAAGTCGCCCAGCCAAATCTGGGCCGAGTGAGCTCAATCGGAGCTCGAGGTAAGTCTTCTGAACATTGATTGATGCTATCCTGTGACTGAATTGCCATAGTTTGATATGAATCGAGCGATCGAACTTCCATGGCCGTACTCGGCATTCTGCATGATGCTCGCGACTCTGTGAATGAGATGCTTTGATTCTTAAATATGTTAGACTAGAGACAATTGCGAGTCGATTGACGTTGGTTTCGCGCGATTTCGTTAAGATCCTACTGTCGGATCATCGTCGGAGAAGCTCGGCCGTTTGTTCCATCGGAGTCGAGAGGTTGAAGACGAAGCTGACGTGGCGTAGTCAGCGGGTCAAAGTTCCAGGTGTCGTCTTGTAGTTGGTCCAAGTAGTTGTCGAGTCAGCACGACCGTTAGTTTGTTAGGGTGAGTCAGCTTAGATCGGACGGTCTAGGTTAATCAAGTCCAATTTATAATGACCGTTCGATTAGTAATTAGGAATATCCGAAAATATTTTAAAATCAGAAAATCAAATTGAGTCGAAACGGTGTCGTATGGGTTAGTGAGTAAACGACGTCGTTTAGGATAGTAAGGGTGAACGGCCCAGATCAAGTCTCAGGTTCTAATCCTGGCCGTAGATTTTAGTAGTTCAATTGGACGGCCCTGATCGAGTCTCCGTTCAATCTAGACCGTAGGTTTTAGTAATCAGATCTGACGGCCGTGGATTAGCCACGCGGTTCAATAGGAACCATCGAATCAAGTCTGGATAATCCGAAAATAAAAAAGGAAGAAACGACGTCATTTAGGTGTGCATGTCACGCGGGTCCGGGTCTGGGTCGGGTTCCGACCAGAGTGGGTCGGGTTGACCCGGTCTGAATCATTTTAATAATAGAAAAAAATCAGAAAATGATTTTAAAAATAAAAAAAATCAGAAATATTTTAGAAAATAAAAAAATTCTAGAAAACCCTAGAAAATCCCAAAAAAAAATATAGGAAAATTGTGGGAAAATCCTAGATATTCCAGAAATCCCCATAAATTGAGGATTGACCACGGACAACTGGTCAACCCTATTTTTGGGGTTTCTTATCCGTCCTTTCAAGAATTGACGATATTACCCTTTAGGGGCAAGTCGCCTCTGTTGTGTAAGTGAGATAAAGTCGATAATACCAAGGCAAGAATTAGGGTCGGTTAGGCGATCAATTCTTGGGCTTGGGTTTTCGAGTCTGGTCCATTTTCTCAAATGATGATTTTGCCTCTCAATGGGGAAATCGCCTTTCTTGTTCCAATCGAGTCTTGAGAATGACTTAAAATTAGGGTTTGGGTCAGGTGGGTGACCAACCCTAATATTTGAGGATTTTCAGTTCTCATCTTTGTCCAAAATGACGATTTTACCTCTCTAAAGGTAAAATCACTTTTAAATTCCAGAAAAATCCTGAAAATTCTCAAAAAATAATAAATGGAAAGATTTGATCGCCAATCCCATTTCTACCATCTTTTGACTATACATCCCATCTAAAATGATGATTTTTCCCCTCAGAGGCAAATTGTCCCTAAAATTTCTCAAAATTACGATGCTGCCCCTCATGGGCGGATCATATCGAAATCACTCATAAGCCTTGATTGATATTTCTCTAGGCTAATAGGGCCTCATTAGGGATGCCATGCTACATTCATGTGTTTATCCGCATGTACTAGATCCTTGATTTGCGCATTTACTTTTACTGACTGTGAGTGATAGGGTAGCCATTCTTGTCTGCATGAACCCCTAGAATTAGGATCCGTACCCCACTCATCTGTATGAAATCCTAGGATCAGATAAATCATTCAACTTAGGTGCCGAAATGATGTCAACTCTGACAGTTGGCGTAACAAAGTCCCCGATCCCGTTTCTCTAGTTTCCGTAGAATCGAATAGATCGCTCCCAACTATTCGATAGGGTTTCTGATCGTACCCTCCACGAAACAATTGGTGGCGACTCCTTGACATGTACACATATCACATGTCACCAGACCGCACTGAAGGTCGACCACGTTTATCCAGCTGTTGTGATTTGGGTAATGGACCTTGGGAGAGGCCCGCGCCCGATCAGGCAACATCGGGCGGCCCATTAGCCCCCCTCCGGCAGCTCTTCCGAGAGAGGGTCGCGACACTATCATATTGAATTTCTTCAATATTTCTTTGATATATTTCTCCTGCCCTAGCCACAGCTTCCGTTTCTCACGGTCCCTCCTAATCTGCATGCCCAAAATAAAATTTGCAGGCGCCAAGTCTTTCATTTCGAACTTCTTGGCCAACAAACTCTTCACGAATTTCACCATCTTCACGCTATTCCCGATCAACAGCACATCATTCATATATAGTGTGAGAATGACAAACTGATCGCCGGTCCTCTTCACATAAACACAATGGTCAGAATTTGATCACACAAAATCAAGCTGGGGAATGTACATGTCAAACTTTGGGTACCATAGTCTCGGCGACTGCTTAGCTCATATAAGGATTTTTTTAATTTGCACACCAGATTCTCCTTTCCTTTTACTTCAAAGCCTTCTGGTTGCCTCATATATATTTCCTCCTCCAAGTCCCCATGAAGGAAA
The DNA here is from genome assembly GCA_021437785.1 of Rhodomyrtus psidioides. Taxonomy (NCBI): domain Eukaryota; kingdom Viridiplantae; phylum Streptophyta; class Magnoliopsida; order Myrtales; family Myrtaceae; genus Rhodomyrtus; species Rhodomyrtus psidioides. The sequence goes on along the minus strand of JAILYB010000040.1, from coordinate 978,643 downwards.
GTCGTCTTTACATCCATCTGTTCCACCTCAAGATCATATGCAGCTGCTACGGACAGAATAAACCGTATTGAGGTCAATTTCACCACGGGAGAGAAGATCTCGTCATAGTCAACTCCCTCGATCTGAGAATACCCCTTGGCTACAAGCCTAGCCTTGTACTTTTCTACAGTCCCATCCGATTTCAGCTTTTGCTTGAACATCCATTTGCACCCAATTGCCTTTCTATCCTTAGGCAACTTACACAAGCTTCATGTCTCATTATGATCAAGCGACTGCATCTCATATATCATTGTGAGCTCCCACTGATTCGCATTATCCATGGATCTCGCCTTTTTTTTTATAGAACTAGGATCATCTCCGGTAATGCTCAATGTGGCATCCCCTGTTTACTAGATTCCTAATGACCAGAAATGGTCAAATGGGTTTTGAAGCTGACTCTTGACGCAGGGAATTGGGAATTTGAGGATTCGCTAAAGAGGCCTGCGAGACGAGGATTTGATTTCTTAAGTAAAATAGACAAACAGTGGAATATTGATCGAGGATTATATTTTAAGAAACGACGATGCATTGGATAAAATTTGGAAAATTGAGACGACCATCGGATGGACTGACTACCTATGAATTTATGAGGATTCTTGTACTTAGGGCATATACTCGAAATTTCTAAGCTTGATAGACAAGAGCGGGTGACCGAGTGGGCAATGCTAAGTGGCAACATTATAATTTTCATGCATAAAATTGATTGACCGACCATCCTAAGGAAATAGCAAGGAATGAGATTTTTTATATACCAATTCCACAAGGATGTTCGGCCATGGAGTGGACGAACAAGTGGCGATTTCTTTCCCCCCATTGCATGAAATTCTATTGGCTGAAGGGGTCCTAGGAGTTGGCGATGGAAGCAAGCTCATCCATTGGTCAAGTGTTCCATCAAAAAAAAAATCTACCATAGATGACAAGCCACAGGAAGGCATGACAAGTGGCGCATGAGCTCTTCCTTGCATGAAATTTAATTGGTCAATCATCCTTGGGAAGTTGCAAGAAGCTTCATTGGTGTTCAATCTTGTCAAACTCCATGACAATGATTAGTGACCACTTGGGGTAATGCCATGTGGCAAGTAAAGGCTAGAAAGGAAGAACATGTATGACAAGTGTCACTCGTGGACTTCACAATGACATGCAACAAAAAGGAAAAAAACTCTTCATCTTATCTTTCCCTTTTTCCCATTTCCTTCGGCCGAGCAAGCTAGAGGGAGAGAGAGAGTTAGTGAGAGTGAATGAGGGTGATCGAGCGACCGAGAAGGAAAGAGGAAGAAGCCGCTCGGCGTTTCCACCATTGAAGCGAAGAAGAAAGAGTCAAGCTCGAGCAAGAAAAGGCAAGGATTCCTTCAATCTCGTCATAGGATAGAAGTATATTGTATGATTGACTCGTTAAGGAACTCAAAATAAAGGCTTAAAGGCTAGAATCACTTCTGTGTTTTAAAGTAGGACCGGTAGGACTACATCTCCGATTTTGGTACTGAGTTGAGATTATCTCTAAACTACATTGTATGATTTTGGGAGAAGATCTCGATGATTGGGACTGGAATATCGTGCATACGCTGGCATCTAGCTTAGTGGAAAATTTTTTAGAGTAAATAGTGTGTTAGAACCGAAAACCAGGTTCGGTTTCCAGGATAGTCCGGTTCTAGCTTCTAAAGCTATTTTGATGTGCAAAATCGAACTACGTTGTGTTAGATGCTTCAAGGTTTATGTACTTATATTTTTTTGTTGTAATAATGCAATTGATTAGTTGATTCACAGGGAAATTAGTCAGGTTTCAAGAGTGAAAGTCGGCAGAATTCTGTTCTAGGACAAATAGAATCTCGGGCATGAGATTTGGTGGAAGTGAATGACCATTCTGATTTGCTTCATGAGTAATTAAAATGATGAGAAGGAGGGGTGCTTATTGTAAATTTTCGAGAACAAATCTCAGCGACCTTACTTGGTGGAAAGGTGTAATAAAATTGTCATTGGAATCCAAAAATGGCTTACTCGGATTTAGTGATTACCTTGGCACAATTTTTGGAAGCATCATTCGGGTAAACTAAATTGCGGTATAGATCTATGTTAAGTTGTGGTGAGTGAAGTAAGGATATAAGGATGGTCGGTTCATAGAAGTAGGACTTGATATGGTAGCTTGGAGTCTTGATGATTCTCAGTTTAGGATAATTCCATTCCTCATTCTGTTTTGTTTTAATGCAACAATAGGTTCGGCATTGAAGTGCAGTTTGACTATGCTATGGCGCTTTACTCTATTGTTATTATGAAATCATATCTCATGATCATGTCTTTGTGAATTGGCATGTTTGTTGGTCGGCCTGGCATTGTTACATCATGTGCAGGATTGTTATTGAGAATTTTATGATTCATGGCCGAGCATGCATTGGTACGTGGTACCTGACTGATACATGATGAGATATGTGGAGTATTTTGCTCTTCAGTGCACTGAATCGAGATGACGCCCCTGAGCTGTGTGCGGGGATTTGTACGTACTTGATGACCCTGAGCTGTGTGCGGGGTAGAGCCGTATCATGCGTCGAGGACGCCCTGGAGTGGGGGTCGCAAGCCATTGGGCTTGGTGATGGTTGCATGAGCGAAGAGCATGTCATTTTCATGATATCATGACATTTATGCATTTTGTGATTCTTGATTGAATTTCGATATGCTATTGTACTATACTATTATAGAATTGTTCTATAGTTTGTCCTAGGGAGTCGTAGGACCCCTATGGTGAGATTGAATGTTTTCTTACTAGCCGTCGCGCTAACCCACGTTTGTGGACACATTTTCAGATTAGCATCCATGGCGACAGTTCATAGGCGTTTTGGAGTTCCTTATGACTATGATTCCTACTATCGTGATATGATACACTTTGATGTACCACATCTGAAGCTTGTAGTGCATGTTCATACTATGTGGGTCGATGAGGGAGAGCCCGCTTTGACCATATATCGTTGGTATGCTATCTATATACGAGTAGGTAATAGATTGGTAGGTCCTTTTTCCGAGAGTACGTTTGATGCACCTCCAGCTCCTGTCGAGCCTGTAGTGCCTGCACCTCCCGTGGTCGCGCCTCTTGTAGCCCCTGTGCCTCCTCCACCTGTTCCTGCTGCTCCTGTTGTTGCTGCACCTATCCCACCGCCTCCAGAGCCTGCTATGCCAGATGTTTATGTTCTGCCACCCGAGCCACTTGAGGAGTTCGAGGATGAGAAAATGTTCCCTACTGATCAGTCCGAGGAGGATTGAGGACTGGAGACCGTCTTGGCGACTTTTTGGTGTAGGCGACTACTTAGGTTGATGGAGTAGTTTTTTTGGCCATCCCAGTATGCCTATGGATCGACGACCAGAGTCATCTTTTGTTTTATATATATGAACTCCTATGTGGTCGAGTATGATGTTATTAAATAAAAGTTGTAGTCCTTATGTTTGATTGCCTCATGTTATTTTCTGAGTTGTTAGATTTTATTAAAGATCGTCTTGTTTTATTTGTGGCCTATGGATCATAGATCTTAGTCTATTGATTATTATAAGTTTAACCTATAATTATCGATATTAGAGACCTATGACCGTAGGGTGGCGGTCTGGGACGCCACACTCAAAGCATGAAACGTACTCAATGCACTAAGTGAGTATCGAAGTGATACATTTCTTTCCTGCGTCGATTTCCTAAGAGCCGGCATGCTATCTGTATCCGAGTCTTCATCCAAATCTGCATCATCGACTTTATTAACCAAGTCCCCCTTGCTCCGATTCAGAATCAGACTCTACAGGCGTACCTTGTAGAACCATCTCCACAGTTTCAGTTTTAGGACTTTCTTCAAGCACTATCACTTTTTTGGGCTCATCACCTTTCTGTGTGCCAACCTGGGATTGTGATTCACGAAAGATAACATCCCTGCTGTATACAATGGTCTTTGATTCTGGATTCAACAACTTATAGCCCTTGACCCCTTCCTTGTATCCGACAAATATGTTCTTCTCAGACTTATTGTCAAGCTTACCCCGTTTCTCCTTGGGTACATGAACATATGTGTCACACCTGAACACCCGAACATGTGACAGATTCGGCTTCTTCCCAAACGCTGCCTCATATGGTGTACGGTCCTTCACTGATGAGGTCGGTGACCTGTTCTTCAAATAACTGGTCGTGGCTATAGCTTTTACCCAAAATTCATGCCCTAAACCTGCCCAACTTAGCATGCATCTTGCCTTTTCTATGAGTGACCGATTTAATCTTTCAGACACACCGTTCTGTTGAGGCGTATATGGGGTCGTCTTCTGCCTAGCAATACTATTATCCACACAGAACTGTTCGAATTTTTCCGAACAGAATTCACCTCCGTTATCTGTACGTAGTATCTTGATTTTCCTGCATAATTGGTTTTCAACCAAAACCTTAAATTCTCGAAATTTTTCGAATACACCTGATTTACTTTTAATAAAATAAATCCAACTGTATCTCAAAAAATCATCTATGAACGATATATAGTACCTGGATCCTCCGATAGATGGAGTCGAAGTAGGCCCGAAAACATCACTGTGAATCAGCTCGAGAACCTCTGTTGCTCTTGTACCAGTGTGTTGGAAGCTAACTCGGTTCTGTTTTCCATGGAGACAGTGTTCATAAAACCCAAAATCCATAGAGCAATCCGGTACTCCGTTTACCATTTGACTCGAAGCTAAGGTAGACAGTCCATTTTCACCGATATGTCATAACCTCTGATGCCACAACATGGACATATCATATCCATCTTCCTTGGCCTTTTCAGAGATGAAACCACTACCAACAGTTACTGTTTTCCCGAGCAGCTTATACAATGTCCCATAACGAACTCCTCGTGCAATCACAATAGAACCCCGAGTCATCTTGTACGAATTCTTATCACAGCTAAAAGTAACCCCTGAATCAGCCATCGTACCGACTGATAACAGGTTTATGCTCATCAAGGGTATGTGCATCACGTCTGGAAGAGTCTTCACCGTGCCATTACTCATCATCAACTTCACCCTGCCACGCCCGACAATTTGAACTGCAGTATCATCTCCGAGCATGACATCTCCACCATTATATTGCTCATATTCACAAAACTAGTGTCTATGAGGCATCATGTGGTATGAAGCATCGGTGTCGATCAACTAAATATCCTTATCTGACTGTGCCATACATGCAGCAGCCAAATACATGTCTCCTGATCGACCTCATTCTTTCGAGAGGATAATTCAGCTTCTTTCTTAAAAACTAACTTGTTTTTACAGCCCCGCTTCACATGGTCTCACTCTTCACATCTCTAGTACTATACCCTCCTCTGCCTACTCTTCGATCGCCCACGAGATTTGAATCTGGACCCTCTCCGATTTATAATCTTCTCTGCTAGCTTACCTCTAGTAGTCAACGCCTATCTACCAGAATTTTTTGACCCCTTTCTTCGTGTCTCTTCCGATAACAAGGTTGAACACACACTCTCATACGATAATTCCTTATTCCTACCACCGATTACCACAATCAGGTTATCCCATGAATCCGGCAGTGAACAGAGTAGTGTTATCGCCTTATCATCATCCTGAAACTTAATACCGATTTATACGAGTTGACTAATCAACGTGTTAAAGTTATATAGATGTGCAGAAAACGAGTCGCCCTCGTGCATCCGAAGATTATATAGCTTTTTCCTTAAAAATAACTTATTAACCAAAGACTTACTTTGATATAGCGACCCCAGTTTCTGCCATAAATCCCTAGCTGTAGGTTCATTCATCACGTTCGTTAGAATCGAGTCTGCGAGACAAAGCCTGATCAAGCCATTTGCTTTTCGATCTATCCGATCCCAGTCCTCAATCTCCTTTGGATCTGCCTTTTTGGAAATTGAATCATCATCCTTCTCCGTTTCCTTGCCCGATTCCTTTATCACGATACCAGGCTTCGCAGCAACAGGCCTTTCCGTTACGATTACCGACCAAAGATCTCGATCACAAAGTAGATCATCCATCTTTATCTTCCACAGATTGAACCGCGTCCCATCGAATTTTTCGATCTCAATCTATGACCCTCCTGACATCTCAAATAAACCCTAATTCCTCGAACACAAGGCTCTGATACCAATTGATGGGATTTATCGCAACCGAATAAGATGATCACACAAAGAATCAAGAAAAATTAAATGACGCACGAGATTATCTAGGTTCACCCCAGAATAGGGCTACGTCCTGCAAAGAGATTTCAATATGATTTTTGGTTTACAGCCACTCAACTCGTTATAATGATCAGCAAAAACGAGCAAATTATATATGCCATAAACGGGCCCAAAACATAAACTTATGCGAAACCTCTTTTAAGCCCACAACATACGGGTTAACTTAAATAAAAACCAAAACCCGTTGAGGTTTCGGGGCACTGCCCCTGAACCCTCGCCCGCTCACCGATGAGCAGGGCAGCCTTCCGCGGACCGGGCAGCAGGACACCGGTGTCTGGGGCGCTGCCCCCGAACCCGCGTCCCGCCCGCATGGGTCACATGTCGTCGGATAACACTTTAGTTTCCCTAAGCTCACGTGGGCGTACCCAATGTGAGAAACAAGGGTCCTTGAAGTATTCGCCAACTCCAACACGGTTAACACTAATAAAATGTTTATGATTGAATTGATATCAATGCAAAATGCTTAGCACTGAATTGACACAAATACATTAAATTTATGATTTTTTTGTCACTTTTCTTCTCCCGAAAAGGACAAGTTAACCCATGGTTTAGACCCACCTATTGATCTAATGCCTATCTCTGAACGCTCCGGCAAGTCATCAATAGCCTCGTCCTCGTCACGAAACAATACAATTCAACAGTTGTTGCTCATCCGGGTGATCTATTGATGATCCACAAGTGCATCTCCCTTCCTTAGGACAGCATGCAAAGGATGATGACTTAAGCGACTTTCAGATGAACCGAATAAATTTCAACACAGTACGAAAGAGAATGGAATCACAAGGAAGTTGGCCAATGTTTACGCATTTCATCCACTCATAATGTTCATCTTATTGCTGAGTGAAACTCACCGAATGTGTTTGGTTTGTACGTGGACAAAGAGATCGAGACCACACAATAAATACTTAGAAAAATTCCTCAAACAGTATGTACAGATCATCTAGGAAAGCTTCCCTGTCATACGTATGTGATCGAGTGTGCCCTTGAGGCCATGCATGTCCGTCTCCCTCTTCACTAGTCGAAATCCGGTGCCGTAAGGGTAATCAGTTCTCGATTCGATTTGATGCCGAAGAAACTTGGCGAGCCTTTTCTGGAAGTCGAGCTGTAGAGATGGCGGAGCTTTGCTCTTAGACATGGACCGAATTTGAGAACCCAACCACACGTGAGCCAGAACTTCACAAAGGCCTTCTTTGACCTCAAGACTCAAATTGTGATATCCTGTCAAGCATATGACGCAACTTTTCTAGTTTCAAAACCCTAATGTCGCAAAGGAAAGATCAGAACATCATATCACGAAGTCAATTGCAGTCACTTTTTCATCGGATGCAAAATTAGAGGTACAAAACCGCGTCATAATCAAGAGACGAACCAGCGATTTCGAGTACGTGCCACGCGTGCATCATCTCATGAGCGAGGATTTGCCCTGTGAACAACCTGCACAATACATCGAATTTTCTCGTGAAGTCTCTGATCAAAGATAACTAGTCTCAATCTGAATCTTTTCATTTTTCTCTAATGAGACCTTACTTTGGAATTGTAGTTGCTAGGAAAAGGGGAGGGGAGAGAAGTACCTCGGCAGACCATACAACACTCTTATGGACACAACTTTCGTGTGGGCGACTAGCGTATGTCGTCTTCCTCCCACAGCCTTAAAGACCAAACAGAAAGAAGAGGTTACCTCTCTGTCGCTGGATTGATACAAGCAAACGATGTGAAAAATGAGAAAAGATCTCAAGTGCAGAGAAGCACTTACGGTATAAATAGGATAGACGTGCGACCTTGTCCTTCCATATGTCCCATCCAGTCGATGATGCCCCTGTCAAGTACGGAGCAGACACTTAAGATTAGGAGCCTGGGATGAAATTCTCAGATCAGAATTGCGTGGAATTCTATTGACGATGCCGCAGAATAATGCTAGAAAGCGGACCATTAGGTTTCATTTGACAAAGCGACTGCGTAAACAAGTCTTTAACCAAGCACCAGATTGAGAATGTTTGGCGCTAATTACAAGCCGAACATCTTACCTTCTTTTCATCTGGTGCTTTGAGCTCCTCCATCTCTTGCTCATTCACCAAGTACAGTGGAATCGTTCGCTGGTGGACTTTCATGCCTAAGGATTCATAAAATTCGCGCATTTCGCGTTCTAGAGCTTTAAATGCGTGATCGTCCATCACTGCAGAGCTGCGGCATTCCGGGCATAACCGCCGACCGCCGCTGAGGGTTGAATAGGTTGATCCATCAGGCTGCACAATGTTTTACAAGCATTAGCCACCTCTCTCAGTTGCTGGGGAGTCTGGGAAAGCTAAAACAGATTGTGGGTGAATTGCCAAACTTTTTTGTGCAACTAGCCAATTTTATTTTCACTAAGTTACCAAGTAATTTTGGGTTACCAATTCTCATTTGACTTGCTTCTGAATGATTATTAAGGATTTTTTTTTTAATCTTGCCAACTTTCTGCGAAATGACCACTTTTATTTGCCTTACTTACCAATCATTTTCTAGGATTAATGTACCAACTAGTTTTGCATTAACTCTTATTTGAGGTAATTTTCCAAGTTCTCTTGTATCCGACAATAGAAACTTATCTTATATAATACGAGCTATATTTACCTTTGCTTGCACAGTTTTAATATTATATGATATTACTAGTCTTTAACACAGTGACAAAACAACTTATTTTTTAATTGAGTTACCCTATAGAATAATTGGTAAATTAGAAAAAGAAAATGGGTGTTAATAACTAACAAAAGAGAGTGGTAACACATAATCAGTCCCTCACTCGGAGAAAACTTGATAAATTGCTTAAATTATAGTTAGGCGTAGTTTAGAAAGATAAATGAAAATTGGTCAAAAATAGAAAAAATGAGAAGAAAACTTGGTAAATAAGGTATTTTTTTGGTCGAGGAAAATAAGTTCAATGAGAGTAATAACATAAAACTACTTGGTAATAGAAAATTTGGTAAACCAGTCTAATTAAGGTAACTGTTTTTTAAAAAGAGTTGGTAAATTTAAGGCATTGTTAACTAATATAGCTAAATGATTACAAATGAAATAAAAAAGATGAAAAAATAAAATAAAATAGAAAAACCCAAATGAATAGTGGTAACTAACTTAAATAAGAGTTGGTAACTCAATATTATGTGGTAACTAAATGAGATAAAAATTTGGCATGTCACGATAATTTAGGTCAATAATATCTAAAAAGAGTCGATAAATACAATTTAACAACTTATGCGAATGAAAATAAGTTAGTACACAAATTAGTATTTGCAAACAATAAACACATTGGTAATTGCATACAAATGTCCGAAAGTGTTGGCCTTTTCGTTCTCCAATAGTTTTCTGGAACAAAAGGATGAATTTCAGCACTTCACGCATTTAGTTGGTTTTAGAGGTTTAGTTTGTTGATTTGATTTGTCCTGTTGGTCCAGTATTTGCAAAATATTCACACGTATGTGATGTTTGTATGGACGGATTTAGATGAGATTGCGCTTTGCACCCCAGTTTTCAAAAAGCATTTACATGTTCATCCAATTTCTTTACAGTACAAAGTGTCAGGAAGCATTACTAGAAAGTTTTACCTACAAAGCATCCAACTTTAGGATATGAAGTATCATTATTAGGAAGTGTTATCTACAACAATCACGTTTCTAACCTTGAAATATGAAGAATGATGAGTAATTATTTCCAAACATGAGAATTAATGCTTTGACTTATGGTTGTACTTATCCCTTAACAACACTCTCTTCTATACATTTGCTAAGAGAACGATTTATCAGTGGATGATATTATGGCATCTAGTTGAGGAGGGAACCTACCTTCAATCTTTTGCAACCACAACAAGAAGGTGTCCCATCTCTCTTATGTGCACGACAGTACTTTTGCCGCGAAAAATGATCTCGACGGAAGAGGAGGCGGCCATTTGCATCCACTGGGATCTGTGACCAAGAAAAAGGCATGGGAAGAATGCAGAAGATTTAGGGAATTTGTACTTTGGTTGATCCCATCAAGAATTCAAATGTCTAAAAGTATAAAGTTAACAGATCCTGCTACACAAGAAGTTGCCGGGAAATGAAAAAAGAACTCTTACAGGATGCCCACAAACAAAGCATATCGGGCGAAGATGATGTTGGTGGTGGTCTTTGTGAAAGACCTATCAGTACAACATACTTTCAGATTTCACAATACTAGCATGTAACTAGAGTATTATGCAAGAACTTTGATGGAAATAAAGCTACATCGGAACCTCGTGATTGGTAAGCGAACCATCGAAAGCATAAGAATGGTCACATTCTGGATGCCGAAAGGCTTGCCTGTTGCATAGAAGGAAGCCAATGATCTCTTATGAACAAACTCACCGTCTTCTTCCTAGGTTCTCTCCCATAAACAACATTCATATTGAATCGGGTAAAGAGTAGTCGAAAAAAATAGAAATGAGTGCATAGATGAGCACCCGTTATCGGGATAAAATGAGAACGGAAAAGGTTGGAATATGCTTGCAATGTCAAAAGGTGAGGATGATTCGAAGGACAAATTTTGTTGGAAAGACTGGGCCAAATCTTCATCCTCAAATTTCAGTTCATATTGCAACCAGTCCTTGGTCGATGCCGCTCCATAGAGATCGTCGGCTGCGTGGAATTCACTGTTCATCTGAATCAGGATCACTGCAGGTACATGGTAAAGCGACATTGTCGAGGGAAATAAAATACTTTTATGTAACAAGCTCTAGGTTCTACATTTGGTCAGACAACAAGATGAAATATGTATTCAGGAATATATAAAGCCTGTGGCCCGGTGTGGTTTGCCAGATAAAAGTTTCATGAACAGCGGTCTGATTTACATTGACCATCTTCTGAGACGGAACGAATGCCAGCGATTTTGTAGTCCGTTTCTTCTTCCTCGCCCTCCGTTGATTCGTCCTGCACATTGAGGTTTCTGCAACTGTTTAACACTGTTCCATTGCAGCTACCATTTTCCAGACACCCAAATTATGCAGTTATACTTCTTGGTCATTATCACCACTTGGCACTCATGAATTAACCACAAACGAATACAAGAATAACAAATAACCCCCAACTTATACTTCTAGTATTACCTCCGCATCGACAGTATCGTTGGGCTCATCGGAACTAGAACGGCGTTCAGCATCGTCACAGCTTCCATTAGATATCTGTCTGGAGCAACTCACAAGCAAACTATCAGTACATCTGAGTAAATAAACAAGAAGCAACTAGGGGCATGAATGTATGACATCCAGGATGCATGTATACATGTAGAGGAGGAGATTATCAGAGATATGATTGATTAAGATCGTGTACGTTTTTCTTAACAACTTCGATCTCGGGAAAAACAATTGCCAATGTACTTAGCTCCATAGCATCCATGATATGTCTTCCAAACTTAGCAGGAGACGGACTAGTAATTTTGAGCCACCAACTCGAGTATATTGTCCCTCCACGAGAACAATGTCGATTGGAAGCACCGAATGCGGCGAGACCTTCACCATCAGTGGTTAACCAAAATGATGCAACTCATATTCCAATAGATGTTTATCTCGATGGGTTGGTCGATTTTGATTCCGAAACTTTCACCAGGTCAACTCTTGAAGGGAGGTTTTCTAAGAAATAAAGGCCTATATATCAACAACACCCCAGACCATGATTGTTTATGTTGGAAAGCTATTCAATGATAGATCTTTTTTACTTCAAACTATTCAGGGTGTTGGAATATATAAATATTAAACCACGCCTTCTTCTAACAGCTTAAACTTTTAGAGCAGTTGGCAGTGGTCCCATAAAATCTTACATGGTATCAGAGCAGAAGGTCCTGAGTTCAAATCTTTCCAGGCCCCTATTTGCCTCTATTTGCCTCCCCAGTGTTGGAATATATAAATATTAAACCACGCAGCTGGCAGTGGTCCCACCAAATCTTACACAGGGTAAGTTTATAAGAAGGCCGTAGCAAAACTTCAAAAACCAGAGTGATGCTGTCCTTTATTAATCATGTATCGAGTATAATTCAAAGAAACAAGTACTTGTTATGTTCCTGTAGTTGTAAGAATGACTATGTAATTGTTGTCCATTCACAAAAAGGAGGCGAAGTCTCTGCAGTTGGCACCATTACCTGTCCATAGAATAAGTCGAGAACGGAAAATGAGTAAATATGTTCTCGACTTCCCCCAGAGGATTCGAATTGAAGACTAAACTTTGTGGGAGAGCCTCGGCGTGTCGCTCATCTTCATTCACCAAGTAGCTGGCTTTGTAACATTGTTCATCGCCGGTCCCTGACTGACCATCGTCGGTTCGTTGGTCTTCCTCTGAAGAACATTAGTAGACTAGTAGTCTGGAATTAGGCAAAACTGCTGCTTATAAAAGATGCCATTTCAGCGAATTATCCCCTGTACAACCCAATTTCAAGAAATGATGAATTGCAAAGATATGCTCAGTCTGTGGAGAGTTCAAAGAGCACAAAGGATTTCCAGCTCTCCTGGCGATAAGGAGAGGGACGGGGAAAGTTGCAAGAAATCCAACGTCATCCATCGAACGTTTTGTCATCCGACAGTGGACAAGTCCAATTCACTTGGCAGTGTCACTGCTTTATCGAGTTTACCACTTTACCTGCCTCATTTTCTTCAGATGAAGAAAGAGTAATTGCATAACGTGCTGCTTCTCTCTCACTATCCAATGCTTCATCCTACACCAAATGACATGAGCAATACTCAAGGCTGGATAAAATCTGTGTCTAAAGTTTACGCTGCACCATCAGTAACTTTCGGACACAGATAATGACGACCACACACCAGCTACTTCTTTCTCGCTTGAAAAGGAAAGACAAAATAGATTTCGCAACAGTAAGTACCGACAAATCACGAGGCTCGTCCCAGCTGCCATCCTCGCTGTAGTTCGATTTTATCCTGGAGATGGAAGCAGAACCTTTCAGAATTTTCCTGAGCCAACCCATTTGACAGACAACCGTTGATTGCCTGTGGACACAGATCCCTTGTTCTAACTAGCAACCCGCGACTGAGCAAGCCAGACAGCGGCCGAACAAATACAGAAGCAAGAAATGTTCAACACCCGGAATAATGTTTTTCAGACAGGACAACCATTGCCCTCTTCCTTGGCCAGACTGGCCTGGTCATATTTAATCAGACAGAAGTCAACATTTCATTGCAGAACCAGGATGGCTTTTCACCAACCGAACCGAGCTGAACCTCATGCACATGTGAGTTTTCGATTCTTTAATTGTAGTATAGCTGGACCGCGTGTCCTTAGTGCCCTTCTTTACTATATTACCAAGGCTTAAGACATAGGAGATCAGTAATAAGATGATTGTTTTGGCCGAAGCCGCCTTCCGCTCCTATACCCATCCAAAATAGATTCCTCCTGTTAGTCCGGTTGACGATTGTTGCAAGCCACCGGAATGAGTTCTTCTGGCGGTTGGCTGCGGGAGTTTTCATTAGAGAGAGCTGCCTCTTCTGAGTTCCTGTTGGATCTTAGAGGCGCAGCACTCTGATACCTAAGTGTTTGAAGAAGAAAATTCTGGAAATGTTATTCACTCTCATGTTCTACTAAACGATTACAAAACACGCCTATTTATAGGCTGTAGGCATGACTCTACGACTTCTCTAGACAAACGAACAGACACGTCCAGATACATGACATTTAAAGCTAATAAATGAACATAATCTCCTAGATAACAACGTCTAGGACTCTTCCTATTCTCTAGATAATAATTGCAACAACTTAATATCTTCCAAGACTCCACTTTACGATGAGCTTGGATTACGAAGAGTCATGACTCTTGCGATTCCCAACAGCCTCCCTTAAACCGAGCTCATCTTGACCATGCCGATCATTCTCTTGAATTTAAGGAAGGAGTCTGTCTTCAACGGCTTCGTAAACATATCAGCCACTTGGTCTTCCGACTTGCAATACTGCAGCACAATCTCCTTGGACTTCACTAGATCTCGAATGAAGTGATATTTTATATCGATGTGCTTGCTTCTTCCATGAAAGACTGGATTCTTTGCAAGTGCTATGGCTGACTTATTATCACAATAAATCACCGTCGAATGCTCTTGCTTATGACGAAGTTCAGCGAGCATCGAACGTAGCCAAACTGCTTGAGTAGCACAATAAGCCGCTGCTATATATTCTGCTTCTGCACTGGACAAAGCAACCACCTGCTGCTTCTTCGAAGACCAGGAGAAAATCCCATTTCCTAAAGAGAAAACATAACCGGAAGTACTCTTTCTTTCTCCAATATCACCTCCCCAATCACTGTCTGTATATCCCACAAGCTGAAAATCATTAGAAAAAGTGTAGAATATACCATCATCCACAGTACCTTTAATGTACCGAAGAATCCTTTTTGCCGCCTGCAAGTGTGATTGTCTAGGAACTTCCATAAATCTGCTTATCATCCCAACACTATAAACAAGATCTGGCCGAGTAGAAGTCAAATATCGTAGACTCCCAACTAACCTCTTGAAATAAGTGGGATCGACTTCAGAACCACTTCCGTCTTTTGTCAACTTCAATCTTTCCTCCATGGGAGTGCTAATTGGTTTACAAGTAGCCATCTTGAAACGCTCAAGAATATCCTTGGCATACTTCTGTTGACAAACAAAAATACCATCCTCCGATTGAGTAACTTCTAGGCCAAGAAAATAATACATGAGACTCATATCTGTCATCTCGAACTCACGGGTCATGGCCTCCCTGAAGTCACAAATCATTTCTTGACAATCTCCAGTAAATATGAGATCATCGACATATAAGCAAACAATGAGTATTTCACCATTCAAGCCAACCTTGACATATAAAGTATGCTCATAAGGACAGCGGATAAAACCATGAGTCAAGAAATAAGAATCAATTCTGGTATACCAGGCTCGTGGTGCTTGTTTGAGGCCATAAAGAGCTTTCTTCAATCTGTAGACTAAGCCCTCTTGTCCTGTTTTGACATAGCCCTCCGGTTGATCCACATACACCTCCTCCTCAAGTACGCCATTGAGAAATGCGGACTTGACATCCATTTGGTGTATTTTCCAGCGCCTTTGAGCTGCTAAAGCAAAAATCATACGAATAGTATCCATTCTTGCAACCGGAGCAAATACCTCAAAATAGTCAATCCCGGGTTTCTGTTTGTAACCCTTGACTACAAGACGAGCCTTCAACCGATCAACATCACCATTAGGCTTACGCTTGGTTTTGTAGACCCATTTTACACCGATGGACTTCTTGCCTTCTGGAAGAGACGTGAGTTCCCACGTATCATTCTTCTCGATCGCATATATCTCATCATCCATGGCATGAATCCAACCACTATCTTGGGAAGCCTCCTTAAAGTGTGTCGGATCACAATCTGCAAAAAGAGCATAATTGACAATTTCTTCATCAGATGGGTCATCATTATTCGACAAAGAATAATCCCTCAAACGAGCAGGTAAAACTCGTTCTCGCCGTGGACGGGAGGAACTTTCGACACGATCTTCGACAAGATTTTCGACAAGATTTTCGACAGGATCTGCTGTCGAAGTAGGCTGCATCGAACTCGTTGCTGGTTCAGATTGAACTGACTCCTCCTCATCGAAGACAAAATGAAACTGCTTCTTCTCTTCCCTGTTCCACATCCACTCAGCTTCCTCGTCGAAGGTGACATCTCGACTGATAACCACCTTCTTCGATATAGGATTATACAACCGATAACCCTTCGTCTCATTGCTGTAACCAAGAAAGATGCATTTCTCACTCTTCTCATCAAGCTTTTTGCGAAGTTCATTAGGCACATGGGCGTAAGCAATACACCCAAACACACGAAGATGCTGAACTGAAGGGATTTGACCACTCCACACCTCCGTCGGTGTCTTGAACTCAAGACCTTTAGTTGGACAGCGATTCAACAAGTAAATAGTACAAGCAACCGCTTCTGCCCAGAAATGCTTAGGCAAATGTTTGGAATGGAGCATAGTACGTACCATATCAACAATAGTGCGATTTTTTCTCTCCGCTACTCCGTTCTGTTGAGGAGTATATCGTGCTGTCAACTGATGTTTGATGCCGCACTGCTTGAAGAAAACATCTCCAACCAAATATTCCGTGCCACGATCAGTTCGGAGAATCCGAATTCCATGCCCACTTTGCTTCTCTACATAGGCTTTGAACTCCTTAAAAGCATCGATGGCATCTGACTTTTGCTTCAAGAAATAAACCTATGTTTTCCTGCTAAAATCATCGATGAAGGTAACAAAATACCTGTACCCCCGATTCGACGACTCACCGAGCGGTCCACAGAGGTCGGAGTGCACCAACTCCAACGGTCTTGACGCTCTCCATGATTTTCCCGAAGGGAAGCTTTCTCTGCACTTCTTCCCAACGACACATGGTTCACAAATCTCCTTCGGAGAAGAAATTTCAGGTAGTCCACGTACCATCTTCTTCTGAGACAACAGCTTTAAGCTGTCGAAATTCACATGCCCGAACCGCTTGTGCCAAAGACATGTCAAATCTTGCACCGAGGCACTAAAACATGACGTAGCATAGTTAATATACAAAGGAAAAAGTCGATTTCGAGCCATTTTTACCTTTGCAATCAATCCTCCTTTGCCATCATGAACCGTGCAAATCTCATCCTTAATGGTCATGAGATAGCCTCGCTCGGACAACTGTCCCATACTTAGAAGATTTTCTCGAAGACCGGGAACATAATGGACGTCGGAAATGCTTTGAACCGACCCATCCTTCGCCTTGATTTTAATAGTTCCCTTTCCCATGATAGGAACTTTGGTATTGTTCCCAAATCTCACCTCCGAACGAAAGGTGTCATCGAAGTTTGAGAATAACTCCTTCTCGCCACACATGTGATTGCTACACCCGGTGTCTAAGTACCAAACATTCTTCTGGTTCTCCACCGCAGAATTACATGTGAATAAAAGAGCATTACCTTGCTCACCATCTCCATCGACATGTCTATCGACGGATCTTGCTACCTTAGCATGGAACTTTTGACCACCAGTCTTCTTGCTCCGACATTCAGATTTATAGTGCCCATACTTTTTACAATTAAAACACTGAATAAAGGACTTATCTTTTTGTTGTCCGGCATACTTCTCTTGCCGCTTTGGATCTTTCCTTTGATTAGAAAGATTCTTCTTTTCATCAGGCAACACCAACTGGCTTTGCAAAGCTTCCTCCACCGTCTTGGATTTCTCCTTGATTCGTTGCTCGTGCATTTGTAGAGAGCCCACCAACTCATCGACGGACAAGACAGAGAGTTCTCGTGACTCTTCGATGGAAGTCACAATATATTCGAACTGCAAAGTTAGAGTTCGAAGAATCTTCTCAACAATCTGTTGATCCCGAATAGTCTCACCATTGGCCTTCATTTGATTGACAAGAGCCAACGTCCGTGAGAAATAATCGGAAATGGACTCCGACTTTTCCATCTGAAGGAGCTCGAACTGTCGTCGAAGAGTCTGAAGCCGAACCTTCTGGACCTTCTCAACGCCTTTGTAAATGTTGATGAGAGTGCCCCAAGCTTCTTTCGCCGTCTTCGAATTCGCCACTTTCTCAAAGATTGACGAATCTATCGCTTGAAAGATGTAAAAGAGAGCCTTACGATCTTTCTTACGATTCTCTTTTAGTGTCTTCTGCTCCTCCGTTGTCAAATTTGCTGCCGCTTCTGGCTCTTCGAATCCTTCTTCCACAATCTCGGTCAGCTCCTGAAACCCGAATAGCACCTCCATCTGGATCTTCCAATGCTCAAAATTCTTCCCATCGAACCTCGGGAGTTGAGGTTGGACCATCCCAGTACCACTCACAGAAGCCATCTGACTCGAGAGAAAAAACTTAGCCAAACTGGCTCTCACTGGCTCTGATACCAAATATTGGATCTTAGAGGCGCAGCACTCTGATACCTAAGTGTTTGAAGAAGAAAATTCTGGAAATGTTATTCACTCTCATGTTCTACTAAACGATTACAAAACACGCCTATTTATAGGCTGTAGGCATGACTCTACGACTTCTCTAGACAAACGAACAGACACGTCCAGATACATGACATTTAAAGCTAATAAATGAACATAATCTCCTAGATAACAACGTCTAGGACTCTTCCTATTCTCTAGATAATAATTGCAACAACTTAATATCTTCCAAGACTCCACTTTACGATGAGCTTGGATTACGAAGAGTCGTGACTCTTGCGATTCCCAACAGTTCCCTGCAGAACTCGTTCATGGCACCACTTCCATTAGCCCTGTTCAGGTTTTACTTCATGGTTCGTTGAGATGCCAGGAGACAAAGAATAGATGTTCATAAGGACCGTATTGCGAATTTGATGATATCACTGTCAACTATAGTACCTAGAAAGGATTTGAACTCAGGATCTCCTATTCTACTATCATGCGAGATTTGGTGAGACTACTGTCAACTGTTCTAAAAATTTAAGCTGTTAAATGAATGCATAATTTAATATTTAATTACTCCAACACATTTCGGCTGATCTTCCTCGGCTTGATTGATAAACGCGGGCAAATCAAAAGCTGTCCGATCCTCGGAACAAATAATTATTCTGGGAAAGGTAGATGACATGAGAAAACCCAAAAAAAAAATAACAATAAATGGCAAAGAAGTATGGAACAATAAACAAAAAGGGCTAAAAGAACTCTTAAAATAGGCTTAAACGATGGATTTTGAGATCCAGAACATTACGGAGAAGGCGACTCAAGCAGCAACTCTTACTCGAACCGAATACAAATTCAAAACAATACAGAAGAAACATTGAATCACAAGGAAGCTGGCCGCATTCCTAGCATCTTATTACAGAGCCAAGCTCACGATCAATCATCAGAACGGACCATGTATAAACCAGAAAAAAAAAAACTTCTTGATAAGAATGGACAGGTCTTCAAGGATGGCTTCCTGTCATACGTATGTAATCGAGTGTGCCTTTAATGCCGTACATGTCGGTCGCCCTTCTCATGAGTCGATATCCGCCGCCATAAATGGGATCGGGATTCAATTCGACGTCGTACTGAAGAAACTCGGCGAGCCTCTTTTGGAAGTCGAACCCCGGAGAGAGTGCGATTTTGCTCTTGGACATGGACCGCATGTGAGAATCCAACCACATGTGACCCAAAACTTCGCAAAGGCCTTCTTCGACCACGTCATCTAAACCGTGATAACCTGCCAAACATACCATAATTCTCTAGTTCAGGTTCATCGTCAAGAGGAAATTTAAGTATGAGCTCGTCAAACAATCAAATTGTACAAAACTTCACTTAAGTTTAAGCTAATGTATTGTGGGTCAACTGGGATATATGTTAACTACTTCATACCATATCAATTCTCCGCATCTCAATAATCTCTCACCTTCATCACTAATCTACATATTGGGAGTGGGTCATCAACCATCGACTCTTTTACTAATTTATTGGGACTAGGGACCAAGCAGCAGAGTACAACACCTTCATATGAGAGATCTCTAAGAGAGAGCTTAAATGTGAGCCCATCAATATATCTAATTGAACCTATTCTCACTATAAAAAAAAAAAATTAACTCTATAGCTCATGGACCAATTAGGGTATATTAACTGCTCTGCATATCACACTAGTTCTCCAAATGCGATTTTTTTTCCTAATACAGCTCACACGTATATCCCAATAAATAGATCACGGTAGGCGGGGTACGTTTATTTTGCGAAAATCCACTTTTGAGAAATAATTTTTTTAAAAAAATATTGATTATAATTACTTGGAATAGTTAGTCAACAAAAGACGTTTTCAATACCAACAATAATTTATGCGTGAAAATTTTTCATGGATGATAAAAATATTTTTCATTCATACCTTTACATAAATAACACAAGCGACATTCTTTCAAATAAAAAAAGAAAAGAAAAAAATATTTTCCGAAATTTGGGTATTCCTCGAAACGAGCGGACCTCGGGATTCGTGGTCTTTTCTTTGTTTTATTTTGCTAGAAAATCCAAGATTTGACCCCCCCAAAAAAAAAACTTTAAAAGACAAGAGTATTTTTTTTTTCTTTTTTTCTTTTGGAAACTTCTTATGGCTTTTTT
The DNA here is from genome assembly GCA_021437785.1 of Rhodomyrtus psidioides. Taxonomy (NCBI): domain Eukaryota; kingdom Viridiplantae; phylum Streptophyta; class Magnoliopsida; order Myrtales; family Myrtaceae; genus Rhodomyrtus; species Rhodomyrtus psidioides. The sequence continues at coordinate 958,327 of JAILYB010000040.1, read as the reverse complement.
TTTTAATCGAAGGGCAACTTCTTATGGTTAGAAACTTGAAAATTAGAGCAAAATGATGATCAGGAGAGGAGAAACCTTCTAGGTGGAGCCACGCGTGCATCATCTCATGAGCGAGGGTTTGCCCTGTGGACAAGCTGTGCAAAAAGATGAAAGTCTTTCTCGTCAACTGTCGAACCAAAAGATTAGCTTTAGTCCTCATTTGGGAAGCCAAAGGAATTGTACCTCGGGAAACCTTTCAAAACCTCTATGGTTAGAATTCTTGAGTGGGCGACTAGTATATGATCTTTTCCTTCCACAGTCTGAATATTAAATTGGTAAATTGACACAAGCAAAACAACGTGGAAAATGAGAAAATCTCAAGGAGCAAAGAAGCACGTACGGTACAAATTGGACGGAATTTCCACGTCGCACGCCCGACCGGCTGATGCGGTCGATGTTGACCCTATCCAGTGCGGGGAGGAGAGAAACTTTGGTTAGGTAGGAGGGTGTTTGATGAGAAATTTAGCAATTCCGTAGATTGGGTATCCTAGACATTATAAAGTTTCGTGGAATGTAATGTCATTGACGGTGCCGAGTAACGCTAGGCATCCAAAACGTGCTAAACCTCTGTCAACTCATCAGTAAGCCTCTTAAATTTTTTTTTTCCTCAATTGAGTCATGAACATCTTCGTGTTTCGCTAATCAAGTCCTTTCGCTAATTTTCTCTGATATGGGCATCGCCCGTCCTATGTGGCTACGTGGAACGGCCGACGCTGATATGGATAATTTTTTAATAGCATCTTAATTTTTTTTTTCAACTTTTAACTTTTCCTTTTTTGTGTTTTCCCTTTTACTATTTTTTTTTTGTTTAATCTACCGGCCTCGGGTTAGGACCGCCCTTGCTTGCCAAATTCAGTGAGGAAAACCCTCGCTTGAGGCCGGCGACGGTTGACGAAGAGAAAAAGGAAAAAAAAACAAAAGGAAAAAAAAGTAAAATGAAAAACAAAAACAAGAAAAAAAGATAATAAAACTTCGAAATGTTATTAAAATTATCCGCGTCAGTGCCAATTGTGTCACGTAAGATTGCCGGCGACCACATCGGCGATTTCTGATTAAAATTGACTAGATGGACTCAAATGACAAAACGTGAAAAGGTTTAGGATTGAATTGACAGAAGTGCAACAAATTTAAGAATTTTTGGACAATTTTCCCATGATATTAATTTACAGAGCCATCGAGTAAATGCGTCTTTTAAGCAAGCGACGGAAGTTAAAGAAGAATGATTAATAGTTATTACGGGAACTTCGTCTTACCTTCATTTGGCATCGTGCTTTGTCTTTCTTCATCTCTTGGTTGCTCACCAAGAGTAGCGGAATGGTTCGCTGGTGGATTTTCATGCCCAAGCGCTCATAAAATTCTCGTATCGCGCGTTCGAGAGGCATTAAGGCACGGTCGTCCATTACTGCGGAGTCGCGACATTCCGGACACAACCACCGACCGTCGCCTAGGGTTGAGTACGTCGATCCTCTAGGCTGCACAATGTTTCCCAAGCATTAGCGACCTCTCTCGATAGATTACCGGTAAACATGAACACATTTAGGCACAGTTTATTTAGCGGAAAATGAATGCTTTGAAAAATATTTTCCTGAATATGATCGCTTGTTTCGCTTAAAAATGACTAAGCGATAGAAATTTTCATCACCCACATAAAATATTCAGATACAATGTTGTCAATGATGAAAATATTTTTATTTGATTTTTATTTCAAGTGCTACAAGTGGATCATTTTAGAAAAATCGTTCATTTTTCATGGAACAAAAGCATTTTATAAGAAAGGTAAACAAAAGGTAGTAAATGATAATCTCTTTTTTCCTTCAAAGATATGGCGGTTTTTAGAAAATCAAATGAATATAGATAATTAACTAAAACAGGAGTTTATAATACGAAATTAGTTGGTAATGTAATCGGAAAAGGTTGGTGATTATTCTATCTAATTAAGGCTGGTACTTTCGAAAAGAGTTGGTAAATTTAAAAAATCAATAAGCAATGCAAACAGAAGTAGTAATTACTGATGTTTTTGGCTTTTCCTACATCACTAACTTGTCTTTATCTTTCACGAAAGAACTACTCTTACCCTTTGCCGATTTTTGTTTACCTTTCTTACAAAGCCTTGTTTACCAACAATTATATCAGATTACCAAATAATTGTGCATGATTTGCCGACTTTTGTTTGATTAAGTTAACAGCTAATTCTACTTGACAACTCTCACGGACGATTATTTGTTTTTTTGTTTTTGTTTTTTTAACTTACTGATTTTTTTATTAAGTAACCACTTTTATTTGTCTTAAACCAGCTTCTCTTATATTTGACCAAAAAAACAAATTCTCTTTATCCTTTACCAACTTTCATTTTCTTTCCTACCGATGGCTTACGTTTACTTGCCATTATTATATATATGAAATAACCAACATTTGTTAAAGTGACTGACCATCGATTAAGTTAACCAAAGAATAGTTGGTAAGTTAAAAAAAGAATAAACATTATGATAACAAACCAAATGGGAGTTCGTAACCTAGAATTACTTTATATTCACTCGGATAAAGTTGATAAGTCACTTAAAGTAAAGTAAAGCGTAGTTGATAAAGATAACTAAAGATTGCTAAAATATAAGAAAATTTCCATTTTTTTTATAAAAGTATAATAAGAGTTGGTAACACAGAATTAGTTGGTAACTTAATCATAAAAAATTAATAAGTTGTTATAATTATGGGGATTAATTTATAAAAGGAGTCGATAAGGCATTGTCAAAAAGTTTCTAAAAAAAACACTAAATAGATAACCGTAATTAAATCAAATGAGGGATGGTAACCAGTATTAGGTCGCAATTAAACGGGAAAAAAAAAATGTTTGTAAGTCATGCTACTTAAGGTTGGTGATCTCCAAGGGAATTAATAAATCCAAGGGGTTTCTAACCAAGACTAATAAAAAGTGGTCTTCATGACATGTGTATGGGCAGTTTAGTGGGGGCTCGAGAGGGCCCAGACCTCCGACTTTATTACATTATACTTAGATGTCATTTTTTTCAGCAACATTTACATGTTCAATGTGGTCCCTGAACTTTACCCCAATTTGCAATATCATCCCTGAACTTTTAAATTTTTTAATGTGGTCATTGGACTTTTGTTAGCTATTCAATTTAGTCCATGAATTATATAAAAATATTCAATATTGTCCATGAACTTGAATTAATGAAAAGACAACATGAACAATTTCATCCTTACCAAAAAAAAAAAATATTGAACAATTTCATATAGTTTAAGGACAAAATTGAATAGATACCAACTATGTTACACGGACACGGGACACGACTCGCGACACAACACAACACGATACACCGATACGTCAGTTCTCAAAAAATGAAGAATTTCGACACGCTGAAACACATTATATATTATATGTATATTTTTATATTATTCATAAAAGATAAAATTATTTAATATTTGATTTTTAGCTAATATGCCCAATTTTATTGCTCTCTTTCCCTTCCCTCGTTTCCTTTCTTCTTTTACTCACCTAACTAAACCTCTTTCCTAAAAACTTTTTCCCTCACGTGGCCCACCGTTTTTACTCTCTCTCTCTCTCTCTCTTCAACCCCCAAAGTCCAAACGACACCCCCCTTCTCTCTCTCTCTCTTCAGCCCCCAAACGACGCGACCCACTCCCCCTCTTCTGCTTCTTCTTCCTTTCTTTCTTTTCTTGATTCTTCTTCTTTCTTTCTTTCTGCAACTCCTTCGTCCGACGACCACCACAACCATCGCCTGCATCACCACCTCACCGCACCCTACCGTCCGCTGCTCCCTCTGTCGTTGCCAGTCGCCTCTCGCCGTTCCGCCCAGCCGCGACGATCTAGTAGCCGCGGGACCGAGCCCGTCGTGACCCCAACCGAGAGATCCGTTGAGCCCCGTCTCGAGAGTTCCAAGTCTGACCCCTTGCATTCGAGAGCCCCGACGCCGGCCAAAGCCCCAGCCGTGTCACCAGATCCGAACCCCAACGGACCCCGACCTCCCTTCTCCTCTACAGCCGCGACCCCATCTCTCTCATTCTTCTGCTCAGCTACCAAAGTACCACCGGTCGGACACGCGAGTCCCTCGCGTGTCCGTTGCGTTGACCGAGAGTTCGGACTCGGATACACGTTGACCGTGTGTCCGAGAAGAGTCCGGCGGTGTCCGGCCGTGTCGGACACGTGTCCGAGTCCGACACGGAAAAATTTCAAAAAGTAGCGAGTCCGTGTAACAGAGGGTACCAAAAGTACATGGAATACGCTGAGCATATTAAAGGTTCAAGTATCAAATTGCATATTGAGATAAAGTTCAGGACTACATTGAATTTTTATTTTTTATTTTTGCTTTAGATCCGCCCTAGATGCTTGTAATTGTTTACAAACTCACAAGAGATATCTAATTGAAAGGAATCCTACCTCCAATCTTTTGCAACCACAACAACGAGGCGTCCCATCCCTCTCATGCGAAACGCAATACTTTTGAGGCCAAAAAGGATGTTGATGGAAGAGAAGATGGCCATTTGCATCCACTGGGATCTGTAACCAGGAAAAGGCAAGGGAAAAAACAGAAGATTTAGTGTATTTATAGTTTAGTTGATCGCATAAAAAGTATCCAATTAACAGATTCTGCTTGAGGAAAAGTTGCCGGAAAACAAAAGAACAACTCTTACAGGTTGCCCGCAAACAAAGCATATAGGGCGAGGATGATGGTGGTGGTGGTGGTCTATGTCAACATTCTGATAAATAGAGTGATCCTCAGAAACAAAAACCTCGTGGCGACCGGTGAGCGAATAGAGGGAAGCATAAGAGGGGACGCATCCTGGATGCAGAAAGGCTTGCCTGTGGCATAGAAAGAAGCTAATGAATTGTTTGTGAACAAAATCACCTTCTTCTTTCTTTTCTCCCACAAACAACATTCCTGTTAAATTGGGGTAAGGACTAGCGAAAAAACTAAAAGTGACTATGCGGACGAGCACCCGTCGTCGGGATAAAACGGGTACGGGAAAGGTTGGAATATGTTTGCGATGTCCCACAGGGAGGATGATTCGAACGCCAAACTTTGTTGGAAAGACCGGGCGGCTCGTTCATCTTCGTCGTCCCATTTCAGCTCTTCATACCGAATCCAGTCCTCAGTCGATGTTGCTCCATACAGATTGTACGCTGAACGAGATTCACCATTCATCCGAATCAGCATTACTGAAGATGCATTGTACCCTTAAGTTAAAACTTTTCGAATGTGACTGCAACAAGTTCTGGGTTCATGAACCACGGTCCGATTTACCTTGACCATCTTCCGAGAAGGAGCGAATGCGGGCAATTTGATAGTCTGTTTCCTCGCCCTCTGTCGATTCCTGCACATCGAGGTTCTGCAACCATTTAACACTGCTCTACTGCAGCTATCAATCCCCCAACACCCAACTTTTTTTTTTTTTAGGGGGTCACTCCCAACACCCAACTTACACAGTTATATTTCTTGTGCTCTATAAACCACCCATGAATCAACCACAAAAGAACACGAGAGGAAGAAATTGTTGGAAAACAGTGTTAAATAAATAACAAAACTGTTTAAAGAGTATGGAGGATACTTACAATTCGAATGACAATAATAAATATAAGCAAGCTGCCTCAAATATGAAAATACTAATTTGAGCCTTCAGAGGCAGGATTGAAAATTCATCAGATGCAAAATTTCGTCAGATGCAAAAATTCGTCAGATGCAACTGCATCTGAACCCGTCAGATGCAACTCAGATGCACCCGTCAGATGCAGTTCAGACGCACCCGTCAGATGCAGTCCTTCTGGACCCGTCAGAAGCAGTCCTTCTGGACCCGTCAGATGGAGTTCCTTCTGACCCTCCTTCTGAGTTTCCTTCTGAGTCTCCTTCTGAGCCTTCCTTTTGAGCCTTCTTCTGACCTTCCTTCTGACCCTTCCTTCTGAGCTTCCTTCTGACCCTTCCTTCTAAGCTTCCTTCGCAACAAAATCCGAATGGAAATATAACAATATAAATAAATAGAATTTAGATGGAATACCGAGGCCTGTGTTCAACACAGTTTCCTTAAAACAGATTCGTCCCCTCCAGTACGTGCTTTGAGGTTTCGTGGACGTCTGTCTCCCAAGATACAATGGTTACACAGCGATAGAGGCAAGCACAGCACTCCAAAGCTTCCGGGCGAACTTGAACAACACGAGAACACTATCGAAGACAATGCAAATGCAGATAATTCAAAAGAGGGAGATTTTCGTAGATCTTTTCGTCGTCTGTTTGTTTGAAACAGAATGGGAAGCCACATATTTATAGGCTAAGCGGGGCATTTCGAAAATAAATAATAACGGCTAAATTAATTCTGTAACCACAGAATTATAACAGCCGTTACTTAGTTAATACCATTTACACACCGGTAATTAACGTAAGCACGATTAACGGCTTGAGTTGGAAAAAATTAAAACAGAAGGAAAAAATGGGCTTGTCGCGAGGCCCACTTTCCGGTACGCAGGTCGTGCGCTCGCGCCCAAGTTCAACTTGTCGGGGTCCGGGATTTGCACCCCCCTGCGCGTGCGCGCGAGGCATAGTGCTTGTGCTATGATAGTTACCACTCAAGGAGAGTGTATCCATATATAAAGCACTTCAAGGCCTTCTTCCTTTCCTATGTGGGACTAGTGCTTTATCACTTCCCACTTCCAACTCAATGGTGTTCTTTGAGAAATAATTTCTCATTCACTCACCATCAAAATACCTCATATTTCCAACAGAAATAAGCCCCAACTTATACTTCTTGTATTACTTCTGCGTTGCTGGGCTCATCGGAACAAGAACGGCGATCTTCAACCTCGCAGCTTCCATTAGATCTCCGTCTCGATTTGGAAGTAGAACCCTGGAGAATTCTTTTCAGCCAAGCCATAAGCAGAAGTAACGCTGTCACTAAAAAGAGCTCACTCTGATCCAGATTAATAAGGTGGTACCACCATATTCTCAAGATTACTATATTTGCTGATGTGCTGGTCATATGTCTAACTCCATCAAGTCAACTCTGCAATGAACTTGAACAACAAACCCAACTATATTCTGCATGAGGATTCTTCATCATTTTCAAATGATCGTTAGTTATATCTAACCTCTTATTATAATTCAGTTTGTACTACCTTCTGTTTGTTTTTTTCCCTTTCCTCGATAAGTACATGATTTGATCACACAAACTCGGAAACTATAGGAGACTGCTTCCCATTACAAGTCCAGCAACTCACAAGCAATTCGAAGTGCCACTCGGACCAGACCTTCGCCGTGATGTGGTGGTTAACCATAATGCTGCAGATTATGTTGCGATACATGATTGAGTCGATGGGTTGATAGATTTTGATCCCGGAAACTTCCATCAGGTCAACTCTGCAAGAAACAACCACCCCAGACCATGCATGTTCATGTTAAAAAACTATCCGACGACAGATTCTTTGGCTACAAACTATTCAAGTTAAGATTATGAGAAGGCCACGAAACTTCAATGTGGATGTAAACTTAAAAAATCAGAGTGAACCTTCCGTCCATTAATCATGTACGGAACGAGGAAATTAGAATGTGGTGTTCGTTTCCTTATTAACAGCTTGGAAACTTTTGAAGGGAGAAACATCTCTTCCTCCCCCTTCTGTCTGCCACTGTTCACCGTCTCGAATTTCGTTGATTCTCGTCGATCCGGCCGTTGGTTTGGGCTGATTCTTCGTGTCATAGGTCGCCTCCCTTTCTTCTCTCTCCTAACCGTTCAGATCTTCGTTGGGAGCGACCCTGTGGCGTTGATGGCAATTCTACATTAGGGTTCTATGACTGGCCCTTCTGTGAATTTCGCGAGCAGGGGAACCATTCCCCCACAACAAACCCTTCGCGGTGCAAGGGCTCAACCTTCAGGGAGTCCAGCAACCTCCCTACCTCCCGTTGATGGCCGCCTTGGAGCTGGTGGTGACGAATCGAGCTCGAGCGTGCTCGGAGCTCTTGCCCGAGAAAAAGCTAGATGTCCAACAAAAGGGAAAATGTCTTCTGCTGCAGATGAAACTGGAATCCAAGCGAGCCAAGCGGGGATTCCAAAGGTATCCCCACCTGTTAGACGAGGGATGAGCCGTAGCCAGTCTTCCCTGAGGCCACCTCGTCCCAACTCAATTGTTGGTGACCCAGAACAACAAGCACATCCCTCTTCACTTGTTGATGATAATATTGTAATCTCGGAAGAGGTATTGGCTGCGACAGACCCGAAGTGGAATGAGTGCCTCGTAGGTTATTATGTTGGAAAGAAGATACCTTTTAAGCTCACTGAAGCTGTCACGAAGCAATGGTGGGGGAATCACTTGTCTGAAGTTCGGGCTAATGACGAGGGATTCTTCTTCTTTCATATCCCGGACATTGACTTCCGTCACACAATCCTTCATAGGGGGCCGTATACCATTGCAAAGGTGCCACTTGTTCTTCAACAATGGGACCCTTTTATGATTCTAAAACAGGACCAGCATGATTCTTTGCCAGTATGGATACGTCTGCGGAATACCCTTACGCTATGTGGTCGGCGCCTGGCATTAGTACCATTGTTAGTGCTATTGGCAAGCCTCTTTATGTTGATACGCAAACGGAGAGCATGAGGATGATCTCTTATGCCCGAGTATGTGTGGAAATCAAGGCTAATCAGCCCCGTCGTGAATCTGTGGGTGTAGTTCTAAATGGGGCTGTGCATATGATTAAGGTCTTTTATGAATGGAAACCCATTTCTTGTGGGACTTGCAGTACGTTTGGCCATTGTTGCCCCCCCGTTGCTGTAGACTTAGTTGACCAGCCAGCTGAACATATTGCCCCTGCCCCTTAGCTGGTTCCTCCTACTAGGGCCATGACTGCTCATGTCCCTCATCTTGGCCCTTCGACAGATCCTATGATGGATAAGGCACCTCCCTCCCAGCCCTTGGAGCAGTGGAAGAAGGTAACCAACAAAAAGGGACGTCCTCTTCATTATGATGTTGGGCCATCGACTCCTCAAACTGAAGAGCCTCCCCACAATGCTGATGTGAGCTGTGATATTATCCCTCCTATCCAAACTGATCCTCGAACTACGAAGTCCCACATTCACAGCCTTTGGAGCAAGGGAAGAAGGAGGGAAGGAGAAAAGGGCGTCTTCCTTCCCAAGGGGATGCCTTACATGATCCGGTAGATGCTGAGCCCTCGGTGGCTAGACTTCAGGTTGCTGCTACATCCACGAGTATAAGGCCTCTACTCGACCATAAACTTGCCATAGATCTACCCATTGGGTAAACCCGAGCCGCGCGAAGAAACCCTGTGCTTTCTTCAGACTCGGAAGAGGATGTGGATGAGGAGGCTATTCTCGTTGGCAGTGAGGATGATGATGAAATTTCGTAAATTCGTCCTACACTACAAGACGCGGGGGTTATCCAGGGGGAAACTAATCTTCCCTCTACTAATAATACAGAATCTCTCCAACCCCGTTTGGTGGATTCTTCACCAGACTTCAGCTCCGATAGCAGCCCCAATGTGCCTAGGGTGGCCCAACCGACTCCTAAAAAGGGACGGGGCAGCAAAAAGAAAAGGTAACTGCCCTCCCTTCTTGTAAATATATTTATAGGTGTTTGGAATATTAGAGGTCTCGATCACCCCTTGAAACAAGCCGAAATAAGGAATCTGATCCGTGCTAACAACTTATGTTGTATCGGTATTCTCGAGACTAAGGTGTCACAGTCTCTCTTTTTGAACATATCCTCTACCTTAGTGCCGAATTGGAGATGGGCTGCTAATTATGATCACTCCCATAGAGGGAAAATTTAGGTAGGATGGAACCCTTTGCTAGTGGATTTTGCTGTGTCTTCATCATCATCTCAAGCGATGCATGGGCATCTTCATTTAATAGGCATCAATAAGTCATGTTATCTTTCCATTATATATGCGGAGCACACTTTTGTATCGAGGCGATAGCTCTGGAATGATCTTATCCATACTAGTTTGATCTTGACTACTTCTCCTTGGATTGTGGCTGGAGATTTCAATGCTATAAGGGACCCTTCTGATAGGATGGGAAGCTCAACCTGGTGGCTATCGACTTTTGATGAATTTAGTGCTTGCTTGACTCAAGCTGGTCTTGATAATCTTCGATATGTAGGCCATAGATTCATGTGGTCCACTTCTTTCGGGAATGCTAGAAAACAACATAAGATAGATAGAGTTCTTGTCAATGCCCAATGGAGCAATGATTTCTCTTACTCTGAAGCATCCTTTGTCGCCCCCAGGGTCTCTGATCATACGCCTATGATAATTAGGATTATGACTGTTGGAAGATGCAGAAGACCATTTAAGTTTTTTAACTTTTGGCCTTCTCATCCGTCTTTCATGACAGTGGTTTCTCAAGCTTGGGATAGCAGGTGGTTGGGACTCCTATGTTCATTCTGTATACTAAGGTTAAGCTTCTAAAGAGTCGGCTCAAACAGCTCAACAAGGACTCTTTTTCTGATATTTTGGCTCGCACTTCTGACGCTAGATATGCTTTGACGGCTGTCCAGGATGCACGGGTGTTGGATCCTCATAACCAAGTGCTAGCTAATCGGGAACATAACATTCTTCGGTCCTTCTCTGATCTCCGCCTCCAAAAGGAAGCCTTTTATAAACAGAAATCTCGTGTTCTTTGGTTAAAGGAATGGGATTTGAATACGAAATATTTCCACCATTCGATGAACCAGAGGCATCTTCGAAACAGAATCATGTCTGTTGTGGATAATTCTGGTACCCTCGTCACTAACCCACTTGTTGTCCAGCAAATTATTGTCTCGCACTTTGAAAATTTGCTCTCTCCTTTTGCGTTGCCTGCTAGGCCCTCGAATCATGACTTACGCATTGTCATTGGGCGCACTCTCGATGAAGACCAGGTACGCTTCCTCTCACGCCCCGTTTTTGATTCTGAGATACGCAACACCTTGTTCTCCCTAGCACCTGGAAAGGCACCGGGCCTAGATGGATATAATGTTGAGTTCTTTAAGAGCACTTGGGAGATTGTCGATGACAATGTTCTCTCGGCTGTTAAGGATTTCTTTGAAACTGGTAGCTTGCTTCGAGAGGTAAATACTACCATTCTATGTTTGGTTCCCAAAGTCCCCAATGCGACTACAATGAATGATTTTAGACCGATTGCTTATTGCAACACTATCTACAAATGTATTACTAAAATCATGGCTAATCGTTTAGCCTCTGTGTTGCCGACGCTAGTTAGCCTGCCTCAGAATGCCTTTGTTAAAGGACGGCGGATCAGTGATAACATCCTCCTTGCTCATGAGTTATTTAGTGGTTTCCATCATGAACCGTACTTACCAAAATGTGCTATTAAGGTGGACTTTCGCAAGGCCTATGATACAGTGGACTGGGATTTCATGGAAATGGTATTGCGAGCCTTCGGATTCCCTGAAGCTTTTATCAAGCAAACCATGGTTTGCGTTCGAACCCCTAAATTCTCAGTGGCAATCAATGGGGAATTGCATGGTTTTTTCTCAGCCGGGAGGGGTATTCGCCTAGGGGATCATATGTCGCCTTATTTATTTACTCTTGTGAAGGAAATTTTCACCGGCGTTCTTAATATACAGACTCGACTTCAGGGATTCAAATATTTCTGGAGATGCAAGCCTACCGAGCTCACACATCTATTCTTTGCCGATAATGTGTTACTGTTTACTGAGGCCAACTTAGCCACTGCTACATTGTTGAAGGCTGGGGTTGATAGATTCTCTAATTGGGTTAGGCTTAAGCCGAACCTATCCAAGAGCGAAATCTTCTTCTCTGGTGGTTCATTGGATTTGCAGGGAAGTATCCTAAATGTCTTTGTCTTCCAAGAAGGTACGCTGCCGTTCAGGTATCTGGGTGTCCCTATTATTGCTTCAAGGTTGAGAAGAGTGGATTGTCAATCCCTTGTGAACATGATAACGGCGAGAGCTCGATCTTGGACTCAACGCTTTTTGTCATTTGTTGGTCGACTCCAACTCATCAGGTCAGTTCTTCATGCGATTCATGTTTATTGGGCTGCTGTGTTCATTTTACCTAAGGCTGTATTGTCTTGCATTGAACAAATCTTGAGACAGTTCCTATGGAAGGGACCGAATTTGGGTGTTGGGGGGCTAAAGTCTCTTGGAATGACGTTTGCCTTCCTAAGGAAGAGGGGGGCCTTGGATTAAGAAGACTTCTAGACTGTAATAAGGCATCAATGCTTAAGCATATCTGGTTTATGTTCACTGACAAGGAATCTTTATGGTGCAAATGGGTTCATTCCACGTTCCTCAAGAATGTAAATTTTTGGATAGCTACAAAGCCGACGGTTTGCTCATGGGCGTGGAAAAAGATAATTGACCTTCGTAGGGAGTTTCAACATCTTTTTAGATGGCGATTGGGCAGCGGATGCAATGTGTCTTTTTGGTTTGATCCTTGGCATCCACGTGGGCCGCTTAACAAAGTATTCTCTAATATGGACATTTATCGATCAGGCATCCCTCGAAAAGCTTCTGTTGCTAATGTGCTTGCTTGTTCAAGTTACCAGTCACAGGTTGTGGCTACTATTGAGACATGACCTGAACAGCTCCAATCCCTTGACCATCATCGCTCTAATCGTTTTATATGGCTTGGCCACTCTTCTAGTGAATTCTCCATTGCCTCAGCCTGGAATACCATGCGGTCAAGGAGAGAAGTGGTGCCGTGGCACGCCTTTATCTGGAATCGCTCTCTTGCGCCTCGGCATTCCTTCCACCTGTGGCTGACTACATTGAAGAGACTTCAGACTAAGGTATTATTACACACTTATAATCGGATCTCAAATACTGCGTGTCCTTTCTGTCGATGTAGACCGGATAGTGTTGATCATCTATATTTCAGCTGCCACCAAACGAAGACTCTTGCTTCCTTCTAGGAGGCCAAGCGTAACTTCGTGTGGTCTAACAGGTCATGGTGGGACAAGCTGCAATGGGCAATACAACATTTTAGTGGCCGAAGCTTCCACCAACAGATTGCCCGCTTCTCCTTTAGAGCCTTATGCCATATTATTTGGAAGGTGAGAAACCAGATTTTGTTTCACAACCAAGTTCTCATTTTACCCGCCATTAAGAAGCAACTTGAGAAGATCGTCAAGGATAAAGGGATGACCTTCAAGCATGTACAAGAGACCCCCTGGATGGGGTATTGATCCGACTATTTTTTGTTGATTTGAGGGTCATCCAACTTTCTGGCTAACTGTTTTGTATCTTTCCTGCCTTGTTTTGGCCTTTTTCACCTTTTTGGCATTGTTGACCTTCTTAGGAACTAGAACACTCTTGCACCAGGTAATCTTTTTGTGGCATGCTGTCTTCGGCCTACTTCCAGGTTGTGACGCCTTCCTCAACCGGATTTCTGGGTTTTTTGGGGTATTTGTTTGACCGACTTCTTTGCTCTTCTGTTGCTACCGTTCTTGCTGGTGGTTTGCTTCTGGTTGTTCGGCATTACAGTTGGCCTTGCTGCTGCCTTTACTTTGGCCATGCCCTGGCCGTTCGCATCTACCTTTTCTGCCCAGGTATGGACGCCTTCCTCAGCCGGTTTACTATTTTTTTTTGTCTGTTTTTGGCCGACTTCTTGGCTCTTCTTATGTTACCAGTCCTGCTGGTTCTCCGTTGCTATCACAAGATATGTTTCTTACTTTTGTGACCACTGTTTTGGCTGTTCTGGTTAATCCTTTTCTGGTTTTTCTTTTTTATGCTTTCGGCCGTTTGTTGGGTTGTGCCTATGCTAGTTCTCGTGGCCTCTTTGGTCTTTTGGTTCAGTGCGCCTTGCCGTGCCTATGTATCTTGCAACCGGTTCACCGTTGAACTATTCATGGCACATTGGTACAATTACCGGTTCATGGTTTTTTTTTTTGTGTTCGCTTTTTTTCTTGTACTTAGCGCGTTGAAAAGTTCAATACATATTTACCTTACCAAAAAAAAACAAAAACTTTTGAAATACATTTCCCTAACTTTTGACCATTTGGAAAAGTCAAGTGCCAATGTAACTTTGAGAAAATATTGGGTGTTCGCAGAAGTCCACGTCATTGTGCTCCCCAACCAATCACGACAAGCCACGTGTGCCACGTCAGCGAGTGGGGCCCATCACCCTTTCTGCACCAAAAAGATAATTTCCTCATTTTTTTCTATTTGAAATTTATTCCCTTAATAGTCACAGGCTATTTGGTAGCCTGTGCTCAATAAATGCACGCTAAAAATTTTCTCTTGTCTATTGACACCTAAATTTTGATTTTTCTTTAATTATTTATTTTTTGCATGAAAAATCATGAATTATTCTTAGTTCCTACCAAAAATAATATAGCATTGTTTCTTAATTTGTCAAGTCATGCATTGCGTTTTCTTTTATTTACTGGACCAATGGTGGACAGACTTAAATGTGCGATTTCTATGTTTAATAGAATTAGTTAGACTTAGTAAATTGAGAATTGGTATCCACACATAGTCGATAATTGCGTTGAGTTTTTGCTCGTATTAACCAGAGTCCACATTTTATCATAAAGGCCAAGAAAAAGACATGGTTGGGTTGTGCGTGGGGAGAATATTTTCATGATCAAAAGTGGAAATAAAGGGAATTGTGCAAAAATTTAATTCTTAAAGCCCAATCTCCTCTTGCACGAAAATGAAGGAGATCAGCCACTATTCTGAGAGTGATTTTCCTTATTCATTAAACGGAAAAAGAAATGCATCGAGCCAAAAAAAATTGAACGAAATTCGATCAACATTAAAAGGAAAAAAGTGAAGGCAATATAATTGTTTCAAAGAAATTTGTGAACAAAAAAGGAAAGTAAAGCAAGTGAAAAAGGGGATATGATTCATTTTCCTTTCTGACAATTTGGACTCCTTCGCTTACAAGAAGACTCCGTTACCGACCATGGGAGGTGCTCAACTGAACACCCCATCTGACGACTTGCGCCACCATCCACGTACCACCGAAGTTCCATCCACCATCCATTGCCGTGCTCCGCCATCCTCCGTGCACTGCATCAGTTCACCACCCCGCATGGCCATGGAGTCCCGAAGCCCGATTCGAATCAATCTCAAGGTATTATTAATACAACACTCTGTTGTCCAGCCTTTGTTCGCGCACAAATCAACACTCTGTTCTTTTGTCGTTACCTGAGATCTAACACAGCTACGTCTTGTGGTAGCCTGGGCTATTTAGGAGCTCGATTTGTTGAAAATTCGAGCTAAAAGGCAGCTGTTTCAGACGGATTGCGCAAGTGTGGTTTTTTTAGCTCAAAAAAGGTAACATCTTGCAACTTTAGATTGCGGATTTATACTTAATCGGTTGATAACTTACTCCTATACTGTTGTATCTTGCTGAGTATGCAACAATTTGTAATTAAAATTTGATAAAGCAAACCCTTTTGATCATAAAAGAACAAACTTTTATTGATTCTCTGGCTTCTGCTTCCTTCTACTGCTCCAAATCCTTTGTAGGGACATCCTCATTGGTTGATGTCACAATGGTCCTTACCAAATCTTCTAGCTCAGTTTCACTCACTAGTGAGCTGTCAGAGTCGTGTTCTTTCTCAATTCTGTCAAGTAATACTCTGGCAAGCTTCCTCTTCTTGAGGGCTGATTTGGTCAGCTTGTGGGCAACCATTTTAATCCTTCTCTTGCGAGTGGATTCTGAAGATTGTTCTATAGGTTCAGGCTGTGGAGTCTTGGCAATAGGTTGCTTCTGAGCAGGTTTCTCACTTATCTGTGGCAAATCGACAATCACTATTTGCGTTTTTCTGTCCGTCCACTTTCCATCCTCAACCTTATATCCCATCTTGGTAAGCATTGTCTCACCAGTGTTACCTTGAGGCATCTCAATTGATCTGAGTTCTAAAGGGATTTGTATCCTCAGATACTCGAAAATTCTGCTGATCAAGGAACCATATGACAGCCGACCCTTGGTCTTTTTCACAGCTCTCCTCATGTGTAGAAAGATTAAATGTGGGAGATAGTAGGGTTTGCCATTCAGAATGACCCAAATGAGTTTGGCCTCATACCTAGAGATATCAGTCTTGGAGGACCCTTTAGGCCTAAGGCAGTTGATGATTACCTTATGCAGAATTATGGTTTGCAGTGGAAAGAGGTGATGTTCAACGTGAGGTTTGTTTGATCTAGAGAGATTGGGATTTCCAGACAGCTCCTTGTAGACATCTTCATTAGAGATAGGAATTTTGGTAAAAGTGAATAGTTCAAACTGAAGAATGTCTGCAAAGTCTACAACACTTAGAATGATATTTTGCTCACGAAATGAGAATTAAATTGCATCTCTATCAAGCATAGTGAAGTTAGAGTAAAAATATGCAGTCAATTCAGGATAGAAAGGAGTGGCTAATGAGCAAAATTATTGCCGATGTAGATTCGTAATAGGATAAAGAATCTGCAAACCATTCCTCTCAAAGAAATCAAACTCAACAGCTCGGTTGATCATGACACCTCGAGCAAGCAATGCCTCATAACATTTCATGTGCTTTGTTGTTCTAAACAACTTTTCTGCAATCTTTTCATCAGCCAAAAACTTCATCACTATAGGCTGAAAGTGAGCATAGATTCCTTCATCATCATCTTCTCTCAGATGATCACTAACAGAAATTCCTTCATCAGCAACTTCTTCAACATTTACAACAAAGGCAGAAGATTCACCAACTTTCTCATTTCCCTTTCTTGAAGATTTATCCGTCTTCTCTTTCTCAGAAGTTCTGATGTTCTGAAATTCAGCACTAACTTTGGTCGTCTGCCTAATTTCAAATTGGGTCATCATCTCACTAATTTTTTGAACTTCTCCTTCATCAAAGAACCCATTACTACGCACAAGCTCGACAATATCCTGTGAGGGTCTTCCCTGTTCCCTCATAGTTTTAATCAGGTAACTCGTGGCTCTAGTTAAGTGTATCCTTTTATTAACAGGCAAACTAGATTTCTCTTCAAGTGTTTGAGTTACCGTGTTTATGATGCGGTCCTGTAAATTCTTCTTCCGTTTCTCAACGGACCCCGAATCTTGATTCATGCGACCAGCTTCTCGGCTTCTCTCCGCCTTTTCTCTTCCTCACTCATTCTGGGTGAGTCGGTGAGATCATAAGAGGTAGGAGCATCAACAGCGACTCTGGGTGTCCGAGATTCAAGTCGACCAGATTGACGAGAGCCTGTTGATTGGGTTTTCTTTGTGGAAGATGCCTTGTCCGCCATTATAACTAGATGAGTGAAGAGTGTTGATTGAGAGGATTTAGGGTTTTCGTGAAAGAATCGAAAGGTTGCAACTTTGGAAGCAATCGAAAAATGTATGAGAAGCAGGAGTGTTTCTCTTGGCTTTTGAGAAGGGACGACGCTTCAGCTTAGATTTACCTTTTGAAGGTTTGGAAATCGTTTTATTAAACGATATAAAAAATTTCTTTTTGGAAGGTTCATACGAAGTCAATCAATTTGAATCAATCAACCAAATCAGTCAATTAAATCAATCAAGGTAATCAGTGCAATCCACACAATCACAATATTTGCAGAATATTTAGAAAGATTGTGAAGACGCGTACCTTATTTGTTGCCAGAAATATAACTACTTATGTGCCAAAAATTTGAATGATCAAACCTCTAGTCGTTCTCCACTCAGAAGATGTCATCTTTAGATGATGCTTTATGTTCTGAGTTCCTTGTAATCATAGAGCTTCTTCAGATGAAGCTTTGGCATCTTTTGCTTCTTCCATATATCGCTTTAAGCTTTGAAGCAAAATCTTTCTTTCTAGATAGCAGCTTAAACATGCATCATAATAATACCTCATTCTTGTCTAATATATTCAAATGTATTCTTATAAAGTGGTTTGGTGAATATGTCGGCTAACTGATGCTTTGAATCAACAAATTGAATGCTAATATCACTGTTATGCACATGATCATGAATAAAATGATGCTTAATTTCAATATGCTTAGCTCGTGAGTGCAGGATTGGATTCTTGGTGAGATTGGTTGCGCTGGTGTTGTCACATTGGATTTCCACGTTGTGAAATTGAACACCAAAGTCCTTCAGTTGTTGCTTCATCCATAGGATTTGTGCACAACAACTCCCTAAGGCAACATACTCAGCTTCTGCAGTTGATCGAGCTACAATGTTCTGTTTCTTGGAGAACCAGGACACCAGCATTGATCCGAGAAGTTAACATGTTCTGAAGTACTTTTTCTGTCTAATTTACAACATGCAAGATCAGCATATGAATATCCATGAAATATAAGATCTAAGGTCTTAGGATACCATAGTCCCAAATTAAGATAGATTCATATGTATTTAATTATCCTTTTGACAGCAGTAAGGTGTGATTCCTTGGGATATGATCAGAATCTAGCACACATGCAAACACCTTTTCATCCTTGTCTAGCTTAAATTAAGAAGACATGGGCAAATCAGTTTTCTTGCAATTTTCCTGACCGAACTTCTTTACCAGTTCAAGAGCATATTTCTCTTGATGTATGAATGTGCCTTGTTTGGTCTGATTGACTTGCAGTCCTAGGAAGAATGTAAGTTCTCACATCATACTCATCTCAAACTCATTTTGCATGATCTGAGAAAATTCCTTGTAGAGATTTTTGTTAGATGAACCAAATATAATATCATCTACATAAATCTGAATGAGTAAAATTTCATTTCATTCCCTTTTGATAAATAAAGTTGTATCAACTTTACCTTTCTCAAAACCTTGGTTGGTAAGGAAATTACTCAACTTTTCATATCATGCTCGTGGAGCTTGCTTGAGTCCATAGAGTGCCTTTTGAAGTTTGAACACATGATCTGGACATTTTGGATCTTCAAAACCTGAAAGTTGATCAACATGGACTTCCTCGTTGATATATCCATTTAGGAATGCACTCTTGACATCCATTTGATATAGTTTGAAGTCGTGATAGCAAGCATATGCGAGTATGAGTCTGATAGATTCCAGTCTTGCTACTGGGGCATAAGTTTCATCATAGTCGATTCCCTCTTCTTGAGAGTACCCCTTGGCAACAAGTCTTGCCTTGTTCCTGATTACTTTACCTTTATCATCTAGTTTGTTTCTAAATACCCATTTAGTTCCAATGATAGGATGATTCTTTGATCTTGGCACTAATTCACATACTTCACTGAGTTTGAACTGATGTAACTCTTGTTGCATAGCTTCAATCCAGCTTTCATCTTAAAGAGTTTCTTCAATTCTTTTGGATTCAAACTCAGAATCTAGAGCAAATGCATTTATTGCACTTCTTAGTTTAAATCTGGTTCTGATCCCTTTATCAATGTTTCCAATGACTTGATCGGTAGGATGACTGGATTTGTATTTCTAGTTTTTCTTTGACCTTTCAAGCTCATCTTCGATGATTCTTCATCATTTGGATCTTCAGAAGTTGCATTTGATTGCTTATCTTCCAAGTTCTGAGAAGATTCAGTTGCTTCTTCGGCCTCAGATGATGTGTTCTGCTTCTCAGATGATGAGTTCTGATTATCTGACACTTCATTAACGGGAGTGATCTTCTGAGCAGTGTATTCATCCTCTAATTTCACATTCATGAATTCTTCAACTGTCTGAGAATTCTTGTTGAAGACTCGATAGGCTTTGCTTAAAGTCGAATATCCCAAGAATACTCATTCGTCTGATCTTTCATCAAACTTACTTGGCCGATCACTTGAGTTTTTAAGAATGTAGCATTTACAACAAAAAATATGAAAATATGAAATATTTGGTTTATTTCCTTTGTAAAGCTCATAAGGGGGTTTTCTCAAGCAATGGTCTAAGAAAAACTCGATTTATAATATAGCAAGCAGTAGACACAGCTTCTGCCCAAAAATATGAAGGTGTTTTGCTTTCAATCAATAGAGTTCGTGCCATTTCTTGTAAAGATCTATTCTTCCTTTCAACAACTCCATTTTGTTGTGGAGTGTATGGAGATGAAAGATTGTGTTGAAAACCATTTTGATCACAAAACTCAGCAAAGTAATGATTTTCAAATTCCTCTTCATGATCTGTTTTGATGCTTGAAATAGAATAACCATTTTCATTTTGAATTTTCTTTGAAAATATTTCAAAGTATGAGAAATCATCACTTTTATGTGCAAGAAAGAACACTCAAGTAAATCTGGTATGATCATCCACAATGACCAAAAAATATCTTTTACCTCTAATACTCTGAGTTCGAGTGGGTCCGAAGATATCTATATATAACAGCTGCAGAGCACGGTCAGTAAACACTTCATTTATAGATTTGTAAGAACTTCTTACTTGTTTTCCTAATGTGCAAGCTTCACAAAGCTTAGTCCTTTCAGACTTGGCTTCTGGGAGACCTCTTACTAGCTTCTTTTTGGAGAGTTTTGATATTTGCTTGAGGCTTATGTGTCTCAACTTTCTGTACCAAAGTTCTAGATCGTCTTTGACAGATAGAATACATTTCTCTTCCTCAGACGTTGTATCCAGTATGTACATATTACCATGTCTTCGTCCTGTGAACGAAGATTCATTGTCTTCACTTGTACCCTTAACCAATGAAACATCATGGATAAGAAGATTTCCAATCTTCACGATTCCTTTGCCAATAATCGCTCCCTTGTTATTTCCTCCAAAGGAAACGTTTTCACCATCGAACATCTCGATATTGGTGAATTTTGTTGCATCTCCAGTCATATGTTTGGAACACCCACTATCAAGGTACCATTTATTTTTCCTTTTCATTGGTACCTACAATGATTAGTAAAATTCAAGTTTTCTTTAGTACCCGGATCTGTTTGGGTCCTTTGGGGTTAGCAACATTTGTATATCTAAGAATATCTCGATGGATCTCTTAATTTTTTAACAATAACTACGAGAGTATCTGGTATCACTACAGTTTGAGCAAGCATATAAATCTTGACCTTTGAATTTCACAAACTGTTTTCTTAAATGATTATCATAGGATTTCTTAGGAGGTCTTCTCCTAATTCTCTCCTTAATAGGAGGAAAATGATTTTTCACGTCACTTTCTTTTTGAAATCCTAATCCCGATTTATTAGAATACGTGACTTGTATAGAAAGTATGTACTATAACGTTCTAGAACCGGTGAAAAATTTCTTGTGAATATTTGAAATTTTCTTCCTTAACGAAACATTCTCTTTTTCAAAAATATCCCTTTCCTTTTTCAAAGAGTTCTTCTCTGTATCAAAAAGATTTCTTTCCTTTTTTAAGGAATCAGTTTCTTTCTCAAAATCTTCAATTTCATATTTCAAATGAATACTGTCGTTAGACACACAATCTGATTCCTCTTTCGATTAGAAAAATTCCTTTTCGAGAAAATTGATCCTATATTTTTGTGAATGAACTTTCTGTTTAAAGATAGCGACTTCCTTTTTCAATTCAGAAAGTCTCTTAAGAGTCGCTATATATTCTAAACATAGCTCGTTTATGTAATCTGATACCTCAACAGGAATATTTGAATGAGTTACCTGGAGATCATCATCTGAGTCAGCCATGAGACATATGTTCGCGTACTCTTCGTCACTTTCACATCAGTGTCGATCCAAGTCTCTGCTTTTAAGGCTTTCTTGGATTTTTCATCCCTGTCTTTCTTCTTTAATAAAGGGCAATTTGGTTTAATATGACCTCTCTTTCTGCATTCATAGCAGATGACTTCTTGGCTCTCGCGTTTGGTCTCAGATGATCGTTTCTGATCATATCCTCTGAGATCCTTTTTGTCTTTGAAGTTCCTGTCTTTCTTAGCCATTCTTCTAAATCTTTTAACCATGAGTGCTAGCTCCTCATCATCTTCATCTTATGAGTCTGAAACATCAGAATCAGCATTAGATTTTAAAGTAATGAACTTCTTACCTTTTGACATTGTCTCTTCATTAACTCTTTCTTCCTCATGGGATTGAAGAGTTTTAATAAGTTCGTCCATAGATAGAGGAGATATCCTCTAAGTCTCTCGAATGGAAGTTTTGACGTGGTCCCATTCATTTGTGAGAGCTTTTAGTAACTTGTTGACTCTCATTGGTCCTGAAACAGGTTTCCCATGGTATGTAAGACCATTCATTATTTATGTGAATCTGTTAAACATTTGTTTTACAGTTTCTTCGAACTTCATCTTGAATGCTTCATATTAGTCGAGAAGAAAATTGACTTTGGTCTCCTTCACTATATCTGTCCCTTCATAGATAATGTAGAGCTTGTCCCAGATCTCTTTCGATGAGGAACAATCTGCAATACGTTTGTATTCAGCAGGAAATAAAGCACTATAAAATGAATAGGCGGCTTTTGCATCAAGTGCATCTCTCTTGGCAATCTCAGTAGCTGACAAAGTAGCAGTCGGCGTTGGATTGTTATCCCCTGCATTTGATGTGGTCGTGGCATTTGCAGTTGGATTCACTCCTCTTTGTACAACAACTCATATATGAAGATCTTGGCATTTAAGATATGCTTTGAATTTGTTTTGCCAATCGATGTACTCATTCCCATCAAAATATGGTGGTCTATTGTTGCTTCCACCTTCGATTCATGTGAAAGAAAAATTGCTAGCCATAAAGATCGTTAGCTCGGAAGTAAAAATACTTCACAAAATATGAGCACCAGGCTCTGATACCAATTGTTGTGGCTAGCGTTATCACCTAGAGGAAGGTGAATAGGTTATTATAGTGCAATTTGAGTATTTTTTTTCGCGGAATATCAGTTGCACAAGCGTTTCTATAACGTCTCAGACGATGGCAACACAGTATATCAATATAAACAGTTCGTATGCAGTTCTACTATTATAGATTATATAATATGATCAGAGTATGGATAGAGAAGACTGCACATACGGTTTATAGTGGTTTGGCTTTGGTTAAGCCTACGTCCACTTCTTCGACTATCAGCCAATTGGCTAGATTCCACTAGTAAACTGCTCGAAATGTTACAACTTAGTGATCTCCTTGACACGCAGGATACCACATCTAGTGCTTAACACTCTTATGTACACCTCATCACAATTACAATGGATGAATCAAGAAGTGTGTATAAAATGAAGTACTCTCGATCTAAGAATTATAAAGACTTTTCCCTCTTAATGCTGACCTTTTGTCCCATCGACCTTGAGATGTCTTTTATACTCCCCCGCCTCCAATCTAACCGTGGCAAGGCTTCCAAAATAGGTTTCTCCAAAACTTTTCGTTTAGACAAGACATACCAAAAGAAAATCTCGTAGCCGTTGGGGATCGCCAAAGGAAAGTCTTCCCCGTTCGGATCAAATCGCCCATGCAATTATGATCTTGGGTTTCCATAGATGATTTCACTCATTTGGAAAGTTGTATGTTTGTCTTCTTGATTTAGCATCCTTGATTGATCTCTATCCCCGAGAATCCTCAAGAATTATCCAGTTCGATTGTATCCGTTGGAGTGTGTCAAATAAGCACATTTGAAAGTCCTCTTCAAGTTCTGATTACTGCACGTGAATACTCCACTCAGAGCTTGAGCATTAGTCCAACATCTAAGCTATCCTTACTCAACGTCCAACGTCTGAGTTATCCCCACTCAACGTCTGAGCTCCAACCAGCATTTGAGTCCCTCAGAAATTCCATCTGAGCAAAAAAAATTTTGACAGATTCAATCTTGTGCATCCCCGCACCAAAGGATAATTTGTAAAATAAGTATTCACGGCATTATCTCGAAACTTAAGAGTACTTGAGATCGTTTTGTCAACTTCAAAATCACATAGGGGTTTTTCTCAACAATTTGAACAGTGACACTAAGCCTTGATGAAGTCCTTCTGACATGTCATAAAAAGCTTCAGATGAATAAGCCTTCAGAGGCAATAATATACTCTATCTGAACAACTTCACAAGCAAATCTATGACTACTTCAACTTGAGCCTGAATGTCAGAAAGAGCATTGATCCATCAGTAAACTTATCAAAAGAAAAGAAAATGAAAGCCCTAATTACTTACTAGGTTATTGCAAACATAACAAGTCGGTCGATGATGCTCCTTCTTATGTGACATGACAAGGATTGGTCCAAATACTAGAAGTCCTTTAGGAGCCAGAGGGTAATCAACATCAAGACAAGCCTTGGTTAACCAAACCAGAAAAATCGAAAGATGATGAGAATTCGAACTCAAATTTACATGACAAATAGCCCAGCCAACTTTGATTAGCATCTGGAGTGGATGGTCTGCATCAACTAGGCTGACAACTAGCTCCTTAAGCCAAACAAGCAAATCTAGGATTTAGCTGGTTCTACATTCAATTTCACTCACCAAAAGGATGCATTATTCTATCAGTACTTCTTAAGGAAAACGAAAATCATATCTTTTTTTTTTTTGCTTTATGGATCACTGCTTGACCTGTAAAGGAGGTTGAAGTCTTAATAATCAGCAACATACCTGTCCATAGCATGAAATGAGAATGGAAAAGGGGGACTGTGTTCTCAAGTTCGCGTAGAGGATTTAAATTGAAAACTAAGTTTTGTTGGAGAGCCGTAGCGAGTCTCTCATCTTCGTCCTCCAAGTGGCTAGCTTCAGGATATCGATATCGTCCATCTTTGGTCTCTGACTGACCATCGTCGGATTGTTGGTCTTCCTCTGAACAACATTAGTAGTCTGAAAATCAAACAAACTGCTTCATGTAAAAGACGCCATTCTCCCCTGTATAATCCATGTTCAAGAAATCATAAATTGCTTGAAATATGCTCAGTCTGAGGTGAGTCCAAAGAGCACAAAGGCTTTTCAACTGCACTGGTCAAGCAAGAATGATAATATTACGGCTCACAAACCGCGTTCTTTCAATCAATTATGTTGCTCTAAAGGAACCTTTACAATATCACAATGTCCGAGTAAATTCAAATTCGACTTTCTATGATAAATCCTAGGAAAAAAAAGGAAAGGGGCAGGGAAAGTTGCGAGAAATCCAACGTCATCTATCAAATTCTTTGTCGTACAACAAAGTAGGGGAGTCCAGTTCACTTGGCACTGCCACTGTTGTATCAAGTTTATCACTTTACCTGCCTCATGTTCATCAGCCGCAGAAAGAGTAGTCGCATAATGTATTTCTTCTCTCTCGCTGAGCAATACTTCATCCTGACACCAAATAATATGAGTAATTTTTAAGGAAGAATCAAATCTCTATCAAAGTGTTGTGCTGCAAAAAATTTAATCTTCCACGACATGATCTTTTGGGTACGAATCAGAATGACCAAAAACCAGCTTGTTCTTTCTTGCTCGAAGGGAAAGATGAATAGATTTGCTACAGTTGATTAAGTGCCGACGTACCACAAGCCTCGTCCCAGTCGCAATCCTCTTCGTAGTCTGATGGTATCCTGGAGCTGGAAGCATAACTTTTCAGTATTTTTTCCAAGCCAACCCATTTGATCGACGATTGTTGACTGCCTGATTACACAATCACATGTTCTATCTAGCAAGACCAGTCACTAAGCAAGCTAAACTTGGCTGAGCAAGTACAGAAGCAAGAAATGTTAAATGACTCCACAGTATTTCTCATATAGGACAGCCATGGCTTCCCTTCCTTTGGCCAGACTATGTTGGGTGGTCTTGGGCCTCTCTTATCCTACAGGCTAGCTCAAAGGTTGAGGCTTTCCTTCACAGTTATAAACCAATCACCACCCCCTTCCACAATCGATGTGGGACAACCCCAACAATCTCGCCCTCACACATCGGGCCCTAGGCCGGAGGCGCAACAATCTGTATCTCTCCCGTGTGATTGTTGGGTCTAGACTTGTTAGTCACTTGGGCTCTGATACCACTATGTTGGGAAAAACATCGGATAGATTTCCCTCTTTGATTGAACCTATGAGAAAATGAATCGAGCACAAGCAATGAAAATATGTGAATTGAAAGAAAAATGACATCATAATTTTAAGTGGAAAACTCATTCAATGCGAACGATAAAAATCACGAGACCATTCACGGAGTCCACCTGAATCTTCACTATTAAAATTTTAGGTACAAAACCTCGTTGAATTCAGCAATAATGAAATCCCAAAACTATAAGTGAAGATCAAGCATCAACATCACCTTTAACGAGAGAAACAATGAAATCATCCCCAAAAACGCAGTCTGAAAACACTCACGAAAAGATGCAATAAACACCTTCAAATCACAATCTAACCGTCCAGAATCAAGACTAATAAGTCCTGAAAACGCTGACAAAACTTCAGCCCGATCAGACCTTTGATTGTCGAGTTGATCGCTGCTGGACAGATTAGTTTTTCCTAGAAAAATCTGCTGCTCTATTGCCGTTTTTCATGTTTTTTGCTTCAAGTTTCTCACGTTATTGATGCTGCAATATATCCTCAGGTATAACAACCCTTCTTCAATGAAAAATGGGTTGGACCAGCTAAGAAAAAGTCCAACAAATCTCCCCCTCCAACCCATTAAGGGAGATTTCGATATAGAAGAACTCAATAGAAATCCATGCCGGTCTGGCGCCAACAAAACTCATACTTCTCTCTGGTGAGAGCCTTTGTCATCATATTTGAAGCATTATTTTCAGTGTGTACTTTCTCAAGTTCTAACCCTCTGGATTTCAAAGTTTCTCATATCCAGTGATGCCTCACATCAGTATGCTTTGACCTGGCATGAAAAGTGAAATTCTTTGTAAGATGTATAGCACTTTGATTATCACAAAGTAAAACATATCTTTCTTGAGTGAAACCAAGTTCCTGTGTGAACTCTTTCATCCAAAGCAATTCATGAGTGCTTTGGTCGCTGCGATGAATTCTGTCTCTATCATCGACAAGGCAACGCATTTTTGCAACCTTGATTGCCAAGCCAAAGTAATCAGATAACCTGATATAGATTTCCTTGTGTCGGTTTATAAGTTTGAGGGAAAGCCTCAACTTTTGAGCTAGCTTTTGGAATGAGAGAAGCCCAAGACCATCCAATAGACTGGCCATGTCATATTTAGTCCAATGGAAGTCGACATCTCAAGGCCTATTTGGTTTAGCATTGCAAATGAGCATTTGTCTCTAAAGTCCCTTGGCCAAATGCAAATGCAAATGCAGTTTGGTTCACTTTTTCGCTCACTTTGGCTATATGCACTTGCATCTCAAATGCTATCTAAAGTCCCTTATCCCAAAGTACCTCACTTTTGCGAAATGCAACTAATTTTTTTTTTATTTTAACTTTGTCACCTTCATCGCCATCGCCCACCGCCACTCGCCACAACCCGCCGCCGTCGGTCGCCGCAGCCGCCGGTCGCTATCGGTCACCACCACCAATTGCTACTGCCGCCGATTGCCGATCGTCACCGGTCGCCGCTACTTTAAAAATAAAAATAAAAATACTTTACAAAGTTCATTTTTCACCAAACAGTATTTACGTCAATGTTGCTTTTCAATGTGTTTTTAAAATACACTTTACCAAACACTACTTGCATTTTGCAAAATACCTTTAACCCAAAGGTATTTGCATTTTCTCAAAGTCCATTGGCCAAATGCTGAACCAAACAAGCCTTCATTGAAGAACCAAGGTTGTCTTTCCAACAATCGAATGAGGCTGATTAGACTATGACAACAACCATCGCTTAATATTTTTTTTGATTCCATCATTTGTAGTGTAGCTGGAGTGCTGGACCGTGTTTCTTGGGTGCTCTTTTTTCTTTAAGATCAAAAAATGTAAATATTAACGCTTCGTTTATTTCACCAAAAATCTGATATTTTCCAAAAGTATTTTTCGAAAAGTCATTTTTCAGGAAAATGATGATATTTTTCTGTGTTTGGCTGAAACTTAAAAATGAATAGAAAAATGATTTTCATCATTTGGAAAGGAATTGATTTTCCTAGGAAAAATTTAAAAAAAAATTGAATCTTTCATTATTTTTATTTTTTCAACTAAATTTTTTTACTTTTATTTTTTTGTGCATTTTTTGTTTTTTTAATTCCATGTTGATCGCCGGCCACAGTCACTCGCCAAAGGCTCTCGTAGATTTGGGGAGGTTGAGCTCGAGCCTCGCTAGATCTGGCGAGACTCGACTTCATCGCAAGTGAGCGAATGTGGCCGATCTACGGTCGTTGCCATGACTGGCGACCGTTAGAGAAAGAAAAAAATAAAAAAATAAATGAAAAATTAAAAACTAACTAAAAAAATTTAAAAATTTGAAATTGTAGTTTAAATTAATTAAAAATAAAATGAATGTAAAGGAGTTGTGGGAGCAAAGATGAGGGTAAATATTTTCCTCTTCTCAAAAAGAGAATATTTTCTCCACTTTTGAAGAAGCTTTGTCCATGGAAAATGTTTTCCTTGTCTAGCGTATTTTCAGCGAACCAAAAGCCGAAAAATCCAAAAACTTTTTTTTTTATAGAAACAAATGGGACCTATGAGATCAGCAACAAGATAATTGTTTGCTATTGTATGTATCAATAGGTATTTTATTTTTTTTCTTTTCCCCCTTATATTTCAATGATGCAGTCTCGCTCTATCTATCGACTTAAGCTTTTGAGTTGAATAGTCCAGCATAATATGGAACTCTGAATTCATCTTTCTCAATCCTCCTTACACCTAAGACGGGGTGTTCAAATATTCTACATCTCTTTTGAACAAACGCTCTGGGTGACAATTCTTAAGACGATGAAAAAATGCGGCTGGATGCATGAAATTTATTAATTAAATCAAACTCGTGACTGACACATATTTAGGGAAAAGTGTCAAAAAAGTCCTAAGCCTATTGTGTTTATGTCAATTCAATCATAAACCTTTTATTAGTGCCGATTTAGTCCTAGATATTTTGTACTTGTGTCAATTGAGTCCATTTGATCACTTTTGATAGAAAATTGCTAACGTGGACGACACTCGTCCCATGTGACACGGCCGGCGTGTGTGATGGCTAGCACTAACGTAGACATTTTTAAAAATCATATTTCCTTTCAAGTAGGAATTCTCATTTGCTTTATGTAATACTAATTGAATATGACGCTAACCAAAATTACAAAGTATTTTAATTTTTTAGTAAAAAAAAGGACAATTCAAAGAAATTATATGTGTGTATATAAGGAAAGAAAAAAGCATTTTTACACTTGAAATCTTTTTAAAAAAATTTGTTATATCCTAGAGCATATAATATTGAAACATGAGAAGATAAAAAAAATTATATAGTTACGCCTTCAACACAATTATATATATATATATATAGGTCCCTTTGGTATCAGAGCCAGTGGGGTGAGAATTCGTTGTTCTATCTTGAGACATAGTGTATAAACTGTGTTTTGAAGATGGTCCTAAACAGGAACTCATTTGGGCCCCTAGATTCGGGCAGAGGGCGTAAGACCTGATGTGGGGTAGCGGAGTTCATACCTGGACAATTTAAAAACAAATTTTATACATTATGGATCTTTTTAGAAGAACCAATTCTACCTCAAGTAGCTCTATGTCTGAGTTGTCTTTGGACACTGGTCCCCTAAATAGAGAGGAAATTACTCTTGAATATTTTAACAAATCCATAAAAAACTGGAAAATTCCAAAAGTTAAGTATGACCAAATTTATGCTGAATCAAAATTCAAAAAGCTTTTTAAGTCTAGTGATTATATAATCACTACTGAGGAACGTGACCTTCCTCTTTCTGACTCTTATTGTTTAATTCCTCTTCTAAATCGTGACTCCCTCAAAAAACATGCATTGAAGTACAATTACCTTCATTTTGGTATGATTCAGGTTGGAGTAAAACCCCTCCTGAAAGAAGGATTAAATACTTCAATTCTTTTGGTTTTAAGAGACGCAAGAATTCTTAATTATGAAGAATCTGTCTTGGCAACCATTGAAACAAGTCTTTGCAATGGCCCAATTCATTTTGATTGTTATCCAAACTTTTCAGTATCCTTAAAAGATCCTAAAATCATGAAGTCTCTCATCTTAGAAATCAAAACTCATAATTACAAATTAGATGAAGGAGCTATTCCACTCTCCCTCATTTATAAAGTTCATTACAAAGCTATGGCCTCAGCTTTTGATGCCAATTCATTAAGAGAAGCTCCAAAAGGTTACACTCTTCTCTTACAAACTGATATATCTCGAGCTAATACAATTGTTCCAAAAACTATTAGTTGGGATAGTATCACTCTTCCAGCGCAATGGGAAATTGAAAATCCTGTTCCGCAAATTGCAATCAAGAATGATACTCCTGCTAATATAATCCAACACCCTGAAGGAAAAGTTACCATACAATTCCCCAGGCGTTCTTTTGATGCAAACTCTTTCTTTTCTGCAAGACCTTCATTTCATGGGTCTTCCTCTTCTTCCCGAAGGTCAGTCGATCTCCGTCCAAATCTAACTCCTGTCATCACTATTCCGGTGAGCAGTTCAGGTAGTATCAATATTCCAGACGCCATTCCTGCACAAGGACATACAACTCCAAGTGCACCTCCTTTAAATGTTTCTGGCCTAGACACTAGCTCAGGAATTGCTAGGCCAGTCTACCATCAAAGTCCCGAGTCTCCTGAACCTACTCAGTCTCAAATGGAAGATGATTCTGAAGATAGAGAATTAGGAGTACTTGAAAAATATTTTAAGCCTAACAAAGAATTTTTAATCAAAGAATTCATGTCTAAAGAAAATGATGAAATCAGAAAATGGTTTTTTGAAAATTTCAAATCTAGTGCTAACCAAATCAAAAAACAATTTTACCAATTTCTGGATGAAATCGGATGTCACATGTTTTTCTTTGAATGGTTTGAAGATTATTTCCTAAAGAAAAGAGAAATCTTTAATTTAGAACAAGTCTTTAAATGGAAACTTGAAAATGATCAAATAATAGAATCAAGTCATCCTCCTTTAAGAAAAATTAAAATTGCTTTCAATGAAAAAGAAGTGCCTACGGCACCCTTTAAGTTACCTGCTGACCATCCCCATGAAGAGTTCAGGAAAATAATCGAACAAAATAATTTTTCTAATCAACATCTTTACACAATAGGTGCTCATTTGGAAAGAATGGAGTCTCTACTCATTCACACTCCAATTCATTCTGTTCCATCTTCCTCTATACACTTTAATCCACAGATTTCTACTCCTCCTAAAATATTAAGACAACCTTTATTTAAAAATTTCGAAATGCCAAAAAATTTCAGTAAAGAATTCCATCAAGCACTACAGATTAAAAACCAAAGACTTTTAAGAGAAAAAATTGTCAAACAACCAGTTTTAGATACTCCCAAAGTCTCTAAACCTTTGAAAAACAATTCTCCAATCCCTGAAAATCAGATCTCTGTTCTTGATAAATTCGACACTCCTGAGGTTAATCGAATTTCTTGGAAAGAACCCCAAAAGTTGTATTATTCTCGAACAACTCCACCTGATCTCATCTCTGAAGAAAGACCAAATCAATTTCAAAATAAATATTCTGCTGAATCTATCTATGAGTGGAACATAGATGGAATCTCTGAACAAAATCTACTCCAAGTTTTAAGTCAAATGGTTATGTGTGCAACAACTTATAAGACTCTTCCTGATACAACCGATCAGCAAGTAGCTTATTTAATTGTTGCAGGTTTTTCTGGTACTTTGAAAGGTTGGTGGGATAATTATCTCACTCAGGATCAAAGAGACCAGATCTTAAACTCACTTAAAGTTGATGACAATGGAGAAACAGTCATCGATGACTATGGTCAAACTGTCCAAGATGCTGTCTCAACTCTCCTATTTTCCATCTCCCAACATTTTATTGGAGATCCTTCTGTTATTCGTGATCATAACCAAGATTTCCTTTCAAATCTCAAGTGCAAATCTCTTGGTGAATTTCGCGAATACAAAGATATCTTTCTAAAAAGAGTTTTAATGCGTCCTGATTGCAATCAACCTTTTTGGAAAGAAAAGTTTTTAGCAGGTCTTCCTATTATCATAGGAAACCAAGTTCGTGATAAAATCAGAGAACAATTTGGTGAAAATATTCCTTTTGACTCATTGTCTTATGGAGAACTTATTGCACATGTGTACAAGGTTGGTACTCAAATGTGCAATAACATTAAACTCCAAAAACAATTAAAAAAGGAAAAATCTCTTACCCGCAGAGGATTGGGAGATTTTTGTCGTCAATACGACCCTTCTTATTCTTTCAATTCTTCCAAAAAATGTTCTGGTTCTTGCCCTATTGAAAAACCTTACAAGAAAAAGAGAAAACATTTTTATAAAAATAAAGGAATTTCCAAACCTGAAAAGAAGTATCCAAAAAAGGAAAATTCTAAATCTTTTGAACCTAAAAAGGATTTTAGCAAATTTACTTGTTTTAATTGTGGGAAAAAAGGCCACACAAAAAGATTTTGCAAATTAAACACAAAAATTAATGAACTTAATTTAGAAGAAGACATTCTTAATCAGTTAAATCAATTAATGATAGAAACTGATTCAGAATCTTCTGATTGTCCTTCAACTGATGAAGATCAAATAGAAGAAGGTCTTCAGATTAATGAAGTCGATACTTCATCTAATTCCGACTCTGATTCTTCAAAGGAAGTCAATGTTTTGACTAATGAAGAACAAGAAATTTTGGATTCTATTAACTCAAGTTCTAATCCTCAAGTCCTGATCCAAAGTATTCAAAATTCCAGCTCATTTCCGACCAATTCCAATATTGGTAATGTCTACAATCTCACTGAAATTTTAAATAGGGGGAAAAAGACTAAACCAATCTCTAGACCTACAAATTCAAATGATCTTCAAAATGAAATCAATGAAATTAAGAAAGAAATTCGTATATTAAAAATCAATCAAATAAATCAACAAAAGGAATTTCTTGACTTCAAGATTCAGATGCTTAAAGGGAAGAGCGATATTCCCAACCATTCCTCTTCTGATCTAAATGTTTCCAACAATGATTCATCAAAATTGATTGACCCAGATCCTTCCAAATTTCTAGAACTTTTAACCGAAGTTACTAGTAGAAAATGGATCGTCAATGTCTCAATCAAAATTAATGATGGACCTATCTTGGAAACCACAGCCCTTTTTGATACCGGTGCAAATTTAAATTGCATCCGTGAAGGACTGGTTCCCACTAAGTTTTTTGAAAAAACTACTGAATCCCTAAAATCAGCCTCAGGTGATCAATTGAAAATTAAGTACAAACTACCTGAAGCTTCCATAATCAAAGATGGTGTTTCTTTAAAAACATCATTTCTTTTGGTAAAAGATTTAAAAAGAAATGTCATTCTTGGAACCCCTTTCATAAACTTAATCCAACCATTTTCAGTTAACAATGATGGTATTGAAACCAATGTTTTCAGTAAAAAACTCATGTTCCATTTTGTATCAAAACCTCAAACCAGAAATCTTAACCTTTTACAAGAACATTCTGTCAAAGAAATTAATTTCTTGATAAAAGGAAAAGAAAACCATCTCCTGTTTCTAAAAGAAGAACTTGCTTTTCAGAAAATAGAACAACAAATTGTTCAACCTTCTGTCAAACAAAAAATCAATCTTTTAGAAGAAAAAATCAAAAAGGAAGTTTGCTCCTTATTTCCTAATGCTTTTTGGGAAAGGAAAAAACATGTTGTTTCTCTCCCCTATGAACATGATTTTGATGAAAGAAACATCCCCACTAAGGCCAGACCTTCACAAATGAATTCTGACCTTTTAAAAATGTGCAAACAAGAAATTGAAGATCTTGTTCAAAAGAAAATGATTCGCAAAAGTCAATCCCCTTGGTCCTGTTCTGCTTTTTATGTAATAAAAAATGCAGAATTAGAAAGAGGAACTCCCAGACTTGTTGTGAATTATAAACCTTTAAACACAGCTTTAAAATGGATTCGATATCCCATTCCTAACAAAAAAGATCTTTTGAATAGACTATATAACTCAAAAATCTTCTCCAAATTTGACATGAAATCTGGATTCTGGAAAATTCAAATTACTGAAGAACACAGATATCGGACTGCTTTCACAGTCCCTTTTGGTCAATATGAATGGAATGTAATGCCTTTTGGTCTCAAAAATGCACCCTCAAAATACCAAAGAATAATGAATGAAATTTTCAATCCTTATTCTGAATTCATTCTAGTCTATATAGATGATGTCTTGGTATTCTCTCCAAATGTTGATTCACATTTCAAACATGTAAATCACTTCTTGAATATTGCTAAGAAAAATGGCTTAGCATTGTCTCCTACAAAGATCTTTCTATTCCAAACAAAAGTCAGATTTTTAGGTCACTTTATCAACCATGGAACAATGATCCCAATTGAAAGATCAATTCAATTTGCGGATAAATTTCCTGATGTCATAAAGGACAAAACACAACTTCAAAGGTTTTTAGGAAGTCTAAATTACATAATTGATTTCATCCCTGACATAAATTTGATCTGCAAACCTTTGCATCAAAGATTAAAGAAGAATCCTGTCCCTTGGACTGATCTTCAAACAAATGCTGTTCTTAAGATCAAATCCATTGTCAAAGAAATCCCTTGTTTAAGTTTAGCCAATCCTAATGCTTTCAAAATTGTAGAAACTGATGCTTCTGACAATGGTTATGGTGGCATCTTGAAACAAAGGATCAATGATAAAGAACAAATTGTCCAATTCATCTCTAAACATTGGAACGATACCCAGAAAAATTATTCCACTATTAAGAAAGAAATATTGGCAATTGTTCTGGCCATTTCAAAATTTCAAAGTGATCTTTTAAATCAAAAATTCTTATTAAGAATAGATTGCAAGTCAGCCAAAGACATTCTGCAAAAGGATGTCCTAAACATTGCATCAAAACAAATTTTTGCACGTTGGCAGGCAATCCTTTCTGTTTTTGATTTTGATATTGAGTTCATACATGGTGATCAAAACTCATTGCCTGATTTTCTTACAAGAGAATTTTTACAGGGAAAAATTCCATCACCATGCCTCCCAAAAAGGGAAAATCAAAGGCCTCTTCGGAAGCCTCCTCCAAAGAACCCTCAAAATTGACTCCAATCAGGAGTTGGCTTCAAGCTGCCCAATCACTCTCACCTTCTCAAACAGCAGCCCCAAATGAAGCCTCACCAAGTCAGCCACCACAAAATATTTCAGTCTCAAAACTAATGGCAATCTTGCCAAAAAGTGTTTTGCAAGACCTCCAGAAGTCCCTGATCAAAGACATTATGGTCCAGGAGGAGGTAAAATCCCCTGTACCCTTGAATGTTTCTCGCGAGGTGGTCCTTACGGAACAGCCAACCCCTCGAAAATCAAAGTCAAAATTTTTGATGAAAAACCATTTTGATAAAATCATAACAGTGGAAAAAGGATTTTTCCATAATGATCCTTATGATTTTGCTAATGCCATGTTCGGGAAAAATTGGTTTTATACCCCACATGACATTTTAAAACCTATTGAATTTTATGAGAAAATTTTGGTTCAAACTGGTTCAGTAAAATTCAAACATTTTATTGACAAAACCCAACCAAACATTCCAAATTACTCCACTGCAAGAATTTTAAAGGTCATTCACCCATCTGAGTGGGGTAAAAGTCCTTATACTTCTGTTAAGACCGATCAACGACCTACAGAAGTATCTAATTATCGTACGTCATTTACGTACTTTGATTATCAACAGGCATGGTGGAATGTCATGTTCAGACAAAACCCAAACCATAGCCATACTTGGCTATTCTTTTTTGACAGCCCGTTTGAAATTTCTGGCTTACCTTACTGGTTTATCAGATGGTGGGATACTTTTGGTCCTATGCAAGAGATTCTCCCTCTTGAAGTAAAGAAATCCTATCAATATTTCAAACAAAATTTCAATCCAAGACCAAGTGAAAAGGAATTTCCACCATTCCTTATGTTTTGTGCAAATTTCTGGATGGCTTGGGTTATTGCTTGGGAGTTTGATTACACCCGAGATACCCAAAATCAAAACGTCCTAATTTTGTGTAGGCGTTTTAAAACCAAATGGTGGGACGGCTTCACTTATTTTGACAAAAGTTCTGTGGACGCCGTTCACGTTTGGATCCAAGACAGAAAAGTTTCTGATTTAAACAGGAGTCCTACTCCATCCAAAAGTATTGAGCAGACTTCATTTCTCCATGATAAGGCTCTTGTTGTATCCAAATTGTCTGGTGTTTCAGACGAAAAAGAAATGTACGACATCATGAAGCGAGCATTGGAAGATTCTGAAGAAATGACTCAAGCAGGTTCTTCATCGGCTTCGCACCACAGCGGCAATACCAATGAAGACGACTGTTACGGCATCAACCTAGCTGACGATTCAGACTAGGGTTTTGACGAAGAGATGCATGTAACACTTTAAGTTTTAATGTATTTTGGTATTTCAACAGCCGTATATGTACAAGGTATTTTTGACCATGATACACTGTACACTGTAGCAGCGTTGAACAAAACACTGTAGCACTGTGCACTTACACTGTAGCTACAGGAAAATTTTCAGTTTTAAATACCCATCTCAATGGACAGAAAAGGGGGCGAGTTTTGGACGTTCTCTCTCCACCTTGAGAGTATCTTCCACACACTCTCTCTCTTTCCCTTCCGCTACCCAGAGCTGACATCCATTCTCCTCCCTCGAAGCTGATCCATAGTCTTTCGCCGGAGATCAAAAGTCACCTTGAAGTTCACCAAAACCTCTTCCGGACCCAGATCCGTAAGCATTTGGTCCCTATTCCTACCCAGTTCTTCCCTGAACTGTTTTCAAGTTTTAAAGTTTTCTGCACTTGTAATTCTCAGGTCTGCTTTACATTTGCAGTTCTTGTATGTAAACTTTCAGTTTATTTAAATAAAAGTGCATATTTCATCATCTTTTGCCTTTCCTGACCCAGAATCGGTAGGCTAAGCCACCTGTTGGTGTCCCAAGGCATTTTCATTTAAAGTTTTTGCAACTTAAACTGTACATTCACGTGCATACAGCTCCCAGTGAAGATTGATCTGTGGTCTCCTCTCCTGGATTAGCCGCACACACTTCACTCTCATATTTAAGTTTCTGTTCTTTAAATTTCTAGCAATTTATTTTAATCGAACAAAACCCCTAACTGTGTAGGCTCTGCCTCCTTCCTGGTGGTCTAGTTCATGTTTCAGTTATTGTTAAATGTTTTATTTGCTGTTGCAATTTTATATATCATACTTGAAATTGTATATTGTCTTTTGACTGCTTATTTTGCACTCCTACCCACTTATAAGTTTATAAAAAATTATTGGGATAGACAAAACAAAAGGAGACGTTTTTAATCTTTATTTATAATTTCTCCTCTATTTTCCGAACAAGCGATCCATAGGTCCCTTTGGTATATATATATATATATATATATATATATATATATATATATATATATATATATATATATATATATGTAGTTACGCAGTTGTCATGTACACACAACACTTGCAAATAAGTAATTAAGGTTATTTTGTTAGGGAAACGCGATCGAGATCCCTTAAAAGTATGAGGTTCATTTTGCTTTAAACGATAGTGCAGATTATTTTTAATCCAAATAAAATTCTGCATACCTATATTAATTCATGCATCACTAAGGAATTTTCACATGGCACCATGTCATGCCTGCAACCACAAGCTTTCATACCCAACTTTACTATGATAGAATTGGTTAAGATTAGATCTAGCAAAGAGTGCTCCTCAAAGTTAATGCATTTCAACACAAATTTTGAAATGGGAATATACATAAATGATTTCTAAACTTTGGTCGGATGTGTGATGTCGATATTCATAAATTTTCAAGTTGTTTAATGCGGTACCTGAACCTTGGTCCAAAGTGTTCAATATAGTCCTTGAACTTTTAAACACTTTCAAAAAATTTAGGGGACTACGTTGAACATTTACCAACAGTTCAGGGCCCACATTGAACAAACTAAAAATCTATGGATGATATTGCATGTTAAGCTAAAATTCAAAGATCGCGTCGTACAAATTGAAAATTTAAGAACGGCGTTATATATTGAATCAAAATTTATGGACCATTTATGTTAGTATTCCTCTTGAATTTGGTTTAGAGTCTGATAAGCCATCCCAATGGGCTTTCAAAAGTCTATCCAATGTTAGTGGGCTTGCAATTTTCTTTCAGTGTAGAATTGCTCCAAAATTGTCACCTCAAACGGATTTTGGGCCAATTGGTTCAAATATAGTAATTTGGGCTTAGAGTGTGGATCGGTCTAAGTCAATTGTTATTCTCTCTCTTGTATATGACTAAAAGAGAAGAATGCTCAAACTCCGAGCTGAGAACATTCTTAAAAATTGAAAATCATTCATCGCCTATCGATGAGCTATATAGCTTTGTGCTGTTAAATGAACTCCGAGAGTTCTCACGATTTCACAATCAACCCAGATATCTATCTGCTCATGATGACGACCGGCTCGGTCACTCCTCTCTCTCTTTTTCGGCTCGAAGTGACCCGACCAGCGAGAAGTTTCTCTTTTCGATCTCGGAATGTAACGGCAGTAAAATAAGCACGAACGAGAGGACAATCGAACGAGAATACGGACCCAGGACAAAGCTTGGTCCTAATTAATCTAGTAACAAAGGAAATTGACCCTTCACTCTTGCTCATTGAAGCACAAATCCATGCGAGATTGGCCATCGGTCTCGAGCAAGAAAGAGAGGTCAGCGAGCGTGTATATGGTGTTGTTGTGTCCCATATGATTTCCAATGATGCGAGTGAAAAGCAGGTCTCCTGATTTTGACCGTTCATGGCTCGGCTGGACAGAAAACAAAAGAGACCCAAAGCCCCAAAAGAGCATTTTGCATAAATTCCAATAAGAGATGATTTTTTTTTAAAAAAAAATCCCAAAATTTATTGTGCTGCTATCAATTCAGTCGTAATTTTTTTTTAATTATGATAACTAATTGATAAAATTTTTGAAGTGTTGTCAATTTGGTCATAAACTTACAAAAGGACTATATTCGCCAAAAAATTTATGTCTAATTTAGTACGACCGAAAGATTTATGATTAAATTAGCAAATTATCAATACATTTTAGGACTAAATTGATAGCCGTACGATAAGCTTATGACTTTTTGGATAATTTTTTTTTCCCCTCTTTAAACTATCTGCTTTTACTCCTGTGCACGCAGCGCGACATGTGCTGAACATCGGTGTACGCTATGAGAAACAGAAATGATAGGAATCGCTGTTTGAGAGATGCATTGCAGGCGTCGAGCTGAATCTCGATATCCGACCTCCTTTGACCGAATTCGTCTTCACATGGAATAATAATAATAAATAATCATTAAAAAGGAGCGAGATTTTCGGAAAAAAGAATGAGGGGGGGGGGGGGGAAAACAAAAAAGAGGAAAAACGATGATCCCTCCCCAATCCCACGCCCTTTTGCCCACCAGCCTGTCACCTCTCCTTTTCGGACACGTGTCGCGGCTCAAACCTGGGGCGACCCCTTTGGACCACATTTCCCACGTGGCCGAGGCCATCCCTTGCCGGCTGCCGCCACACGTGGACCCCACTCTTCCCGCCTCCGAAATTGGAGGACCACCTTGCGGATGGGCGACGCGGCTAGATTTTTGCTTCTTCGCTTCGACAACTTTGGTTTCTTCCCATCCTTTCACTCCCTTCTGATGATTACCACGTACCCATTTGAATTCTCTCTTCTTTTTTTCTTGAATTCTTCTTCTTCTTCTTCTTCTTCTTCTTTTTATTTTAAAAAAAAAAAATCGATCCCGATTTCGAAGATTTTTTGTTTTTTGTTTTAAGAAAAGGAATAATACTCACAAAGCATAATTGAACCGAATAAATCTAAATATGTACGGAGCGCGAACTCGAGAAAGCCTTTTCTTTCTAATCTCTTTCGGAAGTGCAGCCTCTTTCAATTATTTCACGGTCGCTATCTACGGAGAGCGGGCCATGGCTGAAAGTTGTCCTCAATAGCTAAAGAATCACAACCACACCCGCTCGTCTTTAAATTCCAATTGCTTCTCCCTTTCCTTTCTCAATTTATTTCTCCTTCTTCTTTTTTAAAATTTTTAATTTTTAATTTTTTTTTTTTTTAGCCTTCGTTGTTGTTGTGTGTGTGTTTGAACAGTGGGAAAGGTGAAATTGGGAAAGGAAAAGCAGGGGCAATAAAAAGGAAAAGTGGTCGGAGACACACCATGGGAATGTTTTTGGTCCTCTCTCGGTTAATGCCAACCGGTCTAAACCCCAGCCCGGAAAGTGACCCCATTTGAGAAGGACATGCTAAATCCTGTATGCCTTCCCAAGTCCCAAGAACCGTATATATATATATATATATATATTTGGGGGAAAACAGCTTTCACTTTCATGTTAAAGCCAAATTGAATTGTTTGATCGTATGCTCCGTTTGCGGTTTGATCGACATGACGCAGATGCAGTAGTTTTGATTTTGCCCATGATGTTTTCATGGGGAAAAGAGATG
Organism: Rhodomyrtus psidioides; assembly: GCA_021437785.1. Classification (NCBI taxonomy): domain Eukaryota; kingdom Viridiplantae; phylum Streptophyta; class Magnoliopsida; order Myrtales; family Myrtaceae; genus Rhodomyrtus; species Rhodomyrtus psidioides. The sequence goes on along the minus strand of JAILYB010000040.1, from coordinate 917,977 downwards.
GAAAAAGCAGCGTCTCTGTAGTTTTGCCCAAGATTCAACGGTGGGTTCACTCATTCTTCGCGGTGTGTTTTCCAGGAATTGCTCGGTGCTAAAAGAAAATTACCCAAAAAGAAAAAAAAATCATAAATCTATTGTGTTTGTGCCAATTCATTCATAAGCATTTTGCATTTATGCTAACTGAGTTCACCTGGCAAATTTGGCCGAAAACCATTGCGTGCATGCCAGTCGTTCTATATGGCGCTAAATAATTTATTCTTTAAAAACATGAATTTTTATTTTCCTTTTTGTTTTTTCGCTGGCCGCTCGGGAGGACCGCCTTGCCCAGAGCCGGCAGGGCCACAAAGGCCTTGAGCGAGGTGGCCCTCGCCAGATAGAATGAAATGAGAAAAAAATGAGAAAAATTTCAATTTTCAATTTTTCAAACATAATTATTAAATATCCACGTCAGTGCCAGCCATACCGCGCAGGACGACTAGCATCCACATCAGCGATTTTTTTTTTCCAAAAATTGATGAATTGGCCACATTAAAAGGTTTGCGACTAAATTGATACAAATGCAATAAATTTATGACTTTTTTTATACTTTTTCCCTCCGTACATTGTGTGTCTTTAAATATTATTCTAGGTAAGCATTGCTTCTAATCCAAGTCATGTGGATTATTTTATATGCTCCCTTGTTTGTCACTACAAAAATGTGAGACAAAAATGTTGAAGAGTTCTTTACCTTATATGCTGACAAGGAGAGAGAGTACCGAGCATGTCCACATCACCAATATCTTAATCAAAACCAATATAAAGTAACATAGTATCAATTGTTTTTACTCATCACTCATGCCACAGTAGAAGGTGACCACAGAAGATGAGATATAATAATGTTTAATATGTTTGAAATGATCTTAGTATTAAACATTTCCTGACCCATTGTGGAAAATGACTGATAAATCTTGATCTGGCCCCACTGGCCAGCATTTTCCTATGTTGTTTCCTCGTGTTTGCAGAAACTGCACCTTGTTTCTTTCTCAAAAATGAACCCACACATCTGGATGAGTGTTGCATGACATGAATGGCACCTTTGAATTGGACAGCCTCTTATTTGTTTCCACACTTAACAATAATTATAATATATAAGCCTATGATTTAATAGCAGATGTCTTTGTATAGTGGGTTTAATCTTGTTGGACCAATGGATGAAGAAACTGATTCTTAAATGCAACCCAAAGGTTTGGTGGGTCAAAAGATTCAGGAGAGCCTTGGATTTTAAGTAAATAAAGTATCAAGTGTCTTGGTTTTTTGGCATCATAGACTGTATCTAGATATACCCTTTAGGGGGAAATGGTTGGTTAGGGCTTTGACATCATTAGGTGGGATTACCCATTTTTCAAACAAGTAATTTGGGTATAATTACATTCTTTTAATCCAACATTTAATGGAAACTTTAGATTATATACAGTTGGTCGAATGATGTATCGCTTATATTTTGTTGCCCGATCGGCGAAATCTGTGTTGCTTGAAGTTGAGAAATTATCCAAGCTATCCCTAGATATATGCAGTACTCCTTGTTCGCACAAGCATCAATGAAATTACCTATCTGGGTTGATCCATGTGACATTCTATAAGTGATTCAACCTTTTTTTTTTTTTTCTAAAAAAAGTTGAAATTGTACTCCATAGAATTGGTGATTACACTTTTCTCTATGTATGAAAGCTAGTATTCGAAAAATGCTCCCTACAGTTGAGAAGTCTTTATAATCCTTGTACGCTGAAACTTAAACGAGTGTCTAAACGTTTAAATAACGAAATAGTCTTATTTCGGATGCGCGGTCTCCCTCATGTTCCGTTTAATCAGGATAGTGAAAATTAAAATGATTGTTTTATTGAGTACGGGACACTCGTTAACAAAATAAAATAAAGAATCATATGTTCTGAGTAAATCAAGATCTTCAACTTTATAACTAATCTTAAGAAGGAAAATAACCCAAGAATATATGGATAAGAAAACCCTAATTGCCTATGTTCGAGCAAATTCTCACTTGAATGAGTAGAATTACGTAAATGTTCTTATTAGATTACTAGAGATATTATTCCCATCTAGTGCACTAAACTTCCTTATTTTTCACCATCGATTCACTATATCCAAAAAAGAATTCTAATTGTTACCATGAAATGTTGATGAGGTTGTCACCAAGCACTTTGATATTTTGCTACATCTCTACCACTTCATAGTGGAGGACAAAATTATTGGGATTATTATTGTGTGCACCGTCAGTGTAAATTTATTTTTTTTAACCTAATCCTTCTCTATCAATAGCGAGCAAGCCACCTTGATCGGAATAGATAGCAAATACCTATCCAAAGCGTTGTGGGTTAAACCTTCGGACATAGAGTTTCCATCAGAGTGTCTATTTTCAATCTGTGATATTCTCTGGTGAGATACTATGAGAGATTGTGGGGGAAAATTACCAAAAAAAGTTTTAAACCTATTACAATTGTGTCAATTCAGTTCTAAACTTCTTCTTCTTTTCCAATACAGTTCTAAACATTTTTCAACGATGCAAATTCAGTCCATCTGAAATATTTTGACCAACCGGTGTTAACACGGATACGGGTCAACCGACAACATAATATTTTAATATCTCTTTGGTTTTTTATTTTATTTTTCCTTTTTTCCTTTCCATTCCCTCTTTTTCCTCCAACCGGTCACTGGACCTCGGCGATCGACTAGAGGGACATCCCTCTGATTAGGGAAAAAAAGAAAAGAAAAATAAAATAAACTAAAAAAATAAAAAGAATTATTCAAATATTATGTTGCCGCCCGGTCAGCCAAAATTCTCCAGATAGACTGGATTGGCACAATTGTAAAAGGTTTAGGCCTGAATTGGCACAATTGCATTAGGTTTATGACTTTTTTTTGTAATTTTCACGGTATTATAAGTAAACACAATTCGCAATTTATTAGGTATACTACGGGGCTGGGAAATATTGCAACAATTTGAGCCATTATTCATTTTAGGTTGGAGAGAGTACCGACACTTGAACCGAATCACATTAAATCTTCCTTATCCTTACCGTTTATTTTTCTAGTTATTTGTCATCTTTTCACGTAATTAATGTTGGAAAATTTCTTCGTAAATAGGATGAACAATGGAATCAGACTTTGAGGCGTGTAGTCACTCTCTTTACGGATTTATTCGCCCCATAATGTTGCTAATGGTTTCCGGAAAATTTCCTCCAGGATACAACAAAGTCTCGGTGAGAATATCATATAACAATTCTAATATTTCTCCAAGGTCTCTCTAGGAAACAATTGGAAGAGTGGTTGTATATCTCTTGTTTTGAAAAAAATGAAAATTGGAAGACTGAAGTCGAAGAATGATTCTGAAAATGAACAGAACACTTGAATATATAATGAGAACGAACCCACATTTTCGCGCCCGAAAAGTAGTTAATTCTCATGCAAATCTTCGTGTCCAAACAGTTTATTCAATCATATATTTTCATGTATGAATCGGTAGTTATTTTCGAAAAGACACAAACATTCGAAAGGTTGTAAGGGTGCCCTAGAAAACAACCGTTGATTGAATAGACGCAATCTTTCAAAGGTCGTCAGAATCCTTCGTGAACAGTCGCATTGTTTCACTAGAAAATAATAGTAATTGTTGATTTGTGCCAAATTTAGTCCACGTGCGCACTCACATCCTTTCGATGTGGGACAAGACACCTCTTAGTTTGTTTTTACAAACAAACTACCAACAATTAAATTGCAAGACTCAACATTTTTCGTATTATCTCACTATAGTAAGATTAAGATTGGCCTTTGCAATCCAAGAAAGTACGGCGCAACATTTTCAGTCTCCAACGCGGTTATAGTCGAACTCGCATATGCGAAGATCTTTGGAATAGAATAGCATATCGCAAAGAAGAAGAAAACGGTGCAGTATTTAACACACATTTGACGCATAAAATAAGCGAATCAAACTTGTCCACAAGCAAATAGAACGCATAAGATCAGCCTCTCTCTCTCTCTCTCTCTCTCTCTCTCTCTCTCTCTCTCTCTCTCCGGGTTACACAATAAAGGATATCTAAATCTTACCGTCCGACTAATCTCCACAGATACATGTAAACAGCCTCGTGAAAGTACGTCGAGTAAGGTTCCGTTTACAAGATGACGAGCGTGTGCTCAAGATTGTTCCATATCGGAAACGTTGTGATTCGGACCATAATTACACGCGTTTAAAGTAGAGCGTTTAATCACATAATTAATAAATTTGGCAGGGATTGCTTTAAGATCACTTGGGAAAGGAGAATTGAGAGAGACTAGAAATAAAATGAAAGCCGACAACACGGCATTTTAACAATACTGTCAGCTATTTCTGACCATACGATCTCTCAATCGATAAGTTATTTTATGCAACAACTCACACATATATGTGTGTTCATCTATTTAAACAAAATTTCAAAAGAAGACAAAAGTGAAATGAGGGACCATCCACATCCATGTGTGCTATCGCATAAATGCGCCATGAAGGCACTGTTAGCATTGCATTAGTGGATAGATGTGGGGTCGAATTCGCTTTTTTTCTCAATGCTTGTGCAGTTGTGCCTTTGCATCATTTTCCATTCCCAATCCCACAATCCTTCGAAATTGGCGTTGACGCTTCCTCGTACCACAAGAATTGTCTCCACTACCGTTTCAACTTTCTCCCTCCCTTTTCCCTCTCCTCTTTTTCTTCATTCCATTTTTTCAATTCACTCGCCTTATTTTCCCCTACGACTTCCTTTCGTTTTTACTAAGGGTGTGCAAACTGGACTGGATCGGACCGGGACCGGCCCGGACCGGCCGGGTTGGTCCAATCCTTGAGGTGGGCGGTCCAGTCCCCGATCCCAATAAGTGGGACCAGTGACCGGGCGGTCCGGTCCTCGGTTCCATGTGCTGGGACCGGATCGGACTGGCCCAACCCGGTCCGGACCGGACCGCCTATAATATATATATACACACAATTAGAAAAAAATAAAAAAACATGAAAACAAAAATCTCAGTTTACTGCAAGAGATACTTCAACCTTCATCGTTCCTTATTGTTCTTGAAAATTATTTTAAAAACAAGAAAATTTTACTTTCATAATCAATCCAACGAGTTCAAAATGTTACAGGAAGTTATAGTTAGCGGTCCTATTGGGCCGAGACCGGGACCGGGACCGGGACCGGGACCGGACCGGACCGCCGATCCCGGTCCGGTCCGGTCTGATCCTGGTCTGGTCCATGGTCCCGAAAATATGGGGACCGGACTACATTTCTGGTCCCCGGTTCCATGACGGGATCGGACTGGCCCGAACCATGCACGCCCCTAGTTTTTACCCGAGCAATAACAAAAAAAAAAAACTATGTCCATGTTCGAGGAGAAAATTATTGGAAAAGTCATAAACCCATTGCATTTGTGCAAATCCAAGTCTAAATCTTTTGGTTTGATCAATTTAATCCTAAATCTTTTGGTAATTTGTCAATGTACTACATCGGGTCAATTCTGATTAAAAAAAAAATTGTGTACATGGATATTGACATCCTTCATGGCAAGGCCAACAATAATTTGAAAAATTATTTTCTTTTTAATTTTTGTAGAATTTTTATTAATTTTTCTTTCATTTTCCTTTTCTTTTCTTTAATTTTTAAATTTTTTTATTGTTAATTGCTAAGGGCTGGCGGCCCTCTGTTGGCCCTTAACAATTAATAAATAAATAAATAATCAACAAATTCATAACATCAAAAAAAAAAATCATGTTGGCATCAACCAGCCGTCTACATCATCAATTTCCCACAAAAAATGACTGACTACATTGGCAAATTTTTAGAAGATTTAGGACTAACTCAGTCAAATATAATGACTTATGATTGAATTGGCATATGTGCAGTAAATTGAAGATTTTTTTTTGGTAATCTTCTTCATGTTCGAGGATTCTCAATTTTTTTTTAATCCTTTTGAGCTTTCATAAAATTACCTAACCTTTTCAAATTTCATCGTGTCTCGTGTTCCACTCGCTTATCATCCCTGCCATGCTCCGCCACTGTCACTGTGCGCGCGCGCGCGCCGCTGCATGCATTCGTGCTCGTGTGCGGAGAAATTAGTGTGGTCATGGCATAAGCCGGTCGTGTCTTGGAGGTTGTCCAATTATGACTACTACTCTCAATTGCCAAAGGGCATACTGATAGAGGAAGAGAGGGGCATGCGCTCAAAATGAGAAATTACAAAAAAAAAAAAAGTGTTGAAATTTATTGCAATCGTGTCAATTCAGTCAAAAATTCCTTTTTTTTTACCGAATCAGTCCTAAACCTTTTGCAACTATGTCAACTTAGTCTATCCGTTCAATTTTGACCGACCAGCACCAGCGTGAAGCCATGAACCCCAGCGGCACCATCCGGCGACAAAATTATTTGAAATTTTTCCTTTTATTATTTTTCTTTTCCTTTTTTCTTCTCTCTTTCCTCTAGTCAATTGCCGGGCCTCGACGATCAACTAGAGGTGACGGTCGGTGAGCTCAACCTCGTTGGCCTAGATATGGTGAGGTCGGCAGTCGCTAGGCATCATCTGGGTTTCCTCTATGTTCGTCATCGTTCATGCAACCTCCCCGGAAACTCTCCTTCAACCGTGTGGCCCAATCTCTCTCCCTCTCGTCTTCGTCGAGTCGGCACTAAAATGGTGACCAATCCAGATCCAGAATCAACTCCCTCCCAACTTCGATACTTCCCAAATTTCCATCCCTCAAGGCCCAAGTCAAAGCCTCACCCAACCTCGCCCAGCGACGGCGGGGGTGGGCTTCGCCCGAGGTTGGCGAGGTGGACCTCGCCAGTCGTTGCCGAGGTCCAGTGATCGGTTGGAGGAAAGAGAGGGAAGAAAAAAGAAGAAAAAAAAGTACAAATAAAATAATTCAAAAAATAATTCATATTATGAGGCCGGTCAGCGCCGACTAGCCAAAATTGGTCGGATGGACTAAATTGACACAATTACAAAAGGCTTAGGCTGAATTGCCACAATTACAATATGTTTAAGATTTTTGTGATAATTTTCCCCCGCACAAAACACACACAAATGGGCAAAGGGGCACAGGTCTCGCCGCTCTATCGAGACCTGATCCGAACGGGACAATTTCCTCCCTGTGAGAAATACTAGGTTGTGGCGGGAATTTTGGCGGGAAGGTAGAATTCCTAACCGGAGCGCCCCGTTTTAGTTAAATTTAATAATGGTGATTGCAAATGATATATACACATGTAGATTATCGTACGTATCTTGTATGTGTAGTTAAGTAACGTGGATGATAACCACAAAATAAAGAAAAAAAAATGTCGATTGTCGTTATAACTCATGATATTGCCATTATTCATTTAAATTATGATTAGAGAAACATATCTAACGTCCTCTATTTACCTCCACAACTAAACATAAGACAACGCATTCATCAGACATCTAACAGCTTTAATTACATGCTTTCACACTTTAGGCTTAGACCAAAATTCAGGTTAAAAGAGCGGTTCAATGAGCTTAGGGTTTCGCCCCCGTGAAAATCATTACATTCAAAGCCATGCAAAGCGAGGCAAAAGCAGGAAGGGGGACACGACGAGCTGGGAGTAATTTCGAAAAGTTCGATCACACGTGCATAGCCGACTTTGGCACGTGAGGAAGGGCAGAGAGATAAGGGCGGAGATTTTATAATGCACCAATAATTATTGTCGTTAGTGAGTGAAGGTGGTCCATGGGATTGAGCCTTGAGGGCGTGTGAGCTTATTAGAGGAGAAGGTGGGATTCACGTGCGAATCCCAATGAAAAATCATACGATTTCTTCTTCTTTTTTTTTTCTTGGAGGGAGGGGGGAAGAAGGTTGGCCCGTCAATTATCAAAGCCGATTTGTGGTTGGAAAGGGAGATTTTAACTTCCCTTTTGTGGAGAGTATTGGTGAGGGGGCAAAAGGGTCCAAATTGCTTCTTTGGCTAATTTGAAAGATTATGATGTGTGTTTCTTTGCTCCTAGTGTTCAAAACTCCTTGGGTGTGAATTTGACTAATTCACCTCCCAATTCGAGTAGACGACATCGTTTGCTGCTGCTGGAGTTACTCGCCCGAACAAACCCCAAGACTTCCGTCACGCCGACAGATGCAGTGGTCACATGTACGCCACGACCGCTGAGCATGTCGGCAAAACTCGTCGGAGCCATCGACCAATTTAGTCATTTCTAGCTCGGGATTAAGATCTAATGAATGTCATATCACTTTCTAATTGATCTTGCGAACAAATTTGAAATTACGCAGGAAACCTCCGAGTTTTGTCAAGCGCAACATTTTGTCCATGGTTTTGCCAGATTCAGTCTCACAGTTCAGCAATTTGACTTCTCCAACCTTTAACGATAGTACCTACTTTATTGGTAACAACTAACATTGGTCAAATTCTCCTTTTTGCTATGCTTTTGCAAGCATAGCAAACTTTGAAATAAAATAAAAAACCAATGGTCGGCAGATATTGAGTAGTCAACTTATTGATTAGGCCTAGTGTTTCCCTTCTCAATGAAGGAAATTACTATTGAGTTGGCATCGTAGGTTGCCTCTTCGCTTGTTGCGAAATCCACTTTTGCGCTTAGTTGAGTTAAAGAAATCGTGATAATTAAATCGTAAAACTTTTTTTAGATCCCTCGTGTAAGAGATAATTTACATTTTCATTGTTGGATATTTGACATGTGAGTCGAGCACTTAACTATTCTAAATATACATGCCATCCATTGAATGAAGAATGCATAAAAAAGAAGAAGAAAATAAATAGAAATGAGTCTTCTCTTTCCTCCCTCTCTTTCTCTCCTGTTCCTGGCTCTATCATCGGTCGTCGATCACCTGCCGCAGGTCGTTAGCCGCCATCCACCGGTCGCCTGCCGCTGACCTCCGGTCCCCGGCGAATCCCATTCACCCTTTGCCGTTCACCCTTCACGGGCTGCCGGTCGCCGGCCGAGGCCCAACAGCCGGTAACATTGGAAATTTTATGTTATTATGAAACGAAATTCTATTATAGAATCATAAATTTTGTATCATTATGAAACGCGTGCTTCTGCTCAGAAGCTCGTCCAGAAAATAAAAATAAAGCCCGGAAAAAAGAAAGGTCGTCGTTCGCGCCATGAGTGATTATCACGAATATATTCTAGCCAAAACCCAGAGATTTTGTGGAAATCTCCCACAAATATCCACTTGGAAACTTTTCCCGTAGTCCCCAAAAAGCTGACTTCGCGAAGGGAGAGAGCCATGTACATCTCTTCCGATGCGCAATCGGGTCCAATCCGAGGATGCTCACGTCAGCCCCCACCAGATCCGCGAATTATCACGTCACGTCCCATTTACACCAAGTCCGTCTGGAAAATAAAAATCAGGGCACGCCGAAAATCGTCAAGTCAAACCAGAGTTTAATGGAGATGAAAAGAATAATCGTTTCGATGAAAGTCGAACCACGAGGCTATGTCAGCGCTCTAGGGTTTCTCGGATTATGTCGTAGCGGGCCATTATTTGCCGCGTGATTTCTATTTCGATGAATGGAAGAATAGTGCTGCGACTACTGACTAGCCTCCAGTTCAAGAAAATGTGTCAGCCCCTAGCTAGAAGAGGTTCATATTATTGACAATGTCACATTTTACGTAACTATGGAAATTTATCTGCCCACGACTTTTTTTACCTAAGTCAACGGCACCACACCAATTATCCCTCTCTACTGTCCATTATTGATTGATTTCCTCACCGCTTACATTATTTCTTCATCAACTTTTTGCTGAAATGGAAATGTGAATTAGTGGAGAAACACGCCGCGATTGCGGCAAGAAGAGAGAATGCTAGTTCGGCGACATCTGAAATGAGAAAATAACAGAAAAAAAAAATATCATACACCTATTGCAATTGTCTCAATTCAGTTTTAAATATCTTTTTTTTTCCCTCAATTGAGTCATAAACCTTTTTACAATTGTATCCATTCAGTCTGCTTTGTCAGCCCTCGCTAGCCACAGTAGAAGTAGGCAAGAAAAAAAAAACAAATATAAACAAAATATCATTGAAAACTGTCCACGTTAGCGGCGACCGACAAAGTGGACTGAATTAACACAATTGCAAAAGGTTTATGACTCAATTGGTCGAAAAAAAAGTTTATGACTGAATTTGCACAATTACATTAGGTTTATGACTTTTTTTTATGATAGTGCTATTGGGGGGTCCTAAGGCAAAACATCTTGATTCTTTCTTCTTCAATTTGCTTCTATCATCGAGATTTTATCCAGACCTATCTCAATCCGGGTCTGACTTTGAACACTGGATAAGATAATCTCTATCTAGTCCGGCCTTTCATCAGGAGGAACAAACACACCTTAACACCAATCAGTTTTGGTGGCGACATTACGGAGATCTCGGTAAAGGTAACACGCACACATAGAAATAAAATAGATGGTTGGTTTGACACGATAGAAGCCCTATATCTTCACCTAAAAAAATACCATCAAGGTACGTAGAGCCTCAATTCAAGCTCGTCAACATCTTCAGTTGTACTCGTCTTCTCTCAAATGCTTAAGCCAATTAGTTATAATATACAGCTGCACCACATAATAACATATTTTCTCGATGTGGGACCTTGTTTCGTTGAGCATCCTCATACGTGCGCCTCCATATTTACAAGCTAGTGTGACCTGCTGTTACAGTGAATCTTGTGATCTACTATACAACAAAAGGAACGGGCCAAAAAGACATGTGAAAATTTGCGTAGCACAGATGTAGCAATATACATCAAACATCTTTGATTGATGTTGAGGGGACTTCGACCTTTGCTATCGCATTTTGGCCGTCTTGTTTGGCCTTTGGGTTGTACATAGCTTTCTGTATATGTTATACAGGTTCTTTTTGTGTTAGTTTAGTTGCCACTTTGCGTGGCTTTTGTTTTCTTAGCTATGCTTCCCGAGCCGCCCTTACGCCTTAGGCGACACTTCGGTGGTGTGCGGTGGAGGATTGTTTGTATTCTGCGTTTTTTTCAATATATATCTTACCTTTACCAAAAAAAAAAAACAGGTTACTATAGTGCATCTTTTTGAACAACCAAACAAATCCAGCCGGTAACGTAAGTGTTCTCGATCTAAATTAACCTTCTCCAGCCGAAACTTTGATATACCACACATTTCCTCCTTAACATTACTGAACATTCGGCTATCTAAATTGACACAATCAGGTCCAACCGTGTCACGGAAATTCGAAGCCGTGCACGGCAAATTGAGCGATGTATTATCTTCTTCGGCTCAAGTAGCGCCATGCTCAAGAGAAATTGTATCACACAAAATTTCGTGAATTAAACGAGTGAATGTTATAACTTCCATAATCCGTGAATCACGTAATCATATCCCTCGATCGGCTAATATCCATGGAGCCCCTCACATGTGGAGAGTACATGTCGAGTACATGTCACAACTCAAATCGACAAGAGGAGACGCGATTGCACAATGGGTTTTGCCGGTCCACGATTGCCCTTCTCACGGCCGCATCAAATCAAACATCAGGGTCACATGCCATGTACCTGCCTTCTCCGCTACCTTATGCTCTTGTCTATGGCCACTTTGGAGAAAACACGACACGTGCTTCTAATTCGTACGACTATATACGACGAATATCCATATTTATAGATAGAGAAAAGTACCAAAAAAATCTTAAACTTATTGCATTGGTGACAATTCAGTCATAGACCTTTCAATTGGACTAATTTATTTTTGTCTCCAACCCTCGCCGACCCATGCGCAAGGGCCAGCAAGCCCTCACCGGCCTTTGGCGAGAGCCAACAAGTCCTTGTCGGCTATGGCAACGGCCGACGAGAGTTATCTTTAGTGATTTCTTTCTAAAATTAGCTGAACTGACTCATTTGGCACAAATGCAAAAGGCTTAAGACTAAGTTCGTTTAAATGACAAAAATTAGGACTGAATTGACAATGACAATTCGCAGAAGCCAATTCGCCTACATTTCAAATGCACATCTTTGCATGGTAATACATTGTCACTAATGCTCGCATTGGCGTCGGACATATCTATTGCACATGTTGCCTAAATCCTTGGTGGCACCACACATGCTCGGCGGGAATATCGCTAGAGACATTCTCTCTGCAAAAGAAGCAGCTGAAAACCAAAATGAAGCTATGCTGCCATAGATAAGAGGCCGTGACCGCCATGACCTTCTTGCGCGAATGTGGTGGCCGAGATTAGGAAGATCCGAGGTCGACTAAGGCGAGTGACCTCCAATCTGAACTCGATCAGCTAGAGAGAGAGAGAGAGAGAGACGACAACGACGATAGAGAAAGGCTATAGAGAAAGGGATGGCCTTTGTGGTGGTGGTAGCAGTGGCTGAAGCATGATGGAGGTCGAGGCGAGTGATTAGGGGTAGCGTTGGTAGTTAGCCAGCGGCGGAGTTCATGCACAAGGGAGATATTTGAGAGGAGGAAGAAGAAAAACAGAGGCAAAAATAAAGAGGCGAAGGAAAAGAAAGAGAAAAAGGAAAAAGTGAACATCTTAACCATGAGTAATGAAATTATATGAGCTTATGTCAATGAGACTTCTCTTTAAAGGGGATAAAATTTGCACTTATATCAGGAAAAATAGCTTGACTTTGAATGAGAAACAGAAGAATGGGGATGAAAATTGTTGAAAATTTTGAGATTAATGCATTGTATAGAAAATAGAAATGATAGGCTTTGAATTTGAATTGGCTTGGATTAGTTAAAAAAAATCAAAAATTAAACAAAATAACATGTCTCGAAATTGATTTAGATCATTGGCTTTATATATATGTGTGTGTTGAAACTTTTAAGTGAAGGCAGGTCCAACTGGATATATTAATAGGCTCAAACTTAAGCTATCTCTTGATGATCTCCTGATGTGATGGTATCTAGCTGCAGTGCATCTCAACAGGTGGTATAGAATCCAATTGGTGGATTGGAAAATCCCTCCCAATGTGTATAGACATTTAAGTGATTATTTCAAGGAAAGAATCTCACGATGACTGCGATTTTGAGGTAGGTGGACTTTCTAGTGTCGTAACACAACCTCAAGGCTAGACTTCATGGTTTGCCGAGGCATAAGAGAGCGAATGTGAATGTGACTGTTGCGGTGTCTTCACCACAATGAGGTAGAGATTCAAGTCGAGATGTATGTTTATGTAGAAGGTTTTGTAGATTAAGGGGGAGCTAACCTACTAATAGAGTCTCATATGCAAGTGAAGATGGTTGAAGTGCATGTGAAAAGGGTATTTGTAGAGAGTCCCACGCTAAATATTTGGTGTGAGGTAGTCGATTAATTAATCATGATTATCTAAAACCCATTAGCCTCGAGCCTTCGAGTGAGGCGGATCCACATGGATACATGGATAGCTCGGACTTAGGATCCCTCTTACTATATGAAACCATCAAATCGTTTAGGTTGTGTGGCGTCGAGGGTTTAGCATGGCCTATGACATTTTATAACCCTACTTTCAATGGAAGAAAACCTCTTGAAGAGTCACTCAAGTAAATGACTCACTTACAAAGACAACCATTTGACTTCTCCATTTAGAGAGTTTGCCATTATATCTCATCGGGTCAAGCTGTCGCACGTCACACGAGTGGTTCTCCCATGTTTTGCGCTACTCGTCCGTATTTCACATCACCTCAAACCTAGTTCACTGTAAAAGAATGGTAGCAAACGAGTCGGTTCTGGTCTCGCATCACGTCTCTGTTGCTAGAATATCCAAATATTAAATCACGCGGTTAGCAGCTTCTTCTCTTTCTTTTATCCCTACCACCGACCGCTTCCATTGAGATCCCAGAATTCACACAGCAAAGTCCGAGGTTGACCGGATCCCCTACCTTGGAAAAGGGAATCCCTACCCTTGATAGAGGGGGGCCAAGCACTATCAAGGGTGGGGATGTGCTGCCTTAGAAAAAACTAAGGCAGCAGATCCCTGTCCGGTTGAAAGGTGCCCCAGTCACTAACGTAAGACTTTAATCTTATACTGATCACTTTTAGCACACAGTATGAACAGCCTGACTTCTTTTGCCCGTTCCTCGTCCATATTGTGTTTTTTTAAAGCAAAGACACTTTTCGGTTCTATAACAAGAAAAAGAAGAGGGAATAAACAACAGAGAAAGATACAAAAGCATCGCCATTACTGAAATGTTGCGCTGCTTCTTTTACAACTAAGTAAAATAAAGAACCAGTGTATATACCCTTTTTCCACGAGACACAAGAACGCCCCCTAGTTAAAATGCAAAAGGTGCTTGCCATTGTCAAGGCACGCCATCTTTTTCCACATCCCTATGATTGGTCGATCAACCTATGATTACTACATAAAGTAGCCGTTCTAATTTCTTAGTCTTGGCAATCGACTTGTAAATTCCTTTTCCTCTCGGCTCGAGACCATTGTCGAGAGGGTTGCGACCCAATTGACGCATGGTCGTGACGTGGCCCGCTACGATACATGTGTTAGGTTCGCCGAATAATCTTTGGACGCGACGCTAGTCGTGCATGGAGAACTCGGTAGAGAACGAGCGGCCTTTTTTTTTTGTTTTTTTTTTCATTAATCTTCCCGTCCTTTAATCGCAGCATATCATGCACGAACGGTGACTTCGAGTACTCTGGCATCATCTGGCTAAATCTTGAATCTTCAAAATCGGAACGTTGATGGAAAGGCGAATGAGGGGTCGGACACCGTACAGATCATCGAGACATCTCCATTAAGTCGGACCGATAAAATGCTTTTAAGTTTGTGGATCGAGACGTGATTTAACGCCGAAGAACTTTCATCGCTCCAGACGCGTCGCTCGCGCATCGACAGATAAAGGAAAGAAAAAGGGATTTCAATGGTTGGAGAAAAAAGGAGAAACGAGCGAAGGGGACGCTTATTATATGTCTAACTTTACAAATCAAAAGCAAGTGAAAAAGTGAAACACCAACATGCCTATCCCTTGACGTACCAACACCTTCGCCAAAGCGGTTAAGTGTGGCTTTCAAACCTCTCGTCTCACCTTCCCACCACAACACCACAAAACCTAACTTTGGCCTAAAAAGAGCCACAGCCTACGGCACGTGCCGTTCCACACCCCTCACGTGCGGGTTCCTTTCGCCATCTCCCACCCCCCCCCACCCCCCCCCCCCCCCCCCCCCCCCCCCCCCCCCGGCGCCTGAATGATAAGCCGATGTTCTTGGCTTTCCCTAGGCTCCATCTACGACCCCTACCGTATTTTGCCATCTTCTCGTTAGCCATGGAAGTAGAGGCCCTATTCGATATGACCTAAATAGCCCCACCAACTTTGGTTATCTTCTAAATAAGACAATTGTTTTTTTCTTTTTCTTTTTTTTTGGGGGGGGGGGGGGGGGGGGGGCTCATTAGGGAATTTGAATTGCGTATGGTGGCATCTTTGGATCATCTGAGATGGACTCGCTACTGGCCTTTGTCTTTATTATATGCCATTCATCATATTTCCATAGTTTTCCGTAGGTTCCCAAAGGACGGAGAAATGCATTTTACGAGAGAATAGACGCTTACTTTGAAAAGGAGGACGATCTCGTCATTTTCACGACAGAGGAATCACGAAAACCGGGCGCTTTCCCGGCCGTGATTATCGCCGACGATGAGACGGAACAACACTGCAGAGACTCATCTCCAAGGTATGGTATGAAGCACGGGGCCAATCGGCGCGGGGCATCAATTCCTTACGAGAGAGCTCGAGCTTGGGTGAAATCTGATGTACGCTTTCAAACGGAGAAACCGGCTGGATGCGATGGAGGAAAGTCGGGGGCGAGTATGTTCCTCGATGACACAAGTGAAGAGGTCCGGTGTACATACTTGTTTTTCCTTGAGAAGTTCCCGAGTGACTAAACTACTACCCCAAAAAAAAAATAAAAAATAAATAAATAAACCTATCATTGTCTATACAAAAGGTTGTATTTGGTGATCCCAATAACCCCCAAGCCTTTCTCCTCTCCTCTATGCTTATGTTGAGTTTTTCTTTTTGTTTTCTACTAGTTGGGTGTAATTTATTCGATCTAGATATCATTGTCACGATGAAGTACAAACAATATATCCATGGGGAAAAAAAACCCTAAAATCACATATAGGTGCATTGAAAAGGAGGGGGATGAAGGAAAGAAGAACAGCGACCTCTTCTGTGCGCTCTCTCTCTCTCTCTCTCTCTCTCTCTCTCTCTCTCTCTCTCTCTCTCTCTCTCTCTCTCTTTCTCTGGGTTGGGGTTTGGTTCATATTGAGAGGGATATCAGTCCCCCACAAAAATAAAAATAAAATAAACAAACAACCCTTCATATTAAATATTGTTCTCTACCCTCCTCTTTCCAACAGCGCAATTTGTCCCACGGAAATAAAAAGGAAAAGGAGAGGCAAAAGAGAGAGAGAGAGAGAGAGAGAGAAACACTCACTGCAAAGAGCAGCAAAGAGAGATAGAAAAGGAGAGAAAGAGAAAGATAGAGACGACAGAAGGACAAACGCAGAGGGGGAGAGAGAGATAGGGAGCGGAAGAGAGAAAGAGATAGTGGAGGAATTGAAGAAGCTTTCAATACCACAGAAGGGAAAACGATGTCTGAGAGCTTTTACATCCTTTCATCCTCTCCAGCTCTTGGGAGGTAGTATATACTCAGCTATACACATACACACATACACGCTCACACATATATATGAGATTGAGGCGCAGTTTGAGAAAAAAAAAATGATGAAAGTGAAGTGAATGAGGCAAGAGTTTCCAAGTTTTTTTTTTTTTTCTTTTGCCTCTTCACCCTCTTTTCCTCTCTCAACTGTACAAGTTCTTGTCTTCCCTTTTGCTCAGTTCTGCCAACTTCTTTGGGTTTTCTAATGGAATTCAGATTGATTGAATCATGGGCTCTGCTTGGTTTTGATTCTTGAGCTCTGTAGGTCTGTTTACGGTGTGATCAAAGATTGAATTGGGGCAGTAGATCAAGAACTGTCGTCAAGGTATAGAGGAATTGTGAGAAGAGTGAAAGAGAGATCACCTGGGTTGCGGCTGCCTAGGTTGTTAAAAAGAAAGCAAAGATAGAAAGAGAGCGAGCGAGCGGGCGAGCGAGAGAGAGAGAGAGATGATACTGATATGGGCATAGCAACACCACCGCTCCTACCGATCTCCTCCCACACCAAGGCTCACCACCATCACTCAATCGCAATCTCCAACCCCACCAAGTCTATGTCCCAAGACTATCACCACCCCAGCATCTTCGCCTTCTCGAATAACGGCTTCGAGCGACCCGATGTTGCCACCGCTTCCGCTGCCACGGACCAAGAGCAGCAGCACCATGTAGCCCAGCAGATCTGCCGCGACAAGCTTCGACTGCAAGGCTTCGACCCGCCTCCACCACCGCAACTGGTTGGCATGGAGGAGGAACCGGGCGGGCTACCTGCCTACGAGACCGCAGGGATTCTATCCGAGATGTTCAATTTCCCTCCCAGTGGCGCGGCAGCGGGCGAATTGCTGGAGCAGCCGATGGCGTCGAGCTATCGGGGGGCCCGGCCATCACTGCCGACTGGTGAGTGGTACGGCTCGAAAAACCCAGGCGTGTATAGGCGAGGAGAGAGCAATATGTCGCAGCAACATCACCATGCTCACCATCATCATCAGCAACAGCAGCAGAATCAGATTTCGAACATGAATGCGGAATCAGCAGCAGCCATGCAGCTTTTCCTCATGAACCCGCAAGCGAGGTCGCCATCGCCTCCCACTCCTCATCACCACCATCATCATCCACCACCAACCTCCTCCTCAACCCTCCAGATGCTCCTCCCAAACCCATCTCCTCCGCCTTCCCTCCAAGGGTTCCATGTGTCCAGCTCAGCCAGTGCCGCCCCCAATTATGGGACTGGCATGATCTCCCCGGCTCAATTCACTTGGGTCCCCGATGGCAGCGGGGCAACCGCAGCTCAGCTCAACAACCCTAGCGAGATCTCTGGGGCGGCGGTCGTGGAGGGCCAAGGCTTGTCGCTGTCGCTATCGTCATCGCTGCAGCACTTGGAGGCCGCCAAGGCCGAGGAGCTGCGGATTGGAGACAGCGGCTTTCTGTTCTTCAATCAAACCGGAGGAGGCGGGTCAGCTAATTCTTCAGCTTCAGCTTCTGCTGTCGCTGCCTCTGTTCAATACCAACATCAATTCAAGAACTTGGGAGTGCATAACTTGCAAAGCCATCACCACCAAGTCCATGTCGGCTATGGGTCATCTCCGTCTTCTTCGTCCCTCGGGGTTGTCAACGTGCTGAGGAATTCGAGGTACCTCAAGGCAGCTCAGGACCTGCTGGAGGAGTTTTGCAGCGTGGGAAGAGGCCAGTTCAAGAAGGGCAAGTTTGGGAGGAACACAAGCTCATCAAACCCCCTCTCAAACCCAACCAATAACAACACTGGTAGCACCGGTGCCGTCGGTGGAGGCGCTTCTTCGTCATCGTCGAAAGACGTCCCCCCTTTATCGGCTGCTGATAGAATGGAGCACCAGAGGAGGAAGGTCAAACTTCTGTCGATGCTTGATGAGGCATGTTAATTAAACTCTCTCTCTCTCTCTCCACTCTTCTCCTCTCTAAGTCATGCATTAGCATCAGCATTACCCAATCATTGCAAATTGTGATTTGTTTAAGTCGAATTATTGTTAATCTCCCGCGACAAACAGAAAACACCGACCTTTTGACATTAACCGCGAATTTTTTAACGCGCCAAACAGGGAGAAAGCCGGCTAATTCTGATATTATAGGGTTTGATTTCTCATGTTCTTGCTTTGCTTCTGGCGTATCTTCCTTCTTGCTTCAGATTGATCATATTTCCGTTCACACACACGGAGGGTGGTTGAAGAAAACACTCTCACACAGTTCTTGCTGCTTTTTTTTTTTTTAAATATAATTAGAGCCAAGTTTACATGGAAAATCAAGTGAAAAGCCACCAATAATTGCTATGTGTCATCCTTGTTCTTATTATTACGCAAGAAGGTTGTTAAGATAGTGCTCCTGCAGCAACCAGCAAGAGATCTACTGCGCACCTATCATTAGCCAAAAAATAATAATAATAATAAAATAATAATAAACATTCACACTCACTCGATTTGTTTATGCCATGGTTGAATTGACTTACGGAGGTTGTCTTTCATATTGATTTCTCTGTCTATCTACGTTAAATTCTCCTTCTGTACGATGCATGTAAAACATCAAACAATCCTGTCGCTTGTGTCTGTACACTGGGAAGGGAAAGACAAAGAAGAAAACGAGAGAGAAAAGAGTGGAAAATATTGAGAGCTATAACATTGTTTTTTCATAATAATGATGATGGTAATAATGATAATCTGAAAGAGTTGACGAGCATTCTCTTGATTATATTTCGTTCCCCATCAATGCCCTTTTGTTCCATCATGAACTGATTTTTTTTTTTGATATACTTTTTCTTCTGTTTTTCATTGAATTAGTAAAGCGAGTACATGCTTGTTTAGATGGCTGTCCAATTCGGTTCATAAATCATGGAACACGAACATTGTGACCAAAGCAAGCGAAGAATGAATTCCATAGTTCCTTTTTTTTTGCAGGTGGAGAGAAGATACAACCACTACTGCGAGCAGATGCAGATGGTGGTGAACATGTTCGACCTTGTGATGGGCTACGGGGCGGCGGTCCCCTACACCGCCCTCGCGCAGAAGGCAATGTCGCGGCACTTCCGGTGCCTAAGGGACGCGATCGCCGCCCAGCTGAAGCACAGCTGCGAGCTGCTAGGCGAGAAGGACGGCGCGGGTGGCTCTGGCATAACCAAGGGCGAGACGCCGCGGCTCAAGCTGCTCGATCAGAGCCTGAGGCAGCAGAGGGCCTTCCACCAGATGGGGATGATGGAGCAAGAGGCGTGGCGGCCACAGCGGGGCCTGCCGGAGCGGTCCGTCAACATACTGCGCGCCTGGCTCTTCGAGCATTTCTTGCATCCGTAAGTTCCCCCTCCTCCGTCTTTCGTCAGCGCATAATTTTTACCTAAGTTGCGTGATGCAATTTCTTCGCCATAATTTTCCCTTCAAATGTTAGTGCATTAATAACTCTGGGATGTATGCATGCATGCGACTTACCAATCGAAATTATTCCTAATATACCCTCTCCAATGATGATTAACATGCATGTTATCTACAAGTTGAATAAGGAGTCTCCGTTCTTTTGTGGAATAGGACACGAGTCAATGCTTTGGTTGCCCATGACTTTATTATGGGGACGCATTGATGATGCTTTAATTAGTGACTATGAAAAGTGAAAATTCTTTCCTTTTTTTTTTTTTTTTTACTTCTTCGGCTTTCTTTGTCGTTTGATTTTTCTTTTTTCTTTTTGGGGGTGTTTTCTTAAAGAAGAAAAGAAATGCAGTGTCCTCGGACGGTGTCTCGTCGGACAAAAAGCTGCCTAAAGACCTCACCATTTGCTCCCTCTCTCTCTAGACCTGTGGTCCATGGCTGACCACCATAAAGATTAGTTATAATCTTCTCTGACCCGACCGATCTTTGTCTCGAAACACTGTCCTATTCCCTCCCTTCTTCTTCTTCTTCTTCTACTCTGTGTTTTCTCAACAACAAGCTCACGAAACCTAACACCGGGTTATACATTTAACATCTACAAAGAACTCGAACGTGCCGTTAACTATATATCGATCTTGGGGACGGACAAACGAGTAGATTAATCAACTATAATGCTAGGGATAATGCATGGGTGATGTATGAATGTGGAGAGAGAGAGAGGGAGAGATTCAGTGAGTTGCAGGTGTGTCCTCTTCTTTACCTCTGCCAAGTGCAGCAGCCGATCTTTTAGACTCTTAGATTCTCACGCCCCATGCAGAGAAAGCACAGAGAAGAGAGAGAGAGTAGGGTTATGCGATGTAGGATTTGTGAGAGTAAAGGAGCGAGAAAGAAAGAAAGAAAGAAAGAAAGAGGAGGAAAAGATTCGTCCTTTTTATCGTTTCGGTGTACAGACTTCGGGCGATGAGAAGAGCTCTCTCTGATGTCATTTTCTGGTCTCTTTCTCAGGTACCCAAGTGACGCTGATAAGCATCTGTTGGCTCGACAGACTGGTCTCTCCAGAAACCAGGTTCGTCCTTTCTTCTTATGACATCAACATCTCTCATGGCGCCTAATGCTAAATTAACATTTCATGTGTCCCTTCGATCACCCAAGACCCCGCCCGCTAAACAAACATCGCGTTCTTATCATATGCGTCTGATGCTTTAAAATCTCTTACTGCGATGCGCCCGATTCAAAACTAACTCGATCAAAGTGCATTTAAACACGTATTGTATAGAATTATACATGTACGAACGTATTGCCTTTGCTGGTCAATGAAATATAGTTTGAACTTGCATGGATTTGGGTGTTTAGCAGTGTGATGCCATTGAAAAAGAAGAAGTGGAGTTATTATAATTTTTTTTGTTTTTTTGTTTTTTTCATTTTGGTTGAGTTTTTTGGGTCTCCTTGGATTCTATAGTTTTTATCTACACTGGGACATAAATTCTGTGACCACTTGAAAGAACTCGACATAATGAGAGGCGCAGGCAAGTACACAACAGCTAGAGATGAAACCTTTGCAGCTTTGTTTTCTCTCTCTCTCTCTCTCTCTCTCTCTCTCTCTCTCTCTCTCTCTCTCTCTCTCTCTCACTCACACCTCGTGTGACACTATCCTCACCCACACGCACGACCATCCCTCTCAACAACATAGAAGAGAAATATCGCAAGAGACTGTAAAAACCAAATTAGAGCTCCATTACGAGGTCAACCTTTAATTTCTTAGTATAGTAGGGAATTTCTCCATTCATGTTTGAACTATGACTAATGGAAAACGTTCGGCTTAGGTACATTTAACATCAAGTTTTGAGCTTGATAGAAATTTCGGTTTGTTCTTCCGTGTCCATCGCCAGTTTATAAATAGTACACAAAGAGCAAAACCCTAAATATATCAAGAATGATTTACAAAGATGGGTTGCTAAATGATGTGATTGTTTCGAATGGGTACTGAATATGATTTACTTGCTTAAATGCTCCCATTTATTTCGCCACAGCGTTGTAAGTTAATTTCGCAAACTTAATCTTGTTGCTTGCACAATAAATATAGGAATAGCTGTTACGTAATTATTGCTCTTAGTGCGGTAAAACATCCAATCGAAGTTAGAGCATCTGTTGCTATCCCATATGCATATCTTTTAAGCTATTCTACCCATACTGACTTTTTTTTCTTTGTCAAATAGCTATGATATGACTGAGTCTTACTAGAATTTTAGGGTTTTCGACCTTCAATCTTGAGCTTTCCAAAACAAGGCGTGATTGCGGAAAATTCGAGAGTTCTAGGGTTTTCTCAATTGTGTCTTGAACGCTAAATGTTATCATGTTTCACAAAATAAAGATCGCAAATAGAGAAAGACAAATGGTAGCAAAGTAATGTTTAAGATGAGGAAGTAAACACTCTTGGTAAGAATAAATAACTCCATATTAGAGAAGTGTATATATTCAAATCGCAATAGTACAGCTAGTGATGGTATATGCCAATAATGAAAACTATCAATAATGCGAAATTAGTGGTACAGCTATGGTGTCATTGTCGTCGTTATTATAATGTTGCTGCCACATTGGTGCTACTTAGGAGTTTGGTGTCAGTAACTAACCACCTCAAATCTCATGAGCATGACTTCAGCTTAGGGAAAGCAAAAAATAATTCAACAGATTAATAACTACAAGGCCTGCCAACCTCTTGCTATAAACTTGTGATGATGACTAATAAGCCTTGTGATATAAAGAAATCGTAGCCTAGCTAGCTCAAATTAATACGAGTCATCACAAACTCGAATAATGATCATCGTCATCAAGGTCTTGTTAATTATCAACGTCCTGTTTAGAGTAATAGTTAATCACGCTAAATAAAGAAATCATTCGATTTTCGACACTATGATTACATATAGCACGAGAAGGATATCTTTTCTTTAAATTTGGTTAGTCAAGCTAAATGAAACCCTTTCTATTGGTTGTATCTTCCTTCAAGCCCTCGATCGACGTTGTGGAGTTTAAGAATGTTCTAACGTATTTGGGGTTGTGAATCTATGCAAAAAATGAAAAAAAAAAATCTGGCAGGTCTCGAACTGGTTCATTAATGCCAGGGTCCGGTTGTGGAAACCCATGGTGGAGGAGATGTACCAGCAAGAGTCCAAAGATGAAGATGAGGACGACGATGACCACCAAGCAGAGCGATCAGAGAGCTCTAGGAACAACAGCCTCAGCGCTAGTGGCCATGCACAAACACCAACGCCTTCCTCCATCGCACCACCGCCCATTAATAACAACACCATCAACAGCAGCAGCAACAATGCATCAGCAGCGCCAACGAGAAGATCCGAAATCAATGCCCCCGAAAGCGACCCTTCACTTACACCCACCATCAATAGACACGCCTTCCCGGAGACCCAGGCCACCACCACCGCCCTCCTCCAGGCCACCACCGCCATGATCTCCTCCGCCGTCCAGGCAGTGGGGCCGGCGCACATGATGGACAACCCGTGCCGCCCCCGCGGAGGCATCGGCGCGGACATCGGGTCTGCGCTCATCCGGTTCGGGACCGCCGCGGCGGCAACGGGCGACGTGTCCCTCACACTGGGGCTGCGCCACGCCGGGAACGCGCCGGAGAAGAGCTCTTTCTCAGTCACCGATTTGGGCGGCTGCTGATTAGTAATTAAATTTTCTTATTCTCTCATATCATCTTAGCTACCTTCTTGAAAAACAATTTTAGAAAAAGAAAACCTTCTGTTCTCCTTCAATTATCATTAAGTTAGCTTTATTAAAAAAAAAAAAAAACAAAGATACACCAACCCCCCAAGAAAAACGTTTGTACATTGTCTTACTAGCTAGTATGTAGTTCTTGAATTTCCGCAAACTTCCTATATTGTAACACTGTATAGTAGCTAGAACATCATTATTTGTCTTTGGGACCATGACTTCTCTGTGCTCTTAGTGAGCTCTCCAAACCCTAGCTCTCTTCGACCAAAAAAAAAAATAGCTCTCTCTCTCTCTCTCTCTCTTCTTCTTCCTTTTTTGGGAGCTAAATCTTAGGTGCAAGAAAGTGGGTGTGAGAAAGACACTTGATGGCTCCTATAATTGGTAAAAAAATGGGTGATTGGTATCTGTTAGTCTCATAATGACTGGAAAAAAGAAGACTCTATAAACATCTAGGGCTGCATTATTGTTTTTCTAACACTAGCTGTGCAGATCGTGACCTTTTACTGTGCTAAGTGGAAAAAGCTCTCACTCTCCCAAAGTCCACATCAACTGCCATCGAATCTAGGGTTTGATATACCCTGGAGGGATGGTGAAATTGATGCGGGGTAGCTCGTGGGGGTGGATCTGTCGCATTCTATTGCTGTAGGTGTCCTTGAGTTGATGCCATACTATAGACCCGACTATAGCTATGAGCCCCATCTTTCATGGTACTGTGAAAGATTTTCCCCATTCTTAAGACCGCAATAATGACAAACTGCAAGTTTCAAGTCGTCCGCTCAAAAGCATGACCTTCCCAACGACGAGGATGGGATGAAAAAAATACCTAGTTAGAAAACTTTTTTGGAAAAAAGTGCGAAGAATTTTAGGACATGCACAAAACAGTCAAAACTCACATAGCGTTCCGACAATTAATTCGGTGACTGTACAATCTTTTTTGTGAAATTAGATTTTTTATTTCTCGCCCCCTCAATCGTCTTTAAAAGCTTAGATCACTTAGTTATTTAGACTTTGCTAGCATAAAAGTTTTTACTTGATTGTAAGAATATCAATACATTATAAGCCATAAATTCTTAAAAGAGTTGACATCACAATAATTTTTAATCAACTTTCATTAGTTTTTTGTGGCCCAAAATAGACTGTCAGCATAACAATCATCCAAAAACTGTTATATAATCAATTCTCTTACTTATACAAAGTAAAGAAGACCTTAAGGGATTTCAATCTGTTTTCCTTTCCTGAAATGTCCTTAGTTACTTATTCTATGAATTCATAACTTCATTTTACCTCTTACATGTTCCGAATATTGACACATGGGTACTTCCTATTTTTCAACAACCATTGTAAGGACTTCAACTCTTGAAATATCTTTATCCACATTTACCAATGCTATTTATTTTGTATTGTGTATTTATTTGTTACCGTTTTCTTCCCATTACTGAATGATTTAAGTAATTCGTAACGAAGTGATTTGTACTCAATTCTTCAAATGTCAATTCGTCGCACGCACACAATGCGTGTGCACATTTGCTAGTGTTAATTATTGCAACAAATTCTTTTATGAAAGGTGAATAAGAAAGCACAACTTTGGGCAAAGTTCTGAGGAACACATGCAAGAAGTCTTAGGATACTAAAGGTGGACATTTGAAAGCTCTCTTTAACCTATTGAAAGCAATTGAAAACTAGATAAGCGCCTAAGATGAAAGCATTCTATTTCTCTTAGCAGTGATCCAAACCCTTAAGTCATAAGTTTCCTAATTCCAAACGTTCATCCACCTCGTTTTATCAACACTAAGGTTTGATTTTCTTGCCTACTTTCGGATAATTTTGTATAGAGATTTCGGTTGCAGGTCAAATCATCCTTTCCCCATTGCACGCGTAAATAAGTTTGATGCTCATATTTTTTTTTGTTTGTGCAATCAAATGATATCTTGAATCAACTTTCATCTAGAAAATATGGTTTCCACAAAGCCAGCTTCGTGATTTTCTTGTACAGTTCGTACTCAATTAGCCAAGGATAGTAACTTAATATTAGGCCACACTTTTTATAAGGCTATACCTTTTGTTCAAGAAGCATAAAGAAGAATTTATTTACCTGGTCTACTTTGCTGCATAGTGAAGTAACCTTATGTAGAAATTGTTACCGACTGTAAACCTAATAATAAGTTTATAATCCGATCGACGTCCTTTTGCGAATGGTCAAATAACAATTTGGAACGTCTTCGTGCAGTTTCGTTAGGAGAATGATCGGAAAAGGGAATTGAGAAAGAAATATGAGATCTTGCCATATGAAGAAGATCATCTGCTCAGCTGGTGGCGCCAACATGCCAGTTCATAACCAAATACACTGTGCAAGTACTTCGGTCCCTGTCTATCTCATCATATAAAGGCACAAATAAGGTAATGTTAGGATCGTGTTGAGCTTTCAGACATAACAAACGCAATCGATAGCTCCTTAATTTCCCTAAGCAACAGGTGCTCTTTACCTAAAGAAGACCACAACCAACAGAAAGCACATTGCCTTAAATTCTCCATTCACAAAGGTTGTTGTCCTGCAACTTTCAGGCTCAGTTACTTTCGAGATCGAGGGGGAGGGGTGTCAAGATTGTCTTTGGAAGAATTATTTTGTAAGCTAAAAAGTCAGACAATAATGATGGGTGAACGTGAGTAAACCTCAGAGAGGGTGGACAGAGTAAGGCCTCTGCGTGAAGCCCCAGTCTTTCCTTTTCAAAATGGGCAGGTGTTTCGCTGTCATTTTCCGCTGCAGCTGCTGCAACGTTTAGCATTATTCACCGATCTCGATCTGAAGCTGATGCTTCCCTCTCTTTCCCCTTTTTTGTCTCTTCTTTTGTTTACTCCAAGAGCTGATGCCTTGAAGAAAGCAAGAAATAAGGTGTGACAGCAACCCCGCTGGCGAGGAATGTGTTTCTAAACGGGGTAAGGACTATTCCGATTAGCGGTAAACCGGATTACGGGATGAATTCGAGTGTTCCCAAGATACTTATTAAGCATACCTGACTGACGACAGTAAAAGTGTTTCGTTTATCCAAACGTGACTATTTTTCCTAACTACCTCTCTTTATGGAAGTGCATGATTCCTTTTCTTTTCTTTTTTTAAAATGATTCCCTAGAATAGTAATCCCTTCTTAACTAGCCTTGAATTTCTTACTTTTTAGGGGTAATATCACAAAAGAAAACGCCCGACTTATGCTCATTGTGACAAATATACTCCAAATTCTTTTTTATCACTAAAAACCCTAAACTTGCCTATTATGATACAAACACCACAAGCTGAAACAAATGGTATATTCGAAAAAAAAAAAGTGTATATATGTCCCACATCAATAAGTTTGGATGTTTTCGAGACAAAAAAAAAAGTTACGGACATTTGTGTCATGGTGGCATTCATCAGGTCTTTCTGTTATGCGAAAAAAAAAACACTTGTGGAATTTATATCGCACTGAACATAATTTAGGTTTTTGACGGTATTTGCCCTACTTTTTTATTTTTTATTTTTTATTTTTTATTTTTTATTTTTTATTTTTTATTTTTTATTTTTAGAGTTTCCCTTGAATGCATGATTCATTTTACTGCTATCAAGGGATTAATGGCATGGACCAATGAAGAGGGAAAAAAGGAAAATAAGGCGAAACCTCTAGGGATTGACATGCTCAGAGAGGAGCATCGTCTGCTATTCCTTGGTTTTAGAGCTCATTTTGAGTCGAAAATAAATATGGGTTGATGAGATGAGATCAATAATAATGATAATAACAATTAAGTAGTGTTATACAAGGACAATAGTAGGTGATTTTCAACGACAAAGTCTTCGGAAAGTTAGAGTCCTTCAAACCAAATCCTAGTTAAAATGAGTGATTTTCGAGAATATTTGGCCAGAACACTTTCCTTTCACAAAAGTAATGACCGAAACTAAGGACCCCGTTATCACATTGGCGATCTTCTAACGTGTTTCTTGACCCGACGATCATAAGAGTCAGATTCGCACCTTGCCGATCGAAAATTTTTAGCCCACTCCAGCGATTACTCCGAAAGGATAAAAAAACAACCGATCCGGAACACGACCACATTAACTTCATCAACTGTGCACACACCTAGGGGCAGCAGTTTGCAGAGGGGGGGAACCCTACTTACAATTTTGGGTCAGATTTGAATGATGGATTCTGGCCCAGAAGGCATTAAATGTGCCCTAAAATTTGTAACCATCTCATCACGCCCATTCAAAAATCAATGGGTGTGGCATAAATGTGGTCTTGTGGGGGGGATGGGTGGATAGAATCACACAGCAGCAGATGGGCTCCAAAAAAAATTTCCTGCGAATGATTCATTTGTCTTGCCTGAAAACCCAAAATGAAATTCCCAAAAAAAAAAAACAGTGTTGGACAGAAACTGAGCCAAAAATCGACATCATGGTCATAAATATGGACACCACGGCATCTGATAAAACCCAATTTTTTTTTAAGAACAGAAGAGGGTCAAGCCAGGATCAGACTGCTGAGGAACAAACGATTTGAGTGGACCATATTGCGCTCTCTCTCTCTCTCCCTCTCTCTGTGTGTTTTTCTTGATCTTGCTGCCAGAGAAAGGTACCCATCAGATCCAAATCCAAGGACTGTCCACCAACCAGATACTGGAACCCCGGGCCCCCCGCTGATTAGGAAATTTAATTGTGTGAAATTTTTTGTTCTTTCAGGGGGGGCCCCAAACTTTTGGCTTATTTGAGTTTTTCACCCCCTCCCCATTTCTCATAATTCAATTTTGTCCCTATCGTGACTTTGTTGAGCTGCTGGGGAAAACATTAATGATAAATGATAAGAATAGCCATAATAAGTAACTTTTCTGTGATTGTGGGCCATGTGGGGGGGAGAATGGCTACATCATAGGACGGGCCTGGTCAAACACATAAAGATTAGTAATTAATAGTCAAAAATCCAATAGGCAGTAGTAGATGAAATCCTCCCATGAGATTGGTCAATTTCCCCATCAGCAATGTGATTTCGTCAGCTAGGAATCACTTTTTTTTGCCCTTTTCACTTTACTAGTTTCATATCCTTGTTGATGGTATGTGTTATTTTACCTTCTGTAATTAAGAAAAAGAAGTTCAAAATGGATTTTTTACTCCCCTTCTCTCCCACAATTTATACGGCTAATAAGGACGAGACCGACGCTTTCGAGTTGTTCTGGCTATAACGATAAAATGTCGCGCCCTTCTCGTATAGAGCTGTAAGTTCGATCCTCGTCGGGAATTATGCACCGACATGTGTGCAAAACAAAAGAGTTAATCTCGCCTTGGATTAGGAATACTAACATGCATCTCGAATTTACCGAGGATTCCATGAACGGTCGCCACTCTCGCCCTTTAATTGATCCAAGGAAAAAAGAAAAAGAAAAAGTAGGAGACGCCTTAAAAGCCTTGCTTCGAAGAGAGAGAGAGAGAGAGAGAGAGAGTCGGTTTATGCAAATGTTTATTGTTGCAAAACTAGTGTTCGGTGTTCTTTTCATCACGTCACTGTCGATTTACAGTCATGTTATCAAAGTTAGACGTAGGATCCTTTTCTTGAGATGCCAATTCTGAGAATCAAGTGACAATGCGTCGCAACAAGAATTTCATCAGTTTATGTGTGCTTACGTGCTGCATCAACGTCTGAAAGATAGAGATTAGTGTGTGATCCTCCTAGCGTTTTACGAAAATGACTTCCCGCTCCTTCGCGTCTTCTTAATTTGTCTTCCTTTGCCGTGTTTGAAAAGGTGTCGAATCAATTTAAAGTAAGGGTGCGCGTTTATTTCACGGAAAATTCAAGATTTGAAAAATATTTTTTTTAAAATGATTAGTTATACTATTTAGGAAAATTAGTTAATGTGACATGTTTTCATTGTCGGCACCAATTTATGCCTAATTATTTTCGTGGGTAATGAAAATATTTTTTATTCATTCATTCTTGTAAGGAATACGAGCAATTTTTTTTTTTAAAAAAAAAAATTTCCAAATCTTAAGTTTTTCATGAAACAAACGCAACCTTAAAAGGAAAAAGAAAAAGAAAAAACAAGCAAGTAAAATAGGTTGACTTTGCTTTCTAGTACTTGGTACCAAACTAGTGAACTCTACATCATCAACAGTCTCCATCTAACATCGGATTCTTAGGATTCCGTCTAAGGCAAACCAACATAATGAAATGCTACGAGCCATCCTAATCTAAATGTATTGAAAGAGGCCACATCTCAACATATTTTCGTCGGTTTTCGATTTGGCCTAGTGCGTTTTGGAGCCGTCCCCGTCATAAATTCAACATTCATTTGCTTTTACATATTCAAAACCTCTCGAAACGAACATGTGTTCACATGCATAGTTGTTTTAATTTTTTTCCGCAATTTTTTTCGTAATATTGGGGAATTGTCTCGGGTTTTAGAAGGAAAGTATAAAGTTAATTGAGGAAAAATTCAGGATAAACCACACTATAAATGTGAATAAATCGATAATTAATTGAATTTTTAAATTGAGTTTTGAATATTGAACGAGCTCGCTAAGTCTAAATTAAAAGTAGGCTCTCGTCCAAGAGACCAAACGAGATGGTCCAATCTTCCTTTTCGGGCCTCATGATGTTAGGGACCAGGCTTTAAGTCCATCCGGGCCTAGTCAAGTCAACTAATTGCATTCCATTTTCATGCTTGTGAAAAAGAAGAAGGAAAATCTAAGATGTAAATGCATACAATAAAACGAGGGCGAAGTATAGTCTTAGTCTTCCAAGTCTTAGCGGTTAGTCTAAATCGAGTCATCTAACTTTCTCGATTCATGCAATCAAATTCTTCGATCGATTGCTCTCACTAAACCGTCGTGTTAATCAATGACATGGCGTTATCAGTGTGACATGTTAAGGTGGACGTAAATTAGCGCCATTTTAGCGAAAAGTAAATTGGGAAGAAAAAGAAAAGAGAAATCCTATTTTGATAATGTTGGTAACATGATGTAAATGAAGCGCACAAAGCAAGAACATTTGAGGACTTGATTTGATAAAATAAAACCTAGAGGACTAAATCGCAAAAATCAATTGAATGGACAATAAAACTTAAAGAGGACCAAATCATACAAATTGATGGCAATAGAGGACTTGATTGCACATTATATGTCCTTAACCCTTTTAACATAGGCCTACCCTCAGCCTCGAAACCTCCTGCCTGGATAATCATCCAGTTTTGCTGGAACACGGGGCCTGCCGTGATCGAATGGGATTTGTCCGAGCAATCTGAAAGGTCAATTAACCGACATTTCATCCGAAAGAATTGACAAAGTATAGTCTTTAAATACACAAGTTGAACTTACCATCTCGTGTCAGATTCTAAGTTTTTCTATGCATTCGCATTTCAGCTCGTGTCATATAAACTTGCCCTGTCCACTATTGCGAGTCTAGAAACAAGCCGAGTCACTGGAGCCTACTGTTCATGTTACGTGTGCCCAATACATTCTATGAGAATAACCAGAGACGTGTGACAGGAACCTGGACAAAATCCATTCTCTTTTACCTCTCCAATGAAGCTGAAAACTGGATTCCAAATCCATTCAAATTGACACTTTCGGGGAAACCGAGAACCGTCCGTGGGTTTGGAGTTTTAGGCTGCGTATGGTAGCGTTTCTGTTTCAGGGAGCATTTTTTGAACAGAAACATTTTTTTGTGTTTCTGTTCAAAATTACGATTTTTAGGAAAAAAACGTGTTTGGTAATTTAAAAAAAAAAATACTTTTTTCAGTCGCCGACCGGCGATCGGCGGCGGCCGGCAACCGGAGGTGGGCGACGGCCGGCGGCTGGCGATGGGCGGCGGCCGCGGCTGGCGATGGGCGGCGGCCGCGGCCGGCGACCGGTGGCGGCGGTGACCGGCGGTGGTGGCGACCGTCGGCAGCTACCGGCGGCGGCGACCGGCGGCGGCCGGCGACCGGCGGCGGCTGCCGACGACGGGCGGAAGGCGACCGACGACGGCGGACGGCGAGCGGAAGGCGGCCGACAACCGTCGACGGTCGGTTTTTAGCGAGGCGGCGAGTGGTAATCGCGTCGGCGACGATAGATGGTGGTTTCAAAAGTGTTCCAAAAAGTGTTCCAAAATCCCAGAAGCAAGTTTTTTTTTTTCCTTCAAAAGTGTTCCCTGGCACAAAAGTGTTCCGCGGAACACTTTCGGAACATTTTTGAACCATACGCGTTTCTGCTCCAAAAGTGTTCCCGGAACACTTTTGGAATAGAAACAGTTTCCCCAGCCACCATCCATACGCAGCCTTAGCATGTCTAAAGCAACAATGGGAGAGGAATGTAATCAAACAATCAAGGAACTGCCCAAAATAAAATACAATCTTGATGAACGAGTTTCGTCGCAAGCTCGCTTTGAGAATGCAAAATGATACAACTTAGCTAGAAACAAAGCGGCGGCAGGACAGGGAAGCAAATTAAGAAATGGCAATCATTGCAATCTTGAATAGTTAAGAAACTGAGTTCCGATATACCCGGAAAGTCACCCCCGCTGTAGTCAGACCGAGCATGTACTCGTTAGATGATCAAACAATTGCATCAGGAAGCAACTTTCAAGCACGGTCCTTGGAAAGCTTCTATATACAAAGCAATTCACCGCATTTTCGGTCTAGAGTATCGGTGAATGTCCAGATGACTCAATGTCTGGTCTTTGTTTCATCACAGACGGACATCAAAGTTCTTCAAGAGGTTGGGCCTGGCACATGCAAGATTTCTTCTCTTTTTCTCTACTTTTGCAATTCCCAGGTTGGATGAAGATTGCTTACTGAAGAAATCCACTCAACTAAATCCTAAATAGAGCCTTGCTAGCAAAGACATTTCTTTTACTTCCTTATTTCGGAGCCATCAAGCTATCCATGTGGAGAGAATTCCCCTGTGATTCCACATACGGCCTAACGAAAGTACGTCGCCACCAGACCTCAAATGCCCTCTGAAGATTCGGGCAGTTATCTCCAGCCTTCAAGAAGCTGCCCAACCACGAAAGCAGAATGCTCTGCTGGTCCTCCAATGGTAGGGTCAATATCGTCCTACCGATCCCTTCTTCCACGACCTTTCGATCGAAGGACCTACACCCATGTTGCAACCAGCTATAATCGTTGATCAATGGCTGCAACCAGGTTTTCAACAACATCTGGCGCGTCTCCTTGGACGGCAACAATTGCCCTCTTCCAATCCCGACAAAGAGCCGTGCTGTGATGCAACTCACGTGGTAGCGTGACATCACAGGAAGTTTCCCGTGCAAGGTCGCCAGTTCTTGTTGGCAGGCCCACATGATGGCGAAGTCATCCGCCGCTTGTCTGTCGGCTAAAATCTCTAGCAGCCAAGTGAGGTTATCAGACTCCAAGGCTATCTGCTTCACCAATGTTTCTTTGCCAGTGATAGTGCTATCATCCAATTCCGGTTCAATGGCTTGCTTTAAACAAGAGACTAACGCATTCAAACAGCTCCAGCACGAGTTATAGATGGCTTCATTACAACTGGGAAGACTACCATTGCTCTCCCTGAGGAGCTTCAGCACGATGGATTTCATCTCGCGTCGACCTCTTTCCTCATTACTCTTGAGAACCATATCCATTATTTGAGAGAGTGTGTCTTTCGATGGAGCAGAGGCATTAGAAGAGACTCTCTTCAGTATGGGAGTGACACCAATGCCTTCACACTGGAGGCGCAAGATGGACGAGACTACTTTCTCTTCTTCATCTTCGCCAACCCAAGGAACAGCTTCCAAATATTGCATGCATGAGTGTATGCATTGGTTGAAGCCGAGTGCTTCTGCGACCTGTGAAAGGCAATCAATGTGTGTCAAGTTGTTGACATTACAGAAGCCCAGTTGGACATTCACTGAAAAGTTGCTCAATGATTTAAAAGAAAAGAAACGCAAGGCAAATGATTTTGAAGTAACTTACAGAAAAAAAAAACAAAACAAAACAAAACAAAATTACTATGATGACATTGCATCTTCAAGTGATTTGAGAGGATATATTCAACAAACAGACCACTTCGAATATCAATTATTCATAAGATCATGCAATCACAAAACATAAACCCAGATACAATAGCCTCATCAGCTCATTGCTGGTTCAGTAAGGGAAAATTAACTTTCGACTGAACTCGGAGGGTCCCCGCTCAAAGTAGTGGGATATCAAATTGAACATCATAAATAAACAAATTATGTCCAGGCTCATTGTATGTTTTTTAAGGCCGACATACAAGGAAAAAAGAAAATTTAACAGCCTGATTATGATTACTCATTATTTCCAGGGTGGGCACTTGCTGCACGTGTGTTTTTTTATTTTCAATACTTCCCTAAAGAGACTTGTTAACTCATTAGACAAAACCAAACCTAGCCGTTTAAATTGTTGCCCCTTTGCAATTTCATAAACCATTTACTCCATGTTTCTTCTCAAAGGTCCAGCAAGAGCTATTATGTCTTCTATCCAACTAGCTTAAACCACAAATCTCGTCTATTGAGGGTATTTAATTTTGGTAAAGTAAAATTATGTTAGAGTCTCAATTTGATAAATAATAGATGTTTCAAAATTTAAGTAGCGGAATTACTGGTCTGCTACAATCACTCAAGTCAATCAAAAATCTCTTTTGCATGGGCCACACCTAGCTCAAATTTGCTGCAGGTATCCCTTGAATAGTTCTCAAAGCTGAGCTTGAGGTTGAGACTAGTACTAATTACCATCATCACCAACCACTCAATTCATTGAAGCTGGATATTCAGATCTACCTTCACCATCAGAAACCAAAACTAATAGCTCTTATAACTCGTAAGTGGCAATGCATAGCTCTAATAATAGTAGTAAACAAGTTAGACACTATCATCTTGAGCCACCCCTAGGAAGACAGACACTAGAAACACGGCTTATAGATCCACAATAATGGTGCATGAGTCTATTAACTATTTAACTAGACGTCCCATCAATTTTAACCCAATAAACGATTAAGCGAGGGCAAGACCACTATGTGCTAATCCTGTCACACACGACTCACCCAATTAACATCTCACTATGTGCTCATAAGCCGCAAGGCATTTGCTCAATTACACATATATGATCATAACCATGCAATTCACCTCAGAGCGTCCAAAACATGATTAAAAAAAAAAACTTGCAGGACCTCTTGAGATCAATCATCCAAAGCTTAAAGCCTCCATAGCCCATTTTATGTCCATTCAGCTATGTAGCTATGCTATGTTTCAGTAAATATTCAGTTGCTGACATGATAATTCAAGTGCCCTTAGGTTACAAGAAATCTATGAACTCAAGTATATTGACTCAGTAAAAGTACAATTACTTTCTGTGACAAATACCTACTGATCCATTGTTATTTGCTAGATTAGGGAAGTGTCATCTACAGGGAAAAGTGTTGGCATCATTACTGCAATAATGCTATAGGAGTTTGTGTTCATCAATTACAATCTGTAAAAAGAAATCCAGAAACCCCGCTGTTGCAAAATTCTAAAGAAATGTACAAAGTAATCAATCAGTATCATCAGATAATCACAATAAAGAGTCGACTGTCAAAAAGGACAACAGATGAACAACGAAGTCATATTTGGGGCATGTTCACATTATTCAAACAAAAGGTGGCTCCAGAAGCTCTCTGCAGTTTGAATTTGTGAAGTACATCTAAGTACTCTAGATTAAATCAATGATTGAAGTACATAAATTACATCATTAAATCATGTAACCAATAGAAGAAGGTCAACACATGGAAATGCAATGCGTAAGCAAATGGAGACCTAACTGCTTCAGACAGGTTAATTTTCTGGTTAGCAGCTCCAAGAACCCCTGAGTTGATAAGTGAATGACAAAGCCCGCTTAAATAACCTACAAGCTTTATGAAGAGGTGCTCTTGAGTCTTGCCTTAATCCAAATTCCACAGGAGGCCCCCTCTCTACAATTTGATTGATTGCAGATGTGCAGATGAAGGTCTTTATCATTGTATTGTCTAATGTCTCACGGTCAAAAGAATTATATTATCGAACGATAGCGTTTTTTTCTTATGTCTATGAAAGTCTGTAACCTTTCTAGCCTATATACTGAGAAACTTCAGTATTAAGAGCCTGGCTGAAAGGTAAACAAGTTTACAGCCTAGAAAGGCCCAAATCTCAAGAGATATGGTAAAAGCTTGCCAACTAGGGGACCACCTTCTATCAATCAGATACTTCCAGACTCTGCTGTTGCAATATGATAAAATGCCTTTTAAAAAGAAACTGAAGATCTGAATTTGCCCTAGCGTGGTCGAATGTCTAAGACATAAGACAAATAAATTAGGATGCCTCACAGCCACCCTGGTACATGCCTCTCTTTCTTTCAACTCTTCTGCTGTACCTTCCAGCATCCACCCTGGTACATGTTTATGTTTGGTTTTCAAAGGGAAATGCTTCCATGACAGTCTAACAGTACTATTAGTTATTTCTGACCGTAGATCCACACACCATTATCGCGTGTTTTGCATAAAGCAATCATTAATTGGAAAATCGTGGGATCAGAAATAATGACAGTACTGTCAGACTGTCTGGGTAACAGCTCCTGTTTCAAATTTGACACAGCATCCACTGTCCAAGGAAACATGCAATGTCTCTGAATAACAGCTATGGGTTGCTGTAATATGCAAACGGCAAGCTCTTCTCTTTTTAAGAATGGCATGAAACAGGGAATAGTAAATGGAAACCCTCTCTATAAGCTAAAAGAGAACTGCAGCCCTGATGGTAGCTTCTTCCAGAACGTATATACGAAAGTTTCTCCAGAAAATTACCAGAAAGAAACCATCAATCCTTGTTAAGCAAGAGTAGACTTCATCCAAATGCTTTTATGCATTGTTGAGCAATCACTGTATAGAAAGGTAGAAAACAATACATGACTTTAAGGATTATGAATTACCTTAAGTATGCGTAGAACTCGGGGAACACTTTGCTTGATCATCCTCTGCTTCATATCTTTGCAATACATTAGTCCGACAGTTTCAACGTATATCTCAGCATCCTCGCAATCATCAATTTGTAAACAGGGCAAGGCATCCTCTTCTTCCAAAAGCTTCTTGGCGAAGAAACTGCTATTCTCCACTAGAACATTTCGGTGGACGCTTAACTTCACACAAAATCCCTGCTTCCCTAGCAAAATCACCTTCATATCGCTAGTCCCGGGTTCACCAAACTCAATTGACACCTTCCTTGGCAAATGATCTGTTTTCGGTCTCGGAGTTCTCTCGGGAGCTACAGCTGCACTAACAGCAGGAGTGTCAGCCGCCGCACTATGGGTCTCAGAAACCACTCCTGACCTCAATGGGGTGGATGTCGGCCTTTTCTCAGTCACTGGGACTTGTCTTTTTTGGAAATTAGATTTGTGGGGAGGTGAGGATGGTCTTGGCTTGTTTACAGAGTTTTGAACTTTGATGCTCTTCTGAAACACTGCAGGAGAGGGGCAGCACCAAAAACCCTCTGGAGTAACAGCAATCGGAACGTTTTTAATCTTTGTCTGGCCTTGTTCCACAAGTCGAATTTCAGCCATATTTTCCAAAATTTACACTTAGAGCATATGAAGTTGATTCTATGGCTAAGCAGGCCACCAACCCCAACTGACAAAACACTTAATTTTCCAAGTTCCTACAGAAAGAAGACAATTTTCTACAGATATAGACACTGACGAGAGCACTTCAGAGACTATCAATTTCTTGGGCTCACAGAAAAGACTCTTTCTCCTCCTTAGCAAATCTTTGTCCTACTGCTAATAATGCCTGAAAAAAGAAACGGAAAAGGGCTGAGATCAAGATTGAGTCCTGGAAGCGCATTCTACCTCAGAGAAATTGTTACCACCTTTCATTTCGAGAAAACAAGCCCAAAATACAACTAATCCCTGCAACATAAAATAGATAAGAAATTCTGTTCAATGCAGCCGGAGGAGACTCTGACGAACAGTGTCAATCATGTGTCAGCAGAAATTTCGTCAAGCGCGAACTTTTCACATGGACGTAGCCATAGATCAAGCCCCCAAAGAAACAGCTCAAGAAGATGTTATGGCTAGCCCAGAATCAAGAAAACAAGAACAAATTGAACGGGTCTCGTCATAGTCCCGAAAAGATAAAATCTTCAAACAACAAGTTGAAGAGACTGACCTGGAACTGAAATTGGGGGTATTCTGAGAAATCCCAGTGAACGCATCTCTTATCTTAGTCAATTTCCTCCAAGAAGTCCCAAAGGGTGCTAATGAAAATGATTGAACCAGAGCTCCGGTGTCAAGCATCAAGGGAACCAAATGAGCAGAGGCTTGCAGAGAGGAAATGATGAGTGCAAATGTGCCCCCTTTAAATCTGTAAAGCTGAAGGAAATGATCAAAAAACACAACTCAAAAAGCAAAAGCAAGCGAGACTAAAATAAGGCGAAGGCGATGGTTCATGGGGGTTTGTTATATGTTCCTGCTTTTGCCAGCTCTTTCTCTAAACCATTAGCGTTTCATGATTGTAATTCAGCCTTGTGGGTCAGAGCAGAATATTTCCATGTTTTTCTTTTGCCTCGATATGATTCTCTTCTCCTTCTTCCTCGGCTATAAAACGACTAAAGATTAGAGCACGCCTAACCACTTTCTTCTATTTGTTCTCTCTCTCTCTCTCTCTCTCTCTCTCTCTCTCTCTTTTCCGTGCTTCTGTTGCTTTTGTTGGGAGACGAGGCTGGATTTTTCTGGGGGAAGAGAGACATCAAATGATCAAACAGATTGCTGTCGATCCGTGTCTTCATCCATGTCGGAAACGCCCCCGGAGAAATGCCAAAAGAGGAGTGGAAGGTGGGGATGATGTCATGGGTGTTTTGAGAAATGGGACTCGTGAGAATTATCAAAAGAATCCAAGATAGAGGTCTCTGGATGAAGTGTTGTGTTGGAGGAGAATCCTGAACTCGTTGGCGGCTACTTTTGATTTGAAAGTCTAAAAGCACGTCACTCGGACTGATCCAAAATGTAGTACACCTTTTTTCATTAGTTGGAAGAGATCCTTGTGGTCTTGTTTCGATGGTAATTTGATATGGAATGGTTAATGGTTGTCATGTTATCTATAAGATAAAGGTGTCACTTCATCTCTTTCGACCATCAATCGCTTTTCTCGCAACATGAGGAAATATTCAGCCAATGATCCTCTCACATTTGTGACTCATCTTATCCAAGACCTGTTGTGCCTATCATTGTGTATGTGCATTTTTTATGCCCATTTTGATTGAAATATACTCGTAGCTTTCTGAAATACATCTTACTACAATTATCCAAATAGCAAATACCATCAAACAAACTATAATTGATTTAATGAGCCATTCGCAGTTTCACAGTCTGAATTAGTTCATACTTACACATGCATATCTTAACCTTTGAGACAAGTGGCACGGGGCCGGTTGTTCTGCATCTCAAGTGGGCAAGTTCTCCCGTACTCGGGTCTCCTTATGAGTGGAGCTTGTGGTATCATCATGGTGAGCGAGCGTTGTAGAAGGAGAAGAGACAACTGGGTCCCTAGGAGTGGTGTCAAGATGGGTTTGTACTAGGTGTTCCAGGTCAAACAGAATATACCCTTAGGAGCTTTGAATGCGTGGTTCGCATCTTGTGTACAAACTGGTCGAGAATTGATGCCGTTCTCCTAATGAGGCTATGGCAAGCCAAAATAAGTTATTGTGCATAAAGTGTTCTACTCGCCTTACTTGATGTAATGGATGCCCGAGCTAAGCTGGACGTGATATGATCCAATACGGGAAAGCTATTCGCCTAAGTGTTCTATGGAACAACTAAATGAGAAAAGCTAGCTTGGCGTGGCTTGCCAGGCGCCGCACGGGCTAATTCGCGATTAAGATATGTCGTCCCGTGACAAATGGTATTAGAACAGCATCCCTCTAGTAGGTGGGTGATTAAGAGAAATCAGGAGAAGCCTAGCAAGCAAAAGAAGGTGCTGACGTGGGTGTGTAGTTGGCAAGGGGTGCCACACTTGTCAAAAGGGTATAAGCCACTGGAGATTCACGAGCAGCTTTGATCGAGGGAAACTACCAATGGAGCGTTGTTGTTTGTTGGGTGTGCGTGCAGCAGAAGTCTGATACTTTTCACTTGGGGAGATCGACAAGAGGGAGCACAAGTCCGAGCCCGTCAATATATCCAGTTGGAAAACTTAAGCCAATGAGTTATGGGCCAACTTGGGTATATTAACTGCTCAGTACCACATCAATTCTCCTATGTGGGACTTCTCTAACACAACTCACACGTGCATCCTAACAATCTCCCCCTCACGTGTGAGATCCAGTGTTAGGTTTGCTCCCCCTTAATCCAAGTATCCTTCCGCACCAACTTATCTCAACTTGAATCTTCATCAACGCCCATCAGGCCCGTTGCTACACCATAACGTCCACCGGCCCGGAAACCGCGTTGGCTCCATCTCAATCTTGAATCTCCATCAACGCATATCGGACCCGCACTGCTATACCACAGCGTCCACCGGCCCGAAAATCGCGTTGGCACCAGATTCTTTCTTGAGACGAGATCACCAGATTCCTTCTTGAGATATTTGCCGGAACAGATCGGAGGCCCACCAATCAACCATCAGCTCTGATACCATTTGTTGGGAGCGCGCAGGGAAAGTCCAATACTTTTTTGCCTGGGAAGATCGCCAAGAGGGAGCCCAAATTCGAGCCCATCAATATATCCAGTTGGACCCACTTTTACTCAAAAGCTTAAGCCAATGAGTTATGGGCCAACTTGGGTATATTAACTGCTCAGTACAACATCAATTCTCCTATGTGGGACTTCTCTAACACAACTCACACGTGCATCCTAACATTGTTCTGTTGGGCGAGCGAGTGACGCAGGGAAACGAAAAAACAGCCCCGCAACGAGGGCGTTTGTGGATTGAATGGGGGGAGAATAACACGGGCCGGTTGTTCCGTGTCCCAGGTAGGCAAGTTCTCCCGTACTCAGATTTCCTTGTGAGTGGAGCTTTTAGAATCATCATGGTGAGTGAGCATTGTAAAGTGAGAAGAGACAACTGAGCTTCTTCCATTTATAAGATATATGGAACTTTTTTTTTTTGGCTGAAAATAAGATATATGGAACTTATTTTTGGCAAAAAATGGTACATTAGCTTTTCGTAGTAGAGTAGTCGAGCCTCTTCAATTCATCTTGGGCCACCTAGGAGCAAATAGCCTCCTTTGGGAGTTCTATATATATTTCTCTAAAGGAGATAAAGACTGGTATTGTCCTGGGAGACGAACCAAACTTCATTGGTTCCAAGTGCTTTTATCCTTGAACCTATTCGGTTCACTTGATAAATGACTTTCCTAAGTATTGGCTCCTACTAGTTAGAAGTGAGCATAGTTCAAGAGTAGAATCTGGAACCTGCAATCGGATTGGTGGAAAACCTGTTCGGTTCCAGAGTTTACATGGTAAATTTAAATTTTCAAAAATTGGAGAATCCATTTCGATGGATAAGTTTCAGGTTCCATTCAGGTGAAACTTGAAATCTGTAACAAGATTTGGTGGTTTTCTTTGTATATATTTTCGCTCAATCATGTTGTATTCCATAGCGTACAATGATGAGTATGTAATGTGAAACTATTAATTTGACTTTTTTTTAGAGATATTTATGACTGAGATTTTTACTTATAAGAGTTGTGGTCAGCGGATTATCGCAACGAATGATAGTAATTAAAGCCCACGATTCACTACAACCATTCACTTACTATTACAGATGGAATCTCGGTAGTCCCTAGAGCCAGTGACATGGTAGGTTGCAAGTTCTAGGGCATGTAGGGTAGGTTTTAGGTTCAAAAGATGAGGAGCTTGATACAATGGGTAGGTTCCAGATTCCATGAGAAACCTTTACGAAACCTAGAACCGCTCACCCCTAGTACCAGTTGATTCCTAGTGCTTTTACCCTTGGCGACACTATATTACTTTATCAGAAATTCCAATTATATATCGTCATTGTGAAATAAAGTTTACACAAGCGACCTTATCCCACTCTTGGTTTGAGGATGGTAGCTACTCATATCTCAAATCGTTGATGATATCTCAAATCAATGATGTATGAGGCAAGGTCTACCCAAATCAAAAGGCCACTACAGTACCAATTGGCTCAATTTCACGGAATCGTTTCATAAGAGTTCATCGATACCTTCTTCTCGTAAATCAAAGCGGTTTGGATTCTTGAATAATCCGAAAGCTTGCTTTAAGGGAGCACAGGCAAGACAAATCAGCAGACTATTGACTAAGAGCTTATGAACGGGTTGTCCAAGAAGGAACACGAGAAGAGGGTAAAAAACAGAAGAAGAAGAAGACTATGCTTGGACCCATCTCATTAGATTCCAAGATTTGTCTTATGGGGATAGGAGAAAGGTTGGTCATCTAACACCCCCTCCCATTGCTTCTTGGAATAATCATCTTTTCCCTTTTAGTCAAAACCCCTCGTATACCTCAATATGTAATTTAGGGCAACGTAGAATCTAATCCAAATCGGAATAATCAAACCTTTTGTTGGGCCCATCAAAAAACAAAAAAGAAAAAGTATGCCAAAGAAACTAAAAGAGAGCTGCATCATTTGAATTCGCTTGAAAGAGACACCAAGCATCTTTCTTTTCTTTTCATCCACTAAAGAATAGGAAAGGCAAAAGTGCCAAAGCTTCACTATGGAGAACTACTAGGATCCAAAGGCGCGGTCGCTATTATATACCATGATGCAGAACATTTGTTGCAGATTGTGATCATGAAATTAGCATCAACCAAAAATTATTCTCTGTTTTCCGCATAAATTGATTATCCCTTTAAGTCACTTTATTAATAAATAAATAAATAAATAAAAACACACACACACACGATACATGAATTGATTATGTTGTTTCATCTTCCTACATACATCATAGCATACTTAGATTCAGGTTCGAGAGAAATTAGGAGAGCATCATCGTGTGTCGTCTAAACACGTCTCGTCTTCAATCTCCAAGTAATATTTCATCGGTGTATACCCATTAGAACAATAGAAACACTGGATAGCCCGCTGTGCTTCTCATGTTAATTGCTCAATATGAACTTTAAGTCGCTTTTTTTGTTGGTTTAAGATCACAACTTAATGTCGATGACACTAGACACGTGCCCATCCTACTCGAGATGCCTGTTGCTTGAGCAATAATTGAGCTGATAACAGAATGATTCGTCGGTGGAAGAAAAAGAGAGGGGGGGGGGGGGGGGGGGGGGGGGGGGGGGGGTGGGGGTCACGTTTTCATCATCAGCCAAAAGAAAGGAAGGCGACCCACCACCACCAGCCACCACCATCACCATCACCATCACCATCGATCGAATCGATCCCCTTGTCAAACCCCCTCTCATTCATTTGTTGGTTCGCAAATTCGTGCGTAATTTCTGCTACTCCACTCGATTCATTTCCAAGTTCCAAGATCCCCCTCGCACGTGCTGAGCCAAGCCAAAGTGTGGTTGCTGACTGTGGAAGCAGATCTAGTAGTGATCATGTACTCCCCTGGCACCACCACTCGTGGGATTGAAAATGGGCAAATTATCCTAAAGAGTCCTAAACATATTCGATTCAATTATAAATCTTTTAATTTTGTCAATTAATTTTTAAATATTTTTACATTTTACTAATTGATTCCATAAGGCCAATTTTAGCCGGAAATCGCCGGCTTGGATGTTTGTAGTACCACGTAGGACGGCCGCTATGGATAAATTTAAAAAAAATAAGAATAAATAAATAAATAAAAATTATAAAATTCAGAAATTTTTGAAAGAAATTAAAAAAAAAACATATATTTATGTTAGCATCGACAGTGCCACATAGCGCGGTTGACATCCACGTAGGCAATTTTCGGCTAAAGTTGATCATATGGATTCAATTAAAAAAACGTAAAATTATTTAGAACTTAGTTGAAAATTTTAGGATTGGATTGGCCTAAGTGCAACAATTTTAGGACTTTTTAAAAAGAATTTCCTTTAAATCAACGCCTATAATAAACTCGGTCTGTGTGGATCCGGATCCGGATCCGGTTCCAGATGTATATTTGCCTTCGTATATGTGGCTAATTTGTTGCGGGACCTTATTTTAGTCTCTATTGCCTCGAAGTTATTTTACATTACTTGAGGATAACGAATGGGCGGTTTTTGTGAAAGCGCGCGACAAATTCCCATGCACGTAGTCATGCTAATTGAAAAATACATTTTGATGAAATTAAATTAAGGGAAAAAACCTCAAAAATCCTACATTGATGCAGGTGCAGGACATGCAAGAGATGTTTTGAGTGATATCGATGGGAGTAGGAGTGTATGGCATGGGTGTCGATACGACGGGTAATTACAAATGCAAGATAGAATACGATCAGAACCAAGGCATATAGGATACGCCACCAGCCGAGTATCACAATCGGGATTGACTAAGTTCGCCACCAAGGGCTATAGAATATCACCAGCCGAGGAGTTAGGACTTCGGATAGGAGAAGTTCACCACCAGGGCCGACATAATATCCTTAGCCGACTATACAGTTCTTCTTGGCTCACTACAGAGGAAGAATCCAACTTCCAAAAATACAAATGTTGGAGGTAGATATTTGTACCACATAGAGACAAATATCATATATTTTCAATATTCACGTCGTTGTCTTACATGTGATATTTCATCTCTTGATATAGAGGAACTAATACATAGGGAATCGACAAAACATTGAAGACATGAGAAATGCGCAACATTAATGACATAGGATCTAAAGACACAATAAAGACCTAGGAACTAGGAAATGCATTAAAACACCGATACTTGAAGTTTGACTCTTAAAACCTACAATATATTCAAGACTCTTAAAATTAGGATGAAAGACACTTGGCCTAATGCAAAATAATTGTACTTAGACCCTAAAATATGTTCGTCATCCTTGGAAGCCAAATAATCGTCGTTGAAGATCACCAATATTGAATCAGGAATCGTCTCCATTTCATTAAGCTCAAAGGGTATTTATATACCCAAAAGTACATTCTAGAATATTTAC
Organism: Rhodomyrtus psidioides; assembly: GCA_021437785.1. Classification (NCBI taxonomy): domain Eukaryota; kingdom Viridiplantae; phylum Streptophyta; class Magnoliopsida; order Myrtales; family Myrtaceae; genus Rhodomyrtus; species Rhodomyrtus psidioides. The sequence continues at coordinate 873,176 of JAILYB010000040.1, read as the reverse complement.
TAACAAAAAGGAAAATTCATAAAATAAAAAACTACGACCCCAAATCAATCAAACTGATTGCACGATCTTTAATTGATATTCAAATATACGATTCTGAATATTCTAAATCTGATAACGCAATATTCGGTTAATACACCCCCTCAAGTGGAAGAGTCGGGACTGCAAATCTTCAACTTGTCTCATAAAAATTCAAAACGCGATGTAGGAAGAGCTTTGGTGAGAGCATCGGCCAATTGGTCTGCTGTGGAGATAAATTGCACATTGAGCTGTCGTTTGGCGACATGATCACGGACAAAGTGGAAGTCAATTTCAACATGTTTGGTACGAGCATGAAAAACTGGATTAGCAGACAGATAAGTGGCACCAATATTATCGCACCAAAGGATGGGAGAACCGTGAAGAGGGAACCCAAACTCTTGAAAGAGTGACTCAAGCCAAATGAGTTCAGCTGCAGCATCAGCAAGGGCTTTATATTCAGACTCTGTGGAAGAGCGCGCTACGGTTCGTTGTTTCTTAGAGCTCCAAGACATTAAGTTAGAACCTAGAAAAATAGCATACCCTCCAGTTGACTTCTTGTCATCAGAGGTACCAGCCCAATCTGTATCGAAAAAGGCTTGCAAGCGAGTATCATTGCATCGGGAAAGAAACAAAACAGACGATCTTGTATGTTTAAGATAACGCAAGATGCGTTTCACCATTTGCTAGTGGTCGTTAGTCGGCGCATGCATGAATTGACATGCTTTATTAATGGCAAAGGAGAGATCTAGTCTTGTCAATGTCACATATTCGAGGGCACCAACTATAGATCGATATAGAGTAGCATAAGACATTATAGCATCCCCTATCTCGAATGGATTTGTAGTTGTGGCCATAAGAGTTCAGACAGGCTTGCACTCAGACATCCCAGCTCGGTGAAGAAGATCATCAATATAATGTCCTTGAGAGAGAAGTAGCCCTGCAGATTGATGGATTGCCTCTATTCCAAGGAAGAAGTGCAGTGGGCCGAGATCCTTAATGGAGAACTCTGTGGACAATTTCTTTAAGATGGAACTGATAGTGGAAAGTGCATTACCTGTAACTAGAATATCATCGACATAGAGCAAAAAATAAATGATCTCAGTGCATCTTCGATAAATAAACAATGGTGGATCTGGTTGTGATGCTGAGAATCCCAAATGAAGCAAAAATTGAGAAAGTCGCTGCAACCAAGCTCTCGGAGCTTGCTTGAGACCATATAGCGAACGATGCAACTTGTAAACATAGTCACGATTGTTGACACCTGATTTTTGACCTAGTCTTTCTCAGTTTTATTTTTGAAAAATCACAAAAAATTCATAAAAAGTCAAAAAATTACAAAATCAACTTTGGTGGCCTTGGCCAAGCCCAAGGAACCATTCTTGACCAAAAAATAATTTTCCATTTTTTCACATTTTTGGTATTTTTTTAGAAAATAGAAAAATACTCAAAAAATCAACAAAAATAGAATTTGAGGTCACAAAAATATAGGAAAATAGTCAATATTTTTTCTTTTAAATTTCTTATCATTTTGACCTCATCAAGAATTAAAATTCAAGTTTAATTTTGCGTGTTTCTTTGTAACACACAGGGTTGAATTTGTCAAAAAAATATCAATTGAGTCTTTTAATTTGCAATTTTAGCATTCTTTAGGATCTTGACATTCAATATAATTGTCCCCTATTTCAATTTGACCTAATTGTTTGGAAAAATTGCACAATTGCAAAAGTAATTGCATTTTAGTCCTTGAAATTGGAGCATAATTGAAATTACTTTCAATTCAAAGGCTATCATTGCAAATTAAACATGCTGCCCAATGATTTTCATCATTTTGAATTGATCGGCATGGGTAATTTGGCCCAATTTGGTCATTTGAACCTTCAATTGCACAATCCCTAATTTTGCAATTAAATAGAAATTTGGGGTTTTTATGGAAATTGGGGTGAAATTTTGGGAAAAACCATATTTTTAGATAAAATCCATGCCCTAAGCTCAATTCTGAAATTTAATTGCAAAAATTCCCAACAGATTTGGATTAATTTTGAAAATCCCAAATTAGAACCGGTTCCGATCGGTCAGACCGCCGGTCCGACCGGTCGAACCGGTCCAGAACAGTGTCATCGTCTTCATCAAGCCTGCGCACAAATGAACAGTACAAGGTTGAATTTCAACGAGAAAATTGACCAAGCAATCGGCGGCAATTAAAGAAGAACTAGTGGGGGTTTCATTCGTCACAACATTCCCCGTCGATTGACACCAAGATCACGATCAATGGCCGCCGGAACGGAGAGTAATCAGCCGGTCAAGGCCGCGGCGCCCGTGAAAGTCAACGACGACAGAATTGGGATGAAATTCGCCCAAATTCATGCCAAATGCAGTCGCCAAAGACCCCGAACGGAATTGCCATTTGATGCCCGTTAGAAGCCGGTCGCCGGTGACCATTTCGCACGTGTTCTCACGTGCGAAGGTCGCCTGTTTCAACTATCCAATTCGGCGCCCAAAACTGAAAATGATATATAAGGCAGAGGGCCTTCGCGAAGAGGGGGACGGTTGATTCAGTTGAGGAAAGAGGAGCTGAAGTGTGTGAGAGAGAGAGAGAACGCGAGGCAGAGCTCGTTCTCCGGCCCCGGTCGTCGAGAACTTGAGCTCGAATTGCAGAGCGCCGGTTGGGCCTTCCCAAGCCAAACCAAAGCTACACGAGGCCGTTAGGAGGTCGCCCAAAATCCCCGGAGTCGATCGCCGTCGGCCGCGCACGCGGAACCCATGAAAACAGGTGAGGCAGAGCTTCGACTCTTATCCTGAGCTTCAATGGCGACTCTTGCATTTCTTGCCCATTCTTTCAATTACTATGTGCGTTTCACTCCTTGAACATCATTGACCATATTCGCATCTTGGTTTTGCATCGATTTTGCCTGAGTACCTTGAATCGAGCCTTCAAACTTAGCTTCCATAGCCGACCACTGTTCATACTTGCCTAGCCCAATCTAGGCCGCGCGGGCTCAATCGGAGCCCAAGGTAAGCCTTCTGCACCTCCTGTCGTGCCAATATATGAATGAATCGATCTGATTTCGCGTGGTCTTTGCGATTGAACTCCCATGGCCGTACTTGGCACTTTGCATGATTCTTGTGATTCTGTGGATTCGATGTCGCGATTCTTAGATATGTTAAAATAGAGGTTATTGCGAGTCGATTGCCGCCGGTCTCGCTCCAATCCGTCAAGATTCCACCGTTAGATCATCACCGGAGAAGCACAGCCGTCCATTTTGCTGGGGTCGCGAGGTTGAAGACGAAGCTGACGTGGCGTGGTCAACCGGTCAAAGTCTTAGGTGTCGATTCGCCATAGGTCCACGTGTTTGTCCAATCAGCAGGCCGTTAGGAGATATGTTATTCGAATAGGTAATCCGACGGCTTAGGTTAATCGAGTCCAATGAATGGTGGCCGTCCGATTGATAATTAGGATATTCGAAGATAGTTTCAAATTGGAAAATAAAAACTGGTTGGAACGACGCCGTATGGGTTAGTGGATAGGCGACGTCGTTTTAGGTTAAGTAGAAACGGATGGTCTAGATCAAATCTTGCGTTTTAATCGTGGCCGTAGGTTCAAGTATTTAGATCATACGACCCTGATCAGATCTTCTTTTAATCCAGGCCGTGAATTCTAGTCAAAAGATCCAACGGGCACAGATTAGTTACGTGGTGTAATTAGGACCCTTGGATCAGAATCCGAATAATTCGAAAATAAAAAGCGGGAACGGCGTCGTTTCGGGAGGCTTCGGCTCAGCGGGTCTGGGTCTGGGTCGGGTCGACCCGGCCCGAATAACATTTTTTTTAAGAAATTCCGAAAATGATTTAAAAAATATAAAAAAAATCAGAAAAATTTTAGAAAATCCAAAAAATGCTAGAAAATTCCAGAAAATACCAAAAAGATGTGAAAAATTGTGGAAAAATCCTAGACACTCCAGAAGTCCCCAAAAATCGAGGATTGACCACAGACAACTGGTAACCCTATTTTGGGGTTTCTTATCCATTCTTCCGAGACTTGACGATATTACCCTTTAGGGGTAAGTCGCCTCTGCTGTATATACGAGATAAGGCCGATAATGCCAAGGTAAGAATTAGGATCGGACGGGCGATCAATTCTTAGGCTTGGGTTTTCGAGTCCCGTCCATTTTCTCAAAATGACGATTTTGTCCTTTAATGGGAAAATTGTCTTTCTTGTCCCCAATCAAGTCCTGAAAATTTCTTAAAATTAGGGTTTGGGTCAAGTGGGCGACCCACCCTAATATTTGATATTTTCAGTCATCATCTTTGTCCAAAATGACGATTTTACCCCTCCGAGGGTAAAATCGCTTTTAAATTCCAGAAAATTCCTGAAAATTCCCAAAAAATGGAAAATGGATTGGATTGATAGCCAATCCTATTTCCCCCATCTTTTGACTTCCCAATTCATCTAAAATGACAAATTTTCCCTTTCAAGGCGAATTGTCCCCGAATTGTTCAAAATTACAATTCTGCCCCTCATAGGCAAATCATGCCAAAATCGTTCCTAAGCCTTGATTGATATTTCTCTAGGCTAATAGGGCCTCATTAGGGATACCATGCTGATTTCATGTGTTTTATCCGCATGCATTGGATCCTTGATTTGCGCACTTATTTCTATTGATTGTGAGTGATAGGGTAGTAATTCCCATCTGCATGAACTTTTAGGTTTAGGATCTGTACCTCATTCGTCTGTGTGAAATCCTAGGATCAGATAAACCATTCAGCTTATGTACCGAAAGGGCGTCAACTCTAGTAGTTGACGTAACTAAGTCCCCGAACCCACTTCTCTGGTTTCCGCAGAATCGAATAGACTACTCCCAACTATTCGATAGGGTTTCCGATCGTACCCTCCACGAAACGATTGATGGCGACTCCTTGGAATGTACACTTATCACATGTCACTAGACCATACTGAAGGTCGACCGCGTATATACAGCCGTTGCGATTTGAGTAATGGACCTTGGGAGAGGCCCGCGCCCAATCAAGCCAGCGGTCGGGCGGCCCATTAGCCCCCCACTCGCCTATATCCGCGAGGGAGGGTCGCGACAACGATGGGTTGGGTCTTCAAACTCAGGAGGCTGCTCCATGTACACCTCTTCAGAAAGAATCTCATGTAAGAAAGCATTGTGCACATCCAGTTGTCGCACTGGCCACCCTTGAGAGACAGCAATAGATAAAATAGAGCGAACAGTGGTAATTTTAACAACCGGACTGAAGGTTTCTGTGTAGTCCAAGCCTTGTTGCTGATGAAAACCCTTAGCGACCAGGCGAGCTTTATAGCGCTCAAGACTACCATCCGCTTTGCGTTTAACTTTGTAAACCTACTTACACCCAACAAGATTCATGGAGGAAGTCCGAGGGACCAAAGACCAAGTTCCATTTTTTAGCAACGCATTAAATTCATCACTCATAGCTGCACGCCACTCCAGGATTTTGTTGGCTTGGGTAAATGAGGATGGTTCGGTGAGAGGGGTGGTGACGGTGTTGATTTGAGGAGGATGAGAGTGTAGTTACATGGTGTGGGTGCGTGTTGCCCTAGGTGGGGTGGTGGTGGTGGTGAAGAAGCTGATGAGGAGGTGGAATGATTAAGATCATGGAGGGGTCTGGCTTTTATGGCGCGAGAGGTGGATGAATCAGCAGTAGATGACACTGTGGGAGTATGTGTATGAGTCTCTGATTGCACTATAGTGGTGGGAGAAGGAACGCCAATAGGGGTCGAAGCCCATGGTACCTAAATAGGTGTAGGTGGAGTTGAGTTAGGTGATGGACCGAGAATTGAAGGAGTTGCAAAGGGAAAACATGTTTCATCAAAATGAACATGTCGGGCAATGTATAAATGATTTGTGACGGGGTCAAGATAGCGATACCCTGTATGAGAGGGATTGTATCACAAGAAAATACAAGGAATGGATCGAAAATCCATCTTATGGGCATTATAAGGACGTAAATATGGAAGCAACGACACCCAAAAATTTTTAAGAAGGAGTAATCCGGGGGTTGACTATAAACCATTTGAAAGGGAGAAATGCGATTAGTGACCTTGGATGGCATCCGGTTGATGAGATAGACCGCCGTCTCGAATGTGTAGTGCCAATATTGCTGAGGGACAGAGCCATGAGCTAATAATGTTAAACCAATTTCAACTATATGCCTATGACGACGCTCAACCGCCCCTTGTTGTTCAAGGGTATGAGGAGAAGAGAGGCGATGAGCAATACCGATTTTTGAGAAAAAGGATGGAAGGGTGTCGCGACCTAAAAATAAATTTCTAGGCTAATGGATTATTAGGTTAATTATTTAACTAACCTAACTCGAACTCTCCCAAGTCCATACCAAATCGCAACTTATGGTTCAATTGATTAACATGCAATGTATTTTGAATTTGGAGTCGTCACTAATTTATTCCTACGAACCAGAGATTAAGAGTCCGGGGACTTGATTACGCTAGATTACTCTAACGCCATTTCGGTACCATTTTATTTCATGAAAAATCATTTGAGAAGGCAATATTAATTGATTTTAACCTAAGTCACTAACAAAAGTTATCATGCGGGTGCGCAATCAATTAATTGAACATCTAGAAGTCAATATAATCAAGAGAGCATGCGCCACACAAAACATCGCTTCTTTTTTTTAGTTTTCGATTTTTATATGAATGCATGAAAAACTATACCACATGTGATGCATGAAATTATTCTAGGATGCAATGACATGAATTAAATGTAAGACTAAACTAGATGACATGCAAATTAAACGAATGCACAATTGAGACCATGATTTAATTAAATTAACTACGTGACACGTAAATTGATTAAAATCAAGACATGCAATTCTAATATGCAATTTAAACTAAAATGCAACCTAATATAACATGGCAAGAATGGCACAGATGACGTGGCAATGATGAGTTTTTTATTTTCGGATGAATTTATTTCCTAAAATAGAACTATGCCAAAACAATATTTAGTTTGCATATTTTAGAGTTCAAATTGATCTAAACACTAATATGTTAAAGATAAATTATTTTAGACATGAAATTCTATCTAAACATGCGATTTCTATCCTAAAATGCAAGGATATGCAATTTTCAAATATGGAAGATGAATGAATGCAATCTTATTTTAAAATTTTTGAGATTTCATCATGCGACTGATAAAAATATGGAAATCAAACAATTCGAATCAAATCAGGAAAGTGAATATGCCAATAAATGTCAATCAAGAAAGTGGATATATCAATCAAGTTTTGAAATATTTCGCGAATATTTGAGCCAATCTTTAATTCGTAATCCTACGATTAACGATTGAACCCAAATCCTTGCCTAATCGAGTATTCCATCGATAATCTTAAAGATGGACTTTCTCGATTATACGGCAAGTTGCGAATTAGGAAAGAAAATCTTCCTAATCAACCTGTATTTTGAAAAAAATGTCCACTTTGATGCTATGCAAGTTATGCTCAAATATGCTAACATAAGATATGCAACTATGTTCAAGATAGGCAATAAAATATTTGAAATTAGAATTTTACCTATCTTGAGGATATCTTTCCTAATTCGAATTGCTCGAGATCGCTTGCAGGCGGGGCTCACATGCATGCGGATGATCATAGCAGAGGGACTTTCGATAGGACACTTTGACATATACAAAACACCTGCAAATTTAATAACTTAAACCAAAGCCAATAACTGAGTTAATGGACTCCTTGAATGTAGTCGCAAATCAAAGGACTCCACCGAGAATTGAAATAAAAAATTTAGTGGATAACAAACTCTTGGGCATGATGAAGGCTTGTCGTCGCTCCTAAACCTGCATGAAAATAAAATCTTTGAATGGACCAAGATTGGACTTGCGAGATTCCCTGTGGTGCTCGTGAATGCGGTGATGTCTGGTCATTGGCTGAGTTGGGATGTCCGATAGTGGTGATGCAGTGGACTATGGCGTGCAAGATTGGTGGCGCCCAAGAATTGCTTGCTCTTCCCTTTTCACGTGGATTCCCGTAGCTCCGCGGTGCCGATTTTTCTAATTTGAATTTCGAACCAAAAAAAAAAAAGGATGTACGAGCAAGGTTAGGTGGACCGCCCAGTGGGATTTACGCACGCCTTGAAGACTTCGGCGGAAGACAATTTTTTGTATTTCGTCAAGACTTAATTTGCAGCAATAATTTGAGCACCAATTGGCTGTAAAACCAGCACTAAGCAGCAGCCAAATTGCACATAAATAGTCGAGTAATCAGTTCCAAATAATGAACAAAAACCTGAAACCCGCAGGGATAGGCGGAAAACCGCAGCCACAGCTCCAGAAAACTGCATGGATAGGCTGAGAAACTGTGGGCAAAAGGCGATCGAAGATTGATTCTTCCCTATTGTCTAAAGCTCGCCTCTCCCTTGCCTTGCTCTCACATGAACTCGCAAAAAAATTTCTCTTGTCTCACGTGAAGGCTTAAGAATGCATGAGCAAAATAAGTTTTGCCGACCTCCAGAGAACCTATTCTCTCAATGTGCCATATGTGTAGATTATGTGGCCTCCCCTCTCTTTGGCCATATCTTTCAATTGTGTGGCCTCCTCTTTCTTATGAACCCCAAAGCACCTATTTATAATAGTGAGCTAAGGCTATGCATTATTTTCATTTAATTACGAAATAGTCCATGCTCTAAAACTTTTTCTAATTGATGCCTTAAATGGCTGAATTGATTTTGGAAAATAGGTCCAAGCCATCTTAGAATTTTCGGCACACTCCCCATTCATTGGCTGAATTTCTCGATGCTATGCCAATCCCAATCGTTCGTCAATTTAAGCTCAAATCTTTGTCTTCGCTACAATATGATGCAAATGTAATGCATGAAAAACTGAATTAAATATGCAATGCATGAAAACAAATTATTTTTTGTGAGAATTATGGTTAACTCTCATTTTATGAATGAATGAATGAATTTCCTAGAAAATCAAAATTTAGGTGTCAACAAAGGGTACGAAATTCACCACCCCAATCTGTTTGAACGGCTTTCATTTTTTGTGAAAAATGACGTTCGACAAGAGCTTGAAAAGTAAGAAAAACAGAGTAAACATCCGACTTTGCTTTAAGAGGATAAAACCAAATAAATTTGGGGCAATCATCAACAAAAATAATGAAATAGCAATGACCTTCAGTCGAAACAAAATGAGAAGGACCCCAAATGTCACTATAAATTAAATCCAATGGAAATAAACTACGAGTTGGAGATGATCCTAAAGATTGACGACAAGCCTTGCCCAATTGACAGGCTGTACATAAATGACTCAACTGTGTGGACTGACATGGAAAATTATTCTCTTTGATCATGAAACGTAGGAGATGCTCATGAGGATGGCCAAGATGTTGATGCCAGCCATCCACGGGAGTCCGTTCCGCAATACTGGCAATAGGCATTGAAGGTTGTTGCGGTATGGTGTAAAGACCACCACTACTCGGGCCGAAAAGAAGAATCGCCTTGGTCACTAGATCCTTAACAACAAACTGGGAAGGATAGAATTCAAAGAAGACATTATTGTCAGTCGCAAATTTTTGAACGGAAAGTAAACGCTTGGAAATATCAGGGACATGAAGAACATCTTTTAAGCGTAAAGAAAGATTTGAAGTGGAGGAATGAATAGAAGAAGTACCAATATTAGTGATTTTGAGACCCTTGCCATTTCCCACGTGTAGTTGATGCGATCCATGATAAGCTTCGTAGGAAGCGATGGATTGTATATCAGGCGTGACATGGTGGGAGACACCCGTGTCAGGGTACGAAGGTGTAGTATTGGTAGGTGAAGGTAGAAAGGGGGGAAGAGCATAGCTCAGGTTGGCATTGGGAGAGTGAGAGCGTTGGACAGATGTAGCAGAAGAAGGGTTATGTGTAGGAGGCGGGTAATAAGGCATACCTGGAGGGCGATAGTAGCAAGTGGCGGAAATGTGATTTGTGCGTTGACAGATGGAACACCATAATCGACATTGTTGAGCATCATGGGCATCACGACTGCGACTAAAGCGACCACAGCGACCCCCACGACCTCTAGATTGACCACGGCCAGAGAAAGATGAACCCAGAGGGGTGGAAGCAGAAGTAAAGGAATCTCGTTGAACTGAGTTGGCTGTAGCAAGGTTAGCCTGCGAGGGAGGCTCGGAGATCTGTAACTTTTGGAAGGCCTTAATACTCTCGTGACTTAGCAGAAGGCCTTGAAGATCCGTAAACGAGATTGGTGCAGAACGACCAAGTAGGGTATGAACAATGTCGTGGAGATCATATCGGAGACCACGGAAGATGTGGACATTGAAATCCTCCGGTTCAAGAGGCTTTCCTGCAGCACCCATCTCATCGGCTATGGTTTTAGCATGCTGAAGGAAATCAATAACTGATTCGTCTTGTTTTTGCTGTAGACGTTGAAGACTGAGATGAAGAGAGAGCATACGTGTAGCGGAAGCAGAGCCAAAGGAAGCAGTAAGAGCATCCCAGATGGCTTTGCTATGGGTTTACCCAGAATGAAAGGTAAAATCGATTCTGATAGGGACACAATTAGAAGACTCATGATGGAAGCATCTTGTTATTGCCAGAGAGCTGCTTGGGCTTCATCAGAGGGACACAATTTAGTCCCATCAACATAACCGTAGAGATTTTGTCCCTTAAGAAACGGGACAACCTGTGCTTTCCATAGCAAGTAATTGGAGGATATGAGGCGCAGAGAAAGAAAGTGGTGAGCAAATCCGAATGGAGGAAAAATAGAGGAAGAGTTTGTGGTGGGGGTAGGGGTCAAAGCCATGCCGATCACTGTTGTAGAGAAAAAAAAAAGGTAGAAGAAGAAGAAAGCTAGGGTTGAAAAGAGGCGTTAGCCTTAGATGGCTCTGATACCATATTGAATCAGGAATTGTATCTATTTCATTAAGCTCAAAGGAGTATTTATATACCCAAAAGTACATTCTAGAATATTTACTAACAAAAAGGAAAATTCATAAAATAGAAAAATACGATCTCAAATCAATCAAACTGATTGCACGATCTTTAATTGATATTCAAATATACGATTCTGAATCTTCTAAATCTGATAACTCAATATTCGGTTGATAACAAAACATCGAACAAAATTGATGAGAGCATCCTCCAGCCATTAGGTAGTCCATAGGGATTCTCGTGATTGGTAATGAACTTGTATAATGGTATCTAAGGCTGTATTTGGTAACGCTCCAGAAATGCTCTAGGGAAAGTGTTTCTGTTCCAAAGGTGTTCCCGGTAGGGGTGAGCATGGTTTCATAGTAGAACCGAGAACATGAAATCGGAACCTGTAGGATCCAATATGATTCCAGGTTTCAAGGTATATAGGGTAGGTTCCAGGTTCCAAAAATCAAGGAACCTGTTCCAACGGGCAGGTGACCTGGAACCTAGAACCTGGACCTTGGATCTTGTTTGTATTTTTTTTTAGTACATATTTTTGTATGATCCTACAATGTTCTATGGTGTTCAATGATGAGTGTATAATCTAGAGCCAAATAAATTTTTATGTTCCAAGTTCTAAAAAATGGAGAACCTATTCCAACGAGTTATTTAAAGTTCTAAATGTGGAACCTAAAATCGCCCACATCTACTTCTTCTTAGTTGTTGTAGTATTTACTCACATTTTGCTTAACTAAAAATGAAAAAATAAAAGAAAATAAAAGAAATTGATAGGTTCTCGGGTACCTTGGAACCGACCTTAGAACCTGTGATAGGGTAAGTTCTAGGTTCTAGGATATGACGATTAGGTTCTAGGTTCCAAAAAATGAGGAACCTGTTTTGACGGGTAGGTTCTAAGTTCCAGGTGGAACCTGTAAGGAACCTGGAACATCACCCCTAGTTTCCGAAACACTTTTGGAACAGAAACGCGTATGATTAAAAAATGTTCCAAAAGTGTTCCGCGAAACACTTTTGTGCCAGGAAACACTTTTGAAGAAACAAAAAAACTTGCTTCTAGGTTTTGAAACACTTTTTTGGAATGCTTTTGGAACCACCACTCACCGTCGCCAATGTAGCCACCACCCGCCGGCCACCGTAGCCGCCGACGCGGCCACCACCCGCAGGTCGCCAGCCACCGCCTCCGCCGGTCACCGCCAGCCGCCGCCAGCGTTGAACAGCGGCGGCGAAAAAAAGTATTTTTTTTTTTAACTTACCATACGCGTTTCTGTTCCTAGAAATCATAGCTGGAAACAGAAACAAAAAAAAAATATTTATGTTCAAAAATTGTGTCCAGGAACAGAAACGTTCCCAAACGCAGCCTAAGTAACCGGCCGATGACCGTGAAATCGACAACTTGATCATTGAATTAGCAACTCTTTTGTGCAATCGACATCTTTAACATGAACTTGTCGACAATGTCTAATGCTCCGAAAGCGTAAACTATGTTTACTATTACATATTTAATTTAAATTTTTTCTGGTCACACAAAAAACTCCAAACTTTTACCCGTATGATATTTGGGATACCAAAAACCCTAAAACTTTTACCGATGTGAGATATTTACTCCGAAATTATATTTTTTGTGATACCAAAAAATCCAAACTTGAGTCGTGACTCATTTAACCCAAATTTTGAGGAAAATGTGTCGCACAGATACAAGTTTAGAGTTTTTTTAAAAAGATTGGGATAAATGTGTTACATTGGGCATAGTTTAGAATTTCTTGTGCCTTTTTCTGGTCACACAAAAAACCCCAAACTTTTACCCGTATGATATTTGGGATACCAAAAACCCTAAAACTTTTACCGATGTGAGATATTTACTCCGAAATTATATTTTTTGTGATACCAAAAAATCCAAACTTGAGTCGTGACTCATTTAACCCAAATTTTGAGGAAAATGTGTCGCACATATACAAGTTTAGAGTTTTTTTAAAAAGATTGGGATAAATGTGTTACATTGGGCATAGTTTAGAATTTCTTGTGGCTTTTGCCCATCAAATTATATGTAGAGTTATTATACGGAAAAAGGACACTAGGAGTGTCTATATTTGTATACAGCGCTCACTTTAGTGTCAATAATTTTTTTTGGATCACTTAAGTGTCAATTTTTTTTTTAAAAAAATGATTATTTAAATGTCAACTCCAGTGAGCTTCGCCGAAAATCTGACGCTGCATCTATGTGGCTCGCTAGAGCTTCCACGTAAAAAGAATAAATTAAAAATCCACTTAATATTAAAAACTTAAAAATAAACTAAAAAAAAAAAGAAATGAAGGGGAAGTAGTTGCAGTGGCGAGGGTTGTGAGCCCTCACCGCCGCCTGCCCACCATCATCGGCAATGGCCGAGGGGGGTCGCCGAGGCTCGAGGCCTCGCCAGGGTCAGTGGGTGAGGTCGAGCCTCGCCGTGGGTTTGCAAGTCTGCACATGGCCGGGCCTCGTAGACCCTGGCAAGGCCTCGGCAGGGATCGTCGGGGCTTGACAAACCCCTCAGCAGTTCCCCACCCTCACCATCAATGACCGACAATGGTAGGGCGCAAGTGGCGAGGGCTATTGCTTCCTTTTTTTTATAAGTTATTTTTCTATTGGTCTAATTCCAAAAAAAACCTCAAACTTTGACGTTTGTCCCAAAAATATCCATAACTTTTTTTTGTCTCCTAAAAAACCTTCAACTTTTGGTTTTGTCCCAAAAAAATCTCAAACTTTGGTCTTTGTCCCAAATATACCCACAACTTTTTTTGCCTCATAAAAAACCTCACACTTTTGATTTTGTCCCAAATTTACCACAGTTATTAAAAAAAAAGTGTTTCGCGCCCAGTTGAACAGAACCCATGATTGTTTGACAAAGATCAAAATGTATTTCCAATTGTTTCAAGGAAGAATGTTTGGCACATTGCAGCTGCATTAATTCATTTCTAGACATAATTGAGTTACCCCCGAGATTCACATACAAATTTCAAGATATTAACAAAACTTCTTTTTATACTTCAAATTTTTACCGAAATGATGATCACAAGAAAGCATTGGGGGCAGCAGTTTTTCGTCACAGAGGCAGGGTCGGTAGCAGCTTGTTGTCACAGATGCAGGGTCGGCAACAGCTTGTTGTCACAGATGCATGGTCGGCACGATGGTCCTCAGTGAAAGGCTCGATTGGCATCGAGGACTATCAACGGGTAAGGAGCTGATGACGAGGGTTTCTATTGTCTCGGGATAAGGCCACACTATCGGGCGACGGTTGAGAATCACTTGGAGTTTCGACATAAGCTAAACGGCCGACGTTGGGTCGTCGGGAATTCTACGAGATGGGTTTTGAGGGTTTTTTTGTGATTGAACTAGTAGATTTGGGACAAATTCAAAAGTTGAAGGTTTTTTAAGAGACAAAAAAAAAGTTGTGGATATTTTTGGGACAAAGGCCAAAGTTTGAGGTATTTTTGGGATTGGATTGGTAGACTTGGGACAAAATCAAAAGTTGAAGGTTTTTTATGAGACAAAAAAAAAGTTATGGATATTTTTGGGACAAAGGCTAAAGTTTGAGGTTTTTTTTGGGATTGAGCCTTTTTCTATTTAATTTTAATTTTAAAAAAATTAAAATATTTTTAAAGTTGAACAATGCACATGGACGCCACATGAACTCCAAGCGGATGCCATGTGGGTTGATTTTTTTTATAAAAAAAAAAAATCCACGTAATATTAAAAAAATTTGAAAAAAATACCACGTGTACTGTTTGGCCGGAATTGATAGTTTAGTGAAATTTTTTTTTGCCAAAATTGGTATTTAAGTGATCGTTTTTCTCCAATTTGATACTTAAGCGATAAAAAAAAACATATATGCACTAAAGTGAGCGCCGTATATAAATATTGACACTTCATATGTATTTTTGCGTTATTATATGGTCCATAAGGGGTGGAGTGAAAATTCGCCACCGGGTGCATAAATTTGCCAGTTCAAGCTGATTGATTAAATTGCCAACTGGATGTGTTTTATTGTGATCAATCTCATCGACATACTGACCAAACAATAAAATCTCATCTATTTTCATTTAAATCTAACCACTTTGATTAGAATTTCTTTTAAATATTTACATTGGAAGAGGGATTCTTTGATTTTTTTTTCTTACAATGAGAGTTTCACTATAGAACTACTCGTTATATCAGCGAAAGATCTCTTTTATCATCTGCTCACGAAAAAAGTTGAGCACTATTTTTCATGTTTGTCCTAATACATATTCCTTTTACACGGATCATGTATGAAGGGGAAATTGCCCGATCAATTCATACCTATTGTACGAATATTGATTCAGTCATAAACTTTTCGATCTTATCAATTTAGTCCTAAAAATTTGCGTGGAATTCTAGCATAGCCTTTCTAGGCAATTTCTGCTGAAATCGCTTATGTAGGACAACTGCTAATGACTAAACTGCCACGTCAGCGATTTTTGGCAAATATTGACTGGAGAACTAACTCATTTAAATTCCGCACATATATTGAGAATTAAATTAGCATAATTGAAAAAAATTAGGACTGAGTTGGCATTTGTATAATATGTTTAGGACGAGAAAAGTATCAAAAAAGTCTTAAACCTATTGCATTTTTACCAATTCAATCTTGAACCTTTCAATTGAACTCATTTAGTCAATTCATCTGCCCAATTTAAGCCGAAAATTACTGATGTTGACCTTTGTCGTACCGTTAGTGCTGAAGTAGAAAATTTTATTTTATAATTTTCAAATAATTTTTAAATTTTTTATTACTCTTTTTTCATTCCCTTTTTCTTTTTGCTGGTAGTTGGCCGACCACCGGCCGCAGGCAAGAGTCGGCCTTGCCGAGTTGCGCCTGGGCGAGGATGAGTGCAAACGAAGACCCCCATCGCAGATTTGGCGAGGCCAGCCATCATCCTAGCAAGGGTGAGGGTCAGCCTGGCGAGGGGGGCCTCATGGATGCCCAAACGCGGCCCAACAAGGGCGACCTTTGTCGGCCATGGCCTATGGCCGGTTGCCAATCGCCAACCATCGATACAAAGATAAGGGCAAGAAAATAATATATATATATATATCCATGTTAGCATCGGCGATATCACGTAGAATGATTAATTTCTACGTTAGCAATTTCCGGTCTAAATTGGCCAAATGGACTGAATTCGTAACAAAAAAAAGGTTTAAGACTAAATAGTTCCAATTGAAAAGTTCAGGACTGAATTGGTATCAATGTAATAAACTTATGACTTTTTTTGATAATTTTCTCCTATTGAGTAATTTTTCTCATGTATCTAAATATAATAGTATGTTTTCAATCCCTTATCTTTCCTATACGAACAATTGAAAATATCGTTATACATCAAAGAATTTCCCTTTCCCATAAATGAGTTTACGTGGGCATTACAGGATTCACATGTATTTTTCAAAAGGGTCAATACCACAAAAAACCCTATAATGATATACACATGATAAATTTACCCTAAATTATTTTTTGACTACAAAAAATCCTAACTGGCACATATGTGACAAATTTACCTTAAACTAAATTTTTTGACCACGAAAAACCCTAAATTGATATAATCGTGACAAATTTACCCTCTGTTAAATTCAATTAATTTCACAAAGAATTTAAAATTGATACATTTGTGACAAACAAAGGGTAAAAAAAAAAAACCCAAAACGGTGCACTCATGAATTGCTACGTGCCATCTAACTTAGCAATTTCACGCTTAAATTATACGGAGGGTGAATTTGTCACAAGTGTACTAGTTTGGATTAAATTTTTCACAAGTGTATCATGTTGGTTTTTCGTGGTATTAACCCTTTTGAAAAAAACTTAACTTTTGAAAATTAAAAGTTCTCTACCCTCAGAGAACCTTGATTGAATAATTATCGTCAAAGATTTTTATTTGATCCTTTCGTATTCATTCCATTATATCGATTTTTTTGTATTAGATGTAAGTTGTAGTAACTTTGTAGATATTTTACTGTTGCTCAGCCTAATTTTGGTAAGCTCTTAGTCCTTTGGTTAATTATTTGCGAAATTATACACACATAGATATGACGATTCAATGAAATTATAGAGAAATCTTCGGCAACTGCAGTCTTCTTTAAGGTGTTTGACAAAAGGACTAACATTTAGATGACGCTGGGACAAAAAGGGAAAAAAGAATCTTGCTACATAAAAGCAAATGTCACTGATACTATTGTATGGAACACTTCAGCAAACACTAATATGGTGGATAAATTATTAAATTTCCGCTTAAGCAAAAAGAGCTAAGTATGCCATTTAGAAACTGATTACTACTAGTGATGATTGCCTTCAGGATGGGTGACTTTTACAATGGAATTCAGAAGTTCAGAACCACCGGCGATGGAAGATGTACTGACTCGCACCTACTTTAACAAACTTGAAAAGCTAGGTCCACAAGTGGGATTAATAACAATAGTGCCCCCCAAGAACTTGTCATTTTCAGCAAGCATTTTCAACCGGGGCATATTCAGCATTGCTTCTGTAATCTTTTTTTCTTTTTCTCTTGCTAAAATCGGCGGCGCTTGTCATATAATAAAGCTAAAGATTCACTAAATCCTCGGCTTTGATAGGTTATTTCTTTGAGCAAAAATCACTTCAACCAAAAAAGAAGAAACCAAAGATCAAAATGTTTTGAGTGGGTTGAGCATGGAAAGTTAAGAAGGACAACGAAGGGTGCGCATGAAATCACTTCTGGCCCAAGAATGACTTCTGGCAAGGAAGTTGATTTTTCAGCTTTTGCTTTGGAGTAGAAGTTGAATTTTCAGCTTCTGTTTTAGAAGTTGATTTCTGATAGAGAAATGCGTTTGATAACGATTAAAAAAAAATGTACGAAACATTATTAAAAAAATATTCAATGGTGGCGACTGGAGGCGACGGAGGAGGCGACGGCCGGACGGACAGTCTGCGGCAGCGACCTGACGGACAGTCTGCGGCGGCGACCGACAACCTGCTACCGGCGGCGGCGGGGGCGAGGGACGACCGGCGACCGACGGCGGCGGCGACCTTCCGACAGTGGGGGCGGCGGTCGGCCGGCAACTGACTACGGCAATAACCAGCAGGCGGCGGCGGCGAGCCAGCGACCGGCCGGCGGCGGCGGCGACCAGCCTTCGGGGGCGGCAGCGGCGACCAGCCTTCGGGGGCGGCAGCGACGACCAACCGGAGGCAGCAGCGGGCCGGCGACAAGCCGGCAGCGGTGACCAACCGGCGGCGGGGGCGTCGCCGACCGGCTGGTGCGGCCAGCCGGCGGCGCGGGCTCGCAAGAATGACTTCTTACTTCTCCAAGTTAACCAAAAATCTTGCCAAAAATAGAAAATCTTGCCATAAGTCACTTTTTTTACCAAACGAATTTTTATTTCGGCAGTGTTTTTATCAAACGAATTTCCCTGCCAGATCGACTTTTGGCAGGGAAATTGAGAAATTGGCAAGATTTCATGCGCTACCGAAATAGCCCAGAGAAATGGAGATAAGGGGTTCATGCATGGCAAAAATACCACCTTTTGTTGCAAATTGCAAACAATCCACACTAAAATCAGGGTAAAAATTAGAAAGCTATGTCAAATTCAGCGTGTAAACGGAATGACACAAAACAACAAGGGAGCAAAAGTGTGACGAAGGCAAAGGAGAAAATATTTGGCAAATTACTCAATCGGTTTTGAATCTTTTCGTGAAATCTCAATACAGTCTTTCCGATTAATTTTCTACGAAATTCGCTAATGTGGCGGTACATTCGTTATCAGTCGTCCTACGTGGCACGCTGCCAACGTCAGCTATTGCCGATGAAAATTGAGCGAAAGGATTGCATTGAAATTTCACGAAAAGATTCAGGTTTAAATTGATAAAATTGAAAATGTTATAATGGAATTAGTATCAACACAATAGGGTTAGGACTAATTGGATAATTTTTCCAGCAAATATCACAGAAGTAGTGTGCAGTTAGCCCTAAGCACATCGGAGCCCAACCTATTGGTTTCGGACTATTCGAGGCCACTTATGATTTTTGAAAATTCATTTTGTGCCCAGATTTAGACTAATTTCATTCTCATCTACGCCCACCCATTTTCTGATAATTACATTATTGATGGGCCTGGACCTCTGTCTCCCCCTTTTCAAGATTAACACATATTTTTTTGGGCCGAATCGAGATAAACACGTCTCACTTCGCACATTTGCTTGTCCAACGAAAATATTGTTATAAACCTCATTAAGGTCCAACGTTTGCTTAGTCTGAGGTAGTAAAAATATTCATGATTAAGGATAATTTAGAATTATCTATCTGCAGAGGTTAATTCCAACCTAAATTTTTAATTCACGAACAATGGGGCACTCGACCATGCTACGATCTTGGCCACAATCGATGCACTCGATCGCGACTTCAGTCGAGATTGATGCACTCGATCATGACATGGGCCACGCGACTTGGTGACAAAAAGGGCATGCCAGAGGACATAATCGACGCACTCAGTCACGACTTCAACCATGACTAGTTGGCCACAAATGGATATGCTAAAATGGGTCATACAGTTATTTCTTAATCCATGTTTGATGCGCTGGGTTGTTATATGAATGAGTTATATTCAATATATGGGTCATAACTAGGTTTAAACATAACACATGTATTAAATGGGTCATAAATAGGCTTAGAACTTACGTAAACCAAACCCACCTCTACGACTCTATTATCCTCTCACGCCCTCAATCGATATTGCGCTCACTCATTCCACACTTTCACCTCAACTTGGATATGACTTTTCCTAGATTTAGTTAAGTATGAAAACGTTTTAAGAATATGAGTCGGGTCGGGTCGGGTCGGAGATTTGCATTGCATGTAAATGAGTCAAAACGAGTTAAAATGATTTATTTGGGTTGGTTCATTTTCGACATGACCAAACTCGACCCGGCCAGCTCCACCCATTTGACGAGTCTAGCCACGACAATGCTATGACCGAGGCGCATGTGATGGGCGATGTTGGTAAAGTTAATGTCGCGGTGCTTTTTCTCCCCACACCGGGCTTTCTAAGGTAATTCAACCATGGCCGTAGTTTAGTATGGTACTCCCTTGTCCTCCAGTCTTGAATTTTTGTGTGCTTCATACGAAACAGATCTCATTCGATCGTCTTTGTTTTTTTACATTTTTACCCTACGGTATTCAATCATTGACAAAGCCCATTCCACGAAACGAAAATCTGCAGTATTATCTCTCTTTTTTTTAAAAAAAAAAGATCTGTTTATAGTCCTCCAAATACTTTTAGGTGGGTCGTCTAATCTAACTCGCCTAGCTCAGGACCCCATATGATCTCGATCGATGAGGCAACAACTTACCAACTTTCAATTGTGAAAATGATCTTTTTCCCCATCCCAAAACTTTTCAAAAAATAAAATAAAAAGAAAATGAACAACTAAAGTATCAGAAATATATGTATTAAGTACTCCTGTCCCCAGCAATTTTCATCCAGCTGCAAGCCAGCCCCGTGCCCTAACTTATTGGATTGCGTACATCCAAATTTTTCTGTCTTGAAAGGAAAGCATGTGCCCAGGAATATAGTTTCGGACTGGGACGGATTTAGCGACATTCCCAGTTCTAGTTCAAAGAGGTCAAATCCTCTTGGCAAGGACGAATCCAATGGCGCAATTGACTCGCGAGCATCGCATCGTACTATGGTTCGACGGTCGAGTGAAATACACCATCAAGCTTCTCCTTTCCGAATTCCGAACCATAGCGAATCATCAGCATCAATTGCACTTTTTTGTCTAATATTTTTTTTCTTTCTTGGTCATATTTTGCGAAAATAAAAAGTGCTTTATGCCTGAAATGTTTAATATTTGTTGTCTACTCCAGCTTTCTGGTAGTGGTTTATCTTACAATCTTACCTAAACATGCCAACTAAAAGTGGGAGTTGGAGATAATAGCTTCTTTTCGTCTCTTTTGTAAAAAAAAAAAGTTAGTATAGAATATTTGCATTTTTGAATATATTTGCATATACTCTCAAATTCTTTTTGGAACCTTTTGCTTTTCAATTTTCGCTTTCGGGTCCTTTAAGAAAAGCTTAACGAAATGAAAAGACTAAAAGAGGATCTGCTTGAAAAGAGTTGAAAGTTAACAAAGAATATTTGCTCTGACTCGCGTTGCTCTAGCGCTTTGTGAAAAGAACCCTGCACTTTCGACCATAAAAAGAGATGCACTAATTAATTAGCAAAGGGGGGGAAAGAGAAAACATGCACGAATCTTTTTTTTTGCTTGCACTTGGCAAGGCAAAGTGAGCTGACAATGGATCTTGCTCATTAATTTATTTTCTTTAGAACATCCAATTGAAAATCTGTCGTGCAAGTTTACTCCGAGAGGAGAATTGTCTAATGAGTCATAAACTTATTATGCGGATAACAATTCGATCCTCAATATTTCAATTTTGCTAATTCAGTCCAAAATCTTTGCGTAAGATTCCAATCTAGCCCTTCTAGCCAATTTTAGCACGATTGATGATGACTACGTCAGCGATTTCTAGCTAAAATTGACCAAAAGGACTATATTAAAATTTCTTGTAAAGATTTAAGGCTAAATTGATAAAAATGAAATATTTAGGACTGAATTGACATCCGTACAATATGCTTGGGATTAATTGAGGGTAATTTCACATTGAAAAAAAAAAAGTCACCAAAACCCTAAACTATGCTCACTGTAGCACATTTACCCTAAAAAAAAATTTGTGGCACAAAATACCTCAAACTTTTATCCATGTGACACATTTATCCCAAACTTGTACGAGTATGACACATTTATCCCAAACTGTTTCTTATGACATCAAAAACCCCAAACTTGTATCCGTGTGACACGTATGAATACAAGTTTGGGGCAAACGGATACAAGTTTGGGGTTTTTAGTGTCACAAAAAAAAATTGAGATAAATGTATCGCACTGAAAATAGTTTAGGGTTTTTGGTTGTGTTCTCCCTTTCATATGCTACAACTAGATCGATGGGCGCAAATTTGAGCCTATCGGTTCCTAGCCATGACTTTTGCGGATAGAATTGATAAAACCTCTGTCTCCAAAGTCAAAAAAAGAGGGTCTCAAAAAGGGGAGATATAACGAATGATAGGGATGCGCATCATTGCTCGAGTGATATTCCCTCGAAGCAAAAGTTGGTTGAGCCGAATAAATTTGCTTTAAAGGCGTACCATCTTTCTTTGTTGGCTCTAATCACTCGAAAGAGAAAAGAGCTCCACCAAAATGTCAATGCCATGGCCCCCCATCGCTCTTGACGGTCATTGCTCCCAAAAAATTGATTGGAGCTGGACCTCCTTTGCGCTGACGAGAATTCAATCATTTTCCGACCTATAACATGTGCTCATGTAACACACTTTTGTCATCCTATTCCTTGATGTTAGTATGTTTGGATTGTTAGGACATGATGGGGTTCCTTGTTTAGAGATGGCAAAATGGGTCTAGAACCCATATTTAATCCAAATTTTGATGATGATAGGTCAAAAATGGGCTAACTTAAGTGCTTAACTGGGTCATAAATAGATTACCTAAAAATCGAAAGGGTTAATACCACCAAAAACTCCAAACTGGTGCACCTCTGACAATTTTACTCATTTTTTTACCACCAAAAATAACAAACTAATACACTTGTGACAAATTTACCCCAGACTATTTTTTTTTTACCACTAAAAATCCTAAACTGGTACAACTGTGATAAATTTACTCTAAACTAATTTTTTTAACCATAAAAAATCCCAAACTAGTACACATATGACAAATTCACCCTATGTTAGTTTCCGTTAAATTGAGTTAATATCATAAAAAATTACAAATTGATATACCTGTAGCAAACATAGTGTAAGGTGTACACCCGACAATTGTCACGTGTCATACAACTCAGCAATTTGACAATAAAATTTAACAAAAACTAAGGAGAGGTAAATTTGTCATAGATGTACCAGTTTGGCGTAAATTTGTCACAGATGTATCAGTTTGGGGTTTTTCATGGTCAAAAAAATAATTTGGGGTAAAATTGTCACATGTGTACCAGTTTGGGATTTTTGGTGGTATTAACCCAAATGTAAATGGGTCATAAATGGGTAAGGTAAGACAACTAGAGAGTAAAATTAGATTTTTTTAATATTTTATTATAAAATTAATTTTCTTTTCTTTCTATTTTTTTCCTCTTACCTTGGCCATTGCCCTTCCTTGGCTGGCGACATCCATCGGCTAGCCTAGGGCGAGCAGAATTGGCCAAGTTCTGGCGAGCTCGAGCTTGCCTTAGGCGGACGAGCCTAGGCGAGCTCGTGGCTCGTCGGGATCTGGCCTCAAGCTCGCCAGCCGGGATCGGGCGAGTTCGAGGCTCTCCAGCCAGGATCGAACGAGCTTGAGCTCGCCTGGATTGGCCAAGCTCGAGGCTCATCGAGACTTGATCGGTTGCCGACCTTTCCGCCTTCGCCGAAGACCTGAATACTGGTGGATGGAGGTTGCAGAGGGAGTTGCGGAAGGAGGTTACAAAGGGAGGATGAAGGAGGAAAAAAG
Source organism: Rhodomyrtus psidioides (assembly GCA_021437785.1). Classification (NCBI taxonomy): domain Eukaryota; kingdom Viridiplantae; phylum Streptophyta; class Magnoliopsida; order Myrtales; family Myrtaceae; genus Rhodomyrtus; species Rhodomyrtus psidioides. Next base: position 849,652 of record JAILYB010000040.1, on the reverse strand, counting down.
AAAAAATATTTTTTCATAAAAAATAATAATAATAATAATAATAATAATAATAATAATAATAATAATAATAATAATAATAATAAAGCATTCATAAAATTTGTATCGCATGATTTGATTAAATATCATTTTTAGCGGTATCACTTTTTTTTTATCAAATTATAAGAAACAAGTATTGTATGATTTGGTTAAATATAGAAATGTTTAAGAAATATGGGTCGGGTCGGGTCGGATACGGGTCATTGAATTTGCATTGAATGAATGTGGGTCCAAACGGGTTAAATGAGTCAATATGGGTCGGATCATATTCGACCTGACCCAAACTCGACCTGACCCACCCATTTGACACATTTACTTGTTGTATGTTAGAGTTCTTTTCGCTCTCGTTTTCGCCTTCATCCCTCTCATAAACTCTCGAAAATTCTGACTTTCCAACACATTCCCACTTTGTATATACGGTTTCCTACGAATCCCGCCTGTAACGACTTTGCAATTGGACTCCAAGATACATAACAAGAGGATGATATATGTGAAATTTCCTTAAATTTTGTAAAAATATTTGTGGCCTCAGCAATTACTATTTGGACATTGACATTGGAGATACGCAAACCGATGGAAACTCGAAAGGAGCATGGTACCTAACAACAAGAGGATGGTCGTCGGCGTGGAGGTCACGGGATCAAGATTGCAGGTGCTCAACACGAGGAGATATATATAATATCTCATTGACCGTCAAATTGGCATGTATTACCTACCAACGTCATGTTTTAATTCCGAAGGTAACACAAATTGGTCATTTCATTTTACATACATGAATCGAAAAATCCTTACTATCTAAAAGAATTTCGCTAAGGCAAAGACTTACCTTATGGAATTCACTCTGTAGGACAATTACCAAAAGTTCCTAAACCCATTGTACATATGTCATTTTAGTCCTAAACTTTTCAATTTGCCCAATTAAGTCTTAAACATTTCGACAATTTACTATTAGTGACGTGGATCGCTGCCGTTTTATGTGGCACGACCTATGACGACGTATATCATTTTTTACACTTTTCTTTAAATTTTCTAAGTTTTTTTTTTAATAAATTTCTTTGAACTTTTCCTTATTTCCCATTTGAGCATCGGCCATGCCCATAGGATTGTTGACGTCCATGCCAGCAATTTCGACCAAAATTAGTCAGAAAAGCTATGTTAACAACTTGTCAAGATATTTAGGACTTAATTGGTCAAATTAAAAAGTTTATGATTAAACTAACAATAGATTTATGATTTTTTTTAATTATCCCTGAATGTTTTAACAATTTAGACGGCCGGACTCATGGTGCGCGCATCATGTTCTAACGACATAGAGCGTGCCCTGGTTTATTTTTTCTTGCGCAACTCGAAATGAAATGGTGTCAATTTTTTTTTCGTCGGTCGAAGAAATGGCATTAATTAAAAGCGTACGTGTCATTAATAATTTAATGACCCTAACTTTGAAATCTTTGCAGTCAAACGTTGGAGTAGACGTTGTTTGGACATCGCACTATTTCCTTTTTTCTTATGGGTTACGTCGTCCTCGGAATCTTCGAGTTGAAGAATGATGTTTCGATCTGCGTGGATAATTGAAATAGGCGTCGCGATCTCGTGGTGATTCGTTCTTACATCGTTGTTTTGGTTGAATAACATATATGTCGAGGACTAAAGTCCAAAGTTGAATTTGGTGCATATATTGTATGGCTGGCGTTTCGCTTAGAAACATCGAGAGACAAAAACCCGTGAGTAAGACTCGAGCGATGTCAATAAGGTCGTGAAAATTAGTATAACTAAATAAATTAGTGAAAATTATATCAGAAATTTAATAAGAAAGATGACAAATCACCAAAACCTATTATTGAACTCAAGCATGGCAAATCATTCATTCCGCAATTCCGGTTAAATCTTTTTCTTCAATTTGTTTTGGTCTGGCTTTCATCTCTTATGGTGTGAGAATAAAATGTCTCGAGATCAAATTCTTTCATGCTTCTATTTGTCTCCCATGTAATATATTCCACGCTTTAATCTTATGCCAAAATTTAGGCTAAGCACGCGGAGGGTGTGTAAAAGTATGTAAATGTCGAACCACGTATTCATTTATCCGCTTAAGCTTTTAGAAAAATCGATAAGATGATCTCATAAAATCTCATAGTCTCAACATTCCTTTGGCCTAATTGCCTAAAAATCCCCAAACCTTTTGATCCAATCTCAATTCCAGCCTAAACTTTTTCTGTCTCGAGAAAAAAAACCACTAATTTTCACTCTAATCCTAATTCTGTCCTCGCTAACCGTTCATCCATAAATCGCCTTAGTTTTTAGATATGGCATTTCCATGTCAGCAATTAATCTACCTCGGCAAGCAAAGACACTCCAAAAAGTTTCTTCAATTCCTAATAGTACGGATTGCTCTCTACTATCGAATTTGCTCTCGACGCTCCGAAGCCGGAGCCGGCGAGCTTCTCCACCCTCTGCGCGTCGGCCCCTCTCCATTCGCTACCATGTACGAGGCTCCCGGTAGACATTCGTTTCACTTGAAGGAATTAAATCATCAACATGAGAAATTTGTTCGTGAATTGAATAAGTAATGGAATCCAAAGCTCTCGATCTCTTCCTAACTCGAACTCTCAGGATTGAAGCCCCCTTAGCTTTGCCAGACACTGGACAGGAGTTAGCTCTGTAAGGCTCGCGCTCAACAGCACGGAGAAATCATTCTGGCTCACACTTGGTCGTCTTGGAAAAACATAATCAATTAGGGTTCAACAACGAAAGAAGAGGGACCGACGCGCGGCGGATGGAGAAGCTCACTGGCTTCGTAGTGTCGAGAACATATGTGATATAGAGGGAGCGGCCGAGATAGGACGAGATAGGAATTAATAAAATTGCTCTCTTTGAGTTTGTCCCAGCCCTAATTGCCCACATGGAAATGCTAAGTTGAGCGACTAAGGACGGTTTTTGGAGGGGGCCTAACGAGGTAGATTTGAAATTAGAGTGAATGTCATTTAACTTTTTTTTAGATAAAACATAAGTTCCAAAGCTGAATTGAGATTGAAACTGAGGTCGGGATTGTTTTAGGGAATTAAGCCCATTTGTTTTAAATAAACCGAAGTCTGAAATTACACATCACTAACTATTAGGGAAAATTCCAAATAAATAAGTGCATGCAGTGCCCCAATTTTCTCAAATTAGAATCTGAAGTGAATTTTATCTCAAATAAGGGCATGAAGTGGTAATAGTTGTTTCAAATAAGGGCCTAACATTGCCCGCTAGCTAAATATTCCGGCCAACTACATGTTTTTTTTTAATATCAAGGATAAATTTAATATAAATTTTAGTTAAATTAGATTAAAAATAAAAAAACGTAAAGGTTTGAAAAAAAAAATACAGGCGGGCCCTGTAAAACAACTAAGGAACTTTGGAATGAGAATTCTTATCTTCATTACCACAGAAACGTAACATATATACAAGAAGATACAACTATCAAACAAACTCCTAATTAGACTAAACTACCAAAAATACAAGGATCACACAATAAAATGTAATACAAAAAGATATGCACACAAAACTTTCTAAGTAAACGGCCTAAATAAAGGTATATGATAGCTGCCTTTCCAATACCCCCCTTCAAGTTGGAGCATGGGGATCTCGAATGCCCAACTTGCGAAGAAGAAAGTCAAATTGATCCTTTCCCAATGCCTTCGTGAAGATATCAGCAGGCTGCATTGAACTACGTACGTAGTCTGTACGAATGTTACCATTAAGTATCTCATTACGAATAAGGTGACAATCCACTTCTATATGCTTGGTACGCTCATGATAAACAGGATTAGCGGCTATATGTAAAGCTGCATGACTATCACAATACAAGTGCATAGGTTCAGAATGTGCCACACCAAGAGAATCCAACAATCCTTTTAACCACTTAAGTTCACAAACTGTAGTAGTCATAGACCTATATTCAGCTTCAGCAGATGAGCGAGACACTGTCTGTTGCTTCTTAGTCTTCCACGATATAGGTGATTCTCCCAAAAGAACAAAGTAACCAGTCAAAGATCGTCTCGTCAAAGGACAGCTAGCCCAGTCAGAATCGCAATAAGCAGACAATTTGATATCACAATTGGCACGCAACATAATACCCTGACCTGGATTTCCTTTCAAATATCGCAGTACTCTGACAGCTGCCTCCCAATGAGCTTTCTTCGGCCGCTGCAAGAATTGTGCAAGAATATGCACACTGTATGACAATTCAGGTCGAGTTATTGTTAGATAAATAAGTCGACCCACTAGGCGCCTATACTAAGCAGGGTTGTCTACATCATCGCTATCAGTAAGGGCCAGCTTGTGATTTTGTTCAAGAGGAGTTTTAGCCGGCTTGGAACCCAGCAATCCGACCTCAGAAATCACATCCAATGCATACTTACATTGACACAAGAAAATACCATCCAAGTTTCTCGCCACTTCAATTCCCAAGAAAAATTTTAGCTTCCCCAAGTCTTTCATATGAAAACAATGACTCAGATAGCTCTTGAACTTTTGCACAGCGGAGACATCATTGCCGGAGATAATGAGATCATCAACATAAATAAGCACATTCAATTGAACAGTCCCAATTCGAAAAGTAAATAAGGAGTAATTTGAATATGATTGCTGAAATCCATAAGCTTTCAAAGATGCAGCCAATTTCGTAAACCAACATCTAGGTACTTGCCGCAAACCGTATAGAGATTTCCGGAGTCTACATACCTTCCCTGATGATTGAGAGGCAAACCCAGGCGGCATCTTCATGTAAACCTCTTCCTTTAAATCGCCATATAAGAAAGCATTTTGGACGTCCATCTGATGGAGTTCCCAATTTTTCGCAACTGCAACGGCAAGAAAGGTGCGTACAATTAGGGGTGTGCAAACTGGACCGGACCGGCCCAGGATCGGCCCGGACCGGGCGGGTTGGTCCGGTCCCCAGTCCCAATAAACGGGATCGGTGACTGGGCGGTCCGGTCCCCGGATTCTATGGTTTGGGACCGGATCGGCCCGCCCAGGACCGGACCGGCAATTTTTTTTCTTAAGAAAAAAGATAATCTAGTTAACCTAATAATTTTTGTTTAAAAAAAATAAAGTAATGAAACACCAATTGGACATACTTCTTGAGAAGAGAACAAAAGGAAAGCTAACAAACACAAGAGACATAAAAGGAGACGCAGTGGGAAACAAGTGATGGATAAGATACTAAAGTCTGGTCAATGTGGCTTTTAGAATGAAAAAACTCTCAACCGTCTAGTACACGCATATTTTTTTAATTGAACGTAGTAGTAAGCTTTATAGCGGTTGGACCGGGACAGGACCGGACCGTCGGTCCTGGTCCTGTCCGGTCCCGGTCTGGGCCTTGGTCCCGAAATTATGGGGACCGAACTATTGGTCCAGTCTTCGGGTTCATGCCGGGACCGGACCGGCCCGGACCATGCACACCCCTACGTACAATACACATTTTTGCTGTAGGAGCAAAAGTCTCCTGATAATCTATACCTTCAACTTGATTATTTCCCAGTATCACCAACCGCGCCTTGTATCGTTCAACACTTCCATCAGAATTGTACTTAATTTTATACATCCACTTGCTCCCAATCGCTTTCTTCCCAGGCGGCAAATTTTCGACTGTCCATGCACCATTATCTTCTAAAGCTTGTATTTCTTTACTCATGGCCTCTCTCCACCGTTCATCTTTAATCGCTTCTGTATAAGAGTTTGGTTCATATCCTGCAGTAATTGCTGCCAAGAAACACCGATGTTGCGCAGAAAATTTTTAATAACTCACATAACGTGCTATAGAATAAGGCGTACCTGAGGAACCTGATTGGACAGATGAGCATGCCGAGGGGCTTATTTTGATGTCGTTTGTCACAGTCTTTCAAACGAACAGAAGGTTATTTGACTCTTTGTCCCCTACCTAGTTGCTCTTCGACGACTTCACTGCTTTCCACGTCTTCATTGTTTATGTGAATCAATTCCTCCATCTCATTATTTACCTTATTTTCTCCATCTACACTTTCAGCGTGCTCCTCTAAATCATCAATTTCATCACCCAACTCCATAACTCTATTTTTAACGAGTTCATCACTTACTATTTTTTCATCAGCATATGAAAATTCTGTTTCAGCAAACACTACATCTCTTGATACAAAGTATTCATTAGCTTCAAAGTCATACAATCTCCACCCCTTCTTTCCCGACGGATAACCAGCAAAAACACAACGACGACTTCTACTAGCAAATTTATCTTTATCCCGATTCTGATTATGCGCATAGCACAAACAACCAAAAATACGAATGTGTTTGTAAGAAGGGACTTTCCCAAAGATAATCTCATATGGGGTTTTGCCATTCAATAACATAGATGGAGTCATGTTAATCAAATACCCAGCCGCGAGCACACATTCTCCCCAAAATTCTATAGGTAAATTTGCTTAGAAACGCAAAGCTCTTGCCACATTAAGAATATGGCGATGCTTTCTTTCCACTCGACCATTTTGTTGAGGTGTTCCAACACAAGAAGTCTGATGTAATATCACATGTTCATCAAAATATTCTTTCAAACACAGAAATTCACTTCTGTTATCACTTCTAACGATTTTCATATTTTTTTCAAATTGGCATGCAACCATCACAATAAATTTCCTAATAACACAAGCCACTTCATTTTTTCCATTAAGAAAATATATCCACATAGCACGAGAGTAATCATCAACAACTATCAAGAAATAAATTGCTCCACATGAAGCTAGGACTCTATAAGGTCCCCACAAATCACAATGTATCAATTCAAAACAATCTTTAGCTTTATTGTCACTAGAAAAGAATATCTCTCTTGTTTGTTTTGCTCTAAAACAAACCTCACAAGTTTTATTGGTTTTCCTAACCATTTTGCCAGCTTCTGGAATTAACTCCACCACCTTAGAAGATGGATGACCCATTCTTTTGTGCCAAAGCTCAAAGGATTCCATATCAGCCACCTTGCAAGCATGTACCGAAGTCACTCCCTTGAGAAAGTAAAGCCCCCCACGTTGCTCACCCGCTCCAATCAGGTTCCTCGAATTTAGGTCATGTATAGCACATATTTTGCTAGTGAGTTGGATAACCAAATTTGAATCATTAAGAATGTGATACAGAAATCAGATTGCATTTCAAATTGGGCACGAAAAGAACTCGTCGCAATTTCAAGTCTCCTCCAAGGAAGACAGTTCCTTCTTTCACTGCCATGGCCTTTTCTCCATCAGGCCACTCGACTGAGCATGGCACAATATCACGCAATTCTCTCAAGAATGCCAATGTTCTTGTCATATGCAGTCCGCATAGCTCGCGCTCATTCTTCATAATTCTCGCCCTTCAACTGAACATGGGTAATCAGGTTACCCGGGTTGTCGTTCGAATTCAGTGTGTAAGGACTAGAGGTTTTCTTGTCCGTTCCAGAACTCTCCTCACCTTTTTTTCCCTCAGCCATGGCTCTGATACCATGTAAAACAACTAAGGAACTTTGGAATGAGAATTCTTATCTTTATTACCATAGAAACGTAACATATATACAAGAAGATACAACTATCAAACAAACTCCTAATTAGACTAAACTACCAAAAATATAAGGATCACACAATAAAATGTAATACAAAAAGATATGCACACAAAACTTTCTAAGTAAACGGCCTAAATAAAGGTATATGACAGCTGCCTTTCCAATAGGCCCCATCACCGGTGGGGCGGCTGTGGCCACAGGGGGAGGGCCGGGTTTTTCTCATTCTCTCTCTTTTTAAGGTATAGTCTTTTTTATTTTTTGAAAAATTAAAAATTAAAAATTTTAAAATTTTAAAAAAAATGTAAAAAATGAAAATGCCCTTGACCAGCCAGTGAAGTCAAACCCTTTTGTGAGACTAACATGGTCACTTTAGGCCCTTATTTGAAATAAGATTCACCTCAGGTCCTTTTTTGAAAATTTCCCTAGCTATTATTACTCGAGCTTAATGTTATCATTTATTTGTGAGGAACCTGTCTTTTATTTTTAATGGAGTTTAGGTTTCATTCTGTGTGAATCTACGAAACAATTAAATCTATAACATAAAAGTCATTAGATTCTCGATGACATTACCTTTTTTACCGCCCTTAATGAGCTATAATTTTGTGAATTTAAGTTTGTGAAATTACAAAAAAGAAGAAGAAGGAAAAAGAGATGGTTCAGGTTTGATTGCAAGCAAAATCGAACCGCCCGTTTGGGTTTGCTTCCAAATTACAATTTGGCTGGATTTTGTGTCAATTCCCCCCCCCCCAAACCCTGAATGGTACTGTCCTTACTTCTAAATCAAGTAATCATGCATAAATCCACCAATAATATATATATAATGGTGGAGAACAAGATCATGGCCACCGGGTAAGCCTCCAAGACGTGGCCGGAGAGATTTCGAACTAGGACCTCATCAGTTTAACCGTCTAAGATACAGGTATTTCACCAACTCAGCCATGGTAATCGAGGTTTCCCACGTGCAATGAACTATTTCTCGGGATGATGGAGGTATGAGCATCAATGCCACCAGTTAAATCCTCCATGACGCGACCGCGAAGATTCAAACCTGGGACCTCATCAGTTTAGCTATCTAAGGCTCAGAGAACTTCCTATATCTTTTTTTTTTTTAAACCAAGGTGTCCGGGCCAGCTTGCGCGCACCTCAACTATTCCTCGAGGGAGACTAGCACAGCAACCCACCGCCATGGACCCCACTCTTTTTTTTTTTTTGGTAAGGCACTTCCTATAACTTTTATCTCCACTATCTGTTAAAAAAAAAATAGCAACATTTGCTTTTCATCAAAATCCTTCTCATTTTGAAATCCAACAGCAATCTCCATTTCGGAGTTCGTTATCGACAAATTTCCCCCCTCATTCCACTATCTAATAATAAACATTGATTTGAAAATTTCCACTATCTCTAGCACTAGAGCGGTTAATTCAGTCTAAACCGCTAAATGAATTGAAATTCTCAGTTCTGTTTGATTTGGGGAGGTGATTTTTGAAAATTTGGTTCATAAACTGAAGCAAACTGATATCTAGTAGCTCGATTCAGTTTGATTTGTTTTCGAAATCAAGGTACGTTTGTTTGGGGGAAAACTCAATGAAAAAAGGAAGCCATTTTCCGGAAATCTTTTTTTTTTAAGGAAAATAGTTTTTTTATTGGTACTATGTGATCGAAAATATTTTCTATGATTTGGTTCTTATTTGAAAAATGATTTCAATGTCATGACTTTATATGAGGCAAAAAAAAATGAAATATTCAAATAATATCATTATTGTATTATATTTTTTTTTCTTTTTTCTTTTTAATTTTGTCTTTTTCTTCCTCCTTTGCTGATCATTGGGCCTTGGCGACGGCCTGTGAACAGCCACAAGGTCAAGCTTGCTAGGCGGTCGACCAGGCTCAAGCTCGCAGGTGGCCGACGAGGTCAAGCCTCGATAAGCCTCATGTGACCTTGAATTCGCTAGATATTGCAAGGCTCAAGCTCACCAATCAGCCGATGAGCTCGAGCACACAATGTGGCCAGCGAGGCTTGACCTTGTGTGGCCGGTGGCCAGCTGCCACCAAGGCCCGGCATCATGCCATTGAAAAAGAAAAAGATAAAAATAAAAATAAAGCATAAAAAAGTAAATATTATAAAATTAAACATTTGAAAAAAAAAATAGAGATGAGCAATTCTAGAAAGTGTTTTCCCCTTTTCAAATTGAGGAATTCATTTTCCTAATTTTATCCATGCATTTTTCATCGGACGAAAAGTGTTTTCCGTTCACTGCGTCATTTTCTTTTGAATTTGTACGTGGTGATTGAACTTGCATCATGTATTGCATTCGTGTGCGCATAAGAGATGAAAATTGCCGGGTTGCCTCGGATTTAGAATAGTGGAAAATCTAGGAACTTGGAGTATACGGATTGGGGATCCTAACTCGAGAAATGGATCGATCCTTACAATGAACTTGGACTTTTAAGGAGGTGTGCTCCAATAACTCTATAATGGGATCCTTGTAGACAAGATTTCATCACCGTCGTTGTCTCCGTCGCAAGATCGTCGTCCGTCAAAAAGGCCGGTGGCAGAGAACACGTCACTTCCCTATGGCATGGTGGTGGGAGGCAGACAACAGGAACATAGAGGGTTAAGGAAGAGTGTTTTTTTTTTTTTGGGATAAACATAAATACCTTGAAAGTCCTAAAACATGTCACGAAAATGCAAGTAAGTGCTAAAACATTCAAAAAAATGCGATTAAGTCCTAAAACTAGTTAGAAAGTGCAAACGACTCATAAAACTTTCAAAAAGTGCAATCGAGTCCTAAAATTTATCAAATTAGTGAAATCAAGTCGTTTCATCAATTGCAACTTTAAAAAATTTTAGGGCTCGATCGCGAAATTTACCATTCAACCAAGATTTCTACATGCCCACCCAATTGCGAAAGCAAATAATACTTAGATTTATAACCTAATTATTCTTAAAAGGATACGGAAAATTGAGAATGTCACACCGATATCTCGAGGAAGGATACGTAGAAAGCCTCCATACTAAAATACAGTCAAATACAATGAGATTTTCTCCTTTCTTTTTAGTTTCATATTCGCTTTGGGATAGTTCTTTTCTTTTGATGCGTAGAGGAGACCGTGGTGGCCCTATGAGGACATAGCCCCATCCATTTCCATTTGGACACCATGAGAGAGATGCGTGTCTGCTTTGCTTTTTGCTGGTTATGATTGGCATTGACTCACTTGTCCAAATGTCCTTGGTAAGTTCGCTTTAAAAAAAAAAAAATATCCACTGTTGCTTTCTCGTGGGATTCCACGCTCCTCTATCTCTCGCTCTCTCGCACGCACACAGACATAAATTAACAAAATCGTGGCGGAAAAGCAAGGCAGGGACACGAACAACCGATAAAATAAAAGAATCGGATGTGCTAGTGGATCTCTGGCTCTATTCGATCGAGGCGCCCGCTCAATCTCAAATCCCACCACATTTCATGCGAGAATGGACCTCTGGCCAAATGAAGAGAAACCCCAATGGTACATCGGCTCAGGTTTCCCCTCTTTATGGCCGCTAATAACCCGACATGATGGAGCGCGTGGCTATCGCTCCTGGCCGACGTGGCAGCGGGCGTCCCGTTTGCCACGCCGGGTTCGTTTCGCCCGACATTTGTCCCCGAGAGCCGTCGTGTCGAAATTTTTAACTGCCCTTTGTTGGCGTGAAGCCAAAATATATCAAAAGATATTATTAAGATTCCTTTTTTATCTTTTGTCATTTCCTTTTTTTCTTGGTTAAAAGATACACCTGCCATTAGAAGAGAGAGCAGATAGAAGAGCAGACAGAAAGCGCAAGAGCAGACAGAATACGCAAAGTAGCGAGTAGAGAGAAAAAGAGAGAGAGAGGCCGTGACGGCATTCTTGAGTGTTCTCGTTTTCTTTTTCCTTCGATTTTGTGAGAAGATCGTCAGTTGTATTCTTACTTTTCTCGAAGACTAGTGGATTCGCAGAGTACCTCTGCACGGAGACGTAGCCCAGGTTTGGGTGAATTTCGATAACAAATTCTCTTGTGTGTTCTTCTAATTCTGTTCTTTTATCGTTATATTCTGCTAGTGTGGATTGTTTGCTTGGATTATATTTCTGGAATTGGGGCACAATTCATATCAACTGGTATCAGAGCCTAGGTTGGCTAATCGAGAACATCGAGGGTTTTTTGGTGACGTTCAATTGAAAGCAAACGGTATGGCAGAAGATAAAATTAGAATCGATAAGTTCGATGGGCAGGATTTCAGATGATGAAAACTCCAAATAGAGGACTATCTTTATCAGAAAGATCTCTATGCACCACTTGAGGGTTGGAAACCTGAAATCGCGGAAGTTGATCCGACGGCAGAATCAGGATGGAAAATTCTTAATCGAAAGGCGTTAGGTGCCATTCGTCTAGGTTTGACGAAAAAGACAGGATACCACATCGCGAAAGCTAAGACTGCAAAAGAAGCTATGGATATTCTAACGAATATTTATGAGAAGCCATCTACATCGAATTAGATATTTTTGTTAAAGAAGTTGGTTAATATGAAATTATCTGACAGAGGTTCTGTTGTAGAGCATATTAACAGTTTCACGCAGATTACAGGTCAATTAGAATCCGCATGCATAAATCTGGATATGAAGTTACAAGCTTTATTATTTCTATGTTCTCTTCCGGAAAGTTACAACACCGCGGTGCAAGGAATTTCGAGCACCATGAAGGATGATTTGACTCTGGATGATGCTGTGAGCAATATCATGGATGAAGAGATGCGACGAAAAGTCTCAGGTGGAAATAAATTTTCGGCATCTGCATCTTCAACGGCACTAGCAGTGGAGAACCGTGGAAGAAATAAAAGTAGAGGAAAATTCAGCGGGCGTGGTAGGTCACAATCCAGGGGAAAAAGAGAGGTTACAAAAGATGAGTGCTGGTTTTGTCACCAGACGGGACATCGTAGATTTCAATGTGAAGCCTACAAAAAGAAGCTGCGAGATGAGAATCAAGGAGCTAATGTGGTAAGCGATGAGCCTTTGTTAGAGAACTTGTGTTTATCTGCAGGGCTTGACTTAACTACAGATAAGTGGTTTCTTAACTCTGGTGCTTCTTTTCATTGTACATCACAAAGAAATATATTTATTGATTATGCCAGTGGAGATTTTGGGCAAGTGGTTGTGAGAAACGGCCACATGTGTCCAATTGTAGGAAAAAGAATTGTGGTTTTGAACATCTTAGGTGGTGGACGGCTAATTTTGCGTGAAATTCGACATATTCCTGAGTTGAAGAAAAATTTGATTTCAACTAGCAAACTTGACCAAGAAGGCATGGTAACAACTTTTGGAGGCGGAGAGTGGAAGATAACTTCAGGAACAAGAGTAGTAGCAAAGGGAAAGCGTACATATACATTTTACCTTCTCCAAGGAGACAATATTAGTGATATGGTTACAACTACAATGGCTACAAGTAATTTATCTACTCTTTGGCATTATCGTTTGGGACATCTTGATGAAAACAGTGTTCAAGCAGTTACATTCAAGAAAGTTGCTTCCAGGTTTGCAAAAAATTGAGTTAGATTTCTGTGAAAGTTGCATTTATGGAAAATAAAAGGCAGTTAGTTTTCAATTGAATGGGCGACAAAATAAAAAGCAAAAGTTAGAGTTGGTTCATACTGATGTATGGGGACCGGCTTAAGAACTCTCTTATGGTGGTAAGAGATATTTTGTCACTTTTATTGATGATGCAATAAGAAAGACTTGGATATATGCTCTTAGAGAAAAATCAGAAGTATTCGGTATTTTCAAAATGTGGAAAACTATGGTAGAAAAAGAAACAGGTTATCAGATTAAAGCTCTAAAATTTGATAATGGCGGTGAATACACGAGCAATAAATTTGCAGAATATTTAAGCCAAGAAGGCATACATGGGTTACAGACTGTTCCTAGAACTCCTCAAGAGAATGGTGTGGCTGAGAGAATGAACATGACCATTTTGAAACGTGCAAGATGCATGAGACTACATGCGGGTCTCCCGTTATACTTATGGGCTGCTAGAGTTGATGCAACTGTATATTTGATTAACATGAGTCCATCTAGTGCGCTGGATGGAGGAGTACCGCAAGAGTAGTGGTCAAGTAAAAAGGTCAATTATTCATATTTAAAAGTTTTTGGTTGTATTGCATATGCTTTGATTGACAGAGAGGACAAGAAAAAGCTTGATGCTAAGTCCCAAAAGTGCATCTTTATTGGATATGGAGGCGATGAATATGGATATAAGCTTTGGGATTATGAGAATAACAAAGTCATTCGCAGTCAGAATGTGGTGTTCCAAGAAGAAAAGATATACAAAGATCGTCAGACAAAGCATGAGACGGTAGTAGAACCAGAATATATTGAGCTGGACACAATTCCTGTGAATATGGTTATAGCATATCAGAGTGCATCTGAAGGGGAGGTTGTTCAAGATGAACACATTATTAATGAGCAGGCAGTTCAAGAGGAATACGGTAATCCGGAACAGACTAATGATCCTGAAGTACCTATTTTGAGGAGATCTACACGTGTGAGAAAGTCAAAGGTAATTTTTTATCCTTCAGCTAATATTGTTCTGAGCTATGTCTTATATACAGATTCAAGAGAGCCGGAGACTTATGATGAGGCAAAGAAAGACACATCTCACATGCAGTGGGAGCGTGCTATGAAAAACGAGATGAGCTCGTTAATTCAGAACAAAACTTGGGAGTTGACCAAGTTGCCCACAGGTAAAAAGCTCTGTTAAACAAGTGGGTATATAGGATCAAAAATGAAGCTGATGGTAGTATCAGATACAAGGCGAGAGTTGTAGTAAAGGGCTTTTCTAAAAAAGAAGGGATCGACTACTCCGAGATATTTTCACCAGTAGTGAAGATGACATCAATCAGAGTGTTGTTGAGTATAGTTGTAGTGGAGGATCTTCATCTCGAGCAGTTAGATATAAAAACATCTTTTTTGCATGGTGATTTAGATGAAGAGTTATACATGGCGCAACCTAGAGGTTTTGAAGTCAAAGGTAAAGAACACATGGTATGTCGCTTGAAGAAAAGCTTATATGGCTTAAAGCAAGCTCCGCGATAATGGTATTTAAAGTTTGATGGTTTTATGGAAGAAAAAGGATTTGCACACTGTGGGGCTGATCATTGTGTTTATTTTCGAAAGTATAGCGATGGTGATATTGTATATCTATCTTTATATGTTGATGACATGCTAGTGGCTAGTTCTAATATGAAGAGAATCGCAGAAGTAAAGAAGATGTTAGCAGCGCAGTTTGCTATGAAAGACTTGGGAGATGTCAAGAAGATTTTAGGCATGAAAATCATCAGGGACAGGAAAAATAAGAAATTATGGTTGTCGCAGGAAGACTATGTGAACAAGGTGTTGAAAAGATTCAACATGGACAAGGCAAAATCGATTGCGACTCCTCTAGCAGGTCACTTCAAACTTTTCAAGGATATGTGTTCGAGTACTCAAGCTTTGAAAGAAGAGATGGCGGCAGTACCGTATGCGTCAGCAGTTGGAAGTTTGATGTATGCTATGGTGAGCACGAGACCTGACATTGCACAGGCAGTGGGAGTTGTGAGTCGATATTTACAGAACCCGGGCAAAGAGCATTGGAATGCAGTAAAATAGATATTGAGATATCTAGCAGGTACATCAAATTACTCTCTTTGTTATGGAGGTACATTTCTAGAATTGCAGGGTTATGTGGATGCAGATCACTTGGGTGATTGAGATAGTGGTAAAAGTACCACTGGATATGTTTTTACAATTGCAGGTATAGCAATGAGTTAGGTATCTCAACTATAGAAAATAGTGGCTTTATCGACGACAGAAGCAGAGTACGTGGAGATCACGAAAGCCTCTAAGGAAATCATGTGGTTACAAGATTATTTGGAGGAGCTACATCGAAAGAAGCCAGTGAGCATACTGTGGAGTGATAGTCAAAGTGCAGTACACTTAGCAAAGAATGCAGCTTATCACTCAAGGACTAGACATATCAAGAAGCGTTATCACTTCATCAGGTCAGCATTAAAAGATAACGAGTTAAAGCTACAGAAGATTGATGGATTAAAGAATCCAGCTAACATGTTTACCAAGGTAGTGGACAGAGAGAAGCATACTTTCTGTACTACTACTATTGGTATTACTCCATGTTAATTTATGAAGGAGTATCGCAGAGGCATAAGTTCGAATTGCTAGTTTTTGAGGAGGATGGATGCAAAGTTGCTTAGTGCATCAGATATATTTATCTTCAAGTGGGAGATTGTTGGTGTGAAGCCAAAATATATCAAAAGATATTATTAAGGTTTCTTTTTTATCTTTTGTCCTTTCCTTTTCTTCTAGGTTAAAAGATACACCTTATATATTAGGGATATATATATATATATATGTTGTAGCCATTAGAAGAGAGAGCAGATAGAAGAGCAGACAGAAAGCGCAAGAGCAGACAGAATACGCAAAGTAGCGAATAGAGAGAAAAAGAGAGAGAGAGAGAGGCCGTGACGGCATTCTTGAGTGTTCTCGTTTTCTTTTTCCTTCGATCTTGTGAGAAGATCGTCAGTTGTATTCTTACTTTTCTCGAAGACTAGTGGATTCGCAGAGTGCCT
Organism: Rhodomyrtus psidioides; assembly: GCA_021437785.1. Classification (NCBI taxonomy): domain Eukaryota; kingdom Viridiplantae; phylum Streptophyta; class Magnoliopsida; order Myrtales; family Myrtaceae; genus Rhodomyrtus; species Rhodomyrtus psidioides. The sequence goes on along the minus strand of JAILYB010000040.1, from coordinate 833,449 downwards.
CTGTGCAGAGACGTAGCCCAAGTTTGGGTGAACTTCGATAACAAATTCTCTGGTGTGTTCTTCTAATTCTGTTTTTTTATTGTTATATTTTGCTAGTGCGAATTGTTTGCTTGGATTATATTTCTCGAATTAAGGCACGATTCCTATCACCCTTATGGTTGAAAGTATAGCATGAGGTAACTTGCCTTCCATGTCCTTGTGAAAAAAGAAGAAGAAGAAGAAGAAGCGAAAGACACCATGTTACACATGTTAGGACGGCGTGGCATTTTCACATGAGAAGCCAAAAGATGATGATTGACAAATCTTATTTAGTTTAATAAGTGTGGTTCAGAATTACAACAAATCATAGGTAAGCGTTCTAAGCTAGTATTTTTTTTTACGTTATATATATATAGGTGTGTGACATGGAACTCTGTGCATTAGAATCTCAGTGACATGAGATTCTGATTTTTAAGTGATTAACAATTATACAAAAAGCAAATTAATCATCTTCGTGGGGCCACAAGTATGTCTCCATGTGATGGCCATGCAGAAATCGAAGGAAAACAAAAGAAACCTTGAATGACAAAGTCAATCTCAGTTAAGACCTACTTTGCAAAGGCAATATCTAGTATTTACCCCCTGGATTACAATTTAGACTAGTCTTGCCATTTAGGACATAAGACGATTTCAGGAATTCTCTATTCGTCGCGGGACAAATTAATTAAGAGCATACCAAAAATCATGCAACCACGAGGTGCAACTGTGCTTTAATCAAATCGACTCTTGATAGATATAAACTAATTGGCAAGGGTAGATCAACAACAATCGCCGAGCAACGGCGACCATCGCTTAAGGTTTATAGGAGATGAGCAGCGACCGTTTCCATTCAGATCTGAAGTTTCTTTCGAGGGGGCACGGGATGGGCAGAGGAGAGAGAAGGGAGACGGGGATGACGAAGGTGACCATCACGCGGTGGTGGCCGCCACCAATGGTTGGTCTTCGCCTCCTGTAGACGCAAAGTGGGCTCGATAGTCCCTTGTGCTTGTTGGGTCGATGGTCATGATCTTCTTCTTGTATCACGTGGTGGTTTTGGTCTCTTATTTGGTCCGGGGGAGTGAGGGAGGGCCCATGTCACGAGGGCAAGAGAGAGTGTCAACCCGCATCATCAACAAGTCGATCTCCTCAAAAGGATCATGGGATCATTTTGGATGAAAAATTAAATGAAGCATTTCGAATTTCGGCAATTATCCTTCACTAAATACTTCTAAATTCGGATTCATGAGGTCTTAATTTCATTCGTTTCTGAGCGAGCAATTTCCTTTTTCCTCTTCCGGCCGAAAGAAACGGCCTCTTGTCTCCCCGAAAGAAAACACGATTTTGATGTACCACTAAAGTAGTCAGCTTATGACAAAAGGGTCATCCTATCATTCATAAGATCACGTGTTCGATTCATATCTCAAGAGAATCTCCGAAAGATTTGTATTGTGTTGCTCATCCATGGGACTACTAGCATCTTGGTGGGCTATGTGCGACGAAATGTTAGCTAACTTCAGACTTTCAAATCACGATCTATGTGCAGTAGTTATGATTTAATCCAAACATTACGTAGCGGATGCAAGACTGTTTTTGGTAATGCCTAGAGAGGATTGCCGTCATTGATCGTTCCTCCCGACCATTTTGAATTATTTAAAAAAAAAAGGAAAAGAAAAGTAAAACACAATGTGACCTGCCAATTGGCTTCCATATTTGGCTCCAAGCTCATCCAAAAGGCTCCCATTAAACTAGCATTATGACTTCGTCCAAAAAAAAAAAAAAAAACTAGCATTATGACAAGAAAGTTCCCCTTAAGCAAAACCAGCTCTCTTTCCCCACTTCACATTTTTTTCTATTGCAGACAATACTTACATGCTCTCCATCCAGAGTGAGCCCAGCTGCACATCATCCTTAGATCAAATGGAGCCCACGTGGATCTCATCTCATCCAACGGTGCACGCGAACTCAGCTCACATGCGGTCGAAGCTGATAAGATTTTTTTCCTCCTCTTAACTCTACTTGCAATAGAAAAAAGGATCCATATTATTATTATTATCAATCTGCCAGTAGGTCAGAGTCACGACAAGAAAAGGAGACTCCGGCCAGCTTCAATCACCCTTATTATTATTATTGTTATTATACTATCCAAACTTTTTCATGTGTATCGATCTTGGCAAAGGTCAAGCCCCCACCAAAAAAAAAAAAAAAATTTCATGGATTCTGAGTCAAACATGAGTCTCTTGTATGCTGGAGGACAACGTGGGTATCTCCAAATTTTCAATGGACAAAGGAAATTCCTCCGGAGCATCCTATGGATCTTTTCTCATCAAATCACGCCTTTCGTCCCTTTTGAGGCGGAGCCCCAACTTTTCGTCTTCTGATTGTTGTTTTCGCCCTGTTTCTGTCCCTTTGAAACCTTTCCCAATCTTCAAAAAAAAAAAATTCGGATGCCGACGCTCCGCCAACGGAGGTCCGAAACGCATCCATATCTCCTTTTCGAGGACATTCTCGGCAAATTTCCAGCTCCTTGTGAGCAGCACACTAGAGCAAAAGGTACGATCCCAGAAAGGACAAAGCCACTTAACGCAATCTTTCATCGTAATGTTTCGAGTTTAACTCGAAAGCTTGCATAACGCAGCAGCGAGACGTTCGGCGATTCGGGTTCGGAATATTCTCTTCCCTTCCCTCCCGATACATGACTCGACTCGACTCGATCTTTCTTCGGTAAACAACCACGGTACATCGCCTAACTTGTCTGTATAATTCGAGAGCGAGCTCGACCCATTTTGGTATCTTCTCAATTGCGTCCGGCAGCGACAGTGACACAACAAATTCTATATTAGCAGAGAGGGAGGGAAAAAAAAAACGGACTTAGGACAAAATGAAGTCCACATCACTTTGAAAGGTCGAGACTCAACAATTTCAACCAAGGAGGGGGGGGGGGGGGGAAATGAGAGAGGAAATGTCCAAAAAAAAAAAAAAATTTGGAGAAAGGATCTCATGCTTAGCAGTGGGAGACAAGATTGGGGGGGGGAGGGCCGGTCACCAACTCCCACTAGTTTTCCAACAACAAGATCAGAGGATGTGGAAATTGAGTCCCCTCGTTGAGAAAACATTAACAACAGTACATGATACGATAAATTTACTTACATGTCCTACGTGTTAAACAATACTACATATATACACACACACACACACACACACACGCTCGTTAAGTGCGGAATATGATTCATTCATTTAAATACACGTCGATATTTCGTTGCATCTTTATATATTAATTTTATAAGAATTAATAGCACGAAAACACATAAACTGGTACGCTTATAACAAATATATCATTATTTGGTTCTCGTTAAATTTTAGCATCAAATTACTATGCGTAGCAGTTGACGGATATATCATTTTGGGGGGTTTTTTATCCTCTATTTATAGTAGATATATCGGTTTGGATTTTTTCGCACCATTACTTCATTTTATAAAGCCATTCTATTCCGGAATCTCTCTTCAGTCTTAACAGTCAAATGCTCGCTGGTATATGTATATTTTTATCTTCCTGTCTTTTTCTCACTCAGATCTCTGGTTAAGTGTAGTTTGTCAACGTTTGGACCCATTTGACGTTTCTTCAGGTCTACTGAACTTTCTGTCTTGTTTTAATTTATTTTATTTTTTGTCGATTGAACTTTTTTTTTTTTTTTTTTTTTTTCCTGCAGTTACAAAGCCCCCCCACGAGCTGGTTTTCTCCTTTTAATGCAAAAGAAAAGGTAAAGGAAAGAGCCTCCATTGCAAAAGCCAAGCAGAGAGAGAAGTCATACGCATTCCTCCCCATATCACCGCAAGTCTCCTCGTCCCCTCCCTAACTCAACAAGGCTCGGTGGTCAAAAGGAGAAAAAGTCGACATCTTTTCTTTTCCTTAGCAGGATTTGCGGGTTTTCCATGTACATGAACAGTCGTCGGGCTCTCTCAGCTCTGTTTAAGCTCTGACTCTGCCGTCTGTGGGACTTCTCTACCTCTGGCTAGCAAATAAAAACTGTGCAATGATCGCTCTGTTGGGTACCCAATCTGGGAGCTCTCTGCATCTTGTTTTTGCTCTGATGCAAGAAGACAAGTGAGAGTCTTTGGAGCCTAATTCGAGCTTCGTGGCGTCCCATTTGTTGGTTCTTTGGATTTGTGCGTCTGGGCTCATCTTCGTCTCTGCTCTTTTCCTTCTGTGGGAGGACGGTACTGTGAGCTCCTTTTGTTGTTTGCTCTGTTTTTTTTTTAACTCTTCTCTTTTGGGTTGATATGCTTTGCTCAGGCACTGTGGAATAGTGGGTGCTCTGTCTTTTCGCTGAAGCAAAGTTTTGGTCTTTGTGGCTGTTTGATTCAGAGAGATGGGGTTTGAGAAGGTCGGAGAGATCAAGTTCTTGGGACTCACAGCGTCTTCGAGGCACAAGCGGTCGAAGAGGTAGGCATTAAACGCCCTTTTTTACTTTGCAATCATTGTGATAGCTTAATGGTCTGCAGTTAAAAATCTCTGTTCATGCTTTTATTGCTTGATGGTTCTCTTCAGCTGGGAATGCTTTTGACTGAGGTAGGTTCATGGGAAAAATGGGAACTTTCAAACTTTCTTGACCGCACATGGTGTTACCACACGTTAACCTATATCTGGGTTTCTTTCTTGTTCTTTAGTCCTTCCCTGATGTTTGTTCTTGCAAAAACGCTCTCTCGCTTAGTGAAATTTTTGAAGTCGGGCTTGCTAGAATTTGATGTGACCTTAGTTACCCCAATTTTTATTTTTATTTTTATTTTTTTCTAGAATCTCCACTAGACTTCTTTAGAATAACTTTGGTGTCACAATAAGGAGGATTAGAGCTTGATCTCGAAACTAACGAAAACATATTACCACACCTTTGCACTGGCTGGCTGCTCCAAATTTTTCCTCTTTCAATCTATCAATGTTAACTCTTCTTGCTCGCGCCTCTGCAACCGCAGCTTTCCGGGCAAGAACAGAGCTCCAGAAGACGGTTCTGATGTTTCACTTGAAGTTTCACAGGGCATGAAGCAGGTAAGATTGCTCTCCTCCTCCAATTTACTTGAAATGAACTGAGTTCACTCAGAAATGAAAAGAAAAGGTCCATTAACAAATGCAGTAATCTGATTGTTTGAAGAGTTATCTGCAATGGAGTATGGGCCAACTCTGCATTTCGTAATGTCGAAAATTCCCAATAAAAAAATTGTTCCTTTTCCTCCGTTGAAAAACTAGAGCAGTTACGTTAAGTACGTTTCACTGCTAGCATTGGATGGAGGACAATAACAGCCATAGCACCATGCAATTGTTGATCGTTAAAGAAATTGGTCTTTCGGGTCAACACTGCCCTTTGTTGGATCGGGATCAAAAACCTTCTCAGCCTCTTCTTCAAACAAGGAGCGGCATTGAGGGGTGCGAACGAACCAGAATAGCATACCATTCCTGATGCGCAAGTATTCTCAGATGTCATCAAAATATCACCGGCCGTCATATAGAACACCAGTAAATGGATGCTCAATATCAATGGGGTGTATTCATCAAGACTCATGTTGTTATAGTTAAATTCTCTGTTTCTGAACCACTGATACCTAATTTTGCTTCTTCCCTTGACATGATTAAGTATTCCGGAAGTTGGAACTTTTATGAGCTGACAATACGCGAAATGCTTTACACGTTCACAGTCATCTCGTTTTTGTATCACAAAAGCTGTTGCCTTAGTTTCTAATATAGATTTGTTAAATATCTTATCAGGGCCTAGTTCATGTCGAACACTCCTCGAAGACCAACATGAAACCCTCTGTGAATTCTGAGACCCACAATTCTTTGAAGCAAGAGGTATATAAAACGACACCCTAGAATTAAGCTTCACTGAAAAAAAAAATGAGTTACTTTTGTCCTCCATTCATTTTGATCCCTTTATGCAGATTTTGCAACTAGAGAAAAAATTACAAGACCAGTTCCAGGTGCGTCAAGTTTTAGAAAAAGCGCTGGGTTATCAGACTTCCTCCCAGGGAAATGCAAGTAATGTTTCAATGCCCAAGGTATTTTTTCGATTTATCTACTTTTACTATCTACCTTTTGAAGGCACTCCAAATCAAAACTAGCATTACTGTACTATTCTTAGTGTGGATTTCAGTGAGTTTTTGATTTAGAGTTAAATCGTTCGGGAATTTCCTTTATGAACTTCATTTTCTAGTAACTTTGAGCGTTGCTACTGTTGCCTTAAGTTTGCCTGAGCAAACCATATACAAAGTTTAACGCCACACATCTAATTTGGTAGTAGTTCCACTTCCAACCATTTGGTGGTGGAAACTGACGCTTTTTCCCCTTCCTCGATTCCAGCCAGCAACAGAGTTGATCAAGGAAATCGCAACACTAGAGTTGGAAGTAGCACATTTGGAGCAGTATCTTCTCTTGCTATACCGGAAGGCCTTCGATCAACAGGTTTCTTCTGTATCTCCATCCGTGAAAGGCGCATCTTCCAAGGACAAGAGGTTGAGGACTCCAAATGATACCCCAAGGGCAAGGCTTTTCGAAACTCCTCCATCTGCTAAGGCTAAACGAAAGGAGAACTCTGCGGTTCCATCAAGTGGTCAGCCAGTTGAAATCCCGTTGAAAGATGCTCACGGTCTCAGCGAAGAAGAGAAACTGTTGCATTCTGGTGTCCATCGTTGTTATTCCGCACTATCTCACCGTTCGGCCTTGGAAGTAAGGATTTCTCCTCGAGAGGAGTCTCTGGGTAAAGCCGTGCGTGCCTGTCACTCCCAACCGTTGTCAATGATAGAGGCAAGTTTCTTATCATTCTTTTCTTGGGCCTAATCACTCAGAAAACCCAGAGAAAAAGCATATATATTGTTGGTTTTTCTCATTTTGCTCATCAATTCCTCTTCTACTGTTCCACTGGTATAAGTTCAATGATGTAATTATCGAAATCCTTCCTTAGGCCCTTTTCTTTTCAGTGGTTTTGTGTTCTCCGGTATGATAGAGCCTCTTCACATCACGCTTCAAGGAAAACTAAGTTGAGAGAGAACATTTTCACTATGCAAAAAGTATCTTAATTCAACAAAAGGAAGTACATAAGACTGCTGAATTATGATTGCTTTTCTTGGACTTCTGTTAATTAGTATGCCTGTGAGTGATTCCGACTTTTCGGTGTTGTCTTGCAGTTTGCTCGAAAGGCAGGAACAAGTGTAGTTAGTCTGGCTGAGTACCTCGGCACGACCATTTCTGATCACGTGCCTGAGTCAGCCAATAGGTTCTCCGAGGATATGATCAAGTGCATGTCATCCATATACTGCAAACTGGCAGATCCTCCTCTGGCAAATCATGGCCTCTCGTCTCCGAACTCGTCGCTCTCATCTGCAAGTGCATTCTCTCCTCAAGATCAATCAGACATGTGGAGCCCCGGGTTCAGGAACAATTCGTCCTTCGATGTACGGTTAGATAATCCTTTCCACGTGGAGGGACTGAAAGAGTTCAGTGGACCATATAGCACAATGGTCGAAGTGCCCTGGATACATAGAGACAGTCAGAAATTGGGTGACATCGAACACTTGTTACAAAATTACAGGTGTGGGTTTAGTATGTATACGTCTTTGCTGAAAACAACATCGCAAGGACATTATATGTTCGAACTATTGTCCAATATGACCTTTGGCAAACCCTGTTATACCTTTTTGATTCATCTAGTTAACAGGTTAATTCTCTTACAGATCACTGATCTGCCGTTTAGAAGAAGTAGATCTGAGGAAGCTGAGGAACGAGGAAAAACTAGCGTTCTGGATCAACATCCACAATGCATTGGTGATGCATGTAATGATACTTACTTAAACAGCTTGTAGAATTCATATATATGACATTGAACCGTACTACTTGTTGCAAATATCTGATTGGTCTATCTAAATCTTGGGAACAGGCGTTTTTGGCTTATGGGATTCCGCAGAACAATGTAAAGAGAGTCTTCCAGCTACTGAAGGTATGTAAATACGAAAAGCAATTATGTTAGATTTGGGAAGTGTACCATGCGTAAATTTTAAACAACGCGCTGCGTGCCAGGCTGCATACAATGTTGGAGGCCACACGATTAGTGCAGACACGATCCAGAGTACCATCCTGGGATGCCGGATGTCTCGTCCGGGACAGGTGAGTTTAAAGCCATGACCTGTCTCAAGATCTGTTTCTTTTCAATTTAGACATCTAGAGTAGCAAGGAAAAGAATTAACGCCATTGTTCTCTCTTTAGACGAATGATTTAGTTTTATTACTTGGCTATACATCATGTTATGATAGAAGAGCTGATAAATGAGACTTTTTGCTTGCAGTGGCTTCGGTTATTACTTAGTCCGAAGAAAAAGTTCAAGACCGGGGACGTACGACAAGCTTATGGTATCGAGCACTCAGAGCCGCTTCTGCACTTTGCACTCTGCTTCGGGAACCACTCCGATCCTGCGGTACTTTACTTTCTTTTTTATGCATTCTCATATTCTGATACTGACTCCAGTCTGAGTATACTCTTTCTATTTAGATCGATCTCTGATAGTCCTCTAAGCTAAAGACTGGATAAACATGGGTATTTTAGATCTGTTATGTCCCAAAATTTCGGGTTCACATGCTTTCAGAAGATCTTTCAACTTCATTGAGATGGAGATCCTGGCACTTGGCGACATTCTTATATTTTTATTCAGTGACTCATTTAAGGCATAGCCCAGTGATAAGTAGTCACTACCAGTTTCCGGTGTGTAGCTATTCTTTCGAAGCCGAATGTCCTGTCATATTTGAAAATGTTCAGGACTCAGGATTGTTTGTGCCCCCATTTCCTAAATCTGTACACTATGAGTTCGTGATTATCTAACAAAGAAGAAATGTCGAGCAATGGAAAGGTCTAACTGTCCTGCCTTTCCAGGCTGTAGCCAACGCATTGAATTTGTTATTGATTTATCAGAAGTACTGAGCCGTGCGCTGTAACTCTTCTCAGGTTCGCGTATATACCCCACAAAGATTATTTCAAGAGCTGGCAACTGCGAAGGAAGAGTATGTTCGAGCTACTTTTGGTGTACGCAAGGACAAGAAGATCTCGTTGCCAAAGACTGTGGAGTCTTTCGCGAAAGAGTCGGGCCTGCGCGCCCCGGACATTATCGAGATGGTTCAAAAATGCTTGCCTGATTCTTTGAGGAGGAGCCTGAAGAGGTGTCCGGTGGGCAAATCGAGCAAGTCCATCGAATGGATTCCTTATAACTTCAGCTTCCGCTATCTCATCGCGAAAGAGCTGGCGAAGTGATCATGCCTTGTAGATCTTACGGTTCCCTCTGTACAAAAGTAGAATTGAGTTCGCAACCGATATTTATTTGTATACAATGTAAGTTACCTTGTGCCATTCCCATAGATATGAGTCGCAATCCACTCATTTTTGTAATGCTGTGAACAGAATGAATTCAATTGTTCCACCTGTAAATATATTTGTTTAGCTACCGATTGCGCGATCTGCTTGAGCTGATATACTTTGTCCAAGATTAGATGCTAAATATGTTAATCTTATGGCCAAAGAACAATTCCTATTCTCTCCAGGAACCACAATAGTCGAATGCGGTACATAGCAAAGCAAAAGACTTAAAGTAATTGCTAATTTCTAATGAAGAACAAACTCAGCTCTTGTCCGAAACACCCCGAAGGATCAACCAGATGGTACGCCTCAGAATCGCTCGACCCCACTGTCCGAACGAACTGGCCTCTCAAATACTTGTGCTCGCCAAGCCCCGCCTTATTGGGCAGCAACCCTGCACCGGCCGTGACCGATCTTATCATCTCCAACAGTGATGCGTCCTCTTGTGACCCCGCCCTTCTCACTGCGAACCCCATCTTCCTGCCATTGCATAGCATGGCCCAAACTGGCGCGCTCAGGAGTGGGCGCCTTGAGCCACCGTGCAGCTCATCGGGGCATGTGAAGACAATCTGGTTCGTCTCGCCGCGGACGAGCATGGCGAAGTGTGAGGTGTGGAGGGGGAGTTCGAGGGTCACGAACGGGGAGGGTTCCGCATGGTTTTGCATGGCGATCTTCACGCGACCGTTGTTCGTGGGGCAAATGATGGTGCCTGTGACCGCGGCGAGGGCGGCCGGAGGGGAGTAGAGAGAGAAGAGGAGGAAAGGGTGGCAGGTGCAACACGGCATGACGACGTCGAAGACGGGTTTGAATATGTTCCACCATGGTTGGTGGTGGTTGGCGTCCTCGCATTCAGTGTGAAGCATAGATTGCTTTCTTCAATGTGAATCGTGAAGTGATTACTGGGAAGAACAGGCAAGTTAAAGGGATAAGGAGATTTTCATAGTTATAGTTATAGATGCCAAGAAAATTGAACGGATCTTCAGGATCTTAAGCAGTTAGTTGAGGGATTATCCCAGCTTTTAGATTTTCCGCTTATCCGGGAGAGTTGTTTCGAAACTTGAAATAATATTTTTGCATTAATTGATTGAATAAGAAAGTAGGGCTATTTTCCTAAAAAAAATAACTTTAGGTCTAATGACGATTCTGGCCCAAACGTTTATTTTTTTTAATCTCATAACAAAACACCAACTTTAGGTCCAATGACAATTCCGGCCCGAACTTTTTTTCATTCTATGAAAAATCACCAATTTTAACTCAAGTCTCAAATCCGGCCGCCATTGTCGTAGATTTCATCTTCAAACCTATTGAGCACTATTGCTTCTGAAAATAGTGTAGTAGCTCGTTCAATTATCTCAAGTGCAGACCTGTTTCAGCTTTCAGAGATCTACACCTTGTAGCAGGCAAGCATCATTTTCAATATCTTTGGCAGCTTCACTTGCCTTCAAAAGCTGCACAAACAAAAAAAATCAGATGATAAAACACCACGACCATTAGCAATCGGTGGCCTTCTTTTGTTGGTGATCACATACTTAGTCCACTCCATCTTACAAACTCGCTGGAGAAGAGTGTTGTAGCTGAATAATGAGGAAATTAACATGAAGTTACCGCATACACCAAAGCCTGAAACACGTCATGTTTACAAACTCAGTTCCTAAATAATAAACATTAAGAGTCTTCACTGGCTCTTCTTTGAATTAGTGCGAGTGCCTCGAATACTTCTTGACCAGCTAAACCGAAAATTCAGTGACTAAACTTTCCGAATTCATGATAATGCCCATACCCCTTAATGTAACTCAACACCGATTCTTCATTAAACAAGCCTTAATTAGTTCCAAATTAATGGCATACAAATTTGGGACTTGAGTTAAAGTTAGTAATTTTTTATGGGACGAAAAAAAGTTCAGGTTAGAATCATCATTGGACCTAAAGTTTATATTTTTTTATGAGACAAAAAATTTGGGCTAAAATCGTCATTAGGCCTAAAGTTGGTCCCTTTTTAGGGAATTAGCCCTAAGAAAGTATGAACAGTTCTAAGAACTCATATTAATCATTTGGAACACCTTTTTTTCTTTTCACTGTTGTTTCAATACCGAATCACAAAATGGATGAAGATTAAGAATTTGGAAAGTTTAAGTCGGAATTAGATTTATGATGACCTTCAGGTGAAGCTTTTCTGGCGTATAATAGCACAAGCTATCATAATAAATAGAGGGGAGCATGGTTTAGGGTAGAATCGGGAATCATAAAAACTAAACTAGTAAGAACATGGGAGGTTCAAGGTTCTAGGGTATGCAAAATTAGAAAAATTGATTTCAACATACAGGTTCTAGGTTTCAGGAGATGGAACTTGGAACAAGTTTTTTTTATTCTTCTCTTTTTTTTTTTCCCTCGTGATCATGTGGTATTCTATGGCTTCTGATGAAGAGTGTGTAATTTGAAACTGTTAGTCTAAACTTTCATTTACGACGATATCCATAACTGAGACTTTTATTTTGTTAATATTTCGTATCTTTCGCGTGTCTAAATATGACGCGATAATTCACTATAATCATTTAAGTAATAATACATGTGCAATATAAGTAGACCATGGAATCGATCCTGAAACCTGTGACGGGGTAGGTTCCAGATTTTAGGGTATGCATCTGATGATAAGTGTGTGCTATGGAAACATTAGTTTGAGCTTACATTTCTAGCAATCTTTGTGACTGATATTTTACTTTGTTAATATTTCATATTTTTCTTGTGTTTAAATATGAGTCATGCAACAGATTGCAGCAACAAATGGTGGTCATTGAGGTGATAATTTACTGCAATTGAGGTAAGTTCTAGGTTCTAGAGTATATAAGGTAGGTTTCAAGTTTCAAAAAATAAGAAATCGGTTCCAATAGGCAAGTACTTGGAACTTGGGCAATTGTTGACAATGAAATTTTATTCAATAACTCAATTGTATTTGTAGCTAAGAGTCTAGATCGAATATCTCCACGTAAACAAAAGATTACATATTCTAAAAACAAAATTCAAATAGGCAACAATATATTGAAATACCTATCGTGGATGAGACTACCTAAAATTTACAACTTGTGCGTCAAGAAAGAAATATCAAACTATGAATAAAGAAGAACACCATAAGTGTCAAAAGTTGTGTACGGTGCTCATTTTAGTACAAAAATTTTCTTCGGATCACTTAAGTATCAAGTTTTTTGAAAAACTATTGTCTAAATGCCAACTCCAATATGCTTGGCTGGAAATTCGACATAGCATTTTTTTAAATATTTAAAGATGACGTGGCTCGTTAGAGGTCCAATCAACAATAAAAAAATGATAAAAGGTGAAAAAACATGATAAAATGTAAGAATACAAGCTTAATTAGATTAAAAAAAATTAAAAAGCTAAAAATTCCAAAAAAAAAATACAAAATTTTTTATTAAAAATTATATATTTAATTTTTTAAAAAATAATTCTTTTAAAATAAAAATTTTATTTAAATTACATTTAGAAATAGGCTTAAAAGAATAACATAAAAAGCTAAAAAAAAGGAAAGAAAAAAGGGGGTGGGGAAGAACCGGGCAGCGAGAAATTTTTTTTAAAAAAACATTCAGTCTCTTTTTAAATTTTTATTTGTTTTTTTTAAAATCAAATTTTTAAGCTTGTTTTAAAATTTTAAATTTTTAAAAAAATAGTTTTTAGCAAATTTTTAGATCTAATTTTAATTTATTTTAAATTTTTTGTAAAGTTGAGAAATACATGTGAACTTATTTTTTTTTTAAATAATGCCACTTTATATTAAAAATTCAATTATAAATGTCATGTATCAATTTTGGCCGGAATATCTAGCCGGAGGCACGCGAGTGATCATTTTTTTCTTTGATTTGACGCTTAAGTGATTCGGCAAAATTTTTTGAAACTAAAGTGAGCGCCACACACAACTTTGAGCACTTCTGGTGTTCTTCTCCCATGAATCAAACAACAAAATCCTACTGAACTCTAATTCCAGAATTAACTTAAATGATTCGATAAATTCAAGAACCACTTAATCTGATAAATTAGAAAAGAATTCCTTGCTTTGTTCAAAAGAATAATAATATTGTGGTCATTTGCCAAATGCAATTAAGATTAATTACAGGAGAGAGAAGAGTGTTAACATTGCCGACTAAACAAAATAACTGAAAAAAATTGCCAATCTATAGGATTGCTCCATTTGTAATAGGGTTAACTATATACTAAAACTCCAACAAAAATAAAAAATATACATACTAAAACCAACACTCTCTATATGCGTTTTCATGACGGAATAATAGTTATTATATAGGGAGTGAGTTGAAAGGAAAATATTTTAGTCAATTATAAATCTGTTGTGCGGATGTTAATTTAGTTTTTAACTTCTCAATTTTGTCAATTTTATCCTAAATCTTTGTGTCAAATGTAGTCCTTCCAATCAATTTTGCCGGAAATTACTGACGTGGTGGAGTATTATATTGGAAGACTGGCGATGAATAAATCGCCATATCAACGATTTCCACTTGTATTTCTATTCTACCTTTTTTTTCTTTCTATTCTACCTATATAGTGAGAGATATGAGGGGTGATCTCTCGTAAACTCCATTAGTTTACCTTTCTGAGATTTCTTAACTTCCATATTTTGTTTGTGGATTCTTTTTCTTTAGTGATTGGGTTTGTTTTCTCACTAAGTGGATTTGTTAACCACTTACTGCACACAACGTAATTGATTGGAAATAACTTAGAATTCTAATGCCCTGGTCACATAGTGAGGAGACAAAGGGTGTTGCGGAAATCGTTAAGAGATGTGCAAATTCAAGTACGAAATAGCGAAGGATGAAAGTAAAACAAAAGCATACGAGACACGATATACATGATAAACCCAAAACGGAAAAAATCATGAGAAGAGATAGGGGTTTCATGATCTTTAATAACGAATACAATCGTATAATCAAATATTGAAAGATCTAATAAGAAGTGAAAAATAAAGGTTTCGGGGCAGAAGTAAAAAGCTCGGGGCAAAAGCAAAAGCAAAAGCAAGCGTTATAATATAATATGCAACATATCTTTTTTATAGCCCCCTTTAAAAATCCTAAAACAAAATGAATAGTCCAAAATAGCCTTATCACTAATTTGAAAGTCAAAATATAACAAATCTCCACCTTGACTTTAAATTTCCATAAGAGTATTTTACCAACCGCCACAAGACCTCTCTCCTTCACCACAAAGAGTGACCACACAAGGTCACCCGCCAAATGGTGGAATCGACAACGCACACCCCTAAGCCTATGTAAGCGCACTCGATGTGGAAAATAAGGGAAACACCACCAACTCTGCCTAAGTAACTCAAATGGCGAAAATGCCAACCAAGTCCAAACAATACTTGAGCATGGTCAAAGGATATCAACATATTTGCTGGATTATTCGTTGTAGTACCCTTAGTAGCCTCATCACTTACAAAGTGATAGCGAATGTCAATGTGTTTCATTCTTTCGTGATACATCGTGTTCTTGATCAATTGGATTGCACTTAGGCTATCGCGAAAATTAATGGAGGCTCCTTCATACTTTACCCCAAGTTCTGCAACCAAACACTTTAACCAAAGAGCTTCCTTTATTGCTTCTATTGCTGCCATGTACTCTACTTCGATGGTAGATGAAGCAAGCGTGTTCTGCAAAATTGTTCTCTAACTAACCGCAGAACCACCAAGCGTAAAAAAACAATCCCGTCAAAGATCTCCTTTTGTCGAGATCACATGCATAATCAAAATCAATGAAGCCAACAATTGAATGCCATTTATCGCAAACTCTAAAAACAAAAACAAAAACAAAACCAACATCTGAGGTACCCAGGATATACCGAAGGATCCACTTCACTGCTTACCAATGAGTTTTAACCAGATTTGCCATATACCTATTCACAACACTAACTGCTTGGAAAATATTTAGATGAGTTCAAACTATAGTGCACATAAGACTACTCGCAGCTCGATAATATGGAACTTGAGACATCTCATCTTCATCGTCTTTGATTTTAGGTGATAAAGAAGAAGAAAGTCTAAAATGGGACGCCAAAAGAGTACTTACAAGTTTAGCATTCTTCATACCAAAACGTTCAAGTACTTTCTCAATATATTCCTTCTGCGAAAGGTATAGCTTCCCGACCTGTCTATTCTGTGAATCTCTGTGCCTAGAATTTCCTTGGCAGCTCCAAGATCCTTTATTTCAAATTTCTTGCTAAGTTGCCTCTTTAACAATTGTATCTCTGGCATGTTCTTCACTGCAATGAGCATGTTATCCACACATAATAGCAAATAAACAAAAAGAACCATCACGCAATTTCTTATAGTACACACAACAGTCATGCACACTTCGCAAGTAGTCATGACTTAATATAAAGTTAACAAATCTCTTGTACCATTACTGTGGAGATTGTTTGAGACAATACAAGGAATGTTTCAAATTGCAAACGTGATCTTCCTTACCCTCAACAATGAATCTCTTGGGTTGAGGCATATAGATTGCCTCTTCAAGCTTGCCATGTAGAAAAGCGATCTTGATATCAAGTTGCTCAAGTTTTAGATAATAAAGGGCTACTAACGCGAGCAACACATGAATGGAACTTTGTTTCACAATCGGCGAGAACACTTTATTGAAATTTATGCCTTATTTGACTAAAACTCTTCGCTACTAAACGTGTTTTGAATCTTTCATCTTCAACCCATGGAATTATCTCTTTTCTTTTGAAGATGCACTTGCATCCAACAGCTCTTTTGCCCTTAGGCAATTTCACAAGATCCCAAGTTTGGTTCTTATGAAGAGACTTAATCTCTTCATTTATCGCAACAAGTCATTTCACAAATTTAGAATAAATAGTAGCTTCATGAAATGTAGAACGTTCTTCAATCTTCAATAACAAGCTCTTTAGCAATTGTAAAAGCATATGCTACTGAATCAGCCCAACCATACCTCTTGAGAAGCTTAATTTGCCTTTTAGCTCTCCATGTAGCCAAAGTCTGAGATTGTTCAACTTCTTCTACTTCATCTTTAATCGAATCTGAGTCTTATTGCTTACTATCACTTTCTGACTGAATAAGAACATCTTCAGAGGTTTTTTTGTGGATGCTCTAACTAAACTTCACTTCTTTCGCTACATTTTCTTCCTGAATATCTATAGACTCAACAACTTTTCTTTGATCAAACATAAAATTTTCATCAAAAGTAACATCCCTTTTAATTATAAACTTTGATGACTGAAGTTCAGAACATCACAATCTATATCCAATAACACCATCTGCATAACCAACGAACATACCTTTCTTGGCTCTAGGTTCAAGCTTACCATCTTTTACATGATAATAAGTAGGACATCTAAGTCCTTTCAAAATAGAATAATCAAAAGGTTTGACAGACCATGCCTCATTTGGAGTCTTATATTCAATTACGGTGGAAGGAAAATAATTTACCAAATAATATGTCGTGTTCACGGTTTCAGCCCAAAAATCTTTATCAAGTACATCATTAGAAAGTATACATCTAGCTCTCTCTAAAAGTGTTCGGTTCATGCGTTCTGTTGAAATTATATCACGAGTTTGTACCCTTTAAATGAGACCCGATGCAAGATTAATGATTATTTGTGGAGGCTTGAATATTACAAATTGGATAATCCCTATTCTGTTTTCATGTCAAATTTTGGGAAAAGAGATATCAACTAAGGAAAAAAAATAAATAAGAAAGAGAAAAGAAAGGAAAGTCCATGTCTACTGATATACGCATGCAGATTTGGCGTTGGACTCTTGGGTGAAATATAACGGCTCAAATTAGGAAATTTGGCATTCTGGAGTCTACCATGATTTCGTATATATATCAAATCTGCTTGTCAGACAAAGGTTATCGCAGTGTGGGTCTTCGCGTGGTTCCAGAAGCGGAGCTTCACTCGTGAATTACGTTCAAGAAGAACTAGTGTTCAAGCAATTAAATCTTGTGAGTTTTAAGATTGATGTAATTCATTTATAAGATCGAGAGATTATTTCGCAAGGAATTGAAGACTAAACATTGTGTGCGTTCTTGGATGTAATTGGGGCTTGGGAAACACTAAGAGTGTTTGTGTAACTTGAGTGTGATTTGTAATCTTTGTGTATCGCTTGATTTATAGTGGAATTCGTTGCTGCTCTCTCCGTGGACGTAGGTCTATACGACCGAACCACGTACATCTGGTGTTCGGTTTACTTTCTTGTTCTGTCTATTTTATTGTTCGATCGCTTGTTCCGTGCAACAAATTGGTATCAGAGCTAGGCTTGCTTGAATTGAAGTGAATCGATGGCGACGAAAGAAGCTAAAGTGAAAATCGACAGATTTGATGGAAATGATTTTGGTTTCTGGAAGATGCAGATTGAAAATTATTTGTATCAGATGAAACTACATGTACCCCTGTTTAGAGAGAAGCCAGATAAGATGAAGTAAGCTGACTGAGAATTATTGGATAGATGAGCGATGGGTGTTATTCGGCTGACGTTGGCTCGTAACGTCGCGTTTAATATCTTTAAAGAGAAGACCACTGCGGGTTTGATGAAATCCCTATCGGACATGTACGAGAAGCTATCTGCGATCAATAAGGTCTATTTGATACGACATCTGTTTAATTTGAAGATGATAGAAAGTGCGTCAGTTGCTAATCACATCAATGAATTCAATGTGATCGTTAGTCAATTGAGTTCAGTTGATATTGACTTTGAAGATGAGGTACTTGCTTTGATTATATTATTCTCATTACCTAATAGTTGAAATACTACTAATACTGCTATTAGTAATTCCTCTAGATCAACAAGTTTAACTTTTGATGGGATTCGAGATTTAATTCTGAGTGAGGACATCCGTAGACGAGAATTTGGCGAATCTGTATCTGCTGCATAAGCAGGTGAAAATAGAGGAAGAGCTGGCACTCGTGTTAGCAGAAGTAGTATGAACATGAATAGACATAATCAGTCTAGGACTGGTGGTACTGTCTGTTGGAACTGTGACAAGAGAGAGCATCTTAGAATGAATTACTTTAAGATGAAAAACGAAACAGGTAAAGGAATTAGAGTTGAATCTGCAGATGATGTTGTAACTGTAGCTGAAAATTCTGATGGTGTCGATAGTGTCTTGTCTGTCATTGAGGATTTGTCATTTGATGGATGGATTATGGATTCTGATTGTTTTTTTCATGCTACACCAAATAAGAATTGGTTCGCTACTTATCAGTGCACAGATAGTAGTAAAGTGCAGTTGAGAAACAATATTGAATGCGATGTTGTGGATGTTGGTGATGCTAAAATCAGAATACATTATGGTATTGTAGGACATTAACTGGAGTAAGACATGTTCCAGAATTTGAAAAAGAACTTAATTTCCTTGGGTGCCCTATATTCAGCTTGATGTAGGTATTCTTCACGATGTGGAGTTCTGAAAATTGTTCAAGTTGCCCTAGTGATAATGAAAGGAATCAAGCATGGCGGCCTATATGAACTTTAAGATGAGACATTGATAAGTTTCGCTCCGAAGACATCGACATTTGTTCGAGAGTCTAATGACTGCTCGAGGAAGGTTTGGGTGTTTGTGCAGATGCATAAATTTGATGCTGTTGTTAGGAATACGCAGTTGAGAACTTTGATCGAAACAGAGACCGGTAAGTCGATCAAGCATGTACGAACTAACAATAGCATGGAGTCCTGCTCAAAGCTGGTAAATAAATTATGCATGAAAAAGGGTATAGTGAAATATCACACTAGTGCCAGTAAACCACAACAATTTGCAAAATTGATTAGCATAAAATTACTAGAGATAACCCGTAAAATGATCTTTAGTGCTGGTACGGCTAGGAGATTTCTAGCGGATGCACTTGGTATAGTGAGCTACCTGGTAAACAAATCTCTATCGACTAGAATCGGATATCAAACTCCCGAAGAAGTGTGTGGTTAGGTAATGTTGCTGATGATTCTATTTTTAGAATGTTTGATTGCCCGTGTTATTATCGAGTAAGTAATGGTAAGCTCGATGTGAGGGCTGTTGTGGAAATTCTCATATATTTTGATTCTGACAAAACTATCAAGAGGAATTGCACAACTGTTGACACCTGATTTTTGACCATCTATTATTGTGATTTTTATTCTTTAAAATTAATTAAAAATATAAAAAAGGGTCATAAAATCACAAAATCAACTTTGGAAGCCTTGGCCTGGCCTTAGGAACCAATTCTGAACAAAAAATATTTTTCGGTATTTTTAAATATTTTTTCGAATTTATTTAATTATTAAAATACCCAAAAAATCATAAAAATACCATTCGTGGTCAGAAAAATACACAAAAATATTAAATAATTTTGTTTTAATTTCCTCTTCAAGTGTGTTACTTTAAATCTCAAAAATTCGGCTCGGGTCACTATGTTCATTCACAAACATAAACCCAAACCGAGCCTAAAAAATCCTTTTTGAGTCTTTTAGTTTTCAATTCTCACCTTGTGTAAGCTATGACATTGGATTCTAAAGTCTTGAAATGTAATTTGGTCAATTTTCCCTCTAATTTGATCAATTTTAAGCAAAAGGGCTAGATTGCATAATTTTCTTTCAATTTAGTCCCCGGTTTCGCAATTTTTGAAATTAAATTTCACACGGGCATACCCACCAAAATAAAATACCTCTACCCTATAGTTTTCATCATGCTGAATCCATTGGGGGGCCTTAATTTGGACGAATTCGATCTTTTGGGCCCTCAATTTGACGAAAATCATTTTCGGATCCTAAGGGTAATTTGGGGTTTTCACTAAATTTCAATCAATTGATTCACGAAAATACCCCTATTTGATGTAAAACATGTCAAGGAGTCCGATTTTGTCATCAATTTCATGAAAATGGGTCGATTTGGGGCTCAATTTGACAAAATTGGTCGAACCGGGCCGGTCAGATCAGGCCCGACCCGACCCGGTCCGACCGGGTCTGCAACAAAGGTTGCAGACCCACCGCGCCGTGCACGCCCGAGAGCAGGGGAAGGTGGGGGAGGCCCGCCGTGCCATTTTTTTAAAGAAAAGGGACGTTGGGTGGAGTTGGGACGACCAAAAGCGGTCGGCCATAGAAAAAAAAGCAAGAAAAGAAAGAAGAGGACTCTCGGAAGGGGGGTGTGTTTTTTTTTTTTTGGGTTCGACCGAGGGGGAGAGAGGAGGACGAGTGAGTTCGAGCGAGAGGCGGGGCAAGGAGGACCATCCTCGAACTCCAGGACGTCACACCAGTCGCTTCCGGAGCTCCAACCGTCGTCGACAAGCCATGAACAGGTCGGTTTTCCTCTCCGACCATCACTGCACACACGCACACCAACCATTCGACGAAATGCCACAATGACTGTGACATTTTGTAACTCTCGGCCGTGACACCCCGGGCCTCATTTCGTGTGGCCTTGATCTTAATACCGTACTAGAACCGACTCTAAGCCTTTGTATGTGTTTATTTCGCATTGAAACCGCGCCGACGACGTGAGCCGGAGCTTCGCCGGCCGCGGTTCGAACAAGGAGCTCGATGGGGAGCTTTGGTTGGTCGTCGAGGATTGGACGACCTTAGGTAAGTTTCCCGACCCTTCATGGATGCTCCCTGATTGATAAGAATCGAGTTTAAGGCTAGAAAAATTTTCTGCAAATGCTTCGCCGGAGCCGGCTCGGCCGCCGCGCCATTGGGTGTTTTCCGACGTTGTTTCGTGCCATGCTTTAATTGTATGTTAATGTGGGAGATGAGGGGAGTCGAACGGCGCAAGAATCATTGAAAAATATCAAGATTTGGCTCAGTTTCGGGGTCCTCCGGCGAGTTTCCGGCGACTTTGGCCGGAGAAAACACTGTTCATCGTCTTCTCCGGCGAAGTCGCCGGCGGTCAACGGGTCAACGCTGACGTGGCACGCCACGTCAGCAGCCACGTCAGCGTGGTGGGCCATGGCCGGGAATAAAAATAAAACCAGATCGGACGGTGGAGAACGTGCCACGTGTCGCGATCTGGAATTTTCGAAAAATAAAAAATGATTTTCAGATGATTTTTGAGTAATAAATCAGAATAATCTGACGGTCTAGAAGAAGCCACGTGGCTCGATCTGAGGCGTTCGCTCTCAATCTGCGAAACGACGCCGTTTTGATCGTATAGGAGGCGGGTCGGGTCTGGGTCGTGGATCTGGGCGTGGGCCGGGTCATCCGACCCGGTCCGGATAATTAATTTTTTTTATATATTATTATTTTTAATAATAAAAATAATAAAAAAATTCAAAAAATCAATAAAAAATAAAAAATCATAAAAAAATAAAAAAAAAACTCGAAAAATTCAGAAAAATTCTAAAAAATTCCAGAAAATAGGAAATGGCCACATCCAACTGGCCATGACCTGTTCCGGGTCTTTCGACCCCCAATCTTTTCCGAAATGACGGTTTTGCCCTTCCGGCAAACCGTCTTCCAAAAAAAATTCCTAAAAAATTCAGGAAAATCCCAAAAAAATAGGAAATGGCCACAAACAACTGGCCAAGACTCATTCCGGGTGTTTTGAACCCCGACCCTTCTTAAAATGACGATTTCGCCCTTTGGGCGAATCGTCTTCCAAAAATTGAAGGAAAATCAAGAAATTCCAAAAAATTCTCAAAAATGGGAAATGGCCACAATCAACTGGCCATGGAATATTTTGGATAATTCGGTATCCAAATCTTCCAAAAATTGACGATTTTGCCCTTCGGGCTAATCGCCTCCAAATCTTCCCATTTTACCCTTGACCGAAATCACACCTTCCCTAAGCCCTTATGGCTATGCTAGGAAGCCATTGACTCGAATTGATGTGCATCGATGAGATTTATTTATGCACTTGTTTGCGCTTTTATTTAAATTGATTGTGATTGATAGGAATAGTCTTCCAATCTGCATGAAACCCTGAATCAAACCTACCTCACCCAAAATTGCGCCTGCATGAACTCTTCGCCAGGAAAATCACTCGCGTTAGGTACCGAAAGGGCGTTGGTAATGACACCAGCGTAACCAAGTCCCCGAACCCAAAATCTCTAGTTCTGCAGAACTGATCGATCTCTCCCAATCGATCAGTAAGGTTTCCGGTCTACCCTCCAAGAAAGACCGATGGCGACTCCAAATGCATGCACAATTTTTACATGCCACCACGATCACACTGAAGGTCGAAAGCGATCGACTCTTATCGTCGAATCCTTTGAAAAATACTCCCGCCGCGATTTGGTATGGGCCTGGGAGGGCCCGCGCCGATCCAAGACCCGCGATCGGTAATCCATTAGCCGCGTCCGCTTTCGGACGGGTCGCGACAATAACGTTTTATGATGCAGAAAGAATGTGTAAGCAGCAAGTTGAGTGGATCTAATTCTGTCGCATGGACCAAGGATCAGATGGAGTGATTCTAGACCAAGGGTCAGATGAAAGTGCTTCTGACGTAGTCAGATGGAAGTGCTTCTGACGAAGGGTCAGATGAAAGTGCTTCTGACGTGGTCAGATGGAAGTGCTTCTGACGAAGGGTCAGATGGAAACGAAGGGTCAGATGGAAGTGCTTCTGACGATCCACATGCAGTGACAGATGGACCGCATCTAATCTCCGTATTACCATTCCAACTGAACTGATCATTTAGGAAAGTTTTCTTATTAAGACAAAAATCAAAGATGATCAGTTTCTGCATTTCCAAAATGCGAAAACCCACGAATGACAGGTTTCTGATCAAAGATGATGTCTCTTCCAATCAATTAAGGGACTTTCTACAATGGAATATTACCTTCTAAAGGATATCTTTTCGGGAACCAACTCAGACTTACCACACTTATGGAAGCTGGAGATTTAGTTGTATGGGTGACTGAATCAGAAGGGTTCAATATCTTCCTCAACGGTCTACATATTTTTTGGAGATACAGTCTCATTCAATCACGACTGATGGCATCCAATCAAGGATTGAAGTGCGATCCCTTGGCCATGAATCCAACAGCTAGTTTGGAAGTAGGGGAGTATAAAAGAAGAATCATGATGGACTGAAAATAAGAAGGTCGAACAACAATCCAAAGTGCAAGCGTAATCTGAGTCTTACCCGAGAACATTCTGAGTACTCAAAATCCTATTCATTGTGAGAATCTGTGAGAGAGAAAAATCAAGTGATTGAGTGTTTGTAATTCTCTTGATTCTACATAGTAAAAATCCAGCCGATCAGCTGTCATCGTGGGAGAATGGACGTAGGCTTGACTAGCCGAACCACTATAAACATTGCGTGCATATCTCTCTTCCTTGATCTCTATCGCCGTGATTAGTTTATATTGCATATTGATACTGTTCCTAGATCACGAATTGAAATTGTTTTCAAAATTCCGCAAATAATTGTTCAATTTAGTCGTAGATTCATCTATTCACCCTCCTCTAGGTGACATTGCTAGATCCAACAATTGGTATCAGAGCAGGTTGCTCATTTTTTTTCGAAGTGTTTATTTCAGAGCTAACGATCTACTATGTCTAGCAATCACTCTTCAGGAACAAGCGATTCGCACTTTGCCAACAAGCCACCATATTTTGATGGGAAGGACTACAACATGTGGAGCAACAAGATGAAATGGTTATTCAAAGCTTATGATGATTTGATGTGGGATGTCGTTACAAATGGTGTAGTACCTGTAACTGCCACAAATCCAACCTCTGTTGATGGAACAAATCCTGTCACAGCAATGACCGACGCTGAAAAGACTAAAAGACGATGCCTTGATTCTAAAGCTGTTAACGCTCTTTTTTGTACCTTATCTACTCCTCTTTATAATCGAGTCTCAGAGGAAGAGTCCTCCAAGGCAATATGTGATAGGCTTCATATTACATTTCAAGGAACAAATCGTGTGAAAGAAACAAAACTCAGTATTTTGCTGAGTGATTATGAAGCATTTCAAATGAAATCTGATGAATCTATTGCAGATATGATAGACAGGTTTCAAACACTGGCAAGTGGACTTGCAAGACAAGGTGCACCCATTGCTGAGCCAATGCAAGTCAGGAAAATACTGTGTGGACTAACAGATGAATGGAATTACATCAAACCATCTATTCAAGAATGCCAGACAATCAGACCACTCTCGGTGGATGAGCTAGTTGGGACACTACAATCTTATGAAACCGAACGGGCAAACAAGAAGATAGATCAAAAAGGTAAAAGATCAATTGCTTTAAAAACCGAAGTTGCTCAATGTCTGTTTGACATAGATGATGAAGATAAGGATGATGAAGAACTAGTCCTCATGGTGAAAAAGTTTAGAAAGATGGCTCGAAAAGCCAGGAATATCAAAGGAAAGAAACCTTGGAAGAAGAATGATATGAGAATGTCAAACAACGACTCTCAAGACAGCAAAGACGTGATTTGCTTTCAATGTAAGAAGGCGGGACATCTGTCTCATTAAGTGATTCTGATGAAAGTGAATACGACTACGCAAACATCTGTCTCATGGCTGAATCAGATTCAAATTCAGATTCAGAAACTGAGGTATGTTCGTCTGAACTCCCTGATGAAATTACTGAATATATTGATGAACTGTGTAGAAATTACAAAGAAGCTCTTGAAAAAGTTTCTTTTTTGAAAAAGGAAAACTCGTCCTTAAAACAGAATAACTTGTCTCAAAAAGAAAAAAATTATTTTTCTACAATCAGAGTTTCACCAGTTGAAAGAAAACCATAATCATGTTTCAAAAGAAAATGCTTCTCTAAAAGAAAAGATTAGTGACATCTCAAAAAGATTTTCACGAAGCTCAGAAACTCTGAATAGTATTATTTCAAAACAAATACCTTTCAATGACCGATCTGGGCTAGGTTTTAAAAAGGAGAGTAATCTAAAAAATTTCTTTATTAAATCTCAATTTCAAAAACCAACTTTCTCTGCTTACAGGCATCACTTTCATGAGCATTTTACTAGATCTTATATTCGACAATATTGTGTAAACTGTGGTGATCCTAGTCATACTAACGATTATTGCAAGAAAGTTTGGAAATATGTTAAAAGGTCAAATCCTACTAACACAGAAGGACCCAAGAAAGCATGGGTACCAAAGAAACAGTGAGTTACTTATTTCTTGCAGGTACCAAAGAGAAGGAAGAGCAAATGGTTTCTGGATAGTGGATGCTCAAGTCACATGACTGGAAATCCAGATGTATTTATATCCCTTTCAGAATGTGATGGTAGAAGTGTGTCCTTTGGGGGAAAGAACAAAGGAAAGGGAAATGTCAAGATTGGAAATCTGACGGTTAAAGATGTCTCTCTTGTCAAAGGATTGAACTATAACTTGATATCTGTAAGTCAACTCTGTGACTCTGGGTATGAAATTTGCTTCCAAGATCTAAAATGCACAGGTATGAGCAAAGACAAGAAGCAATCCTTCACGGGACGAAGGCATGGGAATATCTACCTTTTGGATATTGATTCTAACTATGAAAGTGCAAAATGTCTTATCTCTGTTAAGGATGAATTTGATCTCTGGCACAAAAAGTTAGGTCATATTAGTGTAAAACATATCTTAAAGCTTTCCAAGAAGAGGCTTGTTCGAGGGCTGCCTCAAACGAAGTTTGAGAAAGGAGGACTATGTCATGCTTGTACATTAGGCAAACAGGTAAGAAGTTCTTTTAAGTCCTTAAATCAAGTTTCCTCTAAGTGAAGCTTGCAGCTGCTTCATATGGATATCTTTGGACCAAACAGAACCTTAAGTCTTGGAGGTAAGAAATATTGTCTTGTTATAGTTGATGATTTTTCTAGATTCACATGGGTTGTATTTCTAGCCCACAAAAGTAAGGCCTTTACATCTTTTTCAAAACTAGCAAAACGAATTCAAAATGAAAAATGTTACACAATTTCTAGCTTGAGAACGGATCATGGGGGAGAATTTGAAAATCAAAGTTATTCAGATTTTTGCAATGATTTCGGAATTCGGCATAATTTCTCTGCACCTTATACTCCTTAACAAAATGGGGTAGTAGAAAGGAAAAATAGATCCTTGCAAGAAATGCAAGAACTGTTCTGATTGAGAGTAAAATTGCATCTCATTTTTGGGCTGAGGCCATTTCCATAGCCTGTTATATTTTGAATCGAATATCTCTCAGACCTTTTATTGAGAAAACCCCATATGAAATCTTCAAAGAAAGAAATCCTGATGTTGCATATTTTCATGTATTCGGTTGTAAGTGCTTTATTCTAAAGAATGCTAATGATCGAATTGGAAAGTTTGATGAGAGATCAGATGAAGGAATTTTTCTGGGATATTCAACAACGAGCAAAGCTTACAAGTCTACAACAAAAACACTCGTGTCGTTGAAGAGTCGATGAACATCAAGTTCAATGAAAGCTATCAGAATGATGAACCGGAATCCAGTCAAGTTCATATACTTCCTCAAGTCCCAGACTCACAGGACGAATCAGGAGAAAAGCAAGATTCAGATGTAAATGTCGGTTCGGAGAGTAATCAGAAGGAAACTCTCTCAGTTGAAGAAAGACCAGAAGATGAACAGAATGAACACACAGCATCTTCAAGTGATTGCTTCGACAAAAACTGGAAGCACAAGTCAAGTTATCCAAAGGAACTTATCATAGGAAACATAAGTGATGGCATAAAGACAAGATCTAAGTTCAAGCAAGCAATGAGCAACATAGCATTGGTATCTGAATTGGAGCAAAAAAGAATTGAAGATGCATTAGCGGATGAGAACTGGATGAATGCAATGCAGGAAGAGCTACATCAGTTCAAGGTCAACAACGTTTGGGAACTAGTCAACCGACCCATAGATCATCCAGTAATTGGAACAAAATGGGTATTCAGAACACTCGTGTCGTTGAAGAGTCGATGAACATCAAGTTGGATGAAAGCTATCAGAATGATGAACCTGAATCCAGTCAAGTTCATATACTTCCTCAAGTCCCAGACTCACAGGAAGAATCAAGAGAAAAGCAAGATTCAGATGTAAATGTCGGTTCGGAGAGTAATCAGAAGGAAACTCTCTCAGTTGAAGAAAGACCAGAAGATGAACAGAATGAACACACGGCATCTTCAAGTGATTTCTTCGACAAAAACTGGAAGCACAAGTCAAGTCATCCAAAGGAACTTATCATAGGAAACATAAGTGATGGTATAAAAACAAGATCTAAGTTCAAGAAAGCAATGAGCAACATATCATTGGTATCTGAATTGGAGCAAAAAAGAATTGAAGATGCATTAGCGGATGAGAACTGGATGAATGTAATGCAGGAAGAGCTACATCAGTTCAAGGTCAACAACGTTTGGGAACTAGTCAACCGACCCATAGATCATCCAGTAATTGGAACAAAATGGGTATTCAGAAACAAACTGGATGACAAAGGAAAGGTAATAAGAAACAAAGCAAGACTTGTAGCAAAAGGCTATTCTCAAGAAGAAGGAATAGACTACGATGAGACCTACGCACCAGTTGCCAGGTTAGAAGCCATCAGGTTACTCCTTGCTTATGCTTGTTACAATGATTTCAAACTTTTTCAGATAGACGTAAAAAGTGCTTTCCTAAATGGCTACATCAAAGAAGAGGTCTATGTTGAACAACCCCCTGGCTTTGAAGAGCCTAGAGGAAAAGATCTGGTATATATCCTAAAAAAGGCACTCTATGGACTGAAACAAGCACCTCGTGCTTGGTATGAAAGGTTGAGCAACTTTCTTTCCAAACATAACTTTACAAAAGGTAATGTAAACACTACCATTTTTATTCAAAGACAAGGTAAGAGTATTCTTCTAGTTCAAATCTATGTTGATGATATTATATTTGGTTCTTCTAATGAGATACTTGCAAGAAATTTTCTAAAGTGATGCGGGAAGAATTTGAAATGAGTATGATGGGAGAATTGCGATTCTTTCTTGATCTTCAAATTCATCAATCCCAGAAAGGGACTTTCATATATCAAGAGAAGTACGCACTAGAAATAGTAAATAAGTTTGGTATGGTAAATTGCAAGAAAACAGAGACCCTAATGTCTCATTCCTCCAAACTTGACAAAGATGAAGAAGGAAAAGAAGTTGATCCCAAGCTATATCGAAGCATGATTGGATCATTACTTTATCTCACAGCTTCAAGACCAGACATCATGTATAGTGTTTGTTTGTGCGTAAGATTTCAGTCAAGCCCAAGGGAATCACACCTATCAGCTGTCAAAAGAATAATCAAATACATTGAGACCTGTCCCAACTATGGTTTGTGGTATTCTAAATCTTCTGATTTTATATTAAGAGGTTACTCAGATGCAGATCTTGCAGGTTGCAAAATCGATAGGAAAAGCACATCTAAAACTTGTCAGCTCATGGGAAACATGCTTGTTTCATGGTATTCCAAGAAACAAAGTACAGTGGCACTAAGTACAGCTGAAGCAGAATACGTATCTCTTGGAAGTTGATGTGCTCAAATACTTTGGCTGAAATAGCAGCTCAAAGATTATGGTGTTGAAGATACAAATGTGGAAATCCAATGTGACAACACCAGTGCCATAAAATCTTACAAAGAATCCAATACTTCACTCAAGAGCAAAGCACATTGAGATCAAACATCACTTCATACGTGATCATGTTCAGAACGGTGATGTTAACATTCAATACATTGATACAAAAAATCAGCTTGCAGATATTTTCACTAAATCTTTGGATAAGGAAACTTTTAATTTTATTAGAAATGAATTAGCCATCATTAACCCTCTTTCTTAAGTATATTTTAGAATAAGGAAACTCAGAAGGAGGCCCAGAAGGAACGTCAGATGGAGACCCAGAAGGAACGTCAGACGGAGACTCAGAAGGAGCGTTAGAAGGAACTCAGAAGGAGCGTCAGAAGGAACGCCAGAAGGAACGTCAGACGGAGACTCAGAAGGAGCGTCAGAAGGAACGCTAGAAGGAACTCAGAAGAAGCGTCAGAAGGAACGCCAGAAGAAGCGTCAGAAGGAACGGTAAAAGGAGCGTAAGAAGAAATTCATATTTTTTTTTTTGGAAAGTTCATAAATCAAGGTCAGTTACCTCCTAAACTTGCTTTTAAGGTAAGTTTCTTATATGAATACATATTTGCGAATATTTGATTGACGATGAATAATTGTTTTATTAAAGGAATTCTTTTATTTCTCTTTAAATTGATTTTTGTTTCCAAAAATAACCGCCACCTTTATAAAACACCGAACCGTCACCTCTGTTCTCTCACTTTCAAATCCTTCTAAAATCGAAACCCTAAACCGTATTCAAGATCTCTCGCTCTCAATTTCTTCCCCAAAACAACACTCTTTCTTCCAAAGTTTCAAACTTTCTACGTCTCCATGGCTTCGAAATCAGCCTCTGACTCGAAGAAGACTCCTCAGATGAAGAGGAAGTTCTCCGCTTCAACAGCAAACACCACCGAACCTACGGAAACTGAAATCAACGAACAACGTGAGGCACTTCGTTTGGCAAAAGGTTTGTCTTTGTCCGTCTTTGAAGGGAAAGAAGCTATGATACATTCTATTAAGCCAATGTACGATAGTATTAAGGCAGCAGGGGACTTTGGTAATGAACTTAGAAAATTGTTGAATGCTCACAAGTTCGATAGTGAAGGTAAACTATTGGAGTTTCTTAGTTTGCCTGGAAAGATCGTTGAACCAATTGCTGTTGAAAAACCTGAATTTGCTTCTAAAAAAGGAAAGGAGAAAGTAGCAGAGCCAAGTTCAAAACGAAAATCCTCCCCAATTAGACCTGGCGGCACTAAGGCAAAGGTCAAACATGATGATGATATCCTATTCAATGACTTTGTGAAGAATATTGGGTTCAATTTGGATAAAATTTTCCTGATCCTATGTTCCAGAATCAAGCTCACAAAGACAAGTTTGAATCCTTGAAACAGAGAGGTGTTATACCTCACAGGGTGTTTGAGCTAAAGTACTTTGACAGGAACGTCATCAATCTGAGGAAGTATCTTCAAAAAGTCAAAATAGTTAATTTCATAAAACATAGGGGCTTCACATTTCCTGATATGGTAGCCTACTTTTACTCGAATCTTCACTTTGTCAACTTCAACTTCTTGGCTTTCACTATGAAAAGAGAGCAATATGTACTGCATGTTGATGAATTGGCATCCATTATGGGAACTAGAAAAAGGGCCTTCACACCTTTGGATGTTATTGGAGAAGAAGCTTTTTGCTTCTTAACTGGCAAATCAAGCTTTTCAAGAGAATCGAAGTTGCATATTGCCTATAGTGATTTTCCTTTGAAACACATCATGATGCACAAGGTAATCATTGAATGTATCAGACCCAAGGCAGCCTCTAAGACAGACATCTCGAAGTATGAGGGAAAATTGTTGTGGGGCATCTTGCAGGGAAAGAAAATCTTTTTTGCTCACACAGTTCTACTTCACATGTACAGATCAGCTATCAAGCCAAAGGGACAACTACCTTATGCTGCTTTGATCTACAGAATAATGGATCATTTCAAGATCGGAGGTCTAGGCTCTCTTGTCAAACAAGATATCCCCATGATGGTTGTTGGTGAAACTATGGTGACCAAGATGGGATACAAGATGACTCCTACTGGATGGAGGAAAAAGAACAATGAACCAGTCATTGTAGAATTCGAGGATGAGTCAAAGCAGAAATCTCCAAAAAGAAGAAAGGTTATGGCTGTAAAGGGACAACAAGAAGACAACTCAGAGGAAAATGAAGAAGGGATAGGAAAGTCTGATTCTGAAGCTACTCAATCTCAAGGTGCTTCAGATGAAGAACGTGGCTCTGAGGATCAAGATGCTGAAAGCATTGACGAAGAAGGAGATGAAATTGAAACACAACCAAAAGAAAAATGTTGTGTATACTTGTGATCTGACTGAGGAAGAATTCCTCACAATGAGGAATGAGGAGGATGCTGCCAGAATTGAAGATGAAATAGAGTATGACAATACCCTTGTCAATTTTGATCATGAGCAGTTGCTAGCACAAGTCCTAGCTAAGTTGGCCTCAGAAGAGCAGGAGGAAGAGCCAGATGACATTGAGGCTTATTATGTATCCTCCACCAGACTAACAATTCACAAAACTGCTACAAGCTTGGCTTCAGCAATTGCATGAGACGATCAACTGTCGAATGCACAGTCCATACCAATGGACATTGATGAGGAAATAGATTCTGTGCCGAGCTCAAAAGTAAAAGGGAAGAAGGCTATAACTCAGGGGGAGCCTCTGCCTACAACATATGATGTCTTCCTTACAGAAGTCCTTGCTTCTCAAGCTTTTCCTAAAGCTCAGACTGAGGAGGAGAAAATGATTGACATTGGAAATCATGAACAATCCTCTTCAGTTCAATTGGAAAACCTTCAGCAACTTCTTATCCAGAATCTGACTACAATGGAAACCATGCTCGACCAGAAACTGCAGAACTTTGAACAGAAAATTGATGGGAAACTAGCAGGTATGGCAAGTCAGGTGACCAATCTGGAGAAATCCATTGACTTGTATGGCAGAATGTTTTGTGCTGAGATTGCAAACATGCCTACTTACACACTGGTCAGGACTGACAGAACAGTTTCAGAACTGCCTACAACTCAAGCTGTAAGAGGATTTGCTCAGAGAATGGGTAGCAGTTATGAAAGATCTTCTCCAGTGGAGGCTGATGCAGAGCCTGAAGATGTTCCTTCCTCTTCTAAAAAACCTCCACCTTCCACTTCTTAAATTTTTCTTAAATTTCGTTTGCTACATTGCTTTAATACAATTTCTCTGTTTTTTTATATACATTTTTTTTTGCTATTGACAAAAAAGGGGAGAAAAGTTTTATTAATCTGATTATATTCTAATTATAAAAAGGGGGAGGAGAGTTTATTTTGTGCAGGATATCTATACTCCGATTATACTCGGATTATACATCTATACTCTGATCATGTTTGTTTACAGGAGTATTTTCAGTGCAGGAGTTATAATTAAGGTTAACCTACAGGAGCACTTCGATTAATTATACTTGATATCGTTTACAATCTCAAAAATCACATATGTATGTTTCTTATTATTTGTAGTTTTGTCACCATCAAAAAGGGGGAGATTATTGTGGAAATTCTCCTATATTTTGATTCTGACAAAATTATCAAGAGGAATTGCATAACGTTTTATGATGCAGAAAGAATGTGTAAGCAGCGGGTTGAGTGGATCTAATTCTGTCGCATGGACCAAGGATCAAATGGAGTGCTTCTGGACCAAGGGTCAGATGGAGTGCTTCTGGACCAAGGGTCAGATGGAAGTGCTTCTAACGAAGGGTCAGATGGAAGTGCTTCTGACGAAGGGTAAGATGGAAACGAAGGGTCAGATGGAAGTGCTTCTGGTGATCCACATGCAGTGACAGATGGACCGCATCTAATCTCCGTATTACCATTCCAACTGAACTGATCATTTAGGAAAGTTTTCTTATTAAGACAAAAATCAAAGATGATCAGTTTCTGCATTTCCAAAACGCGAAGACCCACGAATGACATGTTTCTGATCAAGGCGAGATTTCCTATGGAAGCTTGTGATATTCGATTGATCTAATGTCCATTCCAATCAATTAAGGGACTTTCTACAATGGAATATCACCTTCTAAAGGATATCTTTTCGGGAACCAACTCAGACTTACCACACTTATGGAAGCTGGAGATTTAGTTGTATGGGCGACTAAATCAGAAGGGTTCAATATCTTCCTCAACGGTCTACATATCTTCTGGAGATACAGTTTCATTCAATCACGATTGATGGCATCCAATCAAGGATTGAAGAGCGATCCCTTGGCCGTGAATCCAACGGCTAGTTTGGAAGCATGGGAGTATAAAAGAAGAATCATGATGGACTGAAAACAAGAAAGTCGAACAACAATTCAAAGTGCAAGCGTAATCTGAGTCTTACCCGAGAATATTCTGAGTACTCAAAATCCTATTCATTGTGAGAATCTATGAGAGAGAAAAATCAAGTGATTGAGTGTTTGTAAATCTCTTGATTCTACATAGTGAAAATCCAGCCGATCGGCTGTCATCGTGGGAGAGTGGACGTAGGCTTGACTAGCCGAACCACTATAAACATTGCGTGCATATCTCTCTTCCTTGATCTCTATCGATGTGATTATTTTATATTGCATATTGATACTGTTCCTAGATCACGAATTGAAATTGTTCTCAAAATTCCACAAATAATTGTTCAATTTAGTCGTAGATTCACCTATTCACCCCCCTCTAGGTGACATTGCTAGATCCAACAACGGCAAGGTGCATATTCCATGGCTATGCACGAGGTGAGTATGTTGTGGTGCCCAAATATAAATTCACATGTTTACAGCAGAGATGTTACCTTTGACAAGTCTCCAGTACTTCTTGCTAGAAGTGATTATAGCAGTGTTGATACGGATCTGGACGGTGTTCAGCTTGAGGTAGAGTTGCAACCAGAAACTCCTGAGGTAGTGGGTACTAGGGTAGTAATCGACACATATGGTGCTTGTAGTGAGGTGGAGCCTCTAGAGCCAACAGTTGATGTAACTGCTGATATTGATAAGGTACGTTTTCGATCTCCTGACATATATGTATGCAATGGTGGTTTTGATTTATCTATGATTAAAGAGCTTGTGTCAGAAAGTCCTTGCGAAGTAGTTAAAGGTGCATGTAGAGTTGGTGTTCTGATGAGGTCCACGATAATGGCGAAGTTCAAGCGCGGCTTGGACTTGGATGATATCTATGGTGGTTGAGCCCATCGGGGCTTTTGGGAGAGTAGCATTGGAGTTCGGATTTTAACGAAGCGATTGTAACATGGCTCAAACGTTGAGCCAATGTGGAGATTGTTGAAATTATGTCTCGAGTTTGTACCCTTCAAACGAGACCCGACGCAAGATTAATGGTTATCTGTGGAGGCTTGAATATTACGAATTGGATAATCCCTATTCTGTTTTCATGTCAAATTGTGGGCAAAGAGTGATCAATTAAGGAAAGAAAATAAATAAGAAAGAGAAAAGAAAGGAAAGTCCATATCCACTGATATATGCATGCAGATTTGGCATTGGACTCTTGGGTGAAAAGATAATGACTCAAATTAGGAAATTTGACATGTTGGCATTTACCAAGATTTCGTACATATATCTATTCTGCTTGTCAGACGAAGGTTATCACAGCGTGGGTCTTCGCATGGTTCCAGAAGCGGAGCTTCACTCGTGGATTACGTTCAAGAAGGACTAGTGTTCATGCAATTAAATCTTGTGAGTTTTAAGATTTGTGTAATTCATTTGTGAGATTGAGGAATTGGAGGCTAAATACTGTGTGCGTTCTTGGATGTAATTGGGGCTTGGGAAACACTGAGAGTGTTTGTGTAACTCGAGCGTGATCTATAATATCTGTGTATCGCTTGATCTATAGTGGAATTCGTTGCTGCTCTCCACGTGGATGTACGTCTCTACAACCGAACAACGTACATCTTGTATTCGATTTATTTTCTTATTCTGTCTATTTTATTGTTTGATCGCTTGCTCCGCGCAACACGTTCCATCACTCTATTCTGTTGATGTGTATACCTGACTGTTCAACATAGCAATTTCTAAATTTTCACAGTACTTGTTAAAATCAATTTCGCAAATCTCAAGACTATTGTCTGTTCTGAGACGCTTTATCTTCTTGCCAATTTAATTTTTAATTAATATCTTTCACTTTTTAAATGTATCAAAAACGTAACTTTTACGCTTCAAGAAATAAACCCATACTTTCTTAAAAAAATCATCAGTAAATGTTAGAAGATAAAATGCACTACCTTTAGATGTAACTTGTGCTGGTCCCCATAAATCAAAGTGAATATAGTCAACAGTGCCCTTCGTCGAGTGCACTCCAGTACTGAAACTAACTCTGCGTTGATTTTTGTAAACACAATGCTCATAAAAATCAAGTAAGACTGTATGCTTCCTACAGAGTAAACCACGCTTATTCAAGATATTCATTCCTCTTTCACTCATATAGCCCAATCGCGTGTGCCACAATCTTGATTTATCAAAATCTGAAGAGGATGATATATTTAAAAATTTCATAACGGTACTTTTTTACCATTCTTCTTGTTACCTCTCATTACAATCAAGGAGCCATTTGAAATTTTCAAAACTCCACCTTCACTATACACATGCATCCAGTGGAATTGAAACTACTAAAAAAAAAAGCTTCTTCTTCAAATTTGGGATGTAACTAATATCTATCAAAGTTTTTACTACTTTGTTATGACATTTGATCTGTACCGTACTGTTGACACCTGATTTTTGACCATCTGTTATTGCGATTTTTATTTTTTAAAATTAATTAAAAATATCAAAAAGGGTCATAAAATCACAAAATCAACTTTGGAAGCCTTGGCCTAGCCTCAAGAGCCAATTTTGAACAAAAAATATTTTTCGTAATTTTTAATAATTTTTTGAATTTATTTAATTATTAAAAATACCAAAAAAATGAGAAAAATACCATTCGTGGTCAGAAAAATGCACAAAAATATTCAATAATTTTGTTTTAATTTCCTCTTCAAGTGTGTCACTTTAAATCTCAAAAATTCGGCTCGGGTCACTATGTTCCTTACAAACATAAACCCGAACCGAGCCCAAAAATTCCTTTTCAAGTCTTTTAATTTTCAATTTCCACTTTTTATAAGCTATGACATTGGATTCTAAAGTCTTGAAGTGCAATTAGGTCAGTTGGCTTTCCAATTTGATCGATTTTAAACAAAAGGGCTTAATTGCATAAAAATCTTTCAATTCAATCCCCGGTTTCACAATTTTTGAAATTAAATTTCATACGGGCATACCCATTGAGATTAAACACCTCCACCCTATATTTTTCATCATGATAAATACATTGGTGGCCTCAATTTTGACTAATTCAGTCGTTTGGGCCCTCAATTTAACAAAAATCAATTTCGGATCCTAGGGACAATTTGAGGTTTTCACTAAATTTCAATCAATTGATTCGCGAAAATACGCTTATTTGATAGAAAACATGTCAAGGAGTCCGATTTTGCCATCAATTTCATGAAAATATGTTAATTTGGGGCTCAATTAGATGAGGAGAGTCGAACCGGGCCGGTCGGGTCAGACCCGCCCGACCCGGTCTGAACCGGGTCTGCAACTCAGTTGCAGACCCGCACGCACACAGACCAAAAACAAAAAAAAAAGGGGGAAACAGAGGGGGGATGGCATCGAAGGTGGGGGCGTCTACTTTGTTAAATAAATGTCGAACATGGGGGACAAAGGCGGGTGGTCGAAGAAGGCGGAAAGGCGGTCGGCCATGGCAAAAGGAAGGAGCTCAGTGTTGATGGTGGGGGGCGAAGAAAACTGAAACAGGGGAGGAGTTCGGCAATGAGAAAAAAAGGGGGTGTTTTCGAGAGGGAGGTAGGCGAAAATGGAGGATCCTCGAGCTTCAGGAATTGCTACCCGGAGCTTCGTCTGCCCTTGACAACCCCCGAACCGTGAAATGCAATGAAATGGCGTTCGGAGCTCCACCGGCCGTGACTTGGATCAGGGCTCCGACGGGGGATTCCGGGCGGTAGTCGAGCACCAGGAGACCTCAAGTAAGTTTCCTAGTAGCCATTAGATGCCCTTTGAGTGTTTGAAGTTGAGCTTGAACGGAAAATAAAAAAAATCTGTAAATCGTCGCCGGTGCCGGACCTGTGGATACTTCTCCGGCATGTTCCCGACGTCGCTTTCGACATATTTTCGTCAAATATCGATGTAGAGTTTGTGAGGGGTTGAAAGGTATCGAAATCGGGATTTAAAATGGTTATTTTCACGTCGGTTTGAGGTCCTCCGGCGAGGTTCCGGCGATTTTGGCCGGAGAAAACACTGTTCATCGTCTTCTCCGGCGAAGTCGCCGGCGGTCAACGGTCAAACGGTCAACGGTCAACGGTCAACTGTCAACGGTCATAATAATCCGACGGTCTAGAAGATGCCACGTGGCTCGATCTGAGACGTCCATTCTCAGTCCGTGAAACGACGCCGTTTTGATCGTGGAGGAGGCGGGTCGGTTCGTGGGCCGCGGATCTGGGCGTGGGCCGGGTCATCCGACCCGGTCCGGATAATTTATTCTTTTAAAAAAATAAATAAATAAATAAAATCAGTAATAATAAAAAAAAATCAATAAATTCAATAAAAAATGGAAAATCATAAAAAATTCAAAAAAAAATTCGGAAAATTCAGAAAAATTATAAAAAATTCCAGAAAATAGGAAATGGTCACATTCAACTGGCCATGACCTGTTTCGGGTCTTTCGACCCCCGGTCTTTCCAAAAATGACGGTTTTGCCCTTCCGGCAAACCGTCTTCCAAAAAATTCTAAAAATTCTAGAAAAATCCCAAAAAATAGGAAATGGCCACAATCAATTGGCCAAGGCTCATCCCTTTGGGCGAACCGTCTTCCAAAAATTGACGATTTTGCCCTTCGGGCTAAATCGCCTCCAAATCTTCCCATTTTACCTCGGTCCTAAATCACGCCTTCCCTAAGCCCTTATGGCTATACTAGGAGGCCATGTGATGTGAATTGGTGTGCATTGAAGTGATTTATTTATGTACTTGATTGCGCTTTCATTTAAATTGATTGTGATTGATAGGGACAGTCTTCCAATCTGTATGAAATCCTGAATTAAGCCTACCTCACCTAAAATTGCGCCTGCATGAACTCTTAGCTAGGAAAATCACTCGCGTTAGGTACCGAAAGGGCGTTGGTAATGACACCGACGTAACCAAGTCCCCGAACCCAAAATCTCTGGTTCCGCAGAACTGATCGACCTCTCCCAATCGGTCAGTAAGGTTTCCGGTCTACCCTCCAAGAAAGACCGGGTGGCGACTCCAAATGCATGCACAAGTTGCACATGCCACCACGACCACATCGAAGGTCGAAAGCGATCGACTCTTATTGTCGAATCCTTCTGAAAAATACTCCCGTCGCGATTTGGTATGGGCCTGGGAGGGCTCGCGCCGATCAAAGGGCCCGCGATCGGTAATCCATTAGCCGCGTCCGCCTCCGGACGGGTCGCGACAGCTGGCGACTCCGCTGGGGACTTTGTTCTAGAACCTATCGTTCTAGACCTCAAGTGGACTTAGGCCGTAATTAAAACGCTGAGTGATTTTTCTAACAATGCAGGCGCTCTTGAAGGTGAGGTAAGTCCGCTTACGATAGGTGTTATATGTTTTTGCAGATTGGAGAAATAAGGGGTGTAGTCCGTGATTAACATTGTCTTATGCAGGTTGGGCGTAGGAATGTATGTTGTGTGGATGATTTGAAGTGCTGATTGATAAACTGTTGTGCGTGACTTGCATTGTGATGATCACGACACGTGGACACACACAACCACGCCTAAAACCCCGGGCGCCGCCTTTAGGAACACAATAGAAGGAATTGAAAATGGAATCTCCGTGAGGAAAAACACGGGGTAATCCACTTTTCAATTCCGCTCACTTCGAACTATGGATCGAGTCCCAATGCAACGATAGCTGTGCAATGGAATCGGCTCTTTCTAGAACTCGAGGTGGGAACCTTAACCTTAGGTGCCAAACCCTATGATTTTTAGAAGTTTACCATCACCTGTTTCATGAGCATGTCTCTGGGCGGTTGGTACACCTAAAACCGCACAATAAGTCGACGAGTTGGGTTGGTAAGACTCTCTATCCCCCCAAATCTATCACTGTTCATATAGATATAGGCATTTCATTTATTGCATTCTGGTGATTAGATTAAATGCCATTTCGAGGATAGATATGTGCGTTTGTCCCTAACGTCCTTGATAGAAGACGAGGAGGGTGATATCCCACGACGAACACCGAGTGTGCAATAAGGAGCATACTATGGACATTATTGAGGTATCATCCAATGAAGATGACGAGTTGGGGCAAGTGATCCTGAAGGCACAGATCAAAACTGGGGCATCCTTAAACGTTAGGATCACATTCCTTTATTTCATTTTCCATTACTGGTCCTCTTGTATAGGGTTTATTTTTACTGAGGTTTTCTCTATCTCACCCCTTAGAGCGATTGTATTAGGGATCTATTGGTGTATACATTCAGATGGAACTTGGTTGTATTTCTTTTAACGGGTCATTGGAATGTGATAGTGGCATTTTTTCTAATCATCCGAATACTCCCAAGTCAAGTTTATAATTCCTTTAGAGGAAATTAAAATTGGAAGTCTTGCACGACCTTTTTGGTCATATAGGGTAATCCAACCCCAATTTCGCTAGAAGGAATTATACACTTGAATTGGTCCATGCATGTTTTACGTCGCTGGTAATCCACGATAATTGATCGAGAATATCGGCGTTGTTTTGAATTTAATGACGAGATAGATGTCCAAATTACTCTCGTTCTTAACAAAACGGCCTTGATTTGGATGCCGTATCTTCAATTAAATTTAAAACACGTTATTATGCCTCGCACTTTTGAGTAATTCGTTACTCTCGAAATTGATCAAAAGCGATTATTGTGAATTACATTCCTTTCAATAGTATGCTTTCTTTCGAGGAATATTGATAAAAACTTTTCGCGCAAGATTAAAACCCTTGTAAAAGTTCTTGTCCTTATTAATCATGGGCAAGCATAGGATTGAAAGGGGTTTTTGATTTCTTTTTCAAATTATTCCTTCTGATTCTGTCTTTTTATTTGCAGGTAAAAAAATAGGTAATAGAGAGAAATCTTTTCCTGGACAAGTCTAAGGCTATTATCTCATCTGATCATGGGCGAGTTATAAAATCAGGACATATTTGCTCGGCTTACTGATATTATGGTTCGGCTCACCCAAGTTGAAGATGTTCGGATGCTCGAAGAAATGAACCATACAGAAGTTAAAACACACACACAAGAGTTCTCATTTATTTTGCTCAGTGGAGGGTTTTCAAAAGCAGGTCATACAATTCGGGGTAGAAAAGTAAAGCCGAAGTGAGCCCTAATTAACGACACGAAGGAGCCCAACTGACCCTCCATGTTATTAATGCTCTGCTCATACTCCCAACTCCGCATGTCATGGTCGGCAAGCCTGAGGAGAAGACTTTTGCATTCTCCCTTAACTTCGGCGACCTTGGCCTCATGTTCTTCGGCGATTGTTTCCAGGTCTCGAACCAGTCCATTCCCGCGAGCTATGTCCGCGGTTATTTTGTCGAGCCGTTCTTCCTGCCAGTCGCTCTGAAGCCTCAACAGGACATTGCGGCGGTCATGCTCGCCGGTGGTCAGGGATAGGGCCAATTGCTCCACCAGATTTCTCCTCTCGCGAAGCAACGTCGCGACCCGCTCATTAGCAAACTCGACGGCCTTTTTGTAACTATCGGCCAGATAGTTGGTCAGCACCAAATGATCAGATCGATCCTCATAACGAGCTCGCAGGACGCGAGCCACGAGAACCTCCCGATTAGCAGCACGGTAGGCCTCTAAGGAGTGTGCAAAGAGAGTCGGGAAAATTCTATATTCCCTCCCCAGTGTAGTACCTTCGAGAGAGGTGGTATCAAGGTCCTCGAGCAGGACACGGATTTCATCCTCGGTCGCAGAATGATCGGTTATGTGTGCGTAACCGCGACCCAGTAGGTTATAAAGCTTTTCCCACTGGGCCAAGACATCAGTTGAAAAAGTGCGTACGGGAGAGGAGGCCATTTGCGTTGGGTTGGCTTGAGAATAAGACGAGTTTGACAGAGAGATTAGAAGGAAGAAGCTGATTATGCGAGAACGTTAACCTTCCATACATTAATTCCTCATTTTATAGCAACTCGAGGATGATGAAGGGTCTCAGTAATAATGCCGGTGGAGCCCAGTTAGGGGGTAAAGCAGGAGGTCCCCTCACGAGAACCATTGGATTCGTTTCGGTCCGCGATTTCCGGCTCATCAATTAAAAGATGTAAAAGATTTGTCGGGATCACCATTATTAGAGTTAGGTGGGAGGTAAGCGCAACTATCGAAGAGAGCCCTAACAGGATTTGGCAGTCCCATCACGATTGAAAAGCTAAGTGAGAAATTCAAAGTCTTGAGGGGGAACGTTTGCCTAATGATGCTTGAAGAGCGTCTCCTAAACATACGAAGTCACTCGAAGAAAACTTTATAGGGAGTGAGCATACATGAGAGAGTGGAGAACTCTGAGTGGGCAAGAACCAATCAAACATTTCTCAATCCAACATATTTAAGAGGTTATTGTCAGCTGCTAGAGGCGACTGACTCAAAAATCTCAGAAATTGAACTACAGAGGGATCTCGAAGATTCCAGGATCAAGTCTAACGCCAAAACCATGGAGCCCAACACTTCTGGCAACGGAAATCAAGATCACGGCGACGACGACAACGACATCCACGATGTTCAACTCGGGAAAAGAAGACGTCCTCACCAATACTCTCAGGAGGAAACCCAAATGCTGGAAACCCTTTTCAGTAAAAGCCATTACATGAAAAAGAAGTGGAGAATTGAATTGAGCCGGGAGTTGGGGATTAATCAGTCGAGGATCCAGTTTTGGTTTCAAAATAGGAGATCCAAATCGAAGGCTCAACGCAAACGTCAGGTGGTCGAGATTTTAAAGGAAGAAAACCAAAAGCTGCGAACAGAAAACATGAGGTATGAAAAAGCTCTCAATATTACCGTTTGCCCTCATTGCGATAACCTCGTCGCCCTCGGTAAGATATTCCCCGATAAGCCTCACGCGATGATTGAAGACGTTCATTTACCACCTTACTCCCTCGGGGCATCTCCTGCTCAACCAGATTTTGCCGGAGTCACGCATGAGCAGGATGATCCTACGAAGATGATACAAATGCCTCCTGGGGGATGGGATTTGCATCGCTTTGATTGGAGTTATAGTTTCAAGGAGCTGGATGTTACCGCCGACCAGCTCAAAGCATATCAGCCTCATGCACAACAATTTTCGATAGGGTCGGGTCCTGCTGGAGATGAGTTAATCAGTCGTCAAGCCATCGATGCAATTTTGGGCCACGATAAGAGGAGGTTCGCTTGGCCCCCTGAACTGCATTCCAGATTCCTAGACGTGGTTCACCAAATGGGGATCGACTCAGCAACTCCGACGCGCATATTTAAGGCCATGAATGTACCGGGGCTTAGTAAGGAGCTGGTCAGGAATCACCTTGCTGCCTACAGAAAGCTATTAAAACAACGTCGAGCGGAGCTAAACCGGGAGGAATCCGTCTCGAGCTCAAAAGCTAGGGGCGACCGCCATTGTAATGCTCAGGCATCAAAAGATACCCGGTCAAATCTAAGCATCAATCAAGCTAGCAACCCGACCACCGGCAAACTGAAAGCTGATCAGAATGTCCTCCCAGGCCATTTCAACACTTCTCAAGAGCGCGTGTCACAGGTACAGCGAGTGCGCACTCCTCCATTCGAGCAACAGTCGGCTGGTGCTCTGCCTGCCGCTGGTCAACCCACGACAGACGATTTCTTCGATGAGGGGCTCGATGCCTTGTTCAATCAGTGGGAAGCTGGCATGCTTGGACAGCCATGATCTAGCACTTGGCTCGGGGCACGATGGGTCGGTCACTACGAACACCCATAGGAAGAAGAACATGTTCACGAGTAGATCACTCATTTTATCCGTTGTAAAGTTCCTACGGGAACATTTTTCTTTAATGACTATAGTTAATTCTATATTAAAACCAACGCTATCGACGAACATCGTCATGCTCAGTTGTGATGATCCCTTGTTAGATTAAGTCTGAAACCAGAGACGGTCTTTAAAATTTTGAGTGGCCACGAACTCATTCCTCACCAAGCGCCCGGGATGCTGAAATGAAGAGTAACAGCATGCACAGGGAAAATGTCACCTTCGTTTGAACGATGAAAATGGGTTGAGAGAAGATCATAGCGTTAATTCCCATGGAGCTAAATGAATTAAACGGAGTCATTAATTGCGGGTCCACCGCTGCTCCCCACGTTCTCGGGCCTAGCAAATCATAAAAGGCGCCGAAAGATTGTAGACCCACCACTTTGAAGACTGAACTAGGGGACGAGCGCAATACTCGATGAAACCGAATCAATGCAAGAGAGTTTGTGATCCTATCACGAGGAAAAAGAAAGGGGAATACAGACGATGAGTAATTGCAGAATCTCGGGAGGAGCGCTTGCTTGCTGGTCTTCATATGCAGCCTGAAGGATGGTTCCAGGACACGCACAATCACTTGAGAAAATTTCTAGAGTGAGCAAACACGTAAGAGCGAATTGAGAAAGCTGAGTGAACTAGATCAGCCCGAGATACCCCGATCCATCATGTTTAAAAGTTATTCCCATCTGCTAGAAACGCCCGACCTGGACATTTCTGAGCACGAACTGCTGGGAGACTTTGAAGATCCTGGAGCTGAATCCTGCCCGAAGGCCATAGAGACTGACTCCTCCAGCGATGAAATTCTAGGTTTCAGCTACGA
This sequence comes from Rhodomyrtus psidioides, assembly GCA_021437785.1. Lineage (NCBI taxonomy): Eukaryota > Viridiplantae > Streptophyta > Magnoliopsida > Myrtales > Myrtaceae > Rhodomyrtus > Rhodomyrtus psidioides. The sequence continues at coordinate 789,672 of JAILYB010000040.1, read as the reverse complement.
AGAAGGAGTATACAATGATGACCGGAGCCGGAAAAGGAAGCAACTACAACACCACACTCCAGGCCAAATCCGAGAGCTCGAAGCTTTCTTCAATGAATGCCCCACTCCAAGCAGACAACATAAAATGGAGTTGAGCCGAAAGATAGGATTGGAGCTTTCGAAGGTCAAGTTTTGGTTCGCCAACAAACGAACCCGGGTGAAACAGCAATACGCAGACCATGAGTTACTGGTCCTGAAGGAGAAGAATGAGAAGCTTCAAGCTGAAAGCGCGAGATATAAGGAAGCTCTGACCAAGGCCACCTGCCTTAATTGTGGTAATCCTGTTGTCCTCGGCGAGGTGTTCCTCGATGAACCATCCCTATTGACGAATAACGCTCAGCTGTTACCGTATTCTCCACAGCATTTTCCGACACAGCCAGATACCGCCGGAGATCTGCATGAGCAAGTCAACACCATAGGATCAACACCAACATCCTCTGAGAAATGGGATATGAATCATCACAGGGGGAATTCTCTCAATGACGAACTCGCTGTCGCAGCCAGCCAATCCAAAGTCGGTGAGTCCTTCTCTGGACAACTTTTGAAACGACTAGATCCCGTAGAGAATAGCTACCGAAGTATTGACGATATTTTGGGTGATAAGAGAACAAGGTTTTACTGGACCTATGAGCTTCACACCAAATTTGTTGATGCAATTCGAAAACTGGGAGTTGATTCGGCTAGCCCACTGCGCATACTCGAGATTATGAATGTGCCGGGGCTCTCTAGAATTAACGTTGAGTCTCACCTCAAGTACTATAGGAGATTGCTAAGGGATGGAAGGATAGCGTTAAACCATCATAAAGCCAGTTGGAGCTCAAGTGCTGGGCAGAGTTACAACCATGATGATGGGAGAGCCAAGAGCACCCAACCGTGTTTCAGCAATGACGGGACTAGCAGTCGTGTCAGCGACTCCTCTAACCCAAAACAGAATGCTCCGCCGAGCTATCTCAATACTCCTCAGGAGTATATGCCACAGTTCCAGCACATAGAAATTCCTCAGTTTGAGCGCGAATCAGTCATTAATGTTGTCCCTGAAGCGGATCTGGCATTGGTAGAGAGTGCACATATGAACCTGCCGGTCATCGGAGGAAGTTCCAATTCGAGGGGTCAAATTGCTCACGGCGAGAGCAAAGAGAGGAATCATTCGCCTACAGTCGACGACACCCAATCTGGGCACCAAGGGCTAGAAAGAACAGGTGATTTCCTTGATGAGGAGCTGGACACTTGGATCAATACTCTTCGGGAATGTATGTCTCAACCCCAACAGGGCAATGATGAAGGTTCCAGCTCAAAGACTCCAATCCCTCACAACGAAGGCAATGAAAGAAATCTGCCCCCAACAATCGTTGATACCCAACTTGAACATCAATGGCTCGAAGACCCGAGCAATTTCCTTGGCGATGAGTTCAATCTTTGGCTCGATCAATTTGGAGCCGGAGGACCATCGCAGTGGTGACGCGAGGCCGGTGATCAAACGTCTGATGCAAGGCATGGCTACTCGATGAAAAATGCTTCGAGAAAAGGGGTTGAATACTCCTATTGCATATGTTGTTGGTCGCACTGTAAGGTTCCCACGGGAACATCTTTCATTAATATCTAGAACTAATTGCGCGTGAGTGTCAACATCACCCTTTGAGCATCTTCAAGCCGAAGGCCGTGGATTAATCACTTAATCCGTGGAGCAAGTTCCATGAACCATAATTATCACCCGCTGAGCATAATGGGATCTACCCCTTCAACACGAAATACGTTTGGCCGCGAAGCCACCTATTTGGTAAAACGATGTATCGTTCCTAAACGATCTTCAATCGAATACCGAAGTAATGTATTCTTTCTTTTCCTTCTCAGATGATAAACATGGATAAATCACTCAATGAGTCACGCGTTCAAATAGCAGAACAGACGCTGCCCAGCTGGGGGCAGATGAACCATTGATGTTACAAACACTCCAAGCATGGATAGGCGGATTTGATAGATGGGAATCGCCTTGGAGACGAATGAGTTTTTACATCCCACATACTACCTGTTAGGGTACATGAGGGTAGGATGTATCGTTTCAATTTTCAAAAAATTCGTGAACATACAATGATATGCTTCTTTTACATTTTCAGGGATCTCCAGCCACGGTGGACAGGTAGGTATCCCTTTCCCCCAATCCATTGAAGATGTTAAACCAAAAACACAGAGAGAAAAAGAAAAAAGCTTTCAAAATCTGATGTCTAGAAAAGACATAGAATTCTAACTTCATTAGCATTCATGTTTTGAAACAGGAGGTTGTCTGAACATGAATAAAAAAAAATAATAAAAAAAAAAACATGCATGGTGCATCATACAATCCCCTTGACGGGTAAAATTTTTGGAGAAAGAGAAAGATATTTTTCCAATCAAAAGTTATTCAAAATTTTCAAAAAGGACGTTTTCTCAAAAGACGAGAGGCAGAGTCTAATCCAAACACGTCCTACACACACTTGAGAGATTAGTGGAGTGGGCAGATAGCAAAATCTGGGTCTACGGAGGTAGGGACCATTTGCAGCGATTACATGGGTTGGGACGACGGAGGCATTCGTTTCATATCCCCCAAACACTACAGGTGACCGTTGATAACCCCTTTGAACGGCGATTTTCATTCCTAACCCTGTCAAGAGCCACCCCACACCGGGGCAAAATGGAGGTGAGTCCAGCAGCATCAGAAGAAAATGGTTAGAAATTTTCTTGCTCGGACTAACATTAATCTTTGTGTGTTGTTTATATGGTAATCCAAGTGCCATAGGATGATGAGAAGCATTCATTTCTCTATCCCACACACTGAATCCTTTGCATAGCCAAGTTGAGCCTGCAAAATCATTTCATAAGCCCGTTGGTGATCATTGCACATTCCAAGACGGATGCAGCATCACTTCAGAAACGAAGGAGTTCAAGACTTAGGGTTTGCAAAAAAATTCCTAAGTTAATGCTTAACCTTGTTAGACATTTGATCGTAGGTCTAACACAATCCCATGAAGATGAGAAAAAAGTGGGATTTCAAAAATGAATGAGAAAAAATCCCAGCATCAGAAAAGAAAAAGTAAAGTGCCTGGTAAAAGCAAGGCCGATGCTCACATAAACTGTTTGAGTGATCCCCAATGAAACCTAGTTGGGAAGAGAAAATTTCTAAAGGAGTCAGATCAAAAAGACCGCTCCTCCCAAATGATGTCAAGCGTGGAAGAAAGACACTGGCAGAGTTGTCAATCCCTTAATGCAGCCAGAGACGCTCTCTAAAGAATTCGTGCACACCTCAAAAGCTGTTGCACGCCTCAAAAATCGAAGATACAGAGAGGAAAGGGCAGGTGGTAAATTTGCAATGATCACCAATGTCAAACCCCTCATGAATTCTGGGCCAAAAACAAGCTTTTTTCGGTCCCCAATCCTACCAATGTTACAACCCCGAAACAGTCTTCTCTGACTAAGACACTTGGTTTAACATATAGCTTAGCTCGAAGAAGTACGAGCAAGACTATTTCTTTCTCATTTTGCAGGGTTCTTGACTTGTAAACCCGGAGCAGATGGTGAAGATTTTCATTCAAATAGCCTCGACTCCAAAGCGGGTCCCCCTTGAAAACCAATATCCAAGCCCAACATTACGGTCCCGTGGAAGACCTCCCGACCGATCAAAATGTATGCGCTGCGAATGAGCCTAAAACCTAGGCACAGGTCAGTAGGGAATCGAGTGCATCTCCTATAAAAAACCACTATCGCAAAACAGGTGAGAAGACCTCATTGTCGAGAAATATTCCAATTGATGTTTTGAACAAACTCTTTTTGGAATCTTCAAACTGTTGATCCAGATTTTCCGTGCAAGGGATTTGTGATCACATTTGCATGTTGCAAGAATGCTTTGGATAACCTCCAGCATTAAAATGCTCATCTCATGATTAAAAAACTTAAAACATACGGTTTTGTCAAAATGGACAGCCGCGGTCTTCCCAAGGATTACTAACGTTTGCTTGGTGAAGAAGAATCTTTCAGGCCCAAACTTCTACAGGATACCTGGAGAACTCTCATCCCGGGACCCTTTTTCAAAATCAAGCAGTCCTAGCTTGACGTGGAGAACCCTCGTCATAGGACCACTTTTTGAAAATATCAAACAGTCCTATCAGACGTGGAGAACCCTCGTCCCAGGACTCACTTTTCAAAAAAAATCAAGCAGTCCTATCAGGCGTGGAGAACCCTCGTCCCAGGACCCTTTTTCAAAAATCAAACAGTCTCATCGGACGTGGAGAACCCTCGTCATGAGACCCCTTTTCAAGATAAAAAATGGTAGATACCGCCTGAAGGGTCAACTCAAGGTAGAAACCGCCTGAAGGGTCAAATAAAGGTAGAAACCGCCTGAAGGGTCAACTTGAAGGTAGAAACCGCCTGAAGGGTCAAAACTATGGTAGATACCGCCTGAAGGGTCAAACCAAGGTAGAAACCGCCTAAAGGGTCAATTCAAGGTAGAAACCGCCTGAAGGGTCAAACCAATGGTAGAAACCGCCTAAAGGGTCAAACCAAAGGTAGAAACCGCCTAAAGGGTCAAATCCAGGTAGAAACCGCCATAAGGGTTAAACTAAACTTATTGGTAGATACCGCCTCAAGGGTCAACTTATTGGTAGATACCGCCATAAGGGTCAACTCATGGTAGAAACCGCCTGAAGGATCAGCCTAATGGTCCGATCCACCATACGGATCAAAACCTTGACAAATTCCAGACACGGAAAAAGTCGTTTCCCTAGGTAAACCTTACAGTAGGCGAACCATTTCTGGTCCGATCCACCATACGGATCAAAATCTCTGGCAAATCCCAAAGCATGAGGATGCGCCTTCCTAGGGTTCCTACCAATTAGGAATCCCGTAATGGTATGACCTACCATACAGGTCAGAGCTTAATCTCCCTAGGATATTCTCAATGACGAGTCCTAGGTATCTTCTTGAAAGTTATCGCAACCGGCAGCATCCGACAGGTGAGCTTCAGGTAAGCCTCTCTCACTCCGGCCCATGTTCAAATTGTTAGAGTAAACCGGGGATTAATTTGAGCTTTTATCAAGAGCCTTAAGGATCCGATGTCATAGCATTTCTTCTTTCATTTTCCCTGTTGAGTCGTTTAAGAATCAGGTGCCATCTTGTCTTTGAAAGCAACCTCTGCGAGCTCACTCTCAAAGAGGGGCAGCTGTTGACACCTGATTTTTGACCATCTGTTATTGCGATTTTTATTTTTTAAAATTAATTAAAAATATCAAAAAGGGTCATAAAATCACAAAATCAACTTTGGAAGCCTTGGCCTAGCCTCAAGAGCCAATTTTGAACAAAAAATATTTTTCGTAATTTTTAATAATTTTTTGAATTTATTTAATTATTAAAAATACCAAAAAAAGAGAAAAATACCATTCGTGGTCAGAAAAATGCACAAAAATATTCAATAATTTTGTTTTAATTTCCTCTTCAAGTGTGTCACTTTAAATCTCAAAAATTCGGCTCGGGTCACTATGTTCCTTACAAACATAAACCCGAACCGAGCCCAAAAATTCCTTTTCAAGTCTTTTAATTTTCAATTTCCACTTTTTATAAGCTATGACATTGGATTCTAAAGTCTTGAAGTGCAATTAGGTCAGTTGGCTTTCCAATTTGATCGATTTTAAACAAAAGGGCTTAATTGCATAAAAATCTTTCAATTCAATCCCCGGTTTCACAATTTTTGAAATTAAATTTCATACGGGCATACCCATTGAGATTAAACACCTCCACCCTATATTTTTCATCATGATAAATACATTGGTGGCCTCAATTTTGACTAATTCAGTCGTTTGGGCCCTCAATTTAACAAAAATCAATTTCGGATCCTAGGGACAATTTGGGGTTTTCACTAAATTTCAATCAATTGATTCGCGAAAATACACTTATTTGATAGAAAACATGTCAAGGAGTCCGATTTTACCATCAATTTCATGAAAATATGTTAATTTGGGGCTCAATTAGATGAGGAGAGTCGAACCGGGTCTGCAACTCAGTTGCAGACCCGCACGCACACAGACCAAAAACAAAAAAAAAAAGGGGAAAACAGAGGGGGGATGGCATCGAAGGTGGGGGCGTCTACTTTGTTAAATAAATGTCGAACATGGGGGACAAAGGCGGGTGGTCGAAGAAGGCGGAAAGGCGGTCGGCCATGGCAAAAGGAAGGAGCTCAGTGTTGATGGTGGGGGGCGAAGAAAACTGAAACAGGGGAGGAGTTCGGCAATGAGAAAAAAAGGGGGTGTTTTCGAGAGGGAGGTAGGCGAAAATGGAGGATCCTCGAGCTTCAGGAATTGCTACCGGAGCTTCGTCTGCCCTTGACAACCCCCGAACCGTGAAATGCAATGAAATGGCGTTCGGAGCTCCACCGGCCGTGACTTGGATCAGGGCTCCGACGGGGGATTCCGGGCGGTAGTCGAGCACCAGGAGACCTCAAGTAAGTTTCCTAGTAGCCATTAGATGCCCTTTGAGTGTTTGAAGTTGAGCTTGAACGGAAAATAAAAAAAATCTGTAAATCGTCGCCGGTGCCGGACCTGTGGGTACTTCTCCGGCATGTTCCCGACGTCGCTTTCGACATATTTTCGTCAAATATCGATGTAGAGTTTGTGAGGGGTTGAAAGGTATCGAAATCGGGATTTAAAATGGTTATTTTCACGTCGGTTTGAGGTCCTCCGGCGAGGTTCCGGCGATTTTGGCCTGAGAAAACACTGTTCATCGTCTTCTCCGGCGAAGTCGCCGGCGGTCAACGGTCAAACGGTCAACGGTCAACGGTCAACTGTCAACGGTCATAATAATCCGACGGTCTAGAAGATGCCACGTGGCTCGATCTGAGACGTCCATTCTCAGTTCGTGAAACGACGCCGTTTTGATCGTGGAGGAGGCGGGTCGGTTCGTGGGCCGCGGATCTGGGCGTGGGCCGGGTCATCCGACCCGGTCCGGATAATTTATTCTTTTAAAAAAATAAATAAATAAATAAAATCAGTAATAATAAAAAAAAATCAATAAATTCAATAAAAAATGGAAAATCATAAAAAATTCAAAAAAAAAATCGGAAAATTCAGAAAAATTATAAAAAATTCCAGAAAATAGGAAATGGTCACATTCAACTGGCCATGACCTGTTTCGGGTCTTTCGACCCCCGGTCTTTCCAAAAATGACGGTTTTGCCCTTCCGGCAAACCGTCTTCCAAAAAATTCTAAAAATTCTAGAAAAATCCCAAAAAATAGGAAATGGCCACAATCAATTGGCCAAGGCTCATCCCGGGTGTTTTGAACCCGATCATTCTTAAAAATGACGATTTCGCCCTTTGGGCGAACCGTCTTCCAAAAATTGACGATTTTGCCCTTCGGGCTAAATCGCCTCCAAATCTTCCCATTTTACCTCGGTCCTAAATCACGCCTTCCCTAAGCCCTTATGGCTATACTAGGAGGCCATGTGATGTGAATTGGTGTGCATTGAAGTGATTTATTTATGTACTTGATTGCGCTTTCATTTAAATTGATTGTGATTGATAGGGACAGTCTTCCAATCTGTATGAAATCCTGAATTAAGCCTACCTTACCTAAAATTGCGCCTGCATGAACTCTTAGCTAGGAAAATCACTCGCGTTAGGTACCGAAAGGGCGTTGGTAATGACACCGACGTAACCAAGTCCCCGAACCCAAAATCTCTGGTTCCGCAGAACTGATCGACCTCTCCCAATCGGTCAGTAAGGTTTCCGGTCTACCCTCCAAGAAAGACCGGTGGCGACTCCAAATGCATGCACAAGTTGCACATGCCACCACGACCACATCGAAGGTCGAAAGCGATCGACTCTTATTGTCGAATCCTTCTGAAAAATACTCCCGTCGCGATTTGGTATGGGCCTGGGAGGGCCCGCGCCGATCAAAGGGCCCGCGATCGGTAATCCATTAGCCGCGTCCGCCTCCGGACGGGTCGCGACACGTACTGATACCCACAATCTTACAAACTGCATTGTTACCCATTAAAACTGAGCCACCAGTGGCTTTCTCATATTTGTGGAACCAATCTCTATTTGGGCACATATGATATGAACAAGCCGAATCCAAAATCCATTCATCGTCTACATGACAATCTGAAGAGAAAATTTATCTACGTTAGCATGCTCATTATCATTCACCAGACTAACCGAATCAAAACTTTCATCAACTTTTTCCCCTTAGCCTTGACCAAAGGACACTCGTTTTTATAGTGTTCGAACTTGTGATAATAGTAACACTCAACTTTTTTCTTGTCCTGACCTGACCTAGACTTCGAACGCCCTTTACTATTTCCACGTTTATCTCGATGATTTGACCTTCTCCTAACAACTAAGCCATCAGCTTTATCTGCACTACTACTAGCATTCAACTTTGTACGCATCTCTGAGAAATTCAGCGAGGCCTTCATATCATCAAGAATTATGGATTTTCTTCCATACAACATTTAATTCACAAAATTCTCATACGAGCTCGGTAGCGAACATAACAAAATTAGGGCTTGATCTTCATCATCTAACTTCAAATATAAATTTTTCATATCCACAATAATTTTATTAAACTTATCTAGATGTTCTTGCATAGGAGTTCCTTCTTGTATTTTTAACGTATAGACACTGCTTCAACAATAATCTCGTCATAAGAGATTTTTTCATATAGAAATTCTCTAGCTTTTGCCATAATCCTGAAGCCACTTATTCATCAGCAACTTCACGAAGCACCTTATCAGACAACGATAATTGGATGGTGCTATGCGCCTTCTCTTCCATCTCCTCGATCTCTGCCGTAGTCATATCGTCGAGATACTTCTCATCCAAGGCTCTAACCGAACATTTTCGATGCAACAAAGCCTTTGTCTTGATCCTCCGTAGCCCTAAATTGTTTTGGCCATTGAAGGTTGCCACTTCATACTTGATAGATACTATCTTGAACAAAAGACTGAAATTCCTTCGCTCTGATGCCAACTTGTTGCGAAAAACGTCAAGAGATGCACAAATTCAAGCGCGAAATAGTGAAGGATGAAAGTAAAATAAAAACGCACAAGACATGATATACTTGGAAAACCCAAAATGGAAAAAATCATGGGGAGAGAGGTCTTCAATAACAAGTGCAAGCATACAATCAAAGATCGAAAGATCTAACAAGAAGAAGTGAAAATAAAAGATTTCGAGATAGAAGTAAAAAGCTTGGGTAGAAGCAAAAGCAAGCGTTACATTATAATATGCAATATATCCTTTTTATAGCCCCTCTAAAATATCCTAAAATAAAGTGAATGGTCCAAAATAGCCTAGTCACTAATTTTAAAGTCAAAATATAACAAAGGGAAAAGTGTGGAAAAAGTTATAAACAATATGAATTGGTCTAATCATTTCAATTGTTCCAGTTTAATCTTAAATATTTTGCATTGATACCAATTTAGTCATAAATCTTTAAATTGTGCCGATTTAGTCACAAACCTTTTGTGTGCCAATTGAATCTATCCGGCTAATTTAGACTAGAAATTGCTAACGTGGATGTCAATTATCTTGCATGGCCCTTGCCACTGCTGACGTGGGCATTTTAAATATATTATACTTCAATAAACATTTTGATTTTTTTTCTTTTTTTATTTACTTTATTTTTTATTTTGGGACATATGGCCTGTGACCATTGCCAGCACTGGCCGAGGACACCATGGCCCGCGCCTAGCGCCGGTGAGGGTCGCCAGCCCTCTATCCAAAAACAAAACAAAACAAAGTAAAAAATGGAAAAAAATTAAGAATATTTTTAAAAAAATGTCTAAGTTAGTGACAACCGTGTCACATTGGATGACTGGCGTCCATATCAATGATTTCCATCCAAAATTAACCGGATAGACTATGGCATGAATACAAAAGATTTAGGACTCAATAGGCATAATGACTGAATTGACACAAATGTAAAAATTTTAGGAATTAATTGGCACAGTATCAATGAAAAATGTTTAGGACTATATTGGCACAATTGAAAGATTTATGACTAAGTTGACACCAACGCAAAAGGTTTAAGATGTATTGGACGTGTTGGACACTTTTCCCACGAGAGAAATAAGGAGGTTCCAAAGTCGAAGGCCAAGTCTAGGGTTTGGAAGTATTTGTACATGTTGAGTCCGGTCTTCCCAACCTCGCAAGGGCGCAAGGCGCAAGTGGTCCAAAAGAAGCTTGCCGAGAGAGGTTGTCGGTAAGTACTCATAAAAAAGCTAACTAATGACAGATTGATGGATAAACAATAATAATCAATGAAAGGACTGATAGCACTAAAATTCCAAACTGATACATTCATGCCACACTTCCCCCTAAATTGACTTTATTGTTACAAAAACTCCAATCACTAGATCCCTGCCACATTTACTTCAAGCTAATCTTAGTGTCATAACAAATCATAAATCGGTATACCCGTACCACATCCCGTATCACATTTTATCTCAAATTGTGGTATATTTGAGTTTCTTTTTTGGTAATTGTTGTCATGCCCCGACTCTCGAGATCGCGACATCCCTTGCCAAATCGCTACTAGGTCACGAAAGATAGCGTCCCAGGCAGACTATTGACCTATGAATATACTGTGCATACGGAACGTGCATAACTTCCAAACGATAAGATCAGCATGGGATAGAGAAGTAGGAACAACCAGGCAAACAAAACACAACCACTATACATATGAGAATAGATGATCCATGACCTTACAGAGCTACCAGCTAACATATACAACCCCATGCTTCGGGGCGGCCCTCTAAGACTCTAAAAAAGATACATGAGTCTGTTGACACCTGATTTTTGATCAGTCTTTCATAGTTTATTTTTAAAAAATTCATAAAAAATCTATAAAAAGTTAAAAAAAAATTAAAAAATCATCTATGGTAACCTTGACCAAGCTAAAGGAACCATTTTTGATAAAAAAAAAATAATTTGTCATATTTTTTAATATTTTTTAATATTTTCCAAAAATAGAAAAATACATGAAAAATGAAGAAAAATAGCGTTCGATGTCGTAAAAATATAGAAAAATAGTCAATATTTTTATTTTAATTTATTTTTCATTTTGAACTCATAAATAGTCAAAATTCAAGTTCAATTGCATGTGTTTCTTCACGACGCATAGAGTTGAATTTGGCAAAAAAATGTCATTCGAGTATTTTAATTTGTAAATTTCTACATATTTTTTAGTCTCTACGTCCAATTAGATCGACCACCATCTACAATAAATTCCCCTTGCTGAATATTTTCATTTTTGTTTCACATGATTTCATGGTGTAAAACGCCGAGTGGATCCCCAAATATAATCGGGTCGGCTCGTCCAAGACCAAACCAGGGCACGGCGAACCCCATGTGAGTACTCTCGAACTCCTTCGATGCTTCCTAATGCTTTTCTTAGGTTAGATCGTGTGTAGAATGACTAGGACAGCTAAATCATTCTTGAGCTGTGATTGATAAATAGGGCCTTACTAGGAATGCCAAGTGATTTATTTGCATATCTAGATTCCTTGAGTTGCGCATTTTATTACTGATTGTGATTGCTAGGATAATCACTCCTATCTGCATGAATTTCTAGATTTAGGGTTCATACCTTACTCATCCGCATGAATCTCAGGCTAGAAAATTCAGTCAACTTAGGTACCGAAAGGGCGTCAACTCTGACAGTTGGTGTAACTAAGTCCCCGAAACCATTTATCTGGTTCTCGCAGAATTGAATAGAAACTCCAAACTATTCGATTGGGTGGTCCAATCACACCCTAAAAAAATGATTGGTGGCGATTCCATGGCATGCACACTTAGCACATGTCACTAGACCACACTGAAAGTCGATCACGCATACCTCCGTTGCGATTTGGGTAATGGGCCTTGGGAGAGGCCCGCGTCCGACCAGACAGGACGGCCCATTAGCCCTCGAGAGCCCGACAACCTCAAGAGGGTCCCGACAGACTGGCGACTCCGCTGGGGACTGGTTCTTAACCATTTAGTGGACTTGAGCCGATTAAAAAGTTGATTGATTCTTCTAACCTAATTTTATGCAGATGCTCTCGAAAGTGAGGTGTATATGCTAACGAATGTGTTAGATGTTTTTGTAGACGGGAGAAATAAGGGGTGAAGTGCTTGTTAACTTTGTTTTATGCAGGCAGGAGTTTTGGATGTATGATTGTGTGGATGTTTATATTGAAGCGGTGATTGTTAAATAAAATGCATGTCTATTGCTTTAGCACGACACAATGAATACACACAATTGCGCCTAAAACCCCAGGCGCCCTCTTTAGGAACACAATAGAAGGAATTGAAAATGGAATCTCCGTGAGGAAAAACATGGGGTAATCCACTTTTCAATTCCGCTCACTTTGAACTATGGATTGAGTCCCAATGCAACGATAGTTGTGCAATGGAATCGGCTCTTCCCAGAATTCGAGGCGAGAACCTTGGCTTTAGGTACCAAGCCATATCTTTTGATTTTTAGGAGTTTTCCCTCACTTGTCTCATGCGTTTGTCTATGGAAGGTTAGTATACCTAACACTGCAAAAAATACAGAGAAGCTTGATTTTCTCTTAAGTTTGGTTGGTAAGACTTTTCTATCCCTCGAACTTGTTACAGCTCTTAATCATTATATTCATTGCATAATTCCGGTGATTGGATTAAATGCCATTTTGAGGATAGATATGAGTGTTTTCCTCCCAATGTTCTTGATGGAAGATGAAGATGGTGTCATCCCATTACGAGCGCCAAGTGGACAAGAAGAGCCTACTATGGACATCATTGAGGTATCATCTAATGAAGATGACGATTTGGAATAGGTGATCCTGAAGTCGCGTCTCAAAGATCAAAACTGGGGCATCTCTAAGTATTAAGATCACATTCCTTTGTTTTATTTTTCATTTCTAGCCTTCTTGTATAGGATTTATTTTGCTGAGATCCTCTCTATCTGATCCCTTAGATTGATTGTATTAGGGATCTATTTGTGTTTATATACATTCAGATTGAAATTTGTTGTATTTCTATTGACTTGTCATTGGAATGTGATAGTGGCATTTCTTCTAATCACTCGAATACTCCAAAATCAATTTTATAATTCCTTTGGATGAAATTGAAATTGGAAGTCTTATACAACCTTTTGGCCGTATAGGGCAATACAATCCCAATTTCGCCAGAAGGAACTATAAACTTGAATTGGTTCATGCATGTTTTGCATCATTGGTAATCCACAATAATTGATCAAGAGTATTCGTGTTTTTCAAATTTAATGAAAAGATAGATATCCAAATTACTCTCGTTCTTAGCAAACAGCTTTAATTTGGATACCGTATCTTCAATTGAATTTAAAACACATCGTAATTGTGTACTTTTGAACATTCCATTGATTTTCTTGGAATTGATCAAAGGCAATTATCGTGAATTACATTCCTTTCAATGATATGCTTTCCTTTGAGGAATATTGATAAAAGCTTTTGCACAAGGCCAAAACCCTTGTAAAAGCTTTTATCCCTATTAATCATAAGTAAGCATAAAATTGAAAGGATTTATGCTTTATTTTTCAAATTCTTTCTTCTGATTCTGCCTTTTCATTTGAAACAGGTTAAAAACAAGTAGAGAAGAGAAGTCTTTTTGTGGATAATCGCGGTGGGAGGTTCCTTTATCCGATCATAAGCAAGATTAAAAAATCAAGATGTATACGCTCGAATCATCAATGTCAAAGCGCAGCTTGCCTAGGTTGAGAGTGGTCAGGTGTTCGAGAAAGTCAGCCATACAGAAGTTGAGACACACACATTAGAGCTTTCATTCATTTCGCTCAATCGAGGGACCTTAAAAGCAGATCATACAAATCATCGGGGTGGAAACATAAAACCACAATGAGCCCTAATTAGCATCACAAAGGAACCTAGTTGGCCCTCCATATTATTGATGCTTTGCTTATACTCACCACCTTGAGACTCGAGATCTGCAAGCTTAAGAAGAAGGCGTTTACATTCCCCTTTAAGATCGGCAACCTTGGTCCCGTGATCTTCGGCGGCTATTTCCAGGTCCCGAACTAGTCCTCTCCCATGGGCTATATCCGCGGTAATGCTGTCAAGCCTTTCTTCCTGCCACTCACATTGAAACTTCAACACGACATTACGACGGTCGTGCTCATAGGTGGTCAGGGATAAGGCCAAGCGCTCCACCAAATTTCCCCTCTCGCGAAGCAACATCGAGACTCGCTTGTTGGCGAACTCAACAGCCTTTCTGTGACTATCGGCCACAAGGTTGGCCAACACCAAGCAGTTGGACCGATCCTCATAGCCAGCTCGCAAAACGTGAGCCACGGTAGCTTTTCGATGAGCGACACGGTAAGTCTCTAAAAAGTTTATAAAGAGGGTTGGGAAGATTCTATATTCCCTCTCTAAATTAGTGCCCTCGATGGAGGTGGTGTCTATTTCCACGAGCAAAATACGGATTTCATCTTCAGTTTCTAGGTGATCGGCTATATGAGCATAGCCTCGACCGAGGAGGTTATAGAGTTTTTCCCACTGGGCCAAAATTTCGGCTGAGAAAGCGCGAATAGGAGAGGAGGTCATTTTCGTTGGAGTGAGGGAGAAGAATATGAGTGTGGTAGAGTGATTAAAATACGAAAAGGCAATTATGTAAGAGTGTTAATCTTCTCTGCATTAACTCCTCCTTTTATAGCAACTCGAGAATGAAGAAAGGCACAGCAATAATGCTCGTGGAGCCAAGTTAATTGGGTAAAGCAATGGTGGCTCTTTCGGTGAACCATCAGATTTGTCCCAGTCCGCGATTTCAGGCTTGATAAACCTAAAAAAGTTGTAAAAAGATATGTCGGTGTCACCATATTAAAATTGAGCGGGAGTTAAGCGCAACTATCGAAAAAAGTTGCGAAAGGATTTGGCGGTCCCATCATATTAAAAAACTGAGCGGGAGGCGAGCGTAGTTCCACCTTTTTGAAAATAAGTGGGAGACAGACATGGATATCGAGAAAAGGAAATCGATTTGGTGTCCCTCCACGTTGAAAAGAAGAAAGAAGACGACAAAGCGGGAAATACGAAATCTTGGGAGCAACGCTTGCCTGATGATCTTCATCCATGTTTAAAGAACGTTTCATGGGCATACAGAACCACTCAAAAGAAAATTTAGAGAGAGTGAGCATACATGAGAGAGTAGAGAACCCTGAGTGAGCAAAAATTGATCGAACATTTTTCGATCCAACATGTTTGAGAGTTACCATCAGTTGCTAGAGGCGACTGATCCAAAAATCTCAGAAAATGAACTACTGAGAGATCTCGAAGATTCTAGGATGGCGTCTGGTACCAGAACCACAGAACCCAACCCTTTCGGCAACGAAGTTCAGGATCTCAGCAGCGACGACAACAGCAACAGCGATGGTCAATCCCGGAAAAGGAAACGTCGCCAGTGCCACACTCAGAATGAAATCCAAGAGCTTGAAGCTTTCTTTAGTGAATGCCCTCTCCCGAACATGAAACAAAGAAATGAATTGGGCCAGAAGCTAGGGATGAAACCTTTGAGGGTCAAGTTTTGGTTTCAAAATAAGCGAGCCAAATTGAGGGCTCAACACAGACGTCAAGAACTTGCGATTCTAAAGGAGGAAAACGAAAAGCTTCGAGCGGAGAACATGAGGTATAAGAAAGCTCCCAGCACTATCGCTTGCCTTAATTGCGGTGGCCCTATCACTCTCGGCGAAATGTTCCTTGATAAGCCTTATATGAGGATTGAAAATGCTCATTCACCACCCCACTCCCTCGAACCATCTTCGATACAATCATATTTTGTTGGAGATATGCATGAACAAATCAATTCTACGAAGTCAATACCGATGCCTTCTAAAGGATGTGATATGCGTCACCATGATTGGAGTTTCCTTAACGATGAGCTTACTATCACGACCGACCAATCCAAAGCTGATGAATTCCCTCCACAACAATTTCCGGCTCGATCAAATCCTACTGGAAATAGGCCAGAGAGCAATAGCCAAGTTGTCAACACTGTTCCGGGTCGCAAGAAGACGAGGGTCAATTGGTCCCCCGAGCTTCATCTCAAGTTCCTTAGTGCGGTTCAGCAACTAGGGATCAACTCAGCATATCCAACGCGCATACTTGAGATCATGAACATACCAGGACTCACTAAATATGGAGTCGCGAGTCACCTCAAGGGCTACAGAAGGGCGCTAAGACAGCGCCATACAGCACTGAACCTGAAAGAACTCAACTTGTGCCTAAACACTAGGCATGGCTATAACTACAATGCCCCTGAAGTAAGAAATACCCTGCCGAATCTAGGCACCGACCAAGCTGGTAGCAGCACCATCGACTACTTGGGCGCTAATCAGAATATTCCCCCGAATCATCTCAGCACCCCTCAAGAGTATATGCCTCAAGTGCAGCAGGTACGAACTCCTTGGTTTGAGCAGCAACTTGTCGCTAGTGCTCTTCCTATCCCCGATCAACATATTGCGCCTAGTGTTCAAAGATCTGCCCGGCTTGGGCATATGATTTCGGAAGATCAAGCGGGCGGATGCTCTGAGGATTTTTGTTTCTTCCATTCCCAAATGGAAGGTGCTTTTGATAGTGAACCGATCAATCATCCTCTTATAATCTCGAGCAACGACGAAGGTTCTAGCTCGAAGAATCAGATCGTTCACAACAGAAACAGGAATCCTTCAACGCCAAGCGATGATGGTCAACCCGAATATCAGTTGCTCGAAGAATCAAAAGATTTCCTTGATGAGGAGCTCCATATCTGGATCGATCAGTTTAAAACTGATGGGCTCATGAAGTTATGATCCAAAATGACGATTATATGTCTGATTCATGGTGTAACTGGCTGATCACCGAGAATCCTCAAGGGAACTAGGCACATGTGACTGGATGTATCATTAATCTTTCTGTCATAAAGTCTTCCATGCAAGATAATCTTCCTTAATGCCTAGAGTTAATCTGGGGCAGCGATCAGTACTACCTGCGAGCATCATCATGCTTGAGTGCGACAATCCCTTGTTAGATTAGAGTCGAGGCGAATCAATTGAACGCCACGAAGAAAAACATTTAAAGGCTTCACATAGGAAAATGCGAGCAAAAGCCCGAGCGAGCTCAAAGACGGTTAGCTCTGTATCGTTCTAAGGGACCTTTAGTCGTTATGAACTCTAAATTGAGCTTGTTTCATTCTCGATGGGGGTCGCTAACTGCTTCAAGAATTTTATAACAAAAAACGAACCAATTAGGGACGCCAATAGTGCTGTGTCCTGGTAGTCAGTGAAATGGAAGTGGTACGAAACGTCAGGAGTTCGATCTCGGGATTGAAAAATCATTTTATCAGTTGGTCTATCACCCGATGAAGTTCAAAGAGATTCGACGCAGATGACTATAGAACTTGGGGCAATTCGAAAATCATCGATTCATTTTCATCAAGCGGCGAAGTTGGTATTGTAAAATGTGAAGCATGCAAATGACAAATCGGAAGCAGAAGGAGATGAATCATGATTCGCTTATCCAAGGTCGGGATTTCAACCTTCGACTAAAGCCAAATCTAGGATGAGTTTTTGATCTTGCCCACTCGACAAAACCCATCTCCACTGAAAATGGGGGCAAACCATTCCTACATCCGGAAAGCATGTCGAAGTCGAATACATCAAATTCATCGTTTAATCCGTGGGGCAAGTCCCTGAAGCGATAGTTATCATCCGCATAGCGTAATGGAATCCATTCTTTCAATGTAAAACGCATTTGGCCGCGGAGCCACCCATTTGGTAAAAAGAACGTATCGTTCCTAAATGATTTTCAATCAGATGCGGGGATAATGTTCTCTCATTTTCCTCTCAGGTGATGAACAGAGACGAGGCACCCAAGAAGCCATGCATTCAAATAACAAAACAGTGCATGAAACACGCCCAAAAAGATGAATGAATCTCCTCCGACGTAAATCCTCGAGGTGGATTCGTTGCCCAACCAGACGAAGAAATCATGGCCACAAGCTTGAGGGCCGGCTTCTACAATCTGCACATTGGCATGCAGAATGGAATTCAAATCAAGAGTAAAGTAGTATCGTCCCAATTTGTTTTGAATTTGGAAACCCAAAATAATGCTTAATATTTATCCTTGGCAGGAGCTCGCCATTAGGGCAGACATATTTTCACAACCCTTGTACACTCGTTGGAGCATATGACCAAGGGTAAGATGTATCGTTCCAATTTTTGTAAAGTTTTAGAATATACGATGACATATCCCTTTTATATCTCCAGGATCTCCAGCCTCGATGGGCAGGTAAGTATCCCTTTTCCCAATTCATTGGAGATTAAAAACTTTCAGAAATAATTCGATTCTCACATCTAAAAAGACATAGAATTCTTACTTCATTGACATTCATGTTTTAAAACATGAGATTGTCTGAACATGAATTACACATGTATGGTGCATCACAAAATCCCTTTGAAGGATAAATCTTGATGAAATGAAATGAATTTTTCCAACAAGAGTCGTTTGAACTGTTCAAAAGGGTATTTTCTCATAAGAGAAGCGAGCCTAATCCAAACACGTCCCATACACACTTGAGAGATGAGGAGATTGGAAATGATAGCGAAACCTTAACTTATGGATATAAGGGTCATTCGCAACGATTACATGGATCGAGATGACAGAGGCATTTATTTCTTCATTCCAAACACTACAGATGCCCATTGAGAACTCCATTGAACGGCGATTTTCATTCTCAACCCTGTCAAGAACCACCCCACATTGGGGCAAATGAAGGTTAGTCCAACAGTATCAGAAAGTAAACGGTTTGAAATTTTCTTGCTCGGACTAACATAAATCTTTGTGTGTTGTTTATATGATAATCCAAGTGTCATAGGATGACGAGAATAATTCATTTCTCTATCCTACACACTGTTATCCTTTGCACGACCAAGTTGAGCCAGCAAATTCATTTCATCAACCTATTGGTGATCATTGCATATTCCAAAGCAAAGGCAACATCACTCTAGGAATGGAAGCGTGCCAAAGTTTAAGTTGCATATCTAGCATGATTGCCGAAAATCCTAGCTCCAAAAGAAAAGAAAAACACGGGATTAAAAAAAGGGGGAAAAGAAAAATCCCTAGACATCAAGAAAAAGCAAAGTGCCTGGTAAAAAGCAAGGCTGATGTCTATTCAAAATATCCCCAGTAAAGTCTAGCTATACGATGAAAAGACCCTGCAAAGGAGTCAGATCAAGATGACTACTCTCCAAATGATGTCGTGCTCAAATTGCAAACACACAAACAGACGGTCTCTTAATGTAACAAGAGACGCTTTTAAACATCCTTGTGCGCTCTAAAAGAGGAGTGTACACTTCAAGAAATGGAGATGTTCTTCGAAGGACATGTGGTAAATTTGCAATGATCACCAATGCCAAACCCTTCACAATTTTTGGACAAAAAATAAGCCTTTTTCGGTCCCCAATCCTTCCAATGTTACAACCCTGAAGCAGTCTTATCTGACTAAGACACTTGGGTTAATGTATAACTTAGCTCAAAGAAGTACGAGCAAGACTATTTCTTTCTCATTTTACAGGGTTCTTGACTTGTAAACCCGGAGCAGATAGTGAAAATTTTCGTTCAACGGCCTTGACTCAAAAGTGAGTCCCCCTTGGAAACCGATATCCAAGCCTAACACTACGGTCCCGTGAAAGACCTCCTGATCGGTCGAAATGTATGCGTTGCGAATGATCCTGAAACCCAGGCACAGGTTGGTAGGAAATTGAGCACTTTCCCTATTAAAGATCATTATCACAGAGCAGTGAGAAGCCTTCTTGGATGAGAAATACTCCAATGGATGTTTTGAGCAAACTCTTTTTGAAATTTTCAAATTGTTTGATCTAGAGTTTCCGTGCAAGGAATTTATGATCACATCTGTATATGGCAGGAATGTTTTGGATAACCTCCAGCAATCAAAATGCACATTTCATGACTAAAACTTAAGTCGTAGAATTTTGTCAGTTAGAAAATTATTGTCTTCCCAAAGATTACTAATATCTTCTTGGCGAGGAAAATATTTTCAGGTCTAAGCTTTCTGCAGGACTTTTGGCCGCCCCAAAGACTGGGTGCGTCATCCTTAGGTGAAGCCTTTTAGTAGGCAAGTCTTTTCTAAGACCGATCCACAGAATGATCGAGTCTCCGACTAGCCCCGAAGAGTGGGTATGTCATCCTTTGATTCATATCAATTTGGAATCTCATAAATGGTAGAAACCGCCTGAAGGGTCAACTCAATGGTAGAAACCGCCTGAAGGGTCAATCAATGGTAGAAACCGCCTGAAGGGTCAACACAATGGTAGAAACCGCCTGAAGGGTCAATGTATGGTAGAAACCGCCTGAAGGGTCAACCAATGGAAGAAACCGCCTGAAGGGTCAAAACAATGGTAGAAACCGCCTGAAGGGTCAACCAATGGTAGAAACCGCCTGAAGGGTCAACTCAATGGTAGAAACCGCATGAAAGGTCAATGAATGGTAGAAACCGCCTGAAGGGTCAAAGGACTGGTAGAGACCGCCTGAAGGATCAACCCAATGGTCCGATCCACCATACGGATCAAAACCTTGATGAATCCCGAACGCGGGAGGATTCGTTTTCCCTAATAAGCCTTACATTAGGCAAGCCATTTCTAGTTTAGTCCACCACACGGATCAAAACCCTTGGCAAATTCCCAAATGTGGGATGCGTCTTCCTTAGGTTCCTATCAGTTAGGAATCCCATTATGGTTTGACCTACCATACAGGTCAGAGCTTAACATCCCCAGGACACTCCGATGACAAGTCCTTAGGAATCTACTTGAACCCATCAGACACAGCAAATGCTGCAAGCATTCGACAAGTAAGGGGCAGGGAAGTCTATCTACTCCTTAACTTTCTTACATCATATCAGGGAATTGAATGAGCACATCTCTTTTTAAGGAAAAGCACACATTGATGGGCATGAAAATTGGATGTCATGATTTCTTTTATTTTCCCAGTCGAGTCGATCGGAATACAGGTGTCACCTTGTCTTTGAGAGAAACCTCTGACGAAATTCCTCTCAAAGAGGGGCAGCTGTTGACACCTG
This sequence comes from Rhodomyrtus psidioides, assembly GCA_021437785.1. Taxonomy (NCBI): domain Eukaryota; kingdom Viridiplantae; phylum Streptophyta; class Magnoliopsida; order Myrtales; family Myrtaceae; genus Rhodomyrtus; species Rhodomyrtus psidioides. The sequence continues at coordinate 768,533 of JAILYB010000040.1, read as the reverse complement.
ATTTTTTATCAGTCTTTCATAGTTTATTTTTAAAAAATTCATAAAAAATCTACAAAAAGTTAAAAAAATTAAAAAATCATCTTTGGTAACCTTGACCAAGCTAAAGGAACCATTTTTGATAAAAAAAAATAATTTGTCATATTTTTTAATATTTTTTAATATTTTCCAAAAATAGAAAAATACATGAAAAATGAAGAAAAATAGCGTTCGATGTCGTAAAAATATAGAAAAATAGTCAATATTTTTATTTTAATTTTTTTTCATTTTGAACTCATAAATAGTCAAAATTCAAGTTCAATTGCATGTGTTTCTTCACGACGCATAGAGTTGAATTTGGCAAAAAAATGTCATTCGAGTATTTTAATTTGTAAATTTCTACATATTTTTTAGTCTTGACGTCCAATTAGATCGACCACCATCTACAATAAATTCCCCTTGCTGAATATTTTCGTTTTTGTTTCACATGATTTCATGGTGTAAAACGCCGAGTGGATCCCCAAATATAATCGGGTCGGCTCGTCCAAGACCAAACCAGGGCACGGCGAACCCCATGTGAGTACTCTCGAACTCCTTCGATGCTTCCTAATGCTTTTCTTAGGTTAGATCGTGTGTAGAATGACTAGGACAGCTAAATCATTCTTGAGCTGTGATTGATAAATAGGGCCTTACTAGGAATGCCAAGTGATTTATTTGCATATCTAGATTCCTTGAGTTGCGCATTTTATTACTGATTGTGATTGCTAGGATAATCACTCCTATCTGCATGAATTTCTAGATTTAGGGTTCATACCTTACTCATCCGCATGAATCTCAGGCTAGAAAATTCAGTCAACTTAGGTACCGAAAGGGCGTCAACTCTGACAGTTGGTGTAACTAAGTCCCCGAAACCATTTCTCTGGTTCTCGCAGAATTGAATAGAAACTCCAAACTATTCGATTGGGTGGTCCAATCACACCCTAAAAAAATGATTGGTGGCGATTCCATGGCATGCACACTTAGCACATGTCACTAGACCACACTGAAAGTCGATCACGCATACCTCCGTTGCGATTTGGGTAATGGGCCTTGGGAGAGGCCCGCGTCCGACCAGACAGGACGGCCCATTAGCCCTCGAGAGCCCGACAACCTCAAGAGGGTCGCGACAGAGTCGGGTAAGGTCAACTCTCATCTACTCCAAAAGGGTACCCCCACAAAATAACCTCCCAACGGCTCTCAGAACTTAGCCGGGTCGTTGGGGTCGTCACAAGAACTCTGACTTGAATGTACAGAGGGGGCTACAGACTACTCGGGCTCAGGCTGCGTGCCGGGTTCGGGATCCACTACCTCCCCGTCAGGCATGTCTATGTCTATCGAGTCCCAAGCGGGGGCATTAGCGACCCCCTGAACAGGCGGTCCCTCAAACCCACGAATCGGGCCGTAGAGATCTACCCCGACACGAAGATACCAGGCCTTGAAGAGATGAACCACCAGAAGTGGCATCCCTTCATCGACCCATAAAGTCGTGACGTGACGCTCCCAAACCTGATCCATACATGGCACCGGATGAGACGTGACATCGTGAGACGAGTGGGTAGGGGTGCCGAATCGCACAGGCCTCTGCATTACTTCGGATCTGAAAATGTGATCCCACGATAGGGTGAGAAATGAATCTTAGTGAATCAAGCCTAAGCTCGGTTAGGACACTGATTCGCCTAGAATATTCTAAGCACCACAACCATCATACACATAAACACATATATTAATAAGATATAACCACCAAATAATGAATAACCAATCAAGACATCACACAAATTCATTTATTCACGATGACCCACGCGACTGACGTGATCCACTTTCACAACTAACGCGATCCAGCACCTCAGTGCGATCTAGCGTTCTTCCGACATGACCGAGCTACGTCCCTTTTTTCCTCTCAGCGACGACTACTACCAGCGGTGTATCCAATGCACCCAGCACAGCACGGCAGGTAGGCATTCCTTAAAAAGGAGCTTCGATCCATCACAAGCTGCGACCGGCATCCGATAATCCCTTAAGACCGTACGACTAGCACGTGGCATGAATTATCGTGCTTCTGGCAAGTCGTGTAGATCCATACAATAGGTACGGTAGATGTACGAGTAGTACCAAACGAACTTGCTAGGTAATCGTCACCTGTCCCTTATATGACCACACAATTCTCACTTGGCAATCAATCTATTAATTATCTTTGCCAAATACTCATACAAATATGCTAATAGACTCGGCCCACGGCCATTCAAGACACTCAATCAGGCTTCTCAGCGAGACGACCAAACCAATGAGGTCAATAACTCAATCACGAGCAATCAATCCAATCAGGCAATATCAAGCTCAATTCGTGCCAAGACTTTTATTAATCAGATTGATTTAACATACCAATCGATCGCTCGTCTCTACCCTATCGCTCACTCGTAATTGAACCACAAGTCAGCGAATAATCAATCAATCAGTAAAATGCTAATTTACCATAATTAGCCACAGATAATTAAATCACCCCGACTAACCTAATCGATCGGCCATTTAACCTAACCCAATTTCTAACTAAACCGACCCCGATTGTGTACCTAAATTCCATAACCAACTAATCCTAGGCGCAATTAGCGCCCTAACCTAGGGTTAGGGTCAACTCACTGGGTGAATTAGCTCGGGCAGTCTTGACGATCGACGGTGGCGAACTCGACGACGGCGATGACGGTTCTCGACGAACCAAAGGGGTTAAACGCGCGGCGACTCGAACCAAAACCTCGGAGACACCACGGAAAGGTCCAGCACGGTCGTCGGGACAGGTGGTCGGTGGCAGGGCTCCGGAGAGCGGTGGCCGACGACCAAAACAGAACCTGTTCAGTCAAGCAAAACAGGTGATTAGGGCTGTTCGGTGGGTTTCTCGACCTCACGGGCTGAGGCGAGGCCGGACAAGGGTGGGGAACTCACTTAGGGGTCGGAGGGAGTCGGTTGAGGCTGGTGAAAGGCGGCGTAAGGCGGTCGGCGGCGGCGATACAGCAACGAACAGAACCGGGTCAAAACAGGGGAACTCGCGGCCAAAATAGGGGAGGTGATCGGCGACTGTTCTCGAGCTTCACGGGCGACGACGAACTTCCATGAGCTTAGGGAAGCAAGAGAGAGGTTAGAGGAGGTCTTCAGAAGTGGTGGTGGCCGGCGGAAGGCGATGAATCGAGCTGGAACCGCGGCCAAACGCAGAGAACCCCAAAATAGGGCATCTCAGTTTCAGGCGGCCCTCGCGGCGGTTCCGACGGACAACGGGCGGTGGGGTCGGTTCGAGGTGGTCGAGGGGAGACGGGTGAGTGACGGTGAGGTGGTGGCTGGGCTCGGCGACGCCACAAATGGCCGGGGAAGGAGGAGGAAGTGCTCGGGTTTAGGGGCCGAAAACAGAGCACGGCTTCCCCGAGCTCCCCTTTGGTCGTCCGACGACGAACGGCGGTCGGGACTGGATGACGGTGGTGGCAAGGAGTATTGGGTGGTCGCGGTGGTCGGCTGAGAGGGTGGTGGTCGCGCGAGAAAGCAAAAGGAGGAGGAGGTTGGCTCGGTTGGTGTCGTCCCCTAAAGATGAAGAAGAAGAAACAGAGGGAGGAGAGAGAGAAGGACGTCAGTGATGGGAGGGGGCACATGGGGAAGGAGGAATTGGAGGGGACCACCAAGACTTTTGAGGCTTTTTGTCTCATATGGCCATTAAGGGCATTTGTCTTATGTGTATAAAGGTAGGGGTATTTTGATCATTTCGAAATTTCGGGACTGAAATGAAATTTTGACACACTGGACGAAGGGAAAATTTGCTAGTTTCGATGGTTAGGCTCGGTCGGGATTAGGGTCGGGCGCGAAGATCGAAAGCCTAATTCGCAACGGCTAAGAAATCGAACCCTAATCGAAAACAATCGAAACTTCGGAATTCGTCCAAATTATCGTCACTTCAGTCCTAACGGTCCAAAATATTTATCGACTGTAATTTCATTTAATATTCTTTTATTGAATTTCGGACTTACAGAAGTCGGATTTTCATGACTTCACAATTGTGGCATGGTTGCACCAGTTTAGAGTAAATGTGGTACAACTTTATCAAATTTTTTTTAAAAAAAATCTGCACTATAAATACATTTGTGTATTTCTTGTGAAATATAAATACATATTCCTAAATATGTTTAAAAAAATATAAAAGGTCTCGAGAAAATAGATAAGTAATTTAAAAGCACAAACCATATATTCCTTTTTTCCAGTAGTAGTAAGTACAAACACTATCCGAGTGTCGCGACCCTCTCTCGAGAGGCGGGTCATGCCTTCTCGAAGGGGGCTAATGGGCCGCCCGATATCGCCTGATCGAACGCGGGCCTCTCCCAAAGTCCATTACCCAAATCGCAACGGCTGGATATACGTGGTCGACCTTCGATGCGGTCTGGTGACATGTGATATGTGTACATGCCAATGAGTCGCCACCAATCATTTCGTGAAGAGTACAATAAAAAACCCTATCGAATAGTTGAGAGCAATCTATTCGAGTCTGCGAAAATCAGATAAATGGGATCGGGAATTTTGTTATGCCAACTGTCAGAGTTGACGCCATTTCGGCACCTAAGTCGAACGATTTATCTAATCCTAAGATTTCATGCAGATGAGTGGGGTACGGATCTAAATCTAGGAGTTTCAAGCAGGTAGAAGTGGCTACCCTATCACTCACAATCAGTAAAAATAAATGCGCAAACCAAGGATCCAAATCGTGCGGATAAATCACATGAAAGCAACATGGCATCCCTAATAAGGCCCTATCAGCCTAGAGAAGTATTAATCAAGGCTTAGGAGTGATTTAAACATGATTCGCCCATGAGGGGCAAAATCGTAATTTTGAGAAATTTGGGAACAATTTACCCTAGAAGGGTAAAATTGTTATTTCAGGTGAAATGTGGAGTCGAAAGGTGACAGAAATAGAATTGGCCAACCAACCAATCCATTTTCTATTTTTCGAAAATTTCCAAAATTTTTCTAGAATTTAGAAATGATTTTACCCTTGGAGGGGTAAAATCGTCATTTTGGGCGAAGACGAGAAGTGAAAATCTCTAACATTAGGATTGGTCGACCATCTGAACCAAACCCTAATTTTAAACAATTTTCAAGAATCGATTGGAATAGGAAAGACGATTTACCCTTTTGAGGGGTAAAGTCGTCATTTTGAAGAAAAGACGAAACTCGAGAACCCAAGCAAAAGGATTGGTCACCTAACTAACCCTAATCCTTATCTTAGCATCTTCAACCCATTTTGTAGACAAGACTGAGGCAATTTACCCCTAAAGGGTAAAGTCGTCAATTTTCAGAAGAACTGATAAGAAATCCCAAAAATTGGATTGACCAATTGTCTGTGGCCAATCCTCAGTTTTTGGGGATTTCTGGAATGTCTAGGAATTTTCCACAATTTTTCTATATTTTTGGGAATTTTCTAGGATTTTCTAACAATTTTTTTAGAATTTTCTAGAATTTTTCTGATTTTTTTTTATTTTTTAAAATCATTTTTCGATTTTTTTATTAAAAATATAATTCGGACCGGGTCGACCCGACCCACTCGGGTCGGAACCCGGCCTAGACCCTGACTCGCGCGACCAGCCACCCAAAACGACGCCGTCTCAAGCTTTTTCGATTTTCGAAAATTCGGATTTAATCCGACGGTTCCTATTGAACCACGTGAAGATTCTACGGCTACTGGATGATCTGACTGAAATCTACGATCCAGATCAAAAGCTGATTATTCCTCGACCGTTTGATCCGATTACTTAAACCTACGGTCACGATTAAAAGCCAAGACTCAATCCTAACCGTTAATCCCTACTAATCTAAACGACGCCGCACTACCACTAACCTAAACGGCACCGTTTCGACTTGTTTTGATTTTCTAATTTTAAAACTATTTTAGGATATTCCTAATTATTAATCGAACGGTCATTAAAAATTGAACTCGATTGACCGTCCGATCTAACAAACTAACGGTCGAGCTGACTTGACAACCACGTTGACCAATCAAGTGTCGCCACCTAAGAAGCTGACCCGTTGACCTGCCACGTCAGCTTTGTCTTCAACCTCGCGACTGCCTCTGAATGGACGGCTACGACTCTCCGGCGACGATCCGACGATGAAATCTTAATGGAATAACACGAAACCGACGCCAATCGATTCGCAACAATTTCTAGTTTAACATATCTAAGAATCATGGCATCTCATCCACTGAATCACGAACATTATGCAGAATGCCGAGTACGGCCATGGGAGTTCAATCACGCAGTTCACACCAAACCATGGCAATTCAGTCACAGGATAGCATCAATGGGAGTCCAGAACACTTACCTCGAGCTCCGATCGAGCTTGCACGGCCTAGATTTGGCTAGGCGAGGTTGAGCAGTACTCGGCTATGGCGGGAGGTTTGGAGACTCGATTCGAAGTGTTAAAGTGAAATCGATGCAAAGTAAAGATACGATGATGGTCAGTGATGTTTAGGGAACAAAACGCACACACTAATCGCAAGAACAAATGGAAAACAGGTGAGTCGCCATTGATGCACAAAGAAGCGCTCTGAACTGCATCTCACCTATTTTCGCAATTTCGCGTGGTATGGCCGATGGCGATTGCTTCCCTGAGCTTCAGGCGAGCTCGCGGCGACCTTCTTTGGCTTCGGTTTGGCCGAAGACGGCCTAACCAGCGCCCTCCAAATTCGAGCTCCAACCCTCGACAATGGCGATGGAATGTGAGCTCTCTTTCTCTCGTTCTCTCTCTCTCTCTCGATTCTATTCTCCTTTCTCAACAGAATGGACCTCTCTCCTTCAAGAATCAGTCTGTTTTTCTTTTATTCCCCCTCCTCCAAAATTTGGCCGTTCGGGAGGGGTGAGTCGGTGACCTTCGCACGTGCAATCACGTGCGAAATGGTCAACGACGATTGGTGATCGCCGGGAACGAAGTTGCCAATCTTTTTAGGCCTTTCGGTGATTGAATTTCAGACGAATTTGGTCTTGGTTTGGCTCTGCATTTGAGAAGAGTTGGCCGCGGCACATTACCGCCTCGTCGACGCAATTCTGGCGAACCCATGCTGTCGGACCAGTCATGATCGACGCTAAACTTCATGGCCAACAAAACGCCTCCATCAATTTTACCAATTGAAGTCGATTGATGGTCCGATTCTGCAATCAAAATTCACTTTTTTTGAACTGTTAAGGTGGCGCAAATGGGAGAAAGAAGCCGCACTGTAGCAGATCGGTTCGACCGGTCTGACCTGGCGGTCTGAACGGTCAGAATCGGTTCTGACTCGATTTTCAAAATTAATCCCAAATTGACTTGGAATTTTTGCAATTAAACATCAGAATCGAACTTAGGGCATGAATTATATCTAAAGATGTGATTTTGCCTAAAAATTCATATCAATTTCTGTACAAGCCCCAAATTTGTCCTTAATTGCAATTCGGGAATTTATGAAATTGAAGGCTCAATTTGTCAAATTGGACAAAACCACCTATGCCAATTGATTTAGAATGATAAAAAAACATTGGGCAGCGACTTCAATTTGCAATGGTAGTCCCTGAATTGAAAGTAATTTCAGATATGCCGAGGGACTAAAATGCAAGTAACTATGCAATTTTGCCTAATTCATGCAATTGAGCGATTTTTGCAAATGATTGGGCTAAATTGCAATGAGGGACACTTAGATTGAATGTCAAGATCCTAAAAAATGCCAAAGTTACAAATTAAAAGACTCAATTGAAATTTTTTTGCCAAATTCAATCATATGCGTAACAAAGGAACACATAAAATTGAATTTGGATTTGGACTTTTTATGAGCTCAGAAAGACAAAGGATTTAAAATAAAAATATTTACTATTTTTTCATATTTTTTCGACCTCGAATACTATTTTTCTTGAATTTTCAAGTATTTTCCTATTTTCTAAAAATACTAAAAAATGAGAAAAATATGAAAAATTATTTTTTGATCAAAAATGTTTCCTTAGGCTTGGCCAAGGCCACCAAAATTGATTTTTTTTTAATTTTTTGACTTTTTATGAATTTTGTAAGAATAAGCACAAAAAAGCTTATCTGAAATTAGGTGTCAACAGCAAGGCTCCGTGTCGGTATCGGATGTGTGTCGAACACATGGCCAACGCTTGTCGGACTTCCAACACATGGTCAACGCGTATCGGACTTCCGACACATGGTCAACTTTACAAAAATGCAGAGACACGAGAGTCGAGAATCCCGTCACGTTATTCCGACAAGTTTTATGGATTATTAGGATGAAATGCAGTTGAATTTGTCAATTCGAAACACGAAATGATACTAAAAATGGTGGATTAATGTTTTTATTGTAAATTCATTCTAGGCTCTTTTTTATTATTTATTTATTTGTGAATTTGAATCAAATTATCTTGATTGAAATATAAATATATATTTAATATACGTGTCCGAATTCTTTATTTTTTAGAAATGAGGTGTCGACGTGTCACGTGTTGGTGTCGATACTACTTATAGTATAAGTGTAGTTGCAAATTTGCCAAATGATTGACATTTTTCTTTTGTCGAAGATTGACATTTAAAGGCTGCAATACTAGAAATATACTAAAAAGTCTTACTAAAACTCCCTTGCCGAGTGATTCGTTGGATGTTTAAAGAAAGTCAATCATTCAGTTCATCGGTTCCACTTATTTCAACATACTATTGGAGCATGTCAGGTTACGTAGGGTGCGTATATTTTCAGAAAAGTAAATTATCTAGAAAATATTTTCTAAATATTACTTGTATCTCTTACAAAAATGAATGAATGAAAAATATTTATATATATTTAGATATAAATTATTTTTGATAATGAAAATATTTATATATGTTTAAATATGAATTATTATCGATAATAAAAATATTTTTCATGGACAAATGCATAAATTGCTAATTCTATTTAACTGCTCATGTACTTCAATTTCAAAATATGAATCGCTTTCACCTTATAAGCAACAGTATCTAGAAAAGTTCAAATTCTTGCAACATTTCCCTCCTTTCAACATCTTACTAAACTTACTTATTAAGACTCCATTTGTTTCATGAAAAATAAATAACTTAGAAAAAAATTGTAAAATGATCGGTTGGAGTGATTTTAGTCCATTAAAAAAATATTTATAAAATGATAATTGAGGATATAATAGGAAATAAAATGAGGGGTAGCTCTATTTCCACTCTCATTTTGACTAAGGCACTCATCTTTTCAACCAATAGACTGAAATACCCTTCTCTCTCTTCAACTTATTTTTTTTTATCAACCTAACCAACAAAACTACTTTTATTTCTATTTTCCCTTTTAAATATCAAATTCACAATATAAATGTCAAATTACACCAAATAAAATATCAATCTATAATGCTTCATGTTATCACTTTTCCTAGAGAAGTTCGTTATTATTAATTTATGATCTCATGCTTTTAATTAGAAAAACTATATAAAATGTTAGAAATTTCTAGTTATAAGGGCTTTTGAACACACAATTAACTGTCTAGTTTTTATGAAATAGTTTGAGTAAAACTTTATTACGAAGTTGAAATTGAAAATCCAATATACCTATAAAGCAAATTTTGATCTTGTGGGTAATTTTTAAATAGACTTGTAATTTCTAAAGTTACAAATAGCTTATTTGTGCTTCTTCTTCTTTTTTATCTTTCACATTTTAATATAAATTGCAAGATGGGTTTGAAAATTTGTTTATACATTCTGCACTTTCATACTCGCTTACGGTGATCCACTTTCTATGAGATTGAATTTATAATTGATATTAATTCCTTTCTTTATATCAAGAGTTTTTTTGGTCGAATATATCAAGAGTTTAATAACATGAAATTTCACGTTTTTTCCTTTACGAGTTTATCCTTTGTTAATACATATCTAAATACAAACATGTTCAACGTTTTATTATGCTTTTAACAAATTAATCTTTTCCATTTTGTGATCAATTTTACTTTACTTTTCTTTCTTTTTTATCAAGATCGACTAAAAATAAAGGTAGATTTGTGGATTAGCCTGATACAAAAAGAAATATTTAATTGATAAAAGAGAATGGTATTTTAGTAAGTTAACAAGCAAAAATGAGTGTCTTAGCCAAAGTGGGAGTGAAAATGCCGCCGTTTATTTAAAAAATTGAAATATATATATAACACTGATACCTACGTATACAGACATGAGAACCGTAAATATCTCAAGAAAAAATTTATGAGTAATTTAAAATACTGCCAAACATATAGACCTATTTACTATATATAGAAGAAGCTTACGATGATGTAAAAGGTCCTTAAATATATGTATGCGAAAGTGTTTACTCTTTGTATTTTGATGAGGACAAAACTAACACTTTGTGTTCAAGTTAGATTAGGTTTTGCAGAAAAATATAGAAATGTGAAGGTTTTGGTGGCACAAGCGGGCAACCAACATTGATGGAGCGGGCCAAAAGTTGCAATGATAAAAATAAGGAAAAAAAAGTAAGAACTGTGCGCACTGTGATATATATACCTTTTTTTTTTGGATGGCGCTATTTTCACTCCTCACGTGGCTCCAATACTCCCCTTCATAGTGTACTGACCATATTACACTTCGATGTAGGGTCTTTTATTATTTATTCTTATTTTTCTTCCACTTTCTTTTTTCTTTGTTCTCACTTGTGTTGAAGCATGTGGTAGGTCTTCTTCATCTTCCCTTTTAGAAGCTCACAAGCTTCGTCTCTACCTCGTCGTTGCCATTCGCAAACCCCTAGCACATCTGGCAGAACCACCCTATGTCGGCACGAGCTTCTGTGAAATGGATATCTTGATCTCGTCCCTCAGCTTCTTGTCTGGCACAATCCATGAGATTTGCTTCTGGTATTCCTCCTTGAACACTTTGAACCTCTGGAGACCCGCCCTCGCCGCCTCTGACCATCGTCCCTCGACCGCCACCTTGGACAGCGACAGAGGATCTTACTCTACACTGCAGCTGCATAGTTCGTCATGTTGAGGTTGCCCCACATCGGTTGTGGAAGGGGCTAGTGGTCGGTTTATAAGTGTGAGGGAAAGCATCGACCTTTGAGCTAGGTTTTGGGTTGAGAGAGGCCCAAGACCACCCAACACTGGTATCAGAGCCTATGTTACCAACAAATCTGGACCCAACAGTCACACGTGAGATATACGGGTTGTCGCTCCCTCCAACCCATGGCCCGATGTGTGAGGGGGAGATTGTTAAGGTTATCTCACATCGGTTGTGGAAGGGGCTGGTGGTCGGTTTATAAGTGTGAGGGAAAGCCTCAACCTTTGAACTAGTTTTTGGGTTGAGAGAAGCCCAAGACCACCCAACACGTCACATATTGCCTCACCTTCTCTGCGTGCCTCGGTACTTGCTCGTCGTCGATCTTGCCTTTTCCATTATGTAGGTCAGATTATTATCGAGGAATAAGTAGGATAAAAGACTTTCTTGTAGAGCTGGGCCTTGATGTTGAGCCTCCATTGTAGGAGGAGGATTAACCACGCTAATTAGAACGAGATTGGATACATTGAGAGATCACTGGAGTTGGGGCTCTCGAAGCACAACTCTGGCAAATTCTTCCCAGTTGCAAATGATCCTTTAAGATGCGAGAGAGTCGCGCTGTAATTGGTGAGGGAAGTCTGAATTCCATCAACGATCTCAGTGAGTGGATTCCACTGCCTTCAGCAAAAAATTTCGAAGACCTTTTAAATTGTGGCTTTGTAGCCCGATAGAAATCTAGGGTCACTCAAATTTACCAGAAATCTAGGGTTACTCAAATTTACCATTTGTAGAGGGGGCTTGTAATTCTCTTCGACGATTATTTGATTCTCGCAACCATTTACGAGAATTGGAACATATTGTTTGAGCTGCTCGAGCTCACGGGTAACGTGAACAAAGGATTAACGTGAAAAGAATAATCCCAATGCATATGCAACTAACCATCCGAGGCGAAAGGATCGTCTGCCCTTCCCTTAGAATGGCAGATCTTGCCCTTTGAATCCGGACCATCCGTGTTATGCATGAATAGTTCAGATTATTACTAAAAAAAATTAAAAAAAATCCAAAAAATTGTCCCCTAAAAATAGGAGATTTGGATTGTTTGTTTAAAAATGGATGGCCCAGATCGCAAGGACAGGCGCATGCCCTTCTAAGAGAAGGGAAGACGATCCAGATCCCCATTCGAGAGGATGAGAAGCTTGACGCTCTTTTCAAGTCAAGGAACCATCACGGGAGGCCACGTCATCCTCATATCCATGACTACGAGTCCCTGATCAATAAAACCGCCAAGAAGAAAAAGGAAAGTGGAAGAGAAAGAGGAAACCAATAATAATAATAAAAAATCACATGGGCCCCACATTTGATTGTTTGTGAGTATAGCATTGTAAAGGAGGAAAAAAAAAAACAAGGGTAATATCGTGAATACACTATAAAAGGGAGTATTTAAGCCAAATTAGGAATGGAAAAAGCATGGGCCTTTTTGGTTGTGACATAAAAAATCTCGAAGTACGCTCACTATGATTCATTTACCCTAAACTTCCAAAACTTGTATTTATGTGCCACATTTACTCTATGTCAAGATTTCGTCAGATGATTTTTCAGCAAAAACCAACCTTGTTTTCATTTCACTTAAGCCATGTGGGCGTCATGTCAACAACATTTTCCTTCCGGTGTCCATGTAGGCAAATTTTTTAACGGTCCTCATTGGCGAAGGGTAAATGTGTCATACACGTACAAATTTATGATTTTTTTGCATCACAAAAAAAATTAAGATAAATGTGCCACATTTAGCATCATTTGGGATTTTGCCGGCTTTTGTCTTAAAAATAATTAGCCATTTAATAATGTCTAACGACTAGTTTGGATCGATCTTCCTATCGATAAGACCTCTCGGGGGATGCTGGCTATAGAACATATCATACATCTAAATGCGAGAAACCTCTTCTACATAAATTTAATGGTAGATCAAGTGCGAGGAGTGAATAACTTGTGTGAGGTATAAAGCCGGGTTGGCTTGAGTTTGTACGAGGATCGTTGGCTTCACGATCAACTGACCTTTCGTAATCTTTGGATTGGACTATTTTTTTTTTTTTTTGATAACCAAAGTGTCCGGGGCAGCTTGCGCGCACCTCGACTATTCATCAGGGGAAATTAGCACAGCAACCCATAAATCACAGGTGCTCATCTAGGGAATCGAACCTGAGATCAATGCGCCTAACCACACAATCTCAAGTGCGTTCTAACCAACTGAGCTAGCCATGAATGGGTTGAATTGGACTATCTTTCATGTTTGTTTATTACACTATTTATATTTCTTGCTTATATTACCCGTCGCGGAAATTTGTGTTTGCTTGGATTGTAATGTTGAAAAGTTCAGATCGTATGCTCGGGCCAGCGGAAACATCCAGAAGCAGATTTCAGTTATATTTATAAAAAAATTGAAAAGTTATTTGGATTCTGGGGCACGTGAAAGATAGTATTAATATAATAATATCATAGTTTCCTGCTTAATTACTTCATTTCCCTCAAAGCAAGAATCAATTCTAATCTCGACCTTCTTTTAACTTAAACCCTATGTTCAAGAATTTGACTTTCGAACTCTTGGGGCGCAACTGAAAATCCCAATCCTTGCCCGAATTGATATGAGGGTCGACGAGGGTCACTAACAAGTCTACAACTAATCAAAGGATTAATTGAAAATAAGGAAATGGACAATATAGATAATCTTGAAGATGTAAAGAAAGAAACCCTAAAACGGGTGAGATCAACCGGTGCTTCCTACAGCTTTTTCAACTGAGAAAATGACCTCTACCTTCTCACCCATCTCCGACCATCTTCAAGACTAACAAAGAAGGCGCAAACTCATCTGCATCTTCTACTTAATAAGGTCTCTCTCCGACGACGTTCCCCGGAGGGTTGTAGAAGCAGATGGTCAAGCTCGCCGCCTCCTTGAGGCACCTCGCCTGCGCGCACCCCACCTCCGAGCTGTTCCTCCACACCACCTGCGTATACACCCCGCACCGGTGCCCTTCCGCGCACGTGTTGCTCGCGTGGTCGTAGTAGGCCTTCTCCCTCACCCACACCTCGACTGCCGCACGCGGCGCCACCGCCGTCCCCGCCTCGCCGGCCCACAGCTGGTTCCCGCCGTACCTGGAGGCCGTCAGGTTGGCGAAGTTGCACGACATCCGGTCCCGCTGGTACCGGGCCTGGCGGCTCGCGGCGGAGGCCAGGTCGGGGCTCCACCGGAGCGGGGCCACGCCCACCTCGGCCCTGGCCTGGTTGTGGGCGTCCAAGAACTCCTGGGCAGCGACAGGGAGCGGGCCCGCCGGCGACGGTGGCGATGGAGGCGGTGCTGCTGATGGGGGTTGAGCTGAGATGTGGAGTGGGGCTAGGAGGAGGAAAGCTAGAAGAAGAAACGGGTGGGTCATTTTTGCCCCTTGGGTTTGCTGGGGAGGTTGAGTTTTGCAAGTAGGTGCAATTTATAAGGCGCTGTTTGGGAAAATAAATAATTCATGATACATAATTTATAAAATAAAAATAACTTTTTTTTGGGAGGAGGATGGATTTTGCTACCACTTAGATGAGTTTTAGAGAATTAGAATACGTTTAGGGTACGCATGAAGTCACTTCTTGCACGGAAGTCAATTTATGGCAAGAAGTTGATTTTTCAACTTCCCCTGAAAAGCAGAAGTTGATTTTTCTACTTCTCGACCAGATTGAGTAACGATTAAAAAAGACAATGTTCGAAATATTATTTAAAAAATATTCGATGGCGGCGGCCGACGTCGACCGGCGACCTGTGGCGGACGGTGGGCGGCGACCGGTAACGGGCGGTGGTTGGCGGCCGCAAGAATGACTCCTAGAGCTGGAGAAGTTTTTACTTCTCGAAGTTGGCCAAAAATCTTGCCAGAAGTAGAAAATCCGACTAGAAGTAGAAAATCCTACGATAAATCAATTTTTTTACCAAACGCATTTATGTTTCAGATAGGATTTTACCAAACGAATTTCCCTATTAGAAGTTGATCTGGCAAGGGAATGAAAAAGCAAAAGTGATTCATGCTCACCCTTAGTAACTGCATAAAATTTTTATTCCTATAATATAAATATGTTTGGTAAATGCACATAATTTCTATTCTTAGGAATAATTATTCTTCCCAATTTTTGTCATTTAAGTCAAATAATTATATAATTACTTTGTGAAATTTCATCATACTTTTAGAATTAATTGAAGATTAATTCATATTGATAATATATTGCATATTGAAATGTAAAAATAAATATCAAGAATCATCGCAAGTTATTTTTCGCTATTTATTATGAGGTTTCATTCAACTCTTTTGAGCAAGCAGATAATCAATACTTGTGACAAATTTATCCTCCTTTAAATTGTGTTAATACTACGAAAAATTTCAACTTGATATGCATATGACAAAGAAAAGGTAAAAATCCCAAGCTGGTACATCCGTTTATTACTACGTGTCATAAACTTAGCACTTTAACGGTTAGATTTAACGAAAACTAACAGATGATAAATTTATCATAAATGTACTAGTTTTGTGTAAAATTGTTACAGCTGTACCAATTTGAGATTTTTTGTGATTAAAAAAATAATTTATAATAAATTTTTCATAAATATATTAGTTTGAAGTTTTTTGTGATATTAATTCTTAAAAATATTAATATTTAAGTGATTAAAAAAATATAATGACGTTCTTATATAAATAATGTGTGACGTGTCTATTTATTTATTTATTTGATTAAGTACGTGCATTTGTTTCGAGATGGGATGGCGGAGGTGGTATTAAATGCAAATGCAATAAATAGAAGTTTTTACTGGATCATCGCACGTGACGGTGTTTTGACTTCTGACTCCACCAGCTCCCACCATCCCATGTGATGTGATGTGATGTGATGTGATGCGATGTTCATATTTGTCGTTCCCCGACAATATCATTAAAAATCCCCCGGTCCGGTCGCCATCAGACGTCTTTGCCAAACCTCAATTTTGAGGCCCCGCTCGGCTCCCAACTGTTGTGCCCCTTTTAGGGATGGAGGTGAGCAAATCGGATCGTTCAAATCGGACAGATTGAATCGGGATCGATGGTTCGATTCTTGATTTTAAAGAGCGATTCGATTTTCAGTTCTAGGGTAATAGGATTGGGCAGTCCGGACCGAACCGATCGTCAAAAGGTGCATATTTTTTTAACGACTTCCCGTGACTTCTCTCGCGGGCTTCGATGTGGTCCAATCTAATCAACGTGATCTCTATGAGGTCCATTTGCTGAGGCTTTCATCGGGCGGTACTGAGCTGATTTGCGAAGGCCTGTTTGAATTTGTTTGAAAGTCAAGCCACTAGCAGTTTCTAAAGTCGGATCCAAACATTCGGCTCTAAATTCAAAAGAAAGCAACACATGACCAAATAAGTAAATAAATAAATAATCCGTTCTTGGAAAACAATGTCCACACCTACAAGTGCTCAATGGTAAACCCTGTTTCATCAAGTTAAGGCAAGAATTTTGGTTGTTGGCTCTAGTTTACTGACCCACTTACACTTTCAATTACAGCAGAGAGAGTAACAATGTATCCGGCGACTCACACAATTATGTTAAGCTAGAGTAACTCTACCAACCAAATGATGTATTTTACTAAGCTCGATGATCCTAGTACGAGAGAATAGTTTGGCATGAGAGAGAGAGAGAGAGAGAGAGAGAGAGAGAGAGAGAGAGAGAGAGAGAATCACACATGAACAACCACATGCACGCATGCGAAGAACATCCAGGGATTCAGAAGGAGAGAAATTGTCCAGCAAGTCCAACAAAAGCATTGGCATAAGCACGACTGAAGACGATCTCAACTAATCCTCACATAAAAAGTGATTAAAATGCAACTATGGTTCCTGTATGAATAAAAGGCAACTATGGTTTCAAGCAATTTCATGGTACTGAACAGGATGTTTTGAGAGCAGTTTTTTTTTTTTTTTTTTGCATGTGTCCGGTTCAATGGAATTGCCCGGGATAAGACCGGATCGGTGGTTTAGTTCCCGATTCCGAAAAATTGAGAACCGGGACTACCAATCTGGTTTTCGGTTCTTGAAGGGAACCGGATCGGACCGAAAACCGATCACCCTTACTTAGGAACAAGCACATCATAAACAATGTAGTGTAATTTTTTTAAAATCTTAAGAAAAATGATTACATGTGGTTTAAGAAAATCTATCGTGAACAAATCTCAGTTAGGTATGCTCGTACCGCAGTTATCTTTTATTAAAAAAAATGATGATTTGCATCGTTTATGAAAATAAATGAATGGATGGTATTCTCACTATTTACGAAAATATTTAGATATAAATTACTATCAATAGTAAAAATATTTTTCATCGGGTAACTATTTCAAACGACACGAGCGAACATTTTTGGGAGAATAATTTTCAAACCGTTTGTTTTTTTGCGAACTGATGTTAGGGAATCGTATGTATGTCGTGTCCTTGTGACCAATTGTCATCGAGAGGTATACCTTGGCATCCATGGTTTAGCCAGTATAGCTAATCAAGTTCAACATGCGTCGCATTTAATGTGTTAGTGATAGTTTGATGTTCAACATTAAGATGCTGAAAGCAGATTGATTGTTACTTTTATGTATGGCTGTAATCCGGGGAAAAAGATTCTTGGATCGGCTTGGAATTTGCGACCTGTTTTCTCGAGTGGCCCGATTTCTATTTTTTCCAATAAAACCCGCAAATTAATTGAGCATTGAAGCTGGAAATTGTCCTTTGACCAAGGAACAGAAAAAAGAAGGTGGGAATTTTCAAGACTTTATAGTAAGGTAAAGGAAGGACGATGTTTCCTAAACGGTCCTGGTAACAACCGCGAAACAAATGAAATATTTCATTAGTTTGGGATAATTACCAAAAAAAGTCATAAAATCTATTATACTTATATCAATTCAGTCTTAAACTTTTCAAATTGGCCCATTTAGTCATAAACATTTTAATGATTTTTCAATAGAGCCTTAATCGTTTTAATTGTGCCAATTTAATTCTAAAACTTTAACGATTTACCAAGTCCTAATTAAATCTTTTTTTGACAATATGTCAATTTAGTTCTAAATCTTTTTGACGATTTACCAATTTAGTCATTCCAGCTAATTTTGATAGTAAAAAAAAAAATCACTGACATGAAATTCTAGTCAATGTCAGCAGTCCTATGTAACACAACAAACATTGACGTGGACAATTTTATTAATTTTTTTTGAATTTTTCTGACTTTCCAATGTCTTTCCTTTTTCTTTTTTTATTGGTTCGACCAGGCCACGATTAGAGGGAAAAAAAAGAAAAAGGAAAGAATAAAAAAAATAAGAATATCGAAAAATGTTTAAAAGAACTTAAAAATTATTTTATATCAGCGATTTTCAGTTAAAATTGGCTTGAAGAACGAAATTGGCAAATCGTCAAAAGGTTCAGAACTACATTGATACAATTGAAAAGTTTAGGATCGAATTGGCAAATCATCAAAATGTTTATAATTAAATTGACCAAATTAAAAAGTTTGAGACTGAATTGGCATAAATGCAATAGGTTTGTGACTTTCTTAATAATTTTCTCCATTAATCTTGCCGTACCTGCCATGGTGAGTGATGATAAGCATCAAACACTTTCATGAAAGCCCAAGAATTAGCGTATCGAATCTTGAGAAAGGCACTTTCGAGTCCAGTGTTTTGAGCCCAATGGGAATTTGGTCACTAAATTAAAGTATAATTGCAAAGTTGCTACCCCTAAACTTCGCCAAATGGATGTGAGCCCGTCGAGGAAGACTTTGTCAACTAAAACCAAGGATCTGTCGGAATTGGCCAATAGAAGAAGGTTCAATCCTCGTCTCACTCGGTCAAACGATTTATAGCTTAGAGAGGAACACGAACTGAGTTGACGAATGATTCAGAGCCAAAAGCCAGGTTCCTCGAAAGGTTAGGCGACCGGTTCGATCTCCTCAGTCATCACCTTCGTCTCGAAAGAACTTTGGCAGTGTAGTTACCATTTCCACATTAAATACTCGGGGATGACCTTTTCCCCCCTCTTCACCTTATTTGAAGTTGACTTTAAGTCCCTGATATGTACCGCCCCTGGATCGGTCCGGTCTCGATTCATCCTCAGCTCTTTGTTTATGTACCCCAGTTTTTCTCACTAGCTGCGCGGAATGGCCTCTTCTTTCCACTGCACGCTTTCCTTGCATCCTTCTTTTCCGAGTCCTAGTTAGTCCGGGGTCCGCGCTTGAAAGGGCTAGCCCGATTCTTGGGTTTAGCTCCGTACCTCTCTCCCAACTGACAGATCCGCCGGCACATTTACCGTTCTTGACATGATGTTAGGTTCTCATTTCACCATAGAGATCCCTGTATTGCTCTTGTCCAGGTTACCTGTTCGTCATTGCAATGACTTCGAATAACGCAACGTTTGGAGAAATTCTGCGCTGCTGGTGAGCCCTCTAGCATTAGGACCGACAATGGAAATCTTGCCAATCTCGGCATTCGCTTGATTGTGTTCCGACCTCTGCAATATGAAGGCATGGGTAATGGATAATGACATGTCGGTCCTCTTTGATCCGCCCTGTATTGTGTCGGCATTAAGAAGACATATATGATAAACGAGATAAGGACACTATAAGTATGGCTTAAGCATATCACAAGTGCCAAAATTTGTGTATGACGTTCACTTTAGTGTTAAAACTTTCAAATCGATCGTTTAAGCGCCAAATTTTTCTGAAAAATGTTCACTTCAGTGCCAAATTTGATTTGAAGCATACGTAGCTCACCAGAAAGTTTATTTGATTTTTTTACATTAAAAAATTAGGACGACGTGGCTCACTGAAGGCCAACTCAGCAATTTAAAGATCAAACGACGTTGTTCAAGCTCAATTCATCCAAACATAATCCCCAACTGAACCTCGAATTTCAAACCCTAATCGGCTGAATCGAAATTGAGTTCCTATTTCGGTTTGGCCCTAAAATTAACAGCCTATAATTCCAAATGAAGGGTCCAAATGAAGGGAAGGAGCTTCAGTAGCAGCTCAAATTCGTTTCGACCAATATAAGAAAATGGTGAGTTTTATTGTTATTGTGGGTTTCCGAGTCCAAAAAGAACATCTTGGACTTGATTGAATCTAGGGAAAAGATTCCATGGAAGTGGCAGGTATAGAAAGAGGCTGAAGCGCAAATATTTCAAATGGGTTGATAAAAAAAATTTCGTCGAGCCATAGAGGTGATATTGGAGCTTCTTGAAAGACAGCATGAACCTCCACCTACATTCATGGACGAGTTGGACAATGTCGATTTAAAGAAAGCTGAGATGAAGGCTGTAACATCTCTAGTCAATCAATTGAAGCAGGAATTGTCAACAATGGAAAGATAAAGAAAGTGTCATTGGCTGTTACTTGTGTTTTAGTTCTGTTGTGTAACCTATTTTATGGTGAAGTGTAAGGTGTGTATGAAAGGAAGTTTCCCAATCTATCGGAGGTAAAGATAAGATAGATATGTACTTGTATTGGATAATATATAACTAATAGCTCCAATGGGTAGTTTTTATATAGATCAAGAGGTTTGATGTAGTATTTTGTTGGAAATGGAAGGCTGTAATTCATTTTTTGCTTAGTTTTTGCTCAGTTTTTGGACTAGCTATGTATTGTCAATATCTATTTGCTTATTTTTGGTTGAGCTGTTTGGTTTGCCGCAAATAGGCTACTGTTTTGCTGCTTAATGTGTTGCTGAAGTTGCTGGTCTGATGCAAATATTCGTTGAAAATAGAATGTTCGAATTTAGTGGTTGTGAGCAACTTACAAGTTGTACTTGTATACAATCAATATTTATTTCTTGACATATTTGGTTTCGTGCATTGTTTGATGATTGAGCTGTTTGGTTTGCTACAAATGGGCTATAAATGAGGTTGCAGGTATGCTTGTTAATGGATTGGTAGTCTACTGCAAATGATGGTTCTTGTGGTTAATATTTAAGTGCCATAATTTGTAAATATTGATCACTTAAGTGCTAGTGGGGGTTAAAAAGTGATCAATTAAGTTCCAATTATTTTTGAAAAAGATCACTTAAGTGCCAAGTTATTTTCAAAGTAATCACTTAAGTGCATCATCAAAACTAGCAATACCGACCCGTGCACCAGTAAGCACTAATACCTACAATAAGTGCACTAGCAAGTTATGGTGCATTCACAATATGCACCAGCAATTTGCTAGTGCATCAAAAGCTCAAATACTAATAGGTACATTAGTAAGTTGCTGGTTCA
Organism: Rhodomyrtus psidioides; assembly: GCA_021437785.1. Classification (NCBI taxonomy): domain Eukaryota; kingdom Viridiplantae; phylum Streptophyta; class Magnoliopsida; order Myrtales; family Myrtaceae; genus Rhodomyrtus; species Rhodomyrtus psidioides. The sequence continues at coordinate 747,229 of JAILYB010000040.1, read as the reverse complement.
TTCACAATATGCACTAAAATCTCCAATACCAAAACCTGCACTAGTTACTACTAACCACCTTCATGCAGTTACCACAATCAGCAAGCATAACCAGCCGCCAAAAACAGCCATAAATAGCCAACAACATAACAAGCACAACTACCCACGATCACTACAAGCACAACTACCAACTCACACAACAAGGACATCTACCACAACAATCAAATTATGTAAATAGTAAAAGCATAATTTAAAAATATCGCTCCGTTGACGTTGAATTTAGTGTTTACATAAGTTGAATAATCAACCATGTCCTTCGAAACAACAACATATAGGCAAATGTAGTTACCAACAAAAAATTAATACTAACATATCGACCCCCCTCCCTCCCAATTAATCAATATTGACAAACCTCAACTCATTTTTTTTTTATGGATTTTTCACTTTGTTAATAATCCTAGCACTCTTTCTAACAGACGTAGGCTCTGGTTTTTCGATTGGCCTTTTAGGGCTTGATTGAGGTGGCGTTTTTGCTGGCTTCTTTCTTGGTGGCTATTTCGAAGTTGTCCTCTTGTCTTATTCTTTGCCAACATCTTCTTTGGCGTAGCCATTGACTCTTGGGTCGAGCCATCTTCGAAGATAAGCATTTCTGAGCTTCTCCTAGACTACGACAACATAATAACATAATTTGAAGTACTTAAATTAAATTCACAAGTCCTACCAAACTTACATGCAAGATAGTCATTCTAGTACACTCGTATGTGAATAGACCATAACCATATTGCCTTAACATCTTCCCAAGAGCCCCTCTTGTTTACCGTGAAAGTGATGACTGTGCAGCAGGTTCTATTGTCCCTTGAAGTAGTGGTGGTTAGGAAGCATGCCCTTCCATTGCCGCTTTTCTCACTCGAAGTATCGAAATAAGATTAGACTACTAGCCCTAAAACAAGATAAGCAAACAATGGACAATTTATAGGATATTTTCTTCTCGTTTGTTCAATATTAGACTCAGTATGCTCTTCTGTCGACCCTTCATCTGGCTGCACACTATGCCCTCTTGTTGGCACTTCAATTGATTATCCAACATGTCCTTTTGTTGGCCTTTGAGGTGGCTGTACAACATGCCCTCCTATTGCCACTTCAGTTGGCTATCCGACTTGTCCATATGTTGGCCCTTCACTTGGTTCTTGTATTGGATCTGCGGTAAGCTGTTGTTGATGTTGCTTTTGCAGTTTACAGCCTTTCTTATTCTGCCCCTTCCTTATGGCAGTACGAGAACATCATCTTTGCATCAGCCTTGCTCATCCTTTATCTTAAAACCTCCCCCTCTTGCATTCTTCGTCTCTACTTTGACCTTCCTACTTGCTTCTTTAGTGGCAAAGGTGCAGAAGTATCACAATTTGTTGGGTCTCAAAATTTGCTACTTTAATGGGTTGCATCGCCATCCTTCTCTCTAATCCTCATCTCATCTGTCCTTCGTCTCGCATTCTTTTTCTCTTGTGGAGCTGACGTTGAGTCTGTCGGGAAAAATGGAGGATGAAAAGTTGAAAGAAAGGCAGCTGGCCTCTATCTGTCATAGAATTGGAAATCTGTGGTCAAAGGAGGACGTAGCTAACGTGTTCGAGGAAATTCCTAAAGAAAAAATGAGAGAGTGTAGGCTGACCTTACTGGGCAAATTGCACTCAAGACCCAACATTAACTTTCAAGCCTTTCTTTCCACGATGAAGAAGGCTTGGAAGACTGAAGAGGTGGCGGGTGACCAACCCCAACAAAGCCTGTTTATCTTTACCTTTCGTTCGGAGGCAGAGAAGGGAGAGACTATTAGGGGAGAGCCCATGGTCATTTTTCAGAAATTTCCTCGTTCTCCAACAACTTGACCCAAAAAAACCCGATCCACTGCCATAACTTTACCCACTGTGCTTTCTGGGTTCAAGTTCACGGCTTAACTGTTGACACCCGATTTTTGACCAAGTCTTTTTCAGTTTTATTTTCGAAAAATCACAAAAAATTCATAAAAAGTCAAAAAATTACAAAATCAACTTTGGTAGCCTCGGGAACCATTCTTGACCAAAAATAATAATTTTTCACATTTTTCATATTTTTTAGTATTTTTGGAAAATAGAAAAACACTTAAAAAATCAAGAAAAATAGCATTTGAGGTCACAAAAATATGGAAAAATATCCAATATTTTTCCTTTTTATCCCTTGTATTTTTGACCTCACAAAAAATCCAAAATCAGATTCAATTTTAGGTGTTCCTTTGTAACCCGTACTATTGAATTTGAAGAAAAAAAATAACAATTGAGTCTTTTAATTTGCAATTTTGGCATTTTCTAGGATCTTGACATTCAATCTAATTGTCCCCTATTTCAATTTGACCTAATTGCTCGGAAAAACTGTTCAATTGCAAACATAATTGCATTTTAGTCCTTGAAATTGAGCATAATCGAAATTACTTTCAATTCAAGAACTATCATTACAAATTGAACATGCTACCCAATGGATTTCACCATTTTAAATCAATTGGCATAGGTGGTTTAACTCAATTTGATCATTTGCACCCTCAATTACACTATCCCCAATTTCCGATCAAATGAGAATTTGGGGATTTTGTAGAAATTGATGAAAACTTTTGGGCAAAACCACATTTCTAGATAGAATTCATGCCCTAGATTCGATTATGAGGTTCAATTGCAAAATTTTCCCATTAATTTGGGCTTAATTTGAAAATTCCTATTCGGGACCGGTTCAGACCGGTCAGACCAGTCGAACCGGCCTGCTACAGTGTCATCGTCTTCCTCAGGTTCCTGGCGAGTGAACAGTAGAAGGAGGAGCTTTGACGGGGAAATTGACGGGCCAATCGACCTCAATTGAAGACGCAATGGTGGGCGTTTAGTTCCTTAGATCACTCACCGTCGATTGGAGCTAGAACGACGATCAATGGCCGCCGGAGCAAGGAGCAATCGGCCAGTCAAACCTTCGGACCTGCAAAAGTCAACAAAGGCAAAAACAGCTCAAATCCTTGCCAAATTCGTGCGAAATGAAGCTCACCGCGGAACCAAAAGGGACTAAACGGAATGCCCATCCTCCTCGACGTCGTTCTGACCTATTTGCACGTGACTACACGTGCCAAATGGAGTTGGTTGAAGCTCCACCGTTCGGCGCCAAAAAATCCAACAGGCTATATAAGCCTACGTCGGCTTTCAGTTAAAAGGAGGAACAGATTCAGTTGTAAAGAGCGAAACCAAATCGAGAGAGAAGGAGAAGGAGAGAGAGTGAGCTCGTCCTCCAACCGCCATTGTCGAGGACAGAGCTCGAATCCACAGAGCATCGGTCAGGCCTTTTCAGGCTAGACCAAAGCTCGGGGAAACCTCCAGGAGACCGCCCAGAGCGCCAGGAAGCGATCGCCGCCGGCCGCGCCCCGCGAAATCACAAGAACAGGTGAGTCGCAGTCTCGAGTTCTTCCTTGGGCATTCATGGCGATTCACACATTCCATGATCCTTCTTGCAATTAGTGTGTGCCTTTCATTCCTTGAACGTCACTGACCATGTTCGCGTCTTCATTTTGCATTGATTTTGCTCATATACCCCGAATCGAGTCTTCCGATTTAGCCTCCATAGCCGATTCTTGCCCAGCCAAATCTGGGCCGAGCGAGCTCAATCGGAGCTCGAGGTAAGTCTTCTGAACCTCCATTGGTGCTATTCTGTGACTGAATTTCTTTGATTTTGAGTGAATCGCATGACTGAGCTTCCATGGCCGTACTCGGCAATTCGCACGATGTTCTTGATTCTGTGAATAGGATGTTTCGATTCTTAGATATGTCAAACTAGAGCTAATCACGAATCGATTGCCGTTGGTCTCGAGTGATTCCATTAAGATTTCACCGCACGATCATCGCCGGAGAACTACAGCCGTCCATTCTGCCGGAGTCGCGAGGTTGAAGACGAAGCTGACGTGGCGTGATCAACGGGTCAAAGGTCTAGGTGGCAACACGTGATTGGTCCACGTGGATGTCGAGTCAGCACGGCCGTTGAGTATGTTATTCAAATAAAAAGAATCCAACGGCCGAGAATAATCGAGTCTAATAGATAGTGACCGCCCGATTAGAAATTAGGATTATTCGAAAACGTTTTAAAATTGGAAAATTAAAACGAGCTGAAACGGTGTCGTGTAGGTTAGTGGCCGTGCGGCGTCGTTTAGGTAAGTGTAAATCAACGGTCTAGATCGAATCTTAGAATCTAATCGTGGCCGTAGGTTTAAGTAATCTGATCAAACGGCCCTGATCAAGTCTTCGTCTAATCTGAGCCGTAGATTCCAGTCAGGTTATCCAGTGGACGTGGAATAGCCACGCGGCGCAATGAAGGCCGTCAGATCAAGTCCGACAATTCAAAGGAGGGGACGGCGTCGTTTTGGAGCTGGGGCACGCGCGGGTCCGGGTCTGGGCCGGGTTCCGACCCGAGTGGGTCGGGTCAACCCGGTCCGAATCACTTTTTTTTAAATAAAAAAATCAGGAAATGATTTAAAAAAAAATCAGAAAAATCTTAGAAAATCCAAAAAAAATGCTAGAAAATTCCAGAAAATTCCAAAAAATATGGAAAAATTGTGGAAAAATCCTAGACACCCCAGAAATCCCCAAAAATCGAGGATTGACCACAGACAACTGGTCAACCCTATTTTTGGGGTTTCTTACCCAATTTTACGAGACTTGACGACATTACCCTTTAGGGGTAAGTCGCCTCTGCTGTGCATGCTAAATAAGGCCGATAATGCCAAGGAGAGAATTAGGGTCGATTAGACGACCAATTCTTAAGTTTGGATTTCGAGTCCCGCCCCTTTTCTCAAAGATGACGATTTTGCCCTTCAATGGGAAAATTGTCTTTCTTGTCTCAATCGAGTTCTGAAAATTGCTTAAAGTTAGGGTTTGGGTCAGGTGGATGACCAACCCTAATATTTGAGGTTTTCAGTTCTCATCTTTGTCCAAATGACGACTTTACCCCTCCAAGGGTAAAATCACTTGAAAATTTCAGAAAATTCCTGAAAATTCCCGAAAAATAGGAGATGGATTGGATTGATGGCCAATCCTATTTCCTCTGTCTTCTGACTTCCCAATTCGTCTAAAATGACATATTTACCCTTTTAAGGGTAAATTTTCCCCGAATTATTCAAAATTACGATTCTGCCCCTCATGGGCGAATTATGTCCAAATCACTCCTAAGCCTTGATTGATATTTCTCTAGGCTAATAGGGCCTCATTAGGGATACCATGCTGATTTCATGTGTTTTATCCGCATGTACTGGATCCTTGATTTGCGCACTTATTTCTATTGGTTGTGAGTGATAGGGTAGTATTTCCCATCTGCATGAACTCCTAGACTTAGGATCTGTACCACACTCATCTGTATGAAATCCTAGGGTCAGATAAACCATCCAGCTTAGGTACCGAAAGGGCGTCAACTCTGACAGTTGGCGTAACTTAGTCCCCGAACCCACTTCTCTGGTTTCCGCAGAATCGAATAGACCACTCCCAACTATTCGATAGGGTTTCCGATCGTAGCCTCCACGAAACGATTGGCGGCGACTCCTTGGCATGTACACTCATCACATGTCACTAGACCACACTGAAGGTCGACCACGTATATCCAGCAGTTGCGATTTGGGTAATGGGCCTTGGGAGAGGCCCGCGTCCGATCCAGCCAGCGATCGGGCGGCCCATTAGCCCTCCGCGCCGCGAGAGGGTCGCGACGTTAACTTTAGAAAGAATTATGAAAAATGTCTTGGATGAGGTGTTATCAAAGATAGGATCTGTTCTAAAAGCAAGGTTAATTACGAAAGAAAGCCTATGTAAAGTAGGGAGGGCTCGGGTTTTCTTGGATCTAATGTAGCCCCTTAAGTCTAGTGTTATATTGAACCTAGAAAAAGATCAATTGTGGGTGGATTTCAAATATGAGCGGATTCCTAGCTTTTGCTACTCTTGCGAAAGGATGGGGCATTATACTACTAACTGTGAAGAAGTTCCCTATAAGAAGGTAGAATTAAAGGAGATTAGGGATGAGAATTTCGATTACTGGATGAAAGCAGAAGCTAAGGAGACAAGCCATTTTTGGAATTTTTTTTTATGGGGTGTAGAGTTTGGGAGTCTGATGAGGAAGAAGTAATAACGGAAACTTCAATACATGGAGTAAAGCTGGAGGAAGAGGTACCAACGAGAGTGGCAATCCGAGATGATACAAAATCGATGGAAGTAGTCCCTGAGCTGCGATTGAGGAAAAGAGGTAATGGTAGTGAGGTAGGGGAGAGTCTGGACTTGGCAGCAAAACCAAAGGAGTCCCCACTATTGATCTCACATATGCCCTTGAAAGAAGGAACACCTTTGGAGCTTGGGAAGGTTCATCATAGGAGAGGAAGAATAACTCTAGGCTTGTGGCAAAAAAGGTGAGGAGACAGTGTCCCCTCGATTCACAAGGGAGAATGGACTGTGATCTCGATGATGTCCAACTTCATGATACACCGATTCAAGTCGATGATAGGTCAATTGAATGAGCTTTGGTGGCTTGCCCTAATAAGCCACCAAGGTATAAGTAAAGATCCTGAGCTAGAATTGTTAGGGTCTGGGTTCTACCATGACAATTCAGCATCTAAGAGCCCTTGTGGCTTCTGAAAGACCCAACGTTATATTTCTAATGTAGACAAAGAACATGAGAGAAGTAGTGAATAGGGTGTAGAAGAGGCTTAATTTCAACATCGAATTAACCATAGACCCAGTCGGAGTAGTGAGAGGCATGATAGTGATGTGGGAAGATGAGGTAAATATGGTAGTAAGAAAGAATGCAGATGGAGTAATTGACCTTACTTGCAAAATCCCAAGTAGTAGGACGGCATTCCGATTGACATTTCTCCATAATTCTATCAATTATAAAAAAGACTTATACTGTGGCAAAGGATTCGTTCAATCCACGATGACAACAGGCTTCTCTGGCTTGTTAACACCTAATTTTGGATCAGCCTTTTTTAGCTTATCTTTAGAAAATTCATAAAAAAATTCATAAAAAGTCAAAAAATTACAAAATCAACTTTGGTGGCCTTACCCAAGCCTAAGGAACCATTTTTGATTAAAAAATAATTTTTCATATTTTTCGCATTTTTTAGTATTTTTGGAAATTAGAAAAATACTTGAAAATTCAAGAAAATTAGCATTTGAGGTCACAAAAATATGAAAAAATAGTCAATATTTTTATTTTACATCCCTTGTCTTTTTGACCTCACAAAAAGTCCAAAATCAAATTCAATTTTATGTGTTCCTTTGTTACACATAAGATTGAATTTGTAAAAAAAATATCAATTGAGTCTTTTAATTTGCAATTGTGGCATTTTTTGGATCTTGACATTCAATCTTATTGTCCCTTATTTCAATTTAACCCAATTTTCCGCGCAGAATGTTTAATTGCATAAATTGGGCAAAATTATATACTAAATTGTATTTTAGTCCTTGAAATTGGGCATAATTGAAATTACTTTCAATTCAAGGACTACCATTACAACTTGAAATCACTACCCAATGCTTTTCACCATTTTGAATCGATTGGCATAGGTAATGTGGTCCAATTTGATCATTTGAGCCTTCAATTTCATGATTTGCCTAATTCCAATTAAATAAAAATTTGGAGTTTTTATTGAAATTGATATGAACTTTTGGGCAAAACCACATTTTTAGATAAAATTCATGCCCTAAATTCGATTCTGAGGTCCAATTGCAAACTTTTTCCATTAATTTGGGTTTAATTTGAAAAATTACAATTCGGAACCGGTTTAGACCGGTCAGACCGCCGGTCGGACTGGTCAAACCGGTTCGCTACAGTGCCTTTTTCCCCAAAGCTTCCCGCCCCATTTGCAGACTTGGAAGGTGAACTTTGATGGCGAAATTGGACCATCAATCGGCTTCAATTGGTAAAATTGGTGGAGGCGTTTTGTTGGCCGTGAAGTCCTCTGTCGAATGGGACCAGTCCGACGACTTGGGTCTACCGGAGCATCGCCGGCGATGGCTGTGAAAGCATCGGTCATTTTCGGCGCAAGGTACAGTCAAATGCACACTAAATTCACGCCAAATGTGATCACCGGAGGTCCCGAACGAATTTGCCATTCCATGCCCGTCGATTACCAGTCGTCGGTGACCATTTCGTACGTGTTTTCACGTGCGGAGGTCACCGACCCTCCTTTCCCCGATTCGGCGCCAGAATTCCAAACAAATAAAAAGGTTATTGGATCTTCTAAGGAGTGAGTTGATTCGGTTGGAAGGGGCGAACAGAATCAACAGAGAGAGAGAGAGAGAACGAGAGAGAGAGAGAGAGAGAGCTCACCTCCTCTCACGTGGTCGAAGCGTGAGTTGGGCCTCCTCAGGCTAAACCAAAGCTCGACAAGGTCGTCAGGAGGCTGCCCATACTGGGAGGAAGCGATCGCCGTCGACCGCGCGAGCTGAAACCACGAAAATAGGTGAGTCTGGTCTCCAAGCTTTCGTACTGTGCTTTAATGGCGGAACTCGATTCCGACCTTGATTCTTCGAGTTAGGGTAGGTGTTTTACTCTTCAAGCATCCCTAACCATCATTGCATCTTCATTTTGCATCGACTTCGCTCGAATACCTCGAATCGAGTCTTCAAAATTAGCCTCCATAGCCGGTCCATGTTCGTTCTTGCCTAGCCAAATCTAGGCCGTGCGAGCTCGATCGGAGCTCGAGGTAAGTGTTCTGAACCTCTATTGATGCTATCATGTGACTGAATTGCCATGGTTTGGAGCGAATCGTGTGATCGAACTTCCATGGCCGTACTCGGCATGTTGCATGATACTCGTGATTTCGTGAATTAGATGCCATGATTCTTAGATATGTTGAACTAGAGACTGTTGCGAGTCGATTGGTGCTGGTCTCGCGCGATTTCGTTGAGATCCCACCGTTGGATCATCGTCGGAGAAGCTCGGCCGTTCGTTCCATCGGAGTCGCGAGGTTGAAGACGAAGCTGACGTGGCGGGTCAACGAGTCAGCATTCCTAGGTGGCAGTCAGCCATTGGTCCACGTGTTAGTCTAGTCAGCACGGCCGTTGGGGGTTTGTTATTCTAATAAATAGATCGAACGGCTCAGGTAAATCGAGTCTAAATTCTGGTGGCCGTCCGATTAGTAATTAGGTTTATTCGAAAATATTTTAAAATCAGAAAATCAAAATGGGTTGAAACGGTGCCGTTTGGGTTAGTGGCAGTGCGGCGTCGTTTAGGTTAGTGAGGGTGGACGGTCCAGATCGAGTCTTGCGTTCTAATCCAGGCCGTAGGTTTTGGTAATCTGATCCGGCGGCCGTGGATTAGCCATGCGGTTCAATATTAACCATCGGACCAAGTCTAGATAATCCGAAAATAAAAAAAGTTGATACAGCGTCGTTTTTGAGTCGTGGGTCGCGCGGGTCCGGGTCTGGGCCGGGTTCCGACCCGAGTGGGTGGGGTCGACCCGGTCCGAATCATTTTTTTAATAAAAACTCATAAAATGATTTTAAAAATAAAAAAATCAGAAAAATTCTAGAAAATCCTAAAAAAATGCTAGAAAATCCTAGAAAATCCCAAAAAAATGTATGAAAATTGTGGAAAATCTTAGATACTCCAGAAACTCCCAAAAATTGAGGATTGACTACAGACAACTGGTCAACCCTATTTTTGGGGTTTCTTATCCGTTCTTTCGAGAATTGACGATATTACCCTTTAGGGGTAAGTCGCCTCTGTTGTGTATGTGAGATAAAGTCGATAATGCCAAGGTAAGAATTAGGGTCGGTTAGGCGATCAATTCTTGGGCTTGGGTTTTCGAGTCTCGTCTCTTTTCTCAAAATGACGATTTTACCCCTCAATGGGTAAATCGTCTTTCCCATTCCAGTCGAGTCTTGGAAATTGCTTAAAATTTGGGTTTGGGTCAGATGGGTGACCAACCCTAATATTTGAGATTTTCAGTTCTCATCTTTGTCCAAAATGAAGATTTTACCCCTCTGAGGGTGAAATCACTTTTAAATTCCAGAAAAATTCTGGAAATTCCCGAAAAATAGGAAATTGATTGGTTTGATCGTCAATCTTATTTCCACCATCTTTTGACTATATATGCCATCTGAAATGATAATGTTTCCCTTTTGGGGCAAATTATCCCCAAATTTCAAAATTACGATTTTGCCCCTCATGGGCAAATTATGCCAAAATCACTCCTAAGCCTTGATTGATACTTCTCTAGGCTAATAGGGCCTCATTAGGGATACCATGCTGCTTTCATGTGATTTATCCGCATGTTTTGGATCTTCGATTTGCGTATTTATTTCTACTGATTGTGAGTGATAGAGTAGTCATTCCCACCTGCATGAACTCCTAGATTTAGGATCCGTACCCCACTCATCTGCATGAATCTTAAGACTAGATAAATTATTCAACTTAGGTGCCGAAAGGGCGTCAACTCTGACAGTTGGCGCAACAAAGTCCCCGATCCCACTTCTCTGGTTTTCGTAGAATCAAATAGACCGCTCCCAACTATTCGATAGGGTTTTCGATCGTACCCTCCACGAAATGATTGGTGGCGACTCCTTGGCATGTACACAAATCACATGTCACTAGACCGTACCGAAGGTCGACCACATATATCCAGCCGTTACGATTTGGGTAATGGACCTTGGGAGAGGCCCGCGCCCGATTAGGCGACATCGGACAGCCCATTAGCCCTCGAGAACCCCCGGCAGCGCCTCGAGAGGGTTGCGACATGGCTTTGCTTGGGAGATTTCAACGAGACTCTCTATCAGTAGGAGAAGTTTAGTATTATAGGATAGTGGCCTTTCAAGGAATGTTGAACGATTGCGCACTTATGGATCTGGAGAGCAAATGGTGTGCTTTCACCTGGGCAAACAACAGAGACGGAGCAGAGCTGATTAGGAAAAGGCTGGATAAAGCAGTGTGCAACATGGAATGGAAGGTGATGTTTCCGGAGGAGAAAGTCTTTGTTCTACCAGCTGTGCCCCATTCTAATCTCTTTGTTCCAACAGCCGATGAAGAAAAGGCGTGGAGGGACTAGCATAAGCCATACACTAAATTCTCGACTAAAACAAAGGAGGTGGGGAAAGCCTCGTCTAAATGGCGTAGGGGGAAGTTTAAGAATGCGAAGAGACAAATCGAGGCTTTAATGAAGACGGTTACGGAGTGTACGAACAACCTAGCTACAGTCGGTAACACAGAGCTCTTAAAACACACAAAAGGGCAGTTAGAAAGGCTATGGAGACAAGAAGAGATGTATTGGTGTATGTGGTCAAGGATCAATTGGCTGAAGTGGAGAGATCATAACACAAAATACTTCCATGTCACCACCATTCAACGTAGACAACGAAACAAAATCATGATGTTAAAACTGGAGGACGATGATTGGACCAGAAACCCCATTGTTCTTAAAACTCATATTTTATCCTTCTATCAAGCACTGTATGAGTCAGTAGGGGCAAGAAATTTTGAACCAGTGTTGGATCAATGTCCTACTTGGTCAATGAAGAAATGAACGCGGACCTGACCAAGAAAGCCACAATGGAGGAGATTAGCTTTCCAGTTGGGGGCTACCAAAGACCCTCGACTCGGACGGACTAAATGATCAGTTCTACCATTACAACTGGGACTACATACAATAAGATGTCTTCAACTTGGTTGACAGTTTCTTGTCCACAGGTATCTTCGACCCTTCTCTAAATCAAACTCATGTCATCTTGATTCCAAAAGTGTCACTTCCCGAGAGTATAACACAATACAGGCCCATCAGTCTTTTTAATTTCAGTTATAAGATTATCTCTAAAGTGCTGACTAATAGGCTGAAGCCTTGGTTATCTGACTTGATTGCTGTCGAACAAAGTACTTTTGTTAACGGGAGGCAAATTCAAGATAATATAATGGTAGTACAGGAAGTTCTACACCAATTGAGAGTAAGGAAGAGGGAAATGAAATTCCAAGCTGTGGTGAAAATGGATTAGCAAAAGGCATATGATAAAGTGGAGTATGATTTCCTTTGGGCTTGCATGTGAAGATGGGGTTTAGCGAGAAATGGGTCAATTTGATTAGATAATGCATATCCACAATTTCTTTTAGCATACGGGTGAATGGTGAATCTCTAAACCAATTCCTACTGTCTAGGAGGATTAGACAAGGTGATCCACTTTCGCCTTATTTGTTTATAGTCATGGCCAACTCTCTATCTTCACTGATGAATAAGGCGGTGAGGGATGGTATAGTGAGATGTATCAAATTGAATAGATGGTGTCCACCATTATCACATCTATTATTTGCGGACGATGCGATTTTCTTTCTAGATGGCATGTTGAGGGAGTGCCAAATGTTGAGGGAGTGCCAAAAGGTGGCCAATATCTTGAATCGGTATTGCTATGCCTCGGGCTAAGATTTAAACTTGAATAAGTCAGGGATTTATTTCAGCAAGGGGTACCCAGAATCTTTAAAAAGGAACTTGTCTGATGAATTGAGAGTCTCTATTCTGGAAAAGACAGGCAAGTATTTATGGATACCATTGAACTGGGGTTTACCTAAGAAAGATATGTTCATATAGATGTTGGCAAAAGTGAATGCTAAGCTGGAGGGTTGGAAAGATAAGCTCATTTCCAAAGCTGGGAAAGAAATTCTAGTCAAGACTATTGTCCAAGCTCTTTCGCAGTATGTGATGTCCATTTTCAAGATCCCATTGTCCATATGCAGAGCCATAGAAAGGAAGATCGCTTCCTTTTGGTGGAAACAGAAAGCCAACAAAGAAGTTATTCACTGGAGAAAATGGGAACACTTAAAGCTAAGGAAAGATATGTGAGGACTAGGTTTTAAGGACCTAATTGCTTTCAACAAAGCCATGTTAGGCAAGCAGGTTTGGAGATTAGCACAGTCCTCTAATTCACTGTGGGGCCAAATTTTTAGAGGTATCTATTCCCCTGAAGTAGATGTCTGGTCAGCTAAGAGCCGTCCTGGGAGTAGTAGAGTCTCTTGATTGGAAGAGAGGCCATCAAGCCAGAAACTAGATGGATAGTGGGCGATGATAGTAAGATAAGGATCAGACAGGATAAGTGACTTCCATCCGGCAAATATGAGGGCCCGGTAAATCTCTCATAACCTTAGTTATTGGTTGATATTATAAACCAAGAAACATGGGAATGAGACATACCATTGATAACATAGTATTTTAACGCGGAAATGATATAGGAAATTCTATCTATCCCCTTTAGCCATAACTCAATAGTGGATTCTTTTCTTTGGATTGGAAATAAGGAAGGCACCTACTTAGTAAAGGCTGCCTACAACAAGATCCAGACTAAAGCAAACAAAGGGGTCACGAGTTTGGCGTCCACTTCTTATAGCCCTCATAGGAGCTTGTGGACAAGAATTTGGCTGACACAAACACACCTTAAGATACGACACCTCATTTGGAGCATTTGTAAAAATGCTTTGCCAATTAAGGATAACCTATACAGAAGAAAGATGATTCTTGATTCATTTTGCCCTCTCTGTGGATGTACGCCGGAGACGATAGAGCATCTGTTTCTGACTTGTAGCTGGACAAAAAGAATATGGTCAGACAGAAGATTGAATCTTGACACTTCTTTCACCAAAATTTCAAGAATAGAGAAATGGATTGCAAAGAACTTCATTGCGAGTGTGAATCTCCCTATGCCCGATGGCCCTCCAATGCAATCGATTTTACCAGAATTTTTTTTGGGCTATATGGACTTCCCACAATGCTTGGGTTTTCCAAAGGAGAGACCCTAAACCCTGGACCATAATAGACGAAACAACTAGTTACTTCACGCTGTATAAGAGATGGAATCCGACGACGAAATCTGGAAAGCCTGAGCAAAACCCACTATCGGAGAGCTAGGTCGCTCCGCGTCAAGGAAATCTGAAATTGAGTATAGATGCATCGTAGTGTGAAGAAACAGGGGAAGTTACAATTGCGGGTATCCTCTATGATACTTTTGGTGTATTAAAGTCTGGATTTGCAAGGAAGCTTCAAGTGCCCTCTGTCAGCCTTGCGAAAACCCTAACTTTGAGAGATGGTTTGGAGTTTCTGTGGAAGGTACATTCTGGAAAAGCGGATGGAGCTCTTATGAACTTTGATCCTCAAGATCTAGAAGTACTAACAGAATCTGACAGCCTTTCTACTGTTTGTTAGGTGTTGGGCCAAGAGGATAGCCCATGGACTACGCGCACAATAATCTCTGACTGCATTACCCTGCTACACCATCTAGACCGAGTAAGGCTCGCCTTCTACCCCCGCTCTGCTAACAAGGCTGCTGACTGGGTACGCATCAAGATATGACTTTTTATTGTAGCAATCAGCTTGGTAATGTTCTGGGATTTTGTTGCTTCAACTGGATGGCGAAAATGGCATGTGCACAAGGAATTCCATTTAGTTGCCATGCTCGATATGAACACTTCCTCCTCTCTAGGTGAACACCATATATTTTGTCATTCTTCTTGATCTCAAATCTATCATCGCCATTCCAAATTGGATGGCAGAACATATTACTAGCCAAGTTCTCATATAATCTCTTCGTAATCTTGGGACCACATGCTCTAGTCCACTTCCCAGCCTATTCTCTTTTATTGTGCAGCTTAGTCATGACCATAAGTCATATATCATCAAGCATGGCAATGATTGGTTTACACCAAGCGGCAAATATGCTGCCATTGAAAGCTTCGCTACGGTCATTGTCAATGATATCGTACTTGAATTCTTTGCTGAAGAATGCTCTATTCCAATTCTTTGCTTCAGTTTGGAATAGCAGTTCGAAACCATCCTTGTTCAGCTCAACCAAGCCTTGTTTGGCTAGTCTAAATGCAACCATGTTGATGCTCTTTGTAATTTTCCAGAATTGCTTGTGCGGCTTATCCCGTTTGTACTTCTTTGATCAGTTTGCATATAAGTGCCTTGCACACATCCTATGCTTGACATATGGCATCAACTCAACCAATGTAGGATCAAGTCCCTACAATATTAAACCAGGAAATAGTTGTAAGAAAAGGAAAAATACAACATAATGCAATTAAAATTTGAAAAGAATTAACTGATAATGATATTTCCTTCTGTTGGTCGCTCATGAATGCCCAACCTCCCCCATTGGTAAGTTCCAAGTCAGTCATCAAATTTTTTAGGAACAAGGACCAAGTGTCCTTGTTTTCTATCTTGATAACAACTGAAATAGTCAAATGGGTGGGTTGGACCAAGGTTTGGGTCAGGTCATAAATGATCCGACCTAAATTGACCAATTAATCCGTTTGTAACCCATTTATGCGCAATACAAATTTCTTGACACATACCCGACCCGACCCGACCCGACCCATTTGCGAAAACACTTCCATATTTAATTTTAATCTATGAAAAATTATTTCTTATGATTGTTTAACAAAATTACATTGCTGGTTGTTCGCTACTTTCACAAGATAGGTTTACAGGTCTTCTTGGCCGCTATTTTGGCCGTTCTGGTTAGTCTTTTCCTGTTTTTTCTCCTTTTGGCAGTTTGTTTGGCCGTGCCTTTGCTAGTTCTCGTGGCCACCTTTGGCCTTTTAGTTCAGTGCGCCTTGCCGCGGCTTTATATCTTGCAACCGGTTCACCGTTGAACTCTTCATGGCTCATAACTGTGCCATTTTTTGTTCATATTTTTGTGTCTGGTTCCATTCTTGTACCTAGCGCCTTGAAAAGTTCAATATATACTTACCTTACAAAAAAATTACATTGCTTAAATATTTTCATGAAATACAAGTCGATATTTTTATAAATTATAAATTATAAATTTTTTATTTTCTTTTTTTTAGAAAATTTATCAGGATGAAATCGATTAGTTAATAGAAGATTAAACTATATTTGATTAAGAAATGATCATTTTCACGAAAAAGGAGAGGGTGATGTCACATCAAGAACGTGAATTGTTAGATAGAAACCAAAAAGGTGGGTCCCCATGCCTTGATTACCCCTCCCGAATTAATCCTCGATCAATGCCTTCGATCTGATCGAAGGGCAACAGCCTAGTTAAGCCCACCACTCCGAACACATCACCACCGTCCATCCCCCCTGCATCACCTCTGCCAACCATCGCGAGCTCCTGCTCCGAAGTCCTCTAACAATGGAGGCGCTCTCTCTCCTCTCCCTCCTCATCCTCTTCCTTGTCCGCCTCCGCCCTATCAAATCCCCCTTAAGAACCGCCACATCTTCATCACGGGTGGCAACAACGGCATCGACTTCTGTTGAGAAAAACTTATGAGTGATTTTGAAGTTGACAAAACAATCCATATGCTCTTTATCTCTGCTAATGATGTGAAACACTTATTTTGAAAATTATCCAAAGATGTAAGGATACACAAGATTGAATCTGACAAAAAAGGAGTGAAGATGTTATTTTGAGGTACTCAGACGCTGTGAGAAGCTCAGACGTTGGAATGACACTCAAGCTCTTAGAGAAGCATTTCACGAGCAACGACCATAATATCAAGAGATATATTGAAAGATGATTTAATTGATATATTACATCATCACAACGGCTGGTAATCGAGCTGAATCGTTACTTAAGATTCTTTGTCTTGAAGATCTATCAAGGATACGGATTAAGGGAGACGGGCGTGATTTTCCTAATGAAGAACTCCATCTATGGAAATCCAAGATCATAATTGTATAGGCGATTTGATTTAACAGAAAAATATTTTCCTTTGACAACTCTCAATGATTACGAGGTCTTCTTTTGAGATACAGTCTCGTCCAAATGGATAGTTTTGGAGAGTATCCTCTGGAGGCCTTGCAACGGATAGTTAGAAGTGAACGAGTATAAAAGACATCTCAAAGTCGAAGAGAAAAAAAAGTTGACACAAGAGAGAATATGATTATAAATTCCAAGATCAAGAGCTTCAACTTTTCATATTCTCCTTGATCTATTCATTGTAATACTTAGAGGTGTATACATAAGTGTTGCGCGTTAGGTGTAGAGTTCTTCGTCTCAAGGGAGATCACTGAGTTATAATATTTGAGCAATTAACTAGTGAAATCCGATCAATTGGCTGCTAGTGTGAAAAAGTGGACATAAGCTTGAACCAAGTCGAACCACTATAAATCCTTTGTGCAGTTTCTCTATCCATTACTCATTTCTAGTTATATCTTATGATAGTAGAACCTTGCACGTTGCGTATTATGTGATCTTGCGTGTGTTTATCATCTGAGGGTTAAGCTGTGAGTTTATTCGATTGTAATTCCGTACTTAATTTTTTGTTTTTTAAAAAAATATTATGTAAACACATATTTACCCCATCTAAGTGATAACGATATCCCCAACAACTTCACCCTTGCCCCACTGCCCTATTGTCGAGTCTGTCGGCTCCATCACAATCAACATGTCGATCTCGACCAGACCGGTGTGTTGACACTTGATTTTTAATTATTTTATTTTTTAAAATTATTTAAAATAGTTAGAAAATTACAAAATCAACTTTGAAAGCCCTGGCCTAGCCTTAGGAACCAATTTGAAACAATTTTTTTTAATTTTTTCGAATTTTTTTATTATAGAAAAGCCCAAAAAAATTAGAAGATAACATTCGTGGTCAGAAAAATAGTCAATATTTTTATTTTTATTCTCTCTTCACATTGGTCATTTTGAATTTTAAAAATTCGATATGAGTACTATGTTTCTTCACAAACATAAACCCGAATTGAACCCAAAAATTCCATTACGAGTCTTTTAATTTTCAATTTTCACTTTTCATAAGCTATTACATTGGAATCTGGAGCCTTCAATTGCAATTGGGTCCATTTGCACCTCAATTTGTCCAAATTTGACATAAAGGATTTAATTGCACATTTTATTTTTAGTCTCCGATTTCGCTAAAAAGGAAATGAAAATTTTTTTAGAGATACCCTTGAAAATCCAGACACTCTACCCTATAGTTTTCATCATTCTGAACCAATTGGTGGCTTGGTTCGAGTCAATTTGGTCGTTTGAGCTCCGAACAATTTAGATTTCATTTTCGGATCTAACGTACAATTTGGAGGTTTTATCAAATTTCAAGCTATAAATTCATGAAAATACCCATTTTACATGAAAAACATGATGGAAAACTCAATTTTAGTGTCAATTTTGCGAAAAAAAAAAAGGGATCAATTTTCAACACAATTTGACGAATTTGGAATGGCCGGGTCTGCCGGGTCGGGCAGACTCGACCCGGCACTATTCATCATCTTCTTCCTTGGTTCATTTGCACGAGCAGCTGACCCTCGACCTAAAATTTCCCAAATCGGCCTTCGATTCGACTCCAATCTGCGACGCAAAAGGATGGGCATCTTTGCCAATCCACATCCGCTCACATGGGACGCCATTTCGTGGCTTGACGTGTCCCAGAGTGAGTTGTCCGAAACCGTTAAGAGGAGAGGACGTCCGGGAATATCGAGCAGCTTGGTACAAGCTCATACAAGGGCAAGGACGATGAGTCATCAGTTCTAAGTCGCGAAGATAGAAAAAGAGAGGTCTGAGCAGTGGGGGGCGATTTTTCTTCGAAAAAGAGAGTGAGGGAGCCGAGAGTTGCAGAGTGAAGAGGGAGGCCTCCGAGTAACGCTGGGCTTGGACCAAACACTAAAAATTTTTTAGACTCCCTAAACATCTCAGTCGGAGCTCCAATCATGGTCGATGCTGCCAAAAAGGTCAGTTTAGCCTCGGTTTCAGCCTCTCCTGCTTCCCCTGTTTTCGGGGCAATTTTCCAAATTGTTTTTTTTTAATATTTACCAATTTAATATTAAAAAAATATTTACCAAATAGAGTGCCAACCGGCAATTGGGCCGTCGATTGGCACCCATAACGTGATTTTGGGCCCCAATCGGCGGTTGGGCCGCCGATTGGGGCCGAAATTTATTTGTTTATTTATTTATTTTCAATGGATTCGTATCGAAAAATTATGCGAAATAAAAAAAAATCGTTCCAATTGGACACTCGAGCGATGAGATATGCCCTTTCAAAGTATTATTCCATCGGATTTTTAAAACTTTGCTAATTTAGGCATCCATTTAAACGAGTAAATTATAAAAGTATCAATTAAATAATAAATTATATTGAAATTACATAAACTTTGAGGAAAAAAAAACACTACAAAATTCATATTCTACCATTAAAATTGACTTTTAATTTATATTTTTTATAAAAGTTTTTAATTAAATAATAAATTATATTGAAATTACGTAAAATTTGAGGAAAAAAAAGCACTACATAATTCATATTCCACCATTAAAATCGACTTTTAATTTATATTTTTTATAAAAAAAAATTTAATTAAATAATACATTATATTGAAATTACGTAAACTTTGAGGAAAAAAAAGCACTACATAATTCATATTCCACCATTAAAATTGACTTTTAAATTTATATATTTTTTATAAAAGTATCAATTAAATAATAAATTATAATTGAAATTTTATTAACAATTTAGGCATCAATTATAATTTATTATTTAATTTATACTTTTATAAAAACATATATATATATATATATATATATATAAAAGTCAATTTTAATGGTGGAATATGAATTATGTAGTGCTTTTTTTCCTCAAAGTTTACATAATTTCAATATAATTTATTATCTAATTGATACTTTTATAATTTAATCATTTAAATGGATGTCTAAATTAGCAAAGTTTTAAAAATCCGATGAATAATACTTTGAAAGGGCATATCTCATCGCTCGGGTGTCCGTTTGGAACAATTTATTTATTTCGTATATTTTTTCGAGAGGAATCCATTGAAAAAAAATAATAAAATAAATAAATTTCGGCCCAAATCGGCAGTTGAGCCGCCGATTGGGGCCCAAATGTTGGTTTTTGGCCCCAATCGGCGGCCCAATTGGAGATTGGTGGACCAATCCCCCAATCGGCAATTGGGCCGCCAATTGGTACCCAATTTGGTAAATATTTTTTTAATATTAAATTGGTAAATATTTTTTTTAAAAAATTAATTTGAAAAATTGCCCTGTTTTCGGTGCCCCATGTTTTCACTGTGGGTTCGGCTCTGTTTGACTAGTCAAACAAAGCCAAACCAAAGACGTGTCGATACTATTTTCCATTCCCATCGTAATGTGCAAATCTTAATTTGTCTTAGTTCCGCTCGTAATGTCTCAATTTACAACTTCAACATCATTTTTTCGCACGAATACCAGATGTTCGATGAAATGCCGGCTGAACCACTTTGGCTATCCTAGCTTTCGGCTATGCCCCTTTCAACCCCCATTTGCATTTCTTTAGCCTCGAATCGGTCTTAGAACAAACACTAAGTCCTCTCTGAACTTCATTTTGCATTGTTTTTGTTGAAAATGCCGGCTTGATCCTCGTCGCTCTTGACCTGGACCGAGAGCTCATCGGCGCCTTTCAAATGGTAATCAAGCTCCAGTGGAACTCAGGTAAGTCCTCTCATGCTCTTTGGATGCTGTTTGAATGAATGAAATCAAGTTGGAATGAAATTTTTGGAAAAGGGTCGCCGGAGCCGGGACTGTGAGGGTTCAGTTTCTGGATTTTTTGGACGTCATTTGATTGGAAATTGATTGCATGGTGATGTTGGTTCGATGGTGAGTCAAGAGGTGTCCATATCGTGGGTTTTTCGCCATCTTTTTACATCAGATTAGTAAAAAGCCAGATCAAATAGCCATGGATTAACCATGTGTCGTGATTCGGTATTTTTAGGAAGTATAAAAGATTTTCATAATTTTAAAATAATTTTCAAAAAATATAAAAAAAAATTATCTGAATGATGCCAAGTGGCACTCTGAGGACAGTCCGATCGGCCTATTATTTTCAGTTTAATTAAACTAAGATAAGCTACATGGCACATCCTAGAGCGTCCGATGGAGGTTATTTTTGGATAATTATGAAAATCATTAAAAAATAGAAAAATTCAAAAAAAAATGTTGTTGAAGTACCTATACGACCCTTATGGTCCAGGCTGGGTGCCTGAAAGGCATGGGTCGGGTTTACCCAGTTCGAAAAATTATTTTTAATATTAAAAATTCGTATAATTAAATAAAAATAAAAATTGAGAAAAATTGAAAAATTATTAACAAATATAGAAACTTCACAAAAAAATTCTAAAAAATAGAAAAAATTTAAAACAATTTCCAAAAAAATCTCAAAAAATAGAAAATGGCCACAATCAACTGGTCAAGACTTATTTTGGATATTTTGACGTTTGATCTTTTAAAAAATGACGATTTATCCTTTCTGACAAATTGTCCCCAAAGTTTTTCAAATTGCCCCTGGCTCCTAATCATCCATTCTCTAATCCCTTAGGGCTATACTAGGAGCCTCTATTTGTATTGACATGACTTATTTATGTAATTGATTGCGCATTTATTTTATTTAATGTGGTTGATAGGATTAGTATTTCGACCTGCATTAAACCTCGATTTAGACTTACCTCACCTGAAATTTGTGCATGCATGAAATCTTAGTTAGAATGATCCCCTCGCGTTAGGTACCGGAAGGGCGTTAGTAATGACACCGACGTAACCAAGTTCCTGAACCCAAATATTTGGTTTCGCAGAACTGAGAGATCTCTCCCAATCGCTCAGTGATATTTCTAGTCTAACTTCCAAGAAAAATCGGTGGCAACTCTAAATGCATGCACACATTGCACATGCCATCCGACCACACTAAGGTTGAATTCGATTGACTCTTATCGTCGATTTTCCTTAAAAAAATCTACTCCCATCACAATTTGATATGTGTCTGAGAGGGCCAACGCCGAGAAAGCCCGACTACCTTTCAAAGTGGAGCTCATCAGCAATCCATTAGCCTATCCATCGAGGAGAGGTCTTGAGATCCGAAAGAAGAGTCACGACACGGTGCAATTCATGGCAGGCTTAATGGCCCCAAGTCCACAAATTTGAGGGTTTTAAGTTCCAAGATTGAGAGAGTGAAGTCAACACCCCATCATCGATGCCAGGGCAGAGTGGAAGACCGAGTCGCGAAATGAAAGGGGGGATGGTGAGGGATCGAACGAAGGAGGTCAGAAGAGAGGAGCCTGAGGACCAGCGATGGCGGGACTCCATGGAGACGAAGGACTTGTAGGTGAGGGAGTAGGACTTGCGAGCAAGAGGGTTGTCAATGTCGAGGTGATCGAGGAGTCGGTGAGGCCATCGAAGGGGTCGGCTTAGTCGTGGGATGCAGCGACGACGACGGTGGCATGGTCATCTTCTTCTTCATTACATTTCTGAGTTTCTTCTTTAGCTGCAGAACACGAGTTTACTGCAAACGCAAATGGAGGAAGAAGAAAGCAAAAGTAAAAGGAAAGAAACATAAAAGAAAAAAAAATAAAAAATTGAAAAAAATTATAATATTATTAAAAAATTATTCACGTAAGCGCCAGCGTCTACGTCAGCGCCGAATGGCATCCACGTTAGCGCCGACCAGCAAAAGTTAGCGGACGAACTGAATTAGCATAAATACAAAAGATTTAGGACTGAAGCGACACAAAAAAAAAGATTTAGGACTGAATTGGCACATATGCAAAAAGTTCATGATTGAATTGACAAAACTAAATAGTTTAAGACTAAATTGGTAAAAGTGCAATAAGTTTAGGACTTTTTTGACAATTTCCCCTCAAATAACTGTGATGTTTGCTCTATTGTCTAACCCTTTTACTAAGGTCATCGTGCCCACGTTATGCTCTCGTTGGGGCTTTGAAGTTCGAAATCCTAGTAACTGTCGATAAGACATTCACTGGCTCTCTTTCGATCTTGAGGGTATGCTCATGTCCTCCTCATTTCATGTGATCCGGATCGCCTAACCTTTCCTCAGAAGGTTAGGCACCTAACCTTGCAATCCGGGCGTCCATTTTTAGACGGACGGCCTAGATCTCCTGTTTTTATGGGGTAATTTTTTAAAATTTTTTTAATATATTTTTATTAGTAATAATCTGAGCCGTCCATTCATAACACGGACGGCTCAGATTATAAGGCTAGGGCATAACCTTCTAAGGAAATGTTAGACGATCCCTTTCCCATTCCATGGGCTCCTTGACTTGTTCTCAAGGGCTCATTATGACTCTGTTTGCCTCGCAATTATCCTCCCGCCTTAGATTCCAAGAGGATAATCTTCATATTCTTTGATGCTCCTTGAAAAGACCTGGAATGTGGTGGGATTGCTTCTCTTTGGTGCTCAAGTCACTAGCTGGTTTAATGACCTCACCAATCGATGCCTATCGTATGGCTGTCAAAAGTACCCACGCCGGCTTGACCCGGCCCGACCCATTCGAAAAAATGAGGAGATTTTGCGGCAGCCTTTGGTACTATTTCAGTACAATATAGGTACTATTTTTGCGAAAAGAGAAAGGGAGGGTTTTGTTAGGATGCATGTGTGAGTTGTTTTAGAGAAATCCCACATAGGAGAATTGATGTGGTACTGAGCCAGTTAATATACCCAAGTTGGCTCATAACTCATTGGCTTAAACTTTTGATTAAAGGTGGGTCTAACTGGATATATTGACGAGCTCGGACTTGAGCTCCCTCTTGGCGATCTCCCCGGCAAAAAAGTATCGGACTTCCGCTGCGTGCACCCAACAAATGGTATCAGAGCCGATGGTTAATTGGTGGGCCCCCAATCTGTTCCGGTGAATATCTCAAGAGGAAATCTGGTGATTGCGTCTCAAGAAGGAATCTAGTGCCAACGCGGTTTCCGGGCCGGTGGACACTGTGGTGTAGCAATGCGGGTCCGATGGGCGTTGATGGAGATTCAGATTGAGATGGAGCCAACGCAATTTTCGGGCCGGTGGACGTTGTGATGTAGCAACGGGCCCGATGGACATTGATGGAGATTCAAGTTGAGATATGTTGGTGCGTCAAGTTGAGATATATTGGTGCTGAATGATACTTAGATTAAGGGGGAGCAAACTTAACACTGGAGCTCACACATGAGGGGGAGATTGTTAGGATGCATGTGTGAGTTGTGTCAGAGAAATCCCACATAGGAGAATTGATGTGGTACTAAGCCAGTTAATATACCCAAGTTGGCCCATAACTCATTGGCTTAAGCTTTTGAGTAAAGATGGGTCCAACTGGATATATTGACGGGTTCGGACTTAGGTTCCCTCTTAGCGATCTCCCTGGTAAAAAAGTATCGGACTTCCGCTGCGTGCACCCAACAGATTTCATGATTTTTACAAAGATATATATATAGAGTTGGTAGAGAAGCTCTGAATTGAACAGATAATAATAATGACTTTTTCCCCTCAGCAGCTGTTCGGTTCTTGGTTTCCCCGCATCGCCATAATCATTGTCTTCGTCTCCTTCTTTTCAATCCCTCCCCTTCTCCTTCCTTCTTCTTCTCTAGAGCAATCCCTCTCTATCTCTCTATCTGCTCTCTTCTTCTTCTTCTCATGCTAACCCTATTCTTGTTCTTTTATCCCCCTCCCCCCTCCCTCCTCTCCTGTCCTTCCCCCCTAACTCACTCTTTCTTCAATTATCACAACAACTGATATAGATGAGAGGGGAGAGAGGCGATAGCTATAAAGACTTGTTCTTTTTTTTTCATTTTTAATTGAAATTTGGCCAGCTTCTTCATGACTTTGACGTTGCATAGTACACCTTCGCAGCCCCGACGTCGTCGATTATCGTCGCAGTACAAAATTCAAACTTTTCACTCAATCAGCATCGTCGATCAGCGGCACAGTACATAATTCGAACTTTTCACTCGAGACGTCAACAATACAAAGTAAAGAGGAAGAAAAACAGAGTGCCCACCTTCTTGAGAATATTTCTAGTCTGAAAGTTCGAAATTTTTTGCCTGATGCGCCTGGTTTGGACGAGCTTGAGATGGAGAATAGAGCATTGTTATCAGTCAGTGTCGAGCTAACTGATCGACCAATGAAGGTAGAGAGATGGGTCTAGATGGAGTTGATTTCCTCTCTCACAGCAAAAACTAACAATGTTCCGAAACAATTTTCAAGAAATAATTAGTTAATAAATAATAATTGTTTTGTCAGAATAGTTTTATTGTTGAATAATATTTGAGTTTGGGGGAAAACAAACGGACCCGACCTGGCCCGACCCGACCCGAAAATACTTCCTTTTCCTAAGTCGAGGTCTGTTGGCCCCCATTTTCAATCATGATGGTTATAGCTTTTGCCAAAATGTGAGATTGCCCCAAACATGGCCAGTGTTTGGGAACTCAATTTTGAACTTTGACAAATAGTTTATTTCTCCATCTAATCCTGCATAGGAAAGATGTGCATGAATAGGGTCTCAAAGATGAAACGAGCAAAATTTTGAGAAGCTCTTGACTGTCAATTTGCCCGAGTGGTAGCTATCGAAAACGATGTTTCCTAGCCTGGCACCTGCAAGAAGGAAAATAGAAGGTTATTTCTAACAATGATAAGTCGAGGGTAAGAAATACTCCCTTTGAGATCGGGCGGCCTTTGTCTTTCCTCAACTTTTGACATGGCACGATAAATGGATCTATCGAGGGTGTAGCATGAGTCAGCCTTGACTGACTGATGGAATGGGGTTTGAGCTGACCGATGCCTATAGTTGGACGTGTCTCGATCAAGCTTTGACGGCTGTAGATGCCCCTTGTTTCATGCTTAGGTGAACTCTGGTCTTGAATCCTCCAGGGAAATGGGGACTCTGCAAACAGTCCTCTATTGGCTTGCGCCATCAAAGAATTGCCCAAAGGATCATTATTGGGATTTGATCAAAGGACAACCAACGGAAGTGTTGATCAGTATAGGGATCGCCGAAGGTGAGTGCCGAAACTTGATGTAAGGATCTTCAAGGATCGTTGTACATTTGATCCATCTGATTGATTACTGATGAATGATCAGGTATGGAGCTATTGTGGGCACCAATGCTAGTTCTGGTATCTTGTGAGAAATGATTGATGGTGAAGCATGGAATCGCCTAAAATGGATGATGAATTGGGATTCGCCATTTAGCCTGCTTCAATTGCATGATCGCCGTGTGCAAGGCCGTCCAAGGATTGATTAGGCTAATGCATGTTCATATTTGAGAAGTTGCCCCATTGCCCCTAAATTGATCCTAATTTGAAATATTGAGGATCGTTGGTTTGACTTGTGCAGCCATCAATGGCTCTTGGCAAGGTGAGATGATTAATGGAACATGTCCAGATTAGTGACGTCGACGAGGATCCACCATAATTGCATAATAGTCACTGGGAATCAGAACTGGAAAAGAAACCATGCAAAGCAAAAATCAGGAGGAAGTAGTAAAAAGCCAATTTTAGAGTTTGATTGAAAAGAGACAACCTGACTTGTTACGTTAGGTGATGAATTCTCTATGGCTATTGAAAACTCAAGTTAACAACTGGATCTGTCAATGAAGCCTCACCAGGCTTAACCTTAAAATTCACTCGAAGAATTTGTCAAGCTTAATGATAATTAACCAAAACAGAAGAATGCTTTTGATCAAACTAAGAAAAACAAATTCCACAACTTGACTACTCCCTGCTTCGCTTGATGATGTCTTCGATTTGTACCTCTAGAATCTGCGAACAAAATGAAAACATGCAAGATCTTGACGAACTCGCTTGGGAATTCTTTGGTGTTACTCGTGCAGCATGAGCATCGAGAAGCTTTTTGGATGGTTGCTTCTTGCTATTGTGATGAAGAAGACTTCATGAAGATAAAAATGACGCTTTTGCTTCTTTTGTCCCCTTCTTCCTCTGACTTTGCTTTGAGCCCTTTTTTGTCTTTTCTCTGCTCGCGCTATCTCCACTTCTATCGTAGCACTCAGAGACTTCGTGTAGTCATGTATGATAGATGAGTGGCCTTATACAAATTAGTGTTTTCTTGACGATCCATAATCACCTACAAAAGATAAAGGACCAATGAGTATATAACTGAAGAGAGGTCGGTCCATGACTGATTGATTGGTCTGATTTTATTTTCTTTTCTTTTTATGCAAAAAGTGAGCAAACTTTCCTTATAAAAAACGATGTGATTTTTGGGAAAAATTTCTTGCACAAAAAAAAAGTGATAAATCCTTCTGACATTTGGAACATTTTCGGGAGGAACTTTCATCACAATAAATTTTCAAGTTAAATTTGTCAAGAAAATCTTGCATCCATTGAAACATTAAGGAAAAATGTGACAGACTCTTCATTGATCAGTAAAATTCCCTGAGGGATCATTTGGTTGTTTTTAATTTTTTTTAAATGACTCATCCATTTGATTTTTTTTTTAAAAGACCATGGGATTAAGTTCAAAATCTGACTGAAACCTAGCATGGACAAACCAAAAACAAAGTAAGTAAATCATGAAGGAGAGTGGCAAAATACTTACTTTCTGACCGACCATAATGCAAATCACATAGACATACAGATGAGACCGTGAGGTTTACTAACTAATAGGCTTCAAAGGTAGAGCCCCAAGGATACTCGGACCAAGCCAACTGGGGTTTGCGGCTGGATCGAGGTCCCCCGTAGATATCCGGCTCAGCCAAGTGAAGACCCGCATCACCAGGGTAAGTGTCGAGGGTGTTCGCTCTCGGCACCGATTTAGAAAGGTTCGGGACTTGAAAAGGACGACTCGGGCCATAGGGTAATGGCCGAAATGTCCCTAACCAAGCACCATCCTAAGCCTAGCCATTCAGGTCCAATGGCAGGTTGTGTGTGCAAGGTGTAGTATCTATCCAACTAAGGCATACATAGCAGGTTATATCAAGACAGCGCTTCTATATAAACTCATATACATAAACTCCTTCAAACTGCAAAACAAAGGTCAACAAACACTCGCCCCTTATAACTCCTAGCCTGCACAAAAAAGGTTAACAAACACCTCCCCTTATCACTCCAACCCTGCAAAAAAATATTTAATACCTGAATGTGAGATTCAATCAATCCACTCAAGACATCCAAGGAATCTAAACGGCCTAAATCATCTACAACTTTTAAATTTTCCGAAAGGTTCAGATAACTGAGTTAAGCATTCATATTTCTCGGAAAATAAAAAGTAAGTCCCCAGCGGAGTCGCCAAGCTGTCGCGACCTAATAATTTATTAGGCTAATGGATTATCAGGTGACTAACCTAATACGGACTCTCCCAAGCCCTACCAATTCGCAACTTAAGTTAATTAGAAATGATTTAGAATTTGGAGTCGCCACTAATCATTTTTTGTAGGTTGATTAGAAACCTAAGTAAAAATAGCGGGAGAACCATTTTACTTCTACGAGCCAGAGATTGTGGATTCGGGGACTTGAATACACTAGTTAATTAAAACTAATGCCCTTTCGGTACCTTAATTCCATGAGATGTCCTAAATTGATGACTTGGATTGAATCGATTTGATTTGAATTCAAATGAGGTGTTTCTTTTTGGGGTTTTTTCTTGTTAAATGCAATACTAATGCGATCTAATTATATGACATACGAAATGCAGTGACATGAAGGGATGACACGACAACTATGCATAGATGACGTAACAAGATGACATGTCAATTATGCATGAAGGACATAGCAAGATGACATGGCAACTATGCCTGGAGGATGTAGCAAGATGACATGGCCACTATGCATGGATGACGTGGCAAGATGACATGGCGAACATCAATGACATGGAAAATATGACATGCGATTATATAACATGCAATACAAATTATCTTTTTTGGGTATTTTTGAATTTTAATGAAATGGAATGCATGAGCATGCAACTTAAAAAAACAACTAATGAATGAGCAAATTCTCATCATATTATTTTTCTAAAAAAATCCAACCATGAGATATGCATGAAAATACCATCCTAATCTAGGTAAGATATGGTAAGATATGCATGATTTTAAAAATATGCTATCCTAAACTATATGAGATATGCAAGATGACAAGATATACACGGATATGATTTTCACATTTTCCTTTTTTTTTTACAAATTTCGCCTGGAAAGGGAATGTCCTGAAGATTTTATTATCTTGATTTATTTGCTTAAGGTTTAATGAGATAAGATTTCTAAGAAACCTTATCTTCCTAAAAATTCAATTAGATGGGATTTTTAGAAACCACATCTTACTAAAATCTTTAGGAAATTTCAAACCATGGCAAGTCCAATCAAGACAACACAAGCACCCGAATATTCACCGCGAGATAAGGAAAGAAATCATGATCGTGTCGTTATCCCTTTCAATTTTTGAAAATTTGACCAACTTCCATTAGAGATTGATTTTCTGAAGATAGCGAATCAGACCTAAGCGGTGATAGGTCAGATTAACTAAATCCAGAATTTTTTTGATGAAAATTAAGCTTTGATGTTTAGATCAAATTGGTGGTACCTTAAATTTCTGAAGAAAGTCTCAGTTTTTCCATTGAAAATTTAATCAATCAAAACGACAATCGATCAATTAAAGATATACAACCTCTTAAATTCAGAATATTCTGGGTAAGGATTGTTACCTAAATTGCCGATTTGCTTTCCAAATTTGAATGGATTTTCGGAGGATCTCGGATGCTTGGTAATTGGAACACCACAAGGAATGACTATCTCGTGGAAGAGTTGTGCTACGCCATTGGAGGTCATGTGGATTATTTCTTCAGTGTGTGAATTGAGTCTTGGTGAGAAAACTCCAAATTGCTTGCACATAAAGATTAAATAATAGCAAGAGCGAACTAATATCAACGTTGCAGGCAGGAACAATTCAAAAGTCCTAAAAAACGACTGAAACTTATAGCTAAATGGCGATGGGAACTGATCACAGTCGGATCGTCAGTGGGAATTCACTGGACTTGGCCGTGCATCTCTACAAACTTGTTGATTTGCGGTGGATGATTGCTATGAAGGCTTCGGCTCGGTATTGGCGGTGAACGTCGGAGACGCGTCAGGCCTTGGTTGATTCGGAACACCAAGAAGTCGTCGATGTGACTAAAGGGTGTTCGACATTCACCAACGTCTCTAGTTCGATGCGAAGGACATGCTGATTTCTCGTATAAGAGATCGGAATCGTCATCGCCGCTTACCGATTCAGCGGAAGATAGTCACCAGCATCACTGTCGGGGCTCGGTAGCTGCGAGCGTTGACGTTGGGGTTGTCCAAGTGGCCGTTCAAAGATCTGCAAAAAAAATAAACTCAACTTTTACCGTGACTATGGTCTTGTTTTTATGAGCTCGCATGCCTTGCTCGACGATGGTTAGTCACGGTGAAGGCTTCTCAGCATAGTTGCTATCTCATGGACGGATGGCAAACAGCTGATGGAGGAATTCCCGACCCAGATTAATCAAAAAAGTGGGAGAGATCTTGTGCTCCTCTTTCTTGTCGTCTTTTGCCCCAGAACATGAATTCCCTTCTTTGATCTTCACGCCCTCTCAAATTCAGCCGGATGTTGATTATGTGTGGCCTCCATGTGTGGTCAGCTTCTCTCCCATGATTCTTCCTTCGGTTAGTGGACAGTCAATAGAAAAAAGAAAATAAGAAAAATAACAATCAAGGAAGAGAAACGCAAAAATTGATGCTTGAATCCCCAGTTGCTCATGAAATCATGATGGCAACGATTTGGAGGCACGGACTTCGTCCGAGAAAAAAAAAACTATGCCGTGAGCTTCTTCACTCGTTCTTCATCTTCAGCCCCTCTCAAATTGTGAACTTCTGTTCTGCCTTTCTCAATGGCCGTGTGAAACAATGGAATCGTATGTGTAAAGAATGTGGCCTCCTCCAACCCTAGGCATAACAGGGTATATATAGAGAAAATTAGGGTAGGGCGTAAGATTCAATCCCGGCCGTCGAGTTAAGAAACTTCAGATAGGATAATAGCCGTAGGATCGAAATTTCTAAATATCAAGAGCCTTATCCTTGAATAATTCGGCCACTATAGGAGCATAAGGGTTTTGGCCGAAAATTAACAATTGATGGGATTATTTGCGCGAATTTAGGGCCTAATCGGGCTTTAATTAATTAATTAACTAATTAAATTAATTAATTTCAAAAATTAGATTAATTAAAGCCCATTATTAAAAACGACACCTCACTCTCTGAATTTGAAAACTTAAATCTGCTACGGCCACTTGCCAGTCCGAAATTAAAATGCCATTGCTTGCCCGAGCTCGAGACAACAGACAAATCTTGTATTTTTATTTATTTATTTATTTATTGAGAATCAAGGTTAATTCTCATTTTCTGTTTAATCAATGCATTTTCCTAAAATTAAAATTTAGGTGCTAACAGGGCCGGGCCAAACTTGGCACTGTTTGATTTCGGGCCGGGTCAGTCCTACATGAGATCCGGCCCTTTGACACCCGTAGCATATCGGCACTATCACGTGCTTAGTATAAGCCTTCTTCATTCTCTATCGAAGCGCCTGCTCCTCATGTGTCTATCACGTGTGTTGACTCTTCACGTATTCCGGTCAGGTGTCAACTCCTCACGTGCTTTGCGTGTGTATGATTCCTCATGTGATCCGTGCGTGTATCGATCTCTCATGTGTGCAACACGTGTTTCAACAGATGAATTATTTTGAGTGCCAACAATTTTAGGGGTCTACTGCACTTTTGTAACAAGTTTAGCATTTCTAATGTATTTATCCATTCTTTTACGTAGGGCTGTAATCAGGCAAAAAAATATAAAGCTAGCTAATTTTGATGGTTACAACCTGTTTCTTTGAATGGTCTATTGGTCCCAATTAAGTTTTCAAATCAAACCAGCAAATTAAGTAAATAATGAAGCCGGAGAATGTCCTTCCACCTCCAAAACTTTAAAGTAAGGTAAAGGAAAGACGATGCTTATAATACTCATGATAGTAGTTGTGGAGATCATGAAATGTCATATTAATCTCAACATGGACCTGTCATGGCAAGGGGATTATATAAGCATTGGGCAACTTCATGAGAGTCCAAGAGTTACCATATAGACACTTTTGGTTACTGGGCTTTGAGCTCAATGAGATTATGTACAACACTATAGCCCAAGAATTCAGTGATGTAAATGGGTGTTACCAGTTACATTGGAGATAAATCAACTCAATGGTATAGTTTTATACCAAAAGTGGTATATAAAATCTAAAAACACAAAATCATTGTACTAATCAAGTTGATGTTTGTGGTTCGTGGTAAAATTAAAAGAGAGGAGAGTGTAGTATATTCAGCAGTCTGTTCGGTCGAGGAAATGGAAACAAGTCAAATAGTGCTATGAAAAACGTGATATTCGATGAAATGACAATCTATCTTAATGTGTATGGTGTGTTCATGGAAAACACCATTATGTACAATTTGTAGCATGGCGATCACAATGAAGGACTGTCCTGCAATAATGACGTGCTCCCATATCTTCTAGTAGCCGTCACAACCATTTCTGTGCTCGGCGCGGGTCATATTTATTTAATCTCATCCCAAACCCTAATAGTTATGTAGATTATCTCACTCTACTTGCCCCCAACAACAATAATATTAGGCTTAAAAATTTCAAGTTGCACTATTCAACAAATATAATCTAACTTAAGTGCTAATCTCTAAGAAATATGCAGTTGGAGGAGAAGAATTTATTATTGAAAGCATTCGTGGTCAACCTTAAAACAATAGTTAAAATGAGGAACTATATATATCGGGCTCTACTCAGGAATATGACATTGACTATGAAGAGACGGAGGATTGCCATTTAGGAATACATTTGACATCCATCTGAAGCAGGGACTTGCTCTTAACAACGATAATAGCAAGAGGACTGCGGCCGGGGAAGTTTACATGGCACCTCTTTCTAGCTACACTCATCATTTTCACCAAGGGATTACGTTGCACATTATATGGATTGAAACAATCTCCTCGTGCATGGTATTCCCAATTTAGCTCCACAATAGAATCCCTTGGCTTTGCATCTCGTTCCTACGACCATGCTCTTTTTGCTATTCCATTGCTCTTATTTATCGACGATATGGTTATACTAGAGATGATCGTACTGAAATTTTGAAACTCCAGCAATATCTTAGTCAAGAGTTTTAGATGAAAGATCATGGGCAACTCAGTTACTTTTAGGCTTGGAGGTTACCTCATATTCATCTTATTATTATCTTTCTCAAGCCAAATATGCCACTAATCTTTTTTCTCGAACAAGACTCACTAGCAACAAGGTTCCCATGACTCCTCTTGAGACAAATGCCAAATTTAATGTTAATTACGGAACCCCTCTTCCAAATACTACTCGATATCGTCAGCTAGTCGACGGTCTTATATATCTCGTTGTTACTCGACTAACATCCCTTAAGCTATTCAACTTGTCAGTTACTACATGACCACTCCTTGTACAACTCACTTTGTTGCAGTTTTGCGCATTCTTACTTATTTTCATTAGAGTTTGATAGCTTATTCAGATAGTGACTAGGCCGGTGGCCTTAACGATTGTGGCTCCACTATAGGCGACTGTTTCTTTTAGGGCGCCTCACTTATTTTATGGAGTAACAAGAAATAGACCACTGTGGCTCGCTCTAGTACAAAATCTGAACATTGAGATCTTGCTATGAGATTGCAATGCCAAAACAGAGTCAATCGCTTCAGGGAGAGATCCCCTTCTAAGGAAACAATTTAGGGTGTTCAGCGAACACTCCTTGCTCGTAGTCCTAAACAAGAGAAAAAACAACTCGGAGATGATGATGACTCGGATGACTAACCTTCCCTAGACAGCTTAAGTCAAAAGACTAGAAGCCACTCCATCACCATTCACCACCTCCACCAGTAAAGACCTTCTCTGACTTCTCCATTCCATTTTGATTTTTGACATTTGTATCAGAAGACTATAACAAATTCAGAACCCGTAATTTACAAGAGAAGCTTCCTGATCATTACAATCTCCATCTCCCAACCCAGAGGAGGGAAAAAAAAAGGAGCAACAGAAAAGAGAGAAAAAAAAGAACCCTACTTTACAACATTCAACGCAAAATGAACTTTGAATCAGCTGACGAAATCTCGACACCTTCGTTGCCGAGGGCGGAGCTTGCCTTGATGGCGAGATCACACAAGTCGGGGAGCCTCAGGGGCTTGTGGGCGCGAGCGAGAGGCAGTAAGAAGTAAATTTGGCCGGCCTGTAGCTCCTCTTCGTCGTCGACCTGGGGTGGACAAGAGTCGAGGGACAGAGACTCGGAGCTGCAAAGGAAGAAGCTTGGGCGGTTCTGGGAGGTGATGAGTCTGGCTTGCAGCGGCTCTCTGTACTTTTGAACTTTGCCGTCGGCTTGGACGATCTTGATTGTTGCTGTTGGCGACCCTTTGAAGCTTTCTCTCGTTTGATGAGATTGTTTTGTGCTCTGTGAAGAAAGACAAGTGCCCATTATGATTTGCGGGCGATTTAGGGAGAGGGAGAGGTAGAGGGAGGAGTTGCTTTCGACGTATGGATGGGGAGACCACGAAAAAGAATACTAGAATGGGCCACGAGGGTGAAGGCGCTTTGCTTAATCCCTTCATATTATAAGCGGGCCCACGGTAATAAGAGACGGGTCGTATACTCACATACGCATGTTGGTCTTTTAACCTAATTTCCTTATTAACGACACTGTAAGACCCGCTTGGCTATGCGCTCAACATGGGAAAAGTACCCAAAAAATCATAAACCTATTACATTTGTGTCAATTCAGTCTTAAACTTTTCAACTGTACCAATTGAGTCCTCAATCTTCGACGATTTGCCAATTGAGTCAATCCGGCCAATTTTTGTCAGAAATTGCTAACGTGAAAGCTAATCGTCCTACATGGTGCGAGCCATGCTAACATGGACATTTTTTATAATATTTTCGAATATTCTGTTTTTTTTTTAAACAAAATGGGTATTGTTCCTTGTCTTCTCTATACTTTGTGTTTGGGCTGAGGGTCGACATGGGTGGGTAGCCGACCCTTGGCGACCATAGGCAATGGCCGGCGAGGGTCAGTCGATGACCCATGCCAACTCTCTGCCCAAAAAAAATAATAATAAAGGAAAGAAAATGAAAAAGAAAAAAATATAAAGAAATTCAAAATATTATTAAAAAATATGCACACCAGCGTTTGCAGCACCATATAAGATAGCTAGCGTCCACGTAGGTGATATTCGACTAAAATTCACCCGATTAACTCAATTGGCAAAATATAAAATATTTTAAATTGAATTGGCACAAATACAATAGGTTCATGACTTTTTTTTTTATACTTTGCTCAAACGACATATCATTAATGTCAACAGAACACTTTGAGATACTTTTTTATTTTAGATATTTATGCGAGTTTAATAAATACATATTACACGTATGTGTGGGAATTCATATATATTAAACAAGTCGTCTTGTATAACCCGCTTAATAAACTTGTGTTTTCCAACACAATTAACAAACATGTTATTTCAGATCAGACCTAAAATTGATACGGTTACAGTATGAGACGACATGAACAATCAACCCTAAAAATAAGTCTATAATCCCTCCTTACGTCTCTCTCTCTCTCTCTCTCTCTCTCTCTCTCTCTCTCTCTCTCTCTCTCTCTCTCTCTCTCTCTCTCTCCACCATTTCTTTTGGTTATGAGGTGAGATATACCAAATCAGTCCTATATTTGTTGTACAGATGTCAATTCTGTCATCACCTTTTCAATTTTGTCAAAATTATCCTTAACCTTTGCCAAAAATTTCAAGATAGCTCTTCTAGCCAATTGCCGCAAAAAATTATTGATGTGACGCCTAGTCACCATCAACCATTTTATGTGGCACGGTTGACACAAACTGTACAACCCTTGATGAAATGGCGTCATTTTGCATAGTTTTCTTATTTTTCTATTTTTTTTGTCTCTTCTTTCCTTTTCAGTGCTTAGACGTGTTAAACGGGTGGATCGTGTCGAGTTTGAGTCTGGTTGAATATGATTTGACCCATATTAGCCCATGTAATCCGTTTTGACCCATTTCATGTCGTACAAATTAAACAACCCATATTTGACTCAACCCATATCCGGTCCAATCCATATTACTTAAACACTTTTCTATTTAACTAAATCATGAAATTTGTATTTGTTATATATTTTTTAAGAAAAATGATATGGTTGAAACACTTTCATAAAATACAAATTTAATGAAAATTTTAAAAAGAAATTTAGTTTTTTTAAATTTTCAATTTTTTTATCATGAGAAGTTATTAATATTTTTATATTGAAATTATTATTTTTTTAAAGCACTTTTTTATTTTATTTTATTTTCCTTTTTTCTTTGGTGGTTGACGGCGATGGCGGATGTTGGCAGCAACGGGGGGCGGAAGGTGGTTGGCCGTGGCGGTAGATGGCAGTCGGCGGCAGAGTCGCCAACATTAATAGCTTTATAATCTTCAATTTTTATTTTACTTATTAAAAGTAATAAAATGAATGTGTGTGTATATAAAACTGATAAATGGAATTGGACTAGTCTAGTTAAAGGAGTTGTAAATGGATTCAAAGACAAACCCGTTTATAGCCCACATATAAATAGGCTAATCCGTTAATAACCATACGAGTATTGCCAAACTCAAAATTGATTGAACAAAAATCATGACACGGACCTTCTCGCCAACTTTTTCTTTTCTTTTCCTTCTTGATCATAATCTCCAGCTCCTCTTCGTTCCCTCCCCCAAGGTTGGCCATCAACGTCGTGGTGGCTACTGGCATTGGCTGCACCTCGCCACCCTCACCATCCATGGCCCCACTACCGGCGTTGGGCTTGCGAGATTTTAGCTGACAGAAGCTTAATTAGTAAGTCCATTTGTACTTGTGGTCCAGACCTGCGAAACCATATATGTCCTTATTCGGACTAGGCTCAACGGCCCAGCCCGAGTCCCATTTTTTAAATTTAACATAACTATTATCAAACATGTGAGAAAAAAAAATTAAAAAATGAAGATGGTTAAAATAGAGACCTTGATTAGGTTGTTAAGTTTAGTGCTAGATTTAGATTAGTTTCATTTAGTTAGTATGCATTTAGGGATTTTAGTGAGTGCCACTGATATAGTTTATTCTTAGTAGGTTAATCTTTTAGAAAAGAAATTGAACTTGATTTGAACTGAGCTCATGGGAGTTGTTGTCCTAAGACTTAATAACATGGCCATGTTATAATATTTTTGCCAAACTCATATCAGGTGACTCTATCTTTTACTCGCCCTTTTGTTTCTACTCTTGAAGTGTATGGTATGATTTGTCTTATATTGCTTTTCTATGTTGTGATTTGCTTGTTTTAGTTGAATAGTTAGGTTACGTTTTAGGATCATAATAAACACAAAATTTTGGCATGAACACGTAGTAGACTAGAACTTTATGACAGATAATTGGATAAAAGACAGCATGTGACATTTAGTTGTCAAATAATCAAGCTTACGTAAGAAATGACATTAGTTAGACAATTAGTGCAATCAAGTTTTCCTACTTAAATCCCTGGCTGCATAGGTGGCGAGATAAACTCTCTTAGTTCATTGGCTCTTAGCGTACCCAATAGGTTGTTGGCGGCTCCCTCACACGATAGAATTTTTGTACATTAATTAATTAAAATGAATTCTGC
Organism: Rhodomyrtus psidioides; assembly: GCA_021437785.1. NCBI lineage: Eukaryota > Viridiplantae > Streptophyta > Magnoliopsida > Myrtales > Myrtaceae > Rhodomyrtus > Rhodomyrtus psidioides. The sequence continues at coordinate 709,759 of JAILYB010000040.1, read as the reverse complement.
AACACACCGTATGGATGCTTGGATCCAGGAAGCTTCAGACGACCCCCACTGCCCATCTACGATGGAGCTTATTGCGGTCACCCTCTGGGGGTCTGGAAATCAAGAAATAACTTAGTGTTCCGGGGAGAAAACCCTTATGCGGGTACAGTAATTGAAGAAGCCGAGGCAACACTTGCAAGCTACAATAGCTGGAACTCCATGGATCGATCTTTGAGGAAGGCAGAGTCACACTCACCTATTTGTTGGTCTCCAATTCCAACTTCAGAATTAAAACTAAACATCGATGCCTCTGTTGATGTCACCGAACCTGATGGAGCAATCGCGAGAGTGCTCCGAGACGATCGTGGATCTCTTGTTGACGGCTTCTCCATGAGAATCCCCTCCTGTACGCCACTGCTAGCTGAAGCGCAAGCCCTAATTGAAGGTCTGAAGTCGCTAGAGAGAAGGACAGAAATCTAGGAAAAGAACATTCGGGTAACCATGGAGTCTGACTGCTTAGATATGGTCTGTGCAGTCAATGGAAAGATGAAAGCCAGCTGGGAGGCAGAAACTCTAATTCTTCATGCCCAACAGATTTTAGCCCACATCCCACACATATCCATAAGCCATTGCAAGAGAACGGCAAACCAAGCTACAGATTGGGTCACGAAGACACACCGTTTGTTTGGTATTTCGGCCCACTGGCCCGTTTTCCCACCCCAGCCCCTCTGGGATTTATTATGTGTTGATGCCTCTCACTTAGGGCTTTATGTACAAAACTCTATCTATTAGTAATGCTAGTTTCTCCTTCGACCAAAAAAAAAAAAGAATTCTTCGTCGTCACATGAAGTTAGGGTTTGGGAGAACCTCCGTCGATTGAGAACCGTTGGTCTCCAACTCAACATTAGCTCTAAATCATCTTTCGACCCCTGTTGGGAGAGTTGTGACATTAAAGTCCAGTGTGATTGAACTTTAATTTTTTAATCCTACTTTCACCTGATCCTTTAAATGTTTAAACAACTCATATAATCTGTTCCTAAAAATTTCAGTCAAAATACTATATTTACGACCCATTTTGACACCTCTACGGTGAAGATGTTAACCTATCTAACCAATAATTTCTATGTAATACAATTATAATGATCCAGGTCCAACCCAATTCGTATCCCAGCTATGACCAATGCAACTTGTGCTCCAATTCTTAGCAATTTTCCCCTTTTACTATAGAAAATAACATACGAAAAAAATGATAAAGGAATTAAATATGAAAAGAATTACCAAATAAATTCACTTTTTTTCCCATAATTCAAATGTAGGTGTGAATATTCTCATATTTATTCACTCACGAACTTCTCCTAATCTCCATAGTTCCGTCATTTCATGGTTTCAAAACTCTTTCCTATTGTTGTGTTTATTTGTTCCTTGTTAGATTGAGATCGCCGTGAGAGAAGGCCATTGTAATCGAAGATCGAAAATGGGTACGTACAAGGTTCAACGTGATTTAACTTTAATTGTTTCATCCCACTTTCATCGAATCCTTTCAATGTTTAAACAACTTATATACAATCTACTCCTTAAAAATTCGAGTTGAATAATGGATTTACGACCCATTTTAACACACCTGTACGCAACAAATCCACATGTGTGCAGACATACGGTGCCTATGAAAGAGGAGAGAAATACCCTAATTTGTTCATTCCATTATTGGATGATTAACAGTCGCCTCAAAGTCCATATAGATGCTTGGAGAGGACTCTTCTTTAGTGTGGAAAAATGAGAATGTCCTTCCCTTTATTCCCTCATGTTATATATGCCTTGAATAGGAAATAGGCTTAAGTTATGGGCCTTGGGCCAACATTAGGGTTTGAGGGGTAATACTATAAATATTGCTCTTTTCTCAAACTGTCAGTAGGAGAGAAGCTTACGTTACCTCTTTTGTAATCTCTTGATTCTCATAGTGGATTTTGCCTCTCCTCTCTCCCGTGGTTTTTCCCGCAAGGGTTTCCACGTAAATCTTGTGTGTTCCGTTCTTCTCATCTGTCTCAATTTCGTCTTAGTTTTCGCATTGTCATAACAAACTGGTATCAGAGCCTAAGGTTCTTCCGTCGACGAAAGAGAGACACGAGAGTTCGGGAATTTGGATTTCGTCAATTTGGATTTCGGTCAATTCGGGGATTTGGATTTTTCGTCAATTTGGATCTCGGTTTGCAGTTGTCCCCGAAGCATCATCATTCGTCAGAATTGTGGACGTGTGTTCGTGAGTCAGAATCAAATAAAACAAGAAAGAGAATTCCACGAGAATCGAACCCATCTGTTCGTTTCCTTCGAAGTCCGAATTGAAGCACTAACAAATCAGGAGCAAGCTGGAGCACTTTGGAGCAGAACAAGAATTGGAGAAAGAGAACTTTCATGTTATTAGTGCGCCGTGAAGAATTCTTTTCTCGCGCAATTCAAGAGCAAATTGGAGCACTTTAATTCTCGAGAGCTTCTGGTCGGAATTGGAGCACGTTGGTTGGAGCACTATCGAATCAGGAGTCCAGACTGAAGTTGGAGCACGATCGAATTGCTGTTATGTCCCTTGTTGCTGCTGAACCAAAGACAACCAGTAGTCCAGACTGAATTCGTGCGCTCCTGCCGAAAGCTCTTCGTAGCCGCAAACCGAACGCAAGTCTTCATCCCGACGATCAGTCCAAGAGTTTGGCCTGCAAGATCGTGCGAGTTCAGTTTCAAATAAAAGGCAAGCAATTTCGTGAGATTAGGGGTTTTTTGATTCGTGTTGTCCGAGGATTCCCTGCGCGCTTCTTTGACTCGAAATAAATTATGGCTTCGAGTTCGGCAACGAAATTCGATATCGAAAAGTTTGATGGGAGCGGCAGTTTCAACCTATGGCAGGTTCGTATGTTAGCCGTTCTTACGCAACAGGGTTTGAAGAAAACTTTGTTTACTAAAGGGAAGAAACCGGACACGACAGATGAAGTATGGGAAGAATTGGATGAGAAAGCTTTGTCCACTATTCAGTTGTGCCTCACGAACGAAGTTTTGCAAGAAGTACTAGATCAAAAAACAGCCGCAGGTTTATGGACGAAATTGGAGAGTATTTTTCTGACAAAGTCTCTCACAAATCGATTGAGACTCAAGCAACGACTCTTCACTTTTCGTATGGCTGAAGGTACTTCTCTCAAATCCCATATTTCTGAGTTCAATACTCTTATCGCTGAATTAAGAAGCATTGATATTAATATTGAAGATGAGGATCAAGCTCTTTTATTGCTAGTTTCACTACCTGCCTCTTATAAGAATTTTAGAGAGACCATGATTGTTAGTAGAGAAACTATTGATTTTGAAGATGTCAAGACTAGTTTTCTAAATAAGCAGAAACTTGATACAGAATTGACTTCTGATGGTAGTAATAATCATGGGGCTGGTTTAGTTGCTCGGGGAAGGTCTGTTGAGAGAAGAAATAGTGGCAGGAGCAGGTCAAAGTCTAAGCATAGAGATATGATTTGCAACTATTGTAAGTCCCCAGGGCATATTAAGATCAATTGCCTAAAACTGAAGGCAAAGGAGCAGAGAGAAAATAATTCGAATCAACAGAATCATGGGAATGTCAATCGTCATAACAATCGCAACTATCAGAATAGACAGAATAGGCGAAACGAAAATCCTGCTCAAGCTGATGTTGCTAAAGAAGAAGACAAAGATTGGCTATTGATTGCAGATAATAAAGATAAATTCTGTGATAGTTGGATTCTTGATTCTGGCTGCTCATATCATATGTGTCCTCATCGAGATTGGTTCTCTACGTATAAAGAACATGATGGTGGAGTTATTCTCATGGGTAATGATGCTAGATGCAAAGCTATTGGGATTGGCATAGTTAATATTAAGATGCATGATGGCATGATCAGAACTTTAGATAATGTCAGGCATGTGCCTGATTTGAGGAAAAATCTAATTTCATTGGGTACACTTGACGCCAATGGTTGTAGATTTACTGCTGAGGGTGGAGTTTTGAAAATTTAGAGAGGTTCACTTTTGCTGATGAAAGGGCTTAAAATTGGTACTTTGTATCAGCTGTAAGCCTCTACTATTACTAGTTCAGCTGCGGTCTCTTCTGATATGACAGATTCAGATAATACAAAATTATGGCATATGAGATTAGGCCATATGAGTATTAGAGGGATGGAGGAGCTCAGTATAAGAGGTCTCTTGTGTGGTTAGAAAATTGGAAAATTGGATTTCTGTGAACATTGTGTTTTTGGGAAACAGAAAAGAGTCAGTTTCAAAACAGGAATTCACAGCACAAAGGGCACTCTGGATTACATTCATTCTGATCTCAGGGGGCCTGCTGTTGACACCTGATTTTTGACCATCCGTTATTTTAGTTTTTATTTCTAAAATTAATTAAAAATAGCAAAAAAGGTCAAAAAATTGCAAAATCAACTTTGGGAGCCTTAGCCTAGCCTTAGGAACCAATTTTGAACAAAAAATATTTTTTGAATTTTTTAATATTTTTTGGAATTTATTTAATTATAAAAATACCCAAAAAATCAGAAAAATACCATCCGTGGTCAGAAAATTACAAAAAATATTCAGAAATTTTATTTTAATTCTCTATTTAATATTTTCACTTTTTATTAGGGAAATTCGGCTTGGTTCATTGGGTTCCTTCACAAACCTAATCCCGAACCGGGCCTAAAAAATCCTTTTCGAGTCTTTTAATTTTCAATTCTCGGTTTTTATAAGCTATGACATTGGACTCTAAACTACTGAAATGCAATTGGGTCAATTTGCCCTCCAATTTGATCAATTTTAACCAAAAGGGCTTAATTGCATAAAAATCTTTCAATTTAGTCCCCGGTTTCACAATTTTTGAAATTAAATTTCACACGGGCACACCCATTAAAATTAAACACCTCTGCCCAACAGTTTTCATCATGCTGAATCCATTGGTGGGCTCAATTTTGGCTAATTCGATCGTTTAGGCCTTCGATTTGGCGAAATTAAATTTCGGATCCTAGGGACAATTTGGGGTTTTCACAGAATTTCAATAAATTGATTCACGAAAATACCCATATTTGATGGAAAACATGTCAAGGAATCCGATTTTGCCATCAATTTCATGAAAAGAGGTCATTTAGGGGGTCAATTTGGCGATTTGGGCGATTTGGCCGAACCGGGCCGGTCGGGTCCGACCCGACCCGACCCGGCCCGACCCGGGTCTGGTGGACAGTATGCACAGAATGTGCAGCAGCGTGGACAGAAAACAGGGGGGGAGCAGGGCGTGATGGGGGCGCGCGATTATTGAAGAAAAAGAAGGCAAATGAACGTGGGGGACATGCGTGGAGACCGAGGCTCGTGTTCCGGAGAGGGAGCGGGCGTCGAGGTCGCCGGTCGGCCACGAAATCCGCGGGGGATTCGGTTAAAACCGAGCTCGGGCCGAGAGTGATGGGTTTTTTTTTTTGCGGAGCTGCGGGCAAGGAAACGAGGTCGGACCGACGTCCAAGACCTTCAAGGGAGCTTCACTGGAGCTTCAACGGCCGTCGACGAGTTGAAAAGAGGTCGGTATCTTCCCCGGTCTTCATTTTTTCTTATGCACGCCGGGTGTTCGACGAAATGCCCAAATGGGCTTTGCATTTTTTGAGTCTCGGCCGAGGCTCCCCGAGCCTTATTTGTTGCGCATTTGGTTCCTAAACTCCTCTAACACCATCCCTCCGCCTACCTTGCTATTTATTTTGCATTGAAACGTGCCGGGAAACCATGGCCGGAGCTCCCCGACGCATACCCGAGCCGAGAGCTCGGTCCGGCGAAGCCCACGGTCGCCGACGCCTAAGAGACCTAAGGTAAGTCCCTAAACCTTATTTAGACGCTTCTTGAATGGGTAGAACAAGCTTTGAACGATAAAAAATTTCTGAAAATTTTCTCCCGCCGGCGCCGGTTCCGGGGAGGTCCGGTTCGGCCATTTCCGACGTGCTCATGGCCTTCATTTTGTTGTATGTTAATGTTGAAATGTTAGGGAGTCTAGTGGTGCGAAAATCCCCAAAAAATTCTGAGTTTTGGTCAATTTTGGGCATTTTCCGGCGACTTCGCCGGAATTTTTACTATTCCCGCCGGAATTTTCACTGTTCATCGTCTTCTCCGGCGACCCTCCGGCCGGTCAACGGTCAACGGCCGACGTGGCGTGCCACGTAGGCAGCCACGTCAGCCGGGTGGGGCCGGTCCAAGTATTTTTTAAACAAAACAAATGGACGGACCGGATCGCGACACGTGTCGCGATCCTAGAATTTTGGGAAATTAAATAATTGATTTTTGAATAATCGATCCGGTGGCCGAGATTGTGCCAAGTGGCACGCTGTGCAGTTAGATCGGACGTGCCGAAGGTGGCCACGTGGCACACTGCGGACCGTTCGATCCGTTGGTTTTATAAAAAATAAAATGAATTGATTTTTGATCCTACGGTTGTGGTTGAGCCACGTGGCTCTCTATGGATCGTCCGATCTAGTGGAAGATCAGACGCACAGGATGCGGCCACGTGGCGCGATGAGAGCCGTCGGATTCGGGGAATTTTCGGATAATTAAATAAAATAGATAAAAAATCAAAAAAATTGTAAAAAAATAGAAAAATGTTTAAAAAAAAATAAAACGGTGTCGTTTTAGGCCGGTGTCGACCCCTAGGGTCGGGCCGGGCGCCCGAGAGGCGCGGGCCGGGTTTGACCCGGCCCGGAAAATATTTTTAAATATTTTAAAAAAAATTCAGAAAATAATAAAATAATCAAAAAATCAATAAAAAATAAAAAATCATGAAATATTCAAAAAATTCGAAAAATTCAGAAAAATTCTAAAAAATTCCAGAAAATAGGAAATGGCAATATTCAACTGGCCACGACCCGTTTCGGGTCTTTTGACCCCCAGTCTTTTCAGAAATGACGGTTTTGCCCTTCCGGCAAACCGTCTTCCAAAAAAATTCTAAAAATCCAGGAAAATCCCAAAAAATAGGAAATGGCCACAAACAACTGGCCAAGTCTCATCCCGGGTGTTTTGAACCCCGAACCTTCTTTAAAATGACGATTTCGCCCTTCGGGCGAATCGTCTTCCAAAAATTGAAGAAAAATCAAGAAATTCCAAAAAAATTCTCAAAAATGGGAAATGGCCACAATCAACTGGCCATGGAATATTTTGGGTAATTAGGTATCCAAACCTTCCAAAAATGACAATTTTTCCCTTCGGGCTAATTGTCCCCGAATCTTCCCATTTTACCCCTAGCCCTAAATCACATCTTCCCTAAGCCCTTATGGCTATACTAGGAGGCCAATGATTGAAATTGATGTGCATTGACATGATTTATTTATGCACGTGACTTGCGCTTTCATTTAAATTGATTTTGATTGATAGGAATAGTCTTCCAATCTGCATGAAACCCTGAATCAAACCTATCTCACCCAAAATTGCGCCTGCATGAACTCTTAGTTAGGAAAATCACTCACGTTAGGTACCGAAAGGGCGTTGGTAATGACACCGACGTAACCAAGTCCCCGAACTCAAAATCTCTGGTTCCGCAGAACTGATCGATCTCTCCCAATCGGTCAGTAAGGTTTCCGGTCTACCCTCCAAGAAAGACCGGTGGCGACTCCAAATGCATGCACAAGTTGCACATGCCACCACGACCACACTAAGGTCGAAAGCGATCGACTCTTATCGTCGAATCTTTAAAGATATACTCCCGCCGCGATTTGGTATGGGCCTGGGAGGGCCCGCGCCGATCTAAGGCCCGCGATCCACATTTCAGAGTGGGGGCCGCGATCGGTAATCCATTAGCCGTGTCCGTTCCGATTTCGGACGGGTCGCGACACCTGCTAGAGTTCCATCGAAAGGCCTTGGTTCCAGGTATGTACTCACTTTTATTGATGATTTTTCAAGAAAAGTTTGAGTATTTTTTCTTAAGGCAAAAAGTGATGTTTTCGTTACTTTCAAGCAATGGAAAACATTAGTTGAGAATCAGACCGGTAAGAAAATCAAGCGGCTGAGAACAGATAATGGGCTAGAATTTTGTGGAAGCGAATTTAATGAATTTTGCAAGAATGAAGGAATTGTGAGACATCATACTACAGTGTATACTCCGCAGCAGAATGATATTGCAGAACGTATGAACAGAACCTTATTAGAAAGAACAAGGTGCATGTTGTCTAACGCTGGTTTGGGCAAGGAATTCTGGGCTGAAGCAGTCAATACTGCTTGTTGGTTAATAAATCGTTCTCCTTGCATGCCTATTAATAACAAGACACCCGAAGAGGTATGGTCAGGTAAACCTGTTGATTATTCTTCTCTTCGAGTTTTTGGATGTCCAGCATATGCACATGTTAGTGAAGGAAAACTAGAGCCTAGAGCGAAAAAATGTATTTTTCTTGGTTATGGTTCTGGTATAAAAGGTTATAGGTTTTGGTGTTCTGATTCATCTAAGATTATAATTAGCAGAGATGTTACTTTTGATGAGTCTGCTATGCTTCATCCTGTCAAGAAATCATTAGATACTTGTCAAGAAAATCTGCAAAGTGCATCAAAGAAGGTGGAGTTTGAAGTGTCTTCTTCACAGCCAGTTCAGTCAGTGACTGATAATATCGAGATTGAAGAATCTGAAGAAGAGAATTATTCCATAGCCAAAGATAGACCGAGAAGAACAGTGAAACCTCCACAGATGTATGGATACTCAGATTTTGTTGCTTATGCTATTTCAGCTGCAGAGTCGATTGTTGACACCTGATTTTTGACCATCTTTTATTTTAGTTTTTATTTCTAAAATTAATTAAAAATAGCAAAAAAGGTCAAAAAATTGAAAAATCAACTTTGGGAGCCTTAGCCTAGCCTTAGGAACCAATTTTGAACAAAAAATATTTTTTGAATTTTTTAATATTTTTTGGAATTTATTTAATTATAAAAATACCCAAAAAATCAGAAAAATACCATCCGTGGTGAGAAAATTACAAAAAATATTCAGAAATTTCATTTTAATTATCTATTTAATATTTTCACTTTTTAGTAGGGAAATTCGGCTTGATTCATTGTGTTCCTTCACAAACCTAATCCCGAACCGGGCCTAAAAAATCCTTTTCGAGTCTTTTAATTTTCAATTCTCGGTTTTTATAAGCTATGACATTGGACTCTAAAGTATTGAAATGCAATTGGGTCAATTTGCCTTCCAATTTGATCAATTTTAACCAAAAGGGCTTAATTGCATAAAAATCTTTCAATTTAGTCCCCGGTTTCACAATTTGTGAAATTAAATTTCACACGGGCACACCCATTAAAATTAAACACCTCTACCCAACAGTTTTCATCATGCTGAATCCATTGGTGGGCTCAATTTTGGCTAATTCGATCGTTTAGGCCTTCGATTTGGAGAAATTGAATTTCGGATCCTAGGGACAATTTGGGGTTTTCACAGAATTTCAATAAATTGATTCACGAAAATACCCATATTTGATGGAAAACATGTCAAGGAATCCGATTTTGCCATCAATTTCATGAAAAGAGGTCATTTAGGGGGTCAATTTGGCGATTTGGGCGATTTGGCCGAACCGGGCCGGTCGGATCCGACCCGACCCGACCCGGCCCGACCCGGGTCTGCAAGGCTTGCACAGAATGTGCAGCAAGCCGTGGGAGAAAAAAAAAACAGGGGCGGCATGGGGGACGCGTTTTGGGGAGAAACAAAAGGCAAACGGGCGTGGGGGACATTGACAGAGCTCCCTGCTCGCCGGCAGAGGCTCGTGGGCATAAAAAAATTGCCGGTCGGCCATAAAATCGGCGAGATTCTCGGTTTAAGGGGCTTGGCCGAGAGAGAGAGAGAGAGAGAGATTTTTTGGGAGGATTTTCGAGCAAAGCCGGAGCAAGACAAGCTTGCCGGCACCTCTTGGAGCCTGAGGGGAGCTTCGGTCGCCGTCGACGGTCGCGAATCAGGTCGGTATCTCGCCGAATCTCCCTTTTTCTTTACGCACGCCATGTGTTCGATGAAATGCCGATGGATGTCTCGACTCGGTTTTGTCTCGGCCGTGTCTTCCCGAGCTTCATTTAGCACGAATATTGCCTTGAGTCTCCACTAGAACTACTCCTAAGCTCGCCTTGCTATTCATTTTGCATTAAACCGCCGCGGAAACCACGTTCGGAGCTTCGCCGTCCACCTCGCGGACCGAGAGCTCAACGGGAAACTTCCGGCGGTCGACAAGCTCGAAACGAGCTCAGGTAAGGTTCTAGACCCCTCTTGGATGCTCTTTGATGGTTTAGAATCGAGCTTTGATAGAAAAAATTTCTGCAAATTTTCTCTTGCCGGCGCCGGTTCCGGGGAGGCCCGGTTCGGCCATTTCCGACGTGGTCGTGGCCCTCATTTTTGTTGTATGTTAATGTTGAAATGTTAGGGAGTCTAGTGGTGCGAAAATCCCCAAAAAATTCTGAGTTTTGATCAATTTTGGGCATTTTCCGGCGACCTCGCCGGAATTTTTACTATTCCCGCCGGAATTTTCACTGTTCATCGTCTTCTCCGGCGACCCTCCGGCCGGTCAACGGTCAACGGCCGACGTGGCGTGCCACGTAGGCAGCCACGTCAGCCGGGTGGGGTCCGGTCCGGTTATTTTCAAATAAAACAAACGGACGGCCACGATCGCGACACGTGTCGCGATCTTGGAATTTTGCAAAATAGAATAAATGATTTTCGGATAATTAATTCAAATCAATCCGACGGCCGAAAATGTGCCAAGTGGCTTTCTGTGGATCGTCCGATCTTGTCCAAGATCGGACGCACCAGGAGTAGCCACGTGGCACAACGTGGAGCGTTTGATCCGAAGGTTTTTCTAAAAAAGAAAATAATTGATTTTTGATCCGACGGCTATTATTGAGCCACGTGGCTCTCTGTGGTTCGCTCGATCTAGTGGAAGATCGGACGCACGAGATGAAGCCACGTGGCACGACGTGGACCGTCCGATCCGGGGAATTTTCGGATAATTAAATAAAATAGATAAAAAATCAAAAAAAATTGTTAAAAAATGGAAAAATGTTTAAAAATATAAAACGGCGTCGTTTTAGGCCGGTTTCGACCCCTAGGGTCGGGCCGGGCGCCCGAGAGGCGTGGGCCGGGTCTGACCCGGCCCGGAAAATATTTTTAAATATTAAAAAAAATTCAGAAAATAATTAAAAAATAATAAAAAATTCAAAAAATCAATAAAAAATAAAAAAATCATGAAATATTCAAAAAATTCGAAAAATTCAGAAAAATTCTAAAAAATTCCAGAAAATAGGAAATGGCCATATTCAACTGGCCACGACCCGTTTCGGGTCTTTTGACCCCCGGTCTTTTCAGAATGACAGTTTTGCCCTTCCGGCAAACCGTCTTCCGAAAAATTTCTAAAAATCCAGGAAAATCCCAAAAAAATAGGAAATGGCCACAATCAACTGGCCAAGGCTCATCCCGGGTGTTTTGAACCCCGAACCTTCTTAAAAATGACGATTTCGCCCTTTGGGCGAATCGTCTTCCAAAAATTGAAGAAAAATCAAGAAATTCCAAAAAATTCTCAAAAATGGGAAATGGCCACAATCAACTGGCCATGGAATATTTTGGGTAATTAGGTATCCAAACCTTCCAAAAATGACGATTTTGCCCTTCGGGCTAATTGTCCCCGAATCTTCCTATTTTACCCCTAGTCCTAAATCACATCTTCCCTAAGCCCTTATGGCTATACTAGGAGGCCAATGATTGAAGTTGATGTGCATTGACATGATTTATTTATACACTTGACTTGCGCTTTCATTATATTGACTGTGATTTGATAGGAATAGTCTTTCAATCTGCATGAAACCCTGAATCATACCTATCTCACCCAAAATCGCGCCTGCATGAACTCTTAGTTAGGAAAATCACTCACGTTAGGTACCGAAAGGGCGTTGGTAATGACACCGACGTAACCAAGTCCCCGAACCCAAAATCTCTGGTTCCGTAGAACTGATCGATCTCTCCCAATCGGTCAGTAAGGTTTCCGGTCTACCCTCCAAGAAAGACCGGTGGCGACTCCAAATGCATGCACAAGTTGCACATGCCACCACGACCACACTGAAGGTCGAAAGCGATCGACTCTTATCGTCGAATCCCTTAAAGATATATCTCCGCCGCGATTTGGTATGGGCCTGGGAGGGCCCGCGCCGATCGAAAGCCCGCGATCGGTAATCCATTAGCCGCGTCCGATTTCGGACGGGTCGCGACAGCTGGCGACTCCGCTGGGGACGTTGTTCTAGAACACTTGGTTCTGGACCTCAAGTGGACTTAGGCCGTAATTAAAACGTTGAGTGATTTTTCTAACCTTGCAGGCGCTCTTGAAGGTGAGGTAAGTCCGCTCACGATAGGTGTTATATGTTTTTGCAGATTGGAGTGATAAGGGGTGTAGTCTGTGATTAACATCGTCTTATGCAGGATGGGCGTATGAATGTATGTTATATGGATGATTTGAAGCGCTGATTGATATATAAATTGTTGTGCATGATTCACTGCATATTTGAGGATCACGACACTTTGCACGAAGCGCCCAAACCCAGGCCGCGAAATCACCTTTTTAGGTAGCCATAGATCAGGGATCGATATGCAACGCTCTAGCGTGGATTGCGCTGGGGTTGACCATATTCGATCCCACTCACTATCCAAGTCGAGACTTTTATCCATTTGTTGTGGATTGCGCTCATGGGCGAATTTATCGACTCGGATAGAGGGAAGCCTCTAGTTTCCTCACCTAAGCCATTTTGATTTTTAGAGTCAAGCCTCACTTGTCTCATGCGCATGTATATGGATGGTTGGTATACCTAAAAACCAAAAATCATTGGGTACCTCTCATGGTAAGGTCCTGCCATTTCTATTTAAACTCACTTGCAATCTTTTATTTCGCACGACATGTTGCATTCATCAAGTCCGATGGTTGAGTCAAATTCCATTTTATAGTATGGATAGGCTAGAGATGGTCTCCCCAAGTCATTCCAAGATTCTCGAGATGTTCGAATATGAGCGACGTGTCATCCGTCATCGAGCCACCGAGACATTCAACGGATTCCACTCCTTCCGATTTATCCAAGGGAGGGCGCTTACTGGACGCAATCTTATCCGAGGAACAGACTGCTTCTACACCAAGTCCGCCAAGCAACTCGAACGCGAACATAAATTCGAGTACGAAAGGGAAAGGATGTGGAACATTTATCTGAAGTTAGAGGACATATTCAGCAGGATACGAGCAAATCCAACATCCCCTCTAGTGGTCATCGAGATTTCATCAGACGAAGAGGATTTTCTCGAGAACCAGCCGTCCTCTTCCACCCCTATAGACATTTCATCTGATGAAGACGGCGACCCGAGCTAATCAGAGCATGGACGATGGACGACGTGCCCCGAAGACCCAACTTGGGGCATCTCCTTAGGTTCTCTAGGGTCGCATTCTGACTGTCTCCCTATTTAATTATTCATATGAACCTTCGAGTCTGTAAGGAGCGTCTGCCTGTGGAACTCCCTTCTACCTTTGGTACTTTGGTCTTTGAGTCATTTCTAAGCGTCTTGACATTGGAACGCGACATTGGAATTTCTCTCAACCATTCAGATTTTACGGTTCAATTACATGTCTCTTACAGATGAAATTCTGGTTAGGACTCACACTTGGCGTGTCTAACACAAGTACGAGAATCTAATCTTCATTTCATGGTGCGTGAGACATGGAATTGAATCGGCCCATATCATGCATCATTAGTAATCCATGGTGATTAACTAAAGTCCTCCGTGTTTTCTGAATTCAAGAGGAGATTAGATATTCGAATTATTTTTGGTAAACAATTTCAATTTGGATGTCCTATCTCCCACCGAATTTAGGACACATTGGAATTGCATCTTTATCTTCTTGGACATTCCACAGATTTTTCTGGGAATTTGTCAAGAGTAATAACCATGGATTACGCTCCTTCCAATTATATGTTTCCTCTTGAAAAACATCGATAAGAATTTTTCACATGAGGTTAAGGCTTGTGTAAAAGTCATTATCTTCGTTAATCACAAGAAAGCATAAAATTGAAAGGATTTATGCTTTACTTCCCTTTCTGACATATTCCTGTCATTCGAACAGGTAATTTCCAAAATCAAAATCCGAAGACTTGTGTGAAGAATCAGTCACAGGTTAAGATGGACCGGGATGGCGTGGAGAAACGTTTGACCACCCTAGAGAGCCAGATGACTCAGGTGATTGCAACGATGACAGAGATGAAGACACTCATCTTCACCATACAAGGGGCATCCCTAACGGTCTCCAATCTCGACCCGACCGTCCGACCTGTTTTGCCTAAAATATCGGACATTGATCAAGCTGAAGGAGCAAAAGTTTTCCCCGAGATGGCCGATCTGGAAAAACAGCACAAAGGAAAGCTTGGTATTATTGAGGAAGATGCATTGACTGGAGAGAATCTGTTCGTCACTCACCTAATTCGAGAGAAAGACTCTAGTCACCAGAAGAACGTTGAAGGTCACGTAAACCCAACCAACGTCGAAACCTGTCCACCCAACGCCTCTCTCACACGCCTTAAAAGGGGGGTGCCTGAGGTTCCACAAAGGCCAGAATTCGCCAAGAGATACGACGGCATTGGCTGCCCGAAAACTCACATCGATTACTATTTGGAAGCAATGGCTGATTACGACTGGGATGATTCACTTCTTGTCCAGAATTTTCGGCATAGCCTGGTTGGCCCCGCGTTAGGATGGTTTGCAGCGCTTGACGTCAAGGGTATCCAAGGATGGGACGATCTGGCCAATCAATTTCTCCAGCAATACGATTTCAACAGGAAGGCCACCTCTACCAGGATGGATCTGGTACTTGTGAGGCAAAGGAGAAATGAAAGCTTTAAATCATTCGCACAAAGGTGGAGAGCGAAAGCAGCCAGAGTCCAACCTCCATTGGACGAAGAGGAGTTGATAGAGCACTTTCTGAAAGCTCTCCCCTATGATTCCTTTAGTCGGTTGAGTACGGCTCATTACCAATCATTTTCACAATTGGTACACGCGGGTGAAAGGTGGGAATGGGCTAAGCGCAATAGTATAATCAGAGACAAACAAAGGCGTGGAGAATCTTCTCAAATGAGTAAAGAACCGGTCAGGGAGATGAAGACCAACTATCGATGGACGATGGTCGCAAGTCAAATTTCACACAAGTCGAAACATCAGTCACCTGATTCCGTCCCTCACCGGAGACAACCAGCGCCCAAATTAGAGAAAGCCGGCCAATCAAGCAAGAGAGGTCCTCCTTTCTTTGCACCACTACCACTTCCTATGTCAGAACTACTCCCTCGGCTTTTGGAGGAAAGGTTGGTAGCCCAAAAAAATACCGAGGGCGAAACCGCCAAGGTTCCCAGGGTTTGACATGAATCGAACATGTGCGTACCATATGGGTGAGAAGGGACATAATGTCGATAATTGTCGAGCACTACAGTATGATGTGCAAGCTCTCATCGACAACAACCTGCTGGTGTTCGATAGGGCAGGACTCAACGTCCGGCCAGACCTTTTGCCGGATCACGAAATCAGCGATATATCCGAGGATGGATCAGAAGGTGATCTAAGGCTTATCATCAACGTACCTGAATTACATGAGGTACCAGCTTTATCTTCTCGAAACCCTAAGAAGGGTACCACCTCGATGGGGCGAAAAGAACCAAGCTTAGCCGAGATGGGTAATGCGGGCATCATCGGTAGGGTTGAAGACCCCGCTTTTACGGCATCCTTCGAGAAGTTTAACTTAACCTCTAAAGGATATGCGGTAGAGACTATGAGGAAAGAGTCATGGGAGATCCCTGCTGGGTACTCATTGAGTGTCGAGGACATTGAAGAGATCGATGAATTAGAGGAGTACGGAGAGCGTCTGGAAGAAGCGTCCCGAGAAGACAGAAAGTTCACCTGGAATGCCAACAAAGGGGGCGAGACGCCACTTAGAAGGCATCGTCCGGTATGTGAGGCTAACAAGATAGTCATATCAAGCTCATTGAAGCAGGAGGACTCGTCGGCCCCAACTCCTATCCGGGGTAATGCCTTGTGCGGAACATCGAGAGTTTGCGAGCCCAAGAAGAAGTCACCAATGCAGTTTACATCACTTCCCATGCCACTATCAAAACTGCTCCCAATGCTCTCGGAAAAAGGGATGGTGACCAATGAGGTGTCGAGGTATAATCCTCCATTGTCCGAAGGATATGATGAAGCCATGTCGTACGCCTACCATGCAGAGGAGAAGGGGCACAACGCAGACAACTGTATTCGACTGAAAATCAAGGTGCAGAAACTCATCGACAATGGCGTCTCGGATCTTGATGAGATAAAGCAGAATAACCAGCAAGACCCGTCATCAGATTGCCAAGGACTGGACAAGACGTACATGGGTAACCCTATCGAAGACTATGCCAACCCAGCTGATCCGACAAACGATGACGGCCGATTACATGGATAAGGGAGTCACTTCTTCCTTTCCATCATTACTCTTTAGTCTATTTGCATTTTACTTCATTTGTAATTTCAAGTGCAGTTTCAAAAAAAAAAAGAAAAAAAGAAAAAAAGAAAAAACAACAAAAAAGAAAAAAGAAAAAAAAATCAAAAATGGGGGACGTGTGGGAACACAAATCGGTCGATGACGATCCAAATGAGAGAAAAGAAAAGATGCAAAGAAAAGAAGAGATGAAAAGAAAAGAAAAGCCCTGAGACCTGATTTCCCACACGTCTCCTAGCTTTGGGAAGCAAGGATGTCCAATGATATGAGGACTAGCCCCCATCTCACATTTTCAGTTTTAATCTTTGTTCTTAAAACATCTCCCAAAGAAATGCATCGTGCATGGATTTTTCCCTATATGTCAACTAACCATCTTGATGACATTTCAGGCATGCCATTCTAAGCATACATAACATGCATATCATGCACATACCTTACGCACAGAGAACCCAAAGGGAGAAATGCCGGTTCCCGCAGGATAAATTTCAAGGGTAAATTGTATCGACTCCAATAGTCAATTATACATGCCCTTTACTCATGAGATTTCTCCTTTTCAACAGGGGAACATCGAACATCTCAAATGGCAACTGTGATCGAGAGAATCACCAAACCGCTACATGACAAATCCCCAGATTGTCAGGCTGTCTAGGGACAGAGAAAAAATAATCGAAGAATCTGGCAATCGAGATAGATGACCAGAATCGACAAAAATTCATGAGAGCGGGCTCCCCCACCTGCTTCGAGGAGCCAAGCCGGGGCCAAATTCTCATGATCCCCCATGAAAGTGCATCGAACCAGGGTTATCAAACCCAGAGATGACAAACACCAAGACAAGCCTCACTGGGGCAAAATACTTGGAAAACACTGCTCCTTCAAATGGTGGAAGGACGAAGTCTCGAAGGGAGTACCTCCTTCCTGAAATTTCAAATGAAGCCAGATAAATACCCACACCTGACCCTTCATATGCAGGTGCATGAATGTCTTCAAATCGGATTGAAAATCGTCAAGGAGCGTGGGAATGCCAAGGCACGCTGCCAAGATGAACACCGCCCAATTGGGGCAAAGCAGTTGTCAATGTGATCGAGGATCGTCTCACGAACAACACTCACAAATATAAATGAGAGGAAGCAACATCCATCGTCTACACCAAATGAGAAGCGTCAATGATCGACGAAGGAAAGGAATACGTCAGTAAGACGTCATCATGAATCCCAAGAGAGAAGACATCCCCAAAGAGGATGAGGATTGCAGCAAAATACAAAATGAAGTTAGCTGGAGCAAGCGTCGCCTAGCTACGACAAATCACACCCAACTGGGGCAAGTGAATCATTTGTGCGCCGGACAAAGAAGGATGTTTCTTCTCTGGCAAAATCCGTGGACGCAATGACAGAGTCGTTCGCATCAGAATTAAACCCCAGGATACAAACCTGGGTGAACGGTAACTTTGTATCGTTCCAATTTGATCTCCCGAAGATTCCATGCTTAACATGAGTTTGCTTTCATTCGGCAGAAAATTGGTGGCACCAAAAAGCCACAAAATAAAGGATCTCGCCCGACGTGGAATCGAAAAGAAATATCCGTTGTAGGGGGCAAGCTGCCAGGAAATGGAACCCCGCAAAATGGCGTTAGAATACGTCCAAAAGCACAAATTGATCTCATCCGGTTCAAATCCTAGAGAAGGATTCGTTGCCAACCAGACGGGTAGATCATGGCCACGAGCTAGATGGCCGACTTCAACAAGCCTTACATTTGCGTTCAAATGGAGGCGCGAAGCGAGAGGATTCGCCGTCAAGATGGACAGAAAATTGTTGGCACCAGAAAGTCGCAAAATAAAAGAACTCGCCGACAAGGAGGCAAATAGAATTATCGACCTTAGAAGTCAGGACTCCAAGAAATGGTCTTTGATTATAAGACTGAGTGGAGGGTAAAAAGTATCGCTCCCACATTACATGCTTTGACATGCATTCTGATAGAAATTTCCTTTTTCCTTGAATAAAAGGAACTCTGAAGAGTGGCGCTGGAATGCGTCCAAAATCACAAATGGATCTCCCCTAGGGCAAATCCTTGAGAAGGATTTATCGCCAACCAGACGGAGGGATCATGGCCACAAGATAGATGGCCAACTTCTACAAGCCACGCGTTTGTGTTCAAATGGAAACACAAAGCAAGAACAAGGCTGTATTGTTCCAATTTGCCTCGAATTTTGGAACACAAACTGACATCTATTTCCCGTCTTTGACAGGGGTTCACCATCAAGGCGAAACAGGTTTTCACACCCCAAGTATTACCCATTGGAACACATGACCAAGGGTAGGATGTATCGTTCTAATTTTTTGAAAAATTCATGAACGTACAATAACATGTTTCTTCCGCATTTTCAGGGATCTCCAGCCACGGGGGACAGGTAAGTATCCCTCTCCCCAATCCATTGAAGATGTTAAAAACGGAGAAGAAAAGAAAAGTTTTCAGAATCCAATGTCTAGAAAAGACATAGAATTCAAACTTCATTGACATTCATGTTATAAAACATGAGGTTGTCTGAACATGAATAAGGACATGCATTGTGCATCATAAAACCCACTTGACGGGTAAAATTTTTGGAGAAAATAAAAGAGATTTTTCCAATCAAAAGTTGTTCAAAAATTTCGAAAGGACGTTTTCTCAAAAGACGAGAGGCAAAACCTAAATCCAAACACGTCCTATACACACTTGAGAGAGGAGTGGAGCGGATCAGATAGCAGAATCTGGACCTACGGAAGTAAGGACCATTCGCAGCAATTACATGGATTGGGATGACAGAGGCATTCGTTTCATATCCCTAAACACTACAGGTGACCGTTGATAACCCTTTGAACGGCGGTTTTCATTCTTAACCCTGTCAAGAACCACCCCACATTGGGGCAAAATGGAAGTGAGTCCAGCAGCATCAGGAGAAAATGGTTAGAAATTTTCTTGCTCGGACTAACATTAATCTTTGTGTGTTGTTTATATGGTAATCCAAGTGCCATAGGATGACGAGAAGCATTCATTTCTCTATCCCACACACCATATCCTTTGCACAGCCGAGTTGAGCCTGCAAATTCACTTCATAAACCCGTTGGTGGTCATTGCAAGTTCCAAGACAGAGGCAGCGCCAATTCAAAAGCGGAAGAGTTCAAACTTAGGGTTTGCGAAGAAATCCCTAAGTTAATGCTGAAGCTCGTTAGACCTTTGGTCACATGTCTAACATGATCTCTCGAAGATGAGAAAAACGGGGTTTCAAAAAATGATGATAAAAGATAAAAATCCCCAGCATCAAGAAAAAGCAAAGTGCCTGGTAAAAGCAAGGTCGATGCTCGTACAAGCTGTTTGCTTGATCCCCAATGAAGCCTAGTTGGGAAGAAAGAAAGACCCCTAAAGGAGTCAGATCAAAAGGTCGCTCCTCCAAATGATGTCAAGCGCGGAGCAGAGACGCAGATAGAGTTGTTAATCTCTTAATGCAGCCAGAGGCGCTTTCGCAAGAATTTGTGCACACCTCAAAAGCGGTTGCACACCTAAAAAAAATTGAAGATGCAGAATGGAAAGGACAGGTGACAAATTTGCAATGATCACCAATGTCAATCCCTTCACAAATTCTGGGCCAAAAATAAGCCTTTTTCGGTCCCCAATCCTACCAACATTACAACCCTGAAACAGTCTTCTCTAACTAAGACGCTTGGGTTAACATATAGCTTAGCTCGAAGAGGTACGAGCAAGACTATTTCTTTCTCATTTTGCAGGGTTCTTGACTTGTAAACCCGGAGCAGATGGTGAAGACTTTCATTCGATGACCTCGACTCCAAAGCGGGTCCCCCTTGAAAACCAATACCAAGCCCAACATTACGGTCCCGTGGAAGACCTCCCGATCGATCAAAATGTATGCGCTGCGAATGAGCCTAAAACCTAGGCACAGGTCAGTAGGGAATTGAGTGCATCCCCTATAAAAATCATTACCTCAAAACAGGTGAGAAGACCTCATTGTTGAGAAATATTCCAATTGATGTTTTGAACAAACTCTTCTTGGAATTTTCAAACTATTGATCCAGATTTGCCCCGCAAGGAATTTGTGATCACATCTGTATGTTGCAAGAATGTTTTGGATAACCTCCAACATCAAAATGCACATTTCATGACTAAAACTCAAGTCATAAAATTTTGTCGATTGGACAACCGTTGTCTTCCAAAGATTACTAACGTTTTCTTGGTGAAGAAAAATTTTTCAGGCTCGAACTTCTGCAGGATACCTGGAGAACCCAGCTCCCAGAATGTCGCCTCAACAGACCCAAGTGAAGCTTTGTCAAAAATAAAATCTTTCACTGCTTCAAAAGTAAATTCCCGACAAATTTCGGGATCTTTCAAAAGAAGGGGTGAGGATAGAACCTTCTTTCAAAAAATGATGGTCCTAGCATGACGTGGAGAACCCTCGTCTCAGGACCTTTTTTTCAAAAATATCAAACAGTCCTAGCATGACGTGGAGAACCCTCGTCTCGGGACCCTTTTTCAAAAAAAATCAAGCAGTCCTAGCTTGACGTGGAGAACCCTCGTCCTAGGACCCCTTTTAAAACAAAAAAATCAAGCAGTCCTAGCATGACGTGGAGAACCCTCGTCTCTGGACTCCTTTTTCAAAAAATCAAACAGTCCTAGCTTGACGTGGAGAACCCTCGTCCTAGGACCCCTTTTCAAAAATATCAAACAGTCCTAGCATGACGTGGAGAACCCTCGTCCTAGGACCCCTTTTTCAAAAAAAATCAAACAATCCCAGTAGACGTGGAGAACCCTCGTCTCGGGACCCTTTTTTAAAAATCAAGCAGTCCTAACATGACGTGGAGAACCCTCGTCCTAGGACCCCTTTTTCAAAAAAGTCAAACAATCCCAGTAGACGTGGAGAACCCTCGTCTCGGGATCATTTTTCAAAAAAAATCAAGCAGTCCTAGCTTGACGTGGAGAACCCTCGTCCTAGGACCCCTTTTAAAACAAAAAAATCAAACAGTCCTAGTTTGACGTGGAGAACCCTCGTCCTAGGACCCCTTTTCAAAGATATCAAACAGTCTCAACGGACGTGGAGAACCCTCACCTTGAGACCCCTTTTCAAAAATTCAAAAATCCCCTCTGACTTGGAGAACCCTTGTCATGGAAAACCCTTTCAAAAAATACAAAAATCCCCTCTGACCCCGCTAGTCAGCGTCATGGGATCCCCCCAAAAGCGCGATGACATAGATAAATCTCTCTGTAAGTGTTCACAGGTTGGTAGCCGCGGATCTGTCATCTTCCGGACCGGATCGCCAATTTTCAGCTTCAGAAGATTTCTTCCACCCAAAATCCCCACCAGACGGGGATATACGACAGAGGTGTCTCAAAGCACAGTTCGAGATCGGAGCCCATAACGCTCGCGACTTGCCGCCTAGAGATACGGTGACCGCCTTTTTCGCGAAGCCCGCGCCGGATAGCCATGCCTCGAAGCTCTCACCCTTCGGAACGGATTGCAGCCGGTAGCCGCGGAAGAGACATTTATTCCACCCTAAATCCCACCAGACAGGGATATACGACAGAGGTGTCTCAAAGCACAGTTCGAGATCGGAGCCCATAACGCTCGCGACTTGCCGCCTAGAGATACGGTGACCGCCTTTTTCGCGAAGTACGCGCCGGATAGCCATGCCTCGAAGCTCTCACCCTTCGGAACGGATTGCAGCCGGTAGCCGCGGAAGAGACATTTGTTCCACCCCAAATCCCACCAGACAGGGATATACGACAGAGGTGTCTCAAAGCACAGTTCGAGATCGGAGCCCATAACGCTCGCGACTTGCCGCCTAGAGATACGGTGACCGCCTTTTTCGCGAAGTACGCGCCGGATAGCCGTGCCTCGAAGCTCTCACCCTTCGGAACGGATTGCAGCCGGTAGCCGCGGAAGAGACATTTATTCCACCCAAAATCCCTACAAGATGGGATATGTCATTCCTTAGGTGCAGCCTTTTAATAGGCAAACCCTTTCCCAAGACCGATCTACAGAACGATCGAGTCCTCGACTAGTCCCGACAAGAAGGGATATGTCAATCTTTAGGCAAAGCCTTTTAGTAGGCAAACCTTTTCCAAGACCGATCTACGGAACGATCGAGTCTTCGACTAGTCCCGACAAGAAGGGATATGTCAATCTTTAGGCAAAGCCTTTTAGTAGGCAAACCTTTTCCAAGACCGATCTACAGAACGATCGAGTCTTCGACTAGTCCCGACAAGAAGGGATATTTCAATCATAGGCGGAGCCTTTTAGTAGGCAAACCTTTTCCAAGACCGATCTACAGAACGATCGAGTCTCCGACAAACCCTACAAAACGGACGTGTCATCCTTAGATTCCTATCAGTCTGGAGTCTAAACTGAAGGTAGATACCGCCTGAAGGGTCAACTGAAGGTAGATACCGCCTGAAGGGTCAACTCAAGGTAGATACCGCCATAAGGGTCAAAACTAAATTCAATGGTAGAAACCGCCATAAGGGTCAACCAATGGTAGAAACCGTCATAAGGGTCAACTAATGGTATGACCTACCATACAGGTCAGAGCTTAATTTTCCTAGGGTGTCCTGACAAACCCTAGGTATCTTCTTGAAAGTCGTCGCAACCGGCAGCATCTGACAGGTGAGCTTCAGGTAAGCCTCTCTCACTCCGGCCCATGTTCAAATTGCAAGAGTAAACCGGTGATTAATTTGAGCATTCATCAAAAGACTTAAGGGTCCGATGTCATGGCATTTCTTTTCCCCAGTCGAGTCGGCTAAGATCCAGGTGTCATTTTGTCTTTGAAAGCAACCTCTGACGAGCTCACTCTCAAAGAGGGGCAGCTGTTGACACCTGATTTTTGACCATCTTTTATTTTAGTTTTTATTTATAAAATTAATTAAAAATAGCAAAAAAGGTCAAAAAATTGAAAAATCAACTTTGGGAGCCTTAGCCTACCCTTAGGAACCAATTTTGAACAAAAAATATTTTTTGAATTTTTTAATATTTTTTGGAATTTATTTAATTATAAAAATACCCAAAAAATCAGAAAAATACCATCCGTGGTGAGAAAATTACAAAAAATATTCAGAAATTTCATTTTAATTCTCTATTTAATATTTTCACTTTTTAGTAGGGAAATTCGGCTTGGTTCATTGTGTTCCTTCACAAACCTAATCCCGAACCGGGCCTAAAAAATCCTTTTCGAGTCTTTTAATTTTCAATTCTCGGTTTTTATAAGCTATGACATTGGACTCTAAAGTATTGAAATGCAATTGGGTCAATTTTCCTTCCAATTTGATCAATTTTAACCAAAAGGGCTTAATTGCATAAAAATCTTTCAATTTAGTCCCCGGTTTCACAATTTGTGAAATTAAATTTCACACGGGCACACCCATTAAAATTAAACACCTCTACCCAACAGTTTTCATCATGCTGAATCCATTGGTGGGCTCAATTTTGGCTAATTCGATCGTTTAGGCCTTCGATTTGGCGAAATTGAATTTCGGATCCTAGGGACAATTTGGGGTTTTCACAGAATTTCAATAAATTGATTCACGAAAATACCCATATTTGATGGAAAACATGTCAAGGAATCCGATTTTGCCATCAATTTCATGAAAAGAGGTCATTTAGGGGGTCAATTTGGCGATTTGGGCGATTTGGCCGAACCGGGCCGATCGGATCCGACCCGACCCGACCCGGCCCGACCCGGGTCTGCAAGGCTTGCACAGAATGTGCAGCAAGCCGTGGGAGAAAAAAAAAAAACAGGGGCGGCATGGGGGACGCGTTTTGGGGAGAAACAAAAGGCAAACGGGCGTGGGGGACATTGACAGAGCTCCCTGCTCGCCGGCAGAGGCTCGTGGGCATAAAAAAATTGCCGGTCGGCCATAAAATCGGCGAGATTCTCGGTTTAAGGGGCTTGGCCGAGAGAGAGAGAGAGAGAGAGATTTTTTGGGAGGATTTTCGAGCAAAGCCGGAGCAAGACAAGCTTGCCGGCACCTCTTGGAGCCTGAGGGGAGCTTCGGTCGCCGTCGACGGTCGCGAATCAGGTCGGTATCTCGCCGAATCTCCCTTTTTCTTTACGCACGCCATGTGTTCGATGAAATGCCGATGGATGTCTCGACTCGGTTTTGTCTCGGCCGTGTCTTCCCGAGCTTCATTTAGCACGAATATTGCCTTGAGTCTCCACTAGAACTACTCCTAAGCTCGCCTTGCTATTCATTTTGCATTAAACCGCCGCGGAAACCACGTTCGGAGCTTCGCCGTCCACCTCGCGGACCGAGAGCTCAACGGGAAACTTCCGGCGGTCGACAAGCTCGAAACGAGCTCAGGTAAGGTTCTAGACCCCTCTTGGATGCTCTTTGATGGTTTAGAATCGAGCTTTGATAGAAAAAATTTCTGCAAATTTTCTCTTGCCGGCGCCGGTTCCGGGGAGGCCCGGTTCGGCCATTTCCGACGTGGTCGTGGCCCTCATTTTTGTTGTATGTTAATGTTGAAATGTTAGGGAGTCTAGTGGTGCGAAAATCCCCAAAAAATTCTGAGTTTTGATCAATTTTGGGCATTTTCCGGCGACCTCGCCGGAATTTTTACTATTCCCGCCGGAATTTTCACTGTTCATCGTCTTCTCCGGCGACCCTCCGGCCGGTCAACGGTCAACGGCCGACGTGGCGTGCCACGTAGGCAGCCACGTCAGCCGGGTGGGGTCCGGTCCGGTTATTTTCAAATAAAACAAACGGACGGCCACGATCGCGACACGTGTCGCGATCTTGGAATTTTGCAAAATAGAATATATGATTTTCGGATAATTAATTCAAATCAATCCGACGGCCGAAAATGTGCCAAGTGGCTTTCTGTGGATCGTCCGATCTTGTCCAAGATCGGACGCACCAGGAGTAGCCACGTGGCACAACGTGGAGCGTTTGATCCGAAGGTTTTTCTAAAAAAGAAAATAATTGATTTTTGATCCGACGGCTATTATTGAGCCACGTGGCTCTCTGTGGTTCGCTCGATCTAGTGGAAGATCGGACGCACGAGATGAAGCCACGTGGCACGACGTGGACCGTCCGATCCGGGGAATTTTCGGATAATTAAATAAAATAGATAAAAAATCAAAAAAATTGTTAAAAAATGGAAAAAATGTTTAAAAATATAAAACGGCGTCGTTTTAGGCCGGTTTCGACCCCTAGGGTCGGGCCGGGCGCCCGAGAGGCGTGGGCCGGGTCTGACCCGGCCCGGAAAATATTTTTAAATATTAAAAAAAATTCAGAAAATAATTAAAAAATAATAAAAAATTCAAAAAATCAATAAAAAATAAAAAAATCATGAAATATTCAAAAAATTCGAAAAATTCAGAAAAATTCTAAAAAATTCCAGAAAATAGGAAATGGCCATATTCAACTGGCCACGACCCGTTTCGGGTCTTTTGACCCCCGGTCTTTTCAGAAATGACAATTTTGCCCTTCCGGCAAACCGTCTTCCGAAAAATTTCTAAAAATCCAGGAAAATCTCAAAAAAATAGGAAATGGCCACAATCAACTGGCCAAGGCTCATCCCGGGTGTTTTGAACCCCGAACCTTCTTAAAAATGACGATTTCGCCCTTTGGGCGAATCGTCTTCCAAAAATTGAAGAAAAATCAAGAAATTCCAAAAAATTCTCAAAAATGGGAAATGGCCACAATCAACTGGCCATGGAATATTTTGGGTAATTAGGTATCCAAACCTTCCAAAAATGACGATTTTGCCCTTCGGGCTAATTGTCCCCGAATCTTCCCATTTTACCCCTAGTCCTAAATCACATCTTCCCTAAGCCCTTATGGCTATACTAGGAGGCCAATGATTGAAGTTGATGTGCATTGACATGATTTATTTATACACTTGACTTGCGCTTTCATTATATTGACTGTGATTTGATAGGAATAGTCTTTCAATCTGCATGAAACCCTGAATCATACCTATCTCACCCAAAATCGCGCCTGCATGAACTCTTAGTCAGGAAAATCACTCACGTTAGGTACCGAAAGGGCGTTGGTAATGACACCGACGTAACCAAGTCCCCGAACCCAAAATCTCTGGTTCCGTAGAACTGATCGATCTCTCCCAATCGGTCAGTAAGGTTTCCGGTCTACCCTCCAAGAAAGACCGGGTGGCGACTCCAAATGCATGCACAAGTTGCACATGCCACCACGACCACACTGAAGGTCGAAAGCGATCGACTCTTATCGTCGAATCCCTTAAAGATATATCTCCGCCGCGATTTGGTATGGGCCTGGGAGGGCCCGCGCCGATCGAAAGCCCGCGATCGGTAATCCATTAGCCGCGTCCGATTTCGGACGGGTCGCGACATCGATAGAATATGCTGAGCCTAAAACGTACAAGGAAGCTATTTCCTCCAAAGATTCAGCAAAGTGGTTAGTTGCTATGAATGAAGAGATGGAATCTCTTGAAAAGAATCAAACTTGGGAGCTTGTCAAACCACCAAAAGGAAAGAAGATTGTGGGTTGCAAGTGGGTTTTCAAAAGAAAGGAAGGTATTCCTGGAGTTGAAGACATTAGATTTAAAGCACGTCTAGTCGCTAAAGGCTATAGTCAGATTGAGGGAGTTGATTTTAATGATGTGTTTTCACCCGTCGTTAAACACAGCTCTATTCGGGTCTTTCTTGCGTTAGTTGCTATGAATGATTTAGAGTTGGAACAACTCGATGTGAAAACAGCTTTCTTGCATGGTGAACTTGAAGAGAAAATCTATATGGGTCAACCTGAGGGTTTTCAATTTGAAGGTAAGGAAGATCATGTATGTTTATTGAAAAGATCTATCTATGGCTTGAAGCAATCACCTAGACAGTGGTACAAGAGATTTGATTCTTTTATGGTGCAACTTGGCTATTGTAGAAGCAAATATGATAGTTGTGTATATCTGTGCAAACTTCCAAATGGATCTTATATTTATCTGCTGTTATACGTTGATGACATGTTGATTGCAGCAAAAGATAAATTTGATATACAGAATTTGAAGGCATAGTTGAGCGCTGAATTTGATATGAAGGATTTAGGTTCTGCGAAGAAAATTCTTGGCATGGAAATTCAGCGAGATCGAAAAAGAGGAAAATTGTATCTTTCCCAGAAAAGCTACATTGAGAAGGTGTTAGATCGTTTTGGCATGAAAGATGCCAAACCAGTGAGTACTCCTCTTGCTGCTCACTTTCGATTATCAGCTGATTTATGTCCACATACAGATGATGAATTAAAGTATATGTCAGGTATTCCATATTCTAGTGCAGTTGGTAGTGTTATGTATGCTATGGTTTGCACTCGACCTGACATATCACATGCTATTAGCGTGGTAAGTAGATATTTATCATGCCCAGGTAAAATTCATTGGCAAGCAGTGAAGTGGATTTTGAGATATCTGAAGGGTACTTCAGATTATGGTTTAGAGTTTGGGAAAACTTGTGAAACTCTTACTGGATATGTTGGCTCTGATTATGCTGGTGACCTTGATAAAAGGATGTCTTTGACAGGGTACATATTTACTGTTGGGGGTTGTGCAGTCAGTTGGAAAGCTTCTTTGCAGCATACAATTGCTCTGTCTATTACAGAGGCAGAATATATGGCTATTACAGAGGCAATCAAAGAAGCTATATGGCTAAGAGGCTTATTTGGAGAGCTCAGTGTGGATGATGATGTGACTGTTGTGCATTGCGATAGTCAGAGTGCTATACATCTTACTAAAGATCGGATGTATCATGAGAGAACAAAGCACATTTATGTGCGGTTTCATTATATTCGAGACATTCTTGCTGATGGCTATATTAAGGTCTTGAAGATTGGTACAGAAGACAACACAGCTGATATGTTGACAACGTCATTACCTTTTACTAAATTCAAGCACTACTTGGATTTGGTTAATATTTGTAGCAGTTGAGTTTTATGCTGGTGGGAGGAGAAGATTGTCTTAATATTTATGTCTACTTGGGAATTCAAGTCAATGTGGAGATTTGTTATATATGCCTTGAATAGGAAATAGGCTTAAGTTATGGGCCTTGGGCTAACATTAGGGTTTGAGGGGTAATACTATAAATATTGCTCTTTTCTCAAACTGTCAGTAGGAGAAAAGCTTACGTTGCCTCTTTTGTAATCCCTTGATTCTCATAGTGGATTTTGCCTCTCCTCTCTCCCGTGGTTTTTCCCGCAAGGGTTTCCACGTAAATCTTGTGTGTTCCGTTCTTCTCATCTGTCTCAATTTCGTCTTAGTTTCCGCATTGTCGTAACACCTCATAAATAGAACAACCCTCCCTTTTAGGCAGTTTTCCCTGTGATTCCACTTCTCCTTCAAGCATCGTCCTACTTAAAAAAAAAAATGCAAAGATTAACACAAGCTGCCATTCCAAGTACAGTATCCTGTGCAGACTGTGTTGCAGTGCTAAAACATATCTTCTCTTAGATTTAATCACTCTATTAAGGACTGTATCAACAAAGACTCGCATTGTTGAAGATAGAACACAAGAAGTACACCTGCATGGTTGCTGAAGGAGCAAGTTGCATACATTTAGAGACATTATTGCACAGGTGCATAATCTGACAATCCCACTATTAAACGAGCGTCGGGTCGATCAATTACTCAATATCCTGTCCGCACAGTTGCGAAGGCAATTTATTCATCTAAGTAAAACCCTTTGAAGAGGAATGTTACGCGAAAGTTCCTAATTTTCGAGATTTTATTGCGATTTTTCGCGATGTCATTATTGTTGGGGTGTGTTTCAATTTAGCTATGTCGGCACCCGTCCCATTTTCAAATTTTCTCCATATGCTTTTCTCCAATATTTGCCAAAACTTTGGATGGTGTTCTCGTGTCATTTTCAAAGATTTGGCTGCTCCTCCTTGACCACAACCCACCACCAATCAGCCAATTCCATTTCTCCATCATCCGAATGTGGAAGAAGAAGAAGAAGATGATGATGATGATGATGAAGAAACAAGTCGAGACTTTGAGATGGAGCCAAGAACTCATATGTAGTCCTGTGGCTTTCTTTCTGTTGGGTAATACAAGTTGCTGAGAGGAGGAAAAGAACAAAAGAGAGGACACCAGCTGGATCCAAAGTCATTCTCTGCTCTCGAGGTGACACAAGAACCATCAATAATGCACCTCACGAAAAATGAGGGGCAAAATGGAAAAATAAAGTAAAATAAAATAAAATTGGGCTACTGGGAAGTGGAAAATGTGCCAAAAATGGGATTTTTCCATTATTGTTTCTGCAATTCCCGTACGAAGTGTCGTAATTTTACAGGATGCTTACGATGAGCTACGACAAGAGATTGGTCCCCGACTTCCCGGTCCCCCCTCGACAACTATAGTGGAGCCCTCCATCCATAGGATTCTTCACGGTCAATGGCAGATGATGAGTGTGTGTGTGTGTGTGTGTTTGGGGGGGGGGGGGGGGGGGGGGAATGAATTGACACAGATACTTTATGACTAAATTGATTTAATAGAAAGGCTTAAATCTGAATTGTCGCTAATACAATAAATTTATGACTAAATTGACACTTTTCCTTACGTATGGCATTCTCAAAAGCGCTCTGAAGCTAGATGCTCCTGTAATGAGGCCGACTTCCATGACATTCGCCTCATTTTGATGTTCGATGAATCGATGAACCTGTAGCTACAAGACATAAGCATCCTCGATCGGTGTGTTGTTGGAGTAGCTAGTGGCTGCTGTCTCGTAGCTATAGAAGGCAGGCCCCGTGGAGATGCTCCTTCGAAGGTTAAGTGCACTCGGACTCATCAACAGCCAAGAAGAAAGCTCGTACGAATTTCCCCCTCAAAAAAGTCATTTCGCACGTGTCGGAGATATCTTACATGATTCTCTGTAGCTCTCAAAGCGGAACCCTGATCGATGATTGTAACTTCGATTGCAATATCACGTTTCTATAGATAGCCATCTTGTAATGCTTATGAATAAGCTCATCATGTTTTCGCATTAATCGTACGCTTTATTCTCAACTATGTGAAATGTCCCGAAGTTCACTATCTGTCCTAGATTAGCAAGTGCATCAGACCCGTTATCGTTCCCACTTATATAGCCCTCCATCTCTCCACAAAAAAAAAAAAAAGGTGTTGGAAAACTGATACGGAACCAATTAGTAATGCGTTCTTAAACCGATTGGACCGGTGACAATATAATCGGAAGGCGAAATGATGGTGCCACTAGAACGGCGGACCCGAGCAACGACATCAGATTGAGTCTAAATTCGGTTGGTTGAAGCGAAACGGCTTTCTAATCAGTATTCATCGCCGTCCCGGCGATGAACTGCGATGGATTTTGGCGATCCTGGATCATTTAGATGGATTTTTTTAAAAAAAATTTAGTATTTTTCCGATTAAATTTTATTATTAGTGGCAATATTGTAATTTTGAGTTTTGTATCCAGAATCCTAATAGGATTAGGTCTAACACCTCATATAAAAAGTGTTTTATGATGTTTGAGCAGACAGAATATACTTTTGATATTGAAAATTTGAGATTTCTCTCTCTAAGCAAGGATTTGTTTCTTTCTTTCGCTGAACGCTACGTCAAAAACTTAAACTTGTCCATGGTCGTTACCAAATCGAATGTGTTCATTTTCTTTCTTTTACCGCCCGAGGCATGACCGCTATGTCTCCTTTACGACCATTCAATTCGACCTTCCTTTGGTGTTTTCCGCTCGTCCTTCAATAATTCGATATTTCAGAATAAACAAGCGGTTGCGCATTCAACTTCAACGCAATATCATTTCCAAGAATCACAACATTGGTTTTTCATTTGCTTAATTTCTTTGATTTATAC
Organism: Rhodomyrtus psidioides; assembly: GCA_021437785.1. Classification (NCBI taxonomy): domain Eukaryota; kingdom Viridiplantae; phylum Streptophyta; class Magnoliopsida; order Myrtales; family Myrtaceae; genus Rhodomyrtus; species Rhodomyrtus psidioides. The sequence continues at coordinate 678,430 of JAILYB010000040.1, read as the reverse complement.
ATAGAAGGTTTTATTTTTTTATTTTTTTAAAGTCGAAATACATAAAAGGTTTGAAAAAAATTCATTCCCTCACATCTCACGTTCTTATCCAATAATCTTTTTAGAGCTTTTTGATATGAGTGGTGCACGCTCAACTTCATCTTCCAAGAGGGGAATATCATCGCTACCTACCCCATCACCTAAAGACAAATTTAAGTACTAAACATTAACTCAAGATCCAAAGAGCATTGACCCGAAGTTTGGAAATCTCTGACGGTGGCCGAGGTTGCATTATCTGCTCGATCAGTCACTTTGACGATTATCGATCGTACACACGGTGAAAGCAATGCCAGACTTATTAGGATAGATTTACAGGAATTGATCTATCGAGGGATGTGTACAGCTGTGAGCAGCTTTCTAAATCAACGGGTCAATTTAAGAATCAATCGCAATCCCGACATATGACTACATTAGGAATGTAGTAAGCCTGAATTCTTCCTTAGTGAATCAGGCTGCGTTTGGGAACGTTTCTGTCCTTATGCACAATTTTTTAACAGAAATATTTTTTTTTGTATTTTTGTTCCCCGCTACGATTTTTAGGAACAGAAATGCGTATGGTAAGTAAAAAAAATACTTTTTCTCATTGCCGCCGTTCAACGTTGGCGGCGGTGATCGGTGGCGGCAACGATGACCAACGGAGGCAGCAATTGGCGACGGTGGCGGCCTCGACCGACGACCCACGGAGGCGGAGGCCGGCGACCGGCGGGTGGTGGCCGTGTCGACAACTACGGTGGCCGGCAGGTGGTGGCCACGTCGGCGGAGGTGAGTGGTGGTTCCAAAAGTGTTTCAAAACTCCGAAGTAAGTTTTTTTTGTTTCTCCAAAATTGTTCGTCGAACACTTTTGGAATATTTTTTAACCATACGCGTTTCTGTTCCAAAAGCGTTTCGAGAACACTTTTAGAACAGAAACACTTTCTCTGGAGCGTTTTTGAAGCGTTACCAAAAGCAGCCTCAAAAACTAAACACCGCCAGCCGGCAGCCATCCAGGAGCCACTTGCACGCCCTTGTCGTCTTCTTCTTCTTCCTCCTCAAACCAACCCACCTACCCACACGTGCCAAACAAAAAGAAATAAAACGAGGGGGAAAATAATAAAATAAATCTATCGGGGGACCTCTCAGGAATCATCGTGGAAGCTAACATAATTACTTAATACAAAAAAATTGGGAAATATAACGAATTTTGGGATTCGAAATCATGCATGACCACTTTTTCGGATATGAAAAAGTAGCATGAACTATGAACTCCACCCTAGTCAGCCATAGTACTAAAGTCAAGACAAAAGGACGACCTTGTTACTGTTGTGTCATGATCTCACTCACCATTTGCACGTCCTTTTGAAGATCTTTTCAGATTGGTTGGATAGACAATTGCTTTCCATTGCCGCTCTGCATTAACATTCTTCCTCCGCCGTGGCTGCGTCACGATGCGCCGGGTAAATTGTGTGACCGAAAGTTGACATCTCGAAATTTTACACCGCACTAAAGCTAGGCGGGCGAGAGACATTGCGACGTGTTTACCGCTAAGCACCATTGATGAGCCCGTCCTGAAATTCAAGTTGAACGCACGTATGTACAGAAGACGACACGTGTGATTTGACGAACTGAGAGATTGAACACGTGAAAATAAACTGAATGTATAATTTGACTTTGATTCAATGTTAGAAAATCTGAAAGCAAGATAAATGAATCATGTGGAGTGTTTTTGGTGACATTTCAGACTAGTTCATTACTTTGTCGTTACTTTTAGCTTATGTCCAATCTCTCCCAATGGGGGTAATATATTGAATTGGAAGCCCTTAACATACGCAGCAAGTTAAGCTTCTTGTTTGGTGCATTACCCATAATTTAACACTAGATTATGCATGAAAATTAAAAGTGCCCAAAGGGTCTTCTCTTCTCTTCTCTTCCCCCATTAATCGCATTTTCAGGAACAACCCTACAATTAATTAAAGATTTTTTTTATCAAATTAATTAATTAAAGATTCAGCAACCCAAAAAAACAAATGGAAACTCGCTAAATTTATTATTTACATCCTCCAAAAGCTAAAAAAATATTTCCAAAAATTGCCCCCCCTACTCGGGGATCGCACTCAACAACGCCGTAAACTTCCTCCCCCTACCCCGACCACCCCTCCTGCCGCCGCCGCCGCCGCCGCCGCCTCCGGTTGCGGCCGCAACGTCCCTACAGCTCTTGCTCCCGTCGTAGGAGAACCACACCGGGGACACCGACTTCCGGCGGCACCCGCATTTGTCTCCGCCGCTCCTCATGAGGGCGGAGCTGGCCTTGACGGCGAGGGCGGCCATCTCCTCGGCCTGCAGGGGGCGCTTCAGGCTGCTGAGGGGGAGGGCGAAGTAGAGGTGGCCGGGGAGGAGCTCGTCGTCGGCTGCGACGGCGGAGACGACGTCGTCGAAGTCCATCTCGTCGGAGTTGCAGATGAAGCAGTCGCGGTTCCTCTGGAGGACGTAGGAGGCCTTGACCGGGTACGCGAACTCCTGGAGCCTCCCGTCCATGAGGATGAGCTTGGCCGTCGCGACGCTGGTCGATTCGCAGGAACTGCAGATACCCATTAACGCTTTCTTTCTCCTCTCGACCTTGCCGAGTCAAATGGGTGACGGAGAGAGAGAGAGAGAGAGAGAGCGAGCTCGGCGAATGAGCTGTTCGAGATCTCGAGAGAGAGAGAAGGTGGAGGAGAAGGATGACGAGAAAGGAGGAGGGGCTGAGGAATGTATAAATACAGCATAGAGACTAGACAGGGAGGAGATATAATGCACAGTGATGCCACGTTGGATTTTTGACCATTTTGTTTTGCCAATTAATGTTTCGGGAGATTTGCGACGATCTGTGGGAAGAGCAAGCCAGGCTGGAGGTGATGGATGACAGGTTGTAAATGTACGTGTCCTCCTTAGTCCTTCCTCTATTCTAACTTTATAGAAATGGCGTTTTATTAGGGAGTTGGGAAAAAAAAAACCTTAATTATGACACCGACTTATGTTATTTTCCTCGAACTAACTAATTTCACCGTAATTTATATCAAGTCAAAGCTCTATAAAATCGTTTCGGAAGACCAAAAAAAAAATTGTACCACCATGTCACTAATTATGGATTAATCTCCGCGTGGGACCCCCTTTCGAGAGGAACATTTGCAAGGATCTCTTAGGATCGGCCCTTTCCTTAGTAAATACAAAGAGACACTGGGACACCGAAGAATTTCCATTAATCCCGCGGAGAGCAACAATGCGCAATTGTCATCAGATTCTGCATTTGACAACAATAAAAAATAAAGGCAGCCGATCGAATTCATCGATATCTCGCTAACACGTCGCATGAAATGCATATTACCCGTCATATGTTGTCATCGGAAGATGAGTAATATGATCGCCTGACTCATGATGAATTGCGTGTTTTTTTTTGTTTTAGGAAGGAGGGCTATAGTGTTGATCAGTTAAGGGTTTTGAAACATTGGATGACTTTAATGTACATGTCTACTAGGTTCGCCTCGCCACACATATCTACGTGCATTCAATAAATAGCTAAAAATTTCTCGAAATTTTCTGATTCATGCCACCCGATGCTGTCATCAATTCTCGGTGACTTTTGCTTATAAATGCCTCGTTTTTTTTTACCCTTTAATCCCGGTTTCCAAAAAGGAACTCGTGACTTATTTATGGCCACAACGTTAAAATGTAAAATGAAATAGACTGCATTTATAGGGAGGATACCTAATACCCAACTTTTCCCAATCTCGGCAAACGGTCCAAAAAGTGATTCCCCGAAAGTGAATTTTACCATGTGAGAACATGAACTGGACGTATTGAAACTTTGGTTCAGCACGCGGGTGTGTGCTCAAGTGGGATCGACCTAGGTTTTTTCTTTCTTTCTTTCTTTCTTTTATGCGTTCGTTCTCGCACGTAAAAGTGCTCGAGTTCAAACGAGCGAACGGGACGACGTGTCCGAAAGCTAGTCCCGACAGGATGACGTGGATAGTAGCACGGACTTTAGGTGTACGAACACAGGAAACGTGGCGAGATGTGGAGAGGAGTGAGTCAGCAACCATGCAAAAAGGGTGAAGAGAAGGGACACGTGTGCAGCGGGAGCCCTCAGGAATCGTAAGGCCAACAGCCCCGACAGCCCGATGATCTGGTTCCGCTGCGTTCATAATCATATGACTCCATGCCTTGGTTTCCTATTCATAATTTACTCCATCATTTGATGAATCGATTTTGTGTATTATTACAGGCAAAAGTGCAGCAGGAGTGCCAGCAGTCACGTACGACGCTCACTTTTTTTCTAATTTTTTTTTCGGGTCACTTAAGTGTCAAATCAAAAAAAAAATTGATCACAGAAATGTCAATTCCGATAAAAAATGATTATTTAAGTGTCAATTCCGGTCAAACAGTACACATGGCATTTTTTTTTTTATTAATTTTTCAATATTACATGTCGATTCTTTTTTTTTTAAAATCAACTCACGTGGATGCTACGTCGATGTACACATGGCGTCCACGTGGACTATTCAACTTAAAAATTATTATATTTTTTTAAAAAATTAAAATTAAACAAAAAAATAACCTAAAATAATAAAATAATAATAATAATAATAATAATAAAATCCTAAGTTGCAACGACGAGGGATCAGATCCTTGCCGCCGCCGCTCCCACCATCACCAGCAACGACCGATGAGGGGGGTCGTCGAGCCTCTCGACCCCCGCCGAGGCCACGCTAGGGTCGGCGAAGTCCCATCGTGGTCGTCCTCGCAAACCCACAGCGAGGAGGACGACCATTGCGGGGCCTTGCCGACCATCCCTCACCCCTCGTCAGCCGTTGCCGGCAATGGTGGGGGCGGCAGCGAGAGCATTGAGCCCTTGCCGCTGCAAATGCCTCTCTTTTTTTTTGTCTTGATTTTTTTTTACTTTTTTAATGTTTTTAAGTTTTTTTTTTTTTTGCTGACTTGGAAGCTCCGGTGAGCCACGTAGACGTCATGTTAGATTTCCGGCAAAGTTTACCGGAGTTGGCACTGAAATAACCGTTTTTCAAAAAAAAAATGCAGATAAGTGATCAAAAAAAAATATTGACACTAAAGTGAGCGCTATACACAAATATTGGCACTCCTAGTGTACTTTTGCCATTTCTTATCTCAAATTATAATGTAAATCCGATTTACCAATGATCGAGAATCGGCTCCGCCCGCTTTGCTTCGTTATTCAAATGTTCTATACTTTGATTTGCGCGTTCTCAGGTGGGACTAATTTGTTGGCCTACAGTTTGTGTGTCTAAACCCACAGCATTGTGTTGTGTGACTATTCACTCGTTGATCAAATTCGACGGGCCTCAACATTTTCATATATAATACTAAATGTGGGAATACATGGTTAGTGACATGATGTCTCGATGTTATCCATAGGGTCTCCCCCCGGCATCAATCTAAGTTATGGTCTTATATTACTTGTATCGCTAGAAACACTCTGTCTTTGTTAATTACAATGCAATGTGTGTATGATGACCTACTGGCATGGAAATAATTTTTTTTTTTTAAGGACATTTTGTCGTCCTCTTGGAGGACAACCACTGCATCCTGACTTTGATCTACTCGGCAAACTGATTCCATTCTTACACTGAAAGTTTTGCAGGCCCTTTCTTTTTTCAATCCCCTCTAATCTTGTTATCATGTGCGGCTGATTAGTAATTAATTTAATCAAGGGGGGATTTGCTGTTCTTGTGCCCACACTGCCCGACACACTTGCTGCGAAGCTTCACCAGTTGGGTCCTCCACCCCAACAGATCACAAGTGAAAATTTCAACCAAGTTGGTGCGATATCTTAATCTTAAAGTTAAGGACAAGATAGATCTAGCTTTAGACTTCTCATATTTCTTTTATAATCCACTTTCCCCTCTCCTTTAATACAATCTTATGTTCTTTCCTCTCTATTTTTACGTGGTGTGGACCCTTTGTTCCATCTTTTCATAAGCGCCATTACTACTCGAGCCTACCTTTATCTGTGGCTACCCTAAACCTAATTTCATTTGGACTTGATGGACGCATTGATATTAGAATGTGCACGCATGAGTTATGTTAGAAGAGTCTCACATTGGAGAATTAATGTGGTGTTGAGCACTTAATATATCCAAGTTGGCCCATAACTCATTAGCTTAAGTTTTTGAGTTAAGGTGGGTTTGACTGGATATGTTAACGGGCTTGGACATGGGCTTCTTCTTGGATATCTCCCCGAAAGAAGATATCGGACTTCTGCTGCGTACTCCCATTAAATGGTATCAGAGCCGATGGTTGATGTCCCCCATGCGGTTACTGAGCGGGCCCAAAGGTAGACTTCATGGTTATGAAGTTGAGCTATTCAACTTGAGATAAGTTGATGCAGAAGGATACCTGAATTAAGGGGGAGCAAACCTAACACTGGAGCTCACACGTGAGTGGGATGAAGTTGGGCTATTCAACTTGAGATAAGTTGATGCAGAAGGATACCTGAATTAAGGGGGAGCAAGCCTAACACTGGAGCTCATACGTGATGGAGAGATTGTTAGGATGTACACGTGTGAGTTGTGTTAGAAGAGTCCCACATTAGAGAATTAATGTGGTGTTGAGCACTTAATATATCTAAGTTGGCCCATAACTCATTAGCTTAAGATTTTGAGTTAAGGTGGATTTGACTAGATATGTTAACGGGCTCGGACATGGGCTCCCTCTTGGATATCTCCCCGAAAGAAGATATCCGACTTCTGCTGCGCACTCCCATCAATTGATATTATAACAACTATCCATTGATGTATTTGCTTAGGGTGTGCATGGTCCGGGCCGATCAGGTCCCGGCATGGAACCGAGGACCGGACCAGTAGTCCCGGTCCTCATATTTTCGGGACTAGAGATTGGACCGGACCAAGACCGACAGTCCGAATCGGACCAGGACCGATGATTACCAACCAACTGCTTATAAATATCTAGCCCATAGAATAAAATATGCTTCGATTGCATGTTAATTTATAATTTATAACCTTAGTTGAATGAAAAGGTAGGTAAGTCTTTTTTAAATCATTGTTCTATTTTATTTTTAAATATTTCTGTTTCTTTTTTCTAATTATATAGATTTATATATATGAATAACTATATATTATAGGCGGTCCGGTCCAAGCCGGGCCGATCCAGTCCTAACACATGGAACCGGGAACCGGACCGCCCGATCACCGGTCTCATTTATTGGGAGTGGGGATCAGACCGTCCACCTTAAGGATCGGACCAACCCGGCCGGTTCGGTCCGGTCCAGTTTGCACACCCCTATATATACTTCATGTTAAGACAAATCATATTTTTGTAAACTTAAACGGTCATAAAACATATCAACAATATACTTGCAAACATTTCGTAACACTTCCGCAAGAGTGTGGCCGGTCCCTTATACGGAAAATTGTCTAAAAAGTCTTAAACTTATTGCAGTTTGGCCAATCCAATCCTAAACATGTCATTTGTGCCAATTGAATCTTAAAAAAAAAAAATTATGATTTGCTAATTGAGTCTATTCAGCCAATTTCGATCGAAAATTGCTGACGTGGACACCATCCATCCTACTTGGCAAGGCCAATGCTGACATGAACATTGTTAAGTAATTTATTAATGATTCTTTTTCTTTTTCTTTTCTTTTCTTTTTTACCAAGTGCCGACGAGGGCCACGACACCCTTGCCCAGACTAGGCAAGGGTGCCACGGCCCTCATCAGTGGCTGAGCGAGGATGGCTGTCGAGGGCGACCTTGCTCAACCCTATATGGCCATCGCCTAAGACCGGTCATCGGTAGAAAGGAAAGAAAAAAATAGAAAATCTAAAAAAAAATCTAAAAAAGCAGCTGTCCATATTATCACCAGTATGCCACATAGAATAACCAACGCTGATTGGAGCCCCACGCATTTTTATCAAAATTCTACCGAATTGACTCAATTGACAAAACATAAAAGATTTACTCAATTAGCACAATTGAAAGGTTTATGACTGAAATGAACAAAGTGCAATATATTAGTTAAGAATGACTGTTGGAAGACTATTTAAGGTAATAAGATAATCATAATATCAAATATATTCAATTAAGGATATGCACTATCAAAAGAGATATATGCACAATCCTAAATGATATGCTGAATTAATTAAATATCCTAATATTGCTAACAATATTTATGACTTTTTAAACATCTTTCCCCAACACAAAATTATGGGCTGTAATCACGCCAGTGAGTTGACGTGGAGGAATAGGAAACTAGTTAGAACATCGAGAGATGGCACCGCAATTGAAACCCTTAGCCTACGTTGCTGGTATCATGTGGCTCTTAAGCTAGCAGAGAACATGTCCATAATGTAGTTAAAGAATATTTCTTCTAACACTTTGTATATCATGTATCTGCTTTTAGTGTCTTTTGGTTTCAGTCACAAAGGGCTATCCATAACGTGACTTGAAAGTACGTATAATACAACAACAAAAAACCGTCACCCTAAATCAGAATAAGGCGATTCTAATGTTGAAATATATAAATATTAAATCACGTCTTGTTCTATCAGTTTATGCTAAATAAGCACACAACTCGAGATGGGAAAAAAAATAAGGAATCAAACAAAGTTTGATAATTGTTTTCCATCCAATTCCAGACAAGAGTTCGACATTTTTCAAGGTTTTATTTGGTGCTATGGTGCGACAATGCCAGATATGAGATATCCACGTCACATTAGAAAGACAAAATAATATATTCTCAGCTGTGAGGGAAATGAGAAGGCCACGTCGTCTTGTATTTTGACCATTAATATTGTATTTATTTTCACGTCCGAAAGTGCATTTTGTAGATAACGTCATTATACATGCATGTGATTTGACATTTCGTGCAATTTTTTTTAGGTATGGACTGTACTGTTGGGACAGGACAAGAATAAATATTGTATGACTTTTCGTTTGGCTAAGAAATAATATCATTAACTTATTACAATCAATCTTCAGTGTCCAATTCAATGTAAAAAAAAAAATGCCATTTATTTCATTTTTATTTTTCGAAATAATGAACATGTGGAAATAAAGTTGGTTCTTGCCACTTCCATGAAACTTCCTAAGTTGGACTTTCGATCATTGCATTTGACCAGCTGTGCTGATTCATATGGGACGTACACCGTGGAACCTATCCCAAAATACAAATTAAGAGCGCTCCCAAGGTTGACTTACCATAACTAATTATGCTAAACAAAAAAAAAAAAATTGGCCTAATCCTTCACGTGCGCTCAATTAGATTAGCTACAATCCAAAACCAACTCATGCTAGACGATTTTTCACTTCCTCTCCCTCTCTCTCTATAAGTTATACACATGGCATTTCATAAGGGAGTAAAACGGCCACTAAATTCTAATAATGAATCCGGCTTATCATATCTTATCTTATCTTACTTGAACGAGTTATTTCAATGTAAGCGTCCTGAGTCAAAACTCTCCGAAATCTTTTCAGAAGACAAAACTTTGTAAGCTGCGATTCTAATCCGTATGCAGCGACCCAAGATCATCACGTATAGATTTACGAATCACGCATCCATAGAGTTAAAGAATTGACGCACCTGTTTTTCGGATCCATCGTTCTTGATGCGGAATTGCGACGATCCTATGCTCAAGAACTTCTCCTCTATGAACCCCCTTTATCACTGGTTTCAATGAGACGGCCCCTCACTATCACTTCAGATAATTCTATATGTGAGGTTATGTGGACATCAGGGTTTAGATGGGGGACTTGAGCTCTATTTATAGAGAATGAAACATATCCCCTCTGTTGACACCTGATTGTTAATTTCCTTTTTCATTGATTTTTATTTTTAAAATTAATTAAAAATAGCCAAAAAAATCATAAAATTACAAAATCAACTTTGGAGACCTTGGCCTAGCCCCAGGAGTCAATTTTGAACAAAAAATATTTTTCGTAATTTTTAATAATTTTTTGAATTTATTTAATTATTAAAAATACCCAAAAAAATCAGAAAAATACCATTCGTGGTCAGAAAAATAGTCAGTATTTTTATTTCCTTTTAATTTGGACCAAATAAAGAGTCCGAAATCAAGTTCAATTGCATGTGTTCCTTCACAATACATAAAGTTGAATTTGTCCAAAAATTGCTATTTGAGTCTTTTTATCTGGGATTTTTGTATTTTTTTTTTTTTAGAATCTTGACTTTCAATTGGACCGCTGCGCATTCCAATTTTTGTTCAATTGCATGCTGATTTGCTCATTTGAATGCCGAATCTGAAGAGAATTATTGAACTGGGTCAGCTGGATTGAATCGATTCGACCCATTCAACCCAGTTGAATAAGGCCGCAAAAGAAATTTTCACATTGCTCTTCCTCTTCACGTCGATGATTCGAGAGGAAGAGCCAATGGCATCGCTCATAAATAATAAAAGAATGAACATAATTGGCCGACCAAAAGGAAGAATATTTTTGGAGGGGCTGTCATAAAAAATACGTTTCTAGGGAAGGCCAATGATGGATAATGGACGGCTAGAAACCAAACAAGAATAGAATAGAAGGGGTGGCCAACATGCAGGGGACGGACATTCTGCACTAACGTGGGGGAGTACAAAAGGAAAGGGGAATTAAAATAAAAAAGAAGGGAAAGAAAAAGAAGACCAAGGAGAATGAATAAAAAATGGGGGTCTTCTCCTACTTCACGGCGGCTTGCTTAAAAATAAAAAAAGGGAGAGGGGGATCCGATGGCAGAGAATGAAAGCATCATCGTGGGCAACCAAAAAAAAAACCCAACAGACCATCGCCGAACCTGGGTGATCTGGAGACTTCTTGATGGCACTCCTCGATGGCACTTCTCGGCGACGCTCATAGAGAGGACTGATGATATTTGGACATGCAGAGAGTTGGAGGGAATGACTCCAGGGAGACCGAATAGAAAAGAAACGAAGCAAAAAAAGGGGCTCCCTTTCTGAAGACTCAGTCCTCTTCGGTCCCGTCCACCGCTCGGTTTCCTCGACCACCGGCAGCCTCGTTTCCTTTGCTCATGTATCCGGAGGCCGCGGACTAAAAGGATACTCGCCGAGACCGTCCTCACCAACGCTCGTTCTCACCTGATTCTGTCGGAGCACCTGGGCTTCAATCGCAACCCGGAGCACATTCTCGGCGAGGTAATTCTACCACTCTTTTCAGCCTTGTTTTGGGTAAGGTAAAGACCAAGTCCCCGTCCATATACGAGTTTACCTCTTATACTTTGGGCTTCCATTTGTCGATGTCTAGTATGTGTATGTGGTGTTGTTTAAAGCCTCAACGTTTAGTGCAAGTCTAAATGCTCGTGTCTCCACCGAGCCTTTTGCATCTAGTTGTCGCGCCAATAGGTGAATAGATATCTGGTGAGGCTCGACGAGGGTCGGATCCGGAGGTTAGCGAACGGCAAGCCACTGGTGTGGACTTCGTGGAGTCTGTTGCAGTGTCGGGTTCGACAGACACTTTGAGGAAAGCGAGTTCGGTGGTAATCCGGAGCGGTCCGTCATCGATGTTTTTATGCGAGCGAGTTTTGTTGGCGATCGCCGGCGTCGGTAGATGGTTGGCGGAAGAAGAAGTGGCGGACGACCAAAGCCTCGAGCTGCGATGTTTAGGGAGGGAGGCGTCTGAACAGAAGGATCAATGAAGAAGAAGTCTAGGGAAGAAGAAGACGTAAAAAAAAATGGAATAAAAGGGATTAAAATATAAGAGACCAAAATAAATAGGCAAAGTGGACGTGCAGACTAGGTGTGCATGGTTTTTGGGGTCTAAATTGCTATTGGGCTGGCGCATGGGATCATTATAAAATTCATGAATATTGGTCTTTAGAAAAAAGTGGGCTTCTCATTTTTTATTTGCATTTGGGTTCTCGGCTCTCTTCTAGGCCCGGGGCCCTCGAAGGGTTGGGCTTAGAAACCCAATCCGGATCACCATTTTCTGAGTTAAAAAAATAAAAAAATAAAAAATATATATAAAAAAAAACTCAAAAATTCAATAAAAAATGAAAAATCATAAAAAAACTCAAAAAAAATTCGGAAAATTCAGAAAAATTCTAAAAAATTACAAAAAATAGGAAATGGCCACATTCAACTGGCCATGACCTGTTCCGGGTCTTTCGACCCCCGATCTTTCCAAAAATGATGGTTTTGCCCTTCCGGCAAACCGCCTTCCAAAAAAATTCTAAAAAATTCAGGAAAATCCCAAAAAAATAGGAAATGGCCACAAACAACTGGCCAAGACTCATTTCGGGTGTTTTGAACCCCGACCCTTCTTAAAATGACGATTTCTCCCTTTGGGCGAATCGTCTTCCAAAAATTGAAGAAAAATCAAGAAATTCCAAAAAATTCTCAAGAATGGGAAATGGCCACAAACAACTGGTCATGGAATATTTTGGGTAATTCGGTATCCAAACCTTCCAAAAATTGACGATTTTGCCCTTCGAGCTAATCGCCCCCCCAAATCTTCCCATTTTACCCCTGGTCCGAAGTCACGCCTTCCCTAAGCTCTTATGGCTATACTTGGAAGCCCTTGATATGAATTGATGTGCATTGATGTGATTTATTTACATAATTGATTGCGCTTTCATTTAAATTGATTGCAATTGATAGGAATAGTCTTCCAGCCTGCATGAAACTCTGAATCAAGCCTACCTCACCTAAAATTGCGCCTGCATTGATTCTTAGCTAGGAAAAATCACTCGCGTTAGGTACCGAAAGGGCGTTGGTAATGATACCAGCGTAACCAAGTCCCCGAACCCAAAATCTCTGGTTCCGCAGAACTGATCGATCTCTCCCAATCGGTCAGTAAGGTTTCCGGTCTACCCTCCAAGAAAGACCGGTGGCGACTCCAAATGCATGCACAATTTGCACATGCCACCACGACCACACTGAAGGTCGAAAGCGATCGACTCTTATCGTCGAAGAGTACTCCCGCCGCGATTTGGTATGGGCTTGGGAGGGCCCGCGCCGATCCAAAGCCCGCGATCCGCACCCTTGTGCGGGGGAAGGCCCGCGATCGGTAATCCATTAGCCGCGTCCGCTTCCGGACGGGTCGCGACAGCTGGCGACTCCGCTGGGGTCTTTTGCTCTAGAACATATGATTCTAGACCTCATGTGGACTTAGGCCGTAATTAAAACGCTGAGTGATTTCTCTAACCCTGCAGGCGCTCTTGAAGGTGAGGTAAGTTCACTTATGATAGGTGTTATATGTTTTTGCAGATTGGAGTGATAAGGGGGGTAGTCTGTGATTAACATTGTCTTATGCAGGTTGGCGTAGGAATGAATGATTATGTGTATGTTTTATATTGAAGCGGTGATTGTTAAATAAGATGCATGTTTATCGCTTTAGAACGACACCGAAAATACACACAACCGCGCCTAAAACCCCGGGCGCCGCCTATAGGAAAACAATAGAAGGGATTGAAAATGGAATCTCCGTGAGGAAAAACACAGGGTAATCCACTTTTCAATTCCGCTCATTTCGAACCATGGATCGAGCCCCAATGCAACGATAGTTGTGCAATGGAATCTGCTCTTTCTAAAACTCGAGGTGGGAACCTTGACCTTAGGTGCCAAATCCTTTGATTTTTAGAAGTTTTATCCTCACTTGTCTCATGTGCATGTCTTTAGATGGTTGGTATATCTAAAATTGCCTAAAAAAAAAAAATCGGTGATCCTGGAGTCACATCTCGAAGACTGGAACTGGGGCATCTCCAAGTGTTCGGACCACATTCCTTTGATTGATTTGACATTCTTAGTTCTCTTGTATAAGATTAATTTTGCTGATATCCTCTCTATCTCGTCCCTTAGATTGATTGTATTAGGGATCTATTTGTATTGTATATATCTTGATAAGGCTCATTTCTATCGAAAATGGGGGCAAATTCCCCAAACCCGAGGAGCATAGGGGAATTCGTCCCTTCAGTGCAAAATACATTTGGCCGCAGAGCCACTCGTTTGGTGAAAGGACGTATCGTTCCTAATTGATTTTTAATCAGATCTGGGGATAAGTTTTTCTCCATTTTTTTATCTCAGGTGATAAAAGAGACAATGCACCCAAAAGCTCATGCATTCAAATGACAAAACAGACGTCGCCCAGCTGGGGCAAATGAACCGTAGGCGTTGCAAATACCTTCAAGCACGGATGGAGGAATTTGATAGATATTGTTCATATCAATATGCAACATCAAAGCGGAATGCAAATCAAGTGTAAAAGGACGTATCGTTCCAAAATGATTATTTTCTTGATATGGGAATAATGCTTCCTTTCTTTTTCCTCTCAGATGATGATCAAGAGCAGAGGACGCAGGATGTAATGCTTTCAAATAACAAACAGGGAACATCAAATACCTCAAATGGCGACTGTGATCGAGAGAATCACCAAACCGCCACAGGACGGATCCCAAGAATATCAAGCTGTCTTGAGACAGATAAAATTGATCAAGGACTCTGACAATCGAGATGGATGATCAGAATCTGCAAAAATCAATGGGAGCAGGTTCCCCCCATTTGCTTTGAGGAGCCAAACCGGGGGCAAACTCTCATGATCCCCCATGAAAGCGCATCGGACCAGGGTCATCGAATCCAGAGATGACAAACAGCAAAACCATGCCTAACTGGGGCAAGTGAATGATTTGTACGCAGGACGTTTCTCCTCTGACAAAGTCAATAGACGCAATAACAGAGTCGTCCGCATCAGAATCAAACCCCAAGATACGAATTTGGGTGAACGGTAACCTTGTATCGTTCCAATTTGGTCTTCCAAGACCACATGCCTAACATGAGTCTTTACTCATTTTACAGGAAGTCGTTGGCGCTGAAAGCCTCAAATGAAAATAGCGCGCTAACAGGGAAGCGAATAGAATCATTGGCCTTAGAAGTCAGGATTCTAGGAGATGGTCTTTGATTATAAGACCTAGTGGATGGTAAAAAGTATCGCTCCTACGTCACATGCTTTGACATGCATTTTGATAAAATCTTCTTTTTTTCCTTGAATAAAAGGAACCTTGAAGAATGGCGCTGGAGTGCGCCCAAAAACACAAATGGATCTTCTCTGCGGTAAATTCTTGAGAAGGATTCGTCGCCCAACCAGATGGGAGATCAAGGACACAAGATAGAGGGCCAAATTATGCAAGCCGCGCGTTTGTGTTCAAATGGAAACACAAAGCAAGAACAAGGCTGTATCGTTCCAATTTGCCTTGAATTTTGGAACGCAAACTGACACCTAATTCCCGTCTTTGGTAGGGGCTCGCCATCAAGGCGAAACAGGTTTTCACATCCCATGTATTACCCATTGGAACACATGACCAAGGGTAAGATGTATCGTTCCAATTTTTTGAAAAATTCGTGAACATACAATAACATATTTCTTTTACATTTTCAGGGATCTCCAGCCACGGTGGACAGGTAGGTATCCCTTTCCCCAATCCATTGAAGATGTTAAACAAAAAAAAAACAGAGAGAAAAAGAAAAAGCTTTCAGAATCTGATGTCTAGAAAAGACATAGAATTCTAACTTCATTGGCATTCATGTTTTGAAACATGAGGTTGTCTGAACATGCATTGTGCACCATAAAATCCCCTTGACGGGTAAATTTTTTGGGAAAACGAAAGAGATTTTTCCAATCAAATGTTGTTCAAAACTCTCAAAAGGACGTTTTCTCAAACGAGAGGCGAATCCTAATCCAAACATGTCCAACACACACTTAAGAGATGAGTGGAGTGGGCAGATAGCAAAATCTGGGTCTACGGAGGTAGGGACCATTTGCAGCGATTACATGGGTTGGGACGACGGAGGCATTCGTTTCATATCCCCAAACACTACAGGTGACCGTTGATAAACCCCTTTGAACGGCGTTTTTCATTCTTAACCCTGTCAAGAGCCATCCCACACCGGGGCAAAAAGGAGGTGAGTCCAGCAGCATCAGGAGAAAATGGTTAGAAATTTTCTTGCTCGGACTAACATCAATCTTTGTGTGTTGTTTATATGGTAATCCAAGTGCCATAGGATGACGAGAAGCATTCATTTCTCTATCCCACACACTGAATCCTTTGCACAGCCAACTTGAGCCTGCAAATTCATTTCATGAACCCATTGGTGATCATTCCAAGACGGATGCAGCACCACCTCAAAATGGAGGAGTTCAAGACTCAGGGATTACGAAGAGGATTCCGGGGCTGATATTTAAGGCATGTTTAGACTTTCAGACATACGTCTGACATGATCCCATCGAGGATGAGAAGAACCGGGATTTCAAAGAAAAAATAATAATCCCTAGCATCAAGAAAAAGCAAAGTGCCTGGTAAGAGCAAGGCCGATGCTCATGTAAGTTCTTTGATTGATCCACAATGAAGCCTGAATGGGAAAAGAGGAAATCCCTGAAGGAACCAAATAAAAAAAGCTGCTCCCCAAATGCTGCCAAGCACAGAACAAAGAAATGGAGAGAGTCGGTCTCTGAATGCAACAAGAGATGCTCTCTAAAGAGCTGGTGCACACCTCAAAATCGGTTGTACACCTCAAAAACTAAAGATGCAGAAAGGAAAGGACAGGTGGCAAATCAGCAATGATCACCAATGTCAAACCCGTCATGAATTCTGGGCAAAAAACAAGCCTTTTTCGGTCCCCGATCCTACTAATGTTACAACCCTGAAACAGTCTTCTCTGACTAAGACACTTGGGTTAACATATAGCTTAGCTCGAAGAAGTACGAGCAAGACTATTTCTTTCTCATTTTGCAGGGTTCTTGACTTGTAAACCCGGAGCAGATGGTGAGAACATTCATTCAATGGCCTCGACTCCAAAGCGGGTCCCCCTTGAGAACCATTATCTAAGCCCAACATTACGGTCCCGTGGAAGACCTCCCGATCGATCGAAATGTATGCGCTGCGAATGATCCTAAAACCTAGGCACAGATTAGTAGGAAGTTGAGCGCATTCCTTACAAAAGACCATTATCACAGAGCGGTGAGGAGCCCTCTTGGATGAGAAATTCTCCAATAGATGTTTTGAACAAACACTTTTTGGAAATTTCAAATTGTTTGATCCAAATTTTCCGTGCAAGGGATTTGTGATCACATTTGCATGTTGCAAGAATGCTTTGGATAACCTCCAGCATCAAAATGCACATTTCACGATTAAAACTTAAGTCATACGGTTTTTGTCAAATGGACAGCCGTGGTCTTCCCAAAGATTACTAACGTTTTCTTGGTGAAGAAAATTTTTCAGGCTCAAACTTCTGCAGGATACATGGAGAACCCAGCTCCCAGAATGTCGCCTCAACAGACTAAAGCGAGGCTTTGTCAAAATAAAATCTTTCACTGCTTCAAAACTGAATTCCCGACAAATTTCGGGATCTTTCAAAAGAAGGGGTGAGGATATGACCCCTTTTCAAAAATTTAGGCAGTCTCATCGGACGTGGAGAACCCTCGTCATGAGACCCCTTTTAAAAAATTTAGGCAGTCTCATCGGACGTGGAGAACCCTCGTCATGAGACCCCTTTTCAAAATTTAGGCAGTCTCATCGGACGTGGAGAACCCTCGTCATGAGACCCTTTTTCAAAATTCAGACAGTCTCATCGGACGTGGAGAACCCTCGTCATGAGACCCCTTTTCAAAATTCAGGCAGTCTCATCGGACGTGGAGAACCCTCGTCATGAGACCCTTTTTCAAAATTCAGACAGTCTCATCGGACGTGGAGAACCCTCGTCATGAGACCCCTTTTCAAAATTTAGGCAGTCTCATCAGACGTGGAGAACCCTCGTCATGAGACCCCTTTTCAAAGTCAAAAACAAAGGTAGAAACCGCCTGAAGGGTCAACCAATGGTAGATACCGCATGAAGGGTCAAACTCAAGGTAGAAACCGCCTAAAGGGTCAAACAAAGGTAGAAACCGTCTAAAGGGTCAAAACAAAGGTAGAAACCGCCTAAAGGGTCAAACAAAGATAGAAATCGCCTGAAGGGTCAACTCAAAGGTAGATACCGCCATAAGGATCAACCCAATGGTCCGATCCCCCATACGGATCAAAACTTTGACTAATTCCAAATGTTGAAGAAATTCTTTTCCTAGGTAAGCCTTACTGTAGGCGAACCGCTTATGGTCTAATCCACCATACGGATCAAAATTCTTGGCAAAATCCCAAAGTGTGGGATGCGCCCTTCTCAGGTTCCTACCAGTTAGGAATCCCATGATGGTGTGACCTACCATACAGGTCAGAGCTTAATCTCCCTAGGATATTCTGAATGACGAGTCCTATGTATCTTCTTGAAAGTCGTCGCAACTGGCAGCATCTGACAGGTGAGCTTCAGGTAAGCCTCTCTCACTCCGGCCCATGTTCGAATTGCAAGAGTAAACCGGTGATTAATTTGAGCATTCATCAAAAGACTTAAGGGTCCGATGTCATAGCAATTCTTTTCCCCAGTCAAGTTGGTCAAGATTCAGGTGTCATTTTGTCTTTGAAAGCAACCTCTGACGAGCTCACTCTCAAAGAGGGGCAGCTGTTGACACCTGATTGTTAATTTCCTCTTTCATTGATTTTTATTTTTAAAATTAATTAAAAATAGCCAAAAAAATCATAAAATTACAAAATCAACTTTGGGGACCTTGGCCTAGCCCCAGGAGTCAATTTTGAACAAAAAATATTTTTCGTAATTTTTAATAATTTTTTGAATTTATTTAATTATTAAAAATACCCAAAAAATCAGAAAAATACCATTCGTGGTCAGAAAAATAGTCAGTATTTTTATTTCCTTTTAATTTGGACCAAATAAAGAGTCCGAAATCAAGTTCAATTGCATGTGTTCCTTCACAATACATAAAGTTGAATTTGTCCAAAAATTGCTATTTGAGTCTTTTTATCTGGGATTTTTGTATTTTTTTTTTTAGAATCTTGAATTTCAATTGGACCGCTGCGCATTCCAATTTTTGTTCAATTGCATGCTGATTTGCTCATTTGAATGCCGAATCTGAAGAGAATTATTGAACTGGGTCAGCTGGATTGAATCGATTCGACCCATTCAACCCAGTTGAATAAGGCCGCAAAAGAAATTTTCACATTGCTCTTCCTCTTCACGTCGATGATTCGAGAGGAAGAGCCAATGGCATCGCTCATAAATAATAAAAGAATGAACATAATTGGCCGACCAAAAGGAAGAATATTTTTGGAGGGGCTGTCATAAAAAATACGTTTCTAGGGAAGGCCAATGATGGATAATGGACGGCTAGAAACCAAACAAGAATAGAATAGAAGGGGTGGCCAACATGCAGGGGACGGACATTCTGCACTAACGTGGGGGAGTACAAAAGGAAAGGGGAATTAAAATAAAAAAGAAGGGAAAGAAAAAGAAGACCAAGGAGAATGAATAAAAAATGGGGGTCTTCTCCTACTTCACGGCGGCTTGCTTAAAAATAAAAAAAAAAGGGAGAGGGGGATCCGATGGCAGAGAATGAAAGCATCATCGTGGGTAACCAAAAAAAAACCCAACAGACCATCGCCGAACCTGGGTGATCTGGAGACTTCTTGATGGCACTCCTCGATGGCACTTCTCGGCGACGCTCATAGAGAGGACTGATGATATTTGGACATGCAGAGAGTTGGAGGGAATGACTCCAGGGAGACCGAATAGAAAAGAAACGAAGCAAAAAAAGGGGCTCCCTTTCTGAAGACTCAGTCCTCTTCGGTCCCGTCCACCGCTCGGTTTCCTCGACCACCGGCAGCCTCGTTTCCTTTGCTCATGTATCCGGAGGCCGCGGACTAAAAGGATACTCGCCGAGACCGTCCTCACCAACGCTCGTTCTCACCTGATTCTGTCGGAGCACCTGGGCTTCAATCGCAACCCGGAGCACATTCTCGGCGAGGTAATTCTACCACTCTTTTCAGCCTTGTTTTGGGTAAGGTAAAGACCAAGTCCCCGTCCATATACGAGTTTACCTCTTATACTTTGGGCTTCCATTTGTCGATGTCTAGTATGTGTATGTGGTGTTGTTTAAAGCCTCAACGTTTAGTGCAAGTCTAAATGCTCGTGTCTCCACCGAGCCTTTTGCATCTAGTTGTCGCGCCAATAGGTGAATAGATATCTGGTGAGGCTCGACGAGGGTCGGATCCGGAGGTTAGCGAACGGCAAGCCACTGGTGTGGACTTCGCGGAGTCTGTTGCAGTGTCGGGTTCGACAGACACTTTGAGGAAAGCGAGTTCGGTGGTAATCCGGAGTGGTCCGTCATCGATGTTTTTATGCGAGCGAGTTTTGTTGGCGATCGCCGGCGTCGGTAGATGGTTGGCGGAAGAAGAAGTGGCGGACGACCAAAGCCTCGAGCTGCGATGTTTAGGGAGGGAGGCGTCTGAACAGAAGGATCAATGAAGAAGAAGTCTAGGGAAGAAGAAGACGTAAAAAAAAAAATGGAATAAAAGGGATTAAAATATAAGAGACCAAAATAAATAGGCAAAGTGGACGTGCAGACTAGGTGTGCATGGTTTTTGGGGTCTAAATTGCTATTGGGCTGGCGCATGGGATCATTATAAAATTCATGAATATTGGTCTTTAGAAAAAAGTGGGCTTCTCATTTTTTATTTGCATTTGGGTTCTCGGCTCTCTTCTAGGCCCGGGGCCCTCGAAGGGTTGGGCTTAGAAACCCAATCCGGATCACCATTTTCTGAGTTAAAAAAATAAAAAAATAAAAAATATATATAAAAAAAAACTCAAAAATTCAATAAAAAATGAAAAATCATAAAAAACTCAAAAAAAAATTCGGAAAATTCAGAAAAATTCTAAAAAATTCCA
Organism: Rhodomyrtus psidioides; assembly: GCA_021437785.1. Taxonomy (NCBI): domain Eukaryota; kingdom Viridiplantae; phylum Streptophyta; class Magnoliopsida; order Myrtales; family Myrtaceae; genus Rhodomyrtus; species Rhodomyrtus psidioides. The sequence continues at coordinate 657,618 of JAILYB010000040.1, read as the reverse complement.
GAAAATAGGAAATGGCCACATTCAACTGGCCATGACCTGTTCCGGGTCTTTCGACTCCCGATCTTTCCAAAAATGACGGTTTTGCCCTTCCGGCAAACCGCCTTCCAAAAAAATTCCAAAAAATTCAGGAAATGGCCACAAACAACTGGCCAAGACTCATTTCGGGTGTTTTGAACCCCGACCCTTCTTAAAATGACGATTTCTCCCTTTGGGCGAATCGTCTTCCAAAAATTGAAGAAAAATCAAGAAATTCCAAAAAATTCTCAAGAATGGGAAATGGCCACAAACAACTGGCCATGGAATATTTTGGGTAATTCGGTATCCAAACCTTCCAAAAATTGACGATTTTGCCCTTCGAGCTAATCGCCCTCCCAAATCTTCCCATTTTACCCCTGGTCCGAAGTCACGCCTTCCCTAAGCTCTTATGGCTATACTTGGAAGCCCTTGATATGAATTGATGTGCATTGATGTGATTTATTTACATAATTGATTGCGCTTTCATTTAAATTGATTGCAATTGATAGGAATAGTCTTCCAGCCTGCATGAAACTCTGAATCAAGCCTACCTCACCTAAAATTGCGCCTGCATTGATTCTTAGCTAGGAAAAATCACTCGCGTTAGGTACCGAAAGGGCGTTGGTAATGATACCAGCGTAACCAAGTCCCCGAACCCAAAATCTCTGGTTCCGCAGAACTGATCGATCTCTCCCAATCGGTCAGTAAGGTTTCCGGTCTACCCTCCAAGAAAGACCGGTGGCGACTCCAAATGCATGCACAATTTGCACATGCCACCACGACCACACTGAAGGTCGAAAGCGATCGACTCTTATCGTCGAAGAGTACTCCCGCCGCGATTTGGTATGGGCTTGGGAGGGCCCGCGCCGATCCAAAGCCCGCGATCCGCACCCTTGTGCGGGGGAAGGCCCGCGATCGGTAATCCATTAGCCGCGTCCGCTTCCGGACGGGTCGCGACACCCTCATTAAAGATTAGGTTTATCTCGGCTCATACTATCCAGCCCTATATCCGACTAAATTAGGAAACTGTATATATATATATATATATATATATATTTCTTTATTAGGGCAAATATTATTTACAATAATAATTAATAAAGCCCACAATTGAATATTAAAAATATATTCTAACATTTTCTCACTTGGGCTAGATTAATTGAAATTATACTGTATATGCGCATCTTTATATTGGTGTAGAGATATTTCCCAATAGTCAATCCGATCCCATAAAGTTTCAAGCACCGAACCATGCCAGTAACTGCATCAGAAGACACAGAGCCATCCACGACCACAAATGCTCTTAACTTTACTGATATGGATTTGATATGGTAGTATGGCAAACAGATAACCTCTCAAATAACAGAGACACCTTATATGTTATCCTCCTTATCAGTCATCATTCTCTCACCTTATGTGTCACGAAACCGAATGTATCACGAGAGAACATCTTTACGGTTCCAACGAACCAACATATGTCTTACCTTTATAGTTAACTATACTTTACGTGTAACAAGACATATGCTTTTGGCCAAAATAAATGCTCAATCCATCACTCAAGGTTTACAAGATGCCTTGAGATTTTCAACTGATATATGTATTTAACTCACCTTAATAATAAAATGCTTTATTGCATGCAATAGAGTTAATACATATCTAAATGTTACAAAATGTAACAAACACATATGCAAACTTTATTAGAGCAAACACTGGAAACAACTCCCACTGAACAACAACATCTCATGATGCTTACTCGGCCCATCAATTAAAATGTCATATCAACATCCCACGATGCTTTTATGTCTGCGACATGTCATCTAAATATTTATGGGCAAAGACCTTAAGTTAGTGAGTCTGCAGCCTTATCATCTGTGTAATAAGCTCTACTGTAGTGTCACCTTTTCATCTGTTACCTTTATGGTCAAAAACTTGACCGCTAGATGTTTAGACCCCTTGAGACCTCTATTGTTGTTAATAAACAATACTGCAGAGTTATAGTCAGAATACAACTGTATGGGTCTATCCACAAAATTAAATACGACCAACTCTTTAATGAGATTTCGAAGCCAAATAACCTGAATAGCATCTGAAAAGCATACTACAAACTCTGCTTTCTTGATCGAGGATTACATAGATTTCTGTTTACGTTTTTCTATAATACTGCACTTCTCTTTAGATATTTAAATATCTATAGTTGTCAACTGCACATTTTTCTGACAGCCAACAAAGCCTGAATCCGAATGCTCTACTAGTTACAGGCCTTGAATATGTCTGTAAATTAGCATATAATCTTTTATCCTTTTTAAGCACCTCAAAACTTTCCTAACAGTAATCCAAGAAAACTGCTTTCAAACAAGATATCCTCTGTGTAAGACACAAGGACAATAAATTCCTCCCACTGATCTTGCAGTATATATATATCAATTTACTTTGTTCTTAACAGAACAGAATATAACAACAATATTATGAAATTTCAAGCAACAATTATCTAAAAACTTACTTAAACCCATAAATAGACCTTTCAGTCTAGAATACCCATGAACATGATCAAACTTTATTCCATGGCATTATATGAGATTTTTCTTTCTTTACGCACAAGTTTATCCGAATCATCTACTGCAAAACCTTCGGGTTACATAAAAAAAAATTTATATTAAGAACTCCAATAAAAAGAAGTTTCAATATCTGTATGGTAAAGCTCCTTATTATAATGAGCTATTAATACCTTAATCACTCTAAAAAACTTTATGAGAGACTGAAAAGAAAATTTATTTTAAGTCTGCTCATTCTTTATTAGTGAAAAATTTCGCTACCAATCTTTCTTTAAACTTGTTAAATAAAAACACTGATCAAAATATAATTTAATATAATAAAGTGGACAAAAACTTTAATCTGGAGTCCCCTTGAGTTATACACACCCAATTGCAGCAAATGGACTTGTGACCTTGAGGCATACTAATAAGCTTTCAAAACACCGCATGTTTCATAGTTTGTATCCCATCTACCATGCACCCAATCACAATTATAATTAAGAACAAGAAATAGCAACTATATAAATTACTAGATCAATGACATAGTCGATTTTGTAGTCATGCTCTTCTGGATAGACTATTTAGTGTGATGGTACAACTGATCATCTCTGCCCAATAGATCTATTAAGAAGAGCTACTTTAACCTTTATTATGTGCTTGTGGGGTCTGATAAACTTCATCAGGAACTGTCGTACTAACAAGAAACTGAATCCCAACAGAATCAAATCATAACTTAGAATGCTCCATGATCATCTGTATAGGCAGGAAGAACGACACAGTGGTGCCTACCACACCAGTACCTTTAATAGCCTGTGAACAACTACCCTTATTCGGTTATATCAAGCTCCAGCAATTTAGCTATCTGTAATTCCACAATTCTTATTTCTCTTTTGGGATGATAAATCAATGCCCCTTTAGATGAACTGGGTAAGGTACGAAATAAAACTGAGTGGTTCTAGAATCCAACTTATCCAATGTTGGATTATGTAACTTTATTTCTGCATGAACACCTCAAACCTTAATATGGTTCAAACTAGATTAACGTCCAATCTATGTCTAAAAAGAATTCAATGAAATAGTTTTGGTAGAAACATAATGGGTTATTTTCAAAGTTTTACCCCACAAAAATCATATAAGTTGGTTTCATTAATCATACTCATCATAATATCCTTATGGGTGTGATCATGCCTTTCGGCCACCCATTTTGATTCAAGAACATCAAGAATAGCAAACTAAGTCACTATCCTAGGATATTTTTTTATTTTATTTTTTAAGTATTCGGTAAATGAGCCTTTAAGCTATCCAACATTGATTGATACTCACCTCCTTGGTCAAAACTGACATTTTTTTTTTAGTTTATTGACTATAGTCAGAAATATATTGAACTTGTCACAGAAATGAAACTTTTCTTTAATCAAGTATAAAAAACGTATAGAGAAAAAATATCATTTAAATGTGATAAAAACTCTACACAATATTACCATATAAGATCCACCTATACTAGTATAAATGACCTTCAATAGGTCATAACTGTCGACTACAGTTTCATCCTTTATTTTAGTTATCTTACCTCTGCTTCAATCTGCGCATGTGTCTAGGTCACTTTTAAAAGTGAACATAATATTTGTATTTATCTGTCTTTCCACTCTTTCTTTACTGATTTTGTAGGTAACATAATCTTCAGATATGCAAATTTGAAATCAAGGAGAATCAAGCCTATCTTGGGGAAATATTCAAAATCCAAAGCTAAATTAGGAACGTGATTCAGATTTCTTTTTCTCGAAATAAAAAAAGATATCCATCTGAAGGCAAGAAAAGGAGGAACGTGATTTTTTTAGAGCAAAAAGAAATTTTTGGAAGACACGTTCTTGAAGACGACGTTCAATTTTTCTGCTATTTTTCTTCCTTTCAATGCCGGATGCGAAGTGACGAAGAAGAAGGCAAATTCAAAGTCAATCCTCGATTATTCTTGGTGCACTTGTTCTAGTTCTTCATCATGTTTAGTTTAATCATTGTTTAGTTTAATTTTCATTATGTTCTAGACTACTTCTTGTTAGAGCTACGATGTAACTTAACTATGATGGATTAATTTTTCATACTCGTTTATGCAATTCTGGAATTCTTACATGTGAGTTATATATCATGTTCTTAATGCTTTTAAGTGCTTGATCATCACTTGAATAATATTTGTTGTATGTATGAGACCGAAAGGAGATTACGTGCAAGTGTTTTATGATATATAGCTATGAATTCATCACAGATAGAGATATCTTATGCTTTTTGTGTGGTTTCGGTAGTAGGTAAATCAAGGGTGGTTTATTGAATCTGGGAACGTTCATAGATCTTAATGCATTTAGATTTACTTAAATTCACATGGATCAAGTGTGGATTGCTAAATCTAATTAGAGTTGTTATACCGGATCAAGGATAGTGATTTACATTAGGAAGTTCTACCATCACACTATGAATTTAATTTAATTGCATGATGAAATTGATTAATTAATCTTGATTGGTTAAGTGAAATCGGATGCTCTAATATTTTTTCATTCTTGATAGAAACCCGTTGTTTGTTTTTCCTTATATTTGAAATTTCTAATTTCTATTTGGGTTTGTTGCATTGGCTAATTTATTTTTCTTTAGAATTTTCGAGTGCTTTATTGGATCTTTAATTGGTTAGATAAATTTGAGAATTGTTCACATTTATAAGTAATTTGATTGATTCGTCTACAATCTCCGTGGAAACGATACTTTTATTCATCAGTTTATTACTTGTTCGATACGTACACTTGCGTTGCTAATTAAGAGAACCTGTCAAAATTGTGGAAATGAGTGACACCTCCATTGGATGACATCTAAAGTTTACTCTATTACTTAATAAATCGACCTTATGAACTACATTGACGTAGATAGTATTTCAGATTTACTAACGATTGAGGATTCCCCCTCTCGCTCACTATAGTTTTTTTAATATGATTTATTCTCGATTTGCTCGTTACCGAGCGTATATTCGTTGGATATGGACTTGACAAGGGATCCAAAATCTCTCTTGACTAATTTATTGGCCAGCAGTATGATTCGTGTGTCTATATCCAATATATCATGTGATTTTTTCACTTGTTGATTAAATTTGACATCTCAATATTGTGATATATAACACCGAATGTGGGAACAAACGTATTTACTGACTTGATGTCCTGCGCATGGACAGAAAGATCCCGTCTTTTTTACAATGCAATGTATGTATGGTGGCCTACTGGCATGGCAATAATTTTTTTTTTTAAAGGACATTTTGTCGTCCTCTTGGAGGACGACCACTGCATCCTCACTTTGATCTATTCGGCAAACTTATTCCATTCTTATACTGAAAGTTCTGCAGGCCCTTTCTTTTTTCAGTTCCCTCTAATCTTGTTTTCATGTGCCGCTGATTAGTAATTAATTTAATCAAGGGGGGATTTGCTGTTCTTTTACCCACACTACCCAGCACTTGCTGCGAAGCTTCACCAGTTGGGTCCTCCACCCCCAACAGATCACAAGTGATAATTTCAAACAAGTTGGTGCAATGTCTTAATCTTAAAGTTAAGGACAAGATAGATCTAGCTTTAGACTTCTCAAATTTGTTTTATAATCCCCTTTTTCCTACCTTTTTAGTCACCTTTTTTTTTTTTTTTGCTATCTTCTATCTTTTTCTCTATTTTTATGTGGTGTGGACCCTTTATTCATCTTTTCATGCGTTTTGAGAAAACTCATTACTACTCAACCCTACCTTTATCTGTGGTTACCCTAAGCCTAATTTGGTTTGTGCTAGATAAATCGTTTTTCGTGAAAAAAATTTAAATGGTTAGAAAACGTGTCAATAATGTACTTGTAACGATTCCTTAACACTTCCGCCCGAGTGTGGCCGGTCTCTGATATATACAAAACATCATTTTTGGACGTAATCACCTTAACAGGATAAGGAGGGAATAGGAAAAGAGGCGGAATATTGAGAGGTAGCACCACAATACAAGCCTTAACCTATGTTCCCTATACCATGAGAAGGGCTCGACATTTTTCTTGGTTTTATTTGGTGCATGGCGCAACAATGCCACGCCAGATTAGGACTCCCTTTATTTCTCGAAAATTGAACGATTCATAAAAGAAAAAAAATCAATAAATGATCGCTTAAATCGTTTCGAAAAATGAATAATCATTCACGAAAATATTCATATACAAACTCTTATCGACAATAAAAAATTTTCATTGGCTAGTTATTTCAATCATTTTTAGGAATATTTTTTCAAATTATTCATTTTTCGTTAAACAAACGAAGCTTTGGAAGATTTTTTTTTTAAAAAAATCTCAATCGGGAAATGGGAAGGCCACGTCATCCTGTATTTTGACGAGTAAATATATTTACTTTCGTATCTGAAAGTGCATTTTGTAGATAATATAATTATACAGGAATGTCTTTATTTCGCGGATATAATTGCTCTAATTGATTGGAGAGCTTGAAATTGGAGCAAGAAACTGCTGGCAATCCCACCAACCGGCAAAGTCTATACGATCTAATCCCCTCCATGCATGGAGGACTGTACTGTTGCCTGTTGGGACAGTCTAAGAATGAATATCCTTAATTTTTTCCGTTTGGCTAAGAAACAATACCTTAAATTATTATAATCAATCTTCAGTGTCTTATCGACAAAATGGTATTTTTTATTTATTTTCCTCCCTAAAGAAAAAAGGGACCGGAAAGTGCAAATAAAGTTGGCTCTTGTCACTCCCATGAAAGTTCCTAACTTGGACTTTTCGATCACAGCATTTGACCAGCTGTGCTGATTCCTGTGGACTGCACCGTGTTAAACCTATGCGAAAATAATCCATTATTGGCTAATAAACACAAATTAAGAGTACTTCCAAGTTTGACTAGCCATAAGCTAGCCAAAAAAATTTCGATCTAAATATCTCACGTGCACTGGATTAGTTTGGCTAAAACCCAAAACAAACTCATGCTAAACGATTTCTGACTTCCTCTCCCTCTCGCTCACTCTCAAAGTTGTACACACCGAGTTTTTGTAAAAGAGTGGGAGCCGCTACAAAACCCTAATTATAAGACCGACTTTTTTTATCTTATTTTATTCGAACGAGTTATTTCAATGTAAGTCTCCGCACCACGATGTAAGCCTACATACATTCTAGCAAAACTTGCTCGAGTTAGACGAGAGATGACATGTCCGAAACCCGGTCGGCCATGAGACGACGTGTATAACGACATGAACTTTAGTATATGGGCTTTTACGAATATTTAACGTTCGTCAACAGTACTATCCAATAATTGGCGTAGGAAGGAGAAAATAGGGCCATGGAAAGGAGTAAGCGACCATGCAATGATGCAACGTCGAATAAATTGATTAAAAGATAGAGTTAAAGATATTAAGAACGGAATACCCAAAAGTAACGAATTGATTTCATGAACTATGTTGACTTGCACAGTGTTAGTGATTCATTAATGATCGAGAATCGCCCCTCCCGGCGCACTTGATTACTAGTACGTTTCATCCTCAATTTGCACGCATTCGGTTATTTTTGCGGGTCTCGAGGATTCTGATGCATGACGCCGAATGCGAGACGAGACGTAGCCAGTGACGTGATGTCTCGTTGCTATTATTATCATCTCCCGCATTAATCTAATTGACGGTCCAATATTAAATTACTCGTAACCCTAGGAGCTGTCCTTAAAATGTGAGGCGAGAACCGTAATTAATGACGTGATGATGTCTCAATGCTTCCCGATGTTATCCTTATCGTCTCCCTCCCGCATCGATCTAATTAATTGTCTAATGTTACTCGCAACCCTAGGAACATTATGCACTTGTTAATAGTTGTTATGGTGCAATGCATGTGTCTGGCCTTTGGATAAGTATATAACATATCGTTCTCCTTTGGGAGGACAACCACTGGATCCTCGTCCTAATCGCGAAAAGTGTCAAAAAAATCTTAAATTTATTGCACTAGTATCAATTTAGTCCTAAATCTTTTTTTGGTGCCAATTCAGTCCTAAACCTTTTGCTTTGGTGCCAATTTAGTCCTAAACCTTTTTTTGGTGCCAATTCAGTCTTAAACCTTTGCATTAGTGCCAATTTAGTCCTAAATATTTTGTATTTATGCAAATTGAGTCAATTCGATCAATTTTGGCCGAAAATCATTGGCCCAAATATCAATTGTCCTACGTGGCATGGTTTGCACTAATGTGGATATTTTTTTAATATTATTCTATAATTTTAAATAATTTTTAAGCATTTTCTTTTGTTTTTAAAAAAAATATTTTTAAAAATTATTTAAAATTATAGAATAATATTAAAAAAATATCCACATTAGTGCAAACCGTGCCACGTAGGACAATTGATATTTGTGCCAATGATTTTCGGCCAAAATTGATCGAATTGACTCAATTTGCATAAATACAAAATATTTAGGACTAAATTGGCACTAATGCAAAAGGTTTAGGACTGAATTGGCACCAAAAAAAGGTTTAGGACTAAATTGGCACCAATGCAAAAGGTTTAGGACTGAATTGGCACAAAAAAAAGGTTTAGGACTAAATTGGCACTAGTGCAATAGGTTTAGGACTTTTTTGACACTTCTCCCCATTTTAATCTATTCGGGAGAAATTATTCCATCCTTAAATTGAAAATTTTTGCCGGCCCTTTCTTTTTTTTCAATCGCCCTCTAATCTTTTTATTATTATGTGGGGTTGATTAATAATTAATTTAATCAAGGGATTTGCTGTCCTTGTACCCACACTCCCCAACGCTTGCTGCGATAACTTCACCAGTTGGGTCACCTTCTCCTCCCCCACACAACCAAACAGATCACAAGTGGAAATTTCAACCAAGTTTGGTGCAACATCTTAATCTTTCAATCTAAGGACAAGATGGATCTTAGCTTTTACGTCTTTTAGAATGTGTCCTGTTATCCCCTTAAAACTGTTGGAAAAATGCGTCGATAATGAATTTATTAGATACTTCTTAATAGTTCCGTTACTTCGTATTTACTATTTAATGGGACCGGTTTCAATCAGAAAATGTCATCCAATGAGGAGATACGCAGCATGAAACACTCTTATCTCTTCTTCTTTTTTCAAATAAGGAAAAAGAAAATCAACTAATAAATTGTAAATAAGGAAAATTTCAAAAAGGGGCCTAAAGTGCCTTCATTTTTTCAAATAAGGGCCTAAAGTTGACATTGTTTCAAATAAGGGCCTGAAATGATTTATTAGTTTCAAAAAAAGGCCTCACTCACCTGTTGCTAGGGGTATATTGGTCATTTAGTAATTTTATATTATCTATTATTTTCTTTTTCCAATTTTCCAAAAATTTAAAAAAGTAAAAGCAAAAAAAAAAAGAAAAACAAGGAAAACCAGGAGGGAGGGGACTAGCCCTCCCGCCTGTGGCCGCCGCCTCAATACCGGTGGGGTGGCGGCTCGGTCCGGCGGGGTCGCCAGCGCCTTGCCTCCCTGGGGTGAGGGCCTGCTGGTCCTCGCTAGAGCCGAGAGGGGGGCCCGAGCTGCTCGACCCCCTCCTAGATCTAGGCTGCAGGCGAAGCAAGAAGAAACAGAAGCCGGAGCAAAGAAAAAGCAGAAGCGATGCTGAAGCAGAGCAGCATGGCGAGCAGGATAGCAAAGCAAGGGCCGAAACAGAGTAGCAGCTGGTTCGCGGGGTTTTTTGTGACGGCAGTGATGGGTCAGCGACGGCTAACGGAAGAGGCTGGAGGATGAGGGTGGCCCGGAGGCCGTGTGAAGCTGCAGCCAAGGTCCCCAAAGACCCCCTATTCTAGTCGAGCTCCCCTGTCCTCTTCCCTGTTTCCGCCTTGGCCCTGCTCGCTGCTTAGCCGCCCTCCGCCGCTCACCGACCACCCCAGCACTGCCCTCGACCTCGCCCAGATCTGGGAGGGGGTCGGGGCCCCCTCCAGGCTCTGGCGAGGGCCAGCGAGCCCTCGCCCCCTGGCGGCGGCGTCGTCGGCGCCTGGGCGAGGCGTCGGCGACCCCGCCGGACCAAGCCGCCGCCCCGCCGGCGTTGGGGCGACGGCCACAGGAGGGCAGTGCAGCCCCTCTCGCCTGGTTTTCCTGGTTTTCCTTGTTTTTTTTTTTTTTTGCTTTTACTTTTTAATTTTAAATTTAATTTAACTAAAAATTAAGTCAAAAGTGTATTTTGATGAAAACACCCTTGATTGACCGGAATATTTAGCCGGCCGATCAGCCGGAGAGGTGAGACCCTTGTTTGAAATGGTTATGACCATTGTAGGCCCCTTTTTTGAGACAATTAAGACATTTTAGGCCCTTATTTGAAATAAAGATCACTTCAGGTCCTTATTTAAAAAAAATAAGAGCACTTTGGCTCTTATTTGAAATTTTCCCTTTGAAATATGCCAAATCTCTCTTCACGGTCTATCTGGAAAATTACAAGGACTCGACTAATTTTTTTCCTAGATTTTATTTGGTGCTATGGTGCGACAACGTTAGATAATCCACGTCACATTATAAATTCAAAAAGTTCCCAACCGTGAGGGAAATGGGAAGGCCACAAGCCATCCTGTGTTTTTGTCAGATTTTTATATTTATTTTGTTATTTCATGCATATATATAATATTGATAGAGAAAAAGGGCCCAGAAAGTGCAAAAAAAAAAAAAAAAAAAAACGGTTCTTGTCACTTCCATGAAAGTTCCCAACTTGGACTTCCAATCATTGCATTTGACCAGCTGTGGCGATTCACGGGGGACTACACCGTGGGAACCTATGCCAAAATTATCGTCATACAATCGCGAATAAGTACAAATTAAGGGTAGTTCCCAGTTTGACTAACCACAACTCGTGTAGAGAAAAGTGTAAGAAAAGTTCTAAATCTGTTATATTTGTGCCAATTTAATTTCAAATCTTTTATTGATGATAATTAAATCTTAAATCTTTTGACCTAGAACTTATTCAATCATTCCAGCTAATTTTCACTAGATATTGCTCATGTGGACACCAAATGGTCTAAGCATGGCCCGCTCCGATGTGCATATGTTTTTGATAATATTTTATAATCAATAAATTTTGGCTTCCTTTCGCCGTGTATTTTATTTTTTTATTGTGGGATCGACCATATTGGGATATGTGTCGATTTTCTAGTCGAATTAAGGTTGTGGTTGCTTTGTGAATCCTAGAATAGCTCGTACAGGAAAGCGAGAAAATCCATGCTCAGTGCTCAGAGGAGCTAATTGAAAGTGTAACAAGGTCGGACCAAAGATCCAGCCTTATAGATCGCAAGCTCGGTTGATCAACAGATATGATAATATTGTGTGTCCGAATTACATCGACCTGCATGCTGGATCAATTTCTAGTATTTAGTCTTAATCTTTTCGCTTTCGCCATCTTCGAATTCTAGAGGACCATGACGAAGATTAATAGGGAATAATAGAAAATACTAGCACGTCGAGAAATTGCTCAAGCAACTTTCATTTACAATTGATTACTTTAACATTTTCGATATTTTATTCTTTCATGTACTTATACTCAAGGGATCAAGATGATCTCACTTTTTACAAGTCAAACTAATAATAATAATAACAACAACAACAACAACAACAATAACAACAACAACAACAAAATGACGCTCTTATTTGATAGAAAAAATTGGACACCGTTCTCTTTTTCGTTCGAATGATACTAGAAGTAATACATTGGCATGACACTTTTTATTGCAAAAAATTGAACATAGAACTATTGGTCTTTCGACCACCAAAAAAAAAAAAAAAATCTATTGGTCTTAAAATAAAAATCAGTTTCATATGAAAGAAAGGGTCCCACGCTATTTTTAACTAGTCCTCCATTTTTATAGAAAAGATTTTTTTTCAAATTTTTTCATCCGCCTTTTGTTTCCCTCAATTGATTCCGAACCGCACCTGAGTAAAAGCCATGATCAAATCAGAAAAAGTTTAAACATCCCGCGAAATTGCAAAAAGCCATTGATTTGTAAATGCCCAAAGAAAATACACCGAGCGGTCTCCTCCAGCTTTCTTCTTCTTCTTCTTCTTTTTGGGCGCTAGAAATATGAAAGTGAACCAGAAAGTTGCAGAGAAAATTACCTTTTGGACCCCCATCACCAGAGACTCCGAAGGTAGCAGCGGCGCTCAGGCTCGAGCAATGCCCAAGCTGATGCATTGGACAAAGTCTTCGCACTGAGAACTAGGGATCTCCTACAGCCTCAGCCACACGACCCGATCTAATCCAGATCCGAGGCCGGCAGACCTCGTCTGGACCAGACCCAAAGCGACAACCGTCGCCAACCTTAGATCCGATAGTCACGATGATGGGGATACAATCAGAGAGGGGCAACAACCCAACCGCTACCCGAATGCTGCCTTTCCTCTTTATCTGCTCAACCCTTTTTAACTACTTTGTACTTTTAAAACCCACGATTCTATGTTTAAAGATTTTAACAATTAAAAGTGTCGCATCAGCGTCACTAACCACACCTCAGCTGCCACGTAGGACCTTTGGACGGAAAAGATAATGGTGACCACTGACCAATTTAAACCCTCGACTAAGAACACGTGATTTCTCTCCCTTCTTTCTTTTTTTCAGATAGTTCGAAAAGTGAGACCATTTTGTAAGATCGACCCGAGTATTACATGATTTTTTCGATATAGCAAGACAATGTTTCGCACTATCTGTATAGCAAGACTCGGGAGCGTTGTGAGTTGTGACCATATTTTACAAAGGTCTGCTGCTTCTGCTACGAAAACATTCTGACTCTTTTAACTATCTACCTTGTGAGAGCAGATAAAAACTTAGCCAATCATCGGATGCGAGAAGAAATTACCACAGAACTCAGAAAGCAAAGTCTTCCTCCTCTGCACCGATTTGAATTACTCTGTCTCCCATCTCTTGAATAGCCGCCGCTGTCGAATCGCTGATGCCAAGCAGATACTGCAATCTGGATAGTTTCTCTGGAGCAGGCTCACTCTTCATGTATATAGCGAATAAGTCGGCCAGTTCTTCTGGGACTTCCCAAGACAGCGGATTTGCAGGTACGGCTTTGTCGCAAGCCAGCAGATCGTTAAGCGAGGAAACCTGCAGGAATGATTGATTGTGGCTTACCGATAATGTAAAGCTAGCATCTTTACTCTTTCTAAACTAACTCAGACCACAAGCTTCAACAAATTGATAAAAAGTAGAGTGTGAAAAAGGACTTCTCCATACCACTCCTTTTTGGTTCCTTTGTCGTAACAAGGCTACAGCCTGAATGAGCGAATTTGACAATCTACTTCGAGCAAGTTCGCAAACCACCTCCCTCGCTTTCTCAGCATTAATATTCAGGTCTGCTGGGATTTTCTCATAGACTTCCTCCTCGTCAAATTCACCGGTCCCAGCAGAGAAAATTTCATCCACGGTTTTCTTGAAGAGGTTCTCCCGCAAGCTCTCTGATATCATGCTGTCCAAATCTACGCTCGCTTCCTTGAGTTCTCTTATCTGCTTTATGTTGAGCCTCCCCTGACTGACGGCAGTTTCTATTGCAGCTGCCATTTTCGTAGTTGTAATGCTCTTGATTACTTTCTGAGCATACTGTGGAGGCAAGCCGACTTGCTTCTGCACCTCATTAAGCTGCTCAATCCTAGCTTTTGTCAGCTGACCATCAGCGAGTATCACCTCTGCTTGTTGCCTGAATGCCTGCTCAGCAAGACTCCGGTGAACTTCCACAATCTCCTTAGGGGTCAAACCAAGGATACCGCCGAGCTGGTTTAGCAGTACATATTCGGAGTCATCCTTTTTCGTTGTGATTTGTGCCCCGAATGGGATATTGGTGACTTCTCCTGTTAGGCAGAACAACAGATAGGTCTTATAGAGGTCGGTCCTATCCCTCTCTGGAAGATCGTCTTTCAGGTTTATCTCTGTTTGTCCTTGCTTTCCTAGCTTGGCCGTAAGTTCTCTGTTGGGTCTTATCTTTCTAAGTGTCTGGAGGGACTCCCATTCCTCATCCTCTTCAATTTGTCTTTCTACCTCCTTAGCAGCCTCTTCGGATACAGTTTCAGGTGATTCCCCTTTTATGTCTGCTACCAGTTCTGTAACGACCAACGTATTGAAAGCAATCATCTTCTTAAGTTCCCTTGCAGATTCAGTACGATTCTGAGCTGCCCGCGCTCGTTTAATGTAATTTATGAAAATCTTTCTGACCTGCATGGTTATGAGGCAATGGAAGGTTAAAATTGCCCGAAATAAATCAACCAATGTACTTCTTTTCGTCCTACACAATACATAACCAAAACATAGATTCACATGCTTGCTACATCAACTTGCATGCACGAGACTCATACAAATCTCAATAGCAGATTTTACAGCAAAATAGCACCAAGAAGCGCTAACTGGTATGAAAGACATTCAGATATTAGTCAGCTTTGTGTGATTTCTTAGTCAGAACATTTATCTCTCATATGACTGGCAAGAACCTTATGAAAAAAGTAAGGTTGCTCCTCTATAGCCTAATCCCAAGATGCATATCAACATCAACATCAACAACACCTTTATCCCAAACTAGTTGGGGTCGGCGGTCGATGAACCCCCAAAGATACATAAAATAAAAGCAAGATCGATCGAGGGAAAAGAGATAAATATGTAAAAAATCCCAAGATGCATATCAAAGAAAAAAATACTTTTGATCCGTTTTTGCCACAAAGACTTTCCTCAAAAGATAGTTGACATTCATTATATACGTAGCTACACTCTCAAGCATCCCGCCCAAGGGGCAGAAGGCGGGCGTAGATGGCTACTTATCTACTGAGCACAGATTGCATTCATCCTCAATAAATAAATGTACGGCTCCGAAACAGTTTATAGAACACCTATTTATCTAGTTCGGCATTAGTTATAAGTTTAACTTGTCACGAGTACACTAATCTCTTTACAAGTTACAAGCTCCTCCTGTAAAAGACAGCCATTTTGTAAACTATCAGGAGAAGAAAAGGTCAGCACATCCAATTAATTCACTGTAAAAATATGTTGTCATCACACGCCTGCACATGCCTCACAAAACATATTGCCACCATTTGAAATATCATCCTATAAGCATGACTTGAAAAGTCATTGCAAGTTATAACACAGTTTTAGATGAGGTGGATAATCGTACCATCATACAATATATAGAAAGTAATGCCATTTAAGATTGATCATGAATTCTCTGCAATCATGATTTCATCCATTTAAGATATTGAAACTCAGTGCCATTCCTAGGTTGGTTTAATCGCACAAACACATTTGAACCATTCATATGAAGTCCAGTCATTCTCATCGATGTCCTGATGGAGAGAGATACAATTCAACCAAAAACAAAGTAATGGCGAAAGAAGATACTCACAGCTGTGCTGGCAATGGACATGGCAGCCTCCCTTGTCAAGCGCAAGCCATGAGCTGCTTTTCTCACAGATTTCTTCACTTCAGCATCATATCCATCAACACCTGAGGCAATCGCATCCTTCACAACCTGGATCCAATAGTTCAGTTAGTCAAGTGGAGAAAAAAGATAAACGACAATGATTTAAGACATGGGGAAAATTTGTTCCTGGCCATTGTGGATAAATTGAAGACTTTCCTTGTCATTGCAATAGAAAAAAGATTTAAATTTAGAGGTACACAGCATCGCACATACTCGGAAGCCAGCATACCTTCTCTGTTCATATAGACAAGAATCAATCCACTTTTTTAAAAGGAAAACATGGTTTTTGAGCAAAAAATTAGGCTAAAACATGTCCAAGATCGATTATCCAACTTTTATAATCCTTTACAAGTAAAGTTGTTAGAAAATCCAACCCAAAAGCTTAAGCTAACAGGTGAAGAGAGACCACATGAATATAAAGAGAATTTAAGACCCGTTATCAAGCAATGTGGGACATATTTCAACACCCCCTTCTCACATGCAAGCCGGATTATGAGCGGTACATGGAATTTTGACTACGCACATTCACGTGGAATTTTACCACGCACATTAGCGAAAGGGTTAGCACTTGGCTCTGATACTGTTAGAAAGTCCAACCCAAAAGCTTAAGCTAATAGGTGGAGAGAGACCACATGAGTATAAAGAGTATTTAGAACCCGTTGTCAAGCAATGTGGGATATACTTCAACACTCCCACTCACGTGCTAGCCGGATTACGAGTGGCACGTGAAATTTTGACTACACACATTCACGTGGAGTTTTTGAGAAATTTTTTTACCACGCACATTAGCGAAAGGGATAAAACTGACTCTGATACCATGTTAGAAAGTCCAACCCAAAAGCTTAAGCTAATAGGTGGAGAGAGACTACATGAGTATAAAGAGTATTTAGAACCCGTTGTCAAGCAATGTGGGACATACTTCAACAGATACTATGTTAGGAAATCCAACCCAAAAGCTTAAGCTAATAGATGTAGAGAGACCACATGAATATAAAGAGCATTTAAGACCCGTTGTTAAGCAATGCGGGGCATATTTCAACAAAAGTCCATTCCATTAGATCTTATATACAAGGGATCTGAAATTATCGACATTGTGCATTGATTTGTTGAAATACCCTGCAGAAGGTGATGCAAAAGACCGGTTGAATTCACACAAAGATGGCTAAGGCTGCGTATGAATGGTAGCCAGGGAAAGTGTTTCTGTTCCAAAAGTGTTCCGGGAACACTTTTGGAACAGAAACGCGTATGGTTCAAAAATGTTCCGAAAGTGTTCCGCGGAACACTTTTGTGCCTGGGAACACTTTTAAATGAACAAAAAAAACTTGCTTCTGGATTTTTGGAACGCTTTTGAAACCACTATCCATCGTCGCCAAAGCGGCTACCACTTGCTACCTCGCTAAAAGCCGGCCGCCTCCGCCGATCACCGGCCGCTGCCGCCGGATGCCTGTCGCCGGTTGCGGTCACCGAACGCGATCGCCGGTCGTCGGCCGCCGCCGTCGATCGCCAGCCGCCGGTTGCCGGTCGTCAACTGCGGTCACCGGTAGTCGCGGTCGCCACAACCGGTCTTTGGCCGCCGCAGCCGGTCGTTGGCAGCGGTCGTCGCCGCCGCCGCCGCCGCCGGCTGGCAACTGAAAAAAGTGCTTTTTTTTTTACTTACTAAACGCGTTTTTTCCCCAAAAATCGTAGTTTTGAACAGAAACACAAAAAAATGTTTCTGTTCAAAAAATGTTCCCAGGAACAGAAACACTACCATACGCAGCCTAAAGAGCCCAATTCAAAGGAACTAAAACAAAACTAAACAAAGTAATGGGAAAACTATTAAGATTCAGATTCGCTTTAGGCAGGGAAGCAACTATGATAAAGCTTGGTCTAATGTTTCAGCCGCAAAATTATCATCCTCAAGCAACCTACGAAGAAAGCCACATTTCCAGTCTCCAGAAACTTATTTGCAGGTTTCAAGGTGTCTCAATTTCTGGTCAACTAGTTTGTTCAGAAGTTTTCTTAAGCTAGACTCTCATTTTACAATTAATTACCTCGAAGCCATCAAAAATATGACGAGCTAAATACACTTACACTTGGGACAATGTCACAAAATTCACTCACTCCGTGGCTGAAGGAAAATAACCTCTCAGAGCACCTCTCTCCTTGCATCTTTATCTTAAGATAAGATAATACTTCTTAATGACTACCTAAAACCTACAGGTCGCACTTTGGTCACACAAATGACAAAAATTTCAACTCAATATGGTAGTGTCCATATTAAATGATGTTCCATACAAAACTTCCATCAAACTGTGACTGTTGCCCATCATATTGGAACATAAAAACATCAATTGTGTGTATAGATATTACAGTAGGCAAATTACAAGGAAAGTACCAAGTAGAAAGAACTCTAGAGAAACAAGAAATTCATCAGACGAGACAACCTTACCTTCTCAAATAAACTGCCACATATACTGGAGTGCGCCGCTTCAACAGTCTGCTGAGGGATACAGAGCATAACTCGTATTCTTAGCAAAGCTTTAACATCCTCTTCACTCAGTTCTCCATCAGCAACACACTGCTGAAGCTTCTGCCGGTAAATTTCTTAATGTGAAAAAGAAAGAGGATGCGATCAATACTTTGGCGAGACAATGATATACGTGACACAAGACACAAATATCGTATGAATATAAATCTTAACTAGTTAAGAAAATTGTCCCATTTATGCCCAAAGAACCCTTTTTTTATTTTCTATTCAATAAAATTCTTCTTTTCGAACTTGTTACATGACCAGAAGTTTTACCAAGTAGATAAGCATGAAGAACCATCAGATCACAGTGAAGATAAAATGATTATATATGCACCATATACATACTCACATGGTACATGACACGAGAACACTCCAAAAATAGGAATCAATGAATATACCTTCATGAATCTCACTGGCCTTCTGAGGATCAAAGTGCAACTCTTGACATAGATTCTGGAGGAATGCCGCTTTGCTATCTGCAGCTTCCAATTCACCACCAGTAAAGGCGAGTTGAAGGCGTTTACGATACACCTTTGCAGATACATCAAGCATGATGGCTTCAGCCTCGCGTTTTCCCAAACCAAAGATATTCCTCAGTTGATTCAAGGCATCAAGCTATGAAACAAAGAAGCAACCGAAGTAAGGCTATTAGGAACCAAAGACAACATTAGCCAGGTAATATACAACAACGGGCAGGTAATAAATATTAAAATCCAATACCTTGCTTTCCTCCAGTCGACCACTTGAGAAAGACTCTGCAACATACGCTCGATAAAGTATCTTCAACTCATCCATTTTTCGGTCAGTGTCGTATTCACCACCTGAGGTACAAGAAGAGAAGTCCATGAAAACACACTTCATGGCAAAAAAAAACAAGATTTAAAGGTTCCTCACCAATTAAGGAAACTGGACCAATCCCATGAGCAAAGTGATCAGCATTCGGATGGTTCTTTAATGAGACAAGCAAATTGTTAAATGCTAGTATCTCATCTAGCTGTTCTACAACTTGAGTGACTGCCGTCCTGGATAATCAAATAAATAAGATGATGACAAGTAGCCTTTAGGGAAAGCTAATAAAATAAGCAAGCACCATTCAATTCCTAAACAACAAAACATTTGACACTGCAGAGCTACTGATTGGATTTATAAAAGAGAGTAGGTCCTTGCAAGAAATGGGATAATCGATCTTTCTATGTTACGCAAGTTCTGCTTTTTCTTTATTTGTTCATTCCATCATAACTATGCTGGCAACTTCTCTTGAAATTTTCTCAGTTGATCTCTCAGGACGGATCTAGAGTAAGCATTTCTTTATTTTTTTGAGGAGAAGCACTAGATTAGTAGCTGATTTTTATTTATTTTTTTGGTAGCAAATGTATGATAGAGAATCTTTTTATGAAATGGAAAACTCATTCTTTTCAGTCATTATATGGATGCTACCAACTTTTAGTATATCCAATAGTAAATACAATCTCCATTTACACAAAAGTAAATCATCTCCAAGTTTTTTTTTTGTTTGCTTTCTCACAACAGATGGAGAAGCAAAACACCTAACACGTGTGCTTTTTAAATCTCTAACTCCTGCTTAATTACTTCTCCAAGTTGGACATAACATCACTCACTTCACCTCATATTCATAAATAGAAGCACTATCATTGAAAGATTGAACTCTCAAATTGGATGCTTTTAATACAGATTACGCACTACTTCCTTCAATTTTTGGAATTTCAAAAAGCTTGAGAATTCTGTTTTTTTTTTTTTTTTTGGGGGGGGGGGGGGGGGGGCGGTGTTGGTAATCAAGACTTATTGATATTGTCGGAATATTTAAATATTAAACCATACCTTTTTAAATCTCTAACTCCTGCTTAATTACTTCTCCAAGTTGGACATAACATCACTCACTTCACCTCATATTCATAAATAGAAGCACTATCATTGAAAGATTGAACTCTCAAATTGGATGCTTTTAATACAGATTACGCACTACTTCCTTCAATTTTGGAATTTCAAAAAGCTTGAGAATTCTGTTTTTTTTTTTTTTTTTTGGGGGGGGGGGGGGTGGCGGTGTTGGTAATCAAGACTTATTGATATTGTCGGAATATTTAAATATTAAATCATACCTTCTTCTAACAGCTTAAACTTTTAGAGCAGTTGGTTATGGCCCCACCAAATCTAACATGGTATCAGAGCAGGAGGTCCTGAGTTCAAATCTTTTCAGGTCTCTATTTCCCTCCCCAATTAATTTATCCACACTTAGTACTAGGCAAAAAGACCATACTAAGCGTGAGGGGGAATGTCGGAATATTTAAATATTAAACCACGCCTTCTTCTAACAGCTTAAGCTTTTAGAGCAGTTGGTTGTGGTACCACCAAATCTAACAGAAATATTTCTAAAGTTCTTCCCCCAACAGAGAAACTTAGAAAGTTGGGGTGGCCCTCCTTCCTCCTGGGGTTGAAATTTGTCCCATGCTGAAAATATTTAAAGAACTCGAGAAACAGCATTTACAGACTAAGGATACAAAGGGAACTTGGGCAAGGGACATACGCTGCTCTTGTTCTTGATTTCACCACATTTACAGCTGCTGAGACATTTTCCTCCACGAGTTTCCTTGTATGTTCCTTAAACAAATCTTCGGCAACCTGCACCAACCAATAAAGTGTATGCAACATATCCAACTGAAAACTACAGTAAATCAAATCTACATATGCAGAAGATAAATGATGAAGTTACCTCATCAGAAAGCCGATAAGATAGTTGCGCTGCTCGAAGATTTTCAAGCTGCTCCGCTTTGAGATCTAACACAGATATCAAACTTCTACTTATAATTACAAAGTAGTACTATGTTCAACTCTAGCAAAGCCCAACATCAACTACAAAAGGCTGCAACCACAAAAAGCAGTTTGAAGTTCAAGTTTTATAGAATATGCCTCAATATAACTACTATAATCAGGTTGATAAGCAGTTGAAAGTGCTATGTTCAGCTCTAGCAAAGCCCAACATCAACTACAAAAGGCTGCAATCACAAAAAGCAGTTCGAAGTCCAAGTTTTATAGAATATGCCTCAATATAACTACTATAATCAGGTTGATAAGTAGTTGAAACTCCAGGGTTGATTGAATTAAGCCTTAATATCAACCACCAACCTGGTTAAATTACAAAGTCCATGATGCAAAAACATGCATTTTTTTTCTCTACTAACAGGACAAGCAAATTTCAACGATCTAGAATAACTTTGCTGACAAATAAATTCTTTTTTTTAGAAAAAAAAAATGCAGGCTCATCTCCATAATCTTAAAAAAAAAAAAAGGCAGGCTTATCTTGTGTCCAAACTTACAATGTTAGCCTACTTTCGTCGCTAAAGGTCGAGATTTTAATTTTTGCAATAAATCATGTAATTATACAGACCTCTTCCAATTGCTTTTAGCTTGGATGCATACAACCTCTGTGCATTATCACGAACGGCAACCTCAATCTGCATGCAAACGGATACATGACTAATCATTGAATAAGCTAAATATGACAGATATATTAGTAGATCCACGTCACAAGTATGATAATAAAAGCAGAGTTTGGATAGGTTAGAATAACAAGTGGAGATGGGTCTTGTTATCAAAAACTCTAAGATCAGACTTTTGACCATCCATGCAACACGAAAATAATTGCACAGGCAGACATTGCCTAAAGAAATGATTTATACCTGCGCATCAGTAACTTTGAATATGCGCTTCCAAGGTAAAAGGAAACTTGACGCTTCTCCAAACACAAGCGTGGAAACATATATCAGCTTTTGAAATGCCTGTACTGAAAAGGAACCAAAAATGATAAAGTTCCATACGACACTCTTGAAAAAGTATCCGAGTTGCCGGCTAATGTGTTTGCTGAGGAACTACAAGTATGCGGATTTCATACCCGACGCTGCTCCACATTAGCTTCACGATCCCCAGTTTCAAGCCTTTGCCTGAAAACACGCCTACCAATCTGGAAGACACAAGTGGACCCAATTTCAACCAGACATTACTCCATCATGCTTCCCATGCTAATTTGACATTCTTAAGCATTCACAAGTAGCTACAGCAATAATACCTCCACATGCATCGCTGCCGCCTCAGGATCATCAATTCCTAGAGCACTCTTAAAATTAACAATTTTATCGACTTCGTCTCCTTTAAGTTCTTCGTTTCCAGGAGGGAGGACAGATGAGACAAACCTGCACAACACGTCATATGCAATTCAACCAACTGGAAGTCAACTACAGATCAAGCCAGGTCCGTCTGAAATTTTAAACCTATGTACATACAGAGAAATCAAAATGAAAAGATGTGCCTGAAGCACAATGGATGCATGGTTAGTTCATTGTTTGTGCTCACCTGAGGTACAAATCACAAAGCTCTGCATTGAAGGCCTCATCTTGCTTGCTTACCCCGTACCTGATGGATTAGATGTTAAAAATATAACCAGCTTATGAAAATCAAACCCAATTAAAGCACAGCAGTCAGATGAAGAAAAACATTGCTCAAGCTGATTTTACGCACCGGGGCAGACAATTCCGATCAATATCTTGTAACTGAATTAGTGAATTAGAAAGTTGTACTCTAATCCCACTGTTACCCAAATGAACTATAGGGAGAAATGTGATCTCTAGTACAAGTTCGACTAGTTGATTAAATCAGGACCTCCCACAACCTCATCCAGTACCAACCATATAAGCAAACATGAATCCATGTTGAGAAGAGATGTCACCGGAGAAGGCAAAAGCCGAAACAAAGGCGCGATTAAGAAACTATATACTCAGAACGGAACTGACCTGTTAGCAATCTGCTCTATGTCCTCTTTCCGAACCGCCTGAGGATCGTCGCAGCCGGCGACGTAGTTATGCAAATCGGCGGCGGCGACCTCAGGCACACAAGCCCTCACCGCGTACGCGGCGGCGCCACCAGCAGCCCCGAGCACAACGGCTCCGCCGAGAGCGGCATTGCGAGAGCCGCCGAAGCGGAGGCCTAGTTGATATCCAGCGGCCAAAGCACCGGCCACCACGATGGCGGAGGCCGCCAATCGCGCGGGCGGAGAGAAGTTCTTGACGAGAGGTTGGAGGCCGGTGAGCTCCTTCGGGCCGCCGAAGACGTCGCTACCGCGCGAAGAAGAGGAAGAGGGGGCCGGCTTCTGATCGAGGTCGGCGGAAACGGCGAAGCGGCGGCGCCTGGCGGAGGAGGAGAGGTTGGAGGAGAGATATAGAGGAGAGGGATTGAGGAATGGAGAGGAGTGAGAGCGAAAGCTCGTCGTGAGGAACGTGGAGTTCATCGTTCGGTGGAAGAAGGAGAAGCTCTTCTCGATATCAATGGAAGTCTCTCTCTCTCTTCCCCTCACTGACGGGAGGAGAGGAATTGGAGTTGGCCTGCGGAGTGCGGATAGACAATACACAATAGACGCTCGCTCACAGTCACAGAGTCAGAGACCACTGTGCTAAAAGGACCGGATTCGTAGTTTGTTCGCTGTCGAACCGACGGAAATCACTGCAAACTGAAAAGGACGAATGAACCGGCCACAAAAGTCTGTTTTTCGCGAGTGCTGGGCCGCTGGGGGAGAGGAGAGGGAGTGCCCCCGAACCCGAAGTCCGAACTCGAAGGATGTTAACGAGTCGAACCGGTTGAACTGTTACGAGCT
Organism: Rhodomyrtus psidioides; assembly: GCA_021437785.1. NCBI lineage: Eukaryota > Viridiplantae > Streptophyta > Magnoliopsida > Myrtales > Myrtaceae > Rhodomyrtus > Rhodomyrtus psidioides. Next base: position 633,458 of record JAILYB010000040.1, on the reverse strand, counting down.
ATGTAGCACCAATACTCCTATTTGAAAATTTTTTGCGTATCAAATACTGCGGAGTATTCCAACACGCTCGGACACGCGGTCAACGCGTGTCCGAATGGTCAATGACCCTGACACACGTGTTCGACGCATGTCGGAGCGTATCCCCATGAAATCAAAATTGTGTTTGGGCTCGTTGAGTTCAAATTCAGGTCCTAAGTTATAACTTGAAGTATTTTGGGCCCAAGTCCATAAAACCCTCTCAATCTCTCAGGCCTAATTTACGACGTATTTCGCTCGTTAATACAATTTATGGAGTATTTGAACTTTTTTTTAGTTTTTCATTAATATTTTTCGTCAAATATGAAATAGCTATGACATTTTAGACATATATGTGATGTTTATATGTGATGTTTTGAGTTCATAAAAATAGTAATTTAAATGTATATATAAAAATATACATTTAATATATAACGTATCCCAGCGTATCGAAATTTTTTATTTTTTAAGAAACCACGTATCGGCGTATCGTGTCGTATCGTATCGTGTCCCGTATCGCGTATCGTATCGGTGCTACATAGGTTACGAGTTAAGATACGAACCGATTCAGTATGGGAACTGCATTTTGCATTTCAGTGGAGCGGAGACTGGAAAGTGCCTTCCCGACTAATTTGAAATTTTGAAGGCACTACCTCCGGCTAGGACTGGCCAACGTGCCGGTGCCGGTGCCGGTACCAAACCAATCCTAGCCTAGGGTTGCTCCCGAGCCCGTGCCCTACCGACTCGATCTAAAAACAATGGCCCCAATGATTAATGTCCTGCTTAATTGTAATTGATTCTTATTTCATAAAAGCTCCTATAATTTTCATATTAATCTATCCCGCTCTCTTCTTTCTTTCAAGTTTCGCTCCTCATGAATCTTCACTTTCCTCTCGCTTTTCTCGGTCAATCTCTCAACGGATAATAACCACCTCCGAATGGACGAAACTGCAAATCGCACTGCAACCGCATTTTAAAATTCTCACACAAAAGCGAAATATTCGAATCTAATTAAATAGATAAATTTCATGTATTTCGATTCGATTCGATTCGACTAAGATAATAAACAAAATATTCATTCTCTTTTCCCGTTTGAACATGGTCCATTTTCATAATATTTGCAATTTACAATCTCCCTCTCTTTGTTTTCACCCCCTCTCAAAATGGCCCCTGAGAAACCCCAATCGTCTCTCTTCTCCCCGTTCCCTTACCGCGCATTGCTCAATCTCCTCCCAGATTGCACGCTCGCTCGCTACCACGTCGTCCTTTCGTGGCACTGTCGTCGCGAAGCCCACCTCCTCCTCCTCCTCTCCGCGCTCGGCTCCTCGCCTCGCGATCCGCTCAATGGCCGACTCTGCCGCTGCTTCGGCTCCTTTCACGGGAGTCCGCATCCGAACAGAAGACACTGTGAGTCCCGTCTCGATGATCACATTTCTGGTCTATAGCCTTTTGTTTGCCATTCCATGCCCTAATCTGCATTTTCCTTTCTGTTTTCTTCTTCGTATTTTGCCTGGGGTTTTGCTGCGGCCATGGAATGGATTGGGGTTCGTTTTAGTGTTTACAGCGATGTGGTCCAATGGTTGTTTAGAAACGATGTGGATGGATTCCATCATTCTGAGTGGGAATGCGGGTGTGTGCTTTTGTGTAATGAGGGTCTCCCGACCTTGCTTTGTGTGTATGAAATCCATCTTTTTCATTGGGATGGAGGTCTAGAGGGAGTCCTCTTCTCATCATTGTGAATGTCTTTGCTGCAAGTCTGTCTTCTCATGCGGCTTCTCAGCACACACAGCTGGAGTTTCTTGCTCGACCCGACACGAGTCATGGAGAGCGTGAGGGTCCCTTTTCAATGCGCACCTCTTTTTTTCCTTCCCTTTGAGACGATTTATGATTGCATACAGAGGAACTAGATTTATCAGCACTTGTTTTGTATGGGAGATAATAGTGGATCCTGTAGTGAAGACATTTTTGCGTGGGGTGGGAATAAGGACTAAATTGCTTTATCAGACAGTCTATTGAATAGTCATCTTCTCTTTTGTATATCTGTCTGTCTCTGTTTATTTTTTTCTTGTCGTGGAGAGGAAATTATTAGGAACCCCAGCGCTCGAACATAAATTTGACAGTATACTGAACAGGAAAATCTACTTGACGACCTGCATCCTCTTTTTCCTGTTAAAAATCATGTCTTTGACGTGCTCCCAGGACTTGATTCTATTCATTTTTCCCATTATCATGCCGAGCTTACATTAGCTTTTCTTGATTTGTTTGAGAACTGCGTCATCTTCTTCCACTCTATTTAAGCAAAAATGTCTGCTGATCATGGTATTGGAATTGTTGCTGGATTGATAGATGTCTTCGATGAGTGAGTCTATTGGCACAAACAGAAGGAGGACAAGATCTGCTGCGTGGGAACACTTTAAAAGGACAAGCGATAGCCAAGACAGAGCTGAATGTTTGTGTTGCGGGGTTCTCATTGGTTGTTCTAGTAGTCAAGGGACTAGTGCTTTGCATAGTCATTTAGCTAGATGCAAGGAATATCCATATGCAAACGTGGAGAAAAGGCAAAACAGTGCCTCGGGTCAAATTTTCGGTGTTGGTAGTTCTAGCTCAGGTGGTCCATGGAAATTTGACCAAGATGCTGGTCAAAAAGACCTAGCTGCCATGTTTATTATTGGTGAGTTACCTTTCAAGTTTGTAGAAAATGAGGGATTCCGGCTATTAGTAAGTAGAATCCAGCCGAAGTTTCTAATCCCATTAAGAAACACATTGAGGCATGATTGTTATAAGTTATACTCGGAGGAAAGAGGCAAATTGAAGAAGTATTTCTCCGATACATCTCCAAGAGTTTGTCTCACAATAGACACATGGACTTCTTGTCAAAATTTAAGTTACATGCGTCTGACTGCTCATTTTGTAAACACTGATTGGAAGTTGCAAAAGAAAATTTTGAATTTTTGTCGAATCCCAGGACATTCTGTTGAGATCGTAGGAAAAGCAATTGAGAAATGCTTGACTGGTTGGGGGATTAAAAGTATTTTTTCTATCACCGTGGATAATGTAAGCTCAAATGACTTGAGAGTTCAATACTTGAAAAAGACATTGAACTCTTGGAACTCTCTAGTATTGGCGGGTGAGTTACTTCAAGTGAGATGTTGTGCTCATATACTGAGTTTGATTGTGAGAGAGGGGTTGAAGGATATAGATGATTCCATCGTTAGAATACGCTCGGCTGTGCGTTACGTGAGGTCGTCTCCTGTGAGGATGCAACGATTTAAGAAGTGCGTTGAGCTAGAGAATATCGAGTCCAAGAGTCTTGTATGTTTGGATGTGGAGACTCGTTGGAACTCAACATACATGATGTTGGAAGCGGCTTTGAAGTTTCAAAAAGCTTTTATTTCATTAGAAATTGATGATAGCAAATTTGGTGAAGAGCTTTCCAAGGTGAGAGGGTTGCCTACCAGTGACGATTGGGAATATGCCCGTCGATTTCTTCCTTTCTTGAAGTTGTTCTATGATACGACTTTAAAAGTATCAAGTTCTTCTTCTGTCACTAGTAGTGATATGGTGAAAGATGTCTTTGGGGTTCATATGATGATTGACAGATATTGTGAGAATGAGGACAAAGGTTTGCAAGAAATGGCCAAGAGAATGATGGCCAAATTCAATAAGTATTTTGGCAATGGAAAGAACATCAATCTAACATTTTTCATTGCCTGCATACTTGACCCTAGACATAAGTTGGAGTATGTGAAATGGATGATTAATCATGTTTATGAAAGCATGCAGGTGGAAACTTTACGAGATAAAGTGACAACATCTCTGACATTATTGTTCGAGCAATATCGCACCGATATATGTTCGAGCAATATCGCACCGATATATGCCCCCAAAGCAACTTGAGGTTAAAAGGTACAAGGACAATGAGTGTGTCAATATCTCCTGTGGTTGATGTGGACATTTTGACTGAAATGTATCTTAGCGAAACGGGACAACAATATTTGGAAGAAAAATCTGAATTAGACAAGTATTTGGAAGAAAGATGCGAACGCTATATCCCCAACTTTGATATACTAAATTGGTGGAAATTAAATTCTTCGAGATATCCTATCCTCTCTTCCATTGCTCAAGATATTTTGGCTATGCCCGTATCAACTGTAGCATCAGAGGCAGCATTCAGCACAGAAGATCGTGTACTTGACGTGTTTCATAGCTCCTTGACCTCAACTATGGTGGAGGCTCTTATATGTGCTCAAGATTGGCTATGTTCCACACCACTTTCAACCGAGGATGACTCGAAAGAACTCGAAAAACTTGAGTCAGGTAAGAAAAACATTAATGTGGAATATTTTATATCTATAATATTACGATAGATACTTCAATTCTCATTTTCATTGTGAATTTAATGCAGAGTTGTTAAGTACGACCGTGGAGCCGAACTCGATGTTGGTTTCTCTTGCCGAGTGACGAACTTGGATATTGGTACTTGTTAAAACATGTTCTTATTGAGATTTTGAGAGGCATTTTCAAGAACGATGGTAGTTGTGTAGTTACCTATTTATCCTTTATGTCTTCAACTTCTATTCACAGGTATTTGACCATTTGAAGAAGACCTTATTTACAGAATGTACAAAGCTTGTTAGTGACAGGTAAAAAAAAAGCATAATCTTTTTTGTGTAGTTTCACTAAACTAGTTAGTGCTTGACTAACAGCCATCATTTCTTTACAAAGCCCATCGATCTCTAGAGACTATAGATGCTAAACATTCAGTGATTTAACTTCGGTGGGAGGTAGTTTATGGCTGAGTTGATCATGTTTGTCTTTTGAGTTGCTTACCACATGAGAATGAAAGAAATGTCAGTCCTCTGTTTTGCCTTACGGATGTTTTATTTCTGTCTTCTCCAGATTCGGTAGCAAGGGGAGGCATACATGGTCATGTTGCGGAATTCTTTTTACATGTATCAGAGAGCTGCTTGTATATGTGGATGCTGTAGCTTTATCTTCTTTTTGGTTTAGTGGCTCTGTTTCGTAGTTTGCTTCTGGCCATATGTTTCGCGTTGTTTCATTGTCTGCGCTCATGGATATGCGAAATCGTAGCAAGGTTTTCCTTAGGCGTGTGTCGTTTCTCCTTGATAGTTAGTAAGCACTTGGGGGGTTCAGAAGTAAGCACTTGTTAGAAAGGTTGCAAAGCCAGTCGTTTTCGCAGGCTGGGATTTAAAGCCCCGAATCGTAGAGCATGGTGATGGTCATTTTCTGTGTATTTTGTCCAGTAGGTGGACTCTCTCTAGCCGAGATGGCATGGTTCTTCAGAATTATATATGTGTATATGTGTGTAATATGTCATTTATATCTATATTGATAGGACTTATATTCGAAGAATAAAATTTGACAAAACTGAATAAAATAGCACTAAAAAATAACAGAAATTGATGATAATTGTTCGACCAGGGTTCTCTAAGGTTGAAAAACTTTCCATTTGCAAGAAAAGAGTACTCTGGAAACATCATGAATCTTGAAAGCTACGCATAAACTCCTTTATTTGAAGGAGAAATTCTTATTTAAAAAAAAAAAAAGAAAACATGAAAAATCACGAACCGTTTTCAGTTCGGGTTGTTATTCGGTTTGGTTCAGCTTTTCGTCCTAACGGTTCTATTCGCTTTTTCAAAAAAAAAAATCCAATTGAAATAAACTATTGACACCCCTAACAAGTAGGGGTGTGCAACCGGACCGGGTTGATCCGGAACCCGGATCAGCCCACTTGAAAAATAGGGTCAGGAATCGGTTCCCGCTCGAACCGGTCCGGATACCGGTTCCATATTTTGGGAACCAGTTGAAATCGGTTCGGGTTTAGGGTCTAAGTAAAGGCCCATCCGGATCGGTTTATAGAAGTGGTTTTATAGTTACTATTTAAAAAAAAAAAAAAACCTAATCCTTAACTTTGTGCCCTAATCCAGTGTAAGCACTTGCTCCCTGCACCTATCTCTGAGATCTTTCATTGCTTTCTCTTGGCATTAACCTTCTAGGTCCACCATAAAGACTAACCTTTCACAAAATAATAATCATTGAATGTAGTTACATCACTAAGTGCCTGCATGAAAACACTTCATTTTTTCCATTTCCCTGCCAGAAGCCATTCTGGCAGGGAAATGCGTTTGATAAAACCCTGCCAGAAGTAGAAAACCGTTTGGTAAAAAAATTGACTTCTGGTAGGATTTTCTACTTCTGGCAAGATTTTTTATTTCTGGTAAGATTTTTGGTTGATTTTGAGAAGTAAAAAAAACTAGCTTCTCTATTCGAGAAGTCATTCTCGCAGGGCCGGCCGCTGTCGCCGCCGCTGGTCGTCGCCGGCCGCCGCCGCCGCTGGTCGTCGCCGGCCGCCGCCGCTGGTCATCGCCGGCCGCCGGTCGCCGCCGCCGCCGCGGGTCGTCGCCGGCCGCCGCCGGTCGCCGTCGGTCGCCGTGGTCGCCGCCGCCGGTCGTCGCCGGCCGCCGCGGTCGCCGCCGCCGTCGCCGGTCCCCGCCGGCCGCCGCGGTCGCCGCCGCCGTCGCCGTCGCCGGTCGCCGCAGCCGCCGTCGCCGCCGCCGTCATCGTCGGTCGTCGCTGCCGGTCGCTGCCGCCAATCGCCACCGGTCGCCGCAGCCGCAGGTCGTCGCCGGTCGCGGTCGCCGCCGCCGGTCGCGGTCGCCGCCGCCGGTCGCGGTCGCCGCCGCCATCATTGAACATTGTTTTAATAATGTTTCGAACATTGTCTTTTTGAATCATTATCAAACGCATTTCTCTATCAAAAATCAACTTCTGAAGCTAAAGCTGAAAATTCAACTTCTACTTCAAAGCAAAAGTTGAAAAAACCATTTTCCTGCCAGAAGCCATTCTTGGGCAAGAAGTGTTTTCATGCAGGCCCTGACTAATCGGCAATTTCAAAGACGCAATCCACTTAAAATATAAGCAGATTATTGCTGATTTTTTGCAAAATCGAATAAATCAGGCAAAAACAAAAAAACGCCATTCTACCATCGTCAGTTGAGTTAGAGTAGCGATAATGGTCGAAAGAGTAAGTAAGTTATTACAACAATCTACGCAAGAACGAAGCTTCTAAAGCAATCAATAAAATTTTATGCGACACGGCGCCAAAAACTAAATGCATAAGCACAAATACACAGCCGAGCAAGCTCACATCCGAAGCACGCCGAATTTTCTTTCTGCAATGTTTTATCAAAGAAGGAAGTCGTGACAGTGACAAAACTAATCGGGAGCTTTATCTTTCTCGTTTTGATTTAAAAAAAATGAAAACAGGGTGAACCTTGAAACCGGACCGAAAAACATGGCCGGTTCCAAAACAGGTTCCAAGACAAATAGGATCGAGTCTTAGTTCCAAAAAGTGGGAACCGGTTATAACATGATCGGTTACAGGGTTTAGGTCTGGAACCGGCCCACCCGGTCCATGCTCACCCCTACTAACACGCACCTCACAAGGACCTAATTCACTTGCAATTTGTATTCCATAATACTTACATGTCTTTGAGTGACTAAATGCAAAAGTATTTTTACCCAAAAAAAAAATACAAACAAATATTACAAACAAATAAATCTCTTGGGATATCTAACGCTTTTGACAATTGTGAAAATCTAAATAGATTTAAAGTAAAATTATTGTTATGAAATTTTAGTAGTATAATTTAAAAAAGGTAGTGAAAAATCTTCCATGCGGGGGTGCCCGAAGGCCCTCAAGGCGGTCTTGCCCCGTTTTGCACAAGGCACGGGGAGGCAGTGATGGTGAAGCTCCGCCTTACGGAGCGAGGATGGATGCCCATCCCTAGCTTTCATAATCACATTACAGTAGAGATATGACTGCGAAAATCATAGGAACTATCAAATATGTGCGTCTTAGATAGACTACGTGTTTTTTTTTTCTTCTTTTTTACAATCGTTTGATAATTGCTCAAACCTAAGAAATTTTGGCGACGGCGACGGCGGCCCCAACTGAAGGCGGTGATTGCCATCGCGGAATTTTGTTGTGCTCGTAAAGGAAAAAAAAAATGTTGTCTTATTTTATTCATAAGTAAAATTGGAAGTCATCCTATGACATTCTAGTTATAAGGAGCTACTTTGTGCCGTCGACATCGTTCATATCAGTATAGCCACAAAACACCTCGTTTGGATCCGATGATTGGTAAAGCGACCGAATGTTATAAGTGGCAAAATCATCTCACCATTGCATTACATGCGAACGAAACTAACATGATACGGGACTGTGACATTGCAATTACTGATGACGCGATTTTGTGTTCGTGTATGTGCAAGGATCAGTCTCACGAAACACTTAGAATGAAATCAGCATCAACATGGGAAACTAGGATAATAGAATTACGGTGTATGCTCAAAGTAATTTGCTATTTACATGATGAGAAGTAAGTTTAATCTTTCGCTCTTGTACCTCTCAAGTTGTTCTCTCTTATCACGTTGCCGAGCAGATGAGTTTAAACGTTAGGAGCGAGTCAATTTCAAAGGTTCGGTTGGATCAACCACAGTAAGCGGATAAAGACAGTCTTATCTATTGTCCCTTTAGAGCGAACTCTTTAAGGTTTAAATCATGCTATATAATTCTACTTGGGACATGGAGTTTTTCAGGATATTAAAATTTGAATCTTTAGGTTTTGAGGACATATCAACGTCTGTTCTCTCTCTCTCTCTCTCTCTCTCTATGAGAGATGGAGGAACGTCAATGCACGAAATCTGAAAACCCTTCACCAAACACAATCAAATGCCTAATGTTATTGCTTGCTCGCTGGTAAGAAAAACAATATTTATCGGAAAGGAAACCCTTTCTCGTCCTTCTCAAATGATAGAGAAGAACATCAAAATAATACTAAACGACAGTTTTCATTTAACAATTTAAGCTTTTATCAATGTTTTAAGTATTAGACAAACAGAGACGTTGTCTGGGCTTCCGCAATGTTTTTGCTGATCTAAAAGAGGGGAGACCTCCGGGGATGTGCTTGCTTCCTTGGGCGTTTCCTGAAAGATTTACCCGCAACAACCTTCTCTGGAGCTTCGCTAGGGCTCTCGCCGTCTATTGCTTCCATCTTCGTCTTCGCTCGATTCAAAGCTTCTGCTTTTCTCTCTTCAATCTTCTCCAAAACAGCCATCACCTGCCAAAATCGATTTACGTGCACCGCCGAGAAATTATTTTACGTGAAGGAGTTGCTGAACTTTGCGAAACAATAGGGTTTCCCGCCTCATAAGAAGAGTAAATGCATTGAAAATCTACAGTTTTGTTTCACTTACTTTGCATTCCACTGAGCAGAAGTCGCTGGGGGCTATGATCTTGTACTGGCAAGTCTCGCACTTGGCATCGCCAGTCGGAGAGCCCGAGCGATGAACCCCTCCTTTCTGATTGACGTACACGATCGCCCGCCGGTTGATCGTGTACTGCTGGATGCCGGTCCAATCCCACACTTGCTGCAGGTCCTCTATTCTGAATGCCGCCACTCCGGAAGACTTATATGCCTAAGTTTGTCAATGTTTTTTTATTTTTTTTAACCGACATACAGAAAAAAGGATCAAGATGCATTTTTTCTCGATGAACTTGTCAGTCATAATAGAATGAGATCAAACAGAGTCTAGTCACCGTCAAAATCGAGTGCCCGCGACTTTTGTGATCCTGCTCCATGCGATCTTCGCAAACGATGATCATGCAGTCTGTGCAGTAGTATTTGGCAGGCTTCGAGCAGTCGCCCTCGCAGGAACCGTAGAATTTGCTGGCGGCGGCAAACATCCGCTCCAGCCACGTCGGAACGCCATTCTTTTCATCTTCCGGACACTCCATTGTTTCAAGCAGTGTGAGGTTTTTTTTCCTCCTTTTCTTGTATTTGGCTTTATTTATAAGAACAAATGGAGCAGACGTAGTTTCTATGGCGATTCGAAATAGGATCCTATCTCAAGATTTCTGGTATATGTGAAGTGGAGGGATTACTATCAGTTTCAGAAGCGGGTCTATTTGAGGATTATCGCTTCAAGTTAAATTTGTTTACCTTCGTTAATCTGCGAGTGGGGGAGTTGGAAGAAGCAATCTTGATGATGATATCTCCAGCAAAGTAAATACTACTAGTATTAGATAAACTTCTTGCAACTAAAAAAAGGAAAAAAAAACGTACGGTCCCATTTAAAATTGTACTTTCTGTTTGGTAATGTCGACTGTTTTTTCAGTCGATCTAGTGACAGTCGAGAAGATTTATTCCACGTAACCAAGGTTCAGTTTCCTCGGACTTGAAGGATCTTTATCTGGTTTATGATAGTGATTATCTTATCTCCTGCAAGTGGCACGTCGAATAGCATAGAATTCATGATACCGCACCGGATTTTGATTTGATTTTTCTACATGGACTTATTAATTACTTAATCAAATTGATTGGTCCCGCCGCACGAAAATCGCAGTCGATTTGATAACGAGCTGAATATCTTTGAAACAATTCATAAGTTCACAACTAGATTGGTTTTTAAGTCTTTGACCTTGAAACTTAGAATGATGTTCTTAATGGAAAAAAAAAAAATAGGTTAATATACAAAATAGATGATAGTCTCAGCAGCTCACGACTTCTTAGCAAAATCTGAACTCAGAAATAGATACATTCATTCAAAGGATAACAATCAAAGCCATTCTATGACTCGAGCTGAGCATACCAGATGCCCTGGATCTTCACTTCTTTAGGCACCTTAGCTCCCAAATCGGTATCCGATGGCTGGACACTCTCAAACACGCCGATCACCTCTCCTGTCTCGGGCTTGCTCTTGGTCACGCTCAGCGTGATCTTCCCGGTCGAAGACGAGACGTTCTTGATGTTCTCCTTGGTCAAGTCCTCCTCGTCTCCTCTCCCTCCGGCGGGCAGAGCCACAGCATTGTCGTACCCGGTGGAACCACCACGGCCCTTGGGGTCAAGGAACGACGAGCCGCGGTACGAGGGCACGAGGAACTCCCCGCTGAAGCTCTCGGGCTTCCCAGAGGCCACGAGCTGCTTGATGGTGAAGAGGAAGGGCACGCGCTCGCCCCCCGGGAGCTGCACGGTGACGGCGGCATAGTCGATCCCGTCCTTCTCCACGAACTTGATGGCGCCATCAGGGGAGACCTCAAAGGGGCCCTCGATCTCGTCGAGGGTGTAGGTGAGGCGGGTCATGAGCTTGGTGTTCTGGAACTCTGGGGGAGAGTTCTTGTTCACACCCTCGGCCTTCACGGTGAAGGAGGTTGGCTCCAAGCAGAGCTTCTTGGCATTGTATTTGCCGGGCTTGAAGGCAAACGAGTCGACCCCACCGTCGATGGTGGGGCACTGGTTGGCCGTTCCGGTCCCCTTGACTTCCATGTAGGTCTTGCTCTGGATCTCGTCATAGGTCAGTCTCTTGGGGACTCCCTCTGCGCCGGCTCCCTGAGAAAAACCAAAAGTTTCCATCGCAGCATAACCATCAACTATCTATCTATAAAAGTAGACCAAATTGTGCAAATGAGAAACTGACTGTATCCAAGAAATGTTTTATCAGGATCAATGTTGGAACTTCATTAAAGATGTCGTAGATTAGCGCGGCTGAGGACTTCGTTTCGATTACACACCCTTTAAGTAAAGCGCCCTGATCAAAACCAGTATTCGCGTTTCGGCAGCAGGAACGGTTCGAACATCAAATTATACGATCCAATTCATAAGCGGAGACTCGCCTTCTCTACGATTCCACTATCAAAGCCTAACAACCACATCAAGAATTGATTTCAGCCCACGAACTCTCAGCAACCAAGTACTAAGGCGTAGTTTCGCAAAGATGTGCCGGAAAAAGAGCAAAGATAACATAGGAATTTGGAGAAGGGAGACAATCTATCTGGCACAGCCGGACATCGCCGTTCGAATGCTTAATGACCTTCTCTAGATTGGCCCCGGTTCATACAATCAAGGCCTACTCAAACCATGCAATAAGAATCTCCCAACTTCGAGCACCATCCATCGCCCACACAACATCAATAAGACACCAAGAGGAGCAGAGAGAACAGCAGTAAAGAGGTGATTTGAATTCAACCGTATTGGCCTCTAAAAGATCAGTTTGGGGCAACACGAATTGACAAGCGAGGCATGATCTCCATACCGAGACGACGAGGGCCGAAGTGGCGAGGGCGAAGCCGGCGATCTTGGTGGCGTCGGCGCACTTCTGGGCCAAGTCCTTGAGATCAGCCTGGAGAGAGCAGGTGACCCTAGAGCCGCCAGCACCGCCGCCGCATTCCAGCCCAAACGCCTTGGACACGTTCTGCGACGACCTGAGTTGCAAGCTGCTCCTCCCCACCTTGGTGGGCTGCATCAGAGTAGCTGCTGCCTGTAGTGAAGCTGCCATTTTTCTTCTGTCCTTGTGTGTTTTACTTTTTCCTTCCTTCCTTCCTCTCCAGACTCCCCCTACCCTCTCGCTCTACTCTCGCCCTCTCTGCGGAGTTTGTGGGAGAAGAAGGGAAAGGGTTTGGAAATAAACGAGCTTTGAAGATGAGGGCGGGAGGCAAATTCATCTGGTGGACATGGTTTGGGTAAGATAAAGAGATAGGATAAGGGGGTCTTTCATTGGCTGGTTCAAGGTCGATGTATCTGGCTCCAGAGTTCGCCACGTGGCACTGTCCAAGTGTGTGATAATGATACTTGGGTCACGACGGTGTAGACTTCAAAATCTGACAGCAACCCTATTTTAATCTTTATCCTCTCGTCTTATTTACCTTCTCTTATTCACTTTCACGCAATATGCACTCCAAAGAGGAGGATGAAGTAAAAGCAAATGGAACATTTAGGGCAAAACACAATTCAAAAGCTCCATGTACATTCTTCTTCTTCTTCTTCTTCTTCTTCTTCTTCTTTTGTTAAAAGAAAGATTACATTCATTAAGCAGAATATTACTTGAGAGTTATATAGAAGACTTTCAAACCTAGCAAGTCCCAAATAATTGCAGAACAAAGTAAATACCAAATCTGAAACTTAAAGGTTCAGCTTTCTAAAGTAAGGTAGGGAAACAAAGAGGCAGTTCCCTAAATGATCGACGACTAATCATCGAATTCAGTGGTGAGCACACATCGACATCTCCCACATCATTTGTATCGGCTTGCGGTGCTCGTCTAGGTTCGATGTACTTTATTCATCACCATCACCAAACAATAACGCTAAAATTAATATTTTGAAAGAAAACAAATCAAATATCTGTAACAAACTCTCAAATCTATATCTAGATATAATTTGGCATAATAAAATCCTCGGACTAAACCTAAATCTAAATCAAGAGGGAAGAGCAGCCTAATTTCGGAAGGGTTATGGAGTCATGTCATGAACATCTTCCTCGATGACTGTCGACTGGACAAAAGGTTAAACAAGTCTACACATTGTGATGACCTAAAAACTATCACATGCTTATGAGTGAATCAGTATTTAATGAATTCAGATTATTGGATAAGGAATTTTTATCCGAGCTCTAGTATATTTTTAAGGAAATATTATGGACCCAGTATTAATTTTAGGGACACGATATATTGGAATTAGGTCTCATCCATGTCAAGTATGTATGAAATTAGGACAACCGGGGACAAGATGAGACAAGTGGCCGCACGTGGACATGACCGAGGCCACATGTCAACACGTGGCAAGGCGGTTTGCCACACGGCAGCCACTGATCACGCGCACGTGACACGTGTCATGTGCTTGACACGTGTCACCATATGATTTAGTTACAAGCTGTTGACTCATCGTAAGCTGACTCTACTGCAAGCTCACTGGTCTAAGCTGACTAGACTTCAGCTGCTTCCTCCTATAAACGCCTTTGAGTCAGTTTATTCGTCAGAACAATTGTAAGAACGTCATCACTCTACTTGTTTGAACCGCTAACCGCCCTCCATGGAGCCGTCGTCGCCGCCACGATTCGCGTCGTCCGTGCGCCTCTATAGCCGTCGCCTTCCGCGACCGCCTTTGGACGTTTGTGCCCTAGATTGGCCATTCGTCTGATCGTTCGTTGATTTCTCATTAGTCGAAGCAAGTAGATTTCTAGTCTTTATTATTATATCGTCTATGGTTTTGCTGTTGTGGGCATTGTTTGCCGAGCTGTTTTGGCTGTGATAGTCTTGATTTGGATATTATGATATTCTAAAATCCTATCCTTGAATATCTTAGATTCTGGTTCGATAGATCTCGAATTGTTATATTTGTGACTCTAATTGAGTTTATCTTGGATTCTGGTTTAATTATGAGATTCTATCCTTTGGATACCTTGGGATTCTGTAATTGTTACTTTGATTGCAATTCTGGGACTTTATAGTTGATTTAGTCGATTGGCCTAGGAATCCTACTTGCAGAGGAGTTTCGGCTTACTCCCATTGATTAACCATCTTTCATATAAGCAAGTCGACGAGGAAAAATGTTATGGGAAGTGATGATCATGGACGAAGATGACGTTGGTGGATTCGGAGTGGATTACTTTCCTTTGTAAATCCTTCCATTTGATTCTGTATAAATTAAGAAGTGTTGTATCAGATATGAATATGAAATATATAAGTCAAATTGTTGAATGATCTCGTTGCTCGAGATGTGTGTTATTTGGTTAGTGAAACCATGAAAGGTCATACCTCTTTTTACTAGGCGTGCCTACCAATTGAATGTTTTGTATTTTATGCATTTGTGCCCGTATGGCCGCTTTGTCTGATTTGCTATTTTAGAGTTTCCGCATGTGCCATTGAGATAATGAAATATTAAAGCAGAGAATGTAAGCTTTTAGTCGTAGGCGGTTCGATATGGGACGTTCTGCCAACCTCGTGTAGATTGAGGACGCAATAGTGGCAAATTGCCTAGGTCGCTACACACATTCACCCAAGATCACCTGAAGAAATTTATTCTCAAAAAAAGCTCTCGAAATAGAGTAGGAGAGAAAGGAAAGACAATCCAAGCAAAGAAAATGAAGTCTTGAAACTCTCCACAAAAGATCCCTAAATGTCCAAATATTTCTAAAAACAAATAGAAATCTTGAAAATTGGGTGATAGAGACTAGAGAGGAAGAGAGATAAAGGGAAAAAAAGAAGAAGAGGAAGAGGGAGTCTCTCTCCCTCAGAAAATGCTACTGGCGGCTGAAAACCTTATAGAAAAGAGGAGATAGAGGACTCCATGTACATTCAACCAAGGGATTTCTTGCATTGGATCTTCCCTCCTTTTTCCCCTTTCTTTAGTTGTTCTTCACTTTAAGTTGTTTAGTGAGATCTTAACATTGGAGCAACAAATTGGTATGAACAAACATTGTTCTTTTTCTATTTCACTCCTTAGGATACCGAGTAACCCCGATATCGAATATCACTTAAAAACCCTCTAGATTTAGATTAGCAAATAAAATCACATTCTATAAGGATCAAATCCTTGTTCAAAAGACATATATCCTTTCGTAGTGTTGAAGAATAATCATGGAGGTTTCCCTGTCAGAGAATATGTTGAAGAATAATCATGGAGATTTCCCTATCAGAGAATATTCTTGGAGACAATTCTTGATATTAGGGAAATGATTGGATATTTTGTGATTTCCTACAATTATGTTAGATTAGCTTATTTCCTTTCATATGCATATTGTTTAGAGTATAAATAACATTCTCCAATGAAGTGTAATGCTAAGCCGATTGAGTAAAGATGTAGCTTTTCTCGATTCCCTATTCCTCTCTTGAAGATCTTACGTTATTTTACATGGTATAAGAGCCGCCGAGAGAGGAGGAACCAAACCCTAGCCCTTTACTTCTTTACGCCCTTTTTATGCCATCTTTTTTATTCATCTTGTTTTCGGTAAAGTCTCTATTTTGTCAACACTCAACAACGTTACCATGGAATTCATTATGGTACTCTCTTTTAAATGCGAGCATCGTGGACGACGAGCGAAGTCGCCGTCAAATATCTAGGTAGCCATGAGCACCGGAGTTGAGCACACCTTTATTGAGCAGCAACAAATGAGCGCCGTAGGGTGATGCAGTTTAGTTTGCCGCAATTCGAGTTGAGTTTCCACATGGTTCTATCAAGATTGTATGAGATAAATATGTCAACCTTCTGATTATGTGTTTCTTTAGCGCTTATCGAATCCAATGACGATGTGGATTACATTTAATTTATCGTGTAAGGTCCGGCTTACACAATTGTCGTTATCTTGAATCCGGTTTGATGTGTTCACATCTTTTGTTTAGTGTAAGGTCCGGCTTATACGGCGCTTGATCACATACTTCGGATGAAAGTTGCACTTATACAAGCTGGATGCTCTAGCTTGAGGGGGAGTGTTGAAGAATAATTATGGAGGTTTCCCTGTCAGAGAATATGTTGAAGAATAATCATGGAGATTTCCCTATCAGAAAATATTCTTGGAGACAATTCTTGATATTAGTGAAATGATTGGATATTTTGTGATTTCCTACGATTATGTTAGATTAGCTTATTTCCTTTCATATGCATATTGTTTAGAGTATAAATAACATTCTCCAATGAAGTGTAATGCTAAGCCGATTGAGTAAAGATGTAGCTTTTCTCGATTCTCTATTCCTCTCTTGAAGATCTTACGTTATTTTACATGGTATAAGAGCCACCGAGAGAGGAGGAACCAAACCCTAGCCCTTTACTTCTTTACGCCATTTTTATTCCATCTTTTTTATTCATATTATTTTTGGTAAAGTCTCTATTTTGTCAAAACTCAACAACGTTACCATGGAATTCATTGTGGTACTCTCTTTTAAATGCAAGCATCGTGGACGACAAGCGAAGTCGCCGTCAAATATCTAGGTAGCCATGAGTACCGGAGTTGAGCACACCTTTATTGAGCAGCAACAAATGAGCGCCGTAGGGTGATGCAGTTTAGTTTGCCGCAATTCAAGTTGGGTTTCCACATGGTTCTATCAAGATTATATGAGATAAATATGTCAACCTTCTGATTATGTGTTTCTTCAGCGCTTATTGAATCCGGTGACGATGTGGATTACATTTAATTTGTTGTGTAAGGTCCGGCTTACACAATTGTCGTTATCTTGAATCTGGTTTGATGTGTCCACATCTCTTGTTTAATGTAAGGTCCGGGTTACACGGCGCTTGATCACATACTTCGGATGAAAGTTGTACTTATACAAGCCGTATGCTCCAGTTTGAGGGGGAGTATTGAAGAATAATTATGGAGGTTTTCCTGTCAGAGAATATGTTGAAGAATAATCATGGAGATTTCCCTATCAGAAAATATTCTTGGAGACAATTCTTGATATTAGGGAAATGATTGGATATTTTGTGATTTCCTACGATTATGTTAGATTAGCTTATTTCCTTTCATATGCATATTGTTTAGAGTATAAATAACATTCTCCAATGAAGTGTAATGCTAAGCCAATTGAGTAAAGATGTAGCTTTTCCCGATTCTCTATTCCTCTCTTGAAGATCTTACTTTATTTTACACGTAGTTCTTATCCTACTCGATCTAATATATTTGGGCAGGTCCACATAATCGTGTTATGAGATGGACACATAGCTTTGACCAAGAAAAATTATCTAAAAAGTCCTAAATATATTATATTATGGTCAATTTAGTCTCAAATCTTTTAATGATTTGCAAATTTATGAACATTTTAATTATGCTAATTTAGTCCTAAATCTTTTGATGACTTATCAATTTAATCATTCTGACTAATATTGATCGAAAATTACTGATATTAAGGTTTAATCAGCCTACATGGCATAATCGGCGTAAGAATTTTTGCAATTTCTTTAGAATTTTCTAATTATTTTTTTCCTTTCATTTATCTTTTTTCCCTTTTTCCGCCGACGGAGGTTGCTAGTAGGGGTGAGCGGTTCCCGGTTCGGTCCGGTTCCCCTCGAGAACCGAGAACCGGACCAATAGTCTCGGTTCCCATTTTTCGGAACCGCGAACCGGACCGGCCACTCGAGAACCAGGAACCAATAAATTGAATGTCATTTGATGTACATTGAGAAACCAGTTTCTGCTGCCCAAGGAGGGTCTTCGGCTGACGACAAAACCACTTTTGCATGTTGACCAAGGAGGGTCTTCGATGGTGAAGCTATAGTGAACAGTTGGTTCAACTCAGCTTTTTATTCAAAATCAACTTATGCTGACCACTTACGCATATGTTTGTTCTTTCCTCTTAGACTATTCTTGTTATTCATTACAATAATACACAATCTTTATGCTGCAGGCGCAACTCCTAATGATTGTTCACCATAGCCCCTTGTCCATCGTTTGCAGCTTCTCCAAGCAACCTTAATGTAACATAGGTCAAGACAGAACCAAGCATGGTGCTTGGACCTTCAATGTGCAAACCCCAGCCACCATCTTTGTTCTGCATTATATGTGAAAAATGATAGAACTTCAGAGACAGCTAAAGAGCAATTCAGAGAAATAAGAATAGACACAATCTTCTGGTATAGATGCACCTAGCTGGAGAAGAAAAAGCCATGCAATACCAGCAAACGATACAATACTTGATGATTGTACATATACCGGCACATCTCTTGTTTATGTTGCTCAGACAAGACGGCATTTAGTGCTCCACTAATAGAAAGAGCAATTACCTAATCCATAGAATGAAAGTTTTCCTAAAATATTAACGACTCAAAAATTAAAAATACTTCTATTTGTAAGGCTGCTTCTTTGACAAACCAAATTTAACATAAAGTATGAAAGGCGAGGTACTTTCCAATGAAAAATGCATCAGCATGGTAAAATTATTTTGAAAAAATCAACGAGGTGATCAAATATACCCTCAACAAATTATGCTCCTATGCAGAAAGAATGAGCACTTACCAAGCCAGGCATAAGAAACATAGGTCCTCCATAATCCCCTGGCCAGTGTCCATCATGGGCTTGAATGGAAGCTTATGGCCCTTTTCAATATGTGTGTTACAGTCTCCTCAGTGATCTCATCTGAGTCTTTTATCTTCACTGGCCGTGGAGCTACATTGCATGTATTTTCCTTGGAAAACTGCAATTTCATGAAAGGAACTGAATTATTAGAGGGCAAGGAAAAAAGAAGATATAAACTTGAACTACATCGTAAGTACCTGATTAAGTTTATATGTTACAAAAAATTACAGAGGTAAAAAACAGTGAACCATCACTGATAAAGCATGAGCAACCACTCGTGCAAAGGGCCAGATATCTCAAAATGTATTAACAACCAAGTCAGCAAGAATCCCAAAGATAACTATTGCAGATAAATGTCCCTCTCATGGGAAAGTTCTGTCAACAGCTAATGAAAGAGAAGAGAGCTCTATCCAATGCTTCCTTAGAAGGGTGTAAAACTACAGACAAATTCATTACCCACAGCACAAATTCAGTTTATATAATGCACAATCTTTATGCTGCAAACGCAACTCCTAATGATTGTTCACCACAGAAGCTTGGTTTCTCTGTTTGGATATTGCAATGAGTCCAAGCACATGGCATTGATATATGAATACATGGCTAATGGAAAGTTAAGGCAACATTTATCAGGTGCGTTTTTATGCCTTGTTGTATTGTTTCATCTCAATAATGATTCTGAAACTCTATTTCCTGCTCATAGGTAAAGTTAAAATCCATTGATGGATTTTTTGGTTCCTCTGTGGATTCTCCATTGATGGATGTCGCTGTACTTCCTACGCTCTTTTCCTTTAAATTTGCAATATGACAGAGAACCCTAGTTTTAAAATTGAAATTGACAACAAAAATCTCACCAAGAATCGACGCAGAAATCATTGGAGCCAAGATGTTGCTAGCGAGAGAGCAAAAAGAATCAGAGCAATCGCGAAGGGGGAGGACCAAAAGGAATCGACGCACAAATCATCGTAGAAAAAAACTCACCAAGAATCTGAGGGATCGAGAGAGGGAGTGTGTGGGGTACACATGGATCACAAAATGCTCAAAACACTGCGGTCAGATTGCAATGAAGAACACAGTGCATCGCAGAAACCCACCAGTGATCAAACATGAAACCTTCAGAAATAGAGGAAGGATGAATACTAATAACGCGAGCTGAGGTCATGGCCTCACCAGTCCAATGACGATCTGAGGAGTTACGAGACCACGCAAGTGGAGTACCTGAGGCGAGGCCCGCAAGCCACGACCCGCGACCGCGAGGCGTCGAAGAGAGACGAGAGAGGCTGGCTGAGAGAGAGCGCGAGATGCAGATTGCAGAAGCCTTTGGAGGTGTTGTCGACGCTCGCACGCGTGCTTCGTCTCACAGAGCAGTCGGGTTCTTCCTTGACGAAGCCACAGCAGTCGAACAGAACAGAGGGGCGAGAGAAGAGGACGCGAGAGGTATGGCGAAACAAAACCCTACCGTTCGACTAAAAGTCTAAAAGTGAGTATATATATATATATATATATATATATATATATATATATATATATATATATATATATATATATATTGCGGTCCGGACGGTCCGATTCCAGAACCGGACCCCTGAACCGGGAACCGAACCGCACGGTCACCGGTTCCAAAAATTGGAACCGGAGACCGGATCGGATCCCCCTAAAACCGGGAACCGGACCACCGGTCCTGGTCCGGGCGGTCCCGGTCCGGGCGATCTTTTCTGCTCACCCCTAGTTGCTAGCCACCGAGAGAGTCGAGAAGCCACAGCGAGGGGACCCTCGCCAAATGTCGACCAGGATTGCCTTCACCTATGGCTAATTTAGCATCATCGGTGAAGGGAAATAAGGAAAAAAAGAGAAAGGAAAAAGTACATAATTTAAAAAAAAATGCAAAAACCATACTATTACATCGATGATCTCTATAAAAATTAGCTGGAATGACTAAATTGAAAAAAAAATATTGATTATTAAATTAACACAATTGTAAAGTTTATAACTAAATTGACAATTATCACAAGATTTAATACTAATTTAGCTACTGGCGCGCATGACAACACAAATTCTTTTGGATACGTAATTTTATTTTCCAAATTCTAAAGCTTTTTTTCTCTTTTGCTTAAAAAAAAAAGTCAAAAGCAGAAATATTGCCATGGGCGCCTTAAATTTTGAACTTTTGGGACAATTTTCCAACTTTGACTGTGTTCCTCATATTTATGAGGATTTCTTAGGCCCCGTAACTCCTACTTCACTTTGCTACGATTTATCAAAATCAGTTACCGAACCGCAAACTTGGATTGAGACCCACGCCCTCTAAAGTTTTAGTTACCATCAAAATATTCCACAAAGTTCAATCAAAATTCCCTACAGTTTAGTCATAACTTTCTCTTAAGAAATGAATTAACTTTTCAACTTTACTGTGCTAATACATTTTTTACCACCGGACTAGAACCGGGCTTTAGCATTTTTAGCATTTCCAGTCTGCCAGTACATTTTTTTTTTTACCTCTTTCCAACTTTACCGTGCTAATACATTTTTCTTTTCTTCCAACTCTGCTCTCCCCAAACTTTAATAATTTCAAAGATGTGGCCGGCAGAGGGATCGGGCGGGCGAGCGGCGAGCTAGATTTGGCACTGGTAGTAGCCCTCGGCGGCAGGTTGTGCAACTCGGGACATGCGGCCTGAGGTCGCACCACCTCAGGCGAGAGTAGGCCGGTCGCCGGTCGCCGGCCGCCCAAGCATGGGCAGGGCTTGAAATTAGTCAAGTTCAGTGCGATGAGCAAATATATCAGATTTAACAAGATGCAAATCGCAAAATTAATCGCGCGGCTTAGCCGCTTGATTCGCTATCCAAAGAACAAACAATTAACAAAACGGATTGGAGTTCATGAAATTTTTCCGATTGATCTGTGGAGGAGGAGGAGGAGGAGGTGGGGCAATCAGTATGAGTAGGAGGTTCAATTGAAACATCACTTCGTTTATAATCAGATGACAATAAACTCATCATCACTTTGCCTCCCCCAAATCTAACTCCGCAACCAAGCAACACAGAATGCTTTAAAAAAAAAATCAAAGCAAAAAGTGAACGACCGAAGATTGGATCTCGAGTTTCTCTCGGACAAATGCCTCGATTTGTCGTCACGATATTGAAAGAATGGAAAATCATCGGACTCGTCATCGATTTTTTGTTCGTCACTGAGAAACAAAACAAAATGTTTTGAAGAATCGCGAGTCTCCATGAAAAGATGGCTCTGTTTAGAAGATCGCGAGTCTCCATGAAAAGAAGGCTCTGTTTAGAAGGAGAAAAGAAATCTGATCGATGAAAAACAGAAACGTGACAGAAGTTCGCAAATCTTAACCGCTAATCAGAGCAATTCATAACCGACCGGAGCGATTCAGATCACGGCGGCGGAGGTGAGCACCTGAATTGGGTCGCGGATCGTCGGTGCAGAGAATGCGGGAAGCGGAGCTTCATTTATAGAGCCAGGAGCGATCGGCGTGCTAGGGTTTGATCGTTCATGGAGGGAAGGGAATAGGTGGGCACTGCGAGAAATCGGGTTAGGCCCTCTAAAACCATCTTGTTGGGCCAATGGGCTTCAGACGGGGAATTTCCTCCCAAGACCCGGATTTACAAAGACCGGGTCGATCTCCACCGTCGATCTGACAGGTTCCCACGTAATTACCGTGGGACCTACCAAATCAACGGCTTCCATAGGTCCTCTCCCTTATGGACCATTGATCCCCTTTTATTTCTAATTAACCTACCCATAGAAATTAAAGAATATCTAGCTGTACAGGAAGAGAGCGCCATTTTTAATACTCATCAGCGGCTACAGTTCGCTAATACAACCAAACACAACAAAGCATGGTCGTTAGTAAACTGAGGGACATGCCCTAAAACGAAATCTTAGCTTCAGGTATCAGGATCACCCAGTCCCCGCATCGACATACATCATGATCCTGAGCCAAAAGTAACAACTCCAGGACATAGGGAGGGATTACTAGGATGGAATGGTATGACCTTCTAGAAGAAGTGAAGCACGAGCGCCCAGACCGGGAACACGATCAGGAGCACGATCCCGAGCGTGTTGGATATCCCGTGCGTCTGCGTGAGGGAGTTCCTGAACCCGCCCGTCGCCCGGATGTGCTCTTGCAGCAGGTAGCACCCGATGAGAAGGCATATCAGGACCCCGATCCAGCGGTCTCGCAGCGTGTGCGCGAAGAAGTGGGGCGCCACCGTTAGAAGCAGGATCAACGAGCCAGGCATCTCCAACCATTCTGCATCGATCAACCAGGAAAAAGGAAATTATACGTCATACGAAGCAGTGACCAAATTCCATTACAAATGGCGGTTTAATTAACTCCGTGGTCGATTTTCATTCCGTGGTATCGTTTGGTATGTATAATTCGAACAGCGGACCGACGGAGCCTCATGGATCTACCTGGGAAATGTCGGGGGAAGAAGAGCCTCAGCACCACGGCAGTGAAAGCAACCCATTTTCCAAAATCATCTCTGTGAAAAATCATAGCTTGATGAGGACACTACTCACAAATATGCGCGAGGAAAAATTGACAGATGTCGAGCTATTTGTGCCTTTTGAAATCAACTGCCTTGAAAATTTGACAGTTAGATTCCAGGTTCACATCAGTCAAATTTGTTCGAGCGAACTGCTGCATGCAACAAACGCTTATAACAGGTTGATTCATTCAACATACAAGCACAAATAACCTCGAACTGAACCCCGCTGTATCATATGCGACGCACAAAGTTATTGTCGTGAATTGCTAGGCCTATGTCAACTTCCAAATGAACTACGGTGTGATCATCACCTCAGCATGTGAAACAAGGACGAAGGCAGGCTGAAGAAAACGTAAGGGACCAAGAGCGAGGTCAGCATGTTGGTCCTCCAGTTCGTCCGATCCAATATCAACAGGTATCTGCCAAGTTGGTCACAAAACAGATTTCTATAATTGCCTAAACCGAAAGAAACGGCGGCGACGCGTAGCTCGGGCACGGAGAAAGAGAGAGAGGAACAAAAGAACCGACATGGCGGCGAGGGAGGCGGTCCACTTGAGAAAGGTGGTGCCGAAGCCGAGACCGCTGAGCTGGGTGGCATGATCGAAGAGCCTCTTAGCAGCAACCTTGAGCTCGAAGATGTCGGAGCTGATCAGGTCGTTCATGGCCGGATCGGTCCTCATCACCAGATAATCCATCCTCCCCATTTCTTGGCACCGCCAACAGAAGGCAAAGAAGAAGAAAAAGCGAATCCTAGAGAAACGAGTTCGGAGAAGAGAGAGCGAACGATGGCGATCACTTCTGGAACTGGAGTTGATGATGGTAGCGAGCGAGGAAAGTAACGTGAAGGGGTACAGTTTTGTATGCTTCTCGGAGGGATTGTCGTGGCGTGAGAACCCTGCGAAGGTTCGGATCTTGAACCGTTTCCTGCTTTTGACTGTTGAGTTCCAGTTCCCTTCGCCTCCATGCAAGTTCGCCGATGAAGGAGGGGCTTCGCACGTGGCGCCTTTCGGCTTGCGCGACACCCTCTTTTTCAGCAAAGAGCCACTGTTCGCACGGCACGTGGACACCAACAGAAAATTGGACACCAACAGAAAATGCAGCATGGACAGACACTTCGCAATGGTCAAGGCGATGGGATCCGGAACGTCTGCCCTTCCCTTAGAAGAGCGGGCGCATGCCCTTAAGATCCGGGCCCTCCGTCTAAAAATAAACAGCCCAGATTTCCTATTTTTAGGGGGTAACTTTTTGGATTTTTTGTTTTATTATTTTTTTAGTAATAATCTGGGCCGTCCATTCATAACACGGACGGCCTGAATTTCTAGGGCAGGGCCCGCCCTTCTGAGGAAAAGGCAAACGATTCCTTCACCGGGGCGATGTGTACGATAGACGGAAACAATCACATCATAAAAACCGTACCAAAACTTGTATTTTCTTAATTATCTAGAATCCGGATGCGAGACGGGGACACCAAGTCAATCACATAACTAACATAGAAAAATGGAAGCCCCTAGCCTCACAAGACCGTCATTATTTCTCAAGCCACAATTTTCCAGGTGATGTGTGAATTTATGGTAAGAAATAACTGAAAGTGCTATCAAACTGTCAGAGAAACATTTCTCATAGAAAATTCGTGCTCTGACGTGAGCGGTTCTACTGTTGAATCGACCACAATTTCATTTTTGCCTGTGTAAAATTTGTGAACATTATATGGGATGAAACCCGGTAAAAGTTTATTGAAGATAGTCCTGGCAAATATTATGGAGCAAAGGACGGAAATTAGATCCTCCTTTCGTTCATATCGCGTTATTCAGTAAACTGTTAGATGAAGGTGAGCTCTGATCACTCAACCAAGGGTCCTGGACAGAGACCGGGGAGCTATCCTTCACCTCTTCCAAGCTCGAGCACTCGGCCGTCTTTGGTGGAACCAACAGCTTCTGGCTCACCACGCCGGCCATCTTCTTCGACGACACGCCGCCCGTCGACCTCACGCTCACCTCGTAAGGCGACGAGCAGATGGACGCCGCGGACGACGCGGCGCATGCCACATCCTCGTCCAACGGCGCCCACCCACTCTGCCTCACATGCTCGAGCTCTTCCGCTACCTCCATCATGGACGGCCTCGTGTCGCTGTGGAAGGCAAGGCACCGGAAGGCCAGCTCGGCCACCTTGTGGATTGATGAGAGCGTCCAGGCGTCCCTGTGCAGGTCCAGGATTGGATCTATGATCTCGTCCACGCAGCCCCTGCCGATCCTGTCGATTGCGAGCGAGGCGAGGTTGATCTCGGTGTGCGGCCGGGAGAAGTCGACCACCTTCTGCCCGGTTATGATCTCTACGAGGACCACCCCGAAGCTGTACACGTCACTCTTGTCCGAGAGATGGAAGTTCTGATGGTACTGAGGGTCGAGGTAGCCCGGAGTCCCTTGGGGAGCTGTCGAGATGTGGGACAGCTCCGACTCCACCATCCCGAGCCTGGAGAGGCCGAAATCTGCCACCTTCGAGTTGTAGCCGTAGTCCAAGAGGATGTTGCTTGACTTGATGTCTCTGTGGTAGATGGGCGGGTTGACGGCCGAGTGGAGGTATGCGATGGCATGGGCTGTCTCGGCCGCGATGGTGAGCCTCACCGTCCACGGAAGCCCTGTCCCTCTCTCTTTCTGCAAGTGCTGGGACAAAGTTCCGTTCGGCATGAACTCATAGACTAGTATTTGCTGATCTTTCTCGATGCAGCATCCCAAGAGGCGGACGAGGTTCGGGTGGCTGACCGACGAAAGGAGCTTGATCTCGTTCATGACTTGCTCGATACTGTCCGTGTCCCGATTCTTGATCCTCTTCACAGCAACCCACTCGTCGCTGTGGAGCTTCCCGGCGTATACCGTCCCATAGGCACCGTTCCCCAATCTCTGCTTCTCGGAAAATCCATTAGTAGCTTTCTCGATGTACTTGTATGGATAAAGGGGGACGCTGGAGTTTCCAGCGGCTTCATCCAGAAGCCGCTTCGCACTCATCCGGCTTCTGAGCAAACTTGACCGGCGCCGGATGAAAAAACATATACTGGCTAGGCCAGCCATTATGGAAGCTCCGGCAATCAGCCCTAACAGCAAAACAAAATAAAATGATGCTTTTCTCGTATCTAAGAGAATGCAGATGATGAGAAACAGAACCCTTCCCAATCTAGTATCTCATTCAACATAAGATGCGAATCGAATTGGACATAAAAGTGAGAGAAATGAGCTCGACCGTAGCCAAGTCGACTATTAGCTTCAAATCTCAAAAGGCGACATGCCGAAGTGCAAACATTAATTTGAAGCGCAATTCCGGTCTAGGAAAAGATCCTCCGGACGACATTAAGTAATGGCGTCGATGGTTGCATGACAGACAGAGTCAAGAACTCTGCAGCTAGTAATATGTTCCCAGATAGTCGAGATTACGTACCTCCAATAAGAAGACCGATCCTCGAACTTCCTTTACAATCACCAGAGAAGTACTTCGAAGCATTGCAACTTGAAACTGCAGAGAAGCAACATGTGCAGAAACGATCAGCAGAAACGCTTTACGGCACCAGATCAGAGTTTAACGAATGGCATCAAAGCCTTCAAAAGTGCTTGCTATCGGGGATGCTTGCACACATACTCTTCCCGTTCTTGCTGTTGTATGCGTAATTATCCTGGACAGAAATATTTTGCCAGGCATTGAAACAAGAAACTCAACAAGGATCTGAAAATCTTTCGCCTATGTAGGTCGGAAGGATGAAGAAATGTGAATTCATAAAACTATTTTGTCGCAGCACTCTGTGGCGCGGTCGCGTGCCTTGGCCCTGCAACTATTTTAGTCCACATATCGGGCAAGCATTCAAAATGGCTCTAGAGTAATCAGACAGTTTCACTGCGTTTGGAGAACTAGCCTCATTCAACAATACACAGATGTAACACTGGGATTAACTGTTTCGGTACCGAATGATAAACTGAGCTCATTAGCACAAAATGAAGCCAAAAATTTGTTTCTGTTGCTCTCATTCGTAAGCAGAGGAGCAAATGCAGCATCTGCTTGTATTAACCTGAACAAGCTAAGTTCAACTCCAAAAGTTCTCAGAATCAGTCATTTCCGTGTCCCTTCTCTTGGTTAAGGCTCCGTCGTGCCGTGTCAAAACACGATCCTTTTAGAACCGCGCCCTTGAAAGTACATTTCCAGTTCTCGCAATAGAGATAACGGGGACCCCCGATTCTCACCCGAGATTCGGCAGCAGAACGTGACCGGGGTTGACATTAACTATCAAAAACTACAAAGTCACATCCTCAAGAGGCCTACATTTGCTGCTAAAACTAGAGAGCAGCTTCTTCATGCAATCCGAAAATGGAAAGTCAAGAGGTGGTGAAAGTCTCGACTTAGACGAAAGGTTCTTCAACCCCTTTTCGTATTCTCACAGCACATGAATGTTTCCAGCCCATCATTCACAGGAGAGGGAAAAAATGGCAAGCTGTAACCACTTGATGCCTACCATGACATGTGCATAATGGTCAAAGATTTCATCCGACACCTATCATAACCTAAACCGCTTTTACCCCCCATGCCAAACAGAAACATGAACCGGAAATGTGTTGACCCTGAGGCTGTCGGTCAAAAGTTCTGCAGTCTTCTTCCTCCCCTCGCGTTAATGGAAGAAGAAGAATGATGATGGAGTTGTTGAGAAGAAGACAGGTGAACAGTAGGGATCGAGTAGCCATTAACGAACCTCGAAGTTTCCACGGGTGTCGCCCGCCTCATTCAAGAGGCCGTCAACCCCTTTATTAGTTGCTTCTTCATTTCTTCATTTTATTTATTTAATTATCTGTCATTATGACTCTACGACCGCTCTTTGACCAAGTCAAAGAGACGCGCGCATCCTCTGCATGTTATGTTACGACATGAGCTACAATCGCACCCGAATGTTTACTTTCGATTGTTGCTCAAGTCAAAAAGCATACTTTTTAGGCCGACCACCAAATTACTTCAAAAAAATATATATGGGAATACGAATTTCCACAATGTATATGATATTTATACGTATATGTTTAGAAAATGAAATAAATCAAGATGGGTAAAATGTGAATGGATGCATCATCATGTTCATCGGGTCAGAGTCGACTCACCTCTCTGGCAACCGCGGGCGGCGGCAAACCCGTCGCCCTCGAACCCCTCCCTGCACTCGCACCGGAACCCGTTCCCGCCGCTGGCGAGCCGCAAATCCGTGCAGATCGCGTTCGCCGCACACTTCCCGCTGTCTACGCAGGACCCTCCCAGCCACCACCCGAGCTCGATCACCTGGAACTCGAGCGAGTTCTCGTCCGAACCCACCGCCGAGACCGCCGAGAACAGGAACTTGCACCCGGTCCCGTGCACCGCCTCGTATCCCATCACGTCGAACTCTCTGTTCTCAGGCGAGAAGCAGCTTATGTTGTCGCTCCTGGCCTCGCAGTGCTCGGCCCCGAACCGGCCCTTCACGAAGCTGGTCGGGATGAGGCAGTCGCCTCCGCTCGGGGGACTCGAGCAGTTCTGGAGGAGGAAGCCGTTGGCCCAGGTGGGCGCGTAGCTGGCGGCGAAGAGCGGGGAGACCAAGCCGACGGAACGGTCACAGACGGCGGGGAGGCTGACCAGGATGCTCGACCCGGTGACGTTGAGGACCCGGAATCCACCGATTGCGATCTCTCTTTCGGTAGCGTTGACGGGCGTGCAGTCCAATTTGATCTCGCATCCGCTCGAGAACCCAAATGGGTAGGCAACGCGCTTTGCCGACTCTCCGGTCCCGCATGTCCGGTTGCAGGGGGGAGTCGAGTTCTGAGCTCTGGCTCGAGGTGTTGGGAAGGCAACGCTCGCGACGATGACGAAGATGGCGATTGTGATGCTAAGTTTTGCTCGGTGGAGAGTCATATTCGACTGAGGGTGGGCCAGAGCCGAACCAATCACTCCCTACCCTCTTCTTCTTCTCGGCGAAATGATGGGAGGCGAAAACCTTGATCAAAGAGGTCAAAGTCGAGAAACAGAGCAAATTGAGCGAATTCTCGACTCTGAGCGCGAAGCGTTTGATGAAGAGGCAGAGAGACTCTCGACAGTCAATAGAGGTGTTAAAGATGGGGACGTTGGCGGGCCATCTACCCCCATTAATGATCGTGGCAGAAAGGGGGAACCTGGGACATGTTTGCAGGAGGAGGAAAAACTGAGGTAGGGGAGTTTGACTATATTTCCTCTTTGCTCTGCTCTGTCGTTACTGCTCTGCTTGAGTTTCCGCCCGAAATCTCCGATTGGGCCACACAATCCTGAGTTCTGAGCGTGCTTGAGTTTCGTGCTTTCTTGATCGCGAGGAAGAGAGGAGGAGGAGGAAGAAGATAGAAGAACCGTGAGATTGTGGAGAAAGCTCTTGCCTTTTGACTCTTCTCTCTCTCTCTCTCTCTCTCTCTGTGGAATGCCAGTGGGAGAATTTGGTATGAATTGACTGGGCAGCCCTTGGAACTTTAGGGGATAACATAACAGTAAGAAGCAGCCAAATTTTCCATAATCGTTCATCTACATAAGAGGCAATTTCTCTACAGTAATCAAAGCTTTGACCACCACCACCGGGGCTTGATGACGTGGAGTCTGACAGGCTAAGGCTGCGTATGGTAGCGTTTTTGTTCCAGGGAGCATTTTTTAAACAGAAACATTTTTTTGTGTTTCTGTTCAAAATTACAATTTTTAGGAAAAAAACGCGTTTGGTAATTTAAAAAAAAAATACTTTTTTCAGTCGCCGACCGGCGATCGGCGGTGGCCGGCGACCGGAGGTGGGCGAC
This sequence comes from Rhodomyrtus psidioides, assembly GCA_021437785.1. Taxonomy (NCBI): domain Eukaryota; kingdom Viridiplantae; phylum Streptophyta; class Magnoliopsida; order Myrtales; family Myrtaceae; genus Rhodomyrtus; species Rhodomyrtus psidioides. Next base: position 603,279 of record JAILYB010000040.1, on the reverse strand, counting down.
GGCCGGCGGCGGGCGACGGCGGTGGCGGCGGCGGCTGCCGGCGACGAGCGGACGGCGGCCGGCGGCCCGCGACGGCGGAAGGCGGCTGGCGACGGCGGCGGACGACCGTCGACGGCCGGCTTTTAGCGAGGCGGCGAGTGGTAATCGCGTCGGCAACGATGGATGGTGGTTTCAAAAGTGTTCCAAAAAGTGTTCCAAAATCTCAGAAGCAAGTTTTTTTTGTTCCTTCAAAAGTGTTCCCTTACACAAAAGTGTTCCGCGGAACACTTTCGGAACATTTTTGAACCATACGCGTTTCTGCTCCAAAAGTGTTCCCGAAACACTTTTGGAACAGAAACAGTTTCCTCAGCCACCATCCATACGCAGCCTAAGCATCTCTCTCCGTGTTTTCTCTATCTTGGAGGGACACAAACATCAGATATGTTTCTCAAGAATCCGCGTGAAAAATACTTTCCAGAAATGATTATTTGTACTCTTTGAAATGGTTTATCGATAAAAAAAGTATTTTCAATATCAATAAATAATTTATATTTAAATACTGTTAAAGATGATGAAAACGTTTTTCATTTATTTGCTTTTTCAAGCTATATAATCGATTATTTTTATGAAAATATTTATTTTTTGCGAAATAAACGGAACATGTATGTTGGGAATTTATGAAGTACATGCTTTTTTTATATTTGAATTGTGTTCACGACTAACAATTTTTCACGTTCGTATGTATAATCATAAATTGTAAAATCACTTTGTCATGTGCCGGCTCACCCATTATTTAATTTGTTTTTGTACATGGAGTTCTGTCGACTTAGGTACGTCTCGATGACCCGGCGATCAGGTATACTAGGTCACGTATTTGTTATGCGTGAGTAAGTGACAAAGTTTTTCATTTTCAAAATTCAAAAGAAAACTACATGTATTTGACTTTAGGTTATTATTTTGATATTTGCATTTAAATGACTAAGTCGAAAAACGTAATACCGAAACGACGTATTATGGGGACGCTAATCCCCCACACGTAACATCTTAAGTTTTTACGCAAAATGATCGGTTTCGTCGTACTCGCGACTAGGATTTTCGATGATTCTCGTATATATGCAACATTTCCTAGTTGGCTTAAAATTTTCATCGCCGAGAGTATTAATTTGTGTAAACAGTTGAGTTAAGAATATTTATTCTGCGTCATACATAAATTTTGTGCTTCGCCTCACATGCTATAAGTCTAATGCTCGAATTTTATGACAAAAATACCGGACACTTACTAACTAAAAAAAGAAAACATTATAGTTTTTCAACACATGGATTGTCATGACGATAGGTATAAGTACTTTGAAACTTAAGTACTTTCGCATTGTTGATTAACAAAAATTTATGCAATTTTCTTTTCGAGTAAACTGTATTCTTCACCACCGATATTATTGTGAGCTGACGCAACTTCTCGTTTTGTTTTTTTTTTTTTGGGGCATGGTCGGTAAACTAATCACGTTCTCCTACAAGGGCATTACGGTCAAAGAGTCGCTGTTTTCGGCGTTCATTTATTTATTTATTTTGGGCCTTTGACTCCCATCGCTTTCACTTTCGTGAATTATTTTAATTGCACCGCCTGCTTCGCCGTGCAGCCCAATAGGGGGGAAAAAAACACTAAAAATCATAGCCGAAAAGACCATAACACCCCCCACCATTCAAGGTCATCCGTGTTGACTCTCGTGCCAGTCCCTCATTAGATTCCTATCCTCTCACCTCACCGTTATCATCTCGTTGACTTTTCTCTCCCGAAAGCAACAAAAGTCTCACATCACCTGCTCTCCTCGTTAAAACGGATTTATTAGGCGAAAGATAGATATTTTATTCATGTGTATCTCCGAATTCAATGCGATCTGTCCATTTGGAAACATATTTTGAAGGGAAAAAAAAATATTAGCAAAAATGCCACATTAAATATTGATAATTAACTTTGTCGAACGCAGGTTTTAATGTTTCAATTAGATCGATAAATAAAAGTAGCGAAAGATATAAGTGGTGTCGAATTTCAAATGTGGAGAATCGGAACAAAACTTCTCGGGATAATACCCCGGAAATTCGATGCTGATAAGTACTTTGATTTTCAATTAAGGGTCTGTTTCTTTGATGGTAAACTGTTTTAGGAAATTTGTCGATGTTTGGATGATGGAAAAGTAGTCGTTCCACAGGAAAAACAAGAAAATTTGATGGCGAAAACGACTTTCCTTGAACCGATAAGAAATGAAAGATAGCTATTTTTCTTCAAAATGATTTTCATAGAAAATATTTTTCCTCATTAAGAAATTTTCAGCTAAACAAACACACTGAATAGGGGTGTGAAAGCTAGACTGGACTAGCGCCGGATCATTCAATCTAATTGTCCTATCATTGCCATTTAGTCCAATTATTTGCTCAAATTGTTCAATTGCTTGAATTGGGCAAAATTGCATACTTAATTGCAATTTAGTCATTGAATTTAAGTATAATTGAAATTATTTTTAATTCAAGGACCTCCATCACAAATTGAAACTACTACCCAATGTTTTTCACCATTCTGAATTGATTGGTATGGGTAATTTGGCCCAATTTTACTCTCTCCCGAATTGCAATTAAAAACAAATTTTGGGCTTTTATAGAAATTGGCAAGAACTTTTGGGTAAAACCACATTTTTAGACAATATTCATGCTCTAAATTCGATTTTGAGTCTTAATTGCAAAAATTCCCCACGAATTATGATTAATTTTAGGAAAAATCAAGTTGAACCGATTCTGACTGGTCGAACCGGGTGAACATTGTCATCTTCCCCAAATACTCTCCCGTGTGATTTGAGAATCCCATGCCGAATTTCAGAGGTCAAATCGAAGATCAATTCGACCATGAATGAAGCGTTTAGGGTATGAGCATTGAAGCTCTTATTGGTCCGAACCAATCAAGACAAATTTTGAAACCAATGGCCACCAGACTTGGGACGACGAGGCAGATTTGTGCAAACGGCCAAGTATGGCCGAATGTAAACCAAATTCATGCCAAATTCGCACAAAATTGGTACACGCCGGACAAGCTAACGGAGTTGAACGGAATCCTCTTCGTTCCCGACACCATTTAGACCTAGAATCACGTGGCCTCACGTACGATTCAAGTCGGTGAGCCTTTCCCCCAAACAGGCGCCAAAATTGGAATTGGGATATAGCCTTCGGGAGGGACTTTCGGAAAAAGGGTGTTCATTCTGTTCGATCGATCGAGAGAGAGAGAGAGAGAGAGAAAGAGTGAGTGAGTGAGTGAGTTCGCCTATCATCGCCATTGTTGGAGGTTGGAGCTCGAATTAGTGAAGCACTGATTAGGCTGTTTCCGGCCAAACCGAAGCTAAAGAAGACCACCGGAAAGCTTGTTTGAGGCTCCAGGGTTCGACCGCCCCTGCTTGCACCGCCGGAGGCCTCGAAAATAGGTGAGTTGCAGAGTCGAGCTATTTACTGTACATTCATGGCAACTTACTTATCTCATGATCATTTGCGGAATTAGTGTGTGCATTTTACTCCTAGAACGTCATTGACCATGATCGTACTCCATTCTTATTTTGATTTTGCATAATAAACTACGTCTGAGCTTCCAAACCTTCCGCCATAACCGAGTACTGCTCAATCTTGCCTAGCCAAATCTAGGCCGTGCGAGCTCAATCAGAGCTCGAGATAAGTGTTTTGAACCTCCTCTCGTGTTGCCCTGTGATTGAATTGCCTTGATTTTGTGTAAATCTTGCGATTAAACCTCCATGGCCGTACTTGGCATTTTGCGTGCTGCACATGATTCAGTAGATGAAACGTTTAGATTCTTAGATATGTTAAACTAGAGAGCAAGACGGGTCGAACGACACTAGTTTCATGTCATTTGGCCTAGGTTTAATCGTCGATCGGTTCCGGAGAAATCTTGGCTGTCCATTCAATTGGGGTCGACAGGTTGAAGACGAAGCTGACGTGGCTGGTCAAAGAGTCAGCATCCTAGGTGTCAGTTGATAGATCTAGCAATATCACCTAGATGGGGGGTGAATAGGTGATTCTGAATATAATTGAAATTTCTTGCGGAATAAAAAAAATTTCAGTGTACGATTAGAATCAAGAACAGCTTAACAACATGCAAAAAGTCTAAACACAAAAGTAAGAGTTTAGAGTAGAGAAAATTGCACACGACGATTATAGTGGTTTGGCTTAGATCAAGCCTACGCCCACTTTCCCACGATGACAGCCGATCGGCTGGATTTCACTATGAATAATCACGAGAATTACAAACACTCAATCACTTGGTTTTTCTCTCTCACAGATTTTTACAATGAATAGGATTTTGGGTACACAGAATATTTTCGGATAGAACTCAGATTATGCTTGCACTTTGGATTGTTGTTCGCCCTCACTTTTTTTAGTCCATCATGGTTCTTCTTTTATACTCTCATGCCTCCAAACTAGCCGTTGGATTCCTGGCCAAGGGATCGCTCTTCAATCCTTGATTGGACGTCATCAATCGTGATTGAACGAGACTGTATCTTTAGAAGATATGTAGACCGTTGAGTAAGATATTGAACCATTCTGATTCAGTCGCCCATACAACTAAATCTCCAGCTTCCATAAGTGTGATAAGTCTGAGTTGGTTCCCGAAAGAATATTGCTTAGAAGATGATATCCCATTGTAGAAAGTCCCATGATTGATTGGAAAAGATATCAAGGCAATTGAATATCACAAGCTTTTCATAGGAATCTTGCCTTGATCGGAAACCTGCCATACGTGGGTCTTTATGTTCTACAAATACAGAAACTGATCTTTCTTGGGTTTCGTCTTAGAACAGATTTGTTTCTTACTTGATCAGTTGACAAGGAATGGTAATACGGAAATTTGATGCAATCCATCTGTCACTGTTTAGATCGACAGAAGCACTTCCATCTGACCTCGTCAGAAGCACTTCCATCTGACCCTTCATCAAAAGCACTTCCATCTGACCCTTGGTCCACGCGACAGAATTAGATCCATTCAACCTGCTGCTTACACATTCTTTCTGCATCACAGAACGTTATACAAATTCTTTCGATAGTTTTGTCAAAATCAAAATATAGGAGAATTTCCACAACAATCTCCCCCTTTTTGATGGTGACAAAACTATTCTTATTGTAAATACATATATGTAAATTTAAAGATTTTAAACAGTGACAAAAAACGAGTGATCATCCGATTTGCCCCTGCAGGTAATCATCATTAGAAATCTTGTACTGAAAATACTCCTATAGGAGAACATGATCAGAGTATAGATGCATAATCAGAGTATAAACAAAGTGTAGGTATTTATCAGAGTATGTTTATCCTGCACAAGAATAAACTCTTCTCCCCCTTTCTAAATTGGAGTATAATGAGAGATATGTAATTAGAGTATAAATAGCGTATAGATATCTCTGCTCAAGATGATATCAATCCCTGCACAAAATGGATATCAATCCCTGCACAAATAAACTCTTCTCCCCCCTTTTTGTCAACATCAGAAAGAGTGTATAAAGCTAAAAAATTGAATCGAGTCAATGTTAAACAAATAGAGTAAATGTTGTATCACAACAAAAAGCAACTTTTGGCCAAAAAAATATAAAATTAAGAAGATGTGGGTGGAGGCATTTTTGAAGAAGATGGACGATCTTTAGGCTCGTTATCAGCCTCCACTAGGGAATGTCCTTCATATCTTCTTCCCATTCTCTGAGCATGGCTTCTAACAGCTTGAGATGAAGGCAGTTCTGAAGCTATTCTGTCAGTTCTGACCAGTGTGTAGGTAGGCATGTTTGCAATCTTAGCACAAAACATTCTGCCATATAGATCAATTGACTTCTCCAACTTGGTCACCTGTTTAGTCATACCCTGCAACTTCCTATCGATCTTTTGTTCAAAAATATGCAGTTTCTGATCTAACCTTGTTTCCATAGCAACCAGAGTCTGAAGAAGAATATGTTGAAGATTCTCAAAGTGTCCTTGAATGTCCACCTGTGGTTCTATAGGAGCAAGTTCTTGATATGAGGTGTCAATCCCTTTTGTAGCTAAATTCTCCCCCCCAGTTTGTGCTTTAGGAAAAGCTTGAGAGGCAAACACTTCAATGAGAAAGACATCAGATGTTGCAGGCAAGGGCTCCCCCTGAGTTATAGCCTTCTTCCCTGGGCACAGATTCTACATCTTCATCAATGTCCATTGGTATGGACTGAGCACTTGAGAGTTGATCTTCTCGTGCAATTTCTGATGCCGAGCTTGGAGCAGCTTTGTGGATTGTGAGTCTGGTAGAGGATATAGAATAGGCCTCAATGTCATCTGGCTTTGCCTCCTGCTCTTCTGAGGCTAGCTGGGCTAGGACTTGTGCTAATAACTGTTCATGATTAAAATCGACAAGATTATTATCATATTCTATTTCATTCTCAATTCCGACAGCATCCTCCTCATTCCACATCGTGAGGAATTCTTCCTCAGTCAGATCACAAGGATACACAACCTTTTCTTTTGGTTGTGTTTCTGTTTCATCTCCTCCTTCCTCATTCCTTTCAGCACTGTGATCCCCAGATTCACCTTCTTCATTTGATCCACCTCGAGATTGTGCAGCTTCACAGTCATACTCCCATGTTCCTTCTTCACTTGCCTCTGAGTCCTTATCAGTTGAGCTGTCTTTTTGTTGTTCCTTGACAGCCATAACTTTTCTCCTCTTTGGAGATTTATGCTTGGACTCATCCTCGAAATCTACAATGACTGGTTCATTGTTCTTTGTCCTCCATCCAGTATGAGTCATCTTGTATCCCATCTTTGTCACCATAGTTTCACCAGCAGTCATCAGAGGGATTTCTTGTTTGACAAAGGCGTTCAAGCCACCAATCTTGAAATGAACTATTATTCTATAGATCAAAGCGGCTTATGGTAGTTGTCCTTTTGTCTTGAGACAGACCTATACATGTATAATAGGACTGTGTGAGCAAAAGAAATCATCTTTCCTATCAAGATGCCCCACAATAGTTTTGCCTCATACTTCGAGATATCCGTCTTTGAGGCTGCCTTGGGTCTAAGACATTCAATGATCACATTGTGCATCATGATGTGTTTTAAGGGAAAGTCACTATAGGCAATATGCGACTTCGATTCCCTTGAGAAGCTTGATTTGCCAGTTAGGAAGCAAAAGGCTTCTTCTGCAGTGACATCTAGAGGTGTGAAATCTCTCTTTCTGGTTCCCATGATAGATGCCAATTCATCAACAGTCAATAAATACTGCTTTCTTTTCATCGTGAAAGCTAAGGAGTTGAAGTTGACAAACTGAAGATTTGAGTAGAAGTAGGCTACTAGATCAGGAAAGGTGTAGCCCCTATGCGTTATGAATTGATCTATCTTCACCTTTTGTAGATGCTTTCTTAGATAGATGCCCTTACTATCAAAGTACTTTAACTCAAATACCCTGTGAGGTATAACACCTCTCTGTATCAGGAATTCAAACTTGTCTTTGTGAGCCTGATTCTGGAACATGGGATCATGAAAGCTTTTATCCACATTAAACCCAATATTCTTGACAAAATCATTGAACAGAATGTCATCATCATCTTCAACCTTTGCCTTAGTTTCGCCAGGTCTTATAGGGGATGATTTTCTTGACTTCGAACTAGGCTCTGCCATTTTCTCTTTTCCTTTTCTAGATGCCGATTCAGGTTTTTCTACAGCAATTAGTTCAACTATTTTTCCAAGTAATCTAATAAACTCGAGCAGTTCACCTTCACTTTCGAACTGATGAGCATTCAGCAATCTTCTAAGTTCATTGCTAAAATCCCTTGCTACCTTAATATTATCATACATTGGCTTAATAGAATGTGCCATTGCTTCTTTTCCTTCAAAAGCAGATAGAGACAAACCTTTTGCCAATCGGAGTGCCTCACGCTGTTCGTTGATTTGGCTTTCCGTAGGTTCGGCGCTGCTTGCTGTTGAGGCGGAAAACTTTCTCTTCAGTTGATGAGTCTTCTTCGAGTCAGAGGCTGATTTCAGAGCCATTGATACGTAGAAAGTTTGAAACTTTGGATGAAAGAGTGTTGTTTTGAGGAAGAAATCGAGAGCGAGAGATCTTGAATGCGGTTTTAGGGTTTCGATTTGAGAAAGATTTGAAAGTGAGAGAACAGAGGTGACGGTTCAGTGTTTTATAAAAGAGGCGGTTATTTTTGGAAACAAAATTAATAAAAGGAAATTCTGATCTTCTAAAAAGAAATAAAAGAATTTCTTTAACAAATCAATTAATCACCGTCAATCAGATATTCGGAGATATATATTCATATGAGGAACTTACCTTAAGGACAATTTTAGGAGTTAACTGACCTTGATTTATGAACTTTTCCAAAAAAATGTGAATTTCTTCTTACGCGCCTTTTAGCGTTCCTTCTGATGTTCCTTCTGACGCTCCTTCTGACGCTCGTTCTGACGTTCCTTCTGACGCTCCTTCTAGCATTCCTTCTGACATTCCTTCCGATGCTCCTTCTGACGCTCCTTCTGATGTTCCTTCTAATGCTCCTTCTGACGCTCCATGTTCTAAAATATACTTAAGAAGGAGGGTTAATGATGGACAATTCATTTCTAATAAAATTAAAAGTCTGCTTATCTAATGGTTTAGTAAAATTATCTGCAAGTTGATTTTTTGTATCAATGTATTGAATGTTAACATCACCGTTCTGAACATGATCACGTATGAAGTTATACTTGATCTCAATGTGCTTTGTACTTGAGTGAAGTATGGGATTCTTTGTAAGATTTATGACACTTGTGTTGTCACAAAGGATTTCCATAATTGATTCTTCAACACCATAATCTTTGAGCTGCTGTTTTAGCCAAAGTATTTGAGCGCAGCAACTTTCAAGAGATATGTATTCTACTTCAGCTGTACTAAGTGCCACTGTATTTTGCTTCTTGGAATACCATGAGACAAGTATGTTTCTCATGAGCTGACAAGTTTCAGATGTACTTTTCCTATCAATTTTGCAACATGCAAGATCTGCATATGAATATCCCTTTAGTATAAAATCAGAAGATTTAGAGTACCACAAACTATAGTTAGGATAAGTCCCAATGTATTTGATTATTCTTTTGACGGCTGATAGGTGTGATTCCCGTGGGCTTGATTGAAATCTTGCGCATACACAGACGCTATATAGGATGTCTGGTCTTGAAGCTGTGAGATAGAGTAGTGATCCAATCATACTTCGATATAGTTTGGGATCAACTTCCTTTCCATCTTCATCTTTATCTAATTTGGAGGAGTGAGACATATAAGTTTATGTCTTTTTGCCGTTCTCCAGACCAAACTTCTTCACTATTTCCAGTGTATACTTTTCTTGATATATGAAAGTTCATTTCTGAGATTGATGAATTTGAAGACCAAGAAAGAACCGTAATTCTCCCATCATGCTCATTTCAAATTCATTCTGCATTACTTTAGAAAATTTCTTGCAGAGAAGCTCATTAGAAGAACCAAATATAATATCATCAACATAGATTTGAACTAGAAAAATATCCTTACCTATTCTTTGAATAAAAAGGGTAGTGTCTACATTACCTTTTGTGAAGTTGTGTTGAAATAGAAAGTTACTCAACCTTTCATACCAAGCACGATGTGCTTGTTTTAGTCCGTAGAGTGCCTTTTTTAAGATATATACCAAATCCTTTTCTCTTGGTTCTTCGAAGCCGGGGGGTTGTTCAACATATACCTCTTCTTTGATGTAGCCATTTAGGAAATCACTTTTCACGTCCATCTGAAAAGTTTGAAATCATTGTAACAAGCATAAGCAAGAAGTAGCCTAATGGCTTCTAACCTGGCAATCGGTGCGTAGGTCTCATCGTAGTCTATTCCTTCTTCCTGAGAATAGCCTTTTGCTATAAGTCTTGCTTTGTTTCTTACAACCTTTCTTTTGTTATCCAGTTTGTTTCTGAATACCCACTTAGTTCCAATCACTGGACGATTTTTGGGTCTGTTGGCCAATTCCCAAACATTGTTGACTTTAAATTGATGCAGCTCTTCCTGCATTGCATTTATCCAGTTATCATCTACTAATGCATCTTCAATCCTTTTTTTGTTCTAATTCAGATACCAATGCTATGTTGCTCATTGCTTGCTTGAATTTGGATCTAGTTTTTATGCCATCACTTATGTTTCCCATGATGAATTCCTTTGGATGACTTGACTTGTGCTTCCAGTTCTTGCCAAAGTAGTCATTTGAAGATGTTGTAGCTTCATTCTGTTCAGCTTCTGGTCTTTCTTTAACTGAGAGAGTTTCTTTCTGAACATTCTCCGAACCATCATCCACAATTGAGTCTTGTTTTTCTCCTGATTCTTCGTGTGAGTCTGAGACGTGAGAAAGTATATGAACTTGATTGGTTTGAGGTTCATCATTCTGATGGCTTTCATCGAACTTGATGTTCACTGACTCTTCAACAATGCGAGTGTTCTTGTTGTAGACTCTGTAGGCTTTGCTCGTTGTTGAATATCCCAAGAAAATTCCTTCATCTGATCTCTTATCAAACTTTCCAATTCGATCATTAGCATCCTTTAGAATAAAACATTTACAACCGAATACATGAAAATATGCAACATCAGGCTTTCTTTCTTTCTTTGAAAATTTCATAGGGGGTTTTCTCGGAAAAAGGTCTGAGAGAAATTCGATTTAAGATATAACAAGCTGTTGAAACGGCCTCAGCACAAAAATTAGATGCAATTTTACTCTCAATAAGAAGAGTTCTGGCCATTTCTTGCAAGGATCTATTTTTCCTTTCTACTACCCCATTTTGTTGAGGAGTATAAGGTGCAGAGAAGTTTTACTGAATTCCGAAATCAGTGCAAAAATCTGAGAAACTTTGATTTTCAAATTCTCCACCATGATCCGTTTTTAAACTAGAAATGGTGTAACCCTTTTCATTTTGAATTCTTTTAGCAAGTTTTGAAAAGGACATAAAAGCTTCACTTTTGTGAGCTAGAAATAAAACCCATGTAAATCTAGAAAAGTCATCAACTATGACAAAACCGTATTTCTTACCTCCAAGGCTTAAGGTTCTGTTAGGTCCAAAGATATCCATATGAAGTAGCTGCAGACAATGTTTAGTGGACACTTGATTTAAGGACTTAAAAGAGCTTCTTACCTGCTTGCCTAGTGTGCATGCATGACATAGTCCACCTTTCTCAAATTTCGTTTGAGGTAACCTTCGAACAAGTCTCTTCTTGGAAAGCTTTGAGATATGTTTTACACTAATATGACCTAACTTTCTGTACCAAAGATCAGATTCATCCTTAACAGAAATAAGACATTTTGCACTTTCACAGTTAGCATCAATATCTAAAAGGTAAATATTCCCATGCCTTCGTCCCGTGAAGGATTGCTTATTGTCCTTGCTCATACCTGTACATTTTAAATCTTGGAAGCAAATATCATAGCCAGAGTCACAGAGTTGACTTACAGAAATTAAGTTGTAGTTCAATCATCTGACTAGAGAGACATCTTTAATCGTCAGATTTCCAATCTTTACATTTCCCTTCCCAATGACCTTTCCCTTGTTCTTTCCTCCAAATGACACGCTTCTACCATCACAATCTGAGAAGGATATAAATACATCTAGATTTCCAGTCATGTGACTTGAACAACCACTATCCAGAAACCACTTGTTCTTCCTTCTCTTTGGTACCTGCAAGAAATAAACAACTTACTGTTTCTTTGGTACCCATGCTTTCTTGGGTCTTTCTGTGTTAGTAGGTTTTGACCTTTTAACGGGTCTCCAAATTTTCTTGCAGTGATCCTTAGTATGACTAGGATCACCACAATTCACACAGGATTGTCGAATATAAGATCTAGTAAAATGCATATGAAAATGATGCCTGTAATCAGAGAATGTTGATTTTCGAAATTCAGTTTTAAATGAATTTTTGAGATTACTCTCATTTTTAAAACCTAACCCAGATCGGTCATTGAATGGTATTTGTTTTGAAATAATGTTATTCAGAGTTTCTGAGCTTCGTGAAAACCTTTTTGAGATATCGGAAACCTTTTCTTTCAGAGAAGCATTTTCTTTCGAAATCAAATCATGATTTTCTTTCGAAATCAAATCATGATTTTCTTTCAACTGGTGAAACTCTTGTTGTAGAAAATCGATTTTTTCTTTTTGAGATAAATTTTGCTGTTTTAAGGACGAATTTTCCTTTTTCAAACCAGAAAATTTTTCAAGAGCTTCTTTGTAATTTCTACACAATTCATCAATATACTCAGTAACTTCATCAGGGAGTTCAGATGAACATACTTCAGTTTCTGAGTCTGAACTTGAATCTGATTCGGTCATGAGACAGATATTTGCGTAATCATTTTCACTTTTATCAAAATCACTTAGAGTGTCTGCCTTTAGGGCCTTATTGTACTTCTCATACTTGAGTTTGTCCTTCTTCAAAATTGGACAGTTCGGTTTGATATGTCCCGCCTTTTTACAGTGAAAGCAGATCACGTATTTGCTATCTTGTGAGTCGTTGCTTGACATTTTCATATCATTCTTCTTCCAAGGTTTCTTCCCTTTGATATTTCTGGCTTTCCGAGCCATCTTTCTAAATTTCTTGACCATGAGGGCTAATTCTTCATCATCCTCATCTTCATCTTCATCATCTGTATCAGAAAGACATTGAGCAATTTCAGTTTTCAAGGCAATAGATTTTTTACCTTTTTGTTCTCCCTTCTTTTTTGCTCGTTCTGTTTCATAAGATTGCAAAGTCCCGGCTAGCTCATCCACCGAGAGTGGTCTGATTGTTTGGCATTCTTGAATTGATGGTTTGATGTAATTCCAATCATCTGTGAGTCCACGTAGTATCTTCCTGACTTGCATCGGTTTAGCAATAGGTGTGCCTTGTCTTGCAAGTCCACTTGCCAAAGTCTGAAACCTGTCTATCATATTTGCAATAGATTCATCAGATTTCATTTGAAATGCTTCATAGTCACTCAGTAAAATACCGAGCTTCGTTTCTTTTACTCGATTTGTTCCTTGAAATGTAATATGAAGTCTATCCCATATTGTCTTAGATGATTCTTCCTCTGAGACACGATTATAGAGAGAGGTAGATAAGGCACAAAAGAGAGCATTGACAGCTTTAGAATCAAGGCCTCTTCTTTTAGCCTTTTCAGCATCGGTCATTGTTGTGACAGGATTTGCTCCGTTAGCAGAGGTTGGATTTGTAGCAGTTGCAGGAACTACTCCATTCGTAATGACATCCCACATCAGATCATCGTAGGCTTTGAAGAACCATTTCATCTTGTTGCTCCACATATTGTAGTCATTCCCATCAAAGTATGGTGGCTTGTTGGCAAAGTGCGAATCGCTTGTTCCTGAAGAGTGATTGTTAGACATAGTAGATCGTTAACTCTGAAGTCAATAAACACTTCGTAAAATGAGCAACCTGCTCTGATACCAATTGATGGATCTAGTAATATCACATAGAGGGGGGTGAATAGGTGATTCTGAATATAATTGAAATTTCTTGCGGAATAAAAAAAAAGTTAGTGTACGATTAGAATTAGGAACGATATAACAGCGTGCAAAAAGTCTAAACACAAAAGTAAGAGTTTAGAGTAGAGAAAATTGCACACGACGATTATAGTTGTTCGGCTTAGATCAAGCCTACGTCCACTTTCCCACGATGACAGCCGATCGGCTGGATTTCACTATGAAAAATCACGAGAATTACAAATACTCAATCACTTGATTTTGCTCTCTCATAGATTTTCACAATGAATGGGATTTTGGGTACACAGAATATTTTCGGATAGAACTCAGATTATGCTTGCACTTTGGATTGTTGTTCGCCCTCACTTTTTTTAGTCCATCATGGTTCTTCTTTTATACTCCCCTGCCTCCAAACTAGCCGTTGGATTCCCGGCCAAGGGATCGCTCTTCAATCCTTGATTGGACGTCATCAATCGTGATTGAATGAGACTGTATTTTCAGAAGATATGTAGACCGTTGAGTAAGATATTGAACCCTTCTGATTCAGTCGCCCATACAACTAAATCTCCAGCTTCTATAAGTGTGATAAGTCTGAGTTGGTTCCCGAAAGAATATTCCTTAGAAGATGATATCCCATTGTAGAAAGTCCCTTGATTGATTGGAAGGGATATCAGGGCAATTGAATATCACAAGCTTTCCATAGGAATTTTGCCTTGATCGGAAACCTTCCGTACGTAGGTCTTTGTGTTCTGCAAATGCAGAAACTGATCTTTCTTGGGTTTCGTCTTAGAACAGATTTGTTTCTTACTTGATCAGTTGACAAGGAATGGTAATACGGAGATTTGATGCAATCCATCTGTCACTGTTTAGATTGACAGAAGCACTTCCATCTGACCCCTCGTCAGAAGCACTTCCATCTGACTCTTGGTCCACGCGACAGAATTAGATCCACTCAATCTGCTGCTTACACATTCTTTCTGCATCACAGAACGTTATATAATTTCTTTAAATAGTTTTGTCAGAATCAAAATATAGGAGAATTTCCAGAACATCAGTCTGTCAGTGGTCCACGTATAAGCCTAGTCAGCTCAACCGTTAGTTTGTTAGGCTGAGTCAGCGACTAGATCGGACGGCTGAGGTTAATCATGTCTAATTTTAGTGACCGTCCGATTAATAATTAGGATATTGGTTTATAACCGAAAAATCACAAAAATGCGGAAACGGTGTCCTTTAGGTTAGTGGTCGAGTGGCGTCGTTTAGGCTAGTATGAATGAACGGTCCGAATCAATTTGGCCCTTCTAATCGTAACCGTTGATTTCAGTAATCTGATCGAACAGTGTAGGATTAGTCACCGTGCGATCCTGGCTGTAGGTTTCGGTTTGCTGATCCGAGGACAGTCGCTTAGCCACGTGGGGGGCGAGTCTGGACCGTAGGATGCGATATTATATTTTCAGATAATTGGAAAAGGTTTTATAAAAAATTAGAAAATAATAAATAAATAAAAATAAATAAAAACGTCGCCATTTTGGATTTAGGGTATCCAAGCAGGTTCGGACGCGGGTCTAGGTTGGGTTGACCGGTTCATTGATCGAGTCGACCCGGTTCGAATAATTTTTTTAAATAAAAAAATCTAAAAATAATTTTAAAAATAAAAAAGAAAAATTCTAAAAAATTAGAAAAGTCCTAGAAAATCCTAAAAAATGTAAGAAAAATTGTAGAAAATTCCTAAAAATTCCAGAAATTTTCAAAAATTGAGGAATGACCACAGGCAACTGGTCAATCCTATTTTTGAGATGTCTTATCCATTCTTCTGAAAATTGACGATATTGTCCTTTAGAGGTAAATCGTCCCCGCTTTGTATATGAGATAGGTCCAAAATGCCAAGATAAGGATTAGGGTCAGTCAAGTAGCCAATTCTTCTGCTTGAGTTTTCGAATCTCATCATTTTTTTAAATGACGATTTTACCCCTCAAATGGTAAATCATTTCCAAAATTTCTGAAAATTCTGAAAATTACCGAAAAATAGGAAATTGATTTGTTTGATGATCAATCCTATTTCCAACCCCTTTCGATTCCAGATTTCTTATGAAATGGCAATTTTGCCCTTCTGGGGCAAAATATCCACAAATTTCTTCAAAATTACTATTTTATCCATCATGGGCAAATCATATCTAAATCACTCCTGAGCCATGATTGATACTTCTCTAGGCTAATAGAGCCTTACTAGAGATGCCATGGTGTATTCATGTGATTTATCTGCATGTTTTGGATCCTTTATTTGTGCATCTTCTTTTAATGGTTGTGAGTGCTAGGATAGCCACTCCTATCTGCATGAACTCCTAGATTTAGGGTTCGTATCCCACTCATATGCATGAAATCTTAGGGTTAGATGATTCAGTCAGCTTAGGTACTGAAAGAGCGTCAACTCTAATAGTTGGCGTAACTAAGTCCCCGATCCCATTTCTCTAGTTCTCGCAGAATCGAATAGAAAGCTCCCAACTATTCGATAGGGTTTCCAATCGTACCCTCCACGAAACGATTGGTGGCGACTCCTTAGCATGTACACATATCACATGTCATTAGACCACACCGAAGGTCGATCGCGTATACCTCCATTGCGACTTGGGTAACGGGCCTTAGGAGAGGCCTGCGTCCAACCAGATGGAACGGCCCATTAACTCTCACCACATCGAGACGATGCATCTCGAGAGGGTCGCCACACTTGTTTGTTGTGTGTTGTTTTTTTCGTATTGGATACCCTCAAGTATTTATAGACATGCTTTTGATAATCGTCGAACGGTTATGCCTTGGGCTCCAAGCACGTTCTCTTTTGATGACCTTTTCTGGACGGTTACTGCCTTGGGCTCTAAGCACGTTCTCTTCGATGATTTTTTGCGGATAAGGCCTGTGGCAGCTTCCACGCCTTTTTCCTTTCCGTTCCTTCCGGAGTTGCCGCCAAACTCTGTAATTGCCTTGATCGTGCTTTCTTTTGCACACCTTTCCTCTTAGTCCTCAGGAAAATGCCGCTAAAGTTACCCACACGTGGCACCTCCGTGGTTGATCTTCACCTGATTTCTGTACATTGGCCCGCAGCTAGTCATATCTTTCCCACGTGCTCATCACACGGTCCCTAGGGAAACTTTTTGGTATTAACAGTAGTCAATCTTGATGGTTATGCAGAACTTGTTTTACTATGATTTTAAAGAAACTTCACGTATAATGAATTTTTGTCTTTCTTGAAACGAACATGTGGAGGTGATTGATGATTACTTGAAAAATGTGCTTCCGAAGATTTCTAAAGGATAAAGATAAATAGTTGTTGCAAATCTGCTCTCAAATGGGCAAATTGGTGCACATATCAAGCATAATCTCTAGGAAACTATTTCCATTAACTAAGAATACTGCTTTTCGTTGATGTCATAAAACACCATTGACGCCTGTTGCTATCTTTATCTATAAAATGCTTAAATGACGCAGGATTGACGAGTAACAACAGCAGCTAATTATAGCAAGCAAGCACATGGCAATTTACCTAAACACATTTAGCAGATCTGAAATTTCTATCCCTAGTAGAGAAATTGTCCAAACATAGGGAATATAGAAATTGTCCAACCTAGACACATTCAGCATATCCAATTTACCTGGACACATTCATCATATGCTATGTCAGAACAATATTTGCATCAAACAGATAGTATGCACATAATTTTTCACAATTTAAATGATCTATGAGATGACAACAAGTGAAGTAGTGGCGATTTATGCAAACTAAGCTTCAATTACACAATAATAAGTCGCAAGCAGGAAAGAAAGGGCTGTTCTCATATCATGCACCTAGTCTTGCGTATGAAAATTCTATCTCTTTCACTTCTCACTAGCGCCCTTCAACTAAGTATTTGGTACACCTTTTGGCCTTCTCCGAAGGGGATCGAGTTTTTGGATTTCATAATTTTATGCATATTTAGATGCATCATTTTTCCGCAAGAAATTAACATCATTTTTTCCTATGAAAGATTGCATTTAATTTGTTTGTGATACGTGAGTGAAGACGCAGCATGGTTGTAGTTGCGATCTTCTTCGTAATATCATGATTTGCACTGATGTTCATAATCATGATTTGCACTAATGTTCATAACAGTGAAAGCCAATTGCATAAACCTCATCAAGCGCAATGTCTTTGACTTTATCACATCATGAGAGCTTACTCGAACATCATCATAATGACTATTTTGTTTTGCAGCTTTAGTTCACCTCTTCATAATATATTATGATGAAATATTTATAACAGTTGCAACATGTGTCAAGATACAAAAAATATTCCTGCACAATCATCCTAGCATCTCAAATTAATTCCAGCCATATGTAATGGTAGAATCGCTTAGGAAAAAATAGGCTATATTTTTTCTTTAACTACTTTTAGCTCTCAATATATAAGTGTGCAACAGACCATCCGTTCTTCGTAACTGTGTGGCTACTCGGTTTTGTTCGGCACGTTCTTCACTCTGTGTGCGGCTCAGCGGGGGTAGCAGTTCGTGTGCTCCTTAAAAGAAGAAAAAACAAACCCTCCTATATTTTATTTTATTTCTTTCCTCATTGACGATTGGACTACGGCCCACCAAAAGAAAGAACTCTTTTCTGCAGAAAAGAAAGTTCCTTTTTCACACGGCTGCAGAAGGCTAAAGAAGACCTAAACTTTCTTTTTCTTCTTTTATTACCTTGGGCCCACAAGTAAATTGGATCCCTTTTACTTTGTCCTGTAGTGCCTATGTAAGCCCTTCTTGCTTTAACCCGAGACACAAAATAACAATTCTCCACCTTGACTCGATGTTTAAAACCAAGTCAATAGTGCTCATCATCCATGCTGCTCTACCATCGCCCCGAAAGGCGATCACTCTCTACAGACGCCAATAGTGCTCAAGCAGAGCTTGAGCTTCGCTAAAGGAACATTCTTAGTCATCATGTCCGCTGGGTTCTCTGCTGTCGCTATCTTCTTCACAACAACCTTACCCCTCGCTAATATATCTCGGATGAAGTGATACCTGATATTGATATGTTTCGCCCACTCGTGATAAACTGGATTATATGCTAGAAATATCGCACCTTGGTTGTCACAGTGTATATCAACACTTTTCTGATCCAACCCAAAGTCCAAGAGCAAACCCTATAACCATATCGCCTCTTTCGCTACAAAGGTCAGTGCCATATACTCCGCCTCAGTCGATGACAAGGCCACGTGGTCCTGTAAGGACGTCTTCCAACTAACTGCACCACCTGCAAGCTTAAACAAGTACCATGCTAAAGACCTGCACTCATCCAAGTCACTTGCATGATCAGAATCCACATAACCTGTGGTTTCACTGTTATTACTGTTCCTCCTGTATACTATACCAACGTCTGCTGTCCCCTTCAAATATCTAAGGATCCATTTCATAGCTTCCTAATGAGTTTTACCAGGACGCTTCATAAAACGACTAACTACACTGATAGCTTGTGAAATATCAGGCCTAGTGCATACCATAGCATACATAATACTACCCACTGCACTAGAGTAAGGAACACGAGACATATGCTCCTCATCTTCCCCAGTCTGCGGTGATAACTTAACTGAAAGTTTAAAGTGCTTCGCTAATGGTGTACTTACAGACTTCGCTGACTGCATATTAAAACGTGCTACAATCTTCTCAAAATATTTCTTTTAAGACAGACGTAATAATCTAGCAGTCATGTCACGCAAAATCTCCATACCCAATATTTTCTTTGCAGCACCTAAATCTTTCATCTCAAACTCAGCACTTAACTGTCTTTTCAACACATCAATATCAGACATATTTTTCGCTGCTATCAACATATAGCAGTAGATATATCAAAGACCCATCATCCAGTGTCCTAAAATAAACACAGCTATTCATCCGACTCTTAGAATAGTCCCGATTAGCCATGAAAGTATCAAAGCGCTTATACCATTGCCTAGGAGACTGTTTCAGCCCATACAATGATTTCTTTAACAAGCAAACATGGTCTTCCTTACCCAGAATAGTAAATCCCTCTGGCAGCCTCATGTAAATCTGCTCCTCTAACTCACCGTGAAGAAACGCCGTTTTCACATTGTTGACACCTAAATTTTTATTTGCGTAAGCATAAAAAATGAGAATTAGTTACTATTCTCACAAAAAAATAATTTCGCATGCATTGTATATTTTCTGTCATTCATTTGGCATTTAGGACAGAGTGAGTCAATTGAGTCTAAATTTATCGGATAAGCAAATCAACGATGGCAAGATGAGCGAGTTCCTATAGTACAATGGCAGTTGATGATGATGGTCAAAGAGCTTCGCGAGTTGGACAGCGCAAGTAGGGACGAGTGGTGATAATAGTCTGAGTGAGGATACATGAGAGCACAATAAAAAATCCTACCCATTGTCCATCAACGAAAAATAAACGTGAGGGACTCACTAATTATTGCTCCACCACCTTGAAAGAAGAGACATCAAAAGAAAGTAGGGGACAAGGGTGTTTAAAAAAGAAATGCAATTCACGTTGGGGGGCCATGCATGAGATGCTGGGCAGCGAGGAGATAAATTTTTTTTGGGAAACTCTGACGACTCGGAGGGGGGGAGTTGAACAGACGGAGAGTCACGCGACTCGGGCCGGCGTACTCCATTCTCCCTTCCCCCCAACATCATATCTTTCTCTCTCTCTCTAAAGCTGCAAAAAGAGACTTGGCCGCCCATCTCCGCGTTCTTGAAGATGCCTTTGGTTAATGGCCGCCTCTCCTCCTACTAACGGTCGGTGATTCGAGGAAACAAAACAGAGGAGAAGGCAGGCAGGGATGGGGGGAAAGAAAAGAGACGAAGAGGTTTGCAATTCTACTAATATTCTATCCTTCAACCAGGTAAGCACACTTATACTCGCTTCCCTTTTCTCATCCCAGTTTGCCAGGTTCTCCGCCTGCGTATGCAGCTTACCGTGCTTCGATGGTTTGTGATTTTTACGTATGATCTCACCTGTCTGATGCTCTCCATTTAGTCATATGTCTGAACCACCAGGATCTTTTATTTGCTCGAGCGTGCCTTCACCTGTGTTGTCGGCCAAGGTTTGGTCTAGCGTCCATCGCTGTTTCTTTTACGTTGATGGTGTTCGCACCAGCTTTGAGGCGTCGTTAGTGGTCATTCGAGAGCGAAGCTCGAACGGTTTTGTCCCGCAGTCTGTGTCGAGTGTAAGGTCGCCAACTCGGCCTTGGCCTGTTATTCGGAGGGCCTTTGAGCCTTTCTTTTAGTTGCTCCGTGGACAGGGTGGGAGCGTGGGGTTGAGATGAGATCGACGCAAGTGTTAGGATGTGCGAGTAGGAGCACGGTGGGAAGCCAGTATCGTCGCGGATAGAGCCCACTATCGACAGTTCAACGATGAATGAGCAGACCCAGCGTTTTGGCGAGGAAAGTCTACTGAGCGTTGGTCTAGTCGTGAGGCTGAGCAAGTCCTAGCAGCGTGAGGTTGGGGATGACCAACACTGGTGGCGAAGGAGAGCTCGATAGATG
This sequence comes from Rhodomyrtus psidioides, assembly GCA_021437785.1. Lineage (NCBI taxonomy): Eukaryota > Viridiplantae > Streptophyta > Magnoliopsida > Myrtales > Myrtaceae > Rhodomyrtus > Rhodomyrtus psidioides. The sequence goes on along the minus strand of JAILYB010000040.1, from coordinate 582,258 downwards.
GTAACGTCGGTTTGAGTACGATGAAGGAGATGGTTCCGAATGGTGTCGCTTCGACCAGGCGAAAACCCGACGGCCGACGAAGCCGGCATCGGTGCCCGCTCCTGAACCAGGTGATGTCCGGTTCTTGTCACAGCTCACGAGCATCCCGAAGGCCACGGTTTACTGCAGGCTTGATGTTTCTGACAAGTGAGTCTAGACGAACAAGTCCTAGCGCCAGTCGTTGGCGCCGGGAGCGGTGGCAGTCGACGAAGCCGGAAGGCGACGGCCACAGACGGGGGCGTGGCGACTTCCTGACGTTGGTAACGGGGAGGTTCGCGAGAGTATGACCTCACGGCGATCAGACGGCGGGTTAGAGAAGCCGACGGCGACGCAAACTGACAGGCTCGAGCTCGTCCCTGGCTCCATGCATGGACGTCGCGAGGAAGAAGATGAATAGGAGCTGTTGGGTCGGGTGGGCTAAGTTGGGCTGACGGAGAGAAAGAAAGGTTGGGCCGGCTGAGAGGAAAGAAAGGCTGGGCCGGGAGTTTTTGAAGCCCAATTCGGATGAGGAAAAGGTATTCGGGCCTGAGGCCTGTTTTGGTGCCGACCGGGCCCGATTCGGGTACCCTTATTCGGGCCCGATCAGGCCCGACGGCCTGTTCCGGGCTCGGGTTCGGGAACCCGACCCGGTCCCTGTTCTATTTAATTAATTAATTAAAAAAAAATCAATAAAAAAATAATAAAAAATTCAAAAATTCAATAAAAAAATAAAAATTCAGAAAAATTCTAAAAAATTCTCAAAAATGGGAAATGGCCACATTCAACTGGCCACGACCTGTTTCGGGTCATTTGACCCCCCGATCTTTCCAGAAATGACGGTTCTGCCCTTTCGGCAAACCGTCTTTCAAACAAATTCTAAAAAAAATCCAAGAAAATCCCCAAAAATAGGAAATGACCACAAACAGCTGGCCATGAAATATTTTGGGTAATTCGGTATCCAAATCTTCCAAAAATTGACGATTTTGCCCTTCGGGCTAATCGTTCCCAAATTTTCCCATTTTGCCCCTGGTCCTAAATCATGCCTTCCCTAAGCCCTTATGGCTATACTAGGAGGCCTTTGACTTGAATTGATGTGCATTGATGTGATTTATTTATGCACTTGATTGAGCTTTTCATTAAAATTGATTGTGATTGATAGGAATAGTCTCCCAATCTGCATGAAACCCTGAATCAAACCTACCTCGCCTAAAATTGCGCCTGCATGAACTCTTAGCTAGGAAAACCACTCGCGTTAGGTACCGAAAGGGCGTTGGTAATGACACCGACGTAACCAAGTCCCCGAACCCAAAATCTCTGGTTCCGCAGAACTGATCGACCTCCCCCAATCGGTCAGTAAGGTTTCCGGTCTACCCTCCAATAAAGACCGGTGGCGACTTCAAATGCATGCACAATTTGCACATGCCACCACGACCACACTGAAGGTCGAAAGCGATCGACTCTTATCGTCGAATCCTTTGAAAAATACTCCCGCCGCGATTTGGTATGGGCCTGGGAGGGCTCGCGCCGATCCAAGACCCGTGATCGGTAATCCATTAGCCGCGTCCGCTTTCGGACGGGTCGCGACAGCTGGCGACTCCGCTGGGGACGCTTGCTCTAGAACATATGATTCTAGACCTCAAGTGGACTTAGGCCGTAATTAAAACGCTGAGTGATTTTTCTAACCTTGCAGGCGCTCTCGAAGGTGAGGTAAGTCCGCTTATGGTAGGTGTTATATGTTTTTGGCAGATTGGAGAAATAAGGGGTGTAGTCCGTGATTAACATTGTCTTATGCAGGTTGGGCGTAGGAATGTATGTTGTGTGGATGATTTGAAGTGCTGATTGATAAACTGTTGTGCATGAATTGCATTATGATAATCACAACACGTGGACACACACAACCGCGCCTAAAACCCCGGGCGTCGCCTATAGGAACACAATAGAAGGAATTGAAAATGGAATCTCCGTGAGGAAAAACGCGGGGTAATCCACTTTTCAATTCCGCTCGCTTCGAACTATGGATCGAGTCCCAATGCAACGATAGCTGTGCAATGGAATCGGTTCTTTCTAGAACTCGAAGTGGGAACCTTAACCTTAGGTGCCAAACCCTCTGATTTTTAGAAGTTCACCATAACTTGTCTCATGCGCATATCTTTGGGCGGTTGGTACACCTAAAACCGCACATAAGTCGACGAGTTTGGTTGGTAAGACTCTCTATACCTCAAATCTATTACAGTTCATATAAATATAGGCATTTCATTCATTGCATTCTGGTGATTAGATTAAATGCCATTTCAAGGATAGATGTGTGTGTTTTTCCCAAACGTCCTTGATAGAAGACGAAGAGGATGATATCCCATGACAAGCACAGAGTGAGCAACAAAGGAGCCTACTATGGGTATTATTGAGATATCGTCCAATGAAGATGACGAGTTGGGGCAAGTGATCTGGAAGTCACAGATCGAACTTGGGGCATCCTTAAACGTTAGGATCACATTCCTTTGTTTCATTTTCCATTACTAGTCCTCTTGTATAGGGTTTATTTTTATCGAGGCTTTCTCTATCTCACCCCTTAGAGTGATTGTATTAGGGATCTATTGGTGTATACATTTAGATGGAACTTGGTTGTATTTCTTTTGACAGGTCATGGGAATGTGATAGTGGCATTTTCTCTAATCATCCGAATACTCCCAAGTCAAGTTTATAATTCATTTAGAGGAAATTAAAATTGGAAATCTTGCACGGCCTTTTTGGTCGTATAGGGTAATCCAACCCCAATTTCGCTAGAAGGAATTATACACTTGAATTGGTCCATGCATGTTTTACGTCGCTGGTAATCCACGATAATTGATTGAGAATATCGACGTTGTTTTGAATTTAATGACGAGATAGATGTCCAAATTACTCTCGTTCTTAATAAAACGGCCTTGATTTGGATGCCGTATCTTCAATTAAATTTAAAACACGTTATTATGCCTCGCACTTTTGAGTAATTCGTTCCTCTCGAAATTGATCAAAAGCGATTATTGTGAATTACATTCCTTTCAATAGTATGCTTTCTTTCGAGGAATATTGATAAAAACTTTTCGCGCAAGATTAAAACCCTTGTAAAAGTTCTTGTCCTTATTAATCATGGGCAAGCATAGGATTGAAAGGGGTTTTTGATTTCTTTTTCAAATTATTCCTTCTGATTCTGTCTTTTTATTTGCAGGTGAAAAACAAGTAGTATAGAGAAATCTTTTCTTGGACAAATCTGCAACTATTCTTCCATCTGATCATGAGCGAGTTATAAAATCAGGACGTATTTGCTCGGCTTATTGCTATTATGGTTCGGCTCACTCAAGTTGAAGATGTTTGGATGCTCGAAGAAATGAACCATACAGAAGTTAAAACACACACACGAGAACTTTCATTTATTTTGCTCAGCGGAGGGTTTTCAGGAGCAGGTCATACAAGTCGGGGTGGAAAAGTAAAGCCAAAGTGAGCCCTAATTAACGACACAAAGGATCCCAACTGACCCTCCATGTTATTAATGCTCTGCTCATACTCCCAGCTCCGCATGTTGTGGTCGGCAAGCCTGAGGAGAAGACTTCTGCATTCTCCCTTAACTTCGGCGACCTTGGCCTCGTGTTCTTCGGTGACTACTTCCAGGTCCCGAACCAGTCCATTCCCGCGAGCTATGTCCTCGGTTATCTTGTCGAGCCGTTCTTCCTGCCAGTCGCTCTGAAGCCTCAACAGGACGTTGCGGCGGTCATGCTCGCCGGTGGTCAGGGATATGGCCAATTGATCCACCAGATTTCTCCTCTCGCGAAGCAACGTCGCGACCCGCTCATTAGCAAACTCGACGGCCTTTTTGTAACTATCAACCAGATAGTTGGTCAGCACCAAATGATCAGATCGATCCTCATAACGAGCCCGCAAGACGCGAGCCACCAGAACCTCCCGATTAGCAACACGATAGGCCTCTAAGGAGTGTGCAAAGAGAGTCGGGAAAGTTCTATATTCTCTCCCCAGTGTAGTACCTTCGAGAGAAGTGGTATCAAGGTCCTCGAGCAGGACGCAGATTGCATCCTCGGTGGCAGAATGATCGGTTATGTGCGCGTAACCGCGACCCAGTAGGTTATAAAGCTTTTCCCACTGGGCCAAGACATCAGTTGAAAAAGTGCGTACGGGAGAGGAGGCCATTTGCGTTGGGTTGGCTTGAGAATAAGACGAGTTTAACAGAGAGATTAGAAAGAAGAAGCTGATTATGCGAGAACGTTAACCTTCCATACATTAATTCCTCATTTTATAGCAACTCGAGGATGATGAAGGGTCTCAGTAATAATGCTGGTGGAGCCCAGTTAGGGGGTAAAGCAGGAGGTCCCCTCATGAGAACCATTGGATTCGTTTCGGTCCGCGATTTCCGGCTCATCAATTAAAAGATGTAAAAGATTTGTCGGGATCACCATTATTAGAGTTAGGTGGGAGGAAAGCGCAACTATCGAAGAGAGCCCTAACAGGGTTTGGCAGTCCCATCACGTTGAAAAGCTAAGCGAGAAATTCAAGGTCTTGAGGGGGAACGTTTGCCTAATGATGCTTGAAGAGCGTCTCCTGAACATGCAAAGTCACTCGAAGAAAACTTTATAGGGAGTGAGCATACAGGAGAGAGTGGAGAACTCTGAGTGGGCAAGAACCAATCAAACATTTCTCAATCCAACATATTTAAGAGGTTACTGTCAGCTGCTAGAGGCGACTGACTCAAAAATCTCAGAAATTGAACCACAGAGGGATCTCGAAGATTCCAAGGTCAAGTCTAACGCCAAAACCATGGAGCCCAACACTTCTGGCAACGGAACTCAAGATCACGGCGACGACGACAACGACATCCACAATGCTCAACTCGGGAAAAGAAGACGTCCTCACCAATACTCTCAGGAGGAAACCCAAATGCTGGAAACCCTTTTCAGTAAAAGCCATTACATGAAAAAGAAGTGGAGAATTGAATTGAGCCGGGAGTTGGGGATTAATCAGTCGAGGATCCAGTTTTGGTTTCAAAATAGGAGATCCAAATCGAGGGCTCAACGCAAACGTCAGGTGGTCGAGATTCTAAAGGAAGAAAACCAAAAGCTGCGAACAGAAAACATGAGGTATGAAAAAGCTCTCAATATTACCGTTTGCCCTCATTGCGATAACCTCGTCGCCCTCGGTAAGATATTCCCCGATAAGCCTCACGCGATGATGGAAGACGTTCATTTACCACCCTACTCCCTCGGGGCATCTCCTGCTCAACTAGATTTTGCCGGAGTCACGCATGAGCAGGATGATCCCACGAAGATGATACAAATGCCTCATGGGGGATGGGATTTGCATCGCTTTGATTGGAGTTACAGTTTCAAGGAGCTGGATGTTACCGCCGACCAGCTCAAAGCATATCAGCCTCATGCACAACAATTTTCGATAGGGTCGGGTCCCGCTGGAGATGAGTTAATCAGTCGTCAAGCCATCGATGCAATTTTGGGCCACGATAAGAGGAGGTTCGCTTGGCCCCCTGAACTGCATTCCAGATTCCTAGACGTGGTTCACCAAATGGGGATCGATTCAGCAACTCCGACGCGCATATTTAAGGCCATGAATGTACCGGGGCTTAGTAAGGAACTGGTCAGGAATCACCTTGCCGCCTACAGAAAGCTATTAAAACAACGTCGAGCGGAGCTAAACCGGGAGGAATCCGTCTCGAGCTCAAAAGCTAGGGGCGACCGCCATTGTAATGCTCAGGCATCAAGAGATACCCGGCCAAATCTAAGCATCAATCAAGCTAGCAGCCCGACCACCGGCAAACTGAAAGCTGATCAGAATGTCCTCCCGGGCCATTTCAACACTTCTCAAGAGCGCGTGTCACAAGTACAGCGAGTGCGCACTCCTTCATTCGAGCAGCAGTCGGCTGGTGCTCTGCCTGCCGCTGGTCAACCCACGACAGACGATTTCTTTGATGAGGGGCTCGATGCCTTGTTTAATCAGTGGGAAGCTGGCATGCTTGGACAGCCATGATCTAGCACTTGACTCGGGGCACGATGGGTCGGTCACCACGAACACCCATAGAAAGAAGAACATGTTCACGAGTAGATCACTCATTTTATCCGTTGTAAAGTTCCTACGGGAACATTTTTCTTTAATGACTATAGTTAATTCTATATTAAAACCAACGCTATCGACGAACATCGTCATGCTCAGTTGTGATGATCCCTTGTTAGATTAAGTCTGAAACCAGAGACGGTCTTTAAAATTTTGAGTGGCCACGAACTCATTCCTCAACAAGCGCCCGGGATGCTGAAATGAAGAGTAACAGCATGCACAGGGAAAATGCCACTTTCGTTTGAACGATGAAAAGGGGTTGAGAGAAGATCATAGCGTTAATTCCCATGGAGCTAAATGAATTAAACGGAGTCATTAATTGCGGGCCCACCGCAGCTCCCCACGTTCTCGGGCCTAGCAAATCATAAAAGGCGCCGAAAGATTGTAGACCCACCACTTTGAAGACTGAACTAGGGGATGAGCGCAATACTCGATGAAACCGAATCAATGCAAAAGAGTTTGTGATCCTATCACGAGGAAAAAGAAAGGGGAATACAGACGATGAGTAATTACAGGGTCTCGGGAGGAGCGCTTGCTTGCTGGTCTTCATATGCAGCCTGAAGGATGGTTCTAGGACACGCACAATCACTTGAGAAAATTTCTAGAGTGAGCAGACACGTAAGAACGAATAGAGAAAGCTGAGTGAACTAGATCAGCCCGAGATACTTCGATCCATCATGTTTAAAAGCTATTCCCATCTGCTAGAAACGCCCGACCTGGACATTTCTGAGCACGAACTGCTGGGAGACTTTGAAGATCCTGGAGCTGAATCCTGCCCGAAGGCCGTGGAGACTGACTCCTCCAGCGATGAAATTCTAGGTTTCAGCTACGAAGAAGGAATATACAATGATGACCGGAGTCGGAAAAGGAAGCAACTACAACGCCACACTCCAGGCCAAATCCGAGAGCTAGAAGCTTTCTTCAATGAATGCCCCACTCCAAGCAGACAACAGAAAATGGAGTTGAGCCGAAAAATAGGATTGGAGCTTTCGAAGGTCAAGTTTTGGTTCGCCAACAAACGAACCCGGGTGAAACAGCAATACGCAGACCATGAGTTACTGGTCCTGAAGGAGGAGAATGAGAAGCTTCAAGCTGAAAGCGCGAGATATAAGGAAGCTCTGACCAAGGCCACCTGCCTTAATTGTGGTAATCCTGTTGTCCTCGGCGAGGTGTTCCTCGATGAACCGTCCCTGTTGACGAATAACGCTCAGCTGTTACCGTATTCTCCACAGCATTTTCCGACACAGCCAGATATCGCCGGAGATCTGCATGAGCAAGTCAACACCATAGGATCAACACCAACATCCTCTGAGAAATGGGATATGAATCATCACAGGGGGAGTTCTCTCAATGACGAACTCGCTGTCGCAGCCAGCCAATCCAAAGTCGGTGAGTCCCTCCCTGGACAACTTTTGAAACGACTAGATCCTGTAGAGAATAGCTACCGAAGTATTGACGATATTTTGGGTGATAAGAGAACAAGGTTTTACTGGACCTATGAACTTCACACCAAATTTGTTGATGCAATTCGAGAGCTGGGAGTTGATTCGGCTAGCCCACTACGCATACTCGAGATTATGAATGTGCCGGGGCTCTCTAGAATTAACGTCGAGTCTCACCTCAAGTACTATAGGAGATTGCTAAGGGATGGGAGGATAGCGTTAAACCATCATAAAGCCAATTGGAGCTCAAGTGCTGGGCAGAGCTACAACCATGATGATTGGAGAGCCAAGAGCACCCAACCGTGTCTCAGCAATGACGGGACTAGCAGTCGTGTCAGCGACTCCTCTAACCCAAATCAGAATGCTCCGCCGAGCTATCTCAATACTCCTCGGGAGTATATGCCACAGTTCCAGCACATAGAGACTCCTCAGTTTGAGCGCGAATCAGTCATTAATGCTGTCCCTGAAGTGGATCTGGCATTGGTAGAGAGTGCACATATGAACCTGTCGGTCATTGGAGGAAGTTCCAATTCGAGGGGTCAAATTGCTCACGGCGAGAGCAAAGAGAGGAATCCCTCGCCTGCAGTCGACGACACCCAATCTGGGCACCAAGGGCTAGAAAGAACAAGTGATTTCCTTGATGAGGAGCTGGATACTTGGATCAATACTCTTCGGGAATGTATGTCTCAACCCCAACAGGGCAATGATGAAGGTTCCAGCTCAAAGACTCCAATCCCTCACAACGAAGGCAATGAAAGAAATCTGCCCCCAACAATCGTTGATACCCAACTTGAACATCAATGGTTCGAAGACCCGAGCAATTTCCTTGGCGATGAGTTCAATCTTTGGCTCGATCAATTTGGAGCCGGAGGACCATCGCAGTGGTGACGCGAGGCCGGTGATCAAACGTCTGATGCAAGGCATGGCTACTCGATGAAAAATGCTTCGAGAAAAGGGGTTGAATACTCCTATTGCATATGTTGTTGATCGCACTGTAAGGTTCCCACGGGAACATCTTTCATTAATATCTAGAACTAATTGCGCGTGAGTGTCAACATCACCCCTTGAGCATCTTCAAGCCGAAGGCCGTAGATTAATCACTTAATCCGTGGAGCAAGTTCCATGAACCATAATTATCACCCGCTGAGCATAATGGGATCTACCCCTTCAACACGAAATACGTTTGGCCGCGAAGCCACCTATTTGGTAAAACGATGTATCGTTCCTAAACGATCTTCAATCGAATACCGAAGTAATGTATTCTTTCGTTTCCTTCTCAGATGATAAACATGGATAAATCATTCAATGAGTCATGCGTTCAAATAGCAGAACAGACGCTGCCCAGCTGGGGGCAGATGAACCATTGATGTTACAAACACTCCAAGCATGGATAGGCGGATTTGATAGAGGTTGTTCATATCAATACGCAACATCAAAATGGGATGAAAATCAAGAGTAAAGTTGTATCGTCCCAATTTGTCTTGAATTTGGGAATATGAATTAACACTTATTTTTTATCCTTGACAGGGGAATCGCCTTGGAGACGAATAAGTTTTTACATCCCACATACTACCTGTTAGAGTACATGAGGGTAGGATGTATCGTTTCGATTTTCGAAAAATTCGTGAACATACAATGATATGCTTCTTTTACATTTTCAGGGACCTCCAGCCACGGTGGACAGGTATGTATCCCTTTCCCCCAATCCATTGAAGATGTTAAACCAAAAAACACAGAGAGAAAAAGAAAAAGCTTTCAAAATCTGATGTCTAGAAAAGACATGGAATTCTAACTTCATTGGCATTCATGTTTTGAAACATGAGGTTGTCTGAACACGCATTGTGCACCATAAAATCCCCTTGACGGGTAAAATTTTTGGGAAAACGAAAGAGATTTTTCCAATCAAAAGTTGTTCAAAACTCTCAAAAGGATGTTTCCTCAAAAGAGAGGCAAGCTCAAATCCAAACACATCCTACATACACTTGAGAGATGAGTGGAGCGAATCGAATAGTAAAATCTGGACCTACGGAGGTAGGGACCATTCGCAGCGATTACATGGATTGGGACGACGGAGGCGTTCGTTTCATGTCATAAACACTACAGGTGACCGTTGATAACCCACTTGAACGGCGGTTTTCATTCTTAACCCTGTTAAGAACCACCCCACACCGGGGCAAAAAGGAAGTAAGTCCAGCAGCATCAGGAGAAAATGGTTAGAAATTTTCTTGCTCGGACTAACATTAATCTTTGTGTGTTGTTTATATGGTAATCCAAGTGCCATAGGATGACGAGAAGCATTCATTCTCTATCCCACACACCGAATCCTTTGCACAGCCAACTTGAGCTTGCAAATTCATTTCATGAACCCGTTGGTGATCATTGCACATTCCAAGATAAAGGCATCATCACCTCATAAACGGAGGAATTCAAGACTCAGGGATTATGAAGAGAATTCCCGGACTGATATTTAAAGCATGTTCAGACATATGTCTAACACGATCCCATGAAGATGAGAAAAGTGGGATTTCAAAAAAAAATGAAAAAAAAAAAAATCCACGGCATCGAGAAAAAGCAAAGCGCCTGGTAAAAGCAAGGCCGATGCTCGTGTAAGTTGTTTGATTGATCCGCAATGAAGCCGGATGGGAAAAGAGGAAATCCCTAATGGAGTCAGATCAAAAAGACTACTCCTCCAAATGATGTCAGGCATGGAAGACGCAGACAGAGTTGTCAAAAGCGGTTGCATGCCTCAAAAATTGAAGATGCAAAATGGAAAAGACATGTGACAAGCTTGCAATGATCACCAATGTCAATCCCCTCATAAATTCTGGGCCAAAAACAAGCCTTTTTCGGTCCCCAATCCCACCAACATCATAACCCTGAAACAGTCTTCTCTGACTAAGACACTTGGGTTAACATATTGCTTAGCTCGAAGAAGTACGAGCAAGACTATTTCTTTCTCATTTTGCAGGGTTCTTGACTTGTAAACCCGGAGCAGATGGTGAAGAATTTCATTCAATGGCCTCGACTCCAAAGCGGGTCCCCCTTGAAAATCAATATCCAAGCCCAACATTACGGTCCCGTGGAAGACCTCCCGACCGATCAAAATGTATGCGCTGCGAATGAGCCTAAAACCTAGGCACAGGTTAGTAGGGAATTGAGTGCATCCCCTACAAAAACCACTATCTCAAAACAGGTGAGAAGACCTCCTTGTCGAGAAATATTCCAATTGATGTTTTGAACAAACTCTTTTTGGAATTTTCAAACTGTTGGATCCAGATTTTCCGTGCAAGGGATTTGTGATCACATTTGCATGTGGCAAGAATGCTTTGGATAACCTCCAACATCAAAATGCACATCTCATGACTAAAGCTTAAGTCATAAAATTTTGTCAATTGGACAATTGCTGTCTTCTCAAAGATTACCAATATTTTCTTGGGGAAGAGAAACCCTTAAAAAAAAATCCTTTTCAAAATCAGACAGTCTCATTGGACGTGGAGAACCCTCGTCATGAGACCCCTTTTCAAAATTCAGGTAGTCTCATCGGACGTGGAGAACCCTCGTCATGAGACCCCTTTTCAAATATCAAACAGTCTCATCGGACGTGGAGAACCCTCGTCATGAGACCCCTTTTCAAAGTCAAAACTGATGGTAGACACCGCCTGAAGGGTCAAACAATGGTAGACACCGCCTGAAGGGTCAAACAAAGGTAGATACCGCCTGAAGGGTCAAATGAAGGTAGATACCGCCTGAATGGTCAAATGAAGGTAGATACCGCCTGAAGGGTCAAAACAAGGTAGATACCGCCTGAAGGGTCAAAACAAAGGTAGATACCGCCTGAAGGGTCAACTCATGGTAGATACCGCCTGAAGGGTCAAATGAAGGTAGAAACCGCCTAAAGGATCAACAAAAGGTAGACACCGCCTGAAGGGTCAACCCAATAGTAAAAATCACTTAAATGGTCAACTCAATGGTCCGATCCACCATACGGATCAAAATCCTTGACAAATTCCAAAGCGTGGGATGCGCCTTCCTAGGGCTCCTGCCAGTTAGGAATCCCATAATGGTATGACCTACCATACAGGTCAGATCTTAATCTCCCTAGGATATTCAGAATGACGAATCCTAGGTATCTACTTGAAAGTCGTCACAACCGGCAGCCTCCGACAGGTGAGCTTCAGGTAAGCCTCTCTCCCTCCATCCTAAATTCAAATTGCAAGAGCAAACCGGGGATTAATTTGAACATTCATCAAAAGGCTTAAGGTTCCAATGTCATATCATTTCTTTTCCCCAGTCGAGTCAGTCAAGATCCAGGTGTCATTTTGTCTTTGAAAGCAACCTCTGACGAGCTCACTCTCAAAGAGGGGCAGCTGTTGACACCTAAATTTTTATTTGCGTAAGCATAAAAAATGAGAATTAGTTACTATTCTCACAAAAAATAATTTCGCATGCATTGTATATTTTCTGTCATTCATTTGGCATTTAGGACAGAGTGAGTCAATTGAGTCTAAATTTATCGGATAAGCAAATCAACGATGGCAAGATGAGCGAGTTCCTATAGTACAATGGCAGTTGATGATGATGGTCAAAGAGCTTCGCGAGTTGGACAGCGCAAGTAGGGACGAGTGGTGATAATAGTCTGAGTGAGGATACATGAGAGCACAATAAAAAATCCTACCCATTGTCCATCAACGAAAAATAAACGTGAGGGACTCACTAATTATTGCTCCACCACCTTGAAAGAAGAGACATCAAAAGAAAGTAGGGGACAAGGGTGTTTAAAAAAGAAATGCAATTCACGTTGGGGGGCCATGCATGAGATGCTGGGCAGCGAGGAGATAAATTTTTTTTGGGAAACTCTGACGACTCGGAGGGGGGGAGTTGAATAGACGGAGAGTCACGCGACTCGGGCCGGCGTACTCCATTCTCCCTTCCCCCCCAACATCATATCTTTCTCTCTCTCTCTCTAAAGCTGCAAAAAGAGACTTGGCCGCCCATCTCCGCGTTCTTGAAGATGCCTTTGGTTAATGGCCGCCTCTCCTCCTACTAACGGTCGGTGATTCGAGGAAACAAAACAGAGGAGAAGGCAGGCAGGGATGGGGGGAAAGAAAAGAGACGAAGAGGTTTGCAATTCTACTAATATTCTATCCTTCAACCAGGTAAGCACACTTATACTCGCTTCCCTTTTCTCATCCCAGTTTGCCAGGTTCTCCGCCTGCGTATGCAGCTTACCGTGCTTCGATGGTTTGTGATTTTTACGTATGATCTCACCTGTCTGATGCTCTCCATTTAGTCATATGTCTGAACCACCAGGATCTTTTATTTGCTCGAGCGTGCCTTCACCTGTGTTGTCGGCCAAGGTTTGGTCTAGCGTCCATCGCTGTTTCTTTTACGTTGATGGTGTTCGCACCAGCTTTGAGGCGTCGTTAGTGGTCATTCGAGAGCGAAGCTCGAACGGTTTTGTCCCGCAGTCTGTGTCGAGTGTAAGGTCGCCAACTCGGCCTTGGCCTGTTATTCGGAGGGCCTTTGAGCCTTTCTTTTAGTTGCTCCGTGGACAGGGTGGGAGCGTGGGGTTGAGATGAGACCGACGCAAGTGTTAGGATGTGCGAGTAGGAGCACGGTGGGAAGCCAGTATCGTCGCGGATAGAGCCCACTATCGACAGTTCAACGATGAATAAGCAGACCCAGCGTTTTGGCGAGGAAAGTCTACTGAGCGTTGGTCTAGTCGTGAGGCTGAGCAAGTCCTAGCAGCGTGAGGTTGGGGATGACCAACACTGGTGGCGAAGGAGAGCTCGATAGATGGTAACGTCGGTTTGAGTACGATGAAGGAGATGGTTCCGAATGGTGTCGCTTCGACCAGGCGAAAACCCGACGGCCGACGAAGCCGGCATCGGTGCCCGCTCCTGAACCAGGTGATGTCCGGTTCTTGTCACAGCTCACGAGCATCCCGAAGGCCACGGTTTACTGCAGGCTTGATGTTTCTGACAAGTGAGTCTAGACGAACAAGTCCTAGCGCCAGTCGTTGGCGCCGGGAGCGGTGGCAGTCGACGAAGCCGGAAGGCGACGGCCACAGACGGGGGCGTGGCGACTTCCTGGCGTTGGTAACGGGGAGGTTCGCGAGAGTATGACCTCACGGCGATCAGACGGCGGGTTAGAGAAGCCGACGGCGACGCAAACTGACGGGCTCGAGCTCGTCCCTGGCTCCATGCATGGACGTCGCGAGGAAGAAGATGAATAGGAGCTGTTGGGTCGGGTGGGCTAAGTTGGGCTGACGGAGAGAAAGAAAGGTTGGGCCGGCTGAGAGGAAAGAAAGGCTGGGCCGGGAGTTTTTGAAGCCCAATTCGGATGAGGAAAAGGTATTCGGGCCTGAGGCCTGTTTTGGTGCCGACCGGGCCCGATTCGGGTACCCTTATTCGGGCCCGATCAGGCCCGACGGCCTGTTCCGGGCCCGGGTTCGGGAACCCGACCCGGTCCCTGTTCTATTTAATTAATTAATTAAAAAAAATCAATAAAAAAATAATAAAAAATTCAAAAATTCAATAAAAAAAAATAAAAATTCTAAAAAATTCTCAAAAATTCTCAAAAATGGGAAATGGCCACATTCAACTGGCCACGACCTGTTTCGGGTCATTTGACCCCCCGATCTTTCCAGAAATGACGGTTCTGCCCTTTCGGCAAACCGTCTTTCAAACAAATTCTAAAAAAAATCCAAGAAAATCCCCAAAAATAGGAAATGACCACAAACAGCTGGCCATGAAATATTTTGGGTAATTCGGTATCCAAATCTTCCAAAAATTGACGATTTTGCCCTTCGGGCTAATCGTTCCCAAATTTTCCCATTTTGCCCCTGGTCCTAAATCATGCCTTCCCTAAGCCCTTATGGCTATACTAGGAGGCCTTTGACTTGAATTGATGTGCATTGATGTGATTTATTTATGCACTTGATTGAGCTTTTCATTAAAATTGATTGTGATTGATAGGAATAGTCTCCCAATCTGCATGAAACCCTGAATCAAACCTACCTCGCCTAAAATTGCGCCTGCATGAACTCTTAGCTAGGAAAACCACTCGCGTTAGGTACCGAAAGGGCGTTGGTAATGACACCGACGTAACCAAGTCCCCGAACCCAAAATCTCTGGTTCCGCAGAACTGATCGACCTCTCCCAATCGGTCAGTAAGGTTTCCGGTCTACCCTCCAATAAAGACCGGTGGCGACTCCAAATGCATGCACAATTTGCACATGCCACCACGACCACACTGAAGGTCGAAAGCGATCGACTCTTATCGTCGAATCCTTTGAAAAATACTCCCGCCGCGATTTGGTATGGGCCTGGGAGGGCTCGCGCCGATCCAAGACCCGTGAACGGTAATCCATTAGCCGCGTCCGCTTTCGGACGGGTCGCGACACACATCAAGCTGCTCCAACTCGAGATTCTGTGCAGCAACTAAGGCAAGTAAAATACGAATAGAAGTATGCTTTACCACAGGAGAAAACACTTCATTGTAGTCAATGCCTTCCCACTGTGTAAACCCCTTCGCCACAAGTCTCGCCTTATACCTCGCTGCCTCGACACCAGGAATGCCATCTTTCCGTCTGTAGACCCATTTGCTTCCAACAATCTTCTGGCTCTTGGGTACTTTAACTAGCTTCCATGTCTGATTCCAGTGGAGTGATTCCATCTCTTCACTCATAAACCCTAGCCACTGCGATGACTCAGAACTCGCCATCGCTTCAGAGTAAGACGAAGGTTCATCTGTCTCCACCTCGTCACCTAAAGTCAAAGCATAAGCAATATCTGTATAACCATAACGTACCGGTGTTTTATTTGCCTTCGTTGTCTACCCTCAGCGAGAGTATGCTGCGGCTGTACTGGTTGTTCACTATCACCGACTTCAAGAACTGCGGCCTCATCTGCAGTCTCTACATCTGTTACCTCCGAGGTCTCCGGAGTTTCCACCTGAAGCTCCACCTTACTACTGGCACCATGATCTGTCTGCTCTGCTGGTAGTGTCTCAGGACTCTTCTGTCGAAGCATTGCAGTCTCGTCGAAGATCACGTCTCTGTTGATTAGAAAATCGGGTGATCTGGGATCAGTGCACCACAGCCAGTAGCCTTTCACCACCCCATGTCCATAACCCAGAAATATGCACTTCTTCGACTTCGGCTCAAGCTTACCATCACTAGCATGAGCATACGCAGGACATCCGAATACTCGTAATCCGGAGTAATCAACAGTTTTTTCCGACCATACTTCCTCTGGAGTCTTCCACTTGATAGCAGATGATGGAGATTTATTAATCAGGTAACACACCATATTCACTGCTTCGGCCCAAAATTCCTTGCCAATTCCAACATGTGATAACATGCTTCGAGCCCGCTCAAGTAAAGTTCTGTTATTCCGTTCTGCCACGCCATTCTGCTGTGATGTCTCAGGTACTGTGCGGTGTCTAACAATACCTTCTCTCTCGCAGAACTCGGTAAAATCCTTACCACAAAACTCCATGCCGTTATCGGTTCTCAGGCACATGATTTGTTTATCTGACTGCTTCTTAATCAATGCCTTAAATTTCTTGAATCGATCAAACACATCAAATTTATGCTTCAGAAAGTATACCCATACCTTCCTAGAATAGTCGTCGATAAATGTCAGTATATATCGGGCACCTCCTTTCGAAGGAACCGGAGACGGGGCCCTAGACATCTGAATGAATATACTCAACCGGTTGCTTGGTCGAATGAATACCTATAGTAAAATTTATCCTGCGCTACTTCCCAAAGATACAATGCTCACATAAGTCTAACTTACTTGTCTTCTGACCCTTTAACAACCCTCTATCACTCAACATCGTCATACATGCCTCACTCATATGCCCTAAACGCATATGCCATAAACGAGTTAAATCAGAATTTGACTCACCTGATGAAATTGCAGCAGCTCTTGTCACGGTCTCTCCTAGTAGATGATAGAGAGAATTCGATTTCTTCCCTTTCATCACTGTCATGGCACCTTGAGAGATCTTCAGTGGTGTACTTACACCCGATATCATCGAGTGTCCTCAGAGAAATAAGGTTCTTCTTGAGCTCCGGTACATGCCTCACGTCTGTTAATGTGCGAACCACACCATCGTGCATCTGAATCTGAACTGTCCCTATCCCCACAACCTTGCAAGCTGCGTTATTCCCCAATAGAACGCTACCACCATCTGCAGTCTGGTAAGTAGTAAGTCAGTTCCTATGAGGCGTCATATGATAAAAACACCCTGAATCTAGCACCCATTCGTCTCCTGACGAACCTGTAGTCACACATACGATAGCCTTTGCATCACTAGTGCTCTCCTCAACAATATTTGCCACACTACTTGTGGCCTTCTGCTTATCACCTTTGTTTCTCAACTTAGGACAGTCTATCCTGATGTGCCCCTCCTCGTGACATTCAAAGCACTTCACGCGTCCCTTGGACTTTCTATGGCATGACTTAGACTTGCTTTTACCTCTGCTGCTAATGAACCCTGGATGTTGCTCTCTACCCCGAATCACTAGTCCACGAGCTACATCCTGCGCCAGACTGTCATTTTGCAACTTTCTCTGCCACTCTTTAGAAAACAAGGCGGACTTTACCTCCTCTGAGGTAATCGTAGTACGCCTCTGCAATAGAGAATCAGTAAAGTGCTCCCATGACTCTGGTAAGGAAGCCAACAACATCATGCCATGTTCTTCATCTTCAAGAGTCTTACCGACGTTCTTCAAATCCATCATAAGTTTATTAAATTCATCTATGTGGGTTCTGATAGACGTACCTTCAGTATATCTGAACTGGAACATCCTCTTCAACATGTACAAGCGATTGCTCAAACCTTTCTTTACATAGAGCGACTGAAGCTTTGCCCACAATGCTGCGGTATCCTTCTCCTCGCCTACCTCTATTAGCACTTCATCCGATAAATTCAACACGATTAGACTCCTAGCCTTCCTCATTAACACATCCTTATTAGCATCTTTCATTGGTTCGGGCAACTTAGTCTTGCCCTCCAATGCTTCTGCCAAACTCTGAGTTGTCAATAATGCCTCCATCTTGAGGCTCCATAATCCAAAGTTGTTCCTCCCGTTAAACTTCTCAGTTTCGACTTTCACCCCAGACATAATTGCATTCACAAATATCCAGATAATAATCAGACAAGTAAAAGCCCCAAATCATAATCCAGAAATCTGATCCTCAAGCTCTGATACCAATTGTTGTAATATAACGCGGAAAATTAACCAGGTTCTTGCAAATACGTCAATGTGAAAACCCAGAGAAAATAACGAGGAACGATAAAGGACATCAGATATAACGTGGTTCGGTCCGAATGTCGGTACCTACATCTACGGGGAGAGCCAGCAAGAACAATCCACTATGATCGGAGAATCGGATTTACAATCACTCAATACTCTCGTGTTCCCGCATCTAGATTATACCCAAACCCAATGTTTACAAATAAACAACTCCCAATTGGATATATGAAATAAAACTCACGAACAAATCGTGTATTGATTCCGAGCCCGTGTGACCAGAAAGAAAAATACCATATCCTCGTGTTCGATTCTTGTCTACGCAACAAAAGATCTAGGATTCGGAGATTTGGTTACCCTCTACTAGATTCCTTTCGATTTATTTTGTTATCTAACTTGCGGTCATGCGAGATTTTTAACAATTTTTGACTCCTAATAATGTTCTTTCGACCATGCTAAGTTCTCATGCGAAATGTTTTTTTTTTATAGGGTTTTAATCAATATGAGAAGCTATGCTAAGGCGATAAAGTAAAACCTGGAACTCGCTGGTATTTATCTACAAAACGAAATAGAAACTCGAGACATGTTCGTTGTCTTGTAATCGGGCCAACGTCCGTCTGTTTGGACTAACGGACCATTCATTTAAACATCTCAATATGCACATTCACAAATGCATTGAAAGCAATCGAGTTAAGAAACAATCAAATCAATCGAAAGAGGGCCTCAGGTTCGGCCATTGCATTCATGCATCGCGACTCTCCCATTAATTCCATTGAATTTAGGGTTAATATCATGAAAAATCCCAAACTGGTACATCTGTGATGAATTTACCATAAATTATCTTTTGACCAAGAAAAACTCCAAACTGATACAATTGTGACAAATTTACCCCAAACAATTTGTTTTTACTACTAAAAATCATAAATCAGTACATCTGTGACAGATTTACCCTAAATTAATTTTTTTGACCACAAAAAATCCCAAACTGGTATACATGTGATAAATTTATCATCCGTTAAATTGTGTTAATATCACAAAAAATTTTAAATTGATATGCATACCACAAATAAAGGGTAAAAATTCCAAGCTAATACACCTGTCTATTATCACGTGTCATAAATTTAGCATTTTAGCAGTTAGATTTAACGAAAACTAACGGAGAGTAAATTTGTCACAAATGTACCAGTTTGGAGTAAAATTATCACAAGTGTATTAGTTTAGGGTTTTTTGTGGTTAAAATGGTAAATTTATCACATGTGTACCAGTTTAAGGTTTTATGTGATATTAAGCCTTTGAATTTATTAAGAAAGGTTAAGCACTAGTGAGCCCACGAGGTTACTCACACGTAAAACATGCATCTAGGCTTTTTAGACCTTGGATGATAAACAATCAAATAATGAGAAGAGAGCCCCTAAAGGATCACTCATTCCATTTTTATCTTGAAATTTAGCTGATTAAGTTTTAGGATGGCTCCCGAGGGTATGGAGTCCAATCACAGTGGTCAGGTACCAAAAGAAGGATTAAGACGTCAAGATTAAACTTCATGAAGACTATTTTTGTTGATTTTAAATGCATTAACCCAATAATTATCGATTTGACCCTACTGTCCAGAGGCATTCACTGATCAAAACTGGTACTTCAAAATTATGGGGGGAAAAAAAGGAAAACACCCCCAAAATTTCTGGAATTTTTTCCGCAGTTGGGATGATACATTGTCAACAAACTTCATATTTTGCACTTTTGCTAAAAAGGTCCTGATTTTCGAGTGGATATTCACTTAGCCCGAGGACTCAGCAGCAAAAAGGGTTTTCACATAGAACTGACATGTTTCTAGATTTTGCTCAAAAGGATAGTCAAATCCCAAAATTATGGCATGAAAATTTTTAATCTACTAAAATAGACCCTTACAAATAACTTTCATTTTTTTGTTTATGATTTTACAAAAGAGTACTCCAAACAAGTCAAAATCGCAATCTAAAACTACAACGCACAAGACAACGTTCTGATCTAAAACTTCCACAGATTTTCGTGATTTTCTAGCATGCTTCGTACTTGTTAAATGTGAGTGAATTTTTTTTTTTAAATTGATATGTTATTGCTTAGAATTTCACAAGCAATTCTCATGGATAGTATTCTATGAAATAAAGTCTAGAAAAAATCATAAAAATTCACGAAGCAACAAAGGTCAAGTCAGAATGCAGCACATTCACAGATTCAAACAAAGATTTAGGTTCTGGTCTCAAACCACGAGACACTTTTGATATGGCATATGACCTTCATTTTCGACCCATAACCTATCGATTCGAAGCTTATGAGTGTACTACAAAAGTCTAGAGCAATAATTTTCGAGATCTCATAATCTGATCATACAAAATCGAGCTGCAAGATCACTGTGCATGTTGATCCGAAAATGCTAATAATGGTCTATCTAGAGATTGAGAGATTTACCTTTTGACGATAAAGTCGAGCTTGGAGTTGAGCTAGCCGACGATCTAGGCATTGAATACGAAGCTCAAACTCTGAAAATCAAAGCGAAAATCAAACGATTAGTCCCGGTTCTTAGATGAAAACCGAACAACTAGTAAAGGTTAAGTAGAATAATGATGTTCCGTGAAAAACTTTAGTGGACGCTGGTCATGGAGACTTCAAGGATGCGCTGAGGAAGGTGTGAGGGAGAGGGCTGTGGAGGCGGTGTTTCGCCGGAGAGGTGGCGGATTAAGCTCGGGCATAGGGAGTTCGTTCGGCCGAGAGCAAAAGAGAATGAGAGAGAGTATAAAGTTTTTTTTTTTTTTTTTGAATTCTTGCTCCTTGATTGTCAAGAATCGGCTCTCGGTGGTCCTCTCCCTTCTCCAAAAACCCCCCCTCGAATGAATCCTCCCAATGAGCTCCCCTTTTGTTGAGAAAGATGCTCCCCTCTTTTTCTTTTTCTTTTGCTGCCAATCGAATGGTTCTTTTCCCACAATATTCCTTTTGTCCTTTCCTTGTACCTTGTCCTTTTTGCTAAAAAAATCCAGCTCTATCTTTTGTATCTCACGATCCCTCCATTCCCTAAAAAAATCGTTAGCTCCCTTTTCCTCCCCTCCTCTTTTTTTTTTTTTTCAACTTTTTCCTTTGCCCAAGAGTGAATTGAGGCTACCTCCTCCAAGAAATGCAATAAGCTAGGGTTTTACGTGATCGCGCCAAGTGGTGCGATCTTGAGAGGTAAGAGCTCAAACCCTATGGTCTCAAACACGATATTCTAAATAGTCGATCAATCGGCTCTTGAAATTTCTTTAATCGAACCCGAAGTATTTAAATTTAATGTTCCTAAATCAAATGCAATAATCGACTCAAAGTAAGAAAACGACTAAAAAGGGCTCGATTAGGTTGTTTTTTTTTTTGCTCGATTAAGGCATGAAATCCGATGGCTTAGAAAAACTTTGGCCCAAATAGAATTTTTTAGAACTAACGTGGCTAAAATGCAATTCAAATTAAAATAAAATCATTGACTATTTTTCTGGATTTTTTATGCCACAAATAGTATTTTTCTTGATTTTTGGTTATTTTTAATGGAAAGAAAATCCAAAAATACCAAAAAAATATGAAATTTATTTATTTTTTGCTCAAAATTGGTTCCTTTGGCATGGCCAAGGGCTCCAAAGTTGATTTTTAATTCTTATGAAATTTTCTTGAAAAACAACTATCAACACCGACTTTCCAAGAATATGTGTGATATGATGCATAGCATTTTTCTCAATATTCTATATACATAAACAATGACTAGTGTTCTGAAGAACAATTTGCATGATTTTGATCAGTAAAAAAAGTCTTGGGTGATTTATTACACATTGCCTTGAGAAAGGATTGAAATGCCCAGACAAAAGAAGCAATAATTTCATTTAATAGAAATGCACTTCCAAATAGAACATTTTGCCAATGACGATTCAAGTCAAGAAAAGGTGTACATATCATATTGTATTTATTTGTATGGTAAGTAATATTAAATACCATAACGTCTCCAAAAGTTTCATAATCCAGCTTAGATACACCATCAAACCCAAAAAAAAGAATATCAGTCTTTGCTCCTTATGCCATTGAAATGCGTAGGAAAAATCGCTTCCATTTGATGGTAAGCAATTAAAATGGTTAATGAGACTTTGATAATCACCTGCACCAATCAGTTCCCTTCTTTTTTATTGTAAGAAACTTTGACAATCACGAAGTGTAAAGCCAACATTCTTTTGTCCACCCCCCCTACTCCTAGTAGTATTTGTTATGTCCCGATATGACCATATGAGATGTTTTTGTTTATCGCCAATGAATGGATGATTGTGAATCTCCTCAAACTCGGCAACTATCCTAACTCCTTCAATTTTGAATATAATGCAAGCTTTACATCCGGATTTTTTCGTGGTTCCATAAATATCTCTTTGTTCATGATGGTGGAGAGTCCTTCACAATTAACAAAAATGTTCATGTTTGCAACATTTTTTTTCTTTTTGTCCTCTTCAAACTCCAAATCCTTTGCAAATTGCATATGCATTATGCATTATAAGCTTCGTCCTCATTAGCAAATGGCATGCCAATTCTAAATTCAATTTTTTTTTTTATGAATGTTATGCATAATGACATCATCCTTTGCATCCTCTACAATTTTTTTTTTCCAAAAATAACTGTTATTTATAAAAGAAAGATGAATTAAAAAAAACTTCTAAGGTGATAAGTTATACCCATTTATCCCGATCACTAGTTGGATTAGCTGCCTAGAACTAGAAATTATCTACTGAATATTAGTAAATATGTAAGTTAGTGCAAAAAAAAATTTGTGCATGCATAATTTATTTCAATTATGATAGATCTAAAGTGGGTTTCATGAAAACAATATATATAAAACAATATTCTCGCCTTGTGATGCTCGCTTCTAACCTAGTGTCATGGCGGTGATCTCAACGTTGCTCCCTTGTAATAAAAAAAATAACAAATTAAACATTGGCAGGTGGCCGGCGTCCACGTCAGCGATTTTCGATCAAGATTGAGTGGATAAATTCAATTAATAAAAAGTGAAAAGGTTCAAGACCAAATTGGTAAAATTAAAAGGTTTGGAATTGAATTGATAAAGATAAAGGATCTATAATTGAATTGATAAAAGTGTCATAAATTTATGTTTTTTTGGATAATTTTCGCAACGAAGATCACATGCCCACGAGGGAGGGACAGAGGGAGGGTCAGCAAAGAAGAGAGGGCCTGAAATGTTGCAGGACGACAATGGGCTTGTCAGCGTCAGCTGGTGGTTGCATGCATGGTTGGTGTGGTTTTTTTTTTTTAATTTTTTTTTGGGCTTTTCATAAGATTGCATATTTAGTCATTTTAATGGGTAAAAAATACCTCAAGTATCAATATTTATGTATGACGCTAACTTTAATACTAATAATTTTTTAGATCATTTGAGTGCAATTTTTTTTTTAAAAACGATTATTTGAGGGCCAATTTCTGTGAGCGTCACCGAAAATCTTACGTGCATCTACATGGCTCGTCGGAGAATCCCATTCAGCAATAAAAAAAATTCAAAAATTAATAAAAAAATTCAATTGATATTAAAAACTGAAAAATAAGCTAAAATCCATGATCAAGAGCTGTTGCTGTGCTGCTACGGCACAAATCCATGATCGCTGCCATAAATGTCTAATGTATGAACCTGCAAATTAAACTCAGATCTGGATCAATAAAATTGGAAAGGGAAGAAAAATATATATATCCATAAATGTCTAATGTATGAACCTGCAAATTAAACTCAGATCTGGACCAATAAAATTGGAAAGGGAAGAATATATATGTGTGTGTGTAACCTGCTACTTACCAAAATCAAAGCACAAGCTTAAGATTTTTCGTTTTGGGAGAAAAGGAAATAAAAGAAGCGATTTTGTCAAATAGATATGGACGACAGCGGAAAGAGGTCTTTAATACACAACCCCTGCACTCTAGAAAGCTTAAATTCAAGATCAACCTTCGAACAACCTGTTATAATATATAAATATTAAAACACGCTTTCTTCTAAAAACTTAAGCTTTTAGAGCAATTGGCTGTGGTCCCACAAAATCTTTCATGGTATCAGAGTAGGAGGTCCTGAGTTCAAATCTTTCCAGGCTCCTATTTCTCTCCCCAATGAATATGTCTATGCTTAGTAGTAGGCAAAAAGACTGGACTAAGCGTGATGGGAAGTGTTAGAACATATAAATATTAAATAACGTCTTCTTCTAAAAGCTTAAACTTTTAGAGCAGTTGGCTATTGTCCCACAAATTCTTTCAGAATTTCCTACTGGTGCCGCTATTTATACAAAGAGCTCAACCTTGATGGATCTAGCAATATCACCTAGAGGGGGGGTGAATAGGTGATTCTGAATATAATTGAAATTTTTTTGCGGAATAAAAAATAATTCAGTGTACGATTAGAATCGGGAACAGTATAACAATGTGCAAAAAGTCTAAACACAAAAGTAAGAGTTTAGAGTAGAGAATATTGCACACGATGATTATAGTGGTTCGGCTTAGATTAAGCCTACGTCCACTCTCCCAAGATGATAGCCGATCAGCTGGATTTCACTATGAAGAATCACGAGAATTACAAACACTCAATCACTTGGTTTTTCTCTCTCACATATTTTCACAATGAATAGGATTTTTGTACACAGAATATTTTCGGATAGAACTCAGATTATGCTTGCACTTTGGATTGTTGTTCCCTTCTCACTTTAGTCCATCATGGTTTTTCTTTTATACCCTCCTGCCTCCAAACTAGCCGTTGGATTCCCGGCCAAGGGATCGCTCTTCAATCCTTGATTGGACGTCATCAATCGTGATTGAACGAGACTGTATCTTCAGAAGATATGTAGACCGTTGAGTGAGATTTTGAACCCTTCTGATTCAGTCGCCCATACAACTAAATCTCCAGCTTCCATAAGTGTGATAAGTCTGAGTTGGTTCCCAAAAGAATATTCCTTAGAAGATGATATCCCATTGTAGAAGGTCCCTTGATGGATTGGAAGGGATATCAGGGTAATCGAATATCACAAGCTTTCCTTAGGAATCTTGCCTTGATCGGAAACCTGCCATACGTGGGTATTCATGTTTTGTAAATGCAGAAAGAAACTGATCTTTCTTGGGTTTCGTCTTAGAATAGATTTGCTTCTTACTTGATCAGTTGACATGGAAATGTAATACAGAGATTTGATGCGATCCATCTGTCACTGTTTAGATCGTCAGAAGCACTTCCATCTGACCCTTCTTCCACGCGACAGAATTAGATCCACTCAACCTGCTGCTTACACATTCTTTCTGCATCACAGAACGTTATACAATTTCTCTCGATAGTTTTTTCAGAATCAAAATATAGGAGAATTTTCACAACAATCTCCCCATTTTTTATGGTGACAAAACTACTCTTATTATAGATACATATATGTAAATTTAAAGATTTTAAACAGTGACAAAAACGAGTAATCATCCGATTTGCTCCTGCAGGTAATCATCATTAGAGATCCTGTACTGAAAATACTCCTGTAGGAAAACATGATCAGAGTATAGATGCATAATCAGAGTATAAACAGAGTGTAGGTATCTATCAGAATATGGTTATCCTGCACAAGAATAAACTCTTCTCCCCTTTTCTGAATTGGAGTATAATCAGAGGTATGTAATCAGAGTATATATAGCGTATAGATATCTCTGCTCAAGATGATATCAATCCCTGCACAAAATGGACAACTCTTCTCCCCCTTTTTGTCAACATCAGAAAGATTGTATAAAGTTTAAAAAATGAATCGAGTCAATGTTAAACAAATAGAGTAAATGTTGTATCATAGCAAAGAGCAACTTTTGGTCCAAAAAAAATAAAACTAAGAAGATGTGGGTGGAGGCATTTTTGAAGAAGATGGATGATCTTCAGGCTCGTTATCACCCTCCACTAGGGAAGGTCCTTTAGAGCTTCTTCCCATTTGCTGAGCACGGCTTCTAACAGCATGAGATGAAGGCAGTTCTGAATCTGTTCTGTCAGTTCTGACCAGTGTGTAGGTAGGCATGTTTGCAACCTCAGCACAAAACATTCTGCCATATAGATCAATTGACTTCTCCAACTTGTTCACCTGACTAGTCATACCCTGCAACTTCCTATCGATCCTTTGTTCAAAAGTCTGCAGTTTCTGATCTAACCTTGTTTCCATAGCAGCCAGAGTCTGAAGAAGGATATGTTGAAGATTTTCAAAGTGTCCTTGAAGGTCCACCTGTAGTTCTGTAAGAGCAGGTTCTTGATATGAGGTGTCAATCCCTTTTGTAGCTAAATTCTCCCCATCAGTTTGTGCTTTAAGAAAAGCTTGAGAGGCAAACACTTCGATGAGAAAGACATCAGATGTTGCAGGCAAGGGCTCCCCCTGAGTTTGAGCCTTCTTCCCTTTAGCTCGTAAGCTGGGTACAGATTCTACATCTTCATCAATGTCCATTGGTATGGACTGAGCACTCGAAAGTTGATCTTCTCGTGCAATAGCCGAAGCCAAGCTTGTAGCAGCTTTGTGAATTGTTTGTCTGGTGGATGATACAAAATAAGCCTCGATGTCATCTGGCTCTTTCTCCTGCTCTTTTGAGGCCAACTTAGCTAGGACTTGTGCTAGCAACTGCTCATGATCAAAATTGACAAGGGTATTGTCATATTCTATTTCATCTTCAATTTTGGCAGCATGCTCCTCATTCCACATTGTGAGGAATTCTTCCTCAGTCAAATCACAAGGATATACAACTTTTTCTTTTGGTTGTGTTTTTGTTTCATCTCCTCCTTCCTCATTCCTTTCAGCACTGTGATCCCCAGATTCACCTTCTTCATTTGATCCACCTCGAGATTGTGTAGCTTCAGAGTCATACTCCCCTGTTCCTTCTTCACTTGCCTCTGAGTCCTTATCAGTTGAGCTGTCTTTTTGTTGTCCCTTGACAGCCATAACTTTTCTCCTCTTTGGAGATTTCTGCTTGGACTCATCCTCGAAATCCACAATGACTGGTTCATTGTTCTTTGTCCTTGTCGCGACCCATCCGAAGGCGGACGCGGCTAATGGATTACGGATCGCGGGCCTTGGATCGGCGCGGGCCCTCCCAGGCCCATACCAAATCGCGGCGGGAGTATTTCTCAAAGGGATTCGACAATAGCAGTCGATCGCTTTCGACCTTAGTGTGGTCGTGGTGGCATGTGCAACTTGTGCATGCATTTGGAGTCACCACCGGTCTTTCTTGGAGGGTAAACCGGAAACCTTACTGACCGATTGGGAGAGATCGATCAGTTCTGCGGAACCAGAGATTTTGGGTTCGGGGACTTGGTTATGCTGGTGTCATCACCAACGCCCTTTCGGTACCTAACGCGAGTGATTTTCCTAGCTAAGAATTCATGCAGGCGCAATTTTAGGTGAGGTGGACTTAATTCAGGATTTCATGCAGATTGGAAGACTGTTCCTATCAATCACAATCAATTTAAATGAAAGCGCAATCAAGTACATAAATAAATCACTTCAACACACATCAATTCAGATCAATGGCTTCCTAGTATGACCATAAAGGCTTAGGGAAAGTATGACTTCGGACTAGTGGTAAAATGGGGAGATTTGAAGGCGATCAGCCCGAAGGGCAAAATCGTCATTTCTGGAAGGTTGGGATACCGAATTACCCAAAATATTCCATGGCAAGTTGATTGTGGCCATTTCCCATTTTTGAGAATTTTTTTGGAATTTCTTGATTTTTTTATTATTATTATTTTTTTATTTTATATTTTTTTTATTTTTATTTAAATAAATAAATAAGGCCGGGTCCAGATCGGGTTTTCGGATCCGGATCCGGATCAGGCCGTCGGGCCCGATCCAATCCGAGAGGGAGGACCCGAACCGGGCCCAGCTTGAGCAAGGAGCCCAGGCCCATCCTTTGAACCTGCCGATACCGCTGACCCAGGCCCAATCTTCTTCCGCCAAACACTAATGCCGGCCCAACTCAAAATAAACTACGCAACCCAAAATAAACTAAACGAACAGCCCAACATGAGAACTCACCTACTGTTCATCATCTTCAACATAGGACGTCCGCTTCCACCATGAAAGTAGGATCGAGCTCGCCGCCGCTGGGGATGAGTCCCATGATCCGGACCTACTCGGGACCATTCGGGATCCCGCCGCTGCATACCGTCGCCAGCGACTAGGTCGCTCAAAGCCGCCACCACCTCCGAGACCTTTGCTCTTCGGGTCATGCGACTCGCCTCGCCGGAGGATCATGGCCTTCTCTATCACGAGGCTGGAGGATCTCGCCTGCTTGAGGTCGTCGGAGCTGGACCTCGGCTCCGACTGGGCGTGGACGAACCGCCTTCGCTGAGGCTTTCGTCCATCATCATTAGTCGACGAATGCACAGGCTTTGGGAACAACTATTTCCGAAGCAGTTGAACCCATGGACTCATGTCAACGGTGTGTCGCAGGCGAATGACTTACAGCTGCTCTTTTATTCAGAGATTTAGCACTAGCATCACATTTCTTCTGCTTGCTTAGCAAAGCCACCCTTTTTTTGATACCCGAGCTTCATGCACTCACCTTGCTTCACTTCTTCATATAGCTTTTCTCCCCGGCTAATAGTTTATCCAAGATTGTTGCGTGGGTTTCATTTCATGCTCATCCGCATCAAGGTCATCCTCACCACTATCGCCATACCACCTCTTTCCCCGTGATGACACACATGACCCTCGCAGAATGATCCAAGTGACTTTGGTTGTCAGCGCAATTCGAGGACGTAACCATGTTGCCTCGAGCATTCGAGACCTCCTGTACACCCCCGGAAGCCTTTAGGAAATGGTCGTCAATGTCGGGATGATGGGGGAGCGGCTTGACGCTCGTCTCTGCCAACTCATCTCATCCTTGAGCCCGAACTCGGCCTCGACTTGATCCAGGATGGCTAGACCGCCGGGGCGAGCGATCCCGAAGCTGCTGTCCAGTCGCTCCTGATGGACGCGAAGGATGGTCTGGACGGCTGAGGCGAGTTGGTATATGCAGCGCTTGACAGGGGGGGTGGCGGAGATCGAGGAGATCTGACGGTCCCCCACGGCGACTACGGGTGTCGCCGCCGACGCAGAGGGACTCGCGTGCGGGCACGGGATGGCCACCGCAGCTGTGAGCCTTAGCTTCGGAGTGAATGGGACCCCCCCCAGCCGCATTGGCTTCCTCCTCGTGGACTGTAGTTCACTGGCGGCGTCCTCCTTGCTGGGGTGCAGGATCCTCCGATAAAGAAGACCATGAGCACCAGCGTTCGATCATTATTCTTATTATTTTTCTCTTGCGTTGGCCGACCGTTTTTCGTCCACTCTCTCGGTCGGCCATCCTTTTTTTTTATATTCCCCACACTGCTCCCGCCGAGAAGAACACCCTTTTTTAGAAAAAGGGTCACCGGGTTGGCTGGGTCATAGTTGTAGAAGTGAGAATTGGGGTTGTGAGCGCCAATTGAAGAAGCGGGAGATACCCCTCCAAATGAGCTACCGAACACGAACAAAATGCCTCCGATGCCTTTAAGCATGGATGCGACCACGTGTTGGGGCGCAACTCCTTAGCTGCCGCAGCACCCCCATTTACAACAAATGTACGTCTGCCATGCGGAGAACAGGAAGAAGGACGCGAAGAGGACTCTTCGAGAAGAAATCCACTCGGGTCTCCTTCGGAACCAAGAAAAGAGAGACGGAGCGATAGAGAGCGCAACGAGGAGAACTTGAAGAGAAAATTAAGACAAAATTATTTAATATTTTTGTGTATTTTTCAGACCACGAATGGTATTTTTTGATTTTTTTGCTATTTTTAATTAATTTTTAAAAATAAAAAGCACAATAATAGATGGTCAAAAATTAGGTGTCAACAGTCCTCCATCCAGTATGAGTCATCTTGTATCTCATCTTTGTCACCATAGTTTCACCAGCAGTCATTAGAGGGATATCTTGTTTGACAAGAGAGCCCAGACCTCCGATCTTGAAATGATCCATTATTCTGTAGATCAAAGCAGCATAAGGTAGTTGTCCCTTTGGCTTGAGAACAGACATGTACATGTGTAATAGGACTGTGTGAGAAAAAAAAATCCTCTTTCCTGTCACGATGCCCCACAACAGTTTTGCCTCATACTTCGAGATGTCTGTTTTAGAGGCTGCCTTGGGTCTAAGATATTCAATGATCACCTTGTGCATCATGATGTATTTTAAGGGAAAGTCACTGTAGGTAATATGGGACTTCGATTCCCTTGAGAAGCTTGATTTGCCAGTTAGGAAGCAAAAGGCTTCTTCTGCAGTGACATCTAGAGGTATGAAATCTCTCTTTCTGGTTCCCATGATAGATGCCAATTCATCAACAGTCAAAATATACTGCTTTCTTTTCATCGTGAAAGCCAAGGAGTTGAAGTTGACAAACTGAAGATTTGAGTAGAAGTAGGCTACCAGATCAAGAAATGTATAGCCTATATGCGTTATGAATTGATCTATCTTCACCTTTTGTAGATGCCTCCTCAGATAAATGCCGTTACTATCAAAGTACTTTAACTCAAATACCTTGTGAGGTATAACACCTCTCTGTTTCATGAATTCAAACTTGTCTTTGTGAGCCTGATTCTGGAACATGTGATCAGGAAAGCTTTTATCCACATTAAACCCGATATTCTTCACAAAATCATTGAACAGAATGTCATCATCATCTTCAATCTTTGCCCAAGTTCCGCCAGGTCTTATAGGGGATGGTTTTCTTGACTTCGAACTAGGCTCTGCCATTTTCGCTTTTCCTTTTCTAGATGCCGATTCAGGTTTTTCTACAGCAATTGGATCAACTATTTTTCTAGGTAAACTAATAAACTCGAGCAGTTCACCTTCACTTTCTAACTGATGAGCATTCAGTAATCTTCTAAGTTCATTGCTAGAATCTCCTGCTGCCTTAATACTATCGCACATTGGCTTAATAGAATGTACCATTGCTTCTTTTCCTTCAAAAGCAGATAGAGACAAACCTTTTGCCAATCGGAATGCCTCACGCTGTTCGTTGATTTGGGTTTCCGTAGGTTCGGCGCTGCTTGCAGTTGAGGCGAAAAACTTTCTTTTCAACTGAGGAGTCTTCTTCGAGTCAGAGGCTGATTTTGGAGCCATTGATACGTAGAAAGTTTGAAACTTTGGATGAAAGAGTGTTGTTTTAAGGAAGAAATCGAGAGCGAGAGATCTTGAATACGGTTTTAGGGTTTCGATTTGAGAGAGATTTGAAAGTGAGAGAACAGAGGTGACGGTTCGGTGTTTTATAAAAGAGGCGGTTATTTTTGGAAACAAAATCAATAAAAGAAAATTCTGATCTTCTAAAAAGAAATAAAAGAATTTCTTTAACAAATCAATTAATCACCGTCAATCAGATATTCTGAGATATATATTCATATGAGAAACTTACCTTAAAGAGAATTTTAAGAGTTAACTGACCTTGATTTATGAACTTTTCCAAAAGGATGTGAATTTCTTCTTACGCGCCTTTTAGCGTTCCTTCTGACGCTCCTTCTGACGCTCTTTCTGACGTTCCTTTTGACGCTCCTTCTGACGCTCCTTCTGACGCTCCTTCTGACGTTCCTTCTGACGCTCCTTCCGACGTTCCTTTTGACGCTCCTTCTGACGCTCCTTCTATTGCTCCTTCTGACGCTCCTTCTGGCGTTCCTTCTAACGCTCCGTCTGACGTACCTTCTGATGTTGCTTCTGACGCTCCCTTTGATTCTCCTTCTGACTCTCCTTGTTCTAAAATATACTAAAGAAGGAGGGTTAATGATGGATAATTCATTTCTAATAAAATTAAAAGTCTGCTTATCCAATGGTTTAGTGAAAATATCTGCAAGTTGATTTTTCGTGTCAATGTATTAAATGTTAACATCACCATTTTGAACATGATCACGTATGAAGTGATGCTTGATCTCAATGTGCTTTGTTCTTGAGTGAAGTATGGGATTTTTTGTAAGATTTATGGCACTTGTATTGTCACAAAGGATTTCCACAATTGATTCTTCAACACCATAATCTTTGAGCTGCTGTTTTAGCCAAAGTATTTGAGCACAGCAACTTCCAAGAGATGCATATTCTGCTTCAGCTGTACTAAGTGCCACTGTATTTTGCTTCTTGGAATACCATGAGACAAGCATGTTTCCCATGAGCTGACAAGTTCCAGATGTACTTTTCCTATCAATTTTGCAACCAGCAAGATCTGCATCTGAATATCCCTTTAGTATATAATCAGAAGATTTAGAGTACCACAAACCATAGTTGGGACACGTCCCAATGTATTTGATTATTCTTTTGACGGCTGATAGGTGTGATTCTCTTGGACTTGATTGAAATCTTGTGCATAAACAGACGCTATATAGGATGTCTGGTCTTGAAGCTGCGAGATAGAGTAGTGATCCAATCATACTTCGTTATAGTTTGGGATCAACTTCCTTTCCATCTTCATCTTTATTTAATTTGGAGGAGTGAGACATAGGAGTTTCTGTCTTTTTTCCGTTCTCCAAACCAAACTTCTTCACTATTTCCAGTGCATACTTTTCTTGATATATGAAAGTTCCTTTCTGAGATTGATGAATTTGAAGACCAAGAAAGAATCGTAATTCTCCCATCATACTCATCTCAAATTCATCTTGCATTACTTTAGAAAATTTCTTGCAGAGAAGCTCATTAGAAGAACCAAATATAATATCATCAACATAGATTTGAACTAGAAGAATATCCTTACATTTTCTTTGAATAAAAAGAGTAGTGTCTACATTACCTTTTGTAAAGTTGTGTTGAGATAGAAAGTTACTCAACCTTTCATACCAAGCACGATGTGCTTGTTTCAGTCCATAAAGTGCCTTTTTTAAGACAAATACCAAATCCTTTTCTCTAGATTCTTCGAAGCCGGGGGGTTGTTCAACATATATCTCTTCTTTGATGTAGCCATTTAGAAAAGCACTTTTCACGTCCATCTGAAAAAGTTTGAAATCATTGTAACAAGCATAAGCAAGAAGTAGCCTAATGGCTTCTAACCTGGCAACCGGTACGTAAGTCTCATCGTAGTCTATTCCTTCTTCCTGAGAATAGCCTTTTGCTACAAGTTTTGCTTTGTTTCTTACAACCTTTCCTTTGTCATCCAGTTTGTTTCTGAATACCCACTTAGTTCCAATCACTAGACGATTTTTGGGTCTGTTGATCAATTCCCAAACATTGTTGACTTTAAATTGATGTAACTCTTCTTGCATTGCATTTATCCAGTTCTCATCTGCTAATGCATCTTCAATCCTTTTTTGTTCTAATTCAGATATCAATGCTATGTTGCTCATTGCTTGCTTGAATTTTGATCTTGTCTTTATGCCATCACTTATACTTCCTATGATAAGTTCCTTTGGATGACTTGACTTGTGCTTCCATCTTTTGTCGAAGCAATCATTTGAGAATGTTGTGGGTTCATTCTGTTCATCTTCTGGTCTTTCTTCAACTGAGAGAATTTCCTTCTGAACATTCTCCGAACCATCATCCACAATTGAGTCTTGTTTTTCTCCTGATTCTTCGTGTGAGTCTGAGACTTGATGAGGTATATGAACTTGATTGATTTGGGGTTCATCATTTTGATGGCTTTCATCGAACTTGATGTTCACTGACTCTTCAACAACGCGAGTGTTCTTGTTGTAAACTCTGTAGGCTTTGCTCGTTGGTGAATATCCCAAGAAAATTCCTTCATCTGATCTCTCATCAAACTTTCCAATTCGATCATTAGCATTCTTTAGAATAAAACATTTACAACCGAATACATGAAAATATGCAACATCAGGCTTTCTTTCTTTGAAAATTTCATAGGGGGTTTTCTCGGAAAAAGGTCTGAGAGAAATTCGATTTAAGATATAACAAGCTGTTGAAACGGCCTCAGCCCAAAAATTAGAAGCAATTTTACTCTCAATAAGAAGAGTTCTGGCCATTTCTTGCAAGGATCTGTTTTTCCTTTCTACTACCCCATTTGTTGAGGAGTATAAGGTGCAGAGAAGTTATGCTGAATTCCGAAATCAGTGCAAAAATCTGAGAAACTTTGATTTTCAAATTCTCCCCCATGATCCGTTCTCAAACTAGAAATGGTGTAGCCCTTTTCATTTTGAATCCTTTTGGCAAGTTTTGAAAAGGACATAAAAGCCTCACTTTTGTGAGTTAGAAATAAAACCCATGTAAATGTAGAGAAGTCATCAACCATGACAAGACAGTATTTCTTACCTCCAAGGCTTAAGGTTCTGTTCGGTCCAAAAATATTCATATGAAGTAGCTGTAGACAATGCTTAGTGGACACTTGATTTAAGGACTTAAAAGAACTTTTTACCTGCTTACCTAGTGTGCATGCATGACATAGTCCACATTTCTCAAATTTCGTTTGAGGTAACCCTCGAACAAGTCCCTTCTTAGAAAGCTTTGAGATGTGTTTTACACTAATATGACCTAACTTTCTGTGCCTAAGATCAGATTCATCCTTAACAGAAATAAGACATTTTGCACTTTCACAGTTAGCATCAATATCTAAAAGGTAAATATTCCCATGCCTTCGTCCTGTGAAGGATTGCTTCTTGTCCTTGCTCATACCTGTACATTTTAAATCTTGGAAGCAAATATCATAGCCAGAGTCACAGAGTTGACTTACAGAAATTAAGTTATAGATCAATCCTCTGACTAGAGAGACATCTTTAACCGTCAGATTTCCAATCTTTACATTTCCCTTCCCAATGACCTTTCCCTTGTTCTTTCCTCCAAATGACACGCTTCTACCATTACAATCTGAGAAGGACATAAATACATATGGATTTCCAGTCATGTGACTTGAACAGCCACTATCCAAAAGCCACTTGTTCTTCATTCTCTTTTGTACCTGCAAGAAATAAACAACTTACTGTTTCTTTGGTACTTATGCTTTCTTGGGTCCTTCTGTGTTAGTAGGTTTTAACCTTTTAACGGGTCTCGAAATTTTTTTGCAATAATCCTTAGTATGACTAGGATCACCACAGTTCACACAGGATTGTCGAATATAAGATCTAGTAAAATGCTTATGAAAATGATGCATGTAATCAGAAAAATATTGGTTTTTGAAATTCAATTTTAAAGAAATTTTTGAGATTACTCTCTTTTTTAAAACCTAACCCAGATCGGTCATTGAAGGGTATTTGTTTTGAAATAATGTTATTCAGAGTTTCTGAGCTTTGTGAAAACCTTTTTGAGATATCGGAAACCTTTTCTTTCAGAGAAGCATTTTCTTTTGAAATCAAATCATGATTTTCTTTCAATTGGTAAAACTCTTGTTGTAGAAAATCGATTTTTTCTTTTTGAGATAAATTCTACTGTTTTAAGGATGAATTTTCCTTTTTCAAACCAGAAATTTTTTCAAGAGCTTCTTTGTAGTTTCTACACAATTCATCAATATATTCAGTAACTTCATCAGGGAGTTCAGATGAACATACCTCAGTTTCTGAGTCTGAATTTGAATCTGATTCGGCCATGAGACAGATGTTTGCGTAATCATTTTCACTTTCATAAGAATCACTTAGAGTATCTGCCTTTAGGGCCTTCTTGTACTTCTCATACTTGAGTTTGTCCTTCTTCAAAATTGGACAGTTCGGTTTGATATGTCCTGCCTTTTTACAGTGAAAGCAGATTACGTCTTTGCTATCTTGTGAGTCGTTGCTTGACATTTTCATATCATTCTTCTTCCAAGGTTTCTTCCCTTTGATATTTCTGGCTTTCCGAGCCATCTTTCTAAATTTCTTGACCATGAGAGCTAATTCTTCATCATCCTCATCTTCATCATCTGTATTAGAAAGACATTGAGCAATTTCAATTTTCAAGGCAATAGATTTTTTACTTTTTTGTTCTCCCTTCTTGTTTGCTCGTTCTGTTTCATAAGATTGCAAAGTCCCGACTAGCTCATCCACCGAGAGTGGTATGATTGTTTGACATTCTTGAATTGATGGTTTGATGTAATTCCAATCATCTGTGAGTCCACGTAGTATTTTCCTGACTTGCATTGGTTCAGCAATAGGTGCGTCTTGTCTTGCAAGTCCACGTGCCAAAGTCTGAAACCTGTCTATCATATCTGCAATAGATTCATCAGATTTCATTTGGAATGCTTCATAGTCACTTAGTAAAATACTGAGCTTCGTTTCTTTTACTCGATTTGTTCCTGGAAAGGTAATATGAAGTCTATCCCATATTGCCTTAGATGATTCTTCCTCTGAGACACGATTATAGAGAGTGGTAGATAAGGCACAAAAGAGAGCATTGACAGCTTTAGAATCAAGGCCTCTTCTTTTAGCCTTTTCAGCATCGGTCATTGTTGTGACAGGATTTGCTCCGTCAACAGAGGTTGGATTTGTAGCAGTTGCAGAAATTACTCCATTCGTAACAACATCCCACATCAGATCATCATAGACTTTGAAGAACCACTTCATCTTGTTGCTCCACATGTTGTAGTCCTTCCCATCAAAGTATGGTGGCTTGTTGGCAAAGTGTGAATCGCTTGTTCCTGAAGAGTGATTGCTAGACATAGTAGATCGTTAGCTCTGAAGTCAATAAACACTTCGTAAATATGAGCAACCTGCTCTGATACCAATTGATGGATCTAGCAATATCACCTAGAGGGGGGGTGAATAGGTGATTCTGAATATAATTAAAATTTCTTGCGGAATAAAAAACAATTCAGTGTACGATTAGAATCAGGAACAGCATAACAGTGTGCAAAAAGTCTAAACACAAAAGTAAGAGTTTAGAGTAGAGAATATTGCACACGATGATTATAGTGGTTCGGCTTAGATTAAGCCTACGTCCACTCTCCCATGATGACAGCCGATCGGCTGGATTTCACTATGAAGAATCACAAGAATTACAAATACTCAATCACTTGGTTTTTCCCTCTCACAGATTTTCACAATGAGTAGGATTTTTGGTACACAGAATATTTTCTGAGAGAACTCAAATTATGCTTGCACTTTGGATTGTTGTTCCCTTCTCACTTTAGTCCATCATGGTTCTTCTTTTATACTCCACTGCCTCCAAACTAGCTGTTTGATTCCCGGCCAAGGGATCGCTTTTCAATCCTTGATTGGACGTCATCAATCGTGATTGAACGAGACTGTATCTTCAGAAGATATGTAGACCGTTGAGTGAGATTTTGAACCCTTCTGATTCAGTCGCCCATACAACTAAATCTCCAACTTCCATAAGTGTGATAAGTCTGAGTTGGTTCCCGAAAGAATATTCCTTAGAAGATGATATCCCATTGTAGAAGGTCTCTTGATTGATTGGAAGGGATATCAGGGTAATCGAATATCACAAGCTTTCCTTAGGAATCTTGAATTGATCGGAAACCTGCCATACGTGGGTCTTCATGTTTTACAAATGCAGAACCTGATCTTTCTTGGGTTTCGTCTTAGAATAGATTTGCTTCTTACTTGATCAGTTGACATAGAAAGGTAATACGGAGATTTGATGCGATCCATCCGTCACTGTTTAAATCGTCAGAAGCACTTCCATCTGACCTTTCGTTAGAAGCACTTCCATCTGACCCTTCGTCAGAAGCACTTTCATCTGACCCTTCTTCCACGCGACAGAATTAGATCCACTCAACATGCTGCTTACACATTCTTTCTGCATCACAGAACGTTATACAATTTTTCTCGATAGTTTTGTCAGAATCAAAGTATAGGAGAATTTCCACAACAAACCTCACCCACACTTTGTCTCTCGTAATCACCGCAACAACTCTCGAATCAAGGTCGGCGAGGCCTGGTTGTCGCTGGGCAAGGTCAAGCCCTGCTGGTGCCGCTATTTATACAAAGAGCTCAACCCCACCCACACTTCGTCTCTCGTAATCACCGCAACAGCTCTCGAATCAGGGTCGGCGAAGCCTGGTTGTCGTTAGGCAAGGTCAAGCCCTCGCCAGCCGGCTGTGCAAGGAAGTTTCTTTTTAAAACTAGTTTTTCGGCATAATGTTTAAATTTAATTTAAATTTTTTATAAAAAAAATTAGCTTAATTTATAAAAGTCAGGCCACACGGGCTGAATTTTCTGAAAAAAAAAAATTACCACATGGACATATTTTTAAAACAAATGGATATGCAGACTGCCTTTATGAATGAAAAAATCCACGTAAAATTAAAAAAAAAAATACCACGTGGACTGTTTGACCCAAATTTCTTGCCGTTGGCACTTAAATGATCATTTTTTTCTCTGATTTAGCACTTAAATGAGCCAACGAAAAAAAATGATACAAAAGTGAGTACCGTACACAAATATTAATACTTGAGGTGTCCTTTTATCCATTTTAATGAAGCTGAGATTTGTAACATATACATAAAAAAGTACAAGTATATAAGTGATATCTAGTTGAAAATTCACATATGTTTTTAGTATTTTTTTTATTAATTTGGGAATGAAACGTATGAAAAATAATTGTAAGCATTCTATACACCTCTTGAGTATTATCCTAAATTAGGAATGTAATCTTTCTTTCGATAAAGAAAATAGAGAAATTTTTAA
Organism: Rhodomyrtus psidioides; assembly: GCA_021437785.1. Taxonomy (NCBI): domain Eukaryota; kingdom Viridiplantae; phylum Streptophyta; class Magnoliopsida; order Myrtales; family Myrtaceae; genus Rhodomyrtus; species Rhodomyrtus psidioides. Next base: position 543,854 of record JAILYB010000040.1, on the reverse strand, counting down.
TGCCCGTATCCCCTGTAAAAATAAGGCTTGTAAGGAGAGGAATGATCCATAGGGTTATTGTTATTAATCATAATAATAATAATAATATTATTATTATTATTATTATTGGCATCAGCTCTTGTTTTAGGGAAAATTTCAAAAAGGGCCTGAAGTGGCCTCGTTTTCTCAAATAAGGGCCTCGAGTGAACATCGTTGTAAATAAAATAAAGGCCTGAAGTGATTCGATTGTTGCAAAAAGGGCCTATCCAAAGGGCATTTTTGTCTTTTCATTTTTTTGGCTTTTTCTGTTTTTTTTTTCTCTCCCCTCCCCTCCTGTTCATCGTATCCTAGCACGTCTTCTTCATGGCGGCGAGAGACCTGCACCAAACAGGCGCGTTGCCCAGGGGGAATGCTCTCATGGGTGCTTGGGGGTTCAGACCAAAAGAGAGTTCACTGAGTGGGTTCTTCCAAAAAGAGCTCGTCACAAACGTAGAACTAACAGAGTTCTTAGGGAGAGCTCGTTCAAGAGAGAGAGAGATGAAGCAAAAAAAAAAAAAATAGTTGGCTCGAGCGTGAGGAGCTCTTGAAGTAGAGCTTGCTCTTGGGTGTCCTGAGAGTGAAAAGGAACAAAAGGAGGAAGGAGTTCCACGAGTTGACAGAGAGTGCGAGGGGGGCTTTTTTCCAAACTAGGTCTAAAAAAAGTATTTATCAAAACGGGTGTCTTTTTTTTTTATTTACCAAACCGGGGGCTGCTCCGCAGTCTTAATGCCGAGTGACCCCCCGGTCTGCAGTCAAAATGCCAGCCGGGCCCGATCGGCAGTCAGACTGCCGATCGGGACATGTACAGTTCCCGTTCGGCAGTATAACTATCGAATGGGAAATTTATTTATTTATTTTTTTTGCTTATGAAAATTCCTTCTTCTTTTTGAACCGTTTGATGTCTATATCAATTTACATTTTTTTTCCAGAGAAAGTTGAGAATTTTTCGAGAGAGCTAGGCTATAATGAGAAAAGCAAAACCCCAAAAGAGTCTAGTTTGCATGCCGCAGTGACCAACTTCAGCTTTCTCATGGCAGACGAAAAATCATTTAATGTTGCCATTGACGGACCGTGATTTCAATGAAAAGACGATGAAGAACTTTGCTGTGAACCTTCCCTTACACGCCAAGTCTCAATCGCCATTAATGCCCCTGAAGCGCCATCTCCTCCTTGTGTCCGTCTGCCATTAACAGTCCGTGCTTTCAATGTAAAAGGAGAACAACTTGACACACATGTCTGCCTTTAACGAAAGAAAAGACGGTGCTCGTTGAGTTTTCATCGCTTCATAAGCATCATTTTCATTCTCAATAACCTGCTCTGTCTCGTCCCGTTATGATTTCTAACTCATTTGAATTTTCTCCAGCAAAAAGTTGGAAATAGCCTCGACCTTAGCTACATCCTGAGTTAGAAGTAGAGAATAGTGCGACTAGCTTCTTCATCTTCCAAAGGAAAAGCAAGCACACAACACAAATCGAAATTATCAAAATAGAATTCCCTTGTGAGAAAATATGGGAGAGAATGAACTTCTCCGTATATGAATTCAATTTCGAAATCAAAAACAGAAAGAATAGCCTGCCAGCGTGCAAAAATTTGTTTTGATGCAATATTTTGCACATCCTTTTGAAGAATATCTTTGGCAGACTTGCAATCAATTCTTAACAGAAACTTTTGATTAAGAAGATCACCTTGGAATTTTGAAATGGCAAGAACAATGGCTAAATTTTCTTTCTTAACAGTGGAATAATTTTTCTGGGTATCATTCCAATGCTTGGAAATAAACTGTACAATTTGTTCTTTTTCATTCAACTTTTGTTTTAAAATACCTCCATAACCGATGTCTGAAGCATCAGTTTCAACAATTTTAAAAGACAATGGGTTAGCAATATGTAAACATGGAATTTCTATCGTAGCCAGAATAGAGTCCTCGTATTTCAAAAGTCTTCCATCTCTTAAAACCAAAAGAATTGAAGTATTCAAACCTTCTTTCAAAAGTGGTTTGCCTCCAACTTGAATCATACCAAAATGGAGATAATTGTACTTCAAAGCATGTTTCTTTAAAGAGTCTTTATTCAAAAGAGGAATTGAAGAATATGAGGAAGAAATAGGTATATCACGTTCCTCAGTCGTGATAACATAATCGTTAGACTTAAAAAGTTTCTTAAACTTGGATTCAACATAAATTTGATCATATTTTACTTTTGGAATTTTCCAGTTTCTTAAAAATTTGTTAAAATCTTCAATGGTAATTTCCTCTCTATTTAGAGGGTCTGAAATCTGAGACAACTCAGATATAGTGCTACTGGAAGTGGAATTAGTTCTTCTAAAAAGATCCATTTTGTATAAAATTGGTTTTAATTGTTCAGTTTTGACCTCTGCTACCACGTCCCATGGACTTACGCCACCTCTGCCACGACTTTGTGGCTCCAAATGAGATCGACCTTAGAACAATCAAAAACTAGTTTATACAGAATGTCTCAGAAAAGAACAACTAACTCTTCTCCCACTGGCTCTGATACCATGAGGGACGCAGGATTTAGGCCCTGCTCGGCGGCCCAATTGCCGAGCAGGGTCGAAATTTATTTTTTTTTCATTTTATTTTTTTTTCAATGGATTTGTATCAAAAAATTACGCGAAATAAAAAAAAATTCGTCCCAAACGGACACCCGAACGATAAGATATACCATTTCAAATATTTTGAATATCTTATCGCTCGGGTGTCCGTTTGGGACGAATTTCTTTTTTTGTGTTTTCGGTTTTATATATTTTTTTGAGTTTTTTTGAATTTCTTAAAAAAGGGATTTGAACACAATTAAACAAGAATGCCCATAATACACCTTGATATCCGAATTTCCGATAATTCACTCATCTCCGAAGATTCTGATTAGAGTAGAATTTCTAACGCTACACCCTCGAAGATTCGAGTTAGTATGCGAGTACGTGTATAAGACGACAACGTCCCTCTTGCCAAAGGGAAAGAATACGAAGTCTCATACTAATTCATCATCCCGCCCCATAAGATCATGGGTAAGGCAAATGATTTAATTTTCAGAATGGACTAGGCACGTGGGGAGCATATATTATGAGCATGCTTGTTTAAGGATGTGCAAATATTTTAAAAAATTCGAGGACCACCTAAAGTGGTCGAAATTTTGAAGGAACTAGTCTCCTATCCACCAAGGATCATATCTTCTAAAATAAAAAAGATTATCTATTAAGAATTTTTTAGAAAATTTTAGATAATCTTTAGAATTTTAAAAGATATCTTAATTCGGCTGAAATCTTATATCATATCTTCATAATTTGAGAAAGTTATCTTTTAAGGTTTGGAAAGATTAACTTAGATAATTCTCGAGATTTTGGATATATTCAAATTCTTATCCCTAATCAGATACTATCCATGAAGATTCCATTCGACAAATTTAAAGATATCGTTGGGATTAAAAAGTCTATCCATGGCAGATCAAATATTCATCTATAGCATGATATGAGGTCATCTGCGATACATACTCTCAACCGAGAAAAGTAATAGAACCATGAACATCAAATTTCACTCGCAAGAAAATGAATTCAGATCAGACAATGATTACGAAAGACGAGGCCATCCACTGACATGCAACTTTCGTTTGTGAAGGGATATGCCAAAGACTTACGATTGATTCACAAAAATTCTTTAATTTTCAATTTCAAATTGATCCAAGAATCTACTAGACGGCTTGGTTCTATAAAGAAAGACAATGGTTCCGCCTTTATTTATCAATTCCAAACAGTGCCCACCAATCTCGTGAATTTATCGAGCTTGCACCAGAATTTTAGTTTCACAAAATCAGATCTTCGGTTCTTGAAAAATATGATTTAACATGGCCTGTCAAATCATGTTCGCAAGTACGCATGCAAGTTACCAAGTTAACGAACATGATTAACAATCAAGAACCATGGACTAGTGTTTACACCTAAATTTTGATCAACTTTTTTTTTTTCCTTTTTCCTTTATTTTTTTGAAAATTCATAGAAAATCCATAAAAAGTTGAAAAATTGAAAAATCAATTTTGGTGACCTTAGCCAAGCTAAATGAACCATTTTGACCAAAAAAATAATTTTCATAATTTTCATTTTTTTTAATATATTTTCGAAAAATATATAAAAAAGAAAGAAAAAGAAAAGTGAAGGAAAAGAAACTGGAAGGGGACTCATTGGGATAAAAAAGGATCGATTATTATGGGGTTAAAAAGAAGAGGATGAGTCGATAGTGCGCTTCAGAAGTTTGCTCCTAATCGTGCTTTAGGAAATTGTATATGATGGGCCATTGGCATACTTCCTCCATAAAAAAATGGGCATCATCTTTAAGGGAGCACATGCGCAGGGACAACCACTCCAAAGCCATCATCATCATCTTCAGCTTTGGGGAAGGAAAAAGCAAAGGGAGATGGGGTCTTCATCCAAAAAAAAAAGAAAAAAAAATAGAAAAGAATGGGAATAAATGAGTAGGATCACACTCATTGTCGGCAAGGACAATGAAAGTTGCAAGGGATGGACGCCCTGCCCCAAGGGGGAGAAAAAGAAAGATTAAAAAAAAGGGAGGGATCCAATTCATTAAAAGCCACTCGACGAAGGGAGATTGGGGACGAAGATTTTGCCGCGAGCTGACTTAATTAGCAAGGTCCCCTCCAATCTTTGAACGGCCACCGAGACAACCCCAACGTCGACGCTCGTTGCTACCGAGCCCTGATGGTGATGCTGATGACTAACTTCCACGGAAGTTATGAGTGAAGATGACGATTCCGATCTCTTATACGAGAAATCAGCATGTCCTTCGCGTCGAACCAGAAACGTCGGTGAATATCGAGCACCCTTCGGTGACATCGATGACTTCTTGGTGTCCTGAATCAGGACCCGACGTGTCTCCGACGCTCACCGCCAATACCGAGCCGAAGCCTTTATAGCAATCGTCCACTGCAAACCAACAAGTTTGTTGAGATGCTCGGCCAAGTCCAGTGAATTCCCACTGACGATCCAACCGTGATTAGTCCTCGTCCCCGTTTAGCTATAAGTTTCACTCCCTTTTTTATGACTCTAGAATTGCTCCTTCCTGCAATGTTAATTTTAGTTCCCTCTTGCTATTATTTAATCTTTCTATGCAGGTAATTTGGAGTTTTCCCACCAAGACTCAATTCACACACTGAAGAAATGATCCACATGACCTCTAATGGCGTAGCACAACTCTTCCATGAGATGGCCATTCCTCGTGTTGTTCTAATTACCAAGCATCCGAGATCCTTTGAAAATACCAAAAAAATAAAATATCATTTACATTGCATATTACATAATTGCATGTCATATTTTCCCACGTCGTTATATCATGCTATGTCGTTTATGCCACGTCATCCATGCATAATTGCCATATCATTTACTTTATGTCCTAGCATTTCATGCATCGTATAATTAATTTGCATTGTACCGCATTTGATAAAAGTGGGCATTTTCTACATTTTACTTATTAGACCCAGAATCGGAAGGCCGAGCCTCCTGTTGGTGTCTAAATATTTGCTGTGTATTTACTTTATGTCCTAGCATTTCATGCATCATATAATTAATTTGCATTGTACTGCATCTAATAAAAGTGTGCATTTTCTACATTTTACTTATTAGACCCAGAATCGGAAGGCCGAGCCTCCTGTTGGTGTCCAAGGCATTTTATTCATTTATTTTCTGCAAATTATATTGTGCTACCCCAGAATCGGAAGGCCGAGCCTCCTGCTGGTGGTTTATACCCCACACATTGTTGCACGAGCACCGACGGACTCCGACGTCGTAAAATTCACTGGATCCCACCTCCTTTGCTTATGTTTATGTTGTGTAATGACTTAATATCTTCTTTATTTTTATTATAATTTGCATTGCGTTGCGTCGCGTCCTATAAAAACAAAAAAACAATGCTAGATCGGACGGCTGCAGATGAGCCACGTGTCGAGATCCGGTGATTTTCAAAAAAAAAATATTTTTAACATTAAAAGAAATGAATTTCGAATTTTACAAAAATTAAAATGATTCGATTATCACCGAGACGCCACGTGGCGAGTTAGGGACCGTCAGTTGGGATTTATTTTCAGAAATTTCGAAAAATCATAAAAAAAATAATAATAAAATAATAGTAAATCAAAAAAATTAAATAAAAAAATAGAAAATCATAAAAAATTCAAAAACATTCGGAAAATTCAGAAAAATTCTAAAAAATTCCAGAAAATAGGAAATGGCCACATTCAACTGGTCATGACCTGTTTCGGGTCTTTCGACCCCCGATCTTTCCAGAAATGACGGTTTTGCCCTTCCGGCAAACCGTCTCCCAAAATAATTCTAAAAAAATTCAAGAAAATCCCAAAAAATAGGAAATGGCCACAAACAACTGGCCAAGGCTCATTTCGGGTGTTTTGAACCCCGACCCTTCTTAAAATGACGATTTCGCCCTTTGGGCGAATTGTCTTCCAAAAATTGAAGAAAAATCAAGAAATTCCAAAAAATTCTCAAAATTGGGAAATGGCCACAATCAACTGGCCATGGAATATTTTGGGTAATTTGGTATCCAAATCTTCCAAAAATTGACGATTTGGCCCTTCGGGCTAAATCGCCTCCAAATCTTCTCATTTTACCTCGGTCCTAAATCACGCCTTCCCTAAGCCCTTATGGCTATACTAGGAGGCCATGTGATGTGAATTGACGTGCATTGATGTGATTTATTTATGCACTTGATTGCGCTTTCATTTAAATTGATTGTGATTGATAGGAATAGTCTTCCAATCTGCATGAAACCCTGAATCAAACCTACCCCACCTAAAATTGCGCCTGCATAAATTCTTAGCTAGGAAATCACTCGCGTTAGGTACCGAAAGGGCGTTGGTAATGACACCAGCGTAACCAAGTTCCCGAACCCAAAATCTCTGGTTCCGCAGAATTGATCGACATCTCCCAATCGGTCAATAAGGTTTCCGGTCTACCCCAAGAAAGACCGGTGGCGACTCCAAATGCATGCACAAGTTGCACATGCCATCACGACCACACTAAGGTCGAAATCGATCGGCTCTTATCGCCGAATCCTTTAAAAAAATACCCCCGTCGCGATTTGGTATGGGCCTGGGAGGGCCCGCGCCGATCAAAGGGCCCGCGATCGGTAATCCATTAGCCGCGTCCGCTTTCGAACGGGTCGCGACAACTAGCAATAAAGAACCAAGGATTTTTACCTTTCTTCCGAATCAAATTTCCAGTGGCGCATGTGATGGATTCCACCTCAAATCTGTGCTTTTTCGAAGCGCAAGTTACCGGAGGTTGCTTCGATTGCTCGTGGCTGGACAGCAAAAAGAAACGCCCAGGATTGTGTGGTGCAACGACTGAGCCTTGCGAGGAATACTGATTGATCTTCAGGAGGCTTCAGCTGAGGAGTTTGTCTCAAGAAATCCTCTGTTCAGCTCTTTGATTGCCCAAAGATTACTTCCCTTGTTTGATTTTCGTAAGACTTGACAACCAAGCTAGGAGCTTCTCGATTTTGGACGGGTTCAGTAGAGAGTTGTGCACGAGTTTGGAACCAAATTTGACACAAAAGAAAAAATTAGCTCAAAATTGGACCAATTAGCAGCTTTTCGGACGGAGCGTCGGTGTAGAGTCGGTCTCCGATTGAAACACTAGCTAACAGTCCTCAAGCAATAACAAAAAGGATTGAACAGCATCGGTTGTGAGTGGAGGTCTTCCAGAACAATGTGAGATTACCGAATCAAAGGACAAAAACAAGCCTGTTTATTGTCCTTTTTTGGTGTAGCAGCCGCAAAAGGTCACTAAGTAGAGCAGAGGAGTTGATGAAGCATTAGTGTAGAAGGACAAAGAAGAAGCCCAAGGAAACCGCCCAATCAAGCTTCAGTCAAAGAAGTCCTCTCTTTTCCTTTTCGAAAAAAAAAAAAAAGCTCTCTCCTCTATTGCTCTCAAAACTCACGTGTATCTCTCTGATTTTTATGAGCAAAAGTTGATCCCCCCCTAAATGTGAACCCTACGTGTGTATTTATAATGGTGAGTTAGGGTTCACGCTTTCCATTTAATTACGAAATAATCCCAATTCTAAAACCGTTTCCAATTGAGTCCTTAAATGGATTAATTGATTTTGGAAAATAGGTCCAAGCCTTCTTAGAATTTTCGGCACACTCCTCGTTCATTAGCTGAATTTCTCCATGCTATGCCAATCCCAATCGTTAATCAATTTAAGCTCAAATCTTTGCCGTCGCTACAATATAATACAAACGTAATGCATGAAAAACTAAATTAAATATGCAATGCATGAAAACGAATTATTTTATTATTATATTTTTTATTTTATTTTTATTTTTTTGTGAGAATTATGACTAACTCTCGTTTTTGTAAAAAATGAACAATTAAAAAAATTCAAAATTTAGGTGTCAACAGCCGCTGAGCGGGGCCCAACTCGCAAATTGGGTGATGCTCGGCAATTAATTGCCGAGCGGCACCCAATTTGGTATATATATTTTTTAAAATATTAATTTAGTAAATATTTTTTAAAATGCTAATTTGGAAAATTTCCCAAAGAAATAGAAGGTTATCGGAAGCAGTGATCCTCAAATCACCATGTATGGACAAGTATCGATTTGATGTGGCCTTAGCCTCACATCTTTACAGCAGGCTATATACGTAGAAAGGGATCAATCTCATATATTTGTATGATTTGATGTGGCCTCACATAAATGACCAGCCGATTTGATGTGGCCTCACATCTTTATTTGGCCCGAGGACCGCACGGTTGGTCATTTATGTGAGGCCACATCCACTCATAAATGACCAGTCCTGAGGTCCTCGTGCTAAAGAAAGATGTGAGGCTACATCAAATTGATACTTGTCCATACATGGTAATTTGGGCAGCTACTCTAGTTGTAATTTGTGTTCCGATGACCCACCGTTCTATTTTTTTTTTTCGACGGTTCTATTTTGATAATCTCGATTTGTGTTGTGTGCTTGCTTTTCCTTTGGAAGATGAAGAAGCTAGTCGCACTATTCTCTGCTTCTAACTTAGGATGTAGCTAAGGTCGAGGTTATTTCCAACTTTTTGCTGGAGAAAATTCAAATGAGTTAGAAATCATAACGGGACGAGACAGAGCAGGTTATTGAGAATAAAAATGATACTTATGAAGTGATGAGAACTCAACGAGCATCGTCTTTTCTTTCGTTAAAGGCAGACATGTGTGTCAGGTTGTTCTTCCTTTTACATTGAAAGCAAGGACTGTTAATGGCAGACGGATGCAGGGAGGAGATGGTGCTTCCAGGGGCATTAATGGCGATTGAGACTTGGCGTGTAAGGGAAGATTCACAGCAAAGTTCTTCATTGTCTTTTCATTGAAAGCACGGTCCGTCAATGGCTACATTAAATGGTTTTTCGTCTTCCATGAGAAAGCTGAAGTTGATCACTGCGGCACGCAAACTAGACTCTTTTGGGGTTTTGCTTTTCTCATTACAGCCCAACTCTCTCGAAAAATTCTTAACTTTCTCTGGAAAAAAAAATGTAAATTGATATAGACATCAAACAGTTCAAAAAGAATGAATTTTCATAAAAAAAAAAAAAATTGCCCGATCGGCAGTCTGACTGCCGACCGAGGGGCCGCTCGGCATTAAGACTGCCGAGCGGCCCCTGGTTTGATAAAAAAAAAAAACACCCGTTTTGGTAAATACTTTTTTTTTATACCTAGTTTGAAAAAAAGCCCGTTAGAGGGCTCGAGTAAAAAAGGGAGAGCATAACAGGGGAACGCCATTTTCGAAAGAGGAGCTTCAAGGGAGTTAGTTCTGCGAGAGATCAAAAGGGGGTGAAGAACAGACAGACTAGGCAGAGACCGAGGAGCCCCTCCCATCTTCTCGAGCTTCCGAACTCCCTCACCACCACCCACCATTTTATCCTACCTGAGAATCCAAAAACCAGAGAGCAAAAACAAAGAAACTCAAAAAAGAGTTCGGTCGAACGAGAAGAAACAATGGCCGAGAGAAGACGGGCCAGCGGTATCGGCTTCGCCCGATGATCAGTGGCTTTGGCGTTCTCATTTCAACAAATTTCAAACCCGGTGAGTCTCGCAACCTACTTGTCTTGCTCGCAGCTCCATCCTTGGAGGGTGCTCTCTGTTCCGGATGATCGGGAGTCCAAAAAAGGCAGAGGCTGAGCAAAGCTTCTGGGGGTGAAAAGACAAAAGAAAGAAAGAGCTTTGGGAGTTGGAGCGAGAAGGGTCACAGGAGAGAGCTCGTGGAGAGCTCCATTTGATAGAATATTTTTTCGGTCCACCACTACTGTTTGCGAGCATTCCCCCTCATCTGAGCTTCGGTCCCACATGAGATCCAAAGGGCAAGCTCTGCAGCATAGGGATGGCAAGCATGAGGACAACGGCTCGTTGAACGCCCCCACGAGCTCCACCACCATCTTTCCCCCCACGTGCTGCGGTGCCACGGCCGGGCTCTCCGACGATGAGACAGTGGGCAACGAGCCTGTTTGGTGCAGGTCTCTCACTGCCATGAGGAAGACGCGCTGGGATACGATGAACAAGAGGGGTGGCGAGGGGAGAGAAAAAAAAAGAAAAACAGAAAAAAGCCAAAAAAAAAATGAAAAGACAAAAATGCCCTTCGGATAGGCCATTTTTTGAAACAATCGAAGCACTTCAGGCCCTTATTTGCAACGATGTTCACTCGAGGCCCTTATTTGAGAAAACGAGGCCACTTCAGGCCATTTTTTGAAAAATTTCCCTTGTTTTATAACACGCGATTATAAATAAATTAAAAGAGCTTAGATGAAAAACAAAAATAATGCACACGAGATGGATTCTCAGGGCAGAGGGAGGCAAAGCACGACACGATTACAGTTCTATTGGACTTCAGCTATAGCTTATACCAAATGGTTACAGCAAGTGTTACGGACTTCATCGTTGCAAGCGAGTAGCACAGCTTGGACTAAACTTTCCAGCTCGAGAAATTCCCACGAAGCAACAGATTACATCAAATTAACGGGCCTCGCCACCAACTGGGAATTCTAAGGAGAAGAGAAAGCATCGTCGTCGGGTTCTTGCACGGAGGAGCCGCCGAGGATGGACTCGAGGGCGGTGCGGACCCTGTTGATGCGCCTGTGGTGGCGTATGCGTCTGAGCACGGCGTCCTTCTCCAAGGACGAGGCTGCGTCCGACGGAGCTTTGCTCAAGTAGAGCCGGCTTGTCACGCGGCTGTTGACGACGCCGTCGCCGCCGGTTCCTCTCTCTTCTGCTGGCGAGTGGCCGGCCTTCAGCTTCAACTGCTCGGCCTCCGACGGAGGTCGCTGACGATGCTGGCCCTGTGGAATCAAGAACGACGCCATTCTTCTCTGTTCGGAAGAGATGATGAACAAGAAGCGAGAGAAAATGGGGGTTGGAGGCGAAGATGAAGATGAAGCTCTCGGTGCGGTTCTTATGTACCCAGTTTCTTTTGCTGTTTTCGTTCCTTGGTTTTTGGCTTCACGCTTTAAGTGATCAGTGGTTTGAGGTGTCTTTTCTGGGGGTTCGCCAGAAAAACTGTGGGTGCGTTTCTTGATTTTTCTGATTTTCTGCCCGTGGAGGTGGCTTGAATCTAGGCCATCCGTTACGTAAATTCTTTGTATTATTAGAAAATGGACGATGCTTATGATTCATGGATTTTGATCGTGTTGTTTTGTTGCTGCTTGTTCCAAATACCTTGATTGGCAATTTGGGTCCACGAATTGTAATACGGGCTAGTAAGGATAACATTTCTATTCCTGAGAATATTTTTGGAATAGAAATATTTTTTTGTATTTCTGTTCCCGGCTACAATTTTTTTGGAACAGAAACACATTTGGTAACTACATCAAGTTTCTGTTCCTGAAACAAAAAAAAAAAACTTATTTGGTAACTACAAAAAAATTGTTCCTATTTTTTTTTCATTTAATTAAGGAGATTAGATAAATTAAAATTAAGATGTCTTTATCTTTTTAACTTACTAAATCAAATTAAATCTTATTCGTTCAATTTATTAAATCAAATTAGACCAATGTATAAGTAATTTATGCACAATTTATCAAATTACAATATGGGCTAGATCAATTATAAAAAAATAATAATATGAAAGAGAACGTGAATTGCAATTGGACAATGAGAACATCAAATATGTGTTCTATTGATAGAAAAAATTACAATTATAAGTCACACATAAATGTTCTTGAATAGTTGAAAATATGATTACCTTGAAGCGGGGACCCGTAGAAAAATATTAGTTGCACTTTGAGTGAAACCAGAGACTAAAATGAAAAATATTTGTGCATTTAGGTACTTTTAGTCCAATTGTGCAATTTTTTCAAACATGAGGACTGGAATGAAATGCATGGTATCAAAGTCTTATGTTATGACTCTAAAGTAAAAAAATTTGCCTAAAATTTAACATGAAATTTTTTAGTCAATTTAGGATTATGTTCAATGAAGAGGCATGTGGTCCCAAACTTTTAAAACTTTAAGAGACCAAAATGAAAGTGAATTAAAATAAAAAAATAGACTATTTTTGTGCATTTTTCTGACCATGAATACTATTTTTGCTGATTTTTGGCTATTTTATAATTAAAATAAATCCGAAAAATGTCAAAAATTAAGATTTTTTTTTGTTCAAAATTGGTTTCTAAGGCTTGACTAAAGCTTTCAAGATTGATTTTGTAATTTTATGAATTATTGTGATATTTTTAATTATTTTTTAAAATAAAATAATTTTTTGTTCAAAATTGGTTCCTAAGGCTTGACTAAAGTTTTTTTTTTTTGCCCTTTTGGCTCCCCTCATCAGGTTTGGTGGGGCCGATCCTCTCTGCACCTAGGCGAAGCCGCCAAGCACCGGCAAAAAGAAAAGGAAAAGAAAAAAGATATTAAAAAAATTAAAAATTTTAAAATATATATTTTTAAAAATATATAAAATGTCCATGTCAGCGCCGTCCATGTAGGATGGTCTGCGTCCGCGTTAGCGATTTTCGGCCTAAATAGCCAGATTGATTGAATTGGTACTAATATAAAAATATTTATGACTAAATCGATTAATTGAAAGGTTTATGATTGAATTGGTATTTCTCCAATTAATATGATATGTTTAGGATTTTTATACTTTTCCCCTTGTTAATGACTAATGCGTGCTCCCACGGCATCTAGAGTCTTATTTTAAATTTGTTTAGTATCTGTACGGATCCCATCTACCCATGCAGTGACATATTTACATAGAGCCTGATACGTTACTCGAGTCGTCTCCAACCTCAAACTTTGGAGATTTTGTCTTGAAATTGCAGGTTTTGACATATTTTTTCTTAAAAAACAATGATAATGGATATTAAGATGTACCACAGCTCATGCCATATTTTGACATTTGTGGCTTTTAATTTCACGATATATTTTACGTACTAAATTATGATATAACATGTAATTCGTCTCAATAAAATCGAAAGGGCGGTCTTCCTGTAGTTAGATCGTAATTTATAGCAACGCAAAAGCTAGTTCTTTTAGTAAATGATGATATTTCGCTAACTAGAAATACCCTACAAATACTATTATTTTTAAAGACCTTTTTCCTCTTTGAATTGGATCATCTTCATTGAGTAATTCTCCATTTCGCTAGCACTGACTATCTTCATTTATCGACTAACGTAAGTTGCCTGAGATTTGCATAACAAAGTTGAACCTGAAAAAGACAAAAAAAAAAAATTACTAGTTATTTACTATACAATACATAATATATGAACCTTGAAGCTCTTCATGGATACATGTAAAACTGTCCCATCCACGTACATCGGGTAAGACTTCACCAATATAATGTTGGGCGATGCTAGGATTTAAACTTGGATATGCGGAACTCAATTTCAAATCAAGCGCTCTTGACCTTTCGGCCAATCTCTTGGAGGTTAAAAAGGATATTCATGGATGAAAGTTAGGTGCTCGAACAAAAGAAAATCAATTTATTATTTATTGTAAAATAAAAATCAAGAAGAAACTAAACCTAATCTCTTTTTCTTCTCTCTCTTTTGGACTATGGCCTGTGTGGGTAGAATGGGTGGTCAAGCGTTGAGGAGAACAACGTGATTGATTGGGGAATCACATAATACATTAGGGTTTAGGATTATACACGCGCCTAATTTCAAGGATAATCGTAGCACATGCCCCTAAATCGCATAAAAAGGAAAGTGTTTGTTTCAATTTTTTACTTTTTTTATTTTAACGGCGAAAGAATCATATCGATCGCATCGCGTAAATTTCGAGCTAATCGTGCTTCACGGTCAATCGAGAACATGCTTTAGGACGAAACCTTCTCTATTTTGCGTTGAGCCAATGTTTTTTTTTTTTTTTTTCTAAATTTTCATGAACTTTGGGAGTAGCTTTCCCTTAATCAGAATTTTGGACCAAACTCGGTCCATAGTTGTCGGAACTTGTTGTTTTTGCATTGTCGAGATTACATGGGTCTCGTTGACAGGGAGCCGGAATGTCCTCGCGCTTTTCTTTCGGTGTATAAAGCCAAACTCGAACTCATGGTGCAATGGTCCGACCATCCTAACATCGTTCGAGCAATTTCATCCGGAGATCATGTCACAACGGAATCGTTCTTTTTCCATGCAACAACCTCTAAACCTAGCAGGTAAAACATCATTTCTGTTTCTCCTAGGGGTCGGGAAAATTACCTAAAAAATCATAAACCTATTGCACTTTTTCCAATTGAGTGCTAAACATTTCAATTTTACCAATTGAGTCTTAAATATTTTCATATTTTGTCAATTGACTCTATCCGGCCAATTTGGACTGGAATACGCCGACGGTCCTATGTGGTACGTTCGATTGTAACGTAGACAAAATAAAATTTTAATACTATTTTGATATAATTTGAATATTTTACGTTTCTTTTTTTTTCTTTTTCTTTCTCTCTTTGTTCTTTTCTCTATGCCAGGAAGGATTAGTGACCAATGCCGAGCGTGAAAACCATGGGTGACGGTCGCCAGTGTTCCTCCGGCACAGGAGAAAAAAGAAAACTAATAATATTTTTTTTATAAAAATACATATTAAAATATTATTAAAAATTATCCACATCAGCACCGATGTACAATGTAAGAAGATCGGCTTCCACGTTAGCGATTTTCGATTAAATTTGGTAAGATGTGCTCAATTCGCAAAACGTGGAAATATTTAGGACGCAATTAACGATATATTAACGATATTGAAAGGTTTACGACTGAATTTACAAAATTGTAATAGGTGTAAGACTTTTGGGGATAATTTTTCCCCTCAGGGTCAAAACAAAAGGGAGATTCCAGGTCCCATTCTATTTATCATGAAGCTGCTCTTAAAAAAAAAGATGATATTTAGCACGACACAGATTATACTCCTCATGTCAC
Source organism: Rhodomyrtus psidioides (assembly GCA_021437785.1). Classification (NCBI taxonomy): domain Eukaryota; kingdom Viridiplantae; phylum Streptophyta; class Magnoliopsida; order Myrtales; family Myrtaceae; genus Rhodomyrtus; species Rhodomyrtus psidioides. Next base: position 528,427 of record JAILYB010000040.1, on the reverse strand, counting down.
CCCATCAAAGAACTTACACCTTAAAGCATCTCCACACACTTTCTTTCGCATCTAAATATTTGGTCCATGTCAAGTGGTGCATTCATAGATCCTTGAATCTATTCATCTAAACTGGCTTCCTCCTCCTAAGAAAGAATCTCTTCGAATTCTTCCTTGCTTCTTGAATGGTTCACCAAGGGACCGAGTAACCGTGGCATCCTACTCGCCCGGGTTTGATCGAGTGGCTAGAGCGTTCTCGTACTTCCGGGTGGTTGTAGATTTTGTTCATCGCCCTAGGAAGCTTATCTTTGGCGGGATATCATGTTAGATCTCCTTCACATCTAGTTACAATCGAGCTCCCTAGGTTATGAAAACAGGATGAAATTTGATGGCGTCATCCTTGAAAGGGAGAGCCAAAGGTCGCCCACTTTATACCGCTGTCCTGAAAACGGTGGGCTCTTTTGCTCGCCCATTGTTAAACCGAGGGCGGCGTGTTGCTTTCCGCTTCATCCCCCAACGTCAACAAACCGGGCACTCTCATTCTGGCGGAGGAGCCGGGCCTCCTTGTCTTCCAATCCTCCGCCGTGCCGACTCGCTAGTATTTAGCCCGAGTAGCTGCAACTTCTGGACCTCTGCCACCTGTTTGATGATATGCTCAATAGAGTGTTCATGACTTGGGCCATAAACGACGAACGATCGTACCTTCCTTTCTTTATTCCACAGGAATATTAGGAGCTTAATCGGTTCCGTGTTAATCTCACTTTCCTCTCTCGCCGGAATAGCGACATTATTGCCGCGAATCTCGTTTTTGGAGCGCCTGTTGAGCATTTGCTTAAATGCAAGGTATTTCAATTTTCAAGATAGTGACTTTACATAACTTGAAGGGGATAATGATTTGGAAACTGTAAACTTTCTTATGTTGTTTGTTTAACGAGGAACTCAGTTAACAAAATCCTGTTTCACATTGCTCGGGAAGTCTTCCTTATTCTACGGACTAAGGTGGGTTCAAGGCGGGTCGTATCCAATTGTGGATTACCAAATTAAATTAGATATCTAGGTATTACCGGATAATTAGCTAGGCGTTGCTTGAATTTATCACCTTATTTTGTTAGTCTTACTCCTATAAAACCGTCATATTAGTTTCATTGTGTCGGTAACTTCTTTGGCTTTAACCGGAATTCGTTAGATAGCTATTCCGTCAAACAATTTTCTTTTTCCCAGAATATTCACCGGCATCCTAACCAAAGTTAAAATTATCACCTTAGCGGATCTAACTCAACACATGAAATGTTGCTCTAAATTCAAACGGCTCTGCTCCAATGAGGCTGAGAGGCTGAGAGGTGCGGTGCGGGTAGAGAGAGACCAGAGAGAGCAGGGGAAAGGCTCTCTAGGAATGGCTGAAGGGATTTTGATCTGGTGCGGGGGCGAGCTCAAATCGCTCCACGTGTCATCATCTCATGTCACGAAACAGCAGATGAGACCAGCGTGAGCAGCAGCAGATCTGCGCCCGTGTACCTCTCTCGGCCTTTTGATGTAGAACAATTGGCATGCGATTATCTCGCCAAATTGGATTGCCAAAAGCCGGCGCGACTTCGTCGGTAATTTCGGATCTTGAGTCAAACGATCTCAGATCGCGCTCAAAATTAGTCGGTTGAAGCGAAATGCCCGTCTGATTCAAAGTCATAGCTTCGCCGTGAGATACGATAGATTTCGGCATTTCGGGATCGTTTAAACCACTTTTCAAGCAGTTTTCTGTTTTATGCAATTTAGAATATTCCGAAATTTTGTTATCTTTAATTCGAATTCTATTAGGATAAGATAGATATGATTTTGATATTGTTATATTGAATTATTCTGATACCTAAAGGAACCCTATCTCTATATATAGGGCGTCCATCTTTTGTAATCGACATCTTATCATCATTATTCAATCAAATTCGTGCATTCTTTGGAATTGTTTTCCAAGATTCGCTTCTCTCTGCGTCATTTGATATCAGAGCATGTTTCTCTTGTGACGATGGTGAATAATGTGAATGTCAATCTTCCCGTAGCTGAGGGCCGTGAAAACGAGCCTATTACACGGACGGAGTTCAACCAATTCGTGGATCAAACCGATCAGAGGTTTCAAGAGATCCTTGAGGCCATCCAGCGTTTGTCCACAAACCAAGCCCCTGGTGTTCTTCCAGCCGAGCGAATTCCTGTCGCTCGTGATCCCGAAGTTGCCATGGAGCGTGGACGAAATCCCCGACATAGGCGTCAAAACTATGTCGAGGATTTTGAAGACGAAGAAGAAGAGGACTTCCAGGACATACCTATTCGTGGGGGTCGTCAGTATAGAGGATTCCAAGGTGAGTACGTTCGTGGAGGTCGCTGACAGGGAGGTTATCGCCGAGATCCTGACCAGTATCAATTGAAGGTAGATCTCCCTACTTTCATTGGTAACCTAGATATTGAAGATTTTATGGACTGGATTTGGGAGGTCGAAAAATTTTTCGATGCCATGGAGATAGAAGAGGATCGCCAAGTGAAGCTTGTCGCGTACAAACTGAAGGGTGGCGCTTCGGCTTGGTGGGAGCAAACTCAATTAGCTCGACGTCGAGAAGGATTGACCCCAATCCGGACATGGAATCGGATGAAACAGAAGTTGAAGGAGCGGTTCCTCCCATTGAATTATGAGCAGTTACTATTTCAGCAATTTCAGAATTGCAGGCAGCTGAATCGGTCCGTCCAGGCCTATACAGAAGAATATCTTCGACTCTCTGCCCGCAATAACCTTGAAGAATCATATGCCCAACAGACTGCTCCGTACATCAACGAGTTGCGATTCAATATCCAGGATCGAGTGTCCCTGTATCGATTGTTTACTGCCGATGATGCCCAGGAGATGGCGAGGAAGGTTGAGATGCAGTTGGAAAGAGCTGGCCCTAATACTCAGGGTAATAATTACTCGAGTCGCGGATCGTTCGGAAAGGGAAAGCAAACTGAAATTTCGGGTTCTTCGACACAGTAAAACAATGATATGAATCGAAATTCGGGGAGTACCGCAGGGGTGTCCAAAGAACCGATGGCATCAAACACTCGTACGCTAAATCCGAGTGCACCGAATCCTTATGCCAAGCCTCAGCCAGTAAAGTGCTATAAGTGTAACGAATTGGGCCACCGTTCCAACGATTGTCCAAGGCGGAGGATGGCCAATATCATCGAGCATGATGAAGATGCATATGATGAAGAGTGGGCGGATGAAGAAGAGATAGATGCTGAAGAGGGTGAGCATGTCAACTGTGTAGTCCGACGTTTATTGCTTGCCCCGCGGATTGAAGACACTCAACGGAATCAGCTTTTTCGCGCTCAATGTACCGTTAAGGGCAAATTATGTGATGTCATCATCGACAGCGGAAGTTGCGAGAACATAGTTTTGAAGGCTGTCGCGACCCTCTCGAGGTTCGCCGTGGGCTCTCGAGGGCTAATGGGCCGTCTAGTCTGGTCGGACGCGGGCCTCTCCCAAGGCCCGTTACCCAAATCGCAACGGAGGTATGCATAGTCGACCTTCAGTGTGGTCTAGTGATATGTGCTAAGTGTGCATGCCATTGAGTCGCCACCAATCATTTTTTGGAGGGTATGATTGGACCACCCTATTGAATAGTCGGGAGTTTCTATTCAATTCTGCGATAACCAGAGAAATGGGTTCGGGGACTTAGTTACGCCAACTGTCAGAGTTGACGCCCTTTCGGAACCTAAGTTGACTGAATTTTCTGACCTAAGATTTCATGCAGATGAGTGGAGTATGAATCCTAAATCTAGGAATTCATGCAAATAGGAATGACTATCCTGACAATCACAATCAATAATAAAAGGCACAAATCAATGAATCCAAGTATGCAAAATAAACACATCAAATCAATATGACACTCATAAGAAGGCTCTATTAACCTAAATAAGTATCAATCAAGCTTAGGAATGATTTAGATATGATTTTACCCATAAGGGGTAAAGTCATAATTTTGAGACAAAAGGGACGATTTGCCCAAAAAAGGCAAAATCATCATTTCGGAATGAATTCGGAGTAAAACAATGTCAAAAATAGGTTTGGTCACTCAATTGACCCATTTCCTATTTTTTTTTTGCAATTTTCATGATTTTCTGGAATTTTAGAAACCGATTTACCATTCGAAGGGTAAAATCGTCATTTTCTAAAAATGAGAATGAAATGTGGAAATCCTAGACATAAGGTTTAGCCACATATCTGGCTCATCGCCAAATTCTAAGCAATTTCCACAATTCATCGGAATATCAAAGACAATTTACCCTTTGAGGGGTAAAATCGTCGTTTTGGATTAAACGAGAGAAAATCCTGAAAAATGACAACCAATCAATTTCTTTTGATCATTTTCAGCCTTGGGAATTTCCTGGAATTTTTTTTTGTAATTTTCTGCATTTCTTCTCAATTTTTTTTGTTTTTCTTTAATTTTTCCATTTTTTGGCATTTTTTGATTTATTAATATTTTTTTATATTTTCAGAAAATAATTTAACAAAAAGCATATCATTGGCAATAGACAACACTCAACCAGATAAATAAGCTAACTACTGAACTGAGATAAATACATGCAAACCAAATCTATAAAGGCGACATTTTAGAAAAATAACCCTGATATACGGATCCGGTACGTAAAACATACCGGATTGGACACCGGCCTTCGATCGCCCAGCCCCAGTCTGCGACCATCTCCATGCCTGTTACCTGTCGATCGCCATTAGAATGTCGATAATCAATTTCACAAATTAAGACTAAAAAAATTAAAAAAAATTAAAAAAAATTAAAAAATTGGACACTGTTCCGACACTGTTCCGACACGGCTCCGACACGGCTCGGACACGGCTTCGACACGTTCCGACACGTTCCGACACGCTCCGACACGTTCGACACGCTCCGAAACGTCCGACACGCCCGGACACGTCCGGACACGTTCCGACACGCTCCGACACGTCCGACACGCCCGGACACGTCCGGACACGTTCCGACACGCTCCGACACGTCCCGACACGTTCCGACGACGGGGTGGTGACCCGAGGCTGTTTCTGGGCTCCACGAGCGGCGCGTAGGCTCCACAAGCTCCGAGGGATGAGGTAGGACTCCGGGGCAGTCGCCGGAGGCGATAGCGCGTTTTGGCGGTGACGGATTTGGCCCGATCCGAAACAAACCCGAACCAAACTCCGAAACGGGTGGAGGCCGCAGGTCTTGGGTTGTTCACGGCGGCTTTGAGGTACGACGGCTAGCGACGACGGCGGAAGGGGGGGTTCCATTTTAGGCGTCCACGAAGAAGAAGAAAAGAAAAGGAAGAAGAAGCTACGGGAGAGGAAGGAGAGGAAGAAGAGGAAGAAGAAGGAGCCCAAGAGGAAGAAGAAGCCAGCGACGGATGAGGGGGAAAGGTGAGTAAATAATAATAAAAAATAAAATAATAATAAAATAAAATATTAAAAAGTAAGAATAATAATAAAATAATCAAAAGCAAAGACAAAATGATTAGTTCCCTTTTCTTTTTGAATGATGATGTTTTCACTCATTTTCCTTTTAATCATTACCAATATTTTTGCCAAATTCAATTTTATGGTGATCAGAAAACACCCAAAATCGAACCTGAATTTTACTATTTTATGAGGCCCAAAAGTAAAGAAAATTAAAAATAAAAATACTGACTATTTTTCTATATTTTTGTGACCTCGAATACTACTTTTCTTGATTTTTATTTTATTTTTATATTTTTCGAAAATAATAATAATAAAAAATACAAAAAATATGAAAAATATTTTTTTATCCAAAATGGTCCCTTTAGCTTGGCCAAGGTTACCAAAGTTGATTTTGTAATTTTTCAGCTTTTTATGGATTTTCTATGAATTTTTTAAAAAATAAAGGAAACAAAAAGGTTGATCAAAATTTAGGTGTCAACAAAGGCCTTGGTGGATCATCTACAACTGAAGACGGAGCCGCATTCTGCCCCTTATACAATCGGTTGGATTCATAAAGGAGCTGAACTTAAGGTAAACCAACTGTGTCATTTACCTATCTCTATTGGGAAAATGTATAGGGATATCATTGTTTGTGACGTTGTGGAGATGGATGCCTGTCATGTATTACTGGGGCGACCGTGGCAGTATGATGTAGATATTACCCATCGAGCTAGGGAGAATACTTATTCTTTCGTGTGGAAAAAGACTAAGATTACGTTGAAACCGAAGAATAATAGTTCCCCGATCGTGAAGAAGCAAGATGTAGGTGTTATGTTGAATGTTCGTAAGCGTGAGGGGATGTATATGATTGTGGATAAGGGAGATCATCAAGCTGTTATTAGTATTCCTGAAGTTCTTAAGCCCTCACTGAAGGTTTTCAGCGATGTTATGCCCGAGGACTTACCTGACGGATTACCTCCTTTGAGGGATATCCAGCATGAGATTGACTTTCTTCCAGGTGCTAGTCTCCCTAACTTGCCGCACTATCGGATGAATCCGAATGAGAACCAGATTTTACAAGATCAAGTGGGAGAGCTCCTTCGGAAGGGTTTCTTGCGCGAGAGCAAAAGTCCTTGTGCGGTTCCTGCGCTTCTCACATCGAAGAAAGATGGAAGTATGCGGATGTGTGTTGATAGCCGTGCCATCAATCGGATTACCATTAAGTACAGGTTCTCGATTCTCCGACTGGATGATATGCTTGACAGACTTGCTGGATCGAGAGTCTTTACAAAGATTGATTTGCGTAGCGGATACCACCAAGTGCGCATTCGTCTTGGTGATGAGTGGAAGACAGCTTTTAAAACCAGTGCGGGTTTGTATGAGTGGCTTATTATGCCATTCTACTTTCATGTGTTTGATGACTCAGGTTCTTAAACATTTTATTGGCAAGTTTGTGGTAGTTTTCTTTGATGACATTCTGATATATAGCCCAGATGATCGGCAGCACATGGAGCACCTAAGAGATGTCCTGCTGGCCTTGCAGTCGAACAAGTTATTTATAAACCTAAAGAAGTGTAGTTTCATGACAGAACGGCTTCTTTTCCTGGGTTTTGTTGTTGGAGCATATGGACTTTGCGTCGATGCAGAAAAGGTGGATGCAATCCGCAGTTGGCCAGTACCCCAGAATATTGGTGAGGCCCATAGTTTCCATGGCCTTGCGACATTCTTCCGGCGCTTCATCAGAAATTTCAGCACTATTATGGCCCCAATCACGGATTGTTTGAAAAAGGAAAATTTTCGTTGGGGTGATGAAGCTGAAGCGAGCTTCAAGCTCATCAAAGAAAAGCTCTCCACTGCTCCAGTATTGATGCTCCCTGACTTTGAGAAAGTATTCGAGCTGGATTGCGACGCGTCTGGAATAGGGATTGGTGCTGTTCTTTCACAAGAAGGTAAGCCTATTGCCTATTTTAGCGAAAAACTTAATGATGTTCGCAGGCGATGGTCTACATATGAGCATGAGTATTATGCTGTCGTGCGATCTATTAAACATTGGCAGCCGTATCTTTATCAGCAGGAGTTTGTACTAAATACGGATCATCAGGCTCTTAAGTATATAAAGAGCCAAAAACATCTAAACAAGATGCATGCAAGGTGGGTTTCCTTTTTGAAACAGTTTAATTTTGTGGTTCGTCATAAGGCGGGACACTTGAATAAAGTTGTAGATGCCCTGAGTAGACGTGCTGAAACATTGGTGACCATGCGCAATGATGTTGTTGGTTTTGATCATCTGTGTTCTCTTTATGCTGCTGATGATGATTTTAGTAAGATATGGGAAACTTGTTCACAAACAGGTTGTAGTGGGGATATGATCATTCAGGACAAGTTCATGTTCTTTGGGAATAGATTGTGTATTCCTCGTGGATCATTGCGCGAGCAGCTCATTCGAGAACTTCATGGCAGCACCTTGGGTGGACACTTGGATCGAGACAAAACTGTCGCATTGGTTGAGGATAGGTACTATTGGCCCCAATTGAAGAGGGATGTCGGGCGATTCGTTAATAAGTGTTATACTTGCCAGACTGCCAAGGGTCATTCTCAGAATACTGGATTATACACTCCTCTGCCTATTCCTACTGGTCCTTGGATAGATGTTTCTATGGATTTTGTGTTGGGACTTCCCCGAACACAACGCAGTTTAGACTCTGTTTTTGTGGCGGTTGACAGGTTTTCAAAGATGGCGCATTTCATCCCCTGCAAGAAGACTTCAGATGCTTCCCATGTGGCGAGCTTATTCTTTCGTGAAGTTGTCCGCTTGCATGGTGTGCCCAAAATGATCACCTCTGATCGTGACACCAAGTTCCTGAGTTATTTTTGGCGTACTTTATGGCGTTTATTTGGAACTGATTTGCAGTACAGTAGTTCTTTCCATCCGCAGACTGATGGTCAGACAGAAGTTGTCAATCGTACCATGGTTGATATTATTCGTTGTCTCTGTAGCGACATGCCCAAGCAGTGGGATCGCTATATCGCCCCAGCTGAGTTCGCCTTCAACAACACAGTCAATCGTTCGACTGGTAAGTCTCCTTTTGAAGTTATCTACGAGCGGACTCCACAGCATACTCTGGATTTGGTTCCCCTGCCAAAGATCCCCGGTTATAATATCGCAGCAGAAAATCTCGCGACGAAAATTATGGAGGTTCAAGCTGATATGGCGCGACAACTTACTGCTTCAAATTCGAAATACAAGGATGCTGCTGACAAACGACGTCGTTCTAAGATTTTTGAAGTTGGTGATGAGGTGATGGTTTTCCTACGCAAGGAGCGATTTCCTGTGGGTACCTATAACAAGTTGAAGCAGAAGAAGATTGGTCCCTATCGCATCCTGAAGAAGATCAACGACAATGCATATGTTGTTGACCTTCCTACTGATCTAAACATATCTCCAACATTCAACGTGGCTGACCTGTTCGAGTATCACCCTCCAGATATTCCGCCTTATGCTGATGATAACTCGAGAGCGAGTTCTTCTGAAGAGGAGGGGACTAATGTAGAACAATTGGCATGCGATTATCTCGCCAAATTGGATTGCCAAAAGCCAGCGCGACTTCGCCGGTAATTTCGGATCTTGGGTCAAACGATCTCAGATCGCGCTCAAAATTGGTCGGTTGAAGCGAAATGCCCGTCCGATTCAAAGTCATAGCTTCGCCGTGAAATACGATGGATTTCGGCATTTCGGGATCGTTTAGACCACTTTTCAGGCAGTTTTCTGTTTTATGCAATTTAGAATATTCCGAAATTGTGTTATCTTTAATTCGAATTCTATTAGGATAAGATAGATATGATTTTGATATTGTTATCTTGAATTATCTCGATGCCTAAAGGAGCCCTATCTCTATATATATGGCATCCATCTTTTGTAATCGACATCTTATCATCATTATTCAATCAAATTCATGCATTCTTTGGAATTGTTTTCCAAGATTCGCTTCTCTCTACGTCACCTTTGGGGCTAAAGATCATGCATGTTAAGAGGGGGCTCTCTTTAGCAGCCCAAAGATGTATGAGCCCATCACATACATAGTGTCATTAAAAAAAAAAATATTGCTTGATGATATGCTTAGGAGGAGATAAGGCCCATGTGAGTAACTTTTTCTAAGTCTGTTGAGCTGTCACCTAACTTTGGCACAAACTTAGTTCCTAAATCCCAACGCCACCTCTCCTAATCGCTCTCGTTCCCAAATAATTCAGTTGTTCTACCAAAACAATCACCAACCATCTTCGCCCTAACGCCTTCTTCGCCAGAGGCACGAACTTCATGTCTTCTGCCAGATACTCGGTGTGCGAAAAAAAGACAAAAAGCATTCGAGCTACCGGGAATTAGGCGAGGCAGGAGGATCAATTGACGTGGCCGACTGAATAACATGGGCCGCCATGGCATGCGATGCTCGTGCAGATAGTAACCCGTCGTCCGACCCACTAACCACGAATTTAGTATTTTTTTTATGTTTATTTATACTCGTGTGTTAACCATAATTAAGGCATGCTTAATCCCCCTCTAGTTGCCATTAAATAGTAAACCTGAGTGGGATCTGGATCGTCTAACCTTAGGCACCTAACCTTGCAATCCGGGCCGTCCATTTTTTGACGGACGGTCCAGATCTCCTATTTTTAGGAGGTAATTATATATATATATATATATATATATATATATATATATATATATATATATATATATATATATATATATAATCTAGGCCGTCTATTCATAACACGGACGGCCCGAATTGTAAGGTTGGACCTAACCTTATAAGGAAAGGTTAGACGATTCTTTTTCACCTGAGTGGATTCTGTTCTCTGCACGCAGGGGGAGGATGCATGCCTTCATTGTTTAGGTCACCAGGCACCAGCCACAGCGCTCGAATCTCTTGTCATCTTTCTTACAATGCATGGCACTGAGAATGGAATCCGATGAAAAAGGAGCCCAAAAAAAAAAAAAATATGCACTGTGTGCGTAGCGTATCGAATTATGCCCCATATTTCCTATAGAATCAAATCCTGATACATAGTTCAGAATCTCAGGGAACTGTACAGTACTCAAATTTAATAGATTATCAACGTAGGTGCTGTCCTTTCGCCACCTCTCGGCCCTCTTCGCGATCACCAGCCACCTCCGCCTCAAGACAAATGCCGCCTAAAGGTCTTCCTAGGCAAGGTGAAGTAAAGGGTTGCGCGACTTTGACGGCTCGAGGTTGCGCAAACCTAGATTGTTGGAAAGCTGAAGCGCATACATTAACATATTGGGAGAAATACGTAACATTGTTTATTGTAATCAGAAAAAATAATAAAATAAAGATGGCAATAATATTTCAATAATAATAACAAAGCCAAATTACAATCTTTACATTCAAATATTACAAAGCAAATAAAATTGCTAAATAGTAAACTCGAAAAATAAGAAAAGATGTGTGGTACGGCTAACCGAATCTCCTTAAGGCGATTAGTTCCTGCCAACGGTGCTAAGCAGCTTCACGAACTATGCCTCTCAAGATACAACACCTCGAACCTGTTTGTATCAGCACTATACGAACAGGACTCTGTCGAACACTTCTCGAAACCGGCACACTTGGAGGACAACAAGGAGAGAACTAGAAGAATGAACTTCGAGTTGTGAGTTACATTTCTGAACTACTGAAATACGTCTATTTATAGACTGATAAGACGTCCGTTACGCAACATTAAACATCATCGGTTACATCCGTTACGCAATATTAAACTGCGTCGGTTACATCCGTTACGCAGCATTAAATATCGTCCGTTACACCGACATAAATGCACGTCGGTTACACTGATAATAATTGAGCCATTAAACTACTAATTACAACCATGGCGACCCTCAGCAAATGCCAGCGAGCCTCGTGTGACCCTCGACCCTCCAAATTTAACTTGACAGACCCGCGGCAGTCAACAGTCAATCCTTGACCATTGACCCTCGGCCAGCCAATCATTGACTTTGGGCTTGCGTCGTCCAGAAGAATCTGGAGCGACAGTGGGTTCATTTGGTTCAAAGTGAGAAACGATGAAGAATAGAGTGAGGGAGAAAGAGCTTTGAAAGTGCTAAATTTGACTCGTGGGGTTTTGAGATCGTTTTATCAAATGTCTCAACTTCTTCAACAGCCGTTATTTTTCTATATCGTAATTCCTCCCAAGTTTATGTCTTCGTTGTTGATATCTAGGTTCGCGACTTTTCCTCCGGTCGTTCTTTAGTTTTCATTGACTAACTCTTATGAAACACAGCTGCCGTATTTAGCTGCTTACATTTCATGGTATCAAACGAGGGATCACAAGAACATTATTTCGCAAATGTTTGCGAAATATAATGATCATGTTTTCTTGTATTACATCATTAATCCACCGAAGCAAAGGTAGAAATTAAGGTTAATATTAAAGTAATTTTGCCCGAGAATAATGCGACATGTTATTTATACGTGCATAATTAGGTTCACTCCAAAAGACCCATGTATTTTTTCGTTAATTCAACCAACGTATGAGAGACGAAAGTTATGTAAAAAAATCACGTACATCTACGTATCTAATCATTGGTAGCTTTTTCAAATAAAAGCTTTTGATTTTTTTCCCTTCAATGCAGTGTCTGACCCCACTGTGAATCGAATAAAAGGACAAGACATTGCACTGTGATGCACCAAGACGGTTGACAAGGCAACAAAGGGCCTGTTTGGTTCAGCATTTGAGATGAGCATTGGGGCTCTAAAGTCCCTTGGCCAAATGCAAATGCTGTTTGGTTCATTTTTTTGCTCACTTTGGACAGATGCAATTGCATCTCAAATGCTCTCCAAAGGCCTTTAGGCCAAAGTACCTCTGGAGGTACTTTGGAAAGTTGCATCTCAAATGCAACTAATTTTTTTTTTAACTTTATCACATTCACTTGCCGCCTCCGCCCGCGGCCGACCGCCGCCGCTCATTGCCGATCGTCGTCACCGCCTCCCGCCGCCGGTGGCCGGCCGTCACCATGGCTTGCCGGCGCCTGCTGGTCGCCGACCTTCGGACGTCGATCATCGGTCGTCGATCGCCGGCCGCCGGTATCGGTCGTCAGTGCCAGTTGCCGGACGCCGGTCGCCGCCACCGCTGCCGCCGGACGTCGGCAGTCGGTGGTCACCGGACGCCCGCCGCAGTTTCCGCCGGTCGCCGGACACCCGCCGCAGTTTCCGCCGGTCGCCGGACACCCGCCGCTGCTGGTCGCCGGACGCCGGCCGCCGCTACATCCGATCGCCAAACCTCGGCCACCACCGCATCAGGTCACCGGACGCCGGTCGTCGGACACGCCGGCCGCCACTGCCGGTCGCCGGACGCAGCCGCCCCGCCGCTGGTCGCTGGACGTCGGTCGCTGCTGCCGCCGAAGGTCACTGGTCGCCGCCGCCACCGCCACTTTTTTTTTATTATAAAAAAGTAAAAATATTTTACAAAGTATATTTTTCACCAAACAGCATTTACGCCAAAGTTGCTTTCAAATGCATTTCTAAAAAATATTTTGGCAAACACTACTTGCATTTTGGAAAATATCTTTAGCCTAAAGGTATTTGCATTTTCTCAAAGTCCCTTGGCCAAATGCTGAACCAAACAGGCCCAAAGCCCAAAAGCTGTCTTAACGACAAGGGAAAAAAAATCACGGGGCCGGTGGTCCAATTCCTATACAGCAATTCTTAAGATTTCTATCGACCAAGCCGAAAGACAGACTGACGAACCAAACCAAAACACCTCTCCTCGGGTGGGTCAAAGAACTACCTTGCCAATATCAAGGATAGCCTATTCTTCTCCCCCCTTCCGAAATGAAAGTGCCAGAGCATATTCTCAAGCAGTGACGGTCTCATCGTTGGCAAGTCCCAGCAGTCCATTACTGATGGACAAATATGTTTGGAAACCAAGCTCTTTTATCGCGGAATTAGGCCTGCTATTAACGTCGGCTTATCTGTCAGTCGCGTCGGGTCTGCCGCTCAGTTGAAAGCTATGAAACAAGTATGCGGGAGTTTAAAACTGGAATTGGCACAATATCGCGAAGTAGCCGCCTTTGCTCAATTTAGCCGCCTTTGCTCAATTTGGGTCAGACCTTGTAATAAATTATTACAAAATAATAATAAATAATACAAAATTAGTTATAATACAAAAATAGATTATTTACGAAATTTATTTCAAAAATAATACAAAATAATAAATTATTTATGAAATTAGTTTATAAAAAAAATTACATATTTGGGTCTCCCGCGGTGCTTTGTGCACCGCGGGAGGGCAGGGCGTGTCCTGCTGGCCCTCCCGTGGTAGTTACTACCGCGGGAGGCCACCGCCCCTCGCGGTGGGGCCCACCCCCTTCTCGGAACGACCGCAGACCTCCTTCGGCCCGATTGCCGTGCGAATTCTTGCAAGCCTCACTCGTGCTGCAGTCTGACACATTTTTCTGCAATCTAAGGCCCGTACGCTGATCCAACTCCGGACGAGACCCACGTTTTTTTTTGTTTTTGAAATTTTGTTATGTTTTTTAAATAATTATTTTTATGACATTTATTTTAATTAAAAGATATTCATAAAATTAATGACATATCCAGATTAAAAGAATGTGAATAAAAATTATTGACACCTAAATTTTGATTTTTAGGAAATTCATTTATTTCATAAAATGAGAGTTAATTATAATTCTCATAAAAATAAATTCTCATACATTGTATATTTATTTTTTCTGCAATGCATTGGCACTCAGGCGAGGGCGAGTCGAACGAGCTTAACAGGCTATGGGACCAAAATCAATTTGAGAATTTTCGACCATGAAAGGGGGAATTGCTGGTCGAAAATAATATGGGGCCTAATTCAAATCCAATTTGACCCATTTTTAATCCTTTTAAATGAAAGGCTTTTAATTAATTACTCATTTAATTAATTAAAGCCCGATTAGGTCCTAAATTCGCACGATTTAGCCCATCACTAGAGGAATTTTCGGTCAAGCCCTATATTCCCCCATGGTGGCCGAATTTTGTGAGGTATCCTAGCCCAAATAGGATTCCTCGAATCAAAGATTACAATCCCGCGGCCATTATTCCATCTGAAAATTTTTAACGGCCATGATTCAATCTTGGAACTTACCCAATATCCACTATAAATATCTTATTATGTCTAGGTTTTTGGGGGTGGGCGACAAAAAAAAAAAATTGGGCACACAATTCTTTCTGACCATTCTCTCTCTCTCTCTCTCTCTCTCTCTCTCTCTCTCTCTCGTACGCTCCGTGCCCTCTCACGCTATTTCCATAGCCGACCCTATCTTCTTTTTTTCTTCTTGATTCTTTGTCTTAGTTCTGGCTCCTTCGGTCTTCGTGCAACGCTAGCCCCCACCACTGAACGACATCACCACCATCCAAAATTTCGGTCAAGAATACAAAGTCCCCTGGACAACCTCCAGTCCTCACCGAAGCTCGAGCACACGAAGTCCCCCTGGTCCCAAGGCTCTACCCTGCTCCTCCACAAGGTCGGCTGCTGCTGTTCACTGCTCGACGTTGCCGTCGCTCCCACCACCGTCGCCACTTCACTGCCCGCACGCTGACCCCTGCTCGTTCCGCTAGTTGCTCCACTGCTGCGATCCCTCCCTCCAACGCCGTTGCTCTCACCCAGACGCTACCGCCGCTGCACTGCTTCTACCATCACGGCTGTTCGCTGAAGCGCCGTCGTCAAACCGGTCCCTGTTTAAGCCCTGCGTTTAAGGTAATACTTCTGTACCTTGAGAATTAGTTCGAGCATGATTGCGGAGTGATTTGGCTGCTGTTTTGTTCGCTATTTTCACATGATTAGCAGGTTAATTTTCGCTCGAAATAAAGCTTTTCTCATGTGATTGATGTTGTTACCAAAGCAAAGATGGAATTTTGTGCGAATTTCGTGATACATTTTTTTTTATCTAAACCGTCAAAAACCAATTTTCGTAAAAAAAATTTCTGGATTTAGTCAATCTGACCTATCACCGCTTAGGTCCGATTCGCTATCTTCAGAAAATCGATCTTTAATGAAAGTTGGTTAAATTTTCAAAAATTGAAAAAGGGGAGTGCATGCAATCTCGTTGATTGACTTTCCTTATAGATTGCATTATATTGATTTGATGTGCTGAAAATTTTAAGCAAAAATAAGTCAAGATAATGAAATCCTCATGATGTCCCTCATTTGGTCGAAAATTTAAATGGAAGGAGCAAAAATTACATCCACACATATCTTGTCTTTGCATATATATTATGGCCGAAATTTTCAAAAAAAAGGAAGAGCAGAAAACCACATCCACGCATATCTTGTCTTTGCATATATCATGTAGATTAGGATAGCATATTTTTAAAATCATGCATATCTTGTCTTATTTTTTGCATTATCTATTGCATATTTTGCATGTCATGTTTTCGAATATCACCCATTGCATTCCATTTTTAAAATATCCTTGAATATCTCATATAGTTTAGGGTAGCATATATTTTTAAAATCATGCATATCTTGCATATCTCATGGTCGAATGTTTTTTAGGAAAATAATAAGATGAGAATCTGCTCATTCATTCCTTTTTTAAAGTTGCATGCTCATGCATTCCATCTCATTAAAATTCAAAAATACAAAAAAAAAATATCATTCGCTTTGCATATTACATAGTTTCCATGTCATCTTTCCACATCATATATTTTGCCATGTCATCTTGTCACGTCATCCATGCATTTTGCCATGTCATCCTTCATGTCATTGCATCGTTGCTATGTCATAAAGTTAAGTCATTCATGCATTGTATATAAAAAGAAAATCCAAAAAATTTCAAGTCACTTAAACTAGCCAGAGGACATTTTCATGGAATTGGTACCGAAAGGGCATTAGTTTAAATTAGACTAGTGTAATCAAGTCATCGAATCCATAATCCCTTGTTCGTAGAAGTAAAATAGTCATCCCGCTGTTTTACTTATGTTCCTAATCAACCTACTCAAAATGATTAGTGGCAGCTCCGATTTATAAATCATTTCAGTGAAATTCAAGTTGCGAATTGGTAGGGCTTAGGAGAGTCCGTATTAGGTTAGTTAATTCGATTAACCTAATAATCCATTAACCTAATTTTAGATCGCGGCAGCTTGGCAACTCCGCTGAGGATTCAAACTTTTAATTTATTCGAAAATTGTAATGGGTGAATAGAATTTTCCAGTCAATTTTCGGAAATCGAGCTCAATTTTCGAAATTCCTTAATTCACCTTTAATTTTCGAAAAAATTAAAAAAATTATGGACTTAGGCCATGGATTTCATGTCATATGTCTTGATTGGTGGTTTGTGATGATTTATGGCAATTAGATCGACCTTTTTGGGCCGAAAAGCCTCTCGTTTGATTATGCGGAACTCGCCGGATAGGGGGCAAATGTGCTCAGAATGAGTCCAAACTTGGTGGACCAAAGGAAAACGGCTTTCTAATCAATTTTTGTGGCCTTTGGCCGCAACCTACGATGGATTTTCGCGATTCGAGGTCATCTCATAGGTTTTCGGGGCATTTTTGTGTTTTGAATGGATTTTTTGTAGTTTTTGTTTTTTTTTAGAATTCTATGGATGCTTGAATCTTATATTTCAAGGTGTTAAATGTTCTTCCTGATTGGAGTGATAAGGGGTGGAGTGTTTTGCTAACCCTTTCTTGCAGATTGGAGTAAAAAATGTATGTTTTAGATATTATATTGGAGTGTAGTTTTGATATAAATTCTTGTGCATGCCTCTACTCTTTTGCATTTACACATAACACACACAACATGCCATTAGACCTGAATGGCTAGGCTTAGGATGATATTTGATTACGGACACTCTGGCCATCACCATCTAGCCTGAGTCTCCCTCTTCAAGTCCCGAACTCTTCTAAATTGGTGCCATGATTCATCACCCCTATTATTCGCCATGTGATACGGGTTGATACTTAGCTGAGCTAAATGTTTACGGGGGATCCTGATTCAATCGCAAACCAAGGTGATTCAATCCAGGTATCCTTGGGGCTCCACCTTTGTTAAGCCATACTAAATAGAAATCGAACCTCATGTCGCATTTCATGCGCATGTCTATGTGGTTGTTTATTTCACATGTTTAAAGGCGGTATTCTCTTCAACCCTTTTTCTCCTGTTTACTCATATTTTCGGGTTGGTCCATGATGGTTTTTAGGTGAGTCATAGTCTCGAGCCGTAGATTATGGGGATGATTCGAGTCATAACTCCAACAAATGATCAACTGAAGCAGTGGTGGAGAGAATTGCATGAGGATGGCCGAGAGATAGTCAGATTCCGCATTGGCCGAATGCTGCCCTTGATTCATATCCGTATGCGGTTTGGTCTTATTCATGCATTGACGCAGTTCTGGAGTCCGCAGGTTACTACCTTCATATTTGGTAAGCACGAGCTAACTCCAACCCTAGAAGAGTATAGCGTTCTCATTGGAAAGTCACTGGACTCGGGTTTAGTCTATGTAGCACCGATACTCCTCCTAGGTAAGAGTATCGTGTCGAACACCGTGTCCGATACGACACCCATCCGATTCCTCCCGATACCGGTGTCGGTCGCGTTGACGGCATGTCAGCATTTCGACACTTGGTCAACGCGACCGACACCCATGTTCGGCACGTGATCAACGTGTGTCGATTTCCGACACCTGGTCAACACGTCGGACACTTGCGCGACATGCGTGTCGAGCATTTTAAAAAGCTTTTTCACTAAAAAAATATTTTTTTTTTCACTTCATCATTAACCAAATAGGCATTAGACGTAATTCTTCATATCTCATTCTTGACAATTTAAAGAGTCAATGTACTTGTTATTCTCACTAGGCATCCAATGTGGGACTCCTTTCTTCACATTATAAGTATCTAGGTCTTATTCATGGCTTTTAAAGTGAGTTCATATTTGTCCCTCTCACTCACCACCAATGTGGGATTCTCGAATCTTCTCAAGTTATTTTATTTTTGTCTCTCTCAATCATCACCGATATGAGATCAATTCTAAGGTTTTTTTTTAACTTTCTATTTATTTATGAATTTGAATCAAATTTAATTTGATTGAAATAATCCTAAAAATAATAATTTATTATGTGTATATATGATATTATATATTTAATAAATAACGTATCCCCAACGTGTCGAATTTTTCTATTTTTGAGAAATGGCGTGTTGACGTATCGTGTCGTGTCCCCGTATCGGTGTCAGCGTCGGTGCTACTTAGGGTTTAGTCACTCTGCCAATTGGCGAAGATCATGTCATCGTTTTGTCTGAATACCTGAATGTCAATCGAGATGAAGTGGCAAAAGTTTTAAAAGGGAGCCGTGGAAGTTGTCACATTTCATTCCTAGAAACATGTTTTGCAAAAGCTCCCTTTGCATATGATAAAGCCAAGATTTTTATCCTATTGTTCTTTGGTTCAGTCATTTTTCCACATAAGCAAAACTCTATTGACCCAATGATAGCATATTTTGCAAGACAAGTGAACAATGGAAAGAATTTTGTTAATGCTATGGTTGAAACCTTCATCTCACTTACCAAGTTTAAGACTGATCATGATAAAACACTTAGAGTTTCACCTAAAATTCTCCAAGTTTGTTCCTTTCTCACTTTTCTGAATTTGAAAAATACCTTGAAATACCAAAAATCTCTGAACTTGAGCATCCTCTTTTAAAGTTTAAGAATGAACAAAACCATGTTCATGAGTATCACTATTTCCGATTCCTAGTCTTGTTAGCAAACCCGAGTCCCATGACTTTCCTATGGCATGCTCTTTGGTTCAAAGTGGAGGAAGCTAGGATCATGGGGCGAGACGAGGCACCCGCCCCACTTCTGGGGATTTCCGGCATCATAGAGTACTGTCCAGTCAGAGTTGTTCGGCAATACGGCGTGGTACAGTCGATCCCTCTGAAGCCGAAGAGCGTGGAGATTTGCATACACTTTGATTTGAAGAACCAAAGGTTTGAGGAGCACACCGCCCTTGCCCATGCCATGTGGGAGCGATGTCGACTAACCAAGTTAACATTTCCCAAAGAGATTCTCTCGGGGAATGTCAAGACATATCATGCCACAGTCAGTTACATCGAAGGGCATGTTATCTCGAAAGAATGGCTTTCAGTGATACCTCGAGTAGCCGTTCAAGATACCAAGCGTTTCGAGATCAATCGCCTCAAACGGAAACTCGCTAAAGCCAAAGAAGAAACCCAGAAGAACGAGGAGAAGTATTAGAAGCTCAAGGCTCGTGTTGTCCCCCAAAAGTATATGGCTCGAGATAGCTAGAGTCTTTATTTGTGAGTTCTGTTCATTGTTTCATTTTAATAATGTTCTGGTTGTTATTGTTTCTAGGCGGACACTTGCAATCTGATTTCTTAGGGCTTTTTCTAGTCATTTTCGGATTCTGATGTCTAAACGGAAAATATTCGGAACATCTGGGGCTATCATATGTAAAATGTTGAGAATAATCCATAGCTTTTTCCATTTAATGACGAATTTTCATGGAAGGCAATGTAAGCTGGAACTTCGGCATTTTTCTGGCGCTCATCTTGTTTCACGGATTATCATTTTTAAATGACCTCCTGTGCCAAATTATACAATTCTTTCACATTAGATATGCTTGCTATGTTTTGAATTTATGTGTAAAAGATGGTTTACGAGTTCTTGTGACTTCTCTCGACCCAATAAAGAGTGCAATTAGATTTTTATGAAGCCGTCCTCATTTTAAGAAAGCATGGGGCAAATTTTGTAAACAACATAGGAGAGAAATAAAAAAATTTCCAAAAGATATTCCGACTCGTTAGAATTTTACCTACAAAATGCTTCTTCAAATTTTTTATTACAAAGATTTATTATGTTCCTTTATTTTGAATATTGTTCCCGAAATTACTTTACTCTTGCAACATTGGGTCGTTTGCAAAAAAAAAAAAGGATTTTTTTGAAAGTTTTTAATGATGTTACTGATACTTTATCTAGTATTTATTATCCTACTACATATTTATTTTTAATAGAGTGTGTTAATATTCCTTGTGTTTTTAATAAATATGAAAAAGATACTGAATTAGCTTCGAGTATTTTAGTAATGCGAGAAAAATGATTGTATTATTATTTCAACATTCCTCTTGTCTATTTAGTTGGTATTGTTTTCAATCCACGTACTAAATTAGATGGTTTATTAGATTATCTTAGGGATTATTATTATGATTGTTTACATTTGGATGAAGCAATAGATATTTTAATTATACAAGGAAATGTTAAAGAAGTTATAGTAGCATTATATAATGAATTTTGCAGTAGATATGGTTTAAGTGACAGTGGATCTGCCCAAGATAGTGTCTCACGAAGCGATGCGGGTGTTTCACTTAGTAGTGGGTATAAAATACTCATGAGTATGCAAAAAAAAAATTAGAAAGGGACAACAGGTAGTATTTCCGAATTAGAAAACTATTTAACAATTATTTTTTAGTTTAGTTATTCCGAACACAGTGCAAATTTCAAGATTCCTGAGAGGTGGAAGAACCACTCAACTCAATTTTCAGTTCTCTCCCTCATCGTAAGACATATATTAGCGACACATTCTTCAACTGTGGCAGTTGAACAAGCATTTAGCGCTGGAGGCTTAATTTTGGACTCCCCCCGTTCAAGATTAAGTACGGAAAGTGTAGGGATTCAAGCTTATGTCGATGATTGGACAAATGCTAAATTTCATCAATAAGAGCTGTATCAAGAAAACGAATTCTTTAGTGAAGAATGTGGAGATACTACCACCGCAATAATAACAGGTAGTAATGATTGACGATGAGGTAAGTTTTGGTTACCAAAGGTCAGAGAACTACATGGGTTTTAATTCTTCTATCCCCAAGAAGATATATAGGCGCTGGCAAAAGTACACTTTTAGTACCAAAATTTGTGTACGGAGATCACTTTAGTACCAAAAGTTTCAAACGGACAACTTTACTGCTAACTTTTTTTAAAAAGGATCACTTTTAGTGCCAACTTCTTTTAAAAAGCGATCACTTTTAGTGCTAGAACTGACGTGGCTTGCCGAAAATCCGACACATATTATTTTTATTATTTTTTAAGATGACGTGGCACATCAGAGTTGGCACTAAAAATGATCATTTTTAAAAGAAGTTGGCACTAAAAGTGATCGTTTTTAAAAAAAAGTTGGCACTAAAGTAGTCTGTTCGAAACTTTTGGCACTAAAGTGATCTCCGTACATCACTTTTGGTACCAAAGTGGTCTGTTTGAAACTTTTGGCACTAAAGTGATCTTCGTACATAACTTTTGGCACTAAAACTGTACTTATACCTATAGGCGCTTAATAATAATTCATTAAGTTCAAACACATTCCTCCTCTTTCTTTCTTTTTTTCAAATTTTATTACAATGTACAATTTGATTATAATTTATAATTTATTAATTTAATTTTCATTATTTATTATTTTAAAAAATAAATTAAAAGTTCGGAACCGAAATCGGGAACCGGCCCAGAACTGTCGGTTCCGGCTTTTTGTGGAACCGGAACCAGCGGCTCTACGGAATCGGCCACGTCTAATTTGATGCTTCACAGGTCGCCCGATTATTCTTGTAGGAAGTTGTTAAGCTGCATGGAGTTCCTAAATCCATAACCTTAGATCGTGACGTGAAATTTGTGGGTCACTTTTGGCGAACTCTTTGGAGCACATGGGAGCCAGATTGCAATTTAGTTCCTCTCATCATCCCCAAACCGATAGGCAGACTGAAGTTGTCAACCGAAGCCTGGGAAATTTACTGCGTGGTTTGGTTGGAGATAATTCGAGGTAGAGGGACTTGGTGTTACCTCAAGCAGAATTTTCCTACAATCGATCGCAGAATCGAACTACATGCAAAAGTCCTTTCGAGGTAGTCTATGGTCGTAATCCAATTACTCCTCTAGGTCTCACACCATTACCAGTTAATAAGCAGTTCAGTTCAGATTTTGATGAACATGCCATGCAGGTCAAAGAGCTGCATTCACTGATTAATAATCAGATCGACAAGCAGAACATGAAGTATAAGCAGTGGGTGGACAGACACAGAAAAAGGGTCATCTTCAAAGAAAGTGATATAGTATGGATTCATCTTTGAAAGGAACGATTTTCGATTGGCAGGTTTAGCAACCTAGAGCTGATGGACCCTTCAGAGTTCTGGAGCGAATTAATGACAATGCCTACAAGGTTGAGCTGCTGTGTAAGTATAATGTATCCTGAACTTTTAATGTAGCGGATTTATCACCTTACCACACTGAAGAGGAAGAACCTGAAGAGATTGCCGACAATGAAGACGAAGCAGATTCGAGGGCGAATCCTTTTTATAGTGGGAGAGGATTATGCACCTAGGACCGACGGACCGGCGGATTCGAAAGTCGACGACTTCGAAACGGGCTCAAATTCGGTCGATTGAAGCAAAATGACCTTCTAATTAATACTCACCAACTTCAGCTATGAATAACGATGGATTTTGGTGATTCGGGGTCGTTTATATGGGTTTTCAGGTCTTTTTTATTTTTTAGGCAATTTTATTATTTTAATGGTATTTTCGTAATATTACATTTCCTTTTGTAATTAGGTTTGGCATCATATAAAAAGGTGTCTTAGGGTTTGTCGTGGGCAGATTATAGACTTTGATCATTTTCGTTGATTTTTATAAAATCACAATTGAGTGAATGGTTGTTCCTCGTTATCGTTTCGATTCTTCTGTTTAGCCTTATTTCTATCGAATTTCAGCATCATTTTGCCATATCAAATTTATCTTAATACTATTGAAAATTGATCATTCAAGCAAAAGAACACCTCAAATATCAATATTTGTGTATGATTTTTTGGATCACTTAAGTGTCAATTTTTTTTAAAAAATGATTATTTAAGTGCGAACTCCGGTGAGGACGCTGAAATTTATTGCCGTTGGCACTAAAGTGATTATTTTTTTCTATGATTTGGCATTAAAGTGTTCGTTTTTTTGGATCACTTAAGTGTCAGTTTTTTAAAACGATTATTTAAGTGCTACTCCGATGATGTAGCCGAAATGTCTCATAGTTAGCATTAAAATGATCATTTTTTCTCCGATTTGGCACTTAAGTGATCCATAAAAAAATATTGACACCAAAGTGAGCATTTTACATAAATATTAGCACTTGAGATGTACTTATGCCGGTCATTCACATTGAAATTGGGAGCATTTTGTGATAACCGACTTTTTTTTTTTTTAAATTTCAAATAAGGGCTCAAAATGCTCTCATCTTCTAAAAAAAAAGGTATGAAATGGACTTTATTTCAAATAAGAGTCTAAAGTGCTCAAATTGTCTTAAAAAGGGACTTGGCCAAAGGGCATTTTGTCTTTTTACTTTTTTAATTTTTTTTTTCTTTTTCATTTTTTCTTCTCCCTCCGCCCAGGCTAGTGTTGGCGGGCGAGAGCCACCCTCGTCCCACGCCTGGCCTCACCAGCCACACCCGCCGAACCGTAGTTGATGTTGTCACTTCACTGCAGTCGGCTTCCAACATCACCAATGCCCCAAAACAAGTGGTAATGGCGCGAATCCTCACTGATCTCAACACCACTCCTCAGACATCCGCTCAGATTTTACACCCATGAGCAAGGAAAGACGAGAAGAAAGCGAAAAAGAGAATTTGGTTGTGGCATTTTGACAAACAGTTGCAAATGTATATGGAAACGACGATGCTAGATGTTTCCGGAACAAACGCGAAGTCAAACTCAGACCATCATCCAATGAAGGTTCGATATTGAAGAAAAATGAACACACTGGTCACAACCGATCAAGAGATCGACAAAGAAGGACTCGGTTTCCCTTTCCCTGCTATGAACCGGACGAAATAAGTAGCCCTCCAAGCGTTTAATAGGCAAGGGGCCCTACTCGACTTAGGAACTGCGATCGCGAGCCCAAGATGCCTCAAGTCACGGCTGTCCACTCCGCGATGTCCTTGTGCCGAGATCGTTGGGCAAAAGGACTTGAACTGAAAATGAACTCGCTGGAGAAGGCCGTAAATCGGGCGAGGAGATTGCACAAATGAGTACAACGGCAAGTGCGGCCCTACCGAAGGTCAGCCATGGCTAGGAGATGGAGAGGAAAAAGAAAAAAGAAAAGAAAAGGAGAGGAAAGAAAGGAGAAAAGGAAAAAAAAAATCAAAAGAGTAAAAGACAAAGATGTCCTTCAATCAGATTTTTTTTTGAGATGATTTGAGCACTTCAGGCTCTTACTTGAAAAAATCGGACTATTTTTTATAGAGGTAGACCTGTTAAACGGGTGAGCTGTGCTGGGTCATAAATGGTCTGGCCTAAACTGATCAATTTATGACTCATTTATTGTAATGTACATTTTCAATCCATATCCAACATAACCCATATTATTAAGGCTTTCATATTTAATCTAATTTAGTAAAACTTATCAATTATAAAAAAAAATGACATTGCTTAAATATCGTGGACAATTTTTATAATTTTTTAAACGATAAAAAATTCTAATTATTTTCTTTTCTTTTTTCTTTTATTTTTATTTTCTTCTTTTCCTTTCTTTCAAAGTCCGGCAAGAGTTGCCCGACCTTCACCGGTGACAAGTGAGGGTTGTGAACAACCCTCACCAGCCACAGGCCCAAACTTGGCGAGGGCCTGACCCTCGCCTAGATTTGGCAAGGGTTTCGCTGCCCTTATCAGTTGTTGGCGAGATTCGCAGCCCTCACTAGACTCATAGGGAAAAGAGAAGTAAAAGAAAGAAAGAAAAATTTAAAATAAAAAAGAAAATGGAAAATAAAAAATTCAAAAGATCTTTTTATGACTTACTTAAGTAATAATTTAACTCATTTATGACTCATTTAAAACTAATTTAAGGCCTATTAAGTTGTTAAGTGATCTATTTATGACTCACTTAAGTTCGTAAAGCAACCAATTTATGATCCATACTCTTACATAAGGGTTTTTTTCCCCTTAAATATGGGTTTTTTTATGACCCATACTCTTGAATATAGGTTAAGACGTGTTCTTGACCCATTTTTGCCACCTTTACTTAGAGGTACTCGTAAACAGATTCCAAAGAAAATTCCAAATAAGGATCTGAAATGTTCTCATTTACTGATAGTAGGAAGTGGACATTGTTTTAAAGAAGAGCCTAAAGTGCCCTAACTAAGAGCATTTTAGTTAATTTTTTTTTATTTCTTTTTCCCTTTTTTTCTTTTTTTATTATTATTATTTGCTCATCTCTTTTTTTCCTCTGTTTCGACCAGCGAGGCTCGCTAGGGGCTCTTGAGCCCTGGCCAACTGAAACAAAGGGAAAAAATAAAAAAACAATGATGAAAATGTCTTTGGTCATACACTTCTTTAAAACAAATATGATAGTTCAAGCTCTTATTTGAAACAATATCCAATTCGGCCCTTTTTGAGAAAATAAGAGCACTTCAGAACCTTAGTTGAAATTTTCTCTAGAATCTATAAAACATTGAGTACAACAAAAATGAGTTTTATGTCAGAGTGAAATTGAGTCAAGCTACTTGATCTCGGTTCAATGTTTAATCGAGTATCTAGGAGATTCAGGTGTTGACACCTAAATTTTAATTTAACCTTTTTCAGTCATTTTTTGCATAAAAATCAGAACTAACTTTAGTTCTAAACAAAAATAACAAAATCATTTTTTATGTTCATACATTTGCATTAGCATTCATTTGCATCGGCAATGCGAGATTGACTTGATTTGACAAGCGAATTGGGCATAGATTGACGAGTAAATATTTTGCCATTCATGAGTATGTGTGCTGAAAAATCAATGGGGCTCGAACCTAATTTTTAAATTCATTGGCCCTTTTTAGCGCATTTAAATGTTCAAGACTTTTATTTAATTAGTTCTTAATTAATTAAAGCCCAATTTGAGTTCAAATTTGCTCGATTGGACCCTAAGGCCTTTGGAATTTTGGGTCAACCCATATCCATGCCCTTTGTGGCTGAAAATTACGGTCTTTCAATAGAATAGGACTCTTCAATTTCAGGATTTTTAAATCCTATGGCTAGGAGTTGATCCTATCAGGATTCCTAATCTAACGGCCTAGAATGAGTCCTAGTTATGTTAGGTTTATGAGATCCTATGTTCTACAAATATAACAATGTGCTTAGGGTTAAGGGGAGTTCCATACATTGTTCTACGTCGGAATTTTGAGGGGAAAAAGAAAAATAGAGAGAGACGATATAAGCCAAAGGGCTCTCGATACACAGAGCACTCACACTAAGGCTTGTTTGCCAAAATAGCCGCTTCCATTGACAGCATGATGAAGATCCGCTCACTTGGACTTGCAAACGAACTCAGATCCATCATGATGAATTGAGCATCCAAGTTTAGCCTTGAGGAAGAAGAATCAACCCACGCTGGATGCGTTCTCCTATTTTCCAGCCACGAGTCCTGACAAACAACTTCCATTGACGGCTTCCCAGCTTCGATGTCAGTCGAAGGAATCCAGTTTCGGTGGTCCTTTTGCCGCAATTCTAGGTGATTTTCGACGCAACCAGTCCTCACCATAAGCTTGCACCACCATCGAGCTATTGTGAGTACTACAAGCACTTCCGCCAGTCAACATTGCAAGTCCCTATCTGTGAATTCCCAGCAAAACCATATTTTGGCGATTCATAGCTTTGAGGTCCAGATTTTTGGGCTCAATTCAAGGTAATCTCTCTATACTTTTGTTGGTCTGATTTCTTGACGTTTTGAGTTAAAAAAACAAGCTGTTTTGCCACTGTTCACATGCTATTTTTATGATGTTTACGTGCTGTATTTGCTGAATCGATGCCGTTTTTGCATGTTTTATGATCGCTAATCATGCAGATTTTTGCGGGAACATAAAGGTAAGTATCTTACGTGTTTTAGATGCTGTTTTGCATAGTTTGAATGTTGTTTGCTTGTTGTTCTTCGGCATAGACATTAAAATTTTTTCGAAAAATTCAAGGAACAATGTTTGCATATCAAAACCCTAATTTCTATCATAGATTTCGAAAATTGGATTTTAGTTGGACTTATTGGATATGTTTTCATAATAAAAATCCTAAATCTAAATTAGGAAAATCTTTTTCCTAATAGACGTTAAGTTGGACAACCTTATCCGTATCCGAACCTTCCAACTTAGTAAAGATGGGAAATTAGCTAATCTGATCTTTGGCCATTTAGATCCAGGTTGCTATCTTCAAAAAGCTGATTTTAGATTTAGGAATATCATTTTTTTCAAAAATTGTAAGGGGAAAAGTTTGGAAAATTTTTTATTTACTATGATTTTGCTATCTTGGATTTGCTTATTGATACTATGCTGGTTTGAATTTTCCAACGAACTTAAAATTCCTAAAAAATTTAGCAAGATATAGTTTCCTAGAAATTATATCCAATTAAATCTTTAGGAAGACAAAGTTTTCTAGAAACTTTATCTCATTAAGTTCAATCTGGAATCAAGATCAAGAAAAATCAGTCCAAGCATGTCTATCTTTTTTCGAAAAAATTGCATCTGAAGAACTGAAAAAATCTCAAGCAAAATGGGACATATCCTCATGCATTGGTTTGAATAATCATGTCTGCATATCTTGCATATCTACTTCATATTTTCGAGTGTCATATCTTGCATTTCATATTTTTTTAAAATATCATGTTGAATGTTGGCCAGCACAGGCAACATGAGCATAAAATGGAAGTAGTGAAAATAAGGATGTTGAACTGGATTTGTGGTCATATAAGGATGGATAAGATAAGAAATGAAGATATTCGACGAAAAATGGAGTAGCTTCAGTGGCAGAAAAGATGAGAGAATATAGATTAAGATGATTTGGGCATATTCTTCGTATATCCTTAGATGATGATTTGGTAAGAACAGAAGTTTGTTATCGAGAGCTTGACATAAAGAGAGGAAGGGGTCGACCGAAATTTACTTGGGGGAAGGCAATAAAATAATATTTAATAGAGTGAGAAATAGATTGGCGTATGGTTGGTCTTAGGATAGAATGGAGGAAAGCTATTGGCATTGTGGAGGGGCAGAATTCCTATGTTCCTGGCTGTCCTTTATATATATATATATAGATTTTGCTTTTAGTTCATTTATTTTTGGGTTTATCGTCTTCCAACCCCAACTAGTTTCGAATAAATGTGATGTTGATGTTGATCATTTGCATATCATGCATCTTTTATTATCGATAATATAAATAGATAAGAAAAATCACTTTTGTCATCCTGCATAATCTCATGCATATCTCATCTTGCTTTATCTCATTTGCATGTCTTATGTTCATGCCTCATGTATATTAGGATATCATATATTGCATATTTTACACATCTTTGCAATTGCTTGAAAATTCAAAAAATCTCCAACGGATGTAATGTTAAATATTTTCTAAATAATTTTAGAATTTAATTTAAATTAGTTCCTAAGCTTTTGAGGAAACCTTAAATCAGGTCATGTTCAATTGAGTCCATTTTTAATTTCAAAAATACATTGAAATTAAAAAAAATCATTCGTTCTGCATATCATGTAGGTTAGAATGCATATTTTAAAATTGCAATGTTATATTTTGTCCCATTATTATGCCGTGCCATTCGTACGTGTGTCGCATTCATAAGTTATCATCTACTGTACATATAGTAATTGTCATGTCATTGCATATAGTTAGAACATGTCATTTGCATGCTTTAATTTTTATTAGTTAACTCTTGCATATAGGGTAATTCGACGTTAAATTTGATACTTTGTATATCATCTATCATTTAGAAAGTTTCATCTATGCATTCATTCATATCAAGTATTCATGTCTGAAAAATGAAAACACAAAAAGAACCTCTGTTGAACTTAAAATGAATTCAATCAAGCTTGAGTTGCCGACTAAGGATTTTCATGGAATTATATTTAATTAGTTAATGTAATCAAATTTCCAAATTCTTAATCTCTGGTTCGTTGGAATAAAATAGTTTTCCTGCTATTTTATTTAGCTTTCTAACCAACCTACAAAAAAGGTTAGTGGCGACTCTGAATTCTAAATCATTCTAATTAATCTAAGTTGCAATTTGATAGGGTTTGTGAGAGTCTGTAATAGGTTAGTCATTTCATTAACCCGATAATCCATTAACCTAAGATTTTCTAATTTTAGGTCGTGACATCGAGTTTGAGCTCGCCAGCGTTCACCTCGATAAGCTCTCATGCCTAATCAAGCTTTAGTTATGTTTTTCAAAACATTTGAAATCTACAAGACACATAAGTCATTCAAATTACATAATTAACCATAGTATAAAAATATATACGAAGATTTTGTGTGTGGTAAAGGTAAGAAGTGTATTGAACCAAAAATGCGCTAATTACAAAATAAACCTCCACCGCACACCACAATGTGTCGCTAGAAGCGCAAGGGTGGCTCAAGTGAGGAAAAAAAAAGACAACTGGGGGCCAAAATAATGGCTAGAAAATATATACAAGCGAGGCCAAGAGTAGCAGCCGAAGAACATACAACTCATCTAAAGAAACTACACATAAACCAAGGCCAAACAGGTGGCCAACTATAAAAACGAGCAGGGCCAGAACAACAGCTAAAAGTCAGTCAAAAATTGAAGTAGTAATGCCCCAGCTAGCTTGTATCCTACGGTTTCAGGAAGAATCTTCTACATGTGTGAATGTCAATGCCTTGTCGTTAAACAACATTCTGAAGATGTAGCTTAAGATCCAACATGGTAAATCGCTTATTACAGAAGAGAATATGATCCCGTTCTATCCAGATCATGTGGCACAATGCACCGAAGGAGAATCTAATAATACATTGGTAGAAGTGTTGGCTGTGAAAGTGCCGTATCACCCACCGTAGGTTGTTGTGCCAGGTAGAGTTATGCCAAGCTAAATTATATTTGGCAGCCCAGAACATAGCAAGGGCATCTGTGTAGCAACAACCAAAAAGTAGGTGATCAATAGAGTCCGAGCGACACCCATAGAATGCACAAACTCCATCCGTAATTGTATTGTGGCTAAGCAATAGTACCTGAATTGGCAGCCTGTTGAGAGTGATGAGCCACAAATGGAAGGAGTGCCTAGGGCAAAATAACAGTCCCAAATGAATGGGTGCAAAGGTACAACCTGCCTTCTGTGGTGAATGAGATCCCAAGTCGAGGCAATTGAAAAAATTCACGAGGAATGACCAAGCCAAGGAAAAACATCACTACTCTTAGGGACGAGTGATGGAAAGGGTTCAGACCAGGAGCCAGTGGTGGCTGTCACTTGAGAAAGGTAAGAAATTGTGGACAAGAAATCTCGTACTGTGGCCTTCTGAGAAATATCAGAGCGATAAATATCCATATAAGAGAACATCTTATGGAGAGGCCCCTTCAGGTGCGAGGAATCAAACCAAAAGGAGATTGAAACGCTGCCAACCCGCCAACGGAAGAGATGCTGACAATCTAGTCGAAGATCCAGAATTTTTTTTCCAGCCCCAGGAACAAAAAGTCAATTTCTTAGCAACCCAGAAGTTCCTATTTTTCAGAAAGTTTGAATGAATTCATTTGCACCACATGGACTCTTTATCCGTAAAGAGGATCCAAATATGTTTGAGCACAATTGCCCTATTGCAATTTGAAAGCCTGCGAATACCTAGACCCCCCTTCTTTCTTCGGGAGCACGTATTTTCCCAAGACACCTTAACTCCGCCAATGCCTAAATTTGGGCATTTCCATAGGAATTGCCTGAGAATTTGCTCAATATGAAGTAGAACTGACTTCGGAAGTATAAAAATACTTGCCCATAAGACATGAATAGCATGGAGTATCGTTTTAACCAGTTGCAAACGTCCAGCAAATGGCAGGAACCGTTGAGATCAGGACTGGGCTCTAGCAGTGATAGAATTGACCAACGTGTTGTAGTCCACTTTATTAAATCTAGCGGCAATTATGGGAAGATGTTCGAGCCTACTAAACTTGAGGTCGAGCTCGAAATTACATGTAAAGAGTTAGAATTGGTTAAATTCGAGAATTTCGTTTTTCTACTCAAGTAGAGCTCAGATAAATTTTGATACTCTGATCAAGCTAGAGCTCGAGTCGAGCAACAACATCTCGCGTCTCAATTTTCTCTTTCTCGCTCGTTTTACTTCACTACGATTGTGTGCCAATCCTAACACATATTAGGGTTTTAATTAGTTTATAGGGGGGGTTTGCAGAACGTTACATCCATACGTGTTGATTTATATGAATTCACGGTTTTAAGGCTTAAGTACCATGCATATCATGTTAAAGAAATCTCTCTCCTAACATGCTTGATGTCCATTTCAAAAAGGAAAAAAAATCACTCAAAAAAATTAAATTATTTGGATCTATTTGCGAATGTTTTTTTTTTCTTTTATGTTTGACTAAAATATCTGATTTATTTCATGAAAATTGAATGATTTGAAATATACTTTTATAAAAACGATTAACTCATATTGCTTCTAACAAGTGAATGAAAGAAAAATATTTTTATTATCCATAAAAGTATTCAGTATACATTGTAATCGATAATAATGATATATTTTTATGGATCAATTATTTTGAACAATACAAACGGTCATTTAAAAAAACAACTTTCATATTATTTTCCTGAAATAAGTCTAAATTACCAACTTCCTTACATTTTCTAAACATGGGAAAAAGGTCAAAAAATCAAACCCCTTTAACTTCAACCAAAATTCCCGATCGCCAAAAACACGAGTGAAAAGACAAGAACACTGGGGCCCACCGCTAAGCTGGCGTATTGGAAGTGGATATTATGATATATTATTAGCAAAAATTATTAATGGAAATAATGAAAATGAAAAAGGATATTATAAGGGCGGCCAAAAACAAAAATTAAAAATTAAAGTAACATGTGACAGATTCTCAATTCCAACCAGCCAGCAGCCGGTTTTTCTTTGGCTGTCTTTTTCTCTCACCTTCCCGAGCGCTTTTTCCATCCCCATTTTTCTTCTCTCCCAACACGACACCCACCGCCACCGCCGCCGCCGCCGCCGCCGCCCCCGCCACCGCCACCCCCCTCCTCCGCCACGTCCACCTCCTCTGTCTCTCTTGTTTCTCTCGCCCAGATACTTGCCTTCTTGCTTTGGCCGCTTCTCTCTCAGTGGTCTTCCAAATACGATACTGAAAAAAAGGAAAGAACCCATCTTGCGATCACCTTTCACTTCCCATTTCCGTCATTTTTTTCTCCTTTAGTTTTGCACTTCACTCCGATTTCTTGTCGCTTGCCCAGTTCGCGCTTTTCCACCCGATTCCTCTGCGAAACGATTGGGAATACCGTTTTCCTCTCCATTTCCGCAGGATGTGATCCCCGAACCGAGGAAAAGAAAGGCAGTGTCTTTTCGTGCGCGGTCTTGTTTGGTGCCGCTCGCGCTGGGTTGTCGAATCTAGGGTTCTTGTCGAAATGGCCAAAGTGGGAACATCTTTCCCTCTCGGAGAAGACAACCCGGTCCAGTACTCGTTCGCATTGGAGTACGAGGGTCCACCCGTGAGCCGTGATCTTCCGCGGGCTGTCCCAATCAATCTCAAGCAAATCCCTGTGGCCGCGGTGGTCGCGCAAGTCTCCGTCGCCGAGAAGCTCTCGCTCCCTGTCGTGCAACCGATCGTAGCCACTGACCCTTTAGCCAAAAAGCTCTCCAAAGAGCTGACTGCCGCGGATTCCACGGTCTCGCCCACTTCCGTCATCGAAAACAGCCGCGAGAGCGCTTCAAAGGAGCTTGATTCGGCCTCAGAGATTGCCGTGTCGCCGGTGGCTTCCGGTATAGCTTCGGGCCCGAGGGGCGGGGGCAAGTCGTCAGGTGAGTTATGTAGCTCGGGTGCGCTAGAGTTCTCTGACGGCAACTGCTTGTCTGGAGAATTATCTGATGTTGTAAGTACTTCGCATGGATTGGAGTCGTCTTCGATTAGCCACGAGCATTCACGTGAGTTGTTTAATGGAGCGCAGAGTTGTAGCACCATAGAGTTTTGTGATAGTTTCGACAAATTGGGGGGAAGCTCTCAGGCATTTAGAGTTTCCAATGTTGGGAAGGAGAGCATAGATTTGGATGGTTCTAACAGACTGGATTGGGCTTCCAGTGGATCTGTTTTGAGTTTAGAGTGCCCATCTTCTCCAAAGACTGGGGATTGTTCCGAGTCTAATAATGACGATAGAAGAAACCCTGTCGTGATGTTTCATGACGATGAATTGGATGGGGGTCTCGAAGAGAAGTTTAGCAGGGATGAACTAGAAGTTCGGGTCAAAAGACAACCTCAGAGTAAAGGAAAGAAAGGATCTTGCTATCGATGCTTTAAAGGGAACCGGTTTACTGAAAAGGAGGTTTGCCTGGTTTGTGACGCAAAGTACTGCAGTAATTGTGTGCTTAGAGCAATGGGGTCAATGCCAGAAGGGAGGAAATGTGTTTCTTGCATTGGCTTTCCTATTGACGAGTCTAAGCGAACGAATTTGGGCAAGTGCTCTCGAATGCTTAAACGGTTGCTTAACGATTTAGAGGTCAGGCAAATTATGAAGGCTGAGAAGTTGTGTGAAGCGAATCAGTTACCTTCAGAGTATTTGTGCGTAAATGGGAAACCTCTTTGCCCGGAGGAGTTGCTAATGTTACAGACTTGCCCGAGCCCACCGAAGAAGTTAAAACCTGGGAACTATTGGTATGATAAAGTATCTGGTTTATGGGGAAAGGTGAACATGGCTTCCAAGAAAATCTTTCCATTTTTGCCCTCGTTTTTTTTTTTAATGAATGGTCCGTAACGGATAACGCTTCCTGGTGACTTTAACAGGAGGGAGAGAAGCCTTCCCAGATAATCAGTCCCCATCTCCATGTTGGGGGTCCAATTATGCAGAATGCTAGCAACGGAAATACCCAAGTGTTCATAAATGGTAGAGAGATAGCAAAAGTGGAACTCAGAATGTTGCAGGTTACATCATCACACTTCTTGAAATCATTTTGAAGACATTAATTTGAAAGTATGATTTTAGAAATGAATCTTGAATATTGCAGTTGGCGGGAGTTCAGTGTGCTGGTAACCCTCACTTTTGGGTGAACGAGGATGGATCATACCAGGAAGAGGGACAAAAGAACACGAAAGGTTATATCTGGGGCAAGGTAACATTCTTTCAGGCGTCCTTTTATGTTTTCTTCTTTAAGAGATTGCTAAACTACACGTTTTACTGGGATGTGCATCTTTCTTCAGGCTGGGACAAAGCTATTATGTGCTTTCTTGTCTCTTCCAGTGCCTTCTAAATCTTCTGGCTCTTATGCGGAACAATCTAACAGCCTGCTTAGCAGAAGTGTTCCTGACTACGTTGGGCAGAGAATGCTTCAGAAGATTCTTTTAGTTGGATATAGTGGATCTGGAACAAGTACAATATTCAAGCAGGTAATTTTTCCCATCCAAGCACGCAAAGCTTATGATATTGGCACACGTAAAGTTGTAGTATATGACATAGTCTTGCTTTTGAAGACTCTGAGAGAGAGAGAGCTCTGTAATTGTATACATATGGAATCAAAAGCTGTTCCAGAGTCCATGCTTGTGATATGCCAGCATATCGTAATTAGAGTCTTGGGCCAGAATCACTGCCTTTTGTCTATATCATGTGTTACATCACATGATCATGCTTACGGTTTCGGTTAAACTAGAAATAGAGGTAAATTGGCTCAATATATATATGCCTCGACAGTGTTGTAAAATTTATGAGGTTGAAGTAAGAAATGGAAAATTGATGCAGTAATTAGAAGATCTATTTTTACAAATGATCAAGTTTAGAACTTGACGAGTTGCTAGTCTATTGAGAGCAGAATCTCAATTCCTTTAACACACTAGTCCTCCCTCCATGCCACACTGTGACATTTGTGAAAAGGTTGACTTTCTTTAAATACATCGGATCTTCAGAGTTCCTTCCGTTTCTTTTGAGGGTATCATAGGCAATTTTACATCTTCTTAACAGCAGGGTCTGTGCACAAAACCTGGAAGTTCCAAACCAAGGAAAAATGTGCATTTATTAATTTGATCATGCAGGAAGCAGAGTGCGAGGTTTAAGTGTGTACTTTTAGATAAGATTGGAGAATATCAATCCGGTACTTTGGCCTTGAGAGACCACATTGAAGTCTTCTCTTACTTTCGATAATCTTGTACAATTAACATGGTTTATTTGCTGAACCTTGCTTTTGCGGCGTCTCACTGGATAGGTCCTCAGCAACGTTTTTCCTCTGCTTCGCTTTTTTACCTGTAAATATTGTACAGCTAATGCTTTGAATCATAGTTATGGAATGTGATTGATTATAAGACTTAAGCTCTGTCTTATTTATTTATTTATTTATCTCAAATAGTGCAAGGTTCACTGAAGGTATTCTGCGTTTGGATAATAAAATAAGCTTATATCCACTCCAGGTCAAACTTCTCTATGATGCTGTCCCTTTCTCAGCCGAAGAGCGTGAAAATTTAAAGCTCACTATTCAGGGAAACGTATATACCTATCTTGGGATACTTCTTGAAGGCCGTGAGCGTTTTGAAGAGGAATGCTTGTCTCACATGAGGAAAAACCATTCTTCTGGTGGGAATGGCCATATAGGTGATTGTTTGATATGCTTCTCTTTTCCTTGCCTTTAGCGGTTTTATGTAAAAATAGAGGAGATTGGCCTGTACACGTGAAACATGTCCTAAAAACTATATGATGGGCTTATGTCCTTGAAAACCTTGGATCGCTGAGTCATAAATGTGAAAAGATTGCCATAGTGAACCTAGACTGCGGGAATAACATGATGGGCTTATGAGAAGTTCCCCATAGGTTGATAATGGGTTCTTCATTTAATAGACAAGATACTAGCCAAGTTAAATAGCTACTCTCAGGTATCTTTTGAGACTTGGTCTGTAGTTCGTGGCTAGGTCAAGAAAGGGTTTCTCTATGAATATGTAATCAGTGTATGGAGATGGCTTCTGTTTTATCCCACGAGGATTCTAAACAGGATTAGAGATTGTCATAATCACATGGTTTTACCCATGTTAAATCCTTTTATATCTAGCAGATTTGGTTTCTGAAAGAACTTGAAGTTTTTCGGGTCCTCCTCTACTTTAAAGGTCTCTTGCAAGTGCCTAATGACCATATTAAAAGGGATTAAGAAATAGAGGGACGTATTGGACCGAATAGATGTACAGAAGAGCAGTTGTTTGACTAAAAAAAAAAAAAGATTTAGGATTACTGTTGTTGCGACTTGCAATTCTATTGTGGACTGAGAGCCAGAAATCTAGGTAATATAGATAGCTCACTTGGATTATCTGTAAGAAATATATTATAATTCATATGACGTATTCGTATTATATCTGCAAACTAACGACAATAACTGGTTGCAATAGTATCCGCATAAGAAATTCTATGTCTTCAAACACAAATTGTCCTCATTGCTGAACGTGGCTCATATATGGCAGTTATTAAATGAGTTAATCTCATTATGACAGAAAATCAAGAGGAAAAGTCAATATATTCCATTGGACCACGCCTGAAATCCTTTTCAGACTGGCTGCTAAAAACCATGGTATCGGGCAATCTGGAAGCCATTTTTCCAGCTGCCACACGTGAATATGCCCCACTTGTGAAGGAGTTATGGAATGATCCCGCCATGCAGGCCACTTACAGTCGAAAAAATGAGCTGGAAATGCTACCTACTATTGCCAACTACTTTTTAGAGCGGGTAAGATCATGTTCTCTTTCCTTGTCTGAAAGACTTCCATATAAAGTACGGATATGTCACAACGCTGATTACGCTCTTTCTATTTCTATTAACAGCAAAAAGTGATTACACTCTTTCATTGATTTTCAAGTAGAGAGTTGTGTGCTACTAATTGTGATGTTGTCGATTTCTATGGGGATTCATGGCAGAAAAGAATTCTCCCATTGAATATGTGATTCTCCATCATTTC
Organism: Rhodomyrtus psidioides; assembly: GCA_021437785.1. NCBI lineage: Eukaryota > Viridiplantae > Streptophyta > Magnoliopsida > Myrtales > Myrtaceae > Rhodomyrtus > Rhodomyrtus psidioides. Next base: position 491,068 of record JAILYB010000040.1, on the reverse strand, counting down.
TTGCTTCTTTTGACAAAATTGACCTAGCTTTTCCTTGCTTGCTTCAAATTAATAGCGAGGTCTGCATGATGATGATGGTAGAAACAGAGGAAGTTTATCATGCTGAGATGCTTTTCTATTATATTTGGTGTAAGTAATAGATGGAGACGGAGTGCTGTGAGTGGCAGACTGGAGAAATAGTTGAATGAGCATTTCATTGGCTATTCATTGTCATTTGAAAAAAAATTGGGTCCAAGTTAAAATTAGCAAAGTGATTCCAAGATATTGACTTCATCCTTATGAGAATGAAAATCATGTAAAAGAGGCGTAAAAGAATTGGGGCAATGTTGCATAAGTTGAGAAGGGAATAGCAATTTATCACCAGATGATGATATGGGCACAACCCAGAAAAGCAGAACCAATAGAGGAAAGAAATTTGAATTAGACTTTGGTTCAAACATACTTCAAGGGAATAAGTAGGCTCTTAGTACGAAGTAAAGAGAAAAAGAATATCGTGAAAAATGATCAAGCTAAGTCCAAGACAATACATACTTTGAGTCTCGATTTTTTTTTGTTATATGTGATACTGTAAAATGCCAGTCACTATGGTAATTGCTTTTTGGATTGTAAGATTTGATGGAACCACAACCAACTGTTCTAAAAGCTTAAGTTATTAGAAGAATGCGTGATTTAATGTTTATTATATTCCAACACTCTCCCTCACGCTTAGTCTGGTCTTTTGCCTAGTACTAAGCGTGGACATATTCATTGGGGAGATAAATAGGGGCCTAGAAAGATTTGAACTCAGGAGCTCCTACTCTGATACCATGTAAGATTTGATGGAATCACATCCAACTGTTCTAAAAACTTAAGCTATTAAAAGAATGCGTCATTTAATATTTATTATATTCCAACATTGGATAATTTAACGGTGACCTAGCTTGTGGTTCACACTAAATAATGTGACCTTAAGCTAGTGGAGTTTGCTATTCCACACTGCACACTCCTGCATCTGATTACCGTACGGCTACCAGTTAATCTTTTCATTTCTAATGTCTTTTCCTTTCTGTTCAGGCTGTTGACATTCTGAGGTTGGATTATGATCCCTCAGATTTGGATATTCTGTATTCCGAAGGTGTGATATCATCAAATGGACTTGCTTGTGTGGACTTCTCGTTTCCCCAGTCTGCACCTGATGATTATACCGATTCGATGGATCAGCATGACTCTCTGCTTAGGTTGGTACCATCTTGTTAATCTGCGTTGTAGTCGCAGCGCCTGTATATTGTTTAGTCCTTTATCCTGACTTTATAAAAAATATTGAGGGCAGAACAAACCCAACAATCACTTTGCCATTGAACTTTATTTTAAGAACCTGAAGATCACTGCTCCACTAGCGAATTGAATATTTGACTTTAGCAGTTTCGCCAAGGTGAATCCAATTATGATCAGTCTCGACTTAGAACTCAAGTATCTATGCCTATTAAAAGTGTGGTGATTCATCCTGTTCTCAACCTTCTTCATATGTCTAGCGCGTTAGATCTCAAGTACTTAACATTCGTTTTTTTCGTCGATGTTTCCGCAGGTACCAACTAATCAGAGTGAATGCGAGAGGCCTTGGAGAAAACTGCAAGTGGCTCGACATGTTTGAAGACGTTGGTCTCATCACCTTCTGTGTCGCCTTAAGTGACTATGATAAGTATACTTCCGATGCAAATGGGTCCTTGAAGAACAACATGATACAGAGTCGGAGATTCTTTGAGAGCATTGTCGCTCACCCGACTTTTGACCAGATGGATTTCCTTCTAATGCTAACAAAGTTTGATCTCTTCGAGGAAAAGATAGAGCTGGTCCCTCTAACCGAGTGCGAGTGGTTCGATGACTTCCACCCTCTAGTCAGCCGCCATCACAGTAATAGCAGGAGCAACAGCATTAATTACAGCCCAACGCTCGGTCAGCTGGCCTTCCACTATGTTGCGGTGAAGTTCAAACGGCTTTATGCTTCACTCACGGGTCGGAACTTATATGTTGCTTTGGTGAAGGGATTGGAGCCTGATAGCGTCGATGCGGGTCTCAAGTACGCGAGGGAGATTCTGAAGTGGGATGAGGAGAGAGTGAACTTCAGCTTGAGTGAATACTCGATGTACAGCATGGAGGGGAGTTCTTAGTGCAGATTTTCAGATCGGGGCAAAGCTTGTAAATTGAACCTCCGACCGGGCATTACTGGAGGTAATGTACAGAATCTACAGATAACGTGCTGTAAATTTAAGATGGGGAGATATTTTTCTTCGAGCTATTGTGATTGACGAATGGATTCCATTTCTTGGAATGCACCAGCAAAGATAGGCTTCTCAGTCAAATTTGGAAGGAAGGTATGGTGATGTTTGAGTTGTGGTGGGAATGTTTAATACCTTTTTTTGGGTTCTCTATATTTTGAGTAGCTAAGCCAGATTTATTTCGCGATGTGAATTATTTGAATGCGATATAGTTTGGAAATGTATCACATGCTGTGTGTTTTGTGGTTCTGCTTTCAAGTACTGGTTTAACCGTTTAACGGGTAATCTGTCACGGCTTTCAAAACCGATCCGACAGATGACATTTTCTGGCTTTAGATCCAGTGGCCCATATTCTGTACGGAACCATAGATTCTCCTCGAATAGTTATCGCTCATAGCGCGCCTGCCTCGGCTAGTTGAACTGCAATGGACTAGGCATGGTCATGGGCTGGTTTGGATTTGGAATCGGCCCGTTGACCAACAGAAACCGGCCTGTTGACCAGGCCCGTCGGGTCGGTTCTGAACCGCCATATAGCCGTTGGGCCCAACGGCTATATGTATATAAAAAAAAAGGGAAAAAGCCGTTGCAAAGCAATGGCTACCCCTTTTAATTTTTTTAAATTTATTAAACAATCCTAAATCTCTATAAATGTCACTCCCCATTTTATTTTTTCTCACAAATTCTCTCAATTTTGGCTCAGTCCTCTCAATTTTCTGAATGGGCATTCTGCTCAATTCTTTAAAAAAAAATGGCAAGTGGAAGCGAGTTGATGATAGGGGAAAGAGCGTAATGCCACTGATGGGGATGAGAGAATCCAATTATCCTCATGAATATGATCCATCTTTCTACCGGTGTCAAAGAAATATAGACAACAAAGGAGCTAGAACGGGAGGGACCCGGATCCCCTCCCTTAAAGGCAGGGGATCTTAATTTTTGGGCCCTTGGATCTTCCCCTCTTTTATAGGGGAGGAAGATACAAGGGCTTTAATGAATTAAGATCCCCTGCCTTACATGCAGGGGATCCAGGCGCGAACGGAGGGTACATCCAACATATGAGAACACTTCACGAATGAATATTTAGGCGGAAACAAGTATAAGGTAAAATGTAAATATTGTGTGACAACATACACTTTTACAACTAGAGGTGGTTATGGAACATTTAATCAGCATCTGAGGTCAAATCATGTAACGCAAGTGGGTATTGATACCAGCCAACAACAAATTTTCGGGTACGTCAATCCTAACACTTCTCTTTTATTTCGTTACAATGAAAAAGTTAAAAAAAAAAAACATTAGCTCAATATGTTGCCATTGAAAGTTTACCGTTTAATATTGGTGAAAACTTTGGTTTTAATTGTTTTATAAACACTGTGTATACTCCGCAAGCAAAACCTATTTTGAGAAATACTCTTAAACGAGAGCTTTTTGGGCTTTGTAGAAAAGAAAAAAAGATTTGAAAAACTTTTTTTACAAATTTCAATGGACGTGTGCATAAAGGTAGCGACGTTTGGAGTGATCCTTGGCAAACTCATTCTTATATAAGTATCACATGTCATTGGATAGGTGACGATTGGAATATTCAAAAAAGAATTATTGCATTTCGAGTGTTTGATGATAGACATATTGCTAATAAGATTTATAGAGTAGGAAATTTTAGAAAATATGATTTGATTAATAATTTTTTTCAGTTGATTTTGATAATGCCGCAGCAAATACCGCTTCAATTCCTGATTTAGAAAAGATTTGTAAACTCGATTTTGGTAGATAATTTTTTCAAAATTTATGCGTGCAAGATGGTTTGCGAGTTTTTCTCATCCCAATAAAGACATCAATTCGATTTTTATGGAGTCATCCCCAAATTATGTAAGAATGAGGCAGATTTTGTAAATCACATAGAAGAAGACCAAAAACCATTTCAAAAGATGTCCCAACTTGTTGGAATTCTATGTACGAGTTGCTTAATCAATCTTTTGCATATAAAGATTTATTATGTTAGTTTATTTCGAATAATATTTCTCAAATTGAGTTGCTCCCACAATATGGGATATTTGCAAAAAAAAAAAATATAGATTTTTTTAAAAAAATTAATGATGCAACTTATACTTTATTCGATATTTATTATCTTACTATGCATTTAGTTTTAATAGAGTTTGTTAATATTGTTGGTATTTTTAAAGAATATGAAAAAGATGATAAATTAGCTCTGACTGTTATATCAATGCGAGCAAAATGGCTGCATTATTATACCGATATTCCTCTTGTTTATTTGGTTGCTTTTGTTTTCGATTCACATACCAAATTAGATGGTTTAGGTGATTATCTGAATATATATTTTGAATATTTATATTTAAATGCAACAGTAAATGTTAGAACTATAAAAAGAAGCGGTTAAAGAGTTATAGTAGAATTATACAATGAATTATGTAGTAGATATGGTCTAGGTTGCACCGATATCGATATCGACACCGACACCGACACGTCGACACGCCATTTCTAAAAAATAGAAAAATCCGACACGTCGTATTAAATACATTTTTTAAAATATAAAAAAAATCGACATGTGTCGGACACCGACACGAGAGCCCCTGAGAGGTGTCTGTGCTACAAAGCCTATAATTGATCCTATATTGGAAATGAGGGAGAGAGAGAGATAATCATGAAGTCTTTTTAAAAAGCTAAATATGACACTTTGAGATTTACCCCTTGAAGAAAACAACCCAACATTGGTTGTTTAATAAGAATAATAAGTGGGATGACTTTTTAAAATGCCAATAAATGGATATGGAGACTTATTTCAAATTAATTTTTTAATGAAAAATCCCACCATTATAATTGGGCTCTTTCAAGTGTCGCCCTAGACTGACTTGCGTGTCAGTGAGGACACTCAAGCGTTATATATATATATATATATATATATATATATATATCAGTGTCCGACACCGACACCCTCACCCCTGAGGGGTGTCGGTGCAACCTATGATATGGTTTAGGTGATAGTGGATCTTCCCAACCTAGTAACGTACAAAACGAGGAGGGTGGTAGAATGAGTAGATAGTATAAAATGCTCATTAGTAGGCAAGAAAGACAAAAGGGACCAACATGTAATATTTCTGAATTAAAGGCCTATTTAACAATTCTTTTGAGTTTGGTGATTTCGAATGTGGCACAGAGTTCAAAATTCTAAAGTGGTGGAAGAGCCATTCAACCCAATTCTCAATTCTCGCTCTCATCACAAGACAAATTTTAGCAACCCCTTGTTCAACAATTGCGGTTGAATAAGCATTTAGTGTTGGAGGATTAATTTTGGAGAATCGACATTCAAGATTACATCCAAGCTTGGTTCGATGATTGGAAAAAAGGCTAAACTTCGATAACAAAAGTTGGATCGAAGCATTGAAGCCAAATTCTTCGATGATGATGATAGAGATACCACCACCATAGATACCGGAATGGGTAGCGACAATTGATAATGAGATAAGTTGGGGTTATCAAAGATAAAAGAACTACATGGACCTTAATTCTTCTATCCTCAAGAAGATATATATGCGTTTAATTATTGACACCTGATTTTTAATCATATTTTATTTCAATTTTTATTTTTTCAAAATTACTTAAAAGTAGCCAAAAAATTATAAAAATTACAAAATCAACTTTAGAAGCCTTAGCTTAGCCTTAGGAACCAATTTTGAACAAAAAATATTTTTCATAATTTTTAATATTTTTTTTGAATTTATTTTGTTATAAAAATACCCAAAAATCAGAAAAATACAAAAAAAAAGTAATCCATATTTTTATTTTAATTCCCTCTTCAAGTTGGTCAATTAAAATTTAGGAAATTTGACTTGGGTCACTATGTTCCTCCACAAACGTAAACTAGAATCGAGCATAAAAAAATACCTTTAAAGTCTTTTAATTTTCAATTTCCATTTTTAATAAGCTATGACATTGGTATCTAGAGCCTCGAGGTGCAATTGGGTCAATTAGCCCTCCAATTCACTCAATTTTGACATCATGGCTTAATTGCACAATTTTCTTTCAATTTAGTTACCGTTTTTACTAATTTTGAAATTAAATTCTTTCTAGGGACATCCATGAAAAGTAAACACATCTACCCTATAATTTTCATCATTCCGAACCTAATGGTGGCTTTAATTTGGACTGATTTGATCATTTAAGCTTTGGATTAGCCAAAAATAATTTTCGGATCCTAAGCACAATTTAGGGTTTTCGTCAAATTCCAACTTTTAGTCCACGAAAATACCCATCTTGAATAGAAAACATGTTGGAGAATCCAATTTTGGTGTAAATTTTTTGAAAAAGGGCCCAATTTTAGCTTAATTTGATGAATTGGACGTGACCGGGTCTTCCAGGTCAGGCTACCCGACCCGGAGGCCCGGGTACTATTCATCATCTTCATCACCATTCCACGTATAGTGCCAGGCTCGAGAATTCTCTCTCACATTGAGAGTTCTTCCCCTATCTCTTGGTAGGTTTTCTTTGTTTCATCACAAATCCTTGAATACATTTCAATGGAAAACTTTCGTTTTTTATCCAGCTACAGCATCACAAAACCCAAACCCCCTTAGAAACTCTCCATTTTGTTTCCACCCTATTTCGCTCAGCCAAAACCCTAACTTTTTTTCGGTCCCCCTTCTTTTCCTTCATCCCAAGAGCCCATCAGCTCCGTAAGCGCATTCTGCTATTCCTTTTCCAGGCCGGTGTAAACATGGAGCACAGTAGTGAGCAAGAGATTAGGCTGGCTGCGTTGTGCAACCGTCTGGGTCACCTATGGCCAAGAACAAAGAAAGCTGTGTTGGACAATGTGGTTACTGAGGAAAGTTTAGAAGAAAGAGAACGCACTATCTTCGGTCGGCTACATGGAAGCCCCTCGGTAAACTTCCAAGCCTTTCAAATGATGACGAAGAAAGCTTGGAAAACAGAAAATGTGGTATGTTCTCACCTAGAACCTGGATTATTCTCCTTTGTATTTGAGAACACATAAGCAAAACAAAGAATTCTTGATTCTGGTCCCTGGTCTTTCTCCCGTAACTTGCTGATTCTAATACTGTGGGAACCTAGCATTATCCCACAATGCTTACCTTTTGATTCATGTGCTTTTTGGATTCACATCATGGGTTTGCCTGTAGAAGGAAAAAAGGAAGAGGTGATTGAGAGTATTGCAAGGAAAATAGGAGAAGTTGTGGAAGTTAAAAGAGAAGCAAGAGGTATTACGGGCTTGTCAGTTAGTAAGGTGAAAGTGGTTTTAAAATTAGACTCTCCTTTGGAATCAGGAATGATTTATAGCTTGAAAAGGAAAATGCTTTGGCTGGATTTCCGATATGAGAGGTTACCCACCTTTTGTTATTCCTGTGGAAAAATAGGCCATTATACACAAAACTGTCCAACAATTCCCTACAATGAGGAAGCTTTTTCTGATATTGATAACCGGTTCTATGGGTCAAGGCTAAGGAATGAGATGAATTTTGGAAGTCTTTCTATGAGACTAAAATAGAAGAGAATCTGGAGGAAGAAACTATCCCTGAAACCCCAGAAGTCTCTGGTTTCCCTAGTTATTTCCAGGAAAATGAAGCGGGTGAGAAGCATGGTAGTGCCTCAAGAGAAGAGAGTGCAAAAAGGAAGGTTTGGGAGATTGAACTCGATAACTTGATATGTCAACAGAATACACATAATCGGGGTGTTATTGAAGCAAGGCCCCTCGTGTTAGAACTCCCTTCATTCCAGAGTGGCCGAGAGTCACAGGACCTACAACAAGAAAGAGCAAAAGTGAGAGAAGTGAAAAAAGGAAGAATTAGCGCTAATAATGGAAAGGCTAAGGGCAGTAACATGATACTAGATGAGACGAATCTTCTGGAAACTCCTGTTATCTCTGCGGAGGAAGTTAACATATGGGCTCCGGTGGCTGGCCCTAATAAACCACGGTTTACCAATGAGCATTCTTGCTTGGAACTGTCAAGGGCTGGGCACGCCTTTGACAATTCAAGCCCTGCGAGCCATGGTGGCTCAAGAAAGGCCCAACTTGGTTTTCCTTAGAGAAACAAAAAACAAAGAAAATGTTATTCAGAGGGTGAGGAAGAACATTAAATTTCAGAATCATTTCGTGGTCAATCATTCTGGGGTGAGTGGAGGTTTGGCTTTGTTATGGAAAGATGAAGTTAGGGTCACCATCATGGCAGCTACAGAGGAGATTATTGATATTCAATATGATGACCCTGATCTGGGAATTATATTCCGTATGACGCTGATTTATGCACCTGCAGCATATCAGCAAAGGCTTAAAACCTAGGATAGGTTGAAAATATTGAAGGAGTGGATTGATCTCCCGTGGGTTTGGATCGGGGATTTTAATGAGACTTTATTCCATTGGGAGAAAGTGGGAAGAAGAGAGACAGATAATTACCATATGCAGAGATTTAGTGAGCTATTAAATAGCTGTGGGATGATGGACATTGAGAGTAAGGGGTGTGCTTTTACCTGGTCGAACAATAGAGAAGGTGGTCACCTAGTGAAAAAAAGGCTTGATAGGGCAGTTTGTGATTTGAACTGGAGAGTTGCTTTCCCATTAGCCGAGACCTTTGCTTTACCAGCAATAGGTTCAGATCACAGCCCAATTCTATTATCTTTATCTGCAGACAGGGTAAAAAAGAAAAGAAGTTTCAGATTTGAATCATTTTGGGATAATGAAGACTGCATGCACATAATCAAAGAAAGCTGGGAGGCGTCTGAAAGAAAAGGGGACGATCTAGTGCTGAAAATAAAAAAAAAAATGTTTCAAGGGTTCTTGAGGTGTGGAGCAAAAGAAATTTTCCAAACAATAAGGTGCAAATCCAGAAACTAAAAGAAGAGCTACAAAAGGTAACAAATGACAGAGATGCTAATCAGTATATGTGCATTAGAGAAGACATTTTAGAACAAATTGAATCCTTGTGGAGAAGAGAGGAAATGTATTGGGGTTTAAGATCCCGCATCAACCGGTTAAAGTGGGGTGATAAAAACACTAGATTTTTTCACGCCACCACAATCCAAAGAAGGCAGCGCAACAGAATTTCTATGCTTAAGCATACTGAGCAGGATTTTTGGGTTAGAGACCAAAATAAGCTGAAACAGATGACCTCAGAATTCTTCGAAGGTTTATATTCAACAGAAGGGCCCCGTGACTTCCTCCATGTCCTCCAGTAGTGCCCAACTCTGGTGACTAATGAGATGAACACGGATTTGTAAGCTGAAGTTTCCCTTTCAGAAATCCATCAAGCGGTATTTGCGATGGATCCTTTGAAAGCCCCTGGCCCTGATGGTCTGAATGGTTTGTTTTTTCAAAAGAATTGGGAGAGTATCAAGCTGAGTTTATTGGAGGAGATCAAAATGTTTTTTGAGAATGGGGTCTTGAATCCTGAGCTGAATCGAACACATATTACTCTGATACCAAAAGTCAAAAACCCCGAAAGACTGGATCACTATAGGCCGATTAGCCTATGTAATGTTGCCTATAGGATTATGTCAAAGATTTTGGCGAATAGAATTAAACGATGGCTGCCTGACCTTTTTGCAGAGGAGCAAAGTGCCTTTGTTGGGGGGAGACAAATACAAGATAATATCATTATTGTCCAAGAGGTCTTGCATCAAATGAGAGTGAGAAAGAGGAAAAAGAGATTCCAGGCTGTTTTGAAATTAGATATGAAGAAAGCATACGATAGAGTGGAGTGGGATTTTCTGGAAGCTTGCCTCCTAAAAATGGGTTTTTGCACTATGTGGGTGGAAAGAGTTATGATGTGTTTACTTCAGCTACTCTTAGTGTGAAATTTAATGGTGAGCCATTGTCGTATTTTAAGCCGTCTAGAGGAATTTGACAAGGAGATCCTTTATCCCATATTTATTCATTCTAATGACAAACACTCTCTCAATGCTAATGAGGAAGGCGGTCAATGATGAACAATCAAAAGTATTAAGCTAAACAGGTCATGTCCGACTTTAACCCACTTACTCTTTGCTAATGACTCCATCTTCTTTCTACAAGGGAATTTGACAGAATGCCAGAATTTGGCTTAGATTCTGAATCAATATTGCATGGCTTAAGGTCAAGAAATAAACCTAAATAAGTCAGGGCTTTTTATGGGGACAAACTGTCCACAACAACTTCAAAACAATCTAGCAAGGTTCTTAAGAGTTCCAGTCATGGAGAAAACTGGGACTTACTTGGGAATACCATCAGATTGGGGGGAGTCAAAGAAACAAATGTTCTCATGGATCAACGCAAGAGTTAATACAAAGCTGGAAGGTTGGAAGGAAAGCCTGATTTCAAAGGCAGGCAAGGAAATTTTGCTAAAAACTGTTGTACAGGCTATTCCTCAATATGATATTGTCGCGACCCGTCCGAAGCGGACGCGGCTAATGGATTACCGATCGCGGGCCTTCCCCCGCACAAGGGTGCGGATCGCGGGCTTTGGATCGGCGCGGGCCCTCCCAGGCCCATACCAAATCGCGGCGGGAGTATTTTTCAAAGGGATTCGACGATAACAGTCGATCGCTTTCGACCTTAGTGTGGTCGTGGTGGCATGTGCAACTTGTGCATGCATTTGGAGTCGCCACCGGTCTTTCTTGGAGGGTAGACCGGAAACCTTATTGACCGATTGGGAGAGATCGATCAATTCTGCGGAACCAGAGATTTTGGGTTCGGGAACTTGGTTACGTTGATGTCATTACCAACGCCCTTTCGGTACCTAACGCGAGTGATTTTCCTAGCCAATAGTTCATGCATGCGCAAGTTCGGGTGAGGTAAGTTTAAATTCAGGGTTTCATGCAGATTGGAAGACTATTCCTATCAATCACAATCAATTTAAATGAAAACGCAATCAAGTGCATAAATAAATCACATCAATGCACGTCAATTCACATCACATGGCCTCCTAGTATAGCCATAAGGGCTTAGGGAAGGCGTGATTTAGGACCGAGGTAAAATGGGAAGATTTGGAGGCGATTTAGCCCGGAGGGCAAAATCGTCAATTTTTGGAAGACGATTCGCCCAAAGGGAGAAATCGTCATTTTTAAGAATGATCGGGTTCAAAACACCCGGGATGAGCTTTGGCCAATTGACTGTGGCCATTTCCTATTTTTTTGGGATTTTCCTGGATTGTTTTAGAATTTTTTTGGAAGACGGTTTGCCGGAAGGGTAAAACCGTCATTTCTGGAAAGATCGGGGGTCGAAAGACCCGGAACAGGTCACGGCCAGTTGAATATGGCCATTTCCTATTTTCTGGAATTTTTTAGAATTTTTCTGAATTTTTCGAATTTTTTTTTGAATTTTTTATGAATTTCTATTTTTTGGCATTTTCTGATTTATTAATATTTTTTTTTATATTTTCAGAAAATATTTTAACAAAAAGCATATCATTGGCAATAGACAACACTCAACCAGATAAATAAGCTAACTACTGAACTGAGATAAATACATGCAAATCAAATTTATAAGGGCGACATTTTAGAAAAATAACCCTGATATACGGATCGGGTACGTAAAACATACCGGATTGGACACCGGCCTTCAATCGCCCCGCCCCAGCCCGCGACCATCTCCATGCACATCACCTGTCGATCACCACATCAAAATGTCAACAATCAATTTTACAAGTTTTAAGACCGGCAATAAATAATAAAATAAATAAATCCGGGCTCAGAAACGGGCCAATTCGCTCAGCCATGGACCGGCTATGGGCTCAGCCACGGCCCAAGATCACGGCCTCGGCCCACGGCTTTGGCCCACGGCCTCGGCCATGGGCTCGGCCATGGCCTTGGCCTACGGCCTCGGCCCACGGCTTTGGCCCACGGCCTCGGCCATGGCCCAGGCGCTTGGACTGGATTATCGGCCATGGCCCAGGAGCTCGGCCCACGGGCTCGGCCCGCGGGATCGGCCATGGCTAGGTCTCGGTTGGGCCACAGCCCGGTCGTGACCGGGTCTTGGCCGGCGACGGTATCACAAGGGACTCTCGGATCCTTTAGGGCTTCGGGTTCAGGGCCTCGGGTTCACGGCCAAAGGGTGGCGACGACGAAGGACGGCGGAGAGAACTGGCCGTGGAAGTGAGAGACGAGGCGAGAGAGAACAGATGGCCTGCGACAAAGATGGAAGGGTGGTGGTGGTGGTCCGTCGTTGACAGAGAACGAAAGAGGGGGAAAGACGTCGGGTCGGGGTTGAGTCGCATCCAACAGGTGAGAGAAAGCGAGGCCGAGGCTCTTGACTTCCCGTGAGGCGACGACGGAGAGCTGGCGGATTTGTAGGCTGGCAAAGGCTGGGCGACAACACGAACCAGAGGGGGGGAGGAAGCGTTTGGCCGTTTTTTTTTTAGAGGAAAGGCACGTGAGGGAGAGAGAGAGAAGGGAAAAAGGGCTTGGTCAAATGTTCTTAAGTGCACTTGAGTAGAGTGTACTCAAGTGCACTTGAGTGCAAAAACATTCCTCCAAATCTCTCTGCCGACTTCCTCTCCTCCCTCTTCTTTATTATTATTATTTTTAAATAAACACTCCACCAGCTATCCACTTTTCACCGAAGAAGGACCCTGCTCTTCTTATTGTGTCCCTTCTTTTGCTTTTTAATTAATGGGACTATCTCGGTGGCGAGAGAGATTCCTCGCGCTACGCCATCCGTTTTGTCATCCATCCATTTTTAATCATGCTTTCCTAATTTGGACTGGACCAAGTATCGCCCTCCAAAATTCCATTCCTTAAACCGTTTTAGTGAGGATACACTCAGGCAAGGGAAACCAACATTGATATTCAATATGTGATCAACAGAGGATAGTAACAATGTATGGCTATCAAATTGACTGTCAATATGCTCAAAATTGAAAATTAAAAGACTCGAAAATGATTTTTTTTTTTGGCTCGGTTCGGGTTTATGTTTGTGAAGGAACATATGGACCCGAGCCGAATTTTCAAGATTTAAAGTGACACACTTGAAAAGGAAATTAAAACAAAATTATTGAATATTTTTGTGTATTTTTCTGACCACGAATGGTATTTTTCTGATTTTTTTTGGGTATTTTTATAATTAAATAAATTCGAAAAATATTAAAAAATACCAAAAAATATATATATATTTTTGTTCAAAATTGGTTCCTAAGGCTAAGCCAAGGCTTCCAAAGTTGATTTTGTGATTTTATGACCTTTTTTGATATTTTTAATTAATTTTAGAAATAAAAACTAAAATAAAAGATGGTCAAAAATCAGGTGTCAACAGATATGTCTATTTTTAAGGTGCCAGTTTCCATTTGCAAATCAATTGAAAAAAGAATAGCTGGTTTTTGGTGGAAAAATAATGAAACTGGAGCTGGTTTGCACTGGAGAAATTGGGATGTTCTGAAAACAAGGAAGGATAAGGGGGGTCTTGGTTTTAAAGATCTCATTACTTTCAAGAAATCAATGTTAGAAAAGCAAGCGTGGAGGCTTTCTCAAAATCAGAATGCTCTGTGGGGCAGGATTTTGAAGAGTATCTATTTTCCAAATGGAAACTTTTTACAAGCTGCTAAAGGGTCCAGACCTTCATGGGGATGGCAGAGTATTCTGTATGGGGGGGAGAGCATTGCAGGGTCCGTGCGATGGTCAATCGGTAATGGTGAGATGGTCAATATCAGAGAAGATCTCTGGCTACAGAGGGGTGCGATTGGAGGTCCAGCAAATAAGAATGAATCTCTGAAGGTGTTAGATCTGATTTCTAAAGAGGAAGCAAAATGGGATGAAAACAGAATCAGAGGCATGTTTGATGAAGAACTAACAGAGGAAATTTTATCGATCCCAATCAACCCTCTCCTAAGAAAGGATAAGCTGGTTTAGACAGTTACACATAACGGATCTTTTACTGTCAAGAGCGCCTATAACAATTTGAGAGAAAAAAAATCAGAAACCAGTCACAGAGCAGGCTTCCACCTCTTTCCATCCTTCAAGAAAACTTTGGAACATAATTTGGAAAGCAAAGATCCCCCCAAAGGTGCGTGTGTTTGTTTGGCAATTATGCCAGAATGCTCTTCCAACCAGAGAAAACCTATTCAAACGAAAAATCATACCTCACCCTTACTGTACTCTGTGTGATTCACAAGTGGAAACTACATAATATTTGTTTCTATCTTGTCCTTGGACCGAAAGGATTTAGCACAACGAGAAGCTCTCATACCTCAATTCTGCTCCAAATAGCACAAGAATGGATGCGTGGCTCCAAGATCAAATTGAGAACCTTGTCACATCCCCCTCTTCGACAGCACAACAGTCTTGCTCTGGTGTATATGGAAGGCAATGAATAATTCAATATTCAGAGGAAAAAAGCCTGATTCAGAGACCCTAATTTGTGAAGCGGAGGCCATCATGCGAAGCTATAGCAAATCGACCAGCAAAGATCAAAGCTTTTCAGAAAATAGACCAAATCCCCCACAAAAATGGACCCCTCCAGTTGAATCTAACCTGAAACTAAATATTGATGCCTCTGTAGGTGGAGCCGACGGTGATGGGGCCATCGCAGGTGTTCTTCGTGACTCCAATGGCGCTCTGGTGGACGGATTCATGAAAAAAAATCGATCTTGCTCGCCGGGTCAGGCGGAAGCGCAAGCCCTGTTAGAAGCGTTGAAGTTCATCGCACGGAAACGTCTGGAGTCGAAGTACGTGGAAAGGAAGAAGATAAGTGTTTATAGTGACAACCGTACTTTGGCTTTAGAAGTCAATGGGGGAAGAAGACCTGGGTTGGGAAACAGAAACCCTGGTGCTTGAAGCCCAACTTTTGCTGGCCCAGGACCGAAATATATTGATAGCTCATTGCAGTCGTACAACAAATTTGGTGGCGGATTGGCTGGCTAAGGCCCATCGTACAAATAGTGTTCCTGTATTTTGGGTTTCTAGACCTCCTCAACCCCTCTGGGATCTTTTTTGTTTAGATACTTCGTCTTTGGGCTATGTTTGTAAGGACCCTTGATATTTCGTATGGATGCTTTCTTTTTCGGGAAAAATAAAACGTATAGAGCCAGCGGAGAGAGAAGGATAAAATGGTTAGAATCTCGTGGGGTTTCGGGAATTTCTCATTCGGGTATGATCACAAAAGGACAAAGACGAGGAATAAAGGACGTAAACGAGGACAGAAGGGGTATGTGACATTCGGTGAAGGAAGGGGGGAGAAAGAAAATTTTCCCGGCCGTCGTTGAAGGATTGGGGTCGAGATCTTCGAGCGAGGTCCTGCGAGCTTTGGAGCCTAAAAACTTTCGTCGTTTAGCTCCAGGTGCCGAAAAAGGTGAGAAAATCTCAAGTTTATACTCTTGGCCATTAATGGCAGCATGAGTTCTTGGTCGTCGTTTTTCCCCATTCTTGGCTTATGATCCCTCCTTAGCATCTGTTGATCTCAAATGTATGCTTGTCTTGCATTTTTATTGCCTGAAAATCGCCGTGGCTACCCTAAACCCGAAAGCTGGTCTCGAGCTCCCCAGCTCGTTTTGGATGTCTGAAAGCTCTGTCGAGGTACGGGTAAGTCTCTCTACTCTTCTTGGATGCATTTTCATTCATCTAGCTAAAGGATCGACGTTAAATAATGGAGTTTCATGGGTCGCCAGAAAATTAGGATCGGGGGTGTTCGGGTAAGGCCTTTTACCTGCTTGTTGGGTGTCATTTTAGGATTCCGAGTAGTGTACCGTTTGTCAAAGGTCGAGTTGGGGTCAAAGGGCGGTGAAATCGGGACAAAAAACGTACGTTTTGGTCCTGGGTTCGACGGTCTGACGACGATTCCAGCGGAGTTGCCAGAATTCGGTGTCTCCATTCATCTTCTTAGGCGATCGGGTTGACTGGTCAACTTTCATTGACCGGTCAACGCATACATGTCGCCACGTGGCGTGCCATATAGGCTACCACGTCGTCAAGTGGACCCGGCTCTTAGTAATAATTAAAGCCCCATCAGACGGCCGTGACTTTGCCACATGTCAAGATCTGGATTTTTCAAAAAAATTTAAAAATATTTTTAGAATATAAAATGGTTTTTTGGTAATTATATAAAAATTAGGATCCGATGACCAAAAACGTATATTTTGGTCCCGGGTTTGACGTTCCAGCGACGATTCCGGCGGAGTTGCCTGAATTCGGTGTCTCCGGTCGTCTTCTCATGCAACCGAGTTGACTAGTCAACTTTCGTTGACTGATTAACGCATATGTGGCACCACGTGGCGTGCCATGTAGTCTGCCACGTCGGCAAGTGGACCCGGCTCTTAGTAATAATAAAAGCCGGATCAGACGGCCATGACTTTACCACGTGTCGAGATTTGGAATTTTCAAAATATTTAAAAAATTTCAGACTATAAAATGGTTTTTTTCAATAATTATATAAAAATTAGGATCCAATGACTATGTTGGGCCACGTGGCGCCATGATAGCCGTCGGATTTACCCTTTTCAAATCTGTATAATTAAACCTAGATCGGACGCACAAAGAGAGCCACATGGCACATCCTGGAGTGTCCGATGAGGAAATTTCGTGTAATTAAAAGAAAATGATTTAAAAAATATTTGAAAAATTGAAAAACGATGTCGTTTTAGACCGATTTTCGACCCATACGGTCGGGCCGGGCGCCCGAGATGAGTGGATCGGGTTTAACCCTATCCAAAAAAATATTTGTCATAATTAAAAAAATTCAGAACATTAATAAAAAAATTGAAAAATTCGAAAAAACTAATAAAAAATATAAAAATCATTAAAATTTCAGAAAATTGAAAAATTTCAGGAAATTTGGAAAAATTCAGAAAATTTCCCAAAAATCTCAGAAAAAAGGAAATGACTACAATCAACTGGTCATGACCTATTTTGGGTCTTTTGATCCCCGATCTTTTCAAAAATGACGATTTTGCCATTCTAGCAAGTCGTTTCCCAAAAATTGAAGAAAAATAAAAAATTTCCAAAAATTTCCAAAAATAGAAAATGGCCACAATCGACTGACCATGGACTATTTTGGGTAATTCGACGTTCGAGCCCTCCAAAAAATGATGATTTCGCCCTTTGGGCAAATCGTCCTCAAATCTTTCCATTTTACCCCCGGCCTTAAATCATACCTTCTCTAAGCCCTTAGGGCTATATTAGGAGACTCTTGATTTGGATTGACGTGCATTGACGTGGTTAATTTATGCACTTGATTGTGCTTTCATTATATTGGTTGTGATTGATAAGATTAGTCTTCCGATTTGCACAAAAACCATGAATCAGACTTAGCTCACTGAAAAAAAAAATTGCGCCATCATGAAATCTTGGTTAGGAAAATGACTCATGTTAGGTACTGAAAAGGCGTTGGTAATGACACCGACGTAACCAAGTCCTCGAATCCAAAATCTCTGGTTTCGCAGAACTAATCGATCTCTCCCAATTGATCAGTGAGGTTTCCAATCCACCTTCCAAGAAGGACCGGTGGCGACTCCAAATGCATGCACACATAACACATGCGCCACCGCGACCACACCAAGATCGAATCCGATCGACTCTTATCGTCGAAAGCTCCGAAAAAGAAATTACTCTCGTCGCGATTTGGTATGGGCCTAGGAGGGCCCGCACCGATCGAGGTCCGCAATCCACATTCCATAGGAGTGTGGGTGGTAGGGAGCCCGATCCAGCAATCCATTAGCCCATCGGATTGAGATCCGAAGGGTCGTGACATTTATGATAATTCATTAAGTTCAAGCTCCTTCTCCCTCCCCCTCCCCCTTTTTTCTCTTAAATTTAATGACAAGGTACAATTTGATTATAACTTATATTTAATAATTTTTTATTTTTTATTTCACAATTAATTATTTAAAAATTAAATTTAAAAATTGAAATCGGAATCGGCCCTTAAATGGCCTGGAAACGCCAGTTCCGATTTGGAACCGAGCCCATCCCTCAAGGGCTCAGAACCGTGGCCACGTCATGGACTATCCATGCACGTGATTGCATGTTGTTCGGAGACAAATTTGAGCAGCTCATCAAGATGCCATAGATCTTTTGATGATGTGTGAAAACCATGAACTAATTGGTTCTCTTTGGTAAGCAAAAGAGTAGGGAATGGGCGATCAAAGCTGACAATCTCTAATGGTTCGCACTGCAATGCAAGGTCGGTTTCAATCACGGTTATCACCTCTTAAGTTTGAATTTTTGGCTATGTTTGATCATCTGGATTTCTAGTCAAGATAAGAATGGATATGATAAAATATAAAATCTTGATATTTTGTTATATCCTAACCAATGTTTGGTAATCACATAGTAATATCACTTTCACATCTTATAATGTTCATTATTTGGTGGAAACAACATAATTTTATAAATGAATCTTAAAATTAGGCAAACGAAGATGGTAAGAATCTCTCAAAACACTCTTACTTATTTTATTTTTATTTGATTATATTTTTTTATAATTTCCTTTTTAAAAATTCTTTTATTCATTATTTCTTTTTTCTCCTTCCATCATTCTATAATAAAATTATTATGCACTATAATATTATATCAAAAGTACTAAAATATATAGAATATGTAATAGGCATAAATACTTAAGTATATTATATAGATTCACATATTGAATTTATATTATAAGATAAAAAGAAATTGGAATATAGAAATAAAAACAGAAATAAATAAATAAAAATTTGGTTTTTTTAATGTTGAGTTTTTATATTAGAACTCAAATATTATTTTAATTATATTAATTTAAGAAGTTTATTATTCAAGAAAAATAACATTATGAATATTAGAAAGGGCGACACTATTTCCACTCTTTGTATAGCAAACACACTCCCTTTCACAGTGTACTGACTATATTACCCCTTAATGTGAGGCCCATTTTGGTTTTTTTCCCTTCTTTTTCTTCCACTTTCCTTCTTCTTGTTCTCTCTTTGTGTTGAAACGTATCGCAGACTTCTTCATTTTCCTCCTTTGAGACCTCTATGCACACCAATGGATAGGTTATAGGCGGAACCTAGATCGACCCTAGAACCGATCACCCCTATTTTTTGTCCGTCATGTTTTCATTTTCTTCTTTCATTTTTTTTTTTGTAGTATACTTGGTATGAATGAGATGGGAAATTGTCTAAGTCATCCGGTTTCTAAAGATAACGGAGGAAGCTTTCAAGGGTGAATAGATTAAGTACGGGTACAGTCAAGTCCATGAAGGAGGAGAATCTGCGAGGAGTAGTTGCTAAAACAATTCTACTTATTTCATGTTGAACAATCAAGAATTTGATGAATGGTGGAACACTTTGAAATTTGAATATATCGATTACTTTCATAATTACTTTACTGGTAGAAGAACACTAGAAGTGACAATATTTGTGTACGACGCTCACTTTAGTGCCAATTTTTTCACCGGCTCACTTAAGTGTCAAATCGAAGAAAAAATGATCACTTAAGTGCCAAGTCCGGCCAAAAAATAATTACTTAAATGCCAATTCCAGCCAAACCATACACGTAGCATTTTTAATTAATTTTTAATATTATGTGGCATGTTTTATATTAAAAACAATCCACGTGGACTGTTTAATTTAAAAATTGGTTAATTTTTTTAACAAATAAAATTAAACAAAAAACCTAAAAAAAGCTAGTTTACAGTTGCACTGTTCTAGAAGTTTGCAGCAGCGTGCGGCTTCAAACCCTCTTGCCGCCGCCCACCATCGCCGGCAGTGGCCGCCATGAAAACATACTCAGAACCTCCATTGAAGCTCTCAAACCAAGCTCCCTCATCTTCTCTCTCAACAAGAACCCTCCCTTCATCTCGGGACTGAGGTAGCGGCAAAGGGGTAGTCTCATTCCAACCATGGTTTCTCTCAAAGATTCTCACTCTAATTCCCCTCGATTCCCTCTCCCTCGCAACTTCTCGCCCTCCACCTCGCAAATCCATTGCAACGCGGGGCATTCCATACGGACGGTGCGCTCCAACCTGTACCAAAACGAGAGCACATGCTCCTTTGCGAGCTCCGCGTTCGGTTCGTCTTCAAGAACCTGACCGACTCCATCGTCGACATGCGCCTCGACGAGCTCATGGCTCACTACAGCAGAAGATTAGAGGGACTGAAGATCGGCCGGCGGCAAGGCCTGGACGAGGGTTTGCACAGCCCTTGCATGCATATCTTCATTCTTTTTTTTTTTTTTTACTTTTTTTGTTATTTAGTAAAATTTTAAGCGTTTTTATGTATTTTCAGTTTTTAGCTTTTTTTTTGTCGAATTTCATTTTTAGCTTATTAGGTGGATTTTTTTAATTAGTTTTTGGCTTTTTTTTAATGCTGACGATATCCGGCAAGCCACGTATGCGCCGTTCATGACCTCCGGCGAGCCACGTTGGATTTGACACTGAAATAAATATTTTTTTAAAAAACTTAGCACTTAAGTGACCAAAAAAAAAATATTGGCATTAAAACGAGCGCCGTACACAAATATTGACACTTCTAATGTTCTTCTGCCTTACTTTATTGGAGTGATATGAGAATTCCACTCACGATCTTTAAACCGTGAATGAGAAGCCACCTCTCTTATAGGATAATTTATCCTTATTATATTCTTCTTATATTCGATTTTATCATGTCTTGAACAGATATTATATGTGATAAATTTTATCCTATCTTGAATTTTTTTTTCTTAACTATCAAACGTAGCCTTTGAATTTAAGAGTGTAAATCTGGTGATGGGCAAGCTCCTCCTTACAGCTCCATTCAATCCCAATGGAAGAAGGCCCAAATTTAGCTGCTAGTGTAGCTGCTTCAAGAGTGCTATGACTGCTAGCAGATGCTACTAGGTTAGCCGACCTCCTTGATGATCGAGCATCCACTATTTAGGCTACATTTAGTAATCAAGTTGATGCATACTCAAGATAGGATATGTCGAGTGTTAGAGGTGTCAAATGAATAGGTCAAGTCGAAAATGGTCCACCCATTTTGATTAGGTTTTGACTCATATTCAATGACTCATACCCAACCACGCACTCGACCCATGCCCGACCCATTTTGACCCATATTATCAAATCACACTAATATTCTAGTAAAACCTATATAACTCATTTAACCCATTTTAAGCTCTTCAAATGTATTTGTTACTAGATAAAAACTTCGCATCAAATAAAAAAAGTAAATTAAATAATAAAAAAATAGTTAATAAAATAAAAAATGGTATTACTAAAATACTTTCATGTAATAAAAAATCTAGTGAAATTTTTTAATATATTTTTACAATTTTTCTGATTTTTTCGAAATTTTTTGGGAAACTTACCAAAAAAGTCCTAAACCTATTGCAATTGTGTCAATTTAGTCCTAAACCTTTTTTTTTTTCGCCAATTCAGTCCTAAACCTTTTGCATTTATGCCAATCCAGTCCTTCTAACTAATTTAGGCTGGAAATCGCTGACGTGGCGCGATCGACGATGACGTGGCCAAATTTTAATATTATTTTAATATATTTCGAATTTATTATTATTTATTGTTATTTTTTTTCTTTTTTCTGTTGACCTTTTTCCGCTTTGTCTTCCTTCTTGAGCCTTTTGCTAGGTTTCAGTATTTCATCCTCAAGCCTTTTGAACATGAATAGTATACTAAGTTGCTTTACCAAAAAAAAAACAGTATACTGAGTTGCAACAGTTTCTCCGGCGTGGCGAGGCAAGGCGAGGACGGCAAGGACTCAGTATCTCTGGCGTGGCGAGGCACGGCGAGGACTGGAATGCGTGACCTCGCGTCGTTGGGCGAGGTCAGCCTCTCCCAGATCTGGCGAGGAACAACGTCGCCCGGCCATGAGGAGGCCGCGTCTTGCCGTCCCTTGCCCGGCCATGGTCACGCCTCTCTGTCCTTGCCCCGCCGTGCCGTCGCTTTCCCTACCTAGCCGCTCCTAACCTTGACAGGTCGCACCGCACCCAGATCTGGCGAGGCACGACCTTGCCCGGTCATGGCGAGGTCGCGCCTCGCCGTCCTCGCCCCGAATTGCCGCACCTCACTCCCTCCCTAGCCTTGGCAAGGTCGCGCCTCGCACAAATCTGGCAAGGCACGACCTCGCTCGGCCATGGCGAGGCACGACCTCGCCCGGCCATGGCGAGGTCGCGCCTCGCGGTCCCTTGCCCTGCCTTGTCGCAACGAATGTTGTTGCAACTCTGGGTGTGTTTGTTTCAAGGAAATTGATTTTCAGGAATTCGTTTTTTGGAAAGTGGTTTCCTGAAAACTACTTTCTCGGAAAACAATTTGTTTTCATTTGTTTGGTAATATGTTACCGAAAATATTTTTCGGTGTTTGGTTCTCATTTGAAAAATGATTTCAATCTCATCAAAGGGACTGTCCTTGATATTGAGGAGAGGTAGATGGTCGAGCAAGCTGACGTGAACTGACTCGACCAGCCCCCGGTCCCGGCCCTGGTCCAGATCCCGGCCCCGGTCCCGATCTCGGCCTCGGTCCCCGGTCCCTAGCCCCGGCCCCGACCCTCGGCCCGGTCCCGGCCCCGACCTCGGCCCGAGCCCCGACCAGGGACCCCGACCCTGGTCCCCAGCCCTGGGATCGGTCCCCGAGATCGGCCTCAGTCCCGTTTTCAAAGAAAGTGAGAGACTCAAATTTGGGAAAGTATTTTCACCTTTTTTATTTTGGGGAATTCACTTTCCTATTTTGATGAATAAAATCTTTGTTGACTGGAAAGTACTTTCCGTTGACCAAATCATTTTTCGTGAACCAAACAGACGAAAGTCGAGAAAACACTTTCCATGAAAACACTTTCCCCAAAACAAACACACCCTCAGTATACGGTTAACGTTCATCAACCCAGTAAAAGGCTTGAGGAGGACTGAAGAGGAAGAAGAACGCAGTAGCCTGTAGGATGCTCCAGGAGCAAGACGAAGAGGAAAAAAAAGTTAAATAGAAAAGAAAATAATAATAAATTATAACAAATTCAAAAAGATTCGACCAAAAAAAAATCAAAAAGATATATTAAAATAATATTAAATTTTAGTTACGTCAACGTCGATCGCACCATGTCAGCATTTTTGGGCCAAAATTGGCCGAGAGGACTGAATTGACATAAAAACAAAAAGTTTAGGACTGAATTGGCACAATTATAATATGTTTAAAACTTTTTTAGTAATTTTCCCAAATTTTTTTGTTTTATTTTGAACGACCGGCGGTAGTGGGTGGTCGCGAATGGCAGTCATTGGCGGCGAGAGGCGAACGGTAGTTAGTGGCGGTTTTTATATTTTTTAATTATAATTTTCTTTTCTAATTTCTTTAATTCACTTATAAAAGGCCCATTTGCAACTTGTGGGAACTATCTTCATGAGTAAAAAATGGGTCGAACATGGGTTTAAGTATGTAACTCATTTTTGATCCATCTGATTTAAATTAAATCTTTTGGACCCATTTTCATTTGGCCCTTTAAAAAATTAGAACCCATACACATTCCTTTTGTTTCAAATATGGGTCAAAAATGGGTCCTTGACCCATATTAATGGCTCTATTGAATATAAGAGGATATAATCCGGATAAAATTATATTATGGCGAGGTGGGGTAAAGAAATAAAAAAAAAAGAAAAAAAAGAAAAACATAAACAATAATAATACAAAATGAACTCGATAAAAGTATAGTCATAGATTCTTTCATTTTTCTTTGTACAATTTTTATTTTTTAGATTCATTTACACTAAATATGCGATTTACACCAAATATAAACATGATATAATGTGAAACTTCTACTTTATTACGACGATTGCCTGATATTATATTGTGCGCTAGACATTCAGATGATAAAAGGTAGCCTCTTAGGTCATGCATGACAACATTTCTGTTTTTAGAGATGAACTTTTTTTTTAACTTCTGCTTCTGAGCAAAAATTGATTTTTTTCACTTTTGCTCTAGAAGTTAATTTCTGATTAGAGAAAGACGTTTGATAACATGATAAAATTTCTTCTTTTGGAATAGAAATTCGTTTAGTAATGATTGGAACTTTCTATTTATGGAATATTATAAATCTTCTATGAAAAATTATTAATCCTAATCTCAAATGCATGTTATTCGAGAAAAGTGAAAAGCAAATATTGATGAATTTACATTTAATTTTTTATTTAATTATTTTATTCAAATGGGGATCAATTTTTTAGGGAAAATTCTAGTAATAAATATGATGGCTAAGCTAATGTATCCACGCTAAAAGCATGGATAGTTCCGGTGCTTCCTCGCATGTGCCTCTAGTGTGATTTATGCCACAATGGGCATAGTAGATAAACCTTTTTCATGCCTAAACCGTCTTTAGTTCAGAGGTGCATCATAATAGATTCAGTAAACCATACCATTGGACGAGTTGGTTTATGACAAATAACAATGTTTTCCAACAATTTGGTCTTGTATTTGTTGAGAACCTAATGAGAAATTCCAAGTGAGTGAATTTGAAAATAACATTCACAAACCCTGCATAATGCTTTGAAGGGTGTGAAGAATATCGACAAATAGAAATACACAAGCATTTTGCCTTCTCAACATCAAATTTTCTTGCTTTTAAAAATATGAGCAACAAGACAGATGACTTGAGAAGTTCAAAGACGGCAACAACAATAATATAATTGTGTCTTTATAGGATTGCTCAGTCCACTTTAAAATATTTATCGATGCCATTTAGCTAACTTGATCAATTGCTCAATTCACTTTGCCATGATTGTGTTTTTGTAGAATGCCATTTAACCATATCATGAAAGTTTTACTTCTTATAATTCGTTAAAAAATGACATTACTAAAACACTTTCATATAATATAAAATTTAGTGAAAAATTATTATTATTATTTTTAAAAAATATTTTTTATTTAACAACCGAAGGAGACCGACGGCAGCAGATGGCGGTCATCAGCGCAGCGGACGAAGGTCACCAACAATGGATTGTCTCTTTTTTATTTTTACTTATGGATAGAAGTCACTTTTTTTTACTAAAAGTTGCTCAAAATAAACTTCTGAAGCAAGAAATGGCCTCTTGCTTCAGTAGTTAAAAAATAAAGTTGCTTAACAAAATAAATAAATAAATTATGTGGCCAAATAGATATTTTCCAACGGATTGCTTAACTATTTTCATAGATAATGAAGAAAATTTTCATTTATTATTTTTTAAGTAATATAAGCGATTACTTAAAAAAAAAAAATCCGTGAAAGAAACGGAGCAACCATTGGCAAACGAACGACTTCTTTCTGCTTCAGATCTTATATCTCATATCCATAGGAGCAATTCACACCGCCAAAACCCTCCCCAAAACCCCCGTCCCTCACCATGCGCCACCTCCTGAATACCCACCGCTGCCACCCCCTCCTCCGCCACTCCAAGGCCGCCGTGGCCTCCGTCCATTCCTCCCGCTACAAAGCCCCGAGGCCTCCTTCTCCCCCGCCGGACCCTCCGAAGCCGCCGAGGCCGCCGCGGAAGCCGGAGACTTTCGCCCTCCATGACGCGACGTGGGAGGACCCCTACAGCTGGATGTCGAAGCTGAACGACAAGGTGGCGATGCGGCACATGGACGTGCACATGGAGCAGGAGGAGAAGTACGCCGAGGCCTTCATGTCCGACACCGAAAAGCTCCAGAGCAAGCTTCAGTCCGAGATGGCCTCTCGCCTCTCCTTTGAACTCTCAACGCCTCCTTTCCGCTGGGGCCCCTGGTAATGTATCTCTCTCCTAGGTACATGTGAAGTTGGGAGCTTTCGAGTTACCTTGTTATTTCAATCGTGGTTTTGGATAGTGAAGGAAGAGTATGATCTCAATCGATAGTGGATTGTGATGAAAGAATATCATCTAATTGGCGATTCCATTGTCTTTCCGATTGTATTGGAGCAAGTCATTTTCAGATTTCATGTCACTTGAGAGATTCCGTTGGTTCTCTAATAAGTTCCAACTTTTTGACTTAGGCTATACTATAGGCGAGTTGAAGAAGGAAAGCAGTATCCAGTGCTCTGTAGACGATTAGTGAGCTTAAATGAAGAGTTCATCTCTCATAAATCTCCTTCAGCTGGATTTGATTTCACCTCAGGGAAGAGAATTGAGCAGAAGCTTATTGACTACAATCAAGAAGCTGAGAGATTTGGAGGTAATGCTCCTCACTTTTGGCTGAATCCACGCACTTTTCATGCGGAAGACTGGGTACCTGGTGATCTAACATGTCTCTCTACCTTATTAACATCCGACTCAAGGATGAAAAAAATGTCTCTTTCATTCCTACTTGATTTCATGCTGTTCTGCTTTAGCTTTTTTCTGGATAAAGCAGGAGATGAAAGGGTATTTAAAGTTTCTAACTTTTGTTCATCTAACTTGCTTCTCGCTTACCCAGCCAAAGAAGAGGAAGTATTTCCCCACATCTGCCTTCCTCATGTGGTTGTGCATTATTGTGTCTATCCTTTTTTAGGTTATGCTTATGAAGAGTTATCGGAGGTATCACCGAACCATCAATTTTTTGCATACACCATGTATGACAAGGACAATGACTTCTTTAAGTTATCTGTGAGGAATTTAAATTCGGGTTCATTATGTAGTAAGCCTCAAGCTGAAAGAGTGTCGGGTCTGGCATGGGCAAAGGATGGGAAGGCATTACTCTATGTTGTCACAGATCAAAACAAACGGCCCTGTAGGTATGTATTGCATGGCATTGCTTGCTTTATCGTATATTTTATGATCCTCAGGATTGATGAATCTAAATCAGCGTTTTCTGATCACAAGGCTATACTGTAGCATGATTGGATCAACTGAAGAAGATGTTCTGCTCCTGCAAGAACTGGATGATAATGTTCATATTAACATACGGCATACTAAGGATTTCCAGTTTGTGACTGTTAATACCTTCTCGGTTGCATCTTCAAAGGTATCCCTACTGATGCTGATGTCTTGCGATATGTGTAAGGTTAAAGCTAATCTTTCAAGTCCCATGCAGTTGAATCTATAGAATGATATTTCAGGTGTTTCTGATAAATGCAGCCGATCCACTTTCGGGCGTGACACTTGTTTGGGAGAGTAAAGGCCTATGCCATTGCATAGTTGAACACCATAAAGGCTACCTTTTTCTATTCACAGATGCTACAAAAGATGGTAAACCTGTAGAGAATCATTATCTTCTTCGAAGCCTTGTAAATCCTTCTTATGGTCCAGCAACTTGGGAGGTTAGTGGTAAGCTATGCTTTCTAACCAATGTTTTCAGTAGCTTACTTTCTCACCTTCTAATTTTCCACGTTACATGCAGTTGTGACATTTTTGAGAAACATCTATTAACATTTCTACGAATCATGTTTTCTATCTTCTTTGCATCTTCTAGAGTTTATGTTTCTCAACTTTTTTGGATCAAGTCTTATTTCGTTGCTCTGCAACAGCAGCAGAGTTCCTTCAGAATCTTCTCACTAGAGTTTATTGTTTTTTTCCTTTGCTCTTTTTATTGCTGCAGAATGTACTTGTTGATGATGAAGATTCGGTCATTGAGGATGTCGACTTCAGTGATAAGTACTTGGTTCTTATACTAAGAAAAGATGGAAATTACAGAATTTGTTCACTCACCCTACCTCTTGGGAAGGTAATCGCAGAAGAATCTGCCATGGGATCTTTATAAGTCTCTGGCACTCGGCCAATAACATATAAATTACTTATTCTCCCATTAATATCCCTTTGAATATGGCAGGGTCAGACCCATCTTAAGGAGGCTAACCCTTGTTTCTTACCTCTTCCAAATTTTGTCTCCCAAATCTCACCTGGACCAAATTATGACTACTATTCCACAACGATGCGCTTCACAATATCATCACCTGTGGTACGTGTTTCAACACCCCATGGTTTGCTAGTTGCATACCATATATTAGCTTAGTTTAAAAGCAACATATCGACTTCTCTTATAACCAGGACTTAAAAATGTCTTGTAGTCTCACATATATCTAGATTGACTAAAACAGTTCTAATCTTTGTTAAGTCGCTCACGAGCTTTCTGTTTTAAGGAGTTCTTACCATTCTCTGAAAGTAACAAATGCCTAATAGTGGGATTTTATCATTAATTGTTCTCTGTGAATTTACCATAGCCGTAAAAGTTATGTCATTGATCATTTAATTCCCTTTTTCAATTTGATGATTTGGTGGAATTGATTTGCTAAATGAGTAGCTGACTTACGTGAAGTTGATTTTATTTGTTAGTAAGTTGCCTTCCTTCAGCCTTCGTGTTGAATTACTCAATCCATATATTCTGGCAAAGCAAGCAAGCCTGTTTGAGGCATCTAATGTTTTAATCATGTCTGTCGCTGTTGAAAATAGCTCTACGGCTGCTTTGCTGTAACCATATTAAACTTGATGTTTGTTCTTTGGAAGGTATGACTTTGGGACTTCTGCTCATAGGTTTTGCCACCCTGGAACTTTTGATTAGCTTTTGGTTCTAAATAGGCAATTACCGTGGGGGCCATTTCCAAGTAGAAGTGATGGGCTTGGGTTCTATAGTTGCTTGTTCATCATTACCTGTGTGTATAAGTTGTGTTGCAATTGTCATTTGTTGACATTTGGAGGCTAGGGGCATCAGCTTAGTATGTAATTTGTGTCAAACTTTATGAATGCTTCAACTTTCTGCAACTGTTCTTTTTCCTCTCTGATGAGTAACCTTTACATGGGCAACATATTTCGAAGTGTAATGATTGTGGCAGATGATATCATGGTATTTGCTTATTTGTTCTTCTGTCAATGTGCAATATTTATCTTATATGATATGTAGTGGTCACATCTTATGAGCTGCTTTATCCAAAATGACTCTGATGCCCATATATAAGTCATCTTGCAATTTGTTGAAGTTGGGGCATCAGGTTAGTCTAACTTCATTCATTGACAAGGATTTGATAGTGATTGGGCTTTCTGCAACAGTTGCATTTCCTCTCTGATGAACAATACCTTCACATTGGCAACATTTGTTTCTTTTGAGTGCAATGTTTTGGAGAATGCTCTCTTTGTTTTTTCCTCTTCAGACATCTGTAAGCCTGTCATGTTTCTCTCTAGTAACATATATAATGCGTATCTGATGGGCTATTTTATGTCTCAGATGCCAGATGCTGTGGTTGACTATGATTTATCAAATGGTATATGGAATATCATACAGCAGCAAAATCTGCTTCATGAGAGGACACGAATTTTGTATGGGACGGCTTCTTCTGCTAGCATTCATGGAAAATTCTCTTCTATGGCTGAGGTTAAATCGGAGGATAATCCATGGAATGAGCTTTCTGAGTTTTATGCTTGTGAACGTCATGAAGTCCCTTCATGTAATGGGGTTGTTGTTCCTCTGACTATTGTGTATTCACGCACTAATAAGAAGGAAAATTCGAATCCTGGTTTGCTGCATGGACATGGAGCTTATGGTGAGCTACTTGATAAACGTTGGCGCAGTGAACTTAAGAGTCTTCTTGACCGTGGTTGGGTTGTTGCTTATGCTGATGTTAGGTATGTTTGCCTTGTCGCGGTCCCTTTTCGAGATAGGAATTTCCACTGCTCTTTTTCTTAATGATGGAATTGCCATTTTTTTTTACCAGATGATTTCCGAGGCTTGCTCTCAATTCT
The DNA here is from genome assembly GCA_021437785.1 of Rhodomyrtus psidioides. NCBI lineage: Eukaryota > Viridiplantae > Streptophyta > Magnoliopsida > Myrtales > Myrtaceae > Rhodomyrtus > Rhodomyrtus psidioides. Next base: position 461,291 of record JAILYB010000040.1, on the reverse strand, counting down.
GATGGATTTGCATGGTTTGTCTGCAGAGGTAGTGGTGGCAGAGGTAGGTCTTGGCACCATGATGGAAGAAACAGGAAAAAGCAAAATTCAATTGAAGATTATATTGCCTGTGCCAGGTTCCTGATCGACAAAAAGATGGTACATGAAAAAAAACTTGCTGGTTGGGGATATAGTGCTGGGGGACTTTTAGTTGCTTCAGCCATTAACAAGTGTCCAGACTTATTTCGTGCTGCAGTTTTGAAGGTCTGTTAGACTCTGTCCCTGCTTTCAGGCTGTCTTTTTTGATAATTTTCGCTGCATCTATCCTTCTTGTGCCTGTGCTGCATGTATGCTTTCTATGGGTTGTGTTGTTATGGTTGAGACACCGATGTTTGTATTCCGTGTATCATCACCACAATGTTCCATGAATAAGTAGAATTTAGCAGTCTTAAGTCAGAGACAACGAGTCGAGACAAGGAGTCTTGTTACTTTGCACCATTTCCTTTTATGTTTGCAATTATTTGTGAGCTGGATTCAAGATGATTACATGTGAACTTAATGCTGCTTACTTGTTCGTTGTATTAGCAGGTACCCTTTTTAGATGCTACAAACACACTTCTTTATCCCATTTTACCACTTACAGCTAGTGACTATGAAGAATTTGGTTACCCTGGGGATATTGAGGACTTTCGGGCCATAAGGGAGTATTCTCCATATGACAATATCCCAAATGATGTGTCTTTTCCTGGAATTCTGGTGACCTCTTCCTTTAGTACACGGTAGGTCTCTTCTTTTTCTTCTTAGAATTTTAAATCTCATCCTTCATTTCATTTGGGACTGGTATGGTGGGCTAGGGGTTTGAGAATTGTAGACACCTCAATCAGTTGAGTTTTTCTGTGGTCAAGGTCACAGATTATATGGAACAGAAATGCAGTCAAATCAGAAAATTTGAGTTATTCTTGAGGGCAGTCAGATTCAACAATATGCACGTAGATTGTCATTTTTTTTTTTTAATTCCATATATGAAACGAAATTTATCAGCATTAACATAACCAGATTCTAAGTTTTGATCTAGGTGAATCTCACATGACCATGTATATTTGAGAGTTTTCCAATTTAAGGATAATAACTAGTCTACATTAAGGAGCCTGAGGGTTGGCTGACATGTTTCATTTGAAGTCATAGGACATATGCTATTTAAGCCGTCATGCAAAATGAAGAAAAATATCCTAGCCAATGTATCATCAGGATATAGCTGCTTCTCATGTGTCTCCTAAGAGGAAAATTCCATACCGTCCTTTTGTTGTTGATAAGTAAATATTAACAGCACTGTGGTTTTTAGCTTTTCGATATTCTGTGAATTAGAAAGCAAGTTGCATGGCGTTTGGTGCAGCACCTGCATTTTGGTGCCTACTGAGAGGAAAAGGAGATTTGGTGGCTTGCGAAAGGTGATAATTTCATGGATGATGGAAATCAGGCTTTTAGGACCCGCTCCATCTTCTAGGGGTGTGAATAGACCGATGAGCAAAGAACTTATCTGTTTATCTAATTAATACAGGATTGTATTGATGAAGTAATTATTTCCGCAGTTATTGTCTATTTCCGTTTTATCCACTAGTCAGTTCATTTATTAATGATTATCGTTCGATTTTTCCTTTGAACTTGTGATGTCATGAGATCTCAAATTGCTTAATGTCAATGATTTTCGTGTTTCAGATTTGGGGTTTGGGAAGCTGCGAAGTGGGTTACACGAGTCCGCGAGAACACTATATACGACCCTGAACGGCCAATACTTCTCAATCTAACTACTGATATAGTGGAAGAAAACCGGTATCTGCATTGCAAGGAATCAGCACTGGAGAGCGCTTTTCTTATTAAAGTGGTGGATTCCTAGGTTTGGCTGTACCGTCACCAGAACGTGTTTGTGTAAAAGAACGAGACAATACATTTCTCAATCACATTCAACGAGTCTTAACAAGTGCCTTTGAAGGGCACCTTATGACATTCTCCATGTGTTCATACTATTCTCCTCGAGTGTTTTTAACTTATGCACAACGGATTGTTTTCTTGCATTTTCGAGACTCAAGCAGGAACATGTTTTGAGAGAATTTTCAAGTAGTAGCGACACATTGTGGAACAAATCCACTTAGGTGGGTGGTGGTCAGGTTATTTATTTATTTTAATTTTTAATTTTTAATTTTTTTGGTCGAAGGTGGTCAGATTGCAAGGGCCATCAAATTACAAGGGCTGTCAAAACCTACAATCTATCGAATTTAAGAAATGGGGTCGACAATCTGGTGCATTTTGATGGGGGATTCATGTGGTAGATGAGGGTCAATTTGGCATACCTGAAGGCTGAAGCTACTCCTGCAATAGGTGTGGACTATCATTGTTCATGCCAATTCTTAAAATTGCAGACGTGTTTGGCCGTTACATAAAATTATTAGCAGTTGTTATTTGGAAAGTTGCTATCATCCCCATGAGATTGAGAAACCTAATCTTGAATTTGAGCAGCTCCATGATTCATTTGATCACAATAATGCTACGATCTTTTCATAAGGGATGACGTTTATTTCGTGCAAAATCCACAGAATCTCATTAGTTTTAGTTGCCAACTCCATCTTATAAGTGCCCAAGTTTGTCAAAGGGTTGCTGTCACCAACCACCATTTTCTCTTCGGAAAGCGGCTTTTTTGCACGCACGCTTTCAGTTTCAGCTGTCAACGTGACACTAGAGTCCTGTTCACTTTTCCTTTCTAAGGATTTGAAAAATATGGAAAAAATGTCAAAAAAATCCTAAACCTATTGAATTAATACCAATGCAGTCCTAAATTTTTTTTTATGCTAATTCAGTCCTAAACCTTTTGCATTGGTGCCAATTAGTCCTAAACTTTTTATCGGTGCCAATTCAGTCATAATATTTTGCATTAGTGCCAATTTAATCTTAAATATTTTGCATTTATGCCAATTGAGTCAATTCGGTCAATTTTGATCGAAAATCATTGGCGCAAACATCAATTGTCCTACGTGGCACGGCTTGTGCTAACGTAGATATTTTTAAATATTTTTTTGATATTTTAAATATTTTTTAATCAAAAAATGCTTAAAATTTATCAAAAATTATAGAATAATATTAAAAAAATATCCAAGTCAGCGTTTGTCGTGCTACATAGGACAATCGATGTCCACGTCAGTCATTTTCAGTCAAAATTAGTCGGATTAACTCAATTAGCATAAATACAAAAGATTTTGGACCGATGCAAAATGTTTAGGACTGAATTAGCACCAATCAAAGGTTTAGGACTTAATTGATATCAATGCAAAACATTTAGGACTGAATTAGCATAAAAAAAAAGTTTAGGACTAAATTGAAACTATTACAATAGATTTAGGACTTTTTTTACACTTCTCCCAAAAAATATCGATCATCAAATTGTTTTAAAAAAGAATACCCTCCTTTATTTGACAAAAAGAGAGAGGAATATTGAGGAAAAAAAGAGAGGCAAGTCTTATCATCATTATCGGATCACTACACAACGCATCAGTTGCCATTTCTTTATAAAATAGATGCTGGCACTCTCTCTCTCTCTCTCTCTCTCTTCAAGAACAGCAATGGAAAAGGTATATACAGAGAGACTTCCATTGGAAACAAAAGTTAGTGGGTATGGCCCGGTCATGATAAGAGCAGAGAAAACAACCATGCCCTCTAAAATTGCAAACAATGAAAAAGAAAACTGTTGTTCTCAATTGAATCACAGACGTCGAATGCGAAGATTCTGCATGGTTCTTTTGCATGCGTGACCGAGTAAATTCGACAAGTTTCTCTGGCCCACAGAGACTCGGGTCATCCAAGAATAATATGCTTCTTGGCCTAATCTCTGCCTGCGATCTGTCTTTAGAATCCTTTGAATCATGCCATTATTTCTTCTACCTGATGAGGATAAGCTCGAGACAATGACAAATTTTAAAGCGTTGTTATTGCTCCTTTCATTGTCAATAAAGGGACAGCTACCAATATGAATATCTATCTTTGACGGTTGGATCAGTAATTGAAAACAAGATAGGAGATTAGGAAGAGATATGACAAGAAGACATGGCCACTATGTCCACATAAATATATGGATGAGTAAGCCAGGAAAGTAAGAATGTCCTCAGCTGATGATTCCATCAGGCAAAAAGGAAGAAAATCAGCAAAAGCTCTTTATAATCAGCATCAAATGAGCACCCACATGATTTGCTGAGAAATCATAACAAATATTGTACTTATTGTTGGTTGCAATTCCTTTGCTGTTCTAAAGCAACATTGCATCTTATAGATAGATAAGGATAAAGGTTTTCGATTTTTCAGAAACTATAATAATCGGAGGGACTCAATTGCGACGTAATGTCTTCTTGTGACAACAAAGGTGTGACCAGAGTAGGACCAGAAAATCATTGGCAAGAACCGAGTTTCTATACTACGGTCGAAGCATAGAATACAATATCAGCACAGGGAAAACTATGCTAATTCATCGTCACATAGCGCGAACTAATCACTGTATAAAGCAAAAGATAGTAAGGTGGAGGTTTTGCCAAAGGATACAATTTTCCAAGGCTAACTCTACAAGAACCCAAAAAAGTGAGAAGGAAAAAAAAATCTCAAAAAGCAGTGAACACATGAATCAAACAAATCCATCACTTTGTCAGGGTCTTGGCAAAAGGCAAAAGAATCCACCTCACAAGGCATGAGAAAGTTCCCTCTTCTCTGGCTTTTTAAGATCTTCGACTTGCAAGCCTCAGTTATCACTCCCCACGTGTTTTTCCACCCTAGAAGAACTGCGTGTTCCTGCTCGTATAAGACTAGACGAACAAGTCCTCATTTAAGCACTCATGTCTCCAAACCTTCAACAACAGTGGGGAGCTCGCCCTGCCGGGCAAATGCGGGGTTAAGGAACCTTGCCACAAACGCCCACAACTTGTAAACATCTTCAAAGTTGGTCAGGAAGCCGAGAGAGGCTGTGACAACCTCAATGCGCATGAAACCATTCTTTCCACCACTTTTACCAACTTCCGTTTGCCTCGACAAGCTGCTGTCCTCTATGTTTAGCTGTCTTGAGCCATCAACGATACGTATGTGACATAAGATGCCAATGCCAAGAGAGATACCTTCTTTCTCAGCAAATTTTTGTACGACTTCTGGCTCAACAATCCCCTTAGAACTATTTCTCACATTGAATGCAACAGCACCGCCTCTTTCGTACTTAACTTTCGGGCCATATATATGAACAAGGGGCACATTCCCGTCTGAACTTGGCAACCTTAGTTGCAACAAAGAGGTGACCAGCCAATTAATCAAGAATCGCAGTCTACTGGAGGTTTTATTGAGACCCAACTCATTTATATGATCGAGATGGCGGCATACTATCTCGGGCTCGCCCCTGAATTCATCCTGTACATCACCGTATTCACCATCGGTGCCATAATCTTCGTCATCTAGGGTCATAGCAGACACTGCACTGGGTTCTTGGGTACGGCTTGTCTGCTCCGCATGATTTTCTTCCATGGTGAAGGACACCCTTCCTCCACTACTTGGGTGATCGCTCTCCTCCACACCAAAAAACCTACCGCCACTGTATCTGTTCCCGTTCCTGCTCCTCAACAACCTGAAGTCCCCTTCAGTTTCTCTTCTTATAGCACTCTCCTTCACTTGCGCACAATTTGCAGAGGCCGAACCATTCTCCATGTTACAGTTACTGCTTAAGTAAGATCCAGGCACAGCATATTTTGATTGCTCACTAACATAAGGCTCTTCCTCAATCTCACCAACATATTGATCATCTGAAACCACCCTACCGTCTGAAATGTTCGTATTTCCACCAAGTCCTCCATTGTGAATGTCTTCCAGATGATGTGCATCCTGAGAAGCTGATTTAACCGCAGCATCAAATGATAGCGTACTATATTCTTCATGAGGCGTAGGGCTCATGTCCTTGTGGTCATATATAGGGCTGCCATATATTTTTGATGACTGTTTTGGAAAGAGTTGTTTCTGATTCTTCCTTGCAGCAAACCAAGAAGGTGGTAAGGGAGATGCCATTCTCTCTTTATTCAGCTGGCCTGGATTATCATACCCCAAGGGACTCTGACCCAAATCAATCCAATAAGAGTAGTCCGACGATCCATTTTCACTGAAAACAGGACTCTTCATCATATCCCCGATTGATATACTACCACTTTCTTCAATATAAGTGCTCGCTCCATCTATGTATGAACTATTGTCATGATTGATCTCAGTCTCAAAGACATCCTTAACCTGAGCAGACGTGTAGAGTCCAGAAAAGGCAGGCAACTGCTGTGGTGGGCGAGCCTCAGAGGAACTATCACCATTCTCAGCCACTTCATCATCAGCCCCAGCTAGTCCATCCAGGCCGTCCATTGAATCACCGAGATACAATGGGAATTCTGGGGTTAATTTCACCATTCCAGACCCTGTAGAGCCAGAATGACTTTGAAGGCATCCTATAACAGATTTTTTTATCAGAAGGCATCCGAACCCACTTGGATCATACCCAAAGACCCTGTAAAACGAAGTGACAATAAAATCAGGCCGGAATAGAGACAGCCCAAGTGAGTCCATGTCCTTGGGACCGAGTGACCCAGCATCAAGCAAGACATGCCAACTGTTCTGATGTGCGAGTGCCATCCATTGGTACGAATATTTCGCGCCAGAGACTCTGGACTGAACAGGAAACACAAATAAACCTGCTGCAGAACCCCTCTTCCTCTTCTTTTTGCTCGATATTTGCTTTCTCAAATCAGCTGAACAAGGTTGAAGGGTCGGCCATTTAAACCACGCGCTATAGACTTTCGCACCCTTCTCCCTCGCACTCTGAGCCATCCAATTGACAGACTGGCTCTCATGATCAAACATAGTCAACAACCTCCTATTTGTCTGGAAAGGGTATGAGTCAGCCAACAATTTGAAAGCCGACCCTCTACTGACGGTGAAAACTAGACCATACTCATTCTCAGGGATGTTCAGATAATCCATAATCCTGGTCTTTATATCATGCTCAACAGTACCTTTCTCAGCGCCACCATACAGAGCATGGTTATTCAAATTTGCAGTTATCTCGGACAAGCTAAACGTCGAGGAATCCCAATAATGAACACTCTGAAGATACGAAAACAGCCCGAATCCACAGAAATCAAGGCATACCTTGGGTTGTAAGTGTGAGTACTCATTCATCCTCAACTGATCAATCTTCTGAGAAGATTGATATGAAGGATACATGCTGTGGAACTTAGAGAGAGCTTCATTGATATCGGGAACAGCATCGTCAGATTCATAGGTAGTTTCAGCGGCTTGAGCCGTGGCGCGGAGGAACAAGCCCTGGCATTCAAGACGCGCAAGGGTCCTTGATCTCTCCACACCGGTCTCATCTAAGGAAAGGGAGCTGAACTCAATTTCAAGAGATTTAAAGAGTGACCCATTTTCAGATGCCTCCTGAATAGCCTCCCTAAGCTTCTTCTCTTGCAGAGCCGAGGCGTGCTTCTTGCTTTCGACAGGCGGCCTACTAGACCCATCTCTGCTCCTGCCCTTTTTGTCAAAGAACAGAGCAGCACAGTGAGCTAGGGGCTTCCATGTTGACCAATGCATCAAAGCTTACTTGAAAAAAAAGTAAGTGATTTACAGAGAGAATCCCAGAACTCAATCCTACCAAGTTAGGCTTGAAACTACTGATTTAGCCGGTGTTCTTTCATACCTACCTAAAGCAAAACCCTAGCAAAATCGCAGAAACTGAAAGATCTTCGACAAGAAGAATCAGACCAGTCGACTCAGATACAAAGAAAACCAGTAAATGGAGTTGGCAACATCATATTACCCCATGAATGAAAGGAGGAACTCCAAGGCGAGAACTTGGGGACTGTACAAATTTAGTAACTATCCGAAGTAAGGCCCCACCCCCCCTTCCCCCAAAAAAAAAAACAAGAAGTTGACTCTGAACTCAAGAAACTGATGGAATTAACACGAGAGAGAGTAGACGGAGATGGAATCAAACGTTCGACCCCTGAAATCCCGAATTCAGATCCAGCAAATCAGCAAATTGCAGGCAAGGGAACTTAGGGGAAGAGCAAACGAGTCTGATCAAACCCGGAAAGGAAGAGGAGGAACGAAACTGTCCGACCCGGAATCGGGATTCAAGGAAGAGGAAGTCAGACACGCAATCTCTCGCTATCAACCCGCTTCGCTTCGCTCTCTTTCGACGCGTCAACGCAAGGGGGATGGGAAGCAAGCAAAAGCCCTCGGAAAGAGAAATCCAAGAAAAGCCCACGAAATTCAACACCCAAGTATCGCTCTCTCCTCCTCCTATTCCCTCCTCCTCTCTTTGATGATGGCGATCTTCTTCCTCTCTTCTTCTTCTTTGACGACGGTGATCTCTCTTCCCCTCTCTCTACGATCTTCCCCTCCCACCCATCACTCGCCCACGAACGATCAGAGCAAGAAAGGTCATTGACTTTCACAAACTGAATCGTAATCGATGCCGAGGGCCTTTTACTAATCTGCTTTATTAGTGTGGACTGTTCTTTTTTTTTTTCTGTATTTTCTTTTTGTTGCTTTGCTGTGATGGGGCCCCACACCTTCTCTCTCCTCTACTCATGGCTAAAAGTCAATCAATCAAAGCTGGTCTAACACCCTCCCAACCCCAAAAAGAAAAGGAAGTGATGATGTGCAGGTCTTCACTTTGCACCAAATACCCATTAGCGTTGCCCTTTTCTCGGGTTGAGTTCGGGTCGGGTAAATTTAGATTTTTTTTTTTTTTTTGCATTTGGGAATTGTCAAAAAGTCGAAAAAAGGTACTTGATTGATATTTGGATTGGAATGGAAGACAATAATAATTCGCTTTAGAAAAGTAATGATTTTTTTTTTTTTGCATAATTTCGAGTAAGTATTATCATTATTCTTACAATTCTTCTTTTTTAAGATTGATGTGCAACAATTGATTAATTATATCCTAAACAATAGAGTTAACGGTGTGATTAAGACCGCGAGGCGACATTCTCAAAGTTTATGTTTGTTTTCTTAGCTTCTTTTTCCATATTTTGGTTTTCAAGTCTCGTAAATTAAGCATGTGTGAAAATCATACATCTTAATAGATCATGAAACACTTACTGAAGGATATTCTCTATGCTTTTTAACTCAACTCGCCGAAAGTATTAGCTTATTATGAATTAGGGTGAATATCACAGAAAATCTCAAACTAGTATACCCTTGATAAATATACCTCAAATTATTTTTTAATCATAAAAAACTCCAAACTGATACATCTATGATAAATTTACCAAAAATTATTTTTTTTACCATAAAAAATCCCAAACCGGTATAGCTGTGACAAATTTACCCATAAATTAATTTTTTTATCACCAAAAACTCTAAACTAGTACATTTATGAGAAATTTACTCTCTATTACTTTTCGTTAAATTTTACCATTAAATTGCTGAGTTAGATGACATATGACAGTTGATAGGTATACCAGTATGTGCTTTTACCCTTTGTTTGTCATAGATGTATCAACTTGATGTTTTTCATGGCATTAATCCAATTTAATGAAAACTAATTGTAGGTAAATTTGTCACAAGTGTACCATTTTAGAGTTTTTGATTGTAAAAAAATTATTTTGGGATAAATTTATTATAGGTGTATCAGTTTTTGGTGGTTAGAAAATTATTTTGGGTAAATTCCTCGCAAACATACCAGTTTGAAATTTTTTGTGATAAAAAAATAATTTGCGACAAATTTATTACAGGTATACCAGTTTAAGCTTTTTTGTGATAAAAAATTTAAAGTACAGGTGTATCAGTTTGGAATATTTCATGATAATAACCCTAAAAATTAACAGAAGTCATCCTTGGATGATGTCATAAACTCGCAATATTGACCGTGTTAGCCCTTAGCCAAGTTGATTCGAACTCAATATCAAATTTTGAGTCTTGGCCAAAGTATGTCTTTTCTGGTCACCTCTAGGGCATCGAATCTTTGTAATTGGAGTGAAAGTAGGGATTGCTATGACCGAGTGAGGTTACTGCTAATATTATCAAAAAAGTCATAAATATATTGCATTTGTGCCAATTCAATCATAAACTTTTTTCTCTGTCAATTCAGTCCTAAACTTTTTTGTGTTCGTGTCAATTTAGTCAGTGCACCTAATTTGTAGGGGTGAGCATGGTTCCAGGGTAGAACCTGGAACCTGTAGAACCGGACCGGTAAGAACCGATTGGTTCCAGGTTCCAAGGTAAGAGGGTAGGTTCCAGGTTCCAAAAATTTGGGAACCTGCTTTGACGGGTAGGTTCCAGGTTCCAAGTAGGTGGAACCTGGAACCGGAACCTGGAACCTGGAACCTGAAGCAATCTTTTATATTATTTTTTATTATATGTCATCACGTCCTTATGAAATCTCTCATAATGACGTGATGACATTATGAGAGATTTCATAAGGACGATAATGAGTATGTAATTTGAAACTACTTTATCATCGAGTTTTTTACTCTATTATTATTTTATACTTTTCATGTATATATGTATGAGTTATAGTTAATAGATTTTAGTAGTAGATGGTGGTCATTAGAGGTAATTATTCGCATTGATCGCTCAATCAATAATATATGTGGAACCTGGATAGAACCTGAAACCGTTCACCCCTACTTTCTTCTATTTTGGTGCAAATAGAGTTTTATTGATAGGTTTTAGGGTACCCTGGAATCGGATCCAGAACCTGTGACAGGGTAGGTTCCAGGTTCCAAAGTATTGAGGGTAGGTTCTAGGTTCCAGAAATTGAGGAACCTGTAGTAGCAGGTAGGTTCCAGGTTCTAGGTGGAACCTACCCAGAACCTGGAACCGCTCACCCCTACTAATTTGGCCGGCCGACGCTGATGTGGATAATTTTTTATTTAATATTTCATTGAATTATTTTTTCCTTTTTTATTTTTATTCTCTTTCCTTTTATTCTCCTTTCTTCTTCCTCTAGCTAGTCACCGACCTGAGGCTAGGGATGGCAACGTCGACCTCGTTGGTCTTAGACAAAGCTTGGCCCACCGGCTACTGGTGGGGGCGAGCCTCACCTAGATCTAGTGAGGTCAAGTTTTGCCCAACGATGGTGAGGCTCGCCATGGCTGGGTGATGCCAACCTCATCGGCCCTAGCTTCTGATCGTTCACTATCAGCAATCGGCTAGAGGAAGAAGAAAGGAAAAAAAATAGGAAAGAGAAAGAAAAGAAAAATAAAAAATAAAAAATAATTCAAAAAGTATTATAAATATTATTGAAATACATTCACGTTAGCGCCGGCTGATCAAAGTTGGTTAGATGGACTTTATTTTCACAAATGCAATAAGTTTAGGACTAAATTGGCATAAAAAGAGTTTAAGACTGAATTGACATAATTGCAATAAATTTATGACTGCATTTGCAACTCTCTCAAGATTACATGAGCGTTCTAATACAATGTTGTACTACTTAGTGAAGTTTATTCTTATATTTGGACAACATATGGGGAAGGTCCAACCTTACATATATAATCCCAATGAGCCTATAGGTTTACCCTTATTGTACTATATTATTACATCTATAGGTTGACGTCTATTTGCCGGAGGACAGGGACTGTTTAGCATTACGTAGCGCAACGCGCAAAGGAGTCGGTTGTATTTTTCCGTTATTATACTATCAACTACTAATGGTCCCAGCCAAAAAAAAAAGGGGGGGGGGGGGGGGGGGAACTAAGGGGTGCACATTTTCAATGTTGTACCAAAATTGAAGAAGGAATACATAAATAAACCAATTAAACAGCAGACAGTTGATGTTTGTTGGCCAAAGTTGGATAATGGATTTGCTTTACACGGTTTAAAGACTCTAATAACCTATTTAGGTTCCGTTTGTATCGCGAAAAGTATCGTGGAAAACATATCTTTACAGAAAAATATTTTCCCCATTTTTCAGTAGTTGGATCGTTTAGGAAAATGAGCCTGCAAAAAATATTTTTCTACTCAACGAAAAACCCGTGCTTAAATCAGAAAATGATTTTCTCTTTAAAAGATCGAAAATAATATTCTCAAAATATAACTAGATATCAGTTCTTGAACCATAAACTCTACGCTTGGGTATGAAAACCATGATGGTTGTTTTCGAGTCCCCAGTGCCCAAACTCGGGCCCGCGACCCCGGTGGCAATGCTGAGTTCCATTAAGATAAGGGTCGGTACCATAATGCCCATGCTCGGATCCCCGCGCCCAAAACTGGGTCCCCAACGTTCGTGCTTGGGTCACAACAAGGTTAGGCACAGAACCTAGCGTTAGTGATCGGGTTCCCAACTCCTGGGACTTGGGTCCTCAAAGGTCGAGCATGGGACCCCAATGCTCGTGCCCGGCTCCTCGGAACTAGTGCCTAAGTTCATCGAGGCCAGGCTTGAGACTCCCGCGCCCAAATCCGAGTCCATCAAGATGGAGACCTGCGATCAAATGTCCATACCTGAGTCCATTATGATCGACGCCCGAGCCCATAGAGGCTGAAGCCAAGTCCATGGAGACCGAGGCTCGTGATCGGGTCCATCAAGGTAGGGCCTAAGACCTCGATACTGGTGCATGGATCTCATGTACCCAAGCCTAGGTTCAACGAGTCTAAAACCCGGGACTCGATGCTTGTGCCCAAGTCTAATGAGGCTAGGCTAGGACACCGACACTCGAGCCCGTCCATCAATGTCTGGCCAAGCCTCGACTACCAAGCCTAATAGCTATGGTCTCGGGCTCAACCTTGATGAACCCAAGCTCGATGTCGGGGATTTAGGCACGGGCACCAGGGTCCTGAACTCGGCCTCAATGCCCAAGCATCGGGGGCCTGAAAATGGGCACCGTGGTCTCCGGCCCAGCCTATTGATGTTGGGTCCAAAGTTTCGGGCCTCCGCCTCGATGGACCTGGGCTCAAGCACGTGATAGTTTAGCACGAGTACAGGGGTCTCAAGCCCAAGTGTCGGGGGCTCGATCGCTAGCATTAGGGGTCCTTGGCCAAGCCACGATGCACCCGAGTGTGAGCGATGGGGATCCAAGCATGGGCATTGGGGTTCCAGGCCTCGGTCTCAATAGTCTCAAGCCTAGCACCGGGGTCCCCAGCCTCAGCGTCGGCCTCGATAGACTTGGTCTTGGATGCGGAAGGTCTCAACTCGACCTCAATGAACTTGAGCACAAGTTGGTCTCCGGCCCAGCCTGTCGATGTTGGGCGTATAGTTCCTGGCCTTCGCCTCATGGACTTGGGTCGAGTGCGTGATAGTTGAGCATGAGCATAGGGTCTTGAGCCCAAGTGTCAGGGACTCGATCGCTGGCACTGCGGTCCTTGGTCAAGCCTCGATGGACCTGTGTGCAACTGCCGAGGATTTGAGCATGGGCATTGGGGTCTCAGGCATCGGCCTCAATAGAGCTAGACCTAGCACCGGGGTCCCCCAGCCTCAGCCTCGATAGACCTGGGCTTGGGTGTAGGAGGTCTCAACCCGGCCTCGATGAACCTGAGCACGGGCATCGAAGTCTCGGGCCTCAGCTTCGATAGACCAATTCGGCGCGTGAGATCAGGCACGAGCGTTACAATCTCAAGCCTGGACACTAGGGACCCTAGAACAGATACCAACATAGCCAATAATAAATTATGGCATTGGCAGGACGTTAGGGCGGGCCGACTCTCATGTTAATAATGTAGTCTTCGTCCCGTTGAGATTGGGAACTAGATAAATTTTATTCCTTTCAATATGAGCGTGTGGTGTCAAAAGCTGATTAAGCTTCGACCATATTCATTTCGTATACGAAAGTTGAAAATGATTAGTGACCCAGATAGATGAAGACACGACATGGCATTTCGGCTATGGCAATAATATCACCATAGAAAGACTAAGATTTAATTATATAGGAGACCACAGATCATCGACAGAAAGCAACTGTTTTAAGGTGTTTGAACCTTAGAATTAGCAAAGGCCCGAACATGATTCACCAATTAATTATGATTAGGAAAGCTTTCTCCATCATTAATTTGTTCTACCCTGTTCTCGAGCACTAAAAAAAGGCCAAGAACCAAACCCGATTGCCTCAATTCAATTGGCAAAGCTTTCCCCATCACTCCCACTCCCCACGAAAAATTAATTAAATATATTATCTTTGTCCTCCACCTGGCTAATGAACAAAAGACAACTTGCCCTTATTCTTAAACTTGCTTCCAACCCAGAAAAATTGAAGGTCCACCCATATCTTCAAAAGTCGTACATCAATAGCTTAAGATTTGAATTCGAGACTTCGTTTAATCACCTTTATTGATCACATCAACGCGTGGAAAAGATGCAAACGACGAAGGTAACTCCCGTTGACATTTATATTCCAGCAAAACTCTGAAAATCAGTGGAGTCGATGTAATTTTCAAGGAGTTTTGAATTTCAAAAGGCAATATATATATGTGTGTGTGTGTGTGTGTGTATAGTTTGCAATTTTTCGTCATCTAGGTCAAAGACACCTCCCTTTGGATTCCTTTACCTCACCCTCCCTCCCTTCCCTTTCAATTTGCAAATTTGGTGAGAGCTCGTGTTGCAAACCCCGAGAAGTTGGGTGGAAAGATGAATGAAGCTTTTGATTTTATTTTGTTAAACCAAATATGTATAAAGCTCCAAAAAGCCTTTGTTGAAAGTTGGCAAAAAGGGACTAAAGACGTTTGCACTGACATGTTGCATAAATCGATGTTGTGGTGATGTTATGATAATGTCTTGTCCTAGATTTTTTTTTTCCAAAAAAAGAAAATTAAATTTTATTAATTATTTTTTTTTTGAAAGATTTCGAAATTATTGATGGGAAAGTCAGCGGCCAAGCAATTTTTATAGAAGTTTATTCCTTGGACTTATCCTTTATTCCCTTATAATCAATTTCCAACGAATATATATGTGGATGATAAGTCCACATTAATGTCTATTTTCAGTGTTTAATCTTTTGCGAATGTTCCTTGGGAAATTAATATGTCTGGTTCATGTTCTCGTCCATGGTAATGAAGTCTTATCCGCCGAAATGATGAAGGAAGTACAGCATGGATTCAATT
The DNA here is from genome assembly GCA_021437785.1 of Rhodomyrtus psidioides. NCBI lineage: Eukaryota > Viridiplantae > Streptophyta > Magnoliopsida > Myrtales > Myrtaceae > Rhodomyrtus > Rhodomyrtus psidioides. The sequence goes on along the minus strand of JAILYB010000040.1, from coordinate 446,225 downwards.
AACAATCGATTATTCCTCGTCTAGTTCGACACGGAACATAATTATGTGCAGAATTTGGCCCGAGCACGTGCGTTCTTTACCTCTAAAATCCCACGAAATTACATTCCGGAAAAATAATAGTAATAATAACAATGATAATAGTAATAACATATAACAACGATAAGCTTTTCAGCTTTGGAGACCAATAGTGGCAAGTTCGTTAAAAGAGGGAATGCGACCTTTCTTATAAAGTTGCTAAGTGAAAAGCATTTATCCTTTCGTAATCATGCATTCCCTTTGCTGTCCCTTTCTTTTTTATCGCGCAATCATTCGCCGCCTCGTCTCTTGCGTCTCTATTTTTTAGGAGTGAGCAAATCGGACCGCTCAAACCGGACCGGACTGGTGGTCCGGTTCCCGGTTCCTAAAATTAGAACCGGTGATCGGGCGGTCCGGTCTCAGTTCTAGGGCCATAGAACCGGACCGGACCGCCCGGACCGGACCGATCGAATTTCCAAGCACAAAAAAGATTTATCAAAGTGGATACCATATAAAGTCCTGGCTCCTAATTTACAACAGGGGAATATAATGACTTTGAATTATTAGGCAACAAATACTTAGATCTTTGTACTTTGGTATTTCTTAAGCCACGTCATCTCTAAATTCATTAGCATGACTAGAGGTGGCAATATGGATCACAAACCCATATTTGACACATATTTGTATAAAATGGGTCAAATATGGGTCATTAACTTTTAAAGGGTTCACTAAAAATGGGTCAACAATGGGTCACACTTAAATCAATTTTCGACCCATATTGACCCACTTTCGATCCATAATGACAATATCCTTTCACAAGTTACAAATGGTCCTGGGACCGTGTGACATTCCGAATTCCAACCCCTCTCGAGGCTATGGAATGGAAGGATATCGATCGGTGTGTTTCAGTGGTATCTCGCTCGAAGCAAGCCACTCTCGAGTTAACTGACCGAAAGGGAAAGACTAACGCAAGGTCGGGTACGTGGACCTGAGGATTTTAAATAAGAAATGGCGCTTTGACCATAAGGATTGTCTGTCGCGACCCTCTCGAGGTTGCATGTGGGCTCTCGAGGGCTAATGGGCCGTCCAGTCTGGTCGGACGCGGGCCTCTCCCAAGGCCCGTTACCCAAATCACAACGGAGGTATGCGTAGTCTACCTTCAGTGTGGTCTGGTGACATGTGCTAAGTGTGCATGCCATGGAGTCGCCACCAATCATTTTTTGGAGGGTATGATTGGACCACCCTATTGAATAGTCGGGAGTTTCTATTCAATTCTGCGATAACCAGAGAAATGGGTTCGGGGACTTAGTTACGTCAACTGTCAGAGTTGACGCCCTTTCGGTACCTAAGTTGACTGAATTTTCTTACCTAAGATTTCATGCAGATGAGTGGAGTACGAATCCTAAATCTAGGAATTCATGCAAATAGGAATGACTATCCTAGCAATCACAATCAATAATAAAATGCGCAAATCAATGAATCCAAATATGTAAAATAATCACATCAAATCAACATGACACTCATAATAAGGCTATATTAGCCTAAATAAGTATCAATCAAGCTTAGGAATGATTTAGACATGATTTTACCCATCAGGGGTAAAGTCGTAATTTTGAGACAAAAGGGACGATTTGCCTAAAAAGGGAAAAATCGTCATTTCGGAATGAATCCGGAGTAAAACAATGTCAAAAATAGGTTTGGTCACTCAATTGACCCATTTCCTATTTTTTTTTTTTTTGCAATTTTCATGATTTTCTGGAATTTTAGAAACCGATTTACCATTCGAAGGGGTAAAATCGTCATTTTCTAAAAATGGGAATGAAATGTGGAAATCTTAGACATAAGGTTTAGCCACCTATCTGGCCCATCACCAAATTCTAAGCAATTTCCACAATTCATCGGAATATCAAAGACGATTTACCCTTTGAGGGGTAAAATCGCCATTTTGGATTAAATGGGAGAAAATCCAAAAAATGGAAACAAATCAATTTTTTTTGTCATTTTCAGCCTTCAAAAATTTTTAGAATTTTTTTAGGAATTTTCTGCAATTTTTCTCAATTTTTTTTTTGAATTTTTCCTTAATAATTCATTTTTTTGGAAATTTTTTTTATTCTGAAAATCACCTAATCACGACACGTGGCTCATCTGCAGACGTCTGATCTAGCATTTTTTTGTTTTTGTTTTTATAGGACGCAACACAATGCAAAAAATAAAGAAGATATTAAGTCATTATACAACATAAACATAAGCAAAGGAGATGGGATCCGGTGAATTTTACGACGTCGGAGTCCGTCGGTGCTCGTGCAACAATGTGTGGGGGGTATAAACCACCAGCAGGAGGCTCGGCCTTCCGATTCTGGGGTAGCACAATATAATTTACAGAAAATAAATAAATAAAACACCTTGGACGCCAATAGGAGGCTTAGCCTTCCGATTCTAGGTCTTTTATGCGAAATATAGAAATGCTATGACATAAAGTAAATACACAACAAATATTTAGACACCAACAGGAGGCTCGGCCTTCCGATTCTGGGTCTTTTATGCGAAATATAGAAATGCTATGACATAAAGTAAATACACAGCAAATATCTAGACACCAACAGGAGGCTCGGCCTTCCGATTCTGGGTCTTTTATGCGAAATATAGAAATGCTATGACATAAAGTAAATACACAGCAAATATTTAGACACCAACAGGAGGCTCGGCCTTCCGATTCTGGGTCTAATAGGTAAAATGTAAGGAGTGAGAGGTGGTCTTACCAAGATTGAACCCAAAACAAGCTCGGAAATCCAATTTGGCCCTCGCGGACTCAAGTCTGATCAGTCTGACCTTTGCTCCTTCAAACAGCTCTACGGGACAAATGGCTCGGCCAAATTGGACTCACGATATGTCATTAGAACGACAAGAGAATAAGCTTTCTAACAGTATATGGCTCGTTCCCATACGGTTCATAACGAAAGAGTTATGGCCGAAAAACCGGACGGTTTTCAATCGCCCAATGACCAGAATCTGTCCCAGAAAACTCCTTCAATTCAACCATTAAAACCCATCCAAAACTCAACTAGACTACAATCTCAGCTTGCTAGATTCCTAATTTAGGTGCTAGAGACATCTTATCGAATATTGGAAGCAAGGCAAGCCCTTGAATCACTCACAATGTTCACGGCACCACCTTGACAGAACCGGTTCAGATTTTTCGAACAAAACAATAAGGGATCAGCCCTTAAATCCAAATATAATCCATCTTCAAACCATAAAACACAATAATATATGTCTTAACAAGGAGTGAGAGGTGGTCTTACCAAGATTGAACCCAAAACAAACCCGAAAATCCAATTTGGCACCCGCGGACTCAAGTCTGATCAGTCTGACCTTTGCTCCTTCAAACAGCTCTACGGGACAAACGGCTGGTCTAAATTGGTCTCACGATATGTCATTAGAACGGCAAGAGAATAAGCTTTCCAATGGTATATGGCTCGTTCGCATACGATCTCTAACGAAATAGTTATGGCCGAAAAACCGGACGGTTTTTGATCTGGGCGGCGAGCTGAGCGAGAGGAAAAAACGAAAATGAAAGAGAGAGAGTTGAGGGAGAAGAAGAAGAAGAAGAAGAAGAAGAGGAAGAGGAAGAGGAAGAGGAGGAGGGGGGAGATAAATAGGCAGCGGGAAGGAGAGAGGGAGTGGGGAGAGAGAGAGAGAAAGAAAAAAAAATATATATAATAATAATAAAATAATAAAATAATAAAATAAAAAAAAAGTAAAAATAAAATAAAATAACAAAAAGAGAAGACAAAATCATTAGTCCCCTTTTCCTTTTAAATGATGATGTTTCCCTCCTTTTCCTTTTAATCATTACTAATATTTTTGTCAAATTCAATTTTATGGTGATTAGAGAACACCTAAAATCAAACCTGAATTTTACTATTTATGAGGTTAGAAAATAGATAAAATAAAAATAAAAATACCGACTATTTTTATATATCTTTGTGACCTCAAATATTATTTTTCTTGATTTTCTTGATTTTCTTGATTTTCTTTTTCTTTTTTTTTTTGTATTTTTCGAAAATATATATAAAAAAATGAAAATTATGAAAATTATTTTTTTGGTCAAAATGGTTCATTTAGCTTGGCTAAGGTCACCAAAATTGATTTTTCAATTTTTTCAACTTTTTATGGATTTTCTATGAATTTTCAAAATAAAAATAAAAATAAAAATAAAAATAAATAAAAAAAGTTGATCAAAATTTAGGTGTCAACATTGTCCATGGAATATTTTGGGCCAGCAGAGATCGATCTAGGAACGATCATGGAATGCCTTGCTAGCGTTATACGTTGGGACGCGGGTGATTCCGCTTAATCAATGTGTAATTTGCGAGAATTTCCTAAATCGGATTCCGACGATCAGGACCACATGAACTAGTGATAAACCCTCGCAATTACATGACAACCAAAGTCGCCACGGCTTAAGAAAAATCCCAAGTTCGATACGCGTAGCACCTGCAAGAGTCGCCCGTCAGTTTGAGATAAACTGGAATTACAGTCGACGAGAGTTCGACATGAAATTAGACCTCGAGATTGGGTATTGGACAATGAGGAATTTCAATATTTGAATTGATATGGACGTCGCCTCATCGAGGGTGGTTTACACTGGAAAAATGAACTTTCGGACGAAAAATGCCAAATGACCATTTTGCCCCTCGACCTTTGGTCTTGCCTTAAGAAATTCAGAAGGTCATTTTGGTCATTTCCCCTCCTCCATATGCTGCCGAAAAGGATAAAATTAAGTGGTCAAAGAAGGTCAAAGTCAAGGAAGCAACCAATGGGAGGTTGCCATGTGTCATCTTTTGATTGGACCAAGCATTAAATGGCATTAATTGTGATATTGACAAAATGGCACCAATTATTTGATGGACAACCTCCTTATCTTCAGCTGGTCGACCACCCTCACTCCTCCTTGCCAATTCCTTCATTTTCCTCTTCATCTTCACCAAACAGAAAACTGCCCAGAAAAACAGTTTCTGACCCTTCTGTTCGGTGCAGTCTATCGGCTCTTCCTGGTGTCGTTTGGTCGAGCCCTTTTACCACAGGTTATTTCAAGATGTCCTTGACATTTTTCCGTTGGTTTCATGATTTTTTGAGGTCTGGTTGATTTATGGCTATTTTTGGAAGAAAAGCGGACGGATTCTGAGCTAGCTGAGGAGAAGTGTTGGTTCTAGCTCTTAGAAATTCCAAATGACCTCAAATTTTTTAGGAGAGCTTCATAACATCTAGTACTATGTTCAGATGGTTTATGGCTGTAAATAGATGGTTTTAGAATGAGTTTTATGGCTGATTATGGGTGGTACAAAAATGGACAGATTCTGACTTTGAAGAGATCGAGCTGTTTCGACGTCTTTGGAGTATCAATCCGCTTCAAATCTCACGGTGAGCTTCCTAAACCCATAAAGGAAGGTCTTAGAAAGTTAATTATTGAAGGATTGAGGATTAGAATTGATTCATGGCTCGATTGAGCGGTTGGAACACAAAACCGGTTCTGTTTTGGATGATGTTCTTTGTGTACCGATTCTGTTGGGGGCTGATATAAGAGTGTTTTGACTTCAAATTGACTCATGGGACTATCTATAATGTTGATTAAGGTGTTAGTGGAAAGTATATGAAGTGGCTTGGGATTTAGAAGTGATTTAAGGGCTATTTGGAGCAGGAAACACCAAGTTATATTCTGCTATGCATTTTACTGTTTAAACAGAATATATTAAGGGTTTGTGGAAGTATTGTGGTGTATTCGATCATTTGATGAGGCATCTTGAGTTGCCATTTGATTAATGATTGAGGGATTGGTATCAAGGAAGTGAGAATTGAGTGGATTTTAACTCGACATTGATGAATTTCCTACGACGGTACGAGAACCTTGGGTTGCCGAACATTTGTGGGGTTGATGAGGATTGATCGAAGTGGATTTTTGCTAATTGCTTGAGGTAAGTTACGCCTAAACCTTTATTATGAGGTTAGGTTACTAAAGGACAGAGTTTTGAGTTAGATTGAATAATTTCATGGCCTGGATTTTGTGAGAGGCACGAGGGAGTCCAAATCTGTCTGGTTTTGTGAGTTAGCATTCCTTGGCATGTTTGATTGAAAATCAATTGTTTGGTGTTGACACCTGATTTTTGACCATTTATTATTGTGATTTTTATTCTTTAAAATTAATTAAAAATATCAAAAAAGGTCACAAAATCACAAAATCAACTTTGGAAGCCTTGGCTTGGCCTTAGGAACCAATTTTGAACAAAAAATATTTTTTTTTGTATTTTTTTTTAAATATTTTTCGAATTTATTTAATTATAAAAATATCCAAAAAATCAATAAAAATAGAATTTGAGGTCACCAAAATGTAGAAGAATGGCCTATATTTTTATTTTAATCATCTTTTCATTTTGACCTCACAAAAAGAGAAATTTCAAGTTCAATTGCATATATTCTTTCATAACGCATAAAATCGAATTTGTCCATAAGTTACTATTCAATCTTTTAATTTACGCATTTTGCATCTTAGGGTCTTGATGTTCAGTTTGATTGCCTTACGTTGAAAATAAAGCACTGATCACCATAAGTAGGGAATGTGTAGCTAAACTGGTCACACGGCATTTATTGAGTGGTGGGAGAAGGCGAATGATGCTGGAGGGCATTGCCGAATAAAAAAATAGAAAAGAGGAAAGGGACAACAAGGCTTTCTTGGTGATGGGAAAAGAAGACCACCCATGAAGATTAAAAAAATGGTGAGTATAGATGGATTAAAAAAAAAGGGAGGAGAGATGATGAATGGCGTCTAAAGGCCAAGAGAGGATGATTAAAAAAGAAGAAAAAAACTAAAAGAGGAAGCATTGTAGAATAAAAAAAGAGGACCACTAGCAGAAAAGAAAAAGAGAAAGGAAAAGGAGGTCTGGTCAAAAGCTTCGTTCGGGAGGGAGGCGAATTTGGGGGAAGGTTTTGAAACCAAACCCAAGCAGCGTCATCAAGATCGACAGACGAAGAATACTTACCAAACCGAACGGACGTCATGAACGGAAAACTTCGTCGGGCGATCACCGAGCGATGAGGATCTCCAGATGTCTTAAGTCGAATCTTTGAAGCTCGCCGGAAGTTGCCGAGGTTGAGAGAAGAGAGGGAGTAAAAGAAAGGCGATGGGGATTTTCGCAGAGAAAAAAAAAATATAGGGGACGAGGAGTCAAAGACTTCCGGCGGGGATAGCTAGCAAGTCGGGTGCCTGGTGGTGGCCGCCATCGATGCAGCATGCGGATGACCGTCTTGATATAGGCACCGACTAGATCGAGCAAGTTCGTCGCTAACAGCGAAACAAGCTGAACCAATGGTGACGCAACTTCGAACCAGACTCGATGCAAGTTCAGACGCAGAGGAGATCTAGAGAGGAAGAGCCGGCCATAAGGATGGGGAAAGCTTAGTCACGAAAAGATCGTTTGCGGCTCCTTCTCGAGAACCACTGGGAGCCTTACCCTGCACCATCAATCCATGCTTCATCTCGTGACGACGATTGGCGTAGCCATCTGGAGTCGGACGAACATCACAGTCACAGGGGTCACTACTGAAGTGCAGGAACATTCGGAGGTAGTCACATTCCCGAGCCCTGCACCCGAGCATCATGGTCCAGATTATCAACAAACCCTGAGTCTACACGGACACATCGAGGCGAGCCGAACGCAGAGGTGGTGCGAATAGATCCGACGACAGTGACAAGCGAGCAAGAGCAACGGTGTGGCGGCGCGGTGGTCGTGGACGAATCACAGCGGACTGGCTTCGACCCGAGCAAGTTCGGCGAAGGAGCATGGAAAAATCCATAGCTAACATCAAAGACGGCAAGTCATCATCGGTCCAGAGACGGCATGACGGCGCCGCCAAGCTATAGCACGTGATTAGAGGCCACCCTCGTAAGCCTTTTGATCGCGATTGATATTTGCTGTGTGCTTAGATTAGAGGAACCGAACATGAGTAAAGAAAAAAAAACGAGTTAGGAAATGTTAGTCCTAGTGAGTTTGGTTTACGATAAAAGGATCTCGTGGAAGCTCTGCATAAGAGCATGGGGAAGAAGATGCCCTAAAAAAAGGGCCAAAGAAAAGATTAAAAAACAAATAAAAGAAAAGATCAACAAAGCACAAAATATAAAAAAAAAAAAAAGAGTGAATTGTGAGTAGGGTCAGAATGTGAAGGCTGCGTTGGTTTTCTTTTGTGTATTGGGTATGACTTTGCATCTAGGCTAGTGTGTGGGCTTGGCTTGGAATTTGGGCTTTAATTGGAAATCATGAAAATAAATACGAAGATTGGGCATGCTTAGGTTGGACTTTTAGTTTTAGACCAATTTGGGCCCTCAAGGCCCGAGTTGGGCCCTTTCGGCGTTGATCGGGTTTATTCGGATAAAAAATATTATTAATAAACAAAAAACTAAACAAAAACAAAACAAAACAAATAATAATAATAATAATAATAATAATAAAAAAATTAATAATAAATTAAAAAATTCAAAAAAATTCGAAAAATTCAGAAAAATTCTAAAAAAATTTCGTAAAATAGGAAATGGCCACATTCAATTGGCCATGACCCATTCCGGGTCATTTGACCCCTGATCTTTCCAGAAATGATGATTTTGCCCTTTCGGCAAACCGTCTTCCAAAACAAATTCTAAAAAATCCAGATAAATCCCCAAAAATAGGAAATGGCCACAGTCAACTGGCCAAGACTCATTCCGGGCGTTTTGAACCCCGACCCTCCTTAAAATGACGATTTCGCCCTTTGGGCGAATCGTCTTCCAAAAATTGAAGAAAAAAAATTCCAAAAAATTCTCAAAAATGGGAAATGACCACAAACAACTGGCCATGGAATATTTTGGGTAATTCGGTACCCAAACCTTCCAAAAATTGACGATTTTGCCCTTCGGGCTAATCGCCTCCAAATCTTCCCATTTTACCCCTGGTCCGAAGTCACACTTTCCTTAAGCCTTTATGGTTATACTAGGAAGCCATTGATTTGAATTGATGTGCATTGAAGTGATTTATTTATGTACTTGATTGCGTTTTCATTTAAATCGATTGTGATTGATAAGAACAGTCTTCCAATCTGCATGAAATCCTAAATTAAGCCTACCTCACCTAAAATTGCGCTGCATGAACTCTTAGCTAGGAAAATCACTCGCGTTAGGTACCGAAAGGGCGTTGGTAATAACACCAGCGTAACCAAGTCCCCGAACCCAAAATCTCTGGTTCCGCAGAATTGATCGATCTCTCCCAATCGGTCAATAAGGTTTCCGGTCTACCCTCCAAGAAAGACCGGTGGCGACTCCAAATGCATGCACAATTTGCACATGCCACCACGACCAAACTGAAGGTCGAAAGCGATCGACTCTTATCGTCGAATCCTTTGAAAAATACTCCCGCCGCGATTTGGTATGGGCCTGGGAGGGCCCGCGCCGATCCAAAGCCCGCGATCCGCATCCTTGTGCTGGGTAAGGGCCCGCGATCGGTAATCCATTAGCCGCGTCCGCCTTTCGGACGGGTCGCGACAGCTGGCGATTCCGCTGGGGAAGCATGTTCTAGAACCTATGGTTCTAGACCCCAAGTGGACTTAGGCCGTAATTAAAACGCTGAGTAATATTTCTAACCTTGCAGGCGCTCTTGAAGGTGAGGTAAGTCCGCTTATGACAGGTGTTGTATGTTTTTGCAGATTGGAGTGATAAGGGGGGTAGTATGTGATTAACATTGTCTTATGCAGGTTGGCGTAAGAATGTATGCTGTGTAGATGATTTGAAGCGCTGATTGATAAACTGTCGTGCATGACTTGCATTGTGATACTCACCACACATGAACACACACAATCGCGCCTAAAACCCCAGGCGCCGCCTATAGGAAAACAATAGAAGGATTGAAAATGGAATCTCCGTGAGGAAAAACACGGGGTGATCCACTTTTCAATTCCGCTCATTTTGAACTATGGATCGAGCCCCAATGCAACGATAGTTGTGCAATGGAATCTGCTCTTTCTAGAACTCGAGATGGGAACCTTGGCCTCAGGTACCAAGCCCGATCTTTTGATTTTTAGAGTCAAACCTCACTGGTCTCATGCGCATGTATGTGAATGATTGGTACACCTCGAAACCAAAAGGTCATTCAGCGCCGCTTATGAATCAAAATCCAAAGACTTGTGTGAAGAATCAATCGCGAGTTTAAACGAACCAGGATGGCATGGAAAAGCGCTGGACCACCCTGGAGAGTCAACTGATGAGGGCAAATGCCTTTTAACCGGGGCAGTTGGGTCAAGTGTAAAGACGTGTCGTTCCTAATTGATTTTTCAATCTGATACCGGCATAATATTTCCTATCTTTTCCTCTCAGGTGAAAAACAGGTAGAGAAGGAAAATCCATTTGTGAATAGACACGAGGGACATGTTTTACATGGCATACATTTGTCGAAAATGTCCTCATCCGATCACATGCAAGATGATCATGGAACGATGGTGAAACTGTAATCGTTCCAATAAGCCCTTCGAATATTATACTTGACGGGGACCTTTATGTCTTTTGTCTACAGGATAGGATGGTCAAAGACAAACGAAGGAAAATTTATTTTCCCTATAAGACGGAAAGAAATGTGCCTTCAGCAGATGTCACCCATTGTGATTGCAATGACAAATTGAATCAAATTATGAAGAGGGAGCAACCTAATTAGGATTGGCTCTCCCTAAATCGAAAAAGTTGTATCCGTTCCAAATCGGATTGACTGGTTCACGAGTTGATATGGTTCCTCATTCTTGCAGGTTGTTGAAGTACTCAATCACGAGTAAACCCATTTTTGCGGATGTCAAATAGCCTGAATGCGTCAATGCAGCAAAATGCAAAAGGGAGTTAGCTAGGGCAAGCGTCACCTAGCTACGACAAATCACGCCCAACTGGGGCAAGCGAATCATTTGTGCGCCGGACAAAGAATAACGTTTCTTCTCTGGCAAAATCAATGGACGCAACTGTAGAGTCGTCCGCATCAGAATTAAACCCAAGATACGAATATGGGTGAACGGTAACCTTGTATCGTTCCATTTTGGTCTTCGAAGACCACATGCCTAACATGAGTTTTTACTCATTTAACAGGGAGTCGTTGGCACCGAAAGCCTCAAAAGAAAAGAACTCGCCAACGAGGAGGCGAATAAAGCTATTGACCTTGGGAGTCAGCACTCCAAGAAATGGTCTTTGATTATAAGACCTAGTGAAGGGTAAAAAGTATCGCTCCTACGTCCCATGCTTTGACATGCATTTTGATAAAAATTTTCTTTTTTCCTTGAATAAAAGGAACCTTGAAGAATGGCGCTGGAATGCGCCCAAAAACACAAATGGATCTCCTCTGGGGCAAATCCTTGAGAGTGATTCATCGCCAACCAAACGGAGGGATCAAGACCACAAGATAGAGGGCCAAATCCTGCAAGCCGCGAGTTTGTGTTCAAATGGAAACACAAAGCAAGAACAAGGCTGTATCGTTCCAATTTGCCTTGAATTTTGGAACGCAAACTGACAACTAATTCCCGTCTTTGACAGGGGATCGCCATCAAGATGAAACAGGTTTTCACACCCCATGAATTACCCGTTGGAGTACACGACCGAGGGTAGGATGTATCGTTCTAAATTTTTGAAAAATTCGTGAACGTACAATAACATGTTTTCTCTGCATTTTCAGGGATCTCCAGCCGCGGGGGACAGGTAAGTATCCCTTTCCCCAATCCATAGAAGATGTTAAATAAAAAAGAAAAGCTTTCAGAATCTAATGTCTAGAAAAGACATAGAATTCAAACCTCATTGGCATTCATGTTTTAAGACAGGAGGTTGTCTGAACATGGATAAGAACATGCATGGTGCATCGTAAAATCCCCTTGACGGGTAAAATTTTTGGAGAAAATGAAAGAGATTTTTTCCAATCAAAAGTTCAAAACTTTCAAAAGGACGTTTTCTCAAAAGACGAGAGGCAAAGCCTAATCCAAACACGTCCTATACACACTTGAGAGAGAAATGGAGCGGATCAGATAGTAAAATCTGGACCTACGGAAGTAGGGATTATTCGCAGCAATTACATAGATTGGGATGACGGAGGCATTCGTTTCATATCCCCAAACACTACAGGTGACCATTGCCAACCCATTCGAACGGCGGTTTTCATTCTCAATCCTGGCAAGAACCACCCCACGTCGGGGCAAAATGGAGGTGAGTCCAGCAGCATCAGGAGAAAATGGTTAGAAATTTTCTTGCTCGGACTAACATTAATCTTTGTGTGTTGTTTATATGGTAATCCAAGTGCCATAGGATGACGAGAAGCATTCATTTCTCTATCCCACACACCATATCCTTTGCATAGCCAAGTTGAGCCTGCAAATTCATTTCATAAACCCATGTTGGTGATCATGGCATGTTTCAAGATGGAAACTGCATCACTCCAAGAACGGAAGAATCCAAGAGATGGGATTTATAGAAAGATTTCATATCGGCGTTCAAGTGTGCTATGATTCAAGGTGTATATCTAGCACAATTTTCTGAACATCGTAGTTCCAAAGGAAAAGAAAAGGCAGGATTTCAACAAAAGATAAAAATCCCTAGCATCAAGAAAAAGCAAAGTGCCTGGTAAAAGCAGGGCCGATGCTCGTGTAAGTTGTTTGATTGATCCACAATGAAGCCGGATGGGAAAAGAAGAAATCCCTGAAGGAGCCAAATCCAAAAGGGCTGCTCCCCAAATGGTGCCAAGCGCAGAACAAAGACATAGAGAGAGTCGCTCTCTGAACGCAACAAGAGACGCTCTCTAAAGAGTTTGTGCACACCTCAAAAGCGGTTGCACGCCTCAAAAATTGAAGATGAAGAATGGAAAAGACAGGTGACAAGTTTGCATTGATCACCAATGTCAATCCCCTCATAAATTCTGGGCCAAAAACAAGCCTTTTTCGGTCCCCAATCCTACCAGCATCATAACCCCGAAACAGTCTTCTCCGACTAAGACACTTGGGTTAGCATATAGCTTAGCTCGAAGAAGTACGAGCAAGACTATTTCTTTCTCATTTTGCAGGGTTCTTGACTTGTAAACCCGAAGCAGATGATGAAAATTTTTATTCAATGGCCTCGACTCCAAGGCGGGTCCCCCTTGAAGATCAATAACCAAGCCCAACATTACGGTCCCGTGGAAGACCTCCCGACCGATCAAAATGTATGCGCTGCAAATGAGCCTAAAACCTAGGCACAGGTTAGTAGGGAATTGAGTGCATCCCCTATAAAGACCACTATCTCAAAACAGGTGAGAAGACCTCATTGTCGAGAAATATTCCAATTGATGTTTTGAACAAACTCTTTTTGGAATTTTCAAACTATTGATCCAGATTTTCCGTACAAGGGATTTGTGATCACATTTGCATGTTGCAAGAATGTTTTGGATAACCTCCAGCATCAAAATGCACATTTCACAATTAAAACTTAAGTCATACGGTTTTTGTCAAATGGACAGCCGTGGTCTTCCCAAAGATTACTAACGTTTTCTTGGTGAAGAAAAATCTTTCAAGCTCAAACTTCTGCAGGATTCTTGGAAACCCCGAATCCCAGAAAATATTTGCTCCATGGAGTGGAGCACTCAGGTTTGAATTTTCTGCAGGATACCTAGAGAACCCAGCTCCCAGAATGTCGCCTCAACAGACTAAAGCGAGGCTTTGTCAAAATAAAATCTTTCACTGCTTCAAAACTGAATTCCCGACAAATTTCGGGATCTTTCAAAAGAAGGGGTGAGGATGTGATCCCTTTTCAAAAATTTAGGCAGTCTCATCGGACGTGGAGAACCCTCGTCATGAGACCCCTTTTCAAAAATCAAGCAGTCCTAGCTTGACGTGGAGAACCCTCGTCCTAGGATCCCTTTTCAAAAAATATCAAACAGTCTCATCGGACGTGGAGAACCCTCGTCATGAGACCCCTTTTCAAAAATCAAGCAGTCCTAGCTTGACGTGGAGAACCCTCGTCCTAGGATCCCTTTTCAAAAAATATCAAACAGTCTCATCGGACGTGGAGAACCCTCGTCATGAGACCCCTTTTCAAAAATCAAGCAGTCCTAGCTTGACGTGGAGAACCCTCGTCCTAGGACCTCTTTTCAAATATCAAACAGTCCCAGCAGACGTGGAGAACCCTCGTCTCGGGACCCCTCTTTCAAAAAAAGCAGTCTCATCGGAGGTGGAGAACCCTCGTCATGAGACCCCTTTTCAAAAATCAAGCAGTCCTAGCTTGACGTGGAGAACCCTCGTCCTAGGACCCCTTTTCAAAAATATCAAACAGTCCTAGCTTGACGTGGAGAACCCTCGTCCTAGGATCCCTTTTTCAAAAATATCAAACAGTCTCATCGGACGTGGAGAACCCTCGTCATGAGACCCCTTTTCAAACCAAAACAAAGGTAGATACCGCCTGAAGGGTCAAATCAAAGGTAGATACCGCTTGAAGGGTCAAATCAAAGGTAGATACCGCCTGAAGGGTCAAATCAAGGTAGATACCGCCTGAAGGGTCAAATCAAAGGTAGATACCGCCTGAAGGGTCAAATCAAGGTAGATACCGCCTGAAGGGTCAAATCAAAGGTAGATACCGCCTAAAGGGTCAAAACAAAGGTAGAAACCGCCTAAAGGGTCAAACAAAGGTAGAAGCCGCATAAATGGTCAAAACAAAGGTAGAAACCGCCTAAAGGGTCAAACAAAGGTAGAAACCGCCTAAAGGGTCAAAACTAAACTTGAAGGTAGATACCGCCTAAAGGGTCAAATATGGTAGATACCGCCATAAGGGTCGGCTCATTGGTAGAAACCGCCATAAGGATCAAACTAAACTCAACCAAAGGTAGAAACCGCCTGAAGGATCAATACAAAGGTCCGATCCACCATACGGATCAAAATCCTTCGCAGATCCCAAAGCATGGGATGCGCCTTCCTTAGGTTCCTACGAGTTAGGAATCCCATGATGGTATGACCTACCATACAGGTCAGAGCTTAATCTCCCTAGGATATTCTGAACGAGTCCTAGGTATCTTCTTGAAAGTCGTCACAACCGGCAGCATCTGACAGGTGAGCTTCAGGTAAGCCTCTCTCACTCCGGCCCACGCTCGAATTACAAGAGTAAACCAGTGATTAATTTGAGCTTTCATCAAAGGGCCTTAAGGATTCAATGTCGTAGCATTTCTTCTCTCATTTTCCCAGTGGAGTCGGTTAGAAATCAGGTGCCACCTTATCTTTGAGAGAAACCTCTAACGAGATTCCTCTCAAAGAGGGGCAGCTGTTGACACCTGATTTTTGACCATTTATTATTGTGATTTTTATTCTTTAAAATTAATTAAAAATATCAAAAAAGGTCACAAAATCACAAAATCAACTTTGGAAGCCTTAGCTTGGCCTTAGGAACCAATTTTGAACAAAAAAATATTTTTTTTGTATTTTTTTTTAATATTTTTCGAATTTATTTAATTATAAAAATATCCAAAAAATCAATAAAAATAGAATTTGAGGTCACCAAAATGTAGAAGAATGGCCTATATTTTTATTTTAATCATCTTTTCATTTTGACCTCACAAAAAGAGAAATTTCAAGTTCAATTGCATATATTCTTTCATAACGCATAAAATCGAATTTGTCCATAAGTTACTATTCAATCTTTTAATTTACGCATTTTGCATCTTAGGGTCTTGATGTTCAGTTTGATTGCCTTACGTTGAAAATAAAGCACTGATCACCATAAGTAGGGAATGTGTAGCTAAACTGGTCACACGGCATTTATTGAAAAAACAAATAAAAGAAAAGATCAACAAAGCACAAAATATAAAAAAAAAAAAGAGTGAATTGTGAGTAGGGTCAGAATGTGAAGGCTGCGTTGGTTTTCTTTTGTGTATTGGGTATGACTTTGCATCTAGGCTAGTGTGTGGGCTTGGCTTGGAATTTGGGCTTTAATTGGAAATCATGAAAATAAATACGAAGATTGGGCATGCTTAGGTTGGACTTTTAGTTTTAGACCAATTTGGGCCCTCAAGGCCCGAGTTGGGCCCTTTCGGCGTTGATCGGGTTTATTCGGATAAAAAATATTATTAATAAACAAAAAACTAAACAAAAACAAAACAAAACAAATAATAATAATAATAATAATAATAATAATAATAATAATAATAATAAAATTAATAATAAATTAAAAAATTCAAAAAAATTCAAAAAATTCAGAAAAATTCTAAAAAAATTTCGTAAAATAGGAAATGGCCACATTCAATTGGCCATGACCCATTCTGGGTCATTTGACCCCTGATCTTTCCAGAAATGATGATTTTGCCCTTTCGGCAAACCGTCTTCCAAAACAAATTCTAAAAAATCCAGATAAATCCCCAAAAATAGGAAATGGCCACAGTCAACTGGCCAAGACTCATTCCGGGCGTTTTGAACCCCGACCCTCCTTAAAATGACGATTTCGCCCTTTGGGCGAATCGTCTTCCAAAAATTGAAGAAAAAAAATTCCAAAAAATTCTCAAAAATGGGAAATGACCACAAACAACTGGCCATGGAATATTTTGGGTAATTCGGTACCCAAACCTTCCAAAAATTGACGATTTTGCCCTTCGGGCTAATCGCCTCCAAATCTTCCCATTTTACCCCTGGTCCGAAGTCACACTTTCCTTAAGCCTTTATGGTTATACTAGGAAGCCATTGATTTGAATTGATGTGCATTGAAGTGATTTATTTATGTACTTGATTGCGTTTTCATTTAAATCGATTGTGATTGATAAGAACAGTCTTCCAATCTGCATGAAATCCTGAATTAAGCCTACCTCACCTAAAATTGCGCCTGCATGAACTCTTAGCTAGGAAAATCACTCGCGTTAGGTACCGAAAGGGCGTTGGTAATAACACCAGCGTAACCAAGTCCCCGAACCCAAAATCTCTGGTTCCGCAGAATTGATCGATCTCTCCCAATCGGTCAATAAGGTTTCCGGTCTACCCTCCAAGAAAGACCGGTGGCGACTCCAAATGCATGCACAATTTGCACATGCCACCACGACCAAACTGAAGGTCGAAAGCGATCGACTCTTATCGTCGAATCCTTTGAAAAATACTCCCGCCGCGAGTTGGTATGGGCCTGGGAGGGCCCGCGCCGATCCAAAGCCCGCGATCCGCATCCTTGTGCTGGGTAAGGGCCCGCGATCGGTAATCCATTAGCTGCGTCCGCCTTTCGGACGGGTCGCGACATTTGGGGAGCCCTAATTGACCATGAATGTGTGTTTTAATGGCTATTTGAGCATGTGAGATGAGAAGTCGAAAGTTTTGATTGAAAGGAAAGCCAAGATTGAAAGTGCCGAAAAATGTGATTTTGAATCAAGCTTTGAAACTATGAATTGGCCGTATTTGTTGAATTGCCTGAGGCTTACTTGAATTTATATGTGCTTGACTGAGAAATTTATGACTTGAAACGTGTTTTGTCCAGTGAGGGACGTTTGAAATAAATGCCTCGAGTAGGCGATGAACTGCTTGATTTCATTTTATGATGGGGAATATGTTTTGTCCAGTTGAGGGACCTTTGAAACAAATGCCTTGTTTTGGCGATGAATCTCTTGTGTTGTTTTTGAATGATGAATTTTGAGGTATGAATTGTTTTCTTGAAATGAAAAAGCTGAGGCTTTCTATGACTGAAATTTTTATGAATAAAATGGCGTGTGGGATCGCCGAGGAAATTATGTGTGCACTGGCGTGTGGGATCGCCGAGAATTTATAATTTGGCCAATGTGTTGGGAGGGAGTTACTCCCATTGGACCTGACGAGGTCGTGCGGCTAGAGAGTCTCATACTGACACGATTCATCTCGATTGATAATGGGCGTCGAGAGTCGTATGGTGACCGAATCATCTCTAGGTTCGGACGCGAGAGTCTCATATATACCGACGGGTCATATGGAGACCGAATCATCTCGCAGCCCTAAAGTGGGCGGCCCAAGATGGGCGGAAATGGAAATACTTGTTTTATGAGAAATTCAAAGAATGGGTTTTGAGAAATTGAAAATGCCTCATGTTTGAAAATTTGCCTCATGATTTGAAATTGGCCCAGAGAGGGGCGTGAAAGAAAAGAACGTATTTTGTGAATATTTCAAGGAATGATTCTTTTGAGAAAGAAGTGAAAATTTCCTCTTGTTTTTGAGGTGGCGTCATGCGTTTGTTTCTGATTGAAAACTCTGCCATTGTACGAACCTTTGAGTTGTCATGATTTTCTTGACTGGGTCAAACTGTTTTGAAAGTACTAAATGCCATGTTTTGGAAAGTACCCCGTTTTTCCATGCCAAAGTTTTTATTACCAAAATACCATGTTTTCCAAAAGTGTCTAGAGGTACTGGTAGCCTAATTTAGGGTTAGGTTCGACTTACTGGGATTATATATCTCACCCCGTCGTGGGACAACATTTTTCAGGTCCCAAACAAAGGAAACCAGTGCTCGCCATGGATTGGCATTCGATGAAGTCAATGGAAGAAATGATCATGAATCCTTTTGTGACCATAGGGTTGAAATGAAGTATTTGGGGATTTAGCATTATAACCTCTGATGTATGATTGACCCTTATATAAGGTGTACCCTTTTGTCCTAAGCCATCTTGTGTTTTATTTTTATGGAGTTGTCCTTGCTTTCGCATGCATATTTCATATAGATCTTTAAGCATTGGCCGTTGGTTCCTAGGAGATCATCAAAGGTAACGGCGGAGGTGGGATGCTCGCGTGCTCGCCGGGTTCGGGGCGTGACATCCCCGTTTGAGTGGTATCAGAGCAAGGTTAGCTCGATCCAGTGTGATTGAGGTTTGGAGTGATAAGGAGTGATGACTTGAGGACAATTAGATAGTGAGACCTTTAGGACTAAGCATTGATCATTGAATCATGGGGTTATAGGCTTGAACTTGAGTAATATTTTAATGGTTATAGTATCGATCTCGGTTGATGATTTTGGGTGGAAATATGATTGAGGTTCATAAGGGAGTAACCAGAAATTGAGGAGCTATAAGCATGATTTTGAGGTTGCAATTGCATTTGAGGTTAATAGATGATTGCTTATGAGTAAAGGGTCGATTTGATTTTATGATCGTGATTGTGACTTTGAGGTATATGGTTGATCCTAGGCAATTGATCTGTGAGATGAATGGTCCTTTGCGGTAATAGAAATCTTCTACTACTAAGAGTTGATCCGAGAGCGAATGTGATGTGGCGAGTATTGAGGATGGTCATTTGTGTAATTAGAAACCTTCCATGGATAGGGAATTGACTTGAGAATGAATGTGATATGGAGAGTGTTGAGGATGATCATTCATTGCATACGTTTATGGCATTAAAATGACAGTTGATGAAGGTGAATGCATGAGCTTATCATTGTTAGACTTGACAAACTGTCGCTTGGTATGGGACGAGCTGATGGGATACCTACAAACTGTAATGAAGCATGTTATGGGACGTGTGGAACGGGACTCTCTTCGTAGATGTATGTCTTAGGACAACCTGCAACGACCAGGTCTGACGAGGGCGGGGAGTGTACGCCGGGACAGAGAGGTTCGGACAAGGAACGGCTCCTGGCAGGCTTCTAAGATAGCAAGGAGGCAGGAATGACCCAAGTCATAAATTGAAAGAGAGAGTCTAGGTATCGGATTGAGTCTAATTTTGGTTAAGAGATGTATTGCACCAAAGTGATCCACACAGTGAATTTTCAAATCGCATGGCAATTGTAATGCGCGTGTGATTGGCATGGTTAGAAGCTTCGTACATGGCAGTAGGTGTTGTTTGAAAAAGAAAATTGACGCGTGTGTTTGGCCTGTATGGCGAGTTTTGGCATTGATTGCCGTTTGACTCGTATCTTGTGAAATTGAGATATCCTAGTGAGTTATTGTTAAGTCGCGGATACATCTGGACTTAAGGTGTTAGCACTTGTCCCAATGAATTGTGACTTGAGAGTTTGTCTAGCAAATGGTGATTGGTTGAGTTTTGGCCTAGTTGAGGCTTGCCTAGTTATTGGCCGTTATTTGAGAATCTGCCCCGTGGAGGCTTGCTTAATGTGTGATTGCTGCTTAAGGATGATTTGGAATCCTTGGATAATAGACAACCAGTTGAGAGTTGTTTGGGAACCACTGGATAGTTGATTACTGATGATGAATGATGAGATGAGCAACTGAAGACTGCTAGACTTGAGTATATGGCTTAAGTATTAGATTCATGGAGGGAATCATAGTGGTTCAAGTGATATGAGAACCTAATAAGGTTGAAAGACTAGAGTACGGTAGCTAGAGGAGCACTTGGCTCGTATATACGAGATTCAAGAAGATCCAAGCATTGAGATGGATCATGAGAGTTGAGTAAAATCGACCGACCGTAGTATGAGTACTGGAAGAAAGTATGGCTCGATTTTGTTGATCGTGCGAGACCCAAGTGTAATAAGGAGGTCATGAGAACTTTAATTAGAGATGGGGAAATTTGATGGGTAGACAAGTTCGAGAGGAAGCTACCCTTGTACTTAAGTCGCGGAGATGACTGATGCTAGTGTTGATAAGTTAAGTGATGGAAGTCACGACAAAGGTAATCCTGAGACTACTCATTTCCAAAGTGGAAACGTGGACATGAATAGCGAGATTTTTGAAAAGCTTATGAGGCTATGTATAAAGTTGAGATTGATTGAGTCTGATGAAGGAATGGACTTTAAAAGCTTTATGGCTAGTGATTATTCCTGACTTTGAAGAATGGTAATGGGACTCAGTAAGAGAAGTGAATGATCGGAAGATATGTGAATAAAAGAATTCCTACTCATGAATTACGAGCAAAGGGATGTTCATTATGGAACATGGAAGTGCTTGCAAGAAACGGCTTTTACCTTGGCGTGAGTCTTGTAATGAGAGACTGGCATGTCATTCCTTCCGTCGTGGGGAAAGTTGAGAAAAGAGTTATGTTAGTTGTTTGACATTGATGATTCTATAAGATTGATTGAGGACGAATCGAGACCACAAGAAGTGGTATTGTGTGCTATCACCCCTTAAGAGTAGGGTGTCGTTTTGAAATGACGATTGGAGCACGAGATGATCGTTGAGGGAAAAGAAAGTGAATGGACTTGATAGTCCTGGTTGTTCATAATGTGAATGAATGGTTGAGTAAGCGAAAAGAGCACTTAGAGTGTAACTGCAAAGTGACTCGAGGTGGTCGAATTGAGTGTTCGATACGAGAATTTGTGGAGACCGAGGAAGAACCGCGACTCTTTGGAATTTTGTCACTTGAGGTGACTGAGTCATTGGAAGGAGAATGTCAGTCATAGGGACAGATGAATCCTGGAATGAAAGTATCGTTGTTGATATAGATTCCAAGATTGATGTCCTATGGAATATGAAGGACAAGGTGGATTCGAAGTAAAAGAATGCCACTAAAGTGTATAGTTTCCTTCATAGGGTAAAAGGCCCTAGTGTGAAAGGTAGAGAACATCCGAATTGTCTGGATATTAAGATTGAGGGTTTGGATTGAGGAAGAAGACATAGAATTTGAATGATCCTTGGAAGTGAAGTATGAGAAACTGTCCTGTAGATAGCATTGAATTCCGGGATATTGTCGACGTTCGGTTAAATGGATGAAATGGATAACCGTCGGATGGAGTATCTAAGAAGTTCTTGGATTGATTGTTACCGTCTAAAGAGACGATGAGTGGATTCATTTAAGGAGTCATGAGAAATGTGAATGACCTTCGAGAGTAACCTATGGACTCTAAAGAGATGCTCGTTGTATGCTAATTGTGAAGAAAACAAGTTTAGGTCTGATGAGGTAAGATTCCTCAGTAGTGAAATTTATGAGAAACGAAGTCCCTGTGGAGCATTTAAGAAATGAAATAAGTGATGAATCGACTAGAGTCGATGTGGGTTGATGGAAGTTGAGATTTCGTGAGATTGGTGAATTGTTACAGATGGATCGTGGAAAGATTCCCCACAAGAATTGTCCCATTGATGAAAGGGACTAGGGACGAGATGTAACGTGAATGGATGAATGACGTGATGAGTTTTCGAGGACTTAAAATCAACTTGACGACTGCGTTGTGAATGACATTCCTATTGGGAATCGAAAGAGTCGAGAGAATCATAATGACGTGGCATAAGAAGGGAATTTGAGGCATAACAAGACGATCTAAAGTAAGCATTGTATGTACGCCGAGACAGTAGGGCCATATGAGTTGGAACTTCTACTGTGTGATTGGAGTCGATTTGCGAATGTCCTCGTGACAAAGTTTGGGAAACATTGTTTGGATGGAAGAAGATTTCAAGTTTATATCTACCACAAAAGAATAAGGTAGTGGTTTCCCCAAAGGAATTGATGAGAAGCAACACCGACGGATGAATTTATTTACGGATACGGGAGCGTTGCTCGTGTAAAGAAAGACCTCGTAACTGGGTGAAATGCAAGAGTTGGAAATGTTGATTGCTCTAAGGGAATTGAGGGGAAGGCATAACCTTTACGAGTTGATGGATTAAATTGGTCATTGGAGGATCTCGAATGTAATCGAGGAAGATCTATTAAGGACTTAATCATGAGTTTGCCAGAGAAGTCGAGAATGTTACGGTTTGATTTGGATGATCGAGGGTAAGCTAATGGAAATTATGCGTCCTTGACAATACGAAAAGATGTTGGAATTGGATGATTATGCCAAATGGTAAAGGCGCCAACGAGTACGTTTTCATGACGATCTGGTAATGATTGTGAGAAGTAAAGAACATGAATTTAAGGTGACGTTTTAGAAAAGCCTTTCGACTGGGAATTTCAAAAGCAAAGCTGCAGTGTGATGCACGTGTTATCCTTGGATTAATAGGCAAATTGAACGGAGGATCCGAGTGCTCGAAGGTGTATCACCGACAGATATCATGAATGTCTGAAGAGAATAGAGAATAGAGAAAAGGCAAGTACAGGTTAAGGATTGAGAGAAACAAATCCTGGAGGAAGATAACTTTTATCACAGAAGACAAGTGAGAATGTCAGGTAATGGGATGAACTACTTTGGAGAGTAAGAATGCGATGAGGCATCAATACCCCGATAGATTGGATAATTGAAAAGTGGCAAATTTCGAGGGCGAAATTTCTTTAAGGGGGGAAGAATTGTGACATTCCGAATTACAGCCCCTCTCAAGGCTATGGAATGGAAGGATATCGATCGGTGTGTTTCAGTGGTATCTCGCTCGAAGCAGGCCACTCTCGAGTTAACTGACCGAAAGGGAAAGACAAACGCAAGGTCGGGTACGTGGTGTTGACACCTGATTTTTGACCAAGTCTTTTTTAGTTTTATCTTTGAAAAATCACAAAAAAATTCATAAAAAGTCAAAAAAATTACAAAATCAACTTTGGTGGCCTTGGCCAAGCCCAAGGAACCATTCTTGATCAAAAAATAATTTTTCATATTTTTCACATTTTTTAGTATTTTTAGAAAATAGGAAAATACTAGAAAAATCAACAAAAATAGAATTTGAGCTCACAAAAATATAGGAAAATAGTCAATATTTTTATTTTTATTTTCTTATCATTTTGACCTCGTCAAGAGTTGAAATTAAAGTTTAATTTTGTGTGTTTCTTTGTAACGCACAGGGTTAAATTTGTAAAAAAAAATATCAATTGAGTCTTTTAATTTGCGATTTTAGCATTTTTTAGGATCTTGACATTCAACTTGATTGCCCTACATTTCAATTTGGTTCAATTGTTTGCTGATTTGATCAATTTTGGCTTTAGGGACCTAATTGCATAAAAATCTTTTAATTTTAGTCCCTATAGTGCCAATTCTGAAATTAAACTTTTTTGAGGGACACCCATAGAACCCCAATGCTTCCTCCCTGTAGGTTTTGACCCACTGAATCTAATGGTAGGCTCAATTGGTACCAATTCCTTCATTAAGGACATCAATTTGGCAAAAATCGATTTCGGATCATACTCTATATTTGGGGCTTTCAATCAATTCAAAAGGTATTTGTCACGAAAATCACATTTTAAGATACAATCTGTGCCATGGAGTCTAATTTTAGTGTCAATTTTGTGATCTTTGCACATATGGACATCCAATTTGAACAAAAAAAATTAGAACCGGGTCAACTAGGTCGGGTTGACCGACCCAGTCAACCCGGTTGACCAGCTTGGAAAAAGAACAGAACCACTCTGTTCTTCTCCTTCGCGCACGAACAGAAAAAGGGGGGAGGATCAGTTGGTTGTGGAGCGGGGAGAAGTCAGTTGGAGAGAGGGATTCGGTTGAGATGAATTCTCCACGAGAACAGAAGCGGGGGGTTTCTTCTTCGCGCAAAATGCAGAGAGAGACAGTGAGCGGGCGAAGACAGAGAGAGCAGGCGAGAGAGAGAGTAGGTGAGAGGGAGAACTCGCGGAGGAGGAGCTCGCGGAGTGAGAGGAGTAGAAGAAGAGAGCGAGAGGCAGAGAGAGAAGAAAAATGCCAGAGAACAACAGAAGGCGGGCGAAGACAGAGAGAGGAGAGAGAGGGAGGGCGCGGCGGCCATTGAAGCTCCGAACTCAAGAAATTCGAGCTCGGATTCCTGGCGATCCAGACTACGTCGTTCGATGCCACCACTCCCATTAGCTTCGTCTCAACCCAAAGAACGCGTCGGACCGGCCTGTGCTCGCCGACGCTCTTGAAAAAGGTAAGTCGAGTCTCCAAGCTCGAGCTCGGCCTTTAATGGCAACTTAAGCTATAGTCGTCCATTTGCTGCGATTTTGGTTACAATCTGTTTGTCTCGCCTTACTGAGCATTTTCACTTTTGATCCCATGTCATTTCGTCGCCGGAATCGCCGGTCTACCCCCTGCCATGTCCGATCAGTCACAAGGTCCACGGCTCTTTTTGGACCAAACCGACGCCTCGCAATCATCAGGTAAGTTTTCTATAACTCCATAGATGTTGTTTGACGATCCAAAATGCTCGTTCGACGTTAGAAATGGTTAGGGCGGACTCTCGCCGGAGCTTAGCTTCGGCCGGAGGTAGCACTTAGATGAGATGTTGATCTGCTGCGCCGAGGCTCCGATATGTTATAGAGGAAGTCACGGCGAGTTGAATGCCGCTGATTTTCGCGTCGATCGGATATCGGAAGGCCGAGATATGGCCTTCCGACGAGGCGCCGGCGAGACAGTGCCGGCGCCGGTCGTCTTCCCCGGTGAGCCGTTGACCGGTCAACGGCGGTTGACTGAGTCAACGGCCACGTGGCGCTGACGTGGCGCCCACGTGGCAGCCACGTCAGCCGTTCGGTTACAAAAAAACAAATTGATCCGAGGGTGGTAGACGTGCCACGTGTCGCGATCTCGCCTTTTTCGGAAAGAAAAATGATTTTCAGATAAGTTGATCGGACGGTTGTAGTTCGATCAGGAATTTCAATCTGGACCGTCAGTTTCCAGCCTTAGATCAGGCCGTCCATCAGGCGACACGTGGCACAATCTAGACCTTTGGTTCGTTTGGGCGGGAACTTAAAATTTGAGCGGGAGGATTGAAGCGGCGTCGTTTTGGAGCCGGGGTCCGCGCGGGTCCGAGTCTGGGCCGGGTTCCGACCCGAGTGGGTCGGGTCGACCCGGTCCGAATCACATTTTTTAAATAAAATAATTATAAATGATTTTTAAAAAAAATCAGGAAAATTCTAAAAAATCCAAAAAAATGCTAGAAAATTCCAGAAAATTCCAAAAAAGGTAAAAAAATGTGGAAAAATCCTAGACACTCTAGAAATTCCCAAAAATTGAGGATTGACCACAGACAACTGGTCAACCCTATTTTTGGGGTTTCTTATCCGTTCTTCCGAGACTTGACGACATTACCCTTTAGGGGTAAGTCGCATTTGCTGTGTATGCGAGATAAAACCGATAATGCCAAAGTAAGAATTATGGTCGGGTAGGCGACCAATTCTTAGGTTTGGGTTTTCGAGTCCCGCCTCTTTTCTCAAAATGGCGATTTTGCCCCTCATTGGGAAAATCGTCTTTATTGTCTCAATCGAGTTCTGAGAATTACTTAAAGTTAGGGTTGGGGTCAGGTGGACGGCCAGCCCTAATATTTGAGATTTTCAGTTCTCATCTTTGCCCAAAATGACGATTTTACCCCTCCGAGGGTAAAATCACTTTTAAATTCCAGAAAAATCCTGGAAATTCCCGAAAAATAGGAAATGGATTGGATTGATGGCCAATCCTATTTCCCCATCTTTTGATTTACCGATTCATCTAAAATGACAAATTTTCCCTTTTTGAGGTGAATTGTCCCCGAATTGTTCAAAATTACGATTTTGCCCCTCATGGGCAAATCATGCCAAAATCATTCCTAAGCGTTGATTGATATTTCTCTAGGCTAATAGGGCCTCATTAGGGATGCCATGCTGCTTTCATGTGTTTTATCCGCATGTACTGGATCCTTGATTTGCGCACTTATTTCTATTGATTGTGATTGATATGGTAATAATTCCCATCTGCATGAACTCCTAGATTTAGGATCTGTACCCCACTCGTCTGTATGAAATCCTAGGATCAGATAAACCATTCAGCTTAGGTACCGAAAGGGCGTCAACTCTGACAGTTGGCGTAACTAAGTCCCCGAACCCATTTCTCTGGTTTCCGCAGAATCGAATAGACCACTCCCAACTATTCGATAGAGTTTCCGATCGTACCCTCCATGAAACGATTGGTGGCGACTCCTTGACATGTACACTCATCACATGTCACTAGACCACATTGAAGGTCGACCACGTATATCCAGCAGTTGTGACTTGGGTAATGGACCTTGGGAGAGGCCCGCGTCCGATCAAGCCAGAGATCGGGCGGCCCATTAGCCCGCTCCGCCTCTCGAGGAGAGGGTCGTGACAGACTGGCGACTCCACTGGGGACTATTCTAAACCAGAATCTCTAGTTACGAATTCCACAGGACTTGAGCCGATTAAAAAGTTGTTTGGTTTATCTGACCTTGTTTTCTGCAGATGCTCTCGAAGGTGAGGTACGTACACTAACCATTGTGTTAGATGTTTTTGCAGATTGGAGAAATAAGGGGTGGAGTGATTGTTGACATCTTTTCCTGCAGGTTGGAGTTGGGAATGTATGTTTATTTTATGCACATACTGAAGCGGTGTTTTGATACAAACTGTTGTGCATGACCTTGCATTGTGATGATCACGACACATCGCACACACTGGCGGTCAAACCCCAACTGCAACCACCCTTAGGTTACCTTAGATAGGGAAATGGTGCGAAAAGGATCTTGTGTTTGATGGCACTTGAGACTTTCGTACTCGTTCCCGCTCACCATCTGCATTGGCGATATCTAACCCTCTTGGGTAGGTACCCTTGGGGAGGAATCTGCCTCGTGTGGATCGTGGGAGCCTGAGCCGTAGGTTCCTCACTTGATTTTCGATTTTTAGAGTATACCCACTTGTCTCATGCGCATGTCTGTGAGAGGTTGGTATACCTAAAACCAAAAAAAAAAAAAAAAAATCCCGCTGATCACTGTAAGTATGACTTCTCCCTCTACTTGTTCATTTCCTAGTGAAATTTCATGATAAGAAATTCATGGAAATCAACTGAATGCCCTGGGTGTTTGAGTTTACAAATGAAAGTTTTTGACAATGAATTTTAGATACAAAAGTGGGAACACTTCTAAGCCGTCCCTACGGAATAGATGGTTCATCCAAATTTTCTATCATGGATTAAGATGACATTTCTTTTTGTCTAAAATTCTTCCAATTCAAGATTTTGGGGCATAAAGTTAAGGCCATGTTTGCAATCACATTTTGTGTAGTGAGTTCTTAAAACAAAGATCACATGATTTTCACAAGAAAAATGTCACAAAGCAATCTTTCAAGATTAATGCCCCCATTTGCGTATTAAACGTTTGGAATTAAATGGGTGTTTGATTGATGACCATGGATCGATCTTTTAATGACGTATCCTCTTATCTTGAAATCTTGGCGGACATCAGATGCCCGTAAATAGGGATTATGGGATATGTATTGTCGCCTCGCTTTCATTATAAGAGGCGACTTCATTGAGAGATGTCTTTGCTATGTAAAATGCTAAGTGTGTCTCCTTTCTGACAGGTTATACACGACATACATTTATTGAAGATTCCTTCATCTAATCGCATGCGAGATGTGATTGAACGATGGTAAAACTGTAATCGTTCCAATAAAAACTTCGAGTGTTATACTTGACTTGCTTGGTTATTTCTTTTGCCAACAGGTCAAAATGGCTGAAGGCCAATGATGCGAGGCTTGTTTTCCCTATAACATGAAAGGAGATGCGTCTTCATCAGGAGCCGCCCATTGGGTTTCCAAGATAAGATGAATCGACTATGATAAGCCCAAAAAGACAATCTGCAAAAAAAAAAGGGCAACCTGATTTGGATCGACCTCTCTAAGTCGAAAAGGATGTATTCGTTCCAAATTAAATTGATTTGTCTATAGGATGACATGGTTACTCACTCTTGCAGGTGATTATAAAAGATGAATGAGGATCGTTAAGGAACATTCCTTCATCTCTGATGCTCAAAATGATGGGAGCTAAGGTGAAATAAAATGATTGTGTGAGGTCGACATTTGTCCCTTTAAAGAAGACTCAATCGTGGACCCTCAAAACTGGAGGCCAATGTGACATGGCATGATCGCCAATTGAAGCACGTCTCAAGGAGTACAAATACTCGTGTTTCTCATCATGAGATTGATGATCACTCAACCACAAAAGGGTGTATATCGTTCCTCATTTCAATCCTCTCAAGATATGAAATGATCATCTCCTTTTCTATATGTAGGGATGAAGAAAACTGAATGCTTATCTGCGAAGCAACACTTCAAGGTGTAAATGTACATAAATAGAGATAAATCTACACTTGTGGATCTCGAGTAGTAGGGTGCTTGAGGAGCGTCATGACAAATCGGAAAGACCATAAGAGATGATCGCTGCCCATCTTTGAATCAAGAGGGAGTACTTGTTTTAGTAATTGATTTTTCATAATCAAAAGTCAACATTTTTCTTTCTCTCTAAACAGATTGAAATGCATCAATAGAGCGAAAGTGGCGAAAGATCACCCAACCTCAAGGAGAGTGACAGAACCCAAAAAGTGTCGAGCATCGTGCAACATCAAATGCCGAGACCTTCGGATAATTACGATGAAGTTTTATCCTCTGATGACACAAAAGGGAGTAAATTCTCCGTTATTCTGATTTCATTCCATACGAATGACTGAGATGCTTCTCTTTCATGTACATAGAATGTTAGTTTAAGACAGGTGTCAGAATACATTGAAAGGCGCGAAACGCCAAAATCACTTGACATGGAAGTGATTAACTCAACCAACAGGGAAAGCATTAGCGTGATACAATGGAGCTTCATATGGCTAAATCAGCTAACTCAAAGTGGAGTACTCAGTTGCTGGGGGGAAAATCATTTCCCTATCCGGAAAGCATGCCCAAGCCGAAGACATCAGATTCATCATAGTGATACGTGGGGTGAGTCCCTGAAACAATGGTTATCACTCATGGAGCATAATGGAATGAAATCCGTCCATGGAATACAAAAAGCGTTTCGTCATAGCAACAACGCTTCCAAGAAGAACAATGCCAAGCCATTCCTCTTGGTAGAAAAGGACGTATCGTTCCTAAATAAGTTTCAATCAGATGTGGAAATAATATTTCCTATCTTTTTCCTTTCAGGTGATAAACAGAGTCAAGACACCCAAGAAGCAACGACTTCAAAATGACAGAACAGGGAGTATCCATTTTTCATATCATCTCACACATGCATTTAGGATAGATGATTTCAAAAGCCTCATAATGGCTCAATTTGTGAGCAAAATTCTCGAGAAAACTTGAAAAGGTTTCTTAACAATTAGAAGTCTCTTTGAAAAGAGCATTCGAAAAGAAAGAATTCAAACCTTACAGATTGACATACTTGATAAAGAGATACTTTCTGTGAACAGAGTGAAAGGCACGAATCCATTTTTTTCGTTGCAAACAAGAACCATCTTAGACCACTTGCATCTTACATATCATGTATGCATCATTTATATGCATATTATTCCTTGAAAGATGTCGACAGGTCAAGGCAAAAGAATCCAAATGAAAGGGAAACGCCAAGACCCAAGGAACGAAGGGTAAATTGTATCAATTCCAATTGCCCATTCTGTATGCTGTTCATACACGGACCTTCTTTCCTTTGATAGGAAAATATCAAATAGTTCAATGGCAACTATGATGGCTGATATTAAGGCAATGCCGGAAGCCTCCCAAGCCAGACAAACAGTAGTTCCTAACAACTCAAGTCCATCACTTGCACCCGATATAGCTGATAAAGAAACGACGGGAAATACTCAACGTACGAAGGAGGATATTCGTGATCCGAATACCCCGTCCCAACAAAAAGCGTCCCCTGTTGTTATCAACCTCGAGAAGGAGGAAAAAGTGAAGCAGACTGTAAAAACTGAAGTGGAGGTAAAGGGACTTCGTGAGGAAGTATAATGGGGCAGGCTGTCCACGCCCTCACCTCAAATGTTACCTACGCAAGATGGCGCACTATTCAGATTATATTCCACTATTAATGAACACGTTCCAAGAAAATCTAGCTGGTGCCGCTCTGGCTTGGTTCATTGAATTGGACCTGGATGATTATGATGGGTGGGAAGATCTTGCAAAGGATTTCCTCAGGCACTATAGGTTCAACACAGCTACGGCCCCGACGAGGGAAGACCTTCTACGAACCTCAAAGGCAAGAGGAGAATTGATCATGACATACGCCCAGAGATGGCGAGCTTTGACGACCCAAGTAAAGCCGTTAATCCCAAACGACGAGCTGATCAATTTGTTCCTGAAAGCACTCCCCTACGAATACTTTGACAGGTTAAACGCCTTGGGACGTCAGACCATTGCACACTTGATAAAGGTGGCTGAAAGGTTCGAATGGGCCTTAAGAGAAAGGAGGCCCCATGAAGTTTCTGCCAGAAAACAACCAAAGGAGGATCGTCATGGTCGGCACCAAAAGGACAAATCCTGTTAAGTATCATGATTTTGACGGGAGCCAGACTTGTGTCTACCATATGGGCGAAATGGGACATAATGTGGATGACCGCTATATCCTTAAGCTGGAGGTACAAAGCTCAGATTGACAAGTCAGATTCTGAAATTTGACAACGCAGCTTCAAACGTACAAGAAAACCCGCTCCCTGATCATCAAGCGATTAGGGCAATATTCACTGAAGATGAGGAAGACCACCTTAAGCTGAAGGTGGACATACCTAAGCTGACCAACATAATGGCGGTCGCTTCCCTATACCCAAAAGGAGGGGAGATCTCTGCTGACATGAAGAGACTATGTATCGCTAAGACGATGAGCTTGGGGATAATGTCCGATACTACTGATGAAGAATTCGAGGGAGTCGAAGCTTCTCTATCTTTGGAAGGAAGCCACTTCGTGATCAAAACTGAGCGGGGTAGCACCTGGGACATCCCGCATGAGAATCTGGTAGATAATCTTGGGCCGATCACTCAATCAGAAGAAGAATTCAAAGAGGACGAACTGGAAGCCAAGAGGCGAAGTCTAGCAGATCGCAAATTCATGGCCAACGCACTAGAAACGAGTGAAATGGTAGACAACCTGGGTCATGATTCTAGAGGGTACAACTTTAAAGTGAAGTACTCCGCTCCCCCTAACTTCTATCAGAAAATGGAGGATATTATACCAGACAGATGGGGAGGCATGGATGATCCCGTTTGACCGGAAAAGCCTTTTTCGAAAGAGCCTGAATCATCACTTGACCAAGTGAGGGTTATTAAGCTTGACACAAAGCAGTATGCCGAAACAGAGAGATCAAATGATCAACAGCAGTGTTTAGCTGAATTATTCAAAGGAAAAAGAGAATATCCGAGATCTGCCACATCAGCAGTACTAGGTGACAACGACCGACATTGTCGACCGAGAGACGAAATCTCCTCAAGGGACCTTGACAACACTATGTCAATGATTGAAACCGCTACGACTGTGGTAATTAAACTGGAAGAGCTTGACAGCTTGAATAAGGTAGAAGATTGTCTAGTCAAGCCTGTTTTGATTCGATTGCCGGAAGAGGAAGAAGACGGCACAGCTGAACCATGGACGTCTTATCAGACGACAGTAACTATAGAAGTCCCTCCGATAGAAAAGTACGATCCTAAAGCGGTCCATTGGGACTATGGGACAGAGGAAGAAGACGATGATGAAGGTTATGCGTCTATCCGCTGGGAATAGAATGCCTTAGAGGAATCAACGCCTCCTACTTCGGAAGAGCCGGTTATTGTTAATTTGGGGGATACTGAAAATATCAAAGAAGTCAAGATCGACGGACATTTATCCCGAGATGAAAAGACTCAGGTTCGTAGAATTACTGAGAAAGTCGCTAAGATGTCATGCGACAAATTTCAAAGATGTCAAGCTACCAAGAGGGCAAGCCCCTCCTTTCCTGTCAAGAGACCAAGCTGGGGGCAAGATTCTCATGCGCCACCAAGATAGCATGTTGGAGCAAGTTATCAAGCCCAAAGACGACAAAACGTCAAGACATGCCCTACTAGGGCAAAGCAACCGAAAGAGACAATTTTCTTGATCAACGGAAATGCAAATACCTCAAAGGGAGTATCACGTTCCTTGGTGATTTATGTAAAGTTAAACATGGATGGATACTCATTGTTTCATGTATAGGTACAAAGACCTCTTCAAATAGGATTGGAAATCGTCAAATGATATGAAAAATGCTAAGGCATTTGGCCAAGGTAAACGTCGCCCAACTGAGGCAAATGGATTGTTGATGTTATTAACACCTTCAAGCATGGATGGAGGGATTCGACGAATGTTGTCCATATCAGCATACAATATTGGAATGGACTCAATCAAGAGATAAATGTCAACAATTGACAAAAGAAGGGTAGTTGGGTGTCGTATCCAATTTACTCATTTTTCTTGCATTTGCTAATGCAAAATCATTTCTTTCTGTGGCAGAATACGACATTAGGACATTATCAGGGGTCCAACAAAGAGGAGAACATCACAAGGATGGTCACAAGTGACAAAGATGCATGAAGCAAACGACTTTCTCAAGCATTGGAAGGATGACACTTCAAAGGTGAAAAGTAAAGTGAAGATCCAAGCAAAAGATAATCCAAACTGGATAAGGGATCGCATGAAAATGCAAAAATGAATAGAACCATTTGACTGGGGCAAGCATTACCTAGCCATGACAAGTCATGCCTAACTGGGGCAAACAGATCATCTACGTGACTGAAGGAAAAAGTGGCACTCCATTCCCAACAGGATCAATAAACGTGATAGAAGAGTCGTTCACATCAGAGTTAAACCTCAAGATACAAAATTGAGTGAAGGGTGACTTTGTGTCGTTCTAATTTGGTCCTCAATGATCTTTCTCATAATATGAATTTGCCCTAATTTCAACAGAAAATTATTGGCATTCAAAAGGATTCAGAGGGAAAGAACTTGCCGACTCAACTTCAAGGCAAGATGATCTTTGGAGATAACAGCTTCGGAAGTCGAGCATTCAAGAAATAATCTTTGGCTATAAGATCAAGTGGAGGGTAAAAAGTATCACTTCCACACCACATGCTTTAGCATACATTTTGATAAGAATTCATTTTTCCCCGAAATAAGGAACTCCGAAGAATGGCATGGGACACGTTCAAAAGATGAATGAAGCCATCGAGCAGGATTCATTGCCCCAATCAGACGAAGACGTCATCGCCAGAAGTTAAAATGGCTGATTTATGTAATCTGCACATGGGCGTTCAGATGGGAATGCATGATCAAGAAGACCTAACGTCGTGGTGGTCAGGTGCACATCATTTCTCTTCAAAGACTGAGAGTTTTAAGAAATTTTAGAACGCTTAACCACCCTGTGTTGTTAAGAAAAATGCAGATTTTCATGAATCTATGAATTTCCATTGGAGCGCATGATCAAGGGTAAGGGGTATCGTTCTAATTTTCTGAAATTCGAGAGCATACACCGACATATTCCATTTATGTTTTTCAGGGATCCCTAGCCACGCTGGGCAGGTAAGTATTCATTTCCCAATCTCTTAGGTTTTAAGACTGTCAGAATCCTTATTACTAGAATTTGAAGGCTTCTTGGAATCTAGCATGCATTCAATTACCATGTCTAGAAAAGCACCAAATTTTCACAGTCACGTCATTGGCATTCATGTTTTAACTTGGAGGTTATCTAAACATGTTTGAAATATGCATTGTGCATCATAAATCCCCTTTGAGGGTAAGTTTTGGAGAAAGCGAAATGAACCTTTCCAACAAGAGTTGTTTAAACTGTTTAAAAGGATGTTTCCTCAAACAAGAGGCAAGCTGGATCCAAACACGTCCCATACACACTTAAGAGATGAGTGGAGTGGTAAGGACAACGAGACATTGACCTTGACCTACGGAAGTAGGGGTTATTCGTGGTGATTACATAGATCGAGACGACGGAGGCATTCGTTTCTCTATCATAAATACTACAGGTGACCATTGATAACCCTTTGAACGGCGTTTTCATTCTTTACCCCTGTCAAGAACCACCCCACAGTGGGGCAAACTGGAGGTACGTCCAGCGGTATTAGGAGGTGAATGGTCAGAAGTTCTCTTGCTCAGACTTGCATCAATCTTCGTGTGTTGCTTGTCATTTTAACTTCTATGGTAATTCAGGTGCTTTAGGATGACGAAAAGCATTTGTTTCTCTATCCTATACACTTTTACCCTTTGCACAGCCCAGTTGAGCCTGTACGTTCGTTTCACAAACCCGTTGGTGATCATTGCATATTCTGAGACAGAAACGACGTCACTACAAGGGCGAAGGAGTTCGAAACACAGGATTTGTGAAAAACCCCTAGATTAATGTTTGGGTGCTGAGATTTAAGTTGTACATCTAGCACACTCATTTGAAGACTCTAATCCCCAAAAGAAAAGAAAAAATGGGATTTCGAAAAAAAAAAGAGAGAAAAATTCAATCTTGGGCATCAAGAAAAAGCAAAGTGCTTGGTAAAAGCAAGGCCAATGCCCATCCAAATACTTGTACACTTGTGGATCATGTGTTTGATCTTGTAAATGCCAAAAGATGGCATGATACCTTTGTATAGGTCACTAGTGAGATCTGGTTGTAAAAGAAAATCCCAAGGGAGCTGGACTGCAAAAGATACTCCCAAATCATCTCACACTCAAATGATGAAAGCGTAGACAAGATATTGACGCCGTCTCAACATGAAAGAGATATTCTCTAAAGACAAATGTGCGCTTCGAAGACTGACAATGTTCTTCAAAGACTATCAATGTACTTCAAAGACTGAAGACGCTCTTTGAACCGAAAGGGACAAGATCGGCGGCAAACCTGCAGTGATCACCAATGTTAAACCCTTCGCGTATTCTGAGCCAAAAAATAAGCCTTTTTTGGTCCCCAATCCCACCTACGTTACAACCCTGAAAAGCCTTTTCTGATTAAGGCACTTGGATTGACATAGGGTTTAATGTCTAAGCTTAGCTCGAAGAAGTTCGAGCAAGATTATTTCTTTCTTATTTTGCAGGTTTCTTGACTTGTAAACCTGGAGCAGACATTGAAGACTTCTCTTCGAAAGCCTTGACTTGCACGCAAGTCCCCCTTGAAAACCGTTGACCAAGCCCAACATTACGGTCCCTTGGAAGTCCTCCTGATCGATCGAGGTGTATTCACTGCGAATGATCCTGAACCCTAGGCGCGGGTCTGATAGGAAATTCGAGTACATTCTTGGTGAAAGACCATTATCTCAAAAACGGTGAGAAGTCCTTTTTGATGAGAATACTCCAATGGACATTTTAACCAAACTCCTATGGATGATTTCAGATTGTTTGATTCAAACTTTCCTCACAAGGGATTTTTTATCACTTCCGTATGTTGCAAGGTGTTTTGGATAACCTCCAGCATCATAATGCATTCATTGAAATTTTTCATGACCATGATATAAGTCATAAAGTGCTGTCAGTTTGACATCAGATATCACTTAAAGACCATTGATGTGCCTTTGGTAAGAAAATTTTCAGATTGGAGCTTCTACAAGATTCTTGATGACTTTGGCTCCTAAAACGGCTTGTATCACTCTTGGTGAGAAACGTTTAACATGTCTAAACTTCTGCAGAATTCCTGGCAAGCCCAGACCTCAGAAGAACACAACCTCTTTTGAATTCCTGGCAAGCCCAGATCTCAGAAGAACACAACCTCTCTTGGACTCGTGGTAGCCCCAAGTCCCAGAATGACACATTTCTCTAAGAAGGAGAGTTTATATGCCTAAGCTTCTGTAGGACCCCTGGTATCCCTAGACCTCAGAATGCTACTTCTTTTGTGAAGAATATATTTCAAGTTTAAACTTCTGCAGGACTCATGGAGTCCCCAGATCCCAGAATGTCGCCTTCAATGTCAAAAAGGACAATTTTCGAAATCATCCCTCTATGAGATTTCAAATTTTTGTAGGTTGAGCTTTCTGCAGGATACCTGGAGTACCCACATCCCAGAATGCCACCTCACATGTCAAAAGGACAATCTCCGAAATCATCCCTCTGTGAGATTTCAAATTTACAGGTTTGATCTTTCTGCAGGATACTTGGAGCTCCCAGATCCCAGAATGTCACTTCCAATGTCAAAAGGACAATATCCGAAATCATCCCTCTGTGAGATTTCAAATTTACAGGTTTGATCTTTCTGCAGGATACCTGGAGCTCCCAGATCCCAGAATGTCACTTCCAATGTCAAAAGGACAATATCCGAAATCATCCCTCTGTGAGATTTCAAATTTACAGGTTTGAACTTTCTGCAGGATACCTGGAGTCCCCAAATCCCAGAATGTCACCTCCAATGTCAAAAGGACAATCTCCAAAATCATCCCTCTGTGAGATTTCAAATTTATAGGTTTGAACTTTCTGCAGGATACCTGGAGTCCCCAGATCCCAGAATGTCACCTCCAATGTAAAAAGGACAATCTCCGAAATCATCCCTATGTGAGATTTCAAATTTACAGGTTTGAACTTTCTGCAGGATACCTGGAGTCCCCAGATCCCAGAATGTCACCTCCAATGTCAAAAGGACAATCTCCGAAATCATCCCTCTGTGAGATTTCAAATTTATAGGTTTGAGCTTTCTGCAGGATACCTGGAGTACCCAGATCCCAGAATGTCGCCTCCCATGTCAAAAGGACGATGTTTGAAGTTATCTCCTTGTATGAGATTCCAGTATTACAGGTTTGATCTTTCTGCAGGAAGCCTGGAGTACCCAGATCCCAGAATGTCACCTCCAATGTCAAAAGGACAATGTTTGATATTATCTCCCTGTATGAGATTCCAGTGTTACAGGTTTGATCTTTCTGCAGGATACCTGGAGTACCCAGATCCCAGAATATCACCTTCAATGTCGAAAGGACAATATTCAAGATAGTCTTTCTGCGAGATCTCAGGTAACCCCTAGATCCCAGAAGAATCTTATCAAAGTTTTTGCAGGTTTAAGTTTTCTGCAGGATACTTGGAATCCCCAAATCCCAGAATAACGCCTTGCATGCCGAAAGGACAATTTTCAAGATCAGCTTTCTGTGAGGTTCTAGGTAACCCCTAAACCCAGAATAGCTTATGTGGTGAAGCCTAAAGGTTAGGCACACCTCACTTGCATAAATCCTAGTTAAATTCCTTAGAATGAAGGATCAAAATGTTCGACAATCCCTAAAAGACTGGGTGCGTCATTCATAGGTTCCTAGCAGAAAGGAGTCCTATTCATGGTCTGATCCACCATACGGATCAAAACCCCTGACAATCCCTAAGAGACTGGGTGCGTCATCCATAGGTTCCTAGCAAAGAGGAGTCCTATTCATGGTCTGATCCACCATACGGATCAAAACCCTTGACAATCCCTAAGAGACTGGGTGCGTCATCCATAGGTTCCTAGCAAAGAGGAGTCCTATTCATGGTCTGATCCACCATACGGATCAAAACCCCTGACAATCCCTAAGAGACTGGGTGCGTCATCCATAGGTTCCTAGCAGAAAGGAATCCCATTCATGGTCTAATCCACCATACGGATCAAAACCCCGACAATCCCTAAGAGACAGGGTGCGTTATTCACAGGTTCTTGTCAAGTATAGGAATCTCATTCTGGTACGGCCTACCATACAGGCTAGAGTTTAACCGCCCTAGGATACTCAAAAGACGAGTCAATAGGTATTCACTAGAACCTGCTATACTCCGCGCATGCCGCACGAGCATCAGGCAGGTGATCAACAAGTAAATAGCAGGTGGATCTCTCTACTTTCTCTCTCACGTCA
Organism: Rhodomyrtus psidioides; assembly: GCA_021437785.1. Classification (NCBI taxonomy): domain Eukaryota; kingdom Viridiplantae; phylum Streptophyta; class Magnoliopsida; order Myrtales; family Myrtaceae; genus Rhodomyrtus; species Rhodomyrtus psidioides. The sequence goes on along the minus strand of JAILYB010000040.1, from coordinate 407,858 downwards.
GCAAAAGAATAAGAAGCAGAGCATTCACCAGCGGGACAAGAAAGATTGAGTGTCAAGATTCGTTTTTCTTTTCCCCAGTCGAGTCTGTCTAGATTCAGGTGTCACCTGCCTTTGAGAGAAACCTCTCACGAGATTCCTCTCAAAGAGGGGCAGCTGTTGACACCTGATTTTTGACCAAGTCTTTTTTAGTTTTATCTTTGAAAAATCACAAAAAAATTCATAAAAAGTCAAAAAAATTACAAAATCAACTTTGGTGGCCTTGGCCAAGCCCAAGGAACCATTCTTGATCAAAAAATAATTTTTCATATTTTTCACATTTTTATTATTTTTAGAAAATAGGAAAATACTAGAAAAATCAACAAAAATAGAATTTGAGCTCACAAAAATATAGGAAAATAGTCAATATTTTTATTTTAATTTTCTTATCATTTTGACCTCATCAAGAGTTGAAATTCAAGTTTAATTTTGTGTGTTCCTTTGTAACGCACAGGGTTAAATTTGTAAAAAAAAAATATATATAAATTGAGTCTTTTAATTTGCGATTTTAGCATTTTTTAGGATCTTGACATTCAACTTGATTGCCCTACATTTCAATTTGGTTCAATTTTTTGCTGATTTGATCAATTTTGGCCTTAGGGACCTAATTGCATAAAAATCTTTTAATTTTAGTCCCTATAGTGCCAATTCTGAAATTAAACTTTTCTGAGGGACACCCACAGAACCCCAATGCTTCCTCCCTGTAGGTTTTGACCCACTGAATCTAATGGTAGGCTCAACTGGTACCAATTCCTTCATTAAGGACATCAATTTGGCAAAAATCGATTTCGGATCATACTCTATATTTGGGGCTTTCAATCAATTCAAAAGGTATTTGTCACGAAAATCACATTTTAAGATACAATCTGTGCCATGGAGTCTAATTTTAGTGTCAATTTTGTGATCTTTGCACATATGGACATCCAATTTGAACAAAAAAATTAGAACCGGGTCAACTGGGTCGGGTTGACCGACCCAGTCAACCCGGTTGACCAGCTTGGAAAAAGAACAGAACCACTCCGTTCTTCTCCTTCGCGCACGAACAGAAAAAGGGGGGAGGATCAGTTGGTTGTGGAGCGGGGAGAAGTCAGTTGGAGAGAGGGATTCGGTTGAGATGAATTCTCCACGAGAACAGAAGCGGGAGGCTTCTTCTTCGCGCAAAAAGTAAAGAGAGACAGTGAGCGGGCGAAGACAGAGAGAGCAGGCGAGAGAGAGAGTAGGTGAGAGGGAGAACTCGCGGAGGAGGAGCTCGCGGAGTGAGAGGAGTAGAAGAAGAGAGCGAGAGGCAGAGAGAGAAGAAAAACGCCAGAGAACAACAGAAGGCGGGCGAAGACAGAGAGAGGAGAGAGAGAGAGGGCGCGGCGGCCATTGAAGCTCCGAACTCAAGAAATTCGAGCTCGGATTCCTGGCGATCCAGACTACGTCGTTCGATGCCACCACTCCCATTAGCTTCGTCTCAACCCAAAGAACGCGTCGGACCGGCCTGTGCTCGCCGACGCTCTTGAAAAAGCTAAGTCGAGTCTCCAAGCTCGAGCTCGGCCTTTAATGGCAACTTAAGCTAGAGCCGTCCATTTGCTGCGATTTTGGTTACAATCTGTTTGTCTCGCCTTACTGAGCATTTTCACTTTTGGTCCCATGTCATTTCGTCGACGAAATCGCCGGGTCTACCCCCTGCCATGTCCGATCGGTCACAAGGTCCACGGCTCTTTTTGGACCAAACCGACGCCTCGCAATCATCAGGTAAGTTTTCTATAACTCCATAGATGTTGTTTGACGATCCAAAATGCTCGTTCGACGTTAGAAATGGTTAGGGCGGACTCTCGCCGGAGCTTAGCTTCGGCCGGAGGTAGCACTTAGATGAGATGTTGATCTGCTGCGCCGAGGCTCCGATATGTTATAGAGGAAGCCACGGCGAGTTGAATGCCGCTGATTTCGCGTCGATCGGATATCGGAAGGCCGAGATATGGCCTTCCGACGAGGCGCCGGCGAGATAGTGCCGGCGCCGGTCGTCTTCCCCGGTGAGCCGTTGATCGGTCAACGGCGATTGACCGAGTCAACGGCCACGTGGCGCTGACGTGGCGCCCATGTGGCAGCCACGTCAGCCGTTCGGTTACAAAAAAGCAAACTTGATCCGAGGGTGGTAGATGTGCCACGTGTCGCGATCTCGCCTTTTTCGGAAATAAAAATGATTTTCAGATAAGTTGATCGGACGGTTGTAGTTCGATCAGGAATTTCAATCTGGACCGTCAGTTTCCAGCCTTAGATCAGGCCGTCCATCAGGCGACACGTGGCACAATCTAGACCTTTGGTTCGTTTGGGCGGGAACTTAAAATTCGAGCGGGAGGATTGAAGCGGCGTCGTTTTGGAGCCGAGGTCCGCGCGGGTCCGAGTCTGGGCCGGGTTCCGACCCGAGTGGGTCGGGTCGACCCGGTCCGAATCACATTTTTTAAATAAAATAATCAGAAATGATTTTAAAAAAATAAAAAAAAATCAGGAAAATTCTAAAAAATCCAAAAAAATGCTAGAAAATTCCATAAAATTCCAAAAAAGGTAAAAAAAAATGTGGAAAAATCCTAGACACTCTAGAAATCCCCAAAAATTGAGGATTGACTACAGACAACTGGTCAACCCTATTTTTGGGGTTTTTTATCCGTTCTTCCGAGACTTGACGATATTACCCTTTAGGGGTAAGTCGCCTTTGCTGTGTATGCAAGATAAAACCGATAATGCCAAAATAAGAATTAGGCTGGGGTAGGCGACCAATTCTTAGGTTTGGGTTTTCGAGTCCCGCCTCTTTTCTCAAAATGGCGATTTTGCCCCTCATTGGGAAAATCGTCTTTATTGTCTCAATCGAGTTCTGAGAATTGCTTAAAGTTAGGGTTGGGGTCAGGTGGACGGCCAGCCCTAATATTTGAGATTTTCAGTTCTCATCTTTGTCGAAAATGACGATTTTACCCCTCCGAGGGTAAAATCACTTTTAAATTCCAGAAAAATCCTGGAAATTCCCGAAAAATAGGAAATGGATTGGATTGATGGCCAATCCTATTTCCCCATCTTTTGACTTCCCGATTCATCTAAAATGACAAATTTTCCCTTTTTGAGGTGAATTGTCCCCGAATTGTTCAAAATTACGATTTTACCCCTCATGGGCAAATCATGCCAAAATCATTCCTAAGCCTTGATTGATATTTCTCTAGGCTAATAGGGCCTCATTAGGGATGCCATGCTGCTTTCATGTGTTTTATCCGCATGTACTGGATCCTTGATTTGCGCACTTATTTCTATTGATTGTGATTGATAGGGTAATAATTCCCATCTGCATGAACTCCTAGATTTAGGATCTGTACCCCACTCGTCTGTATGAAATCCTAGGATCAGATAAACCATTCAGCTTAGGTACCGAAAGGGCGTCAACTCTGACAGTTGGCGTAACTAAGTCCCCGAACCCATTTCTCTGGTTTCCGCAGAATCGAATAGACCACTCCCAACTATTCGATAGGGTTTCCGATCGTACCCTCCACGAAACGATTGGTGGCGATTCCTTGACATGTACACTCATCACATGTCACTAGACCACATTGAAGGTCGACCACGTATATCCAGCAGTTGTGACTTGGGTAATGGACCTTGGGAGAGGCCCGCGTCCGATCAAGCCAGAGATCGGGCGGCCCATTAGCCCGCACCGCCTCGCGAGGAGAGGGTTGCGACACGTGGACCTGAGGATTTTAAATAAGAAATGGCGCTTTGACCATAAGGATTGTCGATGGAATATTTTGGGCCAACAGAGATCGATCTAGGAACGATCATGGAATGCATTGCTAGCGTTATACGTTAGGACGCGGGTGATTCCGCTTAACCAATGTGTAATTTGCGAGAATTTCCTAAATTGGATTCCGACGATCAAGACCGCAGGAACTAGTGATAAACCCTCGCAATTACATGACAACCAAAGTCGCCACGGCTTAAGAAAAATCCCAAGGTCGATACGCGTAGCACTTGCAAGAGTCGCCCGTCAGTTTGAGATAAACTGGAATTACAGTCGACGGGGGCCGTGAACGGGGCGGGGCCGGGACCTAGGCCGAGTTGGAGCCGGGTCCCGGGACCCAGGCTGGGGGCCGGGACCGGCTCCCTGGGCCGAGGTTGAGTCCCGAGATCGTGACGGGGGTCGGGGCCGGGACCGGGGCCGCGGCCGGATCCCGAGGTCGGGGTCGGACCGGGGCCGCGGCCGGATCCCGAGGTCGGGGTCGGGCCGGGGCCATGTCCGGGACCCGGGTTCGGGTCTCGGGGCCGGGTCCCGAGGCCAAGGTCGGGGGTCGGGACCGATGCTGGGGCAGGTGGATCGAGATCGGGATCGGGATCGGGGTCGGTGCCGGGGCCGAGGATTAGGGACGGGTCCGGTGTAGGGACCGGGGTCGAGAAGTTTTTTAGTAATATTATTTTCTTAAAATATTATTATGTTTTGATAATATTGGTCAAAACGGGTCGGGTTGGGTATGGGTCAGTCGCGGGTTAGGTCGGGTTTGGGTCATTAAATATGGGTCAGATGGGTTAATATGGGTCAGACCATATTCGACCCGACCCAAACCTGACCCAACGCACCCATTTGCCACCTCTAGTGATCCATACCCAACTCAATACATACACAATGCTTATATATTGCTAAAACACTTTTATATTTAACACAATCTAGGAAAACTCGTACTCAAATTAAGGTGAGATTACAAAGTTAACAAGCGCGAGATCGAACGAGGGCGGAAGAGAATGAAGAAATATTCATAGAGATAAATTGGCTTCAAGTAAGTTGTGAATTTTATCACCCATATTATTCCAGGATTCCCCATTTTAAAATCACTTATGAAATATTTACTAAATATAACTAACCCGTATAATGAATCAGCTCATCAAATATAGGTTAACCTACTTTAACAAGTCAAGAAAGAAAGTAGTTCAGATATCACTCCAAGATTTAGCCATAGCCCTGACTAAAGAGCGATGAAGTGATGAGTGGCTCACTTTCTAATGGAGGCAAGCGAGAGGAATGTTTTATACATAAAAGAGCGAGAGTAGAGAAAGAGATTTTCTTACCAATTTTGGGGGTTTGTGATGCAGTGCAAGCGTAATAGGAATCGATCATAAATAAGTCTGAAAGAAATTTTCAAAATTCAATGTCAAAATATTATGACCGTCTCAAACATTATAAAACACCTTTTATATGAGGCGTTAAACTTAACCCTACTAGGATTCTAAACAACAAAATCCAAAATTACAAAATTGCCACTAATAGTAAAATTAAGCCAAAAAAATACTAAAAAAATAAAAAAAAAATCCATCTAAATGACTCCAAATCGCCAAAATCCATCGTAGTTTACAGCCGAAGGCTATAAGTATTGATCAGGAGGCCGTTTTCGCTTCAACCGATCGAATTTGATCACGTTCCGAAGTCGTCGACTGCTGAGTCCGCCGATCCTAGATGCATCATCGCTTCGACTTCCGTTTGGATTTCTTCTTATCCAATCGTCACTGCATTTTTTTATAATTAATTATATTTAAACTGATTTATCATTTACTTTTGAACTAAATCAAAATTAACAATAACTGATTTATAATAATTTATTGAGAATTAGTTTCTTACAAAAAAAAATATAAAATTATAGTCACAAGTCCTATTTGTCCATAATTAAAAATTAACGATAGAATACCTACGTAATTACTAATTAATTGAATGGTAAATAATGATGATTAGCTTATATTCCAATCACACTAATAACTATATAATAACAATTAAATAAAATATTTATTTTTGCACAATAAAGTATTGCAATTATAATTTTTACTTGAAGAAATACAACATAATATAGTTACTCACACATTAAAATATCTATGATAATGAAAGCCTATCTATCATGGGAAGATATTATACGAATTCTCTAATATTTATCACTTATCCTCTATGGTATAATAGCAAGCCCTTCTTTCAACAAAGCACACACATCCCTGTCGCGACCCGTCCGAAAGCGGACGCGGCTAATGGATTACCGATCGCGGGTCTTGGATCGGCGCGAGCCCTCCCAGGCCCATACCAAATCGCGGCGGGAGTATTTTTTTAAGGATTCGACGTTAAGAGTCGATCGCTTTCGACCTTCAGTGTGGTCGTGGTGGCATGTGCAACTTGTGCATGCATTTGGAGTCGCCACCGGTCTTTCTTGGAGGGTAGACCGGAAACCTTATTGACCGATTGGGAGAGATCGATCAATTCTGCGGAACCAGAGATTTTGGGTTCGGGGACTTGGTTACGCTGGTGTCATTACCAACGCCCTTTCGGTACCTAACGCGAGTGATTTCCTAGCTAAGAATTCATGCGGGCGCAATTTTAGGTGAGATAGGCTTGATTCAGGGTTTCATGCAGATTGGAAGACTATTCCTATCAATCACAATCAATTTAAATGGAAACGCAATCAAGTGCATAAGTAAATTTCATTAACGCACATCAATTCAAATCAACGGCTTCCTAGTATAGCCATAAGGGCTTAGGAAAGGTGTAATTTTGGATCAGGGATATAATGGGAAGATTTGGGGACGATAAGCCCGAAGGGCAAAATCGTCATTTTTTTGGAAGATTTGGGTACCGAATTACTCAAAATATTCCATGGCCAATTGATTGTGGTCATTTCCCATTTTTGATAATTTTTTGGAATTTCTTGATTTTTTTTATTTTTTTATTTTTTTTTGTTTTTGTTTTTTTTTAAAACCTGCCGAGCCCACTTGCCTAGGCCCAGTCTACCTCCCCCAACACTAACGCCGGCCTAGCTCTAAAAAGCCCACAAGACCAAATAATCTCCACGACCAAACCAACATGAAAATGCATCTCACCTTACTGTTCATCGTCTCCCTCATGCAGAATAAATGAGGTTGATGAGGTTTGGGCGTCGGGGCATCCTCCGGCTCGCGAACATGAGCTCCGGTGGCGACGAGAAGACGGGCAGAGGCTTCGAAGCTAGTGTGTCTCAAGCTTCTCGACCGTCGAGGCCGACGGATGAACGGTGGAGGAGCTCGGTACAAAAGCGTTGGGAAGCATCGAGTTGGTCTCTCAGTTGCCAAACAATGGTGAGCAGACCTTGAACCAACAACCAGGGCATCGGGCTAGCTGGATGTGGTCTAAGGAGGTGTCGGGTGGCTCGGAATGGTAAGCCGGCGGCTGGACAGCAGCTCCAGACAATAGATTAACAGCGAGTTGGCATCAGGACAGTCACTTGAGGCGTCGGGTCAACGAACCGAGGACCAACCGGCTACGTCGAGGACTGAACGGGAGCTTCGGCTTCGCGAAAAGCCAACACCAGAACTTGTCTGTACTGCTGGTGGTTCTGAGAAGTTCAAGGGAGCTCGGGACAGAATCGTTGCGGCTTCGGTTCTCAGATCTGGGCTCAGGGTTGATGGAGCTTGGGTCGGAGGCCACCGTCGACTTGACTAGATAGCGGCTGCCGACGAGCTGAGGCGAACGGCTGGTGTAGCTAGGCGGAGCAGCTGACGAATGAGGACGTCACTAGGTGACGAGGCACGATACGACTGGTGGTGGTGATGGACGCAAGGACTGGTGATGAGTTTGGGAGCGTCGGACACAGTCGGGATCGGAGAGAGATTCGCCGGGGTGAGAGGCTGTTGCCGTAAAGCAGCGATGTCGGAACGGGCACGGCGGCGCGAACCGCTTTGGCCTTCAGTCCACCGTTCTCCCACGGTCGGTTCACAGGACGACTGAGCCCCCGTTTCACCCGCTCCCCCCCTGAGATATATGGTGTCGGAGAAGAGCTCCGCCATGGTTAATGGTGGCAGGCCCCCCCCCCCCCCCCAAAAGTGCCGTCCTGGTCTCCCTCTTTTTTTTTTTTTATCTCCACCATCTCCTCCCAGAACCCCTCTTTTCATGCATGGCATCCAACGTCCCTTGCCTTCCTTTTCTTTTTCTTTTTTAATACCCTTGTCCCCCCACTTTCTTTTGTGGCCTCTTCTTTCAAGACGGTGGAGCAATAGTTAATTAATCCCTCGTTCTATTCTTCGTTGATGGACAACGAGTAGGATTTTTTTTATTACGCTCTCATGTGTTCTCGCTCATGTTATTATCACCGTTCGTTTTTATTGTGCTGTCCAGCTCACGAAGCTCTTTGACCCTCCTCATCAACCGTCATTGTACCATAGGAACCCGCTCATCTTGCCGTCGCATCATTGATTTGCTTATCCGACAAATTTAAACTCAATTGACTCAGTCTATCCTAAATACCAAATGAATGATAGAACATATACAATGCATGCGAAATTATTTTTGTGAGAATTATGACTAATTCTCATTTTTATGCTTACACGGGTGGTATTTCTCTGATTTTTTTTTGGGTATTTTTAATAATTAAATAAATTCAAAAAATAATAAAAAATACCAAAAAATATTTTTGTTCAAAATTGGTTCTTGAGGCCAAGCCAAGGCTTCCAAAGTTGATTTTGTGATTTTATGACCTTTTTTGATATTTTTAATTAATTTTAAAGAATAAAAATCAAAATAATAAATGGTCAAAAATCAGGTGTCAACAATCCCATTAAGACCTTTGGATCGCATGGTTTACATTACAGGATCAATCCATGATCCATCGATAAATCATTTGCTGATGTTTTACATTTTAGCAACCAGCTTTTGCAAAAGATTTCGATGAAGACCAATCTTTTTTGGAATCGAACGACTACCAGCATTTTAGAAATTATCGATTTTTTCAGGAAGTTATAGTAAGAACGGTATACTACAATTGAAAATAGTAGGGGTGAGTGGTTCCCGGTCCGGTCCGGTTCCCTTCAAGAACTGAAAACCGGACCAATGGCCCCGATTTTCATTTTTCGGAATCGTGGACCGGACCGGCCACCCCGAGAATCGGGAACCGGTCCGGTCCGGTTCCAAGGAACCAAAAACGTAATCAAATTCCATTTAAGCTGGTTCAGTCAAAATCAGCCTCGAGAGAATCACTGCAGATATATCGGCATGCTGATTAAAAATTTAACACGTGATGAAACCAATGAAACATAAACTCCACTAAAATGCAAATGTACATCGATCTCGTGAGCTCAGATAATACTGCTTGCACATCTACAAAATATGAAGTGATCAATTTTACAATGGCATCAGGTTCGTCGGCACGTTTCAAAGTTTGAACAGAAGCAAATTGGTCATTTATAATCCCCCGGAGAAAAAAACATGAGCAATATATTAACTAACAGGGTCTCCACCAGCAGAGGCAGCCAATTAATAAATATCAACATGCACGTCATGCTTAGAGGTGGCAAATGGGTGGGTTGGGTCGGGTCGAATATGGTCCGACCCACATTTAATTACCCAAACCCGACTCGACCCGCGACTGACCCATACCCGACCCAACCCGTTTTGATCCATATTATCAAAACACAATAATATTTTTAAAAATATATATATTATTAAAATACTTCCAGACCTCGGTCCCGGTCCCGGTCCCAGTCACGGCCCCGGCCCCGGGACTCGGCCCTGGGACCCCGGATCCGGGGTCCGGTCCGGGATCGGGGTCCGTGGTCAGGGCCGGGCCAGGCCCCGACCCCGGACCCCAAGATCGGGTCGGCTAGGTCCCGAGGCCCGGTCATGGCCCCGACCTCGGCCCCCGGCCACGGCCCCGGGACCCGGCCCCCGTCACGGCCCAGGGATTCGGGATCGGGTTCGGGGCCGGGGTAGGGTTCGGGCCGGGGTCGAGGTTGGGTCCGGGGTCGGGATCCGGGGTTGGGGCCGGGGCCGTTACTCGGTCCAGGGACCCCGGCCTAGGGACCAAGCCCCGGTCACGGCCCCGACCCGGACCCTGGACGACCCCGGACCCGGCCCCAACCCCGGGCCCGGGCCGGGTCCCAGGGCCGGGGCCGACCTTGGGACCCGGACTCGGCCCCGGGACTCCCCGCCCCTAGACCCGCCCCCAGCCCCGGCCCCCTGCCCCAGCCCCAGCCCCCGGCCCCGGTCCAGGCCCCGGGTCCCGGCCCCTACCCAGGCCCCGGTCACGGCCCCGGAACCCGGCCCCAACCCCGGACACGGCCCCGGGACCCAGGACCGGCCGCGCACCCGGCCCCGGCCCCGGTCACTATCCCGAACCCGGCCCCGGTCCAGGACCCATTGCCGGGACTCGGTCACGGCCCCCGGCCCCCGGCCTCGGGAGCAGGGCCCCGTCCCCGGCCTCGGTCCCGGGACCCAGCCCCGCCCCCTAGACCCGGCCCCGGGATCTGGCCCCGGCCCCGGTCACGGCCCCGACCCCTGCCACGGTCCTAGGACCTTACCCCGGCCCCGGCCCTCGGCCTTGGGACCGATCCCGGTCCCAAGATCATTTGTAATTTGTGGAAGGATGTTGTCCTTATGAGTCGAAAGTGGGTCAATATGGGTCGAAAATTGATTTAAGTGTGACCCATTGTTAACCCATTTTTAGTGAACCCTTTAAAAGTTAATGATCCATATTTGACCCATTTTATATAAATATGGGTCAAATATGGGTTTGTGACCTCTAATATTCAGCGGTGGCGAAGAGACTCAAGCGTGGGGAACTCATGCTATCGGAGTTGCGGAAGACGAGAGCAAAATCTCCAAGAACTTGTTTCCTTGGGCGAAGCCGCAAGAAGAGAGGCAAAAAACAAGTTTTATATGCGATGAAATGGGAAAAGTAACCAAAAGGTCTTAAATTTATGGCATTGGTACTAATTCAGTTTTAAACTTGTTAATTGGACCAATTTAGTTTTAAACTTGTTAATTGGACCAATTCAGTCCTAAACCTTTTTGCATTGTTACTAATTAAGTCTATCCAGCCAATTTTGATTGGAAAATATTGATGTGGAAGCTGAGCATGCCAAGTTGGATGATCGGTGTTGAAGTTGAATTTTTTTTATGTATTATTATTATTATTATTATTATTATTATTATTATTCCCGCTAGTTTTTTCTTTTCTTGAGGGTCGGTGACACTCACCGACCCTGGGCAAGGGCTTTGTGCAGCCCCACGCCCAGACTCAGTGAGGGCCATGGCTCCCTCGCTCGATCTGGGCGAGGCCGCGATGCCTAGTTGTGGCCTTGCCTAAATTGAGCGAGGGCTTGCAGCTCTCTCCCTTGGCTGGCGTGGGCGTCTCAGCCCTCGCTTGTAGCTTGTGAGGGTTGACCGACGGCCCTTGCCGGCTCTCAGCTATAAGGAAAAACTAAGAATAGAAAAGAAAATGAAAAAAATAGAAAAAAAATAATTTAAAAAAAAATAAAAATTATTAAAGATGTCCATGTCTGCTGATCGTACAACATAGGATGGTTGGTGTTCACATCAATAATTTTTTTCCAAAATTAGTTGAATGTACTCAATCGATACTAATACAAAAATACTTATGACTGAATTGGTCCAATTAAAAGATTTATGATTGAATTGATATCAATGAAATATGTTTAGAACTTTTTTGGTACTTTTCTCGCGATGAAACTGCTAAATTAATTAAAAGTAGGTCTAAAAGGATGAAAGAGATTTTTTTTAAAAAAAATGGATGGGAAATTGCACACGGGTGTCAACACACTAAGAAAATGGATCGGATACGAGAGAAAGTGGCCTACTTATGTAGGGAAATAGTTAATTTAGAGATCCAAAAATGCCCCAAATTTGCTAATTCCCATAGTAGACAATCACGGGGTCCGAATACACTTTTCGCATATGCCAATTTTCATCATAGACATGCTACTCGTAATAGACATATTCGGTTGTGCAAATATGTTTCGATTTGAGCCCATGAACGAAGTCCGACCCGTATCGAATTTGGCCCGTATAAAAAAAGGGTCCATTCGGCTGTGTCACCGCCTTCTGTGAATTCTAAAAGGCAAGAAAACGTGGATTAAAGGGTGTCATTACTTCGGAAATGGATCACCTAACCTTTTCTTAGAAAATTAGGCCATAACCTTGCAATCTGGGTCATTCGTGTTATCAATGGATGGCTCAGATTATCACTAATATATATATATATAATTCTAAAAATTGCTCCATAAAAACAGGAGATTTGGGCCGTCCGTCCAAAAATGGACGGCCCAGATTGCAAGGTTAGGCGATTACTTCTACTTAAATATTTCCAATTGTTGCTCTGGCTTTAGCTTGCTGCGACGGTGGCACCATTGTTGCAACCTTAAGAGAATTTGCCAGAAAATGAGAAAAGCAATGACGGTCCAACCTCTCAACTTCTCATCCTCCAGACTCGATTTTTGCTACATGACCTATTCTCGCATCTAACAAGATACGACAATTTGTAACTATGCTTCAAATTTAGTATATTTTACAGCATTGTACTTCTTCAAGGATGTTGGAATCACTCCACTCCGCATACCCGAAAACTTCTTTCTTAATCTATCCCTTTTTTTGGGCCGGCGATATCGTGTTATCTTCGCGCAAATTTAATATCGCCTCAGCTCACATGCATATACTTTACTTGTAGGGCTCTAATTGCTTTCGACTAGGGGAGGTGACCAGTGGATGTCAATCTCATTGCCAATTGGTGCACGACTGCTTCCAATTTCATCTCCAAAAACCAAACATCATCCATAAACAGCTCCTAGATTGTTCCAAATCTCTAATTTAAGGTTTTCATTACCATGGCGATATCCTTTGCCTTTGGCCCCATGGGGTCGCTCGCTTGCCTATAGCAAAGGCAAGATCTCTACTGTCATGACACGTTTGGAAAATGTCCCTAATGCCGATCAACCACCTCATTACTCCCCTTATGCCCAACCGAATCGAAGCTTAAACAAGCAAAATGAAACTCACAAGTAAATCAACCGGGAAAATTACCAAAAAAAATTATAAACCTATTATAATTGTGTCAATTAAGTCATATTTTTTTTTCTTTTTTGCAAATTTAGCCATAAAACTTTTGCATCTGTGCCAATTCAGTCCATTTGGCCAACTTTGGCCGGACAGCGATAGCATGACAATTTTCAATGATAGTTAAATGTTTTTCCAAATTCTTTCTTTCTTTCTTTCTTTCTTTTCTTTTCTCTTTTTTTTTTCTTTTCCTTCTTCCTCCGTATTGGTCGGATGTTTTTTTTTTTGTCGGATGGGTTGAATTGACATAAATGCAAAAGATTTTGGACTGAATTGAAAAAAAAAAGGTTTAGCACTGAATTAGAACAACTGTAATAGATTTAGAACTTTTTAAGTAATTTTTCCCAAGTAAATCACCAAAGCATAGTTCTTTTTTGAAGCCCCCTGTGGAAGGAGGGCCCTTATATGTATATATATGCTCTCAAGAGGGCTTTGCCCCAAGAGCAGAATTGTGCGATTCTAGTGCTTGTGATTCTCATGGATCTTTTGCTAGCTTAAATAGGAGAGATGGCCAAACAACCCATCGTGTTGGTGGCTTTGGTGCTTTTGTTGGTTTGTGTGAGGGCTCAAGAGGATACTGGCCTTGGTGCTTCTTTCATCTTTGGTGATTCCTTGGTTGATGCTGGAAACAACAACTATTTGCAGACATTGTCCAAGGCAAACATCCCACCAAATGGGATTGATTTCGGAGCTTCCGGAGGGAATCCCACTGGCAGATACAGCAATGGAAGAACCATTGGAGACATTGTGGGTATGTGAATTTCATTCTCTGCTCGATTAATTTATCTAGCTTTTTGTGATTTTTTTTTCCTTCACAATATTCATCATACTTATTTATTTTCCATCTTCAGTGGAAGAACTTGGGCAACCAAACTATGCTGTCCCATTTTTGGCTCCAAACTCAACTGGCAAAGCTATATTGAATGGAGTCAATTATGCATCTGGGGGAGGAGGGGTTCTGAATGCTACCGGAAGTATATTTGTAAGCACCCAAAGATGAAGAACACGTTATGTTTTTACTTATTTTGCATGCAAATGCCTGGGTCATCTAAAGCTGGAAGGTTATCATATATATGTTTTGCAGATAAATAGGTTGAGCATGGACATCCAAATTGACTACTTCAATATCACAAGGAAGCAGCTCGACAAGCTCTTAGGGACATCACAAGCAAGAAACTTCTTGATGAACCAATCGATCTTCTCGATCACGATCGGGGCTAATGATTTCCTGAACAATTACCTGCTTCCAGTCCTCTCCATTGGTACCCGGGCTTCTCAAGCCCCCGACGCTTTCATCGACGACATGATCAGTCACATGAGGAACCAACTTACGGTACCCATATTATTCTGACCGCTGTTTGAAATTCTAGAAGGGAAACCATGTATTAGATTTATCTTCATTCCTAGGTTATGTTTACTTATGTGAGATTCACTCGACCAAATTGGTAGAGTCGTTGTGTCTAACTTAAATTCGGTCGAATCCATTATAGTACGTACAATTCTTTCCTCATGGTTGTCATAATTGGATGCAGCGACTCTATCAATTGGATGCTCGGAAGTTTGTATTAGGGAACGTGGGTCCAATTGGATGTATACCTTATCAAAAGACCATAAACCGGTTAAGCTCAGATCAATGTGTCGACTTGGCAAATAAACTGGCTCTCCAGTACAATAGCAGGTTGCAGGATCTGCTCACAGAACTCAACGAAAATCTTCCGGGAGCCACTTTTGTCCATGCGAATATTTATGATCTTGTGATGGAACTCATCACAAACTATGACAAATATGGTAAAGTTCATTATAAGTCCATCTTCTTTTACTGCTTCGCTTCCTTTGAAATATCGCTTTCTCGGTGCATCCGGAAATCCGGTATAATCGTGAACCATAATTTGAGTACTTGTGTTCATTTTGATTTGAAGTTAGAGCCGCGTGCGTCTCTTTTCGAGCCCAAGCTGAGGTGGATATCATACTGTTAAATGCTAACATATATTGGAAACTTCTCATTGATTTGCTGATTTCCGACTGTTCCTGAGTACATGTTTGACAATGCAGGTTTTACAACAGCCAGCACAGCTTGCTGTGGGAATGGAGGACAATTTGCTGGGATCATACCGTGTGGTCCAGTATCAAGCATGTGCAGCGATCGATCCAAACACGTCTTCTGGGATCCTTATCACCCGAGCGAGGCGGCCAATCTCATACTGGCAAAACAATTGGTCGATGGAGACACTAGATACATCTCTCCGATGAATCTCAGACAGCTTCGAGATCTTTGACTGACTTCTTTATAGTGTCTGTGACATAATTTGTGTGGCCAAGTGAGAAATTACCGTTTCGGGTATCATGGGAGATGTAGATCTACTATTTCTGTACGAGCCTTGGGAATTCTGCATTCAGTTTCTTGTTGATAAGTAAATATGTATCCAACCTTCTTTGTGAAATAAACTGGGAGATTTAGAGTCTTCCTCGGTTGAATTCCTTTGTTTCTTTTGAACTGCAAACCTCCGTTCACGTGGTGGGAAAGACTCCATTCGATACTCTTAAACTAGCTGTTCAAGTTGTTTAGAGGAAATTTTGGGAAAATAAAAGCCTAAGAATGTTTTCTTAGATTAGCGGGTTTCGAAATTCAGGAGAAGGAAGGGGAGCTAGAAAAGTTTCTGTCAATGCAGTGTAAAAATAAAATGCCGGTATGCACAAACTTATCCAACAAAAAAAGAATAAGAGTTGTATGGCATGAGAGACTAGGAAGATGACAGCTTCGATCAATCTCAGAGCTTCGGACTCTCAATACTCATCAGAGTCTTCAGTTGGTTCCTTGTCTCATCACTTGAAACAGCCATAGATTCTGATAAGAATCGTCTCTGTCTCATACTTCATCTCAGTTCTGTTTCTGTTTCTATGGTCATAGCTACGCTTTCGTCTTTCCCTATTGAAAGAATGTACCCTTATCTTCTGATCGAGACATCTCACATCTGTTTCACTCATTCTACTTTATGTAGAGAGTCGATGTGTCGTCGGTTGTCCTCAATTTTCATTGAGACACCTCCCATCCAAAAACCAGTCCATGGTACGAGTCGAAGAACATTAAAAAACTTCGTGCTCTTGCTGAAATCCAAGTGGTGCTGGGAATTGGGAACTTGGAGGTATCCGCCGAGTTCGAGACAAGATTTACCCCGATGTCTTTGCTAACGTAATAATCAGACTTTACGCACATTATGTCGACATCGCTTATCTGTGCGTCGGCAACAGGCCAATTATTGGTGATATATACCTCAGTTTGTGCTACCTGCCATTTAGGTCTTAAAGCAGCATTAGAAGCTAACAATTATTCACTACCCGTTACTACCGTTCCGCAGTCTGTCCCGACAACGTTTAGCCCAGGTACTCAATTTGCAGCTAGTTCTGCTCCTTTATTAGGACCTGTAGTCCAATTCTTACTAGCCAACAGTTACCCTCTTCTCTGCAGTATGTACCCTTATTTCGGGTATGCTGCTGATCCAATAGCAGTCAGGCAAGATTATGCTCTGTTCAGTGCCTCCGTGTGACAGATTTAGGGGTAAAAATAGAATCAAAGGAAGACAGGAATACCAGATACATGACTATAACTCGGAGAAGTATAGATTGGCTGAGTATTAGAAGTGGAATGTCCACCTTTTCTGTGAGCTATAGGTAAGTCAAGCTCAAACGGAGAAGAATCTGAGGATGGAGAGTAAACCAGAACAGACAAAAAAACCTACGGGCTCTGCCAGGGGTGCAGCAATCTGCTCTCTCTCTCTCTCTCTCTCTGGTGTCTCGGTGTCCACCGGAAGCTGCCTATGATATGATGAGTTCAACACGTCCTGTTTTGGTGCTAATGACCAAGTTTCACTGGAAAAGAACTATTAAATCTGGACTACTCATTCTAGATACCACAGGCTATTGAATTAACCTCATCAACTTCTGATCTTTTCATGTTTCCAATTAGGCTGTTAAGTTCAGACTGGATTTTGCTTATAGTTGGATGTAACTGATCACCAGAAGAGAACACATTAATTGTTTCCTGGGATTCAATCCAACTTAGTCCTGGATCTTTATCCATAACGAGCCCTCTTATCTTTCGTCTTGTTTCTGCAACAACATCCCACTTCCCTGCAGCAGCATAAAGATTAGAGAGCAAGATGTGAGTTGCAATGTCTTCCATGTCCAAACTCAGAACATGCTCAGCAGCACGAATTCCCATGCGCAAATTCTGATAATTTACAGATGAACTAAGCAAGGTTCTCCACAATTCTAAATGGTCATCATAGTATGGTGATTTGTTAATCATTTCCTCTGCCTCTTCCAGTAATCCTGCTCGGCTCAGCAAACTGACCATGCATGAGTAATGCTTAGGGCCTGGCCTAAGATTAAAATTTCTCATAAAACTCCATAAGATCTTCCCTTCATTGATCAAGCAACTGTGGTTGCAAGCAGAGAGTGCTGATAAGAAGGTCACTTGATCCGGAAGTAGACCGGCCACAAGAATGTCATCAAATAGTTCCAATGCCTTCTCTGCCAACCCATGGTAGCCACATCCACTAAGCATCGAGTTATAGCATTTCAAATCAGGGTTGGAAACATTAGAAAATATTAACTCAGCAGCTTGAAGGTTTCCATTTTTGGCATACATGTCAACTAGACTACCACAGACAGCCATGTCCACATCATATCCCGTTTTTACAGCCAAGGAGTGTATCATCTCTCCTTGTTTGAGAACTGTAAGATCAGCACACGCGCTCAAAGCTCCACTTAAAGCAAAACTATCAGTCTGATGGCCTTCCTCGTACATTTCATAGAAATATTTTAATGCAGTCTCTGAATCTGCCAATTTAGAATGGGCTGTGATCATTTCTGTCCAGATTACCACATCCTTCTCCGGTAATGAGTGGAAAACATCATGAGCATACCCATTTTCTCCATTTGTAAAGTACATGGAGATTAGCGTAGTCCCAACATAGAAGCTACTTTCAAATCCCGCTTTAATGACTTGACCATGAAGAGCCTTCCCACAGTCATTGACAAAGAATGTTCCTGTTGCAGAGACGGCAGCTGCGAGAGTGTATTCATCAGGTTTAGGAAACGAAAGTCTCCGTAAATGTATAAAGATCTCTATGGCAACTTCTCCATGACCATTTTCTGTATACCCTGAAATCATTGAGTTCCAAGAAACAATGTCTGGATTCTGCATTCTATCAAAAATACTCTGTGTAGTACGGATGTCACTGCAGTTAAGATACATGTCAAGCAGGGCATTCTCCATAGGCAGATCAAAGGTGGTGCCAGAGACGACTGCTCGGCCATGGATGATCCGTCCATAGGTATAATGTCGCAACTTTGCGCAAGCATTCATGACAATTGAATACGTGAACTGGGTCGGAGAAATACCAGATGCAAGCATCTCACTGAATAAGCGGAGAGCATCACTGATTCTATCGTTCTTCAAACTCCCGAAAATCATCGAGTTCCACGCAACAGCATCTTTATCGACCATACACCGGAAGACAGTCCCTGCAGATTCCAGATCCCCGCAACTAGAGAACATGCCAAGAATAGACGTCTGAACGCAGATGTTACCCGCAAATCCACATTTCACGGCACGACCATGCAGCAAAGAACTCGTGAACCGATCTTCCAGCAAAGAGCAAGCTTGAAACAAGCTGGTGAAAGTCAGCCCATTCGGCCTTAACCCCTCATTACCCAGTTGGGCGAACAACCCTACGGCTGAGGAGGCTTGACTAGGCACCCGAGAATAAGCCGAGATAAGCGCATTGTAAGAAACTATGTTTCTTTGAGGCATTCTGTCGAACAGTTGCCGTGCGCTGTCCAGTGACCCGCAACGTGCGTACATGGAGAGAAGATTGTTGTTCACGTAGGGGGAGATGGCGTGGGTCGTGAGGACGAGAGCATGGAGACGACGCGCAATCTCGAGAGTGGTCAAGGAAGCGCATTTTTGGATCAGCGACGCCAAGGAAGACGGCTCGCATGACGGCGGCATAAACGACCGGGACCAGCAGCTTCGCAGCCAGCTCCGATCGGTGAAGATAACGACCGACTACTGGAAGGTAAGCCGTGACTTCGAGCGACAACCCATAAGCACGCCCAAGCGAAGCGTCGAATCCAACAAGAATTATAATATAGAACGAGAGGAACTAGTTTAAACGCCAAAGAGATACACGTATGTGCTAAATGCCAATTACTAGTAATATATTACCATTTAGATTATTATGTACAAACAATTCTAAATTTTTTGCCTACTTAATTTGAAATTAAAGTAAAATAATAATACACGTCACTAACTGACTAATTCAAATACTTTAATATAAATAAGTCGAGTTACTAGATTTTACTTTCCTTTCTTTTCTTTTTCGTTTTCATTCCAAAACAAGAGAATTTCAATATCTAAGGATAAAGCGAAAGAAATTGATAAACACCAAATTGAAGAATTTATAAGTCGGCGTCCTCAACATTTTTGTAAGGACGGCAATCGACTCATTGTTGGAAAAATATGGAAAAAATGAGTAACAATGTAATCGGACTTTGAGGCGTGTAATCACTTTATTTGAGGATCAATTTGCCCCACGAAGTTGCTATAGGTTTCTGGCAAATTCCCTTCAGGATACAACAAAGTCACGGCGAGAATACTGGATAGCAATTCCAGTAATTCTCCTAAAACTCTCTGCGAAACAATGAAAAGATAGCTGTCTCTCTTTTGAAGGAAAACATAGAATGAAAGTTGATTCTGAAAACTGAACAGAATTGTCTATTATATAGACTAATAAACACACCTTTTGGTATCTAAACTGTCCATGTACAAACGCATCTATTCATGTTCAAAACATCGCACAGTTCGTGTTCAGAACATCGCACCAATTCATGTCCAAAACATCGCACCAATTCATGTCGAAAAATTACAATTCTAACATGACCGTTCGTGGTGATAACAGTCATTCGGACACAATTGTTCGTAAGTAACAACCGCTATTCGGACATAACTGTTCGTATCCGAACAGTCACAATTTAAAAAATAAAATAAAATATAATTATAAAATATTTTATTTCGAAATAATAAAAAATAATAATAATTCAGAAATCGTCCGCGGCGTGCAAAGTAATAATCGCGTCAAAATTGCGCAATCACACGCGCACCCGCACGCGGGTATGGTGGGGTCTATCCCACTTGCCCATTTCTTTTTTTGAAAGATTATAGTAGCTTTCTAATTAATAAAGAGACTTTCTCTCTTCTTTCTATCCTATGAAGGATACAAAAAATGCATTATTTTGATTTTTTTTTCAAAGAAATAACAACAATCCCCCACTTTGTTTGTAAAACAAATTTATAAAATAAAATTTCTCAAAAGTACAGCCAAAGTTTCCATGATATCAAATATACATACGTGAAGGTCTCTTTCGAGTTAAACCTTCATTTAGTGCAAGTACCTCAAAGTTCTATCAAAGTCACAAGTAGCTGCTGGCTTTAAACTTGTTACTTTTAATAATAGTACCGGACATACCACACATATACCAACCTCTTGTTTCAACGAGAAGTTTATAATATACTTAGCACTGTTATGGCCTTGTGCTTGTACCTTTTCATGAGCTCTCTAGAAAGTAACCATAACTTTCGTAAGAAGCGGCACCACTTCTAAGCTCATATAGGTGAAGTATCTATCACGTGTTTCTGTTAATAATGAACACGATACATTAATGTATTATACTTCATTAAGAATATAATTCAGCCTCTAACACGTAACAGACAATATTGATTTCTCACATTTGGGGCTTATATCAGTATTATACAATCACTTTCAGTAACTTGTTCTTACCCATTAAACCATATTACTAGTGATATGCTAGTATTTGGTCGGGTTATCATTACTGGTGATTTTAATTAAATGGTTTTAACCCCATTTCTTTTGAGCTCATTATTACTACATCTCTTGGTAGCGCCTTCGTGAAAGGGTCAGCCAGATTTTTGCTTGACCTTACATAGACAATTGTAATGATACCATCTTGAATCAATTGTCTTACGTGCTCATGTCTTAGACTAATATGCCTAGACTTACCATTATAAGTGCTACTATATGCTCTTGCCAAAGTAGCTTGACTATCACAATTGATAGAAATATGAGGCATAGGACTAGGCCACAATTTTATGTCTAAGAACAAATTCCTAATCCACTCGGCCTCTTTCCCAGCTGCTGCTAAAGCAATAAATTCTGATTCCATCGTTAAGTGAGATATACAAGTCTGTTTCTTACTCGCCCAAGATACAGCACATCCTCCTAACGTGAAAACCTATCCAGAGGTGGAATGTTTATCTCCTATGCTTGTAATCCAACTAGCATCGGTGTATCCTTTTAGTACAGCCGGATAATTATTATAGAACAATCCTAAATTTTTGGTTTTCTTAAGATAGCAAAAAATTATGGTAATAGCATTCCAATGTTCTATACTTGGATTACTTATATCTACTCAACTTACACACGGAAAAAGCAATATCAGGTCTAGTATAATGCACCGCATACATTAAAAACCCAATAGCACTAGCATATTCAAGTTGTGCTATTGCTCTACCAGTATTATAATTCAATTGAATATTGGGTTCAAACGGAGTACTCACTTCTTTGAAAGCAAGATGTTTAAATTTATTTAACATTTTTTCAACATAGTGACATTGGTTCAAAGAATAACCCCTACTATGTTTTTTAACTTTAATACCTAAAATAGTATCTACTTCGCCCAAATCTTTCATTTTAAAATTTGAAGTTAGATACTTCTTAGTCTCAATGACTCCAGTCATATTAGTTCCAAAGATAAGCATATCATCAACGTATAGACAAACTAGAACACCATAGTCTTTAGTGAATTTAGAATAAATACACTTATCAGCACTATTATGCTTGAAACCATTGGACAATATGACTAAATCAAATTTCCTATGCCACTGCTTAGGTGCTTGCTTAAGCCCATAAAGAGATTTAACCAATTTACATACTTTCTTCTCATTTCCAGGAAGAACAAAACCTTCTGGTTGTTCCATGTAAATTTCCTCATTTAAATCTCCATTTAAAAAAGCAGTTTTAACATCCATTTGATGAACACAAAGATCATAAAAAGATGCGAGAGCAAAAAGAATTCGAATAGATGTTATACGTGCTACAGGGGCATAAGTATCAAAATAATCTATTCATTCTTTTTGTTTATATCCTTTGGCCACTAACCTAGCCTTAAAAGTTTGGACAGTACCATCAGAGTTATATTTTCTCCTGAAAACCCATTTACACCCAATAGGTTTAGGTCATTCTGGTAAATCTGCTAATACCCAAGTATTATTGGATATAATTGAGTCCATTTCATCATTTATAGCTTCTTTCCAAAAAGAAGCATCTCTAGAAGACATAGCATCACTAAAACATTTAGGATTGACTTCTAAATTTAATACTAAAGGATATTTATTTACCACATTATTATCTCTATCTCCTTCAACGAGAAAAACATAAGTAATACAATCAGGACCTAAATCTTTTAATTTTCTCGCTCTAGTGCTTCTTCTTGGTTCAGTCATAATTTTCGAATCCTTTGTCTCCTTTTCATGAGAATCTACTTGTATTTCTATTGGTCTTGAATTATTATTATCAATAATTTCAAAATTTGTAGAATATTTATTCTCAAAAAATTCAACATCTCTTGATTCCACTATGACATTTGATTCTAAATCAAGAAGTCTATAAGTTTTACTATTTTCAACATATCCAAGGAAAACACTTCTGATTGCTCTAGAACCAAGCTTTGTTCTCTTAGAGTCTGGTACTCTATAATAAGCCAAACACCCCCACACTTTAAAATATGATCAGTTTGGCTTTCTACCTCTCCACAATTCATATGGAGTTATATTAGTTTTTTTGGATGGTATTCTGTTATGAATATGACATGCAGTAAGTAATGCTTCACCCCATAAATTAATTGGTAGCTTTGAATTAGAAAGCATACAATTAATCATTTCTCCAAGAGATCTATTTTTCCTTTCAGCCAAACCATTTTGTTGTGGAGTGTACGATGCTGAAGTTTGATGAATAATACCATGTTCTTCACAAAATGATGAAAATTCATTTAAGAAATATTCACCACCTCTATCTGAACGTAGAACTTTAATTTTCTTTTCCAATTTATTTTCTACTTCAGCCTTATATTTCTTAAACATGGTAAACGCTTCATCTTTCGATCTTAGGAGATAAACGTACAAATACCTACTGTAATCGTCCACAAAGGTAATAAAATACCTTTTACCACCACGAGTTAACATTCCATTGAATTCACATATATCGCTATGCATCAAATCTAACAAATTCGAATTTCTATTTGTACTCGGAAAAGGCCTCTTAGTTAATTTAGACTTAGCACAAATTTCACATTTTTCTAATTCTCCATTAAAATCGATCAAATCTAATTTTTCCATATTTTTTAAATATCGAAAATTTAAATGCGCCAACCTACTATGCTATAAAAAAGAAGAGTCGACGGTATAAACAGAAGATTCAATCTTATTATTGATACTCAGTTGATACATGCCTTCATTGGCATAACCCTTTCCCACAAATATCCCATTCTTCGATAGGATAACCTTGTCGGATTCAAACAATACCCGAAACCCCTTTTTACATAGCAAGTCAATAGAAATTAAATTCTTCCTAATCTCGGGTACGTACAAGACATTCAGAAGGGTAACTTTCTTCCCAGAAGTGAAGTCTAACTCCACGGAGCCTTGTCCTTCTATTTTTGCAAAACTGTTGTTAGCCATTTGGACCTCTCGATAGTTAATATCAACAACCTCTTAAAAGTTCTTGATCATAGACTTATCCTTGCACACGTGGACTGTTGCACCAGAATCCAACCACCAACCCGATTGAACAGAAGTAGCATTAATTTCAGTAATCGTGGCCACAATACCATCAACTCTTGCAGAGATTTCCAAGTCTGAAAATTTATGCGTAACCATTGCCACATAGTTCTCTTCAACAGCATTGGTATTTGCCTTCTCAATTGACATTGGTGTATTCTTCTCCTTGGAAGTGTTGTTCTTGCAGTGCCTATAGTCCCTTGCAAAATGTCCCTCTTTGCCGCAAACAAAACAACCTCCTTTCTTTTTCTTTTGTGCCTTCATAAAGTTCTGCTCCCTCTTGCGTTTCAGGTTCGGATTGTTTTTAGACTGAAATCCATTACCCGACAAGACATTCACTTTAGTTCCATATAATCCAGAATTTTCACGCAAGCGTGACTCTTCCTCAATGCGAAGATGTTTCTGGAGTTGAACCAAAGTAATGTCTTCTGTCTTGTGCATCAGCCTTTTCCCATAGTCCTTCCAACTTGAAGGTAATTTGGCAATAATTGCTCCAACTTGAAAAGCTTCTGGAATGTCAATTTTTAGAGCACGGATTTTGTTCATAGAACTTGTAGTTCATGAACTTGCTCCAGAAGGGGTTTAGTATCGATAAATTTGAAGTCAAAATACTTCGCAATCAGATATTTGTTCGTACCTTGTTCCTCTACTTTGTATTTGAACTCCAGTGCATCCCAAATTTCCCGAGCAGATTTCATTTCCATGAACATGTCATACAGACGATCGGACAACGTATTCAGAATGTGTCCACGACAGAGTAGTTCATCTTCTTCACGTTTCTTCTTTGCCTTATTCACCCTCTCAATCTCTTCGACATTTGGTTCTTCTCCTTTAGCGGTGGGAACGTGATCTTCAATAGGCGTCAGACACGGGTCCAGAATGTAAGATATCTTCAAAGCTGTAAGCAGAAACATCACTTTGTCCTTCCAACGCGAGAAGTTGTTGCCACCGAACCGATCCAACTTGACCATATTCTGATTCATCACTTTGATGGTCTCCGACTCCATTGTTGCACAAAAATTGATCCTAAAATTTGTTGGAAAAATATGAAAAAAAGGAGTAACAATGTAATCGGACTTTGAGGCGTGCAAAGTGCTAAGTGCGTCTAATAATCGCGCAATCACATGCGCACCCGCACGCAGTTATGGTAGGATTTATCCCACTTGCCCATTTCTTTTCTGAAAGATTATAGCAGCTTTCTAATTAATAAAGATACTTTATCTCTCCTTTCTATCCTATGTGGGATACAAAAAAAGGTATTATTTTGATTTGTTTTTCAAACAAATAACAACACTCTTTGCCTCAAGATCATAGCATCATTAAGCTAAGAGTGCCGCTATGGATGTACTAGTAAAGTGTCGCTCCATATTAGAGGGCTAAGTAAGGGCAAATTACATAGTAGTAAAGTTTCACTAGATTAGAGATATATATATTTTGTCTATGTGGTCATCTAAAGCTCGTGGGTCGTGCTTTCAATAGAATAGAATCGAGACTGCTTTATTTAGGATCGGTTACCCCTCTACGTGAATGGGTGGTGCCTTCCGCCCCTCAATTGTCCAAGCAATTTGACCGGGAAATATTTTAAAAGGCTTTTTCTGTTGACCGAAAATATTTTCCATTGACTATCTATTTTTTTCGTCCTCCAAACACCGAAAATTGAGGAAAATGTTTTCCGAAAAATTGTTTTCCGTGAAACAAAGGGAGACGATAAAACCTCACTTTTGTACATAGTGGCACGATTGGGATTCATCTAATAAATACAGACCATGAATTATTCTAAAGTAAAATTATCTGTAGTTTCTAGGAAAACTTTAACAATTGTAAATTTTTAATATATATTTGAAAAATCAATGATTTCCTTTTTTCCACGCGAGACATGGGGGGTTGGCGGGCGGTGGGCCTGGTGGCAGCCTGGCGGGGCAAAGCTTCAACTCACATATTGCGTTGTGAATCAAGGTAAAACGTAAAATAACACAAAAAAATGTCAAATTTTGTGCATGGGAATGAATACTTTAGTATAAAAAAATTTCGTCGGCTCACTCAAATACCAAATTGAAGAAAATAATTACTTACGTGCCAATAGCGAGAAATTCCGATCAAAAAATATACGTGATATTTATAATTAAATTTTTTAAGATATATATTTGTTTTTCTTACCTTCTTTCTTTGGTTGGCTCGGCGACCAGCTAGAGGGAAGGTGGAGGGCTGGTGAGGGTGAGGCCGACCTTGCGACCTTGTCGCCCCTTCCTCTAGCCGGTCGGTTGCCAGAAGAAGAAGGGGAAAAAAAGAGAGAAAGAAAATAAAATAAAAATAAAAAATAGGAAATCCGTTAAACGATGTCTTTTTATGCTTTATTTGCTGGCTGAACCTCAGAGAGCGAATTTCTAGCCAAGCAGATCGGATTTGCACTTCATTAATTATTTTTTTAAAAAATAGCGTTTAGGTAACTTTAAAAAAAGTTTTGACACTGTTGTGAACGCCCTACATAAATCTTGGCACTTCTAGTGTCCTCTTGCCAATTAACATATATTATTTGAACGACAAAATAATACAAAAGGTCCCTAAACTTTGGTTAATGTGTAAAACTTTAAATTAGTTCGATGTTGTTCTTGAATGTTTAATGTGATTCCTAATTTTTGGCACATATTCAACTTAATTCATGAATTATATTAAAATATTCAATATTATTCCTAAATTTGAATTAATGAGACAATATCTAGTACATGGATTATTTAGTGTTCATATTAAATAAATTAAAAGTTCAAGAATAATATTATATGTTGTGCTAAAATTTAAAATTATATAAAATAAATTAAATATTTAAAGAGTTTGTATATTGGATCAAAGTTTATGAATCCAAATTTGAGGAGATGATTACATGAAATAGGAAAAAGGAATAGGGCGAGGAAAAATGAAGGAAACGAAGGAGGAGGAGGGCAGGAAAGGAGCCGAAGGAAGAGCGTTCAGAGAGGTCCTCGCAAAGTTTTAACTTCGTTAGTCGTTGGAGGTTAGCCATCCTCGCCGTTCCAGCTTCAAAGAGGTCTTCTTTCCCCGCCGGTCGCCGTCGCCGGCGAAAATGTCCGGCGGTTCTCAGTGCTCTCGCATTTCCAGTCTGATCGACCTCCATCTTCGACCGTTCGCTGTGAGTCTCATCATTTCATTCGCCTGACTTCCTTCTACTTCGACGCATCGGCCCGTGTTCTCTCGCCGTCGATTGTTCTTACGATGTCGAAAATTCCATGTACGTGTGTGTGCATGGTTATCCTTTGTGCAGGTAATCGAAGTTGCTTCTGCAAGCAAAGAAGAGGAGAAGAATCTATTGATCGCTCTCTCCAAGGTGCATGTTTCGCTTTCCCTGTTCGCGTTTTGTGTTCGCATGTCTTCCGATGTTAAAAGCCGGTTCGACTTTCTCAATGTGTGTGGGCATGTTGACAAGGTTAACCGAGTGCTGATTGGATTGTCCTTTTAGGTTTTGAGAGAAATTCGGCTCTGGACCAGTGAAGAAATTGACGTGTCCTCTGACAGCGTCAGTCTTTCTCTTTCTCTGCCGACTCTGTGCGTGTGTATGGATAGTTTGGGGACCGATTGTTGTCTTTGTCACTTAACAGGACGCGGAGGCAAATTCAGTTACCCAGATTGCGGATTCAGGTGAATTTGCTCTCAACTCCGAGGAACAAATCTTTTTGGGAAAGACTGTTGGTGATTTGGTGAGTTGTTCAATGCTAATGAGCTGCAAAGTTTCCTTTGGAATGGAGCTGATGGATGTTCATTTAGTTCTGCTATTCTTGTACTCTGTTTAATCTCTACCTCTGTCATAATTTAGTTCCTGGTGCTAGTGGACGAAGGTTTTCATATTAGCAATCAACAAATACTAGTCCTGGCGAGGAACCAAATTGCAATATGTGATCTTTATGCTCTAAATTACTGCCATTGCAGGATATCTTAAGGCTTATGTGTTGTTTTAGCCATTCTTCCCTCTCTTGATTTCCGTCTCTTGCTACTGATAGTCGGTATACTATTTTACATGTCTGCTATACTTTGTTTGACTGGTTTCCTATGTGCTCTCATTGCAGATGTTTTTTATAATGGTTCAAAGTCAACATGTTCAGCATTTGACAGGCAATGTCCTTTTGGCAATTTCCGAGCTTTTGTCTGCCTATGTAGGTCCTTGTTTGTTACCATCAAAGTTAAATCAGATACGTGTGCCAGCTTTATTGTTCTAAGGGTTCTTAGCATTAGCTCTTTCTGATCTGCAGGGAAAAGGATGGGGCCCCTTAGTGCATTTATTGTTTGTTTATGCTGAATTGTCAATAGGAAACATTCACCCGTGTTCTTCCCTTACCAGAACAAGGGAACATGAAGATTTATATGCTGTTTCACAAAGTTATGATCGTGCCATCAAATTGAAGCTGCAAAAGGCCAACTGGTTCACTGTGGCTGGAATTTTTCGGGTCTTGCGCTGCATTTGGAAATATTTGAAACAAGATTTTAAGAATCAGCTAGTCTATTCGTACTTAAATTCTCTGAATTCCTTTATTTCATATATACCTTGGAATTTATTGGATGATGCTAATGTTGGCCCAAAGAGTGCTCACATGGGTCAGCAAATGCCGAAGTTCATATTTCTTGGATATTTTACTCAGTTACTGAGTTCAGTGGTGGAGCAAGTCGATCATACAAAGGTTCAACATGGTTCTGTTAATGGGCATCAACTTCTTTTCTCCATTACCAAACTTGTTCCCAGTTTGTTCCTATGTTGTCTTGGCAAGGAAGAAGAACATGATGATGCCCGCATCCATTTATACTTCAGACATAAGCTGTTGGTACGATCCACCTCAGTTTCCTCTACGGATGTGTCTATTCTACTTGTTATTTAGGAAACATTCTTTGTGCTCAGATATTAGTAATTGCAGATGCTGATGACTAGGCTCAGTTGCCAGGGCCTGGAGGGCTCTGTTCTCATCCTATGGCTGCAGCTTCTGCATAAATACTTTCAAGATCTTATCTCAGAACAAATAAGTATGCTTGAGCCTGTCAGAGATGACAGTTTAGTAGGCTCCCCCTTTTCAGCAAGCATGTTTGAGGAAAACATTCAAGGCACCAATCTGTACCACTTAAAGAGGCAGGCTATTTTCCTTTTCATCAGGTGTTCGTTGAGTTTGATTTTCAATGAAGAGGCGGTTGACCAGCAATGCGAATGCCTATCTACAACACCACGTTTAAGTTCACATCCAGAATATTGCAGTCATAAGAAAGTTTTAGGAGAGCTTTATAAGTGGTTCAGTCAGAACCTTCAGCATGATACCCATTATGGCAGTGAATTATACATGGAGGAGTGCATGCATTTTGGCTCATCCTTCATTCAGCTATATGCCCAGGAGGTTTGCATTTCTTAATTCTTGCAGTCGAAAGTCCTATGAGGATTGCATTTTTCACTGTTAAAAATTTTCATGAGGGTTGCTTCTTCTGGAGATTTAGCAATTACACTTGTCATGCTTTGCCTTTTCCACTTTTTCCCTTTTCGATCCGTGCAGAGCAAGATAATTATTGCATTAGCAAGAAATGAAGGGTGGACAAGTTGTGAGTTTGGGGACGGGTAGGGTTTTTTCTGGCAGTTCTAGTCTTAAGGACCCAAGGTAGAATTCTTTTGCCTGCACTATAGAGTGGCTGTTTCCACGAGTGTCTAAATGTTAAATTTGAGCAAGCTTACTCTTTAGAGCAAGGCTCACGTCTACTATACATGTACCATTTAGGTGACAGGAGCTTTTGTCTACTGAGGACAAAAGATAGAATTTTTTTGCCTGTACTATAGGGTGGCTGTTTCTGATTGTGGTCTAAATGTTAAAATATGAGCAACCTTACTCTTTGGAACAAGGCTCACGTTACTACATGTGTACTGACATTTGTGTGACAGGAGCTGTACAAATATGAGCAAAGATACTCTGGAGAGATGATCGTGAAAAAACATAATAAACTGTTGCAGTATATTGCTTTATTATATGCCTTTAGAGGCTTTAATCTTCATGATAATTTTCACTGACGAACTGAGAGAACATAAAGGAACTCAATTTACATGTCGCTCTTGCCAAAACTAGAGATGAAAAAGAAAGAGGTAAAAAGTGGCGTAAGGAGATGTCAGTACAGAAGATATTGTCCGTGTCTTTGCTGATCTGATTATTTGCTCTGGAGTTTCTACAAACTTATTATTGTATATTGTGCTTCAAAATGTTTTTCCGTCCTCTACAATTATCCTAATGTGTTACCAGAGTTGGCAGTTTATAGTTTCATATTTGAAGTTAGAATGTCATGATACTTACAAAAAGGGGTGAACTCGAGCGGTGGTAATGAAGTAACATGACAAAGCTTCATGTATTATGTATTTCTTTAAATTAAAGTACCATCTGTTGAGGCCTTAATTATTTCATTTTATGTTGCTGTTCTTTTATTCTTTTGCTTATATTACACTCCAATTACATCGCGTTGTAATACTTTTGTATTCAGTGAGATTGGATTAAGGCTTAGTTTGTTAGCTATAAATGTTCTGTGGAAATGATTTGATGGAGGGCACTGACTTCTTTGCTCTATTGAACATTAGGATGACCTTTTATTTAAAGTGCTCTTGGAAGTGCTTAGCATTCCGATTCCTGGATCTGAAAAGTGAGCTGAAGTATTCTAAAATGCTACTTCTATATTCTTATTAGATCAGTGAATTATTTGATTCTTTTGATAACTTCTTGGTCCTGCTGGCAGGTTTGATGAAGTAAAAGGGAGAATCCCAGATTCACAGGAAAATATACTTATTCACCTTTCAAACCTTTTTAATCCTTTAAACCTATTCCATTCATTTCTTGCAGAGGTATGTTTCACAGATCGTCCTCAACAAAAACCCTATTTTATTATTTATTTATTTTTTTCGTATCATTGTAAGTCCTAAGACTTTTTGACTTTTGGATCTGCAGATAAAATATGATCATCAGGTGCTTCTTGATTACCTCATATCTAAGGACACGGGAATCAGTTGTGCAGAATATCTTTTGCGGTATGCACTTTCTTGGAAATAGTTTTCAGTTTTCCATTTCTCTTGTGTTGCTAAAATAGGAAATCCAGGTATGTTTGAACCACGGATATTAATTTTCTCCTTTAGCCATGTTTGATTCTGTTCTCTTTGCATTTCTTTTGCTTTGAAGGTGCCTGCGACTGATCTCTGAATCATGGGAAGCATTTTTACAATTTTCATATGTGCGGAGTGCAACTAAGGAAAGAAAAATTTCCCGCCAGAAGGTAAATTTTCATCAGGAGCCATATGGCACTGGAAACTTCAGACTTGGGCATAAACTCCAAGGAACCAGAGGAAAGCCATTCGACAAAGTTAAACTATGTTTGCTGTCCTTAAAATATTCAGTGGAAAGTCTCCATCAGAAAAATTTGTTTCCATATAATCCTAATGTTCTTCTGAGACGGTATGCTTTCTTCCGGACTATTTTGATCTTAATTATATGTGAAAATTTCTTCGTGTAAATTATGTCAGTAGTGTCTGAAATTTTGCATGAAGCATGTCAGATTATGATGGCTGACATAGATGCTAGAGACATCTGAACTGCATTGATTTCTGTGGCAGTCTAACAGAATTCCTGGAACTATGTTTTAACAAGGGATGTATGGGAAGAGAGGGTAAGGGGAAGTTGACATAAGAGATTGAAGGCATTATTTTTTTTTAGAGTTACACTGGAGGATGGCATGAATGAGATGCATTTCCTGATACATTCACGCACTCCAGCACTTGCAATGGAAGGGCATAATACCAACGAAACACCTTTTATGTAAGTGGCTGAAAAAGGAAGATCGTAATTTTTCCTTTATGTTGAGTACTGTGCTTCTGGAGATGTTTCAGGACAGTGACATTGGGTGTTTCAATTTGTTGCAGAGGACTCACCACTTCATTCTTTCCAATGTACACTGAGGTAATCTAAACATTCTGCTATATCTATTCGCTCAAAGTTACGTTTGTGAGGGATGTAACAAATGTGCCTATTTAAAAGAAAAGAAAAGACAGGCCTCAGAGACCCAAGCCCAATGCCCTACTTAAACCCTTGAAGTTTCATCCCTAGCCCATTTATTTGATGTCGCAGTTGGTCTAAGAAGAAGAAAATAAAAAAAGGAAGACAGGGAGGGGTCGGTAGAAACCAGAAAAAGATGAAAGGGGAAGAACCGAGAAAGAGAGAGAGGAGTCAGGGAATTCAAGAGGTACTGGGGCCATCATGATGCGTCAAAGTTACGCAATTTCGTAAGAATTTGAACTTTGCCGTACTTAATCGAAGATTCTGAGTTGCTGGAATTTCTGAGTTAGTTGCGATTCTGAGTTGCTGGGTTGAATCAGGAGGTTTTTGAGCTATGAAATCATGTTGCAAAGAAACATTAGGGTGTCGTAGATCTCTACATTTTACAGAAGTCAATTTGCGAGTAGGGTCTGATCAGAGTGCAATAAGTTTGTTTTGCACTGTTGGAAACAGACTTCAATGCTAGTTTTCACTCCTCTCTCCATCTTTGAGTCAGAGGCGAGGTCTCCTTTTCATTATACTGAGTTAGCTCTCCAATGACTCCGCCCACTTGAAACAGACGACGTTATATTTTGAACTAGCCATTTTTTGTCTTGGCGTGCAAGCTGTCACACGGCAGCTTGCTCCATTTTCAGCGAGTTTTGGAAGTCGTGTCATAATCATGTTGTTATCGAATAAGCTTAATTTAATCAAGTCTTAGTTAAGGTTGTTATCTACTTGATTTTAATATTCGTTTCTCATTTATTTGATAGGATTTTTGTTCGAGGTAGCTTAGGGATTGTCGTCTCTTTATGATTTGGAAACTCATGTCTTGAAAATAATAGGAAATAAATATGTTATAAGCTATGAAAGACGCATTGTGGACTAATGTTTGTTAAAAATGAAGAGTGATGTTCAACGTATATTTGCTGCATAAAGCTGGATCAGGCATTTACAACCCTTTTGGTGATTTGAAATGACTAGTGAAGCATTTCTTGAAATAGTTTGTAAGAAGCAAAGATTCGAGAGTCCGGCTGAAAATACATGTTCTAATTGTGAACAATCAATAGTTATTATTTTGTGAACCTGATTTAAGACATGGTTAATGAATTGGTTATGATTGGAGGATGAGTTGATGTTTTTATGCTTATTGGCGCTATTGTCTAAACCCGTATCCTGTTTGGGCCGAGCCACCAGCTGATATATGTAGGCTTTAAGCAATGTTATATTTTGATATTGAGCACCAGACTGATTAATGAATTGGGCCATTGATATTTGCTTTGATGTTGTGGATTGAATTGGTATTTCTGATATGCATAAAGCTATGTTGAAGTGATACAACTCCTGTTTGTTCTTGTATGTATATTATTACTAGCTTTGGATGAATATATTTCTGGTACTACTTATAAACGTGCATTGTAGTGCCCGATCTGCTCAGAAGAGACTATTCACTAGGCGGTGGTTTGCTCATACCTTTTTTTTCAATTCGTATTCAGGTTCTATAATTATTGACTAGTAGGAGGAGAGCGGTGTCAGTGGGAGACTTTTGATAGTTGATTTTGGTACTTTTTGAGGTAGTTGTACATTCGTTTGTATGATAACTCATGTTGAGTTTAGTTTGATTGGTCACTGGAAATGTAGTTTGATATTTGAGTTTTTTGTTTTAGTTGATAGAATGTATATATTCTTTTTGGTAGACTTTAGATTGCTGATCTTTTGTAATTAGCTTGTTGTATATACATTTTGAGAACAGGTTTATTTTGGTTATTGTGGCTGTGTCCATCGGGTAGGCGGGTGGCTATGTCATTCCTCATACCTATTGTGGAGTAGTATGATAATTTGTTGGTATAACAATTTACCATATTTTTCTATTATACTATGGGACATTGCTAGGCTGTGTGGTAGTTTCTAAGGTGTTATTCTTGTCAGATTCCTGTCGTGTATGTTTCATTTTGGATCCGGTGATCATGAGTTTTGACTTAGAGATGCTTTGCTTTGTAAATTTAATGAAGGCAAATAGGTGATTACCTCTTAACACTAGAGATGTGTCTCAAGGTTTTTGAGTTGTGGCTTCGACAAGGAGACCAGAGGACCATCGTGATCCAATTCCTGACTCGCAGGAGGCAAGGGATGTGCCTGACCAGCCTATTATTGAGACCGATGTAGTTGGAGTTTGCAAAGTGATGAGTGAGTTGCCCGAGTTAGAAAAGGGGAACCTTCCCACTAATGATGGGAAAGCAGATCTCATTATAATTGAGAAGAGGGATAGAAAGGATCTTTAGAGGTGAATACTTGTTGTCAATTGTATAGTTGACTTGGCCACTAGCTACTTAAAGCGAAGGCTGAGTACTGGTAGGAGGGTACTTGACCTGCCTTTGGGGGCGATAATATGACCATTTCTTGAAAGATTTCACTGAGGCTTTGTATACCCAATTTTCCAGTCATTTTAAGCCAAAATGAAGGGAAACCTTGAGTATATATCTCGGGGTAAATTTGTAGTTGTAGAGTACGCTACTCGTTTCAAGTAGCTCAGTCCTTATCATCTTTTCATCCATCAATATCAAGTTAATGCTAAAGCAAACAAGTAGTTCCTATGGTAGAGGGAAATGCTTCTCGAGGTTGGCTCTTAGTTAAGCGAGTTTCTTCATATATTTTTGTGTAATGCTGTGTTTGCTTTTTTGACATAAAAGTCACTCGATCGGACTGAATCTATTACGCCTCCATCTAATCAAGAGGAGACCATATTCTGTGGATCTTTGAGGATAAGTTAGGAACTCATCTCGGAATCGAAGTATGTGGCACTTTGACATGAATTATATGCATGGTGCATGAGATCAAAACTTAAATAATAGTGGCGATTACATCGTGCTGGCCATGTTGGAATAGTTATTACGCTTGCAGGCGAAGGCAGCCTCGTGAAGGTTACAGTTTATTAGGGGTGGGATTTGGGAATAGGTTCCACGACATCAATATAGGAAGGTCTTCTTTCAGGTGGTGCAAGAGCCTAGACGCAGTTTGGTTGCACTTATTCGAGGGCTTAAAGTACGTTTCTCCTTCTATCTAAAAAAAAACAAAAAACAAAAAACAAAACAAAACAAAAAGGAACGTTTCTCCTTCTCTTTTGGCAGAGACTAGACTATGGACTTCTCACGTGATATCAGATGAACGGTGTTGAGGAGTTCTTGTGGGTTCACACTCCTGTAGCCCAAGCGGAGATGAAACAGACCTAAGTTTTAAAATCGTGAGCAAGGGCTGACATTCTTCTCATTCTCAAAGTGGTGGAAGAAAAACAATCATCTGTGTATCGGGTAAGCTTGATCTGACCTTTGTACCAAAATCATAAGACTTGGTGTAGTTGCACTCATGCTTTCGGAAAATGTCTGGGCACGAGGCATAACTGTCCTTTTTTTTGGGGGGGGGGGGGGGGGGGGAAATACTAAAATTCTAGATCTATTAGTGTGCTAATTCAATCTAGACATGTTTTTTTTGCTAATTAAGTCTTAAATATTTTGATATTTCATCAATTATATTCATCTGATCAATTTTGGTCGGAAATTAATGATATGGACGCGTCGGTCTTTCGACGTGGCACTGAATTGTCTTTTATTCCTTTTTTATTGTTGAGGCTGGCATGAGGCACTGGCCATCGGCCGAGGCCCGATGACCTCTGCAAGCCATAACAATTTAAAAAAAAAGGATAGAACAAATTATTACAAAATCCAAAAATAATAATAGTAAGCATTAAAAATTTATACATCAATGCCACACAGGCGTCTATCTCATCAATTTCCAGCCAGAATTAGCCGCATGAAGTCAATTTGTAAAACGTGAAAAAGTTAATGATTCAATTATCAAACAAAAAAAGGTTTGGAAATGAATTGGCACAATTATAGTAGATTTATGAATTTTTTTGTAATTTTTTTTTCTCGTAGGCTCCGTTTGCTTCGCAGAAATTAATACTTGGAAAAACATTTTCATGAATAATTACTTATAAATTATTGCCGATAATAAATTTTTTTATTAATTAATTATTTCAAACGGTTGTTATTAAGAAAATATTTTCTAAACTATTGATTTTTTCGTAAAATAAGTGGAGCCTTAGTCGATTATATGATTTGACCGCTCACGCATTCAATAATTGTTCTCATTGGTAGCAGTAACGCGATCCCCTGCCCGGATTTCGGATGGGCAGGGTGATCCCCACTCCATACACTGTGGGGCCCACCCCAATGAAGGGTGGGGATCACCCTGCCTAGGAAAAATATAGGCAGGGGATCCACGCCCGCCTGCTATGGCCTAGTTTCTTGTACTGTTTATTGCTTGGTAGCCCTTGACCTTTCTTGTTCTTTCTCTCTTTGGTCCTTCTTGTCAACATCATCAATATCATCAGTCTAGTCACCTCAACTCTGTGAGGGTACAAAAAAAAAAAATCAAAGAGCGAGCACCAACTCCAAGGAATCAATTTTTTTTTTTTGGGTCCAACCAAGGAATCAATTCACTTGCCCTAACTTCCATCAGCTTTTGTAATTTGAAAGGACAGCCGTACAGCCTCTCTCTCTCTCTCTCTCTCTCTCTCTCTCTCTCCTCTTTTCGTCGTCTTCTTTAACCTTCCGCTATGAAAGAGGGTTTGAGCTAGTCCCACCCTCCCTTCCCTCTCTCGTTGATTTTGTGTTTTTTTTTTTGGGGTTCATTTCTTGTTTCTTTCTATTTGTGGGAGCTCTCTTCTCTTGATCTAGAGTTAGATCGGAGAGTTTGAATTCTTCCTACCTAATATTAGATTGAAGGTGTAAGTATCTATTTATGAGTATTAAAAAATAGGTACGAGGTAAAAGAAGAAAAATGAAAAAGAAGAGAAAAATAAAATAAAAAATAATAGATTATTAAAAATTTTGATTTTTTTTAAATATTCATTTATGACTCACTTTTAAAGTAATTATCTTAGCTAATCCGTTTATTACTTATTTAAAATCCATTTATGACCCATTAAATTTTCAAGTAACCTTATGACCCACTTTTAAAACTTAAGACAACCTATTTATGACCCGTTACCATTAAATATGAGTCCAAGTGAGTTCTAAACCCATTTTGGCACCTCTAATTAAATATAAATATATCCATAGCTCTTCAGTAAACGATTGATTTGCTCCGATCAAAGCATATAGAGCAAAAACACAATATTCAACTTTTGACTCAAAGACCACGTGGCACTTGTTACGTGGAAGTTGAACTTGTAACGATAGAATAACTAAATATTAAATGCCTTCATCTAACAATTTAAGTTTTTAGAATAGCTGATAATGTTTATATAAAATTTCACATGATATCGAAGCCTTCTTTCTTGAGAGAACTCGAGTTCCCGGAGTGTTTCCTTGGTATTAATGTAGGAAATCCTGAGTTCGAATCTTTCAGATCTCATTTGTTTAACTCTACCTCGCATAATTTGTTTCTTCTCCATTCTTTATCGCATGTCTCGATTCTTTGGAGCAATATTTTTTATTGATTAATGGAGATGTAGTTTAAAATTTTATTTTCATGAAAGAGGGAACGAAGTTTTTTAATTAATGCTTTATGTTATGTGTTTGAAGTTTTAATTGTTTATAATTATACATGGCTACGTATTTAAACTTTTATTGTTTGTAGTTGTACGTGACTACTTGCTTGGCGGATATGGACATGTGGTAATATCATTTTA
Source organism: Rhodomyrtus psidioides (assembly GCA_021437785.1). Lineage (NCBI taxonomy): Eukaryota > Viridiplantae > Streptophyta > Magnoliopsida > Myrtales > Myrtaceae > Rhodomyrtus > Rhodomyrtus psidioides. The sequence goes on along the minus strand of JAILYB010000040.1, from coordinate 370,311 downwards.
CTTTGAGCCCTTTTGTTGCTCATATTATTTTGCTGTAAAAAAAGAGAGAGGAAAAACAACAGATTCTCGGGTAGGCCTTGAAATGAGATCGAAAAAATAGGGTAAGTTCTAGAACCAATTCAAAAAATACAGATTAATTTCAAGGTTTCAAAATTTGAGAATCGATTATAACATGGTATGTTCCAAGTTTCAGGTCTGGAATCTATTCATTCTGAAATCAATCACTCCTACTTAATATCAGAACATGAAGTCCTAAATTCAATTCATCCAGACCTCATTTGTCTTATTGGTCTCTTTGTTTGATCTTAAATATTTCGAGAACAGTTGAATTAGAAAAGAAACAAAAGTCAAAATAAGTGAACCGCGAGATTTAGAAGCAAAAAGTTTAAGTGAAAATTAATCTAAATAGACCCTAAATCAAATAATGCTTTCCCAATCAATTGCAGAAGGGAGATGAATTAGTACGACCCGAGTTTCCATGATAATGTGAGAGTAGTCATGTCAGATTTGGCCGTCGACATTTTGATTTACGCAGATCCAAGGCACAATGTCCTTTTCATGATTTGACCCACAAGGATCCAAACCTTGTGTTTCTCGAGGAAGTAAGGAGCTGATCTGGATTTACATACGAGCTAAAACAACACAATATCTCTGCAATGGCATTCTGGCTACATAGTAGATGCTCCGAATCCGACCCGACAACCCAAAAGGAAGCACAAACCAAACACAAGAATCCGAAAAACCAAAACCACAAACGATCGGACATTGCCAAAGCAGCCCCCCTACGTCGTCGCAAACGTTTAGGGGCGTGCGTATTCGGCCCCAATCTCCAACAGACAATCGCAAAGCTCCTGCGGCGTCGAGAGCATAGGCATGTGATCCGCACCGTCCACCTCCACGACGTGGTCGGCCCCGCATGTGGCGATCATCCACCGTTGGAACTCCAGGGGTAACCCTAGATCTTGTCCGCACGTGACGTAGACCCGCGGGGTTGACCCGTACCCTTCGCGGGTGAAGTTGCTCGACGTTCTCAGGTCCTCCAGGAACAACGACCCTGGCCTCGTCAAGATCTTACCGAGCTCCAGATCCTTAAAAAAAAAAGAAAAAAAAGAGTCAATATTCCGTACTTGCAGGTTACTTTTGTAAGGTACCTCGAACTAGAATTCTAGTCTTGGCATTCACAACAGTCAGAAGACGTACCTCGAGAGGAGACAGTTGGTAGAGCTTGGATGACAAGAGGGCGGGGCCGAAGAACATGGACGTCAAGGGTCTCTCGGGCTCTCCCATGGGCGCGAACTGCGTGTCCAGCCATGCTCCCTCCGGGGTCCTTGCACAGTACTTTGCATTACAAAGGACAAAGACAATTAAAGATGAGCTCATGCATGTAGGGAGGTACTCCATTGGACCGTAGCACAAATAAGTTCCGCATCTAGATTATGCAAAATCTTAGTCATTGAAGACATAATACTCAATAACACATGGATTATACAAATAATTGTTTCGAATTTATCACGAAGATGAACAACATTTTCATTGTAAGGCCAAACATGTCGCACAAACTACTTTAGTTGTCTAAATTAAGGATGCAGGACAAGCGGCTATCACCGGTAGCACTTTCGGTTGTGTGGTATAATAATGTGCAAATAGACACCATACATGCAAGTATCCAAATCCAGGGAAAATAGCAAGGTTGAAGTCCTAATTTTTTATTATTATTATTATTATCTAATTTAAATGAAATTCTTAAACTTTCTATATATCCCCAAAAGGATTCCTCCACCAGCCCTCACATTTTCCTCTTGCTTTACCTCCCAAACAATGTAGAGAAGGCAAGTGGTGCAAGTCAATCATATGCAGGGGGTGGAAAAAAAACTTCAAAAGAATATCTTCAAATATGGCCTAGCCAAACAAATTGATAGATTTAGTGAGGAAAAATTGTCGAAAAAGTCCTAAACCTTTCACATTTTTTACCAATTCAGTCTTAAACCTTTTAATTTTGCTGATTCAATTCTAAACATTTTCACTTTGTACCAATTTAGTCCTATTCGACGGAAATTGCTCACGTGGATGCCGACCACCCTACGTGGCATCGCCGGCGCTGACGTGGATAGTTTTTAAATATTTTTATTTGAAAAAATCTATTTTTTTGTGTTATTTTCCATTTTTTTTGGGTTTGTTGGCTCCATGGCCGACGACCCCCTTCGGATTAGGGCTGGAAGGGGTCGCCGGTCCCTGGGTGAGAGCCGGCGACCCCCGCGAGTCCTTGGGCGAGGGTCGCGAATCCCTCGCGGTAGAAGGTGAGGGGTCGCGGCCGTCGCCCGCCCTCGCCTTGGCCAAATCTGGGCCGGCAGGGGTCGCCATGGCCAGATCTGGCCACAGCGACTGCGGGAGAGGGCCGTGACGCCCTCGCAGTGGCCAGCGAGGGCGAGGATCGCGACCCCTCGCCTTCGGCCGCAAGGGATTTGCGGCCCTCGCCGGCGCTTGCCCATGGGCCGGCGACCCCTGTCGGCCCTAATCCGACGGGGGTTGCCGGTCTTAAGGCCAACAAACAAAAAAAATTGATTTTTTCAAATGTAAAATTTAAAAAATTATTAAATATTATTGCCGGTGGTGCCACGTAGGATGGCCGACATCCACGTGAGTAATTTCCGACGAATAGGACTGAATTGGCACAAAATGAAAAGGTTTAGGACGAAATCGGCAAAGTTAAAAGGTTTAGAACTGAATTGACAAAAGTGTGAAAAGTTTAGGACTTTTTCGACAATTTTTTCAATTTAGTGACATGTATGAGTTGATGTTGATTATCTATTGGTTCCCAACTTTAACGATGTAAAATCTCCAAAAAATGCAAAAAGAAAGTCGCACTTCAACCAAAAAGCCTGTGAGACGACTTCGTTTTGAGAATCTAGCACGTTCTCAAAGGATATTACCTCTTCCACCACATACGACGGCCGATGTGCGGTGTCCGGCATGAAAGCCGTCAAGAAGACAGCTGCCGATATCTTCTCCTGGAACCTGTCGGCGGCGAGAGCCAAGCTCAAGCCGCCCAAGCTGTGCCCGACGAGGATCACCCTCTCGTGCGCCCCGAGCAAAGCCATGAGCTCCAGCAGCGGCTCGGTGTACTCGCGGAACGTGCGGACGTCGTGCATGGACCTCGTGTCGGTGCCGGAGGCGGCGAGGTCGAGCGCCGTGACGCGGTGGCCGGCCGACTCGAGCCGGTGCTTGAGCTTGTACCAGCTCCACGCGCCGTGGCAGGCGCCGTGCACGAGTACGAAATGGTGGTGTTCCATGATTTCGGCTCCCCACAGCAGTATTCTTGGGTTTGGCTTTGGTTGGTAAGGCAGGTGTCTTTTATGAGATTGTACTTGCCTAGGAGGAGGAGGAGGTGGAATTTACATTGATGCCCTCGTAATGATGAGCAAATATTGGGTGGGGCGGCCCCATGCGCCCCACCAGTCGGCCAGCCGACTGGTGGGGCGCATGGGGCCGCCCCACCCAAAATTTTTCCCATGATGATTCTGATAAAACCTGACATTCAAATCAGCCCAGCTGACTTTAGTTGGTAATGCAGGTGTCTTTTATGAGATTGTACTCGCCTAGGAGGAGGAGGAGGAGGAATTGACATTGATGCCCTCATAATGATTCTGATAAAATATTAAATAAATATTCTGGATGAATCATATCTTGGAAGATTTTTCTACCTGCTCTTTTTTTGTTGCTATTGTAAATATCTTGCTAGGCCAACACATTTGGACGAAGAGATTCAAACTTCTCCACGGAGATTAATTAGTTAGATATACTAAAAAGTAATCTTGAAAAACAAATGTAAACAATCGATTCAAGCAACTACCCTTTCCGTAACTTGATCAATGTCAGTCATCAGAACATTGAAAACGTGGTTGTGAAAAGTTCACTGTTGTGGTTTTTTTTTTTTTTTTTGGGGGGTCGAAAGTTAGACTTACGATTGGATGATGAAGAAAACTACCCAAAACTTATTATATTAGTACTAATTTAGTTCTAAACCTTTCAACTAAATCACCTAGTACTTGACTTTTTTGCATTGGTATCAATTTAGTCCATCCAGCCAATTTAGATCGGAAATCGCTGACATGTATGCTAACTGTTTTATGAGGCACCGCCAGCGCTGACATGATTTTTTTTTTAAATTTTTTTAATTTTTAATAATACTTTTTTCCCCATTCGTTTTTTTTTCTCCCATTTTTTGTTCCCTTGTTCTTATTAGGGGTGTGCAAACTGGACCGGATCGGCCAAGCCCGGGCGGGTTGGTCTGGTCCTTGAGGTTGGCAGTCCGGTCCCCAGTCCCAATAAACGGGACCGGTGACTGGGTGGTCCGGTCCCCGGGTTCCATGGTTTGGGACCGGACTGGCCCGGCCCGGACCGGACCGGTAATATTTTTTTTTTTAAAAAAAGCTAATCTAGTTTACCTAATAATTTTTGTTAAAAAAAAATAAAGTAATGAAACACTAATTGGGCATACTTCTTGAGAAGGGAACAAAAGTAAAGCTAACAAACACATGAGACAAAAAAGGAGACGCATTGGGAAATAAATGATGGATGAGATACTAAAGTCTGGTCAATGTGGTTTTTAGAATGAAAAAACTCTCAACCGTCCAGTAACGCACATTTACTAGTGACATTCCTATAACTTCTATTAAAGTATAGAAAATCATCATGGAGAAAATTAAATCGGTTTTGGAGCTCAAATAAAAAGTTTATATCAGTTATATCATTTTGAAATATTTCCTTCCAGTTGAGATTAGCCATGGTTAACAGAGATAGCAAAAATTCTAGCATTCCTACTATTGCATAAAAACTTTACCGAAGAAACATGTAGTTTTCATAAGCAGTTAGAATTAGCGGTCTTACTGGGCCGGGACTGGGACCGGCCAGAATCGCCGGTCCTGGTCCGATCCGTGATCCCGAAAATATGGGGACCGGACTACTGGTCCGGTTCCCGGTTCCATGCCGGGACCGGATCGGCCCGGACCATGTTGCCAGTGGCCGCCACAGCCCCTGGTCAACAAGGGCTAGCCTCGCTGGGCCGAGGCGGAGCATTGGCAATGGCCCCCTCACTAGATGTGGCAAGATCGACCTTATCTAGGCAAGGGCGGCCTCGTCGGACCTCGCCTGGGCGAGGGTGAGGGCGAGGTGAGCAAGGCTCACTTTGGCTTGGGGGAGGGTCAGCCTCGTATCCGAGGAGAAGGCCGACCCTCGCCCAGGCCAAGGCGGCCTCGCTAGATCTGGTGAGGGAGGCCTTGTTGACAACCCCCAAACCCCCCCCCCCCCCCCCCTCCAAAGCTAGGTGAGGTCGTCCCTCGCTTATGGCCAGCGAGGGCGATGGTTTTGACCTCGCCTAGGTGCAGCCAACCCTCCCCGGCCATTGCCAGTGCCTGGCCAGCCACAAACAGAGGAAAGGAAAAAAAAGAAAAAAAAACGGTTAAAAATTTTGAATTTTTTTTCACATTAGTGCTGGTGGCATCACGTAGGATGACAAAACGTTCACATAAGCGGTTTTCAGCTTAAATTGGTCGAATGGATTGAATTTGGCACTAGTATAAAAATGTTTGGGATTAAGTTGATCTAATTGAAAAGTTTAGAACTAAATTAATACTAATGCAATAAGTTTAGAAGTTTATGGTAATTTTCGATGAATGTTGCCATGTGGCATCAGCTGGTAATGGCATCGTTCCATGAGTTCAACTATGCTAAGGCACGCTCTGAAAGTGGGCTGGTCCATATCGCTCGACGAGTTCACTGATGAATATTCTAATGAGTCCAGCTAGCTCCATCGGATCGTAATGCTGATCTTGCTTTTAGGACCACAAATCTTATACTAAGCAAAGCCCAACTCATTTTGGGAACCGGAATATAGAACTTCCAAGATTAATTGGCGAAAATGGCAAGCATGTAACCATTATGCATTTGATGCTGCATGTATTCAAGACGAGCGCAAATTAACTCGTATTCAAGATCCACGAGCCTCTCATCGGGAAGTCTCCTCATTAAAGTTCAACATCGACAAGTGCAAGAGTTTCATTGAAAAATTTCGTCAATTAAACTTCCAAGATTAAGGCTCTGTTTGTTTCACTGATTTTTTTTTTCTAGAAAACATTTTCCTCAATTTACGGCGTTTGGGAGGCGAAAAATGAGTGGTTGATGAAAAATATTTTTCGGTCAATGAAAAAAAGCCTTTTAACTCGAGGAAAATGATTTCTACTTTTTAGAAACATAAATTATTTTCCCCACCTCTCACGTTGCTGCTGCTTCCTCTCTTTTGGTCACTAGAATTTTGTTTCTTTCTCTCTCTCCTCCCGATCTCTCTCCTCCATAGCCGATAGTCTCTCTCTCTCGAGGCAATTCCCTTCGCCGCCGGACCCACCCCCGCTCCAGCGATCCTTACTCTCTCTTGCTCAGCGACTCCCTGTCTGTTGCCGATTTCGTCCTCCAGCCCCTGGTGTGGCCCTCGATTTCGCATGCAGCAAGATCATGGCTGAAACTCTTCTCGCTCAAACCTCGCCTCGCCGACTTCGCCGGATCTAAAAACCCTAAGCACGCCGAGCTGTATGGCCTCCTCCCCATCCCCGCCTGACACACCCCCTGCAATAGTCTAAAAATCGAGCCCGCACCTCCACAAGCTCCCTAGATCTGGCCTCGGCCTTGAGGAAGGCGAAGCTCGAGGTGGTGAGGCGAGCGCTCGCCAGATCTAGTCTTGGCCTCATGAGACGTCTGTGGCCTAGGACTGAGCCGATGGGACGATTCAAAGGAAGGCTCAAGGATTAAGGTGGCGGAGGTGGAGGAGGGCGAGGATGACGATGGGGCTGAGGTCAGGGTCTGGTTAAAGCGAGCTTGGCGTCGGAGAAAAAAGATAAAAGATAAAAGATGAAAGATAAAAGAAGATAAAAGAGAAAGATAAAGATAAACAATTAAAAATTGATTTAAAGAATAACAAATAACGAAAATAATAAACAAAAAAAAAACAATGGATGGAGTTGGAGAAAAATCAAATCTCATTTTCCATGCCAAATGATGGAAGACTTGTTGGAGAAAAAAAACAGTGGATGGACCCCCGCTGGTGGCGGCCCTCCGCCAGACCTGGGCGAGGTCCGGCGACCCTTGCCTGATCTGGCTGAGGGCCGCGACCCTCGCTTGAGGCCGGCGGAGGTCGTCGGCGGCGGCCATGCCCCCACCCTCGCTGGCCATTGCCAGCGATGGTGGGGCGGCGGCGGCGAGGGCTCTAGAAACCTTTGCGGGCTGCCTTTTTTTTTTTTTAAATTTTTTTTGGTTTTTTTTTTAATTTTTCAGTTTATTTATTAAATTATTTTAAATAAAAAATTCAAATTTTAAAAAATAATGCCACGTGAACCGCCGGTGAGCCACGTCAGCCCAAAATATTAATAAAAAAGTGTCACGTCAGATTTCCGGCGGAGCAAATCGGAGTTGGCACCAAATTGATGTTTTTTTTTTTTATAACTTTTGGCACTAAAGTGATCCGATTGAAACTTTTGGTAGCAAAGTGATCTCTGTACATAACTTTTGACACTAAAAGTGTACTTTTGTCGACCAAGAATTATAAAAGTATTGTCGGCAATGGAGAGGATGTTAGTGCCGAAATTTTAAGAGCCATGGGGACTTATTTTGGACTAATTCAGCCCGTTCGCATTTCAATTAAAAGAGAAAGGCATTAGTTTTAATATTTAATTAATTATAAAAAGCCTAATTAAGCCCAGAAAATGCGCAATAAGCCCCACGTAACACATGAATTTCGGTTAGCTTAAAGCACAATGGGCTTAGCCAAAATTTTTAAGGAAAAGTAAAACTAATTTGATGCAAGTTAGCCCTTTGGGACTTAATTCAAGTCATATTTTAGGCCCTGATTTATCTTACAAAAATTAAGCAAATTTAGGCCCCAAGCTTGCAATAATTTCCTCTATAAATAAGAAGCTTACGTCTAGGGTTTTTCAGGAGGGCCACCCAATTGAATATACGGCAGATTTTGAGAGAGGAGGAGGGGGGGTGGTCTCTCGGAGGCCATTCATCGACACAGGGGGCCATTGATTGAAATACAGGGCCAAACGATCAGAACATACGGCGGATTTTGAGAGGGCGAGGGTTCTGCCATGGAGAGAAAAAATCATGTGAGATGATGCAGCTCTCTGCAGGTTTTGGGGCCACATCCACAGTCAGAATAGAAGAGAAAAGGGCGATTTGTCCTGGAAAAAGACCAACTGCAAGAGCGTGCAAAGAGCAAGTGTGAAAGAGGAAAAGAACGTGACTTGAAAGAAGGTGGTGAATTCGGGCGGTGAAAATCCGGATCACCTGCCCTGGTGATATCAGGGCAGGGTGTGGCCTGATGTGATTGTGGCCGTCCATGATTGAACGGACGGCCACGATAAAATAAAAAAATTGCAGCTGGGCATTTTTTTTTTTTGCGGTCACTTTTTGCTCCCATCAATCCCATCCTTCCGTTCAATCAACGGACGGATGGGATTGACCAGGACACTCTCTGCCCTGGATGGATCTGCTCCCTCCTTTATTGGACTGTTCAAGCTTGAAAGGAGTAAAAAGCAGATTTGGTCTTGAAGATTTTTCGGTGTTTCTAGTCCAAGTCGATGACTGGCTTCTTGCTGCTACTTTACCTTGCATGGTTCTCGAACAGCCATCGAGAGATATCTCCTACGCATGCCCGACCTGAGGTTAAAACCCGAGGACAAGACCGTAGTCCCGATTGATCATTGCCCACGGTGAAGCTACTGAGTTGATTACCTCTTCAGACTTGAAAAGTGTTATTGTTTTTGCAGGTCATACAAGGTTCTATGCCTACACTCATCCAATATTGATACAAGAAGCGAAGGTTGACTTGGACCAAAAGAGAATTCTCCACCAAGGCCTCCTGACGTGTCCTTGCTGGAGGAAGTCCATTTATGAAGAGTACAAAGCACAGGAAGGATTCTCCCATCATCATTACCTTTTCTTTTTATTTCGCCTGATCTCACCCATGGGTCCAATAAAGCAGATCCACATGTGTTCTGGTGCTTGAAGAGAAGAAGGAATCACAAGAGAGGACCTAAGACACTACTAGAGGAAAGCATCCGGAGTGAAGCACCCACGTACGCACGACTCTTGCTCAGTTCGTGCATTCAAATCGATCCGATTGCTTCGCCATCCTCGATGTCTCCATCCCACCCACCCACCCACCGGTCTGTGTCCTCCGCAGATCCCCGATCAGTAAGCAAGGTCGAATTTAATGGAATTGATTGAGCCAATCAAAGGGCAAATCAATCTTTGCCAATGTTGCGTTGATAGATTGGCAATCAGAGATATAGTTTCCTATTCTACGAAAGGAAATAACAAATGGTATATCTCTTTGGGTTGTAAATGTACGTCGTTTACTCTTCCACCCAATTCTCAGAATACTCTCCCAAAAAGCTCTCTCTTGCAGGTTCTCACGAAGAACGTTAGATCCTTGGATCGCCTTTTCTCGTATGCTCAATCGAGGTTCTTAATCCGTGATATTGAGGTATTTCCGTTTCTTGTGATTTACCTCGTTGATCAGTGATACAAGTGAATTCCTGGGTATGCGATTCAGTTTGTTTAATACGTATATGTACGTATATGTCGATTCGAATGTTGTATGACTGAAATTCGCATGTCTCGCTCATGGATCGGCATGTTTAGAACAAGGGTATGTAGATCTATTTTTGTTCCGCTGTTTGTATAGATCTCGTTATGGTTTTAGTATCATAAACCCTTCAGTAGTGTCAGAGCATTGTTGTTCTTGTGTCCTGATCTATTTACATTGTTAATCGCGATTAACCTTGAATACGATTTTCATGTACGTACTGTTCTCGAGTGTCCTTTATCATTCCGTAAGGTAAAACCATTTTATGAATATACCAAACGAACGGGCTCGACGAGACGAGAAAAACGAGAGGTCGATCGCCACCAGACGATGCCGGAAGACACTGCACGCGCTGAACGCGCCGGTGTAGCCCGCTGTGAGTGGGCTTCACGCGCAGCGTGCGTCGCACGCGCCATGCGAGGCGCGCGTGCTGCTGACGTCAGAGTGACGTCAGCGGGTCGATTTTCTGACCCGATCCGCGTTCCGACCCGACCCTCTTATTATTATTATTATTATTATTATTATTATTATTATTATTATTATTATTATTATTATTATTATTTTTATTTAAAAAAATGAAATTTTTGAGAAATTGCGTTTTGGTCCCTGAACTTTTGGGAAATTGCGTTCAGGTCCCCGAACTTTTGGGAAATTACATTTTGGTCCCCGAACTTTTGAAAAATTACAGATTCATTCTTTTTTTTTGGGATTCTTAAAATATGACCCTTAAAAAGGGATTGAATGCACCCCATTGAAAGTATAATATCTTGTAAACTCTCATTGTATTAACATTTGCACCATGGATAATGAGTGATCCTTATATTGTTTCCGTATACGTTATAGAAACAAGAATGCGAATGTGGCGAACTCCCTGCATTGCAAAAACAAGAGCACAGAAGGACAGACTTAAGAGTTTGCGCCATGAGTTGGAGGACATTGTATGGGATGGAATGACTGATTTGATTGATCATGTCATAAAATTCAATGAGAAATTACAAGAGGTTATTTGGAAGGGTGGCTGCATGGAAGACCACGACATGATTGTCGCTTTTGCTGACAGTCTGCAAGAAAGTCATATGAACTTTCTACATTCTCTCTGGGAGAGGAACCATCGTCCTAGTTATAAAATACTTCTTGAAACCTTCATAAAGGAGGATTTGAAGATACAGGCATTGAAGACGGTGACTCGTTTATTGAATGCCAGAGCGTGCAGGAGTGCACCGTGGTGCAAGTCAAATGGACTTGCTGAGCAGTTGACCCTGTGGGCTGTTTCCCAAAAGGAGCTTCCAGAACGTTTTTATGACACTCTCCTAGTCAACAAGAAAAGAATTTGTTGAAGTGTCGTACTTCTATATGCTGCCTGTTTTTGGGACTTTTCTTATCTTTACGTGTTAAGGATTGTTTGTTATTTGCGATGTTATTTATCGGGTGAAATTTTATTTGAACTTTCTTTATGGACTTTTGATGAGTAATGAATAATGAAAGGCAGCTATTATGTTTTATTTTGTGAAAATTATTAATTGTGATGATTAATTCCTTTCTCAAGTGAGAGTTTATTTAGTTTGTGTAACTATTAAATGAACTCGTTTTATATGAGTAATTATGTTAACAGTAATTTCAAATTAGGCTCTTTGGACGATGATTGGGAACGTAGTGAACTCTCGAATCTTAAGGCCTTTTGTGAGGTTATTTGTTAATATAATTAATCAATATAAATCTTATTGCATAAAAGGTAGACATTGAAAGTTTCGTGCAAATAGTGTCTAAAGAACTTTGTGTTCTTATAGAATGACTTCAGCAACAAAAAATATCGTGGCTGAGCTGAATAAGGGAGAAAAGTTGAACGGCGAAAACTATGAAATTTGGAGCATGAAAATCCAATATGTTCTAGAGGAACAAGAAGCACTAGAAACCCTGAACCAGATTATGGATGAACCTGAAGAGGGCACCACTGCTCAGCATCGCAGAGATAGGGATGCATTTACCGCTTGGAAGAGGAAGAACTCTCTAGCTCGCATTACGTTGCTGAGCAGCATGGAAAATGATGTTATGAGAGAGTTTAGGCGCTTTGATAATGCTAAGGATATGTGGGAAGCACTAAAGGCCAGGTTTGGCTAAACTTCTGTGACCAAACTAAGACAACTCACTATAAGGTTCGACTCATACAAGATGCCTCATGGCCAAAATATGAAACAACATCTGAGGCGGATGTCGAATATGATAAGTGAATTGTCTGATGCTGGACACATATTGACTGATGAGCAGCAGGTGCAAGCGGTTATACGCTCCTTACCAAATAGCTGGGAAAACATGAAAGTCCACTTAACTCATAATGACAATATTAAAACCTTTGAGGATGCAATGCGACATCTTGAGCTGGAAGGGGACCGCCTCCTTGCGGCCAAGCCACAAGCAGATATCTACTATGCTGCTTCTAGCTCACGTGGAGCTGCTGGCTTCAAACGCAAGCATCCAGGTGGTTTTAAGAAGTGGAAGGGTAAGGGAGCGGAACCTTCAGGAAAGAAACCTAAAACCAGCCAACCGAAGAGAGGAAAGCGTCATGTCAAAAGGAACATTTCAAAAGTGAAGTGTTTCAACTGTGGCAACAAAGGGCACTTCGCTCGCGACTGCGCTGAGCCGAAAAAGGTAGAAACCTTGTGTACACTAATGAGTGTTTCTTATGTTTCTAGTTCAGTCTTCTTAACTGAATCTCATCCTTTGTGGACTGTAGACTCAGGAGCCACAGACCATGTGACGCAGGACCGAGGAGCCTTCGTGGAATTTCGACGAATTCCACATGGAGCAAAATGGATATATGTGAGAGACAACTCCAGAGTGGAGGTGAAGGGTATTGGCACTAGCCAATTGAGTATGCGCAATGGTCGCACCTTGATCCTTCATGACGTGCTGTATGCTCCAGAAATTCGTCGGAATTTAGTTTCGGTGTTGGTGTTGGTCAAACATGGTTTCAATTTGAATTTTCACAATAATGGTGTTGATTTGTTTTTGGGAACAAATCTATATGGTTCTGGTTATTTCCTGGACGGTTTTATTGTTTTGGATGTTAATGACAATCGTGTCAATAACAGTTATTCCCTATTTACATCTTTCGATTCTAGTGATAAGGATGTGAATATGTGGCATGCCAGACTTGGTCATATTGGCCAACAACGGGTGAATAGATTAGCCAAAGAGGGCTTAATGGGCAGTATCGAAAAAGTCGATTTGCCTATCTGCGAGCATTGCCTAATGGGAAAAACAACACGAAAACCATTCGGAAAAGGGATTAGAGCTGAACTTCCGTTGCAATTAATTCATTCTGACGTCTGTGGTCCAATGAACGTAAGAGCAAGGCATGGGGCTATTTACTTCATCACTTTTATAGATGATTATACCCGATTCGGATATGTCTACTTGATTTCCCACAAATTTGAAGCATTATGTTGCTTTAAGAAGTTTAAAACTTTAGTGGAAAATCAATTAGACAAGAAAACAAAAGCATTGAGATCCGATCGAGGACGAGAATATCTATCTGATCAGTTCAGAGATTTGTGTGATGAAAAAGGAATAGACAGACAGTTGTCCATTCTATATACTCCTGAACAAAACGGTGTTACAGAGAGAAGAAGCAGAACCCTTTTGGAAATGGTTAGGTCTATGATGGCACAATCAAATTTGCCAATCACCTTTTGGGGTGATGCTTTGTTAACAACTGCATATGTACTTAACCGAGTGCCTACAAAATTAGTTACTTCCACTCCATACGAATTATGGACGGGTAGAAAACCCGATTTGAGTTTCCTGAAACCTTGGGGCTGTGCGGCCTATACTCATGAATTGTCCCACAAGTATGGGAAGTTGGGCCCTAGAGGCAAGAAGAGCATCTTCATAAGATACTCTGAGAACTCAAAAGGATATGTGTTCATAGGTGAGCAGGAAAGTGGGAGTGTAACTGAATTCGAATCACGAGATGTCACTTTTTTAGAGAATGAATTTCCTAAAAAAGGGGAAATAGGAGAAGTAAATTCCCTATATGAGGAATTAGATAATGACAATGATGTGAATGGGAGCAATGTGAGAAGTGAGGAATTTGTTTCAAACCAGTCTCAATTGCAACCAATTGATGAGTCAATACCATCGTCATCTAATCCAAGTGGGAGCATAATGGAGAATAAAGTACCTAGGGTACAGTCTTCTCCACGGCGAACAAGTCGCAAAAGCATACCCCGCCAACGCTTTGAGATTGAAGGGGAAGCTTTAATAGTTGCCCCACAAATTGAGAATGAGCCAAGGAATATAAAAGAGGCTATGTCTTCCCCTGACAAGGAAAAATGGTTACATGCAATGGAAGAGGAGTTGGAGTCAATGAGATCGAATCAAGTCTGGGAACTGATTGATCTTCCAAAAGGACGTGAAGCAATTGAGAACAAATGGGTTCTCAAAATAAAGCGAAAGGCTGATAGCTCAATTGAAAAATATAAAGCTCGCCTTGTGGCAAAAGGGTTCAATCAACAAGAAGGAATTGATTATGAGGAAACCTTTTCTCCTGTGGTGAGATTTATCTCAATTCGCCTCATTCTGGCAATAGTGACAAGCATGGATCTTGAATTACATCAAATGGATGTAAAGACTGCTTTTCTCAATGGAAAATTAGAGGAAACATTATATATGCAACAACCTATTGGGTTTGTTGTAAAAGGCCAAGAACAAAAGGTATGTCGACTTCTAAGATCGATATATGGCCTTAAGCAGTCTTCTAAACAATGGTACATACGTTTTCATAATGCTATCGTAGCATATGATTTTACAATGATTGATGAAGATCACTGTGTGTACATTAAAAGATCCAAAGAGCTTTTTGTGATTATATCATTATATGTTGATGATATTCTTATTGCCGGAAACAATATGGAGTTAGTTCAAACGGTCAAAGATTGGTTATCGTCCAACTTTGAAATGAAAGATATGGGAGAAGCTGCGTACATTCTTGGAGTTAAGATTTCAAGAGATCGTTCAAAAAGGTTGTTGTCTCTCTCACAAGAGACATATATAAATAAAGTCCTTGAACGATTCCGTATGCAAGATTGCAATCCCATTGATACTCCTATTGCCAAGGGTGAAAGCTTGAGCCGCAGATTATGTCCTAAGACTTTACAAGAACAGGAACGCATGGAAAAAGTTCCATATGCTAGTGTTGTTGGGAGCTTAATGTACGCTATGATGTGTACAAGGCCTAACATTTGCCATGCTGTTGGAATGGTGAGTAGGTACCAATCCAATCCAGGTCAAGCTCATTGGACTGCCGTCAAGAGAATCCTGAGGTATCTAAAGAGTACTGCAAATTATTCACTGACTTTTCAAGGAAGAGATCTGCACCTTGAAGGCTATACAGATGCTGATTGGGGAGGAGATTTGGATGAGAGAAAATCTACCTTTGGGTTTGTTTTCTTATTGTGCAATGGCGCAATATCTTGGAGTAGTAAGAAACAAACATGTATAGCTTTGTCAACAATGGAAGCTGAGTTTGTGGCTCTATCAGCTGCAGTACAAGAAGGAGTTTGGCTTAAGAAATTTTTGGATCGTCTCGGTGTTGCTAAGGATAGAGATGGTCCTTTACTAGTTAATTGTGATAGCCAAGCAGCTATAGCTTATACCAAAGATCCTAAATTTCATTGCAAGACCAAATATATAGATACAAAGTACAATTTTGTGAAAGACATGGTTGCGTAAAAGATTGTGAACGTCCAGTATATATCTACGCATAATATGATAGCAGATCCCATGACCAAGCCGATTCCCAGAGATATATTTCTTGGTCATGTAAAGTCCTTGGGACTGCGTAGAAATTGATGAACTGGACACTTATATTTCTTTTTCCCGAAGTTCACAATAAATGGTATTTGTTATCATTGAATGATGTCTAATGAGTTTACTTTTATGCATTTTTAATGCTTAGTGCATTACATTGATAAAGTATGTCGGACAGATGGAAGATTAGCCCACTTACACGAGTAATCGCCTCTATTTGCTTGGTGTCAAGTAGAGATGAGACGATTATTCAAGCTCACTATCTAGGTGATATTTGAGAGCTCGAGCTTGAAATCTTTATGTCACCTTAACATGAGTGTTAAGATGAGGTCATAATAAGTTATGCCCGAAAGTGAAGTAAAAACGCATTTCACTTTATCTGTCTTTGATGCCAAATGTGAGTTCTGTTGGATTCTTTGAAGAGAGTAGATATGAGAACTCAAGCTAGACATTGAGTATGTCTGAGCTATCATCTGTACGGTATTAAATCTAGAGACATACGCTCCACGAGAAAGGAGTAAATACCGTAATATGTACTTCATATTACGTATGCAATAAGACGACCAAGATGAGTTGGCAAGAGTTTTTGATCTCAACTCTATAGCCGTGTGAGACTCTTGAGGATATGAGTTCCTCAATCTAGTGCCCTCACAACTCTGACCTACTCTTAAGATTTCTATTCAGTGTTTGCTATCTTAGAGTGTTTCCAATGATCATGTGATTAATTCGATCTAATGGGGCATTTCTAGAAAAGCAAGCTCGACCAAGATTGAGAGGTTTAAGGAAGGAGAAAGATCAATTTTATTTTGGATGTCACATTCAATCTTTGTATTTACAGGTCGACCAATTATGATTATTCAAGTTTAATCATGATTGTGAATACAATGCATTGTAAATGAGTACTCAAAAAGATCAAGTGAGATATGATGATAATGTGACATATTGATCTGGGGTACAGCATACTAAATCTACTCGAAAATAGTAAAGCCCAAAATGAGCTGCTGTATATTCCTAACAGATGTATGGCAACGAGCTCTCAGAGTATGCTGGTCGTACGGATTATTTGCCTATATGAAACTTGCAGCGAGAAGAAAGAGAGAGGGATGTATAGCCCTTTATCGGCGAGTGGGAGATAATGGAATTGATTGCGCCAATCAAAGGGCAAATCAATCTTTGCCAATGTTACGTTGATAGATTGGCAATCAGAGATATAGTTTCCTATTCTATGAAAGGAAATAACAAATGGTATATCTCTTTGGGTTGTAAACGTACGTCGTTTACTCTTCCACCCAATTCTCAGAATATTCTCCCAAAAAGCTCTCTCTTGCAGGTTCTCACGAAGAACGTCAGATCCTTGGATCGCCTTTTCTCGTCTGCTCAATCGAGGTTCTTAATCCGTGATATTGAGGTATTTCCGTTTCTTGTGATTTACCTCGTTGATCAGTGATACAAGTGAATTCCTGGGTTGCGATTCAGTTTGTTTAATACGTATATGTACGTATATGTCGATTCGAATGTTGTATGACTGAAATTCGCATGTCTTGTTCATGGATCGGCATGTTTAGAACAAGGGTATGTAGATCTATTTTTGTTTCGCTGTTTGTATAGATCTCATTATGGTTTTAGTATCATAAACCCTTCAGAATTGATTTGATTTCGGTTCAAACTTGGAAACTCGTCTGCAAATTTAGGTGACAATGTTTATCCTCGATTATTCGAAAATTCTGTTACCTAAATTAGTTTATTTGAATTCCAACCATATCTTTGTTAATCTTATGTGTAATATTGCCTATCTTTAAAAATGTGAATCTTTACGAACAAGGCAAGATGCTAGTTTCTACAACGTAACGATATTTGCGCTCAGCCCGACCATTTTGTTTTTGTATGTACAGGTTTGAGAGATGGTGTAGGATGCCATGAAGACAACCAGCTCCATCAGTTTGTAAGGCCTTGATCTTACCGTTAAAAAATTTATCCACTTGAGATTTAAATTGCACAAAAGTCAAGAGAGCATCAGATTTCACAGTAAGTGGAAATAGCTATGTGTATCCACTGTAAGTATCAATAAAAATGATATAATAACGAAAACTATTTGCTGACATAACGGGAGAAGGTCCCCATAGATCAGAAATAAAGTAACTCCAAAGGAGCATTACAAATGGTAACTTATCTAGTAAAGGGAAGACAACGTAAATTTCCCAAGTGACATGATTCGCAGAAACTAGATAATGATGAAACAGATAACGACAACCATGCTTTCAAATAACTGGAAAAGTAACGTGGCTAGTCGGATGACCCAATCACTCATGCCAAATTATTGGATTATATTAATTAGGGTCTACGGAGTTACGGTGTGCGCCCATGCGGGCAACCACACCCCTAACCGTTATCTGCAATGTTGAACGAAAGGATACGTTCCTTCATTCAACAGACTTTACTTAAAAGAACATCATTCTCTCCAGAGGATCGGTATCGTAACATTTTACTCACTCCCAAAAAACAGAGAACGAAGAAACTCTTCTCCCGACCGACTGCTAGTTGACGTTCGTCAAAGCAACTTCGAGTTTGCAAAGGGCTCTTAACCTATGACAATTAAGGTATGTCCTCGTGATATACTTCTTACGATCAGTGATTCAAGTGATTTATATGGGCATGTTTCCGCGATTTAGATTGAATATAGAATGGGTTTAGTACCAAATATTGGTATCAGAGCGAACGTTACTTGTTTCCTAATTGATTTATGTGTTAATTTCGTATGATTAGTTTTAATAGCGATGCACTGTTCATGCACGGTTTCATGCGTAATATTCTGAGTTTGGTCCGTCGAAAATGTAGTTTGAATATACCATTAGAAACGGGCTCGTCGAGACGATCAATTTGAGTGGTCGCCGGCCCCGAGAGGAAGCCGGAAACCATTGCACGCGTGCCACGCACTGCGACGGGGCGGAGTCCCTCGAGGCCGTGACGATTCGTCTGTTTTTAAGCCACTTTTTTTTTTGTCAAATTTTGAGGTATGAAAATACCATCATGTTTGTCTCGACGATACGAGAAATTTTGATGGGTGGGATGGTTGCCGGAGGACACCGGACGGCGCCTCACGCGTCGGCACGTGCCGGCGGGGGTCGCTGAGGCTGCGACCTACGCGCCACGTGCAGCGTACATGGCGAAACGTCGCCCACGAGGTTGACGTCAGCCACGTACGACCCACCATGTGTGCCCGACCCGCGAGGCTGACCATGGGATGACGGCAGCGGGGTTCGGCCCCGACCCACGACGCAATCCCAACCCAATTAAAAAAAAAAGGGATTCGGGCATTTTTTTTTAAAAATGACCCAGCCCAATATTCTGCAACCAGATTAGATTCGAATCTGACCCGACCCAACCCGTCTGAAGGATGACCCGGTTGACCTTGACCATTGACCGTTGGACCTTGACCTGTTGACAGTTGACCGTTGAAAAAAAAAAGGTCGGTCAATTTATTTAGGCTTGTTTGATATCTTGTTCTTGCTTATTGTTTGTTACGATATGTTCATAATAATTACATAATTGATGGATTTTTAGTAATCCACTTTGTTCTACATTTTTTTGCAGGAACAATGCCCTCAAGAATTGCACCTCAAAATAAATGGAGGGTGCTAAAAAAAAAAAAGAAACCTCCGAAAACTAAGGAGACGAAGACAAATACAAGCCCTTAATGAAAATATTGAGATTTTGAACAATTATGAATGAGATAATGTATGTGACATTGTAGCCCATGTAACTAAGGTCAACAATATGATCCAAGAGATCATTTGGGGTGGACGAATAGTGACTGATCGAGAAGCGTTTTAATGCACTTAAAAAATTCCATGCCTGAGGATTGGCATGATCAGCTCGACCGCACTTGGGATGAAGACATTGTAATGAAGAAGAGAAAATACAAAAAAAAAGAGAATCTCTGATACTATGTACAAATATGAACGTGAATTGATTGCTCAAAACAATTTGGTGTGACGATTTGTATTATATTGAGAAAACATGCACGTGAACGGGAAAAATTAAGATTGAAAAGATTTTACAAAAGGTAAGAAATGTACAATATCAACACATACATTGGAAGATTTTGCTTTGTCAACGGAATCGGCACAAATCATGAAAGACTTGCTTCTATCAACGAAATTAGCACAAATCACGGAAGACTTGTTTTTATCATGATTTGCTTTATCACAATTTTTGTTGAAGAAAAAATAAATGCAGCATTTGTTAAAAATGTACATAAAACAAAACTGAATGCATCATTGTGCGTTGTGGCAAGTTGGAGAGGATGGCCAAATAAATGACTAGTACAGCAAACAAACGAAGAAAAAAAATTAACAAAAAAAGGAAAGAGCTAAGGGAAAGAGTGAAACAAGATGATGTATCTGACCAAAAAACAAAAAGGAACCTGCTAGTCTCATAGTACTGTCATTTATCTCTGATCACCCGATCTCCCCAATGAATGAGTGCTTTATGAAAAATTAATGATGTATGAATATATAGTTGAGATTGTACCTTTCCTGACAGTACTGTCATGAAAAATATTTTTTTTTTAAAGGCAAGATGACGTCGTTTTGGATGATTCGACTTGTTTTCTAATTAGACAATACTTATTTACGTTTAGACCCAGCAAAGTTAAAAATTGTTTGTAAATATATTAATAAGTGGATGTTTCACCCTTCTACCTTTCTTCCTCTTCTAATGAGGATTGATTACGTACATTAAGGATGATTGATGAAGATTAATTACGTACATTAATGAGGATTAATTACGTACATTAAGGAGGATTGATGATGATTGATGTTTAGCCTTTTATATTTCATGAACATTTGTACTCTCTTGCCTATAAATAAAAGCTTGTATAACTTGTTGAGCACAATGATATATGAGTTGATATTCTGCTCCCACTTTTCTCTTGTCTCTTCTTTCTCTCATTATATTCCCGGTAGAATTCTCTGAGTTGATTCCAAAGATCGCCGTTTTATTTACAACACGTTATCAGCACTAATAGATTAGAATCTTGGATATCGCTCAAGGTAACGCATCCCTTCTCCTTCTAATATCTCTACAATTTCTTTTGAATATGTCAAACATTACCAAAAGAGAGTTTGCGACGTTAGATATTACCGGAAGTAATTATATAACATGGATTTTTGATGTCAAGATATACTTAACATCGTTAGATCTCAGTCGATCTATTCTCCAAGGATCTAATTATACTTCAGCCCAGAAGGCTAAGGCTCTTATCTTTATTCGCCACCATTTACATGAAGATTTAAAGGCTGAGTACCTGACTGAGGATGACCTTGCAGTTTTATGGCAATCCCTGAAGGATCGCTTTGATCATCAACAAGAAGTTGTCCTTCCTCATGTGAGGTTTCAATGGATCAATTTACGCTTTCAGGATTTTAAATTCGTAGCAGAATATAATTCTTCCATTCATCGAATTGTATCACAATTAAGACTCTGTGGCCAGCAGATTACAGAGACTGAAATGCTGGAAAAAAATATTATCTACTTTTCATGCCAATAACCTTATACTCCAGCAGCAGTATAAGGCAAAAAATTACTCCAAGCATTTATAGTTAATCTCAGCACTACTTGTAGCTGAAAGCAAAACCAATTGTTGATGCAAAACCACAATTCTCGTCCTACTGGATCGACACTTGTGCCTGAAGCACATGGCGCACATCATAGCAACAAGAGTGTTGACACCTGATTTTTGACCATCTATTATTGTAATTTTTATTTTTAAAATAAATTAAAAATATAAAAAAGTCATAAAATCACAAAATAAACTTTGGAAGCCTTAGCCTAGCCTCAGGAACCAATTTTGAACAAAAAATATTTTCGGTATTTTTTAATATTTTTTTAATTTATTTAATTATAAAAATACCCAAAAAAATAAGAACAATACCATTCGTGGTCAGAAAAATACACAACAATATTCAATATATATTTTTTTTAAAATTTACTCTTCAAGTGTGTCACTTTAAATTTTGAAAATTCGGCTTGGGTCACTATGTTCCTTCACAAACATAAACCCGAACCGAGCCAAAAAAAAATTCTTTTCG
Organism: Rhodomyrtus psidioides; assembly: GCA_021437785.1. NCBI lineage: Eukaryota > Viridiplantae > Streptophyta > Magnoliopsida > Myrtales > Myrtaceae > Rhodomyrtus > Rhodomyrtus psidioides. Next base: position 348,774 of record JAILYB010000040.1, on the reverse strand, counting down.
AGTCTTTTAATTTTCAATTCTCACTTTTTATAAGCTATGACATTGGATTCTAAAGTCTCAAAGTGCAATTGGGTCAATTTGCCCTCCAATTTGATCAATTTTAACCAAAATGGCTTAATTGCACAATTTTCTTTCAATTTTAGTCCCCGGTTTCGCAATTCTTGAAATTAAATTTCACACGGGCATACCCACCAAAATAAAACACCTCTACCCTATAGTTTTCATTATGCTGAATCCATTGGCGGCCTCAATTGAGACTAATTTGGTCGTTTGGATCGTCAATTAAGAAAAAATCATTTTCGGATCCTAGGGACAATTTGGGGTTTTCACTAAATTTCAGTCAATTGATTCACGAAAATTCTCATATTTGATAGAAAACATGTCAATGAGTCCGATTATGCCATCAAATTCACGAAGATAGGTCAATTTGAGGCCCAATTTGGTCGAATTGGTCGAACCGGGCCGGTCGGGTCAGACCCGACTCGACCCGGTCCGATCGGGTCTGCAACTCAGTTGCAGACCCACATGCCGTGAACGCCGAAAGCAGGGGAAGGTGGAGGCCACTCCGCGGCATTTTTTTTAAAGAAAAGTGGACCACCAAACGTGGGGGACAGCGGCAAGTGGACGATGGGCGACCTTTTGAGGTGAATGGACGCAAAAGGGCGGTCGGCCACGGACAAGAAAGGAGAGAATTCTCGGTGTTGATGAGGGGGTTCGGGCCGAGAGAAAAGAGGGGAGTTCGAGGCAGAAACCGGAGGAGAGCGATCACCTTGGACCTTCAGCGACACCCACAGAGCCTCACCGAAGCTCCAGCCGCCGTGGAAAAGCCCCAAAACAGGTCGGTTTTTCCTCTCCAACCTTCATTCCACCGTCGCACGCCATGTGTTCGATGAAATGCCCGAACGAGCTTTGTATTTTTTGAGTCCCGGCCGGGTATTCCTGGGCCTTATTAAGTGTGCGACTCGCCTTAATATATCTATAGAACCGACTATAAGCTCGACTTGCCTGTTATTTTGCATCGAGAACCGTCGAGAGCGATGGCCCAAGCTTCGCCGGCCACCATTCGGGACCGAGAGCTCGTCGGAGGAGTTCCGACAGTCGCCGACCATCAAAGGACCTCATGTAAGGTTCTAAACTCTGCTTAGATGCCATGAGATAGAATGAAGTCGAGCTTAAACGTTTAAATTTTTTTTTTTGCAAATCCCTCGCCGGAGCCGGTTCGGTAGTCGCCGGTTCGGGGCTTTTCCGACGACACTTTTACCATGTTTTGGTCGTTTGTTAATGTCGAGGGTCTGAGGAGTCGAATGGCGAAGAAACAAGCAAAAAATACAAAGTTTTGTGTTCAGTTTGCGCATTCCGGCGTGTTCGCCGGAATTTACACTGTTTCGTCGTCTTCTACGGCGGACTATCGGCGGTCAACGGTCAAGGCGCTGACGTGGCGTGCCACGTAGGCAGCCACGTCAGCTTGGCGGGCCAGTGTCCAAAAATAAAACCTAGATCGGACGGCCGTGGCTTCGCCACGTGTCGCGATCTGAAATTTCTAAAAAATAAAAACATTTTCAGAAAAGATTTTCGGAAATTAAATTAAAATTGATCCGACGGCTGAGAATGTGCCAAGTGGCTTTCTGTGGATCGTCCGATCTTATCCAAGATCGGACGCACCAGGAGTAGCCACGTGGCACAATCTGGATCGTTCGATTCGTTGGTTTTCTAAAAAGAAAATAAATTAATTTTGATCCGACGGTTACGATTGAGTCACGTGGCTCTCTGTGGGTCGCCCGATCTAGCGGAAGATCGGACGCACGAGACAAAACCACGTGGCACGACTTAGACCGTCAGATCCGGGGGATTTTCGGGTAATTAAAGAAAATGAATAAAAAATCGAAAAATTGATAAAAAAAAATGGCAAAACGGCGCCGTTTAGGCCGGTGCCGACCCCTAGGGTCAAACCGGGCGCCCACGAGGCGTGGGCTGGGTCTGACCCGGCCCGGAAAATATTTTTAAATAATTAAAAAAAATCAGAAAATAATAAAAAAATAATAAAAATTCAAAAATTCAATAAAAAATAGAAAATCATAAAAAATTCAGAAAATTTGAAAAATTCAGAAAAATTCAAAACAATTCCAGAAAATAGAAAATGGCCACATTCAACTGGCCACGACCTGTTTCGGGTCTTTCGACCCCCGGTCTTTCCAGAAATGACGATTTTGCCCTTCCAGCAAACCGTCTTAAAAAAAATATTCCAAAAAAAAATCCAGGAAAATCCAAAAAAAATAGGAAATGGCCACAATCAACTAGCCAAGGCTCATCCCGGGTGTTTTAAACCCCGACCCTTCTTAAAAATGACGATTTCGCCCTTTGGGCAAATTGTCTTCCAAAAATTGAAGAAAAATCAAGAAATTCCAAAAAATTCTCAAAAAATGGGAAATGGCCACAATCAACTTGCCATGGAATATTTTTGGGTAATTCAATATCCAAACCTTGCAAAAAAATGACGAATTTGCCCTTCGGGCTAATCGTCCCCCAAATCTTCCCATTTTGCCCATGGTCCTAAATCACACCTTCCCTAAGCCCTTATGGCTATGCTAGGAAGCCCTTGATTCGAATTGATGTGCATCGACGTGATTTATTTATGCATTTGATTGCGCTTTCATTAAAATTGATTGTGATTGATAGGATTAGTCTTCCAATCTGTATGAAACCCTGAATCAAACCCACCTCACCCAAAATTGCGCCTGCATGAAATCTTAATTAGGAAAATCACTCGCGTTAGGTACCGAAAGGGCGTTGGTAATGACACCGACGTAACCAAGTCCCCGAACCCAAAATCTCTAGTTCCGCAGAACTGATCGATCTCTCCCAATCGGTCAGTAAGGTTTCCGGTCTACCCTCCAAGAAAAACCGGTGGCGACTCCAAATGCATGCACAAGTTGTACATGCCACCATGACCACACTAAGGTCGAAAGTGATCGGCTCTTATCGCCGAATCCCTCAAAAAAATACTCCCCCGCCGCGATTTGGTATGGGCCTGGGAGGGCCCGCACCGATCCAAAGCCTGCGATCCGCACTCCCGGTGTGGTGGAAAGGCCCGCGATCGGTAATCCATTAGCGCGTCCGTTTCGGACGGGTCGCGACAGCTGGCGACTCCGCTGGGAAATTCATTCTAGAACCCTATGGTTCTAGACCTCCAAGTGGACTTAGGCCGTAATTAAACTGTTGAATGATATTTCTAACCTTGCAGGTGCTCTTGAAGGTGAGGTAAGTCCGCTCATGATAGGTGTTATATGTTTTTGTAGATTGGAGTGATAAGGGGGGTAGTCTGTGATTAACATTGTTTTATGCAGGTTGGGCATATGAATGAATGATTGTGTAGATGTTTTATATTGAAGCGGTGATTGTTAAATAAGATGCATGTTTATCGCTTTAGCACGACACCGAAAACACACACAACCGCGCCTAAAACCCCGGGCGCCCCTTGTAGGAAAACGATAGAAGGAATTGAAAATGGAATCTCCGTGAGGAAAAACATGGGGTGATCCACTTTTCAATTCCACCCACTGCGAACTATGGATCGGGTCCAATGCAACGATAGTTGTGCAATGGAATCAGCCCTTTCTAGAACTCGAGGTGGTAACTTTGGCTTTAGGTTCCAAACCCTATTTTGATTTTTAGAGTCGCCTCACTTGTCTCATGCGCATGTATTTTGACGGTTGGTACACCTAAAACCACACATAAGTCTGCGAGCCTGGTTGGTAAGATTCTCTATCCCTCAAACCTATTACAATCCATGCAAGTGTGAGCATTCATTCATTGCATAATTCCGGTGATTGGATTAAATGCCATTTCGAGGATAGATATGTGTTTTTTTTTTCCAATGTTCTTGATGGAAGACGAAGACGGTGTCATCCCATTATGAGCGCCGAGTGGATAAGAAGAACCTGCTGTGGATATCATTGAGGTATCACCTAACGAAGATGGCGATTTGGGATAGGTGATCCTGAAGTCACGTCTCAAAGATCGAAACTGGGGCATCTTTAAATATTAGGATCACATTCCTTTGTTTTATTTTTCCATTTCAGTCGTCTTGTATAGGATTTTATTTTGCGGAGTTTCTCTTTATTTCATCCCTTAGATTGGTTGTATTGGGGATCTATTTGTGTTTTGCTGTATTTCATTGGAATGTGATAGTGGCATTTTTTCTAATCACTCAAATACCCCCAAATCAATTTTATAATTCCTTTGGAGGAAATTAAAATTGGAAGCCTTACATGACCTTTTGGCCGTATAGGGCAGTCCGACTCCAGTTTCACCAGAAGGAATTATACATTTGAATTGGTTCATGCATGTTGTGCATCATTAGTAATCCCCGATAATTGATCGAGAGTATCGATGTTTTTCAAATTTAATGGAAAGATAGATATCCAAATTACCCTCGTTCTTAACAAACGGCTTTAATTTGGGTACCGCATCTTCAGTTGAATTTAAAACACCTTACACTTTTGAGCAATTCATTTTCTTGGAATTGATCAAAAAACGATTATCGTGAATTACATTCCTTTCAATAGTATGCTTTCCTTTGAAGAATACTGATAAAAACTTTTCGCACAAGATTAAAACCCTTGTAAAAGTTTTTATCCTTACTAATCATGAGCAAGCATAAAATTGAAAGGGGTTTATGCTTTCTTTTTCAAATTCTTCATTCTAATTCTGTCTTTTCATTTGCAGGTGAAAAACAGGTAGATCTTTTCTCGGACGAATCTGAGATTACTCTTCCATCCGATCATAAGCGAGTTAGGAAAATAAGGCATATTTACTCGACCTATTGATTCAGCTTGCCCAAGTTGAAAGTATTCGAATGTTCGAAAGAACGAACCGTACGAAAGTAAAAGCACACACACGGGAGCTTTCATTCATTTTTTGCTCAATCGAAGGAGTTCAAAAGCAGATCATACAATTCATCGAGGTGGAAACGTGAAACCGAAATGGGTCCTAATGAGCGTCACGAAGGAGCTCAATTGACCCTCCATATTGTTGATTCCCTGCCTACACTCACCGCTCCGTATATCAAGATCCGCGAGCTGGAGAAGAAGGCACTTGCACTCATTCTTAAGATCAGCAACCTTGGCCCTGTGATCTTCAGCAGCAAGTTCCAGGTCCCGGACCAATTCCCTCCCACGGGATACATCCGTCGTAACGGTATTGAGGCGCTCTTCCAGCCACTCGCTCTGAAACTTCAACATGATGTTACGACGTTCGTGCTCATAGGTGGTCAGGCACAAGGCCAAGCGCTCCACCAAATTTCCCCGTTCACGAAGCATCGTTGAGACCCGCTCGTTGGCAGTTTCCATAACCTTATTGTGGCTGTCAGCTACGAAGTTAGTCAACGCCAGGTAGTCACAGCGGTCTTCGTAGCGGACTCGCAAGACACGAGCCACGAGAACTTCCCGGTGAGCAACGCGGTAAGCCTTTAGAAAGTTTGTAAAAAGGGCTGGGAAGGTTTTATACTCCTTCTCCAACTCAGTACCCTCGATGGAAGTAGTGTCTGTGGCCGCGAATAGAACGCGGATCTCAGCCTCGGTCTCCAGATGATCGGCTATATAAGCATAGCCCCGACCCAAGAGATTATAGAGTTTTTCCCATCGGGCCGGGACTGCGATTGAAAAAATGCAAGCATAGGAGGAGTCAGAGGAATAAGCAAAAGATGAAGCCATTTCTCGTTGGAAAGATGGAGAGGAAGACGAGTGCAATGGAATGAATGAAAGTGAAAGCTGGTTAAAGGAGAGCACTAACCTTCTCTGCATTAACTCATCGTTTCATAGTAGCTCGAAGATGAAGAAATATCTCAGCAATAATGCTCGTGGAGCCGGGTGAATTGAATAAAGTAGAGTTAACTCTTTTCGTGAACCATCAAATCCCTCTCGGTCCGTGATTTCAGGCCTAACAAAATTTTAAAAAAAGGTGGTAAAAGATTCGTCGGTCTCGCCATTATTAAAGCTAGGAGGGAGGCAGACACAGCTATCGAAGAAATCGTGAAAGGATTGGGCGGTCCCATCCTTTTGAAAAGCTGAGTGGGAGGTAAGCACAGTTCCGCCGTTTGAAACAGAATGGGAAATAGGCGTAGCTATGTTGACACCTGATTTTTTACCATTTATTATTGTGATTTTTATTCTTTAAAATTAATTAAAAATATCAAAAAAGGTCATAAAATCACAAAATCAACTTTGGAAGCCTTGGTTTAGCCTTAGGAACCAATTTTGAACAAAAAATATTTTTCGGTATTTTTAATATTTTTGAGTTTATTTAATTATAAAAATACCCAAAAAATCAGAAAAATACCATTCGTGGTCAGAAAAATACCCAAAAATATTCGATAATTTTGTTTGAATTTCCTCTTCAAGTGTGTCACTTTAAATCTCAAAAATTCGGCTCGGGTCACTATGTTCCTTCGCAAACATAAACCCGAACCGAGCCTAAAAAAAAAAAAAAAAAAATCCTTTTCGAGTCTTTTAGTTTTCAATTCTCACTTTTTATAAGCTATGGCATTGGATTCTAAAGTCTTAAAGTGCAATTAGGTCAATTTGCCCTCCAATTTAATCAAATTTTACCAAAAGGGCTTAATTGCACATTTTTTCTTTCAATTAGTCCCCGGTTTCACGGATGTATACGTATGCTCTACGTATTTATATGTCATACGTATTTATATGTTATGCATATTTGTACTGTTTGGTAACCTCTTTAACTCTTGTAATAATAATAATGGTTATTATTTTTAACACCTTTGTTAGTGCCTTTTTTTTTTTTAGCATTTTTGTATTGTGAGTGCTCTTGCTAGTGCTATTTTTAAATATCATTTTTGTATCATAAATTGTGAGTGCTATTGTTAGTGCTATTTTTAAATGACATTTATTTATCATAAATTGTTAGTGCTATTGTTAGTGCTATTTTTAAATGACATTTATTTATCATAAATTGTGAGTGCTATTATTAGATAGAATTTATAATTGTTAGTGCTATTTTTAAATACAATTTATTGGAAGGTATTTTTGGCTATAAAAGGATGGCAAGAGTTTTGAGGTTAGGAGAGAGACATTTTGTAGAGTGTGCAAATTTTTTAGAGCTTAGAGAGAAGAACACAAACACTCTCTATATTCTCATCATCTTGAGTGAGCAAAATATACTAAGTTCGGAATATTGATTCCGCATATTGCTAGCACAATTGTTGTGGAGTTATTAGTCGTCTCCCCGTTCGTCAATTGGTGGTGCGTCCGAACTAGATGCCTAACACTTGTGGAGGCTGAGATCGAAGAACATCGAACCGACACCTCCGTTCAAGCACGCTACGAGAGGTAATCTATTTACTCCCTTTGAGGCTTTGTGATTTTTTTCGATTGAAATGCACGAAGTACGCCTCTGGAGATACATGTATGGGTTGTTATTTATTTCCGCTACATGTTACGTGGATCCCAACAGTGGTATCAGAGCCGATCCTTAGGTGTTTTCGTGCATTTAATTGATTTTTTGTAATTTTTGCAATACTATGGCCAATATGTATTAACGAATTGTTCGTCTTACATGGCTAATGGAGGTTGATTATTTTATATGATAAATTAATCAACGTAGCAAAAATTGAGACTAAATCAATTTTGAATCGAAAATTTATGGCTATCTTATTTTACATAAAAATTCTGAATATGATTCAACGTAGAATTTTTATTGTGCCTTCCTAAGTTTTAAATTGTGAATTTATTACTTACGTGGAAGGGTGGTGATCATGGAAAAATCCCTAATCAATGTGATTGATGTATATATGAATGTATGATGATTATTTATATATTTTGGATTGTAATTATTAAATGGAGGTTGCGTACTCCATTTATTTTTCATGTAATCTTTATTTTTAGCATAGTCAATTGTTGATGTAAATGCTACGAGGATTACGTGGGGGAGCCTTTTAAGTCGGCGAGCTCGTTGGGGCCCAATTCTTGAAGAGTTCAAGAAACCAAGAAGAAGCGAAGAGCGGCTCTCCGTTATTAAAATATTAAAATGATTAAATGTGGTCTCATTGGCTCGAGACCCATTAAATCATAATTCCATGATCACCACGTAGGATAGATGTTTATGTGATTGACATCTATTTTTTTATTATGATTACGTGAGCATGTTAAACTGGTTAATGTGCAAAGTCAGACTTACCTCACCCAAAATTGCGCCTGCATGAAATCCTAGTTAGGAAAATTACTCGCGTTAGGTACCGAAAGGGCGTTGGTAACGACACCAGCGTAACCAAGTCCCCGAACCCAAAATCTCTGGTTCCGCAGAACTGATCGATCTCTCCCAATCGGTCAGTAAGGTTTTCGGTCTACCCTCCGAGAAAGACCGGTGGCGACTCCAAATGCATGCACAAGTTGCACATGCCACCACGACCACACTAAGGTCGAAATCGATCGGCTCTTATCGTCGAATCCCTTTGAAAAATACTCCCGCCGCGATTTGGTATGGGCTTGGGAGGGCCCGCGCCGATCCAAAGCCCGCGATCCGCACCCTTGTGCGGGGGAAGGCCCGCGATCGGTAATCTATTAGCCGCGTCCGCTTTCGGACGGGTCGCGACAGCTGGCGACTCCACTGGGGACCTTTGCTCTAGAACATATGATTCTAGACCTCAAGTGGACTTAGGCCGTAATTAAAACGCTGAGTGATTTTTCTAACCATGCAGGCGCTCTTGAACGTGAGGTAAGTCCGCTCATGATAGATGTTATATGTTTTTGCAGATTGGAGTGATAAGGGGGGTAGTCTGTGATTAACATTGTCTTATGCAGGTTGGCGTAGGAATGTATGTTGTATGGATGATTTGAAGCGCCGATTGATAAACTGTTGTGCATGACTCGCATTGTGGTGATCACGACACATGGACACACACAACCGCGCCTAAAACCTCGGGCGCCCTCTTTAGGAAAACAATAGAAGGAATTGAAAATGGAATCTCCGTGAGGAAAAACATGGGGTAATCCACTTTTCAATTCCGCTCACTTCGAACTATGGATCGAGTCCCAATGCAACGATAGTTGTGCAATGGAATCGGCTCTTTCTAGAACTCGAGGTGGGAACCTTGACCTTAGGTGCCAAATCCTTGGATTTTTAGAAGTTTTATCCTCACTTGTCTCATGTGCATGTCTTTAGATGGTTGGTATATCTAAAACCACCTAAAAAAAATCGGTGATCCTGGAGTCACATCTCGAAGACTGGAACTGGGGCATCTCCAAGTGTTCGGACCACATTCCTTTGATTGATTTGACATTCTTAGTTCTCCTGTATATGATTAACTTTGATGAGATCCTCTCTATCTCGTCCCTTAGATTGATTGTATTAGGGATCTATTTGTATTGTATACATCTTGATAAGGCTCATTTCTATCGAAAATGGGGGCAAATTCCCCAAACCCGTGGAGCATAGTGGAATTCGTCCCTTCAGTGCGAAATACATTTGGCAGCAGAGCCACTCGTTTGGTGAAAGGACATATCGTTCCTAATTGATTTTTAATCAGATCTGGGGATAATTTTTTCTCCATTTTTCTTTATCTCAGGTGATAAAAGAGACAATGCACCCAAAAGCTCACGCATCCAAATGACAAAACAGACGTCACCCAGCTGGGGCAAATGAACCGTAGGCGTTGCAAATACCTTCAAGCACGGATGGAGGAATTTGGTAGATGTTGTGCATATCAATATGCAACATCACAACGGAATGCAAATCAAGTGTAAAAGGACGTATCGTTCCAAAATGATTATTTTCTTGATATGGGAATAATGCTTCCTTTCTTTTTCCTCTCAGGTGATAATCAAGAGCAGAGGACGCAGGATGTAATGCTTTCAAATAACAAACATGGAACATCAAATACCTCAAATGGCGACTGTGATCGAGAGAATCACCAAACCGCCACATGACGAATCCCAAGAATATCAAGCTGTCTTGAGACAGATTAAATTGATCAAGGACTCTGACAATCGAGATGGATGATCAGAATCTACAAAAATCAATGGGAGTAGGTTCCCCCCATTTGCTTTGAGGAGCCAAACCGGGGGCAAACTCTCATGATCCCCCATGAAAGCGCATCAGACCAGGGTCATCGAATCCAGAGATGACAAACAGCAAAGCCATGCCTAACCGGGGCAAGTAAATCATTTGTACGCCGGACGTTTCTCCTCTGGCAAAGTCAATGGATGCAATAACAGAGTCGTCCGCATCAGAATCAAATCCCAAGATGCGAATTTGGGTGAACGGTAACCTTGTATCGTTCCAATTTGGTCTTCGAAGACCACATGCCTAACATGAGTTTTTACTCATTTTGCAGGAAGTCGTTGGCACTGAAAGCCTCAAATGAAAAGAGCGCGCTAACATGGAGTTGAATAGAATCATTGGCCTTAGAAGTCAGGATTCCAGGAGATGGTCTTTGATTATAAGACCTAGTGGATGGTAGAAAGTATCGCTCCTACGTCACATGCTTTGACATGCATTTTGATAAAATCTTCTTTTTTCCTTGAATAAAAGGAACCTTGAAGAATGGCGTTGGAGTGCGCCCAAAAACACAAATGGATCTCCTCTGGGGCAAATCCTTGAGAATGATTCATCACCAACCAAACGGAGGGATCAAGACCACAAGATAGAGGGCCAAATCCTGCAAGCCGCGAGTTGGTGTTCAAATGGAAACACAAAGCAAGAACAAGGCTGTATCGTTCCAATTTCCCTTGAATTTTGGAACGCAAACTAACGACTAATTCCCGTCTTTGACAGGGGATCGCCATCAAGGTGAAACAAGTTTTCACACCCCATGAATTACCCGCTGGAGTATACGACCAAGGGTAAGATGTATCGTTATAATTTTTTGAAAAATTCATGAACGTACAATAACATGTTTCTTCCGCATTTTCAGGGATCTCCAACCGCGGGGGACAGGTAAGTATCCCTTTTCCCAATCCATTGAAAATGTTAAATAAAAAACAGAGAGAAAAAGAAAAGCTTTCAGAATCTAATGTCTAGAAAAGGCATAGAATTCAAATTTCATTGGCATTCATGTTTTGAAACAGGAGGTTGTCTGAACATGAATGAAACATGCAGGTGCATCATAAAGCCCCATTGGGAGGAAATTTTTCGGAGAAAACAAAAAGAAGTTTTCCAATAAAAGTTGTTCAAACCGTTTAAAAGGGTGTTTTCTCAGACGAGAGGCGAAGCCTAAACATGTCCAACACACACTTGAGAGATGAATGGAGTGGGCAGATAACAAAATCTGGGTCTACGGAGGTAGGGACCATTTGCGGCGATTACATGGGTTGGGACGACGGAGGCATTCGTTTCATATCCCCCAAACACTACAGGTGACCGTTGATAACCCCTTTGAACGGCGGTTTTCATTCTTAACCCTGTCAAGAACCACCCCACATCGGGGCAAAACAGGAGTAAGTCCAGCAGCATTGTCGCGACCCGTCCGGAAGAGGACGCGGCTAATGGATTACCGATCGCGGGCCTTGGATCGGCGCGGGCCCTCCCAGGCCCATACCAAATCGCGGCGGGAGTATTTTCAAAGGATTCGACGATAAGAGTCGATCGCTTTCGACCTTCAGTGTGGTCGTGGTGGCATGTGCAACTTGTGCATGCATTTGGAGTCGCCACCGGTCTTTATTGGAGGGTAGACCGGAAACCTTACTGACCGATTGGGAGAGGTCGATCAGTTCTGCGGAACCAGAGATTTTGGGTTCGGGGACTTGGTTACGCTGGTGTCGTTACCAACGCCCTTTCGGTACCTAACGCGAGTGATTTTCCTAACTAGGATTTCATGCAGGCGCAATTTTGGGTGAGGTAAGTCTGACTTTGCACATTAACCAGTTTAACATGCTCACGTAATCATAATAAATAAATAGATGTAAATCACATAAACATCTATCCTACGTGGTGATCATGGAATTATGATTTAATGGGTCTCGAGCCAATGAGACCACATTTAATCATTTTAATATTTTAATAACGGAGAGCCGCTCTTCGCTTCTTCTTGGTTTCTTGAACTCTTCAAGAATTGGGCCCCAAAGAGCTCGCCGACTTAAAAGGCTCCCCTACGTAATCCTCGTAGCATTTACATCAACAATTGACTATGCTAAAAATAAAGATTACATGAAAAATAAAAGGAGTATGCAGCCTCCATTTAATAACTACAACCCCAAATATATAAATAATCATCATACATTCATATATACATCAATCACATTGATTAGGGATTTTTCCATGATCACCACCCTTCCATGTAAGTAATAAATTCACAATTTAAAACTTAGGAAGGCACAACAAAAATTCTACGTTGAATCATATTCAGAATTTTTATGTAAAATAAGATAGCCATAAATTTTCGATTCAAAATTGATTTAGTCTCAATTTTTGCTACGTTGATTAATTTATCATATAAAATAATCAACCTCCATTAGCCATGTAAGACGAACAATTCGTTAATACATATTGGCCATAGTATTGCAAAAATTGCAAAAAATCAATTAAATGCACGAAAACACCTAAGGATCGGCTCTGATACCACTGTTGGGATCCACGTAACACGTAGCGGAAATAAATAACAACCCATACATGTATCTCCAGAGGCGTACTTCGTGCATTTCAATCGAAAAGAATCACAAAGCCTCAAAGGGAGTAAATAGATTACCTCTCGTAGCGTGCTTGAACGGAGGTGTCGGTTCGATGTTCTTCGATCTCAGCCTCCACAAGTGTTAGGCATCTAGTTCGGACGCACCACCAATTGACGAACGGGGAGACGACTAATAACTCCACAACAATTGTGCTAGCAATATGCGGAATCAATATTCCGAACTTAGTATATTTTGCTCACTCAAGATGATGAGAATATAGAGAGTGTTTGTGTTCTTCTCTCTAAGCTCTAAAAAATTTGCACACTCTACAAAATGTCTCTCCCCTCAACCTCAAAACTCTTGCCATCCTTTTATAGCCAAAAATACCTTCCAATAAATTATATTTAAAAATAGCACTAACAATTATAAATTCTATCTAAAAATAGCACTCACAAATAAATGACATTTAAAAATAGCACTAACCATTTATAATACAAAAATGCTATTTAAAAATAGCACTAACAATAGCACTCACAATTTATAATACAAAAATGCTATTTAAAAATAGCACTAACAATTATAAATTCTATCTAATAATAGCACTCACAATTTATGATAAATAAATGCCATTTAAAAATAGCACTAACAATAGCACTCACAATTTATGATAAATAAATGTCATTTAAAAATAGCACTAACAATAGCACTCACAATTTATAATACAAAAATGCTAATTAAAAATAGCACTAGCAATAGCACTCACAATACAAAAATGCTAAAAAAAAGGCACTAACAAAGGTGTTAAAAATAATAACCATTATTATTATTACAAGAGTTAAAGAGGTTACCAAACAGTACAAATATGCATAACGTATAAATACGTATGCCGTATAAATACGTAGAGCATACGTATACATCCGTGAAACCGGGGACTAATTGAAAGAAAAATGTGCAATTAAGCCCTTTTGGTAAAAATTGATTAAATTGGAGGGCAAATTGACCTAATTGCACTTTAAAACTTTAGAATCCAATGTCATAGCTTATAGAAAGTGAGAATTGAAAACTAAAAGACTCGAAAAGGATTTTTTTTTTTTTTAGGCTCGGTTCGGGTTTATGTTTGTGAAGGAACATAGTGACCCGAGCCGAATTTTTGAGATTTAAAGTGACACACTTGAAGAGGAAATTAAAACAAAATTATCGAATATTTTTGGGTATTTTTCTGACCACGAATGATATTTTTCTGATTTTTTGGGTATTTTTATAATTAAATAAACTCGAAAAATATTAAAAATACCGAAAAATATTTTTTGTTCAAAATTGGTTCCTAAGGCTAAACCAAGGCTTCCAAAGTTGATTTTTTGATTTTATGACCTTTTTTGATATTTTTAATTAATTTTAAAGAATATAAATCACAATAATAAATGGTAAAAAATCAGGTGTCAACAGCTGCCCCTCTTTGAGAGGAATCTCGTTAGAGGTTTCTCTCAAAGATAAGGTGGCACCTGATTCCTAACCGACTCAACTGGGAAAATGAGAGAAGAAATGTTATGATATCGGATCCTTAAGCCTATTGATAAAAGCTCAAATCAATCCCCGGTTTGCTCTAACAATTTGAACATGGGCCGTAGTGAGAGAGGCTTACCTGAAGGTCACCTGTCGGATGATGCCGGTTGCGACAACTTTCAAGAAGATGCCTAGGACTCGTCACAGAAAATCCTAGGGAGATTAAGCTCTGACCTGTATGGTAGGTCATACCATTATGGGATTCCTAATTGGTAGGAACCTAAGGAAGGCGCATCCCCACGCTTTGGGATTTGCTAGAGATTTTAATCCGTATGGTGGATCAGACCTTTGTGTTGATCCTTAAGGCGGTATCTACCTCGTGTTGACCCTTAAGGCGGTATCTACCAATAAGTTGACCCTTGAGGCGGTTTCTACCTTGGTTTGACCCTTCAGGCGGTTTCTACCTTGGTTTAACCCTTCAGGCGGTTTCTACCATGAGTTGACCCTTCAGGCGGTTTCTACCTTTGATTTGACCCTTCAGGCGGTTTCTACCTTGTGTTGACCCTTCAGGCGGTATCTACCATGTGTTGACCCTTCAGGCGGTTTCTACCATGAGTTGATCCTTCAGGCGGTATCTACCTTGTGCTGACCCTTCAGGCGGTTTCTACCATACATTGACCATTCAGGCGGTTTCTACCATTGAGTTGACCCTTCAGGCGGTATCTACCATTGATTGACCCTTCAGGCGGTATCTACCATGTGTTGACCCTTCAGGCGGTATCTACCTTGTGCTGACCCTTCAGGCGGTATCTACCTTCATTTGACCCTTCAGGCGGTATCTACCTTTGATTGACTTTGAAAAGGGGTCTCATGACGAGGGTTCTCCACGTCCGATGAGATTTCCTGAATTTTGAAAAGGGGGTCTCATGACGAGGGTTCTCCACGTCCGATGAGACTGTTTGAATTTTGAAAAGGGGTCTCATGACGAGGGTTCTCCACGTCCGATGAGACTGCCTAAGTTTTGAAAAAGGGGTCTCATGACGAGGGTTCTCCACGTCCGATGAGACTGTTTGATATTTTGAAAATGGGTCCTGGGACGAGGGTTCTCCACGTCTGATAGGACTTTTTCTTTTAAAAGGGTTTTTCTTCCCCCCTTTTTTTTTGGAGACCCCGAAGTTTGTCGGGAATTCAGTTTTTTGAAGCAGTGAAAGATTTTATTTTAACAAAACTTCACTTGAGTCTGTTGAGGCGACATTCTGGGAGCTGGGTTCTCCAGGTATCCTGCAGAAGTTTGAGCCTGAAAGATTTTTCTTCACCAAGAAAACGTTAGTAATCTTTGGGAAGACCACGGCTGTCCATTTTGACAAAACCGTATGATTTAAGTTTTAATCATGAAATGTGCATTTTGATGCTGGAGGTTATCCAAAGCATTCTTGCAACATGCAAATGTGATCACAAATCCCTTGCACGGAAAATCTGGATCAACAGTTTGAAAATTCCAAAAAGAGTTTGTTCAAAACATCAATTGGAATATTTCTCGACAAGGAGGCCATCTCACCTGTTTGGAGGTAATGATTTTTATAAGGGACGCACTCAATTCCCTACTAACCTGTGCTTAGGTTTTAGGCTCATTCGCAGCGCATACATTTTGATCGGTCGGGAGGTCTTCCACGGGACCGTAATGTTGGGCTTGGATATTGGTTTTCAAGGGGGACCCGCTTGGAGTCGAGGCCACTGAATGAAAGTTTTCACCATCTGCTCCGGGTTTACAAGTCGAGAACCCTGCAAAATGAGAAAGAAATAGTCTTGCTCGTACCTCTTCGAGCTAAGCTATATGTTAACCCAAGTGTCTTAGTCAGAGAAGACTGTTTCAGGGTTGTAACATTGGTAGGATTGGGGACCGAAAAAGGCTTGTTTTTGGCCCAGAATTCATGAGGGGATTGACATTGGTGATCATTGCAAATTTGTCACCTGTCTTTTCCATTATGCATCTTCAATTTTTGAGGCGTGCAACCGCTTTTGAGGTGTGCACAAATTTTTTAGAGAGCGTCTCTGGCTGCATTAAGAGATTGACAACTCTGTCTGTGTCTTCGCTCCGCGGCTGACATCATTTAGGGGGCAGTCTTTCTGACCTGACTCATTTAGTGGTTTTTTTTTCTCTTCCCAACTAGGCTTTATTGGGGATCAATCAAACAGTTTACACGAGCATCGGCCTTGCTTTTACCAGGCACTTTGCTTTTTCTCGATGCCGTGGATTTTTCTCATTCATTTTTGAAATCCCACTTTTTCTCATCTTCATGGGATCGTGTTAGACCTATGATCAAAGGTCTAACAAGGTTAAACATTAACTTAGGAATTTTTTTTGCAAACCCTAAGTCTTGAACTCCTTCGTTTCTGAAGTGATGCTGCATCCGTCTTGGAATGTGCAATGATCACCAACGGGTTTATGAAATGATTTTGCAGGCTCAACTTGGCTATGCAAAGGATTCAGTGTGTGGGATAGAGAAATGAATGCTTCTCATCATCCTATGGCACTTGGATTACCATATAAACAACACACAAAGATTAATGTTAGTCCGAGCAAGAAAATTTCTAACCATTTTCTCCTGATGCTGCGGACACACCTCCATTTTGCCCCGATGTGGGGTAGTTCTTGACAGGGTTAAGAATGAAAACCGCCGTTCAAAGGGGTTATCAACGGTCACCTGTAGTGTTTGGGGGATATGAAACGAATGCCTCCGTCGTCCCAACCCATGTAATCGCTACGAATGGTCCCTACTTCCGTAGGTCCAGATTTTGCTGTCTGATTCGCTCCACTTCTCTCTTAAGTGTGTATAGGACGTGTTTGGATTAGGCTTTGCCTCTAGTCTTTGAGAAAATGTCATTTTGAAAGTTTTGAACAACTTTTGATTGGAAAGATCTCTTTTGCTTTCTCCAAAAATTTTACCAGTCAAGGGGATTTTATGGTGCACAATGCATGTTCTTATTCATGTTCAGACAACCTCCTGTTTCAAAACATGAATGCCAATGAAGTTAGAATTCTATGTCTTTTCTAGACATTAGATTCTGAAAGCTTTTTCTTTTTCTCTCTGTTTTTTTTTTGTTTAACATCTTCAATGGATTGGGGAAAGGGATACCTACCTGTCCACCGTGGCTGGAGATCCCTGAAAATGTAAAAGAAATATGTTATTGTATGTTCACGAATTTTTCAAAAAATTGGAACGATACATCTTACCCTTGGTCATGTGTTCCAATGGGTAATACATGGGATGTGAAAACCTGTTTCGCCTTGATGGCGAGCCCCTGTCAAAGACGGGAATTAGGTGTCAGTTTGCGTTCCAAAATTCAAGGAAAATCGGAACGATACAGCCTTGTTCTTGTTTTGTGTTTCCATTTGAGCACAAACGCGCGGCTTGCATAATTTGGCCATCTATCTTGTGTCCTTGATCTCCCATCTGGTTGGGCGACGAATCCTTCTCAAGAATTTGCCCCAGAGAAGATCCATTTGTGTTTTTGGGCGCACTCCAGCGCCATTCTTCAAGGTTCCTTTTATTCAAGGAAAAGAAGATTTTATCAAAATGCATGTCAAAGCATGTGACGTAGGAGCGATACTTTTTACCATCCACTAGGTCTTATAATCAAAGACCATCTCCTGGAATCCTGACTTCTAAGGCCAATGATTCTATTCGCCTCCCTGTTAGCGCGCTATTTTCATTTGAGGCTTTCAGCGCCAACGACTTCCTGTAAAATGAGTAAAAACTCATGTTAGGCATGTGGTCTTGGAAGACCAAAATTGGAACGATACAAGGTTACCGTTCACCCAAATTCGTATCTTGGGGTTTGATTCTGATGCGGACGACTCTGTTATTGCGTCTATTGACTTTGTCAGAGGAGAAACATCCTGTGTACAAATCATTCACTTGCCCCAGTTAGGCATGGTTTTGCTGTTTGTCATCTCTGGATTCGATGACCCTGGTCTGATGTGCTTTCATGGGGGATCATGAGAGTTTGCCCCCGGTTTGGCTCCTCAAAGCAAATGGGGGGAACCTGCTCCCATTGATTTTTGCAGATTCTGATCATCCATCTCGATTGTCAGAGTCCTTGATCAATTTTATCTGTCTCAAGACAGCTTGATATTCTTGGGATTCGTCATGTGGCGGTTTGGTGATTCTCTCGATCACAGTCGACATTTGAGGTATTTGATGTTCCCTGTTTGTTATTTGAAAGCATTACATCCTGCGTCCTCTGCTCTTGATCATCATCTGAGAGGAAAAAGAAAGGAAGCATTATTCCCATATCAAGAAAATAATCATTTTGGAACGATACGTCTTTTTACACTTGATTTGCATTCCGTTTTGATGTTGCATATTGATATGCACAACATCTATCAAATTCCTCCATCCGTGCTTGAAGGTATTTGCAACGCCTACGGTTCATTTGCCCCAGCTGGGCGACGTCTGTTTTGTCATTTGAATGCATGAGCTTTTGGGTGCATTGTCTCTTTTATCACCTGAGATAAAAAAAATGGAGAAAAACTTATCCCCAAATCTGATTAAAAATCAATTAGGAACGATACGTCCTTTCACCAAACGAGTGGCTCTGCGGCCAAATGTATTTTGCACTGAAGGGACGAATTCCCCTATGCTCCACGGGTTTGGGGAATTTGCCCCCATTTTCGATAGAAATGAGCCTTATCAAGATATATACAATACAAATAGATCCCTAATACAATCAATCTAAGGGACGAGATAGAGAGGATCTCAGCAAAATTAATCTTATACAAGAGAACTAAGAATGTCAAATCAATCAAAGGAATGTGGTCCGAACACTTGGAGATGCCCCAGTTCCAGTCTTCGAGATGTGACTCCAGGATCACCGATTTTTTTTTTTAGGCAATTTTAGATATACCAACCATCTAAAGACATGCACATGAGACAAGTGAGGATAAAACTTCTAAAAATCAAAGGATTTGGCACCTAAGGTCAAGGTTCCCACATCGAGTTCTAGAAAGAGCAGATTCCATTGCACAACTATCGTTGCATTGGGGCTCGATCCATGGTTCGAAATGAGCGGAATTGAAAAGTGGATTACCCCGTGTTTTTCCTCACGGAGATTCCATTTTCAATCCCTTCTATTGTTTTCCTATAGGCGGCGCCCGGGGTTTTAGGCGCGGTTGTGTGTATTTTCGGTGTCGTGCTAAAGCGATAAACATGCATCTTATTTAACAATCACCGCTTCAATATAAAACATACACATAATCATTCATTCCTACGCCAACCTGCATAAGACAATGTTAATCACAGACTACCCCCCTTATCACTCCAATCTGCAAAAACATATAACACCTATCATAAGCGGACTTACCTCACCTTCAAGAGCGCCTACAGGGTTAGAAAAATCACTCAGCGTTTTAATTACGGCCTAAGTCCACTTGAGGTCTAGAACCATAGGTTATAGAACAAAGGTCCCCAGTGGAGTCGCCAGCTGTCGCGACCCGTCCGGAAGAGGACGCGGCTAATGGATTACCGATCGCGGGCCTTGGATCGGCGCGGGCCCTCCCAGGCCCATACCAAATCGCGGCGGGAGTATTTTCAAAGGATTCGACGATAAGAGTCGATCGCTTTCGACCTTCAGTGTGGTCGTGGTGGCATGTGCAACTTGTGCATGCATTTGGAGTCGCCACCGGTCTTTCTCGGAGGGTAGACCGGAAACCTTACTGACCGATTGGGAGAGATCGATCAGTTCTGCGGAACCAGAGATTTTGGGTTCGGGGACTTGGTTACGCTGGTGTCGTTACCAACGCCCTTTCGGTACCTAACGCGAGTGATTTTCCTAACTAGGATTTCATGCAGGCGCAATTTTGGGTGAGGTAAGTCTGACTTTGCACATTAACCAGTTTAACATGCTCACGTAATCATAATAAAAAAATAGATGTCAATCACATAAACATCTATCCTACGTGGTGATCATGGAATTATGATTTAATGGGTCTCGAGCCAATGAGACCACATTTAATCATTTTAATATTTTAATAACGGAGAGCCGCTCTTTGCTTCTTCTTGGTTTCTTGAACTCTTCAAGAATTGGGCCCCAACGAGCTCGCCGACTTAAAAGGCTCCCCCACGTAATCCTCGTAGCATTTACATCAACAATTGACTATGCTAAAAATAAAGATTACATGAAAAATAAAAGGAGTACGCAGCCTCCATTTAATAATTACAATCCAAAATATATAAATAATCATCATACATTCATATATACATCAATCACATTGATTAGGGATTTTTCCATGATCACCACCCTTCCACGTAAGTAATAAATTCACAATTTAAAACTTAGGAAGGCACAATAAAAATTCTACGTTGAATCATATTCAGAATTTTTATGTAAAATAAGATAGCCATAAATTTTCGATTCAAAATTGATTTAGTCTCAATTTTTGCTACGTTGATTAATTTATCATATAAAATAATCAACCTCCATTAGCCATGTAAGACGAACAATTCGTTAATACATATTGGCCATAGTATTGCAAAAATTGCAAAAAATCAATTAAATGCACGAAAACACCTAAGGATCGGCTCTGATACCACTGTTGGGATCCACGTAACACGTAGCGGAAATAAATAACAACTCATACATGTATCTCCAGAGGCGTACTTCGTGCATTTCAATCGAAAAAAATCACAAAGCCTCAAAGGGAGTAAATAGATTACCTCTCGTAGCGTGCTTGAACGGAGGTGTCGGTTCGATGTTCTTCGATCTCAGCCTCCACAAGTGTTAGGCATCTAGTTCGGACCCACCACCAATTGACGAACGGGGAGACGACTAATAACTCCACAACAATTGTGCTAGCAATATGCGGAATCAATATTCTGAACTTAGTATATTTTGCTCACTCAAGATGATGAGAATATAGAGAGTGTTTGTGTTCTTCTCTCTAAGCTCTCAAAAATTTGCACACTCTACAAAATGTCTCTCCCCTCAACCTCAAAACTCTTGCCATCCTTTTATAGCCAAAAATACCTTCCAATAAATTGTATTTAAAAATAGCACTAACAATTATAAATTCTATCTAAAAATAGCACTCACAAATAAATGAAATTTAAAAATAGCACTAACAATTTATAATACAAAAATGCTATTTAAAAATAGCACTAACAATAGCACTCACAATTTATAATACAAAAATGCTATTTAAAAATAGCACTAATAATTATAAATTCTATCTAATAATAGCACTCACAATTTATGATAAATAAATGCCATTTAAAAATAGCACTAACAATAGCACTCACAATTTATGATAAATAAATGTCATTTAAAAATAGCACTAACAATAGCACTCACAATTTATAATACAAAAATGCTATTTAAAAATAGCACTAGCAATAGCACTCACAATACAAAAATGCTAAAAAAAAGGCACTAACAAAGGTGTTAAAAATAATAACCATTATTATTATTACAAGAGTTAAAGAGGTTACCAAACAGTACAAATATGCATAACGTATAAATACGTATGACGTATAAATACGTAGAGCATACGTATACATCCGTGAAACCGGGGACTAATTGAAAGAAAAATGTGCAATTAAGCCCTTTTGGTAAAAATTGATTAAATTGGAGGGCAAATTGACCTAATTGCACTTTAAAACTTTAGAATCCAATGTCATAGCTTATAGAAAGTGAGAATTGAAAACTAAAAGACTCGAAAAGGATTTTTTTTTTTTTTTAGGCTCGGTTCGGGTTTATGTTTGTGAAGGAACATAGTGACCCGAGCCGAATTTTTGAGATTTAAAGTGACACACTTGAATAGGAAATTAAAACAAAATTATCGAATATTTTTGGGTATTTTTCTGACCACGAATGGTATTTTTCTGATTTTTTGGGTATTTTTATAATTAAATAAACTCGAAAAATATTAAAAATACCGAAAAATATTTTTTGTTCAAAATTGGTTCCTAAGGCTAAATCAAGGCTTCCAAAGTTGATTTTGTGATTTTATGACCTTTTTTGATATTTGTAATTAATTTTAAAGAATAAAAATCACAATAATAAATGGTAAAAAATCAGGTGTCAACAAGCATCAGGAGAAAATGGTTAGAAATTTTCTTGCTCGGACTAACATCAATCTTTGTGTATTGTTTATATGGTAATCCAAGTGCCATAGGATGACGAGAAGCGTTAATTTCTCTATCCCACACACGTTTATCATTTGCACAGCCAAGTTGAGCCTGCAAATTCATTTCATAAACCCGTTGGTGATCATTGCAAATTCCAAGATAAAGGCAGATCACTTCAGAAAAGAGGAAGTTCAAGACCTAGGGTTCATGAAAAAGCTACTAAGTCAATACTCAAGCGTGCTAAGAGCCGAATCATATATCTAGCACAATTGCCAAAGCATCTCACTTGCGACGAGGGATTAAAGAAATCCCCAGCATCAGAAAAGAAAAAGCAAAGTGCCTGATAAAAGCAAGGTCGATGCTCGTGAAAATTGTTAAATTGACCTCCAATGAAGCCTCGTGGGGAAAGAGAAAAACCTCTAAAGGAGCCAAATCCAAAAGGCTGCTCCCTGAATGCTATTAAGCACAGAACGAAGACATAGAGAGAGTCGGTCTCTGAATGCAACAAGAGACGCTCTTTAAAGAGCTGGTGCACACCGCAAGATAGGTTGCGCGCCTCAAAGGCTAAAGATGCAGAAAAGAAAGGACAGGTGGCAAATCATGCAATGATCACCAATGTCAAACCCGTCGCGAATTCTGGGCCAAAAACAAGCCTTTTTCGGTCCCCAATCCTACCAATGTTACAACCCTGAAACAGTCTTCTCTGACTAAGACACTTGGGTTAACATATAGCTTAGCTCGAAGAAGTACGAGCAAGACTATTTCTTTCTCATTTTGCAGGGTTCTTGACTTGTAAACCCGGAGCAGATGGTGAAGACTTTCATTCAATGGCCTCGACTCCAAAGCGAGTCCCCCTTGAAAGCCAATATCCAAGCCTAACATTACGGTCCCGTGGAAGACCTCCCGACCGATCAAAATGTATGCGCTGCGAATGAGCCTAAAACCTAGGCACATGTTAGTAGGGAATTGAGTGCGTCCCTTATAAAAATCATTACCTCCAAACAGGTGAGATGGCCTCCTTGTCGAGAAATATTCCAATTGATGTTTTGAACAAACTTTTTTTGGAATTTTCAAACTGTTGATCCAGATTTTCCGTGCAAGGGATTTGTGATCACATTTTCATGTTGCAAGAATGCTTTGGATAACCTCCAGCATCAAAATGCACATTTCATGATTAAAACTTAAATCATACGGTTTTGTCAAAATGGACAGCCGTGGTCTTCCCAAAGATTACTAACGTTTTCTTGGTGAAGAAAAATCTTTCAGGCTCAAACTTCTGCAGGATACCTGGAGAACCCAGCTCCCAGAATGTCGCCTCAACAGACTCAAGTGAAGTTTTGTCAAAATAAAATCTTTCACTACTTCAAAAAATTGAATTCCCGACAAACTTCGGGGTCTCCAAAAAAAGGGGGAAGAAAAACCCTTTTAAAAGAAAAAGTCCTATCAGACGTGGAGAACCCTCGTCCCAGGACCCATTTTCAAAATATCAAACAGTCTCATCGGACGTGGAGAACCCTCATCATGAGACCCTTTTTTCAAAACTTAGGCAGTCTCATCGGACGTGGAGAACCCTCGTCATGAGACCCCTTTTCAAAATATCAAACAGTCTCATCGGACGTGGAGAACCCTCGTCATGAGACCCCCTTTTCAAAACTTAGGCAGTCTCATCGGACGTGGAGAACCCTCGTCATGAGACCCCTTTTTCAAAACTTAGGCAGTCTCATCGGACGTGGAGAACCCTCGTCATGAGACCCCTTTTCAAAATTTAGGCAGTCTCATCGGACGTGGAGAACCTTCGTCATGAGACCCCTTTTCAAAATTTAGGCAGTCTCATCGGGCGTGGAGAACCCTCGTCATGAGACCCCTTTTCAAAGTTTAGGCAGTCTCATCGGACGTGGAGAACCCTCGTCATGAGACCCCTTTTCAAAATTCAAACAGTCTCATCGGACGTGGAGAACCCTTGTCATGAGACCCCTTTTTCAAAATTCAGGAAATCTCATCGGACGTGGAGAACCCTCGTCATGAGACCCCTTTTCAAAGTCAATCAAAGGTAGATACCGCTTGAAGGGTCAATCAAAGGTAGATACCGCCTGAAGGGTCAAATCAAAGGTAGATACCGCCTGAAGGGTCAATCAAAGGTAGATACCGCCTGAAGGGTCAAATCAAATTTGGTAGAAACCGCCTGAAGGGTCAACACAAGGTAGATACCGCCTGAAGGATTAACTCAAGGTAGATACCGCATGAAGGGTCAATTAAAGGTAGATACCGCCTGAAGGGTCAAATCAAAGGTAGATACCGCCTGAAGGGTCAATCAAAGGTAGATACCGCCTGAAGGGTCAAATCAAAGGTAGATACCGCCTGAAGGGTCAATCAAAGGTAGATACCGCCTGAAGGGTCAAATCAAATTTGGTAGATACCGCCTGAAGGGTCAACCAAAGGTAGAAACCGCCTGAAGGGTCGAACCAAGGTAGATACCGCCTGAAGGGTCAAACAAAGGTAGAAACCGCCTAAAGGGTCAACTCAAGGTAGAAACCGCCTGAAGGGTCAAACTGAAGGTAGAAACCGCCTGAAGGGTCAAAACAAAGGTAGAAACCGCCTGAAGGGTCAAATCATGGTAGAAACCGCCTGAAGGGTCAACTCATGGTAGAAACCGCCTGAAGGGTCAAATTAAGGTAGAAACCGCCTGAAGGATCAACTCAAGGTAGAAACCGCCTGAAGGGTCAAACCAAGGTAGAAACCGCCTGAAGGATCACATTAATGGTAGAAACCGCCTGAAGGGTCACATATGGTAGAAACCGCCATAAGGGTCAATTCATTGGTAGAAACCGCCATAAGGGTCAACTCATTGATAAATATCGCAGTAAGGATCAACACAAAGGTCTAATCCACCATACAGATCAAAATCCTTGGCAAATCCCAAAGCGTGGGATGCGCCTTCCTTAGGTTCCTACCAGTTAGGAATCCCATCATGGTATGACCTACCATACAGGTCAGAGCTTAATCTCCCTAGGATATTCTGAATGACGAGTCCTAGGCATCTTCTTGAAAGTCGTCGCAACCGGCAGCATCCGACAGGTGAGCTTCAGGTAAACCTCTCTCACTCCGGCCCATTTTCAAATTGTTAGAGCAAACCGGAGATTGATTTGAGCTTTTATCAATAGGCTTAAGGATCCGATGTCATAACATTTCTTCTCTCATTTTCCCAGTTGAGTCGGTTAGGAATCAGGTGCCACCTTATCTTTGAGAGAAACCTCTAACGAGATTCCTCTCAAAGAGGGGCAGCTGTTGACACCTGATTTTTTACCATTTATTATTGTGATTTTTATTCTTTAAAATTAATTAAAAATATCAAAAAAGGTCATAAAATCACAAAATCAACTTTGGAAGCCTTGGTTTAGCCTTAGGAACCAATTTTGAACAAAAAATATTTTTTGGTATTTTTAATATTTTTCGAGTTTATTTAATTATAAAAATACCCAAAAATCAGAAAAATACCATTCGTGGTCAGACAAATACCCAAAAATATTCGATAATTTTGTTTTAATTTCCTCTTCAAGTGTGTCACTTTAAATCTCAAAAATTCGGCTCGGGTCACTATGTTCCTTCGCAAACATAAACCCGAACCGAGCCTAAAAAAAAAAAAAAATCCTTTTCGAGTCTTTTAGTTTTCAATTCTCACTTTTTATAAGCTATGACATTGGATTCTAAAGTCTTAAAGTGCAATTAGGTCAATTTGCCCTCCAATTTAATCAATTTTTACCAAAAGGGCTTAATTGCACATTTTTTCTTTCAATTAGTCCCCGGTTTCACGGATGTATACGTATGCTCTACGTATTTATACGTCATACGTATTTATACGTTATGCATATTTGTACTGTTTGGTAACCTCTTTAACTCTTGTAATAATAATAATGGTTATTATTTTTAACACATTTGTTAGTGCCTTTTTTTTTTAGCATTTTTGTATTGTGAGTGCTCTTGCTAGTGCTAATTTTAAATATCATTTTTGTATCATAAATTGTGAGTGCTATTGTTAGTGCTATTTTTAAATGACATTTATTTATCATAAATTGTTAGTGTTATTGTTAGTGCTATTTTTAAATGGCATTTATTTATCATAAATTGTGAGTGCTATTATTAGATAGAATTTATAATTGTTAGTGCTATTTTTAAATACAATTTATTGGAATGTATTTTTGGCTATAAAAGGATGGCAAGAGTTTTGAGGTTAGGGGAGAGACATTTTGTAGAGTGTGCAAATTTTTGAGAGCTTAGAGAGAAGAACACAAACACTCTCTATATTCTCATCATCTTGAGTGAGCAAAATATACTAAGTTCGGAATATTGATTCCGCATATTGCTAGCACAATTGTTGTGGAGTTATTAGTCGTCTCCCTGTTCGTCAATTGGTGGTGCGTCCGAACTAGATGCCTAACACTTGTGGAGGCTGAGATCGAAGAACATCGAACCGACACCTCCGTTCAAGCACGCTACGAGAGGTAATCTATTTACTCCCTTTGAGGCTTTGTGATTTTTTTCGATTGAAATGCACGAAGTACGCCTCTGGAGATACATGTATGGGTTGTTATTTATTTCCGCTACATGTTACGTGGATCCCAACAGTGGTATCAGAGCCGATCCTTAGGTGTTTTCGTGCATTTAATTGATTTTTTGCAATTTTTGCAATACTATGGCCAATATGTATTAACGAATTGTTCGTCTTACATGGCTAATGGAGGTTGATTATTTTATATGATAAATTAATCAACGTAGCAAAAATTGAGACTAAATCAATTTTGAATCGAAAATTTATGGCTATCTTATTTTACATAAAAATTCTGAATATGATTCAACGTAGAATTTTTATTGTGCCTTCCTAAGTTTTAAATTGTGAATTTATTACTTACGTGGAAGGGTGGTGATCATGGAAAAATCCCTAATCAATGTGATTGATGTATATATGAATGTATGATGATTATTTATATATTTTGGATTGTAATTATTAAATGGAGGCTGCGTACTCCTTTTATTTTTCATGTAATCTTTATTTTTAGCATAGTCAATTGTTGATGTAAATGCTACGAGGATTACGTGGGGGAGCCTTTTAAGTCGGCGAGCTCGTTGGGGCCCAATTCTTGAAGAGTTCAAGAAACCAAGAAGAAGCAAAGAGCGGCTCTCCGTTATTAAAATATTAAAATGATTAAATGTGGTCTCATTGGCTCGAGACCCATTAAATCATAATTCCATGATCACCACGTAGGATAGATGTTTATGTGATTGACATCTATTTTTTTATTATGATTACGTGAGCATGTTAAACTGGTTAATGTGCAAAGTCAGACTTACCTCACCCAAAATTGCGCCTGCATGAAATCCTAGTTAGGAAAATCACTCGCGTTAGGTACCGAAAGGGCGTTGGTAACGACACCAGCGTAACCAAGTCCCCGAACCCAAAATCTCTGGTTCCGCAGAACTGATCGATCTCTCCCAATCGGTCAGTAAGGTTTCCGGTCTACCCTCCGAGAAAGACCGGTGGCGACTCCAAATGCATGCACAAGTTGCACATGCCACCACGACCACACTAAGGTCGAAATCGATCGGATCTTATCGTCGAATCCCTTTGAAAAATACTCCCGCCGCGATTTGGTATGGGCTTGGGAGGGCCCGCGCCGATCCAAAGCCCGCGATCCGCACCCTTGTGCGGGGGAAGGCCCGCGATCGGTAATCCATTAGCCGCGTCCGCTTTCGGACGGGTCGCGACAAGCTATCGAGGAAAGAAAATTGATTCGGGGGTCCCTCCCGGGTTGAAAAGAGAAACGACAAAGCGGAAAATTCGAAATATCAATAGGGAACTCTCGTTTGATGATTTTCTTCCGTGCTTGAAGAGCGTCTCCTGAAACATACGAAGCCACTCAAGAGAAAGTTCAGAGAGAGTGAACATTCTAGAAAGACTGCAAAACCCTGAGTAAGCAAAGATCGAGCAACCTCTTCTTAATCCAGTATGTTTACTAGTCATAGTCATTTGTTGAAGATGACTGGCCCAAATGTCCTAGATAATGTACAATTGGGAGACCTCGGAGTTTTTGGGCTCGATCCAGGTACCGAAACCATACAACCCAACCCTGCCGGCAACAAGGTTCAGGATTATGGCGACGACGACAACAGCGGCAGCGACGACGACGACAATAGCATCAACGACGATGATAACAGTGAGGTCCAACCTCGGGAAAGAAGACGTCGCCAGCCCTACACTGAGAAGGAAATTCAGGTGCTCGAAGCTACCTTCAGTAACTGCCGTTACCTGGACATGAAACAAAGAAAAAAATTAGCCCGGAAGTTGGGAGTAGCGCCTTCAAAGATCAAGAACTGGTTTCAAAACAAGTGGGCCAGGTTGGCGATTCGGGGCAAATGTCAAGAGTTCGAAACTTTAAAAGAAGAACATGCCAAGCTTCAAGCAGAAAACATGCGGTATAAGGAACTCCTCGTCACTACCGCTTGTCCTAACTGCGGTGGCTCTATCGACGTTCGCGGAATGTTTCATGATAAGCTTTCTATGAGGATCGCAAATGCTCGTCCACCACCCCACTCCATCGGATTATCTTCTGAAGGATGGGATGTGTGTAGCTACACTTCCTCTAACGATGGGCGTACTCTCACCGCAGACCAGTTCAAAGCCAACCAGCTTCCCCTACAACAACCTCTAGCACGACCAGGTTCTGCCGGGAGTAGATCAAAGAACGATCACCAAATCATCGACGCTATTCTGAGTCGCCAAAAGAGGAAGTTCATGTGGTCCCCAGAATTTCATCACAAATTCCTCGACGCGGTTCACCAAATAGGGAATGACTTAGTGTGCGCAACGTGCATACTGGAAGTCATGAATGAACCGGGACTCACTAGAAGTGTAGTCGCGAACCACCTTAATGGTTACCGAAGGATGCTAAGACAGCGTCATGCCGCGCTGAGCCTAGAAAAGCCCGACTCGAGCTTGAACACTAGGTGCAGCCACAAACACAACGGCTATGCATTAGAAAAGGCCCTGCCGAATCTCGACACCAACCAAGCCAATAGCTCTACCACCGACTGTTGGGGAATTGGTCAAGATAGCCCTATGAGTCATCTTAATGTTCCTCAAGAATACATGCCACAGGTGCAACAAATGTATACTTTTTTGTTCGAGCAGCAGCCATCCACCGGCGCTCTTCCTGTTGCTGATCAGCCCACGACGTCTAATGTTCAGGAGTTTGCCAAACTAGGGCATATGATTTCAGGTAATCCAATGTAGGAATACATTGAATATTTTTGCTCCCTTGATCCCTAAGTAAGACGGGCTTTTGGTAGGGAAACGGTCGACCATCTTCTTTTCTTCTCAAACAAGGACGGAGGTCACAGTTCGAAGAATCCGTCAGGAGGTGCTGCTCAACCCGTACATCAGTGGTTCGAAGGATCAGACGATGAGAGATTCGATACCTTTTTATATTAATAGGAGGCTAGCAAACCTTCGCGGCCATGATCTGATGGTCGACAATCGCGCACCTGAGCCGAGACGTGATGGGTTGGTGATTGAACATACCGAGAGAAAGAGGGGCATGTACACGAGATGAACTTATCTGCGCATTCTAAAATTTCAATCGGAGCGTTTCTTTTCTTCTTTAATGCCTAGAGTTGATTTCACACAATGCTACCTGCTAGCATCATCATGTTTAGATACGGCAGTCTCTTGTCATAATAGGTTCGAGGTAAATCGACCTAACGCACAAAGGCAAAAGTGACAGCATAAGTTACGAACAGAACGTGAATGGGTTCGAAAGTGGAAAGATCGTCAGCTGCCTCAAACATTATGATTGCCAAACCAGGGGCAATATTAAATCTTACGAAAGATAAGGGAACATGTACATGCACTCTCATTTATTTCACTCAACAGGAGACTTTATAAACAGATTACCGAGGAGGAATCGTAAACCCAAAATGAGTTCTAATGAGCGTCACAAATGAGCTCAACTGATTCTCTATGTTATCCATTCCCTGCCTACAACCAGCGCTTCGAGAATCAAAATCTGCTAGTTTGAAGAAAAGGAGACGAAATTTCTCCTTAAGCTCATTCACCTTGGTCTCATGGTGCCCTGATTCAAGCTCCAAACCCTGGGGCAACGCTCTCCCGCGGGCTATATCCACTGTCAGATCGTCAAGCCTTTCCTCCAACCATGCGCATTGGAGCATCAGCATGAAATTGTGCTGGTCTTGCTCGAAGACATTTTGACAGAGAGCTAGACGATCCACCAAGTTGTCCCTCTCAAGGACTAGTAATAAGACCTGGGCGTCGGCGTATTCAACAGCCCTCTTATGGTTTTCAGCCACCAAGGTGGCCAACACCAAGGAATCAGCCCTGTCTTGATAGCTAGCTCGCACGATGCTAGCCAAAGTGACCTCCCGGCTAGAGAGATGGTAAGCCTCTAGGAAATTGGTGAAAAGAGTCGGGAAGATCGCAAACTCCCTTCGCAATTTCGTACCCTCGATACTGTCAGTGTCTAAAGCCGGAATCATAGTACGGATTTCAGTTTCAGCTTCAGGGTGATTATTTATGTAACCATAACCTCTACCCAGGAGGTGATAAAATCTCTCCCACTGGGTCGAAGCTTCGGCTGAGGCAACAGGTACAAGGGAGGAAGCCATCTGCGATTGAACGTCAGAGAAGAGAATGAATGATGGGGGAGTGTTTGAGAGGTTAGATCGAAATGTTAATCTTCTCAATATCAACCTCTCGCCCTATAGCGCTCGAACGAGGAAGGGAAAGTTATAATAATTTTTTATGCGCAGCCGGGCTAATCAAGTATCATTAATGCATCCTTGGTGAGTCACGGATCCACCTCTGTGCTGTGATCTCGGGCTTAGCAAAAAGTAATGGCGCCTAAAGGCCGGTGGACTTATTACTTTGGAGACCGAGCTAGGGGAGCAGGCGTGAAGCTCGATAAAGCAAAAGTCGACGCAGGAGATCTTCAGGCTCCACTCAAGTAGGAAAGAGTAAGAAAGGACAGGGGGAATCACGAAGTCTCGAAAGGAACTCTCGTCAGACACTCGTTATCCTGTATCAAAAGGGCGTTTCTTGGGACACGCCTAATCTCTAAAAATCGCAGAGAGGGCGAACATATGAGAAAGGGTGGAGAAAATTGAGCGAACGAAGACCAGGAAGGGACATTTCGATCCATAATGTTCAAGGGATACCGTAATTTGTTGGAAACGCCCGACCTAAATGTCTCTGAACTTGAACTGCTAGAGGAATTTGAAGACCTTGGAAACGAATTCGTCACGAAGGATATGAAAATCGACTCTGCCAGCCAGGAGACCCAAGCCCTCAGTGACCAAAACGCCAGCGACAATGATCAGCGCCAAAAAAGGAAGCATCGCCAATGCCACACTACACGCCAAATCCAAGAGCTTAACGCTCTTTTCAAGGAATGCCCATTTCCAAACGAGCAGCAGAGAGCTAAACTAAGCCAGAAGGTGGGCTTGGAACCTTTGAAGGTTAAGTTTTGGTTTCACAACAAACGAACACGGGTGATGGAACAATTCAGACATCGCGAGGTGGAGATT
Source organism: Rhodomyrtus psidioides (assembly GCA_021437785.1). NCBI lineage: Eukaryota > Viridiplantae > Streptophyta > Magnoliopsida > Myrtales > Myrtaceae > Rhodomyrtus > Rhodomyrtus psidioides. Next base: position 316,934 of record JAILYB010000040.1, on the reverse strand, counting down.
CTAAATGCGAGATATAAAAAAACTCTAAGCACTGCCGCTTGCCTTAACTGCAGCAACCCTGTCCAAATCGGCGAAATGTTCCCTGAGGAGCTATGTCTGGGGATTTACAATGCTCACCTATCACATTTCCCTCAGCAATACCTTCCGACACAATCGAGTACCACCCGAGATTTACCAGAGCAGGTCGACACTACAAAATCAATATCGACGCCTGGTGGGGGATGAAGCGTGCATCATGACGAGTGGCGTCTCCCCAACGATGGACTCATCATCACGACTAGTCGACCCAAAACTGACCAACTCTCCCCAAAACAACTTTCAACACGGCTAGATCTCGAAGATAGTGTCCTCCAGGTTGCCAATACTGCTAGGGGCAAGAAGAAAAGGAAGCTTCGTTGGACCAATGAACTTCATCAGAGATTTAACGATGCAGTTCGGCAGTTAGGATTCAGCTCAGCCCGCCCACAGCAAGTACTCGAGATCATGAACGTACAAGGGGTTGCCAAGAGTAGTGTCAGGAGTCACCTCAAATACTATAGAAGATTTCTGAGGGAAGGCTTGGCAACTTCAGACCCAGATGGAGCCGGCTTGAGCCAAAACGCTAGATATGGCCATGACTACGATACTTTTCGGGAATACGTATCACAACTCCAGCAAATAGAGCCTCCCCAATTTGAGCACCAACCCATTGGTAATGCTATTCCTACAACGGATCTTGCATTGGCAGAGGGTGCACATACAACTGTGCAGAACATCAACGGAAGTTCCAGTTCGTGGAATCAAGTTGCTCATGGCGAAAACATTGGGAAAAATCCTCCTCCAGCGGTCGATTCTGCCCGACTCGAACGTCAAAGGCTCGAAGAAGCCGGCGATTTCCTTGATGAAGACCTTTCCTTTTGGATCGATCAGCTGAACAACCCTCTAAGCTGTCTCAATACCCCTCGGGAATATGAACCACAGTCCCAACAGGGCAACAAGGGAGGTTCCCGCTCGAGGAATTAGATAGTTCAAGGCGAAAGTGATGAGAGAAATTCATCGCCAGCAGTCGGTGATACTCGACTTGAGCATCAATGATTCGGAGATTCGAGCGATTTCCTTGGGGAGGAACTCAATTTCTGGCTCGATCAGCCTGAAGCTGGCGGACTCTTGTAATGGTGATACAAAGCCGACGATTATGTGTTTAATTCAAGGTGCGATTGTTCAAAAAAATGCTCAGGGAAAAGAGGTCGAATACCCTGAATGAATGTATTGGTAACCTCATTGTAAAATTCCCATGGGAGCATTTCTCATTTACGCTTGAAACCAATTGCGCGGGGATCAGCCTTACCTTTTGAGCATCTTCAAGCTCAGGCGCGTCATTTCCTTATTTAATTAGGGGCAAACCGTGCATACTTCCGAAAAACATATTGAGATCAAAGACATCGGATGCATCGTTTAATCCATGGGGGTGATCTCCCCAAGCGATGATTATCGTTCACAGAGCATAATGGAATCCATCCCTTCAACGCGAGACGCATTTGGCCGCGGAGCCACCCATTTGGTAAAAAGAACGTGTCGTTCCTAAATGATTTTCAATCAGATACGGGAATAATGTTTCATCTCTTCTCTTATCAGTTGATAAACATAGAGACGGCACCTAAGAAACCGTCCTTTCGAATGGCAGGACAAATCACGCCTAACTGGGGCAGGTGAATAAATTTTGCGCTGGACAAAGAAAGATGTGTCTTCTCCGGCAAAGTGAATGGACGCAATAGCAAAGTCGTCCACATCAGAATCAAACCCCAAGATACGAATTTGGGTGAACGGTAACTTTGTATCGTTCCAATTTGATCTCCGAAGATCCCATGCTTAACATGAGTTTGTTCTCATTCGACAGAAAATTGGTGGCGCCAAAAAGCCACAAAAGAAAGGATCTCGCCGACGTGGAGGCGAAAAGAAATATCAGTTTCAGGGGGCAGGTTGCCAGGAAATGGAACCCTGGAAAACGACGTAGAATACGTCCAAAAGCACAAATTGATCTCATCCAGTGCAAATCCTAGAGAAGGATTCATTGCCAACCAGACATAGGGATCATGGCCACAAGATAGATGGCCAACTTCTGCAAGCCGTGCGTTTGTGTTCAAATGGAAACTCAAAACAAGAACAAAGCGGTATCGTTCCAATTTGTCTCGAATTTTGGAATGCAAACTAACACCTGACTCCCGTCTTTGACAGGGGCTCGCCAACAAGGCGAAACAGGTTTTACATCCCATGTATTACTCGTTGGAGTACATGAGCAAGGGTAAGATGTATCGTTCCGATTCTTGAAAAATTCGTGAACATACAATGACATGTTTCTTTTACATTTTCAGGGGTCTCCAGCCACTGTGGATAGGTAAGTATCATTTTCCCTAATCCATTGAGGACGTTAAATAAAAGAAAAACACAGGAAAAAAGAAAAGTTTTTAGAATCTGATGTCTAAAAAAAAAGGAGACATAGAGTTCCAAATTCATTGACATTCATGTTTTGAATCTGGAGGTTATCTAAACATGAATAGAACATGCATGGTGCAACATAAAATTCCCTTGAAGGAAAATTTTGAAGAAAACAAAAGGAATTTTCCCAACAAGATGTTGTTCAAAACATTCAAAAGGACGTTTTCTCAAAAGACGAGAGGCGAAGCCTAATCCAAACACGTCCAACACACACTTGAGAGATGAGTGAAGCGAATTAGATAACAAAATCTGGACCTACGAAAGTAGGGATTATTCGCAGCAATTACATGGATTGGGACGACGAAGGCATTCGTTTCATATCCCCAAATACTACAGGTGACCATTGATAACCCTTCGAACGACGGTTTTCATTCTCAGCCCAGTCAAGAACCACCCCACGTCGGGGCAAAATGGAGGTGAGTCCAGCAGCATCAAGAGAAAATGGTTAGAAATTTTCTTGCTCGGACTAACATTAATCTTTGTGTGTTGTTTATATGGTAATCTAAGTGCCATAGGATGACGAGAAGCATTCATTTCTCTATCCCACACACCGAATCCTTTGTACAGCCAACTTGAGCCTACAAATTTATTTCATGAACCCGTTGGTGATCATTGCACATTTCAAGACGAAGGCATCATCACTTCAGAAACAGAGAAATTCAAGACTCAGTGATTGCGAAGAAATTCCTGGACTTATGTTTAAAGCGTGTTTAGACTTCCGGTTATAGGTCTAACATGATCCCCTAAAGATGAGAAAAAGCGGGATTTCAAAAATGAATGATAAAAAAAATGAATGAAAAACCCCCAGCATCAAGAAAAAGCAAAGGGCCCGATAAAAGCAAGGCCGATGCTCATGTAAGCTATTTGATTGATCCCCAGTGAAGCCTGGTTGGGAAAAGAGGAAATCCCTAAAAGAGTAGGATCAAAAGGGCTGCTCCCCAAATGGCGTCAAGCGCGGAGCAAAGATATAGAGAGAATTGTCGGTCTCTGAATGCAACAAGAGACCCTCTCTGAAGAGTTGGTGCACACCTCAAAAAATCGGTTGCACACCTCAAGACTAACGGTGTAGAAAGAAAAGGACAGGTGGCAAATCAGCAATGATCACCAATGTCAAACCCTTCACGAATTCTGGGCCAAAAATAAGCTTTTTTTCGGTCCCCATATCCTACCAATGTTACAACCCTGAAACAGTCTTCTCTGACTAAGACACTTGGGTTAACATATAGCTTAGCTCGAAGAGGTACGAGCAAGACTATTTTTTCCTCATTTTGCAAGGTTCTTGACTTGTAAACCTAGAGCAGATGATGAAGACTTTCATTCAATGGCTTCGACTCCAAAGCGGGTCCCCCTTGAAAACCAATATCCAAGCCCAACATTGCGATCCCGTGGAAGACCTCCCGACCGATCAAAATGCATGCGCTGCGAATGAGCCTAAAACCTATGCACAGGTTAGTAGGGAATTGAGTGCATCCCCTATAAAAACCATTATCTCAAAACAGGTGAGAAGACATCCTTGTCGAGAAATATTCCAATTGATGTTTTGAGCAAACTCTTTTTGGAATCTTCAAATTGTTTGATCCAGATTTTCTGTGCAAGGGATTTGTGATCACATTCGCATGTTGCAGGAATGCTTTGGATAACCTCCAACATCAAAATGCACATTTCATGATTAAAACTTAAGTCATACGTTTTTGTCAAATGGACAGCCGTCGTCTTCCCAAAGATTACTAACGTTTTCTTGGTGAAGAAAAATCTTTCAGGCTCAAACTTCTACGGAACCCTTTGTGATCCCCAAAATCTCTAGAAGAATGCCCCGCTCTGAGGAAAGGAGCCCACACATTTATTTTCTGCAGGATGTCTGGCAACCCCATATCCCAAAAGAATATTTTGCTCCACGAGCTGGAGTGCACAAAATCCCTGGAAAACCCAGGTCCCAAGCTAAAACATCTTGAGGAAAATTTGCAGGTTCGAACTTTCTGCAGGATACCTAGAGAACCCAGCTCCCAGAAAGCCATCTCCCGCATCATCCGCGTACCAGTGAAATTTTCGCCAAAATGAAATCTTTTACTACCTCAAAACTGAATTCCCGACGAATTTCAGGATCTTTCAAAAAGGGGGGGGGAAGAAAAACCCTTTAAAAAAACAAAAAAAAGAGCCCTATTAGACGTGGAGAACCCTCGTCCTAGGACCCCTTTTCAAAAAATCAAGCAATCCCATCGGACGTAGAAAACCTCCGTCTTGGGAACCCTTTTCAAAAGATTAAGCAGTCCCATCAGACGTGGAGAACCCTCGTCTCGAGACCCCTCTTTCAAAAAATCAGGTAATCCCATCAGACTTGGAGAACCCTCGTCTCGGGACCCCTTTTCAAAAATCAGGCAGTCCCATCAGAGTTGGAGAACCCTCGTCTGGGGACCCCTTTTCAAAAATCAGGCAATCTCATCGGACGTGGAGAACCTTCGTCATAAGACCCCTTTTCAAAGCAAAACCAAGGTAGAAACCGCCTGAAGGGTCAACTCAAGGTAGAGACTGCCTGAAGGGTCAAACTTAAGGTAGAAACCGCCTGAAGGGTCAACTCAAGGTAGAAACCGCCTGAAGGGTCAACCAAGGTAGAAACCGCCTGAAGGGTCAACTCAAGGTAGATACCGCATGAAGGGTCAAACTTAAGGTATAAACCGCCTGAAGGGTCAACTCAAGGTAAAAACCGCCTGAAGGGTCAAATGATGGTAGATACCGCCTGAAGGGTCAACACAAGGTATAAATCGCCTGAAGGGTCAACTCATTGGTAGATACCGCCTGAAGGGTCAACTCATTGGTAGATACCGCCAAAAGGGTCATCACAAGGTAGAAACCGCCTGAAGGGTCAAATCATCGGTAGATACCGCCATAAGGATCAACACAAAGGTCCGATCCACCATGCGGATCAAAACCATTGGCAAATCCCAAAGCGTGAGATGCGTCTTCCTTAGGTTCCTACCAGTTAGGAATCCCATAATGGAATGACCTACCATACGGGTCAGAACCTAAATCTCCCTAGGATATCCTGAATGACGAGTCCTAGGTATCTTCTTGAAAGTCGTCGCAACCGGCAGCATCCGACAGGTAAGCTTCAGGTAAGCCTCTCTCACTCCGGCCCATGTTCAAATTGTTAAAGTAAACCGGGGATTAATTTGAGCTTTTATCAATAGCCTTAAGGATCCGATGTCATTGTTGACACCTGATTTTTGACCATCTATTATTGTGATTTTTATTGTTTAAAATTAATTAAAAATATTAAAAAAGGTCATAAAATCACAAAATCAACTTTGGAAGCCTTGGCCTAGCCTCGGGGACCAATTTTGAACAAAAAATATTTTTTGGTATTTTATAATATTTTTCGAATTTATTTAATTATATAAATACCCAAAAAATCAGAAAAATACCATTCGTGGTCAGAAAAATACACAAAAATATTCAATAATTTTGTTTTAAATTCCTCTTCAAGTGTGTCACCTTAAATATTGAAATTTCGGCTTGGGTCACTATGTTTCTTCACAAACATAAACCCGAACTGAGCAAAAAATGCCAATCGAGTCTTTTAATTTGTAGATTCTATAATCTTGACGTCGACCACCGTATGCAATAAACGCCCATTGTTTCTCTTCTTCGTGAGGGGACTAGAATGATTTAAAAAGAAAAATGAAAAGAGGAGGGAGTGGAAGACATAATGGAGCAAAGGTGGGGGAGCGGCGCCTCAACCAAAAACAAGAATATAATATAAAAAAAAGGGGGAAAGTAGAGGACAGCAGGAGTCTGTCCTCCACCATGCAATAGAAAGAAGGATAAAACAAAAAAAAGAGATGGGTCAGAAAGGTGGCATGGGAATCTTCAAGGCGCGAACGGTAACCTCCATCTGGATAAAAAAAAGATCACTCCCCCTCCCCTGTTGAGAGGCCGCGCGAGAAACCGCCACCCGAGCACGCTCCTCCTTCCGCCTCCTCCATTGTCGCGAGCCACCACTTCCTCCATCCGAGTCACCTGGTCACGGCCACCATCATCATCATAGCCACGGCCTCGCGTAAAACAGGGGGGACCGAACAGAGAGAAAGGAAGGAAAGAGAGGAACCGAGAGCTTCGGAAGCTCGACCCCGACGAACGGCGCAAAACCAAAGCTCCGAACAGATCCTGCGAGCTTCACGACTCCATGAGGGACCCTTAGAACCGAGTGGCGCTTCGTTTCATCATAGAACCGCGTATTACCACGAACGAGCTATGGCTCGGCCTTTAATGGCACTTCTTCATCTGGACCACGGTTCTTCGAGATTTTTTGGTTTAGAATGCTCCTAACGCATTTCTGATTCCACTCCTACCTTTGGTTTGTGTTTTCGTTGCATATAATTTGCTGAGCCGACCCCGGACCGCCGGATCTTTCATGAACTCGGGAGCTTGTTTCGAGCAACGGCGAACTCTCTCGATGGCTCCATGAAGCTGGCCATCACTGTGAAACAACCGTAAACCGCCGGATCTTTCATGAACTCGGGAGCTTGTTTCGAGCAACGGCGAACTCTCTCGATGGCTCCATGAAGCTGGCCATCACTGTGAAACAACCGTAAGCCGCCGAACTCCTCCATTCGCCGCCACCAAGGAAAGAACGGAAGCTTTGAAGCTGAGATGGCGACGCCGCGAGAAGGATGATTCGGAAAGTAAGTCTTGAGAGTCTCCTGCATGCCCCCCCCAGTGCATTGAAGTTAGACCTGGATTTTGAGGACACGGCAGAGACACGAGACGAGGTCGCCATCATCGTCGCACACCACTACTCGCGTGGCTAGAGGAGATCGCTCGTGCCGTCTGCATGCGTCCTTTTTAGTGGCGAGCGTGATCCAAGTCGCCGATCGAAGGTGAAGCTCTCATGGCGGCGTCGGCGTCCGAGAAGCATAATGGTGGTCGGAGTCGATGAGAGCGACTGCGGCGTCCATGCGCTCGAGCGAATGATCGACTTCTTCGCTCCCTGGAGGCCCGATTCTCCATTCAAGCTCATCATCGTCCACGTGAAATCCTCTGCTTCCTCCGCCGCCGGCCTCGTTGGACCCGAAGTTGCTGAAGTATTTCTGGTCGTGGAAGCTGATTGGAAGAGGACGACGCATGAAGAAGGTGATGAATAGTGACTGCATGTTACTTTTCTTTAATTGTTCGTGTAGTGTTGAGGGCATTTCCAGAGAAGTAATAAAGAAAACCAAAGAAAAAGAGAAGGCCAAGAAGAACAATAAAAAAATGAATCGTGGGTTATCATTTACGCTGATATGCTTCTGCGGGTGGGTCTGTCTTTGGGTTTAGGTTAGTGTGTGGGCTTAGTTTGAAATTTGGGCTTTAGGCTTTAGAGTACAATTAGGCCTTTCTTGTTTTAGATTTTATTTGGGCTTTTGGTTGGGATGTAGTTATTAAAGGGGTTGGGTCTAGGGGTCCAAGTCAGATTACCATTTTCGAAATTAAAGAATAAAAAAATAATAATAATAAAAAATTCAAAAATTCAATAAAAAATGAAAAATCATAAAAAAATTCAAAAAAATTTAGAAAAATTAGGAAAATTCAGAAAAATTCTAAAAAATTCCAGAAAATAGGAAATGGCCACTTTCAACTGGCCACGACCTGTTTCGGGTCTTTTGACCCCCGATCTTTCCAAAAATGACGGTTTTGTCCTTCCGGCAAACCGTCTTCCAAAATAATTCTAAAAAAATTCAGAAAAATCCCAAAAAATAGGAAATGGCCACAAACAACTGGCCAAGGCTCATTCCGGGTGTTTTGAACCCCGACCCTTCTTAAAATGACGATTTCGCCCTTTGGGCGAATTGTCTTCCAAAAATTGAAGAAAAATCAAGAAATTCCAAAAAAATTCTCAAAAATGGGAAATTGCTACACACAACTGGCCATGGAATATTTTGGGTAATTCGATATCCGAGTCTTCCAAAAATTGACGATTTTGCCCTTCGGGCTAAATCGCCTCCAAATCTTCTCATTTTACCCCGGTCCTAAATCATGCCTTCCCTAAGCCCTTATGGCTATACTAGGAGGCCATGTGATGTGAATTGATGTGCATTGATGTGATTTATTTATGCACTTGATTGCGCTTTCACTAAAATTGATTGTGATTGATAGGAATAGTCTTTCAATCTGCATGAAACCCTGAATCAACCTACCTCACCCAAAATTACACCTGCATGAACTCTTAGCTAGGAAAATCACTCGCGTTAGGTACCGAAAGGGCGTTGGTAATGACACCGACGTAACCAAGTCCCCGAACCCAAAATCTCTGGTTCCGCAGAACTGATCGATCTCTCCCAATCGGTCAGTAAGGTTTCCGGTCTACCCTCCAAGAAAGACCGGTGGAGACTCCAAATACATGCACAAGTTGCATATGCCACCACGACCACACTAAGGTCGAAAGCGATCGACTCTTATTGTCGAATCCTCAAAAGAAAACTCCTGCCGCGATTTGGTATGGGCCTGGGAGGGCCCGCGCCGATCCAAGACCCGCGATCGGTAATCCATTAGCCGCGTCCGCTTTCGGACGGGTCGCGACAGTCATAATATTTTTTTCTTTCCTTTTCCCAGTTAAGTCGGTTAGGAATCAGGTGCCATCTTATCTTTGAGAGAAACCTCTAACGAGATTCCTCTAAAAGAGGGGCAGCTGTTGACACATGATTTTTGACCATCTATTATTGTGATTTTTATTTTTAAAATAAATTAAAAATATAAAAAAAGTCATAAAATCACAAAATCAACTTTGGAAGCCTTAGCCTAGCCTTAGGAACCAATTCTGAACGAAAAATATTTTCGGTATTTTTTAATATTTTTTAATTTATTTAATTATAAAAATACCCAAAAAATAAGAAAAATACCATTCGTGTTCAGAAAAATACACAAAAATATTCAATAATTTTTTTTTTAAAATTTCCTCTTCAAGTGTGTCACTTTAAATTTTGAAAATTCGGCTTGGGTCACTATGTTCCTTCACAAACATAAACCCGAACCGAGCCAAAAAAAATCTTTTCGAGTCTTTTAATTTTCAATTCTCACTTTTTATAAGCTATGACATTGGATTCTAAAGTCTCAAAGTGCAATTGGGTCAATTTGCCCTCCAATTTGATCAATTTTAACCAAAAGGGCTTAATTGCACATTTTTCTTTCAATTTAGTCCCCGGTTTCACAATTCTTGAAATTAAATTTCACACGGGCATACCCACCAAAATAAAACACCTCTACCCTATAGTTTTCATTATGCTGAATCCATTGGCGGCCTCAATTGAGACTAATTTGGTCGTTTGGATCGTCAATTAAGAAAAAATCATTTTCGGATCCTAGGGACAACTTGGGGTTTTCACTAAATTTCAGTCAATTGATTCACGAAAATTCCCATATTTGATAGAAAACATGTCAATGAGTCCGATTATGCCATCAAATTCACGAAGATAGGTCAATTTGAGGCCCAATTTGGTCGAATTGGTCTAACCGGGCCGGTCGGGTTAGACCCGACTCGACCCGGTCCGATCGGGTCTGCAACTCAGTTGCAGACCCACATGCCATGAACGCCGAAAGCAGGGGAAGGTGGAGGCCACTCCGCGGCATTTTTTTTAAAAGAAAAGTGGACCACCAAACGTGGGGGACAGCGGCAAGTGGACGATGGGCGACCTTTTGAGGTGAATGGACGCAAAAGGGCGGTCGGCCACGGACAAGAAAGGAGAGAATTCTCGGTGTTGATGAGGGGGTTCGGCCGAGAGAAAAGAGGGGAGTTCGAGGCAGAAACCGGAGGAGAGCGATCACCTTGGACCTTCAGCGACACCCACAGAGCCTCACCGAAGCTCCAGCCGCCGTGGAAAAGCCCAAAACAGGTCGGTTTTTCCTCTCCAACCTTCATTCCACCGTCGCACGCCATGTGTTCGATGAAATGCCCGAACGAGCTTTGTATTTTTTGAGTCCCGGCCGGGTATTCCTGGGCCTTATTAAGTGTGCGACTCGCCTTAATATATCTATAGAACCGACTATAAGCTCGACTTGCCTGTTATTTTGCATCGAGAACTGCCGAGAGCGATGGCCCAAGCTTTGCCGGCCACCATTCGGACCGAGAGCTCGTCGGAGGAGTTCCGACAGTCGCCGACCATCAACGGACCTCAGGTAAGGTTCTAAACTCTGCTTAGATGCCATGAGATAGAATGAAGTCGAGCTTAAACGTTTAAATTTTTTTTTTGCAAATCCCTCGCCGGAGCCGGTTCGGTAGTCGCCGGTTCGGGGTTTTTCCGACGACACTTTTACCATGTTTTGGTCGTTTGTTAATGTCGAGGGTCTGAGGAGTCGAATAGCGAAGAAACGAGCAAAAAATACCAAGTATTGTGTTCGGTTTGCGCATTCCGGCGAGAATTCCGGCGTGTTCGCCGGAATTTACACTGTTTCGTCGTCTTCTACGGCGGACTCTCGGCGGTCAACGGTCAAGGCGCTGACGTGGCGTGCCACATAGGCAGCCACGTCAGCTCGGCGGGCCCGTGTCCAAAAATAAAACCCAGATCGGACGGCCGTGGCTTCGCCATGTGTCGCGATATGAAATTTCTAAAAAATAAAAAGATTTTCAGAAAAGATTTTCGGAAATTAAATTAAAATTGATCCGACAGCTGAGAATGTGCCAAGTGGCTTTCTGTGGATCATCCGATCTTGTCCAAGATCGGACGCACCAGGAGTAGCCACGTGGCACAATCTGGATCGTTCGATTCGTTGGTTTTCTAAAAAAGAAAATAAATTAATTTTGATCTGACGGTTACAACTGAGTCACGTAGCTCTCTATGGGTCGCCCGATCTAGCGGAAGATCGGACGCACGAGACAAAACCACGTGGCACAACTTAGACCGTCAGATCCGGGGGATTTTCGGATAATTAAAGAAAATGAATAAAAAATCGAAAAATTGATTAAAAAAATGGCAAAACGACGCCGTTTAGGCCGGTGCCGACCCCTAGGGTCAAACCGGGCGCCTGAGAGGCGTGGGCCGGGTCTGACCCGGCCCGGAAAATATTTTTAAATAATTAAAAAAATCAGAAAATAATAAAAATTCAAAAATTCAATAAAAAATAGAAAATCATAAAAAAAATTCAGAAAAATTCAAAAAATTCAGTAAAATTCAAAAAAATTCCAGAAAATAGTAAATGGCCACATTCAACTGGCCACGACCTGTTTCGGGTCTTTCGACCCCCGGTCTTTCCAGAAATGACGATTTTGCCCTTCTGGCAAATCGTCTTAAAAAAAATTCCAGGAAAATCCCAAAAAAAAATAGGAAATGGCCACAATCAACTGGCCAAGGCTCATCCCGGGTGTTTTAAACACCGACCCTTCTTAAAAATGACGATTTCGCCCTTTGGGCAAATCGTCTTCCAAAAATTGAAGAAAAATCAAGAAATTCCAATAAATTCTAAAAAATGGGAAATGGCCACAATCAACTGGCCATGGAATATTTTGGGTAATTCGATATCCAAACCTTCCCAAAAAATGACGATTTTGCCCTTCGGGCTAATCGTCTCCAAATCTTCCCATTTTGCCCATGGTCCTAAATCACACCTTCCCTAAGCCCTTATGGCTATGCTAGGAAGCCCTTGATTCGAATTGATGTGCATCGACGTGGTTTATTTATCCATTTGATTGCGCTTTCGTTAAAATTGATTGTGATTGATAGGATTAGTCTTCAAATCTGTATGAAACCTTGAATCAAACCTACCTCACCCAAAATTGCGCCTGCATGAAATCTTAATTAGGGAAATCACTCGCGTTAGGTACCGAAAAGGCGTTGGTAATGACACCGACGTAACCAAGTCCCCGAACCCAAAATCTCTGGTTCCGCAGAACTGATCGATCTCTCCCAATCGAACAGTAAGGTTTCCGGTCTACCCTCCAAGAAAGACCGGTGGCGACTCCAAATGCATGCACAAGTTGCACATGCCACCACGACCACACTAAGGTCGAAAGTGATCGGCTCTTATCGCCGAATCCCTCAAAAAATACTCCCGCTGCGATTTGGTATGGATCTGGGAGGGCTCGCGCCGATCCAAAGCCCGCGATCCGCACTCCGGTGCTGTGGAAAGGCCTACGATCGGTAATCCATTAGCGCGTCCGTTTCGGAGGGGTCGCGACAAAGAGCCACGGGCGTTGGAAAGGAAAATGGCATAACTTGAAAAATAAGCCTTATAAAAGCCGAGATAGAGGTTCACAAGGGCCTAAACGAGGTTCACAAAGAAAAAAAGGTCTGGAAGTACCTAACCGGATTGGTGCCAATGTTTGCCATAGATGTGGTTCTACCGGCCATTGGTCTCATACTTGTCGCACCCCAAAGCACCTGGTTGATCTCTATCAAAGAGAACAAGACGAGAGAAAAAGGGAAGCCAATGTTGCAACCAAGCCCTCAATGGAAAATAAAGAACCATCTCTTGACAATACACCTTTTGATATTGATCATTTTCTGGATTTAGATTAATTCTTATTTTCGTGTATTCTATCAGTTTTTGAATATTATTTTTTATATTGTAATTCCATTTCTTTATTGTAATTTCATTTCTTATTTTTTTTTTGTTAGTCATCAATGATGCTAAGTAATTACTTCGAGGAGAACAATGGTATTCTTTGTCTTATAGACAGTGGTACTATACATACTATCCTCCAGCAGAGGAAGTTTTTTGAGACATTAAAACAACGCGAAGGAAATATTACTACTATTTCAGGCGATAGTAACATAATTACAGGCTCCGGAAGAGCTCATGTAATACTACCAATGGGTACAAATTTTTTTTTATTGATGATGCTTTATTTTGCCCACGGTCTAAAAGGAACCTACTCAGTTTTAAAGATATTCGTTCCAATGGGTTTCACGTTGAAACCAAGATTAGCAAAGAATACTTGTATCTAACCCAGATGAGTGGATACAGAAAACTAATTATGGAAAAGTTACCATCATTCTCCTCCGGGTTATATTATACTTACATACATGTAAGTAATAAACATGTTGCGATGAACTTGAAGGTCACAAACCCAGAAGGTTTTCAATTATGGCATGACCGTTTGGGTTACCCAGGGTCGAATATGATGCGCCGAATATTAACACATTCAGTTGGGCATTCATTAACAAATCGTGGGCTTCCTTCACCCACTAATTATGTATGCGATGCATGTGCTGAGGGTAAATTAATTGTACGGCCGTCTCATACTAAAGTAAGGGTGGAATCTCCTATATTTTTGCATAGAATTCAAGGAGATATCTGTGGGCCTATCCACCCTGTATGTGGACCTTTAGGTACTTTATGGTCATGATTGATGCTTCAACGCGATGGACATACGTTGACCTGTTGTCAACACGTAATATGGCCTTTGCAAAATCACTCACTCAGCTCATTAAATTACGTGCACAATTTCCTAATTATCCGATCCAGAAGATCCGGTTAGATAATGCTGGTGAACGTCTAAGGCTTTTGATGACTATTGTATGGCCATTGGGGTAGACGTGGAGCATCCTGTGCTACATACTCATACACAGAACGGCCAAGCAGAATCTTTAATTAAACGCCTGAAAATGATTGTTAGACCGTTGCTATCAAGGGCCAAATTACCTTTTAGTTTATGGGGACATGCGATATTGCACGCTGCATCATTGATTAGAATTCGACCCACTGCATATCATGAATACTCTCCGATTCAACTTGTACGTGGATGTGAACCTGATGTTTCCAATCTGCGAATTTTTTGTTGTGCCGTTTATGTTCCTATACCACCTCTACAATGTTCCAAAATGGGGCCTCAACGTCGATTTGGTATTTATGTGGGATACGAATCTCCATCTATTCTAAAATATTTGGAGCCCCAAAAGGGCGACTTGTTTACTGCCCGATTCGCTGACTGTATATTTGATGAGACACTATTTCCGGCATTAGGGGAGAAAGCCTAAAGCTTAAAGAATGTCGAGAAATTTTCTGGAAGGAAGATCAATTGAATTATCTAGATCCACGTATAAGCATGACTGAACTTGAAGTTTAGAAAATTATTAACTTGCAACATTTAGCAAGTAAACTCCCAATTGCATTTATTGATCACAAAGGGGTGACTAAGTCCCATATTCCTGCAGAAAACACACCACCTAGAGTGGAGATCCCCTTGGGACCAAAAATGTCTGATGAGCCTAGTCAACGCCGGAAGCGTGGATGACCCACAAGGGCCAAAGACATAAATCCGCGGAAAAGAAAAAATATTCAGTCACCCAATGCGCCTCTTGCAGAGGAAAGTAATTCCGATGAAATTAGTCCAGCTGCCCCAAATGACAATCCCGGTAATACGGAACGACCAAATCCTATTAATCTAGGAAACGATGAGGATTTGGTTGATGTCAATATCGAAGTTGCAGTAAATTATATGAATACGGGAATGAAATATGATAGAATTACAACTGTCGTCGACGACTCCTTTGCCTTTTCAGTAGCGCTCACTGTCTCAAAAGATAGTTTGGATCTAGAACCAAAATTCATTCTTGAATACCAGAAGCGTTCAGATTGGATTAAATGGAAGGAGGCAATTAAGACAAAACTAGATTCGCTTAATAAATGTTGTGTTTTTGGACCTATTGTCTAAACACCCAAAGATGTTGTCCCTGTTGGATGTAAATGGGTGTTTGTAAGAAAACACAATGAAAAGAATGATGTGGTAAGATATAAAGCGAGACTAGTTGCCCAAAGATTTTCGCAGAGACTCGGTATAGACTTTGATGTCACTTATTCTCCCGTAATGGACAATATTACGTTTCGTTATTTGATTAGTATGGCAGTAAGTATGAATCTTGATATGCACCTAATGGATGTTGTGACTGCATATATATATATATATATATATATATATATCCCTAAAGGATTTTCAATTCCCAAGATGGGAAAGAATGAAAATCGCAACATGTACAATATTAAGTTGCAAAGATCATTATATGGTCTTAAACAATCCGGTCGCATGTGGTACAACCGGTTAAGTGAATACCTCCTGAAGCAGGGATATGTAAATAATGTAATATATCCTCGTGTATTCATAAAAAGATCACCAAATGGCTTTGCCATTATATCTGTATATGTTGATGACTTGAATATAATTGGAACTCCAAAAGAGCTCGAAGAAGCTCGTTCCTACCTGAAAAAAGAATTTGCAATGAAAGACTTGGATCAGACCAAGTACTGCCTCGGCCTGCAAATCGAGCACCTCCCAGAAGGAGTTTTATTGCACTAGTTTAGTTATACAAAGAAGATATTGAAGACATTTTATATGGACAAATCTCATTCTCTCAGCACATCAATGGTGGTCCGTTCACTCGAAGTGGACAAAGACCAATTTAGGCCTAAAGAGGAAAACGCGAATAGATTAGGACCTAAAGTTCCTTATCTTAGCGCCATTGGAGCACTGTTATATCTTGCAAATTGCACAAGGCCTGATATTGCATTTGCAGTAAATATTTTAGCTAGACACAGTGCTAATCCAACTCGAAGACATTGGAATGGCATTAAACATATCTTATGTTACCTTTAAGGAATTGTTGATCTTGGTTTATTTTACCAGAGAAACAAAGATTTAACATTGGTGGGATATTCAGATGCTGGCTATATGTTTGATTCTCATAATGCCAAGTCACAGACTGGTTATGTGTTCCTTTGTGGAGGCACGACAGTTTCATGGAAGTCAGTAAAACAAAGTGTAGTTGCTACTTCCTCAAATCATTCTGAGATTATTGCATTATTTGAAACTGCCAAAGAATATGTTTGGTTGAGAACTTTAACACATCATATTCAAGGTTCATGTGGCTTATCCTCAAATCATGATACCCCCACTATACTTTTTGAGGATAATGCGGCTTGCATTGCACAAATACGTAATGGATTTGTCAAGAGTGACAGAGCTAAACATATTTTACCTAGGTTATTTTACCCGCATGAATTCCAAAATAATGGTGAAATAGATATCAATCAAATTCTCTCTAGTAACAATCTTGCAGATTTGTTCACTAAATATTTTCCTACTTTCACATTTGAAAAACTTGTATATGGAATATGGATGCGTCGGCTTGGACGACTACTTCAATCAGGGGGAGCGAATTAATTATCCCTGAAGGATGCAACCCAAAAGGTTTATGGCTGTACTCTTTTTCCCTTTGTAAGTTTTTTTTCCCACATGGTTTTTAATTACCAAAGGTTTTTAATGGGGCAGCCTACGTGCATTGACTATTAAAATGAGGGGGAGTATTATACGCAATGTACTCCTTTTTTTCCTTCGCTAAGTTTTTGTCCAACTGGGTTTTTCTTGGCAAGGTTTTTAATGAGGCAATATAATAGCATATATAAAAGGGTGAACATCCAAGGGGGAGTGTTGTAAATATATTAATAAGTGGATGTTTCACCTTTTACCCTTCTTCCTCTTCTAATGAGGATTGGTTACGTACATTAAGGAAAATTGATGAAGATTGATTACGTCATTAAGGAGGATTGATGAAGATTGATTACGTACATTAATGAGGATTGATTACGTACATTAAGGAGGATTGATGATGATTGATGTTTAACCTTTTATATTTCATGAACATTTGTACTCTCTTGCCTATAAATAGAGGCTTGTATAACTTGTTGAGGACAATGATATATGAGTTGACATTCTGCTCCCACTTTTCTCTTGTCTATTCTTTCTCTCATTATATTTCGGTAGAATTCTCTGAGTTGATTCCAAAGATCGCCGTTTTATTTACAACAAAAATCATATTTGTGTCAAAATTTTTTCGATGAATATATGTATATGGTTGTTTTTGGAGCATTCAATAGTTTTAGGCCAAATTATCGGCCGACAATAAAAGTTTGTGACTTTTTCTTGATATAGCATGAGGGCCACCCTCTTTACTATTTATTTAGTTTTTCTTTTTTGGTCGAAACTATTTACTTAGTTAAAATTGGACAAAAGAACACCTAGATTGCCAATATTTATGTACGGCGCTCACTTTGGTGCCAATATTTTTATGGATTATTTAAGTGCCAATTTTTTTAAAAGATTATTTCAGTGCCAGCTCCGGTGAGCATCGCCAAAAAGCGTACATGGCTTGCCAGAGGATCCTAGTTAGCAAAAAAAAAAAATCAATAAAAAATCCACATAATATTAAAAAAAGTACAAATAAGATAAAAACTAAAAATAAAAATAAAAATAAAAAAGTGAAAGTTGCAGCGGCGTGGGACGCCCCTGCAACTGCAATTTTTTTTAAAAAAATTAACTTAATTTTTAGCTTAAAATTTCGCGTAGCGTCCACATGGATTGAATTTAAAAAAATTGTCTCGTGGACGTCATGTGGACTGACTTTTTTTTATTTTTATTTATAAAAATTCCACATAATATTAACACAATAATTAAAAATGCCATGTGTATTTCGGAATTGACACTTAAATGATCCATAAAATGTTAGCACTAAAGTAAGCGCCGTACATAAATATTGGCACTCTGGGTATCTTTTTGCCATTAAAATTGGTGATAAAATAGTAAATTTCTTTGTAAAGCATAATAGAAGATACTACAGTTAATCTTTCTTCAATAAAGCGTAAGATCAGTTTTTATTATAAAGGCAAGTTGTCAAATAAATTGATGACTATGGATATGACCATATGATATTAAACTCTAGCGACCGATTAGTGAGGAAAAGCATGAAGTACTAGACCGAATAATCAAGGAAATTGTACTTATGTTGCGATCATAGACATGTAGTCCAGATTCTAGACGTAGCCAAACTAAATACTTTACATGCGTCCAGATGGGCACATCCCATGTCATGATCGCGACATTTGTGTACTCGAATTTAACAACAATACATTGATAGAATTATGAATCCGACGATAACCATATCAAGCATGGTGGTCCGTCGACCAAGGTCAGACGCCACCCGGCTCCCCGATTTCTTTTTTTCGGAGAGCAGACCTTGAAATGACCACTATCTTATGCATTGATCAATTATGAATGTGAAGGTTCCGAGCACAACCTTATCGACGAAGGTAAATTTCCTAGAAGAAAGCCATCGGCATTCCCAAGTGGCAGAAGCCGCCGGAGTCCTCATTTTTGTTTTGTCCATAGACTTCTAAGATGGATCCAAGGAGGAGTCCGCCGAGACATCGACAATAGATTTTGTCGGTCGGACTCTGGTGCCCACTCGCCTTCAGCTCCAGAAGATGTCTGGTAAGACTCTCTCTCTCTCTCTCTCTCTCTCTCTCTCTCTCTCTCTCTCTCTCTCTCTCTCTCTCTCTCTCTCTCTCTCTCTCTCATATTTTAATGAATTTTGCATTGCAGGATTTAGGGAAGCATCACCAGAAAAGAAAGTGGAAAATCATGTGTACAAGAAGATCTTCACTTACCTTGACGCCTGTCCTTGACCAAAATATGATGGGCCGAATTATATGAGTTAGAGAACATGAGCTACATATAAGTATAGAATATCCAAACCAAAAATATGTGGATGCTCAATTTGACGCACGCTAGTATTGTTACTTCACAGCTCCGGGTTCGGAAAATCTGAACTCACTATTGCTTCATCTTCATTTGCTTTCACAGTTCGAGGCACAAAAATTTCGACCGATGTTGGATTAGTTTAGTGAAATATACCTTTTTTTTATCGAACCGCCCCTAATTTATTGATAGATTTACATTGGTGTCGGCATCGATTCAAGGGTTGTAAACAACTACCAAGTGTGTGTATGCATGTTTATCTTAGCTTGGCCTTAGTAAAGATGAGATGTTGCGTGGATAAGTGGTTGCTTGCATGTATATCAAGTTCATGTTTTTAAGGCAATTATGAGCTTTCAAGAGCTTTAAAAAAAAAAAAAAACCATCACAACTGCTGAGTTTATTTATACCTTCTCTGTTAAGTGTTAAGTAAAGTTGCAAGGGAATGAACCATGAACAGAAATCCATCGCAGAGTCTTAACGACACAAAACAATACCCTGACCTGACGTGTGTCGATATCGTTGATGCTTAGATTTATACCTCTTCTGACAATCATTTTCTTTTTCATGACTTTATTTCTTATCAAAGATAGATCTTTTTATTTATATTTCTGGACGAGTCTTTAATAGAGACACGCATTTGACGATAATAAATTGTTTTTCTAGAAATATGAATTCGTTTAATAACAGTATAAATTTTTTAGGTTGGGCGATTGGTGGAGGGCTGCTGACGAACGGCGATGGAGACTGGCGGCTGGCAAAAGGCGATCTACGGATGGTGATCGGCGGCTGAGCGTATGGCGATCGATGGCCGACGATAGGCGGATGGCGACCGACAGATGGTAAACGGTTGCTGGCGATAATCGGTGCATGGCCATCGATGGCCGACGATCGAAGACTCGCGGTTGGGGCGCGAGAGTGAGAGTGAGCACTAAGCAGAATTGATCTTATTTCTATTTTTGTTCCAGAGATAGAAGAATAGAAAATTTTTACTGTTCATTTTTGCTCTAAATCTATTTCTGGCAAAAGAAATTATTTCGAAAATAGAAAAATAAAATTACGTTACCAAATAGATTTTCGTTTCAAATCTATTCTTCGAAATAATATATATATAAACACAGGAAAATTAAACTGTTGTCATGCAGGCCGTAAAAGGGAAAACATAGACAACACCAAACTTTAGGCACGTGCGTATTTGGCCCCAATCTCCAGCAGACAGTTGCAAAGCTCCTGCGGCTTCGAAAGCATGGCCATGTGATCCGCGTCGGCCACCTCCACGACGTGGTCGGCACCGCCGGCTGCGATCATCCACCGTTGGAACTCCAGGGGTATACCCAGATCTTGTCCGCACGCGACGTAGACCCGAGTCGTGGACCCATACCCTTCGCGGGTGAAGTTGCTCGAAGTTCTCAGGTCTTCCACGAACAACGACCCTGGCCTCGTCAAGATCTTGCAGAGCTCCAGATCCTTCAAAAATTGACATTTTCCCAGTGGGGAAAAAAAAAGGGTTAATCCACTTTTTCACTGCCATGACGTCGTTTTGGAGTTCACTAGAGTTTGTTCATGGGAGCTTCATGACCCCTGGTCTGGCCTGCTAGGCGCTAGGCATGATTCTAGCTTTGCTCTTTGCTCAAAGCTAACAGGTTCGAAGCACAAACCGCACCTGCCTTTCAAGCACAAACCCTGGCTGATTCTAGCTTGCCTGGGTTAATTGTGAAAGTGTGCCGATAGCAAAATTGGGAAGAGAAGAAATATATTTACATCTCGAAAATGCTAAAAGCTCAAAAGCACCTCCTCCAAATCTGCCTTGAGCTTAAAGGTTCTTTAGAAGCATTTCAAAACGGGCAGATGTATTTGAATGCAGTTTTCAAAGTATCAAAATAACACCATACCGCAACGACACGACATGACATGATATGCCGGCTAGGGACATCAACCGATACCGTTGGTAAAAGGACACGAAAAAGTGGTTTTTACAGTAAATGCTACGACAAGATTGCTGCGTAAATTGGGTGGGAGTCATATCAATGGTTCGTCGTTATGTCGACGGGGACAAAAAGTGAAAACGCACCTCGAGAGGAGACAATTGGTAGAGCTTGGATGACAAGAAGGCGGGGCCGAAGAACATGGACGTCAAGGGCTTCTCGGGCTCTCCCATGGGCGCGAACTGCGTGTCCAGCCATGCTCCCTCCGGGGCCCTTGCACAGTACTTTGCATTACAAGGAGACGACAAAAGCCATTAAAAAAAATAATTGGAAAGGGGAAGGCCCCCCACTTCAACCTAAAAGCAAGGACGTCCTTTTGGGAATCTAAGACCTAGGATGGCGGGTGGGTCCAGCAGATATTTTACCTCCTCCAAGACGTAGGATGGCGGGTGTGCCGTGTCCGGCATGAAAGCCGCCAAGAAAACGGCTACCGATATCTTCTCCGGGAACCTGTCCGCGGCGAGAGCCAAGTTCAAGCCCCCTAAGCTGTGCCCCACGAGGATCACCCTCTCGAGCGGACCGAGCGAAGCCACGAGCTCCAGCAGCGGCTCGGTGTACTCGCGGAACGTGCGGACGTCGTGGATGGACTTCGTGTTGGTGCCGCTGGCGGCGAGGTCGAGCGCGGTGACGCGGTGCCCGGCCGACTCGAGCCGATGCTTGAGCTTGTACCAGCTCCAAGCGCCGTGGCAGGCGCCGTGTACGAGTACGAAATGGTGGTGCTCCATGCTTTCGGCTCCCCAACCCACAGGAATATTATTGGGCATGGCTCTGTTTAAATGAGGATTGGTGCTCAGGATAGGAGGAGGAGGAAGTTACATTGATGCCCTAACAATAATTTAGATTAAAAAAAAAATTAATATAAATGCAGGAGTTTCCTCGATTGATCTTATTGTGGAAAATTCTTCTACCTACCTTTTCTTGTCGCCCTCGAGCTTTTCTTGCTGGGCGCCGCCAATAGAAATTAAACCACGTTTTGACTATTGACTATTCTACGAAATATCCGTTCCGACGTGGAAAGTTTATTTCCGTTACGTTACTGCTCGAAAAGAGATCGCGGAGAAAATATTTGGTATGCCAACACATCTCTATGGTATCCCACTCAAAAACTACCACGTGGCTTGCGATCCCACATTTCAGATCTTTTGAAAATTCATTTTCCGTTCACTTTTTATCTTCCCTAGATTACCACCCTTTCTCTCTCTCTCTCTCTCAAAATTCTTGGGATCAGAGCACCCATTATCTTCTCGAGATTGGCATCCACTGAAACTCAACACGTCAATCTCCGTCAACGTTCATTTGGGATTCTGACAAAAACAAAAAAGCTTATCTTGGACGTGATAAGATGTCTTTGTTCAATCGTAGCCAATGCACATGGCCAGAGAGATTTATTTGCATTTTCTTCTGTGATGAATTAGTCGGATCGAAAGTTTCTGTTGAGATTGACATGTGGCTTGTGTCGAAAAAATCTCCCATCAAAGAATTGATCAAGCATAAAATAGTTAATGCATATATAATAGGCTCGCAACTTACGACATAAGTTTTTTTTAGCGAAAGCAAGTCCAAATAAATATGTTGAAAATGACTCGGGATTTGAACTCTCTCTTGATAATTTTTTTAGGTGGAGATACAGGACTTCTGTTGCGCAACTCATGGCTACGAATATTAGGTACTATTAAATAAAACCAAAAGAAAACTGCACGAAAGGGTTTCCTTGGAAAACAAATATAAATGGTCAATTTAGCCGGGAATGTACTTCGCAAGACGGGCACCTCTCTTCTTTCACCTACATCATTTTGAATTTTCAATTTGTTCAATGCAGTCCTTGAATTTTAGCCCAATATACAATGTGTTCTCTAAACTTTCGTTTTGTTCATTATGGTCCATGAACTTTTGATGCAGAGCCATATAAAGATGTTGAATGTTGTCCATGAACTTGAATTGTTGAAATAATAACATTGAACATGGTCATGTTGTTTATGGACTAACTTGAAAGTGTACCAAAAATCTATGGATCATATAGAAAAAATTAATAGTTTATGGACGACATTGTACATTGAATTAAAGTTCGTGTACCACATTAAACAAATTAAGTTCAGGAACCACATTATGCATTGAGCCAAAATTTAAGGATTATTTGTGTAATTATCCCATATAGACATTGTTAGCGTTTTTTTTTCTAACGATTTAAATTTGGGAGAAGTACTGTTTATCTAGGAATGAAAATTCTGGTTGACATCTTTCTCGATTGCATAGGGGTGATACAAGAGTGGCCACGCACATGTATCCAGATAACTTTAGTCTGAAAAGATTTCCTTTTGTTTTTTTTTTGTTTATGTTTTCCTTATCTAAAGGGTGTCCTTCGAGGTCAGTCTCTCTCTTCACTATACCTACATCATTTGAATATTCAATCATATTTTATTTTGATTTAAATAAGTTTTGTTTTTATTTTATTTTCCTTTTTTCTTCTTTTCATTCTTTTTATTTCTTCGCCAGCTGCTGGGCCTCGGTGATTGGCCACATACAAGACTCAGATCAAGGCCCGACGAGCCTCGAGCTTGGGGCTCGTTGTGTGATGACTTGAGTTTCGCCTGTCGCGACCATAACTGGTGCATTTAGAAGCATCGTGCATGTTTAAGTTTGCACTAGATTAGATATTACTTTTGTAACGATATTTCTTGGCAGATATCGATTAAATTTAGGAGACGATCACTGGGTAATTGCTAAGAAAGTTTTGAGGTACTTAAAAGGGACAATAGACTATATGTTGATTTACAGGCATATTCAGAACATGCAGCTAGTAGGGCATTCGAGTTCAGACTTTGCTAGCTGCCAGAATGATGTGAAGTTGACAACTACAGATTTGTATGTATAAAGAGAAGTGCAGTATTATAGAAAAGCGAAAACAGAAATTTATGTCATCTTCTATCAAGAAAGCGGAGTTTTGTAGTATGCTTTTCGGCTGCTATTCAAGTTATTTGTGTTACGCCCCGACTCTCGAATCCGCGACATCCCTTGCCAAATCTCCACCAGGTCACGAAAGATAGCGTCCCATGCAGACTATCGACCTACGAATATACTGCGCATGCGGAACGTGCATAATTTCCGAACAACAATATCAGCATGGGATAGAGAAGAAGGAAAAACCAAGCAATCAAAACACAAGCACTATACAGATGCGAATAGATGATCCATAACCTTACAGAGCTACCAACTAACATATACAACCCCATACTTCGGGGCGACCCTCTAAGACTCTAAAAAAGATACGTGAGTCGGGTAAGGTCATCTCTCATCTACTTCAAAAGGGTACTCCAACTAACATATACAACCCCATGCTCCGGTGTGAGACACGTGAATTTCAGGGGCGTCACAATTTGACTCCGAAATCTCATTAAAGAGTTGATTGTATTTAATTTTGTGGATAGACCTATACCATTGTATCGTGATAATGACTTTGCAGTATTGTTTATTAATAATAGCAGATGTCCTAAAGGGTCTAAGCATTTGACGATCAAGTTTTGGACCACAAAGGTAACAAATGAAAATGGTGACGCTACAGTAGAGCATATTTCACAGATGATATGGATACAGACTCACAAACTAAAGGTCATTGCCCTTACATATTTAAACAACATGTCATGGACTTGAAAGCATCATGGGATGCGGCTATGTCATGTTAATTGATGGGTTAAGTAGTATCATGAGATGTTGTTGTTTAGTGGGAGCTGTTTTATTTTTGCTCTAATAAAGTTTACATATGTGTTCTATTACATTTAGTAACAATTTTTTTTTATATGTATTGACTGTTATGCATTCAATAAAGTTTTTCTGAATGTATTGTCTTCATATATTTTACACATCAAAAGAAAGATCTCAAGACATAGAGTAAACCTTGAGTGATGGCTGAGGTACTTATTTTTAGCCAAAAACATGTCTTGTTACACATAAAGTATAGTTAACTGTAAATGTAAGACATATGTTAGTTCGTTGGAGCTATATAGATATTCTCTAGTGGCACATTAGGTTTCGTGATACATAAAGTAAGAAAATGGTAACTGATAAAGATGATAACATATAAGGTATCTCTATTATTTGAGATGTTATCCATTTGCCACACTAATATATTAAATCCATATCATTACATGGACGGCTCTGTGTCTTTTGATGCAGTTATTGGCATGATTCGGTGCTTAAGACTTTATGGGATCAGATTGACTATTGGGATTATCTCTAGACCAATATAAATATGCGCATATACAATACAATTTTAATTTCAATTAATTTAGCTTAAATGGGAGAATGTTAGAATATATTCTGATATTCTTTGTGGGCCTTATTAATTGTTATTGTAAATATTAATTGATCTAATAAAGAAAAGATATATACAGTTTCCTATTTAGTCTAACATAGTGCTGGACAGTGTAAGCCAAGATAAACTTTATTCGTAATGAGGGAATATGTTTCAATCTTAATAAATAGAGCTCAAGTCCTTTATCTAAAATCTAATGTCCGCATAACCTAACTGTTGACACATGATTTTTGACCAAGTCTTCTTCAACTTTATTTTGAAAAATCATAAAAAAATTCATAAAAAGTCAAAAAATTGCAAAATCAACTTTAGTGGCCTTGGCCAAGCCTAAGGAACCATTTTTGACAAAAAAAAAATAATTTTTCATATTTTTCGCATTTTTTTAATATTTTCAGAAATTAGGAAAATACTAGAAAAATCAAGAAAAATAACATTTGAGGTCACAAAAATATGGAAAAATAGCCAATATTTTTATTTTAAATCCCTTGTCCTTTTGACCTCACTAAAAGTCCAAAATCAAATTCAATTGTATATGTTCCTTTGTTACACATATGATTGAATTTGAGAAAAAATGTCAATTGAGTCTTTTAATTTGCAATTTTGGCATTTTCTAAGATCTTGACATCCAGTCTAACTGTCCCTTATTTCAATTTAGCCCAATTATTTGCACAAATTGCTCAATTGCACGAATTTGACAAAATTGCATACTAAAATTGCATTTTTAGTCCTTGAAATTGGGCATAATTGAAATTACTCTCAATTCGAGGACTATCATTGCAAATTAAACTTACTCCCCAATGGTTTTCACCATTTTGAATCAATTGGCATAGGTAATTTGGCCCAATTTGATCATTTGAACCTTCAATTGCGCAATTCCCCAATTTGCAATTACATGAAAATTTGGAGTTTTCATAGAAATTGATATGAAATTTTGAGCAAAATTACATTTTTAGATATAATCCATGCCCTAAGTTCGATTTTGAGGTCCAATTGCAAAAATTTCCCATTAATTTGGGTTTAATTTGGAAAATGGTAAGTCGGAACCGGTTCTGACTGGTCAGACCGCTGGTCGGACCGATCGAACCGGTCCAGAATAGTGTCGTCTTTCCCAAAGAGCTCGAGCAGATGAACAGTGACATGCCGAGCTTTGAAGATCAAATTGAAGGTCAAGTCGACCACAATCGAAGACACATTGGTGGGGGTTTAACACTTTAGATCATCCCCCGTCGATTGACACCGGAATCGTGGCCAATGGTCGCCGGAGGAAGGAGTAATCGGCCGGTCAATCCTGCTGGCCTGCAAAAGTCAACTCAGCACAAGTCCATGCCAAATTTGCAAAAGATAAGGGCTGCCGGAGGACCAAACAGAGCTGGACGGAAAGCCCATCGTCCCCGACGCCGTTTGGACCTAAATGCACGTGGCCTCACGTGCAATTGAAGCCGTTGCACCAGCCCCGGTTCGGCGCCAAAATTCCTAAGAGCTATATAAGCTCATGGTCGCTTTCTATTGGGGTGTGGTTGGTTCAGTTAGCAAGAGCGAAAACAGAATCGGAAAGAGGAGGAGAACGAAAGAGAGAGAGCTCCCCTCCATCGCCGTTGTCGAGGGTTGAGCTCGAATTTGCAGGGCGCTGGTTGGGCCGTTTCCGGCCAAACCGAAGCCAAAGGAAACTGCCAGAAGGTCGTCTAGTGTGCTAGGAAGCGAACGCCACTGATCGCGCCACCTGAAACCGCGGAAATAGGTGAGACGTAGCTTCAAGCTCTTCACTGTGCATATATGGCGACTTGCCTGTTTCACGTTCTTTTTTGCGATTTGTGTATGCGTTTCCTTCCCTGAACATCACTGACCATCCCCGTATCTTGATTTTGCATTGATTTTGCCTGAACAACTTGAATCGAGTCTTCGAACTTAGCTTCCATAGCCGACCACTGTTCATACTTGCCTAGCCCAATCTAGGCCGTGCGAGCTCGATCGGAGCTCGAGGTAAGTCTTCTGTACCTCCTGCCATGTCAATCTGAAGATGAATTGATCTGATTTCGCGTAATCTGTGTGATTAAGCTTCCATGGCCGCACTCGGCACTTTGCTCGATGCTCGTGATTTTGTGAATGAAATGCTTCGATTCTTAGATATGTAAAGCTAGAAACGATCGCGAGTCGATTAGAGTTGGTCTTGCAAGATTTCATCAAGATTCCACCGTTAGATCATTGCCGGAGGTCCTCAGCCGTCCGTTCCGCCGGGGTCGAGAGGTTGAAGACGATGCTGACATGGCAAGTCAACGAGTCAGCGTGCTTAGGTGGCAGTAGGTCATTGGTCCACGTGTCTGTCCAGTCAGCTCGGTCGTTGAGGATTGTTATTCGAATGAATTGATCCAACGGCTGAGGTTAATCGAGTCTATTAAATGACAACCGTCCGATTAGAAATTACGATTAGTCGAAAATAGTTTTAATCGAAAAATCAAACAGAACAGAAACGGTGTCGTTTAGGTTAGTGGATAGGCGACGTCGTTTTGGGTTAGTAGGGATGGACGGTTCAGATCAAGTCTCATGTTCTAATCCTGACCGTAGATCTTAGTAAACCAATCAAACGGTCCAGGTCGAGTCATCGTTTAAATCCAGGCCATAGATTCCAGTCAAGTCATCCGGCGGTCGTGAAGTAGCCATGCGGCTCAATGAGGGCCGTTGGATCAAGTCCGATAATCCAAAAATAAAAAAGAGGAGAAAACGGTGTTGTTTTGGTCGTGGGTCCGCGTGGGTTCAGGTCCGGGTCGGGTTCCGACTCGAGTGGGTCGGGTTGACCCGATCCGAAACATTTTTTTTAAAAAAATAAAAAAAATAATTCGGAAAATAATTTTAAAAATAAAAATTCTAGAAAATCCTAAAAAATGCTAGAAAATTCCAGAAAATTCCAAAAAAAATGTGAAAAATTGTGGAAAAATCCTAGACACTCCAGAAATCCCTGAAAATTGAGGATTGACCACAGACAACTGGTCAACCCTATTTTTGGGGTTTCTTATCCGTTCTTCCGATAATTGACGATTATACCCTTTAGGGGTAATTCGTCCCTGCCTTGTATATTGAGATAGGCCGAAAATACTTAAGCTAGGATAGGGCCAGTTAGGTGGCGAATCATTTTGCTTGGGTTTTCGAATCTCATCATTGTCTCTGAAATGACGATTTTACCTCTCAAAGGGTAAATTGTTTTTCCCATTCCAGTCAGGTCTTGAAAATTGCTTAAAATTAGGGTTTGGGTCAGGTGGGTGACCAGCCCTAATATTTGAGATCTTCAATCCTCATTTTTGTCCAAAATGATGATTTTACCCCTCTAAGGGTAAAATCACTTTTTAAATTTCAGAAAATTCCTAGAAATTCCCAAAAAATGGGAAATGGATTGGATTGATAGCCAATCCAATTTCCCCCGTCTTTTAACTTCCCAATTCATCCAAAATGATAAATTTACCCTTTTCGAGGCGAATTGTCCCCGAATTGTTCAAAATTATGATTTTGCCCCTCATGGGCAAATCATGTCAAAATCATTCCTAAGCCTTGATTGAGACTTCTCTAGGCTAATAGGGCCTCATTAGGGATGCCATGCTGATTTCATGTGTTTTATCCGCATGTTGTGGATCCTTGATGTACGCATTTATTTTCATTGATTGTGAGTGATAGGTAGTCATTCCCATCTGCATGGGCTCCTAGATTTAGGATCTGTACCCCACTCACCTATATGAAATCCTAGGATTAGATAAACCATTCAGCTTAGGTACCGAAAGGGTGTCAACTCTAGCAATTGGCGTAACTAAGTCCCCGAACCCATTTCTCTAGTTTTCGCAGAATTGAATAGACAGCTCCCAACTATTCGATGGGGTTTCCGATCGTACCCTCAAAGAAACGATTGGTGGCGACTCCTTGGCATGTACACATATCACATGTCACTAGACCACACCGAAGGTCGACCACATTGTTGACACCTGATTTTTGACCATCCGTTATTATAGTTTTTTATTTCTAAAATTAATTAAAAATAGCAAAAAAGGTCAAAAAATTGCAAAATCAACTTTGGGAGCCTTAGCCTAGCCTTAGGAACCAATTTTGAACAAAAAATATTTTTTGAATTTTTTAATATTTTTTGGAATTTATTTAATTATAAAAATACCCAAAAAATAGAAAAACTACCATCCGTGGTAAAAAAATTACACAAAAATATTCCGAAATTTTATTTTAATTCTATATTTAATATTTTCACTTTTTATTAGGGAAATGTGGCTTGGTTCATGGGGTTCCTTCACAAACCTAATCCCGAACCGGGCCTAAAAAATCCTTTTCGAGTCTTTTAATTTTCAATTCTCGGTTTTTATAAGCTATGACATTGGACTCCAAAGTATTGAAATTCAATTGGGTCAATTTGCCCTCCAATTTGATCAATTTTAACCAAAAGGGCTTAATTGCATAAAAATCTTTCAATTTAGTCCCCGGTTTCACAATTTTTGAAATTAAATTTCACACGGGCACACCCATTAAAATTAAACACCTCTGCCCAACAGTTTTCATCATGTTGAATCCATTGGTGGGCTCAATTTTGGCTAATTCGATCGTTTAGGCCTTCGATTTGGCGAAATTAAATTTCGGATCCTAGGGACAATTTGGGGTTTTCACAGAATTTCAATAAATTGATTCACGAAAATACCCATATTTGATGGAAAACATGTCAAGGAATCCGATTTTGCCATCAATTTCATGAAAAGAGGTCATTTAGGGGGTCAATTTGGCGATTTGGGCGATTTGGCCGAATCGGGCCGGTCGGGTCCGACCCGACCCGACCCGGCCCGACCCGGGTCTGCAAATGCACAGAATGTGCAGCAACGTGGGCAGTGAGGCAGGGGCAGAAACAGAGCACGTTGAGGCGTGCGTTTGTCGGAAAAAAAAAAAGAACGGGCGTGGGGGACACTTCTGGCATAGACCCATCTTGGTTCTGGCAAGGGCATTGGCGTCGAGGCGGGCGGTCGGCCACGCCAAAACGGGCGAGATTCTCGGTTAAAACCGAGCTCGGCCATGGGAGAGGGGGGGATTTTTTTTTGGCGAAGACCGGACTGAAGGAGCTTCCCCGGAGCTTCAGCGACCTTCACGGATCCTCAGGCAAGCATTCGTGGCCGTCGGCGAGCTCCAAATAGGTCGGTCTTCCTCTCCAACCATCATTTCACACACGCACACCATGTGTTCGACGAAACGCCCGAATGGGCTTTGTGATTTGTAGCTCTCGGCCGTGTAGTCTCGGGGCTCTAGTGTTGCGAGTTTCACCTCAAATCTTCACTAGAACCGACCCTAAGCTTGTTTACGTGTTTATTTTGTATTAAAACTCGACGAAAATCAAGGGCCGGAGCTTCGCCGGCCATGGTTCGGACGGGAGCTTGACGAGGGATTTCCGGCGGCCGCCGACCATCAAGGAACCCCAAGTAAGCTTCTAAACCACCATTGGATGCCATGTGATGGAATGAAACCAAGCTTTGAGCAAAAAAAATTTCCATGAATTCTTCGCCGGAGCCGGTCCGGTTCGCCGGTTTTTAGCGTGTTCATGGTTATTATTTATGTTGTATGTTGATGTGCTTGGTCCAAGGAGTCGAATGCCGCAAGAACGGGCGAAAAATACCAAGTTTCGGGCCCGTTTCGCATTTTTCCGGCGACCTTGCCGGAATTTTTACTATTCCCGCCGGATTTTTCACTGTTCATCGTCTTCTCCGGCGACCCTCCGGCCGGTCAACGGTCAACGGCCGACGTGGCGTGCCACGTAGGCGCCACGTCAGCCGGGTGGGGTTCGGTCCGGTTATTTTCAAATAAAACAAACGGACGGCCACGATCGCGACACGTGTCGCGATCTTGGAATTTTGCAAAATAAAATAAATGATTTTCGGATAATTAATTCAAATCAATCCGACGGCCGAGAATGTGCCAAGTGGCTTTCTGTGGATCGTCCGATCTTGTCCAAGATCGGACGCACCAGGAGTAGCCACGTGGCACAACGTGAAGCGTTCGATCCGAAGGTTTTTCTAAAAAAAGAAAATAATTGATTTTTGATCCGATGGCTACGATTTGGCCACGTGGCTCACTGAGGGACGTCCGATCTAGTGGAAGATCGGACGCACAGGATGAGGCCACGTGGCGCGATGAGAACCGTCGGATCCGGGGAATTTTCGGACAATTAAATAAAATAGATAAAAAAATCAAAAAAATTGTTAAAAAATAGAAAAAAATGTTTTAAAAAATCAAAACGGTGTCGTTTTAGGCCGGTGTCGACCCCTAGGGTCGGGCCGGGCGCCCGAGAGGCGCGGGCCGGGTTTGACCCGGCCCGGAAAATATTTTTAAATATTAAAAAAAAAATTCAAAAACAGTAATAAAATAATCAAAAAATCAATAAAAAATAGAAAATCATAAAAAATTCAAAAAATTCGGAAAATTCAGAAAAATTCTAAAAAATTCCAGAAAATAGGAAATGGCCACATTCAACTGGCCATGACCTGTTCCGGGTCTTTCGACCCCCGGTCTTTTCAAAAATGACGGTTTTGCCCTTCCGGCAAACCGTCTTCCAAAAAATTCTAAAAAATCCAGGAAAATCCCCAAAAAATAGGAAATGGCCACAAACAACTGGCCAAGACTCATTCCGGGTGTTTTGAACCCCGAACCTTCTTGAAAATGACGATTTCGCCCTTTGGGCGAGTCGTCTTCCAAAAATTGAAGAAAAATCAAGAAATTCCAAAAAAATTCTCAAAAGTGGGAAATGGCCACGATCAACTGGCCATTGAATATTTTGGGTAATTCGGTATCCAAACCTTCCAAAAATGACGATTTTGCCCTTCGGGCTAATCGTCCCCAAATCTTCCCATTTTACCCTTGGTCTGAAATCATACATTCCCTAAGCCCCTATGGCTATATTAGGAGGCCTTTGACTTAAATTGATGTGCATTGACATGATTTATTTATGCAATTGACTGTGCTCTCGTTAAATTGATTGTGATTGATAGGACTAGCATTCCAATATGCATGAAACCCGAACCATACCTATCTCACCCAAAATTGCGCCTACATGAAATCTTAATTAGGAAAATCACTCGCGTTAGGTACCGAAAGGGCGTTGGTAATGACACCGACGTAACCAAGTCCCCGAACCCAAAAATCTCTGGTTCCGCAGGACTGATCGATCTCTCCCAATCGGTCAGTAAGGTTTCCGGTCTACCCTCCAAGAAAGACCGGTGGCGACTCCAAATGCATGCACAAATTGCACATGCCACCACGACCACACTAAGGTCGAAAGCGATCGACTCTTATCGTCGAATCCCTCAAAAGACACTCCCGCCGCGATTTGGTATGGGCCTGGGAGGGCCCGCGCCGATCCAAAGCCCGCGATTGGTAATCCATTAGCCGCGTCCGTTTTGATTTTCGGACGGGTCGCGACAGCTGGCGACTCCGCTGGGGAAATTGTTCTAGAACACTTGGTTCTGGACCTCAAGTGGACTTAGGCCGTAATTAAAACGTTGAGTGATTTTTCTAACCCTGCAGGCGCTCTTGAAGGTAAGGTAAGTCCGCTCACGATAGGTGTTATATGTTTTTTGCAGATTGGAGTGATAAGGGGTGTAGTCTGTGATTAACACTGTCTTATGCAGGATGGGCGTAGGAATGTATGTTATATGGATGATTTGAAGCGCTGATTGATATATAAATTGTTGCGCATGGTTCACTGCATATTTGAGGATCACGACACTTTGCACAAAGCGCCCAAACCCAGGCCGCGAAATCACCTTTTCAGGTAGCCATAGATCAGGGATCGATATGCAACGCTCTAGCGTGGATTGCGCTGGGGTTGACCATATTCGATCCCACTCACTATCCAAGTCGAGACTTTTATCCATTTGTTGTGGATTGCGCTCATGGACGAATTTATCGACTCGGATAGAGAGAGGCCTCTAGGTTCCTCACCTAAGCCATTTTGATTTCTAGAGTCAAGCCTCACTTGTCTCATGCGCATGTATATGGATGGTTGGTATACCTAAAACCAAAAATCATTGGGTACCTCTCTTGGTAAGGTCCTGCCATTTCTATTTGAATTCACTTGCAGCTCTTTTTTATATTGCACAACATGCTGCATTCATCAAATCCGAGGGTTGAGTTCAATTCCATTATAGAGTATGGATAGAGTAGAGATGATCTCTCCAAGTCGGTCCCACATCCCGGACGTATTCAAGTATGAGCGACGTATCACCCGCCATCGGATTGTCGGGACATTCAACGGAGTTCACCCTTTTCAAGTTGTCCAAGGGATGGTCCGGTAACCATACCGGAAGTTGAAGGACAGGTGATAACAGCAAATTCGAGACACCTACCGGACATTATCAGAAGGGCATCTGATGAAAATGAAAACCCGAAATAGCCGAACCGAAGACACCAAGTGCCGTCCTCGGAAGACCCAACTTGGGGCATCTCTTTAGGTTCATAAGGGCCACGTTCCAATCGTCCCTTTCCTTTTATCAAGATCATCGAGTCTGTAAGGAGAACCCGTCTGTGGGTCTCCCATCTATCTTTTACACCTCGATCCCTAAGTCTTGTCTGAGTGTCTTGACATTGGAATGCGGCACTGGAATTTCTCTCAACCATTCGAATTGTTCGGTTCAATTGCATGTCTTACCCAGATGAAATTTTCGTTAGAACTCACACTTGGCATGTCTAACCCAAGTACGAGAATCTAACATTCATTTCATGGTACGCCGGACATGGAATTGAATCGGTTTATAGCATGCATCATTGGTAATCCTTGGTAATTAACTAAAGTCGTTCATGTTTCCTGAATTCAAGAGGAGACCTGATATCCAAATTACCTTCGGGAAATCATCCCAATTTGGATGTCCTATCTCCCACCGAATTTAGGACACATTGGAATTGCATTTTTATCTTCTTGGACATTCCACAGATTTTCTGGGAATTCGCCAAAAGTAATGACCATGGATTACACTCCTTTTAGTTTTATGTTTTCTCTTGAAAAACATCGATAAGAATTTTTCACACGAGGCTAAGGCTTGTGTAAAAGTTTTTATCCTCGTTAATCACAAGAAAGCATAAAATTGAAAGGATTTATGCTTTACTCCCCTTTCTAACATAGTCCTGTCATTCGAAACAGGTGTTTTCCGGAATCAAAAGCCAAGAACTTGTGTGAAGCTTCAGTCACAGGTTAAAATGGATTAGATTGGCCTGGAGAAGCGCTTGGCCGCACTGGAGAGTCAGATGACTCAGATATTGGCAATGATGAAGACATTCCTCCTCACTACACAAGAGGCGTCCCCGACGACCTTCAATCCTGATCTGACCACCCGACCAGGTTCAACCGGCGTGCCAGATGTTGATCGAGCCCTGGAAGTAGAAGACTTCTCCGAAGGCACACCCATGATGAGTAACCTGGAAGAACAGCATAAAGAAAAGTATGGTGCTATGGAGGAAAATGAGATGACTGGAGAGGATCTGTTCGTCACACACCTGATTCGGGAGAAAAACTATAGTCACCAGCAGGATGTTGGAGGTCGTGCGAACCCGATCCCCGCTGAAACCCGTCCATACAATGTCTCTTCTACATGCCCCAAAGGGAAGACGCTTGAGATTCCCCAATGGCCGGGACTTGCTAGGAGATATGGTGGTATCGGTTGCCCAAGAACTCATATCCAATACTATTTGGAGGCGATGATCGATTTCGATCGTGACGATTTGCTTCTTGTCCAAAATTTTCGGCATAGCCTGGTCGGTCCCGCGTTAGAATGGTTCACGAGGCTTGATGTCGAGGGCATCCGAGAATGGAGTGATTTGGCTAATCAGTTTCTCCAGCAATACGATTTCAACAAGAATGCCACCCCTACCAGAATGGATCTGATGCACATGAAGCAAAGGAGAAATGAAAGCTTTAGATCATTCACACAAAGGTGGAGAGTAAAAGCAGCCCAAGTCCAACCTCCGCTGGACGAAGATGAGTTAATAGACCACTGTCTGAAAGCTCTTCCCTATGATTCCTTTAACCGATTGGGTACGGCTCATTACCAATCATTTTCACAACTTGTGCATGCCGGTGAAAGGATGGAATGGGCTAAGCGCGATAGCATGATCAGAAACAAAGAAAGCCGCGGAGAGCTTTCTCAAAGGAGTAAAGAACCGGTCAGGGAAACGACGACCGACTATCGAAGAATGACGTTCACGAGTCAAAATTCCGTACACGTGGCAAGACATCAGCCGCCTGATTTCATTCCTCACTGTCGCGACCCTCTCGAGGTTGTCGGGCTCTCGAGGGCTAATGGGCCGTCCAGTCTGGTCGGACGCGGGCCTCTCCCAAGGCCCATTACCCAAATCGCAACGGAGGTATGCGTAGTCGACCTTCAGTGTGGTCTAGTGACATGTGCTAAGTGTGCATGCCGAGGAGTCGCCACCAATCATTTTTTGGAGGGTATGATTGGACCACCCTATTGAATAGTCGGGAGTTTCTATTCAATTCTGCGATAACCAGAGAACTGGGTTCGGGGACTTAGTTACGTCAACTGTCAGAGTTGACGCCCTTTCGGTACCTAAGTTGACTGAATTTTCTGACCAAAGATTTCATGCAGATGAGTGGGGTACGAGTTCTAAATCTAGGAGTTCATGCAGATAGGAATGACTATCATAGCAATCACAATCAATAATAAAGTGCACAAATCGATGAATTCAAGTGTACAAATAAATCACATGGCATTCCTAATAAGGCCATATTGGCCTAGAGAAGCATCAATCAGGCTTAGGAATGATTTAGACATGATTTTGCCCATCAGGGGCAAAATCGTAATTTTGAGACAAAGGGGACAATTTGCCCAAAAAGGACAAAATCATCATTTCGGAATGAATCCGGAGTCAAAACAGGTTTGGTCACTCAATTGACCCATTTCCTATTTTTTGGCAATTTTCGTGATTTTCGGGAATTTTAGAAACCGATTTACCATTCGAAGGGTAAAATCGTCATTTTCTAAAAATGGAAATGAAATGTGGAAATCTTAGACATAAGGTTTAACCACCCATCTGGCCCATCACCAAATTCTAAGCAATTTCCACAATTCATCAGAATATCAAAGACGATTCACCCTTTGAGGGGTGAAATCGCCATTTTGGATTAAATGGGAGAAAATCCCAAAAATGAAAACAAATCAATTTTTTGTCATTTTCAGCCTTGGACAATTTTTAGAATTTTTCTGCAATTTTTCTCAATTTTTTTGTTTTTCTTTAATTTTTCCATTTTTTTGGCATTTTTGATTTATTAATATTTTTTTATATTTTCAGAAAATATTTTAACAAAAAGCATGTCTTTGACAATAGATAACACTCAACCAGATAAATAAGCTAACCACTAGACTGAAACAAATACATACAAATCAAGTCTATAAATGCAATATTTTAGAAAAATAATCCTGATATACGGATCGGGTACGTAAAACATACCGGATTGGACACCGGCCTTCAATCGCCCAGCCCCAGCCTGTGACCATCCCCATGCCCGTTACCTGTCGATCGCCATTAGAATGTCGATAGTCAATTTCACAAATTAAGACTAAAAAATAAAAAAAATTTAAAAATTAAAAAATTGGACACTGTTCATGCACTGTTCCGACACTGTTCATGCACTGTTCGGATTGGACACTGTTCATGCACACGTCCGACACGCTCCGACACGTTCGACACGCTCCGACACGTTCGACACTCTCCGACACGTCCGGACACGCTATGACACGGCTCGACACTCTCCGACACGCCCGGACACTCTCCGACACGTTCGACACTCTCCGACACGCTCCGACACGTTCGACACTCTCCGACACGCTCCGACACGTTCGACACTCTCCGACACGGCTCGACACTCTCCGACACGTTCGACACTCTCCGACACGCTCCGACACGTTCGACACTCTCCGACACGCTCCGACACGTTCGACACTCTCCGACACGCTCCGACACGTTCGACACGCTCCGACACGTTCGACACTCTCCGACACGGCTCGACACTCTCCGACACGGCTCGACACGCTCCGACACGTTCCGACACGCCGACACGTTCCGACACGCCGACACGTTCCGACACGCCGACACGCTCCGACACGCCGACACGCTCCGACGACGGGGTGGTGACCCGAGGCCGTTTCTGAGCTCCACCAGCGGCGCGTAGGCTCCACAAGCTCCGAGGGAGGAGGTAGGACTCCGGGGCAGTCACCGGAGGCGATGGCGGTGACGGATTTGGCCCGATCCGAAACAAACCCGAACCAAACTCCGAAACGGGTGGAGGTCGCGGGTCTTGAGTTGTTCACGGCGGCTTTGAGGTACGACGGCTAGCGACGACGGCGGAAGGATCGAAGGCGAAGGCAAATAATGCACGAAGGTGAGGATTCTTTTTTTTTTTTTGTTTTTAAGAAGAAGAAGAAGACAAGAAGAAGAAGAAGAGCTCCTGAAGAAGAGGAAGGAGAGGAAGAAGATGAAGTCACGGGAGGAGAAGAAGCCAGCGACGGATGAGGGGAAAGGTGAGTAAATAATAATAAAAAATAAAATAATAATAAAATAATAATAAAATAAAATACTAAAAAGTAAGAATAATAATAAAATAATCAAAAGCAAAGACAAAATGATTAGTTCCCTTTTCCTTTTGAATGATTATGTTTTCACTCCTTTTCCTTTTAATCATTACTAATATTTTTGCCAATTTCAATTTTATGGTGATCAGAAAACACCCAAAATCGAACCTGAATTTTACTATTTTATGAGGTTCAAAAGTAAAGAAAATTAAAAATAAAAATACTGACTATTTTTCTATATTTTTGTGACCTCAAATACTACTTTTCTTGATTTTCATTTTATTTTTATATTTTTCGAAAATAATAATAATAAAAAATACGAAAAATATGAAAAAATATTTTTTTAATCCAAAATGGTTCCTTTAGCTTGGCCAATGTTACCAAAGTTGATTTTGTAATTTTTCAGCTTTTTATGGATTTTCTATGAATTTTTGAAAAATAAAGGAAACAAAAAGGTTGATCAAAATTTAGGTGTCAACAGCTGCCCCTCTTTGAGAGGAATCTCGTTAGAGGAATCTCTCAAAGATAAGGTGACACCTGAGTCCTGATCGACTCGACTTGGGAAACTAAAGGAAAAGGAGTCATGACATCCAATCTTCATGCTTGTCCATGTATGCTCTTTCTTGAAGGGGGAAACGTTCATTTGACATGAGAGAGTGAGATAGTAGAGAGACATACCTGCCACTTACCTGTTCGATGCTGCCGGTTGCGACGACTTTCAAGAGGATGCCTAGGACTCGTCATTCAGAATATCCTAGGGAGGTTAAGCTTTGACCTGTATGGTAGGTCATACCATTATGGGATTCCTAACGGCTAGGAATCTAAGGAAGGCGCATCCCACGCCCTGAGATTTGCCAAGGATTTTGATCCGTATGGTGGATCGGACATTTGTGTCGATGCTTATGGCGGTACTTACCAATGAGTTGACCCTTATGGCGGTTTCTACCATTGTTTGACCCTTCAGGCGGTATCTACCTTTGTTTTGACCCTTCAGGCGGTTTCTACCTTTGTTTGACCCTTCAGGCGGTATCTACCTTTGTTTTGACCCTTCAGGCGGTTTCTACCTTTGTTTGACCCTTCAGGCGGTATCTACCTTTGATTGACCCTTTAGGCGGTTTCTACCTTTGAGTTGACCCTTCAGGCGGTTTCTACCTTGATTTGACCCTTCAGGCGGTATCTACCTTGAGTTGACCCTTCAGGCGGTATCTACCTTTGTGTTGACCCTTCAGGCGGTTTCTACCTTGGTTTGACCCTTCAGGCGGTATCTACCTTGTGTTGATCCTTCAGGCGGTATCTACCTTTGTTTGCTTTGAAAAGGGGTCTCATGACGAGGGTTCTCCACGTCCGATGAGACTGCCTAAATTTTGAAAAGGGGTCTCATGACGAGGGTTCTCCACGTCCGATGAGACTGCCTAAATTTTGAAAAGGGGTCTCATGACGAGGGTTCTCCACGTCTGATGAGACTGTTTGATATTTTTGAAAAGGGGGTCTCATGACAAGGGTTCTCCACGTCCGATGAGACTGTTTGATATTTTTGAAAAGGGGGTCTCATGACAAGGGTTCTCCACGTCCGATGAGACTGTTTGATATTTTGAAAAGGATTTTTTTTTTAAGGGTTTCTCTTCCCCAAGAAAATATTGGTAATCTTTGAGAAGACAGCAATTGTCCAATTGACAAAATTTTATGACTTAAAATTTAGTCATGAGATGTGCATTTTGATGCTGGAGGTTATCCAAAACATTTTTGCAACGTGCAAATGTGATCACGAATCCCTTGCATGGAAAATCTGGATCCACAGTTTGAAAATTCCCAAAAAGAGTTTGCTCAAAACGTCAATTGGAATATTTCTCGACAAGGAGGCCATCTCACCTGTTTTGAGGTGATGATTTTTAGGGGATGCACTCAATTCCCTACTGACCTGTGCCTAGGTTTTAGGCTCATTCGCAGCGCATACATTTTGATCGGTCGGGAGGTCTTCCACGGGACCGTAATGTTGGGCTTGGATATTGGTTTTCAAGGGGGGCCCGCTTTGGAGTCGGGGCCATCGAATGAAAATCTTCACCATCTGCTCCGGGTTTACAAGTCAAGAACCCTGCAAAATGAGAAAGAAAGAGTCTTGCTCGTACTTCTTCGAGCTAAGCTATATGTTAACCCAAGTGTCTTAGTCAGAGAAGACTGTTTCAGGGTTGTAACATTGGTAGGATTGGGGACCGAAAAAGGCTTGTTTTTGGCCCAGAAATCACGAAGGATTCGACATTGGTGATCATTGCAAATTTGTCACATGTCTTTTCCATTCTGCATCTTCCATTTTTGAGGTGTGCAACCGCTTTTGAGGTGTGCACAAATCCTTTAGAGAACGTCTCTTGTGGTATTAAGAGATTGACAATTCTGTCCGTGTTTTTGCACCACGGCTGACATCGTTTGGGGAGCAGTCTTCTTGATCTGACTCCTTTATGGGTTTTTCTCTCTTCCCAACTAGGCTTTATTGGGGATCAATCAAACAGTTTTCACGAGCATCGGCCTTGCTTTTACCAGGCACTTTGCTTTTTCTTGATGCTGGGGATTTTTTGTTGAAATCCCGCCTTTTCTTTTCCTTTGGAACTACGATGTTCAGAAAATTGTGCTAGATATACAACTTGAATCATAGCACACTTAAACGCCGATATGCGATTTTTCTATAAATCCCATCTCTTGATTTCTTCCGTTCTTGGAGTGATACAGTTTCTATCTTGAAACATCCCATAATCACCAACAGGGGTTTATGAAATGAATTCGCAGGCTCAACTTGGCTGTGCAAAGGATATGGTGTGTGGGATAGAGAATGAATGCTTCTCGTCATCCTATGGCACTTGGATTACCATATAAACAACACACAAAGATTAATGTTAGTCCGAGCAAGAAAATTTCTAACCATTTTCTCCTGATGCTGTTGGACTTACTTCCTTTTTGCCCCGGTGTGGGGTGGTTCTTGACAGGGTTAAGAATGAAAACCGCCGTTCAAGTGGGTTGTCAACGGTCACCTGTAGTGTTTATGATATGAAACGAACGCCTCCGTCGTCCCAATCCATGTAATCGCTGCGAATGGTCCCTACCTCCGTAGGTCCAGATTTTACTATTTGATTCGCTCCACTCATCTCTCAAGTGTATGTAGGATGTGTTTGGATTTGAGCTTGCCTCTCTTTTGAGGAAACATCCTTTTGAGAGTTTTGAACAACTTTTGATTGGAAAAATCTCTTTCGTTTTCCCAAAAATTTTACCCGTCAAGGGGATTTTATGGTGCACAATGCGTGTTCAGACAACCTCATGTTTCAAAACATGAATTCCAATGAAGTTAGAATTCCATGTCTTTTCTAGACATCAGATTTTGAAAGCTTTTTCTTTTTCTCTCTGTGTTTTTTTTTGTTTAACATCTTCAATGGATTGGGGGAAAGGGATACCTACCTGTCCACCGTGGCTGGAGATCCCTGAAAATGTAAAAGAAGCATATCATTGTATGTTCACGAATTTTTCGAAAATCGAAACGATACATCCTACCCTCATGTACCCTAACAGGTAGTATGTGGGATGTAAAAACTTATTCGTCTCCAAGGCGATTCCCCTGTCAAGGATAAAAAATAAGTGTTAATTCATATTCCCAAATTCAAGACAAATTGGGACGATACAACTTTACTCTTGATTTTCATCCCATTCTGATGTTGCGTATTGATATGAACAACCTCTATCAAATCCGCCTATCCATGCTTGGAGTGTTTGTAACATCAATGGTTCATCTGCCCCCCAGCTGGGCAACGTTTGTTTAGCCATTTGAATGCATGGCCTTTTAGGGCCTTGTCTCTTTTTATCACCTGAGAGGAAGAAGAGAG
Source organism: Rhodomyrtus psidioides (assembly GCA_021437785.1). Classification (NCBI taxonomy): domain Eukaryota; kingdom Viridiplantae; phylum Streptophyta; class Magnoliopsida; order Myrtales; family Myrtaceae; genus Rhodomyrtus; species Rhodomyrtus psidioides. The sequence continues at coordinate 275,211 of JAILYB010000040.1, read as the reverse complement.
GAAACATTATCCCCTGATCTGATTGAAGATCAACTAGGAACGATACGTCCTTTTACCAAACGGGTGGCTCCGCGGCCGAATGTATCTTGTATTGAAGGAATGGATTCCATTATGCTCTGCGGGTGATAATTATGGTTCATGGAACTTGCTCTACGGATTAAGTGATTAATCCACGGCCTTCGGCTTGAAGATGCTCAAAGGGTGATGTTGACACTCACGCGCAATTAGTTCTAGATATTAATGAAAGATGTTCCCGTGGGAACCTTACAGTGCGATCAACAACATATGCAATAGGAGTATTCAACCCCTTTTCTCGAAGCATTTTTCATCGAGTAGCCATGCCTTGCATCAGACGTTTGATCACCGGCCTCGCGTCACCACTGCGATGGTCCTCCGGCTCCAAATTGATCGAGCCAAAGATTGAACTCATCGCCAAGGAAATTGCTCGGGTCTTCGAACCATTGATGTTCAAGTTGGGTATCAACGATTGTTGGGAGCAGATTTCTTTCATTGCCTTCGTTGTGAGAGATTGGAGTCTTTGAGCTGGAACCTTCATCATTGCCCTGTTGGGGTTGAGACATACATTCCCAAAGAGTATTGATCCAAGTGTCCAGCTCCTCATCAAGGAAATCACCTGTTCTTTCTAGCCCTTGGTGCCCAGATTGGGTGTCGTCGACTGCAGGCGAGGGATTCCTCTCTTTGCTCTCGCCGTGAGCAATTTGACCCCTCGAATTGGAACTTCCTCCGATGACCGGCAGGTTCATATGTGCACTCTCTACCAATGCCAGATCCGCTTCAGGGACAGCATTAATGACTGATTCGCGCTCAAACTGAGGAATTTTTATGTGCTGGAACTGTGGCATATACTCCTGAGGAGTATTGAGATAGCTCGGCGGAGCATTCTGATTTGGGTTAGAGGAGTCGCTGACACGACTGCTAGTCCCGTCATTGCTGAAACACGGTTGGGTGCTCTTGGCTCTCCAATCATCATGGTTGTAACTCTGCCCAGCACTTGAGCTCCAACTGGCTTTATGATGGTTTAACGCTATCCTCCCATCCCTTAGCAATCTCCTATAGTACTTGAGGTGAGACTCAACGTTAATTCTAGAGAGCCCCGGCACATTCATAATCTCGAGTATGCGCAGTGGGCTAGCCGAATCAACTCCCAGTTCTCGAATTGCATCAACAAATTTGGTGTGAAGCTCATAGGTCCAGTAAAACCTTGTTCTCTTATCACCCAAAATATCGTCAATACTTCGGTAGCTATTCTCTACGGGATCTAGTCGTTTCAAAAGTTGTCCAGGGAGGGACTCACCGACTTTGGATTGGCTGGCTGCGACAGCGAGTTCGTCATTGAGAGAATTCCCCCTGTGATGATTCATATCCCATTTCTCAGAGGATGTTGGTGTTGATTCTATGGTGTTGACTTGCTCATGCAGATCTCCGGCGGTATCTGGCTGTGTCGGAAAATGCTGTGGAGAATACGGTAACAGCTGAGCGTTATTCGTCAACAGGGATGGTTCATTGAGGAACACCTCGCCGAGGACAACATGATTACCACAATTAAGGCAGGTGGCCTTGGTCAGAGCTTCCTTATATCTCGCGCTTTCAGCTTGAAGCTTCTCATTCTCCTCCTTCAGGACCAGTAACTCATGGTCTGCGTATTGCTGTTTCACCCGGGTTCGTTTGTTGGTGAACCAAAACTTGACCTTCGAAAGCTCCAATCCTATTTTTCGGCTCAACTCCATTTTCTGTCGTTTGCTTGGAGTGGGGCATTCATTGAAGAAAGCTTCGAGCTCTCGGATTTGGCCTGGAGTGTGGCGTTGTAGTTGCTTCCTTTTCCGACTCCGGTCATCATTGTATACTCCTTCTTCGTAGCTGAAACCTAGAATTTCATCGCTGGAGGAGTCAGTCTCTATGGCCTTCGAGCAGGATTCAGCTCCAGGATCTTCAAAGTCTTCCAGCAGTTCGTGCTCAGAAATGTCCAGGTCGGGCGTTTCTAGCAGATGGGAATAACTTTTAAACATGATGGATCGGGGTATCTCGGGCTGATCTAGTTCACTCAGCTTTCTCAATTCGCTCTTACGTGTTTGCTCACTCTAGAAATTTTCTCAAGTGATTGTGCGTGTCCTGGAACCATCCTTCAGGCTGCATATGAAGACCAGCAAGCAAGCGCTCCTCCCGAGATCCTGCAATTACTCATCGTCTGTATTCCCGTTTCTTTTTACTCGTGATAGGATCACAAACTCTCTTGCATTGATTCGGTTTCATCGAGTATTGCGCTCGTCCCCTAGTTCAGTCTTCAAAGTGGTGGGTCTACAATCTTTCGGCGCCTTTTATGATTTGCTAGGCCCGAGAACGTGGGGAGCAGCGGTGGACCCGCAATTAATGACTCCGTTTAATTCATTTAGCTCCATGGGAATTAACGCTATGATCTTCTCTCAACCCCTTTTCATCGTTCAAACGAAAGTGGCATTTTCCCTGTGCATGCTGTTACTCTTCATTTCAGCATCCCGGGCGCTTGGTGAGGAATGAGTTCGTGGCCACTCAAAATTTTAAAGACCGTCTCTGGTTTCAGACTTAATCTAACAAGGGATCATCACAACTGAGCATGACGATGTTCGTCGATAGCGTTGGTTTTAATATAGAATTAACTATAGTCATTAAAGAAAAATGTTCCCGTAGGAACTTTACAACGGATAAAATGAGTGATCTACTCGTGAACATGTTCTTCTTTCTATGGGTGTTCGTAGTGACCGACCCATCGTGCCCCGAGTCAGGTGCTAGATCATGGCTGTCCAAGCATGCCAGCTTCCCACTGATTGAACAAGGCATCGAGCCCCTCATCGAAGAAATCGTCTGTCGTGGGTTGACCAGCGGCAGGCAGAGCACCAGCCGACTGCTGCTCGAATGGAGGAGTGCGCACTCGCTGTACTTGTGACACGCGCTCTTGAGAAGTGTTGAAATGGCCTGGGAGGACATTCTGATCAGCTTTCAGTTTGCCGGTGGTCGGGTTGCTAGCTTGATTGATGCTTAGATTTGGCCGGGTATCTCTTGATGCCTGAGCATTACAATGGCGGTCGCCCCTAGCTTTTGAGCTCGAGACGGATTCCTCCCGATTTAGCTCCGCTCGACGTTGTCTTAATAGCTTTCTGTAGGCAGCAAGGTGATTCCTGACCAGCTCCTTACTAAGCCCCGGTACATTCATGGCCTTAAATATGCGCGTCGGAGTTGCTGAGTCGATCCCCATTTGGTGAACCACATTTAGGAATTTGGAATGCAGTTCAGGGGGCCAAGCGAACCTCCTCTTATCGTGGCCCAAAATTGCATCGATGGCTTGACGACTGATTAACTCATCTCCAGCAGGACCCGACCCTATCGAAAATTGTTGTGCATGAGGCTGATATGCTTTGAGCTGGTCGGCGGTAACATCCAGCTCCTTGAAACTGTAACTCCAATCAAAGCGATGCAAATCCCATCCCCCAGGAGGCATTTGTATCATCTTCGTAGGATCATCCTGCTCATGCGTGACTCCGGCAAAATCTGGTTGAGCAGGAGATGCCCCGAGGGAGTAGGGTGGTAAATGAACGTCTTCAATCATCGCGTGAGGCTTATCGGGGAATATCTTACCGAGGGCGACGAGGTTATCGCAATGAGGGCAAACGGTGATATTGAGAGCTTTTTCATACCTCATGTTTTCTGTTCGCAGCTTTTGATTTTCTTCCTTTAAAATCTCGACCACCTGACGTTTGCGTTGAGCCCTCGATTTGGATCTCCTATTTTGAAACCAAAACTGGATCCTCGACTGATTAATCCCCAACTCCCGGCTCAATTCAATTCTCCACTTCTTTTTCATGTAATGGCTTTTACTGAAAAGGGTTTCCAGCATTTGGGTTTCCTCCTGAGAGTATTGGTGAGGACGTCTTCTTTTCCCGAGTTGAGCATTGTGGATGTCGTTGTCGTCGTCGCCGTGATCTTGATTTCCGTTGCCAGAAGTGTTGGGCTCCATGGTTTTGGCGTTAGACTTGATCTTGGAATCTTCGAGATCCCTCTGTGGTTCAATTTCTGAGATTTTTGAGTCAGTCGCCTCTAGCAGCTGACAGTAACCTCTTAAATATGTTGGATTGAGAAATGTTTGATTGGTTCTTGCCCACTCAGAGTTCTCCACTCTCTCCTGTATGCTCACTCCCTATAAAGTTTTCTTCGAGTGACTTTGCATGTTCAGGAGACGCTCTTCAAGCATCATTAGGCAAACGTTCCCCCTCAAGACCTTGAATTTCTCGCTTAGCTTTTCAACGTGATGGGACTGCCAAATCCTGTTAGGGCTCTCTTCGATAGTTGCGCTTACCTCCCACCTAACTCTAATAATGGTGATCCCGACAAATCTTTTACATCTTTTAATTGATGAGCCGGAAATCGCGGATCGAAACGAATCCATTGGTTCTCGTGAGGGGACCTCCTGCTTTACCCCCTAACTGGGCTCCACCAGCATTATTACTGAGACCCTTCATCATCCTCGAGTTGCTATAAAATGAGGAATTAATGTATGGAAGGTTAACGTTCTCGCATAATCAGCCTCTTCCTTCTAATCTCTCTGTTAAACTCGTCTTATTCTCAAGCCAACCCAACGCAAATGGCCTCCTCTCCCGTACGCACTTTTTCAACTGATGTCTTGGCCCAGTGGGAAAAGCTTTATAACCTACTGGGTCGCGGTTACGCGCACATAACCGATCATTCTGCAACCGAGGATGCAATCTGTGTCCTGCTCGAGGACCTTGATACCACTTCTCTCGAAGGTACTACACTGGGGAGGGAATATAGAACTTTCCCGACTCTCTTTGCACGCTCCTTAGAGGCCTATCGTGTTGCTAATCGGGAGATTCTGGTGGCTCGCGTCTTGCGGGCTCGTTATGAGGATCGATCTGATCATTTGGTGCTGACCAACTATCTGGTTGATAGTTACAAAAAGGCCGTCGAGTTTGCTAATGAGCGGGTCGCGACGTTGCTTCGCGAGAGGAGAAATCTGGTGGATCAATTGGCCATATCCCTGACCACCGGCGAGCATGACCGCCGCAACGTCCTGTTGAGGCTTCAGAGCGACTGGCAGGAAGAACGGCTCGACAAGATAACCTAGGACATAGCTCGCGGGAATGGACTGGTTCGGGACCTGGAAGTAGTCACCGAAGAACACGAGGCCAAGGTCGCCGAAGTTAAGGGAGAATGCAGAAGTCTTCTCCTCAGGCTTGCCGACCACAACATGCGGAGCTGGGAGTATGAGCAAAGCATTAATAACATGGAGGGTCAGTTGGGATCCTTTGTGTCGTTAATTAGGGCTCACTTTGGCTTTACTTTTCCACCCCGACTTGTATGACCTGCTTCTGAAAACCCTCCGCCGAGCAAAATAAATGAAAGTTCTCGTGTGTGTGTTTTAACTTCTGTATGGTTCATTTCTTCGAGCATCCAAACATCTTCAACTTGGGTGAGCCGAACCATTATATCAATAAGCCGAGCAAATACGTCCTGATTTTATAACTCGCTCATGATCAGATGGAAGAATAGTTGCAGATTTGTCCAAGAGAAGATTTCTCTATACTACTTGTTTTTCACCTGCAAATGAAAAGACCGAGTCAGAAGGAATAATCTGAAAAAGAAAGCATAGACCCCTTTCAATCTTATGCTTGCTCGTGATTAATAAGGACAAGAACTTTTACAAGGGTTTTAATCTTGCGCGAAAAGTTTTTATCAATATTCCTCGAAAGAAAGCATACTATTGAAAGGAATGTAATTCACAATAATCGCTTTTGATCAATTTCGAGAGGAACGAATTACTCAAAAGTGCGAGGCATAATAACGTGTTTTGAATTTAATTGAAGATACGGCATCCAAATCAAGGCCGTTTTGTTAAGAACGAGAGTAATTTGGACATCTATCTCGTCATTAAATTCAAAACAACGTCGATATTCTCGATCAATTATCGTGGATTACCAGCAACGTAAAACATGCACGAAACAATTCAAGTGTATAATTCCTTCTAGAGAAATTGAGATTGGACTACTCTATACGACCAAAAGGTCGTGTAAGACTTCCAATTTTAATTTCCTCTAAAGGAATTATAAACTTGACTTGGGAGTATTCGGATGATTAGAGAAAATGCCACTATCACATTCCCATGACCCGTCAAAAGAAATACAACCAAGTTCCATCTGAATGTATACACCAATAGATCCCTAATACAATCACTCTAAGGGGTGGGATAGAAAAAGCCTCGATAAAAATAAACCCTATACAAGAGGACTAGTAATGGAAAATGAAACAAAGGAATGTGATCCTAACGTTTAAGGATGCCCCAAGTTCGATCTGTGGCTTCCGGATCACTTGCCCCAACTCGTCATCTTCATTGGACGATATCTCAATAAGGTCCATAGTAGGCTCTTTTGTTGCTCACTCGGTGTTCGCCATGGGATATCATCCTCCTCGTCTTCTATCAAGGACGTTTGGGAAAAACACACACATCTATCCTTGAAATGGCATTTAATCTAATCACCAGAATGCAATGAATGAAATGCCTATATTTATATGAACTGTAATAGATTTGAGGGATAGAGAGTCTTACCAACCAAACTCGTCGACTTATGTGCGGTTTTAGGTGTACCAACCGCCCAAAGACATGCGCATGAAACAAGTGATGGTAAACTTCTAAAAATCAGAGGATTTGGCACCTAAGGTTAAGGTTCCCACCTCGAGTTCTGGAAAGAGCAGATTCCATTGCACAACTATCGTTGCATTGGGGCTCGATCCATATTTCGAAATGAGCGGAATTGAAAAGTGGATTACCCCGTGTTTTTCCTCACGGAGATTCCATTTTCAATCCCTTCTATTGTTTTCCTATAGGCGGCGCCCGGGGTTTTAGGCGCGGTTGTGTGTATTTTCGGTGTCGTGCTAAAGCGATAAACATGCATCTCATTTAGCAAACACCGCTTCAATATAAACATCCACACAATCATACATCCTAAACTCCTACCTACATAAGACAGAGTTAACAAACACTTCACCCCTTATTTCTCCAATCTGCAAAAACATTTAACACCTCAAGGGTTAAAGTACGTACCTCACCTTGAAGAGTATCTGCATAAAACATGTTAGAAAAATCAATCAACTTTTTAATCGGCTCAAGTTCTCTAAGTCCCCAGTGGAGTCGCCAGTCTGTCGCGACCCTCTCGAGGTTGTCGGGCTCTCGAGGGCTAATGGGCCGTCCAGTCTGGTCGGACGCGGGCCTCTCCCAAGGCCCATTACCCAAATCGCAACGGAGGTATGCGTAGTCGACCTTCAGTGTGGTCTAGTGACATGTGCTAAGTGTGCATGCCGAGGAGTCGCCACCAATCATTTTTTGGAGGGTATGATTGGACCACCCTATTGAATAGTCGGGAGTTTCTATTCAATTCTGCGATAACCAGAGAACTGGGTTCGGGGACTTAGTTACGTCAACTGTCAGAGTTGACGCCCTTTCGGTACCTAAGTTGACTGAATTTTCTGACCAAAGATTTCATGCAGATGAGTGGGGTACGAGTTCTAAATCTAGGAGTTCATGCAGATAGGAATGACTATCATAGCAATCACAATCAATAATAAAGTGCACAAATCGATGAATTCAAGTGTACAAATAAATCACATGGCATTCCTAATAAGGCCATATTGGCCTAGAGAAGCATCAATCAGGCTTAGGAATGATTTAGACATGATTTTGCCCATCAGGGGCAAAATCGTAATTTTGAGACAAAGGGGACAATTTGCCCAAAAAGGACAAAATCATCATTTCGGAATGAATCCGGAGTCAAAACAGGTTTGGTCACTCAATTGACCCATTTCCTATTTTTTGGCAATTTTCGTGATTTTCGGGAATTTTAGAAACCGATTTACCATTCGAAGGGTAAAATCGTCATTTTCTAAAAATGGAAATGAAATGTGGAAATCTTAGACATAAGGTTTAACCACCCATCTGGCCCATCACCAAATTCTAAGCAATTTCCACAATTCATCAGAATATCAAAGACGATTCACCCTTTGAGGGGTGAAATCGCCATTTTGGATTAAATGGGAGAAAATCCCAAAAATGAAAACAAATCAATTTTTTGTCATTTTCAGCCTTGGACAATTTTTAGAATTTTTCTGCAATTTTTCTCAATTTTTTTGTTTTTCTTTAATTTTTCCATTTTTTTGGCATTTTTGATTTATTAATATTTTTTTATATTTTCAGAAAATATTTTAACAAAAAGCATGTCTTTGACAATAGATAACACTCAACCAGATAAATAAGCTAACCACTAGACTGAAACAAATACATACAAATCAAGTCTATAAATGCAATATTTTAGAAAAATAATCCTGATATACGGATCGGGTACGTAAAACATACCGGATTGGACACCGGCCTTCAATCGCCCAGCCCCAGCCTACGACCATCCCCATGCCCGTTACCTGTCGATCGCCATTAGAATGTCGATAGTCAATTTCACAAATTAAGACTAAAAAAAAAAATTAAAAATTAAAAAATTGAACACTGTTCATGCACTGTTCCGACACTGTTCATGCACTGTTCGGATTGGACACTGTTCATGCACACGTCCGACACGCTCCGACACGTTCGACACGTTCGACACTCTTCGACACGTCCGGACACGCTATGACACGGCTCGACACTCTCCGACACGCCCGGACACTCTCCGACACGCTCCGACACGTTCGACACTCTCCGACACGCTCCGACACGTTCGACACTCTCCGACACGGCTCGACACTCTCCGACACGTTCGACACTCTCCGACACGCTCCGACACGTTCGACACTCTCCGACACGCTCCGACACGCCCGGACACTCTCCGACACGTTCGACACTCTCCGACACGCTCCGACACGTTCGACACTCTCCGACACGCTCCGACACGTTCGACACGCTCCGACACGTTCGACACTCTCCGACACGGCTCGACACTCTCCGACACGGCTCGACACGTTCCGACACGTTCCGACACGCCGACACGTTCCGACACGCCGACACGCCGACACGCTCCGACACGCCGACACGCTCCGACGACGGGGTGGTGACCCGAGGCCGTTTCTGAGCTCCACCAGCGGCGCGTAGGCTCCACAAGCTCCGAGGGAGGAGGTAGGACTCCGGGGCAGTCACCGGAGGCGATGGCGGTGACGGATTTGGCCCGATCCGAAACAAACCCGAACCAAACTCCGAAACGGGTGGAGGTCGCGGGTCTTGAGTTGTTCACGGCGGCTTTGAGGTACGACGGCTAGCGACGACGGCGGAAGGATCGAAGGCGAAGGCAAATAATGCACGAAGGTGAGGATTCCTTTTTTTTTTTTTTTTAAGAAGAAGAAGAAGAGCTCCTGAAGAAGAGGAAAGAGAGGAAGAAGATGAAGTCGCGGGAGGAGAAGAAGCCAGCGACGGATGAGGGGAAAGGTGAGTAAATAATAATAAAAAATAAAATAATAATAAAATAATAATAAAATAAAATACTAAAAAGTAAGAATAATAATAAAATAATCAAAAGCAAAGACAAAATGATTAGTTCCCTTTTCCTTTTGAATTATTATGTTTTCACTCCTTTTCCTTTTAATCATTACTAATATTTTTGCCAATTTCAATTTTATGGTGATCAGAAAACACCCAAAATCGAACCTGAATTTTACTATTTTATGAGGTTCAAAAGTAAAGAAAATTAAAAATAAAAATACTGACTATTTTTCTATATTTTTGTGACCTCAAATACTACTTTTCTTGATTTTCATTTTATTTTTATATTTTTCGAAAATAATAATAATAAAAAATACGAAAAATATGAAAAAATATTTTTTTAATCCAAAATGGTTCCTTTAGCTTGGCCAATGTTACCAAAGTTGATTTTGTAATTTTTCAGCTTTTTATGGATTTTCTATGAATTTTTGAAAAATAAAGGAAACAAAAAGGTTGATCAAAATTTAGGTGTCAACACTCACCAGAGACAACCAGCACCTAAGATAGAGAAATCTGGCCAGTCAAGCAAGAGAAGTCCCCCATTATTCACACCGCTCCCACTTCCTATGTCAGAACTGCTCCATCGGCTTTTGGAGGAAAGGTTGGTAGCCAAGAGGCCACCAAGGGTGAAACCGCCAAGATTCCAGGGGTTCGACCTGAATCAGACCTGTGCATACCATATGGGGGAGAAGGGACATAATGTCGACAATTGCCGAACTCTACAATATGATGTGCAGGCTCTCATCGACTGTGATATACTAGTGTTCGATAGGACAGGACTCAACGTCCGGCCTGACCTTTTGTCGGATCGCAAAATCAGTGACGTATCCGAGGTTGGACCGGAAAGCGATCTAAGGCTTATCACCAACGTACCCGAATCACGTGAGGTACCGACTACATCTTCTCAAAATCCGGAGAAGCATACCACCTCGATGGGGCGGAAAGAGCCATGCTTAACCGAGATGGGTAGTATGGGCATCATCGGTAGGGTTGAAGACCCCGCTTTTACAACTTCCTTCGCAAAGTTGAGCTTAACCTCTGAAGGATATGCGATAGAGGCTATGAGGGAAGAGTCATGGGAGAACATGCGGCAAAACCAACAAGCGGACAGGGTGTACGAAGACAACCCCATCAATGACCGCGCCGACCCGGCTGATCGGACAATTGATGATGGCAAACTACATGGATGAGGGAGTCACTTCCTCCTTTCCATCATCACTTTTTAGTCTATTTGCATTTTAGTCCATATATAGTCTCGAGTGCAGTCTCCCTAAAAAAAAAAAAAAAAAAATCAAAAATCAAAAATCAAAAATCAAAAAATGGGGACATGGGGGAGCACCACAAATCGGTCAATGACGACAAAAAAAAACAAAAAACAAAAAAAAACAAAAAAAAACGAAAAAAAAAAACAACAAGAAAAACAACAAAAAAAGAGAAAAATTCCTGAGACCTGATTTCCCACATGTCTCCTGGTTTTCAAAACCTTTCGGGGTAGCGAAGATATCCGATGATAAGAGGATTAGCCCCCGTTCCCCACCTTCTAATCAAATCTTTCAAAATGTGTTTCTAAGAAAAATTCGTCATGTATGGACTCTCTTTTCCATATTTGGGCTAACTGGCTTCATGGCATCTCAGGTGTGCCGCCCAAAGCATGGAACGCCCAAGAGAAACGGAGTGGTGCTTCAAGAAGATTGAAGCTGGTCGATAACTCGAGCCACCGGGATGGACATTTGAAGGCAGACAAATGAGTCGACTTCTCACAAAAAAGCATACCGGAGCAAAGGCCCATCGAGACGAAAAGGGGGACGAGAAACTACAAATGGCATATATCCCCAAATTAAAAAAGAACTGCAAAAATAATGAAGGAGGTCAAAGCAGTCAACTGGGGCAAACCCCACTTAGCCAGGGCAAACGCCACCTGACCGGGGCAATCGGATCGAGGATAAGGACGTGTCATTCCTAATTGATTTTCAATCAGATATTGGCGTAATATTTCCTATCTCTTCCTCTCAAGTGAAAAACAGGTCGAGAAGAAAAATCCATCTGCGGATAGACAGAAGGGACATGTTTTACATGGCAGACATTTGCCGAAAATGCCCTCATCTGACTACATGCAAGATGATGGTGGAACGATGGATAAGATGGTTGAAGACCAACAAATAGAAACTTGCATTCCCTACAAGAGGAAGAGGAAGGTGCCTTCATCAGATGTCACCCCCATTGGGTTGGTAAAAACAAGATGGATCAAATCAGGTGATGATAAAAGTGAATGGGACCACCGAAGAATCTCCATCGTCTTGGATGCCCGAAGATGAAATAAAAGACTATTAAAGCGTAAGGCGAATGCGACAGGACACAATGAAGGAAACCATGGCCTGTGAAGTAACACTTCAAGATGTTAAAGTATTCAACCACATGTACACCCGTGCTTGCTGATGTCAAATAGCAAGAAGCTCGAGGGATGTCATGAAACGATGACAAGGCAGAAGGTGCATGAAGAAATCAAAACGCACTGATGAGACTAAGAAGTGTCGGAACATCAAATGCTGAAATCTTCGAAGGATTGTATGAGCATATCATCTGGTATCCCAAAAGAGAATACAGAGTAGATACCAGGCGTCAGAGAATTTGAAAGGTGCGGGATGCCAAAATCACCTGACACGGAGTGGATCGGCTCCGACTAAGTGGGAATGCATCGACACGGCATGATCAAACTACCCATAAATAAATCAGTCAGCCCCAGACAACGCATCCAGTTGCTGGGGGCAAATCACTCTCTACCCAGAAAGGGTACCGAATGTAGGATATGCCGAATTCACCATGGGGGTACGTAGGGGAAGTCCCTGAAGCAGTTATCACCCATGAATCATGATGAAGTGGAATAATCAATCAAAGACAAAACACATCAAACCCTTCTAAATGAGAAGGAGAACAATACGGAGCCATCGATTCTGGTAAAAGGACGTATCGTTCCAAAATGATTATTTTCTTGATATGAGAATAATGTTTCATTTCTTTTTCCTTTCAGGTTGGGAACAGAAGCAGAGGGCCCAAGAAGCAATGCCTTCAAATGACAAACAGGGAGTACCCCCTTTTCATGGCATCTCAAACATGCACTTTGGCTAAATATTTTTAAGAGCATTCTAATAGCTCAATTTGTGAACAAAACCTTTGAGAAAACTTGAAGAAGTTTATCATCATTTATAAATCTCTGTGAAAAGAGCGCTTGAAAAGAAAATTTCAAGTTTTCCAGATTGACATATCTGATAAAAATGCTTTCTCTGAATAGAGTGAAAAGCACGAACTCATGTTTCGTTGCTGGCACACCTAACATGCATCATGCATATCATGCACATATCCTGCATACAGAGAACTCAAAGGGAGAAATGCCGGTTCCCGCAAGATAAATTTCAAGGGTAAATTGTATCGACTCCAACAGTCAATTATACATGCCCTTTACTCATGAGATATCTTCTTTTCAATAGGGGAACATCGAACATCTCAAATGGCGGCTGTGATCGAGAGAATCACCAAACCGCCACATGACAAATCCCCAGATTGTCAGGCTGTCTAGGGACAAAAAAATAATAATAATCGAAGAATCTGGCAATCGAGATAGATGACCAGAATCGACAAAAATTCACGAGAGCGGGCTCCCCCACCTGCTTCGAGGAGCCAAGCCGGGGGCAAATTCTCACGATCCCCCATGAAAGTGCATCGAACCAGGGTTATCAAACCCAGAGATGACGAACACCGAGACAAGCCTCACTGGGGCAAAATACTTGGAAAACACTGCTCCTTCAAATGTTGGAAGGACGAAGTCTCGAAGGGAGTACCTCCTTCCTGAAATTTCAAATGAAGCCAGATAAATCCCCACACCTGTCTCTTCATATGCAGGTGCATGAATGTCTTCAAATCGGATTGAAAATCGTCCAGGAGCATGGGAATGCCAAGGCATGCTGCCAAGATGAACACCGCCCAACTGGGGCAAAGCAGTTGTCGACGTGATTGAGGATCGTCTCACGAACAACACCCACAAATACAGACGAGATGAAGCAGCATCCATCACCCACATCAAATGAGAAGCGTCAATAATCGACGAAGGAAAGGAATACGTCAGTAAGGCGTCATCAGGAATCCCAAGAGGGAAGACATCCCCAAAGAGGATGGAGATTATAGCAAAACGCAGGAATGAATTTAGCTGGGGCAGGCATCACCTAGCCATGATGAACCACGTCTAACCGGGGCAAGTGAATCATTTGTGCGCCGGACAAAGGAATGACATTTCTTCTCTGGCAAAATCCATGGACGCAATGACAGAGTCGTCCTCATCGGAAGTAAACCCCAGGATACAAACCCGGGTGAATGGTAACTTTGTATCGTTCCAATTTGATCTCCCAAAGATTCCATGCTTAACATGAGTTCGCTTTCATTCGGCAGAAAATTGGTGGCACCAAAAAGCCACAAAATAAAGGATCTCGCCTGGAGGCGAAAAGAAATATCCGTTACAAGAGACAAGTTGCCGGGAAACGGAACCCTAGAAAATGACGTAGAATACGTCCAAAAGCACAAATTGATCTCATCCAGTGCAAATCCTAGAGAAGGATTTCGTTGCCAAACAGATGGATAGATCATGGCCACGAGCTAGATGGCCGACTTCAACAAGCCTTACATTTGCGTTCAAATGGAGGCGCGAAGCGAGAGTAAAGCAGTATCGTTTCGATTTGTCTCGAATTTCGAAACACGAACTTACACTTAATGTTTGTTGTTGACAGGGATTCACCGTCAAGAGGGACAGAAAATTGTTGGCACCAGAAAGCCGCAAAATAAAAGAACTCGCCGACAAGGAGACAAATAGAATTATCGACCTTAGAAGTCAGGACTCCAAGAAATGGTCTTTGATTATAAGACTGAGTGGAGGGTAGAAAGTATCGCTTCCACACTTCATGCTTTGACATGCATTCCAATAACAATTTCATTTTTCCTTGAATAAAAGGAACTCTGAAGAGTGGCGCTGGAATGCGTCCAAAAACACAAATGGATCTCCTCTGGGGCAAATCCTGGAGAATGATTCATCGCCAACCAAACAGAGGGATCGAGGCCACAAGATAGAGGGCCAAATTCTGCAGGCCGCGCTTTTGTGTTCAAATGGAAACACAAAGCAAGAACAAGGCTGTATCGTTCCAATTTGCCTTGAATTTTGGAACGCAAACTGACATCTAACTCCCGTCTTTGACAGGGGCTCGCCATCAAGGCGAAACAGGTTTTCACATCCCATGTATTACCCATTGGAATACATGACCAAGGGTAAGATGTATCGTTCTAATTTCTTGAAAAATTCATGAACGTACAATAACATGTTTCTTCCGCATTTTCAGGGGTCTCTAGCCGCGAGGGACAGGTAAGTATCCCTCTCCCCAATCCATTGAAGATGCTTAATAAAAAAAAAAAAAGAGAAAAAGAAAAGCTTTCAGAATCTAATGTCTAGAAAAGACATAGAATTCAAACTTCATTGGCATTCATGTTTTAAAACAGGAGGTTGTCCGAACATGAATAAGAACATGCATGGTGCATCATAAAATCCCCTTGACGGGTAAAATTTTTGGAGAAAATAAAAGAGATTTTTCCAATCAAAAGTTGCTCAAAAATCTCAAAGGGACGTTTTCTCAAAAGACGAGAGGCAAAGCCTAATCCAAACACGTCCTATACACACTTGATAGAAAAGTAGAGCGGATCAGATAGTAAAATCTGGACCTACGGAAGTAGGGATCATTCGCAGCAATTACATGGATTGGGATGACGGAGGCATTCGTTTCATATCCCCAAACACTACAGGTGACCATTGACAACCCCTTTGAACGGCGGTTTTCATTCTCAACCCTGTCGAGAACCACCCCACATTGGGGCAAAATGGAGGCGAGTCCAGCGACATCAGGAGAAAATGGTTAGAAATTTTCTTGCTCGGACTAACATCAATCTTTGTGTGTTGTTTATATGGTAATCCAAGTGCCATAGGATGACGAGAAGCATTCATTTCTCTATCCCACACACTATATCCTTTGCATAGCCAAGTTGAGCCTGCAAATTCGTTTCATGAACCCATTGGTGATCATTCCAAGACGGGCGCCGCACCATTTCAAAAATGGAAGAGTTCGAGACTTAGGGATTACAAAGAAATTCCTAGGCTAAGGCTTAAAGCATGTTTAGACATTCGATCATATGTCTAACATGAACTACCGAAGATGAGAAAAACGGGATTTCAAAAGGAAAATGAGGACGAAGAAAATCCCCAGCATCAAGAAAAAGCAAAGTGCCTGGTAAAAGCGAGGCCGATGCTCGTGCAAGTTGTCTGACTGATCCCCAATGAAGCCTGGATGGGAAAAGAAAAGAGAAAATTCCTAAATGAGTCAGATCAAAAAGACTGCTCTCCAAATGGTGTCAGACACGGAGCAAAAACACAGACAGAATTGTCAATCTCTTAATGCAGCCAGAGATTCTCTCTAAAGAATTTGTGCACACCTCAAAAGCGGTTGCACACCTCAAAAATTGAAGATGCAGAATGGAAAGGACAGGTGGCAAATCAGCAATGATCACCAACGTCAATCCCCTCATGAATTCTGGGCCAAAAACAAGCCTTTTTCGGTCCCCAATCCTACCAATGTTACAACCCTGAAACAGTCTTCTCTGACTAAGACACTTGGGTTAACATATAGCTTAGCTCGAAGAGGTACGAGCAAGACTATTTCTTTCTCATTTTGCAGGGTTCTTGACTTGTAAACCCAGAGCAGATGGTGAAAACTTTCATTGAATGGCCTTGACTCGAAAGCGGGTCCCCGTTGAAGACCGATACCCAAGCCCAACATTACGGTCCCGTGGAAGACCTCCCGACCGATCAAAATGTATGCGCTGCGAACGAGCCCAAAACCTAGGCACAGGTTAGTAGGGAATTGAGTGCATCTCTTATAAAAGACCACTATCTCAAAACGGGTGAGAAGACCTCTTGAACGAGAAATATTCCAATTGATGTTTTGAGCAAACTCTTTTTGGAATCTTCAAAATTGTTGGATCTAGATTTTCCGTGCCGGGGATTTGTGATCACATTTGCATGTTGCAAGAATGCTTTGGATAACCTCCAGCATCAAAATGCACATTTCATGATTAAAACTCAAATCATACGGTTTTTGTCAAATGGACAGCCGTGGTCTTCCCAAAGATTACTAACGTTTTCTTGGTGAAGAAAAATCTTTCAAACTTCTGTAGGATTCCTGGAAACCCCAAATCCCAGAAAAACATTTGCTCCGTGGAGTGGAGCACACAGGTTTGAACTTCTGCAGGATACATGGAGAACCCAGCTCTCAGAATGTCGCCTCAACAGACCCAAGTGAAGTTTTGTCAAGATAAAATCTTTCACTGCCTCAAAATTGAATTCCCGACAAACTTCGGGATCTCTGAAAAAAAAAACCCTTTTAAAAGAAAAAGTCATAGCTTGACGTGGAGAACCCTCGTCCTAGGACCCCTTTTTCAAAAAATCAAACAATCCTAGCATGACGTGGAGAACCCTCGTCCTAGGACCTCTTTTCAAAAAATCAGGCAATCCTAGCATGACGTGGAGAACCCTCGTCCTAGGACCCCATTTTCAAAATTCAGACAGTCCTAGCATGACGTGGAGAACCCTCGTCCTAGGACCCCTTTTTCAAAAAATCAAACAGTCCTAGCATGACGTGGAGAACCCTCGTCCTAGGACCTCTTTTCAAAAAATCAAGCAATCCTAGCATGACGTGGAGAACCCTCGTCCTAGGACCCCATTTTCAAAATTCAGACAGTCCTAGCATGACGTGGAGAACCCTCGTCCTAGGACCCCCTTTTTCAAAAAAATCAAACAATCCCAGTAGACGTGGAGAACCCTCGTCCCGGGACCCTTTTTCAAAAAATCAGGCAGTCCTAGCATGACGTAGAGAACCCTCGTCCTAGGACCCCTTTTTCAAAATTCAGACAGTCCTAGCATGACGTGGAGAACCCTCGTCCTAGGACCCCTTTTCAAAAAAATCAAGCAATCCCAGTAGACGTGGAGAACCCTCGTCTCGGGATCCTTTTTCAAAAAATCAGGCAGTCTTATCGGACGTGGAGAACCCTCGTCATGAGACCCCTTTTTCAAAATTCAGACAGTCCCATCGGGCGTGGAGAACCCATGATCCCGGAAGGATGCCTTGCTCTGTCAAGAAAAGCTCATAGGGTCATGTTTTGCAGGATCCCTGGAGAACCCAGGTCCCAAACTGATACCTGTTTAATGAAAAGTTTGCAGGTTTCAGCTTTCTGCAGGATAATTGGAGTCCCCATATCCCAGAAAGGTACCTCGCATGTTGAAAGGACAACTCGGCCTTCTGCGAGATTTCAGGTAACCCCTAAATCCCAGGATAGCCTTCAGGTGAACCTAGAGTTAGGTAAACCTTCCAAAAGAGACCTTAATGATGTCAATCTTTAGGTAGAGCCTTTTAGTAGGCAAACCTTTTCCAAGACCGATCTACAGAACGATCGAGTCTTCGACTAGTCCCGACAAGAAGGGATATGTCATTCCATAGGTGGAGCCTTTTCGTAGGCAAACCTTTTCCAAGACCGATCTACAGAACGATCGAGTCTTCGACTAGTCCCGACAAGAAGGGATATGTCATTCCATAGGTGGAGCCTTTTAGTAGGCAAACCTTTTCCAAGACCGATCTACAGAACGATCGAGTCTTTGACTAGTCCCAACAAGACGGGATATGTCATTTCATAGGCGTAGCCTTTTAGTAGGCAAACCTTTTCCAAGACCGATCTACAGAACGATCGAGTCTTCGACTAGTCCCGACAAGAAGGGATATGTCATTCCATAGGTGGAGCCTTTTCGTAGGCAAACCTTTTCCAAGACCGATCTACAGAACGATCGAGTCTTCGACTAGTCCCGACAAGAAGGGATATGTCATTCCATAGGTGGAGCCTTTTAGTAGGCAAACCTTTTCCAAGACCGATCTACAGAACGATCGAGTCTTCGACTAGTCCCAACAAGACGGGATATGTCATTTCATAGGCGTAGCCTTTTAGTAGGCAAACCTTTTCCAAGACCGATCTACAGAACGATCGAGTCTTCGACTAGTCCCGACAAGAAGGGATATGTCATTCCATAGGTGGAGCCTTTTCGTAGGCAAACCTTTTCCAAGACCGATCTACAGAACGATCGAGTCTTCGACTAGTCCCGACAAGAAGGGATATGTCATTCCATAGGTGGAGCCTTTTAGTAGGCAAACCTTTTCCAAGACCGATCTACAGAACGATCGAGTCTTCGACTAGTCCCGACAATGAGGGATATGTCATTCCGAGGCGGAGCCTTTTAGTAGGCAAACCTTTTCCAAGACCGATCTACAGAACGATCGAGTCTTCGACTAGTCCCGACAAGAAGGGATATGTCATTTCATAGGCGTAGCCTTTTAGTAGGCAAACCTTTTCCAAGACTGATCTACAGAACGATCGAGTCTCCGACAAACCCTACAGAACGGGCGCGTCATCCTTAGATTCCTATCAGTCTGGAGTCTCACTTGATGGTAGAAACCGCCATAAGGGTCAACTGAATGGTAGAAACCGCCATAAGGGTCAAAACTAAATTCAAAGGTAGATACCGCCATAAGGGTCAAAACTAAATTCAAAGGTAGAAACCGCCTGAAGGGTCAACTCCATGGTAGAAACCGCCATAAGGGTCAACTTGATGGTAGAAACCGCCATAAGGGTCAACTCAAAGGTAGATACCGCCATAAGGGTCAAAACTAAATTCAAAGGTAGAAACCGCCTGAAGGGTCAACTCCATGGTAGAAACCGCCATAAGGGTCAACTGGATGGTAGAAACCGCCATAAGGGTCAATTGAATGGTAGAAACCGCCATAAGGGTCAATTGAATGGTAGAAACCGCCATAAGGGTCAACTCAAAGGTAGATACCGCTATAAGGGTCAAAACTAAATTCAAAGGTAGAAACCGCCTGAAGGGTCAACTCCATGGTAGAAACCGCCATAAGGGTCAACTGGATGGTAGAAACCGCCATAAGGGTCAATTGAATGGTAGAAACCGCCATAAGGGTCAATTGAATGGTAGAAACCGCCATAAGGGTCAACTCAAAGGTAGAAACCGCCTGAAGGGTCAACTCCATGGTAGAAACCGCCATAAGGGTCAACTCCATGGTAGAAACCGCCTGAAGGGTCAACTCAAGGTAGATACCGCCATAAGGGTCAAAACCAAATCAAAGGTAGAAACCGCCTGAAGGGTCAACTCATGGTAGAAACCGCCATAAGGGTCAACCAATGGTAGAAACCGCCATGAGGGTCAACTTGATGGTAGAAAACGCCATATGGGTCAACTAATGGTATGACCTACCATACAGGTCAGAGCTTAATCTCCCTAGGATATTCTGAACGAGTCCTAGGTATCTTCTTGAAGGTCGTCGCAACCGGCAGCATCTGACAGGTGAGCTTCAGGTAAGCCTCTCTCACTCCGGCCCATGTTCGAATTGCAAGAGTAAACCGGTGATTAATTTGAGCATTCATCAAAAGACTTAAGGGTCCGATGTCATGGCATTTCTTTTCCCCAGTCGAGTCGGTTAAGATCCAGGTGTCATTTTGTCTTTGAAAGCAACCTCTGACGAGCTCACTCTCAAAGAGGGGCAGCTGTTGACACCTGATTTTTGACCATCCGTTATTATAGTTTTTTATTTCTAAAATTAATTAAAAATAGCAAAAAAGGTCAAAAATTTGCAAAATCAACTTTGGGAGCCTTAGCCTAGCCTTAGGAACCAATTTTGAACAAAAAATATTTTTTGAATTTTTTAATATTTTTTGGAATTTATTTAATTATAAAAATACCCAAAAAATAGAAAAAATACCATCCGTGGTCAGAAAATTACACAAAAATATTCCGAAATTTTATTTTACACAAAAATACCATCATGGGGTTCCTTCACAAACCTAATCCCGAACCGGGCCTAAAAAATCCTTTTCGAGTCTTTTAATTTTCAATTCTCGGTTTTTATAAGCTATGACATTGGACTCCAAAGTATTGAAATGCAATTGGGTCAATTTGCCCTCCAATTTGATCAATTTTAACCAAAAGGGCTTAATTGCATAAAAATCTTTCAATTTAGTCCCCGGTTTCACAATTTTTGAAATTAAATTTCACACGGGCACACCCATTAAAATTAAACACCTCTGCCCAATAGTTTTCATCATGTTGAATCCATTGGTGGGCTCAATTTTGGCTAATTCGATCGTTTAGGCCTTCGATTTGGCGAAATTAAATTTCGGATCCTAGGGACAATTTGGGGTTTTCACAGAATTTCAATAAATTGATTCACGAAAATACCCATATTTGATGAAAAACATGTCAAGGAATCCGATTTTGCCATCAATTTCATGAAAATAGGTCATTTAGGGGGTCAATTTGGCGATTTGGGCGATTTGGCCGAACCGGGCCGGTCGGGTCCGACCCGACCCGACCCGGCCCAACCCGGGCCTGCAAATGCACAGAATGTGCAGCAACATGGGCAGTGAGGCAGGGGCAGAAACAGAGCACGTTGAGGCGTGCGTTTGTCGGAAAAAAAAAAAAAAAGAACGGGCGTGGGGGACACTTCTGGCATAGACCCATCTTGGTTCTGGCAAGGGCATTGGCGTCGAGGCGGGCGGTCGGCCACGCCAAAACGGGCGAGATTCTCGGTTAAAACCGAGCTCGGCCATGGGAGAGGGGGGGATTTTTTTTGGCGAAGACCGGACTGAAGGAGCTTCCCCGGAGCTTCAGCGACCTTCACGGATCCTCAGGCAAGCATTCGTGGCCGTCGGCGAGCTCCAAATAGGTCGGTCTTCCTCTCCAACCATCATTTCACACACGCACACCATGTGTTCGACGAAACGCCCGAATGGGCTTTGTGATTTGTAGCTCTCGGCCGTGTAGTCTCGGGGCTCTAGTGTTGCGAGTTTCACCTCAAATCTTCACTAGAACCGACCCTAAGCTTGTTTACGTGTTTATTTTGTATTAAAACTCGACGAAAATCGAGGGCCGGAGCTTCGCCGGCCATGGTTCGGACGGGAGCTTGACGAGGGATTTCCGGCGGCCGCCGACCATCAAGGAACCCCAAGTAAGCTTCTAAACCACCATTGGATGCCATGTGATGGAATGAAACCAAGCTTTGAGCAAAAAAATTTTCCATGAATTCTTCGCCGGAGCCGGTCCGGTTCGCCGGTTTTTAGCGTGTTCATGGTTATTATTTATGTTGTATGTTGATGTGCTTGGTCCAAGGAGTCGAATGCCGCAAGAACGGGCGAAAAATACCAAGTTTCGGGCCCGTTTCGCATTTTTCCGGCGACCTCGCCGGAATTTTTACTATTCCCGCCGGATTTTTCACTGTTCATCGTCTTCTCCGGCGACCCTCCGGCCGGTCAACGGTCAACGGCCGACGTGGCGTGCCACGTAGGCGCCACGTCAGCCGGGTGGGGTCCGGTCCGGTTATTTTCAAATAAAACAAACGGACGGCCACGATCGCGACACGTGTCGCGATCTTGGAATTTTGCAAAATAAAATAAATGATTTTCGGATAATTAATTCAAATCAATCCGACGGCCGAGAATGTGCCAAGTGGCTTTCTGTGGATCGTCCGATCTTGTCCAAGATCGGACGCACCAGGAGTAGCCACGTGGCACAACGTGAAGCGTTCGATCCGAAGGTTTTTCTAAAAAAAGAAAATAATTGATTTTTGATCCGATGGCTACGATTTGGCCACGTGGCTCACTGAGGGACGTCCGATCTAGTGGAAGATCGGACGCACAGGATGAGGCCACGTGGCGCGATGAGAACCGTCGGATCCGGGGAATTTTCGGATAATTAAATAAAATAGATAAAAAAATCAAAAAAATTGTTAAAAAATAGAAAAAAATGTTTTTAAAAATCAAAACGGTGTCGTTTTAGGCCGGTGTCGACCCCTAGGGTCGGGCCGGGCGCCCGAGAGGCGCGGGCCGGGTTTGACCCGGCCCGGAAAATATTTTTAAATATTAAAAAAAAAATTCAAAAACAGTAATAAAATAATCAAAAAATCAATAAAAAATAGAAAATCATAAAAAATTCGGAAAATTCAGAAAAATTCTAAAAAATTCCAGAAAATAGGAAATGGCCACATTCAACTGGCCATGACCTGTTCCGGGTCTTTCGACCCCCGGTCTTTTCAAAAATGACGGTTTTGCCCTTCCGGCAAACCGTCTTCCAAAAAATTCTAAAAAATCCAGGAAAATCCCCAAAAAATAGGAAATGGCCACAAACAACTGGCCAAGACTCATTCCGGGTGTTTTGAACCCCGAACCTTCTTGAAAATGACGATTTCGCCCTTTGGACGAGTCGTCTTCCAAAAATTGAAGAAAAATCAAGAAATTCCAAAAAAATTCTCAAAAGTGGGAAATGGCCACGATCAACTGGCCATGGAATATTTTGGGTAATTCGGTATCCAAACCTTCCAAAAATGACGATTTTGCCACTCGGGCTAATCGTCCCCAAATCTTCCCATTTTACCCTTGGTCTGAAATCATACATTCCCTAAGCCCCTATGGCTATATTAGGAGGCCTTTGACTTAAATTGATGTGCATTGACATGATTTATTTATGCAATTGACTGCGCTCTCGTTAAATTGATTGTGATTGATAGGACTAGCATTCCAATATGCATGAAACCCGAACCATACCTATCTCACCCAAAATTGCGCCTACATGAAATCTTAATTAGGAAAATCACTCGCGTTAGGTACCGAAAGAGCGTTGGTAATGACACCGACGTAACCAAGTCCCCGAACCCAAAAATCTCTGGTTCCGCAGGACTGATCGATCTCTCCCAATCGGTCAGTAAGGTTTCCGGTCTACCCTCCAAGAAAAACCGGTGGCGACTCCAAATGCATGCACAAATTGCACATGCCACCACGACCACACTAAGGTCGAAAGCGATCGACTCTTATCGTCGAATCCCTCAAAAGACACTCCCGCCGCGATTTGGTATGGGCCTGGGAGGGCCCGCGCCGATCCAAAGCCCGCGATCGGTAATCCATTAGCCGCGTCCGTTTTGATTTTCGGACGGGTCGCGACACACATATATCCAGCCGTTGCGATTTGGGTAATGGACCATTGGGAGAGGCCTGCGTCCGATCAAGCCAGCAATCGGGCGGCCCATTAGCCCCCCTCCTACGCGAGAGGGTCGCGACACTCACATAGAGAAGCGATACATGAGTGGCCATCTCATTGAAGCTAGCGATAAATGGGGTTCATAGAGTAGAAACTCTTTGAGTATCGAATCACCACAATTCCGCATCAAGAACGATGGATTCTGTTGGAAATATGATTTGATTTGATTATGGATTGATTTGATGTGATTATGTTTCTAGACTAATTGATACAATCTATTCATGATTGATTTGTAGAATAGGACAGTATATTTGTAAATTTTATTTTCCTATTTACTTCTAGCACTATAAATAGTGCTAAACTTTTGTAGCTTGACATAGTGAATACAATACAGTGATTGCTCCTCTTCATAATCTTTGATTTCTGACATGGTATCAGAGCCTTCCTTCCTGGCCTAGCTTCCGCATCTCTAAATTGCCCTTGGTTTGGTTTTCTCCCTTTGTCTTTGCAATATCAATTCTGCAAAACAAGGTAGCACCCCGAGAGGAATTTAGTTCCTTTTTTTTGGTACCATGTCTAAAGATCAAGATATCAGTGAGATTTCAAAGGTGGAAAACATCAACTCACCTCGAGATCCAACCACAGAGCTACTGTTTCCTGTCACGATGCCTCTTACACCTCCAGTTAATGTTACTGCTCCAATTACCATTCCTGGATCAACCCAATGGGTTCCAGTTCACTGGAATCCGACTCAAGGACAATGGATAGCCAGGCCAAGTCAAGATTCCAGTGGACTGGGGCCGAGGTCCTTCCAGAATAATGGGTCGGGTTGGGCAGCCCCGGGTCACCCGGGTCTCGGGATGGATCCCTATCCGGCTTCTCAACCAGGATTCTTACCATATGCCGTTCCAGTTAGCAGTGGGCGACTCGAGCCCAGCGACCCACTCTACACGTCGCCGGCTGATGGACTGGAGCTCAAGCTCATTAACATCCAGCTCGCTGGACCGGACAATTACAATGTGTGGGCTCGGGATCTCAAGCGAGCCCTTGTCACCAAAAACAAGGACGGTTTCCTTGATGACACCGTTCTCTTTCCGACCGACGAACGCCTACAGAGGCACTGGCGGAAGTGCAACCAATTAGTCCGCACTTGGATCGGCAATTGTCTCACCGCCGATGTCGCCGCCGGGCTTCCACCCACCGAGGATTCAAAAAAAATATGGGAAAACATTCGCGAGATGTATGGGAGATTAGATCGGGCGAAATTATTCACGATTACTCAGGGCATCCATGAATTAAAGTAAGGAAACTTGTCAATTACTGCTGTCTTCAATCGGCTCTCGACACTGTGGAACGAACTGGAGGCCGCAGAAGAACAACTCGAGGGACCAGAAGCTACACTTCGACAATACCGAGAAATAAGAGAAAGAGAAAAGGGTACCCTTTTTTGCTGATCTTAAACGAGTCATACTCGTCGTTCCGGTCGCAGATCTTGGCGATGGAACCCACGCCGACGCTCGGACGAATCTACCAACTAGCCGTCCAAGAGGAGAGCCAGAGGTTAGTCGCAACTCAGCAAGCAAGGAGTGGAGAGGGTATGGTTCTCATGGAACTTCCGACCGGGACTGCCTCAGCTGCGCCATCGAACGGAGGACGGAGAAGCTTCGGGAGTCAAGCAGGTCTTTGTGGAGGCGTCGAGGTTCAAAAAATAGCAAGAAGAGAGGATGGCAACCCTAAACTTCAATTGGACGGTTGGGGTCAGAAGGGGGGATCGGACGGCTTTCATCCAATCCCTTACATGGCCGATTCATTTGGCCCATACCAGGCCACATCAGCCCAAGCCCACCGTGCAATTTCTTATGCAGCCGAATCATTTGGCCCATATCAGGGTACATTAGCCCAAGCTTATAAATCCAACGTCCCTCGTGGTGCCACGTCAACTCAAAAATATGGTGGGCAAAGCTCGAGGACTAAAGGTAAATACTGTTATTTTTGTAAGCGCCCACATCATACTATTGAGACCTGTTGGAAATTACATGGAAAACCAACTGACAAAGACAAGAAAGAAAAAGAGCTATCTGCTTACCAGGTATCAGCACAGCGGACAGATGGGGGACATCAAATAATCACTCATGATCAGTACCAGAACATTATGAAGGCCCTGAGTCAGTTAAAAACTAGTGACAAATCGGCAAGTTTTTCAGGTACTTTCCTTTGCAAGACGAATTCAATATCAATTGACGCATGAATAATTGATTCGGGTGCCAGTGACCGCATAATCTGTGATGAACGATTATTCTCTCATGTTCACAATAAATCACAATCTCCCATGTCAGTTCGTCTCCCAAACGGGAACGTTATTTATGTCGTCAAAATGGGGACTGTGCATCTTAGTCCTCACATCATACTTAAGAATGTCTTGTTCTTCCCTGATTTTGAATTCAACCTCTTGTATGTTTCAAAGGCTTGTGAGGATAATTCTTGTCATGTCATTTTCAGTTCCGAAAATTGCTTCTTTCAGGACCATTTGACTGGCAAACTGATGGGCTTGGGTAATGTTGTCGAAATATTATATTTCTGGATCAATACCCCAAGAGATTTTGATTTCCTAAATAATAGCATTTCTTGTAATGCTACTGTTAGTAATAAAAATTTTCTTTTTCATCAACGTTTGGGTCATAATGCTTGTTTTCCCTATAAAAATGTCCAATCTGCCCTTTGGCGAAACAATCCCGCTCACCTTTCCCAAACAGCACATCATGAGCTGCTAGCTCTTTCTCCTTGCTTCATATGGATATCTAGGGTCCTTGTCTAGGGTCCTTGTCACACTCAAAATCGGGACAGGTCCCGTTTCTTTCTCACCATCGTTGATGACTACGCTCGTGCTACTTGGGTGTTCCTCATGCAGTCCAAAAGCCAGACTTTTTCCTATTTGTCGAGTTTTCTATCTCTAATTAGAAATCAATTCGACAAAACCGTACATCGAATTCGTACGGATAATGGGAGAGAATTCTTTACTAGTGAGTGCACTTTCTTACTATCTTCTCAAGGAATACTTCATGAAAGCTCCTGCACTTACACCCCTCAACAAAATAGGATTGTTGAGCGCAAACACCGACATATTCTGGAAGTAGCTCGAGCAATAAAATATCAAGCCTCGATTCCCGAAGAATTCTGGGGAGATTGTGTGGTCATGGCAGCCTATTTGATTAATCGCATGCCCACTAGAATTCTTGCTGGGAAAACACCTTTTGAAATGCTTTATGGAAAGCAACCAGGAATAAGACATCTTAAAGTATTCGGCTGTTTATGCTATGCAACGACTGTAGGATCTCGGGGTAAAATGGATCATCGTGCTACTAAATGTATTTTCATGGGGTATCCTTCTCTGCAGAAGGGTTATCGTGTTATGGAGATATTCACAAGGAATTTCTTTGTAACCAGGGATATTATTTTCCATGAAGATATATTCCCATTCAAGGATATTGGATCCTCATCTGTCTTGTCATCAGAACACCGCCAATTTCTATCAGAAGAAGATTTATCTATGTATCCTTCACATGCAGTCATTGTACCTGAGTTGTATGTGCCAGTTGTTACAGATTCAACACCTCAAGACATAATGACACCAGCTATTACTTCATTGGCATCAACTGAAGATATCCATGAATCTCTTGCTCCCTCGGTCTATTCTCCACCTCAGGTTACTCATGAAGACGCCTCTTCCATTTCTGAACAGAATAAAGATGAGCGGCCTCGACGTTCTGGGAGATCAACTCGACCCCCTACATGGACAAAAGATTATGTATGTCCTACTTTGGATTCTTCAGGTACACAATATCCAACTTCCTCATACGTCTCATTTAGCCAACTGTCACCCGAACACCTATGTTGTATTACTCAAATATCAGAAGAACATGAACCATCTTCTTATAATGAGGCGGCACGCGACCCCAAATGGCAACATGCCATGGAAGCTGAATTGAGAGCTCTTAATGAAAATCACACTTGGGATATTGTTTCACTACCTTCACATCAAAGGGCGATTGGCTACAAATGGGTATACAAGATTAAATTCAAGGAAGATGGATCTGTTGAACGATACAAGGCTCGTCTAGTCACCAAAGGATTTACACAACGAGAAGGTTTTGATTACCATGAGACCTTCTCACCAGTTGCCAAAGAAGTCACCGTTCGCTCTTTCTTATCTGTTGCGGCCATTCGCAATTGGCCACTCCACCAAATGGACATGAACAATGCTTTTTTACATGGGGATCTAGATGAAGAAATTTATATGGAACTTCCACAGGGACTACGCAGATAGGGGGAGTCTCGAGTATGTCGTCTTCGTAAGTCCTTGTATGGTCTTAAACAAGCTTCCAGACAATGGTATGCTAAGTTCACCACTGCACTTATGGATGCGGGATTTAAGCATTCCAAGTATGATTATGCCGTATTTACATGGACTGAGGGTAACTCATCAATATATTTATTGATATATGTTGATGATATACTTATCATGGGAAATAATGACAGTGCTATTGAGAGATTCAAAGAATATCTACATTCTACTTTTCACATCAAAGATTTGGGATCTCCCAAATATTTTCTTGGAATTGAGATAGCTCGAAGTAATAAGGGAATCTGTCTCAGTCAGCGAAAATTTATTCAAGAAATTGTTTCAGAAGCAGGGCTATCAGACTGCAAACCAGCTGTTATACCAATCGAGCAAAATGCGAAGATTACAACCCATGAATATGACATAGGCTCTTCTTCATCTGTCAAAGATCCATTGCTTAAGGATCCGTCAGGATTTCAGAGACTTGTCGGGAAGTTAATATATCTTACCATGACAAGGCCTGATATATGTTATGTAGTGCAAATACTTAGTCAATTCATGCATAAACCGAGGCAATCACACATGAATGCAGCATTAAAGGTTGTCAAATATCTAAAAGGATGCCATGGGCTTGGCATTCTATTATCTCGTGATTGCAACATGAAGATGACAGCCTACTGTGACACAGATTATGCCACTTGCCCCATGACCAGAAGATCTGTTACTGGCTTTTGTATTAAGCTGGGAAAGTCATTAATTTCGTGGAAAACAAAGAAACAGTCAACAGTGTCACTATCATCAGCTGAATCAGAATATCGAGCCATGGCGAAGACTGTTTGCGAAATAGTTTGGATACGAGGACTACTCTCGGACCTTGGAATACAAGTAGATGGACCGAGCGAGTTATTTTGTGACAATGATGCTGCTCTAAAATTAGCAGGGAATCCAGTCTTTCACGAAAGAACGAAACACATAGAAGTGGATTGTCATTTCACTCGAGATAAGATTCGAGAAGGCATTATTGTGACAAAGGGAATCGAAACTATAGAACAACCCGCTGATATTTTCACCAAACCGTTGTGTCAGAGACAACATACATATCTTTTAAGCAAGCTTGTCATCCTCGACATATATAGGCCGCCAGCTTGAGGGGGAGTGTTGGAAATATGATTTGATTTGATGTGATTATGTTCCTAGACTAATTGATACAATCTATCCATGATTGATTTGTAGAATAGGAAAGTATATTTACAAATTTTCTTTTCCTATTTACTTCTAGAACTATAAATAGTGCTAAACTTTTGTAACTTGACATAGTGAATACAATACAGTGATTGCTCCTCTTCATAATTTTTGATTTCTAACAGATTCAAAACAAGGTGCGTTAAGTTTTATACATTATGAAATTGTGATTCGCATATCTATACGTGATGATCTTGGGTTGCTGCATAAGATATTAATCACAACTTAAATGTGGTATGAGAGCCTACGCGTATTAGATCTCCAATCAGGTTTTTAGTATTTTTTGAAATTTTATTTTCAGCAAAAGTAAAAGAAAATTATATATTTGGAAAGAGCTCATTGAGAAGAGCAAAACCGTATAAAGATCGCCGATAGATGACGGCGGACACTCCCCACGCGCGGCCATGCGCCGCTGCCCATCGTGCACGTGGCAACCACGCATCGAGGTTGAAGACCACGTGCTGACCTTGGCCTCGCACGTGCTCTGCATGTGCTCGGGCTGACGTTAGCATGACATCACCTAAGTTAGGGCAGATCCGACCCGATCTGTAGACGCGTGTTTTGTTCTAATCCTCTATTTTTTATTTTTGGTGCTCAACTCGAGTGTTGGTCTTGGCAGTTTTTCCATAGACGTCAAATCCGGCGAACATTGAGGGCTGTCGCCTCTAAGATTTGGGACGGGCTAGATGCTGTCAATGGAGATCAAACCTACAAACCTGGAGGTGTTGACCTCAATCCTTACTTTGGAAGCTCGAAATAGTGGCAAGCTCCACCATCAGCAAAGAACTCGTCGCTTGCGCCAAGTTTAGGAAAGGGAGAGAGAACCGACTAGAGGAAGAAAATGTGGGAGAGAGACTGATGAGATAAGGAGATTGAGGGGAAGGGGTTCACTGTTGAGACAGCGACGTTGGTAGAAGGGCGTACAACCGCCGGCGGGCTGACAACCGATGGCAAACGATGCCAGTTGCTTGTCTTTCGCCGGTTGACTGATTTAATATTGAAGTGCATTAGCAATATGTGTAAGGCTAGATATGAGTTGGGCCCAGACATGGATCGCTATATTTTGTATTGCATGGAAATTGATCAAAACGGGCTAAATAAGTCAATATGAGCCGATCCAAAACCTACTCAATCTAAACCCGACCCGACTCACCCATTTATACTTCTGCATCTTAGGACTCTTGTGGCAATTGTTACATGCCGTTTTAGGTCTCCGGTGGTGATTGTCTCGTTCTGTTTTGGTAGAAAATAGTATATTTTAGCGTATCAAGCACATAGTAGTTTGCAAGTCTTTCGACTTGTGTAAACTGACAAGGATTCAAATCAAGAATTGAGCTAAGAAACGCAAATGTAAGCAGAATGTGAGGTTTCAGGGACTCCAATCATGTTATTTATTCCACAGATTTACCATAAAAACGGTAATGTGGCAGATCGCTAATGGCACGAATACGAATCGAACCAACTCACTTCATACTCTGTTTTCTCAACAGTAATTCTTCGCAATGTCCTCGAAGCATTGACAAAGCTCGTGGGGCTTGGAGAGTGTTGACACCTGATTTTTGATCCAGCCTTTTTCATTTTTATTTTTTGAAAAATCATAAAAAAATTCATAAAAAGTCAAAAAATTACAAAATCAACTTTGGTGGCCTTGGCCAAGCCCAAGGAACCATTCTTGACCAAAAAATAATTTTTCATATTTTTCATATTTTTTAGTATTTTTGGAAAATAGAAAAACACTTAAAAAATCAAGAAAAATAGTATTTGAGGTCACAAAAATATGGAAAAATGTCCAATATTTTTCCTTTTAATCCCTTGTATTTTCGACCTCACAAAAAAATCAAAATCAGATTCAATTTTAGGTGTTCCTTTGTAACCCGTACTATTGAATTTGAAGAAAAAATAATAATTGAGTCTTTTAATTTGCAATTTTGGCATTTTATAGGATCTTGACATTCAATCTAATTGTCCCCCATTTCAATTTGACCTAATTGCTCGGACAAGCTGTTCAATTGCAAACATAATTGCATTTTAGTCCTTGAAATTGAGCATAATCGAAATTACTTTCAATTCAAGGACTATAATTACAAATTGAACATGCTACCCAATGGATTACACCATTTTAAATCGATTGGCATAGGTGGTTTAACCCAATTTGATCATTTACACCCTCAATTACACAATCCCCAATTTCCAATCAAATGAGAATTGGGGGATTTTGTAGAAATTGATGAAAACTTTTGGGCAAAATCACATTTCTAGATAGAATTCATGCCCTAGATTCGATTATGAGATTCAATTGCAAAAATTTCCCATTAATTTGGGTTTAATTTCGAAAATGGTGAGTCGAAACCGGTTCTGACAGGTCAGACCGCCGGTCCGACCGGTCAAACCGGTCCAGAACAGTGTCATCTTCTTCCCCGAGAGTCTGCGCAAATGAACAGTGAAAAGCCGAGCTTTGACAGCTAAATTGACAGACCAATCGACCACAATCGGAGACACACTGGTGGGGGTTTAAAGCTTTAGATCGTCCCCCGTTGATTGACACCAAGATCACGACCAATGGTTGCCTGAGGAGGGAGTAATCGGACGGTCAAGGTCGCCGGACCTGCAAAAGTCAACAAAAGCAAAAAATAGCTCAAATCCTTGCCAAATTCGTGCGAAATAAAGCCGGCCGCAGAGCCAAATGGGATTAAACGGAATGCCCATCCTCTCCAACGTGATTCTGACCTATTTGCACGTGACCACACGTGCCAAATGGAGTTGGTTGAAGCTCCACCGTTCGGCGCCAAGACTCGAAGGGCTATATAAGCCTGTGGGAGGGCTTTCAGTTGGAGGACGGTTGGTTCAGTTCGAAGGAAAGGAACAGAATCGCGCGAGAGAGAGAGAGAACGCAATAGAGAGCTCGTTCTCCGACCCCTGTCGTCGAGAACTGGAGCTCGACTGCAAGGCGTCGGTTGGGCCATCTCCGGCCAAACCAAAGCCAGGGAAGACCATCTAAAGTTCGCCCAAAGTGTCAGGAAGCAATCGCCACCGGCAAAGCCTCGCGAAATCGCAAGAACAGGTAAATCATAGCTTCGAGTTCTTCATTGTGCTTCAATGGCAGACCTTGCATTCCTTGCTCAATCATGCAATTATTGTGTGCGTTTCATTCCCCGAACATCACTGACCACGCTCGCATCTCCATTTTGCATCGACTTTGCTCGCACACCCTGAATCGAGTCCTCCGATTTAGCCTCCATAGCCGATCCTTGCCCAGCCAAATCTGGGCCGAGCGAGCTCGATCGGAGCTCGAGGTAAGTCTCCTAAACATTGAATGATGCTTCCCTGTTAATGAGTTGGTTCATTACGCCATGAATCGAGCGATTTGAGTGTATGTGTACGTACTGATTCATGTTCGATCGTGCTTGGCCCCGTGAATGGATTCGCGTAATCTTGAGATATGTTAGAATAGATGCGATTGCGAGTCGATTGCCGTTAGTTTCATGAGGTTTCATCGAGAGTTCATCGTCAGATCATCGTCGGAGAGCCACAGCCGTCCATTCTGCCGGAGTCGCGAGGTTGAAGACGAAGCTGACATGGCGCGGTCAACCGGTCAAAGTCCTAGTTGGTATTCGGCCATTGGTCCACGTGGTGTCGAGTCAGCACGGCCGTTAGGTCTGTTATTCAAATAAAAAAGATCGGGCGGTTCAAATAAATCGAACGTAAATTCTAGTGACCGTCCGATTAGTAATTAGGTTTATCCGAAAATGTTTTAAAATCAGAAAATCAAAAATAAACTGAAACGGTGTCGTGTAGGTTAGTGGCCGTGCGGTGTCGTTTAGGTTAGTGTGAATCGACGGTCTGGATCAAGTCTCCGGATCTAATCATGGCCGTAGGTTCGAGTAATCTGATCAGACGGCTCTGATCGAGTCTTCATCCAATCTGGACCGTAGGTTTTAGTAAACAGATCTAAGCGACACGGACAAGCCACGTGGTCCATCAGGGACCGTCGGATTAAAACCGGAAAATCCAAAAATAAAAAAGTGTGATACGGCGTCGTTTTCGATCAAGGTTTCCGCGGGTTCGGGTCTGGACCGGGTCCCGACCCGAGTGGGTCGGGTCGACCCGGTCTGAATAATATTTTTTAAATAAAAAAATTCGAAAATGATTTTAAAAAAAAATAAATAATAAAAAATCAGAAAAATCCTAGAAAATCCAAAAAAAATGCTAGAAAATTCCAGAAAATTCCAAAAAAATGTGGAAAAATTGTGGAAAAATCGTAGATATTCCAGAAATCCCCAAAAATCGAGGGTTGATCACAGACAACTGGTCAACCCCATTTTTGGGGTTTCTTACCCAATTTTCCGAGACTTGACGACATTACCCTTTAGGGGTAAGTCGCCTCTTTGCATACTAGATAAGGCCGATAATGTCAAGGTAAGAATTAGGGTCGATTAGACGATCAATTCTTAGATTTGGGTTTTCGAGTCCCGCCTCTTTTCTCAAAATGACGATTTTACCCTTTAATGGGAAAACCGTCTTTCTTGTCTCAATCGAGTTCTGAAAATTACTTGAAGTTAGGGTTTGGGTCAGGTGGACGACCGACCCTAATATTTGAGACTTTTTAGTTCTCATCTTTGTCCAAAATGACGACTTTACCCCTATAAGGGTAAAATCACTTTTAAATTCCAGAAAAATCCTGGAAATTCCAGAAAAATAGGAAATGGATTGGATTGATGGCCAATCCTATTTCCCCTGTCTTCTGACTTCCCAATTCGTCTAAAATGACAGATTTACCCTTTTGAGGGTAAATTTTCTCCGAATTATTCAAAATTACGATTCTGCCCCTCATGGGCGAATCATGTCCAAATTACTCCTAAACCTTGATTGATACTTCTCTAGGCTAATAGGGCCTCATTAGGGATGCCATGTTGATTTCATGTTTTTTTTTTATCCGCATGTATTGGATCCTTGATTTGCGCACTTATTTTTAATGATTGTGAGTGATAGGGTAGATATTCCCATCTGCATGAACTCCTAGATTTAAGATCTGTACCCCACTCGTTTGTATGAAATCCCAAGATCAGATAAACCATTCAGCTTAGGTACCGAAAGGGCATCAACTCTGACAGTTGACGTAACTAAGTCCCCGAACCCACTTCTCTGGTTTCCACAGGATCGAATAGACCACTCCCAACTATTCGATAGGGTTTCCGATCGTACCCTCCATGAAACGATTGGTGGCGACTCCTTGGCATGTACACTTTTTCACATGTCACTAGACCGCACTGAAGGTCGACCACGTATATCCAGCAGTTGCGACTTGGGAAATGGGCCTTGGGAGAGGCCCGCGTCCGATCCAGCCAGCTATCGGGCGGCCCATTAACCCTCCGCGCTCGCGAGAGGGTCGCGACAGACTGGCGACTCCGCTGGGGACTTATTCTAAACCAGAATCTCTGGTTACGAATTCCAGAGGACTTGAGCCGATTAAAAAGTTGTTTGGTTTATCTGACATTGTTTTCTGCAGATGCTCTCGAAGGTGAGGTACGTATGCTAACTATTGTGTTAGATGTTTTTGCAGATTGGAGAAATAAGGGGTGGAGTGATTGTTGACATCTTTCCTGCAGGTTGGAGTTGGGAATGTATGTTTATTTTTATGCACATACTGAAGCGGTGTTTTGATACAAACTGCTGTGCATGACTTTGCATTGTGATGATCACGACACATCGCACACACTGGCGGTCAAACCCCGACTGCAACCACCCTTAGGTTACCTTAGATAGGGAAAGGATGCGAAAAGGATCTTGTGTTTGATGGCACTTGAGACTTTCGTATTCGTTCCCGCCTACCATCTGCATTGGCGATATCTAACCCTCTTGGGTAGGTACCCTTGGGGAGGAATCTGCCTCGTGTGGATCGTGGGAGCCTGAGCCGTAGGTTCCTCACCTGATTCTCGATTTTCTTTAGAGTATACCCACTTGTCTCATGCGCATGTCCATGG
This sequence comes from Rhodomyrtus psidioides, assembly GCA_021437785.1. Classification (NCBI taxonomy): domain Eukaryota; kingdom Viridiplantae; phylum Streptophyta; class Magnoliopsida; order Myrtales; family Myrtaceae; genus Rhodomyrtus; species Rhodomyrtus psidioides. The sequence continues at coordinate 239,959 of JAILYB010000040.1, read as the reverse complement.
ATGGTTGGTATACCTAAAACCACCCATTGATACAGGGGGCATTTCACATCCCCCAAAGTGTGGTTGGTAAGATATTTATTTCTAAATGTTCTTTATTTCTTGCTCCATGATATTACTCATACATTGCATACATCCATATGCATTTGCATCATGAAGATTACTCAAGTGACTAATGGAAACAACAATGATTATGGGGTAGGATGTCGCTGTTCCCTAAGAGCTCGACGGAGTTGGTGACCTTCGAGTACTTGAGAAAAGTTACTCGCCCCGGACCAAACACGAGGCTACACTTTACTAGATTCGTGTATGGTCGGGAACTGACTGGACGTAAGCTGGGGTATGCTGAGGACTGTCAAACCCGCTACTATGCTGATAACCTCAGATTCAAGCGACAATCAGACGAAATGATGAAGGATTATCTGGAGATGAAGAGACAACGTCGCAACCAGCTGGCTAGGGAAGCATACGCTCGCAGGAAGGCTGAATTGCTGGCCAAAGGGAACATACCCATGATTACTTCTTGGGGTAGGAAGAGACGCCCTGCGATCAAGACCAAGCCAAGGCGCATCACACTCAAAAAAGTGGAACCCGAGAAAGCTCCCGAAGTCATCGTACCCTGGACTAGAAAGTGGCCGGAGGAACTACAACCTCTCGACCAAACCACTGAAGATAACTCCCCTACCCTAGATTAAAGGAGAATTCCTGACCGACTGTCATTTGGGTAGACTTCTAAAGGAAGAGTGATCTAGACCCTCACGTTCCATTGTCTTTTATGGCTTTCTTGTTTGAAAAACATTTCTTTACCGTTCTTCTATTAGACATCTTGACTGTAATAAGAGTACATCCCACTTTGCTCCTTTGATGTGTTGACCAATGGAAAGTGACATTGCTGTTCCCTTTAGTCACTGAGTAAACCTGACTAAATTGCATAATTCACTTCCCTGAAATGCAAATTAGGCTTTGAGTCAGGCTTTCAAGACCTGAAAAAGGGTCCTAATCTCCATTTCTTCAAATTGAACTATGCAATCAAGTTAGCTCATGCATGCTTCATGACATCTGCATATTCATACATTTAAAGTAATTTCTGGCGATTGACCTTTTAAAATCATTTGCATATTTTAGACTTGATGGGAAAGAATGATATTCAAGTGTTCAAGATCCCCCGAGCTGAACTCCAATCATGGTGGGATGGCATGGGCGAAGCCAGCCAGAAGTATGCGGAGTCACGACTAGGATACCTACTGGACCTACTGAAGATTGAGTGCCCACCTGCCTTTATTCAAGCCATGGCGCTCTACTGGGATCCTACCACCGCTACATTTTGCATGGAAGGATTAGAGATCACTCCCACTATCGAGGAATACAGCGCTGTCATCGGAGTTGAATTCACCCCTACGCTCGTCCGACCCCCTATAGGACTTGAACCCCTAAGTCAGGTAGCTGAATTCCTTGACACAAACCTAAATGAAGTCAAAGTAGATGCGAAAAGCAATTCTGGGAGAATTTCCCTATCCTTCCTTATAGACCGATTTTCCCGCCTTCCTGCTTCTAAAGGAACCAAATCTGGTAGAGCCTTTATCTTGGCATTCTTTAGCTTTGTGCTATTCCCAATCTCAACTGTCACCTTCGACCCTATCATGGCTATAGTAGCTAGGCAAGTCTGTTGTGGGTGGGATTACTCAAACATCCTCCTTGCCGAAACCTTCCTCTCCCTAAATCGTTTCAAGAAAAGCAAAAAGGGAATCTTTAGAGCTTCTAGTGATCTGCTATATCTGTGGTTCACATCCCATATCAGACAATTCCACATCCGCATGGGTTTCACTGAAATCAGCCCCAATGCACATCCTCTTAAAACATTTGCTAGGACCCATACACGTGTTCCTAAGTTCAACTTCATAGAATGGAAGAACTTCCTCAAAGTCCTAAAACCCGAACAACTCCGATGGCGGCTAAGGTTACCGACGCTAAGCAAAGTCAGATTGACCTGCGATGACGGGAATCCAGTTCCCTTGCTAGGATTCACAGGCGCTACTGCATACTACCCAAGGAGGGTGATTCGACAGTTTGGGGCACTACAAGAGATTCCTTCTTCACCACGACCTTGTGTCTTTTCCTTTGACTTACCAAACCAGACCCTCACAGAGGAGGAGAAGAAACAACTTGAAGCCAAGGTGGCATCCATCATACACTCCTTGAAGAATTCCCAGGCTGAAGAAATAAGTTGGCCAGAAGACATGACTCGAGAAGAAAACACTCATAGGGCCACCACAGAATACATTCAACATTTCAAAGCAATCCGACGAAGCCTTGTCGAGCCCTACATACCTGAATACATCGTGCCATACGTACCTGGAATAGAGCCCTACATACCCGAAGACATGGGGCCACTGTCGTGTTCAGAAGACGAGGAGCCCCAAGCTGAAGAGGGAAATCTATACTGGGATGATGAGGATACCTTAGGCTTCAAACGTCCTAGACTTGAATAGACTATTCTGTCAAGTGTAAAATAAGCAAGCATTGTGATGCCTTCTCATACATTCTCATTTCTGTGGAATGCTATCTTGGACACATGAGTATGAATGTGAACATGTTTTGCAAATGCATAAAAAACTATCGTCAGAAATTACGCTTCTTTTAATTCCATGAGTTCTTGTCGGGAAATGATTAAAAGAACTACTTACATGATGCTAAGGCTCACAAAGTAGCCCTTTTTCTCATCTACTGACAAGAAGCATGCAACTAAAAGAATTAGCTGCTTCTTTTTGCTAAATAAGCGAAGCACTCACAGAGTTCTTTTTAAACAGGTACACTCTCATCACGGAATTGCCAACGCATCGTTTCCGTACCCGCCTAAAGACGAGAATGGAACAGCAGGAATTGACTCCGCGCGTAGGCATGTTGGAATCTCAGATGACTGCCCTGGCAACTATGATGGCTGACATTAAGGCCATGCTGGAGACCAACCAAGCTAGACAGACAACCGCCCACAATCAGAACAACTCAGGCCCTTCCATGGTACCTGATGTAACAGATAAAGAAGCAACCAGGGATACCCAACATACAGAGGAAAACGTTCATGAACCAAATAGTCGGGCACAACAAGAAGCCTCGCCTGTTGTCATCAACCTTGAAAAAGAGGAGAAGGGAAAACAAACTGTGAAGACAGAGGCAGAGGCTAAGAGATTGGCCAAGATCGAAGAATGCCTGAGCAGTCAAGGCTATGAGCTGGCCCGCTTCGACAAAATATCTCCTTTCGCTAAAATAGAGACTCCTCCTGACTATAGGGAGCCAGAGTTCGTGAGAAAATACAATGGGACAGGCTGTCCCCGTGCCCACCTCAAGTACTACCTGCGCAAGATGGCGCACTACTCGGATTACATTCCGTTGTTAATGAACACATTCCAAGAGAGTTTGGCTGGCGCCGCTCTGGCTTGGTTTATTGAGCTAGACTTAGAGGATTATGACGGATGGGAGGACCTTGCAGAAGACTTCCTCAGGCAGTACAAATTTAACACAGCTACAGCCCCAACAAGAGAAGACCTCCTACGAACTTCCAAAACGAGGGGCGAATCGATCAGGACATATGCTCAGAGGTGGCGAGCCTTGGCTACCCAAGTAAAGCCTTCAATCCCAGAAGAGGAGCTGATCGACTTATTCCTAAAAGCACTCCCCTACGAGTACTTTGACAGACTGAACACTTCTGGATGTCAGACATTCGCACACCTGATTAAGGTTGCTGAGAGGCTGGAATGGGCCTTGAAAGAAAGAAGGCCTCAGGAAGCTCCTACTAGGAAGCAGTATCCTCTGAGGAAGGAAAGAGAAGCCGGACTGGACATAGCATTTATACCAGATCCCCACAAGTTAAAGTCATTTGGCAATTCTAATCAGGCCAAAGGCGGATCATCCTGGTCAGCGCCAAAAGTACAAGAGCCTAGAAGAAAGCAACCCCAGAGGCAATTCTCTCAGCTCCCGAGACCTTTATCCAAGCTACTCCCGATGCTGCTGGAGCAACACTTGGTGGCAAAAGAACCACCTAGGGCAAACCCCGCAAGATATCCTGGCTTTGATGAGAGCCAGACCTGTGCCTACCATATGGGCGAAAGAGGGCATAATGTGGATAACTGCTATGTCCTGAAGCTGAAAGTGCAAGCCCTAATTGATAGTCAGATTTTGAAATTTGACAATGCAGCCCCAAATGTACAAGAAAATCCGTTGCCAGATCATCAAGCAATAGGGGCAATATTCGCTGAAGAAGAAGAGGACTACCTTAAACTGAAGGTAGATGTGCCTAAGCTGGCCAACCTGCTAACAACCGCTTCATCATACCCAAAAGAGGGGAAGATATCAACCGACCAAAGGAAGTTGTGTATCAACAAGATGAAGAGCTTGGGGATAATGTCTGACATTACTGATGAAGAATTCGAAGGGATTGAAGCATCTCTATCTTTGAAAGGAAACCACTTCTTGATCACAGCTGAACAGAGTAGCACCTGTGGTACCTCACGTGAGAAATTGGCAAACGATCTGGGGCCGGCCACTCAATCAGAAGAAGAATTTGAAGAAGACGAAATAGAAGCCAGGAGGAGAAGTCTAGCAGACCTCAAATTTATGGTTGACGCACTTGAGAAGAGCGAAATTATAGGCAACCTGGGTCAAGATTCCGGAGGATACAATTTCAAGGTGAAATATTCGGCCCCTCCCAGCTTTTATCAGAAGATTAAAGACATCATACCGGACGGATGGGGAGGTATGGATGATCTCTCTCAACCAGAAACCTCAAACGGTATGGAAGAACTCGACAACGCCATATTGATGATCGAAGTAGCCACGGCCGTGGTGATCAGATTGGATGAGCTGGATAGCCTGAGCAAGGTGGAAGATTGCCCAGTGAGGCCTGTCGTAATTCAATTGCCTCAGGAGGAAGAAAGCAACACGTCAGGGCCAGAGATACCTCATCAGACAACTGTAACGATAAAAGTCCCCCCAGTAGAAGAGTATGATCCCAAAGCTGTTCATTGGGACTATGGGACCACACAAGTAGATGCAATAATGAGGTCTGGAAGATTTTATGCCCCCAGAGAGGGAGAATCCGAAAAAAAAGATGTCTCAAAGGAAGATGCCGAAAAGCTCGTATCGATCATCAAAACCAGTGAGTTTGAAGTGATAGAGCAGCTGAGGAAGATGCCCGCTCAGATATCCCTGCTAGACCTATTCATCAATTCAGAGAAGCACAAGAACGCACTATTAAAGGTACTCAATGAAGTACATGTCCCTGAAACAATCAATGAGGTACAACTAGAGGACTTTGTAGGAGCAATTCTCTTAAAAGATCAGTTGAGCTTCTCTGACGAGGACTTCCCTATGGAAGGAAGAGGGCACAACAAAGCCTTATACATCTCTGCCCAATGTAACGGCAAAAGAGTGGCACACGTATTGATCGATAATGGATCAGCCTTTAACATCTGTCCTTTGGCTACCATAAGGAGGCTGGGAATCAAGGAAGAGATGATCAAGACATCCAAGACAGCTGTGAGAGCATTCGACGGCATGAGGAAGACTGTAGAAGGAGAGATCGAGCTTGACGTATTCATCGGCCCGACAAAGTTCTCTATAAACTTTCAAGTAATGGATCTGCCCAGTGCATTTGGATTCTTGCTAGGAAGACCTTGGATCCATACAGCAGGAGCTGTCCCTTCGAGCCTGCACCAAAAAGTACGTTTCGTTGTAGATGGGAAGGTGATTACCGTACATGGGGAAGTCGACCTCCAGGCATACCAGAACAGTGCCATTCCCTATATTGAGCCTGAAGAGAAAACTGAAGCGAGCTATCACTCCTTAGAGTTGGTAGCAACAGTTCATACCCCAGTAGGGTCGAAGTTGAAAACTCCCTACATCTCAGAAGCCAGTCTTCTACCAGCTAAGATGCTGCTGGCATACGGGTTCAATCCTGAAAAAGGCCTAGGCAAACATAATCAGGGTATAAATGCCCCGCTACAGTTGAAGGCTAATCCACACAAAATGGGCTTGGGGTACCAGAAGTATCCCATGAATGATTCTGTCCCGAAAACAACAGGCCGAGGCCGAAGCAAAAGCCTGGGACGCCGTGGAGGCGAAAACAGCCCGAATAGCTCATTCATCGGTTCTCCAACCTGAAAGGGAAGGTCTCGAATGTTCAAGAATCCCTTAAATACCTACTTCGACCAGAACTCCAAATGGCTATCTGAAGAGGATATCGCTTCGCCGATGGAACCAGATCTCACAAATCCTTTTCTTGAAGATGACTCTGTGAATGTCATCATGGAGTGGTTGGACAGTGAAGCCACTTCTTCTGAGTAAATAGACTCTTCCTTCATCTTTAAATACTGCGTTCAGAACTTTATGCCTTTCATTGTATTTTCTTTCCTTATTGTACGCATAGGAAAACGCCTTTGGATCTCCGGCCGTTGGTCCAAATAGCACATCTTGTAACGCGGCCCATTTCGCATTCAATAAAACCACGCATGTTTTGTTAAGGACATATGGAACCACGAATCAGCCCGATGATGATAATGGTCTTCCATATAGAAGCTTGAGGCCTGATTTGCCATATGATTCCTAATCTTCAAAAGATTTTCAAGGGGCCGGGATATCCAATGACATGAGGATTAGTCCCATCTGTACCTACATCTATTTCGAAAAACTTTTTCAAAAAGACTTTACATAAGCATGCATGCCATTTTTACTGAGCACAAACTAACCATACTCATGACATTTCAGGCATATCATCTCAAACATGCATACCAGGTTGTTACAAAATTCGGATCCCTCCATTAACCACTCCTATAACATTGAGGAAGATGAAGACGAGGATTACGCGTCTATCCGTAGGGATTGGAACACCTTTGAAGAATCAAAGCCTCCTACCTCAGAAGAACCAATTATCATTAATTTGGGAGACACCGTGAACGTCAAAGAGGTCAAGATCGGCGGACACCTATCCCGTGATGAAAGGCTCGAGTTCACCAAGCTACTAAAAGAATATCAAGACATCTTCGCATGGTCTTACGCGGATATGCCAGGCCTTGATCCTAAGATTGTGGAACATGCATTGCCCACGGATCCTGGCATCAAACCTGTCAAACAAGGCAGTAGGCGGATGAAAGCCGAGTTAGAAGACAAGATTAAGGAAGAAGTCATGAAACTCCTTAGGGTAGGCTTCATTGAAGCAATCCCATATTCAGACTGGGTTGCAAATATAGTCCCCGTCATGAAGAAAGACGGAAAAGTTCGGATCTGCGTAGATTACCGAGATCTGAATAGAGCAAGCCCAAAAGATGATTTTCCACTCCCCCACATTGATGTATTGGTGGATAGTACGGCGGGTTATGAATTATTCTCATTCATGGATGGATTCTCGGGATACAACCAAATCTCCATGAAACAAGAAGACAAACCCAAGACTGCATTTACCACACCATGGGGGAATTTTTGCTACAAAGTCATGCCCTTTGGATTGAAAAACGCCGGGGCTACCTACCAGAAGGCTATGGTCACGTTATTCCATGATATGATCCACAAAGAGATTGAAGTATATGTTGATGACATGATCGCTAAATCCAAGAAAGGACAAGATCACATACAGGTATTAAGAAAATTATTTGAGCGCCTGCGCAAATACAAGTTAAAGCTGAACCCTAACAAATGCGTGTTTGGGGCAAGATCCGGGAAACTCCTTGGATTCATAGTCAGCAACAGGGGCATTGAGATTGATCCCTCAAAAATCCAGGCCATCCACGATTTATCGACTCCATCCACAGTAAAAGAAGTGAGAAGCCTTCTAGGGAGATTGAACTATATTGCCAGGTTCATCAATCAGCTGTCTGATGTGGCTAAGCCAATCTTCAAACTGCTTAAGAAAGGCGCAAAAATAACGTGGGACGCCGAGTGCAGCAAGGCATTCCAAATGATCAAAAACTATTTGATCACACCACCGGTGCTTGTGCCACCAATTCCCGGTCACCCATTGACCTTATACCTGACCATACGACAAGAGTCCTTGGGAGCCTTACTTGCCCAGACAAGCCCGATAGATGGAAAAGAGAGGGCCATTTATTACCTGAGTAAGAAATTCACGCCATCTGAAGCAAGATATATACCAGTTGAAAGGGCCTGCGTAGCAGCAGTATGGGTACTACGAAGACTAAGGCAGTATACCCTACATCATCACATTCAGCTCATAACAGAGAACGACCCCGTCAAATACCTCCTGGAGAAACCCGCTTTAATTGGGAAACTGGCAAAATGGCAAGTAATGTTGTCTGAATTTGACATTAAATGTTCTCCGCATAAGTCGGTAAAAGGAAGAGCTATAGCGGACATGCTGGCAGAAAACTCATCGAGCACTGAATCCCCTGAAGTAACAAACACAGAAGGCCGAATTCTGAACTTAGCAGAGGATAAGTGGATCATGTATTTCGATGGTGCTGTTAACCTATCAGGGGCAGGCACTGGGGCAGTACTGATATCCCCAGATGGTCAACATTACCCTGTCGCGGCAAAGATAACTTTCCCTTGTACCAACAATATTTCAGAATATGAGGCGTGCATTCTGGGTCTACGACTGGCCCTTTCTATGGAGATACCCAGGTTACAAGTCTTTGGAGATTCCATGCTCATTATTCTACAGACACAAGGGGAGTGGAAGACGAAAGATGCAAAACTCATCCCCTACCATGAATACCTTGAAGAATTGATATTCAAGTTTGAAGAAGTGTCATTCGAGTACCTATCAAGGTCTCACAACCAATTCGCAGATGCATTAGCCACCCTAGCCTCGATGTTACAAACGATTGAAGGGTTGGATATAGAACCTCTGAGGATCGGCATTGTTGAAAAGCCAGCTTATTGCATGCTAATCGAAGAGGAATGTGATGGAGAGCCATGGTACTATGACATCAAGAATTACCTCTTGAAAAGGGAATTCCCTGAAGGATGCCAGTCAGGAGACCGAAAATACATAACCAAGATGGCCAGCAAGTTCTTCCTCAATGGACAAATTCTATACAAGAGATCGTTCGATTCCACTCTACTGAGATGCGTAGATGCCAAAGAAGCAAATATTCTCATGAAAGAGATTCATGAAGGTGCGTGTGGGCCTCACATGAACGGCCACCTCCTTGCCCGGAAGATCATGCGGCTAGGTTATTATTGGATGACCATCGAATCAGACTGCTGTCAGCACGTCTGGTCATGCCACCAATGCCAAATATACGGGGATAAGATTAACGCACCCCCGAACGAACTACACCAAATGTCTGAAGTTTGGCCTTTCTCTATGTGGGGGATAGACATGATAGGGCCTATAAATCCTGTGGCTTCGAATGGTCATCGCTTCATCTTGGTAGCGATTGATTACTTCACCAAATGGGTAGAAGCCAGCTCTTACAAGAATGTCACTGCGAGAAATGTGGCAAGATTTGTCAAAAGAGATATCATATCCCGGTATGGTACTCCTCAAGCGATCATCACAGATAATGGGTCCAACCTAAACAACAAGATTGTCGATGGTCTGCTGGATCACTTTAGCATTCGACATCTGAATTCATCTCCTTACCGCCCACAGATGAATGGGGCAGTGGAAGCAGCCAATAAAAACATCAAGAGGATTTTGGCTAAAACAGCAGAAAACTACAGGGATTGGCACGAAAGGCTGCCCTTCGCCTTGATGGCTTACCGAACGTCGATCAGGACTTCTACAGGGGCAACTCCCTATAGTTTGGTATATGGGACAGAAGCAGTTCTACCAGTAGAAGTTAAGATTCCCTCTTTGAGAATCTTATCCGAAAATAAACTCTCTGAGTCAGAGTATTTCAAGCACAGATATGAACAGCTGAACTTAATAGATGAGAAACGTCTTAAAGCCATTTGCCATGGACAAACTTACCAGAAGAGGGTAGCCAGGGCGTTCAATCGAAAGGTCAAGACCAGAAACTTCGAAGTAAATGACTTGGTAATTAGGAAAGTTTTGCCGAGTACTACCCATCCAGGGGGAAAATTGACTCCAAATTACGAAGGCCCCTACATTGTTAAGAAGATCCTCACGGGAGGGGCATTAATTCTTGTAAACTCCGAGGGAGAAGAACTCGGGCACCCTGTGAATTCAGATGCTGTGAAGAAATATTACCCTTGAAATAAAATCAGATTCCGGTCATATGCCCTGCCTCGAATTGAGCCTACTCTTCATAATAGTCTTTGCATAAGCATGTCATGCATCTATGCATACATTAGCATGTGTTCAATATTGCAGGATCCAAGGAAGCAGGGTCGCGATAAGTTGGAACGCATGATCAAGGAGACCTAACGTCATGGTGGTCAGGTGCACGTCTTCTTCTCCAAAGACTGAGAATTTCAAGAAATTTTAGAACAACTTAACTATCATGTGTTTGTAAGAAAAATGCAGATTTTTGTGAATCTATCCACTTCCATTGGAGGGCATGATCAAGGGTAAGGTGTATCGTTCTAATTTTCTGAAATTCGAGAGCATACACTGACATATTCTTTTTATGTTTTGCAGGAATCCCTAGCCGCGCTGGGCAGGTAAGTATTCCTTTCCCAATCTTTTAGGTTTGCAAGACTGTCAGAATCCTTATTGATAGAATTTGAAGGCTTCTTGGAATCTAGCATGCATTCAAATCTCATGTCTAGAAAAACGCAAAATTCTCACAGTCATGTCATTGGCATTCATGTTTAAACTTGGAGGTTATCTGAACATGATTGAAATATGCATTGTGCATCATAAATCCCCTTGGAGGGTAAGTTTTGGAAAAAACAAAATGAACTTTTCCGACAAAAGTTATTTAAACCGTTCAAAAGGATGATTCCTCAGACAAGAGGCAAGCCTGGTCCATACACGTCCCATACACACTTGAGAGATAAGTGGAGTGGTAAGGATAGCGAGACCTTGACCTACGGACGTAAGGGTTATTCGCAGTAATTACATGGATCGAGACGACGGAGGCATTCGTTTCTCTATCATAAACACTACAGGTGATCATTGATAACCCTTTGAACGGCGATTTCATTCCATACCCCTGTCAAGAACCACCCCACATTGGGGCAAACTAGAGGTACGTCCAGCGGTATCAAGAGGTAAATGGTTAGAAATTCTCTTGCTCAGACTTGCATCAATCTTCGTGTGTTGCTTGTCATTTTAACTTCTATGGTAATTCAGGTGCTTTAGGATGACGAAAAGCATTCGTTTCTCTATCCTATACACTTTTACCCTTCGCACTGCCCAATTGAGCCTATACGTTCATTTCACAAACCCGTTGGTGATCATTGCATATTCCAAGGTGGAAACGACGTCACTTCAAGAGCGGAAGAGTTCAAAAACACAGGATTTGTGAAAAATTCCTAGATTAATGTTCGAGTGCTGAGATTCAAGCTATACATCTAGCACATTCATTTGAAAATTCTGATCCCCAAAAGAAAAGAAAAGATGGGGTCTCAAAAAAGAGAGAAGAGAAAAATTTGATCTTGGGCATCAAGAAAAAGCAAAGTGCCTGGTAAAAGCAAGGCCAATGCCCATCCAAATACTTGTACACTTGTGAATTATGTGTTTAATCTTGTAAATTCCAAAAGGGGGCATGATACCTTTGTATAGGTCACTAGTAAGAAAAATTCCAAGGGAGCTGGACAGCAAAGGATGCTCCCAAATCATGTCACACTCAGATGATGTAAGTATAGACAAGATGTTGACACCATCTCAACATAAGAGAGATATGTTCTCTAAAGACAAACGTGCGCTTCGAAGGCTGACAATGCTCTTCAAAGACTATCAATGCACTTCAAAAACTGAAGACGCTCTTTGAACCAGAAGGGACAAGATCGGCGGCAAACCGGCAGTGATCACCAATGTTTAAACCCTTCGCGTATTCTGAGCCAAAAACAAGCCTTTTTTGGTCCCCAAACCTACCTACGTTACAACCCTGAAGAGCCTTTTCAGATTAAGGCACATGGATTGACATAGGGTTTAATGTCTAAGCTTAGCTCGAAGAAGTTCGAGCAAGATTATTTCTCTCTCATTTTTGCAGGTTTCTTGACTTGTAAACCCGGAGCAGACATTGAAGACTCCTCTTCAAAAGCCTTGACTTGCACGCAAGTCCCCCTTTGAAAACCGTTGACCGAGCCCAACATTACGGTCCTTGGGAAGTCCTCCTGATCGATCGGGGCGTATTCACTACGAATAATCCTGAACCCTAGGCGCAGGTTTGATAGGAAATTCGAGCGCATTCTTGGTAAAGGACCATTATCTCAAAATGGTGAGAAGTCCTCTTTGAAGAGAATACTCCGTTGGACATTTTAACCAAACTCTTTTGGTAATGTCAGATTGTTTGATTCAAACTTTCCCCACAAGGAATTTTTGATCACTTCCGTATTTTGCAAGGTGTTTTGGATAACCTCCAACATCGTAATGCATTCATTGAAATTTTTTCATGACTATGTTAAAGTGCTGTCAGTCTGACATCAGATATCATTTAAAGACCATTGATGTGTCTTTAATAAAAAAAATTTAGATTGGAGCTTCAGCAAGATTCTTGATGACTTCAGCTCCTAAAATAGCTTGTATCACTCTTGGTGAGAAACGTTTAACATGTCTAAACTTCTGCAGAATTCTTGGCAATCCCAGATCTCAGAAGAGCACAACTTCTCTTGGAATCACGGTAACCCCAGATTCTAGAAGGATGCCTTGCTCTATGAAGAAGAGCTTTCAAGTTTACTTTCCTACAGGATCCCTGCTAATTCCATATCTCAGGAAAACACATTCTTATGAACAATTTTGTAGGTTTGATCTTTCTGCAGGATACTTGGAGCTCCCAGATCCCAGAATGTCACCTCACATATCAAAAGGACAATCTCTGAAATCATCCCTCTGTGAGATTTCAAATTTGCAGGTCTAAGTTTTCTGCAGGATACTTGGAATCCCCAAATCCCAGAATAACGCCTCGCATGTCGAAAGGACAATTTTCGGAATCAGCTTTCTGTGAGGTTCCGGGTAACCCCTAAACCCAGAATAGCCCATTTGATAAAGCCTGAAGGTTAGGCACACCTCACTTGTATAAATCCTAGTTAATTCCTTAGAATATAGGATCAAAATGTCCGATAATCCCTAAAAGACTGGGAGAGTCATCCATAGGTTCTTAACAGAGAAAAATCCTATTTCTCGGCCTGATCCACCATACGGATCAAAACTTCTGACAATCCCTAAGAGACTGGGTGCGTCATCCATAGGTTCCTAGCAGGAAGGAGTCCTATTCATGGTCTGATCCACCATACGGATCAAAACTTCTGACAATCCCTAAGAGACTGGGTGCGTCATCCATAGGTTCCTAGCAGGAAGAAGTCCTATTCATGGTCTGATCCACCATACGGATCAAAACTTCTGACAATCCCTAAGAGACTGGGTACGTCATTCACAGGTTCCTGTTAAGTATAGGAATCCCATTTTGGTACGGCCTACCATACAGGCTAGAGTTTAATCGCCCTAGGATACTCAAAAGACGAGTCCCTAGGTATCCACTTGATCCCGTTGTACACCGCGCATGCCGTACGAGCATCAGGCAGGTAATCAACAGGTAAGTAACAGGTGGGTCTCTCTACTTTCTCTCTCACTTCAGCTAAAGAATGCAGAACAGAACGTTCACCAGCGGGACAAGAAAGATTGAGTGTGAAGATTCGTTTTTCTTTTCCACAGTTGAGTCGGTCTAGACTCAGGCGTCACATGTCTTTGAAAGAAACCTCTCACGAGATTCCTCTCAAAGAGGGGCAGCTGTTGACACCTGATTTTTGACCCAGCCTTTTTCATTTTTATTTTTTGAAAAATCATAAAAAAATTCATAAAAAGTCAAAAAATTACAAAATCAACTTTGGTGGCCTTGGCCAAGCCCAAGGAACCATTCTTGACCAAAAAATAATTTTTCATATTTTTCATATTTTTTAGTATTTTTGGAAAATAGAAAAACACTTAAAAAATCAAGAAAAATAGTATTTGAGGTCACAAAAATATGGAAAAATGTCCAATATTTTTCCTTTTAATCCCTTGTATTTTCTACCTCACAAAAAAATCAAAATCAGATTCAATTTTAGGTGTTCCTTTGTAACCCGTACTATTGAATTTGAAGAAAAAATAATAATTGAGTCTTTTAATTTGCAATTTTGGCATTTTATAGGATCTTGACATTCAATCTAATTGTCCCCCATTTCAATTTGACCTAATTGCTCGGACAAGCTGTTCAATTGCAAACATAATTGCATTTTAGTCCTTGAAATTGAGCATAATCGAAATTACTTTCAATTCAAGGACTATAATTACAAATTGAACATGCTACCCAATGGATTACACCATTTTAAATCGATTGGCATAGGTGGTTTAACCCAATTTGATCATTTACACCCTCAATTACACAATCCCCAATTTCCAATCAAATGAGAATTTGGGGATTTTGTAGAAATTGATGAAAACTTTTGGGCAAAACCACATTTCTAGATAGAATTCATGCCCTAGATTCGATTATGAGGTTCAATTGCAAAAATTTCCCATTAATTTGGGTTTAATTTCGAAAATGGTGAGTCGAAACCGGTTCTGACCGGTCAGACCGCCGGTCCGACCGGTCAAACCGGTCCAGAACAGTGTCATCTTCTTCCCCGAGAGTCTGCGCAAATGAACAGTGAAAAGCCGAGCTTTGACAGCTAAATTGACAGACCAATCGACCACAATCGGAGACACACTGGTGGGGGTTTAAAGCTTTAGATCGTCCCCCGTTGATTGACACCAAGATCACGACCAATGGTTGCCTGAGGAGGGAGTAATCGGACGGTCAAGGTCGCCGGACCTGCAAAAGTCAACAAAAGCAAAAAATAGCTCAAATCCTTGCCAAATTCGTGCGAAATAAAGCCGGCCGCAGAGCCAAATGGGATTAAACGGAATGCACATCCTCTCCAACGTGATTCTGACCTATTTGCACGTGACCACACGTGCCAAATGGAGTTGGTTGAAGCTCCACCGTTCGGCGCCAAGACTCGAAGGGCTATATAAGCCTATGGGAGGGCTTTCAGTTGGAGGACGGTTGGTTCAGTTCGAAGGAAAGGAACAGAATCGCGCGAGAGAGAGAGAACGCAATAGAGAGCTCGTTCTCCGACCCCTGTCGTCGAGAACTGGAGCTCGACTGCAAGGCGTCGGTTGGGCCATCTCCGGCCAAACCAAAGCCAGGGAAGACCATCTAAAGTTCGCCCAAAGTGTCAGGAAGCAATCGCCACCGGCAAAGCCTCGCGAAATCGCAAGAACAGGTAAATCATAGCTTCGAGTTCTTCATTGAGCTTCAATGGCAGACCTTGCATTCCTTGCTCAATCATGCAATTACTGTGTGCGTTTCATTCCCCGAACATCACTGACCACGCTCGCATCTCCATTTTGCATCGACTTTGCTCGCACACCCTGAATCGAGTCCTCCGATTTAGCCTCCATAGCCGATCCTTGCCCAGCCAAATCTGGGCCGAGCGAGCTCGATCGGAGCTCGAGGTAAGTCTCCTAAACATTGAATGATGCTTCCCTGTTAATGAGTTGGTTCATTACGCCATGAATCGAGCGATTTGAGTGTATGTGTACGTACTGATTCATGTTCGATCGTGCTTGGCCCCGTGAATGGATTCGCGTAATCTTGAGATATGTTAGAATAGATGCGATTGCGAGTCGATTGCCGTTAGTTTCATGAGGTTTCATCGAGAGTTCATCGTCAGATCATCGTCGGAGAGCCACAGCCGTCCATTCTGCCGGAGTCGCGAGGTTGAAGACGAAGCTGACATGGCGCGGTCAACCGGTCAAAGTCCTAGTTGGCATTCGGCCATTGGTCCACGTGGTGTCGAGTCAGCACGGCCGTTAGGTCTGTTATTCAAATAAAAAAGATCGGACGGTTCAAATAAATCGAACGTAAATTCTAGTGACCGTCCGATTAGTAATTAGGTTTATCCGAAAATGTTTTAAAATCAGAAAATCAAAAATAAACTGAAACGGTGTCGTGTAGGTTAGTGGCCGTGCGGTGTCGTTTAGGTTAGTGTGAATCGACGGTCTGGATCAAGTCTCCGGATCTAATCATGGCCGTAGGTTCGAGTAATCTGATCAGACGGCTCTGATCGAGTCTTCATCCAATCTGGACCGTAGGTTTTAGTAAACAGATCTAAGCGACACGGACAAGCCACGTGGTCCATCAGGGACCGTCGGATTAAAACCGGAAAATCCAAAAATAAAAAAGTGTGATACGGCGTCGTTTTCGATCAAGGTTTCCGCGGGTTCGGGTCTGGACCGGGTCCCGACCCGAGTGGGTCGGGTCGACCCGGTCCGAATAATATTTTTTAAATAAAAAAATTCGAAAATGATTTTAAAAAAAAATAAATAATAAAAAATCAGAAAAATCCTAGAAAATCCAAAAAAAATGCTAGAAAATTCCAGAAAATTCCAAAAAAATGTGGAAAAATTGTGGAAAAATCCTAGATATTCCAGAAATCCCCAAAAATCGAGGGTTGATCACAGACAACTGGTCAACCTCATTTTTGGGGTTTCTTACCCAATTTTCCGAGACTTGACGACATTACCCTTTAGGGGTAAGTCGCCTCTTTGCATACTAGATAAGGCCGATAATGTCAAGGTAAGAATTAGGGTCGATTAGACGATCAATTCTTAGATTTGGGTTTTCGAGTCCCGCCTCTTTTCTCAAAATGACGATTTTACCCTTTAATGGGAAAACCGTCTTTCTTGTCTCAATCGAGTTCTGAAAATTACTTGAAGTTAGGGTTTGGGTCAGGTGGACGACCGACCCTAATATTTGAGACTTTTTAGTTCTCATCTTTGTCCAAAATGACGACTTTACCCCTCTAAGGGTAAAATCACTTTTAAATTCCAGAAAAATCCTGGAAATTCCAGAAAAATAGGAAATGGATTGGATTGATGGCCAATCCTATTTCCCCTGTCTTCTGACTTCCCAATTCGTCTAAAATGACAGATTTACCCTTTTGAGGGTAAATTTTCTCCGAATTATTCAAAATTATGATTCTGCCCCTCATGGGCGAATCATGTCCAAATTACTCCTAAACCTTGATTGATACTTCTCTAGGCTAATAGGGCCTCATTAGGGATGCCATGTTGATTTCATGTTTTTTTTTTATCCGCATGTATTGGATCCTTGATTTGCGCACTTATTTTTAATGATTGTGAGTGATAGGGTAGATATTCCCATCTGCATGAACTCCTAGATTTAAGATCTGTACCCCACTCGTTTGTATGAAATCCCAAGATCAGATAAACCATTCAGCTTAGGTACCGAAAGGGCGTCAACTCTGACAGTTGACGTAACTAAGTCCCCGAACCCACTTCTCTGGTTTCCGCAGGATCGAATAGACCACTCCCAACTATTCGATAGGGTTTCCGATCGTACCCTCCACGAAACGATTGGTGGCGACTCCTTGGCATGTACACTTTTTCACATGTCACTAGACCGCACTGAAGGTCGACCACGTATATCCAGCAGTTGCGACTTGGGAAATGGGCCTTGGGAGAGGCCCGCGTCCGATCCAGCCAGCTATCGGGCGGCCCATTAACCCTCCGCGCTCGCGAGAGGGTCGCGACAGAGAGCATGGCCATGTGATCGGCTTCTGCGATCAGCATCATCGCCTTGGGAGGACTCCGATCAATCATCCGTCTCTGAAACTCCACCTCCATGGCCTTGTGATCTCCACACACCACGAAAACCCTTTTCACCGACCCGAATCTCTCTTCCGTAAGGAAGGATCCGTTCGCCAAGTCCT
Organism: Rhodomyrtus psidioides; assembly: GCA_021437785.1. NCBI lineage: Eukaryota > Viridiplantae > Streptophyta > Magnoliopsida > Myrtales > Myrtaceae > Rhodomyrtus > Rhodomyrtus psidioides. Next base: position 222,124 of record JAILYB010000040.1, on the reverse strand, counting down.
CCATGAACATCCTCGCCGGTCTCAGTAACATCTTCGCCAATTCCAGGTCCTGTGGTACATGTGATTCCACAGCATACATCGTTGGTACAGATTTGATATGTAAGAAGAGTAGTTATGTGCGAATCTCACCTCTGGTAGACAGTTTTGGTACAACTTCTCGGTCATGTAGTCGTCTATCTTCCCACGATCATGGGCATTATGATCAATGGTATAATTTTCATTCATTGACGCCTCCAGTTTGCTTTCTCTGAATAACTAATTCAAAGAAGTGTGTGAGCAACTTCCATCACTACGTCTCTAAACCGTATACCTAAAAATGGAAAAATTACCAAAAAATTCACAAATCTATTGTAATTATATCAATTTAGTCTTAAACCTTTTACATTTGTGTCAATTTAGTCCATTTGACCGATCGGTGCTGATGTGGACAATTAATCATAATATATTTTTTTTCCTCTTCTCTCATTTTTTTTCTTCCCACTGTTGCCAGCATGGTGCGGTCGGCAAGGGTCACCAAAGCTTGCCAACCACTAGACAAAGGCCTCGAAGTGCTCGCTGGAAAGCAAAGAAAAAGAAAAGAAAGAGAAAAGAAAATGCTAACAAACATATTAAAATACCTTTAAAAATTATCCACCTACCTTAGCGCCAGCAGGCCAAAATCATGAGTTCTGTCCCGTAAAAATGCTGAATAATATAACTTTTTCCTAGAAAAATTGGGCTATTTGTAGGACAATGCCGAAGATATTGGACATCTTTGTGCCATCGTACTTCTTGCAAGAGAAGTGCAAGCGGGATTTCCAGCCTAGGCATGAATGCTGCAACATAAACCGCCACTTCAACTTTCTTGGGAAAGCTCTCCATGGCTAGCGAAATGCAAAACCCTCCATAGCTGTGACCTACCAATATTGCCTTCTCATCCTGGGGAAGAGAGGCCATCAGTTTCGTCAGCGGTCGCACGAAGTCGCGTATCGTCGAGGTTGTGTCCAGCCTTGCCGACTTCGTGCTTGCGCCGCCCAGATCTAGGGCGGTGACGCGGTGGCCGGCTGATTTGAGCAGCGTCGCCACCTTATACCAACACCAGGCTCCGGTTCCGGCTCCATGGACCAAAACAAAATGTCTCTTGCTATCCATTTGAACGTGAAGAAAAACCCTTGAAGCTAATAAGCATGAGTGATCGTCAAACACATCAATGTTGTCCAAAACTCTTTATGCATGCCGGTACACTCCCATAAAGCCGAATACGACAAGTGTATGATGCTAAAACTGTTAGAATATATTTTTAATATTCAATTGTGAGCTTTATTAATTGTTATTGTAAATATTATTTGGTCTAATAAAGATAAGATATATATAGTTTCCTAATTCTAGTCGGATATAGGGCTGGATAGTGTGGGCCTGTTGACACCTGATTCGGGTCGTGACAGGGCTGAGATAAACCTAATCTTTGATGAAGGGATATGTTTCATTCTCTATAAATAGAGCTCAAGTCCCTCCTCTAAACCCTGATGTCCGCGTAATCTCACATAAGGAGCCGTCAGAAACAACGCGTGAGGGAGCCGTCTCATTGAAGCCAGCGATAGAGGGGTTCATAGAGGAGAAGTTCTTGGGTATCAGATAGTCGCAATTTCGCATCAAGAACGATGGATCCAAAATAAGGTGCGTTAATTCTTTAACTCTATGGATTGGTGATTTGTGTATCTGTACGTGTGATTCTTGGGTCGCTGCATACGGATTATAGTCACAGCTTACATGTGGTATCAGAGCCTTCTCGTATTATATCTCGAATCATGATTTTCGTTAGTTTCGAAATTTATTTTTTCGATTGTGCTTCGGATGACACGAAAACAGAATGGCGGTGGCACATGTGGCGCCTTGAGTTCTCATACAGGCAATAGGGAGTGCTAACAGAATGATGGATATTTGGATCACTTCGTATTTCTATGGCAGGTGTTTTTTTAACAAAAAAACAAAGAAATAAGAAAACAGGGGACGAATGCTCCTAAACCAGTGAAGTCTGCATCGAAGAACCACTTTTATTCGAACTAAAAGTGGGGCGTGGATTGTGTTTTCTTTTTCCTCACGATTGTTGTTCCCTTCTGAGCAAGTCTTCAAAAAGCAGACTTCTACTTCTGTTATAAAGTAAAGTTTGCACATGATAACAAAAAAAAGAGAGAGATGTTTTTGTGGGTCCTCATCGATCAGAACACGTGATATGAGAGTTTACCTCTTTGTACTCCAAATAAGAGACCAATGGCTAAAACTTGGTCAACAAAAACAAGAAAACGTATAAGGGGACATGGTGCAGGGTGTTCTCTTTTCTCATGATTTCTTTGCCCATCCGAATCATGTCTGCACTAGTCAGAATTTTCTAGAAAGGACAATTAAGGAAGTTCGGCAATGAGGGTGTGTTGGGATTTCTTGGGCACGATTTCCGAGTCAGTTAAATTAACCCTTCGTCTGAAATAGTTTCAATCTCAACGAAATCAGATTGTTATTTCATTCCAAGCTAAGCTATATTATGACTTGATGCTTATCCGGTTGCTTGTTTTCTGACTCGGTTAAATTGAGGAAATTCCTTTGGTGACCACACGCATTGAAGAAGAACCACGCGTAGAGAGAATAAGGTGTGCGTGACAACTTGGATCGGCAAATTTCAGATATCGACATGCTCGTATACTCATACTCTACCAGGTATTTCTTTATGGTTTCATGAAATATAGGTACAAGTTTATATGAAAGTACCACATGCAGTTATGTGGAGCATGATTTATCGTTTACATGTTTATGGTTTGACATGTATTGTTGGTTGTATCGATGATAATTAGCAAGACATATAATTTTGAGGAAAATTGCCCATAACTTCTGAAATTACATGCATATAGTAAATGTGAAATATAAAGTTATATCCCAATTTCAGGTAAATTTAATTGGGTTGTGACTACAAAAACGGCACACTTAGTTGAGTTTAATAAAGAACATTATACAAAGTATTGAGATGTCTCCTGTTTTAATTCGTAGTGATACTCCCAAATGAGGTAATTGCGTATTCTTGCATGGAGGGTTACATGTACAGCATATGGTTGATGATTGATTGGTCTAAGTGCTGTTATACACCCAAAGGTGGTGATTAACGAAGATTGAAATAAATTCTCATGGCCGCTGTAATGTATGGAGTATACAACTGCATGTCATGTTTTCTACCCAAAGATGATTATATGATGATGTATGTATCTCTCAAGGTGAAATTTCACATTATGCTAATTAAAAATATTGATTATTTTTAGTCACCGTTTCTGTGAACGGCAACTCTGTTAATATTGAGAATTGAGATTCATTAAGAACTGAATGAGGATTATCTGTTTACAAGGATTGGCAAATATTTGTATTACTCTTGTCAAGAAAGACCTCGTAGTTCTCACTTTCATTAGTGAGAATTTTCAAAAGCATTATGTGCTTATTGGGTAAAGAGTGATCGGATTCGCTTATTTGATATGAAGCGATCCATTCAAGGGCACTTGAAAAGTGTTTTCTGCCAGTTAACTGCACTACTAAGTAAATAAAGAAGCCTTGAAGGCTTTGAAATTATATCTCGTCTATTACTAAGAGTGGTAAATATCTGCAATGACTCCTCAACATCAGGTGTAATGGTTCTATTAAGATTAAAAATTATGTCTTAAAGTTGGTGGAATTGCATTTTAAGCGGTTCTGCAATCATACTCATAAAGTATTATAGTAAACCACCGGTCATTCTGATGATTTGAATCCATGAAAAGCATCATTTGAGAAGGATGTTGATTGCTACTTTTTTTTTATAAGAAGAACAGTCACATAAAGAAATGCTACAGTTAATACAAAGACTTTGTTATCTAAGTATGAGCATAAAGTAATGATTCTTTGGTGTTGGTATGTGAATTCATTCTATCTAAAGCCTCATCTGGTTTGTGATGGTTAGATAGCGGTGCGACATATAATGTTGCGTTTACCATATAGGAATTCATAAACTGAAAAGTACCAAATTAGGTTGAATCAAGCTCGTTATGGAAACAACTATAAAGTTGATGTTGAATTGATGTGAATGTCATTCCGGATTCTGATTTTATTGTGACATTAATAAACATATTTTATTTACTCTCCTTAAAGGCAGAATTTATTTTCCGTATCAAGTATGAACATGTGTAGTTACTCTTTTTGGGATTTCAAATAAAATAATTACTATATCTTTTAATAAAGTTGGGTACTACTCTATGTCCAATGGATTGTACAGATTATGTTTATTTCCCAATGAATTATACGTCGCCTATATAGCTGAAACGTTGTTTGCAAAAGATCTCTGCCTAAGGAACAGTCATGCGCATTATGAAATATATTTCTTGGTCACATCAGTAAAGAAAGAGTGGAAAGGCAGATAAAGGCAAGCATTCTGCTCACTCTTAAAAGTGATCTAGACACATGCGCAGATTTAAGCAAAGGTAAGATAACTAAGCTAAATGATGAAACTGTAGTCGATAGTTATGACCTATTGAAGGTCATTTATACTAGTATAAGTAGATCTTATACGGTAATATTGTGTAGAGTTTTTATCACATTTAAATGATGATTTTTCTGTATACATTTTTTATACTTGATTAAAGAAAAGTTTCATTTCCGTGACAAGTTCAATATATTTCTGACTATAGTCAATAAACTTAAAAAAAATGTCAGTTTTGACCAAGGATGTGAGTATCATGGTTGACATGGCAATGCTGGATAGCTTAAAGGGCCATTTACCGAATACTTAAAAAAAATATCATGGGATAGTGACTTAGTTTGCTATTCTTGATGTTCTTGAATCAAAAGAGGTGGCCGAAAGGCACGATCACACCCATAAGGATATTATGATGAGTATGATTAATGAAACCAACTTATATGATTTTTATGGGGTAAAACCTTGAAAATAACCCATTATGTTTCTACCAAAACTATTGCATTAAATTCTTTTTAGACATAGATTGAACGTTAACCTAGTTTGAACAATATTAAGGTTTGAGGTGTTCATGCAGAAATAAGGTTACATAATCCAACATTGGATAAGTTGGATTCTAGAACCACTCAGTTTTATTTCGTACCTTACCTAGTTCATCTAAAGGGGCATTGATTTATCATCCCAAAAGAAGAACAAGAATTGTGGAATTACATATAGCTAAATTGCTGAAACTTGATATAGCCGAATAAGGATAGTTGCTCATAGGCTATTAAAGGTACTGGTGTGGTAGGCACCACTGTGTCGTTCTTCCTGCCTATACAGATGATCATGGAGCATTCTAAGTTATGATTTGATTCTGTTGGGGTTCAGGATCTTGTTATTAAGACAATTCCTGATGAAATAAACGGTGTTTGAAAGCTTATTAGTATGCCTCAAGGTTACAAGTCTAGCTGCTGTAATTGGGTTTGTAAAAATTAAATGGACTCCATATGAAAGTTTTTGTCTACTTTATTATATCTAATTATATTTTGATCAGTGTTTTATTTGAGAAGTTTAAAGACAGATTGGTAGCCAAATTTTTTCACTTGTAAAGAATGAGTAGACTTAAAATAATTTTCATTCAGTCTCTCATAAAGAGTTTTTCATAGTGATTAATGAATTAATAGCTCATTATTGTAAGGAGCTTTATCATACAGATATTAAAACTTCTTTTTAATTGGATACTTCGAGAAAGTCTATATTATGTAACCCGAAAGTTTTGCAGCAGATGATTCAGATAAACTTGTGCGTACAGAAAGAGGAATCCCATATAATGCATGGAATAAAGTTTGATCATGTTCATGGGTATTCTAGACTGAAAGGTCTATTTATGGGTTTAAGTAAGCTTTTGGACAATTGTTGCTTGAAGTTTCATTATATTGTTGTTATATTCTGTTCTGTCAAGAACGAAGTAAATTGATATATATACTGCAAGATCAGTGGGAGGAATTTATTTTCCTTGTGTCTTATATAGAGGATTTCTTGTTTGAAAGTGTTTGTTTTTTTGGATTACTGCTAGGAAAGTTTTGAGGTACTTAAAAAGGACAAAAGATTATATGCTCATTTACATACATATTCAAGGTCTACAGCTAGTAGAGCATTCGGATTCAGGTTTTGTTGGCTGTCAGGATAATGTGCAGTTGACAACTACATATTTTTAAATATCTAAAGAGAAGTGCAGTATTACAGAAAAGTGTAAACATAAATCTATGTAATCCTCAATCAAGAAAGCAGAGTTTGTAGTATGCTTTTCAGCTGCTATTCAGGTTGTTTGGCTCCGAAATCTCATTAAAGAGTTGGTTGTATTTAATTTTGTGGATAGACCCATACAGTTGTATTCTGACTATAACTCTGCAGTATTGTTCATTAACAACAACAGATGTCTCAAGGGGTCTAAATATCTGGCGGTCAAGTTTTGACCATAAAAGTAACAGATGAAAAGGTAACACTACAGTAGAGCTTATTACACAGATGATAAGATTGCAGACTCACTAACTTAAAGTCTTTGCCCATAAACATTTGGATGACATGTCGCAGACATAAAAGTATCGTGGGATGCTGATATGACATGTTAATTGATGGGTTGAGTAAGCATCATGAGATGCTGTTGTTCAGTGGGAGCTGTTTCCAGTGTTTGCTCTAATAAAGTTCGCATCTGTGTTTGTTACATTTCGTAACATTTAGATATGTATTAACTCTATTGCATGCAATAAAGCATTTTATGATTAAGGTGAGTTAAATACATATATCAGTTGAAAATCTCAAGGCATCGTGTAAACCTTGAGTAATGGATGGAGCATTTATTTTAGCCAAAAGCATATGTCTTGTTACACGTAAAGCATAGTTAACTATAAATGTAAGAAATATGTTGGTTCGTTGGAACCGTAAAGATATTCTCTCGTGACACATCCGGTTTCGTGACACATAAAGTGAGAGAATGGTGACTGACAAGGAGGATAACATATAAGGTGTCTCTATAATTTGAGATGTTATCCATTTGTCATACTACCGTATCAAATCCATATCAGTAAAGTTAAGAGTATTCGTGATCATGGATGGCTCTGTGTCTTCTGATGCAGTTACTGGCATGATTCGGTGCTTAAGACTTTATGAGATCGGATTGACTATTGAGAAATATCTCTAGACCAATATAAAGATGCGCATATACAATAAAATTTCAATTAATCTAGCCCAAGTGGGAGAATGTTAGAATATATTTTTAATATTCAATTGTGGGCTTTATTAATTGTTATTGTAAATATTATTTGGTCTAATAAAGATAAGATATATACAGTTTCCTAATTCTAGTCGGATATGAGGCTGGATTGTATGGGCCGAGATAAACCTAATCTTTGATGAGGGGATATGTTTCATTCTCTATAAATAGAGCTCAAGTCCCCCATCTAAACCCTGATGTCCGCGTAATCTCACATAAGGGGCCGTCAGAAGCAACGCGTGAGGGAGCCGTCTAATTGAAGCCAGCGATAGAGGGGTTCATAGAGGAGAAGCTCTTGGTTTCGGATCGTCGCAATTCCGCATCAAGAATGATGGATCCGAAACAAGGTGCGTTAATTTTTTAACTTTATGGATTGGTGATTCGTGTATGTATACGTGTGATTCTTGGGTCGCTGCATACGGATTATAGTCGTAGCTTACAAAAACAACTATGATATATCAAACTCTCATGCGAAAAAAATTGTTCCACAGTGGAGAATTTCATGATGCCATTGCCAGCATAGGCTTCCATTTTCACGGGCACTTTCCAAACTTCTTTTTTCCCAACCATTTCTTTTTTTTAAAAAGGAGGGTTGGGCAGATTTGTGAAGTTAGAAAATTACTAGCATTTATGAAATATCGGGCATACTTATGCTTTTTTTGACGGATTGCGCCATAATTATTTGGGTTTCCTAATGATATTGTCTTCTTCTTAATTAGTGAGCAATATAGGAATCAACGACGCACTACTTTTATTTTGAGATTCTAAAAGTATGCTTGACTAGCTTGCTTTCATCTTCATAGTAGAACACATTTTATTCGGAAAAGAACAGGTCCGGACATAGATAGTGTCACACAATGCACAATGATGGTCACCGAGAAAATGATGTGAACATAATTTATTTTCGAGATACAATTAGAGAGAAATCAATCGTTATAAATAGAATAATATTCATATCTCTCCTTCCAACCCCAACAACTACGCTTGCCTGCTTCCTTTCTGCTTAATTATGGTTTTTTTTCTTCTTTTTTTCCCCCCAGACTAACAGTCACCCCATCGTAACTGAGATCTGAACATGCCGAGACCATATGATTCAAAGCGGGACCAAATTGAAAAGAAAACGAAATTAAGGGTACTGAAATTTGGAAGAGAGACTGTTTCTAGGAGGTCTTCTTGGCTTTGCCGCAGAGCAATGCGTTGGATGGGATGTCGAACTCGGTAAAGAGGCTCGTCTCGTTGTTCCAGACTCGGAAGTACAGCTGCTGCCCCAAGTACCGCTTCGACCAGATCGCCGACCTAAAGTTCCACATCCCCTTGTTGTCCATGGACACCAATATCGCACTCCACGACAATGGGTATACCTAGGAATCACCAAAAGCTTTATTAGTTTTGATCCTAGACTTTAACCGGTCCGGTCATAAGCCGGTTTCATGATTGGACCGTGAATCGAAAGTTTGGCCCTCGAAGTAATCGATCGAAGCTTCGTGTCGAGCTCAGGATCTACTAGGATAGAATGGTTCGGGCTCAGGTCGCACAATTCGTTTTTCAGGTTAATGGTGGACGATGTATGTTTCTCGAGTCGGCGATCGTACCTGAACGGTGTGCCTGTAGATCGCATCGGCCATGTTGTATCGTTTCCTCATAGCCGGCGTCCAAGGGCCAGAACCATACCTATATCAAACATATTAGACGGTGTTAGAAGCAGAACATCCACATATGCCCATGCATCGATCACGGTCAACTAAAGGGAAGGCCATATATTATGCCCTAGTTGATTCTATGACATTGCTCATCAAATTGAGATCACCTAGGAGAGTACTTTGCGATTGTATGTCGTATGAATCGCCAAGTAGGAATTCATTTGACCATGACAAGTGACCACAGTGAATCTACTATATGATGTATCACGATTTCAGGGATTGTCTAAATTCGAATATGTGTATGAGAAGATCTAATCCAAATCTCTTAATCATACTAAAGCAAAGATAAGAGGACATGAGCACGTTTAGTATCATACCCAACAGCATAGAAGCTGTAGCCGTCCAAGTGCCAGGACTGGATAGCATTCTCAGTGTTCTGGAGAACAATCTCCACGAAATCGTGGAGTGTCGTCCGGACGACCGAGGTGCCCAGTGCGGCCGGCCCCGAGGGAGGAGTGTCATTGATGGTGTTCAGCGCAAAGACCCCGGGAATGTTGAAGTAGTCAGCCAGCTTCAGTGGAGTGTCCAGGTCGACGTAAGAGGTGCCGTTCACGGCGTACCTGAGCTTGCCATCTATTTTGGTTGCCGTGTCGACCAGGATGAGCGTCCTCGCCACTGGGATCGTGTTGTAGTGGTACGAGCCCTGCGGGTTCGGCCTCGCCGCGTTGGCTGTCAAGTTCAACCTTCATCACAAGAAAGAAAGAAGAAACACCAAACAATAGCAAACTATCAGTGTGTTGCGCGCGCCAAATATTCGTGTAGAGAATATAGTTTCTCGACACTTTTATCCAAATTTCAAAATCATCCCTCAATGTTTCTTTTTTATTCCAAAATTATCCTCCACTTTTTAGGAAAAAATCTAATGTTATCCCTTTGGTTAAAACACTTCATTGGCATGCCCGGTTGGACATGCCCACCACCGCCTCGCAGCGGTTGGCATGCCTGAAGCAGGGGCTACATATATTAGGGTCGGCCCCTGGGGATCGGCGCGTCAACGGGCTGTCGCCATGCCTGAAGCATGCGACCACCTCGCGGTGGTTACTTATTAAGATCAGCTTGGCCCACCCCTTCAAGCTCGATGCGTGAACAGATATTACTTGTGATAATCCCGTAAATTTTTGTTGTGTGACAACCGTAGCTAAACAACTGTTCTAAAATTCTTTGTAGGTAAGACTTTGATCCAAGATCAAGCGGCGGAGGCAGGACATGGTTCTAAGTCTAAACGGGTGGAAATGTATACTATCCTGGAAAAATTTGAGATCAGTACATTTTATTCTCTGATAACTATGTAAATTTTTGTGGAGCCATTATAAGTAACATAAAATTTTAAAGTGCAAGAGAGACAGTAATTTTCATATTTAAATAATATCATAGAACATATTTCCATGTATGAAAATTTTCTTTTGGTAGGTGGGAGATAGAGAGGCTCGGCCAGCCTCCCACTCGGTGACCGCTGTCGCCCGAGACTCACGAGGACAACGACCGCCATGGGATGGCCGCCGTTCCTTGAGACTATGGAAAAAACACTGACCACCGTAATGGTGGCGGTGATTTGCAGGTTTTGTGTGTGTGTGTGTGTGTGTTTTTTTTTTTTTTAATCATCTCAACTAATAGTAACGTGTTTCCGTGTGATGGCGAATTATAAAAGGTCTCTCAGAAGTAAAGCATCCCCGCATCAGATCTGAGATAACAATTAAGATCTTCATATCAAAATTTAAATTCTAAAGATCCAAAAGAGTTAATTCGCAGAGGGTTGACCGACTTATTTTATCGAGTTCCCACATTTAAGCACGAACCAACTTGCTTGCCCGGTTGAAGTCTAACCATGCAATTTCAAAACCATGACTATCGAGATGAGCAAACGCTGCAGATCGATTCTTCAATTTGAAACCGAATTTTGTGATTTATTCATTACACAATCTTCTCGTATATGAAAAATTTATCAATTTGTTAACCCTGAAATCGAAACAGTGAAGTCTTTACACTTAATATAATATGGCCGAGTAACATATACTAGTTCGAATTTTCTTGGGCATCTGGCTGGTCCGAAATTTGAAATCCAGCTCGATTATTGACCTAGTTAGAGCTACCTGATTTGATAGTTAACCTAGCCGAAATATATGCATTTGGATCCTAATTTGCAAACTTCAGGTACTCTTTTTGCCTCATCCTGGCATACTTATTGCCATGATTTAAACTAAGGAATCACAAGAAAAATGTGAGGAATAAATTTACCTTAAGGTCCTAGCTTGTTTCATGGACCAGTGGATTTGGTAGGTTGGAGCGATCGGCAGAGGCAACGAGGCCGGGATGTTAGATCCATCGTAATGAAGAAGCGCGGTGGCGTTGAAGATCGGCTTCGTGAATCGGGACGAGCAAGCCACAAAGTAGTCCTTGGGCGACCCATTCAAGTTAACCAGAACGGTGACGGATTGGCCTGCATGGACGTCGAGTGATTCGTACTCCTCTTGCAAAGTGTGAGATCCCTCGACTTCAATCAAGGTGAGATTGTGGCCTTGAATCCTGAAATTGATCGAAGTGGCGATTCCCACATTGGAAACCCTAAATTTGTATGTTTGTCCTGAAATTTTCATTGAACATTCATAAACTCCAACCAGATATTTTCCATTTCCAAGCGTGCATAACATCAAATGATGCCAATGTTTTACCTCTTTGACCGATGAAGGTGAAACCATTAGGACGTCCATTGATGAGAAGACCGTCGGGAAGAGGAAGGGGATTGCCGGCGTCGAGGCTTTGCCGTAGGGCCTAGAAGGTCATGGAGTAAGCAGGATCATATGCTTCTAATTCATGCATTTTGCTGCCACTAAAAGAAAGGAAAGGTATAAACAACGCAACATACCTTGTGGTCGCTCTTGTACCAGTCACCAACAAGAAGAGTGAACTCTCCAAAAGGCGTAGGATATGGAATAGGGATGACCGATCTCTGCGCGATGTTCAAAGCACCAAAACCTCCTGCTGCTCTGTGAAGCACGGTCGAAGGGAAGTACATGAAGGTCCCTATCTGATCCTTCAACTGGAACTTGTACGTCCAGTTCGTGCCCGGCAGGATCGGGCACTGCGTACCAAGCACTCCATCTTGCCATGAGTTCTTCCGCTGCTGGATCCCGTTCCTGATTGTCAAAGACACGTCGTCATCATCTCCGTTGTCGTTTTTTTTTTTTAAAATCCAGTTGTGGAGATATAACTCAAACCCGAGACTAATCGCTATCTTACCACGTAAGGAGGAAAGGTTCATCTAGTTTGTTGATGACGTCTATGATGATGTTGTCATTAGTGACAGCTTCAATGGGTGGGCCAGGAAACTGACCATTGATTAGGATGCCCTGCAAGAACCATTCAAATAAACTGATGAGCAAAGGCTCACTAAATAATTTTCCGACGCAAACTTAGATTTACCGTGTCGACCCCATGATAGCTCACCACTTTTAGCTATTGCTATTTCACGTCGCACATTAAAGTTTTGTATGACGTAATCGTCTAATTTTGACTGTGTCACAGCCCATCCTAGCGTTGATGGAGGCTAGATAGCTCCTGTCCGGGGCACGAGCTTAGTTCACAACATTAGGGTTTGCATTTGAAAGTTGAGACATCAGAACACACCTGTTGAGATACACCGAGGGGAGAAATTGTTCCGTAAGTGACTGTCCAAGTGAAGTACCTATACGGGTCGTCAGCATCGGCCAAGAAAGCGCCGAGCCATGCCAAGGAAACAACAAGAAACATGCGCAGCAACTGGGTCTGTCTCATTTTGGCCAAGTGTTTGTATCCTTCAGCTCTCAGATTCTGCATAGCAGCAGTAGTAAGACATTTCCTTACATGTAAACACTTAAGCAATTTGCTTTCATCACCTAAATTTGCACCCTTGAATACAGCCCGTTTTCTTGGCGGGTCGTTACATGACATTACACGCAGGGGCGGCGGTAGTGATGACCGCATCGATTACTAAAACAAAGCAGCTTAGGAAAGCCAATAAAAATGAAAAGAAGGCAACTGAAAAGCTCAGAAACCCTAGTAACGAGACATACCGATGTAGAGAAAACTAATCAGAGCCTCCCCCACCAGAAGGAGAGGGGGAAAATGGAGGAGGAAAGGGTACGGGGTCGACGATGCGTGTGGTCAATGTGGAGTGGCAGGATTTAAAACCAGTGCACGTCTTTATACAAAGCAAGTCTTGCATCAAAGAAGAAGAAGACATAACAAGTGCAATTAACAAATTGATCTCGAAGCGTAGGATCGACGAGGGTGACACATGACAACTCGTTTGGCGGCGCACTTCATGGTCAAGCTCAAGCTGTTCACGCCCTCGGACCCCAGCTCACTCATGCTCATGCAAAAACCCTTGATTAATTTAACCTGATTTTCGGCTCATAAAGACTAAATTAAGCAGGGTTTGACTTGGATTTCTTTGGGAATCTTGATTCCACACCCGACTAGATGGTTATTTTATTTGACTTAGTTGCGTCCGATTCAAACCTTTTCTTTTGTTAAAAGCATAGGAACATGTCAACTGTTGGGGTGGGAGTCGGGCTTGTCGGTGGCGGGAAGGGAAAAGATTTTGTGGGAGATGCGGTCGCGTCGCAGCCGAAAACGGATCGCAATTTAATGCCTCGGAAGAGTTATTCGGGGATTGTTAGATGCATAAACTTACTTAGACTCTGTTTACAAAGATGAGTATCCCAAGAAAATCAGACAGGCTTTGGTTGTATGTTGAAGATGATAATCCGCGGCATCACCCGATGAATGGCTCTTGATGTATCAAGCATTACTCTTTTGTGCACTGTTTTGTTTTAGGACGAGAAAGCAAACTTTACGAGGCATCTGACTTTGTTATAAACCCCCGTCAATGGCGCAGCTAGCTGAGGCGTCGGGACTTTCCCAGCATGGGAACTAGAGTTCGCATGTTCACATTTCAATCAGTTGTGTATGAGGGGAAATTGTCTAAAAAGTTTTAAAGATATTAAACTTTTGTCAATTCAATCCTAAATATTTTGATTTTTCCAATAGGCCTAAACATTTTCACGTTTTCTCAATTGAGCCAATTTGGCCAATTTTGACCCGAAATCGCTGACGTGGACGAATTTAATAATATTACGATTTTTATTCATTTTTATTTTTTTTCTTTTTTATTTTATTTTATTTTCTTTGTTTTTTTTTAAATGTTGACGGCGAGGGTCGCAAGGTCCTCGCAGGCCATTGGGTGAGGGTTGTCGGGCCCTTGCTGGCCGTGGTGAGGGCCTATCGACCCTTGCCTGGCCTTGTCCAAATCTGGGAAAGGCCATCGCTGCTAGGGACGAGTGGACAAGGCTGAATTGCCCAGATCTAGGCAAGGATTGCCGACCACAATAAGAAAATAAAATAGAGAAAATAAAATAAAAAGAAAAGAATTTTTTATTTTGCCACATAGGACAACCCACATCCATGATAGCAATTTTCTGTCAAAATTGGCCAGATGGGCTCAATTGGCAAAAATGAAAAAGGTTTAAGGCTCAATTGGCGAAATTGCAATAGGTTTAGAATTTATTCGGATCTTTTCGCCGTTGCCCCTGGTTTTTTAAGATACATGCTTTGATGAATAGGTAGAATTCAAGCTAACGATCACGATGGCATTAATAAGACTATTGTTATTATAGATTTGTAAGAAATTGGATTGGCATATTATGAGCATCCCCTCGCAACGATATCGTTTTTGTGTCAATGTGTTTCTCGGTTGGAATTCAACTGTGTTTTTTTTTTTTTTTGGATACTTCAATACTTGTAATTATCTAATTTTTAATTTGCTCGTTGATTCAAGAAAGCGCGTACATGAGTTGGAACTATGTATTGCCCTGTTTTCCACTTCACCTTAATTATTATACGAGTAGGACGAAGAAAAACTAAAGACGTAATTACCAAGTTATCAACCAGAAAGGAGGCTTTTCTTCCTTTGGACCGTACCTGTATTTATCTTTTAAGTCCATCCAATATTTAGAATTAATCGACTTTATGACAGCAGACATTGTATTTGCCTTTCTACTCGGATATGATCGAGCTATATCTCTTTTTGTTAGTTAAGGAAAAGTAACAAAAAAATCCTTAACTTATTGCTTTCATATCGATTCAGTCATGAATTTAAACATTTTATATGTGTCAATTCATTTCATCCGGTCAATTTTGGACAAAATACATTGATAATGGACATCGCCGTCCTACATGACATGGCCGGTGCTAACATGCATATTTTTTTAATTTTTTCTAAATTTTTTAACTATTTTTTCCTTATTATTATTCTTTGTTCTTTTCTTTCCTTCCTTTTTATTCCCAACTATGGGCCGGGGAGGTCGCATGTTCGATGCCTTTCCCTTGTCTCCTTCGCCGAAAACTGCAAATGATGGGAATCCTATCGAAAAATAAGAGATCTAGGCATTGCCTCTCGATCCAATCCATCTTCCCAGGCCTCCCCGACACACTCTTGATATGAAATAAATATCTTGCCTGTAAATCATCGGTAGCCACAAGCGAGAACTAGCGACCCTCACAGGCCACAAGAGAAGGCCTTTGCTCCCTCACCTAGATTTAGGCAAAAGGGTCGGTGGCTCTCGCCTTTGTTCAGTGGTGGTGGACTAGTGATCGCTGGCAGAGTTTAGTATACAGAAAAAAGGTAAAACATTATTTTTTTTATAAAAAAATTAAAAATTATAATATTTGTCCAAGTCAGCGTCGCCATGCCACGTAGGACGATCGGCATCCATGACAGCGAATTCCCGACAAAATTGACTAGATAAATAGAATTAACACAAATGCAAAATGTTTAAAACTAAATGGTATGCGATAGATTTAGGACCCTTTTTTTTGTACTTTTCCCCGCCTTGGGCATGAGTCCAAGAGTACAATTTCATCAGGGTGTACAACTTTTACCCTACAATAATCGTATTGGAATTCTCATGTGAGAGCTTGGGGCTAGGGAATTTTGTGGGTTAATGACACCATAATTCCATAGACAATTTTGTCAGCCTTCAACTTTGTCTCAATCTCGGTCGACAGGTTGCCCAGAACAATCAATGGGGTAATTACTAACTAGCCCGGAAAAATGACCGTGAAGCATCTAAGTTGGCGTTTCATGTGTCCGATCGAACCCTCCAAATGCTTTCAAGTCATCTTATTTCTCCATTTGCTAGCACTTAAAAACCTACTTCTTGGAAATTCCAATTTAAAAACTTAATCTATATAATCCGTTTGTTTTACAGAAAATGAACGATTTGAAAAATATTTTCCGAAAAAGTAATTGCTTATATCGTTTAGAAAAATTAACCAACGAAAATTTTTTTCATCATCGATAACAATCTATGCCTAACTATTTTCATAGGCGATGAAAAAAACATTCATTTATTATTATTATTTAAGAGATATAAACGATTATTTTTTGGAAAATATTTTTCAAATCACTCATTTTCCGTGAAACAAACGGAGCCTAGTGGAGGACATTCGTAAAGGAAGAGATGAATGTAGGACGAAACTACGGACTACAAATGATAGAATGATAAAGAGTAAAGAATTGCGAGTACAAATAGAGAATTGATAAAATTGCAAGAAATTTGTTAAGTGTAATCGATTGTGGATCATCTAGAATTGATTCTTCAAGGCCTAATTATATAGCCTTGTACAAACTACAAACCGTAACCGTCCAGAGCTGGTGGTCATCCAAATTCCAATTCTAGCTACTCCTGAAATTTTAGCTCTCGACTTGATCTGCTTTCAACCACACATTCTTATACATAGACAGATTTATAATCTGGTTCCGTCTATAATCCTGCATCTTTGATCCATCCCATAATCGGCCATACTAACGCAGAGTTCAGCGATAGAACAAGCAAATCCTTGCAAAACGCATTACTAATAGATTCCGCATCACATACCCCTTTTATCGTATGTCGATTTCCGTAGACGGCTACAATCTGGTTCCGTGCATTATGGCAACCAAAAGGGCAGGAATAAGTTAGTTATTATCAATTTCTACCACTTCTGAGAGTTGTTTTCAATAGAGAAGCAATAATGAAAGGAGCACAATTAGAATAGAACCCTTCTCCTGAAACTGTTGTTGAACTAAAGTTGTGACTGGAATGTTTGATGATGTTGGGGGCGTGGTTCGTATTTTTCATCGATAGGAAGGCACGAAGAGTGGTATTCTTTATAGTTTGGGTTTGGGCTCATAAAATGCTAATATCGCTTTCTATTGTAATTGAGCGATGCAATGAAAGATACGATGTGTTAATTATAGTAATTTTTTTTACTAGACGTAGCTCTAATTTAAGCGTCAACAATGATATATTATTTAAAACTATAGCATTTAAAAGCTGGGTAAGTCAGTTTCTTAAAAGTTGTTCTGTAATATTTGCAGCCATAGAGGTGCTACAGCTATGGAGATACCAGTTGCACACCAAGCGAAAGTTTGGGATTTCGAGGTGAATGCTTCTTCTTTTATCTTCCCTATGATTTGCCCTGTTTATACCTTACTCAAAACGATTGTTCGAATGCCAATAAATCCCGACCAAAAAGAATGCCAATAAATTAGTCGTTTTACAAATCGAGACCTTCTTTTGATGACTGCCCTTGAATTCTGTGTTTGGCTTCAATCATCCCCTCATTTACTTGTGAATGCTACTTTGAATTTGTCCCCTCGTACATAATGTTCTTGAGATGGTAAGACTCCTCTCTCGGTTATTTTCCATCTTTGCTTACCGAAGTAGAGCCAAAGATTTAATATAAAAAAAGGCAATTTGCACTTACATTCTCTGTTGTAATCATCAATGTGGCATTCCGTGTTCGGCAAGATTGGGATTCAATTATACAATTCTTGAGGTTTAGGAGTCGATTAAATTAGGGATGAGCCATTACTAGATGAGCTAGTTCTCAACATGGAGCCAAGAACTGAACCACTTTGTCCTGAAACCGGACAGAACTAGATCCGATTCCCAAGTGCGTCAAAGAAGCTAGTGGAATGTCCTTTTTATTTTCTCTTGGACTTGGGTTGTGTGTGTATATGTGGATAGAGGATTATCCAAGGTATGGGAAGAGTATTTTGATGACTCTTGAAGGGAAGATCTACGAGCAAATTGTCCAAAAAATCCTTAACCAATTGTATTCGTGCCAATTTAGTTATAAATCTTTTAATCGTGCCAATTCAATCTTAAATCTTTTGACAACTTGCTAATTCAGTCCTGAACCTTTCAATTATGCTAATTTGGTCATAAACATTTTGAAAATTTGCCTGTTTAATCCTAAATCTTATGATGTTTTACCATTTTAGTCCTAAAACTATTATTTGAGTAATTGGCCAACATGACTAAATTGGTAATTCAGGAAAAGATTTAGGACTAGTTTGCCAAATCATTAAAAAATTTAGGACTAATTAAATTGACAAGTTGTCAAAAGGTTTAAGACTGAATTGGCACAATTGAGAGTTTTAGAACTAAATTGGCATAAACACAATAGATTTAAGATTTTTTTGGTAATTTCCCTGAAGATCTACGGTTGCCAGCACTGCAAGACCCACCTCGCGATTGGATGTCACCTCGCGATTGGTGGAGACATCGTTTCTAAGATGGGATCTTCGGTTATGTTCTTGGTTTTCTTCTCATTGATATGTTGTGTTGCTTGATGAGGGCTTGACTGAGAGAGCCGACTGAGAGTCAAGTAAGAGGAAGTCGACTCAAGGCCTCAGGCAAGAGGACTAAGGCGAGAGGACGGGCGTCGAGGCGAGAGTGTGAGTCATGAGTTGCCGGGCATAAGCCGCTGAGGAAAAACCTCTTTCGATTTGTGAAGGTTCAAGAATGGAATAGGGTTTTGTGAACATAATGAGAAAAGTGAGTCACTGTTTAGGTTTTTGAACAGAATGGGAGCGGGTGTCAGTGTGACACTAAGCCGCCGACCACCAGATACTAAGTGATGACCTCTTTCGATTTGCGAAGATTCAAGAAAGGATTAGGGTTATTTTATTTTATTTTAAGATTTGTAAGGTATGAAAAAAAGATAAGGACTAGTCTGTGTGGTCCGAGTGGGGGGTTCCACGCCTAGAATTGAGAAGCGGACCAAAATTCGCCGGTTCCAATTTTATGGATTCGGGACTTGAACCGATGCTCCAGGGAATTGCTCAAAACCGACCGATTCGATCCAGTCCAAACAGTTAGTTTTGCTCTTCCCTAGATTGAACGGCATTTATCTTTCCCTCAATTGTATCATGACAATAAAAAGCTTAAAAGGTACAGTAAACCTTATCCCAGCATTTAATGACAATTAGAAGCGTATGGCTACCCAATTCAGTGTTCGGTCGACAAACACTAAAAAAGGACGGTTGGCGACAAAGGCTCGTGCAGCCTGCATGCAAACTGGTCTATGCCTGAATTCCACTAAAAACTTCTTGATAGAAAATTATTTTTATAATAATCATTTTCAAAGAAAATAATTAATTTTCATTTATTTGGTAGTTTACGGAAAGTGATTTCCTTTCCTTACTGTCGGAATGAAAAAAAAAAAAATCCCGATCAAACCCTGTTGTATTTGGTCTATGAAAAACATTTTCCATAGATCCATTAATTTTTCCTCGTCCAAATACCAGAATGTTGACAAATAAATTTCTAAAAATGGTTCTCCTTCAAACAAGTAGATCATAAATCTCTCTATGTCTCTCCCCCTTTCTCGCTTTGCCACACATCACCGCCATCGCCATGCCTTCGCCCTCCATTGCTATCTCCAACACGAGAGAGAGAGAGAGAGAGAGAGAGAGAGAGAGAGAGAGAGAGAGAGAGAGAGAGAGAGAGAGAGAGAGAGAGAGAGAGAGAGAGAGAGAGAGAGAGAGAGAGAGTTTTACCAATGGGGAAAATTGTTAAAAAAAAATCTTAAACCTATTTCAATTTTGTCAACTCAATCCTAAACCTTTTAAGTGTATCAATTTTATTTTTTTTCGGCCGGAAAGTGTATCAATTGAGTTATAAACCTTTTCACTTTTTGCCAATTAAGTTCTATTGGCTGAAAATCACTGACGTGGACACTGGCCGTGCCACTTGGTATGCTTGGCGGTGACGTGGTTTTTGATAATATTATAATTTTTTTTTCAAATTTTTTTTCCTTTGATTTTCTACTTCGGTCATCGCTAGCTGTTGGGCAATGGTTGCCTAGCCCTCGGCCACGGTCAGTGAGGGTCTAGCGACCCTTGGCCAGCAGCAAACGAGGACCCGGCAACCCTTGCCAGCTGCTGAAGAAGGAAAAAACATAGGAAGAGAAACGGCCGTGTGAAGACATCAAGAATTTCTCGGAGAAAATACGCCGTCCTTCCGCACCCGCACCCCCCCCCCCCCCCCCCCCCCCCCCCCCCCCCCCCCCCCCCCACGCCCTACGCTAAGCTAATGAAACAAAGATAAAAAGAGACGGGATGGACGATCTACTGGGGCCACTAGATCTTGTCAACGATGCAGCTACAGAGCTAATGGAGTGGAACAACAGCCTTCATTGATGAGCAAGCATGTCAAATGATTTTCTAATCGGGATCGATCCCTAGGACAGATCTCATTGGAAATGCTCGATTTGTTTGTTTGTTTGTTTTTCCTTTTCAAACAGGCATGGAAGAATTAATTCATGGCATGTGCAAGCTCACGTTGCTCGTCTCACCGTGAACTCAATTCTGGTTTAAATCGAAATTCTCGTGACATTCTCTTCTTCTGATGGAACTAGACGTGCACGGTTCGACGGAACCGCCAGTTCCGGTTCAGGAACCGGCGGTTCCGGTTCCGGTTCCGGGCCGGTTCCGGTTCCGGTTCGGAACCGTCGGGTTCCGGTTCCGGGCCGGTTCCGGTACCGGACGGTTCCGGGCCGGTTCCGGTTCCGGAACCAATTTTATAATAAAATAAATTAATGAATTATTAATTAAAATTTATAATCAAATTGTATATTGTAAAAAAAAATGAGGAATGGGCTTGAACTTAATGAATTATCATTAAGCGCCTACATATCTTCTTGGGGATAGAAGAATCAAAGCCCATGTAGTTCTCTTACCTTTGGTAACCCCAACTTACCTTATCCTCAATCGTCGCTATCTGTTGTTGTGGTGGCGGTGGTATCTCCACAATCATCACTGAAGAAGTCGTGTTCTCGATCCAACTCTTGTTGTCGAAGCTTAGCCCTTGTCCAATCATCGACGCAAGCTTGAAACTCCACACTTTCTGGATTTAATCTTGAACGACGAGAGTCTAAAATTAATCCTCCAGCACTAAATGCTTGTTCAACTGCCACTGTCGAAGAAGGTGTCGCTAATATTTGTCTTGCAATGAGGGAGAGAACTGGATATTGAATTGAATGGTTCTTCCATCACTCAAGAATCTTGAAATCTGCTGCGTTGTGTTCGGAATCACTAAACTCAAAACAAATTGTTAAATAGTTTTCTAATTCGGAAATACTACATGTTGTCCCTTTTTGTTTTTTTTTTGCCTACTCATGAACCTTTTATACCCTCTACTAAGTGAAATACTTGTATTGCTTTGTGAGACACTAGGCTGGACAGATTCACATCCACTATCACCTAAACCATATTTATTACAAAATTCATTATATAATTCTACTATAACTTTTTTAACATCTACTTGTATACTATGAATATCTATTACTTCATTCAAATGTAAACATTCATAATAATAATCATTCAAATGATCTAATAAACCATCTAATTTAGTACGTGGATCGAAAACAATACCAACTAAATAGACAAAAGGAATGTTCAAGTAATAATGCAACCATTTTTCTCGCATTACTAAAATACTCGAAGCTAATTCAGTATCATTTTCACATTCATTAAAAATACCAGCAATGTTAATACACTCTATTAAAAATAAATGCGTAGTAGGATAATAAACACCAGATAAAATATTAGTAGCATCATTAAAAACCTTCAAAAAATCTAAATTTTTTTTGCAAACTTCCCAATGTTGCGGGAGCAAAGCAATGTCGGGAACATTATTCGAAATAAAGGAACATAATAAATCTTTGTAATCAAAAGTTTGTAAAAGCATCTCGTAGGTAGAATTCCAACGAGTCGGAATATCTTTTGGAAACCTTCTTGCCCTTCTCCCATTTTTTTTACAATATTTTCCCCACTCTTTCATAAGATGGGGACGACTCCACAAATATCTAATTGCATTATTTATTGGCTGAAGAGATGGTGCAAGAACTCGTAAACCATCTTGAACACATAAATTTAAAACATGGCAAGCACATCTAATGTGAAAAAATTGTCCGCCAAAAGAGGGTTTACAAAGTTTTTCTAACTCAGGAATGGAAGCAGTATTTGCGGCGGCATTATCAAAACCAACTGAAAAAATTTTATCAATCAAATTAAATTCTTCTAAAACTTGCCTAATTAGTCTATAAATATTATGGGCCGTATGCCTTTCAGGAAAAACTCGAAATGCAAGAAGTCTTTTTTGAATAGCCCAATCATCACCTACCCAATGGCACGTGATACCCATATAAGAATTAATATTCCAAGAATCAGTCCAAATATCACTACCTATAGTACACGTCCATTGAATTCTTTAAAAAATCTTAACAATTTCTTTTTTTGTTTTTTATAAACTGTTCAAGTTCGCGTTTAAGAGTATTTCTCGAAACAGATGGCGCTTGCGGAGCTAACGCAGTGTTTACCAAATATCTAAAATTAGGATTTTCACCAGTATTAAACGGAGCATGCTCAAGGGCAACATATTCAGCTAATGTTTCTTTGTAAAGTGCAGTAGTGAAATGAAATAAAGGATGAACGTTAGGATTGACAAACCCAGGAATTTGTTGTTGGCTAGTGTCGATCCCCGCTTGCGTTGAATGTTTTTTCGTCACATGCCGACGAAATGTTCCATAGCCATCTCCTTTACCAAGCTTGTAGTCTGCGGACAATAATTACAGCTTATATCAAACTTGCCTTCATTTTCATTCCACATTTTGTTAAAGTGTAGCCATAAATCGGATTCTCGGCTCTTTCGTCCCGGCTCCTTCGCTACCGACGATTCTTCGACACCACGAGGACGAAGACTTTCTTGCGTTGGGGCGTGCTCGACGTTGGGATTGGAAGCATCGTCGTCTTCCCAACATGCGTATTCACGAGGATCATATTCATGAACGGGATAATCGGATTCTCCCATCTCGATCGGCATCGAGTTCTTTCCCTTTCTAGTATTTCTGCTTCCACTTGCCATTTTTTTGAGAAAATTGATCGAAAATTGAAATCAAATTTAGAGAGAATAGCAGATTGAGAGAATTTGAGAGATTGTGAGACTTGAGAGTATTAGAGAGAATTGAGAGAAATTGTGAGAAAAATACATAAGGATTGACATGTATTTATAGAGTTTTTTTTTATTTTTTTATTTTTTTTTTAATTTATTTTTTAATTTTTGGCCTTCGGGCCGTTGCAATTTGCAACGGCCGAAGGCGCTTGGGAGAGAGCCAACTGCTCTCTCCCCCAAACGGCCGTCAGTGACGGTCGTTTGGGGGGAAAGAGCCGTTGGCTCTTTCCCCAAAAGAGGGGCCCTGTCCCCTGAAATTTTCAGGGGGCGGGGGCCCATTTTTTTTAAAAAAAAAAAACGGTTTGGAACCGGCCCGGAACCGCCGGTTCCGGGCCGGTTCGGAAAAAAAAAAAAAAAAGAAACCGGAACCGGCCCGTGAAGGTCCGTTCCGGTTCGGTAGGAACCGCGGACCCGGTCAACGGGCCGGTTCCGGGCCGGTCAACGGGCCGTTCCGGGTCCGGTTCCATTTGGCCATGTCTAGATGGAACCAACTCAGCTCTCTCAAAATCAAACAACAGTTGTCATCTCTCTTGCTTGGGTTGCGTCGCGAATTGGGCTCGCTCATCGATTCGCATTAGTCGGGGTAATGTCCAAAAAAATTTAAATCTATGCACTTTTGTCATTTCGGTCATAACCTTTTAATTAAGTAAATTGAATCCTATAATTTTTTACGTTTTACCAATCAAGTTAATTCGGCCAATCTTTTACCGGAAATCTTTGACGTGAACGTTGGACATCTTACGTGGTACGGCCGATGCCGACATGGGGCATTTTCAATAATATGTAATATTTTGTCAATTCAATCCTAAGTGCAATAGGATTAGGATTTTTTTTGGACAATTTTCCCCACATTAGTTATTAACCGAAGCAAGCTATATTTTTCTTTTTCAGATGTGAAAAGCCTCCTCGCGTCATGGAGGATAAAGACCGTTCTCCAGCTATCAGCGAAGTAAGAACAACAGGAGTGCCACAACTTTTGTACGGAAATCACTTGAGTGCCACAACTTTTTTTTATCACATGAGTACCAAATCGGAGCAAAATGGATCACTTGAGTGCCACTTCCGGCTAAATATCTACGTGGACTTTGTACTTAATTTTTTATATGAAGTGAAATTAAAAAAAGAAGGAGACATCCACCATGGATTTTTTTTTTCCAGCGTGTCCCTCCCATACAAAATGTCGCCACACAGCTTTGAAAGTTCATATCTGCGTTTGATCATATGTTGAGAGAGAGAGAGAGAGAGGAGAGAGAGAGAGAGAGAGGAGAGAGAGAGAGAGAGAGGATCATTCGAGCAAATTAGGGTTTCAAACTTTCCCTCTCGCTAATCGGTCCATATCCGAGATTTGACACTCGCCAAATCAAATTAGGGCTCCTATCCTCATGAAGCTTTAGTCTCTCAAGAGAATCGATCGAAGGCCCTGGTGATTCATATTGGAGAGCTGTGGAAGCAGAGGTGTTTGTCGCGTGACGAACCGGGGTACCCAAGCAAAGAGTAGTGATTGTTGTTTATGTGAAGTGATTGATACACGAGACACACGTTTATTGAATTTCACATTGTTGACAGCACGTGAAAGAGAAAGAAAAGGCGAGAAAGGTGATCTGTTGGAGGAAAATATTAGGGTCTCGCTCGGCAAAGTAAGAAGGTTAAGTTTCATTTTCGAAGTTGTACCCTTATGTCATTTTGTGTTCACTGGCCGATAACGAAATTCTTGTTTACTAAAAATTTCAGGTGGTGATGCATCTGTTTTAGAAGAAAATGTGCAAGTAGAGGATAATCAGGCTTCCCATACAGCTCGTGCATTAGAGCTGTGTGAGCAACTTCAAGAAAGGTGGCATATCTGATGGTGAAGACACAGTGGCTGAAGAATCAACTCGAATAGATGTGAGCACTTAGGAAGTTGCATTGTCCAGTGATGAAGATGAGGAAATACTACTGCATACACAATGTACAAGTGATGTTGATGATGAAGACATTGCACAAGTAAGAGAAGAAGTAAGTGCATTTCGACGAAGGAAAGATGACAAATTGATTAGTTGATGAGGGTACTTCTGTAGGTAAGGAAGATGGAGCTGCGGGAGCTGCTATCAATGATGACTGATGGGAGAGGATCATGGAAATAATGATGTCTGTTAATAATGTTGTCTGCTGTTGTGTCTTTTAGAATTTTGAAACTGTTAGAGTTGTGTTTCATGTAAATGCTGCAACTTGGTTTGATACACAACTGCAGCAATGTGTTGTGATATTGCTGTATTTTGGCTTGATATTGCAGTAAGCGATGGTTAGGTATTTATTACTGTAAGGTTTGGTTGGTTATGTGTTCAGCAGCAATATTGTTAGAGTTTTACTGCTGCATTTTTTTTTTTTTGGGGCTAGTTGTTTAGCAGCACATTTTCTTGATTTTATGTAAAAGTGAACAGGTTATGTTCAAGATGTAAGGACATGCACCAAATTGACTATCAATGATTATGTGTTATTGGTACAATGGTATTTGTAGCCAGAGTGAGGTATATATTGTATCAACTTGGCTTGATACATATTGTGCAACAATGTAGTTAGGTGTGATACTACTGCTTTTTGACTTGATATACATATGCATCAATTGAACCTTGTTGCATTTTGGATTTTGGTTTGGTTTGTTATGCGTTCAACAACAATATAGGAGTTTAACTGCTGAATTTTCTGCTGATGTGTTTTTGATTTTATGTAAGTGAACAGGTTCTGACTATTGTTATTGTTGATGTAAGAACATGCAGCGCCATTGAATAGCAATGATTGTAGTGCTAGCCTAACTTGTTGTTGACTTGTTGTTGATTACAACTGATACATGTGAAGCGACATGGGATATAAAAAAAGTAAACTTAAGTGATCACTTTTTAAAAATCGAGGAACCTAAGCGATCATTTTTAAAAAATTAAGGAACCAAAGTGGTCACTTTTAAAGATATATGGTACTTAAGTGGCCACTTTGTGAAAGTTGAGTAACCTAAGTGGCAAATTTAAATCTATGGCACTAAAAAAAAAAAATTGGCTTCTCTTCTCTTACTACACAATTTATCAAAATTGCATTTTGCATATTTTCACAAGTTGGCAAAAAAAAAAATTTAACTCGAAATCGAAAAGTAACATAAAGAAATTGATCTTCTTCATGCTATACTTAAAGAAATTGATCTTTTGCATATTTT
Source organism: Rhodomyrtus psidioides (assembly GCA_021437785.1). Classification (NCBI taxonomy): domain Eukaryota; kingdom Viridiplantae; phylum Streptophyta; class Magnoliopsida; order Myrtales; family Myrtaceae; genus Rhodomyrtus; species Rhodomyrtus psidioides. Next base: position 195,702 of record JAILYB010000040.1, on the reverse strand, counting down.
CACAAGTTGGCAAAAAAACCCGATCCAAGTAGGTTTCTTTATTTGACTGAATTTCCTATTGTGGATCTAAATCATGTCTGTGTAAGAAGTTGATCTTCTTCATGCTATACTTAAAGAAATATTTTCTTTGTATATTACCCCCGAAGTGATCCAAGAGGAGCTTGACCGTGACAATCTACGACGTACTCGTGAATTATATCTCTAAGGCTGCGTTTGGTCGTCCGTATAAAACTCGGGATAGGATATGTTTTATCATATCCCGTGTTTGGTAGGTGATTCGGATAGTATAAGGTAGGATATAGAGGGGATATAGCCCGTATAAAAAAAATCCGAGGAGGGGGGTAGGATAAGGCCAGATAGGATTTCTCTCAAAGCAAAAAATCTCAAAACTTCAATTTATGGCTTCGGAGGAAGAAATCAAAAAGGCGCCGGAGGATCTCTCTCTCTCTCTCTCTCTCTCTCTCTCTCTCTCTCTCTCTCTCTCTCCCCTTCAATCTTCGTATCTCCAATCGCTGAGAAGATTTCTCCAAATTCTTCATTTTTCTCTGATCGGAAACATGAACAAAGAACCCTCTTTCTTCTCCGATTTCGAAAAAAAGGTGAAAGGCACCTCCTCTATATCTCTCTCTCTCTGTGCGCTTTTGGTTTTTTTTTTTTTTTTTAGGTTCGAGTCGATTTTGGTTTGCAGACTTGCTCACGAAGGACTACAGTTCCGATCAGAAGTTTACGCTCGCCAGCGATAGCGAGACTGGACTAGTAATCTATGCTTCGTCTTCTGACTCTATGTGCGCTTCTGTTTTTGTGCTCATTGAAGACGTTGTGGCTGGTTCGGACATCATCAAACGCTGCCATTGCTGGAGGATAAAGATGATGGTTTGTGGCGTCTTATCTTTCTTCAACACCACCATGAGAGAGATGAATTGATTCCATGTATAATATCCGGACATCACCAAACGACGTATAGGATATTTCAAATCCTATCATATCATTATCCTATCCGACCTTATCCTATCCGGAAAAAAAATCCGGACGACCAAAGCAGCCTAACTGTTTGAAGCCGTACAAATCTTGTGTCAAAATTTCATGTAATTTGTATTAGGGAAATATCGTAAACGAATGGGAACAAATGGAATCATACTTTGAGGTATAAAATCTCTCATTTTCATGTCTGAAAAGTATTAATTTTGACACAACTCGTCGTTCTAAAATATTGCAACTTTCGAAGGTTGTAAGCAAGCATAATAACCATAAGACCTAATTAATTAACTAAAATTTCGTTAGTATGCTAACTGCGCACCCACACGCCAGTATAGTAGAGTCTAGCCCACTTAACCCATTTCTTCATTGGAAAGACTACAATATTCTTTCACTTATAAACTATATCACACTTTCCAATCTTTCCTATGTGGGACAAGGAAAAGACATTTTTGTTTGTAAAAACAAACAAACATCAACAATTTCTTTATGAGCCCGATATATTACTTCATGAGTAATTGCGAGGGCTAAACACCATGTGAATTATTCGACGTAATTGAGGGTTGAGCAATAATGAGAGTAATCGAATGACTCTAAATGTGCTTGTAATCTCTGTTGTATTGTTTAATCAATAATAGAATCTGTGCAGTTCTTCTCGTGGGACAGGTACCATCAGCCGAGGCACGAAATCGTTGTTTGATTTATTTTCTTATTCGGTTTAATTTGTTTGTTTTTTTTGTGTTATAATTTAATCTATTGTTCAATCTCATATTTTTCACGACACCTCAGTCGTGAGAACTATATATTCTAAAGTTGAAGATACAAAGCAAAATTTATCAATGAAATCCACTTTTGATTCACACACTACACTGTCCCAACAGTCATTATCGTGACTGAGATAACAATCTTAAAAGGAATACCCCAATCTCATTAAGGATGATGTCCCACGGCTTTGCCGCAAAGCAGAGCATTAGAAGGCACGTCGTACTCATTGGCGAGGCTGTGTTCCGGGGTCCAAACCCTCAGATAGAACTGCTGTCCGAGGTACTGCCTTTCCCATGCCGCCGACCTCAAGTTCCACATCCCTTGGTTGTCCAAGGACACTAGTATGCTCGTCCATGCCCTCGGATACACCTGCATTATAAACGAGTACGTCAATGAAGGCGAAACATTAGGTTCTTCATCTTTATCCCGTCATCAGAACTTTGGCTAGTGTCAATGATCAAAAGCACTATTCTATTCTGTTGATTGCAGTCTTGAATTGGAGAAATTGCGGTTCGGTCTGATCAATTCAGCTGCAGTTCGAGGACGGCATAGACCTCAGGCTGGCTCAACTCGTCGTTCGTGTCCTATACCCCGTATGCGTCTAATTTCGACCCTTGGGTGGCCGTGTTTACATCTCGTGTATGATTGGGTTAGTTGAGCGATCGATTTCCTACTTTGGTCAACCATATTTATACTATCGGGGAACTGCTGTTTGTCCATCTTCTCGGTCGCAAAATAGAGATCCTAGAAACGGCATTCTTGGAAGTCACAGGTGTATATCTACTTTACCTGAGCAGTGTGCCTTGTTGGGGCGTCGACCAGATTGTAGATTTTCCGACTGGCCGGGGTCCACTGCCCGAATCCGTAGCTGTACATTCACACATGCCTAGCATCAGAACCAACTCCAACTCTAGAAGCAAAAAAAAAAAATATCACAACAAAGGACAGAGAGTTACCCAACAACCCAGAAATCGTAACCATCAAGATGCCAAGACTGAACTGTGCTCTCGCTGTTTTGGAAAACTACTTCAATAAATTCGTGAAGTGAAGCTGGCATGACAGAAGTGGCTAGATTTGCAGAGCCACCCGAGGGAACGCTTTGGAGGGAATTTGTGCTGAACACTCCGCCGATATTGAAATAATCGGCGAGCTTTAAGGGTGTATCGGCGTTAATGTAGGAGAAACCATTAACTGCATAGCGCAGTTTGCCATTTATCAAAGGCGCCGAATTGGCCAAGACTATCGTCCTTGAGATTGCAACTTTTCCGTAATGGTACGATCCTTGTGGGTTCGGCCTTGCTGCACTTGCTGTCAAATTCCACCTTCAAGGAAAGAACGTACAAATTATATCAGCTTTGAGGGTAATGATTATACCAAATTTTCATAGACAATATAGTACCTGATTGTTCTCGCTTGCTTCATTGACCAATGTATTTGGTAAGTTGGACCAGCTGGTAGTGGCCCTGAGACTGGGATGAGTGAGTTGGTGTAGTGTAGCACTGCAGTTGCATTGAGAACTTTCTTGGTGAACCGTGTGGATGCGACGATGTAGTAGTCCTTCGAAGGCTGGTTTAAGGTCACTAAGACAGCCACAGATTGGCCCACATGAATGTCGATTGAATCGTATGTGTTCTGGACGGTGTGAGATCCTTCAACCTCGACTAGCTCCAACTCATGGCCCTGAATTCTGAAGTTCAAGGAGGTTGATAATCCCACATTCGAAATTCTGAACATATATGTTTTGCCTGAAGGACACAAAAGACAATTAACTCATGAGGATCGACCGTGGTAAGCAGCATGCATCAAACATTCCATGATTTCGAAAAAGAGAAAGTGGCTTTGATTGCGCAAAAGTTCAGATAATGACTGACCTTCATCACCGCTGAAGGTTGTATGAGCTTGGCCATTAATGAGGATACCATCAGGAAAGGGAAGAGATTTTCCAGAGTCGAGAGACTGCTGCAGCATCTGCAATAGTCATGAAACATGAAAATGAGTGGTGCATAACAGAGCATAAAATGTTTTAGAATCTGGTGTGAAATGCAGCAGAGAGATTTTTAGAAACATCCAGCAATAGGATGGCATTCACTGTTGGAGCAGATCACCGATACTAGAAGTCCACGTCCGGTTTGTATTCCAATAGAAATTACACGATTAGATTGCATATTTTCGCTTATTTCCCATGTGTGTTGGAATATTGAGCATACCCTCTATCTTGCAAATGCATACAATACATGGTCAACCTTGCTAAGCATTAGAACTTGATTTATGGTGCATCTAATAATACAACTGATATAAAGTCCAATGCAAGTGCTTTTACATCCCAAATCCTTTCCGTAACAGAACAAGAATATCTATCTGTTACCTTGTGGCCAGTCTTGTACCAGTCGCCGACGAGTAAAGTGAAATCTCCGGCAGGGGTCGGGAAAGGAATAGGGATCTGAGGCCTTTCGTAGATGTTGATCGCCCCAAACCCTCCGGCAGCTTTGTGCAACAAAGTCGAGGGAAAATATGTGAAGGTCCCGATCTGATCCTTGGCTTGGAACCTGTATGTGTAGTTCGAGTTTGGAGGGATCGCACAGTTTGTGCCCAGCACTCCGTCCTGCCACGAGTTCTTCCTCTGTTTGATCCCATTCCTGATGACGACGCCGAAAAACAACTACAGGTTAATGCTCAATAGAGCGCTGACTATGAAAGATGATATTGCAGTAACAACTTTCAGTTTGTTAGTTAATGACAAATTAAGCAGATCATGTCCACATCTACAATGTCTGTCTGTCTAAAGTCAAATATCACTGTACTACCAAGCAACTAGTATGTTTCTTAGGGCATGTCCCATAATTCAGTTATCCTGACTTTGGTTCCGTCAAATTCAATCTCTTGGGGAAGCATTGAGATGATTTGATGTTTCTCAAGGATTAGTAACTCATCTTTCCAGTGACCGACCGGGTCGAAAAAACCTGTGGGAATGTCACTTAGCCATGCAAATAATCAAATTAATTCCAGGACAGAAGGAAGAGTGGAAATTGCAAACAAAGAGGGACATTCTTTTCTAAAATTCAAAGTCAAAAAACTTTAGTTCTAACCATGTCAAAAGAAAAGGCTGGTCTAGCTTGTTGATTAAGTTGAGGACTATGTTGTCATTGGTCATCACCTCGAGCTTTGGCCCCGGAAACTGCCCGTTTACAAGTATGACCTTCACACCGTAAAACAAAATGCACAAAAACCAAAACATTAGTCATCAGATAGAACTGAACCAGAGACAATTCACACTAAAGATGCAGCAAACATCCCACCCACCAACCTGTTGAGAATCACCCAGAGGTGCAGCTGTACCATAAGTCACAGTCCACGTGTAGAACCGATACGGGTCATCGGCAACCACCACGGAGGCGCTGAAAACAGCCAAACAGCCCAAGATCAAGCTGATCACGCCTTCTCTCGCCATGACTAATCTAATCTGCGAAAGAAGACCCGCATTGCTGTTCAGACGATAACTTCATCACAACGAACAAGAACACTCAAAACATCCAAGAATGAAGAAGCACCAAAACCGAAGAAAGAATGGCAATGCACCAGGGTTCGGGCCCCTCCAGGCAAGTCGGGTTTCGGTTCAGTTTTGTTGCAAGCAGTTGCTTTGCTGAAGGAGTCTTTAAATAGCTAGAGGACAACGAGAGGGAAAGAAGCTGCACTGGATGATACAGGATGGCTTTCTTTTTATCTGTTACTTTTGACCAACTGGCCCCAAAAAAACTTTTTGAGCTCCCTTAAATTGCTCCGTCGGTGACTCTCACGGAATGAGGTGGAACTGCGCATGATTCTTGACGCGCTTACGCATGATGATAAAATATCATATATATGAACCAAAATAAAAACTTGGATCGGTCCAAAAGGGGAAAAAGAATGATTTTGAAAAGGGGGAAGACGCGAATTGTCACCATTTTCAATCATGACTAAAGTTTCAAGCTTGGCCTTTATGATCCTGCCCGTCAATCTCGCCTCTGATTCTTGCTTAACCACCCACCTTTGGATTCCTTCTTGACTGATTTGCTTTTGCTTTGGCTAATGTGTTTCTCTGTCTTTTCATTCTGCGCTCCTGTTTTCCTGCTGGAATGATTCATCATTCTTTCTACGACAACTATGCAGAACATTCTTGTTCTCTGGTCCGAAAATGGTTTGCTGATTTGAAGCAGAAGACTAGCTCAAAATTTGATCCTTCTTAAGATTATAATTTTCGGACAACCCATGAGAGAAATTTCATTTTTTTTCTTATCTCCCGATATATTTTCTTTCTTTCATATGAATTATCGTCATCCACGATATGACATTAGTTACGAAAAGCCATTTTATCTTTTGTATGCGTATCTCTATGATTGATGAACCGACGAATTGCCACGCCCTAAGACTTCATTTATTTGTCTCACTTAGATCGTGATTAAGTCGAATGTTTGCGTTTGTATTTCGGAGTGTGGAAGTGTTCTTCCTTCGTTTTCTCTGTCATCATGATGTGCAAGGAGTTGATGAGACAGCAATTCAACCGTGAATTTGTGCTTCATGAAATGCAAGGTCTTAGGTTCGATATCTATCGTATGCTTCGGTAACGGATTAATTCCGTCGCATCATTAAGAAATTATTTCTCGCAATCCCCTCTAATCCCACCGTCATTGAACAAACGAAAAGAAGAGATGAACTTAGCCAGTTAGCCTGACTTAGGAGAATATCGTATTTGGGGAATGTCCATAATTTGGCCTCATGCAACCTGATCTCAAGGGAACATGCACCAAATGTAAAAGAACACTTTCCAAATGACTAAGTATATCCCTAGGAAAGTCAACATCACCGGCCATACGGGGTTGATTTATTAATATCTCGAATCATCATCCCATGAACTTCGTCATGGTACAACCTCAAAGATCGTCGGCCTAATATCCAAAGAAACTCAAACTTTAGCATTTGTGCTAATTATATCCATAACTTTTTTTGTCTCATAAAAAAACCTCCAATTTTTACTTTTGTCTCAAATCTACTCCAAACTTTTACTTTTGTCTCAACTATACCAGCCTAGTACAAAAAGAAAATCCTCAAGTTTAGCATATATCCCATATTATATTCAAAACTTTTTTTTTGTTATTTTTACTTTGTTCCAATTTTATCATTGTTAGCATTTCGTCTATAATCACCATTAATTAATCTTACATGGCATTTTCACATCAGTAATGAATTATATCTCAGCAAAGCTAACATGAAAAATTCTCAAATTTCTCTTATGTTGTTTATTTCCCTTATATATTGTCGGGAGATATATAGTCACTCAAGACAGCGCGTTTCGTATTCTCTTCGGCATTCAACAGCCCAAAGAATTGGGATAAAACTAACAAACTATTTAAAATCTCGTCGTCCCTATAACCTATTCTTTCTAAATTTCAAAAATTCATTGGTAAATTCGACGAGAAAAGTCAAGCCACATAAAATTAACTAACAGTGATTACGAACAAATGCCGACGGATGTAGAATTGGGATAAAACTAACAGTTGGTGGTTTTTTAGGAGATAAAAAAAAAAGTTTTGGATTTAATTGGACAGATGGTAAAGTTGAGGATTTTTTTGGATATTAGACCAGTAGAATTGGAACAAAAATAAAAGTTGGGGGTTTTTAGAGATAAAAAAAAGTTTTGGATATAATTGATATAAATGCTAAAGTTATAGGTTTTTTTGGATATTAGGCCAAAGATCTTCCTACCCGGTCTGTCCAGAAAAATTATCCAAAAAAGTCCTAAATCTATTGTATTTTTATCAATTCAGTCCAAAATCCTTATATTTTGTCAATTGAGCTATAAAAATCGGTCGGATGGACTCAATTGACAGAACGCGAAAATGTTTATGATTCGATTGGCAAAATTAAAAGGTTCATGATAGACTTGATAAAAGTACAATAAATTCAGGATTTTTTTTTTTTTGGACAATTTCCTCCGATGTTGCTATGCAGAACAAACGCCTCCTATGCAGACCAAGTTGACGTTCGAAGCTTCGTACAACTGTGGCCTGTTGGACAGCTAGATTTGCCGTGTTTCATGGGTTTCGCTTTGGTCCAATGCCTTTCGTTGCCTTGAACTTGGGAGATCAAGGTTGACTTTCTTGGGCTGCGGTTGATTGACGATGATCCGTGATTGAGAGAGAGAGAGAGAGAGATAATCATTCCCGTTCACGTGGAATGTTGGGGCGGAAATCATGGAGGCAGGACTCGGTGGTGGGGGACTACACGGAATGACGCCGTCCGGTGAATCGGGCGAGGTAGAGCCGGATGTCATGATCCGCAAAAGCGAGGGGAGGTGTTTTATGCGCGGCGATCGGTGACCTTAAATTTCCGCTGACGAATGTTCGGTTCATATTAATATTTGGGGGGACAGAGGAAAAAGCATTGTGCTTGGGGCGTAAAAAGGAGTATTGCACCTTCGGAAAAGGAGACTTCACGCACAATGGTAAAGAGATCTCATTAAATTTTAGGAAGTTACGAATTCGAGCCGTGTCATAAGCGAACCTCTCCTCACCTCATGCCTCGAACATTTGGTACCCCTCACGTTGAGAGATTTCATGTTTTCTAGCGCAATTGTGGGGCTACTATGGTGGATCGCTCGTTTACTTGCGGGAGGGGGCACAGTAATTGTGGCTCAAATCAAATATTTTCATAGAGAATGTGGGACCCTTTTATAGATAATGTATAGAGGGCATAATTACGTTAGTAAATGTGAGTTTTTCTCTCTTTGACTTGCTCCCCCGCCGTGATCAAATGAGAACGGATAAGTGGCTCATGGGATTTGCGTGAGGAGGGCAAGGATGGCTACATTTCTAGAAGCGAACTCCAGGCGAATATAGAGAGCATGGATACAGGTTACGCCTTGGAATGAAAGACAATTCTCATTAAGCTTTGTCTACGTACAATGAAGCCATAAGTGATATAAGTATGAATCTCATGGAGAGTTCTCCTCCTTTGTACCGTCAGCGTCAATAGGATGCATCCGCCTTAAAAGGCTCATAAACATTGAACCGATGAAACATAAAAACCAAAACGGTACAAGACACACCAAAGCCCAACCAAGCCCATCGGACTGGATGGGCCTAAAGCCTATAGTGCTCGTACGTAGGAGATCATGAGTGTCGGCTGTTGAGTAGAATTTGTCACGGGCATTGGGTGGGGGACCCTGCTCCGTTTTTAGACAATGGGCCTGGTCTGGCCCATAGGCCCTAAAACGTATATTTGAGTAGTGAACTTTGGGGGCCGTGGATAAACAAATTCAGCCATTGGATCAGTGACCCAAGCCAACCCAACTTCCGATTATTGGGCCTCATGCCGGCCGGCATTGGAGCCCAAACTTTATCTTTTTGAACCTCTATAAATTGGCTCTCTTTCATTTTTCACGGTTCCTCAACTTTCACTCACACCTTACTTTCAAACGCTCTTAAACCGGTATGTTAATTTCAATTATTTCGTTTCTACTTACAATGGTTTAGTCGCGTTTTAAGTATCGCGACGAAGGACGACGATAACAACAATCAAATCCGATCATCCCTATTAAATCTGAACTTCACAGTGCAATTGACAAATAGATCTGAGGTTGTGCGATGTGGGCGACTCCGTCAAAGTGAATTGACTAAGATTTCAACCTCCACATGGAGAGTGACAGAGAGGCGCCAATTGAGTTGAGCGGGCGGGAAGGTCGGGATCATCAGTGAATGGAGGCGTGCCGATGAAGGCTCATATCGGTGATAGTTGGGTGATGCTGCAACTATAGGATACTATAGCATTAGAAAGTCCTGTCTAAAAGTTTACCAGACAAAAAACAATTGTGGAATCAAAAAACTGGCGGCCTCATAAACAAAATAAATTTGTGATGGAACCTGGCTTTGACAATGTGTTAGAATGTTTAACATAAAACCTTAATCAAATAGCTGGAGGGAACCCCATTTGTTAGAGTATATTAATATTAAACCACACATTCATCTAACAATTTAAGCTTTTAGAATTATTGACAGTTGTCGCGACCTGCCAGAAACCTCCCTCGAGGGGTCAGGCGGGATTAGAAGTATTGCCATCAGTTAATGACATAGACTCTCCCAAGTCCTATCTCGCGTGACATTGGATTTTGTTTTACGGATTAGCAAACTAAAATGCTATTAAGAGTTGCCACTAGTTTATTGGGGTTAGCTAGAAACCAATCGAGACACGAGAGTAATATCTCGACTCCTACACAACTAGAGCTTCTGGGTTCGGGGACTTGTTTACGCTAACTAGATAATTAGCGCCCTTTCGGTACCTAAACAGTTAATGTTCCCTAAGGTGACCACACATTCTGCATGTCATTTTAAGCTTACCAAGTATCTAACCAGTACTAAATGATCATGCATAATGTTTTTCTGTCATTTCGTGCAATTACCTATTTACCATTGACCTAGCAATAGGAAAAGCGATTAACATGCAATTTTTCAAAAGACAGTATTATAATAAACACTCAATCAGGTAAATATGCCAAATAAAGGCTGGAATAAGCGCATGCAATCCAAATCCACAACGACGATATGTAAACAAACGAGCTCGACTCGAAAGTCGAAATATACCAGTTATCAGACCGGGCTGGACCATGGTCTTCAATCAACGCCAATTCAAGGCTTAAAAAGGTTAATGAAAGCATTTTTAATTTTTTCGAATTTTTCTGATTTTTTTTATTTTTTATTTTTTATTAATTATTAATTAATAAATAAAAATTAATACTTTATTATTAAATTATTAATAAAAGGGGCCGGGTCCGGTTCCTGGACCCGGGTCCGAATCAGGCCCGTCGGGCCCCGGTCAGGCCCGGCTAAGAGGACCCGAAACGGGCCCAGTCGGCACAGCAGAAACCTAGGCCCACCTTTCCTTCTCTTGACCGAACTAGGCCCAGCTCTTCTTTAATTCCCTCGGGCCGACCCATCCAAAAGCAGAAGAAGAAGAAGAAGAAGCCCAGCCCTTCCCAGCCTTCCTTCTTCCCTTCCACGCCAGCTAGCCCCTCCTCTTTAAGAAACACGGGCCCAAACTCCTCCAGCCCAGCATACAAAACAAAAGGAAAAAGACGTGGGACGGGTTTCAAAACCACTGTTCATTGTCTTCTTCGCGTGTTGCCCTTCTCTCTGCAACACTGACGACGCCGCTGCTCCTCCGCCAACGTGCCTTCGTTCGCCTCACCACTGGGCCGTCGGGACTCGTTCATCACCGCCTCTGCGTCACGCCCGACGGGCTCTCTCTCTCTCTCTCCGACCACGAACTCCGGTCTGTTTATCCAGAACCGAAACCACCACAACGAGATCATGTTAGATGCACCGTCACCACGGGTCCGGCTCGCCTCCATGCTGCCGTTGGTTTGAGTCATCTCGCCATCAGGTTCGACATTGAGAGGATGTCAGCCACCTCTACCGACCGGCGACGGTTTCAATCGCCTCCGTCACCCCCGAACATTTACGGCCGTGTGGACTCGCTCTCTTGGTCCGTTCGCCACAGACACCAAGTCTTCTCGCTCTACAGCCGCTGCTCGTCCGGCACTGGCGGGCCGACGCTGGGGGGCTGCGACCACCCTGTCATCTCATGGCTCGGCTTCTTTGCCACCTCGTCGAAGTGCCACCGTTTGTAACCGACGTCGTCATCCGTCGAGCTTTCCTTCACGCCGCTGGGACTCGCTCGGCCTCACGACTAGACCAACGCTCCGCAGACCTCCTCGTCAAAACGCCGGGTCTACTCGCTCATCGTTGAACCATCAATAGTGGGCTCTACCCGCGACGCTACTGGCTTCCCATCGGACTTCTACTCGCACGTCTTATCACTTGCGGCGGTCTCATCTAGACCTCACGCTCCCACCCTCTCCACGGAGCAACGAAATGATAGGCGCAAAGGCCTTCCGAGAAGCAGGTCGGGGCCGAGTTGGCGATCCTCACGCTCGACGCGGACTGCGGGACAACAACGTTTGAGCTTCGTTCTCGAGCGACCACTAACGACACCTCAAGGCTGGTGCGAACACCATCAACGTGAAAGAGACCCGACAGTTGCCAGACTAAAATCTCGACCGACCACACAAACGAAGGCATACACGGGTGACCACAAACTTCTGGTGGTTAAGACAAGCTAGAACTAAACAGAGTACATCAGGCAAGTGAGGACGCACGCATATTTGCAAACGAATAAAACCTTCGTTGACCTTGTAAAGGAAGCGTGACATGGGCATATGCAGGTGAAGAAAACGCCATTCTCGGCTGGGAAAAAGAAGACACAGTGAATAAGTGGGGAGTTGGCATACCTGGTTGAAGGATGGACGATGGCAGAACTGCGAACGCCCTCTCGTCTCTTTTCTTCCTTAGCTTCTCAGTCTTCCTCCCCTTTTTCGATCGACAAAACCAACAAAAACCCCCCTCCAACAACCTGCCTTCTCCTCTATTTCGTTTTTTTGAACCACCGACCTGGCTTCCTTTTTGGACGGGAGCCCATTACTCCAGACGTAGACATGGACCACGTGATATATCCGGCGGAGTTAACGAGTGATGTGAGTGAAGCGCAGTCCTCTGAATCGAGCAGGAGACGTGATCATGTTCGCGCGTGGGAGGGTAAGATAAAAAAAGAAAATGAGATGGGTTGAGGAAATAGAAGGGGAACGTGGGCTGATGGGGTAGATTCAATGAAGATGGGCCGTAGGTCCAATTGGGGCTAGCTCACGTGGGCCCGCGGGAAGAAAAAGAAATGAGGCTTTGGGCCCAAATCCATGCTAGCCTCGAAAAAAAAGAAGGAAATAGGAGGAGACAGGACGGACCGTATGGCGTCAAGCCCGGTCCGATCCTATTTTTATACTTTACTATTTATTTATTTATTACTTTTTTTTTGCTTTTGAAATAAAAAAACAATAAAAGATACATTTTAATAAATGAGAACTATTTCTATTTTACAATGAAAATAAAATACGGAACCACCAAAATTAGGTGTCAACGGCTGCCCCTCTTGGAATGGGATCTTGAAGAGATTCCATTTCAAGATGAAATGACATCTAATTTTGTCAGTAAACTAAACTGATAGTGCATGGGACAACCACCAAAGCATCTATCAAGATCAAAAATTAAGGAGACTCACTCGGAGAATTGGCGTCGGGGCTCCACATCTCAATACCTGCGTATGCAAGGTTAGCTCAAACAAATAAAACTCTGGGACGACTGTATAAACACACGGATTTGGTTTGGCTCAAGGAGACTTGCTCGGGAAACCTGCGCATGCAAGATTAACCTCGGGGCTCTACGCCACTCATAACCTGCGCATGCATGGTTAACCGAAACAAACAGGCTTGGGGCGACTCATTCGGAACATGCACATGCAAGGTTAAAACTCCGGGGCTCCTTGCCTTAGTAATGGGTTCGCTATGGGCTTTAAGGCTCACCAGGCTTGAGGGGACTTGCTCTGGAAATTGGTTTCGGGGCTCCTCGCCTCTCCGTACCTGCTTAGGCAAGGTTAGTTCAAACAAACACAACCTCTGGGACAACCGTAAGAATGATACAGATTTGGCCCTCAGAGGGAAAATGGCACGATTCAGAGTCTTAAAGGCGATCTGAAAAGTCTCAATCCAGGGTCTTAGACTTGTGCAAAAGCTATTTGAAAAGTCTCAGTTCATGATCTTTAATCCATGAAAAGGCCATTGAAAAAGTTACAGTTCACAGTCTCTGACCCATGAAAAGGCTATGAAAAAGCCACAATTCACGGTCTCTGACCCATGAAAAGGCTATATAAAAAGTCACAGTTCATGATCTCCGACCCATGAAGAGGCGATAGAAAAAGACACATTCCGTGCTATTTTTAAATCACAAAAAATGACTGAGCGTTATACATGCTCACCAGAATGGGGAAACCTACCTACAGGACGGATCTCGAGAAACGAAAGTTCACCTTACCCGTCCAAAGAAAGTTAGCTTCACAAATAGTAATACCAATGGGGAAAGAATCTACTCCAGGGTTGAACTTACACTTCCGCCTTTGGAGTACATTTCCTAGATTAGATGGGACAAGCCTTCGACCTCTGCGCTTGCATGTTGATCGGAGCTTGCTGAGTGAAATGAAATGTTGTCTAGGAGCTTTTCCACTGCGATTCACACTCGCGTGACTTGGCTCTTGACAGACACTTGGCGTCATCTCTGTTTTGGGCTATTAGACTTGCCAAATTGAGGAAGCTTAATGTGGAACTGGTTTAAGGACACTAAAGTTCGTCTTACCATAGATAACCGAATTGCTTAAACTGGGTCCCTGCACGAATCAGAACTTATGAAACAAATTCAGAATGAAGGGCATGTGACATTAAATGCAAGGGCGAATGAAGTAAGTCTACTCGCTGGGGAAGCTAATTGACATAACGCGATGCTGGAAGCTTCTCGCTCAGTTGAGGACAATGTCAACCATTAGACTCCATGGGAAAAATCAATTGATGGGAGAACTATCGCTCTCGAAAATGATTTTTTTGATGAAAACCCAGTTCATGAAAAACGACAATTTTACTTCATGAAAAGGGTTTATTGAGCATGCCAAGCTAAAATCCTTAATTTGAAAGAGCTTCTCACATACTCTCGCTGGGGGATATCTATCAATCTCAATCACTCACTTGAGGATTTAGGGTAAAATATCTCGATACCTCGCACTCTTTTTGTGTCTAAGGTTTCGGACGTATTCGCAATGCGTACACTCTTGGTCAACCTGAAAGGTCTTTCAGGGACTGTAATGTTGGCTTGGTCATGGGCTTACACAAGGGGTTTTTCCTGCTTTGAGGCCACACTGGGAAAATATTTGAAGTTATTACCTTCGTCGGGTCTACAAGTCAAGAACCTGGAAGATAAGACAAGAAATGATTGACTCCACTCCTTCAAGCAGTAGCTTCTTTGCGAAGCCTTCATGTTGGCTCGAAACATCCCCATCTGAAGAATCTTCGGATGGGTTGTAATGTCGATTTAGGGGGGCTTATAAGGCTTTGAATTCTTCTTTTGGGGGTTTATGAGTTGGTGACCATCTTGGTATCTTCAACAATCTCGCTCCGTTTGGGGAAAGCATCTGACTCTAGGAATCACAACATGTCTCGAGAGTCCATTGGCTGTCCATTTCTCTATTTTGCAACAAAAGAGTTTCACTCCGTTTTCTGCATTTATTTCTATTTGAAGCAAGCTCAACGTTTTTTGAGTTTGACTTTTTCCTTTTTGGGCTTCGGCCTTGCTTTTACTAGGCACTTTGCTTTTTTAGCCTTTTGTTTTGCATTCTCATTTTTTTTTTCTCTTCTTTGCTATTTTCATGAGCTCTCTGGACTCTCGAGACATTCTACAACAGCACCGGTTTTCTAGTGAATCATACACATTGCCCCAATGTGGGGAGATGATCACCACTCGGGTTCTAGAAATGAATGATTTTAGGCTCAACTTGGCTAGCAAAGGATATTCAGTGTTTGGATAGAGAAAGAAATGCTCTTATTCATTTTGGGATGCTTTGAGCTTCCATGAAAATTCACCTGAAACTGCCACAAAAAGGTTAATGCAAGTGAAGACAATTAAATTTTTCTTACCTCATTCTCCGCTGTTTTTCAACTGTAATTTCCTGTATCTGCCCCAATGTGGGGTGGTTCTTGACAGGGTAATTTTGAATGTTCTCCTTATTCAGGCTCAACGGGGCTAGCAGGGGACATATTATGTGTATATGGAAAAGAAAGAAAAGTCTTTTGTCACTTCGATCTATGTACACATTGCGAATGGATCCTCTATCCTAAAACACGAACTCTCGTTTTGTTCCACTCGACTCTTAGAGTGTATCGGGGACGTGTTTTATATTGGTTTTGTCTTTCATCTTAAACACTCTATCTTGGCATACTCAATATCCCCGCTTCATTTGGCAAAACCATATAATCAAATGAACTTACTGGAGACTTGAACGCGAGATGCAGATATGCATGAATGGATGCACCAGTTCAGTGAATATGGATGCTTTTCAGGAATGAGCTGAAACATGAACCTCAATTGTACTAAGGATGAGATGTTTTAGCGATGCTTTACGGTCTAAACCTCTGTTATGATCCGACTGGGGGTGAACCACTTGAACAGTGGCGTTTTCTACCCGAAGTTTTAAGAGAGGGATACTTACCTGGACTGCAGTGGTTTTATGATCATGTTGGATGCTGGGTTTGAAATTGTTTTTCACTCTAGATCGCTATTCAAAATAAATCGCCTTGGCTCTTAGCTAGGCCCTGAGGAACACATTTTTTTTTTCAAAGGGCTTCAAGGAAGATAATACTTACATGACCCATGCTGGACAGTCGACCCTATAATGATATAAAGGAAAAACACGTTAGTGGGTGCCCTTTTCTGAAAATAATAACTTGGAACGATACCGTGTTACCCTCATGTTTACACTTCTGGAAATTGATGGTTTCCTGCTTGTTCGGGTTCATCTCACCATTCTTCTGGTGTGCTCCCCTTTACCCTTTCGTTTGTAGCTTTCCTTTTGTGAGAGGGTTTCTCATATGCTTTTTGTTTTCCTTTAAGGATTTATCTACGGTGGAATAAAACCAGAGACCTGAACGAAAGTGTTTAGGTAAACATGTGCACTTTGAGTGTCAACCTTTCGCTACTAATCATAGGCTCATTTTTTCGATGTCTGCATTTCCCTTTGTCTCGATTTCATCTTTTTGGGTGCTTTGCACATCACCTCTTGTTAGGTTCATCATTTGGGTGCTTTGCGCTTTTCCTTTGCTGGCTTTGCCTCTTGGCATTAATAGTTGAATGGATCAAAAGCATCCAATGTTCAAGTATCGCCCGAGATTTCCTATGTATCTAGGTTAACTCTTTAAACTTCGTCGAGAATTGGACTGCTGCAGCTAATCTTGTGAGGGAAAGTCGATTTGGATGGTATTCTCACCATTTTCTGCAAAATAAAGGGAGTGCAACAAGTTTTTTTTATTAATATTTACACATATATACATTGATGCCGACCGCGGGATTCGAACCCGGGGCGCTCGGACCACTGTTATTCCCCCTACCACCAGGCCACGGCGCTGTTGGCGTCCTAAGAGGGTTTCGCTTTTATTTAAGCAATCCCGCCAAGTCACGGCTCGATGTTTCACGTGGTCTAGGGCGTTAGTCATTTACAAGTCTCTTTTGCCTACAGCGCTCCAAATTGATTTGATCGAGTCATCTGGCCTAGGTTCACTGAATACCGCACCTAATCTGTAAAACCAAAATAACACACATGTATGCATGATGCTATCAGTTTAAGTGGCTCGGATCTACGCAGGAAACGGCCAACAAGGCCTTTCATTTTATTCATGGGTAATACTTCTTCACTGTGTCACGATTTACAAGGTTCGACCAGACCTGGCCATCCATCTCAGCTAAAATCAAAGCACCTCCAAGGAGAACCTTCCTGACCGCATATGGCCCTTCATAATTCGAGATTGACTTACCCCAGGATGCGGGATAAACGCCAATCTCTTCTTCAACACCAAATCACCGATTTCAAAATGCCGGGGCCGGACCTTACGATTGAACGATTTTGCCACGCGTTTTTGATAGCATTGGCCGTGACAGACGGCATGCAGTCTTTTCTCATCGATCAGATTCAGTTGTTCATATCTCTGCTGAACCCATTCGGCTTTTGACAAACTTCAACTAAGACAGAATCCTCAATGATAGAATCTCTGTTTCCACTGGCAGCACTGCTCCATTCCATACACCAAAGAGAAAGGAGTTGCCCCGGTTGAGGTACGGATCGACATCCGGTATGCCATTAGTGCATAGGAGCCTCTCATGCCAATCACGATAATTCTGCGCTGTCTTGGACAGGATCCTCTTGATATTCTTGTTTGCCGCTTCTACTGCAACATTCATCTGTGGGCGATAAGGCGAGGAATTCAAATGGCGAACGCCACATTCGCCCAGGGCCTTGTCAACAATCTTGCTATTGAGGTTTGAGCCATTGTCGGTGACTATAGCCTCTGGTGCCCCGTATCTGGCGAAAATATCTTGACGCAAAAACCTGGCGACATTGTTAGCCGTGACGCTGGCGTACGAGTTGGCTTCAATCCACTTCGAGAAGTAATCGATGGCCACAAGTATAAAACGATGCCCATTCGAAGCTTTGGGATTAATTGGCCCTATGATATCAATGCCCCACATAGAGAAAGGCCATGCCTCAGACATCTGGAGCAACTCGTTCAGGGGAGCAACAATTCTATCTCTGTAAACTTGACATTGATGACAGGAACAAACATGCTGAACACAGTCGGTTTCCAAGGTGAGCCAATAGTACCCCAACCTCATGATCTTCTTACTTAGTAGGTGGCCGTTCATGTGGGGGCCACATTCACCTTCATGGATTTCGCTCATCAGCTAATTGGCTTCCCTAGCGTCAACGCATCTCAGGAGAACGGAGTCATATGACCTTTTATACAACGTATCGATGCTAAGGAAGAACTTTGAAGAAAGTTTTACCAAATACTTCCTGTCTGCTGCCTCACTCCCCTTAGAGAAGTCCTTTTTTTGTAAGTAGGCCTTAATGTCGTGGTACCATGGCTTGCCGTCTGCCTCTTTCTCTACTAACATAGAGTAGGCTGATCGTTCCAAGATCTCGATTCTCAATGGCTCGATATCAGAACCTACTGTCACTCGAAACATTGAGGATAGGGTGGCCAAGGTATCTGCAAATTGATTCTGGGATCTGAGAAGGTATTCGAATGTTATCTCGTCGAACTCTTCAATTATATCCTTTAGAAACTCATGATATGGGACTAGTTTTGGGTCGCGAGTCTTCCATTTGCCTTATGTCTGAAGAATAATAAGGGCAGAATCGCCATAAACCTGTAGTCTTCGGATATCCATCTCTACAACAGCTTTGAGCCTAAGGATGCAAGCCTCGTACTCCGCAATATTATTGGTGTATGGAAATAATAATTTAGCGGCTACTGGATAATGCTGACCATCCGGGGAGATAAGGACTGCCCCTGTGCCAGAACCTGACAGGTTAACAGCCCCGTCGAAAAACATGACCCACCTTTTTGCAGTCACAACTAGAATTCGGTTATCAAGAGGGTCTATCTCATGCTCTGAAAGTGGCACTGCTGCCTTTTCTGCTAACATGTCTGCTATGGCTCACCCCTTCACTGACTTCTGTGTTGCGGTTTGAACATCAAATTCAGAAATAAGAATTTGCCACTTGGCCAACTTTCCCACCAAAGCAGGCTTCTCCAAGAGGTACTTGATGGGGTCTCTTTCAGTGATCAAGATAATATGATAATGAAGAGTATATTGCCGCAATCTGTGTAACACCCAAACCAAAGCCATTTAAGTCTTCTCGACCTCCGGATACTTAATTTCAGAATCAGAGAACTTCTTGCTGAGATAGTATATAGCACATTCCTTTCCGTCTGACGGCTTTTTCTGTACCAACACAACTCCCAAGGACTCATTGTGAATGGTCAAATAGAGGATCAATGGGAGGCCAGGAGTAGGTGGAACCAGAACTGGGGAGTGGGTCAGGTAATGCTGGATTTTCAAGAAGGCCGCTTAGCATTCGATATCCCACACAATCCTAGCATTCTTTTTGAGAAGTTTGAAAAATGGCTTGGCGGTATCCGACAGTTGGGATATGAATCTTACAACATAGTTTAATCTCCCTAGTAAACTGCGAACCTCCTTTACAAAAGATGGAGGCCGCAGATCACATATGGCCTTCACCTTGGAGGGATCAATCTCGATACCCCTACTACTTGCCATAAAGCCCAATAACTTTCCAAACTGTGCCCCGAAAATGCACTTTGCTGGATTGAGATGTAGCTGGTATTTACGCAGGCGCTCGAACAGCTTGCGAAGGATCGCAACATGGTCCTCTCCCAAACGCAATTTTGCGATCATGTCATCGACATACACTTCGATTTCGTTGTGCATCATATCATGAAACAAGATCACCGCTCTTTGATACGTGGCCCCCGCATTCTTCAGGCCAAAATGTATGACCTTATAACAAAATGTGCCCCACGAGGTTATGAAAGAAGTTTTGCTTCTGTCTTCTTCCTTCATTTGAATCTGGTTATAGCCAGAAAAATCGTTCATGAAGGAAAATAACTCGAACCCAGCTGTACTATCAACTAACACATCAATATGCGGGAGAGAAAAGTTATCTTTCGGGCTAGCCTTATTCAGATCGCGATAGTCAACACACACCCTGACTCTCCCGTCCTTCTTCATCATTGGGACAATATTTGCTATCCACTCTGGGTAATGAGCGACTTCAATGAATTCGACTTTCAGCAGCTTCATTACTTCCTCCTCGATTTGCATAGACAGTTCGGGCCTTGTCCTTCTCAATCTCTGTTTCTTTTGTGGTATATCCGGATTAATCGGTAGAGTATGCTGCACGATATCTGGATCCAATCCTGGCATATTGGTGTATGACCAGGCAAATACATCGTGAAACTCTCGAAGAAGACCAACCAATCTAGCGGCCTCTGCTTCCTGCAACCATGTCCCAATTTTGGTTTCTTTGACATTGTCTTCAGTACCCAAATTCACCGTTATAGTCGGCTCAGCAGTCAACGGCTCTAATCCTTCGTGGCGGTGCCATTCAATCTCAATCCCTTTCAGGTCCTCATTATCGCTGTCTGAGTCTGAAGAACTGTCGCCAGGCGAGTCCGAGTCACATGTGTTCTTATCACGAATATGAAGAATGCTATGCCTGAGACACGATGCGAAGAGGTTAATTCAGATTTCAATGGCAAAACAAACAAGGTGCGGAAAAGTGTATTCTTTCGAAATAGTTTTGAAACGAAACATTTTTTTTTGAATTCTGGGGATACCCTCATATCACTAGGTCATCCAAGTTTTGAAAAAATAAAAATAAAAATTAAGAAAAGTGTGAAAGTCCAGTCCTCAGGTTTATATTCGAGCATGCATTCGATCGTCATGGGACTTGCAGTGTACTTTCACACGCCCCTAATAAACATGTACCGATTTTTATTTAATTAGGGAACCGCATTACAATAAAAGCCCCACAGGTCAACGGCTCGAAACCCGGGGGTATGCAAAAAATGGTAGCACAACACATGCACACTCCCTGACATAGAGCAGGGGGTCAAAATATAGACATATATATACATAGCGAAAATAAAAATAAACCCACAGCCCTACTCTGGGGAATTGGGGGAACTAGCTTATGACTCGGCCGCCTCAGAAACGGCAGCACCAGCGGAGGGCTCCTTGAGAACGGTCTTTTGGGAATCGGCTGGCTCATCCTCAAGGGACTGTGCCTCAAAGAAGGCTTCGATGTCGTCGGGTGTGATAACAGCTTTGGTGACAGGCTCCTCAAACAGCTGGGCTACCCCCTCAAGGCTGGAGAGGCTTGTGTCATTCAGCATCTTGGGTGGTCGAGGAAAGAAAAACCTAAGGGGCTCTCCCAAAGGTTGGCTACCAAAAGTCCCGCCTACCTCCAGCTGGGCAATATTATCCACACAATTACCCTAAGCTCCTTGACCGAAATGAACACCCCAAGGGGGATAAGAAAAGGGACCAGATGCATTACGGCATCTACGTCGAAACATACGAACGGTGGGGCCGTCGGGTCGCCCTTGCCTACCCGGATACCCAAGTCCATAAGGGCCGTTATCTAGCTGTTGACACCTGATTTTTTACCATTTATTATTGTGATTTTTATTCTTTAAAATTAATTAAAAATATCAAAAATGTCATAAAATCACAAAATCAACTTTGGAAGCCTTGGTTTAGCCTTAGGAACTAATTTTGAACAAAAAATATTTTTCGGTATTTTTAATATTTTTCGAGTTTATTTAATTATAAAATACCCAAAAAATCAGAAAAATACCATTCGTGGTCAGAAAAATACCCAAAAATATTCGATAATTTTGTTTTAATTTCCTCTTCAAGTGTGTCACTTTAAATCTCAAAAATTCGGCTCGGGTCACTATGTTCCTTCACAAACATAAACCCGAACCGAGCCTAAAAAAAAAAAAAAAAAAAAAATCCTTTTCGAGTCTTTTAGTTTTCAATTCTCACTTTTTATAAGCTATGACATTGGATTCTAAAGTCTTAAAGTGCAATTAGGTCAATTTACCCTCCAATTTAATCAATTTTTACTAAAAGGGCTTAATTGCACATTTTTCTTTCAATTAGTCCCCGGTTTCACGGATGTATACGTATGCTCTACGTATTTATACGTCATACGTATTTATACGTTATGCGTATTTGTACTGTTTGGTAACCTCTTTAACTCTTGTAATAATAATAATGGTTATTATTTTTAACACCTTTGTTAGTGCCTTTTTTTAGCATTTTTGTATTGTGAGTACTATTGCTAGTGCTATTTTTAAATAGCATTTTTGTATTATAAATTGTGAGTGCTATTGTTAGTGCTATTTTTAAATGACATTTATTTATCATAAATTGTGAGTGCTATTGTTAGTGCTATTTTTAAATGTCATTTATTTGTGAGTGCTATTTTTAGATAGAATTTATAATTGTTAGTGCTATTTTTAAATACAATTTATTGGAAGGTATTTTTGGCTATAAAAGGATGGCAAGAGTTTTGAGGTTGAAGGAGGAGAGACATTTTGTAGAGTGTGCAAATTTTTGAGAGCTTAGAGAGAAGAACACAAACACTCTCTATATTCTCATAATCTTGAGTGAGCAAAATATGCTAAGTTCGGAATATTGATTCCGCATATTGCTAGCACAATTGTTGTGGAGTTATTAGTCGTCTCCCCGTTCGTCAATTGGTGGTGCGTCCGAACTAGATGCCTAACACTTGTGGAGGCTGAGATCGAAGAACATCGAACCGACACCTCCGTTCAAGCACGCTACGAGAGGTAATCTATTTACTCCCTTTGAGGCTTTGTGATTTTTTTTTCGATTGAAATGCACGTAGTACGCCTCTGGAGATACATGTATGTGTTGTTATTTATTTCCGCTACGTGTTACGTGGATCCCAACAGTGGTATCAGAGCCGATCCTTAGGTGTTTTCGTGCATTTAATTGATTTTTTGCAATTTTTGCAATACTATGGCCAATATGTATTAACGAATTGTTCGTCTTACATGGCTAATGGAGGTTGATTATTTTATATGATAAATTAATCAACGTAGCAAAAATTGAGACTAAATCAATTTTGAATCGAAAATTTATGGCTATCTTATTTTACGTAAAAATTCTGAATATGATTCAACGTAGAATTTTTATTGTGCCTTCCTAAGTTTTAAATTGTGAATTTATTACTTACGTGGAAGGGTGGTGATCATGGAAAAATCCCTAATCAATGTGATTGATGTATGTATGAATGTATGGTGAGTATTTATATATTTGGGGTTGTAATTATTAAATGGAGGTTGCGTACTCCTTTTATTTTTCATGTAATCTTTATTTTTAGCATAGTCAATTGTTGATGTAAATGCTACGAGGATTACGTGGAGGAGCCTTGTAAGTCGGCGAGCTCTTTGGGGCCCGATTCTTGAAGAGTTCAAGAAACCAAGAAGAAGCGAAGAGCGGCTCTCCGTTATTAAAATGATTAAATGTGGTCTCATTGGCTCGAGACCCATTAAATCATAATTCCATGATCACCACGTAGGATAGATGTTTATGTGATTGGCATCTATTTATTTATTATGATTACGTGAGCATGTTAAACTGGTTAATGTGCAAAGTCAGACTTACCTCACCCAAAATTGCGCCTGCATGAAATCCTAGTTAGGGAAAATCACTCGCGTTAGGTACCGAAAGGGCGTTGGTAATGACATCAACGTAACCAAGTCCCCGAACTCAAAATCTCTGGTTCCGCAGAATTGATCGATCTCTCCCAATCGGTCAATAAGGTTTCCGGTCTACCCTCCAAGAAAGACCGGTGGCGACTCCAAATGCATGCACAAGTTGTACATGCCACCACGACCACACTAAGGTCGAAAGCGATCGACTGTTATCGTCGAATCCCTTTGAAAAATACTCCCGCCGCGATTTGGTATGGGCCTGGGAGGGCCCGCGCCGATCCAAGACCCGCGATCGGTAATCCATTAGCCGCGTCCGCTTCGGACGGGTCGCGACAGCTGGCGACTCCGCTGGGGACCTTGTTCTAGAACCTATGGTTCTAGACCTCAAGTGGACTTAGGCCGTAATTAAAACGCTGAGTGATTTTTCTAAACCTGCAGGCGCTCTTGAAGGTGAGGTAAGTCCGCTCATGGTAGGTGTTATATGTTTTTTGCAGATTGGAGAGATAAGGGGTGTAGTCCATGATTAACATTGTCTTATGCAGGTTGGCATAGGAATGTATGTTGTATGGATGATTTGAAGCGCCGATTGATAAACTGTTGTGCATGACTTGCATTGTGATACTCACAACACATGAACACACACAATCGCGCCTAAAACCCCGGGCGCCGCCTATAGGAAAACAATAGAATGGATTGAAAATGGAATCTCCGTGAGGAAAAACACGGGGTAATCCACTTTTCAATTCCGCTCATTTCGAATTATGGATTGGGTCCCAATGCAACGATAGTTGTGCAATGGAATCTACCCTTTCTAGAACTCGAGGTGGGAGCCTTGGCCTTAGGTTCCAAACCCTATCTTGATTCTTAGAGTCAAAACCTCACTGGTCTCATGCGTATGTATGTAAATGATTGGTACACCTCGAAACCAAAAGGTCATTCAGCGCAGCTTATGAATCAAAATCCAAAAACTTGTGTGAAGAATCAGTCGCGAGTTGAAACGAACCAGGATGGCATGGAAAAGCGCTGGACCACCTTGGAGAGTCAACTGACGAGGGCAAATGCCTCTTGACCGGGCAACCGAATCAAGGATAAGGACGTGTCATTCCTAATTGATTTTCAATCAGATAATGACATAATATTTCATATCTCTTCCTCTCAGGATAAGATGGTTAAAGACCAACAAAAGGGAGCTTGCCTTCCCTACAAAATGGAAAGGAGTGCACCTTCATCGGGCATCACCCATTGGGTTTGCAAAAACAAGATGGATTTATTGTGATGAGCCTTAAGTAGACAACGTGAAGCTGGGGCAACCTAATTTGGCTCGACTCTCCCTAAGTCGAAAAAGTTGTATCCGTTCCAAATCGGATTGACCGGTTCACGAGTTGATATGGTTTTCCATTCTTGCAGGTGATGACAAAAATGAATGGGACCACTGAAAAATTTCCAGCATCTTGGATGCCAGAAGTGACCAGAGCAGGGATAGTAAATCCGTAGTCGTTTCAATTAAAGCGGAGCCATCCATTTGGTAAAAGGATGTATCGTTCCAAAATAATTGTTTTTTCTATATGGGAATAATGCTTCCTTCCTTTTCCTCTCAGATGATGATCAAAAGCAGAGGACTCAGGATGCAGTGCTTTCCAATGACAAACAGGGAGTACCCCTTTTCATGGCATCTCAGACATGCACTGTGGCTAAATATTTTCAAGAGCATTCTAATGGCTCAATTTGTGAACAAAACCTTTGAGAAAACCTGAAGAAGTTTCTCATCATTTAGAAATCTCCGTGAAAAGAACACTTGAAAAGAAAAATTCAAGTTTTGCAGATTGACACATCTGATAAAAATGCTTTCTCTGAATAGAGTGAAAAGCTCGAACTCATTTTTCGTTGCAAGCATACCTAACATGCATCATGTATATCATGCACATATCCTGCATACAGAGAACCCAAAGGGAGAAATGCCGGTTCCCGCAGGATAATTTTCAAGGGTAAATTGTATCGACTCCAATAGTCAATTATACATGCCCTTTACTCATGAGGTCTCTTCTCTTCAACATGCAAACATCAAATACTTCAAATGGCGACGATGATCGAGAGAATCACAAAACCGCCACACGACAAATCCCAAGGCCGTCAAGCCACCTAGAGACGGATAAAAATAATTGAAGATTCTGACAATTGAGATAGAAGATCAGAATCGACGAAACCCATGGGAGTGCATGGACGTTGTCAAAATTGAATTGAAAATTGCCAACAAACACGGAAAGTGCTAAGGCATGTTGCCAAGAAGAACACCGCCCAACTGGGGCAAAGTAGTTTTGGAAGTAATCAGGAATCATCTCACGAACAACACCCACAAATGCAGACGAGATGAAGCAATACTCATCATCCACATCAATATACGATATTGAAACGACCTCTATCAAATGAGAAGCGTCAATAATCGGCGAAAGAAGGGAATACATCAGTAAGACGTCATCCTGAATCCCAAGAGAAAAGACACCCCCAAAGAGGATGGGGATTGCAACAAAATGCAGGAATGAAGTTAGCTGGGGCAAGCGTCACCTAGCTACGACAAATCACACCCAACTGGGGCAAGTGAATCATTTGTGCGCCGGACAAAGAATGACGTTTCTCCTCTGGCAAAGTCAATGGACGCAGTAACAGAGTCGTCCGCATCATAATCAAACCCCAAGATACGAATATGGGTGAACAGTAACATTGTATCGTTCCAATTTGGTCTTCGAAGACCACATGCCTAACATGAGTTTTTACTCACTTAACAGGAAGTCGTTGGCACCGAAAGCCTCAAAAGAAAAGAACTCGCCAACGAGGAGGCGAATAAAATTATTGACCTTGGGAGTCAGCACTCCAAGAAATGGTCTTTGATTACAAGATCGAGTGGAGGGTAAAAAGTATCGCTTCCACACTTCATGCTTTGACATGCATTTCGATAACAATTTCCTTTTTCCTTGAATAAAAGGAACTCTGAAGAGTGGCGCTGGAATGCGTCCAAAAATACAAATGGATCTCCTCTGGGGCAAATCCTTGAGAATGATTCATTGCCAACCAAACGGAGGGATCAAGGCCACAAGATAGAGGGCCAGATTCTGCAAGCCGCGCGTTTGTGTTCAAATGAAAACGCCAAGCAAGAACAAGGCGGTATCGTTCCAATTTGTCTTGAATTTTGGAACACAAACTGACACTTATTGTTTGTTTTTGACAGGGGCTCGCCATCAGGGCAAAACGGATTTTCACATCCCATGTATTACCCGTTGGAAATACATGACCAAGGGTAAATTGTATCGTTCTAATTTTTTGAAAAATTCGTGAACGTACAATAACATGTTTCTTCCGCATTTTCAGGGATCTCCAGCCTCTGGGGACAGGTAAGTATCCCTTTCCCCAATCCATTGAAGATGTTTCAGAATCTGATGTCTAGAAAAGACATAGAATTCTAACTTCATTGGCATTCATGTTTTGAAACAGGAGGTTGTCTGAACATGAATAAGAACGTGCATGGTGCATCATAAAATCCCATTGATGGATAAAATTTTTGGAGAAAAAGAAAGAGATTTTTCCAATCAAAAGTTGTTCAAAACTTTCAAAAGGACGTTTTCTCAAAAGACGAGAGGCAAAGACTAGTCCAAACACGTCCTATACACACTTAAGAGAGAAATGGAGCAGATAAGACAGCCAAATCTGGACCTACGGAAGTAGGGACCATTCGCAGCGATTACATGGGTTGGGACGACGGAGGCATTCGTTTCATATCCCTCAAACACTACAGGTGACCGTTGATAACCCCTTTGAACGGCGGTTTTCATTCTTAACCCTGTCAAGAACCACCCCACATCGGGGCAAAATGGAGATGAGTCCAGCAGCATCAGGAGAAAATGGTTAGAAATTTTCTTGCTCGGACTAACATTAATCTTTGTGTGTTGTTTATATGGTAATCCAAGTGCCATAGGATGACGAGAAGCATTCATTTCTCTATCCCACACACCGAATCCTTTGCACAGCCAACTTGAGCCTGCAAAGTCATTTCATGAACCCATTGGTGATCATTCCAAGACGGATGCCGCACCACTTCAAAAATGGAAGAGTTCAAGACTCAGGGATTACGAAGAGAATTCCCGGACTGATATTTAAAGCATGTTTAGACTATATGTCTAATATGATCCCATGAAGATGAGAAAAAGTGGGATTTCAAAAATGAAAATGAGAAAAAATCCCCGGCATCAAGAAAAAGCAAAGTGCCTAGTAAAAGCAAGGCCGATGCTCGTGCAAGCTGTTTGCTTGATCCCTAGTGAAACTTGGATGGGAAAAGAGAAAATTCCTAAAGGAGTCAGATAAAAAAGACTGCTCTCCAAATGATGTCAAGCGCGGAGGAAAGACGCAGACAGAGTTGTCAACCTTCTTAATGCAACAAGAGACGCTCTCTAAAGGACTTGTGCACACCTCAAAAGCGGTTGCACACACCTCAAAAACAGAAGATGCAGAATGGAAAAGACAGGTGACAAATTTGCAATGATCACCAATGTCAATCCCCTCATAAAATCTGGGCCAAAAACAAACTTCTTTCGGTCCCCAATCCTACCAACATCATAACCCTGAAACAGTCTTCTCTGACTAAGACACTTGGGTTAACATATAGCTTAGCTCGAAGAGGTACGAGCAAGACTATTTCTTTCTCATTTTGCAAGGTTCTCGACTTGTAAACCCGGAGCAGATGGTGAAAACTTTCATTCAATGACCTTGACTCAAAAGTGAGTCCCCCTTGAAGGCCAATATCCAAGCCCAACATTACGGTCCCGTGGAAGACCTCCCGACCGATCAAAATGTATGCGTTGCGAATGAGCCTAAAACCTAGGCACAAGTTAGTAGGGAATTGAGTGCATCCCCTATAAAAACCATTATCTCAAAACAGGTGAGAAGACCTCATTGTCGAGAAATATTCCGATTGATGTTTTGAACAAACTCTGTTTGGAATTTTCAAACTGTTGATCCAGATTTTCCATGCAAGGAATTTGTGATCATATTTGCGTGTTGCAAGAATGCTTTGGATAGCCTCCGGCATCAAAATGCACATTTCATGATTAAGACTTAAGTCATACGGTTTTTGTCAAATGGACATCCGTGGTCTTCCCAAAGATTACTAACGTTTTCTTGGTGAAGAAAAATCTTTCAGGCTCAAACTTCTGCAGGATACCTGGAGAACCCAGCTCCCAGAATGTCGCCTCAACAGACTCAAGTGAAGCTTTCTCAAAATAAAATCTTTCACTGCTTCAAAACTGAATTCTCGACAAACTTCGGGATCTCTGAAAAAAGGGGGAAGAAAAACCCTTTTAAAAGAAAAAGTCCTAGCATGACGTGGAGAACCCTCGTCCCAGGACCTCTTTCCAAAAAAATCAAGCAATCCCAGCAAACGTGGAGAACCCTCGTCCCGGGACCCTTTTTCAAAAATCAAACAGTCTCATCGGACGTGGAGAACCCTCGTCATGAGACCCCCTTTTCAAAATTTAGGCAGTCTCAACGGACGTGGAGAACCATCGTCATGAGACCCCTTTTCAAAAGTTAGGCAGTCTCATCGGACGTAGAGAACCCTATTCATGAGACCCCTTTTCAAAATTCAGGCAGTCTCATCGGACGTGGAGAACCCTCGTCATGAGACCCCTTCTCAAAATTTAGGCAGCCTCATCGGAAGTGGAGAACCCTCGTCATTGATAAGAAAGAATGATTAAGAGAGAATGGTATTGTTCTCTAATAATGGTGTGTCAAACAATGTACATGAGAAGCCCTTATATAGGCTTAGAAGAGGTAAAGAGCTTAGTGCTCTTCCTATGTGGGACTAAAGAGAAAGAAGGAATGTAAGAGAAAGCTATAAGACTACAAGGCTATACAAGTATGTCTAACACCCCCCCTCAAACTCAAGGTGGATCAAACAACGAGAGTTTGGAAAGAAGAAATTTAAAGCGTTGTGATGTAAGAGCCTTCGTAAAACAATCTGCAAGTTGATTCTCAGTTCCAACAAAAGGAAGAGAAATAGTGCGAGCTTGAAGATGATGACGAGTCAGATGACAATCGATCTCAATATGTTTTGTACGCTCATGAAAGACTGGATTTGCACCAATATGGATGGCACTCTTGTTGTCACAGTGTAGAGGAGTGGGATCCGGAAGTGAAACACCCATGTCAGCAAGTAAGCGGCGAAGCCAAACAATCTCAACGGTAGTGTCAGCCATAGCACGATACTCGGACTCTGTAGAGGAGCGTGAGACAATTTGTTGTTTCTTGGCACGCCAGGAAATAAGAGAATCGCCAAGAAAAATGCAATAGCCAGTGATAGATTTGCGATCAGACACATTGGAAGCCCAATCAGCATCAGAATAGGCACGCAACTTGAGAGCAGAAGAAGATGGCAGAAATAAGGAACGCGATAAAGTGCCTCGAAGATATCGCAAGATCCTCAGAACAGCAGCATAATGAACTGTGCGAGGAGCAGCAACAAACTGACTGACAACATGAACAGCATAAGCAATGTCGGGTCGGGAGATAGTAAGATATACAAGGCTGCCAACCAAAGTTCGATAGCGGGTCACATCAGAAAGAGGCTCCCCGTCATCCGAGCAGAGCTTCTGATTCAGCTCAATAGGAGTAGCAGCAGTGCGTGCATCCGAGAGAGCAGCCCTAGAGAGAATATCAGCAGTATATTTTTGTTGAGAAATAAGGATACCACGTGAACTGCGAGCAATTTCAAGCCCAAGAAAGTAGCGCAGTGGTCCAAGATCCTTCATGGCAAAATGTTGCTGAAGGTGCCGCTTGGTATGTTCAATATGGTCGCGATCATCTCCAGTGATAACCATATCATCAACGTAAAGAAGAAGAATAGTGCAACCAGCAGAAGAGGTATGAACAAACATAGCATGATCAGCCTCGCTTTGAGTAAAACCAGCAGATCGAATAGCATCACTGAACTTCTCAAACCAAGCACGAGGAGCCTGTTTAAGACCATAAATAGCCCGTCGCAAGCGGCAAACCTGTCCAGAAATATGACCAAGACCAGGTGGAGGTTGCATGAAGATATCCTCTTGAAGGTCCCCATGAAGAAAAGCATTCTTGACATCAAGCTGAAAGAGGGGCCAATTACGAATTGAAGCAATAGCTAGTAAAGCTCGGACAGATGTCATCTTTGCTACGGGAGCAAACGTCTCCTCATAATCAATGCCATACTCCTGCGAGAAACCTCTGGCAACCAGACGTGCTTTGTAACGTTCAATACTGCCATCAGAACGGGTTTTAATCTTATATATCCATCGGCATGATACCAAGGAGCGGCCTGGAGGGAGAGACACAAGCTCCCAAGTACCAGTACTTTCCAATGCCCTGAGCTCCTCAGACATAGCTTGACGCCACTCAGTATGCTGAACTGCCTCACGATAACTAGTGGGTTCTTGTACAGCATGAACAGCAGCCAAAAAAGAGCTAAACTCAGTAGAATAAGAAGTAGAAGCAACATACCGAGTAGGCGGACGTCGATCCCGAGGAGGATTACGGCGTGGCTCTAGAACTGCAGAATCGTCGAGGGCAGGTAGAGTAGGAGGTACAGCAGAACGGGTAGGAGAAGATGGGGACGGTGGTGATATATCTGGTTCCGAGGTGAAAGCAGAATAAGGAGGATCAGGAAAAGGATCAACAGGGAAATCCATAAATGGAACATGTAACACGTTAGGGACATTGAAATCTTGAGAGATGGTGAGAGTACCCCGCCGGGTAGCTAGGAGAGGAGAGCCATCAGCAGTAAAGAAATGTGCTGGATGCTTGAGCTCAGAGAGCTGAGTGAGACAAGCAGCGGAACTAGACATATGTCTAGCAGCTCCTGAGTCAAGTATCCAGGTAATAGAAGTGTCACCTGAAGATGGAGTGGCTGCAGCAGTGTTTCCTGTAGATGAAGAAGTTGTAGGAGTGATGGAATCGAGAAAAGACCCAAGCAAAGAAGGGTTCAATCGAGCAAGCTGTGCTTCAAGGGCAGCAATCCGATTATCCGTAGAAGAAGAAACCAGAGTAATAGGTCGAGAGTGTGGAGATGTCACAGAATACTGAATAGAACGCGGTGTTGCTGAAGGGCGTGAAGCTTCCTTCTTCTTTTGCCAACAGTGTGGCTCCTCATGTCCAAGACGGTGACAATAAGTACATAAAAGGCGGCGAGAGCCACGTGCAGAGGGAGGTCGTGGTGAAGCAGCCAAAACAGCAGGCGGAGCACGTGGTGGAGCAGCTAAAACAGCAGCAGAATCAGCAACTGCAGAGGAGGAAAGTAGACCCAGACGAGTTTCCTCAGACTGCAATTCTTTGATAGCGTCAAGGAGGGACGGTCTAGGAGAGCGATGGAGAAGCTGGCTGCGAACACCTTCATAAAGAGAGCCAAGCTTCATAAGGAAAGTATGTAGACGGTGTCTATCTTGAGTTTGAAGCCGAGTAGATGGACACCTAGTACAGTTCAAGCATGTCGAGCAAAGAACAGGAGCAAGAATATCTAATTGACTCCAAAGGGAATGCATATAATTGTAAAAGTCTCGAATAGAGCGAGACCCTTGCGTAGCACAGTAAATTTCTTGCTCCAACTGATAAACCCGAATGTCCCCGGTCTGAGTAAACATCTCGGCGAGCTGATCCCACAAACATTTCGCTCCAACAATATGAGAAAATTGTGGGCGAAGAGCAGGATCAATAGAGCCAAAAAGAATAGCCCATGCCTTCCGATCAGCAACTGTCCATGCTCGAATTTCAGCGGTACGCTTTACAACCGCCTCAGATGAGGCACTTTCCTTAAGAGCATCAGGACATAGACGGAAACCTTCAACATGCTCAAATAAATCGCGGTAAACAAGAGCCGCCATTGCCGATGGTTTCCAAAGTGAATAGTTTGAACCATCAAGCTTGACATCTATGCGGTCACTAGAATCGCCCATGACAACAGAAAAATCACTAGCGAAGCTAGAAAAGTGGGTTGAGGTGGGAAAGCTGATCAAAAGGATCGAGAGACACAAATTAGAGACGCTAGCAAAGCTGGGTGATGGCTCAATAGCCCAAAACTCATTATCTTAATTTCTGATGCGGAAGATCCAATTTATGGCAACCGCAGAGCATACTTTTAAAAATAATGAGCTCATTATCTTAATTTCTGATGCGGAAGATCCAATTTGTGGCAACCGCAGAGCATACTTTTCAAGACAATGATCTTGGCTCTGATACCATGATAAGAAAGAATGATTAAGAGAGAATGGTATTGTTCTCTAATAATGGTGTGTCAAACAATGTACATGAGAAGCCCTTATATAGGCTTAGAAGAGGTAAAGAGCTTAGTGCTCTTCCTATGTGGGACTAAAGAGAAAGAAGGAATGTAAGAGAAAGCTATAAGACTACAAGGCTATACAAGTATGTCTAACAGTCATGAGACCCCTTTTCAAAGCAAAATCAAGGTAGATACCGCCTGAAGGGTCAACTGATGGTAGAAACCGCCTGAAGGGTCAACTCAAGGTAGATACCGCCTGAAGGGTCAACTCATGGTAGAAACCGCCTGAAGGGTCAACTCAAGGTAGATACCGCCTGAAGGGTCAACTCAAGGTAGAAACCGCCTGAAGGGTCAACCAATGGTAGAAACCGCCTGAAGGGTCAAATTCAAAGGTAGATACCGCCTGAAGGGTCAACTCAAGGTAGAAACCGCCTGAAGGGTCAACCAATGGTAGAAACCGCCTGAAGGGTCAAACTCAAAGGTAGAAACCGCCTGAAGGGTCAACCAAAGGTAGAAACCGCCTGAAGGGTCAACTCAAGGTAGAAACCGCCTGAAGGGTCAACTCAAGGTAGAAACCGCCTAAAGGGTCAACTCATGGTAGAAACCGCCTGAAGGGTCAACTCAAGGTAGAAACCGCCTGAAGGGTCAAATTAATGGTAGATACCGCTATAAGGGTCAACTCATGGTAGAAACCGCAATAAGGGTCAACTCATTGGTAAGTACCGCCGTAAGAATCAACACAAAGGTCCGATCCACCATACGGATCAAAATCCTTGGCAAATCCTAAAGTGTGGGATGCGCCTTCCTTAGGTTCCTACCAGTTAGGAATTCCATAATGGTATGACCTACCATACAGGTCAGAACTTAATCTCC
This sequence comes from Rhodomyrtus psidioides, assembly GCA_021437785.1. Lineage (NCBI taxonomy): Eukaryota > Viridiplantae > Streptophyta > Magnoliopsida > Myrtales > Myrtaceae > Rhodomyrtus > Rhodomyrtus psidioides. Next base: position 162,016 of record JAILYB010000040.1, on the reverse strand, counting down.
CTAGGATTTTCTGAAACGAGTCCTAGGTATCTTCTTGAAAGTCGTCGCAACCGGCAGCATCCGACAGGTGAGCTTCAGGTAAGCCTCTCTCACTCCGGCCCATGTTCAAATTGTTAGAGCAAACCAGTGATTGATTTGAGCTTTTATCAATAGCCTTAAGGATCCGATGTCATAACATTTCTTCTCTCATTTTCCCAGTTGAGTCGGTTAGGAATCAGGTGCCACCTTATCTTTGAGAGAAACCTCTAACGAGATTCCTCTCAAAGAGGGGCAGCTGTTGACACCTGATTTTTTACCATTTATTATTGTGATTTTTATTCTTTAAAATTAATTAAAAATATCAAAAAGGTCATAAAATCACAAAATCAACTTTGGAAGCCTTGGTTTAGCCTTAGGAACTAATTTTGAACAAAAAATATTTTTCGGTATTTTTAATATTTTTCGAGTTTATTTAATTATAAAATACCCAAAAAATCAGAAAAATACCATTCGTGGTCAGAAAAATACCCAAAAATATTCGATAATTTTGTTTTAATTTCCTCTTCAAGTGTGTCACTTTAAATCTCAAAAATTCGGCTCGGGTCACTATGTTCCTTCACAAACATAAACCCGAACCGAGCCTAAAAAAAAAAAAAAAAAAAAAAAAATCCTTTTCGAGTCTTTTAGTTTTCAATTCTCACTTTTTATAAGCTATGACATTGGATTCTAAAGTCTTAAAGTGCAATTAGGTCAATTTACCCTCCAATTTAATCAATTTTTACCAAAAGGGCTTAATTGCACATTTTTCTTTCAATTAGTCCCCGGTTTCACGGATGTATACGTATGCTCTACGTATTTATACGTCATACGTATTTATACGTTATGCGTATTTGTACTGTTTGGTAACCTCTTTAACTCTTGTAATAATAATAATGGTTATTATTTTTAACACCTTTGTTAGTGCCTTTTTTTAGCATTTTTGTATTGTGAGTACTATTGCTAGTGCTATTTTTAAATAGCATTTTTGTATTATAAATTGTGAGTGCTATTGTTAGTGCTATTTTTAAATGACATTTATTTATCATAAATTGTGAGTGCTATTGTTAGTGCTATTTTTAAATGTCATTTATTTGTGAGTGCTATTTTTAGATAGAATTTATAATTGTTAGTGCTATTTTTAAATACAATTTATTGGAAGGTATTTTTGGCTATAAAAGGATGGCAAGAGTTTTGAGGTTGAAGGAGGAGAGACATTTTGTAGAGTGTGCAAATTTTTGAGAGCTTAGAGAGAAGAACACAAACACTCTCTATATTCTCATAATCTTGAGTGAGCAAAATATGCTAAGTTCGGAATATTGATTCCGCATATTGCTAGCACAATTGTTGTGGAGTTATTAGTCGTCTCCCCGTTCGTCAATTGGTGGTGCGTCCGAACTAGATGCCTAACACTTGTGGAGGCTGAGATCGAAGAACATCGAACCGACACCTCCGTTCAAGCACGCTACGAGAGGTAATCTATTTACTCCCTTTGAGGCTTTGTGATTTTTTTTTCGATTGAAATGCACGTAGTACGCCTCTGGAGATACATGTATGTGTTGTTATTTATTTCCGCTACGTGTTACGTGGATCCCAACAGTGGTATCAGAGCCGATCCTTAGGTGTTTTCGTGCATTTAATTGATTTTTTGCAATTTTTGCAATACTATGGCCAATATGTATTAACGAATTGTTCGTCTTACATGGCTAATGGAGGTTGATTATTTTATATGATAAATTAATCAACGTAGCAAAAATTGAGACTAAATCAATTTTGAATCGAAAATTTATGGCTATCTTATTTTACGTAAAAATTCTGAATATGATTCAACGTAGAATTTTTATTGTGCCTTCCTAAGTTTTAAATTGTGAATTTATTACTTACGTGGAAGGGTGGTGATCATGGAAAAATCCCTAATCAATGTGATTGATGTATGTATGAATGTATGGTGAGTATTTATATATTTGGGGTTGTAATTATTAAATGGAGGTTGCGTACTCCTTTTATTTTTCATGTAATCTTTATTTTTAGCATAGTCAATTGTTGATGTAAATGCTACGAGGATTACGTGGAGGAGCCTTGTAAGTCGGCGAGCTCTTTGGGGCCCGATTCTTGAAGAGTTCAAGAAACCAAGAAGAAGCGAAGAGCGGCTCTCCGTTATTAAAATGATTAAATGTGGTCTCATTGGCTCGAGACCCATTAAATCATAATTCCATGATCACCACGTAGGATAGATGTTTATGTGATTGGCATCTATTTATTTATTATGATTACGTGAGCATGTTAAACTGGTTAATGTGCAAAGTCAGACTTACCTCACCCAAAATTGCGCCTGCATGAAATCCTAGTTAGGGAAAATCACTCGCGTTAGGTACCGAAAGGGCGTTGGTAATGACATCAACGTAACCAAGTCCCCGAACTCAAAATCTCTGGTTCCGCAGAATTGATCGATCTCTCCCAATCGGTCAATAAGGTTTCCGGTCTACCCTCCACGAAAGACCGGTGGCGACTCCAAATGCATGCACAAGTTGCACATGCCACCACGACCACACTAAGGTCGAAAGCGATCGACTGTTATCGTCGAATCCCTTTGAAAAATACTCCCGCCGCGATTTGGTATGGGCTTGGGAGGGCCCGCGCCGATCCAAGACCCGCGATCGGTAATCCATTAGCCGCGTCCGCTTCGGACGGGTCGCGACAGCTGGCGACTCCGCTGGGGACCTTGTTCTAGAACCTATGGTTCTAGACCTCAAGTGGACTTAGGCCGTAATTAAAACGCTGAGTGATTTTTCTAAACCTGCAGGCGCTCTTGAAGGTGAGGTAAGTCCGCTCATGGTAGGTGTTATATGTTTTTTGCAGATTGGAGAGATAAGGGGTGTAGTCCATGATTAACATTGTCTTATGCAGGTTGGCATAGGAATGTATGTTGTATGGATGATTTGAAGCGCCGATTGATAAACTGTTGTGCATGACTTGCATTGTGATACTCACAACACATGAACACACACAATCGCGCCTAAAACCCCGGGCGCCGCCTATAGGAAAACAATAGAATGGATTGAAAATGGAATCTCCGTGAGGAAAAACACGGGGTAATCCACTTTTCAATTCCGCTCATTTCGAATTATGGATTGGGTCTCAATGCAACGATAGTTGTGCAATGGAATCTACCCTTTCTAGAACTCGAGGTGGGAGCCTTGGCCTTAGGTTCCAAACCCTATCTTGATTCTTAGAGTCAAAACCTCACTGGTCTCATGCGTATGTATGTGAATGATTGGTACACCTCGAAACCAAAAGGTCATTCAGCGCAGCTTATGAATCAAAATCCAAAAACTTGTGTGAAGAATCAGTCGCGAGTTGAAACGAACCAGGATGGCATGGAAAAGCGCTGGACCACCTTGGAGAGTCAACTGACGAGGGCAAATGCCTCTTGACCGGGCAACCGAATCAAGGATAAGGACGTGTCATTCCTAATTGATTTTCAATCAGATAATGACATAATATTTCATATCTCTTCCTCTCAGGATAAGATGGTTAAAGACCAACAAAAGGGAGCTTGCCTTCCCTACAAAATGGAAAGGAGTGCACCTTCATCGGGCATCACCCATTGGGTTTGCAAAAACAAGATGGATTTATTGTGATGAGCCTTAAGTAGACAACGTGAAGCTGGGGCAACCTAATTTGGCTCGACTCTCCCTAAGTCGAAAAAGTTGTATCCGTTCCAAATCGGATTGACCGGTTCACGAGTTGATATGGTTTTCCATTCTTGCAGGTGATGACAAAAATGAATGGGACCACTGAAAAATTTCCAGCATCTTGGATGCCAGAAGTGACCAGAGCAGGGATAGTAAATCCGTAGTCGTTTCAATTAAAGCGGAGCCATCCATTTGGTAAAAGGATGTATCGTTCCAAAATAATTGTTTTTTCTATATGGGAATAATGCTTCCTTTCTTTTCCTCTCAGATGATGATCAAAAGCAGAGGACTCAGGATGCAGTGCTTTCCAATGACAAACAGGGAGTACCCCTTTTCATGGCATCTCAGACATGCACTGTGGCTAAATATTTTCAAGAGCATTCTAATGGCTCAATTTGTGAACAAAACCTTTGAGAAAACCTGAAGAATTTTCTCATCATTTAGAAATCTCCGTGAAAAGAACACTTGAAAAGAAAAATTCAAGTTTTGCAGATTGACACATCTGATAAAAATGCTTTCTCTGAATAGAGTGAAAAGCTCGAACTCATTTTTCGTTGCAAGCATACCTAACATGCATCATGTATATCATGCACATATCCTGCATACAGAGAACCCAAAGGGAGAAATGCCGGTTCCCGCAGGATAATTTTCAAGGGTAAATTGTATCGACTCCAATAGTCAATTATACATGCCCTTTACTCATGAGGTCTCTTCTCTTCAACATGCAAACATCAAATACTTCAAATGGCGACGATGATCGAGAGAATCACAAAACCGCCACACGACAAATCCCAAGGCCGTCAAGCCACCTAGAGACGGATAAAAATAATTGAAGATTCTGACAATTGAGATAGAAGATCAGAATCGACGAAACCCATGGGAGTGCATGGACGTTGTCAAAATTGAATTGAAAATTGCCAACAAACACGGAAAGTGCTAAGGCATGTTGCCAAGACGAACACCGCCCAACTGGGGCAAAGTAGTTTTGGAAGTAATCAGGAATCATCTCACGAACAACACCCACAAATGCAGACGAGATGAAGCAATACTCATCATCCACATCAATATACGATATTGAAACGACCTCTATCAAATGAGAAGCGTCAATAATCGGCGAAAGAAGGGAATACATCAGTAAGACGTCATCCTGAATCCCAAGAGAAAAGACACCCCCAAAGAGGATGGGGATTGCAACAAAATGCAGGAATGAAGTTAGCTGGGGCAAGCGTCACCTAGCTACGACAAATCACACCCAACTGGGGCAAGTGAATCATTTGTGCGCCGGACAAAGAATGACGTTTCTCCTCTGGCAAAGTCAATGGACGCAGTAACAGAGTCGTCCGCATCATAATCAAACCCCAAGATACGAATATGGGTGAACAGTAACATTGTATCGTTCCAATTTGGTCTTCGAAGACCACATGCCTAACATGAGTTTTTACTCACTTAACAGGAAGTCGTTGGCACCGAAAGCCTCAAAAGAAAAGAACTCGCCAACGAGGAGGCGAATAAAATTATTGACCTTGGGAGTCAGCACTCCAAGAAATGGTCTTTGATTACAAGATCGAGTGGAGGGTAAAAAGTATCGCTTCCACACTTCATGCTTTGACATGCATTTCGATAACAATTTCCTTTTTCCTTGAATAAAAGGAACTCTGAAGAGTGGCGCTGGAATGCGTCCAAAAATACAAATGGATCTCCTCTGGGGCAAATCCTTGAGAATGATTCATTGCCAACCAAACGGAGGGATCAAGGCCACAAGATAGAGGGCCAGATTCTGCAAGCCGCGCGTTTGTGTTCAAATGAAAACGCCAAGCAAGAACAAGGCGGTATCGTTCCAATTTGTCTTGAATTTTGGAACACAAACTGACACTTATTGTTTGTTTTTGACAGGGGCTCGCCATCAGGGCAAAACGGATTTTCACATCCCATGTATTACCCGTTGGAAATACATGACCAAGGGTAAATTGTATCGTTCTAATTTTTTGAAAAATTCGTGAACGTACAATAACATGTTTCTTCCGCATTTTCAGGGATCTCCAGCCTCTGGGGACAGGTAAGTATCCCTTTCCCCAATCCATTGAAGATGTTTCAGAATCTGATGTCTAGAAAAGACATAGAATTCTAACTTCATTGGCATTCATGTTTTGAAACAGGAGGTTGTCTGAACATGAATAAGAACGTGCATGGTGCATCATAAAATCCCATTGATGGATAAAATTTTTGGAGAAAAAGAAAGAGATTTTTCCAATCAAAAGTTGTTCAAAACTTTCAAAAGGACGTTTTCTCAAAAGACGAGAGGCAAAGACTAGTCCAAACACGTCCTATACACACTTAAGAGAGAAATGGAGCAGATAAGACAGCCAAATCTGGACCTACGGAAGTAGGGACCATTCGCAGCGATTACATGGGTTGGGACGACGGAGGCATTCGTTTCATATCCCTCAAACACTACAGGTGACCGTTGATAACCCCTTTGAACGGCGGTTTTCATTCTTAACCCTGTCAAGAACCACCCCACATCGGGGCAAAATGGAGATGAGTCCAGCAGCATCAGGAGAAAATGGTTAGAAATTTTCTTGCTCGGACTAACATTAATCTTTGTGTGTTGTTTATATGGTAATCCAAGTGCCATAGGATGACGAGAAGCATTCATTTCTCTATCCCACACACCGAATCCTTTGCACAGCCAACTTGAGCCTGCAAAGTCATTTCATGAACCCATTGGTGATCATTCCAAGACGGATGCCGCACCACTTCAAAAATGGAAGAGTTCAAGACTCAGGGATTACGAAGAGAATTCCCGGACTGATATTTAAAGCATGTTTAGACTATATGTCTAATATGATCCCATGAAGATGAGAAAAAGTGGGATTTCAAAAATGAAAATGAGAAAAAATCCCCGGCATCAAGAAAAAGCAAAGTGCCTAGTAAAAGCAAGGCCGATGCTCGTGCAAGCTGTTTGCTTGATCCCTAGTGAAACTTGGATGGGAAAAGAGAAAATTCCTAAAGGAGTCAGATAAAAAAGACTGCTCTCCAAATGATGTCAAGCGCGGAGGAAAGACGCAGACAGAGTTGTCAACCTTCTTAATGCAACAAGAGACGCTCTCTAAAGGACTTGTGCACACCTCAAAAGCGGTTGCACACACCTCAAAAACAGAAGATGCAGAATGGAAAAGACAGGTGACAAATTTGCAATGATCACCAATGTCAATCCCCTCATAAAATCTGGGCCAAAAACAAACTTCTTTCGGTCCCCAATCCTACCAACATCATAACCCTGAAACAGTCTTCTCTGACTAAGACACTTGGGTTAACATATAGCTTAGCTCGAAGAGGTACGAGCAAGACTATTTCTTTCTCATTTTGCAAGGTTCTCGACTTGTAAACCCGGAGCAGATGGTGAAAACTTTCATTCAATGACCTTGACTCAAAAGTGAGTCCCCCTTGAAGGCCAATATCCAAGCCCAACATTACGGTCCCGTGGAAGACCTCCCGACCGATCAAAATGTATGCGTTGCGAATGAGCCTAAAACCTAGGCACAAGTTAGTAGGGAATTGAGTGCATCCCCTATAAAAACCATTATCTCAAAACAGGTGAGAAGACCTCATTGTCGAGAAATATTCCGATTGATGTTTTGAACAAACTCTGTTTGGAATTTTCAAACTGTTGATCCAGATTTTCCATGCAAGGAATTTGTGATCATATTTGCGTGTTGCAAGAATGCTTTGGATAGCCTCCGGCATCAAAATGCACATTTCATGATTAAGACTTAAGTCATACGGTTTTTGTCAAATGGACATCCGTGGTCTTCCCAAAGATTACTAACGTTTTCTTGGTGAAGAAAAATCTTTCAGGCTCAAACTTCTGCAGGATACCTGGAGAACCCAGCTCCCAGAATGTCGCCTCAACAGACTCAAGTGAAGCTTTCTCAAAATAAAATCTTTCACTGCTTCAAAACTGAATTCTCGACAAACTTCGGGATCTCTGAAAAAAGGGGGAAGAAAAACCCTTTTAAAAGAAAAAGTCCTAGCATGACGTGGAGAACCCTCGTCCCAGGACCTCTTTCCAAAAAAATCAAGCAATCCCAGCAAACGTGGAGAACCCTCGTCCCGGGACCCTTTTTCAAAAATCAAACAGTCTCATCGGACGTGGAGAACCCTCGTCATGAGACCCCCTTTTCAAAATTTAGGCAGTCTCAACGGACGTGGAGAACCATCGTCATGAGACCCCTTTTCAAAAGTTAGGCAGTCTCATCGGACGTAGAGAACCCTATTCATGAGACCCCTTTTCAAAATTCAGGCAGTCTCATCGGACGTGGAGAACCCTCGTCATGAGACCCCTTCTCAAAATTTAGGCAGCCTCATCGGAAGTGGAGAACCCTCGTCATTGATAAGAAAGAATGATTAAGAGAGAATGGTATTGTTCTCTAATAATGGTGTGTCAAACAATGTACATGAGAAGCCCTTATATAGGCTTAGAAGAGGTAAAGAGCTTAGTGCTCTTCCTATGTGGGACTAAAGAGAAAGAAGGAATGTAAGAGAAAGCTATAAGACTACAAGGCTATACAAGTATGTCTAACACCCCCCCTCAAACTCAAGGTGGATCAAACAACGAGAGTTTGGAAAGAAGAAATTTAAAGCGTTGTGATGTAAGAGCCTTCGTAAAACAATCTGCAAGTTGATTCTCAGTTCCAACAAAAGGAAGAGAAATAGTGCGAGCTTGAAGATGATGACGAGTCAGATGACAATCGATCTCAATATGTTTTGTACGCTCATGAAAGACTGGATTTGCACCAATATGGATGGCACTCTTGTTGTCACAGTGTAGAGGAGTGGGATCCGGAAGTGAAACACCCATGTCAGCAAGTAAGCGGCGAAGCCAAACAATCTCAACGGTAGTGTCAGCCATAGCACGATACTCGGACTCTGTAGAGGAGCGTGAGACAATTTGTTGTTTCTTGGCACGCCAGGAAATAAGAGAATCGCCAAGAAAAATGCAATAGCCAGTGATAGATTTGCGATCAGACACATTGGAAGCCCAATCAGCATCAGAATAGGCACGCAACTTGAGAGCAGAAGAAGATGGCAGAAATAAGGAACGCGATAAAGTGCCTCGAAGATATCGCAAGATCCTCAGAACAGCAGCATAATGAACTGTGCGAGGAGCAGCAACAAACTGACTGACAACATGAACAGCATAAGCAATGTCGGGTCGGGAGATAGTAAGATATACAAGGCTGCCAACCAAAGTTCGATAGCGGGTCACATCAGAAAGAGGCTCCCCGTCATCCGCGCAGAGCTTCTGATTCAGCTCAATAGGAGTAGCAGCAGTGCGTGCATCCGAGAGAGCAGCCCTAGAGAGAATATCAGCAGTATATTTTTGTTGAGAAATAAGGATACCACGTGAACTGCGAGCAATTTCAAGCCCAAGAAAGTAGCGCAGTGGTCCAAGATCCTTCATGGCAAAATGTTGCTGAAGGTGCCGCTTGGTATGTTCAATATGGTCGCGATCATCTCCAGTGATAACCATATCATCAACGTAAAGAAGAAGAATAGTGCAACCAGCAGAAGAGGTATGAACAAACATAGCATGATCAGCCTCGCTTTGAGTAAAACCAGCAGATCGAATAGCATCACTGAACTTCTCAAACCAAGCACGAGGAGCCTGTTTAAGACCATAAATAGCCCGTCGCAAGCGGCAAACCTGTCCAGAAATATGACCAAGACCAGGTGGAGGTTGCATGAAGATATCCTCTTGAAGGTCCCCATGAAGAAAAGCATTCTTGACATCAAGCTGAAAGAGGGGCCAATTACGAATTGAAGCAATAGCTAGTAAAGCTCGGACAGATGTCATCTTTGCTACGGGAGCAAACGTCTCCTCATAATCAATGCCATACTCCTGCGAGAAACCTCTGGCAACCAGACGTGCTTTGTAACGTTCAATACTGCCATCAGAACGGTTTTAATCTTATATATCCATCGGCATGATACCAAGGAGCGGCCTGGAGGGAGAGACACAAGCTCCCAAGTACCAGTACTTTCCAATGCCCTGAGCTCCTCAGACATAGCTTGACGCCACTCAGTATGCTGAACTGCCTCACGATAACTAGTGGGTTCTTGTACAGCATGAACAGCAGCCAAAAAAGAGCTAAACTCAGTAGAATAAGAAGTAGAAGCAACATACCGAGTAGGCGGACGTCGATCCCGAGGAGGATTACGGCGTGGCTCTAGAACTGCAGAATCGTCGAGGGCAGGTAGAGTAGGAGGTACAGCAGAACGGGTAGGAGAAGATGGGGACGGTGGTGATATATCTGGTTCCGAGGTGAAAGCAGAATAAGGAGGATCAGGAAAAGGATCAACAGGGAAATCCATAAATGGAACATGTAACACGTTAGGGACATTGAAATCTTGAGAGATGGTGAGAGTACCCCGCCGGGTAGCTAGGAGAGGAGAGCCATCAGCAGTAAAGAAATGTGCTGGATGCTTGAGCTCAGAGAGCTGAGTGAGACAAGCAGCGGAACTAGACATATGTCTAGCAGCTCCTGAGTCAAGTATCCAGGTAATAGAAGTGTCACCTGAAGATGGAGTGGCTGCAGCAGTGTTTCCTGTAGATGAAGAAGTTGTAGGAGTGATGGAATCGAGAAAAGACCCAAGCAAAGAAGGGTTCAATCGAGCAAGCTGTGCTTCAAGGGCAGCAATCCGATTATCCGTAGAAGAAGAAACCAGAGTAATAGGTCGAGAGTGTGGAGATGTCACAGAATACTGAATAGAACGCGGTGTTGCTGAAGGGCGTGAAGCTTCCTTCTTCTTTTGCCAACAGTGTGGCTCCTCATGTCCAAGACGGTGACAATAAGTACATAAAAGGCGGCGAGAGCCACGTGCAGAGGGAGGTCGTGGTGAAGCAGCCAAAACAGCAGGCGGAGCACGTGGTGGAGCAGCTAAAACAGCAGCAGAATCAGCAACTGCAGAGGAGGAAAGTAGACCCAGACGAGTTTCCTCAGACTGCAATTCTTTGATAGCGTCAAGGAGGGACGGTCTAGGAGAGCGATGGAGAAGCTGGCTGCGAACACCTTCATAAGGAGAGCCAAGCTTCATAAGGAAAGTATGTAGACGGTGTCTATCTTGAGTTTGAAGCCGAGTAGATGGACACCTAGTACAGTTCAAGCATGTCGAGCAAAGAACAGGAGCAAGAATATCTAATTGACTCCAAAGGGAATGCATATAATTGTAAAAGTCTCGAATAGAGCGAGACCCTTGCGTAGCACAGTAAATTTCTTGCTCCAACTGATAAACCCGAATGTCCCCGGTCTGAGTAAACATCTCGGCGAGCTGATCCCACAAACATTTCGCTCCAACAATATGAAAAAATTGTGGGCGAAGAGCAGGATCAATAGAGCCAAAAAGAATAGCCCATGCCTTCCGATCAGCAACTGTCCATGCTCGAATTTCAGCGGTACGCTTTACAATCGCCTCAGATGAGGCACTTTCCTTAAGAGCATCAGGACATAGACGGAAACCTTCAACATGCTCAAATAAATCGCGGTAAACAAGAGCCGCCATTGCCGATGGTTTCCAAAGTGAATAGTTTGAACCATCAAGCTTGACATCTATGCGGTCACTAGAATCGCCCATGACAACAGAGAAATCACTAGCGAAGCTAGAAAAGTGGGTTGAGGTGGGAAAGCTGATCAAAAGGATCGAGAGACACAAATTAGAGACGCTAGCAAAGCTGGGTGATGGCTCAATAGCCCAAAACTCATTATCTTAATTTCTGATGCGGAAGATCCAATTTATGGCAACCGCAGAGCATACTTTTAAAAATAATGAGCTCATTATCTTAATTTCTGATGCGGAAGATCCAATTTGTGGCAACCGCAGAGCATACTTTTCAAGACAATGATCTTGGCTCTGATACCATGATAAGAAAGAATGATTAAGAGAGAATGGTATTGTTCTCTAATAATGGTGTGTCAAACAATGTACATGAGAAGCCCTTATATAGGCTTAGAAGAGGTAAAGAGCTTAGTGCTCTTCCTATGTGGGACTAAAGAGAAAGAAGGAATGTAAGAGAAAGCTATAAGACTACAAGGCTATACAAGTATGTCTAACAGTCATGAGACCCCTTTTCAAAGCAAAATCAAGGTAGATACCGCCTGAAGGGTCAACTGATGGTAGAAACCGCCTGAAGGGTCAACTCAAGGTAGATACCGCCTGAAGGGTCAACTCATGGTAGAAACCGCCTGAAGGGTCAACTCAAGGTAGATACCGCCTGAAGGGTCAACTCAAGGTAGAAACCGCCTGAAGGGTCAACCAATGGTAGAAACCGCCTGAAGGGTCAAATTCAAAGGTAGATACCGCCTGAAGGGTCAACTCAAGGTAGAAACCGCCTGAAGGGTCAACCAATGGTAGAAACCGCCTGAAGGGTCAAACTCAAAGGTAGAAACCGCCTGAAGGGTCAACCAAAGGTAGAAACCGCCTGAAGGGTCAACTCAAGGTAGAAACCGCCTGAAGGGTCAACTCAAGGTAGAAACCGCCTAAAGGGTCAACTCATGGTAGAAACCGCCTGAAGGGTCAACTCAAGGTAGAAACCGCCTGAAGGGTCAAATTAATGGTAGATACCGCTATAAGGGTCAACTCATGGTAGAAACCGCAATAAGGGTCAACTCATTGGTAAGTACCGCCGTAAGAATCAACACAAAGGTCCGATCCACCATACGGATCAAAATCCTTGGCAAATCCTAAAGTGTGGGATGCGCCTTCCTTAGGTTCCTACCAGTTAGGAATTCCATAATGGTATGACCTACCATACAGGTCAGAACTTAATCTCCCTAGGATTTTCTGAAACGAGTCCTAGGTATCTTCTTGAAAGTCGTCGCAACCGGCAGCATCCGACAGGTGAGCTTCAGGTAAGCCTCTCTCACTCCGGCCCATGTTCAAATTGTTAGAGCAAACCAGTGATTGATTTGAGCTTTTATCAATAGCCTTAAGGATCCGATGTCATAACATTTCTTCTCTCATTTTCCCAGTTGAGTCGGTTAGGAATCAGGTGCCACCTTATCTTTGAGAGAAACCTCTAACGAGATTCCTCTCAAAGAGGGGCAGCTGTTGACACCTGATTTTTTACCATTTATTATTGTGATTTTTATTCTTTAAAATTAATTAAAAATATCAAAAAGGTCATAAAATCACAAAATCAACTTTGGAAGCCTTGGTTTAGCCTTAGGAACTAATTTTGAACAAAAAATATTTTTCGGTATTTTTAATATTTTTCGAGTTTATTTAATTATAAAATACCCAAAAAATCAGAAAAATACCATTCGTGGTCAGAAAAATACCCAAAAATATTCGATAATTTTGTTTTAATTTCCTCTTCAAGTGTGTCACTTTAAATCTCAAAAATTCGGCTCGGGTCACTATGTTCCTTCACAAACATAAACCCGAACCGAGCCTAAAAAAAAAAAAAAAAAAAAAATCCTTTTCGAGTCTTTTAGTTTTCAATTCTCACTTTTTATAAGCTATGACATTGGATTCTAAAGTCTTAAAGTGCAATTAGGTCAATTTACCCTCCAATTTAATCAATTTTTACCAAAAGGGCTTAATTGCACATTTTTCTTTCAATTAGTCCCCGGTTTCACGGATGTATACGTATGCTCTACGTATTTATACGTCATACGTATTTATACGTTATGCGTATTTGTACTGTTTGGTAACCTCTTTAACTCTTGTAATAATAATAATGGTTATTATTTTTAACACCTTTGTTAGTGCCTTTTTTTAGCATTTTTGTATTGTGAGTACTATTGCTAGTACTATTTTTAAATAGCATTTTTGTATTATAAATTGTGAGTGCTATTGTTAGTGCTATTTTTAAATGACATTTATTTATCATAAATTGTGAGTGCTATTGTTAGTGCTATTTTTAAATGTCATTTATTTGTGAGTACTATTTTTAGATAGAATTTATAATTGTTAGTGCTATTTTTAAATACAATTTATTGGAAGGTATTTTTGGCTATAAAAGGATGGCAAGAGTTTTGAGGTTGAAGGAGGAGAGACATTTTGTAGAGTGTGCAAATTTTTGAGAGCTTAGAGAGAAGAACACAAACACTCTCTATATTCTCATAATCTTGAGTGAGCAAAATATGCTAAGTTCGGAATATTGATTCCGCATATTGCTAGCACAATTGTTGTGGAGTTATTAGTCGTCTCCCCGTTCGTCAATTGGTGGTGCGTCCGAACTAGATGCCTAACACTTGTGGAGGCTGAGATCGAAGAACATCGAACCGACACCTCCGTTCAAGCACGCTACGAGAGGTAATCTATTTACTCCCTTTGAGGCTTTGTGATTTTTTTTTCGATTGAAATGCACGTAGTACGCCTCTGGAGATACATGTATGTGTTGTTATTTATTTCCGCTACGTGTTACGTGGATCCCAACAGTGGTATCAGAGCCGATCCTTAGGTGTTTTCGTGCATTTAATTGATTTTTTGCAATTTTTGCAATACTATGGCCAATATGTATTAACGAATTGTTCGTCTTACATGGCTAATGGAGGTTGATTATTTTATATGATAAATTAATCAACGTAGCAAAAATTGAGACTAAATCAATTTTGAATCGAAAATTTATGGCTATCTTATTTTACGTAAAAATTCTGAATATGATTCAACGTAGAATTTTTATTGTGCCTTCCTAAGTTTTAAATTGTGAATTTATTACTTACGTGGAAGGGTGGTGATCATGGAAAAATCCCTAATCAATGTGATTGATGTATGTATGAATGTATGGTGAGTATTTATATATTTGGGGTTGTAATTATTAAATGGAGGTTGCGTACTCCTTTTATTTTTCATGTAATCTTTATTTTTAGCATAGTCAATTGTTGATGTAAATGCTACGAGGATTACGTGGAGGAGCCTTGTAAGTCGGCGAGCTCTTTGGGGCCCGATTCTTGAAGAGTTCAAGAAACCAAGAAGAAGCGAAGAGCGGCTCTCCGTTATTAAAATGATTAAATGTGGTCTCATTGGCTCGAGACCCATTAAATCATAATTCCATGATCACCACGTAGGATAGATGTTTATGTGATTGGCATCTATTTATTTATTATGATTACGTGAGCATGTTAAACTGGTTAATGTGCAAAGTCAGACTTACCTCACCCAAAATTGTGCCTGCATGAAATCCTAGTTAGGGAAAATCACTCGCGTTAGGTACCGAAAGGGCGTTGGTAATGACATCAACGTAACCAAGTCCCCGAACTCAAAATCTCTGGTTCCGCAGAATTGATCGATCTCTCCCAATCGGTCAATAAGGTTTCCGGTCTACCCTCCAAGAAAGACCGGTGGCGACTCCAAATGCATGCACAAGTTGCACATGCCACCACGACCACACTAAGGTCGAAAGCGGTCGACTGTTATCGTCGAATCCCTTTGAAAAATACTCCCGCCGCGATTTGGTATGGGCCTGGGAGGGCCCGCGCCGATCCAAGACCCGCGATCGGTAATCCATTAGCCTCGTCCGCTTTCGGACGGGTCGCGACACTAGCCCTACGTGGATAGGCTCGATAATGCCTTGACCATACACTCACAAACCCTCGCCAGGGACATGTCCATACTGGAGTAACATCCTACTCGACATAAGAGATGGGCCAGATAGCGACGGAGGCTGAGTAACAGAATTCTCAAGAACGTGTATAGTGGACACCAACTCGAAGGCGTGGTAGGTCGCTTCTTTCTCAGCTCCGGGTGGGATGTACGGGACAACTGCTCCCTCAGGTAGTTGCATATCAGTTTCCCCATTAATTAGTATCATTTGGCCATTTTCAACAACTCGAACCTTATGGTGGAGGCTAGAAAGGACTACCCTAGCCAGGTGAATCTACGGTCTGCCTAACAATAGGTTGAAGGAAGATGGAATGTCCAGTATCTGAAAAGCCAATGCGAACTTAGTGGGCCCAATCAATACCTCCTTCTTAGCTTCGCCTTAAACACTCTTCCTCATACCATCGAAAGCTCTGACGTGGGACTTCGATGCTTGCATCTGTGACTCATCACATCCCAGAAGGTGATACGTACTTAGAGGGAAAATATTCACAGCAGACCCATTATCAATAAGGACCCTTGAAACCATTTTACCTCGGCATTTGTAGAGGGCATTGCAATGCGAGGGGCCAATAGAGGGAAGGTCGTCATCAGCAAATGATATTTGGTCCCTTAGCGGAATAGCTCCCATGAACTCCTCCAACTGGAGTGCGCCAGTAGTTTCGGGGACATGCACCTCGTTAAGTACTTTCAAGAGAGCATCCTTGTGCTTTTCTGATGACTAAAACAACTCAAGGATAGAAATTTGGGCCGGCAACTTTCTAAGTTGATCCACGACGGAGAATTCGCTAGTTTTTACCACTGATAGGAGATGCTCAGCTTCTGCTTCGGTCATAGGTTTCTTTTGAGAAGGCTCTGGAGGGGCGTAAGAGCGACCCGTACGAGTATCTGAATCGACTGCTTCAGCTCCACAATCCCGAGGGGCTTTCTTGGCGTCGGTGACAACTGGTGCCCCCTCGCTCACAACGGTCGATGGCGTATCGACCAAAATTAGGGAAAAGTTACTCCCCACAACCTCGAAACTAACATCCTCCAGCTGAGCCCCCATACGGATAAATTCCTCAGAGGTAAGATCAATGATCATGTGTCCTTCATCCTCAAGCTGATAATCGTCTAGACCCTTCTCGACGGTTGGGTCTATTACGACCGGTCCCACCATGGAAACAAATGCTTCATTCAAGTCTGACAGGAACTCGGGGATAGCTGCACCACCGAGCATGCTTTCTTGAGTGATAACAGGCTGCTCAGCCACCATTAGGGCGAGCACCTTTTAAGTAGGCTCCAGTGTGTCGAACTCATCGCCCCATTCATTCCAGTATGTCCGAGTCTCGGGGAGGGACTCCTTGAGAAACCAAGGCGGGGGCGAATACTTTACCAGAAAGTCATATCCACCACTAGGCTGGCCCAAAGTATCAACTACCTCACCCGCAGCATACGCACTTCGAAGAAACTCCTGATCCTAATAACGCCAGTTACATGGCGCAACGGCCTCTAGCTCATGATCTTCTTCAGGTTGAGCTGGCCCCATCTTAGGTGCGACTGCATTCTCTAGGCCAACCAATAGGTTGCTAGGCTCGACTACAGCATCCTCCTAGCTTGGTTCGACAGAGGCGACAACCTCCTTTGGCGTAGCTCGGATTACTCCCGTTCGGACCATCTCAGTGATACGCATACGCTTCTCTTGGATAGGAATGACATCATCACTAATATAGTGCCCAGCAGAAATAAGTGCCTGATACATCTCAATAACATCTATTTGAAATCTCTTCTTGGTGACGCGTTTCGTCTCCTCAATGACTCCTACATTCGGGGTATGGCCCGGTAACGGGTTCCGCTGTACATTCGGCTCGAAATCCTTAAATGACAGACGATTCGCTTCTAGAAGATCTCGGACTTTATGCTTAAGGATATCGCAACCATCAACATCGTGCCCCTTTTCGCCTGTGTGGAAGACACATGATTTGGTGAGATCAAACCCGCAGTACTTTGGGGGATTGATTCGCGCAACTTTTTTGTCACAAGCTTCTTGCCCAACAATGCAGGTAAAAGTTACAATAATGGCCTTGGTAGTGGATCGAACTGTCTTGGTTTTTTAGGCTGGGTATTCTGATACCCACTACCCTGATAACCTCTTGAAGCAGACGCCAATTGGTTAGGGTCAGGTTGGGAAACTGGGATCGACTGCGCCACCCGAGTCTGGACAAAAGACACTTCAATCTCCTTTTCCTTTCTAACTGATGCCCTTCTACTGGTACCCTCCGCTATTCTTCCCTCATGCATTCCACCTTCAATTCTCTCCCCAGCGTCGATGAGCAACGAGAAGTTCTGAAATCCAGCTCCAATGAGCTTTTGATAAAATTCATTAGGGAGGGTTTTCACAAACATACTAATCATCTCAGGTTCCTCGAGAGGTGAGCGGACTTCAGCCGCTAAAGCGTGCCACCTGTGGGCAAAGATCCTAAATGGTTCATCCCTCCTCTTTGCCGTACAGGACAATACTTCCCGTGTATGAGCCATCTCGGTATTGTACTGGTATTGCTCGACGAATGCCTTGGCCAGCTCCTCCCACCTTTCAACTTTATCAGGCTTCAAATCCAAGAACCAGCGGAGTGCCGCATCCTCCAAACTATTCTGGAACGTTTGTGTCAGTAGAGGAACATTCTTAACATAACGACCCATCTGATTAGTGTAATAAACCAAATGCGCCCGCGGATTGCCTTTGCCCGAATACTTCGTAAAGTATGGAACCTTGAACTTGTCAGGGAAGGTGATTTTATCATATCGGGACAGATCCCCTACATTTTTGAGTCCATGCTTATCCTTAAGCTGCTGCTCCAGATCAGCAAAACATTTTTTAGTCTCGTCCTCTAATCGAGCCAAGATGGCTGCGGAAATGGGATCAAGAGGAGCGGGCGCATGGATTTGAACAGCCACCCCTTCAGCAATCGAATTTGTTGGATTGTTTGCAATAAGGTCGGGCATATCAGTCGGCGACGGAAGTTGCACCTGATTTTGATTGCGTTGTACTGTAAGTGCCCTGACATCAGCGGATAACTGGATCATCATCGTCCTCAGCTCCTGGACTTCTGCGAAGGCGACAACCCCTAGGGCTCGATTCTGTGCTTCCTCCTCTACACGTGCCTCCATACGTGCTGTTGCGGACCTTGTGTAAATAGGAGAACGCGTAAAGCCCGCAATATCTACCTGTTCAACAAAAATGAAATCCATAAGTTCGACCTAAAGTAGCGAACACGCAGGTTCCTTTGACAATATAAACTTTTGTAACAAATTCGGAAGTGCAGGCTCTTCAGCAAACCTAGCTGAGAGAGTAGGCTTTATCGCTGATTGTTTGTAAAAGAATATATGGACAAATGGAAAAACACGTACAAGCTAATATTAATGACATAGTCAATAATAAAATAAATGTTTCATACAGTATACTAAAACAGGGTTTTATCGTCATATTACAAAAGGCTATCATATAAAGCACTAGAATAGTATGATGTAAACTCGATGGGAGACAGATCCATCGATTATCAAAAAGCCCACTCCTTTGACCACAAAAAGGGAGTTTCAGGCGACCTATCCTTATTTATTCGCTTATAGGCCGTCTTCTTCCTGAGGACCTTGGTGAATATCCTCCGGAGGGATGAAAGGTAAAGTAATTCGGCAATTAGGATCCTCTGGGCAATGAATGTAAGCCAAAGATGCCTGATGGAGTCCCATCTCGCCTTCTAGCTCGGGAGCTTGGACAATGATTTGGTTATAACAGCTCTCCCAAGCGCTCACGATGTTGTCAACGTCCACTTGTCGAAGGGCAATTTCCTGCTCACTCAGCTGTCCGTGTGAGAGGTTGAATCTGAACAATTGACCCTTTAGGGGTGGCGGAATATCTTGAAGAGCTCCATGCTGTCTGATTGTCCTTAATGGGTAACAGGTAGTGGCCCCAGTGAATCCCAACAAAGGTATGGGATCGGTGTTGACGGCAGCAAGGAGGATGTTTTGGAATTGGCAGACCCTGAATTTCCATTGAATTTGGTCTGGAGTTAAACTCTTCAAAAAGTGGAACCAATTACGGTATGACCGTGTATAAGGATGCATATGCAAGTGTATGAGCTTTTCAAATGGATGAGTGTGATGCTTAAGCTCAGAATATATCATGTGGAAAGATGTTTTACAGACGTGAGAGATGAACCAGGTATATAAAAGTCCGGCAGGCCCATGAAACAATTTCTTCCCATCAGTATGAGTTTTAAAATTGTTGAGAGACAAGAAAGATTCAGCAAGGATCATAGGGATGAAGTTCCACTTAATACTGACTTGTCTCACGACAAGGGCAAGAAAGGGGTTCATGGCGACCATGGAGACAGGAAAGATTATGAAACCAAAAAAGGCCAGAAGGAAGGCTCGGGCAGATTTGGTGCCATCCTTCTTTGGCAGCTTCGAGAATTTCCCAAACAGAAAGGTCAGAGGGCAACGCCCAGCATTGCTTTTGAGTACTTTGGTGATCTCGACTTTGGGTGTATCGAGGAATACGGCAAGGGCGCTTGCTGGATCACAACCTAAAAGTGGCCTAACCAACTTTTCCTCTAGAAGAACTCCAATGATAAGATAGCACTCTTCGATGGTGGAGGTTAGCTCATGACCGTTGAGAATGAAAGTGGAAGTGATCGGATTCCAAAAATGTGCTAGAGCTTGGATGGCATGAGCCTGACAACGAACCCAAAGTAGATGCACAAGGTGGCCAACCCTTTCTTTGACATACCGCTGATTGTGATGATCCATACCCTCCCACCATTTCAACGAAAGTCTCTCAGGAATAGGGATAAGGGTGATATCATGCTTTCCCATCGAGTCTACACCACACAGAAATATTTCAGCCAGTTAATTAATAAAGCCAAGAAGTTACCGAACGAAGTTTTGGGAAAATTTGGACTAAACATAGATTATACTTACAGTGGTTAGTGAACCGTACCTGTTGATGATATATACACACGCATGCTAACAGTGAGGTTTGACATATAGGGTAGGATAGACTAACGGTTAAAGGTTCCCACCACAACGAAATGATATACCGCCCTCAAAAATGTTGACAGCAAAATCGGGTCGAGGCACATATTTCGAGGCGATGAGCGGAATTAGAAATGATTGTGCCATTTGTAGACCTGCGTATGGCCCAAACCATTTCTGACGCCTCCTAAAGGTTCCAGAGAGTCGCAGTCGGGGTTTAACCGCTGGATGTGTGTGCAAAAAGTGTAGTGTATTAGAAGCATGCACAACATGGTATATCAAACATCGCTTCGATACATATACAAATAACATACATTCCCACGACTCCCTGCAAAACAGACAGGTTAACAATCACTACACCCCTTATAACTCCCAACCTGCAAGAACATCTAATACAAGGTTAGCACATTAACCAGATTTTCCAAGGAGCGCTGCAAAATGTAGGTCAAATTAGGGAACAATCAACTGGTTACTACGGCCTAAGTCCACACAGATTCAACCAGAAATTCTGGGCTCTTGTCCCTAGCGGAGTCGCCAAGCTGTCACGACCTGCCAGAAACCTCCCTCGAGGGGTCAGGCGGGTTTAGAAGTATTGCCAGCATTTAATGACATGAACTCTCCCAAGTCCTACCTCGCATGACATTGGATTTTATTTTACGAATTAGCAAACTAAAATGCTATTAAGAGTCGCCACTAGCTTATTGGGGTTAGCCAGAAACTAATCGAGACACGGGAGTATTATTTCGATTCCTACGCAACCAGAGCTTCTGGGTTCGGGGATTTGTTTACGCTAACTAGATAATTAACGCCCTTTAGGTACCTAAACAGTTAATGTTCCCTAAGGTGACCACACATTCTGCATGTCATTTTAAGCTTACCAAGTATCTAACCAGTACTAAATGATCATGCATAATATTTTTCTGTCATTTCGTGCAATTACCTATTTACCATTGACCTAGCAATAGGAAAAACGATTAACAGACAATTTTTCAAAAGACAATGTTATAATAAACACTCAATCAGGTAAATATGCCAAATAAAGGCTGAAATAAGCGCATGCAATCCAAATTCACAACGACGATATGTAAACAAACGAGCTCGACTCGAAAGTCGAAATATACCAGTTATCAGACCGGACTAGACCATGGTCTTCAATTAACGCCAATTCGAGGCTTAAAAAGGTTAATGAAAGCATTTTTAATTTTTTTGAATTTTTCTGATTTATTATTATTATTAATTAATTAATTAATAAAAATTAATAATTTATTATTAAATTATTAATAAAAGGGGCCGGGTCCGAGTCGGGTTCTCGGACCCGGGTCCGAATCAGGCCCGTCGGGCCCCGGTCAGGCCCGGGTAAGAGGACCCGAAACGGGCCCAGTCGGCACAGTAGAAACCCAGGCCCACCTTTCCTTCTCTTGACTGAACTGGGCCCAGCTCTTCTTTAATTCCCTCG
This sequence comes from Rhodomyrtus psidioides, assembly GCA_021437785.1. Taxonomy (NCBI): domain Eukaryota; kingdom Viridiplantae; phylum Streptophyta; class Magnoliopsida; order Myrtales; family Myrtaceae; genus Rhodomyrtus; species Rhodomyrtus psidioides. Next base: position 140,236 of record JAILYB010000040.1, on the reverse strand, counting down.
GGCCGACCCATCCAAAAGCAGAAGAAGAAGAAGAAGCAGAAGAAGCCCCAACCCTTCCCAGCCTTCCTTCTTCCCTTCCACGCCAGCCAGCCCCTCCTCTTCAAGAAACACGAGCCCAAACTCCTCCAGCCCAGCATGCAAAACAAAAGGAAAAAGACGTGGGACGGGTTTCAAAACCACTGTTCATTATCTTCTTCACGTGTTACCCTTCTCTCTACAACACTGACGACGCCGCTGCTTCTCCGCCAACGTGCCTTCGTTCGCCTCACCACTGGGCCGTCGGGACTTGTTCATCACCGCCTCTGCGTCACGCCCCGAAGGGCTCTCTCTTTCTCTCTCTCTCTCTCCGACCACGAACTCTGGTCTATTTATCCAGAACTGAAACCACCACAACGAGGTCATGTTAGCCGCACCGCCACCACGGGTCCGGCTCGCCTCCATGCTGCCGTTGGTTCGAGTCATCTCGTCATCAGGTTCGACACTGAGAGGATGTCAGCCGCCTCTGCCGACCGACGACAGTTTCGATCGCCTCCGTCACCCCCGAACATTTACGGCCGTGTAGACTCGCTCTCTTGGTCCGTTCGCCACAGACACTAAGTCTTCTCGCTCTACAGCCGTTGCTCGACCGGCACTGGCGGGCCGACGCTGGGGGGCTGCGACCACCCTGTCATCTCATGGCCCGGCTTTTCTGCCGCCTCGTCGAAGCGCCACCGTTCGTAACCGACGTTGTCATCCGTCGAGCTTTCCTTCACGCCGCTGGGACTCGTTCGGCCTCACGACTAGACCAACGCTACGCAGAACTCCTCGTCAAAACGCCAGGTCTACTCGCTCATCGTTGAACCATCGATGGTGGGCTTTACCCGCGACGCTACTGGCTTCCCATCGGACTTCTACTCGTACGTCTTATCACTTGCGTCGGTCTCATCTCGACCTCACGCTCCCACCCTCTCCACAGAGCAACGAAATGATAGGCGTAAAGGCCTTCCAAGAAGCAGGCCGGGGCCGGGTTGGCGATCCTTACGCTCGACGCGGACTGCGGGACAACACTGTTCGAGCTTCGCTCTCGAAGGACCACTAACGACACCTCAAGGCTGGTGCGAACACCATCAACGTGAAAGAGACCCGACATTTGCTAGACTAAAATCTCGACCGACCACACAAACGAAGGCATGCACGGGTGACCACAAGCTTCTGGTGGTTAAGACAAGCTAGAACTAAATAGAGTACATCAGGCAAGTGAGGACGCACGCATATTTGCAAACGAATAAAACCTTCGTTGACCATGTATGATGGGATAAATCGACTGTGGGGCTCTCAACAAGCACTCTCAAAGGAACTTTTGTTCACACACAAGGAAGAGGAGACGGAAGGTGGCTTTTCAATATACTGTATTCACAATCGATTCACCCATACTGAAATAGTTCCAAGACACGCCTTTATATAGGCATCCACACGACTCTTCACATACACGACTCTTGAATCTCTCTAGGAACATGAACAGACGCAATGTACATACATAGCATTAACTACACATTGGAATACGAACGGACTCTTGAAATACTCAACTAATAATGACTCTTAAAACTACACAATAATAAAGACACGTCTAGGTTCGTGCATGCACCTTGGAAGTTGAACGGTCATTGACACTTATTGAATTTGGTTTAATTTCATTTTCCAACAAAACTCCCCCTTAAGCCAAATTCTCTTCCGTCGATCATTCCAAGTAAACTTTTGAATTTCCGAAACACTTCGATCTTGAGAGGTTTCGTAAAAATTTATGCGACTTGATCACCTGTCTTCACGTGCACAACTTCGATTTGTTTGTCGCTGACTTGTTCTCGAATAAAATGATATCGAACATCGATATGCTTGCTCCTCTCATGAAAAACTGGATTCTTCGCCAAAGCAATGGCAGAAACATTGTCAACAAAAATCGCCGTTGCATCCTTTTGTTCCATATGGATTTCTTTGAGCAACTTTCTCAACCATATCGCATGACAAACACACGATGATGCAGCAATATACTCCGCTTCACATGTCGACAGAGTAACACTGGATTGCTTCTTTGATGACCATGTAAAAGCAGTTTCACCCAGATAAAATACAAAGCCCGTAGTGCTTTTTCGATCATCGACATTGTTGACACCTGATTTTTGACCATCTATATTATTGTGATTTTTATTCTTTAAAATTAATTAAAAATATCAAAAAAAGTCATAAAATTACAAAATCAACTTTGGTAGCTTTGGCCAAGCTAAAGGGACCATTTTGGATAAAAAAATATTTTTTCATATTTTTCATATTTTTTATTATTATTATTTTCGAAAAATATAAAAATAAAAAGAAAATAAAAAAAAGTAGTATTCGAGGTCACAAAAATATATACAAATAGTCGGTATTTTTATTTTTAATTTTCTTTACTTTAGGACCTCATAAAATAGTAAAATTCAGGTTCGATTTTAGGTGTTCTCTGATCACCATAAAATTGAATTTGGCAAAAATATTAATAATGATTAAAAGAAAAAGGAGTGAAAACATCATCATTTAAAAGGAAAAGGAGACTAATCATTTTGTCTTCGCTTTTGATTATTTTATTATTATTTCTACTTTTTAGTATTTTATTATATTATTATTATATTATTTTTTTATTATTATATTTTTATTATTATTTTACTCTTCCCCCCTCCCCCTCTTCTTCCGTCGCCTCCTCTTCTTCCTTCTCTCTCTTTCTTTTTCTTTTCCTTCTTCCTCCTCTTCTTCTTCTCCTTCCTCTCCCGTAGCTTCTTCTTCCTTTTCTTTTCTTCTTCTTCGTGGACGCCTAAAATGGAACCCCCCTTCCGCCGTCGTCGCTAGCCGTCGTACCTCAAAGCCGCCGTGAACAACCCAAGACCTCCGGCCTCCACTCGTTTCGGAGTTTGGTTCGGGATTGTTTCGGATCGGGCCAAATCCGTCATCGCCAAAGCGCGCTATCGCCTCCGGCGACAGCCCCGGAGTCCTACCTCCTCCCTCGGAGCTTATGGAGCCTACGCGCCGCTGGTGGAGCCCAGAAAAAGCCTCGGGTCACCACCCCGTCGTCGGAACGTGTCCGGACGCGTCGGGACGTGTCCGGACGTGTCGGAGCGTGTCCGGGCGTGTCGGACGTGTCGGAGCCGTGTCCGAACAGTGTCCGAACAGTGTCGGAACAGTGTCGGAACAGTACATGAACAGTGTCGGAACAGTGCATGAACAGTGTCCAATTTTTTAATTTTTTTTTAATTTTTAATTTTTTTTTTATTTTTTAGTCTTAATTTGTGAAATTGACTATCGACATTCTAATGGCGATCGACAGGTAACGGGCATGGGGATGGTCGCAGGCTGAGGCTGGGCGATTGAAGGCCGGTGTCCAATCCGGTATGTTTTACGTACCCGATCTGTATATCAGGATTATTTTTCTAAAATATTGCATTTATAGACTTGATTTGTATGTATTTGTTTCAGTCTAGTGGTTAGCTTATTTATCTGGTTGAGTGTTATCTATTGTCAAAGACATGCTTTTTGTTAAAATATTTTCTGAAAATATAAAAAAATATTAATAAATCAAAAATGCCAAAAAAATGGAAAAATTAAAGAAAAACAAAAAAATTGAGAAAAAATTGCAGAAAAATTCTAAAAATTGTCCAAGGCTGAAAATGACAAAAAATTGATTTGTTTTCATTTTTGGGATTTTCTCCCATTTAATCCAAAATGGCGATTTCACCCCTCAAAGGGTAAATCGTCTTTGATATTCTGATGAATTGTGGAAATTGCTTAGAATTTGGTGATGGGCCAGATGGGTGGTTAAACCTTATGTCTAAGATTTCCACATTTCATTTCCATTTTTAGAAAATGACGATTTTACCCTTCGAATGGTAAATCGGTTTCTAAAATTCCCGAAAATCACGAAAATTGCCAAAAAATAGGAAATGGGTCAATTGAGTGACCAAACCTGTTTTGACTCCGGATTCATTCCGAAATGATGATTTTGTCCTTTTTGGGCAAATTGTCCCCTTTGTCTCAAAATTACGATTTTGCCCCTGATGGGCAAAATCATGTCTAAATTATCCCTAAGCCTGATTGATGCTTCTCTAGGCCAATATGGCCTTATTAGGAATGCCATGTGATTTATTTGTACATTTGAATTCATTGATTTGTGCACTTTATTATTGATTGTGATTGCCAGGATAGTCATTCCTATCTGCATGAACTCCTAGATTTAGGACTCGTACCCCACTCATCTGTATGAAATCTTAAGTCAGAAAACTCAGTCAACTTAGGTACCGAAAGGGCGTCAACTTTGATAGTTGACGTAACTAAGTCCCCGAACCCATTTCCCTGGTTATCGCAGAATTGAATAGAAACTCCCGACTATTCAATAGGGTGGTCCAATCATACCCTCCAAAAAAATGATTGGTGGCGACTCCATGGCATGCACACTTAGCACATATCACTAGACCACACTGAAGGTCGACTACGTATACCTCCGTTGCGATTTGGGTAACGGGCCTTGGGAGAGGCCCGCGTCCGACCAGACTGGACGGCCCATTAGCCCTCGAGAGCCCATGGCGAATCTCGAGAGGGTCGCGACAGACTGGCGACTCCGCTGGGGACCTTTGTTCTAGAACCTATGGTTCTAGACCTCAAGTGGACTTAGGCCGTAATTAAAACGTTGAGTGATATTTCTAACCTTGCAGGCGCTCTTGAAGGTGAGGTAAGTCCGCTCATGATAGGGGTTATATGTTTTTGCAGATCGGAGAAATAAGGGGTGTAGTCCGTGATTAACATTGTCTTATGCAGGTTGGGCGTAGGAATGTATGTTGTGTGGATGATTTGAAGTGCTGATTGATAAACTGCTATGCATGAATTGCATTGTGATGATCACAACACGTGGACACACACAACCGCGCCTAAAACCCCGGGCGTCGCCTATAGGAACACAATAGAAGGAATTGAAAATGGAATCTCCGTGAAGAAAAACGCGGGGTAATCCACTTTTCAATTCCGCTCGCTTCGAACTATGGATCGAGTCCCAATGCAACGATAGCTGTGCAATGGAATCGGCTCTTTTCAGAACTCGAAGTGGGAACCTTAACCTTAGGTGCCAAACCTTCTGATTTTTAGAAGTTCACCATCACTTGTCTCATGCGCATGTCTTTGGGCGGTTGGTACACCTAAAACCGCACATAAGTCGACGAGTTTGGTTGGTAAGACTCTCTATCCCTCAAATCTATTACAGTTCATATAAATATAGGCATTTCATTCATTGCATTCTGGTGATTAGATTAAATGCCATTTCAAGGATAGATGTGTGTGTTTTTCCCAAACGTCCTTGATAGAAGACGAAGAGGATGATATCCCATGACAAGCACCGAGTGAGCAACAAAGGAGCCTACTATGGACATTATTGAGATATCGTCCAATGAAGATGACGAGTTGGGGCAAGTGATCCGGAAGTCACAGATCGAACTTGGGGCATCCTTAAACGTTAGGATCACATTCCTTTGTTTCATTTTCCATTACTAGTCCTCTTGTATAGGGTTTATTTTTATCGAGGCTTTCTCTATCTCACCCCTTAGAGTGATTGTATTAGGGATCTATTGGTGTACACATTTAGATGGAACTTGGTTGTATTTCTTTTGACAGGTCATGGGAATGTGATGGTGGCATTTTCTCTAATCATCCGAATACTCCCAAGTCAAGTTTATAATTCCTTTAGAGGAAATTAAAATTGGAAATCTTGCACGACCTTTTTGGTCGTATAGGGTAATCCAACCCCAATTTCGCTAGAAGGAATTATACACTTGAATTGGTCCATGCATGTTTTACGTCGCTGGTAATCCACGATAATTGATCGAGAATATCGGCGTTGTTTTGAATTTAATGACGAGATAGATGTCCAAACTACTTTCGTTCTTAGCGAACGACCTTAATTTGGATGCCATATCTTCAATTGAATTTAAAACGCGTTATTATGTCTTGCACTTTTGAGTAAGTCATTCCTCTCGAAATTAATCAAAAGCGATTATCGTGAATTACGTTCCTTTCAATAGTATGCTTTCTTTCGAGGAATATTGATAAAAACTTTTCGCACAAGATTAAAACCCTTGTAAAAGTTCTTGTCCTTATTAATCACAAGCAAGCATAAGATTGAAAGGGGTCTATGCTTTCTATTTCAAATTATTCCTTCTGATTCTGTCTTTTTATTTGCAGGTGAAAAACAAGTAGTATAGAGAAATCTTTTCTTGGACAAATCTGCAACTATTCTTCCATCTGATCATGAGCGAGTTATAAAATCAGGACGTATTTGCTCAGCTTATTGCTATTATGGTTCGGCTCACTCAAGTTGAAGATGTTTGGATGCTCGAAGAAATGAACCATACAGAAGTTAAAACACACACACGAGAACTTTCATTTATTTTGCTCAGCGGAGGGTTTTCAGAAGCAGGTCATACAAGTCGGGGTGGAAAAGTAAAGCCAAAGTGAGCCCTAATTAACGACACAAAGGATCCCAACTGACCCTCCATGTTATTAATGCTCTGCTCATACTCCCAGCTCCGCATGTTGTGGTCGGCAAGCCTGAGGAGAAGACTTCTGCATTCTCCCTTAACTTCGGCGACCTTGGCCTCGTGTTCTTCGGTGACTACTTCCAGGTCCCGAACCAGTCCATTCCCGCGAGCTATGTCCTCGGTTATCTTGTCGAGCCGTTCTTCCTGCCAGTCGCTCTGAAGCCTCAACAGGACGTTGCGGCGGTCATGCTCGCCGGTGGTCAGGGATATGGCCAATTGATCCACCAGATTTCTCCTCTCGCGAAGCAACGTCGCGACCCGCTCATTAGCAAACTCGACGGCCTTTTTGTAACTATCAACCAGATAGTTGGTCAGCACCAAATGATCAGATCGATCCTCATAACGAGCCCGCAAGACGCGAGCCACGAGAACCTCCCGATTAGCAACACGATAGGCCTCTAAGGAGTGTGCAAAGAGAGTCGGGAAAGTTCTATATTCCCTCCCCAGTGTAGTACCTTCGAGAGAAGTGGTATCAAGGTCCTCGAGCAGGACACAGATTGCATCCTCGGTTGCAGAATGATCGGTTATGTGCGCGTAACCGCGACCCAGTAGGTTGTAAAGCTTTTCCCACTGGGCCAAGACATCAGTTGAAAAAGTGCGTACGGGAGAGGAGGCCATTTGCGTTGGGTTGGCTTGAGAATAAGACGAGTTTAACAGAGAGATTAGAAGGAAGAAGCTGATTATGCGAGAACGTTAACCTTCCATACATTAATTCCTCATTTTATAGCAACTCGAGGATGATGAAGGGTCTCAGTAATAATGCTGGTGGAGCCCAGTTAGGGGGTAAAGCAGGAGGTCCCCTCACGAGAACCATTGGATTCGTTTCGGTCCGCGATTTCCGGCTCATCAATTAAAAGATGTAAAAGATTTGTCGGGATCACCATTATTAGAGTTAGGTGGGAGGTAAGCGCAACTATCGAAGAGAGCCCTAACAGGATTTGGCAGTCCCATCACGTTGAAAAGCTAAGCGAGAAATTCAAGGTCTTGAGGGGGAACGTTTGCCTAATGGTGCTTGAAGAGCGTCTCCTGAACATGCAAAGTCACTCGAAGAAAACTTTATAGGGAGTGAGCATACAGGAGAGAGTGGAGAACTCTGAGTGGGCAAGAACCAATCAAACATTTCTCAATCCAACATATTTAAGAGGTTACTGTCAGCTGCTAGAGGCGACTGACTCAAAAATCTCAGAAATTGAACCACAGAGGGATCTCGAAGATTCCAAGATCAAGTCTAACGCCAAAACCATGGAGCCCAACACTTCTGGCAACGGAAATCAAGATCACGGCGACGACGACAACGACATCCACGATGCTCAACTCGGGAAAAGAAGACGTCCTCACCAATACTCTCAGGAGGAAACCCAAATGCTGGAAACCCTTTTCAGTAAAAGCCATTACATGAAAAAGAAGTGGAGAATTGAATTGAGCCGGGAGTTGGGGATTAATCAGTCGAGGATCCAGTTTTGGTTTCAAAATAGGAGATCCAAATCGAGGGCTCAACGCAAACGTCAGGTGGTCGAGATTTTAAAGGAAGAAAACCAAAAGCTGCGAACAGAAAACATGAGGTATGAAAAAGCTCTCAATATTACCGTTTGCCCTCATTGCGATAACCTCATCGCTCGCGGTAAGATATTCCCCGATGAGCCTCACGCAATGATTGAAGACGTTCATTTACCACCTTACTCCCTCGGGGCATCTCCTGCTCAACCAGATTTTGCCGGAGTTACGCAGGAGCAGGATGATCCTACGAAGATGATACAAATACCTCCTGGGGGATGGGATTTGCATCGCTTTGATTGGAGTTACAGTTTCAAGGAGCTGGATGTTACCGCCGACCAGCTCAAAGCATATCAGCCTCATGCACAACAATTTTCGATAGGGTCGGGTCCTGCTGGAGATGAGTTAATCAGTCGTCAAGCCATCGATGCAATTTTGGGCCACGATAAGAGGAGGTTCGCTTGGCCCCCTGAACTGCATTCCAGATTCCTAGACGTGGTTCACCAAATGGGGATCGATTCAGCAACTCCGACGCGCATATTTAAGGCCATGAATGTACCGGGGCTTAGTAAGGAGCTGGTCAGGAATCACCTTGCTGCCTACAGAAAGCTATTAAAACAACGTCGAGCGGAGCTAAACCGGGAGGAATCCGTCTCGAGCTCAAAAGCTAGGGGCGACCGCCATTGTAATGCTCAGGCATCAAGAGATACCCGGCCAAATCTAAGCATCAATCAAGCTAGCAACCCGACCACCGGCAAACTGAAAGCTGATCAGAATGTCCTCCCGGGCCATTTCAACACTTCTCAAGAGCGCGTGTCACAAGTACAGCGAGTGCACACTCCTCCATTCGAGCAGCAGTCGGCTGGTGCTCTGCCTGCCGCTGGTCAACCCACGACAGACGATTTCTTCGATGAGGGGCTCGATACCTTGTTCAATCAGTGGGAAGCTGGCATGCTTGGATAGCCATGATCTAGCACCTGACTCGGGGCACGATGGGTCGGTCACCACGAACACCCATAGAAAGAAGAACATGTTCACGAGTAGATCACTCATTTTAGCCGTTGTAAAGTTCCTACGGGAACATTTTTCTTTAATGACTATAGTTAATTCTATATTAAAACCAACGCTATCGACGAACATCGTCATGCTCAGTTGTGATGACCCCTTGTTAGATTAAGTCTGAAACCAGAGACGGTCTTTAAAATTTTGAGTGGCCACGAACTCATTCCTCACCAAGCGCCCGGGATGCTGAAATGAAGAGTAACAGCATGCACAGGGAAAATGTCACTTTCGTTTGAACGATGAAAAGGGGTTGAGAGAAGGTCATAGCGTTAATTCCCATGGAGCTAAATGAATTAAACGGAGTCATTAATTGCGGGTCCACCGCTGCTCCCTACGTTCTCGGGCCTAGCAAATCATAAAAGGCGCCGAAAGATTGTAGACCCACCACTTTGAAGACTGAACTAGGGGACGAGCGCAATACTCGATGAAACCGAATCAATGCAAGAGAGTTTGAGATCCTATCACGAGGAAAAAGAAAGGGGAATACAGACGATGAGTAATTGCAGAATCTCGGGAGGAGCGCTTGCTTGTTGGTCTTCATATGCAGCCTGAAGGATGGTTCCAGGACACGCACAATCACTTGAGAAAATTTCTAGAGTGAGCAAACACGTAAGAGCGAATTGAAAAAGCTGAGTGAACTTGATCAGCCTGAGATACCCCGATCCATCATGTTTAAAAGTTATTCCCATCTGCTAGAAACGCCCGACCTGGACATTTCTGAGCACGAACTGCTGGGAGACTTTGAAGATCCTGGAGCTGAATCCTGCCCGAAGGCCATAGAAACTGACTCCTCCAGCGATGAAATTCTAGGTTTCAGCTACGAAGAAGGAGTATACAATGATGACCGGAGTCGGAAAAGGAAGCAACTACAACGCCACACTCCAGGCCAAATCCGAGAGCTTGAAGCTTTCTTCAATGAATGCCCCACTCCAAGCAGACAACAGAAAATGGAGTTGAGCCGAAAGATAGGATTGGAGCTTTCGAAGGTCAAGTTTTGGTTCGCCAACAAACGAACCCGGGTGAAACAGCAATACGCAGACCATGAGCTACTGGTCCTAAAGGGGGAGAATGAGAAGCTTCAAGCTGAAAGCGCGAGATATAAGGAAGCTCTGACCAAGGCCACCTGCCTTAATTGTGGTAATCCTGTTGTCCTCGGCGAGGTGTTCCTCGATGAACCATCCCTGTTGACGAATAACGCTCAGCTGTTACCGTATTCTCCACAGCATTTTCCGACACAGCCAGATACCGCCGGAGATCTGCATGAGCAAGTCAACACCATAGGATCAACACCAACATCCTCTGAGAAATGGGATATGAATCATCACAGGGGGAGTTCTCTCAATGACGAACTCGCTGTCGCAGCCAGCCAATCCAAAGTCGGTGAGTCCCTCCCCGGACAACTTTTGAAACGACTAGATCCCGTAGAGAATAGCTACCGAAGTATTGACGATATTTTGGGTGATAAGAGAACAAGGTTTTACTGGACCTATGAACTTCACACCAAATTTGTTGATGCAATTCGAGAGCTGGGAGTTGATTCGGCTAGCCCACTACGCATACTCGAGATTATGAATGTGCCGGGGCTCTCTAGAATTAACGTCGAGTCTCACCTCAAGTACTATAGGAGATTGCTAAGGGATGGAAGGATAGCGTTAAACCATCATAAAGCCAGTTGGAGCTCAAGTTCCGGGCAGAGTTACAACCACGATGATTGGAGGGCCGAGAGCACCCAACCGCGTTTCAGCAATGACGGGACCAGCAGTCGTGTCAGCGACTCCTCTAACCCAAATCAGAATGCTCCGCCGAGCTATCTCAATACTCCTCAAGAGTATATACCACAGTTCCAGCACATAGGGATTCCTCAGTTTGAGCGCGATTCGGTCATTAATGCTGTCCCTGAAGCGGATCTGGCATTGGTAGAGAGTGCACATATAAACCTGCCGGTCATTGGAGGAAGTTCCAATTCGAGGGATCAAATTGCTCATGGCGAGAGCAAAGAGAGGAATCCCTCACCTGCAGTCGACGACACCCAATATGGGCACCGAGGGCTAGAAAGAACAGGCGATTTCCTTGATAAGGAGCTGGACACTTGGATCAATACTCTTCAGGAATGTATGTCTCGACCCCAACAGGGCAATGATGAAGGTTCCAGCTCAAAGACTCCAGTCCCTCACAATGAAGGCGATGAAAGAAATCTGCCCCCAACAATTGTTGATACCCAACTTGAACATCAATGGCTCGAAGACCCGAGCAATTTCCTTGGCGATGAGTTCAATCTTTGGCTCGATCAATTTGGAGCCGGAGGGCCATCGCAGTGGTGACACAAGGCAGGTGACCAAACGTCTGATGCAAGGCATGGTTACTCGATGAAAAATGCTTAGACAAAAGGGGTGGAACACTCCTATTGAATATGTTGTTGATCGCACTGTAAGGTTCCCACGGGAACATCTTTCATTAATGTCTAGAACTAATTGCGCGTGAGTGTCAACATCACCCTTTGAGCATCTTCAAGCCGAGGGCCGTGGATTAATCGCTTAATCCGTGGAGCAAGTTCCCCGAACAATGACTATTACCCGCGGAGTATAATGGGATCTACCCCTACAATACGAAATACGTTTGGCCGCGAATCCACCTATTTGGTAAAACGATGTATCGTTCCTAAACGATCTTCAATCGAATACCGAAGTAATGTCTCCTTTCTTTCCCTTCTCAGGTGATAAACGTGGATAAATCACTCAAGGAGCCATTTGTTCGAATAACAGAACATACGTTGCCTAACTGGGGGCAGATGAACCATTGATGTTGCAAACACTCCAAGAATGGATAGGCGGATTTGATAGATGTTGTTCATATCAATACGCAACATCAGAACGGGATGAGAACCAAGAGTAAAGTTGTATCGTTCCAATTTGTCTTGAATTTGAGAATATGAATTGATACTCGTTATTTATCCTTGACAGGGGAATCGCCTTACAGACGAACAGGTTTTTACATCCCATGTACTACTCGTTAGAGTACATGACCAAGGGTAAGATGTATCGTTCTAATTTTTTGAAAAATGCATGAACGAACAATAACATGTTTCTTCTGCATTTTCAGGGATCTCCAGCCGCGAGGGACAGGTAAGTATCCCTCTCCCAAATCCCTTGAAGATGTTGAATAAAAAAATAGAGAAGAAAAGAAAAGCTTTTAGAATCTGATGTCTAGAAAAGACATAGGATTCTAACTTCATTGGCATTCATGTTTTGAAACATGAGGTTATCTGAACATGCGTTGTGCATCATAAAATCCCCTTGGCGGGTAAAATTTTTGGAGAAAACGAAAGAGATTTTTCCAATCAAAAGTTGTTCAAAACTTTCAAAAGGACGTTTTCTCAAAAGACGAGAGGCAAAGCCTAGTCCAAACACGTCCTATACACACTTAAGAGAGAAATGGAGCGGATAAGACAGCAGAATCTGGACCTACGGAAGTAGGGACCATTCGCAGTGATTACATGGGTTGGGACGACGGAGGCATTCGTTTCATATCCCCCAAACACTACAGGTGACCGTTGATAACCCCCTTGAACGGCGGTTTTCATTCTTAACCCTGTCAAGAACCACCCCACACCGGGGCAAAAAGGAAATAAGTCCAGCAGCATCAGGAGAAAATGGTTAGAAATTTTCTTGCTCGGACTAACATTAATCTTTGTGTGTTGTTTATATGGTAATCCAAGTGCCATAGGATGACGAGAAGCATTCATTCTCTATCCCACACACCATATCCTTTGCACAGCCAAGTTGAGCCTGCGAATTCATTTCATAAACCCCTGTTGGTGATCATGGGATGTTTCAAGATAGAAACTGCATCACTCCAAGAACGGAAGAAATCAAGAGATGGGATTTATAGAAAAATTTCATATCGGCGTTTAAATGTGCTATGATTCAAGTTGTATATCTAGCACAATTTTCTGAACATCGTAGTTCCAAAGGAAAAGAAAAGGCGGGATTTCAACAAAGAAAAAAATCCCCAGCATCAAGAAAAAGCAAAGTACCTGGTAAAAGCAAGGCCGATGCTCGTGAAAACTGTTTGATTGATCCCCAATAAAGCCTAGTTGGGAAGAGAGAAAAACCCATAAAGGAGTCAGATCAAGAAGACTGCTCCCCAAATGATGTCAGCAGTGGTGCAAAAACACAGACAGAATTGTCAATCTCTTAATACCACAAGAGACGTTCTCTAAAGGACTTGTGCACACATCAAAAGCGGTTGTACACCTCAAAAATGGAAGATGCAGGATGGAAAAGACATGTGACAAATTTGCAATGATCACCAATGTCAAATACTTCGTGATTTCTGGGCCAAAAACAAGCCTTTTTCGGTCCCCAATCCTACCAATGTTACAACCCTGAAACAGTCTTCTCTGACTAAGACACTTGGGTTAACATATAGCTTAGCTCGAAGAAGTACGAGCAAGACTCTTTCTTTCTCATTTTGCAGGGTTCTTGACTTGTAAACCCGGAGCAGATGGTGAAGATTTTCATTCGATGGCCCCGACTCCAAAGCGGGTCCCCCTTGAAAACCAATATCCAAGCCCAACATTACGGTCCCGTGGAAGACCTCCCGACCGATCAAAATGTATGCGCTGCGAATGAGCCTAAAACCTAGGCACAGGTCAGTAGGGAATTGAGTGCATCCCCTAAAAATCATCACCTCAAAACAGGTGAGTTGGCCTCCTTGTCGAGAAATATTCCAATTGATGTTTTGAGCAAACTCTTTTTGGGAATTTTCAAACTGTTGATCCAGATTTTCCATGCAAGGGATTTGTGATCACATTTGCATGTTGCAAGAATGTTTTGGATAACCTCCAGCATCAAAATGCACATCTCATGACTAAAGCTTAAGTCATAAAATTTTGTCAATTGGACAATTGCTGTCTTCTCAAAGATTACCAATATTTTCTTGGGGAAGAGAAACCCTTAAAAAAAAAAAAACCTTTTCAAAAATCAAACAGTCCTAGCTTGACGTGGAGAACCCTCGTCCTAGGATCCCTTTTTCAAAAATATCAAACAGTCCTGGCATGACGTGGAGAACCCTCGTCCTAGGACCTCTTTTCAAATATCAAACAGTCTCATCGGACGTGGAGAACCCTCGTCATGAGACCCCTTTACAAACCAAATGAAGGTAGAAACCGCCTGAAGGGTCAACACAAGGTAGAAACCGCCTGAAGGGTCAACTCGAGGTAGAAACCGCCTGAAGGGTCAACCAAAGGTAGAAACCGCCTGAAGGGTCAACTCAAGGTAGATACCGCCTAAAGGGTCAAACAAAGGTAGAAACCGCCTGAAGGGTCAACTCATGGTAGAAACCGCCTGAAGGGTCAACTCAAGGTAGATACCGCCTGAAGGTCAACTCAGGGTAGATACCGCCTGAAGGGTCAAAACCAAGGTAGAAACCGCCTGAAGGATCAACTCATGGTAGAAACCGCCATAAGGGTCAACACGAGGTACTTAAAGATCAACACAAAGGTTCGATCCACCATACGGATTAAAATCACTGGCAAATCCTCAAGCGTGGGATGCGCCTTCCTTAGGTTCCTACCAGTTAGGAATCCCATAATGGTATGACCTACCATACAGGTCAGGGCTAAATCTCCCTAGGATATCCTGAATGACGAGTCCTAGGTATCTTCTTGAAAGTCGTCGCAGCGGGCAGCATCCGGCAGGTAAGCTTCAGGTAAGCTTCTCTCATCCCAGCCCATGTTCCAATGGTTAGAGCAAACCAGGGATTAATTTTGGTTTTTTGAGCCTTAAAGATTCAATGTCGTAGTATTTCTTCACTCATTTTCCCAGTCGAGTCGGTTAGGAATCAGGCGCCACCTTATCTTTGAGAGAAACCTCTGACGAGATTCCTCTCAAAGAGGGGCAGCTGTTGACACCTGATTTTTGACCATTTATATTATTGTGATTTTTATTCTTTAAAATTAATTAAAAATATCAAAAAAAGTCATAAAATTACAAAATCAACTTTGGTAGCTTTGGCCAAGCTAAAGGGACCATTTTGGATAAAAAAATATTTTTTCATATTTTTCATATTTTTTATTATTATTATTTTCGAAAAATATAAAAATAAAAAGAAAATAAAAAAAAGTAGTATTCGAGGTCACAAAAATATATACAAATAGTCGGTATTTTTATTTTTAATTTTCTTTACTTTAGGACCTCATAAAATAGTAAAATTCAGGTTCGATTTTAGGTGTTCTCTGATCACCATAAAATTGAATTTGGCAAAAATATTAATAATGATTAAAAGAAAAAGGAGTGAAAACATCATCATTTAAAAGGAAAAG
This sequence comes from Rhodomyrtus psidioides, assembly GCA_021437785.1. Classification (NCBI taxonomy): domain Eukaryota; kingdom Viridiplantae; phylum Streptophyta; class Magnoliopsida; order Myrtales; family Myrtaceae; genus Rhodomyrtus; species Rhodomyrtus psidioides. The sequence continues at coordinate 124,774 of JAILYB010000040.1, read as the reverse complement.
GAGACTAATCATTTTGTCTTCGCTTTTGATTATTTTATTATTATTTCTACTTTTTAGTATTTTATTATATTATTATTATATTATTTTTTTATTATTATATTTTTATTATTATTTTACTCTTCCCCCCTCCCCCTCTTCTTCCGTCGCCTCCTCTTCTTCCTTCTCTCTCTTTCTTTTTCTTTTCCTTCTTCCTCCTCTTCTTCTTCTCCTTCCTCTCCCGTAGCTTCTTCTTCCTTTTCTTTTCTTCTTCTTCGTGGACGCCTAAAATGGAACCCCCCTTCCGCCGTCGTCGCTAGCCGTCGTACCTCAAATCCGCCGTGAACAACCCAAGACCTCCGGCCTCCACTCGTTTCGGAGTTTGGTTCGGGATTGTTTCGGATCGGGCCAAATCCGTCATCGCCAAAGCGCGCTATCGCCTCCGGCGACAGCCCCGGAGTCCTACCTCCTCCCTCGGAGCTTATGGAGCCTACGCGCCGCTGGTGGAGCCCAGAAACAGCCTCGGGTCACCACCCCGTCGTCGGAACGTGTCCGGACGCGTCGGAACGTGTCCGGACGTGTCGGAGCGTGTCCGGGCGTGTCGGACGTGTCGGAGCGTGTCCGGGCGTGTCGGACGTGTCGGAGCCGTGTCCGAACAGTGTCCGAACAGTGTCGGAACAGTGTCGGAACAGTACATGAACAGTGTCGGAACAGTGTATGAACAGTGTCCAATTTTTTAATTTTTTTTAATTTTTATTTTTTTTTTTATTTTTTAGTCTTAATTTGTGAAATTGACTATCGACATTCTAATGGCGATCGACAGGTAACGGGCATGGGGATGGTCGCAGGCTGAGGCTGGGCGATTGAAGGCCGGTGTCCAATCCGGTATGTTTTACGTACCCGATCTGTATATCAGGATTATTTTTCTAAAATATTGCATTTATAGACTTGATTTGTATGTATTTGTTTCAGTCTAGTGGTTAGCTTATTTATCTGGTTGAGTGTTATCTATTGTCAAAGACATGCTTTTTGTTAAAATATTTTCTGAAAATATAAAAAAATATTAATAAATCAAAAATGCCAAAAAAATGGAAAAATTAAAGAAAAACAAAAAAATTGAGAAAAAATTGCAGAAAAATTCTAAAAATTGTCCAAGGCTGAAAATGACAAAAAATTGATTTGTTTTCATTTTTGGGATTTTCTCCCATTTAATCCAAAATGGCGATTTCACCCCTCAAAGGGTAAATCGTCTTTGATATTCTGATGAATTGTGGAAATTGCTTAGAATTTGGTGATGGGCCAGATGGGTGGTTAAACCTTATGTCTAAGATTTCCACATTTCATTTCCATTTTTAGAAAATGACGATTTTACCCTTCGAATGGTAAATCGGTTTCTAAAATTCCCGAAAATCACGAAAATTGCCAAAAAATAGGAAATGGGTCAATTGAGTGACCAAACCTGTTTTGACTCCGGATTCATTCCGAAATGATGATTTTGTCCTTTTTGGGCAAATTGTCCCCTTTGTCTCAAAATTACGATTTTGCCCCTGATGGGCAAAATCATGTCTAAATTATCCCTAAGCCTGATTGATGCTTCTCTAGGCCAATATGGCCTTATTAGGAATGCCATGTGATTTATTTGTACATTTGAATTCATTGATTTGTGCACTTTATTATTGATTGTGATTGCCAGGATAGTCATTCCTATCTGCATGAACTCCTAGATTTAGGACTCGTACCCCACTCATCTGTATGAAATCTTAAGTCAGAAAACTCAGTCAACTTAGGTACCGAAAGGGCGTCAACTTTGATAGTTGACGTAACTAAGTCCCCGAACCCATTTCCCTGGTTATCGCAGAATTGAATAGAAACTCCCGACTATTCAATAGGGTGGTCCAATCATACCCTCCAAAAAAATGATTGGTGGCGACTCCATGGCATGCACACTTAGCACATATCACTAGACCACACTGAAGGTCGACTACGTATACCTCCGTTGCGATTTGGGTAACGGGCCTTGGGAGAGGCCCGCGTCCGACCAGACTGGACGGCCCATTAGCCCTCGAGAGCCCATGGCGAATCTCGAGAGGGTCGCGACAGACATCTCCGCCATAGTCACTATCTGAATAACCTCTGAGTTGAAATAGTTTAGATTGATAATAATACAAGCCAAGAGAGATAGTACCTTTGATGTACCGAAGTATCCTCTTTGCTGCCTTAAGATGAGATGTCTTCGGATTCTCCATATATCGACTCACAATTCCGACACTGTACATGATATCTGGTCTAGTTCAGGTCAAATACCTTAAGCTTCCAATCAAGCTTCTAAAATATGTCGAATCAACATCGATGCCTTCATCGACCTTCAACAGTTTTGCACCACAATCCATCGGAGTATTAACCGAAGTGCAATTCTTCATGTTGAATTTGTCAAGGATATTTTCAGCATATCTTTTTTGGGAAATAAAAATCTCATCTTCATTTTGCTTCACTTCGATACCCAGAAAATAACTCATCAAACAATTATCTGTCATTTCAAATTCTTTCACCATCGATGCTTTAAAAGTGTCGATCAATCCAGAATTATTTCCTGTGAAGACAAGATCATCGATGTATAGACATGCCAATAAAACATCACCTTTCTCGTTCTTCAAGTAGAGAGCATGTTCATACGGACATTGTACGAAGCCATTTGCCTTGAAATAAGCATCGATTCTGGAGTTCCAAGCTCTCGGAGCTTGCTTAAGCCCATACAAAGCTTTCTTCAATCTCAGCACTTTGTCTTCATGACCTTTCACAACAAACCCAGTGGGTTGTTCGACATAAATTTCTTCTTCAAGAACGTCATTCAGGAATGCTGATTTGACATCCATTTGATAGATTGGCCATCGATTTTGAGCTGCAATGGAAATCGTTAGTCTGATGGTTTCCATTCGGATGACAGGTGCAAATACCTGGTCATAGTCGATCCCAGCTTTCTGTTTGTAGCCCTTTGCGACAAGTCTGGCCTTATAACGAGTGACTTCTCCTTTCTCGTTCTTCTTGGCCTTGTATACCTATTTGACACCGATTGCCTTTTTGTCCTTCGGAAGATCAGCGAGTTGCCACGTTTGATTCTTCTCGATGGCTTCTATCTCTTCATCCATGGCTTTCCTCCATTTTTCTTCTTTAGTAGCTTCATCGAAAATAAGTGGTTCACAATCTGCAAGAAGACATATAAGGTGAAGCTCATCGGTAGCTTCATAAATTTCAGAAAGTCTTCTTGATCTCAGTGCTAGCGGTTCTTCGATAGTATTTGAAGTTGAAGCTGACGATGATGGTGAAAACATCGGAGAAGGTGAATGAGCTTCAATCTCCATTTCGACAGAATCATCACGAACGGTTTCGACAAATTTATCACGATTGGTTTCGACAAGTTGTCGATTTTCCTCCCACAAACTTTCTTCATCAAATTTCACATCTCTGCTTACATGTACTTTTAAAGTGTCTGGATCAAATAATTTGTAAGCTTTCGATGAGGAATCATACCCGATAAAAATGAGCTTTTTACTCTTGTCTTCTAGCTTCGATCTTTTCTGGTCGGGTATGTGAGCATACGCAACACTCCCAAAAATTCTTAAATGAGAAACCGTAGGTTTTCTCCCGGTCCATGCTTCTTCTGGAGTAACACCATTGAGTCCTTGCGTGGGACATCGATTTTGCAGATAAACTGCACATCTGACAGCTTCGCCCCAAAGCTCCTTTGACAAATTTTTGCTTTTCAACATACTGCGAACCATGTCGAGAATGGTTATGTTCTTTCGCTCATCCACACCATTTTGTTGTGGGGAGTACGTCGCCGTTAAGAAACGTCGAATGCCATGGTAATCACAGAATTAATTAAATTATCCAGAAGTAAATTCTCCTCCACGATCAGTTCTTAAAGACTTGATAAAATAACCACTCTCCTTTTCAACCATTTTCTTGAAGTGCTTAAACGTATCAAACACTTCCGATTTTTCTTTCAAGAAAAACACCCAAGTCTTTCGAGTAAAATCATCAATAAACGTAACAAAGTAGCGATGATTACCGTACGACTAAGGAGTGATCGGACCACATACATCAGAATGAATCAACTCCAGTGGCTTCTTCGCTCGATAAGTCGACTCCTTCGGAAAACTTGTTCGAGAATGCTTGCCAATTACACATCCTTCACATAATTGATCGGGGTGATCAATATGCGGTAAGCCATACACCATCTTCTTGAGAGAAAGCATATTGAGTCCGCCAAAATTGAGATGACCAAACCTCAAATGCCATAGCCACGAAGGATTGTTTACACATGCTTAAAAGCATGTAGACATATCATCTTTGATGTTCAGAGTGAACATCCTATTCTTCGACATCTTCACATTCGCAATCAACTTATTATTGCGATCTCTCAACATAAGACATAGATTTTTCATCTGGACAGTAAATCCTTTCTCAAGAAGCTTTCCCAAACTCAAAATATTGCTCGACATCTTCGGCACATAATACACGTTAGTAATAAACTGACGTGTTCCGTTCTTCAGACGAATTAGAATCGTACCTTTCCCTTCGACAAGAATTTGAAAATTATCACCGAACGAGACTTTTCCTTTTACTGTCTCATCCATTTCAACGAACATCTCCTTTCGGCCGCACATGTGGTTACTTGCTCCAGTGTCCAATTACCACGTATCATTCTTTTCATCAGCATTTTCTTTAAACGCCAGCATAAGAACTTGATCACCATCATTCACCAAGTTCGCCTTTTCATCTGCCACCACACTTTCTTTCTGCCAACACTCATAAGCATAATGGTGTCGCGACCCGTCCGAAAAACGGACGCGGCTAATGGATTACCGATCGCGGGCTTTGGATCGGCGCGGCCCCTCCCAGGCCCATACCAAATCGCGGCGGGAGTGTCTTTTGAGGGATTCGACGATAAGAGTCGATCGCTTTCGACCTTAGTGTGGTCGTGGTGGCATGTGCAACTTGTGCATGCATTTGGAGTCGCCACCGGTCTTTCTTGGAGGGTAGACCGGAAACCTTACTGACCGATTGGGAGAGATCGATCAATTCTGCGGAACAAGAGATTTTGGGTTCAGGGACTTGGTTACGTCGGTGTCATTACCAACGCCCTTTCGGTACCTAACGCGAGTGATTTTCCTAATTAAGAGTTCATGCAGGCGCAATTTTGGGTGATATATGTATGAGTCAGGGTTTCATGCAGATTGGAAGACTGGTCCTATCAAATCACGGCCAATATAATGAAAGCGCAAGTCAAATGCATAAATAAATCATGTCAATGCATATCAATTGCAATCATGGGCCTCCTAGTATAGCCATGAGGGCTTAGCGAAGATGCGATTTAGGACTAGGGGTAAAATGGGAAGATTCGAGGACAATTAGCCCGAAGGGCAAAATTGTCATTTTTTGAAAGGTTTGGATATCGAATTACCCAAAATATTCCATGGCCAGTTGATTGCGGCCATTTCCCATTTTTGAGAATTTTTTGGAATTTCTTGATTTTTCTTCAATTTTTGGAAGACGATTCGCCCAAAGGGCGAAATCGTCATTTTCAAGAAGGTTCGGGGTTCAAAACACCCGGGATGAGCCTTGGCCAGTTGTTTGTGGCCATTTCCTATTTTTTGGGATTTTCCTGGATTTTTTGAATTTTTTTTTGGAAGATGGTTTGCCAAAAGGGCAAAACCGTCATTTCTGGAAAGACCGGGGGGTCGAAAGACCCGAAACAGGTGATGGCCAGTTGAATGTGGCCATTTCCTATTTTCTGGAATTTTTTAGAATTTTTCTGAATTTTTCGAATTTTTTGAATTTTTTATGGTTTTCCATTTTTTATTGATTTTTTGATTATTTTATTATTTTTTATTATTTTTTGAATTTTTAAAATATTTAAAAATATTTTCCGGGCCGAGTCAAACCCGGCCCGCGCCTCTCGGGCGCCCGGCCAGACCCTAGGGGTCGACACCGGCCTAAAACGACACCGTTTTATTTTTTTAAACATTTTTCTATTTTTTACAATTTTTTGATTTTTTATGTATTTTATTTAATTATCCGAAAATTCCCCGGATCGGACGGTCCACGTTGTGCCACGTGGCTTCGTCTCGTGCGTCCGATCTTCCACTAGATCGAGCGACCCACAGAGAGCCACGTGGCTCAATAATAGCCGTCGGATCAAAAATTAATTATTTTCATTTTTTAGAAAACCTACAAATCGGACGCTCTAGAACGTGCCACGTGGCCTCCTATGGTGCGTCCGATCTTGTACAAGATCGGACGTCCCTCAGTGAGCCACGTGGCACATCCTCGTCCGCCGGATCGATTATTCGAAAATCATTTATTTAATTTTCCAAAAATTCTAGGATCGCGACACGTGTCGCGATCGTGGCCGTCCATTTTTATTGCTTTGAAAACACACGGCCGGCCCCACCCGGCTGACGTGGCTGCCTACGTGGCACGCCACGTCGGCCGTTGACCGTTGACCGGCCGGAGGGTTGCCGGAGAAGACGATGAAAATTACGAAACGGGCCCGAAACTTGGTATTTTTCGCCCGTTCTTGCGGCATTCGACTCCTTGGACCACCCACATCAACATACAACCTAAATGATAATCATGAACACGCTAAAAACCGGCGAACCGGACCTCCCCGAACCCGACTCCGGCGAGGGAATTTGCAGAATTTTTTTTTTTTGCTCAAAGCTTGGTTTCATTCCATCACATGGCATCCAATGGTGGTTTAGAAGCTTACTTGGGGTTCCTTGATGGTCGGCGGCCGCCGGAAATCCCTCGTCAAGTTCCCGTCTGAACCATGGCCGGCGAAGCTCCGGCCCTCGGTTTTTGTCGAGTTTTAATGCAAAATAAACAGCAAGTCGGGTTTAGGGATAGTTCTAATGAAGCTCAAAGACTCGTATTATATGAAACTAGGTCGGAGATGTCACGGCCGAGACAAAACCGAATCAAAACATGTATCGGCATTTCAACGAACACATGGCGTGCGTGAACAAAAATGGAGATCCGGCGAGATACCGACCTATCCGGAGCTTGCCGACGACCGCCGAGCCTTTGGTGATGTTCTCTGTGGTGTCTTGGAGGTCCGGGCAAGCTCTTTCGCGCTCCCCCTCCGCTCCAAAAAAAAAAATCCCTCTCTCTCTCGGCCAAGCTCCCTTTTTGACCGAGAATCTCCCCCCGTTTCATGGCCGACCGGCCCGTTTTTTTTGCGCCCACGCCCTGCAGCACACGGCCCCCGACGTCTGCCAATGTCTCCCATGCGCATAGTCCTTTTTTCTTTTCAAAACGCCGCTGCCCACGTTGCTCTGTTTGCTGCACATTCTGCACATTCTGTGCGTTGTTGCAGACCCGGGTCGGACCGGGTCGGGTCGGGCCGGACCCGACCGCCCGGTTCGGCCAAATCGCCCAAATCGCCAAATTGACCCCCCAAATGACCTCTTTTCATGAAATTGATGGCAAAATCGGATTCCTTGACATGTTTTCCATCAAATATGGGTATTTTTGTGAATCAATGTATTGAAATTCTGTGAAAACCCCAAATTGTCCCTTGGATCCGAAATTTAATTTCGCCAAATCGAAGGCCTAAACGATCGAATTAGCCAAAATTGAGCCCACCAATGGATTCAGCATGATGAAAACTGTTGGGTAGAGGTGTTTAATTTTAATGGGTGTGCCCGTGTGAAATTTAATTTCAAGAATTGTAAAACCGGGGACTAAATTGAATAAAATTTGTGCAATTAAGCCCTTTTGGTTAAAATTGATCAAATTGGAGGGCAAATTGACCCAATTGCATTTCAATACTTTAGAGTCCAATGTAATAGCTTATAAAAACCAAGAATTGAAAATTAAAAGACTCGGAAAGGATTTTTTAGGCTCGGTTCGGGATTAGGTTTGGGAAGGAACCCAATGATCCAAGCCGATGGTATTTTTATAGGGAATTAAAATAGAATTTCTGAATATTTTTGTGTAATTTTCTGACCACGGATGGTATTTTTCTGATTTTTTGGATATTTTTATAATTAAATAAATTCCAAAAAATATTAAAAAATACAAAACATATTTTTTGTTCAAAATTGGTTCCTAAGGCTAGGCTAAGGCTTCCAAAGTTGATTTTGCAATTTTTTGACATTTTTTGCTATTTTTAATTAATTTTAGAAATAAAGACTATAATAACGGATGGTCAAAAATCAGGTGTCAACAAATGGCCACATTTATTACAACGATAACATCGAACCTTTGATTTATCATACCGGCTATTTGTGTTTCTTCCTCTTCCATGAGTACTTCTTTGATTATGAAAGCACTCATTGCTTCGGGCGAAATCTCCTCCGCTTCCTCCACGGCCTCTTCCTTGGAAACGGCCTCTACCGCGTCCTCGGTCACGATCTTGATTGACCCATCGAGTTTGCACAGGGTCATTTCTTTGGCCTTTGTCATCTCGGATAGTCAATCGAGATTGGAGTACTTCCTCCACCGGTTTAGACTTGTTTCTTTTCAGTATTTCTTCATGGGCTTGCAACGAACCCATGAGCTCATCGACCGTCATAGAATCGACATCTTTCGATTCCTCGATAGCGACAACGATGTGGTCGAACTTCTTATCCAACAACCGCGGGATTTTTTCGACAACACGAACATCAAGAACATCTTCGCCATTCCTTTTCATCTGATTCACAATAGCTAAAACTCTTGTGAAATAATCAGAAATTGACTCAGATTCTTTCATACGGATTACCTCGAACTCGCCTATCAAAGTTTGAAGGCAGATCTTCTTTACTTTCTCAACACCTTGGTGCGTGGTTTGAAGAATCTCCCATGCCTCCTTGGATGTAGTAGCATTCGAGACTTTCTCGAACATAGAATCATCTAAGGCTTGAAAGATGATTGACAACCCGAGTTGATCTTTCGAATGAGTCTTCTCCAACGCATTTCTCTGAGCCTGAGTCAACGTGACATCTTCATCTGGCTCATCATAGCCATTGTTGACAAGATCCCATACACTATGAGCGACGAGTATGGCTTTCATTTTGGAAGCCCACTTGCCATAGTTTTCTTTGGTGAGGACTGGATACTGAAAAGGAAGGTTGCTTGTTGACGCCATAATCACGAAACCGTGAAGCTCTGATACCAATTTGATGGGATAAATCGACTGTGGGGCTCTCAACAAGCACTCTCAAAGGAACTTTGTTCACACACAAGGAAGATGAGACGGAAGGTGGCTTTTCAATATACTGTATTCACAATCGATTCACCCATACTGAAATAGTTACAAGACACGCCTTTATATAGGCATCCACACGACTCTTCACATACACGACTCTTGAGTCTCTCTAGGAACATGAACAGACGCAATGTACATACATAGCATTAACTACACATTGGAATACGAACGGACTCTTGAAATACTCAACTAATAATGACTCTTAAAACTACACAATAATAAAGACACGTCTAGGTTCGTGCATGCACCTTGGAAGTTGAACGGTCATTGACACTTATTGAATTTGGTTTAATTTCATTTTCCAACAATGTAAAGGAAGCGTGACAAGGGCATATGCATGTGAAGAAAACGCCATTCTCGGCTGGGGAAAAGAAGGCGCAGTGAAGAAGTGGGGAGTCGGCTTACCTGGTTGAAGGATGGAAGATGGCAGAACTGTAAACGCCCCTCGTCTCTTTTCTTCCTTAGCTCCTCAGTCTTCCTCCCCTTTTTCGATCAACAAAACCAACAAAACCCCCCTCCAACAACCTGCCTTCTCCTCTATTTCGTTTTTTTGAACCACCGACCTGGCTTCCTTTTTGGACGGGAGCCCATTACTCCAGACGTAGAGATGGACCACGTGATGTATCCGGCGGAGTTAATGAGTGATGTGAGTGAAGCGCAGTCCTCTGAACCGAGCAGGAGACGTGATCATGTTCGCGCGTGGGAGGTTAAGACAAAAAAAGAAAATGAGATGGGTTGAGGAAATAGAAGGGGAACGTGGGCTGATGGGGTAGATTCAATGAGGATGGGCTGTAGGTCCAATTGGGGCTAGCTCACGTGGGCCCGTGGGAAGAAAAAGGAATGAGGCTTTGGGTCCAAATCCATGCTAGCCGCGAAAAAGAAGAAGGAATTGGGAGGAGACCGGATGGACCGTACGGCGTCAAGCCCGGTCCGATCCTATTTTTATACTTTACTATTTATTTATTTATTACTTTTTTTATTTTGAAATAAAAAACCATAAAAGATGCATTTTAATAAATGAGAACTATTTCTATTTTACAACGAAAATAAAATACGAAACCACCAAAATTAGGTGTCAACAACAGTACCACAAAAGTTCACATGATATCACAGTAAGAGTTTATAAATTCAAATATTTCCAAACCATTATCTGCCTCCCCAATTAAATATTTCATGCCTAGGACTAGATGAAGCGTGGTCCCACAAAATCTCACATACACAAATATAAGATTGTGTCTGTTTTGAAGAAAATTTCATGATAAAGAAAAATTATTCCAGGGAAATCAATTTTCAGGTAAATATTTTCTCCTTGTCTGATTAGATAATTCATTTTCTTAACTTTGAACATGCAATTGTATATAGAGACTATAGTGAAACTCTACTTAGATTCATAAACAGATCATGCTCGCAAGAGGTCGAGTGTGTATATGTATACATCTGTATATGACATATGCAAGTCTAATTTGGTAAATAATTACTACATAAGCCTATTCGGGTAAATAGTTAGGAATTTTGCTAGCATAACAGTTTCTTGGTGACTGTGAGAATAGCAGCATGTTGCGGGCCATAAATTCTTGAAAAAGTGAATCCCATAATAATTTTCAATTACTTATTATTCATCTTTTGTGGCTCACAATATGTTGTCAATTTCGCAATAGATAAAAAAAAAAGGATTGGACTATGCTGATCATCCCACCAGTTCTGACAATTCTCTTTTGCTGATCCGCTTTTATCTTTGTGACTACCCAATTTTTTTTAATTGTAAGTTAAGATTAGAAGACAAAATTATAAGATGTGAACTTTTTGCAAACAAACATATCATGCGAATATGTGGTGCGTACATGCCAGACATGGATTTTTGGTTGAGAATATATGGTGCATACGTATCAAACGTGAATTTTTGGCTGATAAACATATCATGTGGATATGTGGTGTGCGTGGTCTCATCACTTTTGTCTTTGATTGTGTGGGCGTCTTATAATTTTGTCGTCTAATTTTAGCTTACAATTTCAAAAAATTGCAGTCAAAATGATAAAACAAGATCAGCATGTGATTCGATTTCACCAAAAGAGAATTGTGATCAGTATTTGACCGTCCCACCAGCGTTTTTCGTTAAAAAAAATCGTCAAATGAGTATATTCCATGGGACGGTCATCATAGCCTTTTCCGTATAAAAAAAATCGTCAGATAAGTATATTCCAATGGTGTAATATATAAACGTTATACTCCACCAAAAACTCCGTTAATGCACGAGATGATCATGCCAACACAAAGAACATTCCTCATAAAGAACAGTATGGTCACTTGGGAGATTCGTAGAGTTCTCAATGTATGTAAGAAGAGTTCAATAAGGAGCACAAAACCTAAGTACAGAGCGTCACTTTGTAACGAAGTCACAAGCGACAGGTGCCTTGTTGATGAGTTACCTGCGAAAAGGAATGCATGGACTCCACGTTGCCTTCAACCCCCTCACACACGCGTTGACCCTCGGTCCACTCCTTTTACGCTCATCAAGCCCCGAACCTCTTGAAATCCCACAGAGATCCAACCGAAAGAACATCTTCTTCCTCGAGCTTCGCAGGGAAAGTTCTTTCTCCAATGTCTGATACTCCTGAATACTCACCGACTCCAGGCCCGTCCTCTTCAGGTGACCTTCTCTGTAATTTCATTGACAACCTCTCTCTCTCTCTCTCTGAGACATGGCCACTTATATGTTGCAGATGTTGCGAGGGACACGTTCCTATGGAGGAGGAAGAAGCTGAGCTTGATGGTGCTGGTCATGGCAACTGCGACTTGGGTGGTCATGGAGGTTTATCAGTTCAACTTCGTCACTCTCGCTTCCTGGGCATCCATCTTTGTGGTCACCTCCCTCTTCCTGTGGGGCACCGCCTTGAGGCTTCTCGGAAAGTAATTAATAAAAACCTCCTTCATCATCATTCAAGAGCTCAAATTCTACGAGTTGAATACAAAAATCTTGACCCCCCCTTGTAAGTATCATATCATTTCTGGTGACTTTGCAGAGAAGGACCGGAGTTTCCGAGGATGGAGATCTCGGAGCGAACAGCAATGGAGACGGCGAAAGCCGTCCGAGCGTGGGCCGAACAAGGCATTAGATGGATGTTCAGGGTGGGTGCCGAGAGAGACTGGTTCACGTTTGCTGGCGTGGTCGCCGGCTTGTGGGTGCTCTCCAAGATTGGAGCCTACTTCGACTTGCTGACCCTGGTCTATATTGGTAACCGATCGATCAACATCTTTCTGATTCCGTTCCAATACCCAAAAACGATGCGTATAATGAACGTTCGCTCATAGTTTTCATTGCTTGTGAGTAAACTATCCTACAAGTTGCAACTAATTCGAATCGCGCCGATTGTCGCAGCTGTGGTTTCGGGCATGACAGTACCTCCTCTGTACGTGAGGCACGAGGATAAGATAACGCAGCTCCGAGAGAAGATGAAGACGCGGTCGAGGAGGCTCTACGAAAGGGTGGACGAGAAGTTGTCAGGAATATTAAGCGCAGGTTTCAGGCGAAAGAGAAGAAGACGGAGTAGAGTACTACTAGCTTTTCACAAAACAGGGATTGCTTTCAGCAAAGCAGATTCAGTTCATGGCTCGTTGAATAATAATAATAAAAAAATTTGTGTCGACAGGATCGTGTCGGGGGGGATTTGTAAGGGTTTTAGATTCGGCATGAAATCGTTGCTGTAAATTAAATCACATCTTGTGATGAAAAAGAATGAATATGTTAAGAAGCTCGGCGAGTGACAAACAAAACGGGATCCGTGGCGCAATGGTAGCGCGTCTGACTCCAGATCAGAAGGTTGCGTGTTCGATTCACGTCGGGTTCAATCCTCCCGAAACTGTTGGCTACCCATCCAACGGATCAAATATTTTCCTTTGATCAGCTTTGTTGTTATTTTTGTTTTTCCCTTTTTGTCCCTCCACGGTCGGAAGGTCTGAAAACCCCTCCTGCATTTATTGCTTATTACACCAGTGGAATAACATTTTTGTTTATAATAGAGAATATCGTGGAAAATTATTTTCCTGTCTAATATTTCAGTGAAATCTGGAAATTTTTAACTCAGTACGTAGAGTACATGGATAGACGTAAATTTGCTTTAGATGTCCTGCATCGATTTTTACATTTGTGTTTTGGTCGGCATGTCTCCTCGTGTCCACAAAGAATTGGAAAAACATGTTTTTTTTTTCTCGGGAGGAATTCTGTCGCGTGCGGATCTCAACTTCGCTTAAATTTGAAATATCTGAATTTTATTATCTAAGAAATTTGGCTCTAAGTTTATTAGGAGGAGGGAATATTAATGCGGGATGTGAACAAGAATGCTCAGAATTTCGTTCAAATGATGATAGCTAATAAGTTCAAAGATATTCTCAGATGCAACACTTTGCATAACTCAACTATCGCAGTAAGCAATGAGAGAATAAAAGTAAAGAAAAATGTGCACAAAAGATTTATAGTGGTTCGGCTTTATTCGAGTATATGTCCACTTCTTCATGCTAGCAATCGATCGGCTAGATTACATTAGTGAATAGCTCGGATGTTACAATTTTATGAATAGACTTCTCATCTAACACTCTTACACTCGTATGTTCTCCTCTAAATATTATAGTGTAAAATCAAAGATACATAAGGATGTGAAACTCTCTTTGATCTTAGACTTTTGAATTTTCTTTCCTCTTTTTTTTTTTTGTTCTTCAGCCTTGAAGTGTCCTTTTATACTCCTATATTTTCAACTGCCCGTTGCAAGATCTCCAGATGATCGCTCTCCAAAATTTTTCCATTTGGACGAGACTGTATACAAAGGATTTCATAGCCGTTGAGGTCGATAAAGGAAGGAATCACTCTTTGGATCAAATCGCTCATACTCTCGTGATCCTGAGTTTCCATAAATAGATTACATCATCAGGTGAGTCATCCTCTTCTCCGTTAATTCGCGTCCTTAATTGCGATCTTCATGATTGAGAATCTCCAAGTACGAATCTAGCTTGATCATTAGCCGTGTAATATGTTAATTAAATCATCTTGAATACATCTCTTTATAATCTAGTCATTGTACGTGAAATACTTCTCTCAGAGCTTCAAAGCTTGAACATCATTCCAACGTTTGAGCTCCCCGCTCAATGTTTGTAAACGTTTGAGCTCCCCGCTCAATGTTTGAACTTGATACAACGTACAGAAACAAAAGAGAAAATTAAAAGATTGATTCGAAAAAAATTAAAATATTATTTAAAATTTCCACACTGACATCCACGTTAGTGCTAACCGACCAAAGTTGGTTGGACGAATTGAATTAACATAAATGCAAAATTTTGAGATTGAATTAGTAAAAAAAAAAAATTAAGACTGAATTGTCAAATTTAAAAAGTGTAGGATTAAATTGACATAAATTTATGACTGTTTTGATAAGCAACTAAGGTATGGAGTGTTACAGACACGCACACGACACGCAACCAACGCGTGTCCGTGCCGCTAATCCACAGTCAACGCTGGCTCACGTATCCCAAGTTTAATTTAACGGAACTTTAAACTTTCAAATTATAATCTGCTCTCGGGCCGTCCTAATAGCCCATGGAGCCGAGTAGTTTTCCACACTCACTCAGCCGCCAATTTATAGGATTTTTTCCCTCTATTTTACTACTACTTGACCGATGTGGGACACACTACGCTGAAGGGTCTCGATGTTGCGCAAGTGCTATGTTGTGCTTCTACTAGAACAAGAAACCCACGCATGGGGGGCACTTCATTATTTTTTATTTGACTCTTTTTATTCTTTATTTATTTGTAAAATCATAATAAAAATAATAATTTATCATGCATATATAAAAATATACATATAAAATATATAACATGTCCCAGCATGTCAAAATTATATATTTTTTTTAGGATTCATATGTCGACGTGTCGTGTCACGTATTGTGTCTCTTGTCCGTGTAACATAAGCATTTGAGCTAATTATGGGATGAGGATCTTCACTTGAGTGAACGCGAATTAATGTTATAGAGCTGCAACCTGAATTACAAGATTCCCCAATTTTCTCTGTTTCTGACTTTCTATGATGACGTTAAGACACAAAGGTTGCTGACACTGAAAACCCAAGTTAGTTAAAGATGTCCCAAATATAAAAGAGGTGCGAGAGATGCCGGTGTGAAAGATGTCGTGGACATTAACAATCTCTTAAGCCATATCTTTCTATGTAATTCTCCTTAACCAAAAGTTTTAAAAAAAAGTTATACGATTTTTATTGTGAATTTCGTTCCCCTAATTTTTTATTATTTATTTACTCGTTCTTCGAAGATCTCAAATCTTAAATTTTTGTTATGACGAGCACCACCCGTCTTTGTCCTTGTTGCCCTCGTGACACAATCCTTCATAAATCCGTTTTGCTAATAAGGGTATCATAGCCGAAAAAAAAAATCGAAAATGGAACCGATGCATTTCAGTTCGGTTTGATTTTCAATTTAAGTAATTGAAAAATAATCATTATTTCAATTCATCGATTGCCGACCACTGGCTAAGGGTCGACGACCCCTGTTAGCCTCAGCGAGGGGCCGTGACCCCTTGCCGGCTATTGCGCAAGGGTCGGCAACCCCCGCTGGCCCTCGCCCTGGGTTGCCGGCCTCAGTCAGTGCCGGCAGCTCTAACCGGATTTGAACCGAAAAAGAAAAAAGAGAAAAAAAAAGGAAAAGGAAAAATATAAATATAAATAGAATTTAGAAAAAAAAAATCAAAAACCAAACAAATTCAAACTAGATTTTTGGTTCAATTTATATCCGATTCGGGCAAGATTCTATCCAGATCAAGTTTACACCCTAATGGTTCACTTCGATTCGATTTTCTTGAAAAACCAAAACAAACTGAACCACTGACACCCATAATAGCTGGATATTATAGAGTTTTCTCCTTTTTTGGAGAAGCGGAGAAATTAGAGAATGACAAATAAATGCTACTCAAACCGTAAGTAAGTCTAAATTAACCCTAAATAAGATATCTAACTGTATATATAACTTAAATAAATAGTAGAAAGTGCAATTCGGTACGACCGTCAGAGACATCGCAAAGATTATAGGGTTGTTTGACTTGGATGTTCACATGCTGGCATGATTTCCTTCAAGGAAATGTGCCAAATTATGGTAATACTTGTGGGTGACTACTCGAGGAAGGCCTATGTATTTGTGCTAAGGTACAAATTTGAAGTTATTATCACGATTAGACAAGAGCTTTGATGAAAATGAGTTTGGAAAGACAGTAAACACATGTGTGAAATAGCAATAGCATGTAATTCTACTCGGAGCTGCTAAATGACTTTTACTTGAAGGAACGCATACTAACACACGTATTAGTGCCAGTAAACCATAACAGGTTACAGAGATGATGAGCAAAATGCACTAGTGTTGGTATGACTAGGAAATTTTCGATTAATATTCTTTGTATGACAAGCAACCTCGTGAGTGAGCCCCACTAGCGATAATTGGATGTCGAACTACTGATGAAGTATGGTCATGTAAGTTAATGATTATTCTATTCTTAGAATATTTAGTTGTTCTGTTACATTTTCGAGCAGGAGATGATAAACTCGATGGGAGGGCAAGAAAGTTTATATTCTTAAGCTATGCACAAGGTGAGAGGATTAATGAATGTGGTGCTCGGAATTAAATTTACCCCTTATAAGTAGAAAAAAATATATTTAATGAGTCTCCATGTGGCAACGTTCATGCATATCTGGACACTTTTCAGCTCGAGGTGGGGTTGAAACTAGAAACTCTTGAGGTAGTGGTTGCTAGCATGGTAATTGACATGGATGCTTGTAGAAAGGCAGAGACTATAGAGCCAACATGGAGATTATTGAAAATATATTTCGAGTTTGAGTCAAACAAAAACACTTATCCAAATTGTAGTTGGAGTTGAATTCCTAATTTGAGTAAGTTTCCTACTATAATAAGTAAGTCTTCTTCATGAAGAATATCCAAGAGGCTTCGTGTTCGTGAATTGCAATTTGAAGCAACCCAATATGGGTTTCGGCTGTGACAATCAATTGTACAGTGTGCTTATAAATTACATCCAGATTGTTTGAAGCTGCAAAAAAACTTGTGTTATGATTGTCGCGACCCTCTCGAGGTTCGCCGTGGGCTCTCGAGGGCTAATGGGCCGTCCAGTCTGGTCAGACGCGGGCCTCTCCCAAGGCCCGTTACCCAAATCGCAACGGAGGTATACGTAGTCGACCTTCAGTGTGGTCTAGTGACATGTGTTAAGTGTGCATGCCATGGAGTCGCCACCAATCATTTTTTGGAGGGTATGATTGGACCACCCTATTGAATAGTCGGGAGTTTCTATTCAATTCTGCGATAACCAGAGAAATGGGTTCGGGGACTTAGTTACGCCAACTGTCAGAGTTGACGCCCTTTCGGTACCTAAATTGACTGAATTTTCTGACCTAAGATTTCATGCAGATGAGTGGAATATGAATCCTAAATCTAGGAATTCATGCAAATAGGAATGACTATCCTGGCAAGCACAATCAATAATAAAAGGCGCAAATCAATGAATCCAAGTATGCAAAGTAAACACATCAAATCAACATGACACTCATAAGAAGGCTCTATTAACCTAAATAAGTATCAATCAAGCTTAAGAATGATTTAGACATGATTTTACCCATAAGGGGTAAAGTCGTAATTTTGAGACAAAAGGGACGATTTGCCCAAAAAAGGCAAAATCATCATTTCGGAATGAATTCGGAGTAAAACGATGTCAACAATAGGTTTGGTCACTCAATTGACCCATTTCCTATTTTTTTTGCAATTTTCATGATTTTTTGGAATTTTAGAAACCGATTTACCATTCGAAGGGTAAAATCGTCATTTTCTAAAAATGAGAATGAAATGTGGAAATCCTAGACATAAGGTTTAGCCACCTATCTGGCTCATCGCCAAATTCTAAGCAATTTCCACAATTCATCGGAATATCAAAGACGATTTACCCTTTGAGGGGTAAAATCGTCGTTTTGGATTAAATGGGAGAAAATCCTAAAAAAACGACAACCAATCAATTTCTTTTGATCATTTTCAGCCTTGGGAATTTTCTAGAATTTTTTTAGTAATTTTCTGCAATTCTTCTCAATTTTTTTTTGTTTTTCTTTAATTTTTCCATTTTTTTGGCATTTTCTGATTTATTAATATTTTTTTATATTTTCAGAAAATATTTTAACAAAAAGCATATCATTGGCAATAGACAACACTCAACCAGATAAATAAGCTAACTACTGAACTGAGATAAATACATGCAAACCAAATCTATAATGGCGACATTTTAGAAAAATAACCCTAATACACGGATCGGGTACGTAAAACATACCGGATTGGACACCGGCCTTCAATCGCCCAGCCCCAGCCTGCGACCATCTCCATGCACATCACCTGTCGATCACCACATCAAAATGTCAACAATCAATTTTACAAGTTTTAAGACCGGTAATAAATAATAATAATTTAAAAAATAAATAAATCCCGGCTCGGAAACGGGCCAATTCACTCAGCCATGGACCGGCTATGGGCTCACGGCCTCGGCCCACGGCTTTGGCCCACGGCCTCGGCCCACGGCTTTGGCCCACGGGCTCGGCCATGGGCTCGGCCTTGGCCCACGGCCTCGGCCCACGGCCTTGGCCATGGCCGATACGCACGGCCACTCGGCCGACGTCCTCGGCCCACGGCCTCGGCCATAGGCTCGGCCATGGCCGAGGCGCACGGCCACCGGCCTACGGCCTCGGCCATGGCCGAGGCGCACGGCCACAGGCCCACGGGATCGGCCCACGGCCGGGATCGGCCCGAACACGATGGATTCGTGGCCAAGCGGCGACGACGAAGAGCGACGACGTGGCAGGGGGCGAAACAGAGGAGGAAGATGGAGGGGGATTGCGGTATCTAGGAGCTCCACGAGGTCGTGATAAACAGCAAGACGGACGGGATCTCGGCACGGCGTCGGAGGGTGGCGGAGCAAGGTGGCGATGAGGGTGGTCGCCGTAATCTAGGGGAGGATGAAAAAAATGAGAAGAAAAGAAAGAAGAGAAGAAGAGAAGAAGAAGAAGGAGGAGGAAGAAGAAGAGGAATGCTGCGGGTGATGAAGGAGAGGGGAGGAGAGTAAAGTAATAAAAAAATATAATAATATAATAATATAATAATATAATAATAATATAATAAAATACTAAAAAGTAAAAAAAAAATAATAAAATAATCAAAAGCGAAGACAAAATGATTAGTTCCCTTTTCCTTTTAAATGATGATGTTTTCACTCCTTTTCCTTTTAATCATTACTAATATTTTTGTCAAATTCAATTTTACGGTGGTCAGTGAACACCTAAAATGGAACCTGAATTTTACTGTTTTATGAGGTCCTAAAGTAAAGAAAATTAAAAATAAAAATACCTACTATTTGTATATATTTTTGTGACCTCGAATACTACTTTTTTTTATTTTATTTTTATTTTTATATTTTTTCGAAAATAATAATAATAATAAAATAGGAAAAATATGAAAAAAATATTTTTATCCAAAATGGTCCCTTTAGCTTGGCCAAGGCTACCAAAGTTGGTTTTTGTAATTTTTTAACTTTTTATGAATTTTCTATGAATTTTTGAAAAATAGAGGAAGAAAAAGGTTGATCAAAATTTAGGTGTCAACAGCTGCCCCTCTTTGAAAGGAATCTCATCAGAGGAATCCCCTCAGAGGTTTCTCTCAAAGACAAGGTGACACCTGAGTCCTGATCGACTCGACTCGTGAAACTAAAGGAAAAGGAGTCATGACATCCGTTTTTTTTATGCTTGTCGATGTATGCTCTTTCTTGAAAGGGGAAACATTTATTTGACATGAGAGAGTGAGATAGTAGAGAGATATACCTGCCACTTACCTATTCGATGTTTGTGCGATTTTCGCAGTGTCTGATGGATTCTAGAGAATTTCTAGGGACTCGTTTCTAGAGTGTCCTAGAGAGGTTAAGCTCTGACCCGTATGGTAGGTTAAACCATAATGAGATTCCTAACTGATAGGAATCTAAGGAAGACGCGCCCCATTTGGGATTTGCCAAGGATTTTGATCCGTATGGTGGATCGGACCATTGAGTTGACCATTTAAGTGATTTTCGCTATTGGATTGACCCTTCAGGCGGTTTCTACCTTTGATTGACCCTTCAGGCGGTTTCTACCATTGTGTTGACCCTTCAAGCGGTTTCTACCTTGGTTTGACCCTTCAGGCGGTTTCTACCTTGAGTTGACCCTTCAGGCGGTTTCTACCTTGGTTTGACCCTTCAGGCGGTTTCTACCTTTGTTTTGACCCTTCGGGCGGTTTCTACCTTAAGATGACCCTTCAGGCGGTATCTACCTTGAGTTTGACCCTTCAGGCGGTTTCTACCTTGAGTTTGACCCTTCAGGCGGTTTCTACCCTCAGTTTGCTTTGAAAATGGGTCTCATGACGAGGGTTCTCCACGTCCGATGAGACTGCCTAATTTTTAAAAAGGGGTCTCATGACGAGGGTTCTCCACGTCCGATGAGACTGTTTGAATTTTGAAAAGGGATCTCATGACGAGGGTTCTCCACGTCCGATGAGACTGCCTAGATTTTTTTTTTTTTTTTTAAAAGGGGTCTCATGACGAGGGTTCTCCACGTCTGATAGGACTTTTTCTTTTAAAAGAGTTTTTCTTCCCCTCTTTTTTTAGAGATCCCGAAGTTTGTCGGGAATTCAGTTTTTTGAAGTAGTGAAAGATTTTATTTTGACAAAGCTTCACTTGAGTCTGCTGAGGCGACATTCTGGGAGCTGGGTTCTCCAGGTATCCTGCAGAAGTTTGAGCTTGAAAGATTTTTCTTCACCAAGAAAACGTTAGTAATTTTTGGGAAGACCACGGCTGTCCACTTGACAAAAATCGTATGACTTAAGTTTTAATTGTGAAATGTGCATTTTGATGCTGGAGGTTGTCCAAAGCATTCTTGCAACATGCAAATGTGATCACAAATCCCTTGCACGGAAAATCTGGATCAAACAATTTGAAATTTCCAAAAAGAGTTTGTTCAAAACATCTATTGGAGAATTTCTCATCCAAGAGGGCTCCTCACCGCTCTGTGATAATGGTCTTAAGGAATGCGCCAACTTCCTATTAACCTGTGCCTAGGTTTTAGGATCATTCGCAGCGCATACATTTTGATCGGTCGGGAGGTCTTCCATGGGACCGTAATGTTGGGCTTGGTTATTGATCTTCAAGAGGGACTCACTTTTGAGTCAAGGTCGTTTGAATGAAATTCTTCACCATCTGCTCCGGGTTTACAAGTCGAGAACCCTGCAAAATGAGAAAGAAATAGTCTTGCTCGTACTTCTTCGAGCTAAGCTATATGTTAACCCAAATGTCTTAGTCAGAGAAGACTGTTTCAGGGTTATGACATTGGTAAGATTGGGGACCGAAAAAGGCTTGTTTTTGGCCCAGAATTTATGAGGGGATTGACATTGGTGATCATTGCAAATTCGTCACCTGTCTTTTCCATTCTGCATATTCAGTTTTTGAGGTGTGCAACCGCTTTTGAGGTGTGCACAAGTCCTTTAGAGAGCGTCTCTTGTTGCATTCAGAGACCGATAATTCTCTCTATATCTTTGCTTCGCGCTTGACGCCATTTGGGGAGTAGCCCTTTTGATACTACTCTTTTAGGAATTTCCTCTTTTCCCGACCAGACTTTACTGGGGATCAATCAAACAGCTTATGCGAGCATCGGCCTTGCTTTTACCAGGCACTTTGCTTTTTCTTATCTGATGCTGGGGATTTCTTTAATCCCTTGTCGCAAGCGGGATGCTTGGCAATTGTGCTAGATATATGACTTGGCTCTTAGCACGCTTGAGTATCGACTTAGTAGCTTTTTCGTAAACCCTAGGTCTTGAACTCCCTCGTTTCTGAAGTGATGTCGCATCCGTCTTGGAAAATGCAATGATCACCAACGGGTTTATGAAATGATTTTGCAGGCTCAACTTGGCTATGCAAAGGATTCGGTGTGTGGGATAGAGAAATGAATGCTCCTCATCATCCTATGGCACTTGGATTACCATATAAACAACACACAAAGATTAATGTTAGTCCGAGCAAGAAAATTTCTAACCATTTCCTCCTGATGCTGCTGGACTCACCTCCATTTTGCCCCGATGTGGGGTGGTTCTTGACAGGGTTAAGAATGAAAATCGCCGTTCAAGTGGGTTATCAACGGTCACCTGTAGTGTTTATGATATGAAACGAACGCCTCCGTCGTCCCAATCCATGTAATCGCTGCGAATGGTCCCTACCTCCGTAGGTCCAGATTTTACTATTCGATTCGCTCCACTCATCTCTCAAGTGTATGTAGGATGTGTTTGGATTTGAGCTTGCCTCTCTTTTGAGGAAACATCCTTTTGAGAGTTTTGAACAACTTTTGATTGGAAAAATCTCTTTCGTTTTCCCAAAAATTTTACCCGTCAAGGGGATTTTATGGTGCACAATGCGTGTTCAGACAACCTCATGTTTCAAAACATGAATGCCAATGAAGTTAGAATTCCATGTCTTTTCTAGACATCAGGTTTTGAAAGCTTTTCTTTTTCTCTCTGTTTTTTATTTAACATCTTCAATGGATTGGGGAAAGGGATACTTACCTGTCCCCCGCGGCTGGAGATCCTGAAAATGCGGAAGAAACATGTTATTGTACGTTCACGAATTTTTCAAAAAATTAGAACGATACAATTTACCCTTGGTCATGTATTCTAACGGGTAATACATGGGATGTGAAAACCTATTCGTCTGTAAGGCGATTCCCCTGTCAAGGATAAATAACGAGTATCAATTCATATTCTCAAATTCAAGACAAATTGGAACGATACAGCTTTACTCTTGGTTCTCATCCCGTTCTGATATTGCGTATTGATATGAACAACATCTATCAAATCCGCCTATCCATTCTTGGAGTGTTTGCAACATCAATGGTTCATCTGCCCCCAGTTAGGCAACGTCTGTTCTGTTATTCGAACAAATGGCTCCTTGAGTGATTTATCCACGTTTATCACCTGAGAAGGGAAAGAAATGAGACATTACTTCGGTATTCGATTGAAGATCGTTTAGGAACGATACATCGTTTTACCAAATAGGTGGCTTCGCGGCCAAACGTATTTCGTATTGAAGGGTTAGATCCCATTATACTCCGTGGGTGATAGTCATTGTTCGGGGAACTTGCTCCACGGATTAAGCGATTAATCCACGGCCCTCGGCTTGAAGATGCTCAAAGGGTGATGTTGACACTCACACGCAATTAGTTCTAGACATTAATGAAAGATGTTCCCGTGGGAACCTTACAGTGCGATCAACAACATATTCAATAGGAGTGTTCCACCCCTTTCGTCTAAGCATTTTTCATCGAGTAACCATGCCTTGCATCAGACGTTTGGTCACCTGTCTTGCGTCACCACTGCGATGGCCCTCCGGCTCCAAATTGATCGAGCCAAAGATTGAACTCATCGCCAAGGAAATTGCTCGGGTCTTCGAGCCATTGATGTTCAAGTTGGGTATCAACAATTGTTGGGGGCAGATTTCCTTCATCGCCTTCATTGTGAGGAACTGGAGTCTTTGAGCTGGAACCTTCATCATTGCCCTGTTGGGGTCGAGACATACATTCCTGAAGAGTATTGATCCAAGTGTCCAGCTCCTCCTCAAGGAAATCGCCTGTTCTTTCTAGCCCTTGGTGCCCAGATTGGCTGTCGTCGACTGCAGGCGAGGGATTCCTCTCTTTGCTCTCGCCGTGAGCAACTTGACCCCTCGAATTGGAACTTCCTCCAATGACCGGCAGGTTTATATGTGCACTCTCTACCAATGCCAGATCCGCTTCAGGGACAGCATTAATGACCGAATCGCGCTCAAACTGAGGAATCCCTATGTGCTGGAACTGCGGTATATACTCTTGAGGAGTATTGAGATAGCTCGGCGGAGCATTCTGATTTGGGTTAGAGGAGTCGCTGACACGACTGCTGGTCCCGTCATTGCTGAAACACGGTTGGGTGCTCTCGGCTCTCCAATCATCGTGGTTGTAACTCTGCCCGGCACTTGAGCTCCAACTGGCTTTATGATGGTTTAACGCTATCCTTCCATCCCTTAGCAATCTCCTATAGTACTTGAGGTGAGACTCGACGTTAATTCTAGAGAGCCCCGGCACATTCATAATCTCGAGTATGCGTAGTGGGCTAGCCGAATCAACTCCCAGCTCTCGAATTGCATCAACAAATTTGGTGTGAAGTTCATAGGTCCAGTAAAACCTTGTTCTCTTATCACCCAAAATATCGTCAATACTTCGGTAGCTATTCTCTACGGGATCTAGTCGTTTCAAAAGTTGTCCAGGGAGGGACTCACCGACTTTGGATTGGCTGGCTGCGACAGCGAGTTCGTCATTGAGAGAACTCCCCCTGTGATGATTCATATCCCATTTCTCAGAGGATGTTGGTGTTGCTCCTATGGTGTTGACTTGCTCATGCAGATCTCCGGCGATATCTGGCTGTGTCGGAAAATGCTGTGGAGAATACGGTAACAGCTGAGCGTTATTCGTCAACAGGGACGGTTCATCGAGGAACACTTCGCCGAGGACAACAGGATTACCACAATTAAGGCAGGTGGCCTTGGTCAGAGCTTCCTTATATCTCGCGCTTTCAGCTTGAAGCTTCTCATTCTCCTCCTTCAGGACCAGTAACTCATGGTCTGCGTATTGCTGTTTCACCCGGGTTCGTTTGTTGGCGAACCAAAACTTGACCTTCGAAAGCTCCAATCCTATTTTTCGGCTCAACTCCATTTTCTGTTGTCTGCTTGGAGTGGGGCATTCATTGAAGAAAGCTTCGAGCTCTCGGATTTGGCCTGGAGTGTGGCGTTGTAGTTGCTTCCTTTTCCGACTCCGGTCATCATTGTATATTCCTTCTTCGTAGCTGAAACCTAGAATTTCATCGCTGGAGGAGTCAGTCTCCACGGCCTTCGGGCAGGATTCAGCTCCAGGATCTTCAAAGTCTCCCAGCAGTTCGTGCTCAGAAATGTCCAGGTCGGGCGTTTCTAGCAGATGGGAATAGCTTTTAAACATGATGGATCGAAGTATCTCGGGCTGATCTAGTTCACTCAGCTTTCTCTATTCGCTCTTACGTGTTTGATCACTCTAGAAATTTTCTCAAGTGATTGTGCGTGTCCTAGAACCATCCTTCAGGCTGCATATGAAGACCAGCAAGCAAGCGCTCCTCCCGAGATTCTGTAATTACTCATCGTCTGTATTCCCCTTTCTTTTTCCTCGTGATAGGATCACAAACTCTTTTGCATTGATTCGGTTTCATCGAGTATTGCGCTCGTCCCCTAGTTCAGTCTTCAAAGTGGTGGGTCTACAATCTTTCGGCGCCTTTTATGATTTGCTAGGCCCGAGAACGTGGGGAGCAGCGGTGGGCCCGCAATTAATGACTCCGTTTAATTCATTTAGCTCCATGGGAATTAACGCTATGATCTTCTCTCAACCCCTTTTCATCGTTCAAACGAAAGTGGCATTTTCCTTGTGCATGCTGTTACTCTTCATTTCAGCATCCCGGGCGTTTGGTGAGGAATGAGTTCGTGGCCACTCAAAATTTTAAAGACCGTCTCTGGTTTCAGACTTAATCTAACAAGGGATCATCACAACTGAGCATGACGATGTTCGTCGATAGCGTTGGTTTTAATATAGAATTAACTATAGTCATTAAAGAAAAATGTTCCCGTAGGAACTTTACAACGGATAAAATGAGTGATCTACTCGTGAACATGTTCTTCTTTCTATGGGTGTTCGTGGTGACCGACCCATCGTGCCCCGAGTCAAGTGCTAGATCATGGCTGTCCAAGCATGCCAGCTTCCCACTGATTGAACAAGGCATCGAGCCCCTCATCAAAGAAATCGTCTGTCGCGGGTTGACCAGCGGCAGGCAGAGCACCAACCGACTGCTGCTCGAATGGAGGAGTGCGCACTCGCTGTACTTGTGACACGCGCTCTTGAGAAGTGTTGAGATGGCCCGGGAGGACATTCTGATCAGCTTTCAGTTTGCCGGTGGTCGGGCTGCTAGTTTGATTGATGCTTAGATTTGGCCGGGTATCTCTTGATGCCTGAGCATTATAATGGCGGTCGCCCCTAGCTTTTGAGCTCGAGACGGATTCCTCCCGGTTTAGCTCCGCTCGACGTTGTTTTAATAGCTTTCTGTAGGCAGCAAGGTGATTCCTGACCAGTTCCTTACTAAGCCCCGGTACATTCATGGCCTTAAATATGCGCGTCGGAGTTGCTGAATCGATCCCCATTTGGTGAACCACGTCTAGGAATCTGGAATGCAGTTCAGGGGGCCAAGCGAACCTCCTCTTATCGTGGCCCAAAATTGCATCGATGGCTTGACGACTGATTAACTCATCTCCAGCGGGACCCGACCCTATCGAAAATTGTTGTGCATGAGGCTGATATGCTTTGAGCTGGTCGGCGGTAACATCCAGCTCCTTGAAACTGTAACTCCAATCAAAGCGATGCAAATCCCATCCCCCAGGAGGCATTTGTATCATCTTCGTGGGATCATCCTGCTCATGCGTGACTCCGGCAAAATCTGGTTGAGCAGGAGATGCCCCGAGGGAGTAGGGTGGTAAATGAACGTCTTCAATCATCGCGTGAGGCTTATCGGGGAATATCTTACCGAGGGCGACGAGGTTATCGCAATGAGGGCAAACGGTAATATTGAGAGCTTTTTCATACCTCATGTTTTCTATTCGCAGCTTTTGGTTTTCTTCCTTTAAAATCTCGACCACCTGACGTTTGCGTTGAGCCCTCGATTTGGATCTCCTATTTTGAAACCAAAACTGGATCCTCGACTGATTAATCCCCAACTCCCGGCTCAATTCAATTCTCCATTTCTTTTTCATGTAATGGCTTTTACTGAAAAGGGTTTCCAGCATTTGGGTTTCCTCCTGAGAGTATTGGTGAGGACGTCTTCTTTTCCCGAGTTGAGCATCGTGGATGTCGTTGTCGTCGTCGCCGTGATCTTGATTTCCATTGCCAGAAGTGTTGGGCTCCATGGTTTTGGCGTTAGACTTGATCTTGGAATCTTCGAGATCCCTCTGTGGTTCAATTTCTGAGATTTTTGAGTCAGTCGCCTCTAGCAGCTGACAGTAACCTCTTAAATATGTTGGATTGAGAAATGTTTGATTGGTTCTTGCCCACTCAGAGTTCTCCACTCTCTCATGTATGCTCACTCCCTATAAAGTTTTCTTCAAGTGACTTTGCATGTTCAGGAGACGCTCTTCAAGCATCATTAGGCAAACGTTCCCCCTCAAGACCTTGAATTTCTCGCTTAGCTTTTCAACGTGATGGGACTGCCAAACCCTGTTAGGGCTCTCTTCGATAGTTGCGCTTTCCTCCCACCTAACTCTAATAATGGTGATCCCGACAAATCTTTTACATCTTTTAATTGATGAGCCGGAAATCGCGGACCTAAACGAATCCAATGGTTCTCGTGAGGGGACCTCCTGCTTTACCCCCTAACTGGGCTCCACCAGCATTATTACTGAGACCCTTCATCATCCTTGAGTTGCTATAAAATGAGGGATTAACGTATGGCAGATTAGCGTTCTCGCATAATCAGCTTCTTCCTTCTAATCTCTCTATTAGCCTCGTCTTATTCTCAAGCCAACCCAACGCAAATGGCCTCTTCTCCCGTGCGCACTTTTTCGACTGATGTCTTGGCCCAGTGGGAAAAGCTTTATAACCTATTGGGTCGCGGTTACGCGCACATAACCGATCATTCTGCAACCGCGGATGAAATCCGTGTCCTGCTCGAGGACTTAGATACCACTTCCCTCGAAGGTACTACGCTGGGGAGGGAATATAGAACTTTCCCGACCCTCTTTACACACTCCTTAGAGGCCTACCGTGTTGCTGATCGGGAGGTTCTCGTGGCTCGCGTCTTGCGGGCTCGTTACCAGGATCGGTCTGATCATTTGGTGCTGACCAACTATCTGGCCGATAGTCACAAAAAGGCCGTCGAGTTTGCCAATGAGAGGGTCGCGACGTTGCTTCGCGAGAGGAGAAAACTGGTGGATCAATTGGCCCTATCCCTGACCGCTGGCGAGCACGACCGCCACAATGTCCTATTGAGGCTGCAAAGCGACTGGCAGGAAGAACGGCTCGACAAAATAACCGCAGACATAGCTCACGGGAATGGATTAGTTCGGGACTTGGAAATAATCACTGAAGAACACGAGGTCAAGGTCACTGAGGTTAAGGGAGAATGCAGAAACCTTTTCCTCAAGCTCGCGGACCAGGACATGCGAAGTCGTGAGTACGGGCAGAGCATTAACAACATGGAGGGTCAGTTGGGCTCCTTTGTGTCGTTAATTAGGGCTCACTTTGGCTTTACTTTTCCACCCCGAATTGTATGACCTGCTTCTGAAAACCCTCCGCTGAGCAAAATAAATGAAAGTTCTCGTGTGTGTTTTAACTTCTGCATGGTTCCTTTCTTCGAGCGTTCGAACATCTTCAACTTAGGTGAGCCGAACCGTAATATCAATAAGTCGAGCAAATATGGATTTTATAACTCGCTCATGATCAAATGAAAGAATAGCCTCAGACTTATCCAGGAAAAGATTTCTCTCTGTTACCTATTTTTTACCTGCAAATGAAAAGACAGAATCAGAAGGAATAATTTGAAAAAGAAAGCAAAAACCCCTTTCAATCTTATGCTTACCCATGATTAATAAGGACAAGAACTTTTACAAGGGTTTTAATCTTGCGCGAAAAGTTTTTTATCAATATTCTTCGAAAGAAAGCATACTATTGAAAGGAATGTAATTCACAATAATTGCTTTTGATCAATTTCGAGAGGAGCGAATTACTCAAAAGTACGAGGCATAATAACGTGTTTTAAATTTAATTGAAGATACGACATCCAAATCAAGGCCGTTTTGTTAAGAACGGGAGTAATTTGGACATCTATCTCGTCATTAAATTCAAAACAACGCCGATATTCTCGGTCAATTATCGTGGATTACCAGCGGCTCACAATCATGCATGAACCAATTCAAGTGTATAATTCCTTCTAGCGAAATTGGGGTTGGATTACCCTATACGACCAAAAAGGTCATGCAAGATTTCCAATTTTGATTTCCTCTAAAGGAATTATAAACTTGACTTGGGAGTATTCGGATGATTAGAGAAAATGCCACTATCACATTCCCATGTCCTGTCAAAAGAGATACAACCAAGTTCCATCTAAATGTATACACCAATAGATCCCTAATACAATCACTCTAAGGGGTGAGATAGAGAAAGCCTCGATAAAAATAAACCCTACACAAGAGGACTAGTAATGGAAAATGAAACAAAGGAATGTGATCCTAACGTTTAAGGATGCCCCAAGTTCGATCTGTGACTTCCGGATCACTTGCCCCAACTCGTCATCTTCATTGGACGATATCTCAATAATGTCCATAGTAGGCTCCTTTGTTGCTCACTCGGTGCTTGTCATGGGATATCATCCTCTTCGTCTTCTATCAAGGACGTTTGGGAAAAACACACACATCTATCCTTGAAATGGCATTTAATCTAATCACCAGAATGCAATGAATGAAATGCCTATATTTATATGAACTGTAATAGATTCGAGGGATAGAGAGTCTTACCAACCAAACTCGTCGACTTATGTGCGGTTTTAGGTGTACCAACCGCCCAAAGACATGCGCATGAGACAAGTGATGGTGAACTTCTAAAAATCAGAGGGTTTGGCACCTAAGGTTAAGGTTCCCACTTCGAGTTCTAGAAAGAGCCGATTCCATTGCACAGCTATCGTTGCATTGGGACTCGATCCATAGTTCGAAGTGAGCGGAATTGAAAAGTGGATTACCCCGTATTTTTCCTCACGGAGATTCCATTTTCAATTCCTTCTATTGTGTTCCTAAAGGCGGCGCCCGGGGTTTTAGGCGCGATCGTGTGTGTTCATGTGTTGTGAGTATCACAATGCAAGTCATGCACGACAGTTTATCAATCAGCACTTCAAATCATCCATACAACATACATTCCTACGCCAACCTGCATAAGACAATGTTAATCACGGACTACACCCCTTATCTCTCCAATCTGCAAAAACATATAACACCTACCATGAGCGGACTTACCTCACCTTCAAGAGCGCCTGCAGGGTTAGAAAAATCAATCAACTTTTTAATCGGCTCAAGTTCTCTAAGTCCCCAGTGGAGTCGCCAGTCTGTCGCGACCCTCTCGAGGTTCGCCGTGGGCTCTCGAGGGCTAATGGGCCGTCCAGTCTGGTCAGACGCGGGCCTCTCCCAAGGCCCGTTACCCAAATCGCAACGGAGGTATACGTAGTCGACCTTCAGTGTGGTCTAGTGACATGTGTTAAGTGTGCATGCCATGGAGTCGCCACCAATCATTTTTTGGAGGGTATGATTGGACCACCCTATTGAATAGTCGGGAGTTTCTATTCAATTCTGCGATAACCAGAGAAATGGGTTCGGGGACTTAGTTACGCCAACTGTCAGAGTTGACGCCCTTTCGGTACCTAAATTGACTGAATTTTCTGACCTAAGATTTCATGCAGATGAGTGGAATATGAATCCTAAATCTAGGAATTCATGCAAATAGGAATGACTATCCTGGCAATCACAATCAATAATAAAAGGCGCAAATCAATGAATCCAAGTATGCAAAGTAAACACATCAAATCAACATGACACTCATAAGAAGGCTCTATTAACCTAAATAAGTATCAATCAAGCTTAAGAATGATTTAGACATGATTTTACCCATAAGGGGTAAAGTCGTAATTTTGAGACAAAAGGGACGATTTGCCCAAAAAAGGCAAAATCATCATTTCGGAATGAATTCGGAGTAAAACGATGTCAACAATAGGTTTGGTCACTCAATTGACCCATTTCCTATTTTTTTTGCAATTTTCATGATTTTTTGGAATTTTAGAAACCGATTTACCATTCGAAGGGTAAAATCGTCATTTTCTAAAAATGAGAATGAAATGTGGAAATCCTAGACATAAGGTTTAGCCACCTATCTGGCTCATCGCCAAATTCTAAGCAATTTCCACAATTCATCGGAATATCAAAGACGATTTACCCTTTGAGGGGTAAAATCGTCGTTTTGGATTAAATGGGAGAAAATCCTAAAAAAACGACAACCAATCAATTTCTTTTGATCATTTTCAGCCTTGGGAATTTTCTAGAATTTTTTTAGTAATTTTCTGCAATTCTTCTCAATTTTTTTTTGTTTTTCTTTAATTTTTCCATTTTTTTGGCATTTTCTGATTTATTAATATTTTTTTATATTTTCAGAAAATATTTTAACAAAAAGCATATCATTGGCAATAGACAACACTCAACCAGATAAATAAGCTAACTACTGAACTGAGATAAATACATGCAAACCAAATCTATAATGGCGACATTTTAGAAAAATAACCCTAATACACGGATCGGGTACGTAAAACATACCGGATTGGACACCGGCCTTCAATCGCCCAGCCCCAGCCTGCGACCATCTCCATGCACATCACCTGTCGATCACCACATCAAAATGTCAACAATCAATTTTACAAGTTTTAAGACCGGTAATAAATAATAATAATTTAAAAAATAAATAAATCCCGGCTCGGAAACGGGCCAATTCACT
The DNA here is from genome assembly GCA_021437785.1 of Rhodomyrtus psidioides. Classification (NCBI taxonomy): domain Eukaryota; kingdom Viridiplantae; phylum Streptophyta; class Magnoliopsida; order Myrtales; family Myrtaceae; genus Rhodomyrtus; species Rhodomyrtus psidioides. The sequence goes on along the minus strand of JAILYB010000040.1, from coordinate 92,833 downwards.
CAGCCATGGACCGGCTATGGGCTCACGGCCTCGGCCCACGGCTTTGGCCCACGGCCTCGGCCCACGGCTTTGGCCCACGGGCTCGGCCATGGGCTCGGCCATGGGCTCGGCCTCGGCCCACGGCCTCGGCCCACGGCCTTGGCCATGGCCGATACGCACGGCCACTCGGCCGACGTCCTCGGCCCACGGCCTCGGCCATAGGCTCGGCCATGGCCGAGGCGCACGGCCACCGGCCTACGGCCTCGGCCATGGCCGAGGCGCACGGCCACCGGCCCACGGGATCGGCCCACGGCCGGGATCGGCCCGAACACGATGGATTCGTGGCCAAGCGGCGACGACGAAGAGCGACGACGTGGCAGGGGGCGAAACAGAGGAGGAAGATGGAGGGGGATTGCGGTATCTAGGAGCTCCACGAGGTCGTGATAAACAGCAAGACGGACGGGATCTCGGCACGGCGTCGGAGGGTGGCGGAGCAAGGTGGCGATGAGGGTGGTCGCCGTAATCTAGGGGAGGATGAAAAAAATGAGAAGAAAAGAAAGAAGAGAAGAAGAGAAGAAGAAGAAGGAGGAGGAAGAAGAAGAGGAATGCTGCGGGTGATGAAGGAGAGGGGAGGAGAGTAAAGTAATAAAAAAATATAATAATATAATAATATAATAATATAATAATAATATAATAAAATACTAAAAAGTAAAAAAAAATAATAAAATAATCAAAAGCGAAGACAAAATGATTAGTTCCCTTTTCCTTTTAAATGATGATGTTTTCACTCCTTTTCCTTTTAATCATTACTAATATTTTTGTCAAATTCAATTTTACGGTGGTCAGTGAACACCTAAAATGGAACCTGAATTTTACTGTTTTATGAGGTCCTAAAGTAAAGAAAATTAAAAATAAAAATACCTACTATTTGTATATATTTTTGTGACCTCGAATACTACTTTTTTTATTTTATTTTTATTTTTATATTTTTCGAAAATAATAATAATAATAAAATAGGAAAAATATGAAAAAAATATTTTTATCCAAAATGGTCCCTTTAGCTTGGCCAAGGCTACCAAAGTTGGTTTTTGTAATTTTTTAACTTTTTATGAATTTTCTATGAATTTTTGAAAAATAGAGGAAGAAAAAGGTTGATCAAAATTTAGGTGTCAACAATGATTTATGTACTTCCCTGTGAGATTGTGAGATAACATTGTGAGTAATTGTGAGGGTGTTGACATCTAACTTTTGATATTTTATTTTTTGAAAAAATTAATTAAAAATACCAAACAAATTCATAAAATTTAAAAATTAACTTTGAAAGCCTTGTCCAAGCTTAAGGAACTAATTTTTAACAAAAAAATATTTTTCGTAATTTTTGATATTTTTTGGATTTATTTTTATTATAAAAATATCCAAATGCAAAAAGAAAGAAGTGCAACTGCAGGCACTCGACAACAAGAGAAAGGCCAGTCACGGAAGACTCACCCAATCTTCATGAAGAAAAGGGGATAAGAAAGGACACATGTGGACTCAAGGATAGCCTTGTGCTCTACCTTTCATTCGAACTAGGCTACGATCTTTCTTCTCTTATGATATTTCTAGTTAGCGAAAAAGAGTTTATTCTATCCCCCTCGGTGAAAGCAGTGAGACCGCTTACGAGAGCAAGGGATGATTGAACAGTTAGAAAATCTTGAACATGAACAAGGGTAGGAGCGATTACTGATTCAATTACACCGGAGACTTTCACAGCTACTATCACTCTACGAACGAGTATTAATGAAGAAAGAAAGATCTTTATATACACAATTTGATGTACGAAGGCTGTTAATCCCAACCACTCCTAGATACAAAGAGAAAGAATTGCATTTGATTACATGAGATGATTCAAATCGGAAGTAGTGCTTTCTACCGTACGATCCTAAAGTAGGATAAGAGCTTTATTCTATTAAGAATATGAGAATTTCTACCAATTTTTCTTTTATTCATCAAAGTTCATCCTAATCCCCGTCGAGATTACTGCCTTAGCCCTGTCCTATCATCTGTATAATGGGTTCGTCAATTATTGACGGATTTCTCGGGATTTCCCTTTCAAAAAAAAATTGATTTTCTTATCTTATGAAATCTTTATTTATTATTAGCCCGCTAGACTGGACACGTGTTAGCTGTAGGAAGTATGGTTCCGAAAGTGACTTCGGTTCGCCAGTTCAGGCTCAACTCCTCGCTTTACGTTAGCGAACCTAGAGGTCGAGCCGGGGCTCTGCGCTCTTTCTTTCTGTGTGGGACGATGCCAGGAGGAGCTCTTACCGTGAGCGTATCCGGTGTTAGAGATTTTGTAAGTGCTCAATTACTAGCCGCTGTTGGTCTTGGGTTAGAGTGAAAATACCAATTCGATTAGAAATGTTCGCTCCTGTGGGAGAATATCGAATTAGTTACACTACCTTTCTCTCACTCAATAGATGGTTATGGTCTGATACGGTACAGTACAATACGAGACGATGGAATGCAATGGGATGGATGGTAGAGGGCTGCCTGCGCCCAAAAGCTATGATTCACTTGTCCCCTTGTCCATAGGGACCTCGTGGCATACAACCGAAACGACTCACCTTTCAATGGCTTTTCGTTTGCTTGTTACCAAAGCCTTCGCCTTTCTTTTGAATCAAAGTAGGTTGCGACTATTGTATTTGAGTTGGTCGGGGGAAGCGATCGCTTCGTAGACAGCTCCGCTTCAACTTCTGCCTACCGAACATGATCTCTATGCCACAAAGTAGATTGCCAGCAAAGATCCCCGCAGACACCCTCTTTATTCATAGGTTTTTTTTTTCCACTATGCCCCTGATTTCATCAAAACGAGCTAATTTCAAAAATGACCGCCCCCTGGTCCTATCGAACCAGTTACTTCATTCTTGGATCGGCTTTCGCCCGGTATTACCTAAAAAAGAAAAAAGATCCAAAAATATAAAAAAAATAGTATTCGTGGTCAGAAAAATGAAAAAAAATGTTATTATTTTTATTTTAATCCCCTTTTAATGTTTACAGTTAAAAAAATTGTAAATTCAGTTCGGGTTTATACGGTCCTTTATAAACATAACCCCGAAATGGGCCAAGAAATTCATTTGAGGCGCTTCTAGTCTTTTTCTCACTTCATCTAAGTTTTGACATTTGGTTCTTATATATTTAATTGCATTGTGATCCAATCACTTTTAATTTTTAAGCAAGTTGCAAAACGGACCTATTTGCATTTCCAATTTAGTCCTCGATTTTTCAATTAGGGTCAAATTGAACATTCTGAAAGGGAACCCATGCATAGATGAACCTTCAACCATAAGTTTTTATGCGTTTTACACTGGTGGTGTCAAATTGACGAGAATTGGTCATTGAGGGGCCTAATTGGATAAATTTTTTATCAGGATCAAACATTGGATTTGGGGTTTTTGTGCTAAATCAAACAATTTAATCATAAAAATACCTCTCTTAGAAAGAAAAAGTGTTGTAGAACCCAACTCCAGCTTCAATTTGGCGAAAAAATGTCAATTCGATGAAAATAGAGAAACCGGGTCGGTCGAGTCGAGCGGATCCGACCCACAGACCCGGTACTGTTCATCTTCTTCCCCAAACAGCCCATTTTGGGCACGGATGACCCCCAAGAAGAAATTGATCGAATTGACCACTCAATAAAGTGTAATTGACGACAATACCTATTGGGTTTTATAGCCAACTCGACTCCGGTTTCATTGAACCCTTTTTGTAGCCAACTCAACTTTGTCGTTGCCCGAACCCGTGCACCCGAAGTAGAAAACTAGAATAATATTTTCATTCCTCTAGCAAACGGCAAAGCCAAAAGTGGTTAATCCGTCCGGCCTTCATCCCCAAACACTGCCTCCTGCCCCCAGTGATTTTTGGTCGAGAAAAGGAGGAGAAATGATAAAAAAAAGGACAAAAAAGAAGCAAAAGTAAAAAAAAAAAAAACACTGGATGTGTGAGGGAATAAAAGAGCTGGCCGTGGTCGTACCCAGGGGGAATCGAACGCGAAAGGGCATGGGTCGACGCCTATATGAAGAGAGGGAAGCTGTTGTAATACTAACGCAGAAATTAATCAGGATCTTGCAAATATGTCAATGCGAAAGCCTAGAGAAAATAATGAGAAACGATAAATGACATCAGATATAACGTGGTTCGGTCCGAATATCGGTACCTACATCCACGGGGAGAGCCAACAAGAACAATCCACTATAATCGGAGAATCGGATTACAATCGCTCAATACGCTTGTGTTTCCTGCCCCTAAATTATACCCAAACCCCAAGTGTTTACAGATAAAACAACTCAATTGGATATAACAAACAATGAACTCACGGAGCACAAAACCATCTACGTTCAGACCCCTTCGTGCGATCAAGAGAACTTCACTGTTGCATCCTTTTTTTTTTCTCTCTCGCATCGTCCTTTTCTGGAGTCTCGGTACATGGCTTCTTCTTCTTTTCGTCAGTGTCCTGTGCGGGGTCATCTCGTTGAAGGCATAAAAGTAAAACCCTTGCTTTTATTTCCTGATCTGACTGTATCCTTTCTACCCACAAAATAAGCAATATAGTATCCATATTAGTATATTACCTTCTTTGCTAAAGATATCCATTGTACGATAAAGAAGGAAAACCACAAGATCGTTTAAACCAATCAAATCTTGCATATTTCAAACTGTGACAATCGATTTATATCCGCGAACGATTTAAACTCGAGACATAATTTAACAATTCTCCATCTTGTCTCGATGTTTGAAACCAAATTAATAATGCTCATTATCTATGCTGCTCTCCCATCGCCCCAAAGGGCGATCACTTTCTACAGATGCCAATAGTGCTCAAGCAGAGCTTGAGCTTCGCCAAAGGAACAGGCTTAGTCATCATATCCGCAAGGTTCTCCGATGTTGCTATCTTTTTCACAACAACCTTACCCTTCGTTAAGATATCTCGGATGAAGTGGTACCTGATATTGATATGCTTCGTCCGCTCGTGATAAACCGGATTATACGCCAGAAATATCGTACCTTGGTTGTCACAGTGTATATCAACACTTTTCTGATCTAACGCAAAGTCCAAGAGCAAATTTTGTAACCATATCGTCTCTTTCGCTACAAAGGTCAATGCCATGTACTCTGCCTCAGTCAATGACAAGGCCACGTGGTCTTGTAAGGACGCTTTCCAACTAACTGCACCACCTGCAAGCGTAAACAAGTACCCTGCTAAAGACCTACACTCATCCAAGTCACCTGCATGATCAGAATCCACAAAACCTATGGTCTCACTGTTGTTGACACCTAAATTTTGATCAACTTTTTTTTATTTTTATTTTTATTTTTATTTTGAAAATTCATAGAAAATCCATAAAAAGTTGAAAAAATTGAAAAATCAATTTTGGTGACCTTAGCCAAGCTAAATGAACCATTTTGACCAAAAAAATAATTTTCATAATTTTCATTTTTTTATATATATTTTCGAAAAATACAAAAAAAAAGAAAAAAAAGAAAAAGAAAATCAAGAAAATCAAGAAAAATAATATTTTAGGTCACAAAGATATATAAAAATAGTCGGTATTTTTATTTTTATTTTATCTATTTTCTAACCTCATAAATAGTAAAATTCAGGTTTGATTTTAGGTGTTCTCTGATCACCATAAAATTGAATTTGACAAAAATATTAGTAATGATTAAAAGGAAAAGGAGGGAAACATCATCATTTAAAAGGAAAAGGGGACTAATGATTTTGTCTTCTCTTTTTGTTATTTTATTTTATTTTTATTTTTATTATTTTATTATTATTATATTTTTTTCTCTCTCTCTCTCTCCCCCACTCCCTCTCTCCTTCCCGCTGCCTATTTATCTCCTCCCCCTCATCATCTCCCGACCCTTCCTCTCCCTCAACTCTCTCTCTTTCATTTTTCGATTTTTTTTTCTCTCGCTCAGCCCGCCGCCCAGACCCAAAACCGTCCGGTTTTTCGACCATAACTCTTTCGTTAGGAATCGTATGGGAACGAGCCATATACCATTGGAAAGATTATTCTCTTTCCGTTCTAATGACATATCGTGAGTCCAATTTGGCCCAGCCATTTGTCCCGTAGAGCTGTTTGAAGGAGCAAAGGTCAGACTGATCAGACTTGAGTCCGCGGGTGCCAAATTGGATTTTCGGGTTTGTTTTGGGTTCAATCTTGGTAAGACCACCTCTCACTCCTTGTTAAGACATATATTATTGTGTTTTATGGTTTGAAGATGGATTATATTTGGATTTAAGGGCTGATCCCTTATTGTTTTGTTCGAAAAATCTAAACCGGTTCTGTCAAGGTGGTGCCGTGAACATTGTGAGTGATTCAAGGGCTTGCCTTGCTTCCAATATTCGATAAGATGTCTCTAGAACCTAACTTAGGAATCTAGCAAGCTGAGATTGTAGTCTAGTTGAGTTTTGGATGGGTTTTAATGGTTGAATTGAAGGAGTTTTCTGGGACAGATTCTGGTCATTGGGCGATTGAAAACCGTCCTGTTTTTCGGCCATAACTCTTTCGTTAGGAATCGTATGGAAACGAGCCATATACTGTTAGAAAGCTTATTCTCTTGCCGTTCTAATGACATATCGTGAGTCCAATTTGGCCGAGCCATTTGTCCCGTAGAGCTGTTTGAAGGAGCAAAGATCAGACTGATCAGACTTGAGTCCGCGAGGGCCAAATTGGATTTCCGAGCTTGTTTTGGGTTCAATCTTGGTAAGACCACCTCTCACTTCTTACATTTTACCTATTAGACCCAGAATCGGAAGGCCGAGCCTCCTGTTGGTGTCTAAATATTTGCTGTGTATTTACTTTATGTCATAGCATTTCTATATTTCGCATAAAAGACCCAGAATCGGAAGGCCGATCCTCCTGTTGGTGTCTAGATATTTGCTGTGTATTTACTTTATGTCATAGCATTTCTATATTTCGCATAAAAGACCCAGAATCGGAAGGCCGAGCCTCCTGTTGGTGTCTAAATATTTGCTGTGTATTTACTTTATGTCATAGCATTTCTATATTTCGCATAAAAGACCCAGAATCGGAAGGCTAAGCCTCCTATTGGCGTCCAAGGTGTTTTATTTATTTATTTTCTGTAAATTATATTGTGCTACCCCAGAATCGGAAGGCCGAGCCTCCTGCTGGTGGCTTATACCCCCCACACATTGTTGCACGAGCACCGACGGACTCCGACGTCGTAAAATTCACCGGATCCCATCTCCTTTGCTTATGTTTATGTTGTATAATGACTTAATATCTTCTTTATTTTTTGCATTGTGTTGCGTCCTATAAAAACAAAAACAAAAAATGCTAGATCGGACGTCTGCAGATGAGCCACGTGTCGTGATTAGGTGATTTTCAAAATAAAAAAAATTTCCAAAAAAATGAATTATTAAGGAAAAATTCAAAAAAAAATTGAGAAAAATTACAGAAAATTCCTAAAAAAAATTCTAAAATTTTTTGAAGGCTGAAAATGACAAAAAAATTGATTTGTTTCCATTTTTTGGATTTTCTCCCATTTAATCCAAAATGGCGATTTTACCCCTCAAAGGGTAAATCGTCTTTGATATTCCGATGAATTGTGGAAATTGCTTAGAATTTGGTGATGGGTGTTGACACCTGATTTTTGACCATCCATTATTATAATTTTTATTTCTAAAATTAATTAAAAATAGCAAAAAAGGTCAAAAAATTGTAAAATCAACTTTGGGAGCCTTAGCGTAGCCTTAGGAACCCATTTTGAACAAAAAATATTTTTTGAATTTTTTAATATTTTTTGGAATTTATTTAATTATAAAAAAAACCCAAAAAATCAGAAAAATACCATCCGTGGTCAGAAAATTACAAAAAAATATTCAGAAATTTTATTTTAATTCTATCCTTAATATTTTCACTTTGTATCAGGAAAATTTGGCTTGATTCATGGGGTTCCTTCACAAACCTAATCCCGAACCGGGCCTAAAAAATCCCTTTCGAGTCTTTTAATTTTCAATTTTTGGTTTTTATAAGCTATGACATTGGACTCTAAAGTACTGAAATGCAATTGGGTCAATTTTCCCTCCAATTTGATCAATTTTAACCAAAAGGGCTTAATTGCATAAAAATCTTTCAATTTAGTCCCCGGTTTCACAATTTTTGAAATTAAATTTCACACGGGCACACCCATTAAAATTAAACACCTCTGCCCAACAGTTTTCATCATGCTGAATCCATTGGTGGGCTCAATTTTGGCTAATTCGACCGTTTAGGCCTTCGATTTGGCGAAATTAAATTTCGGATCCTAGGGACAATTTGGGGTTTTCACAGAATTTCAATAAATTGATTCACGAAAATACCCATATTTGATGGAAAACATGTCAAGGAATCCGATTTTGCCATCAATTTCATGAAAAGAGGTCATTTATGGGGTCAATTTGGCAATTTGGGCAATTTGGCCGAACCGGGTCGGTCGGGTCCGGCCCGACCCGACCCGGCCCGACCCGGGTCTGCAACAATGTTGCAGACCCTTGCACGGACAGTATGGCAGGGCAGAACAGGGGAGTGGGCAGCGCGCGATTTTTGAAGAAAAGGGGGACAGCGAACGTAGGGGACAGTACCAGAGACCGATGCTTGTGTTTGGCAGGGGCGTGGGCGCGAAAAGAGAGCCAGTTGGCCACGAGGACCGGCGGGATTCTCGGTTAAAACCGAGTTGGCCCGAGAGGAAAAAGAGAGGTTTTTTGGCGGAGCTACGGGCAAAAAACGAGGTCGGACCGACATCCAAGACCTTCAAGGGAGCTTCACCGGAGCTTCAACGGCCGTCGACAAGCCACCACAAGGTCGGTTTTCCTCCCCCGACCCTCGTTTTTCACATGTAGGCCATGTGTTCGATGAAATGCCCAAACGGGCTTTGAGTTTTTGGCTCTCGGCCGAGCCATCCCGGAGCTCCATTTGCGCGTGTTTAACCTCAAGCATGCATTAGAACCGACTCTAAGCCTCGTGTTGACCTTCGTTTTGCATCGGAAACCACCGAGAGGGGAGGTCCGAGCTTCGCCGGCCGCGGTCCAAACCGGGAGCTTGGCGAGGGGATTTCGGCGGCCGCCGAGCCGTAGGCGGCCTCAGGTAAGTCCCTAGACTTTGTTTGGATGCTGTGTAATCGACATAAATCGGATTTAGTTGCAAAATTTTTTTCTAAAAAATCCTCGCCGGCGCCGGTCGGGGAGAGGTCCGGTGTGGCCGTTTTCCGACGTTGTGTATGCCATGTTTTGGTCGTGTAATGATGTTGTTGTCTTAGGGAGTCTAATGCTGAAAAAAGGAACAAAAAACACCAAGGTTTGGCTCGGTTTCGAAGTTTTCCGGCGAGAATTCCGGCGAAGTCGCCGGATTTTTTACTGTTCATCGTCTTCTCCGGCGACTTCGCCGGCGGTCAACGGTCAACGCTGACGTGGCGTGCCACGTGGGCAGCCACGTCAGCCGGGTGGGGGCCACGTGGAATTTTTATACATAAAACAAAATTAACGGCCACGATCGCGACACGTGTCGCGATCCTAGATTTTTGGAAAATTAAATAAATGATTTTCGGATAATTAATTAAAATCGATCCGACGGTCGAGAATGTGCCAAGTGGCTTTCTGTGGATCGTCCGATCTTGTCCAAGATCGGACGCACCAGGAGTAGCCACGTGGCACAATCTGGAGCGTCCGATTTGATTGGTTTTCTAAAAAGGAAAATAAATTAATTTTTTATCCGACGGCTATTTATTGAGCCACGTGGCTCTCTGTGGGTCGTCCGATCTAGTGGAAGATCGGACGCACAGGATGAGGCCACGTGGCGCAATGAGAGCCGCCCGATCCGGGGAATTTTCGGATAATTATATAAAATTGATAAAAATAAAAATAAAATTGTTAAAAAATAGAAAAATGTTTTAAAAAAGAAAACGGCGTCGTTTTAGGCCGGTGCCGACCCCTAGGGTCGGGCCGAGCGCCCGAGAGGCGCGGGCCGGGTTTGACCCGGAACGGAAAATATTTTTAAATATTGAAAATTAATAAAAAATAATAAAATAATCAAAAAATCAATAAAAAAATGGAAAATCATAAAAAATTCAAAAAAATTCGAAAAATTCAGAAAAATTCTAAAAAATTCCAGAAAATAGGAAATGGCCACATTCTACTGGCCATCACCTGTTTCGGGTCTTTTGACCCCCGATCTTTTCAGAAATGACGATTTTGCCCTTTCGGCAAACCGTCTCCCAAAAAATTCTAAAAATCCAGGAAAATCCCAAAAAATAGGAAATGGCCACAATCAACTGGCCAAGGCTCATCCCGGGTGTTTTGAACCCCGAACCTTCTTAAAAATGACGATTTCGCCCTTTGGGCGAATCGTCTTCTAAAAATTGAAGAAAAAATCAAGAAATTCCAAAACAATTCTCAAAAATGGGAAATGGCCACAATCATCTGGCCATGGAATATTTTGGGTAATTCGGTATCCAAACCTTCCAAAAATGACAATTTTGCCCTTCGGGCTAATTGTCCCCGAATCTTCCCATTTTACCCCTAACCCTAAATCACATCTTCCCTAAGCCCTTATGGCTATACTAGGAGGCCAATGATTGAAATTGATGTGCATTGACATGACTTATTTATGCACTTGACTTGCGCTTTTATTATATTGACTGTGATTTGATAGGACTAGTCTTCCAATCTGCATGAAACCCTGACTCATACCTATCTCACCCAAAATCGCGCCTGCATGAACTCTTAGTTAAGAAAATCACTCGCGTTAGGTACCGAAAGGGCGTTGGTAATGACACCGACGTAACCAAGTCCCCGAACCCAAAATCTCTGGTTCCGCAGAACTGATCGATCTCTCCCAATCGGTCAGTAAGGTTTCCGGTCTACCCTCCAAGAAAGACCGGTGGCGACTCCAAATGCATGCACAAGTTGCACATGCCACCACGACTACACTAAGGTCGAAAGCGATCGACTTTTATCGTCGAATCCCTCAAAAGACATACTCCCGCCGCGATTTGGTATGGGCCTGGGAGGGCCCGCGCCGATCCAAGGCCCGCGATCCACATTTCAGAGTGGGGGCCGCGACCGGTAATCCATTAGCCGCGTCCGTTGATTTCGGACGGGTCGCGACAGCTGGCGACTCCACTGGGGACTTTGTTCTAGAACACTTGGTTCTGGACCTCAAGTGGACTTAGGCCGTAATTAAAACGTTGAGTGATTTTTCTAACCCTGCAGGCGCTCTTGAAGGTGAGGTAAGTCCGCTCACGATAGGTGTTATATGTTTTTGCAGATTGGAGTGATAAGGGGTGTAGTCTGTGATTAACATTGTCTTATGCAGGATGGGCGTATGAATGTATGTTATATGGATGATTTGAAGCGCTGATTGATATATAAATTGTTGCGCATGATTCACTGCATATTTGAGGATCACGACACTTTGCACAAAGCGCCCAAACCCAGGCCGCGAAATCACCTTTTCAGGTAGCCATAGATCAGGGATCGATATGCAACGCTCTAGCGTCGATTGCGCTGGGGTCGACCATATTCGATCCTACTCACTATCCAAGTCGAGACTTTTATCCATTTGTTGTGGATTGCGCTCATGGACGAATTTATCGACTCGGATAGAGGGAAGCCTCTAGGTTCCTCACCTAAGCCATTCTTTTTTTCTAGAGTCAAGCCTCACTTGTCTCATGCGCATGTATATGGATGGTTGGTATACCTAAAACCAAAAAATCATTGGGTACCTCTCATGGTAAGGTCCTGCCGTTTCTATTTAAATTCACTTGCAGCCTTTCATTTTGCACAACATGTTGCATTCATCAAGTCCGATGGTTGAGTCCAATTCCATTTTAAAGTATAGATAAAAGAGATGATCTCTCCAAGTCGGTACCACATCCCGGACGTATTCAAGTATGAGCGACGCGTCATCCGCCATCAGACTGCCCGGACATTCAACGGAGCCTACCCTTTTCGAGCTGTCCAAGGAATGATCCAGTAACCATACCGATAGTTGAAGGACATGCGATAACAGCAAATCCGAGACATCTTCCGGACATTATCAAAAGGGGATCTGGTGAAAACGAAGACCCGAAATAGCCAGACCGAAGACACCAAGCGTCGTCCCCCGAAGACCCGACTTGGGGCATCTCTTTAGGTTATTAAGGGTCACGTTCCAGTCGTCCCTTTTCTTTTATCAGGACCATCGAGTCTGTAAGGAGCACCCGTCTGTGGGTTTCCCATCTATCTTTTACACCTCGATTCCTAAGTCTTATCTAAGTGTCTTGACATTGGAATGTGACACTGGAATTTCTCTCAACCATTCGGATTTTTCGGTTCAATTGCATGTCTTACCCAGATGAAATTTTCGTTAGAACTCACACTTGGCATGTTTAACCCAAGTGCGAGAATCTGACATTCATTTCATGGTGCGCCGGACATGGAATTGAACCGGTCTATAGCATGCATCATTGGTAATCCTTGGTAATTAACTAAAGTCGTCCATGTTTCCTGAATTCAAGAGGAGACATGATATCCAAATTACCTTCGGGAAATCATTTCAATTTGGATGTCCTATCTCTCACTGAATTTAGGACACATTGGAATTGCATTTTTATCTTCTTGGAAATTCCACAGATTTTCTGGGGATTTACCAAAAGTGATAACCATGGATTACGCTCCTTTTAGTTTTATATTTTCTCTTGAAAAACATCGATAAGAATTTTTCACATGAGGTTAAGGCTTGTGTAAAAGTCCTTATCTTCGTTAATTACGAGAAAGCATAAAATTGAAAGGATTTATGCTTTACTTCCCTTTCTGACATATTCCTGTCATTCGAACAGGTAATTTTCATAATCGAAATCCGAGGACTTGTGTGAAGAATCAGTCACAAGTTAAAATGGACCAGGATGGCACAGAAAAGCGCTGGACCACCCTAGAGAGTCAACTGATGAGGGAAGACCAGGGAATCCTCAAGAAAAATAGTCAAACTGATGAGGGCATTTTGCCATCTTTCAAGACGTGGAACAGCATGCAATCAAAGGAGCCACATGCGGAAAAGAGTTAGCTGTAATCTAATCTCTTTAAATTTGAAAAGTTGCTGATTGTGTTTTATTGATCCTCAGGAATGGTGCTTCAAGAAGATTGAAACTGGCTGACAACTCGAGCCACTAGGATGGATATTTGAAGTCAGACAAAGAAGTCGACTTCTCACCAAGACAGCATGCTGGGGCAAAGCCTGCCAAGATGAAAAGAGACAGGAACCTCCGAACGGCAGATATCCCCTAATTGAAAAGGGAACCGTAAAAATTGTGAAAGGATCAAAGCAGTCGACTGGGGCATATCCCACTCAACTAGGGCAAACGCCACCTAACCGGGGCAGCCGGACCAAGTGTGATAACGAGAATGAACGGGCCCACTGAAAAATTTCCAGCATCTTGGATGCTAGAAGTGACTAAAGCGGGGATAGTAAATCCGTAGTCGTTTCAATTAAAGCTCCTTATCCAGCAATCGACTCATTCATTCATTTCATCGCATAGGTGGAATAAAAGATTGTTAAGGCGTGAGGTGAATACGATAGGACACAATGAAGGAAATTGTTGCCTGTGAAGTAACACTTCAGGATGTTGAAGTACTCAGCCACAAGTAAACCCATGCTGACGGATGCCAAATAGCAGAACGCTCGAGGGACATCATGAAATGATAACAAGGCAAAAGATGCATGAAGAAATCGAAACGTATCGGCGAAGCTGAAAAGCGTCAAACATGGCGGCATATCAAACGCTGAGATCTTCGAAGGATCGTAGGATCATATCATCTGGCAGCATATCATCTGCTGAGATCTTTGAAAGGTGTGAAGTGCCAAAATCACCTGACACGGAGTGGATCGACTTCAACTAAGTAGGAATGCACCAATACGGCATGATCAGATCGCCTACAACTAAACCGGCCAGCCCCAGACAAAGCGTCCAGTGGGAGGGGGCAAATCACTCTCTACCCAGAAAGGGTACCGAATGTAGGATATACCGAATTCACCATGGGGATACGTAGGGGAAGTCCCTGGAGCAGTTATCACCCATGAATCATAATGATATAGAGTAAATCCATCAAAGACGAAACGCATCAAACCCTTCTAAATGAGAAGGAGAACGATACGGAGCCATCGATTCTGGTAAAAGGACGTATCGTTCCAAAATGATTATTTTCTTGATATGAGAATAATGTTTCATTTCTTTTTCCTTTCAGGTTGGGAACAGAAGCAAAGGGCCCAAGAAGCAATGCCTTGAAATGACAAGCAGGGAGTACCCCTTTTCATGGCATCTCAGACATGCACTTTGGCTAAATATTTTTAAGAGCATTCTAATAGCTCAATTTGTGAACAAAACCTTTGAGGAAAACTTGAAGAAGTTCATCATCATTTAGAAATCTCTGTGAAAAGAGCGCTTGAAAAGAAAACTTCAAGTTTTCCAGATTGACATATCTGATAAAAATGCTTTCTCTGAATAGAGTGAAAAGTACGAACTCATTTTTCGTTGCATGCATACATAACATGCATCATGCATATCGTGCACACATCCTGCATACAGAGAACCCAAAGGGAGAAATGCCGGTTCCCGCAGGATAAATTTCAAGGGTAAATTGTATCGATTCCAATAGTCAATTACACATGCCCTTTACTCATGAGATTCCTTCTTTTCAACAGGGGAACATCAAATACCTCAAATGGCGACTGTGATCGAGAGAATCACCAAATCGCCACACGACAAATCCCCAGACTATCAAGCTGTCTAGGGATAGAGAAAAAATAATCGAAGACTCTGGCAATTGAGATAGACGACCAGAATCGACAAAATTCATGGGAGCGGGCCCCCACCTGCTTCGAGGAGCCAAGCCGGGGGCAAATTCTCACGATCCCCCATGAAAGTGCATCGAACCAGGGTTATGAAACCCAGAGACGACAAACACCAAGACAAGCCTCACTGGGGCAAAATACTTGGAAAACACTGTTCCTTCAAATGTTGGAAGGACGAAGTCTCGAAGGGAGTACCTCCTTCCTGAAATTTCAAATGAGGCCAGATAAATCCCCACACTTGTCTCTTCATATGAAGGTGCATGCATGTCTTCAAATCGGATTGAAAATCGTCCAGGAGCATGGGAATGCCAAGGCACGTTGCCAAGATGAACATCGCCCAACTGGGGCAAAACAGTTGTTGACGTGATCGAGGATCGTCTCACTGACAACACCCACAAATGCAGACGAGAGGAAACAACATTCATCGTCCACATCAGTATACGATATTGAAAGGACCCCCATCAAATGTGGCGCGTCAACGATCGACGAAAGAGATGAATACGTCAGTAAGACGCCACCATGGATCCCAGGAGAGAAGACATCCCCAAAGAGGATGAGGATTGCAGCAAAATGCAAAATGAAGTTAGCTGGGGCAAGCGTCACCTAGCTACGACGAATCACACCCAACTGGGGCAAGTGAATCAGTTTCGCGCTGGACAAAGAAAGATGTGTCTTCTCCAGCAAAGTCAATGGACGCGATAGCAGAGTTGTCTGCATCAAAATCAAACCCCCAAGATACTAATTTGGGTGAACGGTAACTTTGTATCGTTCCAATCTAATCTTCGAAGATCACAGGCTTAACATGAGTTTTTCCCTCATTTAACAGGAAATTACTGACGCCAAAAAGCCACAAAAGAAAGGATCTCGCCCGATGTGGAGGCGAAAAGAAATATCTGTTGCAAGAGGCAAGTTGCCAGGAAACGGAACCCTAGAAAATGACGTGGAATACGTCCAAAAGCACAAATTGATCTCACCCAGTGCAAATCCTAGAGAAGGATTTCGTTGCCAAACAGATGGATAGATCATGGCCACGAGCTAGATGGCCGACTTCAACAAGCCTTACATTTGCGTTCAAATGGAGGCGCGAAGCGAGAGTAAAGCAGTATCGTTTCGATTTGTCTTGAATTTCGAAACACGAACTGACACTTGATATTTTTTGTTGACAGGGATTCACCGTCAAGATGGACAGAAAATTGTTGGCACTAGAAAGCCGCACAATAAAAGAGCTCGCCGACAATGAGGCAAATAGAATTATCGACCTTAGAAGTCAGGACTCCAAGAAATGGTCTTTGATTATAAGACTGAGTGGAGGGTAAAAAGTATCGCTCCCACATTACATGCTTTGACATGCATTCTGATAGAAATTTCCTTTTTCCTTGAATAAAAGGAACTCTGAAGAGTGGCGCTGGAATGCGTCCAAAATCACAAATGGATCTCCCCTAGGGCAAATCCTTGAGAAGGATTTATCGCCAACCAGACGGAGGGATCATGGCCACAAGATAGATGGCCAACTTCTACAAGCCGCGCGTTTGTGTTCAAATGGAAACACAAAGCAAGAACAAGGCTGTATTGTTCCAATTTGCCTCGAATTTTGGAACGCAAACTGACACCTATTTCCCGTCTTTGACAGGGGTTCGCCATCAAGGCGAAACAGGTTTTCACACCCCAAGTATTACCCATTGGAACACATGACCAAGGGTAGGATGTATCGTTCTAATTTTTTGAAAAATTCATGAACGTACAATAACATGTTTCTTCCGCATTTTCAGGGATCTCCAGCCGCGGGGGACAGGTAAGTATCCCTTTCCCCAATCCATTGAAGAGGTTGAATAAAAACAGAGAAGAAAAGAAAAGCTTTCAGAATCTAATGTCTAGAAAAGACATAGAATTCAAACTTCATTGACATTCATGTTCTAAAACAGGAGGTCGTCTGAGCATGAATAAGAACATGCATTGTGCATCATAAAATCCCCTTGACGGGTAAAATTTTTGGAGAAAACGAAAGAGATTTTTCCAATCAAAAGTTGTTCAAAACTTTCAAAATGGACGTTTTCTCAAAGACGAGAGGCAAAGCCTAATCCAAACACGTCCTATATACACTTGAGAGAGAAGTGGAGCGGATCAGATAGCAAAATCTGGACCTACGGAAGTAGGGACCATTCGCAGCAATTACATGGATTGGGATGACGGAGGCATTCGTTTCATATCCCCAAACACTACAGGTGACCATTGACAACCCCTTTGAACGGCGGTTTTCATTCTCAACCCTGTCAAGAACCACCCCACACCGGGGCAAAAAGGAAGTAAGTCCAGCAGCGTCAAGAGAAAATGGTTAGAAATTTTCTTGCTCGGACTAACATTGATCTTTGTGTGTTGTTTATATGGTAATCCAAGCGCCATAGGATGACGAGAAGCATTTATTTCTCTATCCCACACACCATACCCTTTGCACAGCCAAGTTGGGCCTGCCAATTCATTTCATAAACCCGTTGGTGGTCATTGCAAGTTCCGAGACAATGGCAGCGCCAATTCAAAAACGGAAGAGTTCAAACTTAGGGTTTACGAAGGAATCCCTAAGTTAATGCTGAAGCTTGTTAGACCTTTGGTCACATGTCTAACACGATCTCTCGAAGATGAGAAAAAGCGAGATTTCAAAAGAAAAAATGAAAAGGAAAAGATGATGAGAAAAATCCCCAGCAT
Organism: Rhodomyrtus psidioides; assembly: GCA_021437785.1. Classification (NCBI taxonomy): domain Eukaryota; kingdom Viridiplantae; phylum Streptophyta; class Magnoliopsida; order Myrtales; family Myrtaceae; genus Rhodomyrtus; species Rhodomyrtus psidioides. Next base: position 75,287 of record JAILYB010000040.1, on the reverse strand, counting down.
CAAGAAAAAGCAAAGGGCCTGGTAAAAGCAAGGCCGATGCTTGGGTGAACAATTTGTATCAATCCCCCAGTGAAACCTGTTTGAAAAGGGGAGAAGAAAAATTCAGAAGGAGTCAGATTCCAAAAACTACTCCTCAAACAGTATCAAGCGCGGAGCAGAGACGCAGATAGAGTTGTTAGTCTCTTAATGCAGCCAGAGGCGCTTTCACAAGAGTTTGTGCACACCTCAAAAGCGGTCGTGCACCTCAAAAATCGAAGATGCAAAATGGAAAAGACATGTGGCAAATTTGCAATGATCACCAATGCCAATCCCTTCACAAATTCTGGGCCAAAAATAAGCCTTTTTCGGTCCCCAATCCTACCAATGTTACAACCCTGAAACAGTCTTCTCTGACTAAGACACTTGGGTTAACATATAACTTAGCTCGAAGAGGTACGAGCAAGATTATTTCTTTCTCATTTTGCAGGGTTCTTGACTTGTAAACCTGGAGCAGATGTTGAAGACTTTCATTGAATGGCCTCGACTCCAAAGCGGGTCCCCCTTGAAAACCAATATCCAAGCCCAACATTACGATCCCGTGGAAGACCTCCCGACCGATCAAAATGTATGCGCTGCGAATGAGCCTAAAACCTAGGCACAGGTCAGTAGGGAATTGAGTGCATCCCTTATGAAAACCACTATCTCAAAACAGGTGAGAAGACCTCATTGTCGAGAAATATTCCAATTGATGTTTTGAACAAACTCTTTTTGGAATCTTCAAACTGTTGATCCAGATTTTCCGTGCAAGGGATTTGTGATCACATTTGCATGTTGCAAGAATGCTTTGGATAACCTCCAGCATCAAAATGCACATTTCATGATTAAAACTCAAGTCATACGGTTTTTGTCAAATGGACAGCCGTGGTCTTCCCAAAGATTACTAACGTTTTCTTGGTGAAGAAAAATCTTTCCGGCTCAAACTTCTGCAGGATACCTGGAGAACCCGGCTCCTAGAATGTCGCCTCAACAGACCCAAGTGAAGCTTTATCGAGATAAAATCTTTCACTGCCGCAAAACTGAATTCCCGACAAATTTCGGGATCTCTAAAAAAGAAAAAAAAAATCCTTTTAAAAGAAGCAATCCTAGCTTGACGTGGAGAACCCTCGTCCTAGGACCCTTTTTTCAAAAATTAAGCAGTCCTAGCTTGACGTGGAGAACCCTCGTCCTAGGACCCCTTTTTCAAAATAATCAAACAGTCCTAGCATGACGTGGAGAACCCTCGTCCTAGGACCCCTTTTTCAAAATAATCAAACAGTCCTAGCATGACGTGGAGAACCCTCGTCCTAGGACCCCTTTGCAAAAATATCAAACAGTCTCATCGGACGTGGAGAACCCTCGTCATGAGACCCCTTTTTCAAAATTCAGGCAGTCTCATCGGACGTGGAGAACCCATGATCCCGGAAGGATGCCTTGCTCTCTCAAGAAGAGCTCATAGGGTCATGTTTTGCAGGATCCCTGGAGAACCCAGGTCCCAAACTGATACCTTTTTAATGAAAAGTTTGCAGGTTTCAGCTTTCTGCAGGATAATTGGAGTCCTCCAGATCCCAGAAAGGTACCTCGCATGTCGAAAGGACAACTCGGCCTCCTGCGAGATTTCAGGTAACCGCTAAATCCCAGAATAGCCATCAGGTTAACCTAAAGTTAGGTAAACCTTCCAAAAGAGACTTCAATGAGTCGTCTTTAGGTGCAGCCTTTTAGTAGGCAAACCTATTCCAAGACCGATCTACGGACGAACGATCGAGTCTTCGACTAGTCCCAACAAGACGGGATATGTCATTTCTTTAGGTGCAGCCTTTTAGTAGGCAAACATATTCCAAGACCGATCTACGGACGAACGATCGAGTCTTCGACTAGTCCCAACAAGACGGGATATGTCATTTCATAGGCGCAGCCTTTTAGTAGGCAAACCTTTTTCCCAAGACCGATCTACGAACGAACGATCGAGTCTCCGAGGCGGAGCCTTTTAGTAGGCAAAACCTTTCCCAAGACCGATCTAGGAACGAACGATCGAGTCTCCGAGGCGGAGCCTTTTAGTAGGCAAACCCTTTCCCAAGACCGATCTACGAACGAACGGTCCAGTCTCCTAGGCGTAGCCTTTTAGTAGGCAAACCTATTCCAAGACCGATCTACGGACGAACGATCGAGTCTTCGACTAGTCCCAACAAGACGGGATATGTCATTTCTTTAGGTGCAGCCTTTTAGTAGGCAAACCTATTCCAAGACCGATCTACGGACGAACGATCGAGTCTTCGACTAGTCCCAACAAGACGGGATATGTCATTTCATAGGCGCAGCCTTTTAGTAGGCAAACCTTTTTCCCAAGACCGATCTACGAACGAACGATCGAGTCTCCGAGGCGGAGCCTTTTAGTAGGCAAAACCTTTCCCAAGACCGATCTACGAACGAACGATCGAGTCTCCGAGGCGGAGCCTTTTAGTAGGCAAACCCTTTCCCAAGACCGATCTACGAACGAACGGTCGAGTCTCCTAGGCGTAGCCTTTTAGTAGGAAAACCTATTCCAAGACCGATCTACGGACGAACGATCGAGTCTTCGACTTGTCCCAACAAGACGGGATATGTCATTTCATAGGCGTAGCCTTTTAGTAGGCAAACCTTTTCCAAGACCGATCTACAGAACGATCGAGTCTCCGACAAACCCTACAGAACGGGCGCGTCATCCTTAGATTCCTATCAGTCTGGAGTCTCACTTGATGGTAGAAACCGCCTGAAGGGTCAACTCCATGGTAGAAACCGCCATAAGGGTCAATTGAATGGTAGAAACCGCCATAAGGGTCAACTCAAAAGTAGATACCGCCATAAGGGTCAAAACTAAATTCAAAGGTAGAAACCGCCTGAAGGGTCAACTCCATGGTAGAAACCGCCTGAAGGGTCAACCAAAGGTAGAAACCGCCTGAAGGGTCAACTCATGGTAGAAACCGCCATAAGGGTCAACTTGATGGTAGAAACCGCCATAAGGGTCAACCAATGGTAGAAACCGCCATAAGGGTCAACTAATGGTATGACCTACCATACAGGTCAGAGCTTAATCTCCCTAGGATATTCTGAACCAGTCCTAGGTATCTTCTTGAAAGTCATCGCAACCGGCAGCATCTGACAGGTGAGCTTCAGGTAAGCCTCTCTCACTCCGGCCCATGCTCGAATTGCAAAAGTAAACCGGTGATTAATTTGAGCATTCATCAAAAGACTTGAAGGTCCGATGTCATAGCATTTCTTTCCCCCCAGTCGAGTCGGTCAAGATCCAGGTGTCATTTTGTCTTTGAAAGCAACCTCTGATGAGCTCACTCTCAAAGAGGGGCAGCTGTTGACACCTGATTTTTGACCATCCATTATTATAATTTTTATTTCTAAAATTAATTAAAAATAGCAAAAAAGGTCAAAAAATTGCAAAATCAACTTTGGGAGCCTTAGCCTAGCCTTAGGAACCAATTTTGAACAAAAAATATTTTTTGAATTTTTTAATATTTTTTGGAATTTATTTAATTATAAAAAAAACCCAAAAAATCAGAAAAATACCATCCGTGGTCAGAAAATTACAAAAAAATATTCAGAAATTTTATTTTAATTCTATCCTTAATATTTTCACTTTTTATCAGGAAAATTTGGCTCGATTCATGGGGGTTCCTTCACAAACCTAATCTCGAACCGGGCCTAAAAAATCCCTTTCGAGTCTTTTAATTTTCAATTTTTGGTTTTTATAAGCTATGACATTGGACTCTAAAGTACTGAAATGCAATTGGGTCAATTTGCCCTCCAATTTGATCAATTTTAACCAAAAGGGCTTAATTGCATAAAAATCTTTCAATTTAGTCCCCGGTTTCACAATTTTTGAAATTAAATTTCACACGGGCACACCCATTAAAATTAAACACCTCTGCCCAACAGTTTTCATCATGCTGAATCCATTGGTGGGCTCAATTTTGGCTAATTCGATCGTTTAGGCCTTCGATTTGGCGAAATTAAATTTCGGATCCTAGGGACAATTTGGGGTTTTCATAGAATTTCAATAAATTGATTCACGAAAATACCCATATTTGATGGAAAACATGTCAAGGAATCCGATTTTGCCATCAATTTCATGAAAAGAGGTCATTTAGGGGGTCAATTTGGCAATTTGGGCGATTTGGCCGAACCGGGTCGGTCGGGTCCGGCCCGACCCGACCCGGCCCGACCCGGGTCTGCAACAATGTTGCAGACCCTTGCACGGACAGTATGGCAGGGCAGAACAGGGGAGTGGGCAGCGCGCGATTTTTGAAGAAAAGGGGGACAGCGAACGTGGGGGACAGTACCAGAGACCGATGCTTGTGTTTTGCAGGGGCGTGGGCGCGAAAAGAGAGCCGGTCGGCCACGAGGACCGGCGGGATTCTCGGTTAAAACCGAGTTGGCCCGAGAGGAAAAAGAGAGGTTTTTTGGCGGAGCTACGGGCAAAAAACGAGGTCGGACCGACATCCAAGACCTTCAAGGGAGCTTCACCGGAGCTTCAACGACCGTCGACAAGCCACCACAAGGTCGGTTTTCCTCCCCTGACCCTCGTTTTTCACATGTAGGCCATGTGTTCGATGAAATGCCCAAATGGGCTTTGAGTTTTTGGCTCTCGGCCGAGCCATCCCGGAGCTCCATTTGCGCGTGTTTAACCTCAAGCATGCATTAGAACCGACTCTAAGCCTCGTGTTGACCTTCGTTTTGCATCGGAAACCACCGAGAGGGGAGGTCCGAGCTTCGCCGGCCGCGGTCCAAACCGGGAGCTTGGCGAGGGGATTTCGGCGGCCGCCGAGCCGTAGGCGGCCTCAGGTAAGTCCCTAGACTTTGTTTGGATGCTGTGTAATCGACAGAAATCGGATTTAGTTGCAAAATTTTTTTCTAAAAAATCCTCGCCGGCGCCGGTCGGGGGGAGGTCCGGTGTGGCCGTTTTCCGACGTTGTGTATGCCATGTTTTGGTCGTGTAATGATGTTGTTGTCTTAGGGAGTCTAATGCTGAAAAAAGGAACAAAAAACACCAAGGTTTGGCTCGGTTTCGAAGTTTTCCGGCGAGAATTCCGGCGAAGTCGCCGGATTTTTTACTGTTCATCGTCTTCTCCGGCGACTTCGCCGGCGGTCAACGGTCAACGCTGACGTGGCGTGCCACGTGGGCAGCCACGTCAGCCGGGTGGGGGCCACGTGGAATTTTTATACATAAAACAAAATTAACGGCCACGATCGCGACACGTGTCGCGATCCTAGATTTTTGGAAAATTAAATAAATGATTTTCGGATATTTAATTAAAATCGATCCGACGGTCGAGAATGTGCCAAGTGGCTTTCTGTGGATCGTCCGATCTTGTCCAAGATCGGACGCACCAGGAGTAGCCACGTGGCACAATCTGGAGCGTCCGATTTGATTGGTTTTCTAAAAAGGAAAATAAATTAATTTTTGATCCGACGGCTATTTATTGAGCCACGTGGCTCTCTGTGGGTCGTCCGATCTAGTGGAAGATCGGACGCACAGGATGAGGCCACGTGGCGCAATGAGAGCCGCCCGATCCGGGGAATTTTCGGATAATTATATAAAATTGATAAAAATAAAAAAAAATTGTTAAAAAATAGAAAAAATGTTTTAAAAAAGAAAACGACGTCGTTTTAGGCCGGTGCCGACCCCTAGGGTCGGGCCGGGCGCCCGAGAGGCGCGGGCCGGGTTTGACCCGGAACGGAAAATATTTTTAAATATTGAAAATTAATAAAAAATAATAAAATAATCAAAAAATCAATAAAAAAATGGAAAATCATAAAAAATTCAAAAAAATTATAAAAATTCAGAAAAATTCTAAAAAATTCCAGAAAATAGGAAATGGCCACATTCAACTGGCCATCACCTGTTTCGGGTCTTTTGACCCCCGATCTTTTCAGAAATGACGATTTTGCCCTTCCGGCAAACCGTCTCCCAAAAAATTCTAAAAATCCAGGAAAATCCCAAAAAATAGGAAATGGCCACAATCAACTGGCCAAGGCTCATCCCGGGTGTTTTGAACCCCGAACCTTCTTAAAAATGACGATTTCGCCCTTTGGGCGAATCGTCTTCCAAAAATTGAAGAAAAAATCAAGAAATTCCAAAAAAATTATTAAAAATGGGAAATAGCCACAATCAACTGGCCATGGAATATTTTGGGTAATTCGGTATCCAAACCTTCCAAAAATGACAATTTTGCCCTTCGGGCTAATTGTCCCCGAATCTTCCCATTTTACCCCTAACCCTAAATCACATCTTCCCTAAGCCCTTATGGCTATACTAGGAGGCCAATGATTGAAATTGATGTGCATTGACATGACTTATTTATGCACTTGACTTGCGCTTTTATTATATTGACTGTGATTTGATAGGACTAGTCTTCCAATCTGCATGAAACCCTGACTCATACCTATCTCACCCAAAATCGCGCCAGCATGAACTCTTAGTTAAGAAAATCACTCGTGTTAGGTACCGAAAGGGCGTTGGTAATGACACCGACGTAACCAAGTCCCCGAACCCAAAATATCTGGTTCCGCAGAACTGATCGATCTCTCCCAATCGGTCAGTAAGGTTTCCGGTCTACCCTCCAAGAAAGACCGGTGGCGACTCCAAATGCATGCACAAGTTGCACATGCCACCACGACCACACTAAGGTCGAAAGCGATCGACTTTTATCGTCGAATCCCTCAAAAGACATACTCCCGCCGCGATTTGGTATGGGCCTGGGAGGGCCCGCGCCGATCCAAGGCCCGCGATCCACATTTCAGAGTGGGGGCCGCGACCGGTAATCCATTAGCCGCGTCCGTTGATTTCGGACGGGTCGCGACAATGGGCTAGATAGGTGGCTAAACCTTATATCTAAGATTTCCACATTTCATTCCCATTTTTAGAAAATGACGATTTTACCCCTTCGAATGGTAAATCGATTTCTAAAATTCCAGAAAATCATGAAAATTGCAAAAAAAAATTGGAAATGGGTCAATTGAGTGACCAAACCTATTTTTGACATTGTTTTACTCCGGATTCATTCCGAAATGATGATTTTTCCCTTTTTAGGCAAATCGTCCTTTTTGTCTCAAAATTACGACTTTACCCCTGATGGGTAAAATCATGTCTAAATCATTCCTAAGCTTGATTGATACTTATTTAGGCTAATAGAGCCTTATTAGGAGTGTCATGTTGATTTGATGTGATTATTTTACATATTTGGATTCATTGATTTGCGCATTTTATTATTGATTGTGATTGCTAGGATAGTCATTCCTATTTGCATGAATTCCTAGATTTAGGATTCGTACTCTACTCATCTGCATGAAATCTTAGGTAAGAAAATTCAGTCAACTTAGGTACCGAAAGGGCGTCAACTCTGACAGTTGACGTAACTAAGTCCCCGAACCCATTTCTCTGGTTATCGCAGAATTGAATAGAAACTCCCGACTATTCAATAGGGCGGTCCAATCATACCCTCCAAAAAATTATTGGTGGCGACTCCATGGCATGCACACTTAGCACATGTCACCAGACCACACTGAAGGTCGACTACGCATACCTCCGTTGCGATTTGGGTAACGGGCCTTGGGAGAGGCCCGCGTCCGACCAGACTGGACGGCCCATTAGCCCTCGAGAGCCCACATGCAACCTCGAGAGGGTCGCGACAGACTGGCGACTCCACTGGGGACTTAGAGAACTTGAGCCGATTAAAAAGTTGATTGATTTTTCTGACATGTTTTATGCAGATGCTCTTCAAGTTGAGGTACGTACTTTAACCCTTGAGGTGTTAAATGTTTTTGCAGATTGGAGAAATAAGGGGTGAAGTGTTCATTAACTCTGTCTTATGCAGGTAGGAGTTTAGGATGTATGATTGTGTGGATGTTTATATTGAAGCGGTGTTTGCTAAATGAAATGCATGTTTATTGCTTTAGCACGACACAATGAACACACACAGCCGCGCCTAAAACCTCGGGCGCCCTCTTTAGGAAAATAATAGAAGGAATTGAAAATGGAATCTCCGTGAGGAAAAACACGGGGTAATCCATTTTTAATTCTGCTCATTTCGAACTATGGATTGGGTCCCAATGCAACGATAGTTGTGCAATGGAATCTACCCTTTCTAGAACTCGAAGTGGGAGCCTTGGCCTTAGGTTCCAAACCCTATTTTGATTCTTAGAAGTCAAACCTCACTGGTCTCATGCGCATGTATGTGAATGATTGGTACACCTCGAAACCAAAAGGTCATTCAGCGCCGCTTATGAATCAAAATCCAAAGACTTGTGTGAAGAATCAGTCGCGAGTTTAAACGAACCAGGATGGCATGGAAAAGCGCTGGACCACCCTGGAGAGTCAACTGATGAGGGCAAATGCCTTTTGACCGGGGCAGCCGGGTCAAGTGTAAAGACGTGTCGTTCCTAATTGATTTTCAATCAGATACCGGCATAATATTTCCTATCTTTTCCTCTCAGGTGAAAAACAGGTACAGAAGGAAAATCCATTTGTGGATAGACACGAGGGACATGTTTTACATGGCATACATTTGTCAAAAATGTCCTCATCCGATCACATGCAAGATGATCATGGAACGATGGTGAAACTGTAATCGTTCCAATAAGCCCTTCGAATATTATACCTGACGGGGACCTTTATGTCTTTTGTCTACAGGATAGGATGGTCAAAGACAAACGAAGGAAAATTTATTTTCCCTATAAGACGAAAAGAAATGTGCCTTCAGCAGATGTCACCCATTGTGATTGCAATGACAAATTGAATCAAATTATGAAGAGGGAGCAACCTAATTAGGATTGGCTCTCCCTAAATCGAAAAAGTTGTATCCGTTCCAAATCGGATTGACTAGTTCACGAGTTGATATGGTTCCTCATTCTTGCAGGTGATGACGAGAATGAACGGGCCCATTGAAAAATTTCCAGCATCTTGGATGCCAGAAGTGACCAGAGCGGGGATAGTAAATCCGTAATCGTTTCAATTAAAGCTCCTTACGCGGTGATTGACTCTTTCACTCCTTTCATCGCGCAGGTTGTTGAAGTACTCAATCACGAGTAAACCCATTTTTGCGGATGTCAAATAGCCTGAATGCGTCAATGCAACAAAATGCAAAAGGGAGTTAGCTGGGGCAAGCGTCACCTAGCTACGACAAATCACGCCCAACTGGGGCAAGCGAATCATTTGTGCGCCGGACAAAGAATAACGTTTCTTCTCTGGCAAAATCAATGGACGCAACTGTAGAGTCGTCCGCATCAGAATTAAACCCAAGATACGAATATGGGTGAACGGTAACCTTGTATCGTTCCATTTTGGTCTTCGAAGACCACATGCCTAACATGAGTTTTTACTCATTTAACAGGGAGTCGTTGGCACCGAAAGCCTCAAAAGAAAAGAACTCGCCAATGAGGAGGCGAATAAAGCTATTGACCTTGGGAGTCAGCACTCCAAGAAATGGTCTTTGATTATAAGACCTAGTGGAGGGTAAAAAGTATCGCTCCTACGTCCCATGCTTTGACATGCATTTTGATAAAAATTTTCTTTTTTCCTTGAATAAAAGGAACCTTGAAGAATGGCGCTGGAATGCGCCCAAAAACACAAATGGATCTCCTCTGGGGCAAATCCTTGAGAATGATTCATCGCCAACCAAACGGAGGGATCAAGACCACAAGATAGAGGGCCAAATCCTGCAAGCCGCGAGTTTGTGTTCAAATGGAAACACAAAGCAAGAACAAGGCTGTATCGTTCCAATTTCCCTTGAATTTTGGAACGCAAACTGACAACTAATTCCTGTCTTTGACAGGGGATCGCCATCAAGGTGAAACTGGTTTTCACACCCCATGAATTACCCGTTGGAGTACACGACCGAGGGTAGGATGTATCGTTCTAAATTTTTGAAAAATTCGTGAACGTACAATAACATGTTTTCTCTGCATTTTCAGGGATCTCCAGCCGCGGGGGACAGGTAAGTATCCCTTTCCCCAATCCATTGAAGATGTTAAATAAAAAAGAAAAGCTTTCAGAATCTAATGTCTAGAAAAGACATAGAATTCAAACCTCATTGGCATTCATGTTTTAAGACAGGAGGTTGTCTGAACATGGATAAGAACATGCATGGTGCATCGTAAAATCCCCTTGACGGGTAAAATTTTTGGAGAAAATGAAAGAGATTTTTTCCAATCAAAAGTTCAAAACTTTCAAAAGGACGTTTTCTCAAAAGACGAGAGGCAAAGCCTAATCCAAACACGTCCTATACACACTTGAGAGAGAAATGGAGCGGATCAGATAGTAAAATCTGGACCTACGGAAGTAGGGATTATTCGCAGCAATTACATAGATTGGGATGACGGAGGCATTCGTTTCATATCCCCAAACACTACAGGTGACCATTGCCGACCCATTCGAACGGCGGTTTTCATTCTCAACCCTGGCAAGAACCACCCCACGTCGGGGCAAAATGGAGGTGAGTCCAGCAGCATCAGGAGAAAATGGTTAGAAATTTTCTTGCTCGGACTAACATTAATCTTTGTGTGTTGTTTATATGGTAATCCAAGTGCCATAGGATGACGAGAAGCATTCATTTCTCTATCCCACACACCATATCCTTTGCACAGCCAAGTTGAGCCTGCAAATTCATTTCATAAACCCATGTTGGTGATCATGGCATGTTTCAAGATGGAAACTGCATCACTCCAAGAACGGAAGAATCCAAGAGATGGGATTTATAGAAAGATTTCATATCGGCGTTCAAGTGTGCTATGATTCAAGGTGTATATCTAGCACAATTTTCTGAACATCGTAGTTCCAAAGGAAAAGAAAAGGCGGGATTTCGACAAAAGATAAAAATCCCCGGCATCAAGAAAAAGCAAAGTGCCTGGTAAAAGCAGGGCCGATGCTCGTGTAAGTTGTTTGATTGATCCACAATGAAGCCGGATGGGAAAAGAAGAAATCCCTGAAGGAGCCAAATCCAAAAGGGCTGCTCCCCAAATGGTGCCAAACGCAGAACAAAGACATAGAGAGAGTCGCTCTCTGAACGCAACAAGAGACGCTCTCTAAAGAGTTTGTGCACACCTCAAAAGCGGTTGCACGCCTCAAAAATTGAAGATGAAGAATGGAAAAGACAGGTGACAAGTTTGCATTGATCACCAATGTCAATCCCCTCATAAATTCTGGGCCAAAAACAAGCCTTTTTCGGTCCCCAATCCTACCAGCATCATAACCCCGAAACAGTCTTCTCCGACTAAGACATTTGGGTTAGCATATAGCTTAGCTCGAAGAAGTACGAGAAAGACTATTTCTTTCTCATTTTGCAGGGTTCTTGACTTGTAAACCCGAAGCAGATGATGAAAATTTTTATTCAATGGCCTCGACTCCAAGGCGGGTCCCCCTTGAAGATCAATAACCAAGCCCAACATTACGGTCCCGTGGAAGACCTCCCGACCGATCAAAATGTATGCGCTGCAAATGAGCCTAAAACCTAGGCACAGGTTAGTAGGGAATTGAGTGCATCCCCTATAAAGACCACTATCTCAAAACAGGTGAGAAGACCTCATTGTCGAGAAATATTCCAATTGATGTTTTGAACAAACTCTTTTTGGAATTTTCAAACTATTGATCCAGATTTTCCGTACAAGGGATTTGTGATCACATTTGCATGTTGCAAGAATGTTTTGGATAACCTCCAGCATCAAAATGCACATTTCACAATTAAAACTTAAGTCATACGGTTTTTGTCAAATGGACAGCCGTGGTCTTCCCAAAGATTACTAACGTTTTCTTGGTGAAGAAAAATCTTTCAAGCTCAAACTTCTGCAGGATTCTTGGAAACCCCGAATCCCAGAAAAATATTTGCTCCATGGAGTGGAGCACACAGGTTTGAATTTTCTGCAGGATACCTGGAGAACCCAGCTCCCAGAATGTCGCCTCAACAGACTAAAGCGAGGCTTTGTCAAAATAAAATCTTTCACTGCTTCAAAACTGAATTCCCGACAAATTTCGGGATCTTTCAAAAGAAGGGGTGAGGATGTGATCCCTTTTCAAAAATTTAGGCAGTCTCATCGGACGTGGAGAACCCTCGTCATGAGACCCCTTTTCAAAAATCAAGCAGTCCTAGCTTGACGTGGAGAACCCTCGTCATGAGACCCATTTTCAAACCAAAACAAAGGTAGATACCGCCTGAAGGGTCAAATCAAAGGTAGATACCGCCTGAAGGGTCAAATCAAGGTAGATACCGCCTGAAGGGTCAAATCAAGGTAGATACCGCCTGAAGGGTCAAATTAAAGGTAGATACCGCCTGAAGGGTCAAATCAAAGGTAGATACCGCCTAAAGGGTCAAAACAAAGGTAGAAACCGCCTAAAGGGTCAAACAATGGTAGAAACCGCCTGAAGGGTCAATTCAAGGTAGATACCGCCTAAAGGGTCAAAACAAAGGTAGAAACCGCCTAAAGGGTCAAACAATGGTAGAAACCGCCTGAAGGGTCAATTCAAGGTAGATACAGCCTGAAGGGTCAAACCAAGGTAGATACCGCCTGAAGGGTCAACTCGAGGTAGATACCGCCTGAAGGGTCAACTCAAGGTAGACACCGCCTGAAGGGTCAACTCAAGGTAGAAACCGCCTGAAGGGTCAACTCAAGGTAGATACCGCCTGAAGGGTCAACTCAAGGTAGAAACCGCCTGAAGGGTCAACCAATGGTAGAAACCGCCTGAAGGGTCAATCAAAGGTAGAAACCGCCTGAAGGGTCAATCCAATAGTGAAAATCACTTAAATGGTCAACTCAATGGTCCAATCCACCATACGGATCAAAATCATTGGCAAATCTCAAATGGGACGCGTCTTCCTTAGATTCCTATCAGTTAGGAATCCCATTATGGTTTGACCTACCATACGGGTCAGAGCTTAACCTCTCTAGGATACTCTAGTAACGAGTTCCTAGAAATTCTCTTGAATCCATCAAACACCGCGAAAATCGCACAAACATCGAACAGGTAAGTGACAGGTATGTCTCTCTATTATCTCATTCTCTCATGTCAAAATGTTTCCCCCTTCAAGAAAGAGCATACATGGACAAGCATGAAAATTGGATGTCATGACTCCTTTTCCTTTAGTTTCCCGAGTCGAGTCGATCAGGACTCAGGTGTCACCTTATCTTTGAGAGAAACCTCTAACGAGATTCCTCTCAAAGAGGGGCAGCTGTTGACACCTAAATTTTGATCAACTTTTTTTTATTTTTATTTTTATTTTTATTTTGAAAATTCATAGAAAATCCATAAAAAGTTGAAAAAATTGAAAAATCAATTTTGGTGACCTTAGCCAAGCTAAATGAACCATTTTGACCAAAAAAATAATTTTCATAATTTTCATTTTTTTATATATATTTTCGAAAAATACAAAAAAAAAGAAAAAAAGAAAAAGAAAATCAAGAAAATCAAGAAAAATAATATTTGAGGTCACAAAGATATATAAAAATAGTAGGTATTTTTATTTTTATTTTATCTATTTTCTAACCTCATAAATAGTAAAATTCGGGTTTGATTTTAGGTGTTCTCTGATCACCATAAAATTGAATTTGACAAAAATATTAGTAATGATTAAAAAGAAAAGGAGGGAAACATCATCATTTAAAAGGAAAAGGGGACTAATGATTTTGTCTTCTCTTTTTGTTATTTTATTTTATTTTTACTTTTATTATTTTATTATTATTTTATTATTATTATTATTATATTTTTTTTTCTCTCTCTCTCTCTCTCCCCCACTCCCTCTCTCCTTCCCGCTGCCTATTTATCTCCTCCCCCTCATCATCTCCCGACCCTTCCTCTCCCTCAACTCTCTCTCTTTCATTTTTCGATTTTTTTTTCTCTCGCTCAGCCCGCCGCCCAGACCCAAAACCGTCCGGTTTTTCGACTATAACTCTTTCGTTAGGAATCTTATGGGAACGAACCATATACCATTGGAAAGCTTATTCTCTTGCCGTTCTAATGACATATCGTGAGTCCAATTTGGCCCAGCCATTTGTCCCGTAGAGCTGTTTGAAGGAGCAAAGGTCAGACTGATCAGACTTGAGTCCGCGGGTGCCAAATTGGATTTTCGGGTTTGTTTTGGGTTCAATCTTGGTAAGACCACCTCTCACTCCTTGTTAAGACATATATTATTGTGTTTTATGGTTTGAAGATGGATTATATTTGGATTTAAGGGCTGATCCCTTATTGTTTTGTTCGAAAAATCTAAACCGGTTCTGTCAAGGTGGTGCCGTGAACATTGTGAGTGATTCAAGGGCTTGCCTTGCTTCCAATATTCGATAAGATGTCTCTAGAACCTAACTTAGGAATCTAGCAAGCTGAGATTGTAGTCTAGTTGAGTTTTGGATGGGTTTTAATGGTTGAATTGAAGGAGTTTTCTGGGACAGATTCTGGTCATTGGGCGATTGAAAACCGTCCGGTTTTTCGGCCATAACTCTTTCGTTAGGAATCGTATGGGAACGAGCCATATACTGTTAGAAAGCTTATTCTCTTGCCGTTCTAATGACATATCGTGAGTCCAATTTGGCCGAGCCATTTGTCCCGTAGAGCTGTTTGAAGGAGCAAAGGTCAGACTGATCAGACTTGAGTCCGCGAAGGCCAAATTGGATTTCCGAGCTTGTTTTGGGTTCAATCTTGGTAAGACCACCTCTCACTTCTTACATTTTACCTATTAGACCCAGAATCGGAAGGCCGAGCCTCCTGTTGGTGTCTAAATATTTGCTGTGTATTTACTTTATGTCATAGCATTTCTATATTTCGCATAAAAGACCCAGAATCGGAAGGCCGAGCCTCCTGTTGGTGTCTAGATATTTGCTGTGTATTTACTTTATGTCATAGCATTTCTATATTTCGCATAAAAGACCCAGAATCGGAAGGCCGAGCCTCCTGTTGGTGTCTAAATATTTGCTGTGTATTTACTTTATGTCATAGCATTTCTATATTTCGCATAAAAGACCCAGAATCGGAAGGCTAAGCCTCCTATTGGCGTCCAAGGTGTTTTATTTATTTATTTTCTGTAAATTATATTGTGCTACCCCAGAATCGGAAGGCCGAGCCTCCTGCTGGTGGTTTATACCCCCCACACATTATTGCACGAGCACCGACGGACTCCGACGTCGTAAAATTCACCGGATCCCATCTCCTTTGCTTATGTTTATGTTATATAATGACTTAATATCTTCTTTATTTTTTGCATTGTGTTGCGTCCTATAAAAACAAAAACAAAAAATGCTAGATCGGACGTCTGCAGATGAGCCACGTGTCGTGATTAGGTGATTTTCAAAATAAAAAAAATTTCCAAAAAAATGAATTATTAAGGAAAAATTCAAAAAAAAATTGAGAAAAATTGCAGAAAATTCCTAAAAAAAATTCTAAAAATTTTTGAAGGCTGAAAATGACAAAAAAATTGATTTGTTTCCATTTTTTGGATTTTCTCCCATTTAATCCAAAATGGCGATTTTACCCCTCAAAGGGTAAATCGTCTTTGATATTCCGATGAATTGTGGAAATTGCTTAGAATTTGGTGATGGGCCAGATAGGTGGCTAAACCTTATATCTAAGATTTCCACATTTCATTCCCATTTTTAGAAAATGACGATTTTACCCCTTCGAATGGTAAATCGATTTCTAAAATTCCAGAAAATCATGAAAATTGCAAAAAAAAATAGGAAATGGGTCAATTGAGTGACCAAACCTATTTTTGACATTGTTTTACTCCGGATTCATTCCGAAATGACGATTTTTCCCTTTTTAGGCAAATCGTCCCTTTTGTCTCAAAATTACGACTTTACCCCTGATGGGTAAAATCATGTCTAAATCATTCCTAAGCTTGATTGATACTTATTTAGGCTAATAGAGCCTTATTAGGAGTGTCATGTTGATTTGATGTGATTATTTTACATATTTGGATTCATTGATTTGCGCATTTTATTATTGATTGTGATTGCTAGGATAGTCATTCCTATTTGCATGAATTCCTAGATTTAGGATTCGTACTCCACTCATCTGCATGAAATCTTAGGTAAGAAAATTCAGTCAACTTAGGTACCGAAAGGGCGTCAACTCTGACAGTTGACGTAACTAAGTCCCCGAACCCATTTCTCTGGTTATCGCAGAATTGAATAGAAACTCCCGACTATTCAATAGGGTGGTCCAATCATACCCTCCAAAAAATGATTGGTGGCGACTCCATGGCATGCACACTTAGCACATGTCACCAGACCACACTGAAGGTCGACTACGCATACCTCCGTTGCGATTTGGGTAACGGGCCTTGGGAGAGGCCCGCGTCCGACCAGACTGGACGGCCCATTAGCCCTCGAGAGCCCACATGCAACCTCGAGAGGGTCGCGACAACTGTCATTATTGTTCCTCCTGTATACTATACCAACGTCTGTTGTCCCCTTCAAATATTTGAGGATCCATTTCACAGCTTCCCAATGAGTTTTATCAGGACGCTTCATAAAATGACTAACTACACTGACAGCTTGTGAAATATCAGGCCTAGTGCGTACCATAACATACATAATACTACCCACTGCACTAGAATATGGAACACGGGACATAGGCTCTTCCTCCTCCTCAGTCTGCGGTGATGATTTAACTGAAAGTTTAAAGTGCTTTGCTAAAGGTGTACTCACAGACTTCGCTGACTGCATATTAAAACGTGCTACGATCTTCTCAATATATTTCTTTTGAGACAGACGTAATAATCCTGCAGTCATGTCACGCAAAATCTCAATACCCAAAATTTTCTTTGCATCACCTAAATCTTTCATCTCAAATTCAGCACTCAACTGCCTTTTCAGCACATCAATATCAGACATATTTTTCGCTGCTATCAACATATCATCAACGTATAACAACAGATATATCAAAGACCCATCATCCAATCCACTAAAATAAACACAGATATCCATCTGACTCTTAGAATAGTCTTGACTAGCCATGAAAGCATTAAAGCGCTTATACCATTGCTTAGGAGACTGTTTCAGCCCTTATAAAGATTTCTTTAATAAGCAAACATAGTCTTCCTTACTCGGGATAGCAAATCCCTCTGGCTGCCTCATGTAAATCTACTCCTCCAACTCACCGTGAAGAAATGCCGTTTTCACATCAAGCTGCTCCAACTCGAGATCCTATGCAGCAACTAAGGCAAGTAAAATACGAATAGAGGTATGTCTTACCATAGGAGAGAACACCTCGTTGTAGTCAATGCTTTCCTGCTGTGTAAACCCCTTCGCCACAAGTCTCGCCTTATACCTCGCTGCCTCGACACCGGGAATGCCCTCTTTCCGTTTGTAGACCCATTTACTTCCAACAATCTTCTGGCTCTTGGGTACTTTAACTAGTTCCCATGTCTGATTCCGATGGAGTGATTCCATCTCTTCACCCATAGCCCCTAGCCACTGCGATGACTTAGAACTAGCTGTCGCCTCAAAGTAAGACGAAGGCTCATCTGTCTCCACCTCGTCACCTACAGTCAAAGCATAAGCAATATCTGTATAACCATAACGTACCAGTGGTTTTATTTGCCTTTGCTATCTGCCCTCAGCTAGAGTGTACTGCGGCTGTACTGGTTGTTCACTATCACCGACTTCAGGAACTGCGGCCTCATCTACAGTCTCTACATCTGTTACCTCCGAGGTCTTCGGAGTCTTCACCTGAAGCTCCACCTCACTATTGACACCATGATCTGTCTGCTCTACTGGTAGTGTCTCAAGACTCCTCTGTCGAAGCATTGCAGTCTCGTTGAAGATCACGTCTCTGCTGATTAGAAAATCGGGGATCTGGGATCGGTGCACCACAGCCGGTAACCTTTCACCCCATGTGTATAACCCAGAAATATGCACTTCTTTGACCTCGGCTCAAGCTTACCATCACTAGCATGAGCATACGCAGGACATCCGAATACTCGTAATCCGGAGTAGTCAACAGTTTTCCCCGACCATACTTCCTCTGGAGTCTTCCACTCAATAGCAGATGATGGAGATCTATTAATCAGGTAACACGCCATGTTCACTGCTTTGGCCCAAAATTCCTTGCCAATTCCAGCATGTGATAACATGCTTCGAGCCCGCTTAAGTAAAGTTATGTTCTTCCGTTCTGCCACGCCATTCTGCTGTTGTGTCCTAGGCACTGTACGGTGTCTAACAATACATTATCTCTCGCAGGACTCGGTAAAATCCTTACCACAGAACTCCATGCCGTTATCGATTCTCAGGCACTTGATCTGTTTATCTGACTGCTTCTCAATCAATGCCTTAAATTTCTTGAACCGATCAAACACATCATATTTGTGCTTCAGAAAGTGTACCCATACCTTCCTGGAATAATCGTCGATAAAGGTAAGCATATAACTAGCACCTCCTTTCAAAGAAACCGGAGATGGGCCCCAGACATCTGAATGAATATACTCAACTGGTTGCTTAGTCGATTGAAAATCAGTAGTAAACTTAATCCTGCACTGCTTCCCAAAGATACAGTGCTCACATAAGTCTAACTTACTTATCTTCTGACCCTTTAACAACCCCATATCACTCAGCATCGTCATACCTGCCTCACTCATGTGCCCTAAACACATATGCCATAATTGAGTCAAGTTAGAATTTGACTCACCTGATGAAACTGCAGCAGCTCCTGTCACGGTTTCTCCCAATAGATGATAGAGAGAATTCGCTTTCTTTCTTTTCATCACTGTCATGGCACCTCGAGAGATCTTCAGCACTCCACCTTCAGCGGTGTACTTACACCCGATATCATCGAGTGTCCCTAGTAAAATAAGGTTCTTCTTGAGCTCCGGTACATGCCTCACGTTTGTTAATGTGCGAACCACACCATCGTACATCTGAATCCGAACTGTCCCTATCCCCACAACCTTGCAAGCTGCGTTATTCCTCAATAGAACTCTACCACTATCTGCAGTCTGGTAAGTAGTAAACCAGTTCCTATGAGGCGTCATATGATAAGAACACCTCGAATCTAGCACCCATTCGTCTCTTGACGAACTTGTAGTCACACATAAGACAGCCTCTGCATCACTAGTGCTCTCCTCAGCAATATTCGCCACACTACTTGTGGCCTTCTGCTTATCACCTCTGTTTCTCAACTTAGGACAGTCTCTCCTGATGTGCCCCTCCTCGTGACATTCAAAGCACTTCACGCGTCCCTTGGATTTTCTATGGCGTGACTTAGACCTGCTTTTACCTGTACTGCTACTGGACCCCCGTTGTTGCTCTCTACCCCCGAATCACTAGTCCCCGCGCTACATCCTGCGCTAGACTGTCATCACGCAACTTTCTCTGCCACTCCTTAGAAAACAAGGCGGACTTTACCTTATCTGAGGTAATCGTAATACGCCCCTGCAATAGAGAGTTAGTAAAGTGCTCCCATGACTCTGGTAAAGAAGCCAACAACATCATACCATGTTCTTCATCTTCAAGTGTCTTACCGACGTTCTTCAAATCCATCATGAGTTTATTAAATTCATCTAGGTGGGTTCTGATAGACGTTCCTTCAGTATATTTGAACTGGAACATCCTCTTCAACATGTGCAAGCGATTGTTCAAACCCTTCTTTACATAGAGCGACTGAAGCTTTGCCCACAATGCTGCGGTATCCTTCTCCTCGCCTACCTCTATTAGCACTTCATCTGATAAATTCAACAGGATTTGACTCCTAGCTTTCCTTATCAACACATCCTTATCAGCATCTTTCATTGATTCGGGCAACTTAACATTGCCCTCCAACGCTTCTGCCAAACCCCGAGTTGTCAATAATGCCTCCATAACCCAAAGTTGTTCCTTCCATTAAACTTCTCAATTTCAGCTTTCACCCCAGACGTAATTGCAATCACAAATATCCAGATAATAATCAGACAAGCAAAAGCCCTAAATCACAATCCAGAAATCTGACCCAGGCTCTGATACCAATTGTTGTAATACTAACGCGAAAATTAACCAGAATCTTGCAAATATGTCAATGTGAAAGCCCAGAGAAAATAACGAGGAACGATAAAGGATACCAGATATAACGTGGTTCGGTCCGAATATCGGTACCTACATCCACGGGGAGAGCCAGCAAGAATAATCCATTATAATCGGAGAATCGGATTACAATCGCTCAATACGCTCGTGTTTCCCGCACCTAAATTATACCCAAACCCCAAGTGTTTATAGATAAAATAACTCAATTGGATATAATAAATAATAAACTCACGGAGTACAAAACCATCTGCTTTCAGACCCCTGCGCGCGATCAAGAGAACTTCACTGTTGCGTCCTTTTTTTTCTCTCTCGCATTGACCTTTTCTGGAGTCTCGGTACACGGCTTCTTCTTCTTTTCGTCAGTGTCCTGTGCGGCGTCACCTCATCGAAGGCACAAAAGCAAAACCCTTGCTTTTATTTCCTAATCTGACCGTATCCTTCCTACCCACAAAATAAGCAATATATATATATAAAATAACATGTGCCCCTTAATTTGTCATGTAGTGTCCATATTAGTATATTACCTTCTTTGCTGAAGATATCCACTGTACGACGAAGAAGGAAAACCACAAGATCGTTCAAACCAATCAAATCTTGCATATTTCAAACCGTGACAATCGATTTATATCCGCGAACGATTTAAACTCGAGAGCCGTGGTCATACCCAGGGGGAATTGAACGCGAAAGGGCATGGGTCGACGCCTATACGAAGAGAGGGAGGCCGTAGAGAGAAAAGGGGATGGAGAGTTTTTCACGAATTTGATGGAAAAACGCAACCCCATGGTTGGTACTCGCAGGCCTTCGGGCTGACTGTGAAGCTATTTTTGAGAGCGAATATCGAGTGGACCAGGAGGCTATGATAGACACTCACCCCCACTAAAGCTTCATCTACACCTTAACTACACATGGAGCCATCGTTGACCTTCTATCATTGCTGGAGTTGCTCAAAAAGGTAATGCGAATACCCCATTGCTACCAACTTTTCCGGTTTTGAGCTTTTTGCTCGGTTTGGTCCCGTTCGACTTTCGGGTCAAACAGGGCCAAACCAACCTCCCCTATACATGTTGCCATACTTATCATACCCCATTTGAGTGATAATGTGCTTTGGTTTCGCTCAAAATGCCCCGGATTAGTCGTTTTTATGTCGCACATAATATGCTCGATGAAATGCCCATCTGTCACTTGAGTAACCAATTTTAAGCTCATGTTTTGTGGCCTTGCCGTGCGTATTTTTGGGTGTTTTTTTAGCTCTTTGTGTTATGCTCATTTAGTAATTCGCTATGGTGCTTAGTTTCGCCATCGATGATGTGTGCATGTTGAGATAGGGAAGCTCGAACATACCTTGTCGATCTTTTTTTGTGCTATTTTGTGTCTGAGACAATCCGAACCCCTTATTTTCAAAGTCATTTTCTCTGTGATCTTACATGCTTTTGGGGTGACTCTCGTCTCATGTTACTCCTTGTTAGTAGCTATTTCCATTGATATATTGTTTGCCTCTTGGTTGCAATCGAGGTGTGAGTTACGGTCCTTCAAACTCGCCTCTACGAACTGAGTTTTTCCAGACCTGAAAAGTTTGTTGGGAAGTTCTGGTCAATGCGACGTTCTGACTTTCGGGGTCATTTTCTCTCTAGTCTTACATGCTATTGTGATGATTCTTATTTTATTTTACTCCTTGTTTGTAACTCTTTCCATTGATATATTGCTTGCCCATTAGTTGTAACTGAAATATGAGAAATGGTCCTTGAAAATCGTCTTCACGAACATGGTTTTCCTGACTAGAAAATTTGTGTTTGGGTTTTGAGTCAGTTCAAACCCCTGATTTTCGAGATGTTTCTCTCTCTGGTCTTGCGAGCTTTTAGAGTCATTCTTATTTTGTTTTATCGCTGGTGTGTAGCTCTTCGCATCAGTATATGTTTGCCCGTTGATAATGCTCGAGGAGTGAAATATGGAATAGAGAACTTCCCCTGTTGTTCTCGTCGTTGTGTAAAATCAGTATGCGTGGGTAAGCTCGTGGTCGGTTTTCGACATATCTCGATGCGAATTTTAAGTCAATTTTTGCTTCATCTCATTCCCGACATGTAGTGGTATGTGCATGTGTGTTTATTTGCCATTTGTTGTATACGAAAGCTTAGATAAATGGGCGAGAAGACACCCTCGTGGTCAATTTTTTCCCCACCAAGTGTTTGGGGAAATGCCTCAATGAAGGGAAGAAATGCCGCCATTCGCCGTTCCGTTCTGCCGTTTTCCGTTCAACCACGCCGTTTTGCCATTCTGCCATAATAAAAAATAAAAATAAATAAAAAAATTTAAAAATAGTGAAATTTCTTGAAAATTCAAAAATTATTATTTTTGGATATTTAGCCTAATTAATATCTTTAGACCCTCATTCCGCGATGGTGCTTGCCGATGTCCATTCCGGCCCGTTTCTTTTATACACTTGACCTTGTCATTTAGCTTCATTTCATTTTGTTTGCGGCTTTGTATCCAAATACCCATGGGCCGCGGGATTTTATTCATCGCTTTAGGATAGCTCTTTATGCCTCCTTCTTTATACCCTTTGAATGCTTTGGTTGATTTTCTTTTTCTAGATAAAACTCGAAAATTAGAAAATGCCACGAAATGAACCCCTACAAAATCATTTCGCATGAACACCTAGCATGGTTGCAAAAACATGAGTAGGAACTAAAAAGCACTTGAACCTCGCATGATCACCTTAGGTAACAATCAATCTCACAGTAATTGCAATGGCTCTAGTAGATGTACTAAGGTAAATTAATCCCCGAGCCCAAAAATCTCTGGTTGCACAGAATCGAGCGGCCCCTTCTAACCGCTTGATAGGGTTTTTGATCTACCCTCCTCGTAAGATCGATGATGACTCCCTTTTGCGTGTACACTTGTACATGCCATCCGACCACGCTAAGGTCAATCACGAATTTCCGATGTTGCAACTTGGTATGGGGTTGGGAGAGCTCGAGCTGAAGGGGGCCTGTAGTCAAGGCCCTCCCTTGGCAATCCATTCGCTCGCTTTTCCTTGTTTTACACATTGAAAATCGAGGGCGGGTCACGACAAAGGGCTAAGCATTGTATGAATTTTTTGGTGTAATTGGGGGTTGAAAGATACTTTGAGTGTTTGAGTGATTCAAGTATAGTTGTGATAGATGTTGTATCGCTTGATCTGCAACAAAAACATATGTTGCTCTTCTTGTGGAAGAGGACCGCCCGACCAAACCACATAAATTCGATGTTTAATTTGTTTCTTTGTTTTGAATATTTTATTATTTTTTGGTCGAAATATATTTTATTGTTTGATCGCTTGTTTTTGGCAAACAACATAAATGGATGCTTTTTGCTTGAATGCTTTTATCCTCTTGATTTTTTTGTGACCCTCCTAAAGCGAGGGGAGCTGACCAACCATTCATAACTGGTGCGAATTCTCCTAAACCCTTATCTTGTGTCAAGTTGGGAGGTTCATTTGATATCTATATATTAATATCTATCCTAATTTGGAGCAACCACTAGCCTTTTAGGCGGCAAGTTAGGAGCCAAGTGAGATACAAGAGAATACCTCACTTCCGATGCAATTAGAGAGTTAGGGTGCGTATGGGAACGTTTCTGTTTCTGAGTATTGTTTTTGAACAGAAATATTTTTTTGTGTTTCTGTTCTCGGCTACGTTTTTTGGGAATAGAAACGCGTTTAGGAAGTTTAAAAAAAATAAACAATTTTTGGTCACCGGCGACGGCGGCGGCGGCCGGCGGCGACCGGCGAACAAAATGTTGAAAGTAACATGATTGGGTGACATAAAGGGTTCCCCATTCACGGAGGAAGAAGGAGGGGAAAAAAAAAGGAAGAAGAAAGAGAAAGAAAAGAAAAAACAAACAATTTGAAAAAATATTAAATTATTATTAAAAATTATCCAATTTCGTTCGCAGCATGTCAGAATCGGCCATGCCATGTCAGTATATTCCGGCCAAAATTGGCCGAATAGACTGAATTGGTAAAAATACAAAAAATTTAGGATTTTTTTTTGATAATTTTCCACACGTAAATGACTCTGTGTGCCATATATACTTGTGTATTTTCAAAACATGAATGTCGGTGTAGATCTATTTCAATTGATTCTATAACTCAGCTTATACATCCATGAAGATTTTCTTGGAGGACACGATACTATTTTAGCCGATCTTATATAGTATCGGTTTATGGAAAGCTGAAATTAGTTTTTGTGAAAGTAGTTATTCTTTTGAAATTAATTTTTATTTATAATATGAGCAACCGCTGGCCCTGGAGTCTCGTATTAATTGATTGGCTTTTCGGGTTGATCCGTTTTGACTTTGTAATGGCCCAATCTAACTAGGACGGAAAGTGTTTGCCAGAGCGATAGGGCCCGAAAAAGGAGTTGGTCCTGGCCGGCATCTAGGATAGCGAATGGGGTAAGAACGAACAAAATCGCATACCGAACATGAGAGTATGCTCTAATGTGTTCCTTAATTAAGGACGTGAAATTTTAATTCACAATATGTGCCTTTCAAAGTATTGATACCATTTACAATTAAAACTTCAACGTTAAGCGTGTTCAAGTAAGAGCGTCCTAGAATGCTTAGAAACTTCATAGAGGTATGAGTAGATGCTCTTGTGGTGGAATTCAACTAGGTGGGTCATCTTGTTAAGCTCGAGCAATCCTTCAATAAGATGAAAAATTCATGCTTTAAAAACGAATTTTCTAAAACGCGCATTTCAGGTAACTTACGGACAATTTCTTAGGATTCTTGATGCATCAAAGGGAACAGAAACAGTAGATGGGAATAAAGAGGTTTATTTCAGACTTGTCCTGCAAGTTGCAAGCTTTCTTGCCTCTGCTTAATGGTACTGTTGAAGTTTGTTTGCAAAAAAAAATAAAAAGTCACATTTTCCAATTCCATATAAGAAAGAAAGAATAGTGCGAGTCTTTTTATTGGTTAGAAAGCTATTATGGTCTTTCAAAATAATAATAATAAAAAAGGACAAGTGAGTTAGGCCTACTTTACCCGTGTGCGGGCGTGTGATTGCTAGACACGCTTAGCACTTTGCACGCTCATGCAGTCGCTGTCCGGAATTAGCACTATTCAACAATTATTATTTTTTTTTTATTTTTCAAATCATAATAGTAATCAACTGTTGGACCCTACCGAAAACAGTAGGAGTTGAAGTTAATTTTTATTATTATTATTATCTAATTTCGAATTTTATATTAATTTCTGGCAATGGAGAGTTGCAATTTTTCAGACGAGACAGTTTTTTGAACAATGAAAGGTTGCGTCTGTCCGAATTTATAAATTTTTGAATATGAAGAGATGTGTCTGAATTTGCAGCTATTTGGACATGAAGAGGTAAGTTCCAATTAACTGTTATTAGACACGAAGAGATGTATTAAAATTAACTACTTTTTGGACACGAAAAGTTGTGCTCTTTTCTCATTATATATAACTGTTATGTTCATTTTCAAAATACACTTCTTCAAATTTTCAAAGTTTCTCCAATGCTTCCATTGTCGGTATCTCCA
This sequence comes from Rhodomyrtus psidioides, assembly GCA_021437785.1. Classification (NCBI taxonomy): domain Eukaryota; kingdom Viridiplantae; phylum Streptophyta; class Magnoliopsida; order Myrtales; family Myrtaceae; genus Rhodomyrtus; species Rhodomyrtus psidioides. The sequence continues at coordinate 49,713 of JAILYB010000040.1, read as the reverse complement.
AAAGCAGGCTGGAACGTTAAAACTTTTTTGTATCGACGGCCGAGGACGAAGCAAGAGTAGTAGACCAAGAAGTCTATTTACTGGAGCAGAACCCTTGTGTAATGAGGAAGTCTTTGACTCTTAAGATGTTGTGCTTTATCTCTTGATTGGACATAACATGTTGCCACCAGTACCATATGTCTGTTTTGCAAAATAGAGAGATTTCTCGGCCCACTCAACGTTATGTCTAACGTAAGCTGGATTACATCACGAAGACGACCTCAGCGACGCCGCCTTCTCGCTTGGAACCTACGCAGAAAATTTCATCAGCTCATAAGCACGAAGTTTTTGCAGTTTCCTTGTTCACACCTTCCTCTTCTTCCTTTCACACCAGAAGCCAATCAACGACGCTCGAATCCCATCTAGAAGAAACAACAATATAACCAATGTTCATACAAAAGGCGAGAAATTTTTTTCAGATGTTTTAATTTTATTTTATTTTTTTCCATTTATTTTCCGTGTCCCACAAGACTTTGCAAAAATGATTGAGTAAATGGAAACGATCACGCGAAGGCGCATCATATAATCGGCTAACTAGTAAGATGCTTCTTTGGAAGCTAGTGCGCTACATGGATGACTCTCCAAGGTACTCAACTTATGGTTTAATTTTGAGGACTGGTATTTTATTCTACATAGATATGACACATCACGATACGACTTAAGGACCCAACATCATGACCGGCCATATTAAAATTTAATTGGATATATCACTTTCGCCATCCTCTATGTCTTGAATAAGTTATGAAACCCAAGACCTTGCAATTGCTTTATTAATCAACTATTCCTAGTCAAAAAGGTCCATCAGAGGGTGGAGGGACATCAGATGGCCTAAGGGGATGACTTAATGATAAAGATAAGGATCCCATAAAAATAATTTGGGACAACTAAAGTCATTTCCTGTTGAGGAATTTACAAAAACTAGAGAAATAATCCAAACCTCAATAAGCCTCAGTCGCGACCTCCAATTTAAGGCCGCCACGACCTCAAATATGAGGTTGCAGCGGCACGGATCTGAGTTTGCACTTCAAATTCAAAAGACAAAGAGAATCTTGTGATCAGAGAGAAAGAGATAAGGCGATGCTGAAGTGGTCGTGGTGATAAGGAGGCGCGAGTTCGGCTTTAGCAATGGTGGCGACGGTAGGGACACGGTGGTGGTTATGGTTTGCAGCGTCATTGTTGGTGGTAGTTGAAGGAGGAGGAGAAGGAAGAAGAAATAAAGAAAGAAAGAAAGAAAGAAATGAAAACAAGAGAAAATAAAAGGAAAAATATTCTGACTCGAACACATCAAATAAAGGAAAATTAGTACTATCAGAAATGATACAGTCTTAACCGTAAATTCACACGCCATTACCATGTATTTTGCATGAAGCACTCATTAATTGCGAGATCATGTGATGAGAAATAACTCACAGTACTGTTAGACTATCAAACTAGTAGCTTCCTAAAATAAATGATGTGGCACTACTCATAATTTATATGGTCCAGTCAGCAATACCTCGCCGTTCACATATATATAAAAAAAAACCGCAATGTACAGGAAATAAATTGAACAAACCGTTCAAAAGAGTATAAAAAAGACAATTCAAAGACAACGCATCACATTGAGAAAAAATTCAGAAAACATCGCATGGTCCTATTTTCAATCGTCTAGCCAATCTAAGTTGGCCTCTTCCTCGGACGCTATTATACTCAAGCCATTGAGCGTGCTCTTGAGCGGCTCCCACATGACTTCTTTTTCTTTGTCACAAACCACCTTCCTCAGGTTCCTCAGCTTCACGATCGACCGTGGCAGTACAGACAACCTCAGACAACCTCTCATGTTCATCCTCTTGAGATTACCCAGATTACCAACCTGATTGGGCAAAGTGCTCAGGCTTAGGCAATCGGATATATTGAGAGAGATCAATTTTTTTAGGTTTCCGATCGAGTCCGGCAACCGCGACAAGCTTGTGCAGGAATTAAGCCTGACCAATTCGAGGGACGCCGATTCCCCAATCTTTTCAGGGAGTGCGGACAAATTATGGCAGTTTGTGATGCTAAGCTTCTTCAGAGGTTTTATCTCACAGATGCCATCCGGTAATGTCTTAAGATCGTCGCAATAGTCAATGTCCAGCTCCACCAAGTTTGGCATTGCATCGGAGATTCTGGCGTCGTCTGACGTCGAAGCCTGACTGATGTCGCACATGAAAAAGGATATCTTCTGCAGACCGTGCAGGCGTAGCTTTCCCATGCTCAGGAGAGGAACCGTGACGCGTTCAAGCCTGATCCTCCTTAAACTGGACCCGAGGACATGGAAATTGCGCAGCTCAGCTGAAAAGAAGCTGTAATTTGTTACTATCAGGGTCTTGAGCTTATCTGCTTCCTCAATGAATTCCGGCAAAGCATATGTTTTGGTTTGCATGTTGGTCCCGAAGTTCAAGACAAGAGCCGCAGCTTCAGGCAATTGAAGATTTGGCCAGGGTCTTGAGAATGTTCCATCTGCATTATGAACACAAAGGTTAAAAGGCAACTTAACTACCAACCAACATAAATTTTTCCCTACGGGTCATTGATTGAGAGAGAGAGAGAGACAGGGTTCCCAACCTGTGTAGATAGACACTAGACGAGCGCCGAGAGTCAGTTGCTTTTGCTCTCTCCACCAATCGGAAGAATTATCTCCGGTCAAGTCCAGATTGAGTCTCTCTCTCTTCTCTACTTCCCCCCGGTCACACTCCATGATAGCCAGCTCTCTGAGCAGATCGTGCTGCATAGCATAGTGGCTGCTGTAACATTTGTCCTCGTCCTCACTTGAATCTGTCCTGTATGTATGCAATCAAACGCTCGCATATAAGCATTTGTGCTCGATGTACTTGTGCTAAAATCTAAGGCAAGGCATTTGATGGATACCAATTTGCTAGTAAAGAAACGACATCTGATCCGTCCCACGTTTAAGAAATTAAGGCAGGAGATAGAAATGTTCTTTACAGGTGTTTGTATAATCCATTTGATCTTCACAATGTGGTGTTGGAAACAGGAAACTGTGTTGTGGTACTCTTAGAGCAGTAGAAAACTCGAAAAGTTGGAATGAGATAACAAAATGATCTTCAGAGCCATACCTGGTGACTACAAGATCAGCTAGGTTCCTGTAAACGAGTTTATTGAGGTCAGCAATGGCACGCACGCCATCGAAATCTAGCTTGTACAATTCCACCCACATATCAATAAGGGCGGTGGCGGGGATCTTGCGATCCTCTGGAAACGAGCCGAGGTCCATGAAACGTTCCTTCGTCGAAGGGTCACCATCCAAGTCATCCAAGCTCTTTCTGAGGCAATCTAGAATGTCACTGTCCAGACCCGAAGAGGCCCAATCAAGAAGCTTTGTTTCCCAGAACGCACGATCCATTCCTTGGAGAGACTTGGCGACGACTGTAAGAGCCAATGGCAACCCCTTACAGCGATTCACAATCTGCCATACAGAAAAAGAAAACAGAAACAATTATGGGAACTTTGATAATAAGCGTGACTGGTTCAGAATATCGATGACGATAAGAAATCCCATATTGGATGCACTCAAGCAAGAGGATACCTTATCCCAGAGCTCATCACCTGGATCAACCAAGCATCTACCATCAACAGTGACAGATTGACGAAAAAGTTCCAGGGCTTCCCCAGGAGGCAGCGGGTTCAGGTGATGCACAAGACCAACATTAGGAAATTCATATCTTGACGTCACCACAATCTTGTAATATTTGATCTCCTTGTAGACAAACTTCTCGATTATGGATTGCGAGTTGGCCCAGACATCGTCCAGTACCAGCAACACAGGATCCTGTCCTATTCTGATGAGCAGTTGCTGCAAGCACTGAACTGCATGGTCTTCTGTTTCAATCACAGGTACCTCGAAACCATTGTGCCGCACCATTTTCCGGACAATGTCTATCAGGTTGGGCTTCTTCGAGACACGGACGAACATGATCTTGGTGTTGAATTTGCCTATATGCAAACCACAGTAAGTCTCACTCCTATCCCATTCAAAGAGGGAAAATTTGCCACGACACTTTTAGTTTATTGAAATTGGTATGATAAGAAACAGAGCTAAGTAGACACCGCATAGCACAATCAAACAGAGGCAAGTTATTGCATATCTAAAACCTTGGGAAAGATCCATCAGATTGGACATGACATCAAACCTGAAAATAAACTATGAGAAAACGATTGTTTTGCCCGATCAAACATTCATCTGCATAAAACCCTTTGTGGAAACATTTACATCTACAAGAAACTGTATTGCTTGACAGAGAGAACAGGTACTGGGATTCATTCATTTCAATATGTGCACAAGTGAAACATTGTTCAGGCAAGAGCTTCTACACACATAAATGGCCAACCAAAAGATTATTAGAGGTGAACCAATTTCCAAGGATCAATTCAATAAGTTCCTCTCTACTTTTTCTTTTTTTAGTTCTGGATCAATACAATCGCACGTACCTTTAATTGCTGCGTCATTACACAATTTCGTGAGCAGAGTGCTCTTCCCGCACCCGCCCGGTGCGGTCACGACGATCACAGACATTCCCTCCTCTAGCAACCGCTCCTTGAGCTCCCTCAAGGACGCCTCCACCGCTGACCCGACAATGCGATCGGGTGCCTTAGGGACGGCAAGGTCGCCCAAAGGCTCAAGCACACTCTGTGGTGCGCCGCTGTTCGCTTGCCCGGAAAATAAGAAATCCTTGACCTCCTTCAGGGCTCCCTTCATCTCCCTCACGTCTACCCCCGTCTCCTTCACCTCTCCTTTGATCTCCTTCACGTCTACCACAGTCTCCTCCACGTCGCCCTTGATCTCCCTCACGTCTTCCCCGGTCTCCTTCACGTCTCCCATTATCTCCCTCACGTCTTCCCCGGTCTCCTTCACGTTTAGCGATGTGTTCTTGCTAGTAACTACGTTCACCAGCGGCAGGTAAATTTGGAACTCCCTTAGGAGTTCTGCATCGAAGTCGGTCAGCTTTTTCGAGTGCGAATACTTCTTGTAGACGTTGATCCCGCGGATCTTCGAGCACTTCTCGATCAGTCGTTTGCCTCTGACGAATAGGTCCTGGATCGGAGCTATCTCTTTCGGAGGACAGTCCAACCGTCTGTTGTACTCGTCCCATTGCTTGATGATTGGGCCTATCTTGCTCAAGGTGGACTCGATCTGCATGAGCTGGGGACGAAACGCTGCGATGGTTATCACTATCTCCTTAACGAGCGAGAACAGCTCGCCGAATGCCGTTCCCACAGCATTTCCTGCGAAGTCAATGGACATTTCTGGTTCTTTCTTTCTTCACAGAACAAATAAGCCAAGAACATCCAAAACTTTGATGGGTCACCAAGATGCTTCGAAGAGCTGAAACCCACCCTAAGATCTGCAGAGGACGCCTTCCTCTGCTTTTTGTTCTGGGTTTTTTTTTGCAGAGGCAAGAGGAAAGAGGAGCTTCTTGGTCTTTGAAGCAACGATGGAGAACCAGATGAACGGAAAGGAGGGAGAGTGAGAGACGACTTTTTGGATAAAAGTGGTAGTTAAAGTTTATTCTCCGGCCAAATAAGTTTTGTCATCACATGGGAAATTTCTCAGGAAGAGCGACCATTGGAGGCCTCGCTCTGGCAACTCTATTTTATTTTATGACTTGGGGGTCGACGAAGACCTGTCAAGTTGGTCGCTGACCATGTCCATGAGGCAAGTTGCCCCGACGATTGCCCAGGTTCAGGCCTTTGTTAAAAGAAAGCTACCGGCACGTTTTTTGGTCCGCGTCGGCGAGTTTTGTCCGACCCGGTGTTATCTAGCGAGTTTCGATTGACCCCGAGGTAGACCCAATGGTTCAAAACGTTGCAAAAGAATGGACGAAGTTAGGTAAGGGTTATTTTCGACCGACCCGTTTATTACAGTTTGCACAGGACCATTAGTTAAGCGGGTAACATTCAAGTTTCAATATTTATGTACCGTGCTCACTTGGATGCTAATATTTTTCTTTAATCACTTAAATGCCAATTTTATCGAAAAATAATTATTTAAGTGCCGATTCCGATGAGATTGTCGGAATTTCTTGCCTTTAACGCTAAAATGATTATTTTTTCTTCGATTTGGCACTAAAGTGATCACTTTTTAGATCACTTAAATGTCATTTTTTTTTAAAAAAAATAAGCATTTAAGTGTCAATTCCGGTGAGTTCGCTCGAATTTCTCGCTGTTGTCATTAAACTGATCGTTTTTTTTTTCCGACTTGGCACTAACATGATATTTTTTTTGGGATCACTTAAGTGTCAATTTTTTTTAAAAAAAAGTTTATTTAAGTGTCAACTCCGATGAGGTAGCCGAAATTTCTCGTTGTTGGCATTAAAGTGATCATTTTTTTTTTGTTTGATTTGGCACTTAAGTGATCCAAAAAAAAAATATTGACACAAACAAATATTTGCCATCTTTTTTTCGTTTCATGAATTCGTTATTTCATTTGCATGCACTGTGATCCAATGCAATCGTGAGTTTGATAGTTTTTACGGCAAACTTAGTGGGATCCGGTTAAAAAATAAAAATCGAAAACATTTTTAACCAACCAAAATGAGCTCCTAAATTTAACCGTGGCAGCAAGGGAAGCCACCCCGTACTTGCTTGAGAATTCCATATCTGCTCGAGGGCAGAGTGAAGTGGAGAAGTGACTTTCATTCATTATGAATGAATGAAAGTCTTATTTGGACATCCCAAAATAAATAAATAAATAAATAAAGCGGGTATACGTAGAGATGGTAAATGCAGTAAGACTTCTTCTATTAGGTGTTTGGTGATGGATTTCGAATATTTTCGAAAAATGGCAAATATTACAAATTACAGTTTGTACTAGAAAATCTGAGGTATAAAGCATAATCGGCTAGGACATGAAATCCACGAGTTTCGAACATTTTATTAGTTAAGGGCGCAAGAGGGTAACGACCTTCTTTAGGCAATTTGAAGGCCTCAATAAACAACCAGATCATGGTCACCGAATAGTTTCTAACAGGGGTGCCGGAATTGAACCGAAAAACCGAACTGAACCACAAACTGGACTGAATTAATATCGAAAAATTCGTGCATTTCGGTTCGATTCAGTTTTCGGTTCGGATATTGAAAAATAATCACCCTTTTTTTTGTTGATGTCCTTTGAATACTTCCATCATTTGATTTCCAAGACATAAAAGACAACTTTGATCGGTTCAATTGAGATAAAAGGTTCGAAATCGTGAATTCATGTATGTATGATGACAACGTACGTAACATATGTGACATGTAATGTAAGATTGTGTTATGTGACGACGTGTTGTGTGATGATAAGTCATGCCATATAACGTTATGTCGCGTGACTATGGCTTGTCGTGCAATATGACAGCACGTCGTTGAGACCTAAATTTTGGCAACCCTTCTTAGTCTTTTCTTTTATACAAGAAAGGAATTTTCCGCATTTCTTTCTTGTTTCTACATAAGGTTTGGGGAATTGTGCCGATTTAGCAACTACACCAGCAAATAAAAGAAAGACACATCGGTTTTTTTAGCAAGGTACGTAATATATCGTCAAATATTCAGTATGATTCTACAAGATCTAAGGATCGGACTAATGACGTATACAAGACTCGAATTCTCGATGTAGATGCTACGTAGTTGGTTCTCATTCTTTAGAGAATTACGAGTGTTATAAGAGCATCCGTCAACAAAAGGATTACCCTATTTTAAGGACCATAGTATTTCGTGATTCATTGGTAACATACCAAGGCTCAATCGAATTAAGTTTGTAGCGTCTACCTATTATACATTAGATCCTGAATAAAGCCACGTTATCCCTATGAACATAGGAAGAAGAATCCCACCCAAATATGTTTGCAAGTGAGATAATTGTACCATTTACTCATTCACCGCATAAAAAAAAAAAATTAAGAATCGATAAGAAAAAATACGGAAAATTTAATGCATAGGTCCATATGAATTATATTCTAGTCAGTCCGTTCCTTAATTGTCTTGGAATTAGCTGAAAGTGCTGAATTGTGGAAGGAAAATTGAACTCACCTTGTGCAATATTTGTCCGAGATGTGCAAGAAGGAAGTTTTGCGGTGAATCGGGAAGGGCAAGAAACGCAACGCCACCATTGCCGAAGCAACACCACAACCAGCTACGCTTGTCCACCGCGGCGCCACTCAGACAGCCACCATCGTACCAAACCCGTGGGCTAACACTACCAAAAAGCTTCCGCAGATCTGAGTTCACGTCTCAGGTTCAAGAGATAGAGATTCCTGTGGTCGGAAAGAGGGAAAAGGCGAAGGCGAAGGCGAAGCGGTCGTTGTCACCCCTTGATCTCCGGGCCCGCAACAACCCTACCAAATCGCCTCAAGTCATAAAGGACGACATCCCAGACACGTCATCGACCCATTATTTTTATCTTTTAATTAGCGCATGCAGAACGTGCTACTCCCGGACAATTATAAGATTTACAAGGATAGAAAAGGATGATAATACAACAATCACATCAATCAACATCAACAAAGATCATTTTAATTATTTACTATTAATCCTGGAAAGTATGTATACACAAGCCCTACCTCAGGGCCACTTCCTACGATCATCAAAATACCATATCAGGTTTGGGGGTTAATATTACTCCATGTCTCCAAAAAGGGCTCAACACCACATCTACTCAGGGATGAAAGCTAGACGATCTTTCATCACTTTGATCCTGAAAATGGTAACCCACGACGGGGTGAGATATATAATCTCGTGAGTCAACGCCTAAGTCCGAGTAGGATAATGACTCGCCCAAGGCATCCTATACATGCAAGACAATATCGATGGAAGATCAACAACAAGCAATCCATGTCGCAGTAACTATCACAGGATAAGGTCAATGTTTCAACGAATCATCAATCACATGTGTACTTACCCCCACCTTGGCTCACACATAAACAATTTATATACATACAATCAATTGCATACTGTGACGTCCTAGAAATCCGACTTCGGTAAAGTCCATGAATTCGATAAAATGGATTAAGATTGAAATTCAGTCGATAAAATGTATTGGATTGTAAGGACTGAAGAGACGGTAATTGGATGAGTTTCAAAGTTTCAGTCGGTTTAGATTAGGTTCCGAATTCTTAATCGTCGTAAATTAGGATTTCAATCTTCGCGACCCGAGCCTAATCCCGACCGAGCCTAGCCTGTGAAATTTCCAAAATACCTTTCGTTCGGTATACCGAAATTTCATTTCAGTCCCGATTTATCAAATGACCAAAATACTCCTAGATATTTGCACTATAGGACAAAATTGCCCCAAAAGTCTTCCCTTGGGCCCCACCTCATCTCAGCCCACGTGCTCTTCTCTCTTCTTCTCTCGTTCTCATCTGTTCTCTCCCTCTCTCTCACGATCCCTCTCTCTGCCTTTCCCCTCCCCCGACCGATTCCTCATCCGCCGTGAATTATTGGCGCGACCACCAACCACTGTCGACCACCACGACCTCCAATAGCCCGCCGCCATCACCGTCGACCCAGTCCCAGTCGTCGTTCGCCGTTGGTTGGCCGCGGAGGAGCTCGGAAGCCAGCCCCCTATTTTCGGACCCCATGACCCGTGAGCTCCGTCCCTTCCCCCGGCCGTTCGCGACGTCGCCGCCGCCACCCACCACATCAGCGACGTCCCTCAGTCTCCCCTCGACTCCCCCGAAGCCACCCCGCCGCCGATTGCCAGCCCGAACCGCCGCGGAAACCGCCCGAAGCCTCGGTGCCCTGTTTTCGAGCAGGTCCGATTTTTCTTCAGATCCGGCCGAATCGACCGCTGCCGTTGCTCACCGCCGCCGCCAATGGGCTCCCCGAACACCCTTCTACCTTTCCTGAGCTCGGCGAAGCTCGTCGTAGCGCGTGGGACCCGAAATCACCTCGAACCGCCGCCTCTGTTTTCTGCCGCTCGTCCCCTGTTTCGCGGCCGGTTCTGTTTGGCCATTGTTCCGCTGCCTCTGGTCGCCCTCAGCCGCTGCCACCTGTCCCGATCAACTTCCCTCGACCCGTAGGTGAGTCCCCGAGCCTTGGTCGGCTTCGTCACGGCCGTTGAGGTCGAGAATCGCCGGAAAATAATCGGTTTCCCCTGTTTCCTTTGCTGACCCGCCCATGTTTCAGGCCACCGAAGCTTCGCCGTCGCTGGCCACCCGTCCCAGTGACCTCGCGAGACTTCCCTGAGGCATTCCCAAGATTTTAGGTTTTTGGCCGCCGCCGCCGTCGTCGCCGTCGCCGTCGCCGTCGCCATCCGTTGAGACCGCCCGAGCTTAATTTGAGAGTGAGTTGACCCTAAACCTTGGTTAGGGCGCTAATTGCGCTTAGGATTAGCTGGTTATGAAATTTAGGTACACGATCGGGGCCGGTTGGGATTTGGTTAAATGGCCGATCGATTAGGTTAGCCGGATTGATTGAATTGTCTGTGGCTAATTGTTGCTAGTTGATTGATTGATTGGGCAATGGATTTCCGTTGTGTGATCGCGAATGAGCGATAGGCTAGAGACGAGCGAGCGATCAATGTGCTAAATTGAATCGATTAATAATAACATGTCATGAATTGAGTTGGATATTATTTGATTGAGTTTGATTACTCGGGATTGAGTTATGGCTTCGTTGATTGAATCGCTTCACCGAAATGCCTGATTGGGTGTAGTGAATGTTCTTTCACAGTCAATTGATGATTGAGGGTTAATTACCCTGTGTGTGGTTGCTATGACTAGTGGATAGTCGGCATGTGCATATGACTGAGTGTGAAGTCAAATGACATATTTTAGCATGAAAATGGCCTTTGGCCGAGACTTTTACATGCCTGTGTGAGCATCCGGCCTTAACCAAAGATAATGAAAATGGTTGATTGCTGGATGTATTATGTATGGTCAAACGAGGGAAAAACAATGAGGTTCCTGGCAAGTTCGTGTTCTATGATTTGTACGGAACTATACGACTTGCCAGAAGCACGATAACTCATGCCCCGTGCCAGACGTACGGTTTTAAGGGATTATCGGATGCCGGTCGCAACTAGTGTTGGATCGACACCCCGTTTAGGGATGCCTACTTGCTGGTGCCGTGATGGGTACACTGGATACACCGCTTGTAGTAGCCGTTGCCGAGAGTAAAGGAACGTAGATCGGTGCTGCCGGTGAGACGCTGGATCGCACTGAGGTGTTGGATCGCGTTATTGGGAGAGTCGTATCACGCCCTCTTTCGCGTAGATCCTCTCTGGTGCCGTGGGCACGATCACCGTTAATAAAAAGGATTGAATACAATGTAACTTTGTGCATGGGTTAGTGTGAGCGCATCCCGACTACGAAATTTGGAATGGGACAAATAGAGTAGGAAGACGGACGTTCATACTCGCTTGTGTTCGAGTTATTATTGTATTGTGTGCATTGTCCTGTGCATACTGGTGGACGTAATACTATGATTGAGTGATTAATTGGTTTGACTGTTGAGTCGAGTCAAGCATTGCATTATGTGTGGCTGAGGTTGGTAAGTGTGCATGTGGATGGTTGTTATAGTGTTGTTTGTGAATGGCTGTTATACGTGCCTGTGTGGTCTTTGAGTTTCCGTTAGGATGCCTTGGGCGAATCAGTTTCCTAACCGAGCTTAGGCTTGATTCACTGAGATTTATTCTCACCCCGTCGTGGGATAACATTTTCAGGTCCCAAGTGACGAAGCCTCGTGGACGCCAAGGATTGGCTTTTGGATTAGTTCTTCTGAAGTAGTTGGGAGTTGACCTTACCCGACAGAGTGACTGATTAAGGTCTTGTCTGGTCACCCCGAAGTATGGGGTTATGCTAGAATGTCTGTCGTTAGTATAATTGTTTAACTTGTTTTTGGTGAATAAGTTGTGGTGTTTGATTCCTGCTATTCTATTCCATGACTTTTTGATGTCAGGGAGTTTAAACGTTTTCGCTTGCGTAAATAAATGATAGGTCGATAGTGTGCCTGTGACGCTATCTCTATGACCTCGTGGTGATTTGGCAAGGGATGTCGCGGGCTCGAGAGTCGGGGCGTGACACATACAGCCAAGGCATATAACCAGAACACTCATCACATTTCGCATACGTAATGCCCCACACATGTTCCAGTTATTAAAGACTATTAGGCTTGGCATACTAGTCAGTTAGTGCCCTCTTGGCATGACCAAGTATCGTCCCTTACTTCCGGCGACGGCGTCCAATAGTCTATGTGACTCCGCTCGACAAGTCAGAAGACAATGACTGTCGATACGGCATGGCACTACTAGGAATCCCTATAGGGGCTTCGGTCCTTCATAAGCTGCGACCGGTAACCAATCAGTCAGAAGACAATGACTGTCGTGCATCCGATCAATCAGAAGACAATGATTGTCGGGAATACCCGACCGACCAGAAGACAATGACCATTGGAAATCCATTATATGACCACACGAGCACACTAGACAATCAAGCCAGTTGTTGTCTTTGCATTTAGTCAAATGTACTCACAAACAGTCGTGCTCAAAACTTGGCTCACAGCCATTTTTCGTGCTTTACACATGATCATATGCATATATACTATCCACTAGATTTTGCATCTATAAATAGGATGATCAATCATCAAATACACATCAGTCATGACATTCCGCAGTCATCAAATAGTCACCAAATAATAAAATAGTAATTTCATGATAATAACCATCTAATAATTAATTAACAATTATTTATTTATCAAGGCCATATTTAATTAATCCGACTCTATTAATTAATCTATATTTCAATTTACATAACTAAAATATCTAGCGAGCACAAATAAATAAGTCGATTATAATCAAAATAAATATGTCCGGCATCCGTTAATTATTCTAATCGTAATCAATTTCAGTTAAACTAATCCTCGAACGTAGTTAATGCCCTATATAGAGTTTAGGATTAACTCACAAACTCCGACGGTCGGTGTCGTGTCGAATACGGTAGCAACGACGAATAAGGCTTTGGAACGATGGCGATCCTTGAAAATCTTCGGGAACGAACTTTGGACTCGGGCTCGAAAACTTGGCCCACGGCTTGGCCACTCGGCCCAAAATCTTGGCCCATTTGGTCTACGGATTCGGCCCACGGGCCCCGACACGCGGGCCCAGGCTCTCGGTCAAGGCCCAGGAAGACCAGCACACGGGCCCGGCTCACGACCCAGTAAAACAGGACATGGCCGAACAGGGGTCCAGAACAGTTAACCGAGCGAAGGACGCCGTTTAGGAGCTGTTCTTTGGTTTAATAAGCAACGAACGGCTTCCAACGACCATGGCGGACGACGAGCGATTGAGGACAACAACTGAGACGGTGAAACTCGACTGGATCTCGGTCGGCTGCGAGAACGACGGCTCACAGTGACTGAGCTAAGAGCTTGGGTGGTGGCTGAAGTCGACTGAGGGTGGTTGTAGGGGTTCAGACGGCCATGAATCTTGGCGTCGAAGCTGGTTACAAGCCGGCAAGGCGTCGAGCTTGGCGTCGGGAAGCTCGGTGCAAGATGGAAAGTCGTCGGGACTGAACGGGCTCGGCTCAGGAGGTGGTTTGTCGTCAGGGCCTAAGCAAGAGCTGACGGTGACTGTGGGTGTCAGATCGGAGGTGACTAGAACATGGGATGGCTGAGCTAGGCGTCGAAGATGGAGTCACGGCGTCGGGAACTAGTCAGAGGCGTCAGGACTGTGGACGACGGCGCGACACAGCGAGGCTGGGCGTCGGAGTCAGATCTGGAGTTCTCGGGTGTCAGGGTTCGTACTGCACGGGGTCTCGGCCGACTGGATCCTTACGGTTGGGGACAAACCCGCGATGGGTTTGGTAGGGGTGTGTAAACTGGGCCGAATCGGCCTGGACCGGCCCAGGACCAGCTCGGACCGGTCGGGTTAGTTTAGTCCTTAAGGTTAGCAGTCTGGTCCCCGATCCCAATAAATAGGATCGGTGACTGGGCGGTCCGGTCCCCGGTTCCATGGTTTAGGACCGGATCGGCCAGGCCCAGACCGCTAATATTTTTTTTAAAAAAATTAATCTATATCTAGAGTTAACCTAATTTTAACATTTTGAGAAGTCATGTGAATCTCATATCATGCCTCTTGAATTTAGTGGTGCCATTGTACGTATTATTTAGCAATTTGAATTTTGGTATTACTTTGGGAAAAAATAAGGTCTTAATTGATGATATGATCTGTTCCTTATGATGGGCATGTGTACAAAGAATAAGCACGCACGTGCATGAGGACAGAAACTCGAGTCATTATACAGATTTGAGAAATCTATTTTTTTTCACAACCAAAAATAAAAAAGAGAAATAAAATTCAAGTTTGGTTCCATCGCCTACTTGAGTTCAGCGGGCCACATGCGAGCGTCGATTACGAGGAGAAAAGATCACGTAAAGCCTTCAAAGCCGGATCGAACACACGTTGGGTGGCCCTAGCATTTACGTAGTTGTCTTACCGTCGTAAGTTGATTATAGATTGTAAATTAACATTGTATTGTAATTTCTAAGTGCTAGATTTTTATAAGCAGTTAGAGTTAGCGGTCCTACTGGGCCCGGATCGGGATCGATCTGGATCGAGACCGGCTGGGACCGTCGGTCCTGGTCCGGTCCGTGGTCCCGAAAATATGAGGACCGGGACTACTGGTCCGGTCCTCGGTTCCATTCCAGGACCGGACCGGCCCGGACCATGCACACCCCTAGGTGAAAGGCCGACGTGGCACGAGCCGGCAGCTGATAGTGGAGCCGGCGTGCGGTGAAGGCTAGTCGCGCAACAAAAGAAATGAAGAAGAACAGAAGACCAAGAAAGACGAGGAAGAAGACGAACAGGAGGTGGAGGTGGAGTCTGGTCGTGTGGTCCACGGGCCGAGAGGAAGTTGCAGATTTTAAAGAAAGAGGAAGAAGCTTTTTTTTTTCTCTAGAAGAAAGAGGAAGAAGCTTGCGGTAGAAGATGAACAAAAAGAATGGGCCTCACCTCCTTTTTTATTGCAACCAAATCCATTACTTTTCCTCTGCTTGTACATTGACTAAATTTTTCCTCAATCAACCGAATGTCTCTCTCTAATCAGACAACCTCTTTCCTTTATCTCCATTATTCTTTGGACGGATCTAGGGTGTGCAAACTGGACTGGACCGGAACGGGACCGGCCCGGCCCGGCCTCGGCGGGTTGGTCCGGTCCTTGAGATTGGCGGTCCGGTCCCCGGTCTTAATAAACGGGACCGGTGACTAGGCGGTTCGGTCCCTGGTTTCCATGGTTTGGGACCGGACCGGCCCAGCTCGGACCGGACCATCAATTTTTTTTAAAGCTAATCTAGTTAACCTAATGATTTTTGTTTAAAAAAATAAAGTAATGAAACACCAATTGGACATACTTCTTGATAATGGAACAAAAGGAAAGCTAACAAACACAGGAGACGCAATGGGAAACAAATGATGGATGAGATACTAAAGTCTAGTCAATGTGGCTTTTAGAATGAAAAAACTCTCAACCGTCCAGTACATGCACATTTGAATTTTTTTTAATTGAACGTAGTAGTAGGCTTTATAGCGGTTGGGCGGGGACCGGGACCAGGACCGGACCAGACCGCCGGTCCTGGTCCTGTCCGATCCCGGTCTGGTCCTTGGTCCCGAAATTATGAGGACCGGACTATTGGTCCGGTGTTGACACCTAAATTTTGATCAACCTTTTTCTTCCTCTATTTTTCAAAAATTCATAGAAAATTCATAAAAAGCTAAAAAATTACAAAAACCAACTTTGGTAGCCTTGGCCAAGCTAAAGGGACCATTTTGGATAAAAATATTTTTTTCATATTTTTCCTATTTTATTATTATTATTATTTTCGAAAAATATAAAAATAAAAATAAAATAAAAAAAGTAGTATTCGAGGTCACAAAAATATATACAAATAGTAGGTATTTTTATTTTTAATTTTCTTTACTTTAGGACCTCATAAAATAGTAAAATTCAGGTTCCATTTTAGGTGTTCACTGATCACCGTAAAATTGAATTTGACAAAAATATTAGTAATGATTAAAAGGAAAAGGAGTGAAAACATCATCATTTAAAAGGAAAAGGGAACTAATCATTTTGTCTTCGCTTTTGATTATTTTATTATTATTTTTTTTTTGCTTTTTAGTATTTTATTATATTATTATTATATTATTATATTATTTTATTACTTTACTCTCCTCCCCTCTCCTTCATCACCCGCAGCATTCCTCTTCTTCTTCCTCCTCCTTCTTCTTCTTCTCTTCTTCTCTTCTTTCTTTTCTTCTCATTTTTTTCATCCTCCCCTAGATTACGGCGACCACCCTCATCGCCACCTTGCTCCGCCACCCTCCGACGCCGTGCCGAGATCCCGTCCGTCTTGCTGTTTATCACGACCTCGTGGAGCTCCTAGATACCGCAATCCCCCTCCATCTTCCTCCTCTGTTTCGCCCCCTGCCACGTCGTCGCTCTTCGTCGTCGCCGCTTGGCCACGAATCCATCGTGTTCGGGCCGATCCCGGCCGTGGGCCGAGGACGTCGGCCGAGTGGCCGTGCGTCTCGGCCATGGCCGAGGCCGTGGGCCGAGGCCGTGGGCCGTGGGCCAAGGCCGAGCCCATGGCCGAGCCCATGGCCGAGCCCGTGGGCCAAAGCCGTGGGCCGAGGCCGTGGGCCAAAGCCGTGGGCCGAGGCCGTGATCTTGGGCCGAGGCCGTGAGCCCATAGCCGGTCCATGGCTGAGTGAATTGGCCCGTTTCCGAGCCGGGATTTATTTATTTTTTTAAATTATTATTATTTATTACCGGTCTTAAAACTTGTAAAATTGATTGTTGACATTTTGATGTGGTGATCGACAGGTGATGTGCATGGAGATGGTCGCAGGCTGGGGCTGGGCGATTGAAGGCCGGTGTCCAATCCGGTATGTTTTACGTACCCGATCCGTGTATTAGGGTTATTTTTCTAAAATGTCGCCATTATAGATTTGGTTTGCATGTATTTATCTCAGTTCAGTAGTTAGCTTATTTATCTGGTTGAGTGTTGTCTATTGCCAATGATATGTTTTTTGTTAAAATATTTTCTGAAAATATAAAAAAATATTAATAAATCAGAAAATGCCAAAAAAATGGAAAAATTAAAGAAAAACAAAAAAATTGAGAAGAATTGCAGAAAATTACTAAAAAAATTCTAGAAAATTCCCAAGGCTGAAAATGATCAAAAGAAATTGATTGGTTGTCGTTTTTTTAGGATTTTCTCCCATTTAATCCAAAACGACGATTTTACCCCTCAAAGGGTAAATCGTCTTTGATATTCCGATGAATTGTGGAAATTGCTTAGAATTTGGCGATGAGCCAGATAGGTGGCTAAACCTTATGTCTAGGATTTCCACATTTCATTCTCATTTTTAGAAAATGACGATTTTACCCTTCGAATGGTAAATCGGTTTCTAAAATTCCAAAAAATCATGAAAATTGCAAAAAAAATAGGAAATGGGTCAATTGAGTGACCAAACCTATTTTTGACATCGTTTTACTCCGAATTCATTCCGAAATGATGATTTTGCCTTTTTTGGGCAAATCGTCCCTTTTGTCTCAAAATTACGACTTTACCCCATTATGGGTAAAATCATGTCTAAATCATTCCTAAGCTTGATTGATACTTATTTAGGTTAATAGAGCCTTCTTATGAGTGTCATGTTGATTTGATGTGTTTACTTTGCATACTTGGATTCATTGATTTGCGCCTTTTATTATTGATTGTGATTGCCAGGATAGTCATTCCTATTTGCATGAATTCCTAGATTTAGGATTCATATTCCACTCATCTGCATGAAATCTTAGGTCAGAAAATTCAGTCAATTTAGGTACCGAAAGGGCGTCAACTCTGACAGTTGGCGTAACTAAGTCCCCGAACCCATTTCTCTGGTTATCGCAGAATTGAATAGAAACTCCCGACTATTCAATAGGGTGGTCCAATCATACCCTCCAAAAAATGATTGGTGGCGACTCCATGGCATGCACACTTAACACATGTCACTAGACCACACTGAAGGTCGACTACGTATACCTCCGTTGCGATTTAGGTAACGGGCCTTGGGAGAGGCCCGCGTCTGACCAGACTGGACGGCCCATTAGCCCTCGAGAGCCCACGGCGAACCTCGAGAGGGTCGCGACAGACTGGCGACTCCGCTGGGGACTTAGAGAACTTGAGGCGATTAAAAAGTTGATTGATTTTTCTAACCCTGCAGGCGCTCTTGAAGGTGAGGTAAGTCCGCTCATGGTAGGTGTTATATGTTTTTGCAGATTGGAGAGATAAGGGGTGTAGTCCGTGATTAACATTGTCTTATGCAGGTTGGCGTAGGAATGTATGTTGTATGGATGATTTGAAGTGCTGATTGATAAACTGTTGTGCATGATTGGCATCGTGATGATCACGACACATGGACACACACAACCGCGCCTAAAACCCCGGGCGCCGCCTTTAGGAACACAATAGAAGGAATTGAAAATGGAATCTCCGTGAGGAAAAACACGGGGTAATCCACTTTTCAATTTCGCTCGCTTCGAACTATGGATCGAGTCCCAATGCAACGATAGTTGTGCAATGGAATCGGCTCTTTCTAGAACTCGAGGTGGGAACCTTGACCTTAGGTGCCAAACCATTCGATTTTTAGAAGTTCACCATCACTTGTCTCATGCGCATGTCTTTGGACGGTTGGTACACCTAAAACCGCACATAAGTCGATGAGTTTGGTTGGTAAGACTCTCTATCCCTCAAATTTATTTCAGTTCAGATAAATATAGGCATTTCATTCATTGCATTCTGGTGATTAGATTAAATGCCATTTCAAGGATAGATGCGTGTGTTTTTTTTTTTTTTTTTTTTTTTCGTCCTTGATAGAAGACGAGGAGGGCGATATCCCGTCACGAACACCGAGTGTGCAACAAAGGAGCCTACTATGGACATTATTGAGATATCGTCCAATTAAGATGAAGAGTTGGGGCAAGTGATCCGGAAGTCACAGATCGAACTTGGGGCATCCTTAAACGTTAGGATCACTTTCTTTGGTTTCATTTTCCATTACTAGTCCTCTTGTATAGGGTTTATTTTATCGAGGCTTTCTCTATCTCACCCCTTAGAATGATTGTATTAGGGATCTATTGGTGTATACATTCAGATGGAACTTGGTTGTATTTCTTTTTTACGGGTCATGGGAATGTGATAGTGGCATTTTCTCTAATCATCTGAATACTCCCAAGTCAAGTTTATAATTCCTTTAGAGGAAACTATTTCGCTAGAAGGAATTATACACTTGAATTGGTCCATGCATGTCATACGTCACTAGTAATCCACGATAATTGATCAAGATTATTGGCGTTATTTCGAATTTAATGACAAGATAGATGTCCAAATTGCTCTCGTTCTTAACAAAACGGCCTTGATTTGGATGCCGTATCTTCAATTAAATTTAAAACACGTCGTTATGCCTTGCACTTTTGACTAATTCGCTCTTCTGAAAATTGGTCAAAAGCTATTATCGTGAATTACATTCCTTTCAATAGTATGCTTTCTTTCGAGGAATATTGATAAAAACTTTTCGCACAAGATTAAAACCCTTGTAAAAAGTTTGTCCTTATTAATCACGAGCAAGCATAAGATTGAAAGGGGTTTATGCTTTCTTTTTCAAATTATTCCTTCTGATTCTGTCGTTTCATTTGCAAGTAAAAAATAGGTAATAGAGAGAAATCTTTTCCCGGATAAGTCTGAGGCTATTCTTTCATCTGACCATGAGCGATTTAGAAAATCAGAGCACATATACTCGACTTATTATGGATCGGCTCATCTAAGTCTAAGATGTCCGGATGCTCGAAGAAATGGACCATATAAAAGCTAAAACACACACACAGGAGCTTTCATTCACTTTCGCTCAATCGAAAGACTTTCAAAGCAGATTAATACAGATTAGCGAGGCGGAAAAATAAAGCCGAACTGAGCCCTAATCAGCAGCACGAAGGAGCTCAATTGGCCCTCCATATGGTTGATTCCCTGCCTACGCTCACCGCTCCGTATATCATGATCCGCGAGCTGGAGAAGAAGGCGCTTGCACTCATTCTTAAGGTCAGCAACCTTGGCCCTGTGATCTTCAGCAGCAAGTTCCAAGTCCCGGACCAATTCCCTCCCACGGGATACATCCGCCGTAACAGTATCGAGTCGCTCTTCCAGCCAATCGCTTTGAAACTTCAACATGATGTTACGACGATCGTGCTCATAGGTGATCAGGCACAAGGCCAAACGCTCCACCAAATTTCCACGTTCACGAAGCATCGTCGAGACCCGCTCGTTGGCAGTTTCCATAACCTTGTTGTGGCTGTCAGCCACGAAGTTAGTCAACGTCAGGCAGTCACAGCGGTCTTCGTAGCGGGCTCGCAAGACACGAGCCACGAGAACTTCCCGGTGAGCAACGCGGTAAGCCTCTAGAAAGTTTGCAAAGAGGGCTGGGAATGTTTTATACTCCTTCTCCAACTCAGTACCCTCGATGGAAGTAGTGTCAGTGGCCGCAAATAGAACGCGGATCTCAGCCTTGATCTCCGGATGATCGGCTATGTAAGCATAGCCCCGACCCAAGAGATTATAGAGTTTTTCCCATCGGGCCGGGACTGTTATTGAAAAGACGCAAGCATGGGAAGAGTCAGAGGAAGAAGCAGAAGATGAAGCCATTTCTTGTTGGAAGGATGGAAAGGAAGACGAGTGCGATGGAATGAATGAAAGTGAAAGCTGGGCAAATGAGAGCACTAACCTTCTCCTCGTTTCATAGTAGCTCAAAAATGGAGAAAAGTTACGGCAATAATGCTTGTGGAGCCGGGGTAGTTAATGTAAAGCAGGGGCTGCTCCTCCCGTGAAGCATCAGACATGACTCGATCCGCGATTTCAGGCCTGACGAGTTTGAAAAGTTGTAAAAGAGTTGTCTATTTCACCATTATTGAGATGGAGCGGGAGTCGAGCGCAAATATCGAAGGAGCCGCGGTAGGGTTGATAGTTTTGTCATGATGAAAAGCTGAGCGGGTGGTGGACGTAATTTAGTCTTTTGAGAGATAGTGGGGGACAGGTTCGGCTATCGAGGAAAGAAAAGCGATCCGTGATCTCTCCACCATGAAAAGGAAGGAAGACGACAAGACGAGAAACTCAAAATCTCTAGAAGAGCGCTCGCCTGGTGATCGTCTTCCATGCTCGAAGAGCGACTCCTGAGTACGCAAAGTCACTCAAAAGAAAGTTTAGAGAGAGTAAACATAGGAAGAGGATTACAAGACCTTGAGTGATTAAAAAAGGACGAAACAAACCTTTTCTTGATCCAGTATGTTTAACAGTCATAGTCATTTGTTGGAGATGACTGACCCAAATGTCCTAGGTAATGTGCAGTTGGGAGACCTCGAAGTCTTTGGGATCGAGCCAGATGTCGAAACCATACTACCCAACCCTGCTGGCAACGAGGTTCAGGATCAGGGCAGTGACGATGACAGTGGTGGCGACGACGACAGTAGCAGCAACGACGACGGCAGCGGCGATGTCCCATCTCGTGGAAGAAGACGTCGCCGGCTCTATACTGAGAAGGAATTCCAGATACTCGAAGCCGCCTTCAATAAGTGCCGTTACCCGGATACGAGACGAAGAAGAAAATTAGCCCGGAAATTAGAGATGGAACCCTTAAGGGTCAAGCACTGGTTTCAAAACAGACGGGCCAGATCAGTGGTTCGGGGAAAGTGTCAAGAGCTCGAAACTCTAAAAGAAGAATACGCCAAGCTTCGAGCAGAAAACATGTGGTGTAAGGAAGTCCTCATCAACGCCGCTTGCCTTAACTGCGGTGGTTCTATC
This sequence comes from Rhodomyrtus psidioides, assembly GCA_021437785.1. Classification (NCBI taxonomy): domain Eukaryota; kingdom Viridiplantae; phylum Streptophyta; class Magnoliopsida; order Myrtales; family Myrtaceae; genus Rhodomyrtus; species Rhodomyrtus psidioides. The sequence goes on along the minus strand of JAILYB010000040.1, from coordinate 27,837 downwards.
GACACTCGCGAAATGTTCCGTGATAAGTTTTCTATGAGAATCGCAGGTGGTCGTCCGCCACCCCACTCCCTCAAACCATCTTTGGAAAGAGGGGAGGCGCGTTACTACAATTTCCCTGACAATGGGCTTACTATCACCACAGACCAGTTCGAAGTCAACCAGCTTCCCCTGCAACAACCTCTGGCACAACCAGACCCCGCCGAGAGTGAATCGAGGAATGATCGCCGAGTCACGGATGCTATCCTGAGTCGCCAAAAGAAGTTCATATGGTCTCCAGAGCTTCACAGAAAATTCCTTGATGCGGTTCACCAAATAGGGAATGACTCATTATGTCCAACACGCGTACATGAGGTCATGAATGAACCGGGGCTCGCTAGAAGGTTAGTCGCAAACCACCTTAATGGTTACCGCAGGAAGCTACGACGGCGTCATGCCGCACGGCGCCTAGAAGAGCCCGACTCGAACTTGAACATTAGGTACGGCTACGAATGCAACAGCCATGCCTCAAGAAGAGCCCTGCCGAGTCTCGATACCAACCAAGCCGGTAGCTCTACCACCAACTGTTGGAGAATTGGTCAATATAGCCCTATCAGTCATCTTAATGTTCCTCAAGAATACGTGCCACCGGTGCAACAAATATACACTTCCCCGCTCGAGCAGCGGCCGTCCACCGGCGCTCTTCCTGCTGCTGATCCACCCACGACGTCTAATGTTCAGGAGTTCGCCCAACTAGGGCATATGATCTCAGATGATCTAGTGGGGGAACACTTCGAACAATTTTGCTTCCCTGATCTCTGAGTGAGACACGCTTTTGATAGGAAAGAGGTCGACCCTCCTCTTTTCTTCTCAAACAAAGATGGTGGTCACAGTTCGAAGAATCCATCAGGAGGAGGCTAGCAAACCTTCACGGCCATGATCTGGAGTCGATGACCGCGCACCTGAACCCAGACATGATGGGGTGGTGATCGAACATACCCAGAGAAAAGGGGGGGGGGCTTGTACACAAGTAGAACTTATTTTCTTATTTGCGCATTGTAAAGTTTCAATCGGAGCAGTTCCTTTCTTCTTTAAGGCCTAGGGTTGATTTCACACAATGATGCTTGCTAACATCATCATGTTTAGCTACAATAATCTTTTGTCACGATGGGTTTGAGGTAAATCGACCAAGCGCACGAAGGCAAACGTGACAGCATAGGTTACAAACATAACGTGAGCGGGCTCGAAAGCGGAAAGATCGTCAGTTGCCTCAAACACTATGATTGCGAAACCAAAGGCAATATTGAATCTTGCGAAGGATAAGCGGAAATGTACATACACTCTCATTTATAGCACTTAACAGGAGACTTTACAAACAGACTACTGAGGAGGAATCGTAAATCCAAAGTGAGTTCTAATGAGCATCACAAATGAGCTCAATTGATTCTCCATGCTATCCATGCCTTGCTTACAACCCACACTCTGGGAATCGAGGTCTACAAGCTTGAAGAAAAGGAGGCGACATTTCTCCTTAAGGTCGTTCACCTTGGTCTCATAGTACTCGAACTCAAGCTCTAAGTCCTGAGCCAGCACCCTCCCGCGAGCTATATCCATGCTCAGGTCTTCAAGCCTTTCCTCCAACCAGGCACACTGGAACCTCAGCACGAGGTTGTGCTGATCTTGCTCAAAGGCGGTGTCAAAAAGAGCCAGACGCTCCACCAAGTTGTCCCTCTCACGGACCAACATCGAAACCTGGGAGTGGGCGTATTCAACAGCCCTTTTATGGTTATCGGCCGTCAGCATGGCCAACATCAGGGACTCAGTTCGGTCCTGATAGCGGGCTCGCACGATACCAGCCAAAGTGACCTCCCGGCTAGCAACTTCATAAGCCTGCAGGAAATTGTTGAAGAGAGTTGGGAAGATCACAAACTCCCTTTGAAGTTTCGTACCTTCAATACACACAGTATCCAGGGCCGGAATCAGAGTACGAACTTCAACCTCAGCTTCAGGATGACTGTTTATGTAGCCATAACCTCTACCCAAGAGGTGATAAAACCTCTCCCATTGGGTTGAAGCTTCGGCTGAGGCAGCGGGTACAGGAGAGGAAGCCATCTGCGATTCAACGACAGAGAAAAGAAGGAATGATGGAGGAGTGTTTGAGAGGTTAGATCGAAATGTTAATCTCCTCGATGTCAACCTCTCGCCCTTTAACGCTCGAACGAGAAAGGGAAAGCTGCAATAATTTTTCTATACGCAGCAGGGCTAATCAAGCCTCATTAATACATCCCTGGTGAGTCACAGATCCACCTCTGTCCCGTGATTTCGGGCTTAGAAAAGGTAACAACATCTAAAGGCCGGCGGACCTATTACTTTGGAGACCGAGCTAGGGGGACATGCGTAATGCTCGATAAAGCAAAAGTTGACACGGGAAATCTGCACGCTCCACTCAGGCAAGAGAGAGTAAGAACGGACGGGGGGAATCACGAAGTCTCGAAAGGAACGCCCGTCAGACGCTCGTTACTCGATTTCAAAGCGACGCTTCTTGGAACACGCCTAATCTCTGATAATTACAGAGAGGGCGAACATCTGAGAAAGGGTGGAGAAGATCAAGCGAACGAAGATCAGGAAAAGACATTTCAACCCAAAATGTTCAAGGGGTACCATCATCTGTTGGAAACGCCTGACCTGAATGTTTCCGAACTTGAACGGCTAGAAGAATTTGAAGACCTCGGAAATGAATTCGTCACGAAGGATATGGAAATCGACTCGACCATCCAGGAGACTCAAGCCCTCAGCGACCAAGACGCCAGCGACGATGATCCGCGCCAGAAAAGAAAGCGTCGCCAGCTCTACACTCCGGATGAGGTCCAGATACTTGAAGCTATCTTCAAGGGATGCCCTTTCCCGGACACAGAACAGAGGAAGAAGTTGGGTCAAAAACTAGGGACGAGCCCTTTGAGGATCTTGAATTGGTTTCAAAATAAACGAACCAAGCTGAGTAAGCAGTACAAACGACGGGAGACCGCATTTCTAAAGGAACAGAACGAGAAGCTTCGAACAAAGAACGTGAGGTATGAAGAAGTTCTTAGCACTATTGTCTGCCCCTAACTGCGGTGGCCCTACCACTCTCAGTAGATTGTTTCCCGTTAAGCCTTCTGCTATGATCGAAAATACTGGTGATGTGCATGGACAAATCAAACCCACAAAGATAGTGCCAGCGCCTTCTGAAGGAGGGAATATATGCCACTATGATGAGAGTCACCACGTCAGAGCCCAAGAGTCTTCTCCACAACGGCTTCGGGCAGGATCAGATCCTGCTCGAGAAGGGTTAAAGATCAGCCGTCAAGCTGTCAACGCTATTCTGAACCAAGAGAAGAAGATTTTCGCGTGGCCCCTTGAGCTTCACCGCAAGTTCTTAGACGTGGTTCGGCGAATAGGGCTCGACTATGCACGCCCGAAGAAAGTAATGGAGGCCCTGAATGCACCAGAACTTACCAAGGCTATGGTCTCAAATCACCTCGGTTGTTACAGAAGAGCGCTAAGACAGCGTCATGCTAACCTCGGTTACAAATTCAACACTTATTGGGAAATTGATCAGAATATTCATCTGAGTCATCCCAATTTTCTTCAAGAGTGTGTGCCACAGATGCAGCAGGTGCAGCACCCATCCGTCGCTGTTTTTCCCCTTACTAATGAGCTTTCTGCGCTTAGTGCCCAAGGACTTGCCGAACTAGGGCATGTGGTTTCAAAGGATCTAACAAGGGAATGCGTTGAGCATTTTTGTTTCCCTAATTCCCAAGTAGGAGATGCTTATGGGGGTCAATCGATCAACTCCCCTCTCATGTTCTCGAGAAGAAATGGAGGTTCCAGCTCGAAGAACCAGTCGGGCGATACTACCCAACCCATGCATCAATATTTCGAAGGATCAGATGACTTCTGCGACGATCAGTCAGTGATACTTCGATCCAAAATGTTCCAAGGATACCGTCATTTGTTGGAAACGCCCGACTTGGAAGTCTCCGAGCTTAAACTGCTGGAAGAATTTGAAGATCACGGGACCGAATCCGGCACGATGGTCATGGAGATTGACACTTCCAATGATGAAACTCAAGGTTGTGGTAATGAAAACAATACCCATAGCAGTGATCAGCGTCAGAAAGGAAAACATCCCCTTCACCATACTTCAAGTCAAGACCGGGAGCTTGATTTTTTCTTCGAGGAATGCCCCCATCCAGATGAGAAGCAGAGGGCTGAGCTAGGTCGAGAGTTAGGGTGGGAGCCTGGGAAGGTCAATAAGTGGTTTCGTAACAAACGAGCCCGGCTGGGGAATCTACATAGACAGCAAGAGCTAGCGATTCTGAAAGAAGAAAATGAAAAGCTTCGAACAGAAAGCGCTAGATATGAGGAAGCACTGAGCAGCGCCACTTGCCTTGATTGCAATAACCATATTCTCATCAGTGAAATATTCTCCGAAGAGCCACTTCTAGAGATTGGTAGTGCTCATATGTTACAATGCCTTTCGCAATGTCTTCCGGTGCAGTCAGATACCGTCGAAGGCTTACAAGAGCAGTTTCCAACACAATCAGATCTCATAGAGATTAGTCGGCGAGCTGTTCTTGTTGACAAGAAAGCGCGATTTTCTTGGACTGCTGAACTCCATCAGAAATTTGTTGATACAGTTCGACAGTTGGGGATCGACACGGCACGATCAACGCGCATACACGAAATCCTGAACGTGCCGGGACTCTCTAAAGTTAACGTCGCGAGCCACCTTGGATATTTCAAGAGGTTGCTAAAAGAGGGACGGGTGACACTAAGCTCGGATGGAGCTGGTTCGAACTTAAATGTTGGTCATAACTGCAACCACGATGATTGTAGAGCCGGGAACACCCAACCATGTTTCGGTGTTGACGAGACCAGCAACCATGTCACCGACTCCTCTAACCCAAATCAGAACGCTCCACCAAGCAGTCTCAATACCCCTCAAGTGTATATACCGCAGTTCCCGCAAATAGGAACTCCCCAATTTGAGTACCAACCTGTTGCTAGTGCTCTTCCCATGGCAAATCCGACATTTACATGGGACATGTCTACATATTTGCCGGTCAACAAGGGAGGTTCCAGCTCGATGAATCAAATCATCCAAGGCGAGAGTGATCTATCGCCAGCGGTCGGTGACACTCGACTTGAGCATCAATGGCTCGGAGATTCGAGCGATTTCCTTGGAGAGGAACTCAATTTCTGGCTCGATCAGCCTGAAGCTGGCGGACTCTTGCAATAGTGATACAGAGCCGACGATCAGGTGTTTGATTCAAGGCGCGATTTGTAAAAAAATGTTCGGAGAAAAGAGGATGAATAGCCTGAATGAATGTATTGGCAATCCCATTGTAAGGCTCCCATGGGGGCATTTCTCATTTACGCTTAAAACTAGTCGTACGAAGATCCGCCTTACCTTTTGAGCATCTTTAAGCTCAGGGGCGAGCTCCCCAAGCAATGATCATCGTTCGCAGAGCATAATGGAATCCACCCCTTCAATGCAAAATGCATCTGGCCGCAAAGCCACCCATTTGGTAAAACGATGTATCGTTCCTAAACGATCTCCAATCGGATACCGAAATAATGTCTTCTTTCTTTTCCTTCTCAGATGATAAACATGGATAAATCACTTAAGGAGTCATGCGTTCAAATAGCAGAACAGATGCTGCCCAGCTGGGGGCAGATGAACCAGTGATGTTACAAACACTCCAAGCATGGATAGGCGGATTTGATAGATGTTGTTCATATCAACACGCCACATCAGAATGGGATGAAAATCAAGAGTAAAGTTGTATCGTCCCAATTTGTCTTGAATTCGAGGATATGAATTGATACTTGTTGTCTATCCTTGGCAGGGGAGTCGCCTTGCAGAGGAACAAGTTCTTACATCCCATGTACTACTCGTCAGAGTACATGACCAAGGGTAGGATGTATCGTTTCGATTTTTGAAAAATTTGTGAACCTACAATGATATGCTTTCTTTACATTTGCAGGGGTCTGCAGCCGCGACAGGTAGGTAAGTATCCCTTTCCCAGTTAGCTGGAGATAAAGAATGTTAAAATCCCTTTAGCAGTCATGGAAATTATCCAATGCATCGATGTTCATGATTTAAATCGGGAGGTTGCCCAAAGCATGAATAAAACATGCACGATACATCACAAAATCCCCTCGATGGATAAATTTTGGGAAAGAAAGAAATGAATTTTTCCAAATATGATTATTTGTCAAATCATTCAAAAGGAAGTTTACTCAAAAGAGAGGCGAACCCAGTCCAAACACATCCTACATACACTTGAGAGATGAGGGAAGTGAATCGGATGGCAAAATCTGTACCTACGGAGGTAGGGACCATTCGCAGCGATTACATGGATTGGGACGATGGAGGCGTTCGTTTCATATCCCCTAAACACTACAGGTAACCGTTGATAACCCCTTGAACGGCGATTTTCATTCTTAACCCTGTCAAGAACCACCCCACATCGGGGCAAAATGGAGGTGAGTCCAGCAGCATCAGGAGGAAATGGTTAGAAATTTTCTTGCTCGGACTAACATTAATCTTTGTGTGTTGTTTATATGGTAATCCAAGTGCCATAGGATGATGAGGAGCATTCATTTCTCTATCCCACACACCGAATCCTTTGCATAGCCAAGTTGAGCCTGCAAAATCATTTCATAAACCCGTTGGTGATCATTGCACTTTCCAAGACGGATGCGACATCACTTCAGAAACGAGGGAGTTCAAGACCTAGGGTTTACGAAAAAGCTACTAAGTCGATACTCAAGCGTGCTAAGAGCCAAGTCATATATCTAGCACAATTGCCAAGCATCCCGCTTGCGACAAGGGATTAAAGAAATCCCCAGCATCAGATAAGAAAAAGCAAAGTGCCTGGTAAAAGCAAGGTCGATGCTCGCATAAGCTGTTTGATTGATCCCCAGTAAAGTCTGGTCGGGAAAAGAGGAAATTCCTAAAAGAGTAGTATCAAAAGGGCTACTCCCCAAATGGCGTCAAGCGCGGAGCAAAGATATAGAGAGAATTATCGGTCTTTGAATGCAACAAGAGACGCTCTCTAAAGGACTTGTGCACACCTCAAAAGCGGTTGCACACCTCAAAAACTGAATATGCAGAATGGAAAAGACAGGTGACGAATTTGCAATGATCACCAATGTCAATCCCCTCATAAATTCTGGGCCAAAAACAAGCCTTTTTCGGTCCTCAATCCTACCAATGTCATAACCCTGAAACAGTCTTCTCTGACTAAGACATTTGGGTTAACATATAGCTTAGCTCGAAGAAGTACGAGCAAGACTATTTCTTTCTCATTTTGCAGGGTTCTCGACTTGTAAACCCGGAGCAGATGGTGAAGAATTTCATTCAAACGACCTTGACTCAAAAGTGAGTCCCTCTTGAAGATCAATAACCAAGCCCAACATTACGGTCCCATGGAAGACCTCCCGACTGATCAAAATGTATGCGCTGCGAATGATCCTAAAACCTAGGCACAGGTTAATAGGAAGTTGGCGCATTCCTTAAGACCATTATCACAGAGCGGTGAGGAGCCCTCTTGGATGAGAAATTCTCCAATAGATGTTTTGAACAAACTCTTTTTGGAAATTTCAAATTGTTTGATCCAGATTTTCCGTGCAAGGGATTTGTGATCACATTTGCATGTTGCAAGAATGCTTTGGACAACCTCCAGCATCAAAATGCACATTTCACAATTAAAACTTAAGTCATACGGTTTTTGTCAAGTGGACAGCCGTGGTCTTCCCAAAAATTACTAACGTTTTCTTGGTGAAGAAAAATCTTTCAAGCTCAAACTTCTGCAGGATACTGTTGACACCTAAATTTTGATCAACTTTATTTATTTATTTTTATTTTTATTTTTATTTCATAGAAAATCCATAAAAAGTTGAAAAAATTGAAAAATCAATTTTGGTGACCTTAGCCAAGCTAAATGAACCATTTTGACCAAAAAAATAATTTTCATAATTTTCATTTTTTTATATATATTTTCGAAAAATACAAAAAAAAGAAAAAAAAAAGAAAAAAAAAATCAAGAAAATCAAGAAAAATAATATTTGAGGTCACAAAGATATATAAAAATAGTCGGTATTTTTATTTTTATTTTATCTATTTTCTAACCTCATAAATAGTAAAATTCAGGTTTGATTTTAGGTGTTCTCTGATCACCATCAAATTGAATTTGACAAAAATATTAGTAATGATTAAAAGGAAAAGGAGGGAAACATCATCATTTAAAAGGAAAAGGGGACTAATGATTTTGTCTTCTCTTTTTGTTATTTTATTTTATTTTTACTTTTTTATTATTTTATTATTTTATTATTATAATATATATTTTTTTTCTTTCTCTCTCTCTCTCTCCCCACTCCCTCTCTCCTTCCCGCTGCCTATTTATCTCCCCCCTCCTCCTCTTCCTCTTCCTCTTCCTCTTCTTCTTCTTCTTCTTCTTCTTCTTCTTCTTCTTCCTCTCTCCTCTCCCTTTCCCGAACCATCTCACTGTTCCGGTCATAACTCCGTCGTCCAATATCAGATCGAGGTGAAACCACCTCCAATAGAAAGCTTATCGTCTTATCTTTCCAGGGATATATTATAAGGCTCATTTGGCCCAGCCATTCGTCCGATGGAGCCGTTTGAATGAGCAAAGGTCGCTGCTGACCCTGTAACGACCAGTTTCTGCCGCCGCCGTCGTCCTCCACGGTCAGCCCTTCCGGCGACCTTTGCGCCTCCCTCTGACCATCACAGGTTAAGTTAAGATGTCCTTAATAATTTCCCGTTGGTTTCGTGAATTTTTTAGGTCTGGTTAAATTATGGTGATTTTTTGAAAAACAGTCGACGAAAATCGAGCGAATTGAGGTATTGTGGTCATATCTCACTCATTTGGACTCCTTTTAAGGTGAAATTTTCGGTGATGGCTTCCTAAGATGATAGGCTATGTTCTGGAATTTTAAGGTTGCTGAATATTTGCTGTGTATTTACTTTATGTCATAGCATTTCTATATTTCGCATAAAAGACCCAGAATCGGAAGGCCGAGCCTCCTGTTGGTGTCTAAATATTTGCTGCGTATTTACTTTATGTCATAGCATTTCTATATTTCGCATAAAAGACCCAGAATCGGAAGGCTAAGCCTCCTATTGGTGTCCAAGGTGTTTTATTTATTTATTTTCTGTAAATTATATTGTGCTACCCCAGAATCGGAAGGCCGAGCCTCCTGCTGGTGGTTTATACCCCCCACACATTGTTGCACGAGCACCGACGGACTCCGACGTCGTAAAATTCACCGGATCCCATCTCCTTTGCTTATGTTTATGTTGTATAATGACTTAATATCTTCTTTATTATTATTATTTTTTTTTTGCATTGTGTTGCGTCCTATAAAAACAAAAAAAAAATGCTAGATTGGATGGTTGCAGATGAGCCACGTGTCGTGATCCGATGATTTTCAGAATAAAAAAAATATTTTTAACATTAAAAGAAATAAATTTCGAATTTTACAACAATTAAAATGATTCGATTGTCACCGAGACGCCACGTGGCGAGTTAGGGACCGTTCAGTTGGGACTTATTTTCAGGAAATTTATAATAAAAAAAATCAAATAAAAAAATTCAAAAAAAGTGAATACTAAGGAAAAATTCAAAAAAAAATTGAGAAAAATTGCAGAAAATTCAATCAACTTAGGTACCGAAAGGGCGTCAACTCTAACAGTTGACGTAACTAAGTCCCCGAACCCATTTCTCTGGTTATCGTAGAATTGAATAGAAACTCCCGACTATTCAATAGGGTGGTCCAATCATACCCTCCAAAAAAATGATTGGTGGCGACTCCATGGCATGCACACTTAGCACATGTCACTAGACCACACTGAAGGTCGACTACGCATACCTCCGTTGCGATTTGGGTAACGGGCCTTGGGAGAGGCCTGCGTCCGACCAGACTGGACGGCCCATTAGCCCTCGAGAGCCCACGGCGAACCTCGAGAGGGTCGCGACAGACTGGCGACTCCGCTGGGGACTGGTTCTTAACCATTTAGTGGACTTGAGCCGATTAAAAAGTTGATTGTTTTATGCAGACGCTCTTCAAATTGAAGTATGTACTTTAATCCTTGAGGTGTTAAACGTTTTTGCAGATTGGAGAAATAAGGGGTGTAGTCCGCGATTTACATTATTTTATGCAGGTTGGCGTAGGAATGTATGTTGTGTGGGTGATTTGAAGCGCTGATTGATAAACTGTTATGCATGACTTGCATTGTGATGATCACGACACCTGAACACACACATCCGCGCCTAAAACCCCGGGCGCCCCTATAAGCAAACAATAGAAGGAATTGAAAATGGAACCTCCGTGAGGAAAAACACGGGGTAATCCATTTTTAATTTCGCTCACTTCGAACTATGGATTGGGTCCCAATGCAACGATAGTTGTGCAATGGAACCTACCCTTTCTAGAACTCGAGGTGGGAGCCTTTAAGCCTCAGGAACCCCACCATTTAGGTGTCAAAACTTCACAAGTTTACATGCGCATGATCGATGTGTTTGACATGTCTTACCCCCTTCAAAAGGTTTGTAAGTATCATTCCTTTCACCCCTTGAACTCAGTATAACTTTTTTCCATATGCTAACACGTCTTTCTACCTACCACAGGGCAGGTAGCTTTAATCACGGAACCAAGAATAACTCGTATTATAACTCGTCTCCGAGCCAGAATGGAGCAAGAGGAGTTGGGATCTCGCGTGAATAGTTTGGAAGGTCAGATGGCGTCAATGGCCACCATGCTAGCAGAAATGAAAGCCATGATGGTGGCTGCACAAGAAAGAAATCATGACCTCAGCCAGGATGCTCCGCCCGCACCCCCCAATGCTTCGAATGTGGCGCGAACTCGGGAAGAGAATGTGGCCGAGAATGTTAATCGAGTGTTAGCAGCTGATGCACTACCGAAGGCCGTGTCTGCAGTCATCGACCTAGAAAAAGACAAAAAGGAGAAACCCCCGGGCAAAATCGAAGAAGGCGCAAAGAGGCTAGCGAAGATAGAGGAATGCCTAAGCAGCCAAGGGTATGAGCTGGCTCGATTTGACAAGATATCACCATTTGCAAAAATTGAAGCGTCGTTAGACTATAAAGAACCCGATTTCGTCAGAAAATACAACGGGACGAGCTGCCCCCGAGCCCACTTAAAATATTACCTACGCAAAATGGCACTTTTTTCTGACTACGTTCCCTTGCTGATGAACACGTTTCAAGAGAGTCTGGCGGGTGCTGCTCTGGCTTGGTTCATCGAATTAGATTTGGAGGACTATGATGGATGGGAAGACCTAGCGGAGGACTTTTTACATCAATATAAGTTCAATACTGCTACAGCCCCTTCCAGAGAAGAATTGCTGAGGACCACTAAAGGGAGGAATGAGGCAATCCGTGCCTACGCTCAAAGATGGCGGGCCTTAGCAACACAAGTCAAACCGTCCATTCCAGAGGACGAGCTGGTCGACCTTTTCTTGAGAGCGTTGCCTTACGAGTATTTCGATAGGCTGAACACATCTGGTTGTCAAACATTTGTACACCTCATAAAAATCGCAGAAAGGCTGGAATGGGCGATGAGGGAAAGGAAAGCACCAGAAATCGCAACAAGACGCCAATATCCGGCCCGAAGGGAGAAGGAGGCTGAAGTTGATGTGGCCTTCGTACCAAACCCACCCAACCCTAAGCAGTTCTCCAATTCAAGTACGGTGCAAGGAAACTCGTCGATGTCGGTACAGAAACCATATGAACTAAGGAGGAAGTTGCCTCCCAAGCAGTTCACCCCCCTGCCAAGGCCGTTATCGAAATTACTTCCTATGTTGCTAGAGGAGCACTTAGTGGCTAAGGAGCCTCCAAGGCCGAATCCGGTGAAATTTAACGGGTACGATGAAAGCCAGTCATGTGTCTATCACATGGGAGAGAAGGGCCATAACGTAGACAATTGCATTGTTTTGAAGCACAAGGTGCAAGCCCTTATCGATAATTGCATCCTTGAATTCGACAAAACAGAGCCGAACGTGCAAAATAATCCACTTCCTGATCACCAAACCGTGGGGGTGATCTTCGACAACAAGTTCGACCGGTTCTTCTCCGAGGATTCCAAATGGTCGAAGGACGAGGGGATAGAAACGACATCGGAGGAACTTGATTTGACCAGCTTGTCTTTGGGAGATTTTGTCAAATCACTCGACGGCGACGCTCCTACCATGGAGTAAAGAGATATCTGTCTCTCTTCGACGCATCTAAATCCACATTAGGTGCCTCGGGCTTTTTCTTACGTGTTGTATTGTAATATAAGTATACTAAAAAAAACCAAAAAAAAAAAACAAAAAAAAAACCAAAAAAATCATCAAAAATCAAAAATCAAAAAAAGGGGGACGTGTGGGAGCCACAAATCGGTCAATGACGAAAAAAAAAAAAAAAACCTGAGACCTGATTTCCCACATGTCTCCTGGTTTGCAAAGTTTTGGGATGCGAGGATGCCCAATGATATGAGGGCTAGCTCCCATCCTACCATTTCAATTTTTCTTAAGACGTCTCCCAAAGAAGTTTATCATTACATGAACTTTCTCTATTTTATAACCGTCTTTGTGACACTTCAAGCATGCCATTCCAAGCATACATAGCAGTTGTTAAATAACTCAGGTTCCCGAGGTGGAGCTTCCCTCCTAAATGGGGAATAAAACGATGCGGAGCCATCCATTCCAGCAACGATCAAAAGCAGGGGAATCAGATGGCAGTGCTTTCAAATGACGAAACAAGGAGTACCCCTTTTCATAACATAAGTCTGACTCAATGTTTTCAAGAGCGTTCTAATGGCTCAATTTGTGAACAAAATCTTTGAGAAAACCTGAAAAAGTTTCTCATCACCTGAAAATCTCTGTGAAAAGAATGCTTGAAAAGAAAATCTTAAGTTTTATCAATACCTTCTTTGAATAGAATGAAAAGCACGAATTCATAGATGACCAGGATTGGCAAAACTCGTGGGAGCAAGTCTCTCCCTTTTCTCCGAGAAGCCCAGCCAGGGGCAAACTCTCATGATCCCCCCTAAAAGTGCAACAGACCAGGGTCATCAAATCCAGAGAGGACAAACAGCGAAACCGGCCTCACCGGGGCAAATTGCTCGAAAAGCACGAAAAGACGAAACTTCGGAGGGAGTACCTCTTTTCAGAAATTCCAAATGAAGTCAGATAAAAACCCACGTCTATTTCTTCACATGCAGGTGCGTGGACTCCTTCAGATGGGATTAGAAATCTCCAACAAAAGCGGAAAGCGTTAAGACATGACTGGGGCATGCGAATCAATTTTGCCCTGGGCAAAGAAAGACGTTTCTTCTCTGGCAAAATCCGTAGACGCAATGACAGAGTTATCTGCATCAGAAATAAACCCCAGGATACAAACCTAGAGGCGGTAACTTTGTATCGTTCCAATTTGATCTCCATAAATCCCATGCTTAACAGGAAGTCGTTGGCGCCAAAAGCCACAAAAGAAAAGAACTCGCCAATGAGGAGGCGAATAAAATTATTAACCTTGGGAGTCAGCACTCCAAGGAAGGGTCTTTGATCAAGTGGAGGAACTATGAAGAGTGACGCTGGAATGCGCCCAAAAACACAAATGGATTTCCTCTGGGGCAAATCCTCGAGAATGATTCATCGCCAACCAAACGGAGGAATCGTGGCCACAATATAGATGGCCAATTTCTGTAAGCCGCGCGTTTGTGTTCAAATGAAAACACCAAGCAAGAACAAGGCGGTATCGTTCCAATTTGTCTTGAATTTTGGAACGCAAACTGACACTTATTGTTTGTTTTTGACAGGGGAGTCGCCTTGGAGACGAACAAGTTTTTACATCCCACGTACTACTTGTTAGGGTACATGACCGAGGGTAGGATGTATCGTTTCGATTTTCAAAAAAATTCGTGAATATACAATGATATGCTTCTCTTACATTTTCAGGGGTCTGCAGCCGCGACAGGTAGGTAAGTATCCCTTTCCCAGTTAGCTGGAGATAAAGAATGTTAAAATCCTTTCAGTCGTCATGAAAATTATCCAATGCATCGATGTTCATGATTTAAATCGGGAGGTTGCCCAAAGCATGAATAAAACATGCACGATACATCACAAGATCCCCTCAATGGATAAATTTTGGGAAAGAAGGGAGTGAATTTTTCCAAATATCATTATTTGTCAAATCATTCAAAAGGAAGTTTACTCAAAAGAGAGGCGAGCCTAATCCAAACATGTCCAACACACACTTGAGAGATGAGTGGAGTGGGCAGATAGCAAAATCTGGGTCTACGATGGTATGGATCATTTGCAGCGATTACATGGGTTGGGACGATAGAGGCATTCGTTTCATATCCCCAAAAACTACAGGTGACCATTGATAAACCCCTTTGAACGGCGTTTTTCATTCTTAACCCTATCAAGAACCACCCCACATCGGGGCAAAATGGAGGTGAGTCCAGTAGCATCAGGAGAAAATGGTTAGAAATTTTTTTTTGCTCGGACTAACATTAATCTTTGTGTGTTGTTTATATGGTAATCCAAGTGCCATAGGATGATGAGAAGCATTCATTTCTCTATCCCACACACCATATCCTTTGCATAGCCAAGTTGAGCCTGCGAATTCATTTCATAAACCCATCGGTGATCATTGCAAGTTCCAAAACAAAGGCAAATCACTTCAGGAACGGAGAAGTTCAAGACTTAGGGTTTACGAAGAAACTACTAAGTTGATACTCAAGCGTGCTAAGAGCCAAGTCATATATCTAGCACAATTGCCAAGCATCCCACTTGCGACAAGGGATTAAAGAAATCCCCAGCATCAAGAAAAAGCAAAGTGCCTGGTAAAAGCGAGGCCGATGCTCGGGTGAACAATTTGATCGATCCCTAAAGAAACCTGGTAGGGAAAAGAAGAGGGAAAAACCCCTAATGGAGTCAGATCAAGAAGACTGCTCCCCAAATGATGTCAGCCGTGGAGCAAAAACACAGAAAGAGTTGTCAACCTCTTAATACCACAAGAGACGCTCTCTAAAGAGTTTGTACACACCTCAAAAACGGTTGCACGTCTCAAAAATTGAAGATACATAATGGAAAAGACAGGTGACAAGTTTGCAATGATCACCAAGGTCAATTCCCTCATAAATTCTGGGCCAAAAACAAGCTTTTTTTTCGGTCCCCAATCCTACCAACATCATAACCCTGAAACAGCCTTCTCTGACTAAGACACTTGGGTTAACATATAGCTTAGCTCGAAGAGGTACGAGCAAGACTATTTCTTTCTCATTTTGCAGGGTTCTTGACTTGTAAACCCGAAGCAGATGGTGAAAACTTTCGTTCAATGGCTTTGACTCAAAAATGAGTCCCCCTTGAAAACCAATACCAAGCCCAACATTACGGTCCCGTGGAAGACCTCCCGACCGATCAAAATGTATGCGCTGCGAATGAGCCTAAAACCTAGGCACAGGTTAATAGGGAATTGAGTGCATCCCCTATAAAAATCATTACCTCAAAACAGGTGAGATAGCCTCCTTGTCGAGAAATATTCCAATTGATGTTTTGAACAATCTCTTTTTGGAATTTTTCAAACTGTTGATCCAGATTTTCCATGCAAGGAATTTGTGATCACATCTGCATGTTGCAAGAATGCTTTGGACAGCCTCCGGCATCAAAATGCACATTTCATGATTAAAACTTAAATCATACGGTTTTGTCAGATGGACAACCGTCGTCTTCCCAAAGATTGCTAACGTTTTCTTGGTGAAGAAAAATTTTTCAGGCTCGAATTTCTGCAGGATCCATTAGAGACGCCAATCTCCCAGAAGAAGGCCTCGCTCTGAAGAGAAGAACGTACAAATCTATTTTTCTGCAGGATACCTGGAGAACCCAGCTCCCAGAAAAGTCACTTCCCGCATCATCAGCGTACCAGTGAAATTTTTGCCAAAATAAAATCTTTCACTGCTTCAAAACTGAATTCCCGACAAACTTCGGGATCTCTAAAAAAGGGGGGAAGAAAAACCCTTTTAAAAGAAACAGTCTCATCGGACGTGGAGAACCCTCGTCATGAGACCCCTTTTCAAAAATCAGGCAGTCTCATCGGACGTGGAGAACCCTCGTCATGAGACCCCTTCTCAAAAAAAAAAAAAAAATCAAGCAGTCCCAGCAGACGTGGAGAACCCTCGTCCTAGGGCCTCTTTTCAAAAATCAAGCAGTCCTAACTTGACGTGGAGAACCCTCGTCCTAGGACCCCTTTTCAAAGCAAAACTATGGTAGATACCGCCTGAAGGGTCAACTCATGGTAGAAACCGCCTGAAGGGTCAACACAAGGTAGATACCGCCTGAAGGGTCAAAATGAGGGTAGATACCGCCTGAAGGGTCAACACAAGGTAGAAACCGCCTGAAGGGTCAAAATAATGGTAGAAACCGCCTGAAGGGTCAATCAAAGGTAGAAACCGCCTGAAGGGTCAATCCAATAGTGAAAATCACTTAAATGGTCAACTCAATGGTCCAATCCACCATACGGATCAAAATCATTGGCAAATCTCAAATGGGACGCGTCTTCCTTAGATTCCTATCAGTTAGGAATCCCATTATGGTTTGACCTACCATACGGGTCAGAGCTTAACCTCTCTAGGATACTCTAGTAACGAGTTCCTAGAAATTCTCTTGAATCCATCAAACACCGCGAAAATCGTACAAACATCGAACAGGTAAGTGGCAGGTATGTCTCTCTATTATCTCACTCTCTCATGTCAAATGAATGTTTCCCCATTCAAGAAATAGCATACATGGACAAGCATGAAAATTGGATGTCATGACTCCTTTTCCTTTAGTTTCCCGAGTCGAGTCGATCAGGACTCAGGTGTCACCTTATCTTTGAGAGAAACCTCTAACGAGATTCCTCTCAAAGAGGGGCAGCTGTTGACACCTAAATTTTGATCAACTTTATTTATTTATTTTTATTTTTATTTTTATTTCATAGAAAATCCATAAAAAGTTGAAAAAATTGAAAAATCAATTTTGGTGACCTTAGCCAAGCTAAATGAACCATTTTGACCAAAAAAATAATTTTCATAATTTTCATTTTTTTATATATATTTTCGAAAAATACAAAAAAAAGAAAAAAAAAAGAAAAAGAAAATCAAGAAAATCAAGAAAAATAATATTTGAGGTCACAAAGATATATAAAAATAGTCGGTATTTTTATTTTTATTTTATCTATTTTCTAACCTCATAAATAGTAAAATTCAGGTTTGATTTTAGGTGTTCTCTGATCACCATCAAATTGAATTTGACAAAAATATTAGTAATGATTAAAAGGAAAAGGAGGGAAACATCATCATTTAAAAGGAAAAGGGGACTAATGATTTTGTCTTCTCTTTTTGTTATTTTATTTTATTTTTACTTTTTTATTATTTTATTATTTTATTATTATAATATATATTTTTTTTCTTTCTCTCTCTCTCTCTCCCCACTCCCTCTCTCCTTCCCGCTGCCTATTTATCTCCCCCCCTCCTCCTCTTCCTCTTCCTCTTCCTCTTCTTCTTCTTCTTCTTCTTCTTCTTCTTCTTCCTCTCTCCTCTCCCTTTCCCGAACCATCTCACTGTTCCGGTCATAACTCCGTCGTCCAATATCAGATCGAGGTGAAACCACCTCCAATAGAAAGCTTATCGTCTTATCTTTCCAGGGATATATTATAAGGCTCATTTGGCCCAGCCATTCGTCCGATGGAGCCGTTTGAATGAGCAAAGGTCGCTGCTGACCCTGTAACGACCAGTTTCTGCCGCCGCCGTCGTCCTCCACGATCAGCCCTTCCGGCGACCTTTGCGCCTCCCTCTGACCATCACAGGTTAAGTTAAGATGTCCTTAATAATTTCCCGTTGGTTTCGTGAATGTTTGAGGTCTGGTTAAATTATGGTGATTTTTTGAAAAACAGTCGACGAAAATTGAGCGAATTGAGGTATTGTGGTCATATCTCACTCATTTGGACTCCTTTTAAGGTGAAATTTTCGGTGATGGCTTCCTAAGATGATAGGCTATGTTCTGGAATTTTAAGGTTGCTGAATATTTGCTGTGTATTTACTTTATGTCATAGCATTTCTATATTTCGCATAAAAGACCCAGAATCGGAAGGCCGAGCCTCCTGTTGGTGTCTAAATATTTGCTGCGTATTTACTTTATGTCATAGCATTTCTATATTTCGCATAAAAGACCTAGAATCGGAAGGCTAAGCCTCCTATTGGTGTCCAAGGTGTTTTATTTATTTATTTTCTGTAAATTATATTGTGCTACCCCAGAATCGGAAGGCCGAGCCTCCTGCTGGTGGTTTATACCCCCCACACATTGTTGCACGAGCACCGACGGACTCCGACGTCGTAAAATTCACCGGATCCCATCTCCTTTGCTTATGTTTATGTTGTATAATGACTTAATATCTTCTTTATTATTATTATTTTTTTTTGCATTGTGTTGCGTCCTATAAAAACAAAAAAAAATGCTAGATTGGATGGTTGCAGATGAGCCACGTGTCGTGATCCGATGATTTTCAGAATAAAAAAAATATTTTTAACATTAAAAGAAATAAATTTCGAATTTTACAACAATTAAAATGATTCGATTGTCACCGAGACGCCACGTGGCGAGTTAGGGACCGTTCAGTTGGGACTTATTTTCAGGAAATTTATAATAAAAAAAATCAAATAAAAAAATTCAAAAAAAGTGAATACTAAGGAAAAATTCAAAAAAAATTTGAGAAAAATTGCAGAAAATTCAATCAACTTAGGTACCGAAAGGGCGTCAACTCTAACAGTTGACGTAACTAAGTCCCCGAACCCATTTCTCTGGTTATCGTAGAATTGAATAGAAACTCCCGACTATTCAATAGGGTGGTCCAATCATACCCTCCAAAAAAATGATTGGTGGCGACTCCATGGCATGCACACTTAGCACATGTCACTAGACCACACTGAAGGTCGACTACGCATACCTCCGTTGCGATTTGGGTAACGGGCCTTGGGAGAGGCCTGCGTGCCGACCAGACTGGACGGCCCATTAGCCCTCGAGAGCCCACGGCGAACCTCGAGAGGGTCGCGACAGATACCTGAAGAACCCAGCTCCCAGAATGTCGCCTCAGCAGACTCAAGTGAAGCTTTGTCAAAATAAAATCTTTCACTACTTCAAAAAACTGAATTCCCGACAAACTTCGGGATCTCTAAAAAAAGAGGGGAAGAAAAACTCTTTTAAAAGAAAAAGTCCTATCAGACGTGGAGAACCCTCGTCATGAGACCCCTTTTAAAAAAAAAAATCTAGGCAGTCTCATCGGACGTGGAGAACCCTCGTCATGAGATCCCTTTTCAAAATTCAAACTGTCTCATCGGACGTGGAAAACCCTCGTCATGAGACCCCTTTTTAAAAAATTAGGCAGTCTCATCGGACGTGCAGAACCCTCGTCATGAGACCCATTTTCAAAGCAAACTGAGGGTAGAAACCGCCTGAAGGGTCAAACTCAAGGTAGAAACCGCCTGAAGGGTCAAACTCAAGGTAGATACCGCCTGAAGGGTCATCTTAAGGTAGAAACCGCCCGAAGGGTCAAAACAAAGGTAGAAACCGCCTGAAGGGTCAAACCAAGGTAGATACCGCCTGAAGGGTCATCTTAAGGTAGAAACCGCCCGAAGGGTCAAAACAAAGGTAGAAACCGCCTGAAGGGTCAAACCAAGGTAGAAACCGCCCGAAGGGTCAAAACAAAGGTAGAAACCGCCTGAAGGGTCAAACCAAGGTAGAAACCGCCCGAAGGGTCAACTCAAGGTAGAAACCGCCTGAAGGGTCAAACCAAGGTAGAAACCGCTTGAAGGGTCGACACAATGGTAGAAACCGCCTGAAGGGTCAATCAAAGGTAGAAACCGCCTGAAGGGTCAATCCAATAGCGAAAATCACTTAAATGGTCAACTCAATGGTCCGATCCACCATACGGATCAAAATCCTTGGCAAATCCCAAATGGGGCGCGTCTTCCTTAGATTCCTATCAGTTAGGAATCTCATTATGGTTTAACCTACCATACGGGTCAGAGCTTAACCTCTCTAGGACACTCTAGAAACGAGTCCCTAGAAATTCTCTGGAATCCATCAGACACTGCGAAAATCGCACAAACATCGAATAGGTAAGTGGCAGGTATATCTCTCTACTATCTCACTCTCTCATGTCAAATAAATGTTTCCCCTTTCAAGAAAGAGCATACATCGACAAGCATAAAAAAAACGGATGTCATGACTCCTTTTCCTTTAGTTTCACGAGTCGAGTCGATCAGGACTCAGGTGTCACCTTGTCTTTGAGAGAAACCTCTGAGGGGATTCCTCTGATGAGATTCCTCTCAAAGACGGGCAGCTGTTGACACCTAAATTTTGATCAACCTTTTTCTTCCTCTATTTTTCAAAAATTCATAGAAAATTCATAAAAAGCTAAAAAATTACAAAAACCAACTTTGGTAGCCTTGGCCAAGCTAAAGGGACCATTTTGGATAAAAATATTTTTTTTCATATTTTTCCTATTTTATTATTATTATTATTTTCGAAAAATATAAAAATAAAAATAAAATAAAAAAAGTAGTATTCGAGGTCACAAAAATATATACAAATAGTATGTATTTTTATTTTTAATTTTCTTTACTTTAGGACCTCATAAAATAGTAAAATTCAGGTTCCATTTTAGGTGTTCACTGATCACCGTAAAATTGAATTTGACAAAAATATTAGTAATGATTAAAAGGAAAAGGAGTGAAAACATCATCATTTAAAAGGAAAAGGGAACTAATCATTTTGTCTTTGCTTTTGATTATTTTATTATTATTTTTTACTTTTTAGTATTTTATTATATTATTATTATATTATTATATTATTATATTATTATATTTTTTTATTACTTTACTCTCCTCCCCTCTCCTTCATCACCCGCAGCATTCCTCTTCTTCTTCCTCCTCCTTCTTCTTCTTCTCTTCTTCTCTTCTTTCTTTTCTTCTCATTTTTTTCATCCTCCCCTAGATTACGGCGACCACCCTCATCGCCACCTTGCTCCGCCACCCTCCGACGCCGTGCCGAGATCCCGTCCGTCTTGCTGTTTATCACGACCTCGTGGAGCTCCTAGATACCGCAATCCCCCTCCATCTTCCTCCTCTGTTTCGCCCCCTGCCACGTCGTCGCTCTTCGTCGTCGCCGCTTGGCCACGAATCCATCGTGTTCGGGCCGATCCCGGCCGTGGGCCGATCCCGTGGGCCGGTGGCCGTGCGCCTCGGCCATGGCCGAGGCCGTAGGCCGGTGGCCGTGCGCCTCGGCCATGGCCGAGGCCGTAGGCCGGTGGCCGTGCGCCTCGGCCATGGCCGAGCCTATGGCCGAGGCCGTGGGCCGAGGACGTCGGCCAAGTGGGCCGAGGCCGTAGGCCGTGGGCCAAGGCCGTGGGCCAAGGCCGAGCCCATGGCCGAGGCCGTGGGCCAAAGCCGTGGGCCGAAGCCGTGGGCCGAGGCCGTGATCTTGGGCCGAGGCCGTGAGCCCATAGCCGGTCCATGGCTGAGTGAATTGGCCCGTTTCCGAGCCGGGATTTATTTATTTTTTTAAATTATTATTATTTATTACCGGTCTTAAAACTTGTAAAATTGATTGTTGACATTTTGATGTGGTGATCGACAGGTGATGTGCATGGAGATGGTCGCAGGCTGGGGCTGGGCGATTGAAGGCCGGTGTCCAATCCGGTATGTTTTACGTACCCGATCCGTGTATTAGGGTTATTTTTCTAAAATGTCGCCATTATAGATTTGGTTTGCATGTATTTATCTCAGTTCAGTAGTTAGCTTATTTATCTGGTTGAGTGTTGTCTATTTCCAATGATATGTTTTTTGTTAAAATATTTTCTGAAAATATAAAAAAATATTAATAATAAATCAGAAAATGCCAAAAAAAATGGAAAAAATTAAAGAAAAACAAAAAAAATTGAGAAGAATTGCAGAAAATTACTAAAAAAATTCTAGAAAATTCCCAAGGCTGAAAATGATCAAAAGAAATTGATTGGTTGTCGTTTTTTTTAGGATTTTCTCCCATTTAATCCAAAACGACGATTTTACCCCTCAAAGGGTAAATCGTCTTTGATATTCCGATGAATTGTGGAAATTGCTTAGAATTTGGCGATGAGCCAGATAGGTGGCTAAACCTTATGTCTAGGATTTCCACATTTCATTCTCATTTTTAGAAAATGACGATTTTACCCTTCGAATGGTAAATCGGTTTCTAAAATTCCAAAAAATCATGAAAATTGCAAAAAAAAATAGGAAATGGGTCAATTGAGTGACCAAACCTATTTTTGACATCGTTTTACTCCGAATTCATTCCGAAATGATGATTTTGCCTTTTTTGGGCAAATCGTCCCTTTTGTCTCAAAATTACGACTTTAACCCCTTATGGGTAAAATCATGTCTAAATCATTCCTAAGCTTGATTGATACTTATTTAGGTTAATAGAGCCTTCTTATGAGTGTCATGTTGATTTGATGTGTTTACTTTGCATACTTGGATTCATTGATTTGCGCCTTTATTATTGATTGTGATTGCCAGGATAGTCATTCTTATTTGCATGAATTCCTAGATTTAGGATTCATATTCCACTCATCTGCATGAAATCTTAGGTCAGAAAATTCAGTCAATTTAGGTACCGAAAGGGCGTCAACTCTGACAGTTGGCGTAACTAAGTCCCCGAACCCATTTCTCTGGTTATCGCAGAATTGAATAGAAACTCCCGACTATTCAATAGGGTGGTCCAATCATACCCTCCAAAAAATGATTGGTGGCGACTCCATGGCATGCACACTTAACACATGTCACTAGACCACACTGAAGGTCGACTACGTATACCTCCGTTGCGATTTGGGTAACGGGCCCTTGGGAGAGGCCCCGCGTCTGACCAGACTGGACGGCCCATTAGCCCTCGAGAGCCCACGGCGAACCTCGAGAGGGTCGCGACATCCGGTCCCTGGGTTCATGCCGGGACCAGACCGGCCCGGACCATGCACACCCCTAGACAGATCCCACTCTTCATGATATGCCTCCAGGTGGGGCCCACAAATTGCTAAAGATCTTCTTATTCGACCAATGGAAGTGTAACACGCGAGGTCCACAAATAAAATCCACTCCAATTAATAACCTTATCCTATGTAACTAAAATCGAAGGACAAAAGGATAATTTCACAAATGGGTATCGAGCGGCTCATTTGGCTCGATCGACTGGGGGTAAAATTGAAATTTCCTCATTTAGGGTTCGCTAAAAGTTGAATTTACACACGACGAATATCGATTCAACGAGTCAGAGTTTGACAATTCAAACTTGACTTTTTCTGACAGACGTTCCGAAATAGCCAATCATCGTCTCTTAAACCCTCAAATCCAAATTTTACTTTCCACACTGGAATTTATAATTTTCCTTACGGACGTCGAAATTCCAGGACCTCACAGTCGTGGTGGTAAGGCGCCCGCGAGTTCGGTGTCGGCGATGGCGGTGATGGAAGGGACGCGGTGGTTAATTATGGTTTGCAGCGGCGTTGTTGGTAACTTGGTGGCAGGAGGAGGAAGAAGAAAGAAAGAAATTGGAAGAAGAAAAAGCTCAAAGGAAAAAAAATTCTGACTTGAAGATATTAAAATAATATGGCTAGTCGGTACACATCAATATTAAAAAGTTCAAAGACATCGTTCGATATTTGGTAAGAAGTTCCGAAACAACGTTCCATATTCGATAGAAAGTTCACACCCCTTTATTTCAGCCAATCCAAGTTAGCTTCTTCTTCAGACAGTTTATCTCCAAGCTAGCGAGAGTGTCCTTAAGAGGCCCCCCACATAATCACCCTCCTTAAGTTCCTCAATTTCATGATGGACTTCGGCACCTAGACAATATCATTTAACCGATTTGATCAGGCAAGGCGCTCAGATTCAGGCAATTGGATATATCGAGAAGTCTTACGTTTTGGAGCCTTCTAATCGACTCAAGTAATTGCGACAAGGTCGTGCACGAATTAAGCCGGACTACTTCGAGGGATTCCCATTGCCCAATTTGTTCAAGGAGGGAAGAGAAACGATGGCAGTTTATGATGCTAACCTTCCTCAAAGGCTTTTGAAGAAATATACATGAATGAAGGGAAATTTTCTCAATTAATTTTTCAGTTTTACAAGCTTTATATATATACACAATTGAGGACCTTAACCCTAGGACTCTTCCCTATCAAGAGATAATATCAACAGGGAACAAAATAGGAAGCAAATATTACAGATTCCTAAATTAGCTCTAATTTATAGCTCATGTTAACACTTCCCTCAAGTGGGTAAAAAGATATCTTTGATACCCCAACTTAACAAGTGAGCTGTGAAAGGTTCTACATGACACTGCCTTAGTAAGTATATCTATCAATTGATCTTCAGACTTGACAAAGGGAAACCGAACCACTCTAGCGTCCAGATTCTGCTTTACAAAATGTCTGTCGACTTCTATGTGCTTGGTTCGATCATGTTGTACCGGATTGTGAGAAATGTCAATCGATACTTTATTATCACAGAACAATTTCATCTCAAATTCCGGTGAAAAGCCAAGTTCCGTCATCAACCTCTTAAGCCATGGTAGTTCACATAACCTTTTGGCTATCCCTCTGAATTCTGCCTCAGCACTGGATAAAGCTACTACCTTATGCTTCTTGCTACTCCATGTAACCAAGTTTCCCCCCACAAATGTGAAATATCCAGACATAGACCCCCTGCCCACGATACTGCCTGCCCAATCCACATCGTAAACCCTTCCACCTCAAGATGACCATTATTTCCAAAGAACAAACCTTTTCCAGGAGCTAACTTCAAGTAACGTAGAATTCGAGTCACAACATTCATATGATCCTCACTTGGAGCATGCATAAATTGACTCATGACACTTACAACATAGGCAATATCAGGACGAATGTATGATAAATAAATCATTCTGCCCACTAACCTTTGATATCTGTCTTTATTGGTCGAGACCCGATCCGGGATACTCTCCCAGTTTATGATTCTGAACTATAGGGGTGTCAGCGGGCTTCCACTCTAACATTCCAATTTCGGCCAACAAGTTCAGCATGTACTTTCTATGTGACAAGAAAATACCTCCCTTTGGCCTGACCACTTCAATACCTAAAAAATACTTCAACCCCTCATAGATTCTTCATCTCGAACTCTTCTGATAACTTTTCTTGGAATCTCGAAATCTCTTCAAGGTCATCCCATGTAATAATTATATCATCTACATATATAATTAAGGCTGTCACCTTACCTTCATGTCGTTTAAAAAATAAAGTGTGATCCGAGTTACTTTGAGAATACCCACACTTTCTCATTGCTGAACTAAAGCGACCAAACCAAGCACGGAGCGATTGCTTCAATCCATACAATGATCGTTCCAATTTGCACACCATATTGGGTTGAGTGACACAATTATATCCAGGTGGAACATCCATGTAGATTTCGTTCTCTAAATCTCCATGAAAAAATACATTCTTCACATCAAACTGACGTAATGACCAGTCGAGGTTTGCTGCAAGAGACAATAATACTCTCACAATATTAAGCTTTGCAACAAGAGAAAACATTCATTGGTAGTCTATACCATAAATTTGTGTATATCCATTTGCTACCAATCGCGTCTTGTACCTCTCAATGGAACCATTTGCTTTGTATTTAATAGAAAATACTCACTTACAACCCAGTGCTTTCTTTCCCTTCGACAACTCTACAAGACTCAAAGTCTTATTTTTCTGCAATGCTTCCATCTCTTCTTTCATTGCCTCAACCCACTTAGGATCCCTCAAAGCTTCTTGCACCCAGTAGGAGCTCGATTTGTAGAGACATTTGATACAAATGTCTTCAAAGGTTCAGATAATCTTTCTGTTGAGACGTAATCTGCAATAGGATACCTTGATCTTCGCTCTTCCACCTCTGGTGAATATCGATTAGGGGGTTTGCCACGATTATGCCTGTCAGGTAATTTATATCTAACAACTACATCAGAATCATCAAAGGAATCAGCCGTAATAATAGGGCTTACCTCAGGAGTATCCTCAAGAGAATGGTCGGGTACTAAGGAGGGAACATCATGAGAGAAATAGGCATGTTCTTGAGACTGTTCAGGAGCATTTTGTATCGATACTTCTGTTGTTTGTTCACCCTTCGCAACTTCTGTTGTTGGCTCTGTCAAGATTTGAGATGCTACCTCTCTCTTTTGCCAACAATATTGAGGTGCACCGTGAGTTAGACCCAGCCTCAGCCCTTGCCACCTCAGCCCCCGCCAAAACACCACCACTCTCTGACCAATGTTCCCTTTCTCAATATATCTCCCCCTGAAAGGGACAATTGGTGTCGGGAAAGAAGAACTCAGACTCAATAAATGTGATATCCATGGTGACATGGGTCTTTTTAGTGGCCCCAGTCGTAGTAACGATAACCTTTCTGATGAGTCCCATAGCCAAGAAACACGCACCGGATAGCACAAGGATCCAGTTTGGTTCTTTGGTTCTTGTGAATATTGTCGCGACCGTCCGAAAAGTGGACGCGGCTAATGGATTACCGATCGCGGGTCCTGGATCGGCGCGGGCCCTCCCAGGCCCATACCAAATCGCGGCGGGAGTCTTTTTTTAAAAGGATTCGACGATAACAGTAGATCGCTTTCGACCTTAGTGTGGTCGTGGTGGCATGTGCAACTTGTGCATGCATTTGGAGTCGCCACCGGTCTTTCTTGGAGGGTTAGACCGGAAACCTTATTGACCGATTGGGGAGATCGATCAATTCTGCGAAACCAGAGATTTTGGGTTCGGGGGACTTGGTTACGCTGGTGTCATTAGCAACGCCCTTTCGGTACCTAACGCGAGTGATTTTCCTAGCTAAAAGTTCATGCAGATGAGTGGAGTACGAATCCTAAATCTAGGAATTCATGCAAATAGGAATAACTGTCCTAGCAATCACAATCAATAATAAAATGCGCAAATCAATGAATCCAAATATGTAAAATAAACACGCCAAATCAACATGACACTCCTAATAAGGTTCTATTAGCCTAAATAAGTATCAATCAAGCTTAGGAATGATTTAGACATGATTTTACCCATAAGGGGTAAGTCGTAATTTTGAAACAAAATAGACGATTCTGCCCAAAAAGGGCAGAATTGTCATTTAAAAATGAATCCAGAGTAAAACAATGTCGAAAATAGATTTGGCTATCAGTTGAACCCATTTCATATTTTTCGACGATTTTCAGAGTTTTCTGGAATTTTAGAAATCTATTTACCATTCGAAGGGTAAAATCGTCATTTTCAGCCTTGAGAATTTTTTTATAGTTTTTTTAGGAATTATCTGCAATTTTTCTTGATTTTTTTTTATTTTCGGAAAATATTTTAATAATAGACAACACTCAACCAAATAAATAAGTTAACCACTAAATTAAAACAAATACATGTAAATCAAATCTATAATGGCAATATAAAAAAAAAATAACTTTGATATACGAATCGGATACGCAAAATATACCTGATTGGACACCGGTCTTCAATCGCTCAGCCCCAGCATACGACCGTCTCCGTGCGTCACAGTCAAATACTCGAGTTGAGATTGGCGGTGATCTTCGGAAAAATACTTCGACGCGACCCTTGAATACGGTGGACCACGAGCCCAAAATTCTCAGGCAACGGCCCAATCTCTTCGGCCCACAGGCCGAAGCTCTCGGCCAACTTGGCCTACGGACCTGGCACATGG